>JALGBA010004278.1:1290000-3975000 GCA_023970755.1 Azemiops feae | reverse complement strand
ATTTGCATATTGTTGAGACAATATTTCTTATAGTTAGTTGCCAGATAACTGAGAGAACCAACAAATACCAGAAAGTAGTCACAGATTAAGAAAAGGCTTTCCTTCGATTATGACGACCATATGAAGTTGTGGAATGTCCTCAGGAAAAAATAAATCCCAGAACATCCCATTGTCTTTACAAGAGATCTACACACAGGATAGAAAGCCACTATACCTACGGAAGATGGCGAAACAGAGGGGTTCCATGTCAGCAAAAGAGACAAGCCTGTATACTTTGTCCAATATTGAAGGGGGCTGCATTGAAAGAAAAATAACCTGATTTCACAACTGGAGGAAGAAACCTACAGTATGTGCTGGTACTGCTCTGACAGCTGAAAATGCAGATGATCTACAAATTCTAGTAATGAAAATCAAGGAACACCATCAAAGAGGGATTAAGATTAAATATAGCAAAAGAGCAAAATACAGTAACCAGCCTTAGAACTGATAACGTATTGAAGAGGTAGACAGCTTCTGCCTATTAGGGATCAAGCAACAAGAATACCAGAAGTCAAGTCCTACACCACAGACTAACCCAGTCTATATTTTTATATTTTAGTGTATACTTCTACAAAACTACATAAAACAAACATCTACTATATTTTATTAACAAAATAAACAACAGAGGGCAGCATTTTACTGTTAATCTTATTTTCATCTCCAAGAATTTACAATATTATACTTTCTTCTTTTTTCATTTTTCTCAAGGCATTTTTATACATTTCTTTCCTTTGAGAATGTATGCATTTGCATTTTAATTTTCTTTTTCCCTTTTTATTGTTATTATTTAATTAAAAATTAAAAGTGTTTGAGCTTGTTGTGAAATTGTTGGTATATAGGCCCTGGGAAATATTGCAGTTCGGTTGCAGATCACTGCAATAAAACCAAGTATCGCAATAAAGCAAATTGCACACACATTTTTGGGGAGGGGGAATTGGAACGGATAGTCTTGCTCAATGCAGGGTTGCCACAAACCTTCCATTTCTGCAATAAAACGAGATACACCTGTACATAAAACAGCAGTCCTAGTTCTAATTAATAACCCCAGTTATCTGGATAAATTAGAAAGTACTTAAAACATTAAAAAACAATTTAAAAACAGAATGTAAGCATAAATCTAAATCCCAAACAAACTAATAAAAAAAATAAAAAGACACTAACCCACTACAACTTAAAATCAAAACTTAAAAAAAATTAGTTATCGGCCTGGAGTCAAGCCCGAAATATGTCAGACATAAGGAAGGCACTTTACAAGTCTTCTACAACTGAGACAATCCTCTTTATATTGAGACACAACTCTAGACAAAGCTCTGGCCTTAGTCAAGCACTTCACTTCAAGTCCAAGTGATGCAGAAAAGATAATCTTATGGGGAGATGGGCAGCAAACAAATTTAATAAAGCAATAAAATTAAAAGATAGTGGCTGCGAAGTGGAGGACGGATCTGAATCCAAATTGACAGAGCACTTTTTGGCTCCCCAAACACAAAAAAGGAAATTGACGGTATCTACAAAAACAAACACTTACCAAGCAAAACAACGCCCTACAGCTAAACCAAAACAGAAAGAAGCCTGATGAAACACACACCATGCAAAAGTAAATAAAACAGCTATCATGCCTACTTCAACCCTTCCCCAGATAAAACATACACATGCACAGAAAACAAACTCCAAATACAAGCTCACCAGTTTATTATTTTCTTGTTTTCTAAGACATCTGGGTGTATGGACCACCTATTGAGACCGGAGGCATTTTTAGGCATGAGGAAATTAAAAAATAGGGGCTGCAGGAACAGTACGATTAGAACATTAAGAATTTAAAATCTACACATATTAGATGTTCTTCACTCTGCCAACTCCATCCTATAATAAACTATCTTATAAAAGCCATCAATGTATCCTCCTTGTACCTATTTTATAACTACCTTTCAAGTTCCCAAGCTTTACCAACAACAAAAAAAAAGAATTTCAAAATGTAAGTCAATCAATTATCAGCATTCTATCACAAAGATTTAAAATCATATTAACTATGATTTTTGATAAATATGAGCTTAACCTGTTTTGTTTTCTTATTTCCCTGGGTAAATGTTTTACTAGAAAAGGTCTGTAGCCTACACCATAGATTAATTTCATGTAATCCTGTTGTAAATGTTATAATCATGTTTCCCCTTCATCATTAAGATAAAACTTTTTTCAGTGTGAAATAAGTATCACCTTATTATTTACTCACATAGTATTTAAAGGTGTTAACTCATATATTTTGCTTGTGGCAAACAGAAGAAGCTGAGGAGGGTTTTTTTTCCTGTAATCTCCCACTTTATGCTTCTCTTAATACAAGCAAGAAGACATTCTATTTCCTGTGGTTTGGAGAAAGAACAAAATTCCCAGGCTGAAACAGCTAAATCTGAAAACCCCTCTTGTGTTTGCAGTCAACCATATCAACATCTGGAGTTGGTTGACTTTTCCCTCCGAGGATTTGTTGCATCGCCCTGGATTTTCTCTATGAATTCTTTGCATTCTGTATCCATCGTATATACATGTTATACACACAGCCACTGTTCCATATTCCAAAATCTTCCATCCACTCAAATTCTCCAAGCATTTTTTTAAAATAAAATTGAAGCTTATTTCATGTTTAAATATCTCAGGCCAAAATGTGCTTTCAGTTTCATATTTAATCCCATGATGATCAGTGTTGGCTTAATTGTAAGTGAGAGTGGGCCACTGCTTTAAATATTTGCTTTAAATTGACAGTGGTTTAAAAAAACAATTCACAAAGTGATTCTATCTAATATTGCAACACATTTAATGTGGAAAGAAAATTATCCACTATCTCTAGATTTGGTACATCTGGATTCAACTGGGCAAATTAAAAATGAACTTGACCTGATCTACTTCTTAACTCCTTTAAATGTAAACTAATTTTCTTTTAAAGACAAGGCTATGGATACAATTATATTATCATTACAAATATATAAAAGGCAAAAGATGTACTTTGAAACTTTAAGTAAAAGATTTCTGACTTCTATTAATGTCACTTCAACTACATGTGAAATGTAGGTTCTTGAAAATTGCCAATTCTATTGCAATTAGATTAGTACTGAGAATTAGATACAGTGAAGTTAATATTAAAAGAGGTCTCCTTCAGTTATCCCTACAGGAGAATAGCCACAGACTTAGGATGACCCCCTTTTCTTTTCTTCCTTCTGTTACCCATGTCCGTGTTAAGAGTTAGGGCACTGTCTTATTTAAATCCTAGTATTTGCTATACAGTGCCTATTTCCAGGGTATATGCAAGAGTTTCCTTTGCTTCCCCCTGGAGTTATTGAAATACCTGAAGTGTATCTCAAAAGGTGTAACAATTGGAAAGAGAAGAGCGTACCAAAAAGAACATTCCCTAAATATATGTGCACATATTTCACATGTTTTATACTCTTCTTCCAAGTCAGTTCAATCAGATTCTCGATTTACACAAACATACGACCATATAAAATAATTCCCAAGCCATTTAAATTATACTCAGTCAAAGCTGAAATTATTCTGGAATGTTACAGAAAGAATCTGCACCACCATTCACAAATTATAACCTACTGTATCAAGAGTCTTGCAAGCAATTAAATGTACCTAGTCTGGGATTGGTCCTGATAATCCCACGAACCATAACTAAGGAAAGTGGATGCTTATTACAGACTTTTATATTCTTCTCCCTTTTCTTATGTGTAAATTCCCTCCTTGGTTTTTAAATTGCTCTTATCATAGTTGAATATTAATAAAAGGATCTATGATCAGTCTAGAATGAATGAAAGATAATATTCTGTGTAAATCGTGGGGTAAATTAAATGCTAGGATGAACAAATAAGTTATAATAAATTCAATAGTAAACCTTTCATAAAATGAAAATATGTAACACTCAAAAATTTGGAAGATTATCAGCATTGTGTTTCTTTTCTGATACATACCAACGCTAGTAGACATAAAATACATAGGCCAATGTAAATAAATCATCCTAACACACTGTGTAATTTAAAATGTTCTTGGCTTCCTCTGAAAGCAGCAAATATAAAATCCCTGATTTAAAAGCAGGGAAAAATTCACTATTTGTACACATGCATATGTATTCATTAAGCATTCATTTTGATTGAATTTATTTCTACGTATACATGAAAGCATAAATATTAACACTTCAATGTTTTAATCAAATGATAATTTCTGATTCAAGTCAAATTTAAAATAGTAAAGTTTAAAGTAATCATTGAAGCAATTTTGTATTCTCTTATTTGGCATTGTCCATTCAATTTAACTGCATTTACTTCTAAATTATTAAGATTTCCCTTCCTGTGAATTAATAATCATATGTCTGTTTGAAGAAGTCTTCTAAATTCTTGAATTCTTGGCAAAATGTCTGCAGTATAAAATCACTACCACACACATAAACTAGCAATCAGTTGATGTAAAAATATATTTTTTTTGTACCTGTGAAGTAGAGTATTAATTATTTTACAATATTCTTTGACTAATGTAGGCAGAAATATTGTATCTACATTTTAAAACAGATTTTACATTAGTTTGATCAACAAAGCACTCTAAAATACACTTTGTGGCATTTTCTGTAACGAACTAATTTTTCTCATTTAAAGTACAATATTTGACAGGCATTTATATTTGGGGTATATTTTACTTATCTCACTACTGAGATAATTTTAAATTAATTTGTCAACCCTAGTATACATCTGGAGGCAAATTTCATGCCTCAATTAGTCTAATTTACATTGACTCTGTATTAGAAAACTCTTATTCTTTCAGACAAGATCACGAGGGGGCTCGCTTCATTCAGCCATCCCTGGCATGCAAGTTATGAATTAGGAGAGTTGATCAGTACAGTAAAACAGAAGGACTAGAATGGATGTTTCACTGAAGGAAAAAAAGCTTTTGTTTATACTCCTATTCCTGTGAGCCGTGGTGGCACAGTGTTGCAGGCTTACTCTGCATTCCAATGCCAGCAGTTGGATCCTCATTGGCTCAAGGTTGACTCAGTCTTCCATCCTTCTGAGGTTGGTAAGATGAGGACCCAAATTGTTGGGGGCAATATGCTGACTCTGTAAACCGCTTAGAGAGGGCTGTAAAGCACTATGGAGCAGTATATAAGTCTTATATAAGTCTAAAAGCTATTGCTATTGCTATTGATATTCCATCTCCCTCCTGCACTCCTTTTGGTGAGTTGCTTCTTGGTGCAAATAAATCAGAGTTTACCAGTATATCTGAATAGGCAAATTATGGTGATACTGATATCCTTAGAACCAGGATTGAAAACTACTGATACGTGTTTGTTCTTTAATAAAGCCCTCCAGAAGTCAAATGCATGTCAAGAAAAGCAGAGAAGACACACATTCTTCTTGTATCTTGAGACTCTCAAAAAAAAATACCTTTAATCTTCTCCTCCAAGTAGCAAATCAAAGGTGTGATAGAAAACATATTACCACAAACACCAGTGGTAAAACAGATGACTACCTTATCTCAAAATAAATTAGGCAGCACTTTTTACCCTCTATACAACAATGCTAGAGAGGTGGCTTCTTGCATTGCTATGATTCAACTACCTAGCCATGCCTGCTTTTTATAAGAAAGTTGCCAACCACTAGGTTTACACTGCAAACATTTTCCTTAATTGAACTGAAAATATACCAAGACATCTCAAGAATGAATGGCTTAAAGGGGCTACTTTTTTCAAGATGTGCATAGTACGTGAAACATTAAACAGGTGATTTGAGATTTAAAAACAAATGCATTATGGCGGATATCCATTACCTAAATTTCAATTCTGGTTTTTCACACTGAGTACTTAAGGTACGTAATGAAAATAAAAGATGGTATCATCATATAAAAATATTCCCATTATTGTTTTGACCTGGAAGAATAACTCATATTATTAATATCTTGCAGGAAGAAACAGAGGTGGTTCGACCTACACCCACTTGGTATATAGTTTACATGATTTGCTTCTCATCTCAAATATATATCTCAAATTTGGCTCAATTTGCAGATTTAATCTTATGAATCATGGTCTGGCCTGCAGGAAACAATTCTCTTCTACATTACTGTGAAATTGGTACCGTTATATAGTAAACTGGAAGGAAACTAGCAGGCACATCTAGCTGGGGAAAGGTCCTCAGCTGAAGAAAAGTAGGATTCCTTCAACAATCTGTTCCCTGCTGTGAGACTACAATTACTACAATTCTAGTAGCAGTAGGTGTCGTCTCTTAATGTTATGTGTGAGAGTGTGTAAGTGCTACAGCATGTACTTTTCTCAATTTCTTTCCTGATTCGCTAGTT
Organism: Azemiops feae; assembly: GCA_023970755.1. Classification (NCBI taxonomy): domain Eukaryota; kingdom Metazoa; phylum Chordata; class Lepidosauria; order Squamata; family Viperidae; genus Azemiops; species Azemiops feae. Next base: position 3,968,634 of record JALGBA010004278.1, on the reverse strand, counting down.
ATGTCAGGAAACCTCAATAATTTTGGCTTTCTTGTTTGTGGCATGTTTCTCTGTTTCTCCTGCCTTCTGCTACGGTTAAACACTGCAGAATGAAACATTTCTTGAAATTTCCTCCATCTCCCCTGCCATTCTCTGACCTCCTGCCTCATTTTTCTCACAGAAGTTCTTGTTCTCTGAGCACCTAGTCTTTTCTCCCACTGATTTGAATAGTGTGGTAAATTGTTTGCTATGTACATTAGTACTCCTCACAAGTTTATGCCAGAAATCAGTTAATAAATTGTATTGAATGGTTATTAATTATAGGGTTATTTTTGGGTTTTGGGGTCATAGTTTAAAGGTCCCAACAAAAGAGGCAATGTGGGAAATCCTAGTTCATAATAACTGGAAAAATATCAGTAGGTACAAGGTTGCAATTACTGAATGTCACTTTGAATGTCCTTTCTATCCACTATATTGGATTGGAAATACTATGTCTATTAGTATATAAGTATCTGATTGTGTTCCTAGAGATTTATTTCAAGCTAGTGTTGAAGAACTGAAATTAGCCTACCAGAAGACTTCATTTTCATGGTAATGTCACCTTGCCTAGTCTGACTCAGGAATTCATTATATCTTTTATAACAATAAAACTGTCAGAGATTACCTCAGAAACATGTTTTTTTCTCCCCAAAAGTGACCAGGCAACAAAACTGAAAAACTCAATAAACTGTCAAAGATAAAGTTGGGAGACAAGCCATAAAACACCATTAAGAACAGCCAAGAGCAATTAAGTCAGAGTCCAAAACAGATTCTGGAAACTGTCCAGGAATCAAACATCAAAGAGCTAAGAGGAGCCTGGCAACAAGATCAGAGGCCAATTCACAGGAATTATCTCAGCACAGACTGCTTGATATTGATGGTTTTTAAAGCCAAAACTTCTGGTATCTAGATCTTGGTTGCTGCCAGTCAAAATCCTCTAGAGATAGTTCTTCTTTGTAAATTGAATCTAACTTTCAAGTAAGCTTTTATTTGACTTTTCCCCAGGACCATTTCTAGGTCTCAGTGGACAGTTTTGATGTTGATCCTGAACATATACTTACCTCTATATCCTGAGATTGGGGAATAGTTGAAATTAATCTGGAACAAGTGAAGAACCCTTGCTCACAGAATGACTGAGTTTGAGGTTGTGAATGATTCTTGTATCCAATCAGGAATTCCTCTCAAAATTCATTTATTTGGATCTTTTTTATGCTACTTGTTTAGGTTTCCTTATAGACACAGAGAGAGAGAGAGAAATGAACATTTCTCTTCACATTCTATGGATATTTTCTTATTTTAACTACTTAACAGTAATTGTGGGAGGCTGTTAACAACAATACAAACACTGCATGTTGCTTTTTATTTAAGTGTTTTTTAAAACATCATTTATTATTTAATTTTTAAATATTACTATTTTTCTTTATTATGAAATGTGGAAAGATGGTGAATATTTTACTACATAACTACAATAAGTTAAAAAAATGCAGTTCCTGCCTTCCATTGTTTTCACTAACATTCCAGAATTAGGGCTCTTCTGCATTTAGGAATTGTTATTTGATTTGAGTATCTTGCCAGCTTGAAGAAAAGGGGTGTGTGACTATCCTGGAACACATCTATGAAGTGAATCTGAACTCAATAAAGCCACAAATAGCACAGATCCTAGTCTAAAAATACAGTTTTCAACTAGATAGCACAAAATAAGAGTGCGGTCTAAAATCAAGCTTTCAAGCAAATACCAGTTCTCTTTTTTGATTATGTGTCATCAAGGTAATGTCAACTCTTAATGAGCACATAGGCAGACATTCTCTACATGATTTGTCTCCGGCTCGCCCTTCAAATCTTTCAACAGTGAGAACTATCAAAGCTAATCTCCATTCCTTTGGAATCAGTGCCCTTCTATTTATAATTTAATTTAATGTCAATAGGGAGATTACAGGAGGCGCCCACTAGTCCAGATTATTCCAAGTAGCTGACAATAGTTTTTTGAGGAGTCAACTATATTCTATATGGGCAATAGCAACAATGGCATGCATCAGAGTTTATGTTCTGAAATGCAATGTTTCTAAATGTTGAAGAAAACTTGGTTCCTTTTATCCTCATTGCACCAAGCATGTATGCACTCAAGGCTCCTGTACCCTAAAGACCTCTTGGTCTATGTGCTATGGAGATTATTCCTGTTCCAGTACATGAGTTAACTTACATGGGCTATAAAAAGGACTGGACAGCCCCAGGAGTGCAAATGCTTCTATTCACTGCAATAGAATTCACTATTCTATTTACATATCCCTTTAAACGTACTGTACATTGCACGTCAATATTACAACTGTATATCTGAATTATAATGAGATTTCAGGATATCAGTTATAGCACATAACAAAAAGGGGAACAAAAAGGACTGTATCTGCATATATTGTCACATTTCTGCATAAAAAGATGAGAACTCCCAACTTCCTTTGATCTTTTCCAGAATTCCAAGGAATCTTTTCTGTAGCCATAAACATCTCCTTACCTTCTTCTGTACAAACTGCCTGCTGTTCTTTCAGCACTTCTGGTTCGTGGCTGAGCTCCATATGCTCTTTGGTAATTTCATTAATGCTGGATATCTGTCCATTTTTATGTAAAATCTATATTGAGAAATGAAATATAAGAAGGAAAAAGGAGAGGAAAAACAACTGTCAATATATAACAATCTTTTAATTACTTTTTTTAATAGAAAGAGAACGTATTTTAGAATATGTCTTTTACAGTTTGGAAATAATAAAGTGTACTTCTGTGGCAGTTGACTTGATTGCAATTTCACATCAGTTTTTCAAATCAGATGCTTCCAAATCAATTTGTCAACTTGGAAAAACGTCTGTACATATGGTAGCACTTTTTTAAAAATTGATTCATCAACTGAAGTATGAAATCAGATTAGTTCTAAACTGAATTGACTATTGGAATCGGAACCGATCTGTACCTTAAAATATTCACACACACTATATAAATACTAATCCTACGCACACACGCACACACAAACAAAAAATCATTTTAATAAAAGCTTAAAAGAGAACATTAAAAACTAACACAAACTAATTTGCTGGTATCAGCTTTATCAAAATGTACCCTTTCTAGCCATGAACACAGTGTGTTAACAGATGCAAAATTAAAAGCCCAATCAGAAGCAGAAAGACTCAAAAGAGGGTATATTTCTCTGAAACAGAGGGCAGTAAATGAAATCAGTTATATGAGGTACCTCTTATTTTATTTATTTGCACTCTGCCTTTATTATTTTTACAAATAACTCAAGGTGGTAAACATATCCAACACTCCTTCCTCCTCCTATTTTCCCCACAACAAGAACCCTGTGAGGTGAGTTAAGACTGAGAGTTACTGGCCCAAAATCACCCAGCTGGCTTTCACGCCTAAGGTGAGACTAGAACTCACCACCTCCTGCTTGCTAGCCTGGTGCCTCTTGCAGATGTTCGCTTTAGCTATTGTTACAGAAGTTCTTGCCAGATTGAAAAGGGATGAGCTGGTTTGAAATTTGCCTGCTTCCTCCATTTGTTCGGATGACATCTCAGTCCTAACTCTAACACTCTCTTCTAAGCAATGCTCTTTTCCTGGTGCTGACAATAATTCCAACTGTTTTTGTCTCAGACAGTTCTTTCCCACTGCTCTAAAATATGTTAATTTTTAATGGTCTGTGTGTAAAACACTTCAGCTACTTTAGTTACTTCAGAGCACATCTCTCCCTCAAATGCCAGACATTCCAGCAAAAGACTGTACCCTATTTGTTCAGCTAAAACTGCCTCTTACCAGACTTAAAAGAAAAAGAAACCTCACCATAAATCAACCAATAATCCTTAAATGCCAACAGAACTTGAATATGCAGTGTCATACTTTTTAATTTTAAAAGTATTTATTTATTCATTAAATTTCTACAGTAGTTAATGTTTTTCTAAAGAGAACAACAGACATTCTTTAAAAACAAAACAAACACAGTAATAGCAATGGCAAAAAGAAAGAAAAAGCACAAATGGACTAATGCGAAATGAGAGATCAAGTCTCAAGGGCCAACAGATAACTTTTGGTAAGATCTGTGTAAAAACAAAAAAACCAGAAAAGCCCTAAAGCTTGCTTTTCCTACAGACACACACACACACTTTCATATTATGAGCACAAGGAGAGAGAAAAGACCCCACAATTCCATTTACAAAACAAGAATTTCAGCTTAGATTATTTAACTGAAAATCAATCTAGTTCCAAAATTCATGGGCAAGATCCATACTTTACTTAAATTAGGAACATTCCTTTGAAATTAGTCATCTATATATGTAAACAATTCTGTGAAATTAATTATTTAATTAAATTCCTGTGGAAAGGAGGTCCCCTGTAATTGATAAACACAGCTGAATGAGCATTAAATTATATTTGCTCGTTCAGTATTCAGTGTCTGCATCCTTTCACGAACAGAAGATCCTTTGGAAAGAGAAATTATTTCATTCAGTTCTTCATTTCATTTTCATCCCTGTGACCCCCATCCCCCAATAACCATCTCATTAACAGCAGTTAACACTTTTCATAAATAGAATCCAGAATTGGCCAATTATCAAAGCCTGGAGCTGGACTAGCCTGCTGATGAATATGGATATGTCTCCTTCCATTTCTAATCACCGTCATTCCCAACATTCTTCAGGACAGACTAAGGTCCATTCCAAAAATTCCATGTGCGAGGCCCAAAGATATTAATGCTAATTTTGCCTTACAGTATTCAAACCTTCCATACTGGTCTTATTAGACATTCCTAAAATAAGATAGTTCCAGTTGTCTCAGTTGGACTAAAATATTTTTCTATGTTCTTAGATGACTCCGCAGCACAATGCATTATAACAGTTAAAATTCTTTCAGCCGGACTGTCTTCATCATTTCAAAGTAGATCATATCAATGCATTTTATTCTAATGGTATTTCCCCAGGAATGGCAGAAATAAAAATGACTAATAACAAACAACTATCATCATCTGAAACAATAAATCCCACAAGAATATCATTTTGGTCTTTTCAATGTAACATCTTTGAAAAACTAAGCATTTTGCAGAAGCCTCAAAAGATGCAACCAATCTACCAATATGACTATTAAGCCACAACAAAAGCACTGGTGTCAAGATCAGACAAACCCTATGGTGAACAGAATCACCTCTCTTCCTCCTTGGCCTACTGAGTAGACTGCTTTGTTTGCTACAGAAGGCTTTAGTTAGATAAGTAAGTAGTTAGGTAGAGAATGAAGCAGGAATGGGACAGAAAGCAGAGGTGCATTTTATATTCTCAAAGCTCTCTAATGGTAAATTGGGTATTCTATTTAAATATTCCCACAAAATACTTAAAAGTTAATCCTGTGAAACAGAAACTTCTACTCCCCAGCTTCAGGTAAGTCATTCCACTGAGCACTAAGCAGCTATTAAGCACTAAGCAGCTATTAAGCACTAAGCAGCTATTAAGAATGGATGGGCTTGATGTGCAATGTCTAGACTTTAGCAACACTTCTTAATATATGAATAGACAAGATTAGGAGAGAAATCCCTTAAAATTCTTATTTCATTATTAAGTGCAGAAATCCTTCCAGCCATGACCTGGATGACTGAGAATCTCCACAGACATTTAGCTATGCACTTTGGGATGAACACCCTTCGAATGGTGGGTGAGTATGAATGGATTTCCAAACATTGCAGACTACAGGAACCATTTGTGCTTCTGTTTGAGAGGCAGACAACACAGACTCATCTCCAATAGCCTGCACCTGTCTTCAACAGTGAAGGGACACAGGGCAGAAAACATCCTGCAGCCAAGAAAGCTCCACACACTTGCCCTACTCAGGTGACCCTGAAGACACAGTTAAACCTCCAAGTGGCCTCAACAACTCTCTAAAAGGATGCAAATGACCAGCTGTCTGCAAGGAATATAAATCCTTCCATTCCCCACCATCCAGTCAGAGCTGAAGAAGCTTCTTTGATGAGAAGCGAAACGTCTTCAAAGAAAAACAAGAAAGTCCAGTTGCCTCTTGAAAAAAGCACCTTTGGGACAACCACGCCCTGGATGACTGAGGACCTCCATAGACATCCCTCCTTTGTGAGTTTCCCCTCAATACAGGATGGGAGAAGAGGGCAAGAAAGAGTACAGAATTAGACATAAAACAAGTACAGCATCATTTTCAAATGCTTCAGTTCCTCTTCTGGGACTGTGCAATGAATGACATCACTGAGGCAATTTCTGTTATAACGAAACTGTTGTTTTCAAGCTCTTATAAGACTACTGTCTGGTTCCTGCCAATATCCAACACTGCTTCCAAAAAATCGTCAGGATGACTGATACATGAGTGATATGGCCACCGATAGAATGGTGCTGCTGATTAAGTCTTCCGGGCACTTTGCAAAATAAAATCTAATTACAAGTAACAAAGTATGAAGCTGTCTAGCAGCATAATAAAAAAAACATATCAAGCAAAAACCAGACTTCTTATATATTTTAAAGGCCCAGATTAACAAAAATGAATCCGATGTTGCATCAAGGAATTACAAAGTAGTATTAAGCACGTTTCTCTAGAAAAACTATTCAATAGCCAGAGAAATGGAAAATGTTTCCAACTACCATTATATTTATTCCTGTATTTTAAATATTCTGCTGCAGACATTAATTCCCACTTCCATGTCATGCATAAGGCTTTGACTTTGCTCAGTAATCAATCATCCACTATGTTAGGGGTCCCCAACCCCCAGTCTGTGGACCAGCACCAGTCCGCAGCATGCCAGCAACTGGGCCATACAAACAAGTGAAGTCCCATCCATGGGATGCAGGCAGCACATAAAACCACGCTTCCTCTGGTCCATGGAAAAACCTTTCTCCATGGAACTGGACGCTGATGCCCAAAAGGTTGGGTGCCACTGCACTATGTTGCTAAAAAAAGTAAATAAGCAGGGACACATAAAAAATATAGAGCTATTTATCTTCTAAATATCCAGAGCAGTACTGCATATTACAATTACAGAGAAGTGGAGGCAATATTTGATATTGATAAGAATATAAATTCCATAGCAGTACTCTACTTTTTATACACAATAAATTAAAGGACTATCCATGCTTTTTGTGAGAGTCATAGTCCAAAGCAACCTTTCTTCCTTTATTGTTTTTGTGTTTCACCCTTGCCCAGACCTATTTAATTCAATTGTTCTATAAGATAAAGACACAACACAGATGCAAAGATGATTAAGGAAATAACATTATGCCATCAAAGTTCATGAAGTAAATGAAATGAAGAGATAAGGTTTTTTCCAAAAGTACTGTCCAAAGTAAAAAATGTACAGAATAGCTACTCAGAGTTCATTTGTTTAGAAAACAAAAATAATTAAGCACAATACAGAATGATATGTGCATGTGCTGCTTCCAAACCAAATAATTCCCCCCATAACAATATCCTTCCAAGAGATTAGGAATAGTCCCTTCACAAATTTCTGCCAACACATTACAGGACTTTTCGACACTTCAGTATTTTGTTGGCATTTCTCCTTGTGGTTCCTACACAACTCCTCAAATTCACTTCTCTGAATTGTAAATTAACTGGGCTTTACAACTAACCCAATCTTCCTTTTATCAGTCTCAATTAAACCACAACATCTGTTTTTGAAAAGACTTCTTTTCTCCTTATGATCTCCTCCCTTTAGTTTTGAATTCAGAACAGCACTTTAAGGAGGATATAGAAACACAAGAACAGATTCATAGGAGAGTAACAATGGTGGTCAATGATTTAGAAAACAGGTCTCAGGAATACAAGCTGAAAGAACTGGGTATGTTTGGCTGGGAGAAGAAATACATGACAACATTTTCCAAATACCTGAAAGATAAAAGGCAAAAAGATGTTTAAGCTCTGCACTTGATGGCAGTATACAAAGTAATCTTTCTTTGGGTTTTCACCTGAGATGCCAAAAAACGCTGGGCATATACTTACACAGTTTGCATAAAACCTTTCCTCTAGCATGGATTGTGATGGAAAAGAAAATAGGATCACCCTTTCCAATCAAACCGATTGCCCATCCTGCCTTTGAAATCACTAAAATCCATGCATGGACACAATGTTTGAAAAAAGCCTGCATATGAATCAACCAAACTACCTAATTGTAGGTCAGGTGGTTAGTTTTTAGATTCTGTTTCATGCTATTCAATATGAAAGCATTTGTCTTTGTGGGCTCTAAATTGATACACCCACATATTTGTGGACCTAGGACAATCAACAGGTGCACCAGGTAGGAGTGAAGCAATGATGTAAACCTGATGTCTATTATATTTAATCTGAACCAGCCCACATATAACTAAGCATCAGAACAGCTGTATGTACAAAATGTTAAAAAACGTATATCAACAGTTATGCCTGAATAGGTCATTTCCTCCCCCTCCAGATTTCCACAACAGTTAGCATATAACATCACCTGTTCTAACAATCCACTGGGAACCTGAGTATATAATAGATTTAAATTACCACAGGGAGCAATAAAGTATTTTTTTTTAAAGAACCCTGAATATTTATCTTCACTGCTGCATTAACTAAACTGATTTCTATAGAAAAAGCTTCCAAAACTCAAGACATATTTGATAAAAACATTTGGAGGTAGGGAAGCATTTTTTTGGTCTGCTTTTTATTTTAAACCAGATTTCCTAGCTTTGAAAGTTCACATACACATGGAAACTTGTTTCCCACTCCCCAACCCAACTTCTTTATTTATGATAAAGACTAGTAAGTAGGATGAGTTCCCTTCCTCTTTCTGCCCAAGGAAAAAAGTAGGCTAAAAGAGATGAGTTTGGGCAGTAAATTTGCCATAGGGAAAGGATTAAGCATTCCTTTAATAACTGCCTCTCCTCCACTCAGACTAACCATTTCCTAAGGTTGTTTTGCTTTAAAATGGAAAGGGGGGAGGAGAGGAGATGACTCAGTGATGGCGAACCTTTTAGAGACCGAGTGCCCAAACTGCAACCCAAAACCCACTTATTTACCACCGGGTGCCAGGTGGGCGTGGCCCACTGGATGGGCGTGGCTGTGGTCATGGCAGACTAAGTGGGTGTGGTCAACGTAGGCGTGATCACCTCGATGTTGCTCGTGGGGACACCTGTGGGGGCCGGGCAGGGTTGGGCAGAGATCTAGGGGGTCTCTGGCACATGGGGCGGTAGGCAGGAGGTTCATCCTGCAGAATGAGGTGAGGCAAGGCGAGATACGGCGGGGGTGCCATTGTCACAGGGCAAGGCAAGGCAAGGCAAGGCAGAGGCCAGGGCGGCTGCTGCCTGACACTATCGGCCCCCACACACAGAGGCCAGCGAGCGCATGGGTGCTGGGATGCATCCGGCCACGTGGGACCTCGGCGAGTTAGCAGGTGGCTGGTTGAAGAGGGACAGTTGCCATCTCTGGGGCATGGCAGGCATGCCCACAGAGAGGGCTCTGAGTGCCGCCTCTGGCACCCATGCCATAGGTTCGTCACCACTGAGATGACTGATATGCACATAAGACCTTTTAGGTGCCCTTTTTAGATCTAAGAACAGTCCTTCCCACTAAAGGACTATATACCCTGCCCAAATCCCAAGCACTGTAATTAAAGGCCAGGGTGCCTAGAAAGGTTATGGTTTCCCAACAGTTCTCAAGGGAGATAAGGAAGTCTCAGGCAAGGGCAGCTTGTCAATTGCATCTGCAATTAATACCAATGCAAGATGAGAGTTATTCAACAGTGTAAATGCCTTAATTTAGGATAACAGCAAGTCAGAATCACTGTATACATTTTCCTTTTCCTGCTCATTTTTAGAAGCATCCAAGTCCTTTTAATTCTCCCATTACGTACCAGATCAGTGATGGCAAACCTTTTAGAGGCCGAGTGCCCAAACCACAACCCAAAACCCACTTATTTATCGCAAAGTGCCAGGGCATTGTGGTGCCCTCAGGGGGGGCATGGGGGTGTGGCCCACTGGGTGGGCGTGGCTGGGGTGGGCATGGCCATCTTGATGCTGCTCATGGGGGGGACGGGCAGGGTTGGGGGAGATCCAGGGGGTCTCTGGTGGGTGGGGCGGTGGGCAGGAGGCCCAGCATAGATGGGGGGAGGCATGCAATCCTAGCTAGAACTGGGGGGCCATGGCGCCAATGGGGATCCGGCTTTCCCTGCTCGGGGTGGCCTTTGGCTTGCTGGGTGTGGGCATGCTCTATCACCTCTACTCGAGCTCGCTAGCTGGACGCTTCGCCTCCTTTGTGCTGGGTGCGGCTGCTACCCTGGGTGGCAACGGCAGCCTAATGGAACTGTGCAAGCTGCTGGCAGCGGCGGCACGCGTGCCCACAGAGAGGTGCCATAGGTTTGCCACCACTGTACTAGATAACCAAGCTGCAAGGAACAATTTTGAATCTCCCCTTATGTCTTAATCTAAAATTTGAAAAATACACACACACACACACACAGAGTCTCCAACCCCTTTATAAACCAACTCCTTCATAACATATAATGTTGCCAAGATCACACAACAATAAACAAAATCTACTAGGCACAGAATAAAAATTGAGTTTGAAAATTAAGCATACAGACTATTCCTATGAAAATCTGATAACCGAAATGTTAAAAGTAAACAAATATTTTGTCGTATCTTTTTAACTAGGAATATATATATATATATATTATCCTTCTTTTGATTAGGTAACTTACTATTAATACATGCTGATTTCACTCTAAATGAAATTCTTAGCTTTTGACTTGGCTATCAATTTCAGACATTCTAGTATGCCAAAAATCGTCTATCAACTTTACACTGAAGTTAAGTCTGTAAGTTTTCAAATGGTTTGCAGAGTATCAAGGATTGGAATTTACTACAAAATTGTTATGTTTAGAAACTACAGTACTCTCTAGAAATATTCTTGGTATTCTGTTATCCTGAAATCTTTTCAATCTTTCCCATGACTTTTGATCTTCAAATGCTCTTGCTTGATCCCTCTGCTATCAACAATGCTCTTGGGCTGACAAAGATGACAGCGTCCTTTTCGTACTCAGTTACTTGACCAACAATTTAGGTGTCTATTATCACCTTTATGACATCAGGAAGATGTTGGGTCCCAAATTAAATGAGATAAGACTATGTCATGCTCACTCTGTTTAGGTAACTAAAGTGAAAGTCTTTCAGTGGAACCTTATTGTTTATGTTACCTATTGAGAAAGCCTTTCTCAAACTTTCTAAGTCTCTAAGTCACGGGTGTCAAACTCGCTGCATCACGTGACATGTCGCGACGTATCGTGACTTTTTTCGCATTGCCGGAGCTGGGGTGGGTGCAGCCTCCGCATGATGCAACTGGCCCGCAGGCTGGCAGTTTGACACCCCTGGTCTAAGTCATAGAAATATATGTTGTGAAAAAGAGAGAATTGTAGGGTCAGCCCAAGACCTTTCACTGCCTGATGAAAAGTAAGCAACTGCATTTCCCATGGTCAAGGTGCATAGTATTCCTAAAATATATAGTGTTATTTTAAAACTTCAACTTCAGAACACCAGCAGAACAAATAACGGCTGCACTCTTTAGCTCATCTTCACAGAATACTATAGTCACCTACCCCTGCCCACTGAGATAGAATCAAACAAATATTTGCTATAAGCCACAATATATCCCAGCCTTCCCAATCCAATGCTGTTTAGTTATCATAACATCTCTGATGAATATTACATTGAAGTAAACTGAGCTAATGTCTGGGTTTAAGCATCTTTTGATTCCTTTCCATTTTATTTTATCCCTTGATACATTTATACCTGCAAAATCACTTGTGCAAATTGATATAATCCAGGGGTCTTCGAACTTGGCCCTTTTATGACTTGTGGACTTCAACTCCCAGAATTCCTCAGCCAGTGCCTGGCTGAGGAATTCTGGGAGTTGAAGTCCACAAGTCATAAAAGGGCAAAGTTTGAAGACTCCTGATATAATCCATGTTTTGCCTTAAAATACCCCCCTCATTTTAATTAGTGTATTTTCAATATGTATATACAGGATTTAAAGGAGATAAAGGTACTCTAGACCAGGGCATATCTCCTTGGAAGGGCATGAAGAAATTCAAGGGGAACAAAGGATGGGAATACTTTTAAGCAAATATCTTCATGTGAAAATACTGTGATTGTAATGGTATTTTCAAAGTCTGAGTGGGATTCAAATCCTGGCCACCTGTACATTCCCTAGATACCAGAGATGAATTTAGCCTCTTTGTGTCCATTAATAAAAATACTAAAAACTCTCTGCCTCCCATAACAAGTTGAAAGATAATCTGGGTTCTGAAGAGAAACCATATAATTGCTGATTTTTCTGTAACCTTATTCCATTCCTTTTCAATAAATCTTGTTAAAGGAAACTCTAGGAAAATTGTGTTTTCAATTGACATTAGCTCCAAAGACTTTAACAATAACTATTAAATGAAGCATTTGCAGACTGAGAAGTTTGGTGGAACCTCAAGGGTGAGTAGCTGGTAGGAAGAATGCTAGAAAGACAGGAGGGTGGAGGCATAATGCATAGTTTTATACACACACAAACTGTAGATGGATTTAAAAGGCATTCGGGTGGTGAAATGGGAGGGCCTCTGAGATCATCAAGCAAAAAGTAGTACTTAAATCAATTTCTGTTCTCCCCTCATAAACACACTAACTCTCAAGAGTTTCAAATAAGCATATGTATAAGTATATCTTAACCCTGATTCACAAACATCTGAATACATGGGCACATAAAACAGGTCTGTTAATCCATATAGAAGTCTAACTGTAAATTGTCTCCCATCAATTAAAAAATAATCAACTACAATATAGGATGAACATACACTATTGTATGGACTAGATATTGAAAACAAAGATGCTGCTAAATTACATAATATACCACGAGATGTCAATACTCAAGGTATTTTTTGTAAAAATTATAGGTCTTATAGAAAGGTTGTAAAAGAAGATGCAGCAATGTTGAAATGTAGCAATGGATCCCCATAACTTACACTAGGGGAATTAATTCCTCTTTCCCCATGTCAGCATTTATGGTAATTGCATATATAAGTGTAAAGGAAGGTTGACATCAGTAGGTTGACATCAGTATTAATTATGTCAACTTTTTAAAAACAGATAATGAAAGAAAAAGACAGGAGAGCTAGCAGTCAAAGACAAAAGTAACCCACTTGCAAATGTTTTTTCCCCATTAGGATGTCCTAGACCAGTGGTGGCGAACCTATGGCACGAGTGCCAGAGGCGGCACTCGGAGCCCTCTCTGTGGGCACGCGTGCCGCCGCTGCCAGCAGCTTGCACAGGTCCATTAGGCTGCCGTTGCCACCCAGGGTAGCAGCCGCACCCAGCACAAAGGAGGCGAAGTGTCCAGCTAGCGAGCTCGAGTAGAAGTGGTAGAGCATGCCTACACCCAGCAAGCCAAAGGCCACCCCAAGCAGGGAAAGCCAGATCCCCATTGGCGCCATGGCCCCCCAGTTCCAGCTAGGATTGCATGCCTCCCCCCCATCTATGCTGGGCCTCCTGCCCACCCGCCAGAGACCCCCTGGATCTCCCCCAACCCTGCCCATCCCCCCATGCGCAGCATCGAGGTGGCCATGCCCACCCCAGCCACGCTCACCCAGTGGGCCACACCCCCATGCCCCCCCCTGAGGGCACCACAATGCCCTGGCACTTTGCGATAAATAAGTAGGTTTTGGGTTGTGGTTTGGGTACTCGGCCTCTAAAAGGTTTGCCATCACTGTCCTAGACTGAGCTATTAAGGGAAAATAAAGAGAGAAAAACTGTTCACATACAAAAAGATTACTAATTCAGAGCCTGGAGTCCTGAGTGTGTGGGTCGGTCTAGAAGAGATACAATATTCAATCAATTTCAAGATAAACACTGTGATCCTATGCTAACTTAATATTAAGTAAGCCCCTTTGCATCATCCCTTTATATACTTTTCCATAAAGCTACAAAGAAGAGAGCGAAGAAAGCAATACTAAAAGAGACAAGCAGCATGGTTGAGGCAAAGGGGGTGGGGGAGGAAAAAAAGAGAGACATGTTTTGCTTTCCTTTTTTGGAAAGCAGGGAGAATTAGAAGATTGGTTGAAGCAGGGAAAGGAGAGGGCAAGAGCAAGCAAGCAAGCAAGCAAGCCTGCAGCTCTTCCCTCCAGTTATATCAATTTAGTAAATAGGAGAGGAGGGGGGGGGAAGCAAAAGTAGAAGGGAAGAGGAATCCAAGAAACTAGTTCAAAGTCCCTTCTGCATTCTCTAAGGACTTCAAAATATATTTTGTTCATGGTTTGCTGAACAATTCTGAAGCTGCAGCTAAGGGGCAAGCAAAGGGGGCAAAGCTGCTGCCACCACGTGACCCACCCAAGGTCAGCCAGCCTTTCCCAGAAGCTGACAGCTTGAAGCCACATCTCCTTGTCCTCTTCTAGTGAATAGAACAGAACCAGCACTCTCTTTATGCTATTCTTCTTCTTCCTAATAGAGCCTTCCCTTAAACATGGGTAATCGGCAACTTCCTACAGCTTCCGAAGAGGAATTAAAGAAGGAATACAAGCCATGGGCAAATCTGTTTCATTTTCAAAACATGCTGTGGAGAGTTGTCTATTGTCAAACTACTTCTGAATATACGGTAGTCACTATCCAAACAGGAGTTATTTATGCAATTATGATGCAGACCTTGGAAAGGAGCTGTTTAATTTTAGTTCTTCCCTGTGATGTGAGGTCTGAGAGCATTAAATGAATGTTTACCACTACAAGAATGAAATATATCCGTTCAATCCTTTCCAGTAAACTTTTCTTTTCAGGTATCTTGATTAAAAAAGCAACTAGACAAAGGAATTTAATAAACTGCTATATTTCATTAGTTATATGCTATCTAAGCTTTAACTTGCAACTAGGCAAGTGCACAAAATGGGAAATATATTTTGTTTTGAGATCAAGATAAAAAAAAACTACACCACTCAAAACATTCTGTTAGAACTAAATTCTCTCTATTCTGATGAACAAAAACTCAAAATTGTCCACAAGGGAAATTTTTTAATTCTTTTTTTTTTTAATTAAAGGGGGAAAATGGAAACCATAAAAAAAAATCCCTAACAAAAAGCAACAATTTTTTTTTGATATCTTTCCTGGACTTATGTGTCTGTGTCCTTTCTCCTAGCACAGCTGAAAAAACAGAAACTGTAGGTGATACTTAACATTTAGATAAATAGAATTAACAATACAGCAGTAAAAAAATGAAACAAAACCAACAATTCCATTTGCAAGTGTCAAGCTCTATTAACTACCATAGAAAATATGCATTTAAATGCATTCCAATAACTCAACAAGATAAAAGAGCATGCACAAATCGGATTATCAATACACCTAACTAGCCAATATAACATTCTTTTCATTTTTAAATGCACTTTGAAATTCAACTTAGAAGCACATTTGATCAAAGAATGAAAAAAGTCCAACAAACTGATAAGATGGCAGCAAAGAATTAGTTTCCTGGGGTTTTTTTGCTGCCATCTAGATGATTGTTCAGATTTTTGCACCTTTGCCTCTTCCTGTCTTCTTTTACCTCCAATTACCAGTTTCCTTTAGCTGGTAACTTGTATGTAAAAGAAAACACAGTACAGAATATGCAATATTGAGTGAGTAGACAGGGATAGTTTG
Organism: Azemiops feae; assembly: GCA_023970755.1. NCBI lineage: Eukaryota > Metazoa > Chordata > Lepidosauria > Squamata > Viperidae > Azemiops > Azemiops feae. Next base: position 3,952,957 of record JALGBA010004278.1, on the reverse strand, counting down.
TTTAATGACAGTTCCAAGTTATGCCGGCCTCGGATAAAGTGACTACCTGTTTCTTCCACTTATGACTCCTGCACCACCCTGGCAACTGGCTCACATTTACAACCGGTTGCAGCATCCTCCAGTCACATGATTGCAATTTGTGCCCTTTCCAGCCGATTTTCAGCCAATAATGCCAGTTGGGATCACTTAACAATCACGTGATTCACTTAATGACCCACAGTAAAAATATCGGTAAATTTGGATCCAATCATATGACTGTGTGACCACATTGGTGATGATGGAAATTCTAGTCCCAACTGTGGTCAAGGACTACCTGTACTACAAACTACTACAAATCAGAAAGGGTACATGAAACTGAAATTCTCTGAAATACATCAGTGTAGAACATGAAAGTCTACACAATTCTGCACTGACCTCATGTTACGTATGCATTTGGGCTTACATGCCACTCACAATTCAGAAGGACTCCAAGACTCTACAAGCTGTTCTTACATTAAAAAGGCTTAAATACTAAAACAGTATAATATGGTAATACAGAGTTTTGTTTTTTTTCTAAAGCTGGCCATGAGCCAGATAAGAGGAAAGCCCAGCAAGTAGCAACCAGGCTGCACTCTAGTGAATTTAGGGAGCAAGATTATAATCAATAAAGCTAGCAAAGAGATAGTTTATGCTTTGTTTTTATGGACTGAGATCGAAACCCTGTAATTAGTTCTGGTATGTGTCCTCATCTGAGATTCTAAGACTGGAGGAAGATCAAGCACCCCCAAAATAGTTATTCACTCCTTTCCCATTTTTTATTATTCTTTTCCACTAGAACTTACATCTAGATCCGGGGTCCTCAACCCCCGGTCCCTGGACCGGCACTGGGACGTGGCATGCCAGAAACCGGCCCGCGCAAACAAGCAAAGCCCCAGTACATAAAACCACGCCCCGTCTGGTCTGCAGAAAAACCTCTCCATGGAACCGGTCCCTGGTGCTCCAAAGGTTGGGGATCTCTGATCTAGATCTCTAACCTTGTTATACTGTAACAACAATTTAAAATTTGTAATGCATCAGTGGTGTCTATTCTGGGAAAGCAATCTAGTTTTCCCTGCCAGGCCACGTCAAAGATGGAAAGGGGATTATCACTTACCTCCTATCCGAGTAAACAAGGGCAGAAAGTATTTTTCTGGGGAAAATATTCATCTACGTTACTATGCTACGGCAGCCTTCTCCATACACTCTCCTTGTTTTCCCTACAACATTGTCCATCTGTGGTTTTATTCTAGCATAGTACCAGAGCACTTCTGAAACATCCTCATAAATTCTATGCATTTATGTTCTGTGAGCAAAACAAGAAGGCTATAGGGAACATGACAACTGATAAATTTGTAAACACAATTCCAACGTTGTAAATATATTTAATGCCCCATGCCTGTAAGTGTGAATTATTCAATATCTGAAAAAGAGACTTTTAGGCAACTACTTTTATTTGATCATTTCTGCCTTAGGGTCAATTATACTTCATTTAATGTGAAAAAAGACATTTCTCAAATAATTTTGATTTACACTATAACAGAGAATAATTTTCTGTTTTTGAAATGTTGAGAACCTTATATTAAGTATTTGTTAAATGTTTCACTACACTAAGTTTAATGTTTGGACTACTTGAGCATTAAGTTTTTAAGGTCCAGTATCTAACCTTAAAACTGGATGAATATTTTCCAAGTATTCCATTGGCATTTACAACTAGAACATAGCCAGAATTCATCTTTTCCAGAACTGAAATCCATATGAAAAAAGACAAGATTATAATTATTAGGCAGCATCATTTGCATGGCATGAAATCACTGCTGAATTTCAAGCCAACGTTAATAGTTTTTCCCCTGAGAATTTTAGTACGTAGAGTGATTATTCAAAGCTGGATGAAAACATAATATTCCCTTGTGTATCCATTTCCAATTAAGGAAAACTGGAAAGAAAGGCAAGTAGTACTGTGGTCATAATATAACATCAAGCATCAGAACAAATCACACTCAAGTGATTCAGTCACTGAAGACAATATAATACATTCTTTAGCAGTAAAATACTCTAATTAAGCACCAAAGTGATACTGGATTATGGAAATTAACTTTATTTTACATTGAATTCCAAAAGCATAAGAGGAAGGGCTAAAGAGAGGAAGAGAATGACTCAAAGAATATGGAAAATACTACCCTATTTGAAATTCTGCAGTCTTTATACAAGGTGAATGAGAAATTGTTTCAAAAACATTGGTAAAAATGTAAGACTTTCCTGTTAAAAGTGTTCTGTTCGCAAGGCAGACATGAAGACGAGGCAGTTGGTGCAAAAGATGTTCTTTATTAAAGTCATTTGCTGAACAGAAGCATGTAGATAGATTGAACAGAAGCAACACAGAATCAAACACTAGGAACAACAACTGGCCACACTGGCCACTCCTTCTTATATTCCCTAGCAAGGGAATGCTCAGCCAATCGATGCAGGCTATTCTCCCGCCCCGCGCATGCGCACGAGCCTGGAGATAGCCTGTCTGGGTCCCGGGCAGACACGTGGTCTGTCCGGGTCTCTGCAACGGTCCCGGGCAGACATGTGGTCTGTCCGGGTCTCTGCAACCCGTTTCCAGTCTTCCTGGGCCCTGCTGAATGACTCAGCAAGGCCCAGCCTCTCTGCAGACTTTCTGAGCCTTGCTGAATAACTTCAGCAAGGCCCAGTACATAACACCCCTCCCCTCTTGAATGAAACAATAGTAACAAGGGATTAACACAATCTACACAGCAACATAACATCGGCCGGCCGGCCTTTATACATACAGCTTTTTTACAATATGAGCACCTTAGAGACCTCCCATCTTCTGTAACTACTCGGAGGACTCTTAACCCATTCTGCTGCGTGGAACCAGACTGGGTTTAACTAAAGTTGTAATCTTCGAGGTAGGTGTTGCCATAGGCATAGGTGCCTGGAGTGCCTGTTAGGTGTTACGCAAACACCCCAGGGCTATTTTCCCCAGACAACTCAGGGGTTCCCCCTGACAGCTGACTGGCTGGATCCGCTAGACCCAACACCAGAGTTCCTTGGAGGGGTTGAGTTCCCCCAGTCCCTTGGCAGGGTGGATTTCCCCAGAATTCCTGGGACTCCTCTTGGGAGCATTGTCCCTTGAGCCCAAGACCAGCAGCAGGAGTGGCCCATGTACAGGGATTTGTCCCTAGCCAGGGACTTCTGCCAGAGTCAGGAGCCGCCTCCATGGCAAGACCCCCAACGGAGCAGTAGAAGATGTGCCCTCGTGGGGAGACTGTGATCCCCCAATCATAATTGGGGTCCCCCTCCCCCCCGAGAGCAGAGCCAGGGGAGGAACCGTGCCCTTGAAACCGCCAGCATAACTGGTGGATGTGGCATTGAAATGAGCCACAAGATGGAAGAGGACTTGGATTCCTCCCATTGAATGAATGCACTATGAATAGGATGTGTCACAATCACTTTCACATCCTGAACATAGGTTTACAGTGACTAACACATGTACAGAATAGACATTCTCTTTGGTACAATAAGGAGATGGTTTTCCTTCACAGTAACATGATACATACAACCAAGTGTTAAGGTAACCCCTTTATTGATGAAACCACTTGGAGTCTCCAAGGTGCCGGCAGCCGTGACACCTGTGCAGAGGCACCCGGTCTGGGTGCAGCCTGTCCAGCTTCGTAAAGCATCTGCGACCCTAGCGGAATTCAGCTGGGCTCTTCCTGTAATCGTGCATGGTGTGGTGCGGTGTGTGAGAAGAAAATCAGCTAACCTGTGATGCCGGGGTCCTTGAGTGATTCTCTTGCATGTGTCTTTGGTGGTGCGCCCCATGCGTTCAGCCTGACCGTTTGTGGCAGGATGAAAAGGAGCAGATGTGGCATGCCGGATCAAGCTGTCTTGGAGAAATGCCTGAAACTCAGAAGAGGTAAATTGTGGACCATTGTCTGAAACTAAAACATCAGGAAGGCCATGGGAAGCGAAGATTCCTCTGAGCACCTGTATGGTCCTGGCAGTAATAGTGGAGGACACAGGAACGACCTCTAGCTACTTGGAATGGCTATCCACAAGGAGGAGGAGGAATTGCCCCTGAAAGGGCCCAGCATAATCTATATGGACACGTGTCAGGCCATCCTGACAACACACGTCAGCACGCGTGCAAGCGTGTGATCAGTGGCAGTTTCTGCAGCCACATCCCTAGCATTGAGGGCAGATTCAGGTAAGTCCTGAATAGACAGAATGTGTACAGCAGGAGCAGGGTCTGCCTCTATTTGTTTCAGAGGTAACCTATTCAGGCCAGCAGCATGGCCCCTCTCAGTGCCTGGTTTGTGAACCAGGGTGTAATCATCAGCTGCTAAGGAAATAGACCATCTCAGCATTCTAGGAGATATGATGTGTGGGGGTTGTTTATGAGTAGTAACAACCCCAGCAAAGGCTTGTGTGTGGGGATTGTTTGTTAGTAGTAACAACCCCAGCAAAGCTTGTGGTCAGTATAGGCCGTGGAATGGCGGCCATCGCATTCCTTACGCTGAACTCTTAGCATGGCCTCCCCTTGCACACTGACTCTTGAAACCTGAAAGTCAGGGAGGATAAGGAGTGGAGGGCCTGAGCTGGACTCATGAGCCCCTCCTGGGACCACCTGTATTAAAGGTGTCTGCAGCAATAATAGGAAGAGGGGACCTTGTGTCCCGCTCCATGGCCAGGGGAACTCCCTGCAACTTAACAACCATACGCAGTTGTGTCTTAAGGGGCCTGTGAGTCCATTTTACACACCCCCCCACGGGACGTGCAGAAACCCACCCTGTATTGGCTGGGGACCATGGTACCTTTCAGAGACAACTCATTAGGGGCTTGTGTATCTGGCGACCCAAGCAGGCTGATGCGATGTGGCCTTGCCTGCCACATGCCTGGCAACAGCAGAAGGAGAACGGCAGTTGGCTCTCCTGTGGCGACCCCCACAGCCGAAACACCGACAGGATGCAGGCGGTTGTTCTCTGTGCTCTTGCAGTCTTCTTGCTGCCACTGGTTGAAGTCTGTCCTCGGAGTCGTCTCCAGAGGCCTCTCGCACGACTTCTTAATGGACGGGGACTGCAGCTGGAGGGTTCTTGGTCGCGAAGTGTTGGACTCGCCAAGACGGCCCAGCTTGGACATTGCTGTGCCTGATAGCCTCATCCACGTCTCTCGCCGCAAGGAAGGAGGAAGGAATGGGAATGAGTCCCACGAAGCCAAGCCCACCTCCAGCGTTTGCGTACTGGCAGGCGGCTGCTTCTCCAGGATGCCGCGCTTCTCGGAGAAGGGGTCCCACAAAGCCAAAAGCCCACCTCCAGCGTATTCGTACTGGCAGGTGGTTGCTTCTCCTGGATGCCGTACTTCTCAGAGAAGGGGTCCCACACAGCCGAGCCCACTTCCAGCATCTTCGTACTGGCAAGCAGTGGCTTCTCCTCGATTCCTTCCACTTCAAGGCGTGAGAAGGGGTCCCTTGAAGCCGAGCTCACCTCCAGCGTTGTCATGCTGGCAGGCAGTCGCTTCCATCCGGACGCAGAACTTCTCCGCTCGTCAGGCCTGTAGGTGAGTAGGCCTACTTCTGCTTCTTCGGGATTCCATACGGCGAATCCCACCTTTGTCGCCAATGTTCTGTTCGCAAGGCAGACATGAAGACGAGGCAGTTGGTGCAAAAGATGTTTTTTATTAAAGTCATTTGCTGAACAGAAGCATGTAGATAGATTGAACAGAAGCAACACAGAATCAAGCAGTAAGAACAACAACTGGCCACTCCTTCTTATATTCCCTAGCAAGGGAATGCTCAGCCAATCGATGCAGGCTATTCTCCCGCCTCGCGCATGCGCACGAGGCTGGAGATAGCCTGTCTGGGTCCCGGGCAGACATGTGGTCTGTCCGGGTCTCTGCAACCCGTTTCCAGTCTTCCTGGGCCCTGCTGAATGACTCAGCAAGGCCCAGCCTCTCTGCAGACTTTCTGAGCCTTGCTGAATAACTTCAGCAAGGCCCAGTACATAACAAAAAGCATCTTTCCTCTCTACTTATGAACACAAATAAGTTAGCATTGTAAATTCAGGGAAAAACAAGTTTGTAGCATACTGTCAAAACAAAAAACAATCAACTTTTGCTTCTCAACTGCACCACAGCTACACATATAGAGTAACTGGTGGATTTACATCTGATTTAAAGCACTTGATAGCTTTTTTGAAAAGGCCAGCACAATTCCACCTCCTCATTATCACCTGTTTCTTGCTCAATCATTAAAGTTTTTACAACTTAATTGCCCTACATTTCTATCCTTTCCCATCTTTCCATCATTTTCAGTCACCAGGTTCTTAGGTGACAATTAAATGTTCAAACTTACATTTTTTTTACTCTTCCCATACATTTCACTGGTTTATGCAGGGAATATATAGCCCTGCAGAGGCCCACTAAGTAATGAAATGTAGCAGGAGCTGACAAACTGTTCCAAGTTCTGTATGTTACTATACATTGGCACAGATAATAAAAAGTTAGTGTACTTTCAAAAAAAAAACATTTTTTATGTAGTAGGAGCTGACAAATTGTTCAGGTTCTGTATGTACATATTGGCGCAGATAATAAAAAGTTAATGTATTATTTTTTTTTAATTTTTTTTTAAAGTAAATCTAATAATCACACTGCCAGATTTTGCAAAAACCTCTGAAATGTTAACAGTTAAAAATTTAGAGATATACGATGATACTTATTGACTTATTATTGTTCAGATAATTTTAGGCAGGCTTCTTTCCTTGTTCTAATGCAGGGGTCCCCAACCCCCAGTCCGTGGACCGGCACCAGGCCACGCAAACATGTGAAACCCCATCTACTGGATGCAAGCAGCACACGAAACCATGCCTTCTCTGGTCCACAGAAAAACTTCTCTCCACAGAACCGGTCCCTGGTGCTCAAAAGGTTGGGGGGCCTCTGTTCTAATTCACCTTTTCAGCCCACAGCAGCCATACCTCAGTGAATAAACCTCATTTTCTCTGAGCAAATATATTCTGATCACTTACCTCAGGGGTAGGCAACCTTGGCTCTTTTATGACTCGTGGACTTCAACTCCCAGAATTCCTGAGCCAAGAATGTTCTAGGGCAGGGGTAGGCAACCTTGGCTCTTTTATGACTCGTGGACTTCAACTCCCAGAATTCCTGAGCCAGCTTGGCTGGCTCAGGAATTCTGGGAGTTGAAGTCCACGAGTCATAAAAGAGCCAAGGTTGCCTACCCCTGACTTAGCTAAAGCTGCACAACTATACCCATGGACAAGGAAACAAACCTATTGAATTGCTCTTGATAAAAATGAATTGGATTAGGTCACAAGGATAGAATGTTAAGCATGTTAATGTACATATAACTTTCAATTTTATCCCTGAGTGAATAAAATCGTCACCTGAGATGAGACTGCAATCACTGAGTAAGGGGAAGGATCGGTCCTTTCTCATATTTCCCATGGCTCTCTCCCCAAATTATTATTTGTCACTCTGAGTAAGAAGCAGCTGCTAGGGATAATTTCTATTGCCAGAGAGAGAGAGAGAGGAAGAGCTTCCATGAAGTGCACTAACAGATCTTTGGATTCTCCCTGAAGTAACTATTTTTTTTAATTTAAAAGCAAAATTATAAATTACAAGGCTTGACTAGGAAAATACAAGGATTTTGCCCGTTTTGCTAGGAAATTTATTTTCTCGTAAAACTTTTATTCGTTTTGTGAAGTTTTTTTAAACCATGACCTATTTTTGAAAGCATTTAAACATTCCCAGCATTCTTCCTCATCCCTGAAAGACAATATTTATCAGTTGCAGTTCCACAAATGTCCAAAAATAGCTGACAACAGATAATTCTTTGCAAATTTAGGGAAGATTACCAGAGTCTGAGATTGGTCTAATACTGTACTTACATTAATTTATACAGAATTATTCTGAAATGCAGTAAAAGATACTAAAATATTCATGTTTAAATTAAAATCCACTGATATTGCTGGGTTTCGATAAAAGGCACATTGTCTGCATTATTAAAGACTGCATTCCTATGCATCTATGAAAAGGAGTCTGCTGAGTCTTAGGCAGGCTATTTCTTGGAAGAGATAGAAAGGCCAGAATGTCTGCAATATTGAACCTCTTGAATGCTTTTCAGTAGGAGATAACAAGACAGTAAGAGGCTTTGGAGTTGGATTGGTTTCCTAGCTGTTCCATGGATAAACAGTATTGATCCCAATTGTCCACAGTTCTGCCACAGACATTTTATAGAGATCGTTGATCTCATCCATCATCTGTTCTCCTTCGCTTCTTCAATCCTCTTGAATTATGAAAGCATAATTCTTTTTTTTTCTAGCCCATGGTAGATTTGCTATTAAGCTAACATTGAGGGAACAGTCTTTTCTTAATCTAGGACAGACTGACCGGTTCTTCTTACAGTCTGTGGTGCTCTTATCCACTGCCTCTCAATCCATACTTTGAAAGTATCCTTTCTTTTACTTGTTCTCAATGTCCAGTTTTTACACCTATTCACTACCAATGGAAAACCTACCGTTTCAATTATTCTGATATATGTTGTCATAGAAATATTCTTATGATCCAGTCTAAATCCATTATTGTCTTACTCTCTAGGATTAACACTATAGCACACTATTCACCTGCATCTATTCTTGAGCTTAAAAACAAATCTTTCGACTTCATTTCTTGACTGCTAAGCAAGAGTTCACTAAACATGCTGTTGATTCTATCTTTGTCATCATAGTATTAAAATTTAAACCATTTTTTCATTTTCCATTTTTACTTTCCTTATGAGCTTCTCTAACTCTTCTGCACTTTCACCTAACAAAAAGATGCCCTCTATATACTATATATCACAATGTTCTGACATCCAATTTTAATTCTAGTTCTTATAACTTCCAACCCATTCGTTCTGAATATATTTGCTGTGCAAAATAAAAATGATTTGAGGATGATATGCATCTTTTTCTCTTTATGACTCTGAACCACTCTGCTTCTTCAAACTAAATTATAATAGCTTATTTGTTGTTAATAGCATTAGTATGTTTCGCATTTTGGACATGATCTATACAATCAAAGACCTTTCTGTAATTAAGGAAGAAATTAGATAATCTTGTTCTATTATATGCTTTTAAAATCTGTTTTATATTCTCTATCAGATTCCTCTACCCTTTCTGAAACCCACATTTATTTAATATTTCTCTTTCCATACATGAATCCAATCTTTTCTCCCCCCCACCCCTGGCACCCCCAATCCATAGACCATGCAGTCTTACCCCATATTTATTGACATGGTACAGTAAGCATTTTAACTTCTTCTTTTCCTGCAGCTTTAACTATCTGGTGAATATTTCAACTGAGTCTAGCAAGCTGGTTTATTGTCTCTCATACCTCACTTTCTAGGAATGAGTTACTGAGTATGTTGTCTCCCTACAAATCTTTCTGACATTCTGTAATCCTATTCATAAAGTGTCAAAACAAATTTTCCATATTTCTGTAATTTCATTTGCCTGTATTAGATCTTCTACACAGTTATTCTTGAGTTGTCCTAATCATACATTTTCCTTTGATTTCTGATCTCAAAAACAACTTTTTCCTTTTCTTGTACTTTTCCTCCATTTGTTGATATTTACTGAAATGATGTTTCTTTCTTTTTCTGATGTTTGAGCATGAAACTCTGCATTCAGCCATTGTACAATATTCTTATTGCCCAAGGCTTTTGTCTTCTATTAGTCCCTGGCAGGATAGCTTATTCTGAAAACCAATTTAGTTCTTGTCTTCATTAAAAAAAAAAAACTTTTTTTCTGCTTTAGTTATCACAAAGTTTGTTTCTGTCACTAAGATACCTTTCTTTCCATAAATGAAGTGCACTGATTATTTATGAAATTTATATAGCCACCCATCTGACAACAAGAGATTCTGGGCAGCATACAACAAAAGTAAAAACCATTAATAATACTAAAATAATCAATATTATAATTGCTACTAAAAATTAGAAAAAAACTAAAAAAGAAGAAATATTTGGCAAAGAGATGTTAATAATAATGTAGCCACCTTAATAATTCACCAGTCCCCTGGCATCCTAGGATAACACCACCAGAGTTTGAGGGACCTTTGAAAATTCAAATGTTATGAAATTAGCCTCTTACTCTGTTGTTTACATTTACCTGATTGTTGGGTCTACAGACTACAGTATATTTTTCTGGCACACCTTCTTTCTTGGCTTTTCTAATATTCTCTACTGTTAGAGACCCAACCAATCTCCAGACTGAACTACATCTATTATGTACAATGTTCTTTTAAAGTGTGACCAAGAAACACATCTCCTAAATTGAGAACTGACAATCATACATTGCATAAGCCAGCATTGTTTCATTTTAAATAATGTTTGCAAACATATTATGGGTTTGCCAGATTCAACAAAAATTAAGGTCATCTCAATAATGTTAAGTAACACTAATTAGCTGAGACAGCATATATGAATAGCTACCAAATATTTGAAACAAACAAACCTAAAAAAAAAACCTTGTCCCCACTTGAAGGAAGATAAACACAATTACTTCTCTGCACCTAAGTAGGATTTGGGGTTGCTTCTCAAAGATCAGCTCCTCAAACCTTATAGCTCCCTGCTATGAGACCACAGATACAGATAGCCCTTGTCTTACCACCAGAACTGAGCCCAAAATTTACACTGCTAAACAAGAAAGTTGCTAATTGAATTTTGCTCTATTTTACGACCTTTCCTGCTACAGTTGTTAAGTGAATAATTGCAGTTGTTAAGTTAGTAACGCAGTTGTTAAGTGAACATGACAAGCATTGGCTTTGCTTTTCAGGAGGTCCCAAAACGTGATTCAATGATCCTGGGACACTGCAACAATCATAAATATATTCCAGTTGCCAATCATGCTAATTTTGATCATGTGACCATGGGGATGCTGCAATAGTGGTTAAGTGTGGAAAACAGTCACAAGTCCCTTTTTTCAGTGCTGTTGTCACTTCGAAGGGTCACTAAACGAATGGTTGTACATCAAGGACTACCTGTATGTGAGAAAATCTGGGAAAAGATAATAAGCAGAGATTTGTTTCCAGAATAGTGAGTAAAATACTATTGCCACAGACCAATTTTCACAGCTGTAATTATACCAAAGATTCAAACATTATCTTTATCATAATTGCTATCTGTCATGAAAACATCGCTGTTGTGGAGTATTATACAGGCAACGTTTACTAATCTTTATGTTATGAAAAACTTTCCATATACTGCAGACCATACATCATCTTTAATGTATTTGTGAAGAAATGCAGTCTACAGTTTATCAATCAATTTGCTCCATTAACCTGGTGGCAAGACCTTTATAACATTGAACACCTTTTTTTTTGTAACTTGACTCCTAATTTGTCTTCTTCATTCTGCAAGTAAAAGAAGCCATGCATAATAGACTAGGTTAAGTACAATCAAGGAGCACATTAGTCCATTTCTGAGATCCATACAAATCTAGATGGAGTTTTATGATGCCACAAGCATAATTTCAGCTATAGTCAATATTTTTCAAAAATATCTATTGGGATACGTAGGAGATAAATCTAATAAATCAATTAGGCTTAATTTAAAATGGGAATACAAGCTTCTGATCTTCTGGTCGTTACTTCAAAGAGAAGAACACAAGTCAAAGCACTCCTGCTTATCATTTACAGATGATATAAGTTTATGGTATAGTTATGATGCCTGGGTGGTGCCATTACTATATGTTTAACCCTAAATTCTAATTTCTTCTGTTTGTTTCAGGGCTACTTCTTGTAATAATTCATTCAACTGACAAATATCTCGATTAACGTATTTATCATTTGTAATGCAAAGAGTAGTTTTCTTGAAAAAGGCTTAACCTAAAACCCAGGGCGAATCTTTGGAATGTAAAACTGTACATATAACCCAATCCAATCGTATCAAACACATTGCAGAGGAACTAGGAATGTACCAAGTCTGCACCTAGGGCTTAATTGCTGGCTCTCAAAATAGTTTGCTCCAACCAGATCACCACAGGGAGAGATCATTCTGACTCATTCCTTGGATGAAAAGCAAGCTAGAAAAAATAAAGCTTCCTTCATTATCTGCATGGAATATAAATTCCTCAAACTTTATCTTTTATTAGGATAGCCCAATATTTACAGAAAAGTTGGATCACTATGGAGATGCAGTGGTATGTGGGAATGACCAGGAGCAACAGGAAGAAGAGCTGCATCTAGACAACTAAAAGATAAAAGGTATCTATGTCCTCAGAAGGAAAGGAACTATGGGAAGCTTTTCAAAAGGATCCTCCTTGGACAATAAAAGAAGAGGAGAGGAAAAATGAGTAGAAACCCTCTGCAGTCTATATGGCAAGAGTTGGTTCATTACAATGACTCCTGACTCCCTGCCTACCCAAATGTTCATTTTGACTGGAGAAGTTACTTGGATGAGTAACGAAATGTCTAAGTTTTAATAAAATTTGGTCCAGTTGCCATTATTTAATCTTTTCAGATACTTTTGGCTTGGATGATTGAGTCTTCACTTACATGAGAGGAAAAATGGGGAAATGAACAATGGGGGGAAAAACCAGATGGGATGAAAGGACAAACTAATTATCTATTTTCAAAGATCTCTCTACTCTAGTCTAGATTGACTGGATTGCAAAGGTCACCCTGATCTGAGGGAAACCTGATCTGATCACTGAATCTAATCCTCCTCTTCTTCCCTCTCTTCTCCATCATGGCATTTAATGGAAGTAACCTCTTCTGTCTTGTCACAATCACCGTAAGTAGCACATGACCTTCCAGAATAGCAGTTTAGAAACAGATCTGATCTGTTTTGATTCTGATTTACAGCAGTGCTGGTTGAAGCTATCTTTATTTTTAATGTATGTTACACACTCTTTCAAATCCTAAATTCTTTGGAATCTGCTCAAGTCAAATGCACAGCCCTTAATAGGAACTATTTCTGTTCAAAGATGATTTATGCAGGCTAAAGGTAAGTGCTTCATTACTTTGTTCCATTGTAACTGATTAAGCAAAAATATAATATTGAAAGGCTGAGTAGTTACGCCAGCATTAATTATTAATTTGCTATTATGATTCTAACATGGAAAGCAATATTATGGTCAAATATGGGGATTAAGGTATGAGACTGCAATTCTGTATACCCTTACCCAGGAATAAGTTCTTTTTAATTCAATACTTGTTTTACATAAAATTGCATAGAATACATTTTTGATTCTGACCTTAACTGAATTAAACACTGAACATTAAGTAGCAATCAGTATGTGCCCCACTCCTCAAAAGCTAAATGTCCTGCTGTTCAACAGGTTACGTCACAATGAATTATGGGAAATCCTGATTCCAGATGGAATGTTAAAATTAAATTGAGCAGGATTGTATTATCATGGACTGATTTGACTTTGAAAGCATCTTTCCTAATTTCCAGGAGCAGCAATTCAGGAAGAGATATGGCAAACAGACTTCCCTGAAATTCCTGCCTTGTTAAGATAACTGATAAGATAAACTGTAGTCTATCTTCTTTGTAAGGTGCTGTTTCTGAGGAATGGAATAAGTGAATTTAACTTAAGAACTTCAGTAGAATCAACAACCCTTAATGTGATATTACCATTTTCTTTAAGAGAAAGAAAGATATATATTTGAAAGGTAATTGTGTATTAAAATCTTGTTCTGTAAACAAATACAACATGACTTCACAAAACTTTACAAGTTTACAAGTGATGGAAATATCTGGAAAAATGGTGAATTAATTATTAAACAAAGACAATACAAATACTTTTACAAGCACAATATGGAATTTTGGTGAAAAGACTGGAAAAAGGAATGGATAAAGCCAGTTCTCTTGCAACAGAATACACAGACAGAAATATAAACAGTTGCAGAATTGAACATAACTGAATTAAAACACAGAAGACAAAAAAGATGTATATTTTTTCAGATAAGCCTCTAATCCACTGTCCAATTTCATTCAAACAACATCCTTTTACAGTTTTCTAGAAGTTAAAAATTATCTGTGGAAAATGATATGGCCATTCCACAACTTGCATATTTAAGGTCACTTGATACAAATTGCCTAACAAATACTATTCCAATATGCCACTTAAAGATGGAATATGATTTACAAAATATGAGATAGAGGTAATCCTTGAGTAACAACCACAAATGAGCCCCAAAATTTATTTTGCTAAGTGAAATATTTGTTAAGTGGATGGCGTTTGCCCCATTTTATGACTTTTCTTGCCACTTAACAGTTGTTAAGTGAATCATTGTATTTGTTAAGTTAGTAACATGGTTGTTAAATGAATCTGGATTTCCCATTGATTTTGCTTGTCAGAAGGTCGCAAAAGCTGATCATATGACCCTAGGACACTGCCAAGCTGTAACCATGAGGATGCTGCAACAGTAATTAAGTGTGAAAACTGGTCATAAGTCACTTTTTTCAGTGCCATTAACTTTGAACAGTCACTAAATGAATTGTTGAAAGTCGAGGACTACCTGTATGCTGCCATATGTTAGTGATTCTGTATGCAGAACCAAAGTGATAAATTATTCTACAGCAGAATGTTCTATAATAATTAGCCCATCAGACAATTGTGTGATCCTTTGCTTTTAGAGATGAGCTACTGTAAATAGGTACAAGGAACACTTCTAACATCAGCTTCTTATGTATCCTTATTATATACTTCCATACTACATCCAAGCAGAAAGTACTAAGAAACATTATGATTGGTATGACAGTCAGAACCATTTCTTTCAGAACTAGTGATAGAATCTAATCTCAAGAAAGTTCAAAAATACCTACCACACCTTTTAGTAAGTTTTTTAGGATTAAGTATTAGGGATAAACTTGCTGATGAAACGACACTCTGCTTGCCTGCAAATTTATATAACTTATTGTCATTATTAAGATGTTATTTCCTCTTTCTTAACTTTCTATCATATTCTAGGCAGAGTAGACTGTATAGCTCAGGGGTCCCCAACCCCCGGGGCCGTGGACCAATACTGGGCCGTAGCATGCCAGCAACTGGTCCGCAAAAACAAGCAAAGCCCCATCTACGGGATGCAGGCAGCACACAAAACCACACCCCCTCCAGTCCGCGGAAAAACCTCTCTCCATGGAACTGATCCCTGGTGCTCAAAAGATTGGGGACCTCTGGTATAGCTGACTCTCATTGAGTTCACTGGACCAAGTAAGCAGGATGCAAATTGAGACACACAAGACAACATGTTTCCCACTGGAGATCATACAGACTGGAGATGAAGCAAAAAAATGTCTCCGAAAGTATGCCTTTATTTTTCCCCACATAAATGAAATGATAGGTATACTTGGCTGCACTTTCTCATTCAGGCAAAGGTTGACAACTTCCAATTCTCAATGGTCGTTTCTATCAAAAGTAACTACAAGCAGTCCTCAACTTACAACAGTTCATTTAGTGACCATTCAAAGTTACAATGGCACTGAGTGACTTATGACCATTTTTCACACTTACGACCATTGCAGCATCCCCACAGTCATGTGATCAAAATTTGGATTCTTGGCAACTGACTCATATATATGACTGTGGCAGCATCCTGGGGTCACGTGATCACCTTTTGCGACCTTCTGACAAGCAAAGTCAATGGGGAAACCAGATTCACTTAACAACCATGGCAAGAAAGGTCATAAAATGGGGGCAAAACTCACTTAACAAATGTCTCATTTAACAACAGAAATCTTGGGTTCAATTGTGGTCATAAGTCAATGACTACCTGTATGTTCTGACCAACAAGGCATCCAAAACAAATTGGCTGAAGAAGATGGACTTTTACTCTTATTTTTCAGGATTCAAAGTAAGAGAAGTGGGTGGTAGGGTAGAAAATTAAGCAGATAACTAAGAATTTCCCCTTTGAAAACTCAAACACAATTTTCAGGTTTGATATAGAGAAACATACTTGCCCTGTTTGGAAAAATAGGTGCCTAATAGATTTGGCATGGACATGTTTGCTTTGTCTGAGGGAATGTTTTCCAAGGACAATGGAAAACCATGATGGAATGGCTCCTTAACCCTTCAAACTTGAAAGTTAACCATTTTTCTGGTATTGTTGGGGTGTAAGCTTTAGGCTTTCATCCAATTAACTGCAACATTTGAATACACACATCTACATATGTGTGTGTGTGTATGAATGAATGGTTGCCTAAAATAATTTAATTTTCAACTTAAAATTATGACTAATTCCTTTTCTCATAGAGGGTGAGCTAACTGCATAGCTTTTTTTTTTGCCTTGACATTATGAATCCACATTGATACAAACTTCAGATACTTCCTGGAATTAAAATTTAAGGGAAATTGAAACACAGTAAATAATTTTATACTTTTCACACAGTATGTGAAGGGGCTGGTTTGACCTCAGCAGTTTTTTTTTTCCTTTCCCAAGCTTCAAGCCAATGTTCTTTTATCATTTGGGACATATACTTCTGATACATTTAATCATTTCAGTTGTCACATTTTTGCAACTAAATCATCTCTTTCACCATCAGCCACAGAAAGCATTTACTTAACTGTTCTTTTTCTTTCCCTGCTGGCTTATTTTGTAAATCGACATTAGAAAACTTAGTTTCAACTTATTAAATACTTTGTTCCATTTCATTATGAAAAAAAATACATATTCCCACAGAGAAACACTTTTTAAACTTCTGTCAACAGTATGCATTGAAGGACTACCTATGGGAAAATTGTTGGAGTTAAAACCCAAGGCACAAGGTCAGAAAAACAAAGTCACTGGCAGTTCTTAAGCTTTGGAAACACCCACACATTAGATTAGGCAAAGAGCAAGTTTGGAGAATTTCATCTATAGTTCAACACGTGTTTTGTTTTAATTCTTTTAAAGAACCTAAAACAGGGGTGTCATCATCATACCGAAACTGCGCCCACCCCATTGCCGGCAATGCAAAAAGAGTCACGATACGTCGCGACACGTCACGTGACGTGGTGAGTTTGATACCGATGATCTAAAACATTGGACAAAAATATATTACTCTTTATATATATATATGTATATAAAAAAATCTATATCCTGGGAAAGTACCACAATGCAAGAAATAATTTCTTTCTTTAAAAAAATGCAGTAAGGTTTTTTGTTGTTTTGTTTTGCAAAACTATAAAAGACACATCTTTAAACAGTGTATATACCTATATATATACATATACATACATACATATATATATATATGCATACACACACACATACATACATATATATTTCAAAACTGAATTATATATATATATATAATTCAAAAGTGCCCAAACCATTAGACTGTACCGCAAAAGCTCCCTGAGAAAAACGTTCGTTCCCTCCACTTATCATATTGCTTCCGGCGGAGCTCGGATCTTCTGGGAATGTCCATAGTAAGAGAAGCTGCAGGCATTTATTTGCTAATGCAAACAAAAGGTACGCAGCACAGCCCTGGACAGCCCAGCGCGGCAGAATGCCTAGCCAGCCGCCTATTCCGCGCACGTGCGGCAAGGCGATGCTGGGGCGAGAAAGGGAAAAGACACTTAGCAATACAGCGTGAGAGGATATATCAACGCGGTGCTCAAAGGCACAAGTTTGCTTTGTTTCGCCCCTCTCGGTTTTGGCACCACTCCCACTAGCATCTTCCAAAGAGACTGCAACTGCAGAAGCCCGAGGCGAAGGCACCACAGGCTGACTGCAGGACTGCAGTCAGGAGGATCTTGGCACGCAGCAACCTTCCCCACCCCCACCCCCGCCACCGTCCGGCCATAGGGTGGGGTCTTTCCACACACGCCACCCCCCGTCTGTACATTATCCGCAAAAGCGACGGAAAGGGGGGAGTTGCCCTTCCTCCTTCTCCCGGGGGTACAAGTGGGGCAAAGCAGGAGAGGAAGGTGCGAAAGCACCCAGACAGCGCAGGACCAGGACGCCCTTCATCACGCCTAGGGAACGAGGCATGAGGTGAGACCGGGAGGCGCCGGAAGGCCGCGCCTCCCGAGGGGGCCGACTAAAGCGCCCCGTCTCCTTCTCCTCAGCCTTAGCGGCGGGAGGGGGGGAAGGGCTTCTTTTGACAGACAAAAGGTAGGAAAGAGTTTATTACTGCGGAGGCGCCGGCTACGCAGTGCCCTGCCTCAGGAGAGCCGAGTAGCCGCCGCCACGCCCCACCCCGCCAAACTTCGCCCCCTCCCCCCACGGAGGGCGGGGTGGCGAAGGGAGGCAGGTGCCCGCGCGCTCCCCGACAGGTGCTCGGGGCTCCCCCAGAAAGTTTGCGCGCCAAGATGCGAAGCGGAACGTCCTCCCGAAAGAGCGACGCCCTCGCCAAACTGGCAGCCTCTTCCAGACGCGCGCCGTGGGACGGAGACTCTGGTACCTTGGAGGGATCCTCCGGCTCCCCAGCCTCGGCCACTGCTTCCGTTGGCGTCCGCCCTCCCGGACTCCCGGGCTGGGAATCTCCTGCTGCAGTGGTCTCATCCTGCGGGCTCTGCGGTTCCGTAGAGCTCCCCGCTCCCATGCTCTCTCTCCGGCGTCCGTTTCTCCAACACCTCGGGCTCGGGGGGGGCGGCGGAGGGAAAGCGACTCTTTTCAACCAAGAAAGAGAAATAGGCGATAGCAATAATAGAGCTGTCCAGGCAGCTGCGCTCTTCGGCTCCTTTAACTTCAGCTGCTCGGGAAAGCGGTCAGGCTGCGACTGAAGCAACCCAGGAGGTTTCTGCAAACTCCTTTAAAAAAAAAAAAAAGAAGCCAACAAAACTACCTCCTCCCTGGTCCCCCGCCCGCCTCTCCCTCCTGCTCTATCACATGAGCAGAGCCCCGGACACGCCTTGCAGCATCAAACCTGGGAATCAAGGAAGAGCCGGGCGAGGAGGCAGGCGAGGGAACGGCTAATATCCTAGCGCCTTTAGCCGAGGTAGCGCTGTCTGGGTCTCCCTATTTCCCACCCTCGAGGTCGTCCTTCGATTTGTGCCCAGGTTCAAGAAGATGAGAAGTCACTCCGCTCCCATCACTCCCATGAATGGACTTCATCTCTCTATTCCATCAGAAAAGGACGGGGGCGGAGGGGGGGCCTGAAGAGGGAGGAGACTTTGTGGAGCATCTGACCTTCAGCTTTGAGCTGAACAACCTCTCCCTCCCTCCCTCCCTGGCCTTGAGGGATGCATCTGACTGCTCTAACGTGTGTACTCTTCTAGGAATCATGGATTGGGTTTAGCGCAAGTGGTCTTTTCTGTTTAATCTGTGTCTCCATCACTGTCTCTTAAGTGAGGCTTCTCGCACTTAAGCATGGCACAGGTAGACCCACATCTGGAGTGTAATCTGGTATTAATCTGGTAATTTTTGAAGGAAGTAGTTGGATGAGAAAATCAGATCATGTAAAAAGTGCCAACATCTGTCATCTGATCCTTGCATACGTGAACAACATAACAACCATGGGTACCATGGGATCAAGCAACAGCAAATAAAAATGACAGGTCAGCAGCATATGATTGAGATGGAAGGTTTTGTGGAACATAAAATAACTCACATTATGAATTTCTTTAAAAAAAGAAAAGAAAAAGAAAATAGCCATTCTCTCATTATTACTAAACTGTGTTGAGAGGACAATATTGAATTCAGACATAGTCTATAAAATAGATCTATTGTAGTCTGTGAGGCTTAAATGCTATTGATTTCATTTATCTACTCTTATGTTTAAAGTTTTAGCAGTGCTTAAATAAACCTTGGGATTGCTTTCCATTGTGGATATAAGAAAGGTTGTGAATTTGAAGCAGAGTTTTGATAAAAAAGAAAGAAAAGAAAGAAAGAAAAAGAAAGAAAGATTTATAATCCAACCCGGAAAATTAATTGTTTCTTACAATGCTGGTTATCTATAGTATTAATAATTATCCTTATGACCTTAGAGTAAATTGTTAAATAAACATTCAGTTGTGTTTTGCTAATGTTTTAAGTATTGGGATACTTATATTCAAGTCAAAATCTCTTTTGCACAAAGACTCATCCATAATCAGTGAAGGAGTCAAAAAAGTCAAGATGACAACCACAGTATCATGACTGAAGCCTCACAATAATTTCTGCAGGGGGTGTGGATCCATAAAGAAGCTGGGGCAGGGGGAGGTGTATTCTATGCAGTTTTGCTATAATAAAAAGTAAGGTATAGATGGACAGTAAACATTTCTATCATTCTAATTAATAATGAATAAATTGAAAACACGTTTTGGGAAGTTGTTATATTATGTCCTTGTCTTCATTTGATGTGTGCATTTTAGAGTACATTTTTGGAAGATGAAGCTATAGTTCTAAATGTATGTGGAACACACACAGTGATACCAATAAGATCTGATTTATTAATCTATAATAATAGCAATAGCACTTAGACTTATATACCACTTCACAGTGCTTTACAGGCCTCTCTAAGTAGTTTACAGAGTCAGCATATGGCCCCCAACAATCTGAGTCCGCATTTTACCAACCTCAGAAGGATGGAAGGCTGAGTCAACCTTGAGCAGGTGAGAATCAAACTGCCAGATTGCAGGCAGTCAGCAGAAGTAGCCTGCAGTACTGCATTCTAACCACTGCGCCACCACGGCTCATAAATAAAGTGGATATGTGGATGTATGTCTGGAGATTTTCCTAAAATAAAATTTATTAGCTTTATTTTTAAAGATGGAATTATCTCTTTAACAAACTTACAAACCATTATAAATTCTACAGTGTAATTTGTTATAAAGCTAACAAAGAGAAAAGAATCTGACAACAGATAAATACTTTTTCTCTTAATACAGAATGGGTTCTTTATATTATTTTCAAGATCAGGTTAAGTTACAATTGTTTATAAAACCAAGTAAGGAACATGGGATTGTGGGTCCCAATTCTGAATTAATATAACCTTTTTGCTCATCGCAGTCTAGAAATCTACATATGAAGCAAGTTTTACCTTAATCTGCGCAAAAAAGAAACCACTTTAAATATTAAAAAATAAGCTTGATAAACATATTTAAAGTGTTATTTTAGTGATTTTAGAAGAAGGGTCTTTTTATGATAATTAAAGAACAATTATATATTTGCCAGAAATTGGCCATAAGTACCATTCCTTTGGCAGACAAGAAGACCCATTACCGGGTAACATCGATGGAAAAATGTTTTCAGAATTCATGCTCCACTAGAGGTACTAATGGGGGCAAAAAAACATGTAAAAGAGGTACGTTGGGAGCAGTTATGGATTTGTAAGATGCAAAGTTTCCCTTTCTTCCAGCACATCCACAAAGCTGGGCCCAAACTATGGTAAATGTGGAGATGGTGTTATTTATTCCCCACTAGAATTAGTAAAAAGGAAAATGTAGCATTATTTTTTCCCAATGATAAAGAGTGCTGTGTCTGACAATATTCCACATAATTTTTTTTTCCTATCAGGAAAATTATCAGTATTACTATTGATAATAACTAAAATATGAATTAATTAATAGTCAGTTTGGGCCAATGATTAAGGCGGTGGACCACAAACTAGGAGAGCTTGAGTTCTAATCCTCCCTTAGGCAGGAAAGTGGGTTGGGGGACTTTGGGCTGCTCAGTCTTTTAGATCAATCCATCTCACAGGACAATTGTTCTGGGGAAAAGAGGAGGCAGGAACATTATGTGTATTGCCTTGAGTTAGATAAATTAAAGGAGGGATATAAATCTAATAATCATCATATCATATTAGATATCCTCATCCATTTTTACTAAGTATTTTATTTGGCTCCTGATTGAAAAATGCCCCCAAAGTGCAGTCTGAATAATATTTGGAAGCAGCTGCTATCAAACTTTCTAGAGAGGCTTGACCCACATAGAGATATTCAGGAATGAACTTAAAACATCTTAATTCTCTATTACAATACTTACCAAGCACCTAATACAAGCACAGCACAGACATCAGATCCTACATTTTCCATCATCTCTAGATCCCATTTCTCTACTGTTTTTTCTGAGTCTTTTCAATTAGGTCTTCGCTTGGATGAGAAGCGAAACATCTTCAAAGAAAAGCAAGAAAGTCCAGTTACCTCATGAAAAAGCATCTTTGGGATAGGTCTTGCATCCTCCACCATAGCTAGACCTCATGTAACGGCTGCTTTTTCTGAGTCTCTTAACTGTTTTTCAACTGCCATGGAATACAAGTGCATCATTAGAAGATCAGTTGATGTCATCACTGACAAAGTGGGGTTTGGAACATAACAAAGCCCATCTTTAAAAGTCAAAATGCTCTTAGTTCCTATATCTAACAACCCCCCCCCCCCAGTGGTGGGATTCAAATATGTGAACAACCGTTCTCTGTGTGGATGCCGCTTCCGGAAGTCCATTCTGGGCCTGGGCAACAAAAAATTAGCTACCGGTTCTGCTGAAGTGTGCGAACCGGCTGAATCCCACCACTGTCCCCCCCCCCCAAGCAACCAGTTGGTATTTTGGATTCCCACTCCTTAGGAACTCGTATTTATGGGAGAACACTCTTTGCTTATTGTTTTAATAGGTCTGTTTCCTCTTGGAAGATGCAGTAGTTAGTACAATAATAATAGAAGAATTTAACTGAATCACCATGGTTGTTAAGCAAACCCATTTTCTGCAATGGACTTTTTTTTTTTGCCAAAAACTGAAAGGAAATGCTGGTTTCTGGTGAAATATTTCACAAATTGTGGTGACATGACATGGGACTCTGCAAACAGACATAAATGTGGGCTGGTTGCCAATCCAATGCAGGTAGATCTGAACTTACGACCAAATTGAGCCCAAAATTCCTGATGCTAAGCGAGACAGTTGTTAAGTGAATTGTGCCCCATTATACAACTTTTCCTGTCACAATTGTTAAATGAATCAGTGCTAGTAACACGGTTAGTAACACAGTTGTTAAGTGAATCTAGCTCCCCCATTGACTTTGCTTGTCAGAAGGTCACAAAAGATGATCACATAACCGAGAACACTGCAACTGTCATAAATGTGAGTCAGTTGTCAAACATATCTGAATTTTGATTACATGACCATGGGGATGCTGCAAGTTGTAAATGTGAAAAACAGTCATAAGACACTTTTTCAGTGCTGTTGTAACTTCAAACAGTCACCAAACAAACTGTTGTAAGTCAAGGATTTGTGATTATGTGACTGTGAGAGGTGAGACAGCTATTGGAAATTTGAATCTAGGTCTTAAGTACCTTTTTTGGGGTTGGTTGCGACTTTGATTACTAAGTGACTGATCATAAGTGAAGGAATACCAGTATCAGAATGAAGCAGCCATCTTGAGCAACAGAGACTGAGGAGCACAAAATGGGAGCAGAGTGTTGAAAGTTGGAAATCCATCTGACTTTATTCTGTGAGGATAAACTGGAGGGAGTGACTTAAATTTAATGAGCTAATTGGAGTTAGTTGGATTTTCATTTGTCTGATGTATTAATTGAAAGAAAGCTGTAATGTAGTTTTCTGTCTATAAAGTGGATTTGGAAATGGGGTTTTTCTTTTTTTTCTTCATATACAATGCTTGAGTAATTCCTGAAGCTTGTAAAATATTATTGAAAGTGAACTTTAAAGCATGTATCTGAAGAGGAATTTTTAAAAAAGATGTACTAGAACTCATTGATTTTAGAATTATTTTTAAAGAAAGGTTTAGAGTTTTAAAACGGATGTTGTAACCCTGCAGTCACATGATCATGATCCAGGTGCTTGGCAACTGGCTTGCTATTACAACATCACAGTGTCCCACAGTTATGTGATTGCCATTTGTGACCTTTGCTGGATTTCTACAAGCAAAGGCAATGAGGAAGCTGGCAGGAGATTGCAAATGGCGACAACGTGACGTTGCACTAACGTGGGATTTGCAGGATGGAAGTGCCAACACTTTTGTCGCTAACTGGTGCAGTGACATGATGTGAACTTTAACAACCCTTTTTGGTTAGCAATGGAAATTCCATTCTCAATTACTGTTGTTAAGTGAGGATTATCTGTAGTTCACCTTATAGATATGGAGATATTTCTTTAACTTTGTATAATGGGCATATTATAACTGGTTAAATTACTTCAAATTGATTACAAACTGATATCTTAGCATATTGCATTTTACAATTTAAAAAATGCAACAAAATGTTTATCTTATTGAAGCCTGGTAATTTTAGTCTTCTAAAAAGCAAGCAGGAAGATTCTTATCTGAAAGAAGACACATAAGCAAAATACAGTTTGCTTTGACAGAAGTTTGCATCTTCTAGCGGTCCCACATTTATTGACGTGGCGTATGGAGGAACGTAGTCTCCAAACAGGGCCTGAAGTTGGCACAGATTTTCAAATTAAAAAGTTAAATATCCATATACACACACTCATCAGCAAATCCACTCATAGTCACATATCCACATGCATATCCACATTAATATACACAAACACTGAAACATATAGAAGTGTTGCTCAACTTACAACCATTCATTTAGTGACTATTTGAAGGTACAATGGCCCTGAAAAAAGTGATTTATGACTGTTTTCACACTTATGACCATTGCAGCATCCCCGTGGTCACATGATCAAAATTCAAACGCTTTGCAACTGACATGTATTTATGATAGTTGCACTGTCCAGGGTCATGTGATCACGTTTTGCGATCTTTAGACAAGTAAATTCAATGGGGAAACCAGATTCAGAATAACAGAAGAAATAACAGAATAACAGAGTTGGAAGAGATCTTGTAGATCATCTAGTCCAACCCCCTGCTCAGGCAGGAAACCCTATACTATTTCAGACCAATGATTGTCCAATTCCTTCTTAAAAACCTCCAGGGATGGAGCACCCTCAACTTTTGGAGGCAAGTCATTCCACTGATTAATTGTTCTAACTTCCAGGAAATTCCTCCATAGTTCTAGGTTGTTTTTCTTCTTGATTAATTTCCATCCATTACTTCTTGTCCTGCCTTCAGATCCTTTGGAGAATAGGTTGACCCCCTCTTCTTTGTGGTAGCCCTTTAGATATTGGAATTCATTTGACAACTGCAGCAATTTACTTAACAAGTAAACAAGAAAGGTTGTAAAATGGGGCAAAATTAACAACTGTTTTGCTTAGCAATGAAGATTTTGAGGTCAATTGTACTCGTAAGTCAAGGACTACCTATGCATAGATACACACTAACACATGCTAACACACACCTAATGGGAAGGCAGTACATTGTAGAGAACAGAGAAAAATGGAAAGATAAAGGGAGAAGTTGGGGAAGAATCAAAATACATAGGAGACTGGTTCTGGCCATGTTTCAAGGAACCCGGTTCCCTCAATATATTTAATTAGAACAGGGTTAATTAATTAGTGTACTCATCCCCAATTTGGAATAAGCCTAGTCAGATTTGGATTGCAAAAATTGTTTCAATTCTCTGCATTTCTTTGCTGTGATCCACTGGTCATTTGCTTTTTTTGTTTGCAGCCAGATCAGATAAACCTAGGTAGGAATGCATAGTCATGTACAGCCATAGGAAGACCGAAACCCAGTCAACTGAGCTATTTTTTAAAAACATATTTTGGTCTCAACTCCCATCTTCCCAAAAAGAACTGGAAAGAAAGAGATTGAAAAGTAAATTTTTTTATGACAAAGCTCGATGTCAAGCCCCAACATACTTCCCAGAAATTAATTTGCTGCCACAGCCAAGCCACACTTATGCAGCCTGGGGATATCATAAGGCTCTGCCAGTAGTTTCCTGAGAAAAAGTAGTTTTGTGTAGTTCCTGGCAAAATAGTGGGAGATTCTGCATTCTTAAAATGAGCATATGTGACCCAGTTACTGTGAAGGTATGCAGAAATTATGCTAATCATAGGGCTATTATAAGAACAAATCTATCTAATCAGCAAAAATCAACCTTTCATTTTTTTAAAACCTCAAGCACAAAGTGCAGAAGCGGTTTCCAAGTAGAAACAAAGTTCATTGTATTCTTTTCTGCAATTAAAGCAGTCACTTTAGCCATTTTTAGGTTTGTTGTCATAAAAATGGCTAGTATATATTTTTATGCAAAAGTAAAAAGTTGAGACTGTATTATTACCTAATTCTACTGCATTAAAAAGAGTCAGAAGTCCATGCTTTTTTTTTTTTTCTTTTACCCTGCACTTTCCCTCTTTTCTTTTTCTTCCCTTACTTTCCCGTTATTTTCATTTTTCTTTGTACTTTATACTTTGATAAATTAATAAAAATTTGTCAGTCAGGAATAGTAGGGCTACTATATATGAGCTCCAAAATTCGGGAAGACTACTAGATGGCAGAAAACAATTTTTGTGTACTATACCTCCTTGGTTCCATCTGGGGGATGTTTGGAGGTTTGCAGCACAAATTATGTAGCCTTAAGATACAGGGCCAGTTAGTGGATAATACTTAGGATCGACCTGAGGCTGTGTTTGCAATAGTCCTCAAAAACAGGTGCAGCTTCAGAAATCTCTAAAGGTTGTTATGAAGTTGAAACCATGTTTTTAAGGCAATGTCAGGGAGAAATGATTAAAAAGCTAACTGGAGAGTAATCATATTCTGTATTTTGTTTTAATTAAGTTGTATGAAATAATTATGTTTCTGCTGTCACCCTACTCACTACTTTTCATAATGTATTCTCTGATATGCTGCTTAAAAGCCAAGTGTAACCCTCAGGTTGGAAAAAAATGTGCAGCTCTTCCTGAAACTATTTGTTAATTAGAGAATGTATTCATAATCTTAGTCTACATTGTCCTTAAAGTGATAATTACAGGTAGTTTTCAACTTATGGCTATTCATTTAACAATGTTTCAAGTTATGATGGCCTTGGAAAAAGTGACTTATGACCCATTCCCAAAATTAAGACCATCACACCAACCCCATAGTCATGTGATCACAATTTGGGCATTTGGCAATTGGTTTATACTTACAATGGTTGCAGAGTTTTGCAGTCCCGTGGTCGTGATTTGCATTTGTGTCATAACCACAACCATCGCCATAACTGTCTGCATGAATCTGTATCATAAACACACTTTTTTTTTAAAAAAAAAAGTTGCAAGGTCATGTAAACAGTGAAGAGCTGAAATGTTATACAGGCAGCCCTTGTTTAGTGACTGCTGTTTTTAGCAACCATTCATAGATATGACAGTGATGAAAAAATAGCTTTACAACTTGTCCTCACATTTACAACCTTCCCAGGTCTGTAAAGCAAAGAAAAGCTGAAGTAATATCATAAGCACAGTTGTCATTTTACTTACCAACTGCTTTGCTTAATTAACAACTGAGTTGCCACTCCCAGTTATGGCTGCTAAATAAAGTCTATCTGTGTTTATTTATATTTTCATGGTGGCTTCTCCCCTCCATCACTACTACAGATAAAACTTGTATCTTAAGAAATTAGATATAACATCTGTTATAAAGTTTTGGGAAATTATATGGTCTGGAGACCTGCAAGACCTGTTCAGAATAGAATCAACAAGAGTAGACAAAGAACACAATATGTTATAGAAGATGAGAAGAGGGGGATGGCTATAAAGATCTGGTATGTAGAAGACATCATTTATATTAGCTAATATTGCTTGCATAATAATCTACTCTGCAATTCAACAGACTTTCATGAACAACTGACCCAGCTTCCCAATTAGTTTATTAAAATAAAGTTTCACTGTAGGCTTTTCTCCAGCTGAGGCTGGAGTCAAATCTTTGACTATCTTCATTTAGAAAGCCTCACATAGAGACAGGAATAGTGCAATGGACTCCTAATCCAGGACACTCTAAATTCAGTCCAGCTGCCACCATGTCCCCTAATCAGGGTTTGCAACTGAGTGAAAATTTTATTTTGGTGGCAGGAAATGGGAGGGAAACAAGGATCTCTATCTTTATTTTTGCTCTGTCCCCTGAAGCTGGCAGGATACTTGAACACCCATAATTGGAATATTTCTACAGAGGGGATTGATCTGTTACAGAAAAAAAAACCTAATGCAATTGAGCATTGACTTCAGGGTACAGCATATAAGGATAAAACATTAGCCGCAGCATAATATATGTTGATTCAGATCATACCATAATTTATCAGTGCAGCTTACTTATCTCTGAATTCAATTGCCATTCTCATCTGGACTGTAATTATTATTTGACTCTGCCTTGAGTCAAATTGGGCATTTTTCAGTTAGAGTATTCATCATAATGTAAGCAAAAGTTCTTAGAGACATTTGTGCCTAGACAGCAGCATTACAAAAATAGCAAAATTGAAAACACATAATAGCTGTACCTTCTTTCATTAAACATTTTAAATACCAAAAGCATTTTTGATTAGTCTAGAACAGGATATACATCTTTTGTTGAGCTGATAGCTGCATTAAAGTTTGCTTTATATTGCAAAGGCCGCAGTGCAAAGAAGGAGGGGAGGAACAAAAGATTTTTAAAGGTGGGTGAGAGCAAACATTACTTTGTATTTCAGTGTTTGAGATTGAATACATTTAGATTGAATACATTTCTCCATAACTTCCCATTTAAAATTAAAATAAATGAATTAGTTCTCCCATATTTCCCCCTGTGTAAGATACATTTAAGCCTATCCCTCTATTAATTACCAACTGTTCTATAGTCTTAAAGAGTGCCCTACATATTCACCATATTTTCAAAATCAACCTTATGGTTCATGTTTACAATCTGCTGAATGATTACAGAACATCAGCAAGCAAAATAAAACAGGGAAGCAATAATATTTCTTTTTTTAAAAAAAAATCTTTATTAAATTTCAATATCAAACATTGTAATACAAAGTAATTGAAAAGGGAAATGGAATAACAAAACAAATTAAAATTGACAAAAATACAATGAAGAAATTTATAACAAAAATTCCCTCCAACTTTCTTTTGATGATGATGTAATCCATTCAATCGTATCCAACTCTTGGCAATTCTATGGGCCAGTTCTCTCTACATCTTACACTATTGTGAGTTTTTCTATGCTCTGACTGGTGTCAGCTTTGATGGTGTCCAGTCATTGTGGTCCTTGGCAGTTTGGTTTCCTTTTACAACTTTCTTTTAGTACAGAGGAAACAATTTGACCACCTCTCTCTAAATTTAAACAACTAGCATCAATCTGTAAAATATCTTAAAATAGTAATAATCAACATACTAGAAACCAATTATTCATAAAATATTCTTCTCTTAATTTTATCTAACACATAGTAAATTATCAAATACAATTATTCTTGTATTTAAAAAGCTACATTATTTCTCTAAGCAAAGCAGTCAATTTCACCATCTCAGCTCTATTAATTTCAAAATCCATTTTTCCATTGTGGGTATGTATTCTTGTTTCCATTTTTGGACTTAAAATAACCTTGCCATCATATCATATACAAAAATAAAGTCCCACTTTCCCCCCATCTGTTTACCTACCATCCCTAAAAGATTAGCTTCAGGTTTCAATGTTACATCCATCTTCAAAATTTTCTGAACCAACATAGTTATCTGATTCCAACATTTCTTAGCTTTCTTACATATCCACAAAAGATGGTAAAATGTTCCTTCGTGTTGGATACATTTCTAACACTTCTTTGAGATTCCCTTGTACAACTATCACAATTTATCAGAAGTTAGATACCATCAACGTGTCATTTTATGGAACTATCACTTCCTAAATTACTTTATTTGGATTTGAAAATATTAGCAGGTTTAAAAGAAGACGTGTTTTTACATCTGAAAAAGGTAACTGAACTGGGCTTATTTCTTTGATGTTTATGTCAGAGATTTATTTCTAAAGTCATCTGAATGAAACCAAAATCTTTGTCCTAAAGTTATATAAAACCATATGATGTTCTTTTTATAATCATTTTGTTTTCATGTTTTGATATGTGCTGCAGATTGAAAAGCTTTGACCAAAATAATATTAATTGCAAGCATAAGATAGAAGACCGTGTGATATTCTCCTGATATCTATCATCATTTTTTGTTTTCTGTTTAATTTTATATAACTTGTTCCCATCACCAAGCTGGAAAGCAGGCCTAAGACTAATGTTGCAGTCAGAGGTATCATCTCAGAATCCAGACACAATAAGTACACATGGCAAATAACTTTGCTAGAGGGCATTTTGTTTAGGTACTCAACAGGTACAAATAGCCAATAGAACAAAGAACAACAATCCAGCACACCAGCTTTAATATGAAGTTCCCTATGTAAATATTTCTGATGCAACTCAGATACAGAAAAGTTAGCTGATTTGCCAAAGTCCAGAAAGGAAAAATACTCCAGGACTTAAAATATGCTAACAAATTGTCAAAACAAAGTTAGTCTTAAAATACCAGCAGCTTCAGCAAGAAGAAAATTGGGGTCAAAGAATGGTGACCATTATAAAAGAACAGGAGGCCTTTGGAGAAATTATAAAATAAATAAAATAGAATTTTATATGAAGTTAATTACTCCAGGTGAATTTTTTGTGTATAATGTCCTGTCTTCTATTTCTATGTATTGTTTTAAATATTACTGCAACTTTACTTGAATTTAGGAAATGAGACATAAATATTATAAATGGAAGAATTGATAGGGAAAACTTGATGGAATTGAAAACAACTTTTTTTTTAATATGAACAAACTGGATTGTTTGTCCAGTTCCTGTAATGGTAATAGGGTCATGACAAAATGTGCACTGATAGTCACCTCTTTAAGATGCATATTAATAAGATTTATCATACATATTAATAAGATTTATCATGCAAAATTCCCATCTTTGGAGATGGCAGTAAAAAATGGGAGCAACAATTTTTCTACTTCCCTTTGCTACCATCTAACAATCATCTTCATTTTTGCAACCATGTCTGGTAGTCCTAATGAGTTAAACATTATTATGCTCTCTGACCAGCACTAGCAGCCCTAATTAATAGAAATTACAGTTAGAACTGATAGCATAGTAATTAGGATGTGGAAGGTAATTTTGAGAAGTTAACTATTTAGAAGTTAACCAGAGAGTTAGTTTGATGTAATGGTTAAGGCACCAAGCTAGAAACCAGGAAACTGAGTTCTAGTCCTGCCTTAGACAAAGCCAGCTGGGTGACTTTGGGCTAGTCCAGGGGTAGGCAACCTTGGCTCTTTTATGACTCATGGACTTCAACTCCCAGAATTCCTGAGCCAGCATGGCTGGCTCAGGAATTCTGGGAGTTGAAGTCCATGAGTCATAAAAGAGCCAAGGTTGCCTACCCCTGGGCTAGTCATTCTCTCTTAGCCTTAGGAACCAGCCAAGAGCAAACCACTTTTGAAGAAAACTACAGGGACCTTTCAGGAAGACACCAAGAGTCAACAATGATTTGAAGGCAAAACACACAGAAAAGAAAACCATCCTATGGATGGCAGTTCTTTTCCATATCATAGACCAGCATGGCTTGGTGAATCTTTTATTCAGTGTTATCTCAAAGGAGAGAAGAAACCTTTAGTAGGATACAGCTGACATCTGCATCCTTATCAGGTTGCAGAGATTCAGAGAACAGCCAGCTCTAGCAAACAATAACTTCAAGCAAGAAATAGCACTGTGAAAAGAATAGCAAAGGACAGGGATGTGATAAGAAATGAAAACCCGGCAACAGAGAGAAAACATATTGAACAAAGGAGGAAAATAAAAGAGATGCACATGTAATGTTATTAATCTGAAGTAATTTAGTTCAATTAATCTATCAGCAAACCCAAGACCTACTGTAGTATTTAACTTGTTTGATATTTGCTGAAATTACTGTTGCCAAATCAAGCTATATCAAGCACCAGATTAAAGACTTTCAGGTATTCCAAATGAGAATATGTATATTAGAAAGGATTAATATAAATATATTCATTAGAAAGTTGAAGGAGTTGCACGTACAAGGCATTGATATTCCTAATGCAAGCAAATATATGTTTTCCAGCCTATAGATGGGGGGGGGGGGATACACTAAAAAGGAAAAGGAAAAGGAAAGCCACTTGATGCCAGAAATCAGAAGTCAAGATTGACTTAAAGAAAACATTGCCCTTCTTACAGCAACTAAATGTCTTTATTAAATCTTATTTCTTACATGACTCCCAGCATGGTGTTAAAGCACCAGACTAGAAACTAGGAAACCAGGTGTTTTAGTCCCCACCTTAGTACAAATCCAGCTGGGTGACCTTGGGCTAGCTAGTCACTCTCTCTCAGTCCTAGGAAGGAAGGAATGGAAAATCACTTCTGAAATCTTGCAAAGCAAACTGCAGGAATTAGTCCGGACTGTTGCCAGGACTGGACAATGACTCAAAGGCACAATATCTACTGTATATCTATCTTACTGTCCGACTTTTCTCTACCAATTTGATTGAATGACTAGCACCTTCAATTCTCTGCCCTTCTGCAAGAAAGCTTTATATCTTGTCCTATATGTAGCCAATTATTTCACAATTTTGAAGCATCTTTTTCCCGTTTAAATATATACATTTTTGATATGGCAAGCTGAATAACTTGTTTTAACTTGCCTGAAAGAATTTAAATGAGAAAACATCTTTAAAGTTATGTTATGGATGTGGAACCTAATGTGGAACGCCTTTTTTACTTGGCTCATTTTTTTCTGCTTATTTCTTGGTATAGGCAGCATGGGCATCACTGCCTGATATAGCTGAACAAGGAATAGAATTATCTAAAGATTACTATAAGCAGTGCCAATCTAGCACTTATTATAAACTATCAGTTCAATTTAAAGAAAAATACATCAAAACCCTTCAATTTGAGAGTTTCTGTGGCTTCAGGATGACCAAACACAGCTCAATGTCAGGTACTTTTTAAATTCCTTAAGTCAAACTATACAGTAAGAAAGAAATTCAACAAAGCTTTCCATAAGATATCAAATTGCATCTTAATTAAACAATGACATCCCATGTTGAAGGCATTACATCATCTGAACAAAGAGGCTTGCTAATCAGACTGTGGAGAGCAGTATAATACATTGCCCATTAGCTTTTCTTTTCTTTCATTTCTTTCAAGGACAATGGCACAGTACCAACCCACGAATCTCTTTGAACAAGGAGTCTCTGGTAATTGTTGAACTTTTTGAAGTTCTCCTGAATTGCAACTTTCCTGAAACATCTATTTTCTCAGAGTAGTGGCTGCTAATAGAAAAAGATTTTTATTTATCCTGTTGCACAACACCAAAATATATTAAGAAATAAATAGAAATAATAAGGTGTGTAGTATTTTGGATTTGATTGGGAAGAGGTGTTGTGAAGCATGTGAGAGCACAAATACAGAACCTGATTAATTAAAGAAGACACAGAATACTAGAATGATATGTCTACTTTAATGAGGAGCATGTATTGTACACTGTATAGGTAGTCTTTGACTTACGATGGGTCGTTTAGTGACCATTCGAAGTCACAACTGACCCCCCCCCCCCAACTACTTTCAATCCGGTTTCAAAGCTGCAGGTACTATTCTTGCAAGCCTGTAGGGGGCTCTGTTTTTAAGGAGGTTTCGTTTGTGGAGCTTTCTTAAAAACGGACTCCCCTCCCCCCCCCGCCAGGCTCTCAAGAATAGTAACCTGCTTGCAGAATAGCATGAGGTGCTCGTGAGGCAGCTTCTGTAAAAAAAAGTTGAGCCTCGCATCATATCAGCCAGGCGCCTCTGCAAAAACAGAAAGGTAAGTTGGGTGCTGCTGGGCCTTGGAGCTGGCTGAGGAACAGGCCAAATCCTGCAAGTCCCTTAGGTGGCTGGATGTGAAGTAGGCCGAGGCCTACAAATTGCAACAGCCCCATGCACACTGGTAGTTTCTGCTGCTTGGCTGTAGGCTTCCTTGGGAGCAGGCTGAGGGCTGCAAGGTCCGTGAGAGGCAAGGAGCAGAGCACGGGATGCCTCAGGAAGTGGCAGAGGTCTTGGGAGGCCAGGACAGGTGGGCCTGAGCCTGCGCTAGGTCTCCTAATGTCTCCCCCACTCCTGAGGCACCCTGTGCTCTGCTTAAGTGGTCTTATGGCCAGACACATTTTACTAACATTTATCCCAAACACATGTATGACCTATTACTACATGACTAGAGCAAAGACCAATTTTTACCTTACTGTGGTCTCTTCAAGTAAACTTTCTTTTCTTTCCCCCAACAAAATCAGACATCAGAACCAGGAAAGAAAATTGCATTAATTAATTTAGTTTCAGACAGCAATATATGAAATGTGATAAAATATATCCCAATGGAAACAGGAAAATATTAAAGTTTACAGAATTTTCCTGAGAAATTACAGAAAGAATTTTATATGACTATTATCTAGACTTAAAAATTGTAAGAGCAATTCAATTTTTTGCTTATTTTCCTCTGCCCCTGCCCTCTTAACTTCACCAGATAGGTTTAGTTCAAAGATCTTAAATCATCTAGGAATGAGCAATAGCCTTCCACGTTTATTAGACTCCAATTGTCATCAGGCATTGCAAGTCTGGCCCATGATGAGGGATGATGGGATTATAGAATCTAACAAAATGGAGAAGAATAGTTTATGCCTATGTAAGGCATGCTGAGAATGAAACCATATTGCAATCCATATTGTAAGAAGACTGGCCAAAGCCACTCTCTGATTATTCATCTTTAAGTGATTTCCATTTTTGTTGAAAAGAGTTTTACTTCTTTAAAAAGGATTTCCTAATAAATCTGTAGAAATATATTTGCAACAATGCTTTCTTCGACATATTTTATGTAGCCAAACTTTGCATAGTCTGGAGGGTAGAGTTCATTTTTTAAAAAATCAGCAGAAAAACTTTTGCAGAGTGAGCTCCCTCAACATTGGTTAACTCAATATTATTGCTATAGGTGATAATGTGGTGGCTTTGTTGAGTGCACAAAAGCAAATTTGCACTAGACTTATTTTCACATTGCTTGATATACTGAAAGGCTATTCAAATATATTTCAAAGATAAGAGAACACAATTGTTGAGAGAGGGCTAAGTGCCATTTTAGCAATTCCTTCAAATTTGAGTGGAAATCATATATGCTAGCAGGGAAGAATAAAGAAATGAACGTTTAAGGTCCATAAACACAAATCAAATAAACAGTTCAAACTTAGCTCCAATTCCTTTTATTCTATCGGGCTTTTCAAAATATTTTGAAAGGATAAGGACATTGCTTAAAATTATATTTTAGGGGAAAGGCCAAAAAACTTAACACATCAGTTGCAAACTTTGCCCAAGTTTAATCCCAAGCATCTCCATTTTAAAAGATTAGTGATCTCAACCACGTCTACTAAGGATAAAAAAATCATGTTAGACCTCATTAAAAACTGAAAGCCCAGAATGATAGTTAGCAAAACTATCTGCTTGAGTAGTAAAAGAAAATAAATATTCTGCTTTCTGACATTTTTCAACTTCTGTTTTCCAAAAGATCCTGCTGATCCACATTTTACTGTTTTTGCCGAGGTTGAGTTGATTGTTTCTGTGCTTTATTTAGTATATTCCTCTAAGACAGTGGTTCCCAACCTTTTCTATTCCATGCACCCCTAGAACGCTTCTGATATATTCTCGCACCCCTTAGAAAAGTTCGAAATAACGGCAACGAATTATGCATATACACTATGATTTTGAAAAGCCAAGTTTTTGCACCCCCTGGAATATCTTGCACCCCTGGTTGGGAACCCTTGCTCTAAGACCTCCAAATTCACCTTACAGTTAGAGAATGGCAAAACTATTAGAGAAATGTTTTGTTAAAGCAATATTGATTGCTGGACCCTAAAAATGCATCATTTTTTATATGTCTAGATTGCTCATTTCTGATTTCAGCAGACTGGAGCAGTTCCATTTCTATCCCATTACCTTAAAAAGAAAAAAAAACCTTAATGAATCATGACAATATTATTGCTCAGTAATCCTGTTGAGTGTATGTGTAGATATACCAGGCATCTTTACATCAAATTAGTAGACTGAATGTTGCAGATAGTATTTTGACAGAGGAACAAGGTTGACTCGGAAAAGAAAACAATTGATCAATATTTGATACTCCAGAGAGTTTAGCAGAGAAGAAAATCTCCTACTCGCAGAACAATTTTTACATTGCCTTTATTGACATGAAGGTTTCTTTTGATTTGATCCCCAGATCTGGGAGAAATTGACTGCTTCCTCCATTGACCAGTATTTCCTAATTCTCATCATGAAACAGCATAACAATAATTCACCACAGATGTGCTAAAGTACTCACGAACATCCTCCTCTCTCTGATGCATGTTCAAAAGGGGTGAAATAAAGATGCATCCTATCCTTTCCAATTCCCATATTAATTCCTTGGTGCAAGGTTTGCCCAAAGCAGAATTTCTTCCCTTATGCTGACCAAGAGACCTGTCTTATTCCTTTTTTATGTGGATGATGTAGCTATCCTGTCTACGTGTCAGGTGGGTTTACAGTCTTTTCTACTATAGGGATAAAAGTCTAATCATTAGCCATAGAAAAACTTCTTAAAGCCGTTCACTAAATATTTAAAGGGCCTTACTGCAAGTTCTTCAGCATGTCCCCAGTTTCTAGCTGAGGTTAAAATCCTGCTTAATTTCTAAGAGGCTCATGTGTGGCTTTGCTGCTTGAAATTTGGCTCAAAATGAGAGCTCCCAGGGCCCCTTGACCTTAAAAGACAATTCCACATCACCATGGAGGACCTAAAACGCTTCAACCAATTCATCCATTTTCTTCTACTGACTTCTAGAAAGCTTTTTCTGAAGTTATACAGAAAGTTTTTGATATAGATCTGTAGGAAACAATTAAGTTCTAGCCCTATATTGTTTAGGTAAAATTTGTTTGGAAGTCTGCTATGCCCAATTTACACATTTGCCCTTAATTTAGCTAGATTTTATATTTTGAAATCATCACTGCCAAAAGAGAGATTTAATATTTTATAAGAGCCCCTTTTCACTCACATAATCGGAAAAACAGAAACTGTCATACATGTACTTCTTTGCTTGACTAGACTATTTCAATACGCTCTACATGGGGCTACCCTTGAAAACTACCTTGAAGTTACAACTGGTCCAAAATGTAGTGATGTGTGCAGTATTGGGTATATTTTGATTGGTCCATGTCATACTAGTGTTGCATAAGTTGAACTGGCTCCCACTGGCTTCCAGATACAATTCAAGGTGCTAATTCTCACCTTTAAAGCCCTACATGGCAAAGGACCCTGCTACTTGTAGGACTGCTTCTCCATGAGAGTATCTGCCCATTCTACAGGTCAGATAGAGTGGACATACTCCCAGTTCCTTCCCTGAAATATTGTGATCTAGTGGGTTATAGCAATCATGCCTTTTCTGTGGTAATCCTGACCCTATGGAACATCCTCCACCAGCATCCATTAGGATTACATCCAGAAGTCCATAAAGACCTTGTGCCTGAAGCACTGGGATAAAGTGATGGGAGCCTCCAAGTGATTGTTAGGGCATCCCGGGAGGATGATTGTGGCACTGGGTTTCTATATAGATTTCTATAAAAATAATGATGCATCTTATCTATCTATCTATCTATCTATCTATCTATCTATCTATCTATCTATCTATCTATCTATCTATCTATCTATCTATCTATCTATCTATCTATCTATCTATCTATCTATCTATCTATCTATCTATCTATCTATCTATCTATCTATCTATCTATCTATCTATCTATCTATCTATCTATCTATCTATTTATCTATCTATCTATCTATCTATCTATGCAAATTAATGCAGCCACAAAAAGCAAATTCCTTTAAATCTAATTAGCAGTATTTAAAGAAAAGGTCACATTCAATTCAAATTATTGCCTCTGCATTTAATTTTGCATATGTTCCAAGACTGATTTTATTTAATTTTTGGAATTCTTCATTTCTGACATTTTTCTTCTCTGTCTATCTCTTTTCCTGTTTTGTCCTTTAAAAAAAAACAACTGTTCAGTCTGGATTTTTAATTTTACTGGTTTAAAAAGGGAGTTTTTCCTAAACTTTTTTTCATATGCAGGAGCTAACAGATACACAATTACCATTTTGCTTTTTATATTTTTTTACCAGTTGATGTTAAATCATGCTATTATAGCTCTGGGCAAGTAAAATCAAAGTGTCTTTCTTTTAATGTTTCAGACAGCAATTGAGTTAAAGGAAAGGTTTCTTCAAAGAATTATTTGGAATAGACTAATAGGGGTTGTATCAGGAAATTCTGATAGTAATCAACCATAATTTTTAGAGGAATCCTTGGATTGAGTATGTCTGCTGGCAAAGTCCTCTCCAATCTAGAATGTTTATATGGTTTTTATAGTGTTTTTATTTTAATTATTGTAAGCCACTTAAAGTCATATATTTGATGGGTGGCTATATAAATTGAAATAATAAATAATATCTCCTCAGAACACACTGTTTTAAAATCTGCAACTGGAGGCAAATTTTGATATTGCTTCATATGGAGATTGCTTTGAGTTCTATATTCACCTTCCAAAGGAACAAACGATTGCTGCCTCAAAAAATGAATAATGTGGCTGGTAAACAGGAGTGCTGGTATAAAGAAGAACTATTACTTTTGCTGGATCTCTTTGTTTCCAATAATAATATTAATGCCATATGATACTGTTCAAATCATCTTTTGAGAACAATTTACGGGAGTTTTCAGTCAAGATACTGTGACTGGATGTACTGATTTTATTTGAGAGGTTCATACCTAAGATTTGTGTCAAACATCCTGTAGAGCTGTAGTTGACAGAGTCAGTACCAATGTAGATGAACAATGTAGATCTGTCCATAAATGAAGGAACATTCCTAAAATATTGTTGAAGAATAAGTACTTGGTTTCTTGATGATTGGTCTCTACTTCTTTTGAAGCTGTGACCCTCCTACATTTTAAATATATATCTGTATGAAAATATTGGGGGGGGGTGTCTCTTCGGGTTGGGTCTCATTGTCATATTTATAATAACTAGTTTTATCTTTTATTTTCAATTAGTACTAAAGAGGCTGTAGTATGGGGTCCAGCAGGAACAATGTTGCTAGTTTTGCTTGTTATTCCAATATATATTTTGGAAGATGTTAAAATCTCTTCATCTGCTTATTTGCTTAAATGTATTTAATAACTGCATTTCAAAAGGTCTTGAAAGACCTTTTAAATGGAAGAAACGCTGCAGTTTAATTAGAATGAAGACTCTAAGATGGATTTTAGTTGCCATGCAGAGCTAACATCTATGAATTCTAGTTTAGTAGGTACAATTGGAAAATACTTTAAATGTATGATTTCAGAGAAAACACGTAGCCTTACATTTCATTTATTAGCTGTAAGTAAAGCACTGATTCCTACCAATGTATAAATCTATGGATATGTTACAGCTGTGAAGAAACCTCAAATTCTTTTTAACCACAGGTCTTGAAAAGCTGATACCTTTCAAACCAAGTCATAGGAAAAACTACCAAGATTCCTGAAAGTTTCTCAGGTATCTGAAAAAAAGTAGAGATTGTGAGATATAACGCTTCTAGCTCCATAAGGGCCATTTAAAGAGAAATTAGTAAGGTATGACCTATGCCTGGAATTCTTCAACCTGCTTTTTTTTTTGAAGTTCACCAATTTGCATTGGTAGCTGATATTCAATCATTTAGAAGCTGATGTGTCTGCTTATCTTGCCTAGGGATCCTAGAAACTGTTTAAAGTTTTTTTAAAAATTTGAAATACAAGAAACATGCAGAAATAAGCAACTGTCTTGTTTATGTTGGGTTAGCTACTGATCAACTAATTTATGTAATTACCAAGTTCTGCCAAGTCACGTTTCAAAAAATTTCCTTTGTGTTCCAAAATAATAATGAGCTTTAATTGTAAGAGAAACAGTCGTGGTAAGCCACTCCATGAATAACACATACTGTTGTACATTAATAGTTTAGAAAAATAAATTTCCTGACACACTGAGCCATATGCATCTGTATAACTATTGCAAACAAATTTCTTTAAACTTAGAAAACTGGATGACTATGTTAAGGCTGTCATCAGGAATTAAGCTCACTCAAAATATAACTTATTTGAGTTTCTAGCTAATAATCTTTTCCCCCCTAGTTACATTAATATCCCCAAATACAACATAATAAAGGTGATTTTTCCCCATCTTTATATATTTCCTTTCACGTGCCTTCCCAGAACCATCTTTACTGTATATCTATTTTTTACTCTTGGTTTTGTTACATTTTTAGCAGCATCACTTATTTATGGTACTTCACAACTGAACCCAAACTCATCTGATTACTTACATTACTGATTTCTACTACCTATCAGTTGTCAATGGTGATCTACAGATATATGCAACTTCCAAAGCATAACTTTACCACTTAACATGCTTACTACCAGGATGCTTACTGTTTTCTAAAATGTTTCTGCCCCAAGGGCAAAATGTGAGCAGATTTGATCTTTAATTTTTCTCTAAAATCTGAGGTCAAC
Organism: Azemiops feae; assembly: GCA_023970755.1. NCBI lineage: Eukaryota > Metazoa > Chordata > Lepidosauria > Squamata > Viperidae > Azemiops > Azemiops feae. The sequence goes on along the minus strand of JALGBA010004278.1, from coordinate 3,912,597 downwards.
CAAAGCCACAGGCTAAAAAAACTGATGAAGCTAGATGCAAAATGATTCTTTAGAAAGTGAAGCCAATTACCTATTTACCTATGAGCCATATATTGTAGTCTGCATTTACAAGTTAAAACAGTTTGCAGCAGCCTAATTTTGGGGTGGAGAAAAACCTGTCCATTGTGGCTGTTAGTAATAATGTATAGGAACTTTAATGTTGGCTTATTTGTTTAATCAGTGATGTCATCAAAGTAAACAAACTGCATATGATACAGATGTCACTGTATCATGAAAATATATATATATATATATATATATATATATATATATATATATATATATATATATATATATATATATATATAAGCACACTGAATGCAGGAAAAGGAGTCCCTAAAATGCAGCCACAGCCTGCGTTTGGTGCCTTTTCTAAAAGATTTTATTTCTATGCTATTTTAAAATCACTCCCTCAAACACAGGAAAAAAAGAACTTACAAAAACCACAGCAGCCCCAAAGTGATTAATTTAATCTGAACTCCAATCTTATATGGATTCAAATAAGGCCTAAGTGAAATGAAATCCACAGACAGCCGTACCTTGTGTAAAAATTAAAGAAGCATTGCTTGCTAATTTTTACCTGAAAATACACATGTACCCCCCACATGTTTGCAAATTTAACTGATAAATCAAATACATATATACATGTAAACGTTTCGAAGAATTATCTTAATAAAGTTTTATTTCATCCCTCTCCAGCAAATTTGCATTTTAGGGACTCCTTTTCCTTTTCACAAGGCACAAAATAGGGATTGCTCCAGCCTCACTGGGGGAAGGGGCTATCTACGTCATGTCCTGGTAAAGTCATGACCCAGGGACATCTGCATCATGTGGGGTTTGTTTACTTTGATGACATCACTGATTAAACAAACAGATAAGCCACCATCAAAGTTAGTATATGCTACTACTAGTGGGAGCCAAAAACTCTTGCTGTTCTATTGCATATTTTAAAGCAATCTACTCATAGATCCAAATATGTCTTCAGCCCACCCATGATTTGTAGATAGCATAGGGAAAGGGGAATGTGATAAGAGTAATGGTAGGACCAACAGAAAAGTAGAAAGGAGGGAGCAAATACCATTATTTATCTCAATTTGAAAAGCTCTTTAAGAATTTAAGCTAAAGACTTTAAGGAAATGAATTTAAAATAGAAAGAGAGAGAGAGAAAATAGATGATTAATTCATTAATCCATTGGCAAGCATAGAGGAGTACTTGATCACACAGAGAAACTTAATTTCAATATAAATTGGTCATTTACTCAGGGACAAATGCTTCCTTTCCTGTAATCAGCAGTCAAAGAAATGGTCAATTGCTGTTAAATGTTCCAGAATCCCCTAAAATAAACTAAAGGTTATCTTTTATAATATTCAGTTCCCCCCCCCCCAAGCAATTATTCATGTGAACTAGATCTAAAAGTAATTGCTGCGGCTCCTATGTTTTACTTTTTTTAAATTTATTCTTTTATTGCTTTTTAAAATAGTGACAAAAAAAACAAACCTCCATACATAAAAATGAAAATACATACATTGTCAAAAAAACCCCACATACATAGAAAGTGCTTTTAAAAGAAAATGAAACAGGAACAAGAATGAAACGGAAGGAAGGAACAACATGAAACAGAAAAAATATATCATTTTAACAGTAAATAATATATTATTCATTATATATTTCTAATACATTTATATAGGTATCATTTTAACCTACTTTATTTTGTATAAACGAGTCTCATAATTCATTATATTTGTCCAAACAAAGTCTATGTCTATAGGCAATCTGCTTATAAATGGAAGATCAATCAGGTCCTCAATCCATCGAATAAACCGAGCCATACATTTATATCTTTCCAATGCTGCTTTATCAGCCTTTTGGCCATAATAAGACCATGGAAAATCTATTTACATTTTCTATTTGTCAAATTCCAAGTGCCAGGTGTTCAAAACAATATTATTGTCTGATAATTTTAGTTTTTGTCACACAGTTATGTTTTGGGAGTACTCTATATATGCATGCTGTAATTTGAAGTCTATTGATACACTTGCTATAGAAGTTAAAACACTCTCCTGTTGTCCAGCAATATAGGAATCTCCATTTCTTCATTAAACTCATGTCTTAGAATCTGCAGATCAAATTGATTTTTTGATTACAAATATCTGTAGAAATGAACCATAGTTTTTTTTTAATTTTAAACAATTGAACACGTTATTTCAAATGTCTCAAGTGGAAATTGTTGCTGACCCAACTGGTTCATATTTATGATGGCTGCAGTGTCCCAGGATCATGTCATCAGTTTTTGCAATCTTCTGAGAAGCAAAGTCAATGGGGAAGCCAGATTTACTTAACAACCGTGTTACTAACTTAACTGCAATGATTCATTCAATTCAATTCAGAATACAGCTAGAAGGGACCTTGGAGGTTTTCTAGTGCAACCCCCTGCTCAAGCAGGAGACCCGCCTATATACCATTTCAGACAGGTGGCTGTCCAGTCTCTTCTTAAAACCTCTCTTCTTAAAACCTCCACTACAACTTCTGAAGGCAAGCTGTTCCATTGGTTAATTGTTCTCACTGTTAGGAAGTTTCTCCTTTATTCCAGGTTGTTTCTCTCCTTGATTACTTTCTATCCATTGTTTCTTGTCCTGGCCTCTGGTGCTTTGGAAAATAAATTGACCCCCTCTTCTTTGTGGCAGCCCCTCAAATAATGGGATACTGCTATTTTAACAACTGTTGCAAGAAAAATCATAAAATGGGGCAAAACTCACTTAACAAATGCCTCACTTAACAACATAAATTTTGGGCTCAGTTGTGGTCATACGTTGAGGACTACCTGTATCATCTCTTCCCCAATTTTAAAGTTGGGTTTGCCCATAGAATCAATTTAGCATGGGAAAAAGGGTTGAATCTTTTTTTTTTGTTATGTGTGATATTCTATAGTTTTCTAACTGAAGTAATTGTTTTCCAGATACTAGAGTTTTAAATCCTAATACTGGTCATCTGGTCATGAGGCCAAAGGTGTATATGTATAATACAAAGTTGTCCAAAGTTGTTGGCTTCCAGTATTTAATACCGTACAGTAGGTAAGCATGATGATATAACTCCAGATTTGGAAAACCAAATCCTTCCTCATTAATTGGTAATTATATTTTCTCTAAGGTATTCTTGGAAACAAGGAACTCGATAAAAAGTTTCTAAACAAAGAATTTATTTTCTAAAAATGTTTTCTAGATACAAAAATTGGAATTCCTTTCAGATTGTAAATTAATCTGGGAATACTATTCGTTCACCTTGGCTCTTATTTTACTTAATATAATGTTTTTAAAAGTGTATAGAAAGTCAACCCATGTACTAGAGTTGAGTTCAGTTCAGATTGCTATCGTCAGTCAAACAAGATGATAATTTGGTGACTTTTGAGAAATCACATTCCAGGTAAAGCCACTACTGAATTGCACTACAGAGATGTTCAGAGGTTCAATGAGTCCTCTATGTGAATGGTTTTTTTTGAAGAAGACTATCATACAGTTATATTACATTTCTCTTTTTAATCGATGGTATCATATTCTCTGTCATGGATTCCATTTTGTCTTCATCATGTGCCTCAGTGATTCTCACACACAGCGGAATTGTAATAAAAGAGAGAAGTACAATCATATTTTCAACAATTCATAATGTATGAATTCAAACAATTCAAAACGTAGGTTCCCACTTTCTAAAATGCACCACAGGCAATTGGGGGGGAACATTCTGGGGAAAAATATACTAGCATATCTGCTTAAAGTGAATTTCAGATATTTGAGTGAGGCCAGGGAACATGAGACATTATTGCTGATCATGCTTAATAATTAAGAAAATGAAAATACCAAATTACCAACAAGAAGTCAGTACAGGTAGTCCTCAATGTACAACCATAATGAATTCCAAAATTTCTGTTGCTAAGCAAGACACTTGCTAAGTGAGTTATGCCCTGTTTTATGACTTTTTTGCTACAGTTAACTGAATCACTGCAATTGTTAAGAGAATCATATGGTGGTTAATGGCTTCCCTCATTGACTTTGCTTGTCGGAAGCCAGCTGGGAAAGTTACAAATGATGATCACATGACCCTGGTACATTGCAACTGGCATAAATACATGATACCAAAATAGTAGCAATTCTATTGTAATGGAAGAGGAAGCAAAGTATAATATCCATAGCATGATGTTGTCTGTATTTGCATTGTAACCTAAAATATGCCTAGGCCCTAGAGAATGTCAACAAAGGAGGGAGGGAAGAAGGAAGGAAGGGAAGGAAGGAAGGAAGGAAAGAAGGAAAGACTAGCAAAAGACAGACTGACAGCAGTAGATTACAGACTATTTTGGAAAGACCTGGTACTTAAGGGCAACTGGAAAAGACACAAAGAAAGTGAAAATATGATCCCAGATGTTGCCTTCTTTATTCTTACAACACCTAGGCTACAGAAAGGAATTAGAACTTGTATACGAGTGAAATTTGCTCCACTGACAGCTTGGAGCAAACTGTGTTTTTTTTTATCTGTTCCTACAGTTATATCCTCCACACATAATTAACTTCTTTCTCCACCTGCACATGGTATGTAGCAATTGTGAGAGATCAGAAGGAAGTTGTCAGTGGATCTGTGCAAAAAACTACTTCCACTTAAGCACCATACTAAAATAACCAGAGTGGCTTCTTAATTTGAGAAATACTGATCAGAAACATTATTTTACCACTTAGACTTCAAGAGATGGAAACTTTATAGTTTGCTCTATTATCCCATGCTTGTTTTATAGAGTTCAGTGTTTTAAAATGGTATAATGTGAAATATAGGTAGCCCTTGACTTAACAATTCATTTAGTGACCGTTTGAAGTTACAATGGCATTGAAAATAGTGACTTAAAACCAGTACTCTCACTTACAATTGTCACAGTATCCCCACAGTCACATGATAAAATTAGGGTGCCTGGCCACCAGCATGCATTTATGACAATTGCAGCTTCCTGGGATCATGTGATCACCATTTGTGACCTTCCCAGCTGGCTTCTGACAAGCAAAGCTAATGGGGAGGGCTGGATTTGCTTAACATCCACATGATTTGCTCAACAACTGCAGTGATTCATATAGTAACCATGGCAAAAAAGGTCACAAAATTGGCAAGGCTCACTTAACAATCACCTTGCTTAGCAACAGAAATTCTGATCCCAAATGTGATAAGTTGAGGTCTACCTGTACATTTAGTTTACTTTTTAAAAACAAGGTGACAATCACAGATCAAACCTGTCAACTAGATCTGACCACATAAGGGTGTGGTGTCAAACTTCCTAGTGCAGGGGTGTCAAACTCGCAACGTAACGTAACATGTCACGATGTATTGCGACTTTTTCTCCATTGCCGGCAATGGGGTGGGCGCGGTTTTGGCATGACGCATCCGGCCCGCGGGCCGGCAGTTTGACACCCCTGAGCTAGTGGTTAACTTAGAAAATTGGGAGCCAGGAGTATCCAACTGTGAGGATTCCAATTGGGGCTCCATTTGATAGGACCATACTTTTCTTTGCTCAGCTAAATAGTTTCTCCAAAATAAACTGAGCAAACGAGCATTAGATATTTTCATTCCAATGGAACAAAAATGAGAGTTGACACTGTATTGCTGTAGTACTCTTGCTAAGGTAATGAAAAGGTTAGCTTGAACATTGATGTCTGCTTCCTACTCTTTAAACTGGGGGTAGATGACTTGGATGGCTATTCAGGTACTCTGTTTTCCTGCCATCTTCTATCTCCCTCATCTATCATTATCTACTGCATCATCCTTCCATCTACATATTATTTTCTCTCACACACATCACCATGAAGAAAAGAACCATTTACATCCTGCAGATAGATAGATAGATAGATAGATAGATAGATAGATAGATAGATATGATAGAGAGAGAGAGAAAGAATAGCAAGAGCTAAAAACATTAGAAATATTGTCGTATAGGAGAATTCTAAAGCTCTTCTAACACCTGTATATTATTTTATCATAGATTAGATGTTTTTTCTTTGATCACTCATTATATAGGGAAGAGGGGATTGCCTTGAAAGACAGGAAGAAGAACTGCTGACCCCATGCCAGGAAAGGAATGTGAGCAAATATCTCAGACAAGCCCTCCCTAGTTGGCATTAAGTTAAAGGGGGGGGGGAGGAATAAGCACATTCTGACTTGCAAGATTCTGTTACTATAGTTTCATAATAAAACTAGTATTGACCTACCTTGTATTGATTCCCTGGTTTTTACCTTGAAAGGCTGACTTGTGAAATTTCCTGTTCAATTCAGCGATCACAAAACAAATGATTCAGAAATAACTTTTGTGGAATGCTTCCATAGATTTTTGTGAAAATCTGTAGATTTTTTGAGGCTTTCCCACATCAAGCGGGTTTCCACCTCACTTCACCCTTCCATTGGATCAGTTGGCTTTAATGAGGAAAAGTTCCACAAGAACAAGGAAAAATAGTTAGACCAACACACACTCACACACACACAGACACACAAACTCAACACTATTGATGGAAATGAGTGCCCTGAAACATGTTCAGCTGACATTTCCATATGGCCAGTTTTCAAAACCTAACAGACTTATAAATGGCAAAAATAAATAATGCCAAACAAATATGAATGTATCAATCTATCAACAATGTTATTGCTTCTGGACAAATTAGCAGATGTAAAGTGTTAATTTGTTAAGACTGTAATATGGCTTACAGTTTTATACATTGTTCCCAACTAGTAGCTAATGCTGAGACTTTCAAGTTAAATTACAGCTCTCAATAGTAAAATATTCAGTGGTTCCTCAGTGTATAATAAGGACAATTCTCAAGCTTTCAAAATACCTATAAACATGAAATATATTTTGTATTATATTTTAAAAGAGTTTTTCAAACAAAAGTGTATTTATTCCAAACACTCTGCCAAAGAAACTATTCTGAAAAATCCCAGATTCTTGGCTGCAATGGGAGAACGTGGTAAATTGGTGTTTACAATAGAGGTAGCCTCTGTAGGATTTCATTCATTCTAATACGTCAGAATTAAGAATCAGCTGACAATGTGACTGACTCATAATTCTTTAAGACATACTCATAACTTGTGGGCCAAACACCTTTTCTATTATGGAAACTAGATGAGGGATAAGAGGGGGAGCAGTGTAGATGCTTTCCTATACTTTATTTCTATATTACTCCTTTGTTCAAACTGAACATCTGTGTATCTTCCAATAGTTATGTCATGTCAGTTTACTAGATGGATTAAATGTATGTGACTATATTTCTTCCCCCTCTTTCACATTGCTTGATCAAAATTTTGGAGAATTTAAAACTTGCATTTAATTTGCATTGTTATATTGAATTAATAAAGCAGGATTCTAATATAGATTTCAAATCCTCCTCTATATTTCCTTCCTATATTTTCCTTTATTTGCTGTCCAATGCATTTGGACTGTCGATTCTTGGAAACTTCTCCTCAACATCACATGTTGAAGTTGATGATAAGTGCTCAGTGAATAGAGGAAAAAGCACATGACAGATAATCATATTAAAGCAGTATAATGTAGCATAATGTTTCAACAAGGTGCTTCTTTGCTTATAGAGACGGAAGCAAAGCTTCAGTTCAACTGCATTGCCTCATTTCCTACTGTTTTTGCTGCTTCTTTGGCTGGGTTACTGTAATATGCCCTACTTAGAATACTTATAATACAGATTATGACCCCTTGTTCATTCAAAATTATGATGTCACTAAACAAAGGGACTTGATGATCTGTGCCCAAAATTCCAACTGTTGCAGAACTGCAGTCACATGACCTCTAAGGATCTTTGATTGAATAAAATGTTAAGATTTCTAAAACTGCAACTTGGATACTATAGAGGAGCTGAGAAATGGCCTCACTTATGAAGACCTTACAAGCTGTAGGGATATAGTGGACTCTTTTTGAGTGGAAAAATCTCAGGATGGCCGAGAAACTACGCTGTGCAACACTCGCCAGGAATGAAAAAAAATCCCTATACAGTAGTTATAGAGAGCCAGGCCAGGAAGAGCACTCCAAGGTATTTATAAACATGTATCTGGCTAATAGCATTCTTGTTTATTTGCTAAATATCAGGTTTGTGTTAATTTCATGCAAAAACTAGAACATTGGTTTTCTGATACTTTACTAGTAGTTATTCCTCTAAACAGAAAGAAGTGAAAGCTATGAATGCCCTTCTCATCCCCACCTGGGACACTTCTTCTACTTGAGGAGATTAACAAAATTTCTGTCAACTTTTCTGATTACAAACCATTTTGATGCATTATTCAGACTTATTGACAAAGCCAATCAGTTGGTTTAGTGGAGCTTTGAACATCATTTATTATGATACCTCTTAAGACTTTTTTGCCATTTTATAGCCTCTGGCAGCAACTATTAGCAAAGTCACACCATGTGGCATTTAAGCGGGTTCATACTGATGTTTGAATGCTACAGTATGTCAGTGCTAACAATGCTTGGCCTAGCTAAAAGATACCAATGTTACATTTTGACATATATTTATCATTTATTAATCATTATGATATTCCAAAGAACTGAATTTCTTTGCTTTTAAGCAGTTATTTTTGGGAAATGCTTCTGTTGAAAATACTAAGTGGGAAATATAGATCCTCATAATTGCACCCTGGTTTGGCAGTCTTAGACTATTGTGGAATCCTAACTGGGTTGAGTTATAAATTGTTTATATCAAAAAATGAATATAGTCAATGATAAGCCAAGCATAGTTACATCACAACCATCAAGTTCAACATTCAAACAACAATTTGCATGAATGCTAAACTGAACATTGTTCCATTGTCATCTGAAGGATTCTCCAGTGATCTAATTGTCATCTGATTCTGTTCTGTGATCACTTGATCACTTCACAATGGAACTGGTAAATCTGTGCCTTATTTGTTGAACAAATTATATGAACATAATTTTTCACAAGCACAGGACTATAACTTGCTTCATCAAGTTAGCCAGCTTGACAGGTAAAGCCATATGGGGACATGAATCCCTGAAATGTATTGTCTTCACCTGATCTGGCTTCCATCATGTCAGAAAGTTACATCTGTGAGTTTCCTACCTAACATGGCCGAGCTATTTAGTTTATTTCTTCTTTTATTAGATAACAGTAAAGGTAACCTATAAATAATCCTATTCTTCCATCTTCCCACTTTTTTGCTTTGCAAGAAAAAAGGGAGCAACAATCATTTAGTGATCCTGAAAATCACTGTTAATCCTTTCTAATGAAATGATGGATGTAAGAAAAAACATCATCTACTTATGGTGGGTGTTTATTTTTTGATATATAGAAAATATTTAAAATGCATTTAACAATAAAATGCTAAAGTGTGGTCCAGCTATTGTAACTACTAATGGAAACATTAATGATCCTACTCATGAGCTGTTTTGGTTGAATGACAACTGAGAATTTGGAGTTTGCCCGAGAGACAATGCCTGCCTTAATTCTTATACTGAAATTAAGCTTGGTGCCTATTTCATTCCTTCTAATGGAGCTTGCACAAAAGAATTTTCTGGCAAATTGTTGCTTGCCTGAGTTTAGGCACAAATCAAATGAAAACCCCCAGTATGATAAATTATTGCAAGGAAAATATTTCAAGGATAAAAGGTGACATTTTGTTTGCTTCTATCTGAACACATGGATCCTTTGTTTTTTGCTGTGGCCTTGTCATCTGTTAGAAAAAAAGGAATGATAAAAGAAAAGAAAATATCCGTTTTCAGGGAGTTCTGTGTGAATATGGTCAGGGTTTGGAAGGGAAGGAAACAACTTTTCTAATTCCACAAGCATTTCTTTCTCTTGGCTTGCAGAATAGAGTTGTAGAAGATAGGTAGGAGTTGGATTGTCACCAGCCTGTTTATTGATGTAGATGATTTTGAGAGGATACATATTTTTCTCGGGCTTATGCTAAGAAAGCAAACAATAAGTAATACATTAAAAATGAAGAGCTCTCCCTGCAAATTAAGTTTGTATAACATTTTTGGTGGAGAGAAAAGAGGGTCACACACAATACATAACAGTATTACAGATGCAAAGTGGACATGAGCACAGCCTTTTGTTTTCCAGCCAATAGCATTCCCACCTGTGTGTAAACACTTTTATTAGCATTGCATTCATTTACAATTGGTTGGTATTTCTTCTCCTAGGAAGTAAGATCATTTAATACTGTACATGGACTAGCATTGCTCCCTCTTAACTTCCACATATGCATTTGTGTTAATTTATGATATATCATCAACCTGGGCTGAACAAGAATTTAATCTGAATTTTTAAAGGAGTGGGATGTGGCATAAATTGAAGTGAAATAATAGGTCAGATAACTGTGTTTTCTAAATGTTGTCTGAAAGGAATAAAAATCTTAAAAGCAGATACTATATATTGCTTTACAGATGAGGCTTAAATGTCAGTATTGGGTAGAATGTATATTCAGAGAATGTATATTCAAAATAAAAATATTTTTTGCTTTACTGCATAAAAAGCATTTATAGTTGACATCATCCCAAAAGACAATTATATCATGATAAAGATCCCTCTGTTCCTACGTTTTGCCATTAGAAGTCCTACTTGGAGGTCTGTATAGAAATGTGAACTGATTAATTTCTACTTTTTTCTTCTTAACAAATACACTTTAATTGTAACTCCTAGTATTTTAATTACATAACATTATATTTATATATGCGGGTTAATTTTGTTTAATACAGAGCAGATATTTTTATATTTTTATTTCTTCTGATCTTTTCCTTTTTGTATCACTGTCATTGCATACAATTTAAAGGAAGATGTGTGGGGGAGAATATGTCCAGATCAGGTTCCCATCTAAAACCAGTGAGATTTTACTTACTTGTGAGTAACCATACATATTAACCTTAATGAGTTCCAGCCTGGCTACCCACCTTAGGAAGTTAAGGAGAGACAGCCTCTTCAGTGCTTGAATGGGAAACCATTAAAGAATGCCAGGACTGTCAGCTAGGCTGGGAAATCAGAACATTTCCCAGCAGAAGGGAATGGTAAACTACTTCCATATTATTGCCACGTATCCATGAAGTCATTAGGATACTCTAAGGTAATGCTACCTTAAAGCAGTGGTCCCCAACCTTTCCACTTTGGTGGCCTGGTGCGGGTGGCGGCGTGGTGTGAGTGGCAGGTGCATGCACGGCGCACAGCTTCATTGGTGTGTGGTGGGCGTGTGCACCCTCCACTCGCGCGAATGGAGGGCACTTGAGCGGAAGGCACTTGAGCGGAAGGCACTTGTGCTCATGCGTGAAGCTCCACTTGCTCATTGCTCGCACGGCCCAGTTTGAAACAGGCCGCAGCCCATAGTGGACTGTGGACCGGGGGTTGGGGACTCCTCAATTAACTGATTATTCACCATAGCGAACCACTGAAGAGAATCTGGGTACCAATGAGCTGTGATTCTAGTGATAACAAATACATATCACTCCCTCTGTCCACCCCCTGATGATAATCTTATATATTATGCAAAGATCAATGATTCAGATGACCAGTCTCAAGAGTTACTTTAAACTGAAAACAAATTTGACAATCTTTGAATTCAGCAAGGCTCAAAGATTTAGTTCGGACATGTCTAATACATTATTTTAGGAATATTTGTTGCTGCTCCTATTTATGCCTTATAAATTACCCTGCAGAATGTTTATATATGTGCTTTTCATAAACAGAGTCCTCTTGTGATCACTTACTACATTGTGCGTGTAATCATTTTCTAATTTGTTTAAATCTAATGTCTAGCTATAGGATGTGCATCTTCATCACACATCTAATTTCAAAAAACCTATCTACAAAGGGAGCGTTGAGCATAAATCTTTTCCTGGCTAAAATACTGAGCATTAAAAGGGCAATTACAGATATAACTGTATCTGTAGGTGGCACAAAATAGCAGACATAGAAAAGTAAGTTGCTCATACTGCCCTTAATTCTCATATAATAACAGAAAAAAATAGGACATCCTGAAAAAAAAGCTTGCTAACCACTGAACTGAATAATAATATAAAAAAGGTTTTCCCACCCTTGATGAAGAGAAGCTTTTATACTAGATCAGAAAACTGGAGATGTGAGAAAGTGCTTAAAATTCAGCTGGAAGACCCATGTAACCAGTTTAATTCAGCTGGGATTATAGCAGGTTTCCCCCTACTCACCCACTGTGTTTTACTAACAGTTATTATATTAGCAAATAGTGCTGGAAAAAATTAAGAGTCATGTATATTTACTGTTTGACAAAGACACTAAAGACTGCAGTGTTTATAAAAATGGGCAAATTGCACATACAAACACAATAAATGATTTTAAGGCAATTTTTCCTAAAGGCATGGGAGAGAATAAGTGGTAACCTTTACAGATTCAGATTTGGCACAATCTATCCAAAGCCCAGCATTCTCAGTCTTGATTTGTAATCAGTTGCTTGGTTTTAGCTAGATTCTTATTCATGTTGAAATCTTGAAAATATAGAACCTCAGCTCTGATCCAAGAAAATTAGCAGTAGGAACCTGAATATACAACAGTCAACTTCGATTCTTCCAAATTTATGATATGGATCAAATCTATTTTGGGGTATATAAACATTATCCTCTTTGAAATGTACCTACTGCTCTGAGGCATGTGTTTCCAAAAAAAGCTTATACAATAGAATTAACCTTTTCAGGGCTCTCGTCCATTTGACTTTTGAAATCCTTCTAAAGTCCTCCTATGACCAGATCTGATGTGATGCTTGACTCCAATGGCATGTCTATTGCTAACACAGGGGAAAGGCATTCTTCCTGATTCACTTCATGATCTTGCTTAGCTTGCTCTATGGCTGAGGTGCAAAAGTTGGTTCACACTTTGTTCTTTTTGAGTAGGAAACTATTGATCTCCAGTCATTTTGAAGATAACACTAATATGGACCTCCTGCAAGACAAACTGTTTGCACCTTCCACGGAGCTCAAAATACTAGGTAATATAAAGAAACAGAACTCTCCCAGGCACAGAAGATGGCCAACATCACAAATCCAGTTTCTTTTTTGTGTCTCAGTGGTTGAGCAGATTGTTTTGTGAAAATGTCTTTAAAAGACAGCAGGTTCATCCGAGACTGGATGATGAATATTTTTGGAATTAATGTTTGCCCAGACTTTTCATCTAAAAGGTTATTACTTTACTGGAATTTCAGCAGGCCCCCCTTTGTGATCTGGTGGGGGGGGATTCAAACTTTGAAGAAAAGAACAATGAAGAGAGATAAAAGCAATGATTACTCTATAAGGGGCTGTCTCAGTATACAACATTTCAACAAGGGAATATCATCAAATTCCTGATTAACCACAACTGATATTCTCCATAAGCTCTTTAATTTCTTCCAGGCACAGCAGGCCTAAGTTCATTCCTGGTTCAATTTAAACATCATGCAGCTTAGAAAAGAGGCTGACTCAGCAGTGCCCATGAATAGGATAAACAAATAAGTTTGAGGAGGGCCCTGTGGAAGACCCTTTCAGCCACTCAAGCAACAGTTGAGATCTGTTTCACTTGATGAAATTATCCCAGCTCATGCCTGCAATTACTGCTTTCAGTTATACGGTATCACTTCACATCAGCAAAGTAGAGGTCAAGCTGAGTGGAAAATATAACATGCCAGGCACTCCTACAGAACAAATCATTTATTCTTTCACAAAGCAGTCAAAGCAAATTCTGATGGAAACTTTCTGCTAAGTTAAGAGCTCCTTCAGGTTCCTGGATGCATAATCCTAGGAATGCAAGCCCGGATAAAATTAGCAACAGTGAAAAATATATATGGCATGAGAGGATGTGTTGGGATGCAAATTATTTTCCTTCTGGCAGGGTGAAAGACAGGGTTATCCTCAATTTCCTTGGTAACCTTCTTATCTCATTACTCTTCTCTCAGTGCTACAAAATGTAATTATCATTGCAGGGGACACTGAAAGGAAAGAACACTAATTGTAAAAAAAACATCCCAGGGCCATCCAGTTGCATATTTTAATGAATCATGAATATTAATTTCTAGTTGAAATTAAATACTAAATTTTAGGCTTAAAATATCTTTTGAGACTACAAGCCCCTACACTGCAAATTGGAATGATCTCCTTAGCTAGGAATTCGGTGGCTTGTAATCCCAGCATGTCAAAATAGTGCCTGACTAGTGAACATTAATATAGAACCAACACAGTCAATTTAGTAGATAAGGATGACTTCTCGATCAGACTTTATTTCTAGACAGTTTATTAAAGTTAAGGCATATAGCTTAAAAAAAAATTAAAACCACTAACTTAGTTTAAATGACCAAAGAATTATTCATAATATACAATTACCATATACCTAGACTCCAAAGCAACTTGAGTCCAATCTAATTTTGTGAAGAAAGCTGCTCTTCATTTCCTGCTGTGTGTTCACTGAGTTTGGCTTTATCTTAATGAAAGCCCATATGAAAATTTGCCATTTGAAATACTGGACAAAATCAGTTTTTGTGGGATGGGTCCTTGGTTCATATCATCCTTACTGATAGCTTTGCTTTGTGGAAAAAGAGGTGTTGCCTACTTCCAATTCTTTTTAATTGATGAATATTCTTTAATTGATTAATACTTTTTAATTAATGAACTAATTAATAACTTAATAAATTAGGCCAGTCCTTCATAATCCTTAGCCCTGAAAAAGGCTTTACAGAGATCAGATAAAGTGTCTTTGAACCATTGCAGTAGTAGCCTATTCTGAGTCTCTTTATCTAAAGCCCTTTCTGCACCTAAATGCTTCTGCAATTTTCTTTGTTCCTCACAAAAAAGCTTTAATGAGGTTTAATATCTTACTCTCCAGGAGGATAGAAGGAAGGTACAGTAATATTTCTTTTGTACAACTTATATATCTGTCCTTGAATGAAGCTACAGAAACATTTGATCATAAGATCCTGTGCTCCATTCTGAGTGGCTAAGCATTAACACCCCCCCATAGACACACACACAAACAAGATTGGGCCAGTTTGTACAGAAGGTTGTGTGTCTTCTACTAATGCTTCCATTGCTATCTCCATGGCATTACATTACATTCTGAGCACATTCTGCATTCTGTGTACCTCTGAAAATATTACACTTTGTTTCCAAATCTGATTAATATATGTAATTACTTCAAGCAGCTTCAAATTTATTTAAAAATGATGCCACTTTTTGTTATGCTCCAACACAGAATGCATACAGATGACAACTTCCCTGCAACAAACTGACAGAGGAAATAGTTCAATCTGAGTTGAAAATAATCTTATTTCAGAAGTTTGGGTGACCTGAATAACTTCTTTGAGTGTAGGACATATTTTAGTAATATTAGTAGATACATTTATTCTTTATGATTTGATACTGTCTTGCTGCATTGGACTGGCAGTTCAAAAGGATCCCCTTTCTGTGATAAAGGTGCTTTATCAACAACTGTGTCCTTGGATCTCTGCCTACAAGCCTTCTAGTTCCAGGATTAATCTCAATGAAGGTAAAACAACACCAGTGAATGGAAATTCACTATCTCCACAGGTAATTTGTTCAACTGTCAAACACTTCTCAGGATTAGGATGTTTCTCCTAACGCTGATATGAAATCTGACTTTCCCTTAGTTTGAATCCTGCATTCTGGAAAAATATTGAACAATTCTTGACTTTCTTTGTGTGGAATCCTTTCAGAAATTTAAAGGGTGCTTTAATTTCCCACCCAGTCTTGTCTTTTCCAAATTAAAACATGTCCCTTCAATCTGTTTTCAGAGTGGCAGATAAGGGAGGGAAGACAGCTCATTTTTCCAGACAATTGGAACAGTCCAAATGAGAACTGGCAGTTTAGAGTTGTGGCCTAAGTGATAAAAGCTTATTACACATACATACTTTAATTTTTGGAGAAACTATCCTTTAAATGAACCTGCCTCGTATCATTCACTAAGACATGACATGGTTTGTCTTTGTCTTAGTATATTATATGAACTTTGTCACTGTGGTTTATCCAATAAACCATGGTGCAGCAAACTCATGGTTTAATGCCGTGTACAAATCAGGTAATAGTATTTCTAATAGGAAGAGCAAGAAAATGGTATTTTATGTTTTTCCTTATTTCATGTATTCAGTTGTCTTGTTGTCAGGCTGCAGTTCTTTGTCTTTTACTCAATATATAAGCTCCATTTCAAGTTTAGAGTATTGTGTGGCCTGATTTCTAATCGGTTGACCTCCCTCCCTCCCTGCCTCCTTGTTCTTGTTCCTTTAATTAAATGGACAAGAGAAAGAGCACAACCAGCCTGGTCAAAAGACAAAGATAAGATAAAAGCAAAAAGCTTCTGAGATCATCATAGGTGTAATGAATTACTTATTAATCCTGAAGAGTCTCCCTTGTATTTCTATTCATTTCTTCTTTAGCCATTTCAGCCTAGGCACTCCCTCCTTTATGTGTTCTCTTATGACATTCTCTTACAAAAACACAAAAGACCTTTGTCTAAAATAAAAAAGGTATTTTGTGTGTGACATGTCCTACATTAGTGTTTTTCAAAACTTGGGCAAATTTAAGATGTATGGATTTCAACTCCCAGAATTCCTCAGCCAGCATTCTGGCTTGGGAATTCTGGGAATTAAAGTTCACACATCTTAAATATGCCAAGCTTTAAAAAACACTGTCCTACATGATTAGTATGAAATCACTAAACCTGATGACTGAAAAAATCAGGGGTATCTGCTGTGATGGAAAAAAAAAATCAAGATGGCATGGATGACAATGTGATCCGTGTCTCATTCCGATTTTATTGTAATACATGTAAGAGAGGGCTGATCCACCCATCTTATGGTTGCAACACCCTCTTGACTCCTTGCTTTGGCTGTTCCTAGGATGGGGGAAAGGCTTTTCAGCTTTCTCCATTACTGCTGCCATTTAAACCAAGGATGTATTGCACAGAGCAGGCTGTGTTTAGTTTAAACAACAACAACAAAACCCAGTTATTTGTCTTGCAAATTGTTGAACAATACCATGTCAGTGACTTTCTTGAGAGATTTTTTTCTCCAAATAAGCAAAATTACTATAAAGTTATTTCTTCTAAATGCCAAATGACTGAGCTGTAGCTCACCTGGATAATAAATGCTCTTCATGGCACCCTTTAGTCAGAAATATATTATTCAGACTTTTTTTATGTATACTTGTCCAAATGTTCTCACCATGTCTATTGTCTGTCTGTCAGTCTGTCTTTCATCTATCTACTATCTAATTAGGATTTTTTTTTAAAAAAATAAATACATCATGCTACTATGCCTCACTGAAATCCAACTTTTGCTTAATATAAAGATATTTTTTTTATTTTTATTAGTTCAAGAGGAAATTTAATGTATCAGTTCCATAATCAGACATACTAAGCAAAAAAGGGATTAATGAGATGGCCATGCCATCTGCTTAGCCTCTTAGCATGTTCAACTTTAATCCAATTTTTGTGGTGTCATCTGAAGCAGATACAACTACCCTTTGAGATTCATTCAAATTGTGTTTTATAACCAACACATCTACATTGTAAGTCTGATCTGAATGAATAGGATGCTGTTTTAGGTTTCAGTGCACAATATGCAACAATATTTGATTAAACACAATAAAATGTTTAGTGTGTTATCTAGACACAGCTAATGAGAAGTCCCTTTGATTCCAGTAAGACTTCTTTATATTATATGTGCTTATATCTAGGTTCCGTATCTACTATTTTGCCTCTTCAGGTTTTGGCAAATCATGAGAAGTTGGGCAGCATAAAAATTCATCATCATAAACTCCTCCTCCTCCTCCTCCTCCTCCTTCTTCACCATCCAATAAAACATTTTTTTTAAAATAAATACTGTATCCATAATTCTGTTCTAAACTGCTATCAAGTAGTTCATTCTCATCCGGTATGGATGAACCTTTAACCCTGAATAGTAATAAATTATAAAGTAAAACTGTGTGCTCAGTACATTCTGCCTTGTATTGGAGAAAGGGGTGGTGATGTTTATCCTTTTTTGATATTATTCTCTCTCTCTGCTCCTCAGCATGGGAATCAAAGGTGTTTTAGAGAGCCAGGCGACTTTCCAGAAACACATAAGAGGTGATGCTGGGGAAGGAGAAATCAGTGAATGCGGTCACCTTTGCATTATCCTGTTTCTTTTTCTACAACAAAAGAAGCATTTGATTTGTATAAAGGTAGGTTACATCAAACCATGTTTTATTTATTTATTTATATAAAACTATTAGCTGCCCAACTCCAATAGACTTTGAGTAGGAAAAAAACACTCAAGCAACTAAAAAAATAAATCAGATGGACAGCCCAGACTAAAATGATCTAATAAACAAGATCAACAAAACAGTAGCTTTAGACAAACAATAAACATCAACCCCAGGCCTGGGACCAAAATCATGTTTTCGAAGCTTTTTGGAACCCTAGATGTATTTAACCCCATTTATTTATTTGTATTCCACCATTATTATTTTACAAATAACTCAAGGTGGAGAACATATCTGACACACCTTCCTCCTCTGATTTTCTCAACAACAACCATCTTGTGAGGTGGTTGGGCTGAGAGAGTGAGTCACCCAAAGTCACCCAACTGGCTTTCATGACCAAGATGGGACTTGAACTTGCGGTATCCCACTTTCTAGCCTGGTGCCTTAACCACTAGACCAAACTGGCTTTCTAGATGAACTGGTTGTCCCATTTTATAGAGGATAAATATTTGTTTTTAGAAGTGACAGATGCATTTTCGAAAGTTAATTAATAATAATAATAATAATAATAATAATAATAATAATAATAATAATAATAATAATAATAATAATAAAGTTGGAAGGGACCTTGGAGGTCATCTAGTCCAACCCCCTGCTCAGGCAGGAAACCCTATACCATTTCGGACAAATGACTGTCCAGTCTCTTCTTAAAAACCTCCAGTGTTGGAGCATTCACTGCTTCTGGAGGCAGGTTGTTCCACTGGTTAATTGTTCTAACTGTCAGGAAGTTTCTCCTTAGTTCTAGGTTGCTTCTCTCCTTGGTTAGTTTCCATCCGTTGCTTCTTGTCCTGCCTTCAGGCGCTTTGAAAAATAATAGTTTATCTTTGCCTACTTCTTAGAGCTGAGAAATAGTGACTAGCCCAAAGTTACCCAGCTGGCTTTGTGCCTGAATTAGGAGTAGAATTCCTGGTCTCCTGGTTTTTGGTTAACTGCTCTTAATCACTACACTAAATTCTTCCTTTTTCTCCCTCTCCAGCATGCCCTGCCTCACACTTACATATATACATCCCTGCATACATTTAATTTATATTGCTAGCTGTTTCAAAGTTGCTCATTGTCACACTCCTCAAGGTTGGAATCTATGAGGGAGACGGGTGTGTGTGTCTAGAAATGTGAAAAATAAAATATAAAATAAATTCAAAACGCTGGCCCAAACTTAGCATGTTTCTCAGAAACCCGAACAACATAGCCTGGGATTAAACCTTTATTGTAACAGTTATAAGAATCATTACAAACAGCTGATATAGTCATTGAATGGTATGAATTATGATTTAATATCTCAATTCAAATCCAGTGCCCTTTTCCCTGCATTTTTGTTTGTGTAACAGTCTTCCTGCCTTATGTTTCTCACACTTGGTTGTTAATAACAGTTGCACATTTACATACTTTGCATTTCTGTTGGGAGAAACTTTTGCCAATGGCAATCTCCTGAACTCTCTGTTGATGTTCTACAAGAAATACATAGTGATATTTTTATAAAGATAAAATGTGATACTCATTCCTTGGCTGTTTAGTGTGAAAAAAATACGTTGTGATACAATAATACCATTCCAGCTTGAACTCTGTTGGGCACAATCCAGTGGTCTCAGATAAACATTTCCTATTTCCACTAAGGTATCCATAACGAGTTGAATCTCATATGAAGGAGAAAGGAATACAATTATTATTTAAACAATTAGAGTTGCTTATATCCCTTGGGTCATCAAAACAAAAAGACACAGAGAGAGAGAAACGGCAGCCATACAAAGCAGATTGTTGCAATCTATAAACGATTGCCACAAAAACATCTGATTCTGGTTTCTATATATGAGCATATGGATTACATTCATTAATAATCCAACTTTCCATGGGAAAAGTTATGACCTTTTCATATTTACTAGCAAAGTGAAAAAACGGATAGTTAAGATTATTGCTGAAAACATTAATCAGTTAGTCAGTGATTAATTGAGCTGTGGATTACATATCAAGCATATGAATTGAATGAATCAGCTCAGGGAAGCTGGACTCAGCTGCTCCTTTTGTTGGATGAGACTTTAAGACTGATCACAGACAGAATGTGAGAACTCTTCAACAGAGTATTAGCACCAGAGCTCTCTGTAAACAGGAAATCAGATTAGGGCTAGTCATTACATATCATCCTAAGCACCATGCTTAAAAAATTAACCAATTTTCCAGTAGCAAATGGGTGGGGTATCATTTTTTCACTGATTGCATTTAATATCTTGTGCTGTATTTGAGGGCACTTTTCAAACATACCATTAACCGCAAGCAAGGAAGCAAACAAGATGCAACATTCTCTTTCCTTCTTCTTATCAAAACTTTCCCCCCTTGACCAGTTCATGAAGTGTTTCAAGGATACTAAAAAAACATTTTTAAAATGGCTGCTCAACTCCAGGATTTGGTGTTCCAGAACCGGTTAGGAATCCCACAGACATAAAAGCACAGTAAGGTTTATTAACGTTAGCTGTATCTCACTTGGAGCCATTAGGTTAGTGTTTTTTTTCCACTTTGGTGAAAAAAATGTCAGTATTAATAAAAATATTTGAAGGGTTTTCGCTCTTTGTAAAAGTATTAAAATAACGTATATATCTGACTTTTCTGTCTTCATGTCATTCCATATTCAGAGTCATTAATTTGCTATAGTGTTTCTGATTTAAATTATTGGGTAGAATAGTCTCTAAAGTTCTCAAACAATTAATTGGTAGAAATCATATCTAGTATCTATTTTTTCTTTGGAAAAAATAGGAAGAGCAGAATCTTCAGGGTTTGGTGAATTTGATGTAGGAAAAATGTCAGCTTTACAATTTTTTCCCCACATGATTCCAATTTTTACCAATATGAATAAATTACAATTTGGCAGATTTTATAAACACATTGATAAAGAAGAAAAAAATGCCTTAAATTGGTTGTTTTTTAATAGTATTGCTTTTCAATTAATAAAGGAGGGCTTAACAATTCTTAATTTGGAACTGTATGCTACAGTATTCCTAGAAGCTTATTCACATATTTAGAAACAGTACTAATACTCAAGGATTTATATATAAGCTTTAGGTACTGCTGTTCTAAATTAACAGTTCCATTTACGAGAATTAAAAATAGATATTGTAGTAACATTTCTGGGCCTTCTTATGATGCTGCATTATAATTTTGGTCTTAGAAAATGGCTGATCTGCTTTAACCTTTTCCAATACTAAAAAAAAAAATCCTATATCTAATTTTTTAACAAAAACAAATACAATTTAAAGTTGAAAGAATAGAACATATTTAGAATAAATGATTTATTGGAATGAAGGAAATCTAATCTCAAGATCTGATAAGGTTTTTTTTTGTCAGAAACAACAAATATTACCATTAAAGGTGAAATGTTTGCAAAATATTAAAACATAAAGATTGAATCAGAATGTTCCTTGCAGTGGAAAGAGTGGAAAACTTCCATTGGAAAATTTCTTTGGGGTTTTATACAAATATCAGTATATATAAACTTATTATCAAGAGTATGGACAATAGCTCTTTCAAAGGAATGTATTCAAAGGCTGAAGAAGAATTCTACACTTATCTTTTAACTTTTTTTTTTAACCAAAAAAACCTCTTTAATATTTTTTTTACCAAAAAAAAAAAATCTACCAGATTTGAATTTAAATATTAGGCCAAGAGTTTCTGTAGTCCGGTGCAGTAATCAGATGCCATATATGAAGTCTGAGTTCTTGGTTTGTGATTTGTAACATTACAAGGTTTAATAGCATTATTTAAATTTAAGAAATGTTTACTAAAGGCTCCATTAGAAACAGACATAATACATTTTCTCCCTTGTTTTGTGAATTCATCAACTCTAATTTCCCAACTTCCAGCTTCTCTTTCTGCCTAATCAATTCCTGCAATTAATATTAGCCTAAAATTCAAGCTGCTGCTAAATACTGCTGAACTAATACAATCACATAACTGAAGTACTTTGAGTAGAGCCAGTTTGGCATTATAGTTATGTCATTAGGTTAGAAATAAGGAGATTGACTTTTAGTCCCATCTTAGGCACAAAGCCAGCTGAGTGATCTTGGGTCATTCACTCTCTCTCAGCCTTAGGAAGCAGGTAATGGCAAATCGCTCCTGAAAAATTGCCAAGAAAAGAGCATGGTCACACGATCAAAATTCAGATGCTTGACAACTGACTCATATTTATGACGGTTACAGTGTCCTGAAGTCCTGGGGTGACCTTCTGACAAGTAAAGACAATGGGAAAGCCAGATTCACTTAACAATCATGTCACTAACTTAACAACTGTAGTGATTCACTTAACAACTGTGGCAAGAAAAGTCATAAAATGGAGCAAAATTCACTTAGCAAATGTCTCACTTAGCAACATAAATTTTGGGCTAAATTGTGGTTGTAAGTCAAGGACTACTTGTACGATCCAATCCAAGCCCCACTATTTTTGTATGTGCATTGGTATTTTATGCAATATAAAGTGATGGGATTTGGTTTTCTTCTGCCATAACCATCTTGTCATAACCATCAATCATTTTGGTCCTCACTGCAAAATATCAATGATCATTTAAGTATGGAGATACAGCAAATGTGTTTTAAAGAAGTTATCTCGGTCCAGAAAGAATTGGCTAGCTTTTATGTTTAAAAAAATCCCATTTATTTAGGAGGTGCCACTAGAAAGACTGAAAATATTTTACTATTATAATTCCAAACAAACATTTAACAAACTGCTTTTGTTTTCTCTCACAGAGAACTAGAACACAATAGCCCTTTTATAGTGGTCATACATCCACTATAGGAAAGAGCAGGAATCTTACATAAATTAAGCAGCAACCAATCCCAACCATATTTTGTTCACCAGCCCTCTGTGTCTTCCGCTCCCCCATCCCCATTCAAAGGTCTTTAGTAATCTAATAAAAAGTGTGATTAAAATAAAATATAATAAAATAATTCAATAAAAGTAAGATGCACAGCACATAGCTGAAGTGACATTTCTTCCAAATGAGGTGTATTTCTCAGACTACTTGGAGTGAATATCCTGGTAGAGCATGTTTAACTGTGCTTTTAGTAATTTTTATATTATTTTATTATGTTTGTAAATGGCCCAGAGTCACTTTGGTTAAACGGGTGGTATAGAAATTTAATAATTAAATGTGTGAAGACTGCCAGCAGCAAACAGACCCAATATTTTTATCTTATCAATTCTTCTTCAGACTTAGACAATAAAGAAGCACCAGGATTAATCTCTCCTCTGAAAGTTTATGCTTTCTACATGCCATGATGTCAACAAAATTTAATTAGCATTCAAGTGGCAGCTCTATTAGTAAATAGAACAACATGAATTGTTGTTGGTTGCTTCCCTGCTATCTAACCTTAATAATGTGTTGTGCATTTAAAAAAAATAGGCTGTTGGTTTGCTCTCCGAGCTTGGCGATTTGGCTGCAAACATTTTGCCTCCATTCGTGGGGGACATCTTCAGTATACTATGAATTGTGCTCGTCTGTCAGAGCACTGGCCTTTAAATATCTTTTTGTGTGATGGAAATTAGTGTTTACATCACACAAAAAGATATTTAAAGGCCAGTGCTCTGACAGATGAGCACAATTCATAGCGCACTGAAAATGTCCCCCCGAATGGAGACAAAACGTTTGCAGTCAAATCGCCAAGCTTGGAGATAAAACCAACAGTCCAACTACCAACCCGAGCTACTAATATTCAAACATATTAAAAAATATATTTACTTACATAGATTTTAAAATACCCAACTCCAAATAATTCTGGGTGCTGTACATAAAAATAATATGTACACACTGTTCTGCTATATTTTTTCTTCTATCTTGACTAGATTACTATAACATGAATCTTCTCTTTGTGAACCAAATGTCTCTCCATTAAAACCTAACTGAAGTTGTTGCTTTAATAATAAAGTAATGGTAAAGATTGTTTTATTTTGTATGCTTTTAGGAGAAAATAATCTTGTCAAGGCTACAACATGATACAGTTTATCTTGAGTCCCAGTTAATAGTATTACCTGTGTAGAGGCTTGAGAACAGAATATTTTCTCATTCCTGAGTTCAAGGATGGCAAAAGTAAAAGTGATTATATGCTTTGAAGTCCTGTTCCTAGAGGTGATAGCATGTTAAAAAGGCTCACTTGTAATTAATCCTATTCTTCATTCAATATGTAAACTGGGTTCACAAAATTATTGCTAAGCAAATCATGGGTTACCAAGTTGATAAATATAGCCACAGTGAGGCTGCTAATTCCTTTCGTTGTCCACATATCAAGTCACAGTATTAATCTCTGGGGATTACATTTATATCATAAAAAATTAGGGTGACAACCGCTAGCTCTGGTATTGTTTGGATGATTGCCATGACTATGGAGTTGACCTCCTTACATTTTATAAAATGATAGAAATTCACCAATATTGATCAAAACTATTGTGAGTATCATTTTGCTTCCAAGTTTCACGAACAGTGAAACTTATAAATAGGATAAAAATATTCGGTTGTTGGCCCTGTGCCATAAATTGGTTCAGAAGATTGAATGCTTGGTTTATCTAATAGTCCAGCATTTCAAAGCCTAGTTTCTCACAGAGAGTATAACAACATCCAGTCTGTATTATGCAGACTATATATAAGTGGGAACAGACTTGTGGCTAAAGAGTCTTCTGTAAAAATAATTTAAATAATTAAATCTTGTACATAAATTGTTAGCATGTTAGGAAAGAGAGCTTAGCCTGGATTTCTTGTTAGCAAAATGTTCAAATTATTATTGAGGGTGGGGTAAGTTTGTGAGTTTCAGATTTATCTCTCCACACATGGGCCTCTCACAAAGATGAATTCACAACTTTGAGGAGTTTTCCATGCGTATTAGTATATGCCAGTTGACCCTTCTCCCAGGGCCACTTAGGGAGCTATCTCATGTGGAGGAGCCAAGGCCTTTCCTCATAATAGCGAGATGCCAATAATGAACTAAGCCTGTTCTCAAAGGTCTTTTAAAATGTTAATACTTATGTTTGTCTATATACTAGAGTATTTTTATGTGTTTATCCTGGAGAGATGCCTCACCTACAATTTGAAGGGATACAGTCCACCTGTAGGTTTAACAGTTCAGAAAGAGAAGTTTGTTCAGATTTAAAAAAAAAAAAAAAATTTCCAATATCAAATAAAATATCTTACTTCAACTTCAATATCTTGGAAGAGGTGATTTTCGACAAAGGCAGGGTGGATAGCCTTTTATCCTATAGTTTATGGGCTGCAGCATCAATCCCCTGACATCCAAAGCTATACACTCTTCAATGAATGTCCAAAACCTAATGTTTAGGTGTGTGTGATTACCTGTCAAGTAATAGATTATTTTACTTTTGCAAACTTTAAAGATCTCATATAATTACCTACCATGATTTTCTTTTACTTCTTTGTTTAATTTTTTTATAACCACCTCCAAACATCTCCAAGTGGTGCACAATATTAAAAATGGATTAAATATGAGGAATAAAGCTCGCAAGAGAATGTAAGCACATAGTACCATCAGGATAAATGTTTTTACCCTGAATTGTAACAAACAAGATTTAAGTCAACATTCAGAACAGGAACCACAGCATTTTTGTGATGTCCCCTGTAGAATTATAACCACACACTTAGAACTTGACTTTTCCATATTAATCAACTACTAAGCAAGATATATGCTTAGTAGTAGCTATCTGAACAAGCCATTTATCATGGGTGTTTATTTTGCACTAGTGACAGCTGCAGGATTTTGGCATAGCTTCAAGGTTTCTGTACAACCATGTAGTATGACCTAAGTGTAAATCTGACAAATGCCAGTGTCTGATTTGAATAGATATATATCAACAGCCACCATTTCTATACTGAGGCCAATACACATTTACGTTTAAACAAAGTAGGAAGCAATTGTGCAGTTGGTTTCTGCATTTTGCCTTGTAGTTATCTAAGCTTTAGAAATATTAAATCTGACAGGTGTTTTCATGCTTGCACACATATAGGCATGCATGCCAAGAAATCTGCCATTAGGATGAAGGGATATTTATATTTGCTACAAATATGCAAGCATACAAAATATTGTTTATCAGCTTATTGTTTACAAACTTTCCACCTGTCCCCTTTCTTTTTTAATAGGACTGTTTTACAGTAGTAATAAATGTTGTAACACTTTAAACAGTACCAAGTTTAATGCAGCATACATTATTAGCTGCTTTCACTCCATTTGGTTAAATGAAATGCTGTCCTTTCTAATAATTTACAACATTGCAGTTACATTCAACCATGGAAACATAAAGATTTGGAAGCCTGGAAACTGTACTCCAACACATCTTGCTGACTACAAGCTGAGGAAGGAGGTCCTGTAATTGGCAGGACAAGAAGAGGGAAGCTTATTTCTGTAGGATCTTGAGTGTTACAGTGGGAGACTATTCTTCTGGGTCATGGAATGGCATTCTGTATATAGTTGTGGTTGTTGGGCCTTGATTGAGCCCATCTGAGGTCTAAGGTGGGAAGCAGTGATGCCAGCATTCTTTAGCATTTGGCTGAGCAGAGACTTATAGTCAGTTCAAAAACTTAGACACCTGATAGCATTCTCTCAGAGGCAGTTACTATCTGTCCTAGAACTATATTTAACTCTGTTAATATGCTTTCTTCCAGCCCTTGATAGGCAGAAAAATTGTATCAGCATAAATTGCACTGACCTGGTGGTCAAGGCCTCTCTTACCTCAGTGTTGAGGTAAGGAACTAGTGCTGTCCTTATCATTTCCACATTGGGAATTAAAGGGCAGGGATTGGTAGATTTCACTACCTGCATTTCTCCTCCCACCATGTATCATATGCTGGCAAGAAAACATCCAGCAATTGTTGCTGTGGGGTTCAGGGAGGGTTTCAATGCAAGTTTCTGGAATGGAAGCATTAGTCATTTTTCAACCTAACCCTATACTTTGTTCCCCCCAGGTCTTATATTAATTTTTGCTCCAAAAGATGAATTAGGGCTTATTTTCCAGTTAAGAGTTTATATTCGGGGAAATACAATGCTAAATGCATCCCTCTGACTGATTATTTTAATTGGGGCTTATTTTGGGGGTGGGGCTCGTATTACGAGCATCCTGAAAAATCATGCTAGGGCTTATTTTCCGGTTGGGCCTTATTTTCGGGGAAACCTAGTAGTTCACGAGTGCAGAGATTCTCTGCACTGATCACCTCTTCTATTTGGGTTATTTTTGAACATTCTTGGAAGAGTACTCAGTCTATATCCTAAAACAGCTGGTACTTCGGTTGAGTTGAGGAAGGGTGCCAGGTAAAATGATTCATTTTTTTGTTTTCTTGGTTGTCCATGGTGTCAGGAGTTTTCTCCAACATTAATGTTCAAAAGCATGAATACGTTTTTAATCCTAATTCTTTAACATTCAACTTTCACTTCCAGAGAATGTCATAGGGAAAAATCACTGCCTGAACCATTCTGATCTTTATAGTCCACATATTGGACTCATCCAAGCATCTGAATATTTCTTGACTGTTAGTTCCTTTAATTGATTGCTCATCCTAAAAAGCAGAAGCTATCTACCACTTCAGTATCTCCATTGTCAGTTCTAAGACTGGTTGCTATAGCAGCTTTATTATTGTGATCGTCTTTATATTTAATTTTGATCCCATTTTTCCCCGCCATGTTCCTTGGCTTTCATTGCTAGAGTTTGTCATCCCTTGCATTTTCAGCCATCAGAGTATATCAGCATAGTGCAAATTATTGATTTTCCCCCCTCCAGTTTAAAATCACACTCATCTTTTTCCAATCTACATCCTTCAATACAGGTAGTCTTCAACTTATGACCTGTCACTTAGCTACCATTCAAAGTTACAGCAGACTCTTCCCAAAAAGGTACTTATCTGGTTCTGAGATTTTGATGGCTGGCCCCTCCCCATAGTCATGTGATTGCTTTTTGAGCACTTGGCAACTGGCCTGCATTTATGACCATTTGCAGCATCCCACAGTCTCATGACCATGATTTATGTTTTGGCTGAAAACCAGCATTTACCTCCGGTTTTGGCAATAACACTCCATAGTGGATAATGACAGTCGTCATTTAATGACTATGGCATTTGCTTCATGACTGCCACAAAAAAGGTCATAAAATTGGGTTGATCATGTGGGTGGTTTTCTAACCTGTGTATTGAATGTGGGCAATGAGAGTCTCCTTTTTCTAAGCGCATTCCCTAGATTGACACAGACAACACAACTGAAGACCTTTTCATAATCAATTAAGCCCATGCTGGCTTCTTTCTGGTATTCTTTGGCTTTTTAAATTATCCAGCAAACATCAGCAATAATGTCTCATGATTCCTGGCCTTTTTAAATGCCAGATTGAATCTCTGCCATTCCATGTAGGGCTCTAATCTGCAATGGACAGCCCTAAGCATTATTTTGCTACCAGACGAAAATAAGGATATTGTATGATAGTTAAGTTTCCTTTCTTTAGTAGACATGAATAAACTTCAAATCTAAAGGCAATTTTCAGTATAAATGAAATAGTCAACGTAAAGTAAGCCATGAATTCATTTACCATGATAAATTGCATGACAAAGGGAAGACTACAAATTATATTTAGCACTTTTTCACTTAGGTTTTTCAAGAACCAATATCGAAAGCTTTATTGTGTCATTATGGGAGGCAATATACTCATTAGAAATGGCTATTGATAATTTTATGTTCCATTTTTCCCATTTCTCTTCTATAGCTCTACAAGTGATCTGTACAAGTGATCTGAATTGCCTACCATTTAGTTTCATTGGATTACTTCAGATTCTGGGTCTTTTAGTGAGAAAAACTTCAATCAAACGTATTTTAGGGGTATGATTCCCATAGGCTAAAAGACAAGCAAGAAGATATTCCCAAGAACAGGTGATTTTCCAAAATCTTGTTTTGACTCAAAAAGATTGATCTTTGTTTTTTGTTTGGAGGCTTAAGTTTTTAACACAGTCTGTGAAACAACTGAAGCTGTAAGGAAAGTTGGAAATCCTACTCCACTTATAGATTAAATAATGTGACATGTGTATAGAAAATAATGGCTGGAAGTTTTTTTGCTAAGACTAAAACCAATGTAAGTGATGAACATTTTGTTCATCCAGAAAGTGATCCTTTCTCTCTTTCCTTCTTTTCAAACTCACAGGCTGCTAAGTCAATTTCTTTTGCCAAGCTCTTTATTTTATGACAGCTTATTCAAGTTAATTTCTTCCAAATGTCCTTAAAACCTTTTGAATGAAAAAAGGTTTACTTTCTGAATAAATATTTGAGCTGTTGCGCACAAAATTCCCCTTCTTTTTAAAATGTCCACGAACTCACTCATATTTGAATGTGTATATAAAAATGCTAGAGTTTGGATTAGAGAATTGGAAGTTGCTATTATGGCCATGGTTGCAGAAATATTTCACTTTAGCTGATTTGTTAGATAAACAAAATGACTGGAAACTCTGTGCAATTAGGCAACTGTCCCACAGCCTTTCTTTTGTCATCATATGCTTCTAAATCAGTAGCCTTATTTACCAGTTTCTCTCCTGTAAAATTCAACCTTTACTTTTTTAACTGAATGTAATACAATTTGTTACTATTTTATTTTTATTTATTTACATTTTTATTTCATTGTTTACCAGTGAAATAGTTGTATATACCATAAAAGAAATTAATAAAAGTCTGGACTCTGAGGGTGGCTTTTAAGTCAGTCAGTTATGGTGTCTCTATTTTATGAAAAATAATAATTTAACTTTCATATATTCTCCTGCTAAAAATTGAATGTTGAATGCAGGATGGTTCAATTGAACGTGGTCACTTAGTAAGCAATAACAGCTGAAGTTAAAGATGCAGCTCAGTCTTAAACATATCTACAGGTTCTTAAAAGTAACTGAGTAGCTCCCACCAGCACAATTTACTGAAGGTATAAGCTCAGAAATACTCATTGTGTTTAGTGGTGCTGCAAGCGTACTTAAGACGGCAGCTTTACCCATAGTTCCTGTCACTCATTCCAGCTCCTGTGGATCCAGTTCAAAAGTGGGCAACCGTGAGTAGATAAATGGATACCACTTTGGTGGGCAGCTTAATGGACATCCCCCAGGCAACTGTGATAATCTTTTCAACCTGGAAGCGCTCTGGTGCTCCCCACACAACTGTAGTAGTTTACCCACAGCACACAAGCTGTAGCTTGTATAGCTCACAACTGTATTTTTGTTTTTCTCACCATCACTGCCTGTCTGAAAGTGAAGATTTAGTGTCTAACTCTCTGAGTTAGAACTACCAGCAAGTGATATGTTAGGGTTTTTTAAAAAAATATTTTATTTGCATTCTACCTAACATCTGCTTTCATTTCCCTAATACAGTTTACATATTATAGTCTACGTTATAGACCATCTTCCTCAACCTTGGTAAACTTAAGATCTGTGGACTTCAGTTTCCAGAATTATCCAGTACACTGGTTGGGGAATTCTAGGAGTTGAAGTCCACATTTCTCAAAAATTTCCAAGGTTGAGAAACACTGTAATAGATTATCACTAGACAAAGCCATATTTTATGTCTTTTCTTATACAAAGGGCCCCACTCATAAATTTAGTACTGCTTAATAAGAAGGAAGAATATGAAGCATATAATCTTACTCTATAAGAGTTATGCTTTTGTAATCAGATGAAGTTATTAATGACAAAACGGGATGAATTTCAGAAGTCAGAAATGCCAGTCAAGCAGTTTTGAGGATTAAAAGAAGTTTATTTTCAGGCACTTAATGTGTTAAAAGTCCTACTCCAGATTGTAGAGCATCGGATTGACCAAAGAGGAACCTATCTTCCTGGAGGAAATGCCATTTTTTCCCTATATACAGTAAAGCTAGTGCAATTTGGTGTATTCTCGGATAATAATCAGCAGCAATGAAGAATAATAGTCTCTATTAAAGTATATTGTAGTCTGAAGTATTTTCTGCAAACATAATGCTAAATCATTTATTTTAAACTATATGGATGAATAGAAAGGATCCCATATGAAATCTTGGACTTCTTCCTCTCTCTCTCCTTCCAAGAGGAGGAATAAACCAGAATTTAATTTATTCTACAGCAAATTCCTGGTTTGTTTAAACTTTATAATCAACATGAACATGAATGTTCACTTGTTTCTGGCTTGTTTACAAAGGACATTTAATGCCTAGTCCTTATATAATGGTGCAACAGGAATCTGAAGCAAATTGAATTTTGCTTTATTTCTCTTCCTAGGCATATGGGAAAAAGAAGGTAGGTTTTTCTCAGTAGAGAGCAGTGGAGCAAACACTTTCTTCCATTTTTGGAAAGGAGAAAGTGAATAAAGTTAGGGTGGGTTTCAGGCATGAGGCAGACCCTCTGCAAGCCAAAAGTGGATGTTTTATTAGCTACCTCTTTCTCATTGGCCAGAGGTTTCTCACCTCTGATTTGCATGTAATTGAAATGTGAACTTAGAAGCAATATCATTTGCTTTAAGCATAAGACAGGAACTTCTGCTTCTCCGTGGTACTAACCCCCAGCAAAAGCAGTTGACAGCAATAGAGAAAGAATACAGATAGTCCTCGTCTTACAACCTCAATTGAGCCCAAAATTTTGGTTGCTAAGCGAGACATTTGTTAAGTGAATTTTGCTCCATTTTATGATCTTGCAGTTAAGTGAATCACTGCAGTTGTTAAGTTAGTAATACAGTTGTCAAGTGAATCTGGATTTCCCATTGATTTTGCTTGTCAGAAGGTCGCAAAAGATGATCACATGACTCCGGGACAATGCAACCGTCATAAATATGAGTCAGTTGTCACATGTCTGAATTTTGATCACGTGACCGTGGGGATGCTGCAACAGTCGTTAAGTGTGAAAAGTGGTCATAAGTCACTTTTTCCAGTGCCGTTGTAACTTTGAATGGTCACTAAATGAACTGTTGTAAGTTGAGGACTACCCGTATTGTCAATTACAGAAACAATGAAGGGGTAACTCATTACTTTATTATCCAGAGAGCCTCAGTATTCCAGGCTTCATCCCAGGCTTCAGTATCTACTTCTATAGCACTGGGTGCAGCTCAAAGAATTTCAATTATCAGTCCTCCAAATGGCACTTAAAAAAATATTTTTTCAATAAATTCAGTTTAATTTGTCTTACACCAAGTATTATTAAGTATTTTTTACTAAGCAGTGCAGTTTTGTTAATGTCACTGTTCCTTAAATTTATATAACAGTGTGTGCTTCTGTGTCTTTATTCTCAGATCTCAAATGCTCAGCTGAAAATTCTGTCCAAAAAAGGGCAAAAACTTCTACCAGGAGACAGACTGAACCTATGGCACATTTCTTTAAAGTTGGAGGCTGCACAATAAATTGTTGTTTACTTCCATTGACTGTAAAATGAAAGAATGCTTGTTATCCTTTGGAATATCTAGAAGAGTCAAACAAAATAGCTCAAGGCACTAAGTCCAAACTGATTTGACAGAAAGCAG
Organism: Azemiops feae; assembly: GCA_023970755.1. NCBI lineage: Eukaryota > Metazoa > Chordata > Lepidosauria > Squamata > Viperidae > Azemiops > Azemiops feae. The sequence continues at coordinate 3,879,808 of JALGBA010004278.1, read as the reverse complement.
TGCTGATGAGAGACATGAGATTATGAGCATTGTACTCATTTGAAACCCTAACTTGAACGCCTCCTCATTTCTGCTTAGCAGTGCCCAAAGTAATACATTTCTATCGTAATTTTTATGATGCTTCCATGGCTGAATGCAAAAAGTTGCATTGTGGCTATGAAATGGAAGAAATATATCAAAAGGCATCGTTTCTTGATTTTGCTTTCCAAATTGATATTAACCTCAACATTTTGCATATTGGTTCAAAAATATCTTAAGAGTGGTTACTCCCCCCCCCCTCCATCACTATGAATACATCCCTCTTTCATTCCCCATATCTGCAGTAAACAATCCATAAGCATCAGCATGTTCTGCAAAACATTTCATTGCATGGCTTATATGAAACAGTTCAGGTTTTTTTGGTTGTTCTGGCTTTGGTTTTTCAATAGAGAATTTTTTTAGAGATGAACTTATTCATCCTGCTTTAGTCTAGCACAGGGGTAGGCAACCTTGGCTCTTTTATGACTCGTGGACTTCAACTCCCAGAATTCCAGAGCCAGCCATGCTGGCTCAGGAATTCTGGGAGTTGAAGTCCACGAGTCATAAAAGAGCCAAGGTTGCCTACCCCTGCCCTAGAACATTCTTGGCTCAGGAATTCTGGGAGTTGAAGTCCACGAGTCATAAAAGAGCCAAGGTTGCCTACCCCTGGTCTAGCACAATATTCTTCCAAGATAAGTTTTAAGTGTCTTTCAGATTCATTCTTGTTTCTTGGTTCAGGAAGTATAGAAACTGCAATTTTTCCCCTCAAGATTCTGGAAAATAGAAGGAAAAAAAATAAGCATTAGAAGATTTTATTTTTCATTGTATAAATAACTGAATCTTTTGGTTTTCTAAACAAGATGCCAGAAATTAAATTTCCTGTAATGAGATTGTGTTATGAGTTAATATGATTGTGTTATGATTAATTGAAACAACCTTTTAACTGTTCCACCTATTAATTTTTACATATTTATTTGGAATATTCATATACCACTTATTTTTAAAATTTCAGGGTGGCTTACAATACAAATAATGGTACATGTATATTATATTTTGTTTGATTAAGAAAAATATATTATTTTTCCCTTGTTTCATATAATTCCACAATAATGTCACCAACATTGAACAAATACCAAATTCAAAGGATTTGAATGGGTAAATGTATGGATAGAACCATCTTATTAATACTGCAGGAAATATGGATATATCGATTTAATTATTCATTCCTTATTCCATTCATCAAATTTGTATGGCTGCCCACCTGCCAAAAAAAGGGACTCTGGGTGGTGTACAGCACTTAATTAAAAAACAAATATATAAAAACAGTCATCATTAAAACTATAAAAAGCACATGAACAAGAAAGGATGATATTAATTGCAGTAAGCGAGCCTTTGTAAGATCTTCTTGGTTCCCTGGGATCCTCAGGCCTACTGGCACACCCAGTTTGAGGGACATGTGAAATGTTAAGAGGGATGGATATGTGTTTGTGTTTGTTTTTTTATATGTATGTATACATGTATGTATGTAACAAAGTTTCACATAATCTATCACATAGAGTTACTTTTCACTATATATTTCTGTACAACTTGTAAGTCTATTACTATAGCTCTGTGAAGAGAAGGAATGAGGAATACCTGGGAGAATATCATACAAAAGAAGATAACCATTTGTTTTCTATCATTCCAAAGAATAAGACCCGGAAAAATGGGTTGAAATTGCAGGCAATTTCTGATTAAATGTTAAAAACATATTCAGCAGTAAGAGCTGTTTGAATGTAAAACCTGTTATCTGGAGAGCTAGTCGACTCTCCTTCATTGACTGAATTTATGCAGATGTTGGACAGCCATTTGCCAGGAAGAGTTCAGTTTAGATTCAAGCATGGACTCTCCAGTCTGTGGTGTACATGATTCTATGACCAAGACATTGTTGCAACAGAAAAGTTCTGTCCTCTTTGCTCTTCACCTTCCCTGAAAGAGGAAGTCATGGTAGGCTTGAGATTGCTAACTACCCCACTAACAAGAACACTTGACAGTTTAATCCTGCTTCACCTATTTAGTGTTTTTGTTCATCACGAAGCACATGTTGCAGCTAACAATGTCCAAAACTGCATTTGCAGGTCGGTTGGAATATCTTGAGCCTTGTTTTGTCTTAGTTATCACACACCCTTCTTGAAGGACAGATACATAACATGGTGAAGATCAGTGACTCCTGTTACATGCATTCTAATAAATGGTAGCCAAAGCAGAGATGGCTGTCACTTCTGCTGGACTGTGGGAGATAAACTTAGCATCTGGGGCTTGCTTAATATTGGAACAGGTGGAGAGCCATTGTTCCCTCTCACCACTTCCTAATATATCAGAGAGACTTCCCTCCCCATAGTTCTACATTTTATATTATCTGGCTCATCAGGAAGATGTGGGACCTGCCAGATTTAGTTGTACATTCTGCTCCGGCGCATAAATATGGAATATATCTTTTAGTAAATCTCCACACAAGACTCATAAATAAATTAGTTTCGCTTTATAACCTTATATGTATAATCACTTTTGCATGTTTGTAATAAGACAAATACAAGCCACTGAGTAGAAACAATTAGTAAGTATTAACTCCTTTGCAAACAAACACTTCAAAATTAACAGCTGTTTTGCCACTGACTTTAAGTGGTCCTGAGAATCTTTTTAAAATAAACTATATTAAACATAAGAGAAAAGCATATATTAGTTGCTAAAATAGACCCTGTAATTATCTGGAAAAATGCAACCTATATTTTTATTTTGCCCTTTTCTTATTTTATCGAGAAGCTTTGAAGCAAAGTCTAAATACAGAACATTATCAAAAAAGAGACTTGTAGCATTTCTGTAAGCCACTCACCTGATGCTGTGTTTTAGCTTGAACCTTCAAAACAACCCTTTCACTTGTTCTGTATCAGGGTCCAGGTCAATATCATAGAAGCAAGGCCTTGTAGGCAATCCAGGCATAGTGGTCATCTAAGGGATCAAAGAACCAGGAGTTACGCTTCAACAATTGTAACCTGGAAACCTCTGCAGATAGATAGGATGAAGTAGAACCGAGGTCTCCAACCTTTTGGGCACCAGGGACTGGTGCCATGGAGAAAAGTTTTTCCGTGGACCAGAGGAGGTGTGGTTTTGAATACTGCCTGCATCCCGAGGATGGAGCTTTGTTTGTACGGCCTGCTTGCTGGCATGCTGTGGACTGGTACCGGTCCACGGACTGGGGGTTGGGGACCCCTAAAGTAGAAGACCACAGAAAAGAACTAACCCTGCTCTACTTGAGTTCCTTTTGTTAAACCAAATCCTTTAAATGATTGCAAAGAATTTCTGGGAAAGGAAATAAAAGGCTATAATATCCCAAGCCTTATGGGACTAAGCTTATAAAAAAGTTCTGTGTTCTAAGATATATAAAGCAAAGGAATGCACATGGAATGTAAATAGTTAAAATACAGTGAATTGAAAGCATAAACTTTATAAATGCTGTACGTTATGTATATGTAGTTTGCATCTGACAGAACTCTGTTCTGACCAGCTTATTTCTTTTTATTTTTAGGACCCATTTAGTAGTAAAAGCATTTCCAAAATTATGGTTGTTATTGATTACAGAAATAATTTTACATGAATCATAGTGCTGCAATATACTGAATAATTAATTGAAAATAATTTTAGCCTGGATATTACAAAAGTTGGGTGGATATTTTTGTACCCAGGAAAGATGGAATATAAGTGAAGTATCTAATTTCATACTTTTTTTTGGTACAAATTCTAAATATGTTTCTAAATAGGCAGTCCTTGATTAACAACATTCAGTACCATTTGAACTGACAACAGCACTGAACGAATGGAATTTATGACTGATCCTCGAAGTTATGGCCTTTGCAGCGCTTCATGGTCATGTAATCAACATTTGGGTACTAGAGAACCAGCCCAGACTGCAGTATGTGCTTCAAGTCCCCCCACCTACCTATCTCCCCACCCCATCTCTGCCTTTTGGCCACCCTGCAGTCTGCCACCTTCCAACTTCCCTTAGCTGACAATGGCAAGTGTGGCAAGGCAGTGGAGTCTTGTCTGCCAAAGGGAGCTGGCCAGGCCTGGCTAGGGAGGAAGCAGCAGGATAGAGCTGGCAGTTTGAACAGGACAGGAGATGCATGAGGTCCTCACCTAATGACACAGTCCTCACCTAATGACTATTGGAACTACTGTTGTTAAGCAGTGCAGTCACATGATGTTTTGCCTAACAACATCTTCACTTAGCAATGGAAATAGGGTTGTTAAGTGAAGACTACTGTATATAATATTCTATAGAGTGAGGAGAATGTTTGAACTATTCCCACTAATCTACAGGACTTATGTCCCTCTTCCCAAAGAGAGAAAGAAAGACAAGTGTTTATTATAAACCGAAAGAAAAAAGATCACCATATTAAAATATTGCATAAAACAAAAAATAAGATTCCAGGAACAAAAATACACTCAGCAAGTTTGGGTCTGTATATTCTTTTCCTTTTCCATGAATCTTTTTTCTCTTAAGTTTCCTTTCCCAGTATTCTTGTCTTTCCATGATCTCAGTAAACTGCTATTGACCAACAATCAACAACTTCCAAACTCAATTTTCTCTCAGAATCTTTCTCCTGATTCTTAATGAAGAAATAAAACTTTAATTGCATGCTATTCTGAATATATTGCTTTACTTAAAGCTAAATACATACACAAATTATAGAGATTATGCAGTTTGCATCTTAATAGATCTTTAAAAAATTAACTATAAGCAGCTAATCAAAAGACAGAAATTTCTTCCAAGAAATATCCAACATCAGTCTTGAGGTAATTAAAGCAAGCTGATTATATCCTATGACAATACAGATACCGTGACAAACGTTTGTTGCAAATGTTCTTGGATCCTGGCAGGCTGATCTGACAACAAATATGACAACAAATATCCCAGCTATAGGTAGGAACAACTAGGGTGTTTGAATCGATGGTATTGTTATACAGCAGAACCAGTGGTGGGATTCAGCCAGTTCGCACCAGTTTGGCAGAACCGGTAGCTAATTTTTTGTTGCCCAGGCCCAGAATGGACTTCTGGAAGCGGCATCCGCAGAGAGAACCTGTTGTTCACATATTTGAATCCCATCACTGAGCAGAACCAATTATAAGGTACTTTCTCTCCAAATCAAGCCAGCCCAAAATGTAACCCAAAGAGGAAAATTGCAAATGGGCCAAGATATGCATTGCCAAAGAAAACAACAATGTTGAAGGTTATGATCTCATTCTAATTAAACATGATGGGAAGAAATCCATAATTCGATCTCTGGTTCTTAAAAAATGTTATTTGTCACCATGAAATGCAATGGTAGGAAAAGGAGGCACAAATCCTTTTCCCTGTATGACATTCTCTGAATCTGAATTCCTCATGCAAGTATTATGTAGCCTCTAGAGAAAATATCAGTTTGGGATATCCAATTGTGGTAAAGCATTTTGTGGAAATTTACATAAACATAACAGAGAAGTGATAGTTGAAGCAATCTATGGAGGGAAAGATTGTAAGAAGGGCTAATAGAGCTAATATTTAGAAATATTTATGTCTTCCTGAGAGGAAGACAAAAATCACAACAAACACACACACAGAGAGAGAGAGAGAGAGAGAGAGAGAGAGAGCCAATTGATTTCATAAATTGCCTTATTCAGTAACTTGCAGATAGAATTCTTTATTGGCCAAGTGTGATTGGACACAAGGAATTTGTCTCTAGTGTATAAGCTCTCAGTGTACATACAAACAACAAAGTGATAAATCATAGATTATAAATCATAAGATACAATCATAAATCATACAAAAACACAATATACCAATAGGAGAAGGTAGTAGGAAAGATGAGAGGTGAAAAAGATGAGAAGGATGAAAAGATAACAAGGATAAAAGCAATACAGCTATTTACATGGGTAAATATCTTTAGGCAGAAGACAGTGCTGTAGGAGTTGGGTATTTAGCAGAATGATGGCTTGGGGGAATAAACTATCTTTGTATCTAGTTGTTTTGGCATGCAATGCCCTATAGCAGTATCTTGGGGGAGAAGTTGAAACAGTTTATGTCAAGGATGCGAGGGGTCTATATATATTTTCTCAGCCCTCTTTGTGGTTCATGCAGTATACAGGCAGGCTGGTTGGAATTGTTTTATCTGCAGTCCTAACTATCTGTTGAATTCTGTACCTGTCCTGTTTGGTTGCAGTGCCAAACCAGACAGTTATAGAGGTACAAATGGCAGACTCAATAATTCCTCTGCAGAACTATATCCGCAGACCCTTGAGCAATCTGAGCTTTCTGAGTCGACACAGGAAGAACATTATTTGTTGTGCCTTTTTAATGATGGTTCTAATGCTAAGAGTCCATTTCAAATCCTGGGAGATTATAGAACCCAGAAACTTGAAGGTCTCTATTGTGAAAGGTGCCCAGGTTATCCCATTGAGCAATATCTCCAACAAGGGAAGGATTTTTTTGAGGACTGGGAAAGATTGGGGAATGTATAAGAAAGTGATTCTGATACTGGTTGTATGGTATATAATCAAACTGTAACCAAAATAGCAGAGGATCAGGAATCTGATTACACAGTAGTTGAAAAATGGAAAGAGGGATTCTAAATTTGACAGATTTTTGCAAAAGTACACAGTATAGTATTTTAAGCATAGCAACTTTAGGTGTTCTAGTAGGCCCATGACACTGTCATGCGTAAACTTGTATTTCACTATTAAGGCATTTGATATGAACGGAAATTCGTTGCTGCTTAGGTAAAAGGAGAAAGATTATAAGAGACGTAGATGACTTAATTTTTAGCAATAGTTTGACTTTTAGAAAGAAAAAAATGCTTACTAATGTTGTATTTTTTAAGTTTCTAATGTTCCTAAAGATGGAACCAGTGATCATAAATGACCCTCATTCATAAGCCTTCCCCCCATATTAATAAAAAAAAAATCCCCAAACCTCAGGCTGGAAAAACAGATGCCTAGAGTTTTTTATGTGTATGTGTGCGTGTGGAGTGTGTGTATGTTTGTGTATATACACATACACACAAACACGTATGTGTATGTATATGTATACACACATGTAGTCCTTGACTTATGACCACAACTAAGCCCAAAATTTCTGTTCCTAACAGAGACAGTTGTTAAGTATGTTTTGCCCCATTTTATGACCTTGCCATAGCTACTGAGCGAATCACTGCAGATGTTATGTTAGTAAAATGGTTATTAAGTGATTCTGGTTTTGTCATTGACTTTGCTTCTCAGAAGTTTGCAAAAGGTGATCACAAGACTCTGGGACACTGCAACCATCATAAATATGAGTCAGTTACCAAGCATCTGAATTTTGATCATATGACTACGGGGGTACTATAATGGCTGTGTGAAAAATGGTAGTAGGTCCCTTTTTTCAATGTTGTTGTAACTTTGAACAGTCACTAAAGGAACTGTTGTAAGTTGAGGACTACCTGTATAAGGGTGTAATACTTCTTTTATTAGATATTTTATTTCCATTTGGACTTAGGACTGCAATAGATTTGATGTGATCTGATGCCTGGAGCGAGCAAGATTGAGTTGGCTTGAAGATCAACTAACATTCTAAACTCTGTACATTTGGGCGGCAGCATCCTTTTAAAAAATAAATGAAATAATTAAATTTCATTTTAAGGGCATAATAATCCCTGTTCAGTATCTCAAAAATGTTTTAGCAACACACTAAATCAAATTTAGAGATGAATGGTTTTATGAAAATATATTGATTTATTTTATTTTTACATAAAAATGAGAGTTAAAATGTAATAACTACTACAATTTTAAATGTTTATGTTAATATGCCATTTTAAAAAAGATATTAATCGATTAATAATTTGATTTTTTTAATTAAAAGAAATGCTAATATTAAACACATATATGCATTATTTTCCTATTAATACCCATAGCTAGAGAAATATATTCATTTATGTGCTGCTACTTGCTATTCGCATAATGTGAATGATAAGGCCGCATATACAAAATTAAGGCTGGCTCCCATTCAAATTAGGCAATCTTTCTTGACTTTACAAACAAGAACATTTTATTCTCTCAGAGAAGAAAATGTATCTGTTCTTCAAACAATATAATCAACAATTGAAATCAGGACAGTATTTATGAAGTTTAAATATTCCAAACAACAGTATAAAGTATTATATTCAAAATGGGAGGAACTTTCAAACTTCAAAAATAAAATTCACCAACAAGGCACAAAATAATCAAGCCATTTCATAGACAGAAATTATTCATTCCCAGCTTTAAATTTAGAAGCTTGAAACCAAGAACAAATTCTCGATACTTTCATTATCTCCCAATACCTTCAAGTCTATCTATCAATCATATATTTCCCCCAAGAAAAACCAGAGACTTCATGAACAGATTTTGGGGAAATATACGATTGATAGATAGACTTGAAGGTATTGGGAGATAATGAAAGTAGCAATAATGTAATAAGTATATCCCCCCATTAAAATAATGGGCGGATATACTTATTACAGTATTGCTACAATGATGATATCACCTGACTGTGTTGCTTAGTGATGGCAATTCCATCATCCTGATTGCCCTCATTAAGCAAGGACTATGTGGGTTATTAAGCAAGGACCTCACCTGACCCTGATTTATGAGTTCCTGGTGGTTTACCCATTAACTTTGCTTGTGGGAAGTCATCAGGGAATGTCAGAAAATCACAATCAGATGATTGCAGGGATGCTGTGATGCCAGAACTTTGAGGACCAGTAAATACCATTCATTCAGCAGCATTAAAACTGGTTGCTGAATGAATGGTAGCAACCTGAGGACCACCTGTACTCAGAATTTTTCCAGTGTTGGAAGTGCAGAGTAAGCAAGCTTTCTCCTTTCCTTTCATAACACCAAGAAACATACATACATACATATTATATGGCTGCCCATCTACAATGATGACTCTGGGCAGCATAGAAGGATTAAAACCATACAAACAATGATCCATGATGCCCAAGACAAACAATAAAGCCTAACCATGAAATCCACATCAGCAGCAGAGATGTCCTAACTGCCTGGCCGAAAGACTAGGGAAACAGGTTTTCAAAGCCCTGTGAAAAGCTAATCGGTTAACTTTTCCAGCACTTGGAATAAAAAATTGATGGAGAGAGTCTCCTTCCCCCTACAACTAGTAGAAAATTCCCAATGAAGACATCAGGTTTCCATCCATGGAAGACTCTTGCTTGATCCAAGCCACTTTTCACATATTACCAGACAGTTTTACAGGAATACTGCCATTAATTCAATAGCACTTGAAAAGTAGACAGTATGTTTGATACTATAGCCAATTCCTGGTGCCCATAGGGTTGAAGCCTGGGATGTCAATTCTATTTCTCCAGAAGCTCTCTATTACTTTATTCCATGGTATTGGTTCCTACTCTTTTTCAACTAAGCCCAAATTATAGGAGTATCTTCTCTGTGAAAAACAGCATCTCTGAAGTACAGGAATCCCCTATATACAAAATAGAATGAAACATACGAACACAATTGTGCAATTCTGCCATTCTTAGCATCATGGTGGGGATAATTTAGGAACAAAGTAATACCTTATTACAAGGTCTAAATCTTGTTGGTCCTGACTGACAGATAACATGAAGTAAATAAATATCAGTTATTAGGAAGCATTAATGGAAGATGGTTATTGTCCAGCTCTCCATGTCTGTGGGCATTTTAGGTTTAACTGGTTAGCCATGATAAGAGAATGTTGGGTCAGATGGACTAAACATTCTTGGCCTGATTCAGCAGGCTTACCTTATATCTGAGACATCAAAGGTGAGTCCAGATATTCTTTCTTTCTATTCACATGTTCTAGCCCTTGTTTTTTTCTTTCTCTCTTTCTCCCAGCTGGCTTTGTTCTTAAGACTGGACTAAATCTCCTGGTCTTCCTGTTTGTAGCCTGCTGCCTTAACCACTACAAAAAATTTGCTCTACTTAATATGGATATTTTTGCCTGTATACATTTTGTTTTCCCTTTTATTATTTATGGAAGAGAAGAGAAGTTATAGCTCTCTATAGACAAACCCTGTTCTAGGACACAGACATACTAATTAAGTTATTTTCTCTTGGATACATAAATGATTAATTCATCATGCTTTTATGTTTGTGTGTGTGTGTGTGTGTGTGTGTGTGTGTGGTCCATCTGTACATGCATGCATGCATATATATATATGGGTTAAATGAGTGAATTGATTGAACTATACTCCTTGCTTGAGGTAATACTTTCTCATTGAATGGTTTTTTTTGAAGTAATGGTGTCCATAATTTGTGATTGTTAGTGGGAATTTGTGCATTCCCCCCCACCAAATTAGAAGTACCTATTCCCCCAATGTTGTGCAGACATCTATAGTGAACATGCTCACTTTAAAATATATCTCATACTGTCCCCTGGCTACACCTGTGAACCATACAGAAACCTGACCTGGAAGATCACCAAATGGCAGGATGACTAATTTGCACAAGAGTTAACTTGAAACAAAAGAGGTTTCTGTAGATCTGCTATTCTGAATATGTGGCTTCCTAAAACACAAAATTCCACATAGATACACCTAAAATATTACTGATAATATTGCTCTTGTTATATTTGAGAAATATATAGTTCTTAAGAAGTGTATAATTAAACTGAAGATTACAATGGAAAATTATAGCCCAACTAACTTGAAGAAACTGAGTCATACTTAAATCCTTCTGTTACTTTTGCTGCATTCTTTGTTCCTGTTTCATAGTGAGACGTTTCTCTCCTATGCAGTTTAAAATTAGATAAATGAAAATTCTTAGACTTTGAAAACAAAACATTTAATACGTTATGAATGATACTATTCCCTGGAATAATTTTGTTCTAAGTAAGTTGAAATTGTATCCTTGTTACTGCATTTTAATTATCAGTTCTAATTGCATATATATTGGGTCTATGCCTGATCTCTGAGATTAAGAAAAAGTGTTCATGTTAGGAACATCCAAGCCTTACAATCAAATCTAAAACTTGATTGAATTTTCTTTTATTAAAATAAGTTAATTTTTACTGAAACATTTTGGCATCATTGTTCAGTCAGGGGCATATATTGTTTAAAATTCCACCTCCTCTTATTTCCTCTTTTCTGTACCTTCAGGTAAATTAAAGTTTCTCCACATGAGCAATTCTTAAACAACAAATAGCTTAAGAATCTATAGATTTCTGCAATGTATTTAAGTAAGGCATACATGAAATTTCACAGCAACTTCTAAAACTGAATTCTCTCTGCCTTGCTGGCAAATTTATAAGGTTCACAGCACTCCAAAAGTTCCAGTTATACTCTATTTGCTTTTAGGTATATTTTGATTAGAAAAAATAAAACAGAAGGAAGTGTAAACAGCATGGCTTAATGTCTTATCAAGAGTCACAAGAATTAGAATTTGGGGCCATTTAATTCTTGTCTTACCATTTTCTATCTGAGCCAAATATCCTTATAGTATAGTATAGCTAATATGGTTGCAAAGTCAGGGATAACTGAAGATATTTTGCAACCTGAAGTGAACAGAAGATGGCACTTCCATCTACAAGGCTCAGACTAATTTAGAAGGTACACAATACCACAATAATATGTGTGCCATACATACCCGTTTTCTTCAAATGTAAGGAAAGGCCCGAAGTGTTCATTAAGAATAGCTTAGGAAATGATCAGCTGAGGTAAACATTGGTAGAGCATTCACCAGGAGAAGCGGCAGCACAGACTATTGTCAATCTAGGATCACAATAGATTAGTTGCAAAAAATACTGATAACCAGTAGATAGTAGAAAATGATGGCTTTTATATGTCTTTCTTACCACCTTCTGGTTTTTGAATTTTTGCAATTTTACCACATTTCCATGCTAATTGCACCACTGAGATTTGATTTCCTCTCCTGTATTTGCATTAATAGCATCCATCTAAATATTTAATCTCTTACGCAGAAAGCATCTCCATTAATGGACTTGTCTTAAATTGTCCACTAATTTTGGCCATATAAAAAACTGACATGTGTATAAAAGCAAACCAACCTCTGCTTTTGATAGTTTCTACATGCTATTGCAGTAAAACATTCCCTTAATTTGTCTTTGTTTCCATTAAATCCTTTCACGATGTTTTATGACTAATAAAAGAGAAATGTATACCACAGCACAATTTATAACAACTTTATATATGTTTAAGACATGCATAATTCAAATAGCATATTTTAAAGCATTTATTTAAATGCAAAAATATACATATTCTCTGTGTAAAAGCAGCCAAGACAATGAAATGTTAAATCTTTTTAATTTCCCCTTCTTTTAATGAGGAAAATGCAGAGAAATGTGTTCCTATTTTCTCTTTGTGAATGACATCATTTGTACTGTGTAACTTGAAAAGTATAGCTATACATAGTTTTTCATGGGAGATGGTCATATACTTCCTTAGGTCAACATACAGTACTGTATATCTCACTTTACTCAGTAGATACTCTCCTGCACAATGGAGAGGAAGATTGAAAATAAAGCGTTTACTTGAACAACTATATAATGCATTCCTGTACTGTGTTTGCAATAAGAGCTTTCTCCTAAAATTTGATTAAATGAAAGCTAATAAAAATAAACTAACTTCAGCTTTATTAAGAGCATCCAGTGGAATGGAATATTCAGTAGAACACAGTAAAACCAAAGTGATAAAATTGCTCTTAAATTCTTGGTATGATTTTACTGATAGTCCTTTTATATGCACTGTATATTAATTTAACATTATTGCACATTCACTGTGAGCTTTGCATTTCTGTGATTTTATATGTGGAATTTAATATTTTTAATTGTTACTATTGTAAACTCTCTGTCTCTGTGGTAATGTACAGATCCACACGATACTGCAGAGCCTAAACATGCCTGTGTTCCAGTAATTTTCTTGCTAGGCATTTTTCTTAAACCCCCACCTCATCATTCCATTCTCTTATAAAGCTATTTTAATTTCTATCTCCCTACCCCACTTTTTAAAAGCATCATAACCAAAATTGGGCAAAATTCAGTATTTGCTATTTCAGGAAGTTAAAATCAACTGGCTAATTTAAATGTGATATTTAGCATATTTATGTATATGCTGTCAACATTCAATGAACTATGTGTTTCAAGCTTAAGGCTTTCACCACAACCTAAATATCTTAACCTTAGATCTGTTGTGCTTTTTCCCTGTCAGTAGATACATTCCTTATTTTAGGTAATTTATTCCCTGAAATTATTCATTTCTAATATAATCATGATTCTTTGTTTTGTTTTGTTTCCTTAAACAGATGAGCATGAGGGCTCACATGGTTAGGACAGTGGGCTGATGATCGGTATGCTCCCGTTTGAGACCCGGTTGCTGCCAAGCGGTGGAGTGAGCTCACATCACTCTCTCCAGCACCTGATGACCCAGCAGTTCAAAAACAGGCAACTATAAATAAATAGTTACCACTTCGGTGGGCACCTTAATGGGGACATGAAAGGAGCCCCCAACTAGGCATTCCCCAGGCAATGGTGATGTCACCAGTTGATCCTTTTAACATGAAAGTGCTTTGGTGCTTCCGATGTAGAAGTATAGTATAGCATTCCTAAACAGATTTTGCTGACTTTAATTATTTTCTGAATAATTAGTTTAGTTAATTAGTTAAGTTAATAATTAGTTTCTGAATAAGCTTAATTGCAGTTTCTGAATTCATTTTCATAATAAAGTTAGTAAGTATGTCAAAAAAACTAAGGGAAATACTCTACATTTCAATATACCTTTGACAAACAAACATGAACAGACAATAATGAATAGCTAACTAACATAGGTGAATGTATGCTGGAGTTTAAGACCAATTGGAGATCCAAAAATGTTCCATTATTTCTGTGTTGTTATTCACAAACAGATCTACTGTATATATCCAAATCTTTTAAAAAAACCAACAGATTTGTGAGGATGATGATTTTTTTAATTAAAAGCAATGTCTCTATATTCTGAATCTTTAACTAGACATGGTTCTTTATCACTGGAATGACCAAGGAAGATGCAAGTAAAATTTGTTTAGATACATTGGTTTTGAAAAGCAGAGGAAGAAATTAAGGGAGTAAGATACCATTAAGATATATTAGATCTATAAAGCTGTCTCTATGAGTCGCTAATTACTGATATGAGGAATGAATTAACATTCTAACCCACTATTTAAAATAAATTATTTATCAGGGTTGCAAAGAAATGTCCCAAATGTGTTTTTATTTTTCTAATACATCAGCCAATGTAATATGGTGAGATATTGTTCGTTGACAAGGATGAACAAATCAAAGATCCAAACTGCTAGAAAGTCAGTGCTTGTATTAATTTATCACCAGAACAATCCAGATGCTATTTTTTTTTAACATGCTTTATATCAGGGGTGCCCAAAGTCTTCAGCTCATCAACCCTTTTATGAGTTCCAAATTATTCATTGACCTCCAAACATTTATTATAAGAAAATGATTTAATAAATACTATTAACTAATAGTATCACTATCACTATTACTAGCATCAACCCCTTGGATAGTCCCATTAAGCCATGGGGGTTAATACCACTCTGGGGAATCCTGGTTTATACCAACCCGATTCAAATGCAGGATTTCAAACTAGTCACTCCTTTCTGCAGACATATATGAACAGTGTATGAATCTTTTTAGTATTTCATGTAATTTTTAAGCTTTTAGATACTTTTTCCTATATTTTCAGAACTATTTTTCTTTTCTTTACAAGCTAAACAGCAGAGAAAGATTTTTAACTCTCATTAACATTTGGAAGGACTTTAAGGGCCATATGTAACTGATTTCAGGCAGAGGTAATTCTGATAGGTAATTGTAGACCCTGAACTAATGGCTTATTGGTGGTTGTGTTTCAGAATGACCCTACATTATGATTCAAGTTGTGAAGAATCAAAGTAGAATTTGCCTTTCTCTCCTATTCTATGCTGTTTCCTATTTTACAATTGCTTCGACATTCTGCATGTATTTGGGGGGGAAGTAATCTCTTTGCCAGTTGTAATTAAACAAAGAAATTCTCTAAATATGTACAGTTTTGCATTAAAGCTGACTAAAACACTAGTACTATGGTTCCCATAGGGATAACTCAAAGTTTACTTATACTGTGTTAATGCTAATGACTTGTGTTTCTCATTAAGACAATTACACAGTTTAAAATGAAAATAATAAAATGAGCATCTATAATCCTACACGTGCTTAGACAACCATATCATGTATAATATGATATATGGAGACATTCCTTGGTTAACAACAGCAACTGGGACTGCAATTTCCATTGCTAGGCAGTGCGGTAGTAAACCATGAGATCACACAACTGCATTGTTTAGTGACGGCAATCTTGGCACTCCTTGCTGGCACTGTTAAGCAAGGATTGTGGTCGGAGAGGTGGCATGAGTACAGTGGGGGCAGGTTTGGTGCTGCCAGGTGGGGAAGAGTGAGAACAATTTATTGGACTAATTTATGACCTGCTCTGCCAGCTTCCCCATGGACCTTGCTTATGGGAAGCCAGCAAGGAAGATTGCAAATGGTGATTACGTGACCATAGGATGCTACAATTGTCATGAGTGCAAGCTGGTTGCCAGGCACCCGGATCTCAATCACATGATCACAGGGATGCTGAGATGGCCAGGACTTTAAGGACCGGCCATAAGTACTACTTGTTCAGCGCTTTTGCAACTTCAAATGGCAGCTGAATGAGTGGCTGTTAATCGAGGACTTCCTGTAAGATTTAAATAAGAAGCAACCAAACCAAACCAAAATGCTTTAACGTGGCATCCCTCTACCAACCACAGTAACATGTTTTTAAAAATAAAAAATTAAAACAGCAGTTAAAATTACGCGCAAGGAATCCATATACTGAGAATCACAATAAAAATGAAACTTACGCAGATTTTGAAACTCATCTATCATGTAACATTATACTAATAGGAATTACAGCAAAATAGAACTGCCATTCTGACTCCCATCAAGTACATTTGCTTTGTAAGTAAATCTCCAAATCCTTCTTAAATGATGTGTGGAGTGGGAGTATCAAAAAACAGAATTCCGTAGTTGGGGACTCAGTTCCTGAAATGCATGCAAATGAGTTGGAGTAACTCGTGAAAAGAGAATTGAAGGAAACCCCTGTTCTATTGATTATATTGGATACAAAGGCTCATACCAAGATAGGAACTGGGACTGGTGGTGAGGAATAACTAACTGCAGGGGTCTAATGACAATTCACCACGGGCAACTCACCACGGCCAACTTGCCGCAGGGCAACTCACTGCGGGACAAGAGTTACACTGATATCAAAGAAATAGTGGAACAGAATCATTAAAGAAAGGATGCAAAAGAAGAGACAGAATGAAATGTGAATGGCAAAAATTAAAATAGTTGTTATTTATTTTAAATAACTAAATAGAATTGTTAAGTTGTTCCACAGCGAGTTGTCCCATGGCCAGTTGGCCATAGCGAGTTGTGTCCTGCGGCAAGTTGGCCGTGCTGAGTTGGCCACAGCGAATTGGCTGTGGCAAGTTGTCCCATTCCGACTTAAAACATCACAATGAGAAGCTTCCTCAATAGAAAATCAATAAAAAGCCCTGCAATGAGAGGAAAGATGGAAAAAAGAGGGAGGCCCAGGGTAATGCATTTTGCAAAGTTCTGAATTCGGCAATCCCTAATCCATTTTCACCGGGCAGCAAAGAAGATCCATTTTTTGTCACTGCTTTCCCCCCCCCAGATCTGAACAACCAATTAAAAATGCTATTATCCTCAGGCTAAACACCCCACCACCCATTGGATTGTGTAGCTTCAAAGGTGTCAGCCTAGAAATAAAGTAATAGGGTGGGAAGCTAGTCAGCAATGAATCCTATACTTTTTTTTTTTAACAGCACTTCTTTTAACAGCAGCTGGGCCTGGCTGCCAACATTTCAAATGCATGTCCCTCCATCATTTTGTACAAAGAAAAGGAAGACTGGATTGATGACAATGAAGATCCTGATTACACATATAGCATTTAGATGCCCTTTTACTTTGATCGCATGTGTTTCTGTGATGAATGGCACATACGTGAGACCAAAATTAATGTCATCCACTGCACTCAAGTCTCAAAGCAATTGAAAAAACTGCCCAATCTCAATTTAAATCAAACTATGACGTTGCCTAAATATCTTTGAAAACATCATACTAATTTTATAATGGTCAGTGCATCAACTGTATGACATACAAATATCTATTTTAAAAAAGAGAAATCTGTGAAAATGCAATATGTATTGGAGAACATGAATTTGGTATTCTGTGATAATATTTTTCTTCCTATGGCCTGCAAAATTTGAAAGAGATGCTCTAAACAGGAATTATTTGGATTGTGTTCTTACATATAATATCAAAACATTCTCTTAAAAAAATACACCTGAGAGTAGCAAAAGACATCGGCTTATAATAATCCTAACAGATAATTCTGGGAAGATTCAGAACCACCCATCTGGTGAGCAAATTTGAGATCCATGTTGGAGTGCCACCATGTGGAAACAAAGTTTGCAAGATGCGCTTGGAATATTTCAATTAGCTGTGAGGATAGTTTTTTGCAGAGTGAAGAAAGGAGCACCACGTGCATTACTACTGATCTGAAGATATCAAATATTGCTGCTGGAAATTTAGGAAAGCTTTATACATATACACTAAAACTGGAATATGACAATGAAAGTTGCAACAGCATTTGGTAGACTCAACATATGTACAGTACTGATTTGGTGCAGATTCACTTTCATGTACTTCTACATACCGAATCCACAAAATATAGGCAGATCATATAGCTACATCCAACACTATTGCTATATCTTCCTGAATTATACCTCATGAATCCAGTTCAGAGAGATATCTGTGCTCCAATCATGAGGAAGAAGTTCCTTTATGGAATCAGACACCCATTAGAATCTCTTCGGAAAGAAAAAGCATTTTCTTTGTACCATTTGCTAATGCAAGTAAATGACGAGGAAAAAAGTACTAAACATTTTAATACCAAACAATTACATCCCCAAGGGCATCAAAACAAGTTGCAGTTTTGAGGCTGAGCGAGGGAAACATAATTCTCTCTCCTCCATTGTACAGATAGAAAATATTCCCAAAGCAATCTTTTGGATAACGAAGGCTCTTTCCCCTATGCCTTTGTGGATACCAGTCTGCAGAAGACGAAGGAAACTTCCATTGCTCAGAGAATATGAAACCCTCTCTATTACTAAGTGGAATATTTAAAGAACAAAGAAAAAAAAGAAAGAAAACGATTAAAAATCAGCCAACAAGAAAATGCATATCGGTCATGTCTCTGGGCTCAAATTATTTCATTACAGTGGAATTAGAACCTCTATCACATAATGATGTGGAATATGATATGCTGGTTTGAACATATGATTTTCCTCTCAAGATAATTCACTATTGCATACCTCTATAAGTTACCACTTTAAACTCTTTTCTTCTATTTCTTCCTTGAGTAACTCAATAAAAACAAACATGGCTGACTAATTAGGAAGAGAGAGTCTCAAAGGGAAGGAAGCTTTCTCATCTGCTCAAGGCGTGCCAAACATTCTTAGCAATGGATTAGATAAAGAGAGTAAGCTGACAGTTTTCCTGGCAGGCAGAGAAAGGAGAACAAAGAGCAAGATATCAGACGAAGAAAGCAGGAAGACCCCAGAGTTTTATGAATGCTTGTAATGATTCAGCCACTCTTTCTATTAGAGACCACTTACAATGAAAAACTTTAAATATAAAAGCAAAATAATATATCTATCCAATTTGCCCCTTGCCTTTGTGGTCTCGTTAATCTTAATTGGTTAATGTAGCTGGCTGGGAGTTAAAGAGACAACTTGATCCATTCTTAAAATATATTGATTACATCATGTTCTGTCTCCAATATACTTTGTCCTGTAATTTACTCGTCCTTAATTATCTCACTGAAATCAATGTCATTTGAATGAATTCGTAATTTCTCATTTTGTATTATATGAGAAGTATTGGAAGGGAAATGTTATGATCTCAGAGAATAAAGACAAACAAAAGAAGATTGTGGCAGACAGGTGTCCTACTTGTCCTGTATTTTTACATAGAAATACTCTTAAAATGAAAGCTATTGAATGAAGATAGTGCATTCCTTTTCTTTTGTTATCATTTATATTCTTCAGGTTTTCTGTTTTCTAATCTAACCTGTGAATGAAACTTTGCAACAAAAACTGCATCTCAGATTCAACTTTCAAAAAGCATATCCAAATTTCCTTCTCAGGTTCCTATCGTTCTTTCAAGAAATCCACACAAGGAGTATAAAAGATGCTTAAAAAGATAGTGAGCTATGAAGGCCTAAAGTAATTTATATCTCTACTGATTTACAAGTCATCCAGATTTTGTTATAGCAAGCATGAATTACGTATATTCTGAATATCTTTTCTGTTATTTTTTCTGATACAGCTAAGTTGTAGGCACTTGAAGAAGCCAACATTTGATGAATTTGAAAGAACAGGCAAATACTTTTATAAAGTTTTGCCCATGCACTTTTAAAAATCTAACAGTGATTCTAGAAAAAATATGTAACCCCCTTGGAGATTCCTGCCATTCTTTAAATATAGTGAAATAAAGAAGCTGTATTTTTCTTCTACTGTTAATAATTAATGTAATATTTTCTTGCAATGCAGTTGAGTGGAAAGCACATAGCTGCCATTGATTGGAGGAAAAGCAACCAACAACCTCTCAGTTGTTTCATAGTTTCATTGCTCCATTTTCCTTTAACTTTTATCCTATATATTTCTGGCCTCTAAAAATGACCACATTCCATTCTTTATGTCAAACTTATCAAAATTAAACTATTTCCAGCTGCCAAAATAGCTATAAGGGAAAAATGTTATTATATTATATTATATTATATAGTGCTGTTAGCAAGCTGAGGATTTTTCCCTCATCCATTACAATTTAATATATACCCCCCCCAAAAAATGTCCTGGGTAGTACAGTAGATGTGGAGATTATAATAGCAAACATATATGCTTTCCTCACACATTGTATAATTAAAACCAATTGTCAGAATCAATTGAAAAAAAGGCAAGAATGCGAAGCAGGAAATAGTCTTGACCTATTAGATTTAAAACAAATTATCTTCATAATCCAATTATATTGATATCCTGTATAGCCTATTCTCTCTTGTGTTGATTCTGCTCTTGTGTTTGTGGTTCATCTTGAACTATATTTTCACACATAAAAATGCAACTTGAATTGTAATTTTTCCCGTTATCTTTTTTTAATTTGTTCAAAGTATACAAACTAAAAATGACATTCAATCAGCAGGCAAAATTCCAAGGGGGAAAAAGACTATATGTACATTGAGTTGGTAACCTGTGGCCTGAGGGCTGCGTGTTGTCCCTGAGCAGCCCACCTGCACCCCCTGCACCCCAACATCACAGAGCTGAAATTCATCAATGAAATAGAAGTTTCTAAGCAGCACCATGGGGATCTTTTCCCATTCCAAATAAGATATAAATTGGAGTAAGTAGCCTCTATTTTCATCCTTATCCACCATTCCCCACCAAAAGCAATGTGAATTATTCCAGACTAGAACTTTGATTTATCTAGATGAATAGTCCCAATGTTGCCTCAGGGCATTCTAAATTTAAAGCTATCTACCATAACATGAATTGGCAACATCGTGCAGGTATATATGTATGTATATGCATGTGCTCACACACACACACTGTATCTACTTTATCTATCTATCTATCTATCTATCTATCTATCTATCTATCTATCTATCTATCTATCTATCTATCTATCTATCTATCTATCTATCTATCTATCTATCTATCTATCTATCTATCTATCTATCATCTATAGTATCTCAAAGGTTTCAATTTTGCTATGACTATTTGGAGTGTCTCATAAATTATCTCAGAATAAATGTGAAAAAGAGTGACTTGAAGATGGAGGTTGAAATCATAAGCTATGTGCCCAATTGCTGTTATTTCACCGTATTGTGACAGTGAGAAAGGGGACCTTCCTGCTGCTTGCCAAAATGACATGATGCAACTGAAAATTTTGATTCTAAAATACTAGAACTTCTGCTTAACTTTTGGTGGCCATACCTAACATCATATGCAATCTGTGCCCTCACTGAAAGACCCTGGTTCAACAAATAAACCATTAGAAAGCAACAAGTAGTGAAGAATTCATTCTTCAAAAACAGAACAACCTACACCTATAGCTTCACAAAAGAGAGGGGAAAAAATCCTTCTTTGATTTATATCCAGCCTTGAAAAACTTTCTTAGGGTACTTATAGATTTTATAACACTGCTGAAATTGATGGTGCCTAAAGAGATCCAGAAAGCTGAGATCAGCATATGAATAAAAAGAATTAACCTCTGCAAACAAGGAACTAGCAGCAATCCTAAGCCATTCATTTAGGGGGAAAAACCTCTTAATAGTTATAGACTTCTTTCTGGAATGCCTAAGACCTTGTTGTGACTTAAATGTTCAGTCATCAGCTAAGGGTCAGAAAATATTTTAGGGAGTGTGAATCAACAAGACCAGTAACCTTCAGCATTCCAAAATGTATGTGACTGTTAAAATAATGTATATTTTTAATGGAAACATTTTCTATTCAAAACAATATTAATTAGAAATTAACATTATAAACATAGGGCTAGTTTATCATTTTGTAAAGAAAGAACCAATAAAAACCTAGAAGCTTCAAACACTGGCTGAATAAGATTATGTTTATCTCAACTTTGTATAGAGGCAAAGAATGCAGCTCTGTATTGTCTCTAAATCATTGTTGTCCTTGGAGTAAGTCAAAGTGGAATTCCTCTGCATTGTGTCGCACAGAGCACTCTCACTAAAGCAGATTAACTAATATGTGGGAAAGTACAAAGCTGCAATAACTTTTGGGTGGGTCTGAATCTCTCATGAGCACAAGAGAATCCAATCATTCCCCACCCAAGCATAACTCACTAGTGACCTCACCAACTTCCTAAACAAATTTAACAAGCCTTCCTGCCTGCTTGCCATATAACTAGGTCATCATGTCACAAGCCCACCTGTGAACATACAATAGAGTTATTGCAAAATGACATAAAAACCATGACAACACTGGGAAAAGCTGTGTGCAGTTTTTACCCCTTAAGTAGACTTACCTATCGCATATGAATTTTCAGCGCAAAACAATATATTATAAAACCGAGTTTCAAAATATTTGAAAAGTTTTAATTTGCTTCTGACATAAATGTTCAAAATCAATATATGAATATGGTTCCCCTTCTCCCAACAATCCAACCTAGAAAAGGAAGTCTGAACACTAGACTTGTGTATCAATTTGAAAGGAGATCAGAGTTGACCAATTACTGACCAGAGCTTAGACTGACCCCAACTCCGGAGGTCAAAAAGTAGAATTGAACGTGTACACTATTGATATTAACTTATGACTAATGTGTTTTCACCCTGGCTGCTCTTTCTATATTCTTTGCTTTTTGTTTTTCTGTTTTTTTTAATTTTCTTATTTTTCTAAAGAAAGGCCATAAAAAAGGCAAAAACAAACCTGTCTCACTTAGCAACAGAACTTTTAGGCTCAATTGTGGTCGTAAATCTAGGACTACCTGTATAATATTATCTCTATAATTTCAGTGAGGCAAATACAATTTACATTTAGTCTTATTCATAATATACCACAAGACATTAACAAGCCTCTCAGGAGAGCACAAAAGGTTGAAGTCACATTCTGGACATTCTGACATTTTATTGTGCTTGTGGTGAAAGGAATGTTTCCTGGCTATATACATAGAAAGCAGACTGCAAGGCCAGAGAATCCTCCTGACAGAATTTCCTGGTTTCTCAAAGCACATCTAGTTGGGATTCACTTCCTTCCTTGTGCCCTTTCACTGATAATGCAGAACAAAGCTCTTTTATTATTTCCAAATGTGTCTTGCTCGTATAAGAAAATCAGACTGTGCTCTGGTCAGGTAACACTACAAGAGCACATTCTTCTTATGACTGCTTTGTGTTTAGATTCTGTAAAAAGGACAGTTGTTATTATTAATATCCAATCCGGATGAGACCCTGGTTTCTTATGATGTCACTTTTACTCTTTACCTGCATTCCCACAACTGAAGCTGTCATGGTAGTGAAGAAATGACTGCTACAAGACAGCACATTAGGTGACCGAAACTAAACTCAGTCCAGACCATATAGGTGCCATACTGGACCTCTGCCTGACACTAAATAGCATGAAGGTTTCTACAGATAAAAACACGGCTACGCCATGGGTTCACCTGCATCCCCCATTGTGGCCAATCTCTACAAGGAAGAAGTAGAAATCAAAGCCCGAAACTCCTTCCCAGGAATTCCATCCACTCACTGGTATAAGTATGTGGATGATACTTAGATCAAGATTAAAACACAACAAGTAGAAGCCTTCACCAAACTCATCAACACCATTAAGTTCACAAAGGAAGATGTTAAGGAAAATAGTCGTAGGATGGGACAAAATTCACTTAACAACTGTTTTGCTTAGCAACAGAAATGTTGGGCTCAGTTGTGGTCTGCTTTATAATCTTTGAATTCTTCATAGTTTTAGAAGCATCCCTGAGAAACTGCTGTATGAAGAAACATAAATCTACTCCTCTCCTATTTGGGTTTGTACAATGAATCCTTTACATTTGAATCAATATACTTGGTTCAGCAACTATTTGATGTAAATCCTTATAAACAGATAAAGTATCTCAGAGATGGCTGGTTACTTATTTCTATTCTGTTTGTACCAGAGAGTTCCAAACATAATTTTACAAATTTTTCAAATGCGACAACACTACTCACCGTTCCCACCAGTGGATAAATAAATCCAGCTCCAATACTGGCTCTTACATCGCTGATAGGCAGAACAAACCCAGTGGGAACACCTTTCTTCTCAGGCATGTGGGAAAGGGACAGGTGAGTTTTTGCCATGCAAATGGGCAAATTCCCAAATCCCTGTCAAAAAAGAAATGAGAAAGAGAGTGAATGTATCTATACCACACTGAAATAACAACAGTCTCTTCTCTAAGGTTTTGCATGCTGTATAATAAAGCTAAATTTTATTTCCAGTACATTGCTGACTTCTAGGAATAAGTCTTTGGCTCAAGCTTCAATGGATTGTGGCAAGATGTTATAAGTATACATCTTAATTAATAATAATTTCTTAAATGCCTTTTTCAAGCCCAGTATAGATCAGAAAGAGAGCAATTGCAACATTTTATACAATAACTCAGCAATTTGTAGCTCAGCAGCCAAACCAATAAATAATATATTAACTACTGAGACAACCAAACACAACTGTATACTCTTAAAATGGTACCTTGTGATATCACTGAAGATATATACATCCATAATTAAGAGAGATTAATCTAGGAATTGCTGAGATTAATTATTGTAAGGTAAAATAACAAGTCCTTCCGCTCACCCAGCAACTAAATAAAAAGTTATTTAAATCATTTTTAATCATTTCAAATTTTCACAGGGATGAAGGGAAGGAGGGAGTTAAGACCAGAGTCTCAGGGCCTGGAGACTTCAACTCTGGAGTGAGGAACAGAAAGAGAGGACTCTCAAGGTAGTGTAAGGAACAAATAGAACTGCAGGAAGTACTCAGGATAACATCAGGAAGACCAGGGGTTTAGAGACCAGACAGCCCTAAACATAAGCATCAGCCATAGGCTCTGGTTCAAATAGGGAGCCAGGACAGAGCCTTGTGGAATGCTGAGATATGAAAGTGGCATAGAAGGTCCAATGTACTTTTCTAGTCATTTAACCAGGAGCCTTTCCTTTCTCAAGGTTACGAAAATCCATGATTATGGGGGCCGGGCAGCATTCTGATTCAAAAAGACCTTGGTGATCTTAATAAACAAGTCACTGAAAGGGCCAGCAGTAGTAGGCTGGGATGGGAAAAAGCAAGAAAAGTTAAAGGCAAGTATCATCCAGGTCATGGTTGTCTCAAAGGTTCAGTTGCATTTTGAAAAGCACCTTTGGGTTTAAAGGCACATACAGAAAGGCATTATATCCTGGGCAGTTTTTATTCATTGTTTAAACAGATACATTTTAAAATAGGAATGACACTCACAATATATCTGTTTGCATATATTCTTGTTTTTACCTGTTGAGTGTAACAATTTATTTGAGACTGTGCTGCAGGAGAGAGCTCTATATCCTCAGCTCCATAGATCTTCTGAGCTATGATTCTTATTTTTTCAACTATGGGAAGCTGTGAAAACAAAACAGGATGATGGAATGTTAATTTGAAGAGTCCCAAGGTACTTTCCTTCATATCAGGATTGCCTAGTTCTCATTGGCAGTTAATTTAGTACACCACTATACTAAACATTAAGTTATGCATTGTTTCCTAAAAAATATCATGGATGTAAAAGAAAGCTTCTATTGCCTTCCATTCAGAAATCATCATCCACCTCATCATTTCTACAATGCAGACAGAGAAAAAAATAAGTTTATGTATATTAGCTTCCTGTAGCCATATATTCTGAGGCGTATTTCAGAGTTTTGTTTTGCTTATTTAGCAAGAAAGGCAAAAATATGGTGCAGTCACTCACCCAAAACTCAGTTCTGGTTAAACCAAATTGTATATATACTGTATGCTCATGATAATTGGAAAAGGCTGCTCTCATTTTTTCCTATATATTCAGTGAATTTTTCTCTCATAAACAATTCACAAAGACAAGTCCAAGTCCCATATCTGGCAGGTTACAGTTGTGGGATCAGCACAAGTTGTACAGATGGCCTGCCTTGTATGATTCTTCTGGGGGACATATCTCTACAACACCTGAAGATGTATAGTTTTAAATGCCCTTGGAAAAGTCTTGCTGAAGTAAACCAGGCCTGGAAAATTTATCTCAAGCTTAACATAAGCTTCTATTATTGAAACTACTCTAGAAAACCTCTAATGGATTACCTCAGGAACAGCGCTCAGCTTTTTTTTCGTTTGCTATTACAGTCAAAAAATATGTTCTTTACTAAACGATCAATATACTGTTCAATTGCCCAGGTCTGTAAAGAAGCATAAGGCTAGGGCTGATCCTTCATTTTAAAAGTGTCTGCTCTGCACATCCCATTCCCTCTGAAGAAAGTCCTGCCCCAGGACTTAAGTCTTAGATTTTTCTGCCTAGACTTCTTTGCAACAACTGAAATTCAGTAAGTATGAGGTAATGTTATCTTATCTTTCCGATAATGGAATCATGTATAAAGTTACACTGCTAATTTTTGTACTAATCATGCTGAAGTCTGGAAAGATGTGGGAGAGCAATGAAAATAAATTTTAAAAAAGGACAGAATGAATGGCCAAAAGATTCTTGCCTGCCTCATCTGTACAGCAGAATTAACACATTCAGCGTACACACACACACACACACAGATTAACCATAGCTGCAGCCACAATATTTTCTTCTGTGATTAAAGAGCAGCCATCCCAAATGCCTGGAGCACAGAGCATTTTGCCACAGGATGCCTTTGAAATCAATAGTGCACTGATTGAGTGGTGCTGGGCTTTTGGTGCTCCAGCTTTGTGCCATCTCTACAGCAAAAAATTATCACAGAAATCTAGTGATTCATTGCTTTGGTATCAAATGACAAGGCTCAACCTCATCATTCAGTTCTGGAAAGATTCTTATTATCACATTCCTTTATTTAAACAAAAAAACAAGGGAAGAGGAGGGTAACCTTAGTCCTCACATTAAATCCAAGACAAATTTATCATTCTGTGACAATACCAAATGTTTTGGCCCTTCTCTTTTTTTTTATCCACTAACACTATGTTCATGCTTGTATTTTCATTGGGCACCTTGTCCCCCCTGGCCTGCAACTCTTAGTATCATGGTTGGTACTTCAGTACATGTGCTATGATATTTTAAGCCTCAAACTCTGAGATGGATGTTTGTGCAGAAATGCCAATCAAACTTCTAGGACAGGGGTCCCCAACCCCCGGTCTGTGGACCAGTACCGGGCTGCGGCATGCCAGCAACCAGTCCGCACAAGCAAGCAAAGCCCCATCCGTGGGATGCAGGCAGCACACAAAACCATGCCCCCTCCGGTCTGCGGAAAAACCTCTCTCCACGGAACCGGTCCCTGGTGCCAAAAGGTTGGGGACCTCTGTTCTAGAAGGTTTTGATGGCTGGATACTACAGCTTTCCAAATCTTCTATCTACTAGAAGTAGAAATTATGAAATTGGGCTGGGTTCTTCTGCTCTACTTAATGTCTTTTTTTTAAAAGTGTTTTTTATTCCAATATAGTCATGTTTAATGTAAGAGTTTTTCCTCTATTATTTATTTCTTTAGAACATTTATATGGCCACCCACCTTAAGCAAATAACTTGGGACGACCAACAGTGCAAAAGTAATGTAAATTATTAGTTTCTCTTTTTTCTATTTTGGAAATACTCAATGAAGCTCTTTTCAGCGATGATACTGCTTTTTACTTTGTTCAAAGAATTTCCAAAGAATTAGAAGAGCTGCAATGGTGTGGGTCAGTGAAAGTTCACTTTCAGGACTTCTCTGTTTTTTCTGAGGTTGCTCCCAGATAACATATAAAAAAGTGGATCATTTCAAATAATAATCATAATGAAAATCATAATGATAATAATCCTCCAGTGAGGCACTAGCGACATGGTTGTGGGGCTTGCGATAATTCAAGGAATTCCAAAAAGCTATTCAGAGTTCTATAAGCCACTTCAAAGAGAAAGATCTTGATAAAAAAGAATAGAGGAAAATAAATAAATGGAATAAATCAGTCTGATTTACAGACAATATACCACAAAAATTGAACATTGAAATGTGTTGCACAAGAAAATATTTTATGGAGCTGTATTCTCCTTCCCTGATAATGGGATATTTTATGCTGAATATATCCAAAGTTAAAGAACATCCATACAAACAGGTACCACTGATTCAAAGGCCAACACTACAACAGAATTGACATTTTGAATTTCAAGCAGTCTCAAAAGGTCATACTAACATTTTAAGCGGAAAGCTGCTCACTGGTGTCTTATATCAAATTCCAGTTCAGATGGGACTTTTAAAAGTAACTGTATAAGACTTCCAGGAGAATATTTTTGAGATAGAATTACAAGCATTGTTTAAATTCGCATAGAAGCATTCTATTAGGCATATTATCTGATGTCCTAAAAATATTTTTCTTCAACAATAAGCAAGTTTTTAGCTATTATACATGTACAAACAGGCTTGAAAACCATAACAGCAAGACCTGGTAAAGCTACAGAATCCAGAAGTTAAGAAGCATTTATAGTATAAATGGAAACTTTCAGGGCTTTACAATCATTATCTAGAAAAATAAATCAACTGAAGAAAATCTGTTTTATTTCCATAATTTACACATATTTCAAAGCCTAGCTCAGAGGTTCCCAACCTTTGCGGCTTGGCGGCCCAGCTGGGGGGGAGGGGGAAACCGGGCCATGTGAGTGGTGGGCCAGCGCACACGCACACACAACTTGTGTGAGAGGCGGGCCAACATGCACGCATATGCATATGAGAGTGCTGTCCTGCCGCTTGTGTGATTCTAGCTGCACGTGCATTCATGTGTGCCAGCCTGCGGGCCAGTTGCAAATAGGCCATGGCCCAGGGGTTGGGGACTCCTGGCCAGCTGTCTTTGTAACTTTGTTTCCCCGAAAACAAGACCCACCCCAAAAATAAGCTCTAGCCTGATTTTTTGGGGTGTGCCTAATATAAGCCCTACCCCAAAAATAAGCCTGGGGGGTGGGCATGGCCAGCACAAGCAGCGGTGAGTGTGTGGGGGCCAACTGTGTCTTGCAGCAGCACAACCTGCCAGCCCCTTGGCACAGAGCAGGTAAGTTCGTGCGCGGAGGCAGAGGGAATGTTTGGGCGCCTATGGGGCGCTTAGAAAACGAGTGATTCGCTCAGTTTCCAAGCGCCCCATAGGCGCCCAAACACTTTCCCCCCAAACAGAGATCTGATGGAGACTGGAAGCACCATCTGCTTGTGAATAGGGCGCTTGGAGATGGAGCTAAGCGCTCCATTTCAAAGCGCCCCATTCGCAAGCAGATGAAGCTTCCAGTGTCTGTCAGATCTCTGTTTGGGAGAAAAGTGTTTGGGCACCTATGGGGTGCTTGGGGCAGCTCCATCCCTCCCGCACCTGCCTCGCCTCATGGCGGCAGCACAATGGTGCAGGCCACGTAGCGTCCTGCTGTGAGCGACCGCAGAAGTGGGCCAGCAACCATATGGCCTCCTGCTGGACAGGGCTGTTGGTGTTGCCGCCGCTGCAAGGCAAGGCAGGTGTCAGGAAAAAAACAAGACATCCCCCGAAAATAAGACCTACTGCCTCTTTTGGAGGAAAAAAATATATAAGACTGGATTTTATTTTTGTAGAAACACGGTACATACTTTGATACACAAAACTACAGGTAGTTCTTGACTTACAACTATCTGTTTAGTGATCATTCAAAGGTATAATGGTGCTGAAAAAAGTGACTTATGACCATTTTTCACCCTTACCACTCTTTCAGCATTTCCATGGTCACGTGATCAAAATTCGAGCACTTGGCAACTGGCATGTACTGTATTTATGACGGTTGCAGTGTCCTGGGGTCATGTGATCACCTTTTGGGACCTTTTGACAACCAAAGTGAACAGGGAAGCCAGATTCACTGAACATCCATGTTACTAACTTCACTGCAGTTATTTTACTTAATAACTGTGGCAACAAAGGTTGTAAAATGGGACAAAACTCACTTAACAACTGTCTTGCTTAGCAATAAAAATTTTGAGCTCAATTGTGGTCATAAGTCAAGGACTACCTGTATATAGAAAAACAATAGTGACACAACCAAAGAGAACCAGAATTGTTTTATCTTTTTGTTCCTCAGATGGGAATAAATGTAAAATATTTTGTGCCTATTCTAACAATTGCAACGAGACAAAAGTACCTTGTTTTAGTTTAATTTCTAAGCAGCTAAATAAAAATCACAAGCTATAGTATATCAGAAACATGGAGTAATTCATTCAAAACAAAATGTTACTGAAACATATGATAATTGGAGTCAGACTGCTCTGATTAAATCAATCTACTAATTTTCATCCACATGAACATATGAACAGCTCCCAAATCTCCTTCAGCCTCGTTTACAGAGACATGGACAACAGCTATTACTTTTTATATAAAGTTCTGGACCATCAAAATTAATTCTAGTTAGCATAATAGATATATTTCTTAAGGGATTTATTTTGAGACTGCTCAATTATATTTAACATTTTTTGTCCAGAACGAAAGTGTGTGGGTTGTTGTTTGAGCTCTGTTCAAATATTTAAGGATCCTAATATTTAATTCCAATTATGCCTGCAGTGGGTTCTTCCTAGCACAAAGGAGTCCCAGCAACAAAGCATCACTAATGTTTAAAAAATTGCAGGGAAGCAGATTCATCAGTTAAGCCTCTGTGAGAAGGAAATAATACGCATTTACTCCCTTTCAAAATAAAATATTAACTAAATTACAGAATCTCCCAGGACGGGGTGAAAAGGATTTCATTAGTTTTCACAGTATATTAAACATATAGTGAACAGGCCATTTATAGATGAATGTGATGTGACACCAACTAACATGATAATGGCTTTCAGTGATCCAAGCTTATTGACAGTTCTATAAACATAACAGTTTAAGGATTAAGAAGTTGATTTTTTTGCTATAACCTGAATGTGCCTAATATTTTTTTTGCAGCTCTATAACATTGTAAGAGTATTTTAAGTCCACAGTAACTATGAAAATGAAGGCAAACACAAACAAAAGCAAAATTTGTCACAGTTAGACATGCTCTAGAATTCACCATGTTGATAGGTATATATTCCAATTAATTCCAGTAGAGCCTTTTGCTTATATTAGGGATTTTGCCTTCTTTCCAAGTGCTGTTATTAAGTCATTACATATATTAATTTGACTTTGAGACAATTTTTAATATTTTCCAATATCCATAGTTTTTAAAAACTGTGTACTATAACATGAAAAATGATAACTGTTGACCTTCTCATTAGTCCTTCAACACTGGAAAGACAAATGTATGGCCCTCATTACTCAGTGGATTTTAAATCTAAAATTACTTGTGACATATGAATGAGTTGTGTATAACAGTAGTTTATCTATGGATGATTATCATGACATAGGGTTATTCTTTGTTATATAAAAATATATAAACAAATACATTTTGATAAACATAGGTAAGTGTATGTATAAGATTTTTGTTGTATTGCTTTTTTCCCTAGTTTTTCATTGTACTACTTCATTAAATAAGTGAAAGCAATAATTGTATAATATATGGAGAAATTAAATAAATAGCATGCAGTTTTCAAAAGCTCTCACCTTGCCCCCGTTTTTGAGAGTTACCCTCTAAAAATTATATGTTTATGTTCTTTGATGTAAGTTTACATATGTGTACAGCAGCCATTTCCCTTTTAAATCCCTTAATTTAGGAAACTTGACATGGCTTTAAGGATTGTATTGTTGACTTATGTGTATTGTATGCTAAATCTGGCCTGTTTCATCAATGAAAGTGTTTCAGTTAAATTTGAACATGCAACAATGTATGTTCATATTGCATATGACATATATTATGGAATTAACATTATATGCAAACTTCTCCAGGCCTGCACAGTTCTGATGCTTAGCCCTGATGTTATTCTGCAGAACAATAAGCCCCTTTTGAGTTTACTCTGAAGCACAAGGCCTGAGACTAATGGGTTAATAGCAATCTAACTTCCATGCATTTTCCCATATGTATGCAGTGTGTGGAAACAGATTCATTCAAACTGTCGGCCACTGAAGGCATACATAGAATTTATTGCTTAACAGCACTATAAGCAATAACAGCATCAGCTCTTTTCAGAAATACCAGCAGCAAAGAGCCGTCGCTTTCATTATTTTATGGCAAAAACACATATGAAGAAACAGGAATTCTTCACATTTTAAAACCAGGACCTGCCTGTTTCTCAGTCCAGCCCTAGCTCCAAAACACGTATAGGTGACTCCTGATAACACTACCAGAGTTTTAATCAAATCTACCTTTTAAAAAAACTGCCCACACTTTTGCTTTCTTTCAATAGAAAGAAAATATTTCAAAGTATAAGAGAAAGAGAGACCGTGTTGTTCAACCCAATCGCTTTCTTTTGGATTTGTGATGTAACATTTGTCACAGGATATTAATTAATTAATTAAACTTGTATTTGCTTTCTTATTGCACCGTGTATTGTGGATGGGATTATACATTCTTTGCCTTTTGACACTGCATTTCTCTATAAGCTGGCCAGAAAGGAGCAGATACAGTCTGAAAAACATATGCAGGCTTAGGGCTGAGGGTTATCCATCTCTGCTGTTATAATCTCATGGTTATTTCGATATTACATCTCTACATGCCTCAAATCTGGATGCTTCCTTTCCTCCTTCCCCACATTGGCCAAAGATAGAACCCCAGTATTCCATGTGCTGGGGAAAAAAATCATTATTTTCTGCACAAGGGAAATTCAAGGAGCCATATTTGTATGAAGAACAACAACAAGAACAACTGTACAATATGTTCACCTTCCTGAATGCTTTCAGATTAAAACAGAAGTTGACTGTTTTTGATAATTATGTTTCTTTTATTAATCTTTGATATCACAGCAAAAAGAATGGAGTACACACAGACACACACATGTGTGCACATTTGTAAAATAGCCTTGAGCTTGGGAATTAGCATTTCCATTTCTATGTAGGCTGGGAGAAATAATAAATAGCCCCCTGTCAGAGGCTCAGTGAAGCCATTTTATATCTTCCTTACATCTACTGTCAGGCACTGAGCCAAGACAGAACAAAGTTCAAGGTGCTCTGGATTGAGATGGCCTGGTGCTAAAACAGCAGCTGATTCAGCAGTTTGCAGCTTTCATTTCTTTTTGTTGTCACTTTTCTAGGACCCTTTCATAAATCTGTTTGTAATTTCATCTTTTTCTTTTTACTCTACAAGCCATGTGGATCACAGAGAGATTCTTACACTCAAAGCACCCTTCTTAGGCAGATCTGGTTTCATAATATGGGGAATAAAGAGCTCATGAAAGTTTAACTGTAACATGAATCTACACCTCCACCTGTGATTAAAAAAAAAAGATTTATTTCCATCTAGCAATATCCAGCCACTTCCCACCTGGTGTTTGAGAACATGAAAGAAATAGTTCAGAAAGACAAATAATAGCTATCACGTAAAGTCTCTTTTGTTCCAGATCTAGTCTTAAATGAAGTTGTTCTGAAACACAGGAGAGGTTTGGGGTGGGGGGTGGGGAGGAAAGTAAGAGCAGGAAAAGGCCATGGGTAGCAACTGAGAAGAGGAAGGGGAAAGGGTTGGGAAGACTGTTAACATCACAACTACTCTTTGGAAGAATCACTATTCTTACAAATCTTCATCTCAAGACTATATTCTGATGGTAAACTGATGGAAACTCATGGCTTTAGAAACAGTTTTGTAATCTTTTTACAAATGACTTTTTATGGTGGTCTTCAGAATTGTTTTAGCAGGGCACGATGGGTTTCAGGAACTGGAAGCCCTGGTGAGATTAATGAGATTTATATAGGATATGGCTGGCTGAAATCTGTCTGGTTTATCTAATAAGGTATTCACATAACTGGCCCTGTAATAAGTGAAACAAGCAACAAATGTAGGTATTATTTGTTCAAATTCTGTTTATACATAAGATCTACATGAAGCTCTAATAATATTCAATGGCAAAGATATGCAAAAATCCAGAAAATACCAAAGAAGGAGCAAATAATTTTTTAGATTATATTAATTCTAAAGCATTATTAATTCAGTGCTACACGCCAACTTAATTTGTCCAAAGACTACTGAACGTGGAAAAATGAAAATTAAATATAATCCTGATTCTAAATTAGAGAGAAGTTAACAAGTACTAATGTCTTAATTATATACTTGTCAGTGAGGCAAACATAAGTTCCAGGATAATGTTGCAGGATCCAGTCTGGGTCAGTCACCAGAGGTTTAGTTATCTGAGCTTTCGGACATTCGTGCTGGAGCCCATCCTCAGGGAACTTCTCTCTCACCAGAATGTGTGAGAATGTTTCGGTACCTTGAATTCTGTTCTGTCTTGGCTCAGTGCCTGATAGTAGGGAAGTAAACTCCTATTTTGATTATGTGCCATCAAGTCTATGTCGACTGTTAGCAATCACATAGATAAATTTTCTTCAGGACAATCTATACCTGTCCTTTATGTCTTTCAACAGAGCGTCCATCTCCACTGTAACTGTGTCCTTTCACTCCTCGCATTTGTTTCCCTTTCCCTTAACATATAATAATAATAATAATAATAAAGTTGGAAGGGACCTTGGAGGTCATCTAGTCCAACCCCCTGCTCAGGCAGGAAACCCTATACCATTTCAGACAAATGGCTGTCCAGTCTCTTCTTAAAAACTTCCAGTGTTGGAGCATTCACCGCTTCTGGAGGCAGGTTGTTCCACTGGTTAATTGTTCTAACTGTCAGGAAGTTTCTCCTTAGTTCTAGGTTGTTTCTCTCCTTGATTAGTTTCCATCCGTTGCTTCTTGTCCTGCCTTCAGGCACTTTGGAAAATAGCTTGACTCCCTCTTCTTTGTGGCAGCCCCAGAGATATTGGAACACTGCTATCATGTCCCCCCTCATCCTTCTCTTCATTAAACATTATGGACTTCTTAAGACAGTTAAAACTTTGTATAATGTATCTGAAATAGGATAGTTTGGGTTTGGATATTTGTGTCTTGAGTGAGAACTCTGGGCAGATTTGCTGGATAATCTATTTTTTTCCCCCTTGACCATCCATACTATTCTTGGGAGTCTGCTCCAAGGTTCAAAAGCATCAATACATTTTCTGATCTGATTCTTCAGAGTTCAACTTTTGCTTTCTTCAAAGAGTGTCAGAGGAAAAACTATCGCTTGCACAAATCTGATGTTTGTAGGTATAGACCCATCCTTGTATCAGAATATCTTTTTCAAGGTTTTCAATACTACTCTTTCAAATGCTAACCAGTCACATATTTCACGACTATTGGTTTCCTTGCTATTTATCACTTCAATATCTTCACTGTCAGTTTTAAGGCTGTACTTATTGTAATTACTTTGGTCTGCTATTAAACCTAAGCCTATGTTTTTCACTGTGCTGCTTGATTTTCATTACTAGAACTTCTGAATCATTTGCACGTTCTGCCATCGGAGCACAATCATCAACATAGTACAGATTATTGATGTTTCTTCCTCCAATTTTGAAACCATACTCATTTTCTTCCAGTCCAGCTTCCCTCATATTCAGAATATAAATTGAATAAATAAGATGAAAATATATAGCCTTGTCTCAATACACCCTATCTCTTTATTTCCTATCTACTGTGTTTCCCCAAAAGTAAGACTTACCCTGAAAATAAGCCCTAGCTTGATTTGGGGGTGGGCCTAATATAAGCCCTGCCCCCCAAAATAAGCCCTAGTTTTGGGGCGAGGCGCACGTCTAACAATCAAGGTAGGGTGGGGGGGGAGCTGCCCCATGTGCCCTGCACCCGCTTACTGTTGCAGCCAGGTCTCCCATGAACCAACGCCGGCCTACTTCTTCTGCGGCCGCTCACCGCTGCTTGTGCGCGTCACCCCCGGCCTTCATTTCACTATCAGAAGCCTACAGGAAATGCCTCTGCAGCTGAGAATGGAGCTCCGGATTGATGCACACGTTGCCCCCTCCAGCCTCCATTTCGCCATCAGAGGCCTTCCGGAAGGGCCTCTGCAGCAGAGAACCGAGTTCCGGACTGAATCCGTAGCTTGGTTCTCGGCTGCAGAGGCATTTCCTAAAGGCCTCTGATGGTGAAATGGAGGCTGGGGGCAACATGCGCGAGGTGAGACGATGGAAAAGACATCCCCCAAAAAATAAGACCTGGTGCCTCTTTTGGAGGCAAAAAAATAAAAAAATAAAAATAAGACCAGGTCTTATTTTCAGGGAAACACGGTAGATACTCATAGACCATCCCACATATGCACCCTCTTTCAAGAATGCTATTTTACAAAACTCCTAAACTAATTCAAGCTTCACACTAAATCATCTCTTTGTAGCCGATCTCATGGGACTTTTCTAACTACAGCAGCAAAAGGATAAAGATGCTACAGTTCTTCAGAAAGGCTGGTCGTACGTAGATTTACCCGTGTGTGAAGGCAACCCAATCATAGAATGAAAAGAATGGTTACTCTTTTCCCTTTGCCACATAAGTGATATAATATCTAAGCTGAATATGCTTCTCCAAGGCTCATACAGCATCACTGTCTTATCATACAAACGCTGGATAATAATATGAACTGGGAGTCAATAGTGTGACATGAACTTTTGTTAAGTAGCAACTTATCACACGGAAAATGAATAATAAATAACACAAGGGGGTTCTATATGTACATCTTGGAATAACACATGAGATGATTGTGTTACAAAATTCCATGGAGTTGACAAGAGAGTCAACTACAGATCACACCAGCAACAAATTTTAAAAACATGTGAAGGAGACTTATTTGTTTATATATTTACCTACACAGATCTCTACGAAAGAGAGAATTGTTGGCTGGGATTAGGAAGGATGGCACCCTAATCCTATGTGAACAGAGTGGTTGTTTCTTTTTTTTTGCCAATTCTCCATTTAAATACATCTCTAGCATAATAACATTTATGCTTTTGAGGAGTTGCACAGAAGGCATGTGAGAGGCTGCAGCAGAAAAAGCAGTTGGAAAAGTCTCCTCTTCTCTGGTACGACCTTGCAGAGTTCTTTGAAGCACAACCTCAATCAGAATGCCTCCCATTTTATTCCTCGTGAGTGCAACAACCCCCCTCCCCACAACCTCTGAACAAATATATAGTATTTCACATTACATCTCATATTAAAAATTATATTGCTGCTATCAAAGAAGGATTTGGAAAAAAAATGAAAGTTTCTTTTTGACTTTTGACAATTGGATGAAGGGGAATATAAAGATCTTATGCTTATGCAAAATATTATCCTAAACAGAAACACACTTGAGCTACATACTGTAAGTGTGGAAAGGGACATTTAAGATATTTACTAAAAAGGGTGTGCAAAATGTTTTAATTCAAACCATTACCAATTTGAAATGCCCCATTTTGAGATCAAAACAGTTGTTTTACAGTTGAAGTGGTCTGTTTCAACCATTATGGTGGCGCTGTAGTTTCAAAATAGTGATCTGAACTCAAAATAGAACAGTCCATCTCTGAAAAAAGCTTGCCAAGAATATTGCAGGGACTTGTCAAGGTAGTCACCAAGAATAAACCTGACTCAAAGGCATGTGCATGTGCCTCTGTGTACGTACACACACACACACACACACACACATTAGGTACTGCTAGATATAATGACTGAGTGAATACAGGCATCATCACATGTTCCCTCTTGCAACCTTGCTTACCTCCAGGTCATAGAGATATCTGAAGTTGCTCTTTTGGTTAGCAGCTCTCTTTACAGCTTCAGCCAACTCCATAGCTCCTCTGCCCCCCTCTGACCAGTGCCGGCAAGGGACTGCATCAAAAGCTCCAAACTGTTTGGCCATCTCACAGACTAAATTAATCTCAGCAGGAGAGTCCGTTCTGCCAACAAAATAGTTTTGGATTATTTCATTTGCGGTGGTATTCATTAATCATAGGCAGGGTTGGCTTAAGGAATTTGGGGGCTCAATGCAACATCAGGTTTGGAACCTCCCACCCAGACCTAGAGTAATATCACAGATGGACTCCTGCAGAATATGCAGTGGAGGAAGAAGGGGAGTGTGCTTTAGAACAGAAGCCCCCAACCTTTTCGGCACCATGGACCGGTTCTGTGGAGAGAGGTTTTTCTGCGGAGCAGAGGGGGCGTGGTTTCGCATGTTGCCTGCATTCCACGGGATGGGGCTTCGCTTGTTTGAGTGGCCCAGTTTCTGGCATGCCATGGCCCAGTGCCGGTCCACGGATCAGGGTTTGTGGACCCCTGCTTTAGAGGAAATAGACCTTTTTGCTGTCAGCACCATTCACCATGCAGGAAAATTTTGCTTAGCACCTCTGCTAGCCTCTGGGTGGGCCTGTCTACCTCAAAACCCCACTACATAGACAAGCAGTTGTACCTTCTTCATTTGTATGCACGTAACTCAGGTACCTGTAGCTTGCTTTTGCCTGCTATTCCACTTGTGAAGAGGCGCTTTCTGGACCAGCTCCATATGCTGTGGCCCCTTTAAAGGGGCCCTGATCATACATACTTAAAAGTTCTCCATGCTGGAAAATGGATGACAATAGTATATTTGGGAAGACTAATTCTATTAACAAATGTCATTGGATATTTATGCATACAAACCTTGCACCATCTTATTTTTAATGTCATGACGGGTAAGTAATCCCAGCAAGAGCAAAGTAATTTATATACACAGGCTGAGCTCAAATATCTACCAATACCTACAAATTAATCATAGCAATAGACACTGGTTTGCTGTAAAGGTCAGAAGCTGATATTTATTTTCCTTTCCCCCACCCTCCACCTGACTGCTTGCGTAATCTGATCATCCAATTCCTAGTAATTAACTAAGAATTGGCCCCTGGAGGAATGGATCCCAAATCACAGGCAGAGTTTTTAAGGTTGACTTGAACTTCATCTTTTTCCCATTCACACCTGACTCGCCTTCCATCACCTTTTCCCAAAAACCTTCAGTATGTACAATACACACAAATATTTTTATGCTGAAGGGGTTTCTTTGATATAATTGAAAGTTTGTTTTGAATATTATTTTGACTGGTTGCATGTAAGAAGTAAACAAAATATTAAAAATTAGCCACTCTCCTTAATTCTGGAGAAGGCTTTAATGATGGGAAATGTGGAAGGAAAAAGCAAACCAGGATGACCAACAGCAACATGAATGGACTCGGTTACAGTGGAGAGGGTTCACCTTTGGAAGACCTGAAGGACTAGATTAGGGACAGATCATACTGGAGAAAAATCTGTCTTCATGGCCATTAAGACGTGACACTGACTGGATGGTACATAACTGTAGAGAGAATGAAGAATGGCCTTAAAGGACCGGAGAAAGAGCTGCTATCAAGGCAATGGTCTGATAAGAGGGGCTTGAGCCTGGGCCAAGAAAATAATGTGAGAAAAATACGGGCCCTCTCACAGAATAAATTAATCTCAGCAGGAGAGGCCATTCTGCCCCCAAAAATATTTATTGGATTATTTCATTTGTGTTAATATTCATCAATCATAGGCAGAATTGATCTGGACAAGTGGGAGGGAGGGAGGAAGCACATTCAGAATTGCAAGATTCTGTTACTATAGCAGTTACAATAAAAGTAATTATGGTATTGGTTTTTTAATCTGCTCTAACTTGTTGGGCTGACATCAATCAATCAACCTCCCTAATTAAGTTGTTCCATACATTTAGTGCTTTAAAATTGGAAGAGATGAGGCTGTTCAAATTTAATAGGAAAGAATATACTCTAATACTCTTCTCATATCTTGTATATGACTGATCGCCGTAGTTACTTTTTTGTGAGGCAGATGTACTCATTTCAGGTCAATTTCAACTTTTCCCCCCATAAGACCTATCTCCAGGACTGGATATAACTAATGTCTGGCACAGATTAAGATCTGAATTCTTACTTACAGGGTGGGACTTCTTGCCTCAAGTATCATATAGCTTTAAATAGAATTACTGGAATTTCTACTTTTATTGCCATTATTATTATTATTATTACATAAATTCAGCATGGTTTTCATCAGCTTTTAAAAAAAGGATCTTTCTGTATACATATTGGTGTCATTAGTATTAGTATATTATTCTAATTATTATTAGGTATTTACTAGGATATTATTAATAAT
The DNA here is from genome assembly GCA_023970755.1 of Azemiops feae. Taxonomy (NCBI): domain Eukaryota; kingdom Metazoa; phylum Chordata; class Lepidosauria; order Squamata; family Viperidae; genus Azemiops; species Azemiops feae. The sequence goes on along the minus strand of JALGBA010004278.1, from coordinate 3,839,823 downwards.
TATTATTAGGATATTATCTTAATAAGAAGAACTATGCCTCAATGGAAGATTTGTCATCTTAAGCATTTGGACAACTATTCTGTACTTTAGAAGATTATCAACACCTGTATAATCAAAAAGAACCTGTAGAACTGGTATTTAACTGGATGCGTTCAACAGGTGGCTGGATGAAAGAGTTACCATCAAGCCTGAAGTCCAAAAATTTGTATAGCCAATCAAAGCAGATGCTCAGTTTTCATTTTTTTGCAGAAAACTCAGAACAAGATAATTGCATAGCTCTTCGATTTTGGAGGCAATATGTGTAATGAACGCAGACTTGCAAAAAGAAAACAAAATTCTGCATGCATACCTTAAAATAAATGTTCCATCTCTTTCTACAAATTGAATAGTTAATAGACATTCACTATTAACAAAGACTCCTTCATGGATTACTGCCTTGTTGTGGCGAATGAAGCTATGAGCTATGCCGTGCAGGGCCACCCAAGACGGACAGGTCATAGCAGAGAGTTCTGACAAAATGTGATCCACTGGAGAAGGAAATGGCAACCCACTCCAGTATCTTTGCCATGAAAACCCCATGGACAGTACCAAAAGGCAAAAAGATATGACGCTGGAAGATGAGCCCCTCAGGTCGGAAGGTGTCCAATATGCTACTGGGGAAGAGCAGAGGGCTAGTACTAGTAGCGCCAGAAAGAGTGAAGCAAAGAATAGCTTCAGGACAAACGAAAGCATGATGCAAAGAAGAATGCAGCCCCAATCACTTCATTCTCTTCAAGGCTGCTTTCAGCTTTTTTAAAACATGGGGACATTCCAAACAAATAATTCAGATAGGTAGGTTGTTCCTTTTTCAGAAATGGCTTTTAATATAAACTATAGGGTATCATCAAACAAATTACAAATTTAAGAAAATAAAGAATGTAAAAAGAAAGGACTGATGATCAACATATCACATTTTCAGTACACTTCTCATATTACGGTTGAAATAAATGTAAGAATTTCAGGATGGATGTCTGCAAGGGAAAGGGGAAAAGGAAGGGCAAGGGCAAGAGACTAAAAGTCACAACATGTGCGTGATGACGTCACCATGCCCTGCCTTACCTACTTGCATCAGGCATTGGAATGCAAGAATGCAATGGTGGTAGTTGCTCAATGAGGTCTCTGCACTTGGGTTTTGGCATAACTGAATTATGCTAAGGATGCCATTAGTCTCAAGAAAGCAGAGGAAGTTGAAAACAGATTTACTTCAAAATCCCATTCTACAGTGTCCACTTTGTAATGGTCAAAGACAGCTAGAAATTTGAATTTTATATATACTTGCAAAAAACTTTCTCATGGGTAAAACCTTGAATCAACATAGAACGTCTGCGATATGGTGAGGGCTGAATATCTCCCAAATAGTCAGGAAGCTGCTAATTGCCTTGGTTCTTCTCAGTTCCTCTATTTCTACATCCGTTGGGCTGCCTCTTCTTCATCACTTCTGTTGCTTAGGCTCATCTGCTGACTTTCATATCAATGTCCCCTCAATTCTTTAATGCTGTAATTATATTTTAATGAGGCAATACCGGCAACCAATCCACACACAACCTCTCACAATAGTTAATTAATAAAAAATTGATTTCGAAGGAAAAAACATAAGATAGAATCTAGTTCACATAGAAATAATGCTCATAATTTCTTTTTTCTTAGGTGTGGAAGAGACAAATTATTTTACCTGAAAACATTAAGCGCCAGAACCACAGGAACCCCAAACTGCTGGGTAATTTGAATTTGCTTCAGCAAGTTGCTGCAACCATCTGACACCAGCTTGAGATTCTGTATGGGGAATGAAAGAAAACCAACAACAAATATAAATGTGTTCTGTTTGTTTATTCTTAATAGAAAAATATTTTATTACTGTGCACTTAATATACAATAAGGATCAGTGCAATGAATTTCTGTCCACCTACATTAGTTCTTATGTCCAACTACCTTAACCAGAAATGCCTGTCAAACTCCCTATAAAGAAATGTAAATGTGCTAAGAGGAAAAAAAAAAGATATGGGAAATTGAATAGAAATTGCCCATCTCCCTCTTATATATTAATTCCCTTCTTTCCTGTGATATAATTATTTGTTAGATTTATATCTTTCTACCTTCTAGAAGTGACAAGTGGGTTACATAGGGATCTCCATTCATTTTATTCCTGTAGCAGCAATCTTTTGAAGTAGATTGGGCTGAGACAGTGACTGGCCCAAAGTCACTCAGTTAATTTCCACAACTGAGGGGATACTTGAATATGGACTAGAATGTGAAACTGCTTCTACTGAAAACCTTACAAGTCTACTATGGTTGATACATAAATGAAATTACATTCACTGATAATATCTACATAGCAATATTTTTAGTGCTATTATTGGCTGATCAAGATGTATCAGTGAATTCACATCCCTGGCCACATGGACTTGCAGTATGAGATTTTCAGAGCATTTTGAGATCATTGCTACCTTCAACATTTTTGGGAGCACCACTTAAAAGGTGCACGTGCACATGCTCACACTATATATATATATATATATATATATATATATATAATTAGTTAGGTCAAGGACCCAGGGAAAGTAAGGGAAGTAAAAAAGAATCAACCTTGGAATCTGAATGGAAGAAAAAAAGTAAGTGTGTGAAAACTGAGAAGAGAAATACTAGCAATGGATTATGTGAATACAAGTGCTTGTTTCTGAAAGACAAGAAGCATTATCCTTTCACAGCAAATTGTTTAAGCCAGGGGTCCCCAACCTGTGGGCTGCAGCACGGTAGTGGGCCATGGGACAGGCTGGAGCCGCAAGGCGCGAAAACAGGCTGCTGCCGCACCGTGAGGTGCAAAAATGGGACTCTGCCGCACTGCGAGGTACAAAAATGGGATGCCGCTATGCGGCGAAACACAAAAAAGGGATGCCACCAGGCTGTGAGGCACAAAAATGGGCTGCCCCCATACCACAGGGTGCAAAAACGGGCTGCCACTACGCCACGCAAAAACGGGATGCCGCCATGCCTTGGGGCGTGAAAACGGGCCGCCGCCATGCCTCGGGGGGTGAAAATGGGATGCTGCCATGCCACGAGGAGCAAAAACGGGATGCCACCATGCTGTGAGGTGCAAAAATGGGCTGCCGCTGCGCCACAGAGCACAAAAATGGGATGCTGCCACGTCGCGCAAAAACGGACCACCGCTGTGCCTTGCGGTGCGAAAATAGGCTGTCGCTGCATTGCAGAGCATGGAAATGGGGCACTGCACCATGCAAGAATGGGGCAGGGCTAGTATCACATGGGTGCTAGCCCCACCCCATTTGTATCATGCGCGTGCTCACAGCCCTGTGCGCATGCGCTCGCACTTGAAAAATACTTTCCCCTCCCTTTCCCTTGGTCTGCCAACCAAGAAAGGTTGGTGACCTCTGGTTTAAGCAACTCACAACTGTATTCAGAACCTCTGACTTTGTTATTTTTTGCCATTAAAAAGCTGGTGATATTCCAGAGACAAGTTTGTTTAAATACCAAATTTAATTTCCATCTTCTTCCTCCTAGTGAAACCCAAAACAATTTACAAGCAAACAATAAGAACGGTTTTAAATAAATCATCATACTATTACCATCGCCCCTTAAAAATAATGCAAACAAAAGTTACAAAAGGCAAGTTAACATTTGGTTAATGTAGCCTTACAATAAAGATACCACTAGTATTCCTGAGTTGTTCCTAACTCCTTTAGGTCAGCCTATGGTTGGAAGCTTACAGTATGTAATTGAACAAAATATTTGAACAAATAAACAAATATCCCCAGTCTTAGCATTGTGAATTGTACTTTCTGGAATTATGAGGAGGGCCTCCCTAGGTAACCTTTTTATGTGAGTTGGATGGCATTGGGAGAAAAAGACATTTCAATACGTTGGATTAAGCCATTTAGTAATAGCTATTTGGGGGAAATATTTCTAAAAAATGGATTTTAATATAGACAGGAAATGTTCTCACCTCTTCTGTGTATTCTTTCTTAAGAGGTGCACCAGCTATAACCTGAAATTACAAACAAATAATTAAAGAATAGTCAAACATTTAGACACACCTAAAATATGTGATCATCATGATTTCTAGAATAGAGAAACCCTGCAAAAATTTTATTTGAATATTTACATAAAAACTATTAATGTTACTTTGAACATATATTTTTAATTACCAGGATTTTAATATGGGGATTTTGGAATAGTGTTTTTCCCCTTAAATTTGTACTATTGTATATCTGACTAAACAAATCTCTAGTATTTTGCAACTCAAGTTTTAATCTGAAAATACAGCTATTTCAATGAATGTTTTTAAGTTAGAGTACTTAATAATTAACCATACTTTCTGTGCTAGAAAATGATTTTTTCTAACCCCAATGGGAATTTGAAGAAGAAACAATTGTAGGAGGAAGTCTCAGATCCTTCTTTCTGCCTTGAGAAGTACTCCCCTGCTTCCCATCTCCGCTCCAATTCATGTCATCCATCAGATATCCTACGTGATTAAATCAACTTAAGAAAAATATAGCCGAGCAAGAGAAACCATATGAAAGGAAGGTTAAGGAACCTCTGCTCTTGGATTATATTCTGTGAACTGGTTAGAAGTTTCAGTGGGCACAAAAACAAATGAGGCAAACTATATTCCTTCATTTGCTCATTCACAAAGCCAGAGTTCATAACAGAAAAGACAACAATAAACCATAGCTTCAAACTGTGATTTATAGCCTAATCCTAAGTATGACTTAATCCCTAACTCTGTTTGCCCATCACATAAGCCCTTTAAAATCAGCCTAACAGCTTACTACAATATGTCAATCCAGTTAATAAATTCCAGCTTCCTACTAAGAAATCATGTTCTTGCCAAATCCTAAATAATCCTATTACTCAAAAACAATTACTAAGAAGTATAAGTCTAGTAAACTACACCTGGCAATAGTTCAGTGGAAATAAGAGAAAAAAGGAAATGAAAAGAAAAGAAAAGATAAAAGAAAAGAAAAGAAAAGAAATCCTTACATTGGAGAGTGAACTGAAAAAGTTCAGGAGAAAACATTTAGTTCAGTTGGTCAGTTGTTTTTCTTGCTTAAACTGAATATTTTATTTAGTGAAAAAATGGTGAACTACACTTAAAAAAAAAATCAATTGTGCAGTCTCTTTGAGGTCTCAAAGAAATGCATTTCCCATACAAACAAACAAACAAACAAGGGTTGTCAGATATAGAATCATTGATATTTTTTAACTGAGTCTGTACCCAAAAGAAGTGAAGAGAGTACAAATATTAAGGCTGCATCCCAGAAAAACATATTGCAGCTGCATTACACCAAGATGAATGAATTTTATACTTCCCAAAATGGAAGCAACAAGGCACATTTGCAAAATATTAATATTTTCAATGGGGAGGGGAGGGAAGGTTAAAAAAAAAGGTAATTTGCAGAAAGATTTTAAAAATAAGGATGCAAAAACCAAAACTTGTGGTACTTTTAGCATGACGTTAACGTATTAATGTAAAAGATTGCCATTGGACAAATCTGGGCAAACACTAAATGGTAGCAGAGTTGAGAGTTTTTGGTGATTCTTTGGCATCATCCAACTTTTTGCAGCTCATATATAGTAGCTTTAAGCGTGAAGAATGAGTACAGCAAAAATAGAAACAAGACATGTGTAAAGGTGTAAAGGCACCGATGGATTATAACCAAAGTAGTTAGCATATAATCTTGGAACAATTAGTACTTGTAGTTAAACATCAGCATCCAGTGGCATAGAAATTTGAAAAACCTTGGGAAAAGGGGGAGGGGAGGGAAGGATCAAGCTCAAACAAGAAATTAAAATTAAATGAAAGAAAAAAGTGAGGAATCAAAAGATAAAAGCCAGACTGCATGCCTGGATGACAGGCTGAGAGAACAGAAAGTAACACAAGAATTTTGGGAGGGAAGACAGAAGATATAGGCTCTAATATATGTACCTCAAAGTATTGCTACAATCAGAATTTTTTTTTAAAAAAAAGATAAAGAAACAGGGTGCAATTTAGTAAAGTTGAGTACTTTTAAATTCCATACAATTAATAATTCCCTCCCAATGAATTTAACAGATCAAAGTTCTTACCTTTGATTGGAATGTACCTACAGTTGGCTCAAATAAGGAAATAATTAGGGGGATGTAGGAAAAAGACTTAGGAACTAGCAGTGGGTGATAGTTCAAACTGTGGGACCATAAGCCAGTTATTGCAATGGGAAGGATGAACCTCAAGGGTTAAAAAAAAAAAAGTAAAAAAAATAGCAAGCAGATTTGATTCCATTTCCTAAACTTCTTAAGCCGTGTAGAGAGCCTTCCTTTGAATACCTCTAAAACTATTGTCTCTTGACAATAAAGAGGATGAGACTGTTAATTGGCTTGCAATGCGCTAGGAGTCATTTCAACCAGTTCCAAAACTGAAATGTTTATACATATTTCAAATGATAAGTTGTTTAAAAAGTAGGGAGTTCTGAAGATTTCTTCTCTGTTTTATTTGAGAGGTAGAGACACTTACATTTGGCCCCCCTCCATGCATCTTCAAAGCCCTCACTGTAGCCACAAGCACAACCACACTGGGAATCAAGCCAGAAGCTCTGCATTTGATGTTGAAGAATTTCTCCATCCCAATATCAGCACCGAAACCGGCTTCAGTTACTGTTAGGAATAAAGGGTTAATTTAAGTTAACGTGGATCAGTGAACCCAGGAAATGTTGCTATTTGAGGGCTATCACAGTTCAGTATATACACAAGTCCTCCAACTGTTAAAATGTGTTACTAGAGCAATTCTGGTATTATACAGCCAAATAATTACTTAATGCAAATAGTTATTTGTTGTTTACTTCTTAGATTTTTACCCCACTTTTCCTTCAGAAAAACATATATAGATTTTTATCTTTTCCCACCACAACAAGAAGCCTGGTTTTTTTTTTTCCAGACTTTAGCTACTGCCTGAAGCACACACATCATCAAGTTCAGATTAGAAAGCTCTTTCCACATATTGAGAAACGTCTTTTGCACAAAGGCTGCCACTTCAGTCCACTTTCACAAGTCAGAGGCTTTACCAAATCTTCACGCAGTTTGGAAAATCTTTACATGATCAGGAACAAGATGTTCACATGATAAACTGCCTTAAAAGTACCTCTCATACATCAGCTGGAATGTAGTTAAGTTTTAAACAGAATTATTGAAACCAAAGGGTCTTATTAATAAAATTAATACAGGTTTACTGATTTTAATGCATCTGTTCCAAGCAAGGATCTAACCTGTTATTCTTTGGTGAAGACTTCATGCCATTAGTTCTGAAAAGGTCTTATATTGATGGCTGAAGGCCTGCAGCCAAGAGAGAATCTTACCTAAAGCCACGTCATGGAATTCTTGCTGTAAGTGTGACCTCCCACTAACTTTGGGGAGCTTCATAATTGACAAAATGGCAGATGAGGCATCACAGTGCAAACCCTGCCCCTTTTCTACAAGTGTCAACATTGCATCTTCAGAATGGGCTGCGATTGCTCTGTCTGCCATCTTGCCAATTTTGACACACCTACCCATCAACTCTGAACTCATATGCAAAGGATTCTAATCTTCATCAGGATTATACACTGCATAATATATAGAAAGCACTAGGAAGAAACTGTCGTAAAAACAGTATCAGCCTTTTAAGGCAGATCAGTTCAGGAAACAGATTATGGGAACATTGTTTATTGTTGTAGAATGTAACAACAGAATCTTGAAAGCTTGTCAGATTTTCTTTCCACTCCATTTTATACCAAACTGATTCAAAGCAGGGTTATTTTGAGTTTCTTTCTCATACTTTCCCAGGACTGAGTTGCTGTTTTTTTCTTCCCTATTCCTCCATCAAGATTACATTCTTTTACAAACAGGCTAATCGCTCCTGAATAAAAGATATGATATGAATATTAATGTGTCACTGTCATACTCTAAACATAAGTATAAGGACATAGTGTTTATTTATTTAGTCAATGAATTTTTTTCAATTTTAAAAGAGCAATTATAAAGTGAAACAAACTAATACCGCATATACTAAAAGACAAATCACATGATATTACATCCACACCTGTATTATTGTAATAGTATATTGACTACCCCAGTAATGATAAGTTTAAAATGTATGATTAAAAATAGTATTAAAATAGTTAACAGATGAAACATAATTAAGTAATATTGATCAGATAATGAACCATAGGACTAGTATTCTATGTAAGTAAGTAGCTGCCATTGTATGATCCAAGGAAAATGTGCTTATGGTTCATCAGTGAACTGATATTTACTTACAACCCATATATCATTTAAAGAAAACATTATTACTGCACATTTTAAATTACAGTTATTTTCAGAAAACAAATGAATATAAGATTTTAGGTAAAAAATCCAGTCAGCCAATCCACATTTGGATCTTTTTATTTTATTACTTGTTTCCTCATTTACTTTAGCTTGAACTGGGAAAAACTGAGGTACAAAGCATCAAAAATATTTAATGCAATGAATCTGGGGACTGAAAACATCATAAGTCTGACAAACACAAAGTCAGGAGTACAGACACTCTGACTAGTGGAGAGGAAGGAAACAGGATGCAGTGTAAAGGCCACTAGGATGAAGGTAACCAACTGCAAAGGAAATAAAACAGAGAGTAAATGTAAAGATAAAGCCATGTGCCAAAGCCATGTACTTTGACCCTTGTTTGTGCTCAAATATTCAACACAATCACTTTTGTATTATTTCCTACTGGCAAATCAGAGTGCCAATGAAAATATAACCAGATAGAGGCCAGTAGGACAAAAATGATTCCAACTAGTCTTTGTTTAATAATCATGTAACTCTGGAGGCTAGTTATGTAGATATAACTAAATAAGTGTTCCATTTCAAGGCTCTTTGTTTGTATAAAGCTCTTCAGGCATTCATACTATGTGTAATTCTACATATAAGGAGAAGAAACCAAAGTAAGCCTATTAGCTCAGCTTGGCTCTCACACCATCCTCTTTGCTTTCCAGGAGTGGAGTGTGAAATAGAAAGAATATCTTTTGTGTAAATGAAAATCAGGGTTCCAAAAGAAGGCTCTTGCGGTCCACAAGAGTTTTCTCTCCATATGAAAGAAGAGTAACAACAAGAATGAAAACTACATTTGACTCCTGTCATTGGGTTATCTGAGTTATTAGAATCCATTAACAAAGCTGTGTGTGTTTGTGTCTGAATATACACCCAAGTTTTTTTTCTTAAGGTGGAGAGAGAGAGAGAGAGAGAGAGAGAGAGAGAGAGAGAGAGAGAGAGAGAGAAGATGGGGGAGGAAAGACAAATAAAAGGAAATGCCTTTATTCCCCCCCTCCCCCACTAAAGTAGATAACATATGTGAATGCATATAATCTCACTTACACTATCTGGGAAATTAAAAAAACAACAACTCCAGACATTCTGACAATTCAGCATTTATGGTACACATCACCTACACTTTTAGTGCAATTATTAACATGGAACATGCTTTTAGAAAGCATTTTTACAGACTACTAAATTATAAACTAAAACTCAACAATATACAAAGAGAAGAAAGCCGTCACTATGTTATAGCTTAACACAGTTCCATATGAGGTCTGATTCCAATAATCAACTTTAACATAGCAGGGAACCTTTAAAAAATCAGACATTTTTGTTTGGAAGGACACAAAATGAAATAGATAAGAACATTATCTACTATTAAAATCTCATAAACAGGTAGATTTCAACAAAACAAATCTTTGCACAGTAAGCATTTAGGGTCAACACATCAAAATCAAAAACCAAAACAGCACACTGGAAGAGAGCACTAGAAAATATGCACACTAGGCTAAGTTTTAGGACATGGAATAGTGGACGCCAAATTCCAGAACAATGCAAGAGGAAATGGAAATTCTGAATTGCTGGTGGCCATATAATTCTACGATGTAAACATAGTTCTCCTTCTGCAGCTGTCAGCAAGGAAACTATGGAGTTCAAAGTTACAGAAGCACATGAACTTTAACCCCAGGGATCCAAGGCATTTTGGTTGGGGAGCAAGGCTCAGTGTTTCTTGTAAAAGAGCACATTGCTAAACACAACAGCTGCCAAAATAAACCAGGATAGATCGAGATCCATCTGAAAGGATGCCACATTTTTTTTGTTAGAACAGCAAGGGTAAATGAACTAGATGTTTTTACAACATGACCCCACATCTCTTCCTAAATGAGCAATTGTGGAATGTAGTACTCTCAGATCTTTCCACGTGTTCCAAATGACTCCATAAACTTGCTCTGCTTTGTAAATTTCTAATATATTTCAGATGCTCGTGGTCGTATAATGCATGTTTTAAATCATACAAACCTGGGCTGGAAGGAAAAAAAGACATATATAATGTACATGTATTACTTTATCTTTATAGAATGGCGTTTGAGGATTCAAACTATTCAACATTTTGAGATAAATGAGCAAATCTTTCCAAGAACAGCAGCTGGGCTCTAGAGGGATAGAGTCTGCATGGAATTACAGAGGATGATTACAGAGACTGGACCAAATCACATCCTCTCCTCATTCAAATGTACTGTTCTCTGAAGCTCTTTTTGGTTTAAAATAACAACTTTGGAGGGAAAAAAAAGAGAGAGGGGGAATTGAGAGAGTGGTTCAAGTAACTGACACATCAATATTTGTTTTCAATTATGTATACAGGTAGTCCTTGACTTACAACAGTTTGTTTAGTGACCGTTCAATTTTACAACGGCACTGAAAAAAGTAACTTATGACCATTTTTCACTGTTACAACCTTTCCAGCACTCCCATGATCATGTGATCAAAATTCAGATGCTTGGCAACTGGTTCATATTTATGACGGTTGCAGTGTCCCGGGGTCATGTGATCACCTTTTGTAACCTTCTGACAAGCAAAGTCAATGGGGAAGCCAGATTCACTTAACAACCGGGTTACTAACTTATCAACTGCAGTGATTCACTTAACAACTGAGGCAAGAAAGGTTGTAAAACAGGGCAAAATTCACTTAACAAATGTCTCATTTAACAACAGAAATGTTGGGATCAATTGTGGTCATAAATCAAGGACTACCTGTAATGGATTTACCATCAGTGTCTGCCTATCCTAGGGTGAGCAATCTCTAGCTCCAAAGCTGGATGAAGCCTCCAAGTCCAATTTTGCTCCTCCTTTTCTGATCTTGATTGGTAAAAATTGATGGCAGAGGGGTTTTGTTTTTTGGTAATTTTTGAGTTAAAAACTTTGAAAATGATTCCATAAGTCCTGAAATATATTTTTCTTGAAAAACAAATCCCAATGTATGATTTTTTCTGTCACTACTTTGCACCATCACCTGAGCTATCTTTTTGTCTATACAAAAAATAACTTTGAATTTTTGTCCAAAGAATTTCTGTTAATTGATAGTTGGATTAATATGTGACCTAAAACAATAGATTTTATCAGCATTCCAGTGAACTACAGGCAGTTTTTCCATAACTTATTGTCAAAAAGGTGTTGTGGTTGATTAATAATTATATGTAATTTGGTCAAAGTGGGGCAATGTTTTGATGGCTCAATTGCCATTGGGTGGGGAGGAAACCAAATACTAAGAGATTCTCCATATATTTACCGTAAACTATGTTTTCCTCTTACTGCAGAAGAGATCCTACTCAGCTGATAGAACAGTGTGGACAAAGTATTTATTCTATGCCATGTAATCATTATAGACATGGGGATTTCTTACTGTTTCAATTGCAAAATGAAGCCTTGCATTAATTTATCAACATAGGAAACAATGAGAGGCATCATAACATTCCCAGATTGAATATTACATAATTTTCAATGATGTCATAATAAACTTTTTGTGTGAGATGGAAGCAATTACTACAGAGCTCCAAGAGATTACCCATAAAGGTGAACCAATGATCCTCTAATGAAATGTAGTTGGACGAGAAAGCTGATTTCCAACTCCAAACTGCTGCCTATGGAATTTCGGATGCATGTCTGACTCTAGCCTTATTCACAAATATCTACCTGCTTCCCAATTAATGGTTGATTTGCCCTTGAATTTTCTCATTCACTTTTGCTTTTTATATGAAGATAAATTGCACAAATCAGGCATGGGATGAGGAGGAGGACCAGCTGCTACCATTTCCTGCCTCCTGCATATCTAACTTGAACTGGAGAATCCCTTTATTTTGTGAACTGATAAGAATAAGTTATGAGAAGTAGCTCTTTTGACAGTGTGCTAAATCTGAGGGAGGGAGGGAGGGAGGGAGGGAGGGAAGGAAGGAAGGAAGGAAGGAAGGAAGGAAGGAAGGAAGGAAGGAAGGAAGGAAGGAAGGAAGGAAGGAAGGAAGGAAGGAAGGAAGGAAGGGAAGGAAGGAAAGAAGAGATCTAGGATATTTTGGCTATGGCTGACAAAGAATTTCTCTGTGTTAGTTCTATTTTCTATTTAGCTCTATAAGTTTCAGCTGATACAGTGGTGCAGAAAGTTATCTTTGTCTCCAAGAACAGCACGTTACACCTCCACTCAACAAGCTGCACTGGCTGCCAGATTGTTTCCGGATCCAATTCACATTGCTGATTTTGATCTTTAAAATCCTTCATGTCATGGGAGGGTATGCCTTTCCCTATTACGGCAGCCTGTTCCCTTAGATTCGGCAGAGAGGGCATGCTGCAGGTACCATTGTCAAGGCATCAACAGCACCCGCCTTATGGAACATTCTCCCACCTTCATCCCTGTTAATGTTCAGGAAGTCCCTCAAAACCTGGGAGTCCCAGGGAACAAGCGATATTTTAAAGTGGCTCTCTGGCTGTGGTTAATATGTGGTTTATATACTTAGTATCTTTGGTTGTGGTTTGTCTACTATATTTTATAATATTTAAATTTTTAATAATGATTGTTCATATTTTACATTGTTTTTTATAATATTTATTTCATATTTTTACTTTATTACTTTAGACTGCCCAGGTACTTCTAGTGAAGCTATGATAGATAGATCGATAGATAGATAGACAGACAGACAGACAGACAGACAGATTTTGCTATGTGGAAAATCTGTGGAAGTCTTGTATATTAGGTCTATAAATTATAATGAGATATGGTGATGATCAATATTTGGTACCAGACATGTACAGAATAGAAAATTCACACTCTGACTCATCAATATTTTGTAAAGGTCACAAGTGAAAACAAACATTGAAAAGAAAAAGGTAATTTTTTTCTTTTATATGACAAACTTCAAGAGGTTTTAAAAACATTTGGCATACACTAGAAAGTTGCTAGGTTTTAGGGAAATCCTTCTGTCTTGCGACTTGCTTTTCTTATGCAGCGTGCATCTTTGCAAGCTGGCAGGGAATGTAACAGCTGCTGTTGCTATACATTTTGAAAAATGTTCTCACAGGAGATTAAACTGTGAAACAAACCCAATTCGCTTATTATTGTGCAGCCTGTACTACAATAATAGAACATATTTTTTTCCCAGCACAATTCCAAGGACAGACCTATTCTAGAAAGCCTTATATAGCATGAAATCTGTAAGATTGACTTTATATTCTTGGGTGCTTTGATTCAGGAACAGATCTTGTTATTATTGTTACAATCATAATGCTCAAGTCTGTTGGTTTTTCTGGAGACCTTCATAACAATGCATGGTCAGCTGCAACAATACATGTCTTACTAACAGTTCCTTTTGGATGATCTCCCATTGCTTTAAGCTGCATATTGAAAAGAATAAGATTGTTTTGTTTTGGCCTGTCAGCTTCTACTAAGTCTTCCTCATTTGTCTTCAGAGTTCCTAGATAGCCCGTTTCTTTCTCGCACAGCCTTGGGCTTTGACTAAACAAGACTTTAGTTTTATGGATGGTGCCTTGACTGTCAGACAGATAAGATTATTGTGATAGTCACCTGATAAGTGTTTTCAATACCTTTCTTTCCCCCCAAGCTTAATCCAAGAAAACATCATTTGATTGTTCCTGACCTTCCAAATTATTCTCATGTCTCAATACAACACAGGACTCTTCACAGGTTCCTAATGTGACCCAAAGACCCATTTCAAGTAGTGGTGCTTAGGTTTACAGCTGTTCAGCCAGAAAACTTTCTACTCCGGGGAGTGTCTGCTCTTATTCCTCCCTCTAGTATTTTTTATTCTTCTTTGAAGAGAGTCTTCTTCTGGTTTTTTTTTGTATACTAACTTTTGTGATTTTAATAAACTTTTATGTTTTTCTATATTTATTTAACTTATATGCAAAGCTTGATTTTGCATTACTTGTGATATTGGTCTATCTACTAAGGAGGGAGTGAAAAGCTGACATGTCTAGTCCCATATAATTAAGGCCAGGAGGTAGCATTATTAAAATAATGACAACCTTTGTATTTGAGCAGCAGAGACTCTGAGAACTCTTCCTCTCTCACATAGTGGGATTAGGGGGAAGGTGCTAGATGGGTGTTCTAGAGTCTAGACAACTAGTGACAGCAGGTACTACAAAACACACACAGGAAGCAAGAATGGGTGTGAAGACCTAAAGGGCTTTGTGTAGGAGAAAAGACTTTTCCTTTATGGGCTCATCTTTTCCACTACATTCATTTATAAATAGCAGTATATACACAGAAAGGTAAGTAAGGCATAAATGAGATATGTAAACAAACATACACTTGCTGAGCGTACAATAGCATACATAATATATAGTATTAAACTTGTTTTCCTCCTTATATTCTTTGTTTAAATCTATGAGTTTGCATTTTATTTCTTAAAGATGAAATTTCATTGAAATAAGGCTTTTGGGAATTAGCCCAAAGATTCACTTCCTCTACATCACTGTGCTAATGGTTTCATTGGCATTGCTCCTACTGTTATCTATAGTGCCACTCCGGAGTATAAGATCTGGACTAAGGAAACATCAAGGAGATGAAAACTTTATGTTATTTTATTGCTTTGTATATTACTTCCACAATAAAGCAACTTTTAGAGTCTTAAAAATTTAGGTGATTGATTTTAAGTTTTAAGTAAACAAGCTTACATGCAACCACGGATTGCCAGAGATATTTTCCTGGAAATTAATCCACCCAATAGGAACATTAGATGGTAACAGCAATATATAGTGGACACTCTTTCACAGGAAACATCAAGCCATGGCCTTCTTTTTTTTCTCTACATATCATCACTGGGTCTCTCAAGAAAGCCAATTATTAACATTGTTTTCAAGGAGTAATCCGGCTTTTTATGGTGTTTGTCCTGAGAAGAGATAAGGCCGCTTGGGAAATCTTTGTTTAAAATATGATGTAATTCCAAATTATAGTCCTGTATGCTGGAAATATTATTTCCTAAAAGAAATAATTATTTGCAGACATTTGCTCATGACTTCGGATAAAATTGTATGCTTTCTTTTGTTGTTTGCAATCTTTTCTATTGTTTCGTGATATATTATTTCTAAGCTGGTCCCTTCAATACTACATTGTTTCTTAAGGACCAACAATTTGAATTAGGATAGAAAATATAATATATATATATATATATAGAAAAAAAAATCTATATTCCTTCAATTTCCCCTTTTTTACAATTCTCATTCGTATTTTATTTACTTATTTAATTCATATTTCTTAATTGCCCTTCTCCTTCGGATATATGTGGCTGGGATAAATTTTAATAGCTGTAACACAACAGGTTTTCGCTGATGGCTAGGTAAGCTATGCATTTAACCAACAAATAATTCAGCAAACGATCCACCTCTTCTAAAAGGTTTAGCATACTGTCTTACCAAGAAACATGATTTCCTACCTCTACTTACATGACTGGCTGCTAAGAGCATAGGAATACATCTTTTCTCCAGGGAAAAGCTATACTAAACCCTGGAATGGGATTTTTTTTAACAGCCTCTCAGGACATGTCCAGGGAACAAGGAAATATATGGGAAATACATCTTCCTGAATTTATTTTTACTTTCCAAATCCTCTCTCCTCAGGACCAAATCTTCTCAGTTAGACACAAGGGTCGGATCAACGGAATTTAAGGGTAGGGCTTTTGCCTGAATTCTGTGGGCCACATGGAGATGACTTTCAAGCTTGAGGTTCATTACATACTACAGAGAAAAAGGAAACAGTCTTCCAAGCTTGAGGTTTTTTTTTACATATTACATTTATGTGTATATTTAATAATAATTGCATATGTGTTATAATTGGACGGGAATTACCACTCTTCATCAGCATCGCAGTGCTATCTCTTGTAAATTATAAGTTTTTTTTTCATACCACCTGTTATCTGAAATGCAATAGGAAGTGAGATTAAATTGCAGCTAAACGCTAAGAGCAATGATTCTCCTTACACACAATTCTTAATTAATATTTGATCCAAAACCCAGGAAAAGATAACTTAAGATAAAATAATGGTAAGAAAGCATTAGATATTTTCTTAATTAGAAAAAGCAATAGTAGAGAGGCACTGTTATATCACAATATACTATTGCTAGGATTCTGAGTGCAACTCTCACTGGAACACTCATTGCATAGTGAATTTTCTGTGAAGTCAAGCAAACACAAACGGTCATAAACAACTTGGGACAATGCAAATATTAAGACTTGTGCTTATGTTGCCAAAAGAGGCTTACAGCTAAAGAACTGAGGTTTTGTTTCCTTTTTTGGAGAAAGGGCTATCACAAAAGAAATACAGCAAATCTCTTTACATTTATAAAAAGATTTTGGATAGCATCCATTTCACTTAAACATTGAGGCTGCAGTGGTTTTTTTTACCAGGGAATTTATAAACCTGCTGCAGACTTTGGAGTGTAGGTAGGCATAATAAACTGTATGCATGCTACATAGATAGCTCAGCCACTACCATGGGATATTTTATTTCAGTGATCATCTTAACTGTACCATAAAGTAAATAAATTATTTGGACAGCTGATAAAGGCTCCATTCTACTTATGTTTACAATATTGACAGTTTGCCAAAAGTTATCCAGTTATCTGCTATTGCAATAACAGAAAAAGCCCGTGTGCCAAAGGAGGCAGGGGAAGAGGAGAAGTTATGGATCTTTGTATGCTTTATATATACTAAACAAGACAACGCCCTTCACTTCTATATTAAAATAATTAAATCTGTAATGTATTCCCCTTGACAAAGGTTGTGATAAAAAGCAAACAGGTCAGGACAAAATACAATACAGTTACCTAAATTCTGTATTCAGTGACTCATTTATACGTCTATTCCTGTTCTTGATTTATGGCATCACCATTCTTTAGTTACAGACCATTCCAGACTTTACAAGGGTGAAATAACTGCAGGGCTACATGCAGTGTTTCAGTAACATGGATACTAAGAGCCAATGCATTTTATTTTCAGTTCCAAAAGAAGAATTAATTCATCGTATCTGTTTCACGTGTGAATCCACTCATCTGAATTTTTTAATAAGGAAATAATTCACTATGTTATTTTGCAAGCAAAATAAGTAAACCCCCAAAGTATAGCAGGCCTCTACAAATTATCAGTACAGATTGTTTTAGATACTTATAGAATGAGCTTTCAGGGTGGCATGCAGTAAAACATACCTAAAATCAATAGAAACACATAATAAAACAGTGTCAATTAAAAAAGCTGCTAAAAGCAGCAGAGGCTAAAAAACACCAGATAAAACTAGTTGAAAGCCTAAAGCATCAAGGGATGTTAGAAAACCTGGAAGAATTAGAACAGGAGGCATCAGGCATCCTAGGAAAGTTATCTCATGGGGAGGGGGTGTTTGTGTGAGGGATGGAAAGATCTATTCCAGAGAAGTTATCTGCCATATTTAAATTAAAAACTTTGTAAATTGATTATGCAGAATCAGGCCATTGATTCCATTGTAGAACAGACGTCTGAACAGGACCAGAAACAGTTGGAAGAAATCATAGGGAAACAAATTTAGGCAAGGTGTAAGGTAAAGGTAAAAGTTTCCCCTGACCATTTGTGCCTGACTCTAGGGGGCAGTGCTCATCTCCACTTCTTAACTGAGAGAGCCAGCATTGTCTGAAGACATTTCCAGGGTCATGCTGGCCACATGACTATATACGCCAAGGAGCACAGAACCTTGTTACCTTGCCACGGAAGTGGTACCTATTTTTCTACTTGCATTTGCATGCTTTCGAACTGCTAGGTTGGCAGGAGATGGGGCAAGAACGGGAGCCATTGTGCAGTGCTCAGGTTTCCAATTGCCGACCTTCTGGTCAATAAGGCCTAGTGTCTTAACTGTTAGGTCACCACGTCGCTCAGGCTAGATGTAAGGAGACATTTCTGGATAGCCGGAGCTGACACCAGTGAAACAGGTTGTCTCAGACACAGATATGTTCCCTTTTATTGGAGATCTTCAAATAGAGGCTGGATAGCTACTTGTCTGAAATGTATTAGCAGATCTTGAATTGGGAAGGAAGTTGGACAGAATGACTTCTGAAGTCCCTCCTAATACTATGATCCTAGGATTCAGAGCTATTATTACTAATCAGTTCAGCGTGGTGTCAGAAAAGTTTTCTTCCCCTGTCTTTACCTGAACAAAGCAGAGAATGTCTCGGATTCCGGGAAGCAAAGCCTATGATCTATCATTAACAAAAGACACCTATCTAAGCAGAAATATTATCTTCGCTTTCACTAAGACTACATGAAACAGTGGAATTCACAGTCCTCCTTTCATCTGGTATGCTCTGGAGCACTACAGAAGTGTTTAAAAAGTACTTCTTTAATATGTATCCCATGCCACTGTGAAAACTGTTTCAATGACATTAATTTGACTGTCTCTAATGTCAGCAGAATTTTAATGTTTTTAATGTAGAATCCCAAATAAGTAAATAAACCAAACGGAAAATTTCACAAACAAATGCCGTTAAATAATATATAGTTGGGCATTCACTCCTAAGAACACATTTCAGACTAAACTGTTTCAGACCTACATCAGTATGCTAAAATAATATTAGTTTTCTCACCTACAAATCCTTCTTTGCCGACCAATTTAAGGGCAAGCATGTCTGCCAAAACTGAAGAATTGCCATGTGCAATATTTGCAAAAGGTCCAGCATGCACAAAAACTGGAGTACCCTAGAAGAAAATAATAAGAACAGATAGGCATATTGAATTCCCCACTAAAGCTTAAATCGAAGTGACATTAAGAACAAGAGAGCAATCATTTTACATTAAATTTTACAGCATTCTGAAGTTATATCAAACAACTGGCATGGATAAGGAGGTAGTATATTGGTATAATACAACCAATATTCCAGGGCAATCACATGTTGCTGATTGTGCCATATTTCAGCATGTAGCATATTATTAAACACAGTCCCTAAACACATAATTACACTTTTTTGTTGCAAATCAAGGTTCACCTTTTGAGTTATGTCATAACAATTTCATTATTAATGTGTAGAATTAATTATCTTACTCTATAATCCATATCTGCAGCCTCTCCACCATCTGGTTTTCTTTGTACAGAGCTGCTGTGACCTGCAACTAAGCCCGCTCCTTCAATCAACTCATTGTCATAACTCAAGTTTTTTAAAATTAGACCATGTATATCAGGCTGTAAAGTATGTATACCCTTCTTATATGAGAATAAACACCACAGAATCAAACGAATCTTCTTGCTTTGGGCACATACATTGAATTTCACAGGTAGAAAGTAAAAATCTAATAGAGTATCTGCTAATTCTTTTTCACTGTTACATCTGTGGGGTTCTCAACTGATTCAATTGATGTAAAATTCCTCTGAGAAGAACTGCGACTGCAGACAGCTCTAGAAGTAGCAAATTAATTAGATCCTTAAATAATTTGCTGTTTCTAGAGCTCTCTGCAGGTTTCAGGCTGGGTACAACATGGGAACCAAACTGGTTGTGTTTGGGGATGGGGACCAGGATCCTTCTTCTGGGGCAGGAACAGATTCCAACTAAATCCCTCCAAGATAGAATCACATGATCCCAGAGAAATTCCATCTGAATGGGATTATACTCTCATACACACACAGAGATTGGCTACAAACTAAAGGTTCATCTAGATTCAAAACTCCTACTTGAAGAACAAATGGAAACAGTGGCTAGAGGGCTTTTGCACAGCTACATACTGTCTGCCATTTGCAACTATTCCTGGACCAAGAGGACCTGTTCAGGGTCACTCATGCTTGCATTCATCTTCCATTTCAAGTACCATAACGTGTTCTACCAAGGGACCTTGAAGAGCTTTCAGAAGCTACATCTGGTCCAAAATATGGCAGCTTGGGTACAGATGATGTGGATGCTTCACTTTTCATTGCTTCAGGAGATGCACTGGTGACAGGTGTGATTAAAGGTACTGGTTGTCATTTTTAATGCCC
This sequence comes from Azemiops feae, assembly GCA_023970755.1. Taxonomy (NCBI): domain Eukaryota; kingdom Metazoa; phylum Chordata; class Lepidosauria; order Squamata; family Viperidae; genus Azemiops; species Azemiops feae. The sequence continues at coordinate 3,819,481 of JALGBA010004278.1, read as the reverse complement.
TGTTTGGCTCTGGACCTGGACCATCTTCTTCTGTGGGTGAAGGTTCGTTCTCCAAACTTCTGTATTTCACTTCTGAACTGAACTGAAGAAGCTTCTTGGATGAGAAGCGAAATGTCTTCAAGGAAAAACAAAGAAAGTCCAGTTGCCTTTTGAAAAAAGCACTTTTGGGTCACACTGAAGACTTCTTTTTCATTTCCCAATCTTCTTTGGCCTCATTACTCTCATAATCCCAGAAGCCATTGGTACAGACTTGGGCAATACGTGGGGTGGGGAATTTGTTCTGTGAGTGAACCCCATTTTTCTAGGAGATGAATAGCAATGAGCGTACTCTTAAAATGTTCAAAACTTTAAAAACATATGCTAGCAACTTAGATTTATGAAGAAAGAAATGAAGCCTCGGATTACAGATGACTGGACCCACCTCCAAAGTCTGCATCAATGTTGGTTTAATTGCATCCTTCATCAAAACTGCCAAAGCACCAGTTACTCCCTAAAACAAAGAGATTTTTGTTTTAGTTTTAAGGTTAATGTTATTTGAATCTAAGAAGAAGTTCAAGCAAACTAACCCAAGGCATCAGGTAATTTAGGTAAAAACAAACAAACCTAGTAAGGATGAAGCTAGAATTGATTATTCTGGCTTTATAGAATGATGGTATCACAAATTAAAAGAAATAAGAAAAAAAGAATGGCCTCAATTTCTATAAACTGTAAATAAGTTTCTGATTTACAACATTTAAACATTATAATTTGAAAGAAGTAACCTGTACCAAATGTAAAAATATGTCAAGGCACAGGTCAACAAAGTGTTATGCGGTTTGATAACTTGACATTGTTCGAGATTACTACCTTTCCCAGGGCTTCTACAAGTGTTAGAAAGGGGAGATCTCCCTTAGATTGCGTTGGATTCAGGAGAAATCAAAAGTAGTGTTTGTAAACACAAATTTTCTAGTTCATTCATGCTGCTTTCTATAACCCGCATTGCTGACGTCCTCAGCCTGATGCTCAGGAATTTGAATGTACTGTGGACCTTTCCCCAAATGTCTAGCAAGTTTCTTGTCCCACCTATAAAGCATCAGCCTATCTACATTGTAAGACATAAAGAGGCCCTATAGGTTTTCAGAGGAAATAAAAATGATGGGGAGTTGGATTCTAATGGTAGATTTGAGCAGCTCACTTCCTGCCATTAAAAAGGACAAAAGTAAATAAGGTCAATAAGAAGCATCCTGCTAGCTAAGTAGTGATGTGTGTGAAGGGGTGTGAAAGAGGTAGCAGCTAAGATTCTGATAAATTAGTAGCATGTAACTCTTTGCCTTCTGTGCAAGCATTTTATCAATGGGCAAGCACCTCTAGCAGACAATGTGAGGGCACTTATAAAATGCCAGCAGAAGAAAATCTGGAAGAACCAAAAGATTCCAGCAATCAGCCTCTCCTAACCATTTTTACTTTTGCAGAGTGGGAAGGGGGAGCAGCTACTACTGAAATTATTAGAGTATTATTACAATTGTTAAAACCTTACTGTTTTAAAATGTGAGGTAAGATTTGGAACCTGGATTATGCCCCATTTTGAAATGGGCACTGTAAAGATGGGAAAGAGAAAAAAGAAGGATGGGGAAGTTATATAACCTTCTTTATGAGTAATGGTTACCAGCAACATTGGGGATTTTAAATCATTTTTCTTAAAAGGCAGTTGGATCACTAAAATCATAACTAGCTTGGAAAAATGTATTTCTCAGTTTCCTGTAACAATGGAACTTACTGTCATCCAATGTAATATAAGAAATATAGGATATACAAATAGATGGTCTTTTTGACTCAACACAGAATTAAATGGAATTCATTGCTGCACTTTATACTTGATTCTGTAATAACTTTGTTCCCTGTGCCATCCGTCTGGTAAACTCGCAAGATTCGTTTTTCTCGCCATGCACATGTATACATAACCCGAACTAGACTGTTGTTTCTCTGTGTCATAATATATGTGGGTATATGCATAATTTTGTATTCATTCATTTATTTATGTCATATTTATGTAGTGTATATCGGAGGTGGTGACCCTTTGAGAGCTGTATGCCACGAAATTTCATTTTAATGTATGCCAATTAGTGTACATTCAAAGTGATAATAAAGTTATTATTCTATAGTAAAGACAATTAATTAATCCTCTCAATGGCTGCTATTGATTTATGCAAATTCAAGCATAGAAGTAGCATACTTTCAACATCAACTGAGAAACTGTAAGAGAAATAGGGCATTGTGTTAATTTGCACGTTTTTTTAAAATAACTGGCTAAGATCCAAGATCAGACTGTAGATGTCTTTTCTTTCTTTCTTTCTTTCTTTCTTTCTTTCTTTCTTTCTTTCTTTCTTTCTTTCTTTCTTTCTTTCTTTCTTTCTTTTTCTTTCTTTCTTTCTTTCTTTCTTTCTTTCTTTCCTTCCTTCCTTCCTTCCTTCCTTCCTTCCTTCCTTCCTTCCTTCCTAGTGACTATAAATTGTTCAAGTACTGGCAATCTGAAAGCCAAGGTTGCCATGTTTTGGAATTTAGCAATCTGTATCCATGAAGAAAATCTATTCATGTGATCACTAAGATATGACAATGACTTGATAGCACATAATCAATCACTATCAGTTTTTAAATCTGCAACTGACTTCCAGGCTGCCTAACTTATTTGCAGGTGCTTTCATATACAGATAGTTTGTCTGAAGATTTATTAATGGTCCCAAACTGTGACTTTTAGATTAAAGGTGAATTTTGGTTTTCAATGAAATTTTCAAAGAAACTCAGATTCATTGTAAAGAATTACCAAGAGCTCTCAACTTACAGCCATTCATTTAACAACCATTTAGTTACGGTGGGCTGAAAAAAGTAGCTTACGACTGATCCTCACACTTTTTGGTTGCAGAAATATCCTTATCTGTACACTCTTTGTAAAATGAATAAATTGCTAAGTAAGTATATTTTTCAAAGATATGTAATTTGATAAATGTCATTACTATATAAATAGCTATATATTTATTTCATATTCCTTAAGGCTGCTGAAATACTAATCTTGAGGGTGCCAGTTTAATTTACCATGAAGATATGGCATCAATCCATCAAACATTTTGTTATGAGACAGCCGCCAAATTGCAATCTAGTCTTCAAGACTATGCTCAATGAACACCATATTTTGGCAACAAATCCCATAGTTCCATTACTGAGGCAGGCTTTCTAAAAAAATCATTATACTTTGGAAAAGAGCTTCTGAGTTTATTAAATATTCAATTTATCTTTCCTTCTCTACCTCCTCCCACCTCCATTCCTTGCAGCATCTGGTTTTCATCGGTCAATGTGTATTTTAGATTTCATTACACTATGCTAAAGATGTGATATAGCACTCTTGAAATTCAAACCAAAGAGAGTTGTTGGGTATATTAAATATTATTCATATCCGAAAGAAATAAAAGAAAGAAGGAATTAGTGGTTTTGGCTGAATATTAAATAAAGAATTGTAAAAACGCATGAAAACATTTTATAGAGACAGAAATCAAAGTAATTTAAAAAATGCATTCACATTTGAATATATGCTATTATTAATCAAAATGAGGGGACACGATGGCTCAGCGGTTAAAGATACTGGGCTTGTCAGCTAGAAAGCTGACAGTCCAGGTTCGAGACCCGAGCACTGCCCAATGGGTGAGCTCCCGTCACTTGCCCTAGCTCCTGCCCACCTAGCAGTTTGAAAGCATGCAAATGCAAGTAGATTAATGGGTATCACTTTGGTGGGAATGTAATAGTGTTCTGTGTGACTTTGGAGTATAGCCATGCTGGCCACATGACCATGGAAAATGTTTTCAGACAACGCTGGCTCCCTTGGCCAAGAAATAGAGTTAAGCACCATCCTCTAGAGTCGACACGACTGGAAAGAGAAACCTTTACCTTTCTATTCATCAATAGCAATAGCGGTAGCACTTAGACTTATATACCGCTTCACAGTGCTTTACAGCCCTCTCTAAGCAGTTTACAGAGTCAGCCTATTGGCCCCAACAATCTGGGTCCTCATTTTACTGACCTCGGAAGGATGGAAGGCTGAGTCAACCTTGACCCAGTGAGAATCGAACTGCCAAACTGCTGGCAGACGGCAGTCAGCAGAAGTAGCCTGCAATACTGCATTCTAACCACTGTGCCACCAGGGCTCTAATCAAATCAAAATATGCACTCAAGTGAAAGTAAGATTTGTTGAGATCAAACATTATTATTATTGTCATTAATGTTCTACAAATAGTTACTTTAATTCCTCTCCCATGTTCTCCACTCCAAAAGGTATAAAAGTAACAGGAAAGCAAAGTGATTGAAGTCCTTTTAAAAAAAAAAAAGCAAGGAGAATGTATGCATGTAGACTAGTGCTTGGTTCTTTTGAGCAACTGCTTCATGAATAGATAGGTAGCATGTTATCTCTTACCTGCACTGTATTTCTAAACCCAAAGAAACATTTTCAAAAAGCATTACATGCTTACAGCTCATACAAATAATGCAAAATGCAATGCTCTGCACATTAAAGGGAACACTCAAAATTGTCATAAAACACCAACATGGTGGGAACTAGTGTCCTGTGTTCTTTACTAATTGTAGTAGTCTTGGCATCTTCCACCATGTATCCTTTATCATTTGCCGATATATTTTCAGGTGCATTTCAAGATGTTGTGCTTCCCTTTAAAATCCTACATGCTTTAGAGCAGGGGTGTCAAACTGCTGGCTTTGTGGGCCGGTTTCATCATACCGAAGCCACGCCCACCCCATTGCCGGCAATGCAAAAAAAGTCGCGATACGTCGCGAAACGTCACATGACGAGTTTGACACCCGTGCCTTAGAGGCTGATTGAGGCTGACTGAAATCGTTTATGCTAAACAAAACCTAAACTTTGCTTACAGAGAGTGCTTGCTTTCCATTTCTTGTTAAGACATAGTATTTGAAGAAGAGTTTTCCATAGGAGAGTGGCTCCTGCACTCCCACCAGCTATAAGATTTGCACCCTCACTTTTCCAGCATGCATTTGGGGACAGAGGCATGTGTAGACAGAGGTACCAGGGAACTGATAAGGTTTTGCCTGATGCTATATGATGGTATCATTTTATGATTATATCATAATTGCTTGTATTATTATTTGATAAAATTGACTATTTTTATGATTACTGTATTATTTTATCATATGTTGCTGCTTGCCAACCACTGAAACATTATGAAAACATTATAAGTAAATAATACACACCAAATCTTGTGCTGTCACAGGTTGCCCTTTTGTGTTGTTAGCAATCACAATTTTTCCCAGTCTCTCTTTCATATCAGACAGGCTACTGGTTAGCGCTAATATTGCCATAATTTCACTTGCCACAGCTATATCAAACTGAGTCTGTGAACAGAAAAGGAAAGATATAGAAAATAGACATTCAAAGCGGATAACTGGATATCCTACATGCCTAGCATAGTCTCATAGCTGTCAGCTAGACTGGGAAATTTAAAAAAAACAACAACCCACAAGGTGGTCATGGAAACCACTTGTACATTCTTGCTAAGAAAACCACAAAGCAATCTGCAGTTTATTTAGACACCATGTCAAGCTCACTTGTAGGAGGTTTTATATTGTTCTCTGTTGGTCTGTAAAGCTGGCAAGATCAGCATAGTGTGAGATAAAATCCTGAGAGCTTAGTACCTAGATGAGTGCTAGGAATGATGGCTAAATGGTTTGATTCCTGTAGCCCCTAGGGAAAGCTTATAACATACTCTCTCATTTAACGTAGTAAAGGACAACAGTGCCTTTATGGTTATATGGAAGACCAATTTCTTATCTAGTTAGTTCTCTAGCTGTTTATGTAAAGAACTAGGCCCACCTGCCCATCACATTAAGCTTGAGGGAGGTTGTATATTCCATCTGATATCCTTCTCTTATATTTATTTTGTTTAGCAATAGGCTCTTAAGTGCTCTCAAGAGTATATTGGAATCTCAGGTGGCCATTTCATCCATATGACTTTTGAGTTAATTTATCAATAGAGGTAATCCATTGAGTTCTAGTTCTACATATTTTTTCAGCTGTCTAATTCTATGTTGAAATGAAATTATTCCTGTATGTTATAGAATAGATAGTAAAGCAGATTGAACTTCTGGAATAAACATAGATTATGTTTAACATAAACAGAAACAATGATCCTAAACTGTATCTCAAGTTATGGTGCAGATTTATTCATTTCTAAACCGTGGTATATCAATTTACTGAAATAATAGCAGGAACAAAGCATCATAAAGTGTACATGAAATTTAATCTCAAACATACAATGTATTGGAACTTTATTTACCTGGCGAGAGAATCCCTTCTCTGTGTTTGCTTGGCCAATTGTTATTTTTCTAAGGAATCTATCATTTGTATCCACCACTGAAAAGAAAACAAATAGCTGAAACATTTACTAAAGCATCAAAGCCTCTGTTCTTCTACCAAAATTTGGTGGGAAATGTTTGCATATCTCACTCTGTTAATATGATATATTATAGATATAATTTAAACATCCACATATTTCATTATCTTAATGCATATTCTTCTTTTGAAAGGCTATGGAAGTGTGGAACTGTAGCAAGATAGAGCAACAGAAGTTTTTGTGTGGTTGAATTTTGCTGCAAACTCTTACATGGGACTAGAATAATTACATTTTTTGCAATAAGATGATTATAGAATGTTTAAAATATTCACTCCTGAGTGCAATTTATTAATATTTTTAACATAGACACAAAGTCAAAAGGCACTTCAAAATATTGCTTAGCAAAATTATAAAATTATCTGCTCTAAACTTTGTTCATAGGAAAATTTAACCTTTCAGCTACAAAGATAGAAAGACATTTCCTTAGAATTCCCCCTGGATTGACCATTTTTCTGAACATTCATCATTGGAACCTCATTTTTCAATTAAAAGTGTTCGTAAAACAATCCAAATTACCCTTGGATCCAATAATTGTTGGAAATAAGGATAATTTGAGAAATTTAAAGACTGTTAATATTTGGATGAGAGATCTCCAGGGACCATCAAAGCTATAGGTTAGAGTCAGACTGTTAGACAAAAAAATAAAAAATGTCCCAGAAGAAAGAAGATCAAGTCGCTTCCATATTGCTACCAAGAAAACAATACTGACATGTCCATGAAGTTACCAGGAGTTAAACCTGACTTGAAAGAGGCTTTAACTTTACATTTAGATGAACAATGAGCATGTTCTAAATGATTTTTTTAAGAAGTATGTTTTTATTCTATTTGCCACCCAAAATTTCTTCTGGTAGAGGGGTGATTATGAATGTTTGTTCAATAAAGAAATAAAATGAAAATTTGGAAGGACATGCGGTTCTATTGCAATGAATGCAGAAATTTAAGGAAGCCTTTTTGTTTAATAAGACATTATATGGTATTTTAATTCAATATGTATATGGAAAAACACACCACTATCTTACAAGAATCAAACAAGCTTTCTAAAATAACATTTTATAGGCCACAAATATGGAATGTTTTAAAACCTCTTTCAGTTGCGGATATTTTCTTGACGGTTTTGATTTGTGCTTCTCATTCTGGAAAGAAAGCTATTTTCACCTTACAACATCATGGAAGAAGAACGCAATGACTAACTTATAGGGGTGTTCCATGCTACATCTAAAAAGCGGACAAGTTTATAATTTTTTGATAGGATGTATACATGGACAAGTAACTGAAGTTGTGCTATCTAGATTTACCAAAATGCATTATGTATTTGTTCTATGATTACTTAGTATGTTAAATTCCATCAGCTGAATATATATTTCTACTCTATGACCAAAGTCAGCCTGTGTCAGCCTTAGATTTGATGACAGCAGAACAAGGGCCACACACAGGGAGAGGTGCACAGGCTTTCCCAGACAAACAGAAGTCATGGCCAGTCAGGGTCCTGATTATATGGAAGAAGCATAAATATATCCTACTAGCTACAGCAATGAATAAAATGATGAAATGTGTGTTGTTATGTCTTAAAGCAAACCCTCTCCTTTTGTATTTCTTGACATCAGAAAAAAATATACAAGTCATAGGTTTGTTTGCTCCTTCAACAGATGCCTACTGGAGAAATATCCAACACTGTTATTTATGATCCCTTCATCCAATTCTAAATGCAGGTTTTTAAGGAAGTGGAACTTGTGAATGTCAGAAATAGACTGGCAAAAGTGGAACTTGTGAATGTCAGAAATAGACTGGCAAAAATATACCATCCTAATACTTTCATACACTCACAGGATATGTGTATTTTTGAGGAAGATACACAATTTATACTCTCTGGCTTACCTATTACCAAGCCATTGTTTATAATTGTCATCAACACTCTTCCCTTTCCAGTTCTATGGTATTATGAAAAACTAAGGAAATCAAAAATAGTTTCACTACAGTTTTCCACCACAAATTGCCTATGCTGCTTTTATTCTGGGTGAGAGTTGGGTTCTTACAAGCAGGATCTTTCACATTCTCACATTCACCAAATTTGCTGAGAATTGCAAAAAGCTTAAGGAATGGGAAGAACATTTACATAGCTTTTATGTCAGGTCTTTGTGGGTCTTTAGCCCAGAGCAATAAAATCACTGAGTTAAAAGAAGAAAAGGGGAAACGCTTATCATATTTCCAGTTCTCAAAATTCAAAGTACAAAATATACAGGAAAAATCAAGACCATACTTATTAACATGTTACCAAAATACTAATCAGGATAGTGTCAGATGTTGCTCTGCTTCCAGAGCCCATTATCAAGTCACAAAAGATAGTTAAGCAAATGCATAGATTTCTTTTCCTTTTCACTGAATAACTTAATCAGTTCTGAGAAGATTTTTTTGCCAAAAACTGCATATAAAACACTGCTTCTTTCAAAAGTAATTGTTTATGTTAGGGTTGAAACTTTCCAGAATATATCTGGTTGATGACTTTATGCAAGAGCAAAGTAGACCAGATGGAGACTCCTTTTGTTTAATACCTACCCCGTTGCCACGTTATCGTAGAGGTGTCTATATCAAGTCGTACAAATTTGCTAATCTCATCTGCGGTTAATGTATCAGGATCTATTTTGGTTATTCCGAGCCGCTAAAAACAAATAAAGAAAAAGAGATAGAAATAGACAATTGACCATAGTAGCCATGGTGCCCTATTCGAGGCATATAACTGCTTCTCATACAAGCTAAACTGGGCCTACACGGCACCTAAAGCCTGATCTGATCCACTGCAGTTTTTCTTAATGTAGAAATCAAACAGGCAGAGGTTCATCCCAACAGACATTCCAGTTCTAATTTTCTTTTCCAGTGGAAGAAGAAAGAGGAGAAAAAGCAGCAGCAAATATAGTAATATATCTTGGGAATGAAGTATGAAACAATTCATTCCAAAAATGGTTGAAATATTGTGAAAGAAACCATAAGCCCTATCAACTACTGTAATTACTGCATGCAAAGGAAAGTGACAAATATTCTGTAGGATATTGGGTGGTGAAGGTCCTGTTTGCCCTAAGGAGCACAAAATTGAAGTTTAACCATCTTTACAATGAACCGGATATGAGGTTATGAGAAGGAAACTTTACTCGGAGCACAGACTCTTTAATGTAACGAAATATTCTGAGTCCAGCTGCCTAGAGGGCTCACCTCCATCCTGTAGACATTAGTAGCAGAACTACTAATAAGAGGCTCAATAGGAGGCAGTTATTGAATCTCCAATGTATGTTGTTAAACAAATATCTTGAAAGACCTACTTAAGTTAATCTCTAGCAGATAAAGCTACTGTGAATGGAGAACGGGATAAGAGACTAATTTCTTTCCTAATTCTGTATATGGTTCTCCCTTTCTTTTGATTACAATGGTTCTTTCCCTGCCACATCTTCTTTATTGTTAAAAGGCCCAGGAAATTCTTATTGATATACAGCCTTGAATCTAATTAAGGTACTACTAAAAACTTAGATATCTAAAATGTAAAGTAAAAAGAAGAGACCTGGAGAAAAATATCATTGTGAAAATATTTTTAATGGCTTATTCCAGAAGACAACAATTAAGTACCTTTGTGTCAACCCCAGCCAGCATTGATTATTATCATACCAATTGGAGAGGATGAAATGTATAATCCAACATACTGTATCTGAAGAGTATCAGATTGGGAAAATTGGCTTATCCACACAAGTATATCCAAGTATTATTCTAAAGCAGATATAAATGTAAACTTCATCTTATCCTGGTTATTTTCAACAGAACAACTGGGCAGTGCAAAATGCAAGTGAAAATCAAAAATAAAGAACATTTGGTTCTTGGAGTACTGTCTTTGCAGCCACCCAGTGCCATCCCATGGTTATCAAAAGTGCTAACCCGCCCCATAAATTAAGCTGCCATGTTATCTAAATCAACACATTGCAATTATTATTAATCAAGATGTGATCTCAAATGTATTACAATTTGTATAGTTATAATTTCCATTCCAAACTAAGTTCTTTCTCTTTCCTTCACTTTTTCAAAAATATGTTGGTCAGCATTTTAAGCAACTACAATATCTTAACATTTGATTACAGAAATTAAATACATTCAGAGCTTTTATATACAAAATGTACGGCAGGATTGTTTTCCTCTGTAAGACTGAGAATCATAATCAAATTTAGTAATTCCCAGAGAAGACATTTAACAGTTAAGATAAATAGCTGCCTGCCATTATTTTACATTTCCAGTCTGCTATTTGTAGTCTGTCAGTGAGAAAAATCAAGGAATTTCAGCCAGATATCTACATAATCTTTTCAGCATCCCCCACCCATGTAATAAGTGGCATTAATTTAAAGATTTCTCCAGCTTCTTAAATAATCCTGGTCCATGTAATTATTCTGAATCTACCGTGCTTTTTGCATAGATGTGGGCTGTAGACTATACATAGACTATACATAACCATTTTTCCCATCCTCGTGGTGATTCAGAGCTTGGTGGTTTGCTTGAAGCTGAACAACTAAAGAGTATAAATATACTGTATTTAAAAGTAAATATTTTTTATTCACTTCAAAGTCCATTGGACTGTAACTTAAAGCTACTAACCACTTTTTAACAGCTTTAAAAATGTAAGTTGCAGAAAGCACATGAAAATGCCTTCCCATTGTTCTTTTAGGGGATATGGAATTCCATATGATGGAAGCAAATAGTTACATTAAAGATAAAATTAAAGGTTTCTCCTGTCCAGTCATGTCTGACTCTAGGAGGCGGTGCTTATCTCCGTTACTTAGCTGAGGGAGCCAGCATTGTCCCAAGACATTTCTGTGGTCAGGTGGCCAGCATGACTATATGCCAAGCTGTATGGAACGCTGTTACCTTCCCACCAAAGTGGTACCTATTTATCTACTCAAATTTGCATGTTTTCGAACTGCTAGGTGGGCAGGAACTGAGGTAGGTAATGTGTGTTCACGCCATTGTGCACCACTCAGGGCTTGAACCTGGGCTGTCAGCTTTCCAGTTGACAAGCTCAGCATCTTTAATCACGACTCAGTTACTTTTATTTTATCCTATTCTTGTCTGTAGCTAGACCAGCCTTTATTAGAATTGCCTCCTCCTCCTCTTCTCATTAAAATCTGTATCAACTTTATTTTATTTTAAAAAGAAAAGCCCAAACCAGTGTCTTCCAAAAGATTCTCCGAGATATTCCTTAAAAAATTACTTACTTTCATGCGTGCAAGCTGTATAGCTGAAAATTTCCTTTCTCCGTGGACTAATGGAACCAATCTATTATATAAGGCCTGTAAAGAATACAGCAGTAAAAATCAGTAAGTGCTATTTCAATCAGGTATTATAGACAGATAACTTTATCTGTAATAATTCTGTTCAAGCTTTGTATCCATGTTCCAAAGCTGTTCTAAGCATGCCTCCATTTACTGTAGCTTCTGAGATAATTTCCCCCCTTTTTAAAAGGAAATATAGCCAGTTGCTATAAAATGAGTTGGTGTCATAATTAATAAAATGAACGTGAGGGCTTCAGCAGATGGATTGCATAGTACTGAAAAGCTGAACTGAAAACCGAAAAACTGAAAACACCAATGTGTGTCAGTTTTAGGGGGTAGAATTACGTTTAGTATAACTCTCCTTAACTAGAGCATTTATTTAATCACCCCTCCCTCGGAGGTTTTATGATAGGGAATCTATTTTTTTCCTTGCCTAATACTTTAAATAGTCTGGCCCTGGAAACTTGGTCTGTTCTTATTTATGCAGCAGATTGGAACTAATTTTTGAGTCACTCAAATGCAGTTTCCACCAACTTGGTTTGTTGCATTGCAACTCCCAGAACTGAGAGATGGCCATCACTTTGTCCTGGAGTTCCCATTCCTTTTTTGAGCCAGATGTAAAAGGAGAAAGGGAAAATCAAACTAAAGCTTACATAATGTTGAATCTAAGCCAAGAACTTAGCCAAGCCTAATCCTATGATTTTGCAATCTAAATTCTATGCATTAAAAAAAAAAAAATTCGATCCAACAGTTATTCCAACTTTAAAATGCCTTTTATGAGAAAGTGCGGTGTGTGTAACAATCAAACTTATAGTTTGATGTGGCGTGTCACAATTAAAAGACTGTCCTGGAGGTCATGGGGCATATATCTTTTCCAGCTCAAAGATTTATCTATATGCATGGAGTTACTATCAATGGTGCTACATACCTATCTTTCTCAAAATAAAAATACCTGAACAAGCAACTTGGCCTCTGCATCCCTCCAAAGTTTTGGGCTATTTCTAATAATATACCATATGTCCAAGATAGCAATTTTAATATGACAGATTTCATCATAGATTTCTGCCCACTACAGCACAAATTCATTGAGTCCTAGTCAGACTTCAGGAGCAGAAACAAATCCATTTGCAAGATTTCTCAACTCTGGTAACTTTAAGACATATGGACTTCAACTTCCAGAATTCCTCAGTCAGCATATGCTGGTTGGGGAATACTGGGAGTTGAAGACCACATGTCTTAATGTTGCCAAGGTTTAGACACCCTCAATTAATGTCTACAAGCATGAGTCAGAGTAGGCACTGCCTTCTTTTTTAAAAATAGTAATAGCCCCCAGGGTCAGAACTGTTCTGCTGTACATGTATTTTTTTAAAAAATCATGCTAGGATCAGAAAGGGGTTGAAACTTTGAATCATTCTGTTATCATTTAAAAAAACTCTCCTTCAAAATGGGAAGGAAGGAAGGAAGGAAGGAAGGAAGGAAGGAAGGAAGGAAGGAAGGAAGGAAGGAAGGAAGGAAGGAAGGAAGGAAGGAAGGAAGGAAGGAAGGAAGGAAGGAAGGAATAAAGCAAGGGGAAAACCCAATTTCACTTTTCTCCACACAAGTCTCAGACCTTCAAATTCCTAGCGGTCAGTGATGAAATATTTGAAATGGCTTTAATTATTATATTCTTAAAATTGCATTTCATAGCAAATTATTGTGGAGTGAAGGATTATTCTTACCTTATCAGACTGAGTGTTCTCATGTAGAATCCTAGCGTCTATGGCAGCAGCTAGCAAATTATTTGCTGCAGTAATGGCATGAATATCACCAGTTAAGTGAAGGTTGAACTATATAGGAATGAAATATGAGAAAGACATTCTTTTTGCACACTTCATTAAACTGGTGTCAGTTGTTTCAACCCATCCAAACACTTTCACTTCTGGGATTAGTAGTTCAGATGAGTAGTTTGAAATATTATGGAATCATAACTGTCACGATTGAAGTGATTTATTATGCTATAGATGGTCTTAATTCTCATGACCTAAGCAGAAATTCATACAGGAAAGTTGAAAATATTACTTTTTAAATGTGGCAGGCTGTCGGTGATTTGCACAGATCCATTTAGAAATCATTTTGATTTATGATTTGGATAAAGAGGAACAAAAATGACATGTTTTTAAAATAACTGTATGAATCCACCTCAGACTCTATAAGAAATAAAATCTGGGTGGCAAGTAAAGCTTTTCATATGTTTCGTTAACTGAAAGGTTTAATTAATATCCTTGAGAAAATCAATCCAATGAATGAATGAGTCTGTCTGTGTGTCTGTCTGACTATCATGTATCTACATAATTTATGCAGCCACACATTTCACAGAACAAGTGACTCTTACAAGTTAAAACAATCAATAAATAACTACAAATGTTATTATAATTATTAACAATTAAAACATATACAATTATAAAAAGACCAAGCTAAAATAAAAATTAGAAGAATGGACATTGTCAATAGTGCAGCCACCTCACTAGCTCACCCATTCCCTTGGCTCCCCAGGCCTGTTGATGCAACCAAATCTTGAGTGACTTTCAGAAGCTCAGAGATGAGGCCAACTTCACCTCAGTGAGTCCACAATGTGGGCACCATTTCAGAGAAGCCCACTGCCTATGGTCCACTAAAAGTAGCTTCCTAGAGATGGAACCCATAACTTGCCCTCTCTACTAGATCTAGTGAGATGGGCAGATGAAATTGGGGAGAGGCAGTTCTCAAATAATCTGGTCCCATGCCATAAGGGCTTTACAGATCAATACCAGCACCTTGAATTGGATCTGGAAACAAATTGGTAACCAAAGCAGCTCATGAAACAGAAGTGTAATGTGTGTTCTGCAAGAAACACACATAATTGCTGATGCCACTGCATCATTGCAGTAGTCTAACTTGAGACATGACTATGCATTGAGTGACTGTGAGTAGAGCCCCTTGGTCTAGGATCACATGCAAACTGGTACACAAAATGAAATTTTCAGGATGGACCCTGGTATAAACCAAGGAAGGTTGCTTTTTTGGGTGGAGGGCACTAGAAACTAGGGAGTCAATTCTTTCTAGGAATGCCTGGCTGAACCCTTGTTTTGGAGGTTCTTGTGTCTGAATCTAGGATGTCCTGCAATGCTACCAAAGATGAAATGTGCACCCCTCCTCAAGCAGCAAATTATCTTGGCCCAAGCTAAAATCATTATTTAAAAATTAAAGTTGGGTTGCTATTTAAATTAATTTCACAGAAGTACTGTCTCTGTGCTTTTACTCCTTCTCAGTTAGGACCTCTGCATTATTTAGTTTTCCAAAGCAAATATGTGCTTACCTCTTCCATGGGTATCACTTGAGCATATCCACCTCCTGCTGCTCCTCCTACACAATGAAGAAAACATGTTAGCAAACTCTGGAGGACAGAGGTCACAATTTCCCCTCATTTCAGGTTAACATTCACTCAGCTCAGGATATGATCAGGAAGCTAATCCATTTTCCTTATATCAGATTTGGATTGCCTATTGTCTCCAGCATCTTTTGGGCCTGTGAAAACACCTCAAAAACCCCTGGAAAGGGTAAACGTTTGGCAAATTTGGAAGGGTTTAAAGGATTTCAGGCATTTGAGGGTCAAAACTCAGGAGACTGCCAACACTTTTCCAGACTAACACATTGTATTAAAAAGCATCAGCTTTCCTCAGCCATAGCTACAGGGATTTAAGGAATGAAACAAATTTATTCCTCTCAAACTGGGTTCCAAATATGGGGAGGGGAGTTTAAAAAACAAACAGGGTGTCTTAAGTTTTGCAGAACTTAAGGTGATGTAATGAGCTGTAAAAATAGCCTTGGAAGACATAGCCAAGAGAACAGTCTGATAAACAAAATTTGAGTCCAGAGGATTAATGGGGTGCAATAAGTGTCTTAGAAGAGACTTTTCCTAGTTCTCTAGAAAGTAAAGGTAAGGGAGGGAGGAAGTGTTTTCACTTTCAAACTTGCAGGATGTTACTGCAACCTTAGAATAAGGGTAGTATTAGTAGTCATGGTTTTGGTTTCTTGTCTGGACTACCTTACAAACTGCTAAGCCAGGGATCTCCAAACTTTGCAATTTTAAGACTTGTGGACTTCAACTCCCAGAATTCCCCAGTCAGCATGGAGGGCAGAGGAATACTGGGAGTTGAAGAGCACAAGTCTTAAAGTTGCCAAGTTTGGAGACCCCTGTGTTAAGCAATTTCAAAAAGTCCATGACTTTTGGCCCAATCTCCTCTGCTAATAACATAATGTAACCAGCCAACCCTCCTGTGATTTTCAAAGAGAAATTACTGCCTGCTCTTATATGAGGAAGTAATGCTTACCTTTAACACCAAAAGTAGGTCCTTGAGAAGGCTGTCTCAGGCAGGCAAAAGAATTTATTTTAAGGTGGGCTGTCAGTGCTTGGACCAAGCCAATCGTTACAGTGCTCTTCCCTTCCCCAAGAGGTGTCGGTGTAATCCTAACAAAATAAGATGATAAGTCACATTCCATCAATAGGTTTGCTGGCTCTAGCCTAAATAAGGATATTTCAATCAAATAATGATATTTTACCATTCTTATGTAAAAATCATCCAGGCAGAAACACATGCCAATCATAGAATAAAACAGAAAGAATATAATCTAGGATGATATATAAATTAGACAATTAGTTCTGATAATTAATCATATTAGACCTTTAAAATGAGACATATTAAAGTTGTGAACAGGGATATACCAATGCATCTATACCTCCTACCCAAATTACTGTTTTATATTATACATTATTATTTTAGCAAAATAAAATTTCAATAAACTTAAGAGAGAGCTTGGGAAGGATTCCATGGATGAGAATCCTCAAGGGGAAAACAACTCAAGAAGCTTGGGAAATTTTGAAAAGTGAGATTATAAAAGCCCAGTCTAGCACAATACCAACAAAGAAGAAAAATAACAGCTCTCAAAAGAAACCAGCATGGCTATATAAAGAACTCTCTGATAAACTGAAAGACAAAAAGGACAAGTATAAAAAGTGGAAAGAGGGGCACATAACTAAGGCAGAATATCAGCAAATAGTCCGAGCCTGCAAAGATGAAGTGAGGAAAACTATCGCTCAAAATGAACTAAGGCTTGCGACCAAAGTCAAAAATAACAAAAAAAGCTTCTTTCAACATGTAAAAAACAGTGAAGGAAATGATTGGTTCATTAGTGGGAGAAAGTGGCAAGAAAGTGACAAGCAACAGGGAGAAAGCAGAACTATTTAACTCATTTTTTGCATCCGTTTTTACACAAAGGGAAAAAACAGTCCAACCTATCAAAAACAGTACCGTAAAAAACAGATTAGAAACACAAGTTAAGATAGGCAAGAAAATGGTAAGTGAGGCTGGAGCCTGCGGCCTTTAGTCAGGGCTGCCAGCATGGCGGCGGGCGGGAGTGCCAGGGGAATGCCGCTTTGCAGGAAGTACTTGCAAGTCCCACCCCAACTATGGCAAGGAGCAGCGACTACCTCTGTGCCCAGGGGGTGAGGAGAAGGAAAGGGAGGGGCGCAGTGGCTGGGCTGCCTTCTGGCCTGCTGGATTTGGGGTTTTCCTTTGATTGCGAGCTGCGGTGGGCCAGCCCCTCGCTATCTCCAGGGCGGCCCTGAGCCAAATGTAAACACCGCACAGGCATGTCTATCCCCTCCTCCTCTTGTCTTCGGTGTAGCTGCAACTGACTCCTTTCCCCAGGCTGCGCGCAGCTTCCGGAAGCACCAGTCAGCTGGAGCCTGGCGCAGATCCTGGGTGCTCAGCAGAGCTCCGGCAACAATGCAGCTCCAGCTGGCTCTCCCACAGGCCTGCGCTGGATTGTCGCCGCTTCAGCTCATCCCCATGCTACAAACCCATTGTAAGCATACCACCTGCCAGGTGTCGACATACCACCAGTGTTACGTGTACCACCGATAGAAAAGACCTGGACTAGATGACCTCCAAGGTCCCTTCAAACATCATCATCATCATCAATAATAATAATAATAATAATAATAATAATAATAATAATAATAATAATAATAATAATAATAATAATAATAATAATAATAATAATAATAATAATAATAATAATAATAATAATAATAATAATAATAATAATAATAATAATAATAATAATATACACTGAATCACAACATCAGTAAGATAGGATTTCTCAAGTTTTGCAGTGCTATGATCCACTACAATTCCATATAGGATTGAACTTTATCATCATTCTGATATCCCCAAGAATCTGCTCTAAATAATAAAATTTAACTAAAGTTTAAAACCCTAAGACCCAGGGAAATGCAGTGATTTTGAAATGCAAGGCTGGCAGAAAAAAAAACAACTTCCATACAATAAATCTCTTTGAGCTGCATGGCATTTCTTGATAATAAAACATTAGAAACTTGGATGATTGAGGACATATGGAAAAACAGCTTGATAATCTTCTTGAGTGTGAACAGTGAAGGCATGAGGGTTAGAGATTTCCTTTTTTATTTAATTTCCCCTTTTTAAACATAGTTTGATATGGTACACAAATAATAAAATCAGTGTTAAAAGCATTACCAGTTGAGAGATATTATGTACAATCAAAATTCACTGGCAATATTTCGGCTTAGAATTGGCTTGATGTAAATCAACGTTGTGCCTAGGGCAGTGATGGCGAACCTTTTAGAGACCGAGTGCCCAAACCCCGCCCCCCACCCCCGCTCCGCCCTGCCCGCTGGGCCACCCACCACCTACACAGCCCACCACAGATCACCCAAGTGGCCCAGCAGCGCCATGGCGGTCACGCCCTCCGCCCATGCCCCACAGCATTATCTGCGTGTGATGGGGCGCAAGGGCAGAGTCTTGACCCGCTGCCCGGCTACCATGTCCTTGGCTGCACTGCTTCGCATGGGCCATGCCCGGGGGTGACTCTCCTCCGGGGGGCCTGCTGGTGAGGAGGGGGCCATGGGAGGATGCGGGGCTGGGGCGACGGCGCGTGTGCCCACAGAGAGGGCTCCGAGTGCCGCCTCTGGCACGCGTGCCATAGGTTCACCACCATTGGCCTAGGGGTTTCTGAAGTGATGGTCACTAGCTTCAAAATGGCAGGCACCATTAGCTGATCAAAACTCTGCCTCCGTTTATCATGTGAATATATCATAAAGAGTGGAGATTCAATGACCTGGTGACATCCACCACTTTAAAGAGGTGATCTTGCTGCTAATGCCTTTCCACCATCTGACTGAATAAGAAGAGGCATATGTATAATAAAACATTCTCATGCATAAATCTCAATTACGCACATTCTACTATAAATGATTAAATAGAAGTTAAATTCTTCAATGGGTACCTAAACTGAAGACCTGTTTTTCTCACAGTCACTAAGGCCAGGTTGTCAACAGAGCTGGATATCCATAATATGACTGGAATATAGTTTTTGGGGGTCCTCAGTTTTAATGAAATGTTGCTTTATGATTTATGTTTTGCATTGTGAACTGTGCAAACAGAAGACTGAGCTGGACAGGTGAGTAAATTCATTTAATCAATAAATCCCCGTATTTTCAAAATGATTAGAGCAAATGTACAAATTCATATTTTTCCTGCTCTGCCTGGATATGCTAGCTGTCCAGAAAGCCTGGAGATGCTCCTGTTCAGGCTCTGGTTTTGTCTCTGCATGCAAACAAATGATTCCCTTTAGATGTAGTCGATTTTCCTTACCCTTATGCCTAGAGAACAGGGCTTCTCCAGGCAGAGCAATAAAAATGTGAGCTTTTGCTGTGTTGTTATTTGTTCAACAAATTAACTAGCTGTCAAGAACTAAATCAAACAGAGCTCAATATAATAGTAGCACACCCAGTATTCCTTACTACAGCCCCTCAAATTTCTGATTTGTATGATCTTAAAACGATATTTTAATTCAATATATTTTACTAGTGTGAAAGGAAGTTGCATGAATCATATGCTAACAATACTGCAATATTGTTTTTTTTTTTTTTAACAATTAACCATTTTCAGTGTATACAATTAATTTCACAAGTTCCCTATAAATAGTCTTAATTCATCCCCCAAAGGGAAGTACGGGATTTTTCCAGTTTCCAATGCTCCATGGCAATATTTTGAGACTTAGAAAAATTGCAGTCTGGAGACCTTATTTTTCATCCACATCCATCCTACTGAAACTGTTCCTTGCAGAAGATTGTGAAATATAAACAAATAACTTCCTCCCCTTGTTTCCCTTCTCTACAAAATCATTTCACTGTCTTTCTGATTTCTTAACGAAGCCAATATTTATGCTGTGTGACATTTTCATGAAACTGTCCACATGAAAAATGTAAGATGTGCTTCTTTAATGCTTCTCAATTTGAAAAGGATGCCCTTTTACAACATCCTCTGGAGAAAAAAAACTATCTCGATCAAACTAGACAAAGATGATCCTCTCTAAAAGATAAACTACTTAAAAAATTTATCCAGTTCTTCCAACCAATTAGTAATGCGGGCATCAATGAGAAGAAACCAAGGGGGCAAATGGCAATACATGCATTGTAATGTGGCTGCATACATTATGTGATTTACATATTTGTTTCAAACATGGACTCATTGCTAAATATGACATTTCTGAAATTATATCACAGTATGTTATTGTCAAGTTGTCATAATTGTGGCCTATTATGAAACCAATGATTAGTATTTTCCTTTTGAAATATAAAAGATTAAAGCTAGCTTGCACAAAAGTGCCAGACTCAATTTGGCTAAGATTACTGTACATCAGTTTAATATATAGCATAGCATAGCATAGCATAGCATAACTGACTATATTCAGTTCCCCTCCTCAAATTTCTTCTGTTAAAACACAATTTACATCTTTTGTGATTTCAGTGCATTCAAAGAGATATACAAATATTCAGATTCAAGCTTAGAATTTAATGAATGAATCTCTGAAGCAAGGTAGATTCTTTCCAAAATCATCAAACCTACGTTTGAACTGGATTTTTTGTTTATTCCAAAAATCCAACTAATTAATTTCCAAATGAGAATTAAAATGGAACTGTATCATGTAAGACATTTTATCAATTTTGTCACACACTAAAGCAGGGGTCGCCAACCTTTCTGGGATGGCGGCCCGGTGGGAAAGGGAGGGGCAGGCACCTTTATGCGCGCATGCGCACACATGCCAAGATGGCTGCATGTGCATGCACACAAATGGGGTCGTGAGCATGCACGCTCCACAAGTGGGGCTGCTAGCACCGGCGCACGACTCGGCTAGCGCTGGCGAAAGGGTCGCAGCTTGGCTAGCGCCAGTGAGTGGCTCATAGCTCGGCTAGCATCAGCGAGAGGCTCGCAGCTCAGCTAGTGGCGGCACAAGGGGAGGTGCGAGTGCGCACTGGCCAGCCATTCACGCAGCCCGGTGTCCAAGAGGCCACAACCCAGTACTGGGCCGCTACCCATAGGTTGGGGACCTCTGCACTAAAATATGGTCAGAATTTCATCCATCTTGGCTAAGAAGGATCTTTTATATTTAAAAAAATACATATTAAAATAATATTAAAATCCAGATATTTATTTTTATTAGCTAATATCAATCTAAATGCTAACAATTTGTTCTTTTGTTGCATGCTGAGACACACTGAAATAATTATTTATAGTCAATGTTCCAAAATGTGGATCTATATTATTTAAAATAATTAAATTTCACTCATACCCATGTCCATTTTTATACCTATCTAGCTATCGATCAATCAGACATGATTTTATGCTGCTTGTATCAATTTACTCCCAGCAGTTTTGATGTTATGATTCTTTTTAAATATTATTTCATTAATCGTTTTAGAAAAGGGTATAAATCACAACACATGAAAGACATATAAAGAGAATTAAGAGTAGAAAGAAATAAGTAAACATATGGTCTATAATGTCATGAAGGTTATAGTTTTTCAATATATCCTTAATTACTAAAAAGTAATAAAAATGAGTGCAATACAGACATATCTCAGAGACACTGTGGGTTCAGTTCCAGACTACCACAATAAAGCAAATATCACAGTAAAATGAGTCACACACATGTTTTGGTTTCCCAGGGCATATAAAAGGTATGTTTACACTATACTGTAGCTTACTAAGTGTGCAATAGCATTAGCTCTAAAAAAAACACAATGTACGTACCTTAATTAAAAAATATATTTTATTGCTAAAACAATGCTAATCATTATCTGATCTCCGGTGAGTCATAATCTTTTTGCTGATGAAAGAAGCACAATAAAACAAAGTGCAACAAAGCAAGGTATGCCTGCATGTTTCCCCTTTATTTTTAAGGAATGTATAAATAGTCACCTATCTTCTATTTTATAAACTTATAATAGGGAATTTAAGGCTGAGTTTGAACCTTTTAAAAAAATTGAAGGAAAGAAAAAGCTTTAAAAAGTACTAATACGATGCAGAGAGCAAAGTGATAAAAATGAGTGCACATACTAAGAGTCTTTTGGTGAACCAAGAAGTTTGGGAGAGTGAGGGGGATGTATGTAGAAAGTAAAAGTTGTTTTCTTATGTGACAAAACACTTATGGAAATTAGCAATGCTTATTTAACAGAATTAGACCTGCCTTCTCTAGGATGGCATTGTTCAGATATGTTAAACATCCGGTCCCATAATTCCTATTGTAAAGAGGAATTGTTTCTATTTTGCTGTAAAAAACACTGAATACCACAAATTTGCACTGCAATCAGTGCATTTCTGCAGAAAGATTTCAAAACTACCCAAGCAATTCATCTGGGGCATCTCTTTTATCAGCTAGAGAAAATTCAAGTTAAAAACCAAACAAAACTAAATTACATTTTCATTCACATCATTCCTACTCCATTTCTAAGAGAAAACGCTTGCCAAGATATGCTACATTTAACTGCTTAAATCTGTGATACTTTAGCAAATGCAGTGAAATAAGTAGTTTATTTAAGGTATGTGACATTGGGGATTACATTTTCATTCCCAGGGATATACGAGCGTTCAAGCAGAAGTGAGCCAAAAGCGGTAACTCCTATTGCATGACCTCCTAAAGACTCAAGCTAGAAATCCACCTCTAATTAGAAACATATTTCCCTGAACTGCAGAAACTTTGCAAAAAGTACAGCTGTATGCTGTAAGCTACATTTGCTTTGGGTAAAAGATGCAATCAGAAATATTTTTTTATTTATCTTTTAAAAGAACCGAATATTTTTTCTATCATTATTTAACAACAACAACAACCCAAAAAAACAACAACATGCTATGTAACAATTTGGTGAGCTCAGAAAAATCAATGTTTTCCGGTAGTCTGAATTTCACAATAAGGCCAAGGGAACCAAGTTATAGGAGCCTCGTATCAGTAGGAGATTTATTCAGTTCCTATCTCTCAGCCCAACGTATCTATCTGATGATCTCTTGATGTTGAAAAGGGAAAATTCTGTAAAGAGGACAGTTTAAAGAGAACATAAAAGGAAAAAAGAAGTACACAGGTAGTCCTCACTTAACGACCAATCACTTAGTGACTGTTCGAAGTTATGATGGACCCCTGAAAAGGTACTTATGACCTAATTTTGAAGTTCTAATAGCTGCTCCCTACAATCATATGATTGCACTCTGGATTCTTGGCAACTGGCTCACTTTCACAGTGAGCTGCACTTTCGCAGCTGTTTGCAGCGAACCGCAATCACATGATTTCATTTTTTGATGTTTTTTTCTGGTTTCCATCATTTATTTACAGTTTCTGGCAAAAAAAAATACCATTGCATAAAATGGAGCCACTTAATGACCACTGTGTTTGCTTTACGACTATTGCATTCACTGCCACAAAAAAGGTTGCAAAAGCAGGCACGGTCACGTGATCACCTACTTAATGGCCGCAATGACTTATGACTGTAATTCCAGGCTCAATTATGGTCGTAAATCAAGGACTACTTGTAGTACTAAACTGGATTCCTGTGATGGGCAGTAAGAATAGCCTTGATGAACAGAAGGAAGAGCCACAACCAAGACAAAGGTTAGACAAAAGAAATGTGAGTCTGAGGAAGAAATGTAATTTGAAAAACTTCATCCTCCTTAGTTCTCTCGAAGACAACAAGTGGGTGGAAGAGAGTACATTCAGACTTACAAGAATGACATCAGGGCTTTCCAGTTAAAGCAGACTAGGAAACTAAAGTTATAAATGCTAATACTTTACTACTTTTATTATAAAGTTATAGTAAATCTTGTAAATCTGAATGCACTTCCCCTCCCCTTATCTTGAACAATAACGTGTTCCTCAGGGTTATTATTACCGCCCATTATAATTCCACACAAAACAGTCAAGTGATAATAGATAATTCATTCCCCTCCTCCCCCCCCACCTCGCCAATGAATGTCTAGAATGGGCTGCAGATAGTTGCATGTTATACTCCACTGATTGCTGTTAAAGAACCAGATAGGAATTTTGGAAGATCCTGCAATATTCTAATCTAAAACAAAAACGTGCGCACTTTGGTGCCATCTTCTGTTTATCTGAGTTTATGCAGCCCTGGTCAGGTAGCCCATCACAAATTAAGTGTGACACGACAAAAATTGTTGACAGCTTCCTTATTGTTAAAGGCAACATTCATGCAATAAGTAGCACCTACTAGAAAATGAAAGTTAGAATGTATTGAAAAATTAAGCACATCTATATATTTATTGGATTTATGTGCTACCCATCTCATCCGGAGACAGATAGACAGACAGACAGACACATATACCCACACACTTACAGTAGCCCATTGCAAGATAGGCAGCAAATAAATGTAACAAATAAATAATAACAAATTTAAATACAAAGCCGTGTAACAATGGACCTTCATAATCACAGCAGTGAGACAGGAAAGGAGGGCGTATAGTTGAAAACAAAGGAAAACAATAAAAGATGCATCTCTGGCATGGAGTCCTAATTCTCAAAGCAGAGCTATGTAGCATGTGTTGCTAATTACCTGGGTGACTGGAACCAAAGTAAGCTCTAAGTTAATAAATAGTGCAAAGAACCTATAGATAACTGGGGACATTTACCGTGAACATAAATATCCATTAATGTAGGCTCTTTATTTCTTACATAATATTGTATGGCTTGATTTGCAAAAGAAACAGATTAGGTCCTCACATCATGACCCAAGCTTCTGCTTTGGCAGAGCTGATCAGAGCAATCGCAGTAATCTGTAATTACTGTTGTCTCAGTGAGAGGTAATTTTGGCTTTCCCTTCCAGAATTGCTCCTCAGAGAACTTGCAGTTAACATATAAAGAACGGTTGCTGGAATTGGGTATGTCTAGTTTAAGGAAGAGAAGGACGAGGAGTGACATGATAGTAGTGTTCCAGTATCTCAGGGGTTGCCACAAAGAAGAGGCAGTCAGGCTATTCTCCAAAGCACCTGAATGCAAGACAAGAAGCAACGGATGGAACCTAACCAAAGAGAGAAGCAACCTAGAACTAAGGAGAAATTTCCTGAGTTAGAACAATTAATCAATGGAACAACCTGCCTCCAGAAGCGGTGAATGCTCCAACACTGGAAGTTTTTAAGAAGAGACTGGACAGCCATTTGTCTGAAATGGTATAGGGTTTCCTGCATGAGCAGGGGGTCGGACTATAAGACCTCCAAGGTCCCTTCCAACTTTTTATTATTATTATTATTATTATTATTATTATTATTATTATTATTATTATTATTATTATTATTATTATTATTATTATTATTATTATTATTATTATTATTGTTATTATTGTTGTTGTTGTTGTTGTTGTTGTTGTTGTTGTTGTTGTTATTACTTGTAAGTAGCAAATTTAACATGTGCTTTGAAGACCAAGCATGGCACAGTGGTTAAAGTGTTGGACTAGTGCCAGGGAGACTTGGGTTCTAGTCTATCCTAAATTCAATGGATGATTTTGGGCCAGTACCTCACAGGGGTATTGTTGTGAGGAAAAATGGAAAGTGGAGCTCCACAGTATTTATGCCTTCTTAAGCTGCTAAACAAAAGGCGGACACACAAATAAATAATAAATGTGAATGGCGGCAACCCTTCTTCTCAGATAAACGAAAGACATACGAGGCTGTTCAGGATAATTCACATACATTAATAATGCAAGAGAAAGAGGGAAGAAAAAAGTTTTAAATGTTGCAGACGGGACCATCTCCTTCAATAAATGAAAATACAAGCTGCATTTTATTATCTAAACAAGAGTAAGGGAAATTCGTTTATTAAACTATTTCTTACCCAGCAACCAGTACATAGTTTCCATCTGGCTGATCTTTTAACCTTTCCAGCAGAGAAAGACGTACTTTGGCTTTGGTTTGGCCATAGATTTCAATTTCTTCTGTGAGCAATCCTACCTCTTTGGCAAGAATTTGGATAGGTTTTGGAGCCTGTCCCCTGGAAATTTCAATATCACTGCAAAAGCAAAACGAATTAAAAATACGTATGTATACGTGGGTGGATATACAATTGGCCACAGAGAACTTACACTTTTAGGACACTTAAATCTTTCAAATCATCTTCTACCTTCAGTTTACCTTTGTGTGAAATGATTTTGAGGGAAGCTCTTTGTGCTCCAGGAATGTTGAAGAAACAATATATTGAGTTGCTAAAGAAGTCATTTCCTGTGGCTGAATTCTGAAGCTAACTACATAGGTGTGTGATTTGCCTCTTCTCTCTCAACTTATCACTGCTGGAAGATGGAAAAGTTTCAGTGGACTTCCTTTACATGTAAGCTTGGTTTCTCTGAGACATTGAGAAAAACATACAATGTAACCTCCTGCCCAGTGCAAGGAGCTACTACTATAGCCAGAAGACCACCCAGTCACATATTAAAACCCAAGCTAAGGTGAGTCATCCACCCACCAAGGCAGTTTCTTTTATTACTGGGCAGGTTTTATCATCAAGAAAATCTTCTTGATGTCCAACCAAAAAAGACTTCACTGAAATTTAACCTAATTGTTCCTCGTCTTTTGTTTTGGAATCATGATCAAATTTGCTCCATCTTTTACTGACAGCCTTTAGATACTTGCAGGAAGCTATTTTGTCTCCCTGTAATGTTCTTTTCTTCAAGTTAACACAACCAAGGATTCCAACCAGCCTTCCTAGTGCAAATATTGATTTTTGGGATTGCAAATAAATTTTAGCAAATAAGGAGAATCAACTTTGTGCTTTGTATTTTCCATCTGGTCACCAGTGTTACGCACACACAAACACATTTCTGATTTGTGTTTCAAAATTGGTATGCTTTCCAGTTTTGATAATACATTTATTAAATCAGAAGCAATTTCAAGACTTCTATAACCCTCTGGACATGAATGTACTTATAGGGGGCTTTTATGCTGGAGAAAATGTTTTTTTTTTTTTTAAAAAAAGAGAACTTAATTATTTCCAAGAGTATTAGGATTCTGTATTAAGAAAACAAAACTAAGCCAACTATCTGAAGAAATTCTCAAACATTCCCATATGATATTTCCCACTAAGGAAAATTATACTAGATTCTGTTGATGTAATTGCTGGAAGAAGTTTCCTCTGTGTTTAAGCAAATCAGGTTTTGATTGTACCTTTCTGTCTTCTCTTGCTATACTTGCCAAAGTGCTGTGGGTGAAATGGGCTCTTCTATTCCTATTGCCCCTGGCATTAGTCTGGCTCTAACGTGAAAGACATAGTTTTAATATGCAACTTTCTCACTGTACTATCCTGTTCTGAGGAAGAGAGTGAAGATCAATGCAAAATGAGCCCCCAGTCACATGACAAATGAGAAAGTGTGCTAGATGGTTGCTATGGTTGCTATTGTTGCTATCCCTGGCCAATCGAGATTTAGACAAAGCAAGATAGGCAGCTGCCTTCACCTAATCAGATTACTGGTCTATGTAGCCCATGTGACTGACACTGGCCGCACACTTCTAAGGTTTCAGGCAGGAATTCTGAAGACTGAACTTGAGACCTATTGCATGTAGACCATGTACTCTTTCCCTGAGCTTCCTCCATCCAGTCATGAAGGTCCTGCACCACAGCCTGAATCTTGAGACAAGAAGAACCGAAGAGAGGCATCAGCCTGAAATCAGACTTCCCCAAATTGAAATTCACAGAGAGAGTGTATTCCACAAAATTCCCTGAAGAATGACATTTCTTTTTTTTTATACCAGGGAGCCGATAAGTCTGTTTATCTCTTTATCAATGCAGACCAGGGGATTATTCCTTTCAATCTGTCCAGGAATTAGGCAAACTTGGAATGTAGAAATCTAGTCAAAGCTTCAGACATGCTCCAGACATGTTGGAGCAAATGTTTCTATTTTCAGATATCCTACACTTCAGCCCAACTCTGCTTGACTAAACCATCCTCAAGCATTTTTCACATTCCAGCGACATGGGCTCCTGTTTATGATCAAGCAAAACAGTTTGTCTGGAAATTATCACAAATATGCAGTTCTCATTCATAAGAGCAAAATCTCCCTCAAGTTGAGCTTGACTCCTGGTGACTTTATGAAATGTCCATGTAGTTTTCTTTGTGACAGTATGGAAGCAATTTGGTATTGAGCTCTTCTTCTAATTTTCCAATCTAATCTGTAGTCCTGGGATTTTCTAGTGATTCCAATTAAAATAATAACCAGGCTCAATTCTGTAGCTTTTTAAAGATCACTCAGAGTTGGACACGTGCTGGCCAGTCCATATTCACAAAAAATACAATTTTGCCAAATTAAAAACTGAAAGCAACTACTAATGACTTGACTAATGCCATCTTGTCTGCCTTAAAGTTTTGTTTCAGCAGAATAAATCTTGCGGTCCTTAGAGAAAAGGCTAAATCAAATTAGAAAAAAATTGAACAAAACAAACAAATTATACTCAAGTTTTAGCAAATGTTTTGCTTTAATACATAGAAACCTGCTGGAAAACAATTTGATACATGATTCCTACCTGGGAACAGGTGAAATGGGCTGTAGATTCAAGCAATTGAGATTCCATTCCTTAGGCTGCCGGGCTGCTATCTGTAGCTCACTGAGTTTTATCAAGTTCTTTCAAGAAGAAAACAGATAAAATTACTTTGCTTTAGTACAGTTGCAATATATCATTTCAATCTCACTTTTTGGGATTCATACTCCAGAGATTATTTTTTTTTTTTGCAGCTGGAGGATATGAAAGGTATTTTATTGGGGAGGAAGCCTGAAGTAAGAAGGACTCTGTTCCACTTGCCTGCTGACTTTTATAATCACTTTGAAAATTGAGGCACTTTGGCACGTTTTCAATTTGCATATATATTTTTGTCACCCTGTTTCACGTTATTACTATTCCTCAGTGCATAGTGTTAAGTCTCAGCACAAAAAAAAAAAAAAGGCTTCTTAATACCATTGTAAGCCTGGTAATGCGTCTGGGGGAAAAGATGCAAAAAGAATGTTGTAAAAAAATTGCACATGTGCAGAAGTTATCGCTGGCACCCAAACATGTAGAGACAAATTCAGATCATGAATATTTTATTAATATTTGTAATCCTAACCCGAGTTTGGATATCTTTCTTTCCTTTCCTTCCATGCTGGTTGAATGTTTGAACTGTGAACCTGGACTACATCTGTCTTTTGTTGTGTTCCTGTTACATAAAGAGTCACCGCGGGACTTACTAACCTGCATGCATATTGCCAATGCCAGATGTTCTACAGCCTCACCTAGATTGCAATCATTGCCTCTTGTTGGATGTCCACGAAAAGCATTCTGTCCTGAAAATGAAAAACAATTGCACCCATGAATCCAGCAGCCTCTTCTTGTGGGAAGATCTTTGGAAAAATGCTGCAAGAAGATAATTGACACTATTAGCTAAGTTACTGCTGAGCAAAGATGCCATATGTATTACAGAAAGCACAGAAACACATCAACATGCAAATAAATAGGTAAAAGACAAACAGACAAAAGTGGGGTGAAATATTTATTGAATATATAATTATTGCAAAGATCAAGGACTTTTTCAGAGTAGGAGTGCCAATTGATAGCATGTATCACAAAGCAGTGATGACTTCTCATATATAACTTGGCTGTCAAGTTTTTTTTCCAGCCACCTAACAGTGACAACAAACCATTAGATGCTGACAAACTCACATAAAGTTTTGCATGATTTAATCCTGCAGAGATGATTGGGAAGAACCAGGAGAAGCTTGTAGGCTTACAAGCAAATTATGCCTTTTGTTGGCACTTCAGAATCACCTCACTTAATAACTGGTTGCTTAGCAACCATTCAAAGTTATGATGGACCCAGTTCTGGAGTTCTGATAGCTGCACACATCCCCATGGTCACATGACTGCATTCTGGGTGCTTGGCAACTGGCTCAATTTTATGGCTGCTTGGAGGGTCCCCCCCCCCAATCATGTGACTGCAATTTATAATGCTTTTTTGCTGGTTTCCTACCTTTTCTGTCAGTTTCCAGTAATAATACCCGTAGGAATGCACTTGCATCAATCGACAACTGTGGCGTTTGCTTAACAACTGCCACATAAAAATCATAAAATCAGGTCTGGTCATGTGGGTGCCTTAGCTTATGGCCATCATGACTTACAACAGAAACTCCAGGCTTCGTAAGTCAAGGACTATCTGGACCTGCTTCTCCTGCTATAGAAAACAGAAACAGTGCAACTGCGGTAACATGCTCTGGAGGACTGAACTAATATATTGTGTGACACACTTTTTCTGAATGCTTTGCACAGCTGCACTAAATGCCATTACTGTAATATGAGTACTTTCTGTGCTTTTACAATTTCTCCCTCCTGCCACCTTAACAGTTACAATTAAACTGGGAGTTTTTAGAGGGCCTCTGAAGGAAAATAAATCCTCTCATCCACGGGTCCCATCCAAATTCTCATCACCACCAGCAAGACTTTTACTTGGAAGAGTAACCCAATAATTTCTCCAGCCTTCTCCAACTCAACTGGATTAAAACTCAACTGGATTACAACAACATGGCCTCCTGTCTGTCATTAGGTTGGACTGTCCCCAGCAAGTTTCAAAAAGAAGTGATGGTGTTCCTTGGAAGGCTCCTGTTACAAAAAGGCTAAATGGTGCAACTTTCATCAGGGTGACAAATAGTTTTGGATAAAGGAATTATTTCCAGTGTTGTCATGAAATAATTTAAAATGTGCCATAGTGCAGGCATATTTTCCCTTCTTTCTGCCATGTATTAATTCAGTAACTGAGCACTATCTAGTTTATTTGCAAAATACATAGATGATACATAGCGTTTCCTTATTTGCTTGCCACATATATGGAATGGTGTATCTATATCTATATTTATATCTATATCTACATATATCTATATCTATCTATCTATCTATCTATCTATCTATCTATCTATCTATCTATCTATCTATCTACCTACCTACCTACCTACCTACCTATCTATCGATATATAGATGTAGATATAGATATATAGATATATAGAGATAGATATGCAGTTGTTAAATGAATCACTGCAGTTGTTAAGTTAGTAACCCAGTTGTTAAGTGAAACTGGTTTACCCATTGACTTTGCTCGTCAGAAGGTCACAAAAAGGGATCCTATGACCCTGGGACATTGCAACTGTCATAAATATAAGTCAGTTGCCAAGCATCTGAATTTTGATCACATGATTATGGAGATGCGGCAATGGTCGTAAGTGTGAAAAATGACCATAAGTTACTTTTTTCAGTGCCATTGTAACTTTGAATGGTCACTAAGCGAACTGTTGTAAGTCGATGACCGGCTGTATGTCGAATGGATGAGAGTCAGATTTCCTGCTTTGTCCTACTGATAACTCCTTTTAATTAAGCCATAATTAAGCACAATGGATCATATAAACTAGTATCTCCAATGAGGTGCCCAGAAGTCCTCTTTGTTCTCTCTCAGGATC
Source organism: Azemiops feae (assembly GCA_023970755.1). Classification (NCBI taxonomy): domain Eukaryota; kingdom Metazoa; phylum Chordata; class Lepidosauria; order Squamata; family Viperidae; genus Azemiops; species Azemiops feae. The sequence continues at coordinate 3,787,882 of JALGBA010004278.1, read as the reverse complement.
TTCAAGTTGTATATACAATTACAGAAATAAAATATCCATATACAATATTTTTAAATGGTGGAAAGACATAAATGCAAGTATACAGCTTTTTCCTGTCTCCCTCCATGAAGCCAGAAATCTCCAAGATACTTATCTTATCTGCTTCACTTCACTTCACTTCTGACCACCATCCCACTGCTCCGTCTCCCAGTCCTCTTCAAGTTTGGAAATATGAAGTTGTGACTCAGTGAAACTTGTTGCCATGAAATTTAATTGAAAACTGGCAATCTTAATATTGAAAAATGACACAGCTTCATATTTAGAAGAAAGCAGGGTGTGAAGTGAAAAATGCATGGATAGCAAAGGATTCACTAAGGGGTAGTAATGTTGCTTAACGTAGGATTCTAGCTATAGAAGCTACTAGGACTATGCAACACTTTGGACTTTAAAATAGAAAGGAGGTTGGAGTATGCATGAACCACTTGATTGTAGCTCCTTACACTAAATGCATCTTTCTTTAGTGCTATATAGGTAGTCCTTGACTTACAACGGTAATGGAGCCTGTTCATTACGCTTGTAAGTCATGATGGTTATACAGCAGATAATCATGTGACTGACCCCTTTTTTACGAACTTTGTTGCAGCAGTCGTTAAGCAAATCACATGGTTATTAAGTGAACCCACAGTCATTAAGTGAACACTGCAGTCATTAAGTGGACCCATTGTCCACTATGGTACTTTTTGCCAAAAATTGGAAGTAAATGCTGGTTTTCAGCAAAAACATCGTAAATCGTGGTCATGTGACACTGCAAACAGCCATAAATGCAGGCCAGTGCCAAAATGCTTGGAGGGGCAGCTGTTGGAACTTCAGAATGGGTCATAAGTAATTCTCGGGGGGGGGGGTTGTCATAACTTCTAAGTAATCGGTCATAAGTCAAGGACTACTTGTAGTTGCAGTCATCAGTTCCAACCACCCAATTTAGAAAAAAAAGAATCTGCTGCCTTAACAGATGCTTACTTGGGTACCTGCATGCTCCAAGCATCTCTTTTAAACCTTTGAACTCAAAACTCTGCACAACCACAGAAACTCCTAGCTTCATCTGCTTTTTTTACTCCCCTATGACTTAAATATCACTAGATCATAGTTTGTTTAGGTTTTGATAACGAAGCCATAAAGGAGCCATGAAGAAGATTATAGTTTGAACACTAAACACTCAAGAAAGGGGGAAAAAACTATTAAAAGGCTTTCACTGTGTTCACACTTCGTTCTTCAAGATCGGTCTTCTGGAAAATGTCAGTTTAGATTGGAAATGGAGAATGGTTTGCTGGAAGTTAAAAACTCTGCCTACCTTAGCCATAAATTGATGACTGTCACAATGAAACCATGCTAGGGTATCAGCCAGAACAATAAGAAACAAGAGAGGCCAAATTTGATTCTTTTCTCCCCCTTGCTTGAATGTCTGTGCTTCTTCAGATTATTTGACTTGGCTTCATATAACTGTTTTTATCAGCGCAGAGATAACATGTAATTGAGTTTCAGAATTCGCCCTGATTGGAAACTGGAGCAGCTGATCTGATGCCAGGAGGAACAGAGTGGAGCATTCTTGTAGCTGAGACTGTATGAATGGAGTCCACTGAAAAATGTGTCTGAAGGTCTGAGGAGAATCTATCTGTAGCCTCTCATTCCTTTACACTTGCAAACTATGCTGTTCTAGGGAAAGGTACTCTGTGCTCTGAATTAAGTTTCTCCATCATGCAGTTGCTCAACAACATGTGGCAGTGCATGTCATTATTGTTATTACTATTCTAATTTTATCCTGCCTTTTTATCTGTATAAGGTGGCAAACATATCTAATTCTCCTCCTTCCTCCTATTTTCCACACAACAACAACTCTGTGGGGTGGACTGGGCCGAGAGAGAGAGTGACGGGCCCAAAGTCAGCCCGCTGGCTTTCATGTCTTATAAGGGGAGGCCTAGAACTCACAATCCCCTGGTTTCTAGGTCAGCACCTTAGCTGCTATACCAAGCTGGCTCTATATTATGACACTGAAATATAATTAGTCAGGGATGCCAGTAACAAAATAAAGGCAAGAATCATTTTGCTGAAGTAATGCTAAGCTAGGACTGTCCATAGGATTTTTATGTATCAGTCAAAGGAAGATTAATTTTTCTGTCCTTTATCTTAAATTTCAAGATATAAGAGCATTTTTTTGGTCATTAAAAAAATTAATTCCTGCAGGTGTTAAGCTTTAGCACTCATTTACTGTACATCTCTAAAGAAACTCACCCCATAAAGTGTCTTGTGAACAATCCACAGTAGTGATTTCAGGATTTTTCCAAGCCTCTGAGATCTCTTTAGGTTTGGTACTGCCCACAACCATCATATCAGCATCACGAAGCTAAGATGGATAAAAGAACATACACTTGATTGTATTATGGGATATATCTGGAAAGATGAAGTGCTGATGCTATGTTTAATCTGCTATAATCAGAAAATACATAATTGAGAAATGAATATGCAGATATGGGCTGTATATGTATAAACTAAGCAACCATAGTTGAAAATTGGTTTGTTTTAATGAATCCCATCAGCAACACTTTACTTAATTATCCTATCTCCTTCCTGAAACTATGTAAAACAGTCTTGGGGGAAAAAGAGAAATAAGAGCAAATAGCTATGTCAGCTGTCTTTCCAAATCTGAACCTTGCTGAATGTTGGTTTTCTTTTATAAATGAATTAAAATTCTGTTAAACACAGTGGACAAATCTGGGTGCCTTGCTAAATTATATTTTAGTGTTATATGAACTTAGATGTAATACAGACTTAGATCTCAACCATGGTTTTGCTTATTTATATGTGTTTACTAACAATAGCGAGATAACCTGCCCCAGTCTTAATGGATTCTGGGCTGAGTACAATGGCAAGAAAGAAAAGGAACAGCCCAACAGTACAATTCCAATTAAAAAACAAAACAAAAAGAGATGCATTCAGTCTTTTAACTGGGGACAAGTTCTTGCTGAAATAAACTTGCTTTTGAAATGTGTCAACCCCACAAGGTAGACCAGACTAAAACACCGAGGCCATGTAGGTCAGGCATTACTTTTAGTGTAACCCTTATAGTAACAGAATCATGCAAGTCTAAATGTTCTTCCTCCCTCCTTTCCTTTATCGTTATATGAGCTAGGGAAGGGCTTGTCTCATAAGTTTTCTCAATTTATTTTCTTGGCCCTGGCTCAAGCCCCACTTATCTGACTGTCCCTTGGTAGCAGTTTTTCCTCCTGTCCTTCAAGGCCACTCCCTCCATATACTGTCAACAAGGTGGGGGTTGCACCATTTTCTGATGAGAGTGAGTTCCCCAAGGTGGAGATTATCATAAGCAAGTGTCAGCCTTGCCAGGCACACTAGACTAGACAAGACCCACATTAGCTCTATTTTTAATTGTAGGCTTATATTAACAGAATCTTTCAAGTTTGAAAGTACATCTCTCTCTCTCCCCCCTGATCTTTACAGTCCAACAGCCTAGGAAGGGTCCCTTCTGAGATGTTTGCTATGTCCCCATTCCTTTTGTGACCTCAGCTGCTTCTTATCTGAGCATGGTCTAGACTGTGGCTCTTCCTCCTGTCTTCCAAGGTCATTCCCACATATCATTACAAGACCTGTCATGTGTCTGTACCCAATGTAACCTCAGGAGGAGCAGAGGTGGCCAATATGATTTTTGTAGATGACTAGAGGAGCAGGCTAAGATCTGATGAGGCATTGCCTCATATATTCTAGGGCTATACCAGGTAGGACTTTAAAAGTAATGGTCAGTATTTGGATTAGGCTTGGAAACTTCCTTGCAACCCATATTCCAAATTTAATCTGTGCTATTTTCACAGTGGTAGATATGTCCCACCTAAAACCTAGCTGCTGCTTTTTTAAAACAGCTGCAATTTACAGAAAAGTCTCCAAAGGCAGACCTGGATAGCGATAAGGACATGGGTTACTGACATCGGAGCAGTTTATAGGGTTATTTTGTTTCTGAAAGTTTAAGAGCTATAATATAAATAACGTCAATCACATTTTAGGACCTGCTTTCCTATGATACCTATTAGGATCTTTCTGAATTTTACTACTGTACTTTATTATGTTATTCCAATACACTTTTGGTTATTTGAAATTTAATCCTCTTTTTCATTAGTGAAATGTGAGGAGTGCCCAGGCTTTATTAATTGGCTTGCTTTGTCCAAGATGCATTAGTATTCCAACAATACTACTAAGAAGTTCAAACAAAAATAATTAAAATTAGTTTGGCAGGACTTGCTCTTTATAAATTAATACTGATCTCTAATCCGTACTAACATGGTGCTATTGAGACAGTACATCACAGCATCCTGACATAGAAGAGAGTATATGTAACTCCGGGTTGAACTGTGGTGCTCTCAGCTTGGTTGTTTGCTTGCAGGCATTTCATTACCCAACTAGGTAACATCTTCAACGGATAATGAAACATTTGCAAACAAAGATGTTGGGAAAACATGTAGATTTAAAACCTGAACTTTTTTTATTAGGTATAATGCCAGAAAAGACTGATAAACAAAGCATATATTTGATTTTACATGTAATAACAGCAGCAAGAATTATATTCGCACAGTATTGGAAAAATGAAGAAATACCATCAGATGAAGAAATAATTAAAAAAAAATACTAGAATGTGCGGAGATCGACAGACTGACTTTGAGGTTGAAAGAAAAAGAAGAAACAGAATATTATCAAACTTGGGACTTATTTTATCAATGGCTAGAGAAAAGAATAAAGGATTAGGAATTAAATCTGTATTAGTGAATGTAAAACTCAGACAACATGTTTGTTGAACAAGTACTATTAAATTTATGAAAAAATCAATAAAAATCTTATATAAAAAAAGAAACTTGCAAACAAACAACAGAGCTCAGAGAGCGCCGAGAACGCCACAATACACTATCCCAACTGCACAAAGAAGTGGAGTAAAGCAACCTGTCTCAATGGTCTGATCCACCTTGTAAACAGTGTACATTTCACATTACAAAGGATCTCCCATAGACTAAGCAAGGGTGAAAAATAATAATAATAGTGCCAATGCACCATATGGTTTCCAATTAGCCCGTAAAGCCAACACAAAACACATGCTATTTGTAATTGAAACCAAATGTGATAAAAGACTGACAGAAGTGTGAACACTCATCCAAAGGACAACTAGTTGCACATTGTAAAATATTTTAAAACTCATTAATGAGAACATGTTGCAAAGAGTGAATAAAAAAAAAATCATGTGAAATCAATTCTTACAAGTGGGGAAATATTTCCTATGCTTATTCTCATGGGATTTAATAGCATTTTCTTCCAGCAAACTGGACAAGATTAAATCCAATAAATACTTTGAATCTTTAGTTCATAGCATTACACAATTTCACTGAGAATTATGCTAGAGGATTATATTATCTTTTAAGACCCTCCCATTCCCAGAAAGAGCATAAAATATTAAATCAGCACAAATTCATGCACTATAAACCAGTAGGTCCTAATCAAGATACTGTGTTACTGAGAACTGAATAAAGATTGCATTTCTCTACAGTTGACATCAATTTCTTAAAGCGACATCACAAACTTCAGGATCAAATAATCACAATTTTTTAAATGAGGATGTTTTTCACTAAGACAAATGGTAGGTTTCTATTAACGAAATAAAGAAATCAGGTACTGAAAACAATAGGAATTAACGAGAATTTTTTAGATGCACTCTCAGCTGCTAGTTATTGAAGTAAAGGCTATGGCCAGGACTGTTTTTGAAACTATGCGGAAACGGCAATTTGTCCAAATGCCACAGCTCATAAATTAGCAAATCAGGATCAACACAATTGCATAACATGGTCACTACCCCGATAACAAATAGGTTCCTCATACAGTTCAATATTGAAGTTTAAATCTGTAAGACCCTGTAAAGCTGGACACTTAGGCTTTTAACATTTCAGTGCAGATATCTGTCAATGTCTTTTGATATAGATATTTTTTGAATGGCAAAAGGGGAAAGAAATCCCAATCAGTGTTTCTGAGTTATGGTCTCATATTATGAACTCTTAAAGTTAGGCCAGAGCCTCATTGTGGCCTCCTAGAAGCTACTGAAGGCCAAACATTTCCAGGGGGTATTTGGGGAGTGAGCTGACCACACTGCACCTATTTGTATTATATCAACGATTAATTTATTGTGACTTTATGTATTGCTGTTTTTATGTTTTAGGAAGTAATCTATTGGGAGTCTTTATGGAGTCTGGAGATATAACAGTACAATCAATCAATATATCTAAATTTTTCATCTCAAGGACTAATAACTTTTTTCCCATTCTTGCAGATCATATACAGGTGTTTCCTCTGTTCGTAACAGGACAAGAATGCTTGTTTCAAAACTGGGAACATTATTACAGTAGGCTATCCAACAATGGCTTTGTGCTAATGAGAATCACGTCCACTCAAGCAAAGCAGGACACCCAATTACTGCTGCAATGCCCTGCTAATTCCGCAAGTCATCAAAAAATGCTTAGTCTTGTTCTTATCATATTGACAGGTACAATGTGTCTGTCCCTGATGTGCAAGTCCTCATTCAGTTCCACATAACTGGCTGACATAGGATGACATGAAGCTGATCCCTGGGCCTCTCCCACCAGATATCCTCCAGATGTGGAGGCACTGTTGGCTGGGGATTCGTGACTTGCAGTCCCCATATATCCGAGGATTACTAGATTGGAAGGATTAACTATATTTGAAGACAAATGTTGATCTTTAAGTTAAAGAGATATGTACACAAGAACTAAAAGACATGTAGGTTTAAAGTATGAATCTCAAAACCAAAATTCACACTACACAGAGATTTGCAGTAGTACTTCACAAGAGTTTTATTTTTCCCTTCATGGGGCCAAAGGTAAGGTAAAGGAGTCCCTGTGGATTGTACTCCACCAGTCGTTGCTGATTATAGGGGGCAGTGTTCATCTCCGTTTCAAGGCCATTGAGCCAGCATTGTCTGAAGACCTTTCCGCAGTCATGTGGCCAGCACGACATCGTGGAGCGCTGTTACCTTCCCACCGAAGTGGTACCTGTTTATCTACTCGCATTTCCATGCTTTCAAACTGCTAGGTGGGCAGGAGCTAGGGAAAGAATGGGAACTCACCCCGTCGCGTGGCACTCGGGCCTTGAACCTGGGCTGCCAGCTTTCCAGCCAACAAGCCCAGTGTCTTAACCGCTGAGCCGCTTCACCACCTTTAATGTAGCCAAAGGCATCTCCAAATTTCCCCATAACAATGGAATACAGAAAGAAGAGGGGAATAATTTTTTTTCTTACGCTATTTTTCATATTAGTAAATCCCATTCTTGAAAAGTGAGTTTCGAACAGGAAAAGTACCGTCATAAACAAATAAATTCCAAAGTGGATACTTACTAAACAACCTTATTTAAAACTATGTTTTTTTTCTTGTTTTTTAAAAATCATTTTTTTAATTATGGAAGCAGCAGAAATTACCTTTTTTTATTATTCATCTCCATAGGAAAGATCTCCTGATAAGTTCCTCACCATGCCAACACAAATGTGGAGGTCGACATGTTTAACATTGACAGTGCTTTGATCACAATCAAGAGAACAAATCAAGTGGGGACTAAGATCAAAGGCTCTTTATGGTGATACATAAACTGCAACCTGAATTGTGAAAGGTAGCATTTTCACTGAGAATTTGGATGTTTCACATTTTCGTGGTGGTCTCCCATCCATTATTCACTCCTTTATACCTACGAGAGTTGAACTCAAGCACATTAAAGAACAATATGAAATTTTTTCACGATGTGGAATCTTTTGTTTCTCACGAGGTGGAACCAATTTAGACACTAACAGTATTCTTTTAGAAATGCTGTCACTGTGAATATAACAGTTGCAGTATAACAATTCAAAGTGCAATTGTTCCCATTTTTCTCAATTTATGTAAAACATTCTTATGGTTCACTTGGACCTTTGGCGATTCAAATGCTGAGATTCATGCAGTCTTTTCGAGAAATGATGCGCTATCTTACGAGAACGGCACTATTCCAGCATGCGAAAAAACTGCACTGAATAATTTGGAATGCATGACAACAATTTGTACTGAAGGTCAAAGAATGTATGATTTGATTTGCACTCAACTTCAGCACATGAATTCAATTTTGATTAATTTTAAGTTTCTCTAACTACTGTCTAGGGCTAGGCGTCAAAGAATTTTAATCTGTAAGTATCCTTCGAAAGATTTTTCGGGCAACAATTAGATTTTACTCTTATGACCATATTTTCTTGAAAAGAGAAGCCAATCTGAAAGAGTTTGTTAAAGATAAAAAATTAAGACGTCTGTGTATATACAGGTATTCCTCGACTTATCACCATTTGTATAGTGACTGCTTGAAATTACAACAGTATTGGAAAAAGTGAGATGATCGTTTTTCACACTTACGACGGTTGCAGGATCCCCAGGGTCACGTGATAAAAATTCAGACCCTTGGCAACTGACTCATATTTATGACAATCGCAGTGTCCCGGGGTCAGGTGATCACCTTTTGCGACCTTCTGACAAGCAAAATCAAGGGGAAAGCCAGATTTATTTAAGAACCGTGTTTTACTAACCTAATGGCTGCAGTAATTCACTTAGCAACTGTGGCAAGAGAGGTTGTAAAATGGGCAAAATTGACTTAACAACTACTTGCTTAGCAATGGAAATTTTGGGCTCAATTGTGGTCATAAGTTGAGGACTATCTTACACGTAGGTACATATATTTGTTTTTGTTTTGTTTTCCACTATAGTTTTTTCATTTGGGAAGTTTCTTACACTATTTGAAGATTTTTTTTCCTGTTTTTTTATTTTTAATTCTATATTAGTGTAATAAAATAAAAACAATTTTTATTATAATTGCACAATTATCAAAATAAATATCTAAGTACAATGTGATGCCATGAAGAGTAAACCAGTTAGGACAGTTGCCAGAATTTTTAAATTTAAGGAGGCTGTTTCGACATTGGGGACATCAATTATGCTTTTCCGAATTTTCCTGTACAAAATGATACAGTAACATAAGCAGCTGTAAAAACAGAATCTTTCCAATGGAGGCATATCTTAGCATCACAGCTGTTCAGTTTAGGGGAAACATATTTTATAGTGTCAATTATGAACTCCAAATAGAAAAAGATCAGCCACCTTATTTGACTTGGCTGCCGCCTGCTGGAAACCTGTGGAATACTGGGAGCTGGATTCTGACTGAGCCAGAGAAATTGCAATGCTTTTGCATTACACAGTATGCCAGAATTTGCACTTAGTATCCTCAAGTCAATCGCTGGAGCCAAAACTTTAAAAAAGCCCATGATGGCAAAGCTTCCCTCGGCTTCATCAGCACTGACACATCCTTGGTCCTGTTGCCAATGAATGAAAATCAACATCATCAACAACAACAAGGAGATTCATTTGGTGTCTCTGGGAAGATGTTTCAACGTATTTGATTGATAGAGTATGACAGTGACAATGAGCATATATTGGCAAGTACAATGCAGTTTATGCCAAGCAAGTGGTGAACAGATCAGATTTTGCTCCTCAGTAGGGGGAACAGTAATCAGACCCTGGTCTGAAAATTGAAACTTGAGTCGGAATGAGGAGTGGAAAAAACATCTGAAAAGATACCTTTCCTTGTTTTGGGAGAGTAAAAATGAGGGAAGGGAGAGATACTTTCAGCTTGCAAGATTCTTACAATTCTAGCCTTACAATAAAGTTAGTATTCATTGCATGCTTCTTGTCTGGACTACCTCAAGGCGTTAAGAGCAGGTCACTAAGAAACATATGAATAGGAGATTTTTTTTTTTTTGGCTGATTTAGAAAAAGCCTGTGAATAAGTGAACAGGCTTATGTAAAATACGGAGTTGAAGATCGGTGGCTGAGTATATGAAAGAAGTCTTTTATATATTCAGCATCTTTCAATATCTTTCAGTATATGAAAGAAGTAAGGCATGTAGAGGAATAAAATGAATGCTTTGTGAATGGCTCAACATGGAATACAGTAGAGAGGAAGACAAGGATGCTCACAATGGGGAATACACCAGGCTGTTTGCATAGTGTGCTGTGGCTGCTAGACCCAGCATATTGCTTTTGATGTGTATTCCCCATTGTGGACCTTTTTTACTCTCTTATAGTCCCTTCCTCTCCAATGAATATAAATAGAAAGATTAATTCCATTCTTGTTCATTATCCCAGCAGGTGTGAAAATGATTAATCTTGTCAAGTGTGAAGCTGGTTACCCCAATACCCAAGGGATGACCATTCCAAGATGTCTGGGAATGAGGAAAAGGAAAGCACAGTTCTCGTCATGTGATTTCCCACTAAGTAACTGCTTTGCTTAGTGATGAGGTTGCCAGTCCCAATTGTGGTCGCTAAATGAGAACTATCTGTATACAGCAAGATATGTATAAATGGTCAGAAAATAGAATAAATACATGAATCAGAATACTTTGGTAGAATGTATACTAATGATGTGGGAATGGGCAGAGAAATTTTAATACAGTGTGTGTGTGTGTGTACGTCTGTAGAAAGCTAGTGGTATGTGTGCGTTGATAGAAAGCTAGTGGTTTGTGAACTAAATGCCCTCACAATGTAAATCAAAACTATAGTAAAATTACTGTGTGCAAGAGTGAGCTTCTGCCCCTGTTGGTATGTGGAATGAAAGCAGGTTATTTAAGAAGGTGTGCTTAGAAAAAGAGAAAAAGTCAAGAATGAACATGGATTGAATACAAAAGTCACTGACCAGTATAAACAAAGCAACTGAAGTGTTTTTGATCTTATAAAGACAATGAATCAGGATCTAATTACAAAACAAATATACAATTGAAATACATACAATATGATCAAGAGGAAGCTTAAGAAAGCTATATTTAATTGGAACTGGTGAGTTCCTTAAAAAGGGAAATGAGAACTGAAGGAACAAAAGGCAATGTATGAAGCAACGCATGGATGTCACGGAAGAAAGGATGGTTGGTAATGGCAGAAAGTACGGATGATTCGATGTGAATGATGTTGATGTCGTTTTGTTGCGATTCCTTTTTTCCTTATGCCTTTAATTCCATTGAAATGCTACTTTTATTCCTTTTCTGTGTCTTGCATAACATTGTCCAATAGCAATATGGATGTGGATGTAAACGTTACAAGATTACAAAGTTTGGAGCATTGCTAAAAATGTGATAAGCTGGGAATGTCTAGAATCAATGGTTTTAGATAGGTTCTATTACAGGTTTCCAAAAAAACACGTAGTTTAATGGAAGAGGCTTTTTTGGTAAGCTATATGCACCCCAATTGCCTTCCTAGCTAGAACGAGAGCACAGATAGCAGCCTGGCCCTGCTCTCCTTTGAACAGAATGCCATACCAAAGAAAGAAGATGCTACATTTATTTGTACACAATAATTTAATACCTGGATATAAAAGCCCTTTTCTGTATAGCAGTTTCACTCTCTAGTGCTAAGAGAATATATGCAATCAAACATGCATTTGATTGTTTATATGTTGTCTTAAACACTAAGTAAAGAAAGAGCACGAATGGAAGAAAGAGAGAGCAAGTACAGTGCAGTGAATTTTGCAATCCATAATTTATGCCTTTACTGCAATATATGCACTCAACCAAATGGAACATATTAAAAATGGTTAGAAACGAGGACATAGTGAAATGTGGACCCAGCTAGTAAATCTAGAGATGAAGTAATATATACTTTGTTCATAGATTTTTTTTTATGCTACATTTTTTGAAGGAACAAATGCTTTTGTAACATATTCAAAATTCTGAATGATCCATAAAAATGACAAGTAGCGAATAAACTAGGGAGAAAAGTATTAAGCCCTTGATATATTTACCATTGTCTGGAGTTGCTTCATGTTCCATGACAAGCTCATAGTCATGACCCCTTTTCTTTGAAGAAGACACTGCAAGGAAACTTTCAAAGGTCCTTGGATGCCCAAAAGTAATATTTTTTTCCCATCTAGGGTAGTACGTGCTGAAAGCAAAAGATAACAGTTGTTCTCATTATCTACAATAACAGCAAATTACTAGAGAAACAAAATGAAACAAAACATATTATCGTGGGAGCTCAGTGTTCCTACACCGATCTCTCATGTGAACAACTTATAGCAGGGGTGTCAAACTCAATTTCATTGAGGGCCGCATCAGCATTGCGGTTGCCCTCAGGGGGCCGGGTAGGTGTGGCCAGGGTGGGAGCGGCCTATTGGGTGGGCGTGGCTGGAGTGGGTGTGGCCTACTGCGTGGGCATGGCCATCTCTACATCGTTCGCGTCAAGGGTGCCTGTGGGGGCCTGAGCAGGAGTGGGACAGATCTGAGGGTCTCTGGCAGAAGGGGGTGGGACCAGGGCAAGCACCAAGGCATGGGCCACTGGAAGAGCCTGCTGAAATCCCTCCCCCGGAGCCCATCAAGCCGGATATGTGAAGTAGGCGAGGGCCATTTACTGGCCACTTCCAGGCGATGGTGCATTTCTTCATTCCTCACAAAGGGTGACACCTCCCCAGCGCGTGCCCAGGGGGCGGGGGCCAGTCCCTTGCTGTTTCCAGACGGCCTTGTGGAGCTAAGACTGAATGCGTTTCAGCATAGATGGCCACCACAAAATTGTACATTGGCTCCCGGGCGGCCTGGGTCAGGGCCAAGGCAGCGGGGGCCATTCCCTCACTGTTTTCAGGATGGCTTCGCGGGCCACATGAAACCACGTCGCGGGCCGCATCCGGGCCCCGGGCCTTGTGTTCGACATGTCTGACTTATAGGATAACAGGATAGACCAACACTAGGTTTTAGGAATTTTTCCTATGACCAAGACTACTGTGATGAAGAGCAGGAGTTACCTGATTAAGTTTGATAGACTAATAGACTAGGTTGTTATGTATATGAGGAATGGTGGTTTTGGTGTGAATAGCAGAACCTTTAATGACAACTTTAACAACATTAATGAAATCCAGCTTAGTGCAGTAGTTAAGGTGCTGGCTGAGAAACCAGGGGCTTGTGAGTTCTCGGCCTCCCTTAGGCATAAAAGCCGGATGGGTGCCTTTGGGTCAGTCACTCTCTCTCAATCTAATCCATCTCACAGTTTGTTGTGGGAAAAATAGAAGGAAGATTAGGCATGTTCACCACCTTCAATTACATATATATTAAAAAAGTGAAATAAAAATATAATATGCTGAATTAAAGATAACACATATTTTGCTTACAGATGTTGCTTGTTTAGTCACCTTAACTGCACCAGTGCCAAATAGATACATGTGGTATCGTATTTCTTTAATTTACAATTGCAATTTCTTATTTCTACACCCTCTATTGAACAGAAGTCATTCTATATCACACTCTTTCATACGCTATAATGTCCTCTCTTTCATTCATTCATCTACTCCATACACAAACACATAAAACTCATTTCCATTTTGAGGTGCAGGGCAATCAGAAGTTTAGTTCTTCCTTTCTCACTCTAGCATCGCCCCAAGTGTGAATCTGCATTTTCAACATTAGAGATGTGCAGCACTGGAAATAGGGCTTTAAAACCCATGTGGCTAAAATAGGACTTGGAGCTAAGGGCCAACAAATTCAATAAGATGCTTTTAGAGTGTATGGAAATGCTACCCTCCTTAATTCAAGCCTGTATTTTCTTGGGATTGCACAGCTACTCGTGAGCCCAGGAAAACACCCAGCTTTTTTCAGTAGGTGCCACTAGGTTAGGTCCTGTATGTGCACCTATGCCCACTCCAAAGTAGCTTTTCAGCTTCAAATGTGAAATGCCATAATATCTGTGATGATCACAGTATATATTAAAAGTCAAAACTATAATCAGAGACTTTTAAGTCTCTGCCAATTTTTAATAGCTTATTATGTGTAAACTCACAGCTGGCTTAGATGTTCATGAAGAACTCTGTCGTGTCGAAGTAAATAAGCAGAAAAATGTTGTGCATATTTATGCATGAAGCACTTTTCTGCTGTTCATTAGTCCCATTAACTTTAACAAATGGCACCTACTTTTCAGACTCCCGTAGAAACCTGGAAAATGTCAGGTGACATTAAGAAACAGCAAACAGCTTGTTCAGATCATGTTTGAGACATGCCTGCAGCTAAATATCATATCTTCTTGCCAGTGATTATTTCGATGATCATGGATAAACTCACAAACTTACAACCCACAATTTATTCCTAGTGGAGATTGTGCAGGAAACAATGGGAAGCTCACAGGCAAACCAATAAAGAAAGAAGAAGGATTGGGCAATTTAATTCTTCTTTTTATATGTTTTTTTTCTGTTTGTCAGTACTGTAAAGGGAAGGTAGAAGCAACAGCTTTCTCTTCCTTTTTCTCTGAGAAGCATCAATATTTTATGCCCATTAGCAATTCAGATACAAATAAGTGGCATAGCAGAAACCACTGCCAATTCCATTGCAAATGAGCATTGCAATTAGTAGGACACTACATTTGTACCATTTACTTTTAGTAAATAATACTGATTCTGATTTAGCTGAGCAACGAATTTGCAAGGTTGGCTGCTTATTTAAAATAGAAAAGTTATCATTGGGAAGTTATATTTCATTCAGGCAGGTCAAACATGAGTCAAGACAAGCTAAGAACAGTGGTCTGAGATAATAAATATAATTTACTACTGTGTTGTACCTTGGTTTTCCAGAAGTTTGATCACTGCTCTGGCAGTAGGGGGAACCACGCATTCATGTATGTCTCCATGCACTAATCTTGCCAAATTAAAATCTGTTATTCTGCAACAAAAATAAGGGAATGTGACAGTCCTCAGCAATTTATGTATGAAAATGCAAGCAAAAACTTTTGTTTTAAAAGAAAAAAAATGATACAAGGACAATGCAAAGGCCTCAGTAACAAGCTAATCATAAGAACTTAGTCCAGCTCTGCCCAGCAGGGTCCTCACATATTCATAAACCATGAAGTCTTAGATTGCCTACCCTTGGTCTGCTGATGTTAAAAAAAATATTTATTTCTCTCAGTGAATCATTTCAATATCTGAAGATATCTTGTTTGTGCCTTCTGTCCTTCATTCTCCCTGTCCCTCCCACTTCTGGTCCCAACAGCCCAGGCAATTAGTTTGAATACAATTTGGAGGAAAAAAGTAGGAGTGACAAATCGGGATTGAAAACTAAAAATTGCACCCCAACACCTGCAAGCAACCACTAACTCCTTTATTCTAGCCTCTGGCTTCGCTAGCCAGCATTTTCGCTCTTTTTGTGGAACCTTTTCTAGATTCCAATTTCTGCCTCTTAAAACTACCGTCCCCCCCAGCTCCAGTCCACTCCACTTTTTAAGTACAGCAGTTTATATGCTGGTCAAAGCCTAGTGAGGCCCCCATGGTCTAAATTCACTTCTGTAAATCACTGGATAGGCAAGTTATTCCCAGTGGTCTTCAGGAGCCCCAGCCTATATCTGTTAAAGACAGCTGCAAAGCTCTTAATCCCTTTGTCACAATGCTACCTAAGCTTTTACACCTGTTTTGCTTGGCCTCAAGGAGATGGGAATGAAGAATATCCCTGAAACATCTAGGTATGACTGAGAGAAATCTGTTATTTGTTTGTATATTAGATATATCTGACTTGTTTTTATTCTTTAAATAATTGGCTTTTGTCATTGCTGGTACAGTTTAGCAGTACAGAAGCACTGGAACAGGATAAAAGATTTTAAGAAGAGCCTTGAAAACAGCATCTGATATCTTTGCGCACTCTCTTTTGTGGGTTTGCAGAATGCTAAGCTGTATTCTAACCAACATGATTTACAGAACCACTTTATATTTAATTTGGGAAAACTTCTAGCTTACTTTTCCTACTCATCTGATCTTAGGAAGTATGAAATCCATATGCTCGCACCACTTTTCTAAAGATGTAAAATCCAGGTCTGCTCAGCGAAATTTACAAAGTTTAACTTACCCATTCACATCTTTCTCTGGTTTCACAGCATTCAGTATTTTGCTTGTGTATGATTCTCTACAAAGGCGGAGGAGAAGGCCATGAATTCTAGGATTCTCATTGAGTTTTGTAATTTCACCTATGACCTAAAAGGTAATACAAGGTTAACAAAGCCAAATTTTAAAAGAGCCATGCTACCAATTAAAATGTTTTCATATATAAAGTTATTGGAAATTTAAAATATGAAGAAGCTGCCTAATGGCAAATACTCTTTCGCTTGCAAAAAATATACTCACAACTATGATCATTTGTTAAAAAAAAAATCAATTGCAGCCCTTTTGTGCTTATGTCACGTATAGTCAGTCACATGAACTATTACATGAATCATTCCAGTGTCCAACTGAGAAATGGTGTTCGTGATAAAAGAACCACATGAGAATGAGGTCACATGAAAGAAGATCAAGGAGGGGTGTGGGAGTCAGATACCAGTACAAAGCTTGAATCTGCAGCAATCGGCAAGTTCAGACAGATAACAGAAAGAGCATTTATAGCAAAGCTGCACAATTACTGTCAGGAACATTTGATCTATTCAGTAAAAAGAAGGCAACAAAGATAAAATCATAATTTCTGCAAGGAAAAAGTCCAACACATCAGATAAATGAACGAATATTGTACATGAAATCTGGACAACATGTTCCACTAGAAAACCCATAGGTCATGAACAGACTTGCAGACCACAACAATAGTAGACCTCAGCAAAAATAATAGGAGACTCCTTTTTCCCCCTTACCTATACAGCTCACTCTACTTGCCTAAATATGGTTTAGTACAGTATGGCAAGGGAGGATATTATATGAACATGAAGAAAGTAGCTGACTGTTTTTTAAGGACTCAGTATCCACAAAATGGAAGAGGAGTTATGTGTAAAAGTATATATTAATCAATACTTTCTTCCCACAAGTGTCAGCCTGGGAAATCCACAAGGCAAAAAATACCACAGTTGTGTTCTCTTTCTTGTGTCCTCCAGCAACTTTCATTCACATGGCATTCAGGCATGCCATCTTTAATACTTGTTAGTGTGTATGTATGTGTGTGTGTGCATACACTCATAAATGCACCCTGAGTAAGTTTTTGATTCCTCATGATTGTCAGAACATGTCCCTGCAATTTTCCTGCCAAGGTATTTCAGAAGTAGCTTGCCACTGCCTGCTTCCTAAGTCTGAGAGAGTAGAACTAGCCCAAGGTCACCCAACTGGCTTTTGCCTAAAGCAGGACTAGAATTCACAGTCTCTAGCCTGCTTTCTAAACTCCTGCCTTAAGCACTACATCAAACTGGCTCTTTGTTTCCAGTATTGGGGGCAATTAATAAGCATTAAGAGTTGACATTATTAATAGCCATATTCTCCATATTCTTTAACTTACTTTCGTTTTTTAGCCTCTCAGAATGGAAGGCAGGGGGACAAAAGTATTTGGAAGAACTATAAACAAACAGGCACAAATACATCTGAGATAACCTACAAAGCAAGTGGCAGCATTCAGATGACCTTGGCTAGTCTCGATCAAAGCTAATAGGTTGGATATGGCAAGTGTAATGGTATATGGGGAGGAGGGGAGGAAGAGTTGCTTAGGGAACAATCAGATAAGGAGGGCTACATAACGAAGAGCGAGAAACAAACAGAAATGATGCTCCCTAATTTATCAGGCTGTAAAAAGAGATGGTGAGAGATTTCAAGTTTCAGACTTGCATGATTCTGTTAGCATTACAATAAAACAGAATTAGGTCATCGGGCCATGTTTCCTTTCTGATCTACCTGTTAAGACTGACAGCAAGCCATTGTGAAAGAATAGCATAATAATTTGATGAAAGCATTCTGAAAGAAGACACTAATAAGCCACTTCTAGATTACCATCGTGGGTACATCCACGTGGGCACCAGAAATAAAGCTTACCTCAAAAGAGAGCTTATATTTCCATTGCATTGTGCCAACTTGCTAGATCTGAAAACTTTGATAAAGTTTTGTGGATAAACTTGCCAGAACATGCAATTAAGCTTCAGACGCACTTATTAGTTTATATCTAGTTTAATCTGAGGGATTGAAACATGAAAATAACCCCGTGCTGGCAGAAATCATAGCAGAACCTCAGGGAAAAAACACTACAATATTAATAAGCAAAACTGTTTTGTGGAATCCTGCAGGAAACTTTTTTTTGGTAAACTCTGTGCTTACTATTAATTAGGTCTTTATATATGTTAACTATGATTCACATTCAATAATAGATGTCTTTTCATAAATCCACATTTTTGTTAAAATATATAAAATTGTGTATGCCTGTCTACACAAGTGCAAGTCCCACTACATTTTATGGCTTATTCCCAGATAACTGGATATAGCACCATAGCTTTAATTTCTTTTTGAAATCCTGTTGATTTATTGTTTGATTATAAACTTAGATCAGATAATTTCCATATCCAAAAGACAAAGCTTGTCTTTTCAAATGTAGCTTTTGACATCTCTCAAAAAGCTACATTTAAGAAAAATAAGTATTTGTGCATAGAACTGTTTCTTTTTGCACAAAGGAGTCTTTGAATTTATACCACAGTGACAGTTTTTGTTGTTGCTCATTTTGTAGTCATCCCATTGTAAAACCAGTACATACAAATGATATAAAATAGAGCATGACATTACTGCAGTGATAGTCCTGAAAATAATTCCCCAAATAATACTGAGTAGAAAACTTTTTTATTTGATCATTTGAACATTTTACATTCAATAGCTATTAGATTCTGATTGGTAAAGTACCTTCTGATAGCAACACAGAAGTAAATAAACAGCTGTAGTAGTTTTTATTTCGATAGAACTAAAGATGTCATATTTAAATATCTCAGTGAGATTTTATTTGGATGTGTTTATGAACAAAGCAATTGCAGTTATAAAATGCATATGCAAGTAATACTATTTTACTCACTAATTTAATTGAATCCTGTAGCTTTTCAGAAAGTAGAGCAAACTTGCATAGGATTGAGATAATTATTCCTAAGATTATATTAATGGATGGTACCCAGTGTTTTCCAAGATATTAAAGAGTTTATTAATCCAACAATACAGAATATGTAAATAAGTAGAATTTTAAAAATGTTTACCTCATCTTCAGTACTCTCAAGGGGAAGACAAATATGAACAATATCCACGCCAATCTATAAAAGAAACAAGTGGAATTCAAATTTAACTCAACCATCTTTCAATACTTAAATTGTTTTTAGTTGTGGAACATTTTTTTCCATATTTTTACCTCTTTAGCAATGTTTCTGATAATTTCTTGTCCCAAACAATCATCACCAACCTTGAATAAAAAAAGAAAAGGAATATAAAATTGTAATAGGCTAAATAAAATATTCTGGAAAAGCAATGGTCTGTCAGTCATAAATAAAGTAAAAGTGACAAGAAAACACATATTTGAAATACAGAATATGATTAACTGAACTGAATAGAAAATACTTGAATTCCATGATTAACATATCAGAAGCAAATTTAGACAGGATTATCAAACATCTTTCACAAGATCCATGATAAGGAGTTGCTTGGCAATTTTTTGAAATTATTTTAGCAAAGTCTGACCCTTTCACATTCTTGCAGTAGTACAGAAGCAAAACAATCCTCAACAAAGATGGAAATGGAAACATAGTAGCATGACTTTCAGGTATACAGCAAAACTAAAAACAAACTAAAAAAATGAAAAGACTAGGAGCCAGTATAGGAATATTCTAATAGTATTTTGACTCTCCTAGGTACAGTATATGGGCAGATTTATTGAAATAAATGTAGCATTATGCATACATGGTGGTTTCCTTTACAGAAGATGAAACAATATGGCACAATAAAAAATTGTAGTGTAGTGAAGCTTTTTACACCTGATTCCATAAAGATGTGTTGGATTTCAATTCCTACAACTCCAAGACTGTGTGAACAATGGAGGGCAACAGACTGCCTGACATTAGCATAAACCCAATGGAGCATTTGTCTAAGTTATGCCAATTCCCCTTTCAACTTGTTTGGCACTCCATACTGAATTATGTACTGAAGCAGCAGAACAAAGGAAGGGATATCACCAGATCCAAATCATGCGATTCTTATTGAGGTAGAATGAAAATTTAAGCTCATCTGAAATTTGATTGCAATATATTACATCCACCTATTAAGGAAATATAATAATATATTATTCTTACCAGCTATCTATTCAACATGCAACAGAAACTCTTATAAAATCTATCTCAACTTTCCAGTTGTCATACAGATTTTAATGCCACTGTATATTTATAGATTTTGATTTCATCAGCAGTTATAGTCATATGAATATTATGACTCCATAATATTCCTTTCTTCCACAAAATACAGGCCACTTTTGAAACACAAATCCTGCACGTTTTATTTTTGCCTTACCTGTATAACAGAAAGTGTTGGCTTAAATCTGGGGTGTTCTTGCTTCAATAAATTCAAGGCTTTTCTTGAGGTTTCATTGATTTCTCTTGAAATAATAATAATAAATGTATTAATGGGTTATATTATTTTCTTGTCAGATAATATCTTTATGGATTTCAGTCTCAGTCATACTTCATTTCAACATAAATATGTAATGCATGTTAACAATGTTACATGTACATCATTATATGTTGACTGAGCATAACATCACCACCCACAATAAGTCTCAAGTTGCCTCATCAGACAACAAACTTCGTAAGCTAATAATTCATTTTTTTTAACCCCTTGTAATTTGTTGGAGAATGCTGTTCATCAGGCACTTCTAGGGCAACTTTTAGCAAGTAAGAGAGAGGTATTTAGTTAGGTATTTAGGCAATATTTCAAAAAGATTATAGCAAGATAAGCTACAAAACTGCAAAAACCTTCTCTATTTATTTTTGCCAGTTTGTGTTGTGTAGTCTTGATATTCCATAGTTTATGATGCTGCCTGATAAGAAACCTTCGGTTTCTCAAAAGTAGGTTTTCACCAAATCATAACCGTCTTACAATGCAATTCAATACATACTATATCCAACGTGAGTCGTTTAAAGTTCAAAGGGACCCGTCTGTAGATTAATGCATATATCGTTGCAGACTTACATCTGCAAAGAAAGCCAAATCAATTGAGCTGTCAAGCGAAAGGACTGTCCCTTCAAAACCGCAAGGCAGTATAAACCCCACTCGGCAAGTATTACAAATCAAATCTTTATTTATCCAAGGCCAGCATCGAGTATACAAATGATATAAAAGGCTGAACGACAACATGTGCTATTTTCCTCGCCAGCTTTTCGAAAGTCGTAAAACTCATTCGACAAGCGAAACTCAAGCGATAATTGCCCGATTTTAAAGAGAAAAAGGACAGGAAATTAAAGATGAACAGCCCTAAATGGCTGCAACCGCAACAACAACAACAACAACACACGCAAACAGCTGGCTCGACAGCCGCTGTACGTGGCAAAGCTTTGAAGTTCCTACTCAGTCCCGGTCAGCTAACATTCCACACGCTGTAAGCCGGCCGAGCAAAAAAAAGAAAAAAAAGAGGATAGTCACGTGGTCCGGGAAAACCGCGCCTTTCCCTTCCTTCGGGCTGATTGGCTCCGAAAGCCGCCACTTCCTCCTCCTCCTCCACGCCAATTTAGAAGCTTTTATTGCATCAGACCCAACAGCGCGAAGGCGGAGTTTGGGAAGTCTCCCACGTGCAGTGCCGGCCGGCAGCCACTTTCTAGTTATGAAAGAACGAGCGGTGGGATTTGCCAGCCGGCACCTTCTTCTTTACATTCCCCCCCCCCGCCCCGTGCTCCCACACACCGGGGCAGCCGCCTACCTACCTCAGCGCGGAGCTCTGAGCGTCTTCGCTGCCGGCGCCGTGTTGCTTCTCGCCGCAGCGCCACGTGCTGCTTATCCCTCGCTGGGGCGAGAGCGCTGCGGGGCAAGCGGCTGGCACAGGGCGCAGTCGTCCGCGAGGGAAGCTGCCGACGCTTTTCTTTGCGGGCCCCGCTGGTCTCCAGAGCAGGCGGCGTAAGGCGGAAAACCTCATTGTGCGGGGCGGGGGGGGGGGAGAGAGAGAAGACGGCCGACGAGTGCCCGGTGCTTCCCGGCGGGGAGGAGTAGCTAGCTGGGCTCTGGGGAAGGGCGCGGGCGGTGCGGCTGGAAGGGAGGCGGAGTAGGGTGCTGGCCGGACAGCGCTGGGTTGGCTCCAGAGGAGGCGAGGCGGAGCCAAGCTCGGCAGGGGGAGTCGGTTGCACTTCCTTCCCGTTTTGCGGCCGAGAGATAAAGGCTTCGCGGGGTAACCGAAGGTGCTGGCGAGGCTGCAAACTTAGAACGGCGTTGGACGCCCGCGATCCTTATGTGGGAGACGGACCCGTTGCGTTTCTGGATACCGGGCGGAGGTCTTTGTCTTTGTCCCGTGGGAAAAGTGGTTCAGGTCTCAACATTTTCAAGTTGCAGATTTGGAGAGAAAGCCTACTGAGTCTTTAAACACAATTCGGCAATGTCTTGAGTAACAAATAAAGCCTTCGTGTTGAATGCGGCTCCTGGTGTCGCTATTTGAAAGGGAAATTATGAGTTCCAACGCGCTTACAGTAGCTTGGGAGATCAGAAAACAGACCGGGAGAAAGCTAGAGCAACTTACACTTTTGTTAAGAGATGGATATGTGATCATGAAGTTACCAGGAAAAAAATTAATTTCCGAGGTTTTTTTTGTTTTTTTTTGTGTATACCCCGCAAAGGAAAACAAGTTGAGTTTAGGGGTTAGTAGACAGAAATTGCCAGTTCATTATGCACTATTGGTAGTAGTCCTCAACTTACCACAGTTGGGACCAGAATTTTGGTTGCTAAGTGATATGGTCATTAAGTGAGTCATCATTTGCACAGCCCTGGTTTTATGAACATTACCAGTCATTAAGTGAACCACACAAGTGAATCGGGCTTCCCCCAATTGACCTTGCTTGCCGGACGCTGGCCAGAAGGGTTTCAAATTATAATCACTTGACTTCAAGATGCTGCAAACTTTATGAGTGCCAGTTGCCAAGCTCCCAAATTGCAGGGTGTTGTGATGGTCGTAACTTTGAGGACAGGTCATTGGTTACTTTTCTTGAATCCATTAGATTTCTCAACAGTCATAAGTCAAGGACTACCTGTATGTTCTTGGCAAAATTAAGGCGTTCTTTCAATTTCTCAGTGATGAGAAATCTTCCTTTTTATGTAGTAACTTCAGTGGGGGCTTAGGAAATCATGTCTTATACTTGAATTTGGACTGACTCCTGATACCAGATTTTGTCCTAGATAAATTGGCTACAAACTATGGTACCATTTTAAAGTTTCCAACACAAGTCAGAACACAGGTAGTCCTCAATTTACGACAATTGAGCCCAAAGTTTCTGTAGCTAAATGAGACATTTAAGTGAATTTCACCCCATTTTATGACCTTTCTTGCTACAGTTATGGCAAGTGAATCACTGCAGGGGTTTAGTTAGTAACACTGTTAAGTGAATCTGGCTTCCCCATCGACTTTGCTTGCCAGAAGCTTGCGAGTGGTGTTCACATGACCCTGGGACACTGCAACTATCATGAATGAGAGTCAGTTGCCAAGCGTCTGAATTTTGGTCACGTGACTATGGGGATGGCAATGGTCATAAGTGTGAAAAATAGTCATAAGTCACTTTTTTCCCAATGCCATTGTAGCTTCGGTCATTGAACGAACTGTTGTAAGTCAAGAACTAGCTAATTTTGAGGTAGCATAGATCTGGAATGCTGGAAAACTTAAAACAGCACTTGGTAGCCAGGAACAGGCAATGATTGCTGTTGACATCAGCAGTCAAACAAAAACTGCAAAATCTTTTTCCCACTATGTTAAAGAATTTGGTAGCTGTCCTTTTTGTGTTTTGGATTTTGTTGTATTTGTAGCTGCTAGTAAACTCAGGCAGCTGGCCAAAGACACTGATAGTAGGTTTGCTTTGTAGACTTTACTCCTGGCCTGTTATTTTAATTTTTCATAATTAGATTCCACTCCTGGTAGTCTAGACAGGGCTTTTTCCAAATTAGTTGTAGCGATTTGAATATGTCTTACGGGTGCAGGAAAGGTTATTTTCAGTGAAAATATTAATATTCATCTTGCCTAGCCCTTTCACCACTTTGAATAGCTTACTGGGTATAGAAATCCCACATTCTTTCTATGACTTGAACGCATTGATTCTGCATTTAAGCTTTAGTTTTGTCTTCTCCAGGCTGTTGGATGCACAAAGACAATAATTGCAGAACTAGGTTGCTGAAAGCTGGCACAGTAAAGCTTTAAAAGATGTTCTTTCTTTAAAATATAGAGCCTCTGCAACTATCTATTTCTGCAATAGTAAAAAAGTAGTTCATTAAAAAGTCTATTTAAGTAAACTGCTGCAAGCAAGTAGTATTTATTTCTTTTCTAAGCAGCATTTACTTACAGGTTTGACATGCTTTAAAGTCAGCTTTTAAGCATAACAAAGGAGAAAAAAGCGGGACTCTTCTACATGTACATACATTTTTTACATAATCTTTACAAAATGAGTTATGTAAAAGTGCAACACAGAGGGTCTATTTCTTATCAATAGAATAAAATGGTAACACATAATATGTTGAAACGAGGAAAGCTGGTGTGAATTCATCCAGAATAAGCAACTTCATTTTGCATTTGTCCAGTAGTATAGTGCAGGTACTACCAGTGAATACAGAATAGATTAAAAAAAAAACAATTAGACTTTTTTTACAAACAATATTACCTGGATAAAATCTCTAAAATCTCTTCAAAGTTTTGAAGGAGAGCTGTAAATTATTAAAGAGATATGCCCACCTTTAGAATTGGACAATAAAGAATGTACAGTACATGTGATAATGAGCCCCTTACATACCCAATATTCTAATTTTAGCAACCATTTTTTTGTTCTGCCCACGATAATTAATGAAATAATGTGTTCAGAAGCAGTCAGTGGTTTTGTAGGCCTATCTAGTCACCCAAAGGTTAATTCACATTCTGGGTATGAAAAGGCACCTACTTGATTTTGTTTAGACCCAAGAACTTAAAAAGAAAAAAATATCCTTGGAGCAGGCTAAAAATCTGAATACCCTTAGCCTTCTAGAATTGTAAATCTATTTAAAATATCTTCAGAAAAATGTGTAATCTTCTGAGTTATTCAACTAACCAAATGCAAACGTAATATTCACACGAATGAATATGTTTCCTTTCTCTTTTGGCCACTGTACGTATTTTATAAAGTAGGTTCCCCCCGCCAATTAAATATTTTCCTCTAGTTTTGGGGTAGGGCAATGTTGTTATCAACACAATAAAGCTATCTACAATCATGAACTACATAAAGTTGGAGGTGGCGTTCCTCAACATTTTTTTTGTTTCATCCAGACCAGAAAATCATCATCATTCCCTTTGCTTTTACAAAAACAATGTCTTGGGCTCATCCATATTGAATTTTAGCTATTTTTATTCCCTGCCAGCAAGGTTAAAAAGTACTCAAAATATACTGACGCTTGTCCCTTATATGTCGTTACATAATTCACTATTTTAACAGATTAACAAAAATCCTCCGGTATAACAAAGCAGACATGACCTCGTTACTGTATCTGGATTCCTATTACTATATTTATATTATTTTACATATTTTATTAAATAAATCCCTAAATTCATATGAACTTATTTTTCAACTGTTTACTAAACACACTTTGATTTGCAGTCAGCTTTTCTATTGAAGTCGGGGCAGCTTCCTGATGTAAGAAAAATAAAAGTAAACTAGCATTCTACTAAGAAAAAACACCAGAATGATGCATTTCAAAGTAATTCAGGAACCATACCTCTTTCAGTACTTATTTCAGTAGAAGGGATTATGTACTTGTTAATTGGTGGCTTTGCCAAATCACCAAGTCATTGCTCATGTTCTAAAAATTCTGACTGCTATTATGCTTTTTGATCGGAATGATGTAAGAAACCAAATCCTGTTCAGTAAAATGTACTTTAGTTGGTACTTATATCATTAATGTCCTTCATGTGCAATTTGGTTGTATAGATCATGTATTCACGTATTTTTTTCAAGTGTTTCAAACTGAAGCTGTTTTACAAAAAGGGTATGTTCAGCAACATTAGCAGGAAAAAAAAATCCCTATTCCAATCTGAAGAAGCTGTTTAGTTGATTGGTCAAATTTTAAATTTGTCTCTAGATCCACTGCATGATTGATGTCAAGACTGATAAGGGCAAACATGCCCTCTGATTGCCAGAGATTGGAACCTGTGCCAAGACAGTATGATGCCAAAGCCAGTATGGAACCTGATGCCAAAGCCAGTATGAAGACTTTGCAGGTGGGTCTGAGGCTGCTGTTGATTTGTGAGTATCAAATTTGTGAGTTGGAAATATGATTTCTTGGAGGTGGGGTAGAAATAATGTGTTTAGTGCATTGAGAAAAAAACGGGTTTTCTAAACTAGAATTCTTGAAAAATGTTCTTGCTTGATCCCAAAGATCCATTTGGTCTGTACCATTTGCAGTTTTACTTAATTAGAACTGTGTGGAAATGTAACTAGTGCATACATATAACACATTAGTACATTTCAGTCCAGTTAAAGCAGTTCATTCTTCTGTGTTACAAGTGATTTTTAAGCAAATAAATTACGAATACACTGAAGATGTTCCACTGTTCTCCTTCTTTCCCTTTCTATGAAATTCTTGTGTATGTCACCAGTTCTAATACATACTAAATTTGCTAAAATTACAGTGTATAGAACAGAATGATACAAATGCAAGGTATTGTTCCTGTAATGGTAATTAGAAATATATATACAACAATATGACTTACAAGAACTGGTGATCATACTGTAACTACAGTATCACATTAAGGCAGAACAATGGATGTGGGGGAAAGGCAACATTAAGCAAAACTACTTGAACTGAGACACTGAAATTTTTCCCTTAGGGATTGGACAATATTTGGCTGATTATTAGATGGCACACTCCATAAGTAATCATTCAATTTTTCTGAATCACCACATGTTGTCAAGAAAGAATCTGATAGTTTAGAAGGATCCAGCAACTTGCCACTATGAGTTTCTGAAGGAGTAGAAGAGTATGGGTTCATTTTAGGATCCAAGTCCTTTGTTTGGTTACAGAAAATCTCTAAGTCAGATCCCTCATCTTCAGATTTAATTTCAACATAGTCGTCATCATCTCCTTCTCCGTTGTCAGTATCTTTGAAATTACTAAAATAATTGTGGGTTGCTATTTGTGCATTTGAGGGCAAGTTCCTTTTAACTCTCAGAATTTTCTGAGAATCTTGTAGAATAACTTCTGAGACATTTTCTGAGATCTGCTTGGTCGCACCGCATGTTGAATGGCCAGGGATAGCAACAGACACTGATTCTTGACAGTGGTCAGTCAGAAATACTTTGTTAGAATTCAAATGCTTCTTCCTCATTTCAGGTGGATAATTTATCGATTCTTCAGACTTGTTGAGCGCAATGGAGCAAGAGGACTGTGATCTGCTGTATGCCTGTGGCTTTGTACTGCTCTCTGTCCTCCCTAAAGAATTATAAAGGTGGCTGTGATACAGGTTCTCTTTATTGGGCTGATTTATAATAGCACTCCACCTTTGTGCAGGAATGTGTGGACAAAGAGGAGTCTGAAAGGAAGGCACTGAGCAGGTTACAGGCCTCACATTTGGCGTTGTCCCCATCTCTGTAAAGGAGCTTTTTGTCTTCAGGTGAGGCGTTTCTGGCCAAGGAGAAAAGTCAGAGAGTTCTCCATTACTGTACGTTGAGTGCAAAAGCCAATTTTCAGCTTTTAAGCATTCTGCAGCTAAGTGAGATGTGGACGCAGGTGAAGAATATCTTATGTTTGTTTCTTGAGAAGTAATCTTCTGTGTTTTGGGCGAGGTTTCCCGGAATACAATTTGATCATATAGTTGAGAATATTCAGCAATTCTTGCACCTAAAAAACAAAGGGAAGATTAAACTAACCTTAACAAATAACGACAACACCAGCAGTATAAGTTGACATTGCCTGACAAATAAGATATTTTTAAATAAACTTTTAGTCAAGTGTCACAGATTTTAACATGACATTATGGCAAAACACATACAGATGAACATTTGATCTTAGTCACAGAGATCTTCCTCTCCCATTTCCTATGCTTTCTCCTCCATTTTCTCAAGAAGGACGTCTCTGGAGCAAACTGGGGCACATGAAGTATATGCAACCAGAAGCCCAAATGAAATCCATCTGTGTAACGTATGTATCCCTTAATTTTATTTTGGGATGCCTTCAGATCAGTGTTTACTCCTGGCAACTGCTTGAACTAGTCCATGAAGTTTTCTTGGCAAGGTTTTTCTTTTTTAAGTGATTTGCCATTGCCTACTTCTTAGGGCTGAGAGTGACTGATCAAGGCCACTCAGCTGGCTTCATACCTAACATGTGACTAGAATTTATGGTGCCCAGTTTCTAGAACGATGCTTTTAACCACTATACTAAACTGGCTGTAACATCTAAGATGATATAGTGTGCCAACTACTGGGAAGCACCCAGCCTGGCAGGGAGGAGGGATCAAGCATGGAGCTAGCCTGGAGTCACTGCACAATTGCAAAAGGGCTAAAGCCAACCTGCCCTAAATTCCTTGAAGCCTGATCTAATTCCCAGGAATAGGCTGCCAGACTGGGGAGATTCCTGTATTATAGGCAGAACATAATTAAAGTAGTTAGCTTGAACTGTGCCTGTGTGGGTCTGGTTGTTCATGCCTGGCAACTACTGCCACACAATTGCGTCGTATCATTTCTTCTACATACTTATTCCTGCAACTAGATCCTAAACAGTTCTCTGTCTCCCAATGCTAAAATAAAGTCATATGATGGTATCTAGGAAGTGCACCTTTTTGCAGTGATCCTTGCCCTGTGGAATACCCTCTCTCTTGAGATCTGGCAGACCCCCCATCCTCCTTGGCCTCTGGAGGGCCTTGAAGAATTGGTTCTTCCCACAAGCATTAGGTTAGGGAGTGGCTGGAGCCCAGCAACTCTAAATGTCATTGAAGGGAAGAGAATCTGCTTTTGGGTACCATGAGGTTTTGTGGGATTTTTTAATGGGTTTTTTTTAATATATTTTTACTCCTGTTCTGTTTTTTTTGTGAACCAACCAGGATTATTATATGGGAGGCCATATAAGTCCAATCAATCAGTCAATAGTTTTCAAGTCATTTCTGTGTATCTTCTCAAAACATGGTTGCTCTCTTCATTTGCACAATGAAAATCCACTACTCTTTTATGACACCATAGCTAGCCCTCTTAACATTCCCCCCCCCCAATATAAAACCTCCCTCTCCGTTTTCCACAATAGAATTTCTGGAGAAGACAATAAAACTAAATATTATTGGTAAATTTCTCACTTCAAGCAAATATGAGCAAAATACAACCTATATTTTTGTCCTCTAATATTTTTTTAATTAAATGAAGTTATGTATCAATTTAGAATTTATGGTAGGCAAGTTCTTAAATGCATTGAGCAACTCATTGCTTTTCTGATTTAAATAAGACACATGGCTCAATTTAAAAGCCAATTAGTTAAGCCAGTACTATAAAATTCAAATCAGAATAACAAGAGTTGGAAGGGACCTTGGAAGTCTTCTAGTCCAACCCCCTGCTCAGGCAGGAAGTCCTATACCATTTCAGACAAATGGTTGTCCAATCTCTTCTTAAAAATCTCCAGTGTTGGAGAATTCACAACTTCTGGAGGCAAGTTGTTCCGCTGATTAATTGTTCTGTCAGGAAATTTATCCTGAGTTCTAGGTCTTCTTGATTAGTTTCCATCCATTGCTTCTTGTCCTGCCTTCTGTTGCTTTAGAAAATAAGTTGACCCTCTCTTCTTTGTAGCAGCCCCTGAAATATTGGAACACTGCTATCACATCACCCTACGCCTTTTCATTAAACTAGACATACCCAATTCCAGCAACCATTCTTTATATGTTTTAGCCTCCAGTCCTGTAATCATCTTTGTTGCTATTCTCTGAACTCTTTCTAGAGTCTCAACATCTTTTTTACATTGTGGCAACAAAAACTGGATGCAGTATTCCAAGTATGGTCTTATCAAAACATTATAAAGTGGTATTAACACTTCACATGATCTTGATTCTGTCTCTCTGTTAATGCAGCCTAGGACTGTGTTGGCTTTTTTGGCAGCTGCAGCATACTGCTGGCTCATATTTAAGCCAACAGTGTGCTGCAGCTGCCAAAAAAGCCAACACAGTCCTAGGCTGCATTAACAGAGGAATAGATTTTACTCATAATGAAAGAAGCGCTAGCATAAGTATATTTATTAGAATTTTCAGTTCAATTCAAAGAAATATTGACCAATGGATGGGGAATGTATATCCATAAGTCATTGGGTTGAAGTATTCAACAGATCAGTTTAAAAAATGAGGGAAAATATAAACATACCAATGGCAGGTCCACCTTGTTTCTTCTCTTCTAAAATGGCCGCTAAGTCCCTGTGCTTTGATTTCTGTTGCCGACTCAGAAGTTGCTCTTGCTCTGAACTTTTTACTTTCAAAAACTGATTTGCTTTTTTAATTTTCTGACTGTATTGTCTTGCCATCATAAAAACACGATTCTTTGTTTTATCCACAGAATCCAGTTCATCATTAGTATTTATTGCATTTACTGCGCAGATAATATTATTGGGAGATTCATAAAGGCTATCAGCAAAACCTCTGTCATTTGGGAGTGAAGATCTGTTGAGATCTATTAGTGAATTTGCTTTACATGATGTTGCCTGTTCAAACTTAATGTTGGCTTCACTTAACCTGGCTACCTTGTTTGGCAAAGTTTTTGAGAAAGCACTTTTTTCTGGTAGTGGGAGCATAGCCAATGAAAATTTTACATCTTTATTTGGTCCACCAGTAGTTCTGCTAGATGCTTGATTATCAACCTCATCTTTGCAAACAGGAAAAGCTGCAAGGACGTGATCTCGTGCCTTTTCTTCATTTTTCTTGATATAATTCTCCAGGTCATTCCAGATTTCATCTACTTCCTCTGACAATTTATCTGCAACAGACTTGTGAGAGTGTGAATCAGAATTTGAGGAATTTTCTGCCAAACCTAAGCAGCCACGATCTAATGGAACATAATGATAGGGGTTTTCATCTTCACTGAACTGGAGGCTTTCTTCGGAAACAAATTGTCGGAGCTGGTTACAGCATGCAAAATCTGTCTCCATACCCAGAAAACTTCTCTTTTTGGAACATTTAAGGTGATCACTTTTGAAATTTGACACTTCTTCTGGAAGGCCTATGGTATCATAGATATTTTCCTCACTAATCCTTAATTCATAAGGCCTTACAGATGAAGCCTCCGTCCTGGGAACTGTTTCATTTCTGCTAGAAATACAAGTCCTGTTTTGAGATGCTTGAGGTTTTTTGAAAGAACAATCTTGGTCATATGTCTCATAGAGTGAATCTTTAGCTGATCCTTGTGGGGCACGGTTGGACTCTTCCCTCTGAGCCAGCCCCATTAACTTCAAATCTTCAATACTTATATTGTCATAGACATGATCTATGTCATCTATAGTCAATTCTTCTGAAGATTCCTGACATTCTTGCAGATTGTCCATGTCATTTCTAGAGTTTTTAATTTCATTCCAAGAGGCACTTTGATCATGGTAATTCTTTCTATATCTTGCTCCAGTTTTACTTTCACCAGCGCTGCTGGCCCGCCTCATAATTCTATGAGAGTTCTGGTTGGAAATATCATTTTGATGAACTAGTCCTACATGCCAGCTGCAAGGACGGTTTGATGGGATCCTTTCTTCACATGCAATGGAAGTTAAATTGGATGTGGAGTCTGATGGCATGAACATTTGGTAATCATCATCATCGTCGTCGTCATCACCTATATTGTCTTGCAGAGGACGTCTACTTGGGAACAATGCTTGCCGAATCTGATGGTCTGTCCAGATATTTCTCACTGCAGCTGTTCTCCCCAAAATATTTGCCACAAATGAGCTGTTTTGGGGAGTAAATTGTTCAGATAACTGACTATCCCCACTGCAGGAAAATGAAAGCTTTGTGTTCATCTGGGAATGAGTTTCATCTGTACACTTTTGGGAATTCTGTGAAGTTTTCAAATATAGAATATTATTAGTCTGTATTCTAATCACATCAATGCTAATCATGAACTTAGTTCTAAAATTTCTGATTCTTGTGTAGTCAAAATGACACTCATCAATGCACAGGAAGGGGGCACTGGTAGCTCTGCTGTATTCTAAGATTTAAGAGGTATACTCTTGTTAATTCTTTTACAAAAACCAGGACTAAATAACATGCAAGGAACCAGGATACTGGAGAATTCTTGCTTGTATGGAAACCTGTATGTATGTCTGTACACATAAAATGATATTTTTCTATAACCACCTTATGCCTTTTGAGTCCCAAAATTTGGAAGGTTGATGTCATATCCACAAAGTTGGAAGAGAATCACATAATGCTACTTCATCCAGGATCATATTTTGAGCTAAGCTTGTTTTAATAATCATTAAGTAGAATCTATTGATGATCAACATTTTTTTCCTTCCCAGAGATAAGTCACAGATAAGGGGATATTACATAACAGACAATGGGATATGCAGACAGTATTAACTGATCCTTTATAACATTTTTGTTTTTATTGATTATTGTGTTGCAGCCTCTGATATTTTCCCCCTTTTTACTTCATTTGCATCTCTCAACACATGAAAAAAATCAGTTTTCCTTGATATTTTTTTAAAGAAATTATTGGAATTTGAATGGTTTCATGTCCATGTCCATGTAAATTTCTTAATATCATTACAGACATGGCTCCTTATTTAATATCTCTTTCTTGGATATTATTACAACTTGCTATTCTAAGGTACCTCTCTAATGTTCCCTGGTAAACTCCCATCCAAGTATTAAACAGTTAATCCAATCATATTTACTCTGGTTGTTTTAACTCAGGGGTCTTCAAACTTGGCCCTTTTATGACTTTTGGACTTCAACTCCTGGCTGAGGAATTCCGGGAGTTGAAGTCCACAAGTCATAAAAGGGCCAAGTTTGAAGACCCCTGTTTTAGCTCAACCAATTGTGGTTAGGTGCTGCCATGATGATTTCACAACTTTTTCAATTACCTGAGTTTCACATGTGTTGAGATTAAAACTTCTTCGTTTCTCAAAATTTTCAGTAACTTGACTATTCAATCTTTTGCGGCCTCCCTTTGGTTTTTGCTGTAAATGTTGAGCGCTCTGTGGAAATGGGTGAATATTAAACTATATGTCTAATTTCAGCCAAGGTAAAGCCTAGCAATTTTCTGAGTTCAACGAGTAGATGCTGTATTTCAAATGATACCATGGAAGACTCTTTTTTGTATGATTCTTCTATCTACACTGAAAGATGTCTACGATGGTCTCATGGACTAAATTCAAATAAGATTTCTCTGGAACTGTTGTTGTCACTATATTAAAATGTTGGTAACACTATGCAAATAGTGAATGTTGATAGGATGAAGGGGGATCAACAAGGAGAGGAAATTACATCTTCAACTGTACTTTCTGCATCTCTTTTTTAAATATCTGATGCTTCTCAGTCTTTTTCCCTGATTCAGTCTTCCCTTCTATGTTTTTTCCTACTCTTTCAAGTGTTCACCCTCTCAGCACATTACCAAATTTCTTTCTGGCAGCTCAGTATAAATATTGAGGATTGGAAGGAAAATCTTTTGAAAGAATTCCTCCCTCTCTTGCCAAGCTCCATGAACTAACCTTTAGCAGAGGACAGAATGCAACAGTGGTTGAACACCTCAGAAATTCCTACTGCATTCCCCCCAATGGTTAGGATGCAGATGTGAAAATGTTAACCAACTCTATTAATTGATTTAGGTTGCTGAAAGCTAAAGCAAGGATACCCTATTTTTTATTCAGTTTAGTGTTGTTAATGGAGCCATTCTACATATGATACTGAACACCAATAGATCAATGTGTTATCTCTCCACTTCATGAAATAAGGAGCTTACTTGTTCGGTCTCTTCTTCATCATCAGCATCAGTTTGATCTGTAACATCTATGAGAATGTTATCCTCCTGGCCACTGCTATAGGCCGCTTCATTTGAAT
This sequence comes from Azemiops feae, assembly GCA_023970755.1. Taxonomy (NCBI): domain Eukaryota; kingdom Metazoa; phylum Chordata; class Lepidosauria; order Squamata; family Viperidae; genus Azemiops; species Azemiops feae. The sequence goes on along the minus strand of JALGBA010004278.1, from coordinate 3,753,813 downwards.
CTAGCCGTTGGCAATTCAATGAGTGATTCTTCCTGGGACTGAGGAACAATTCAGCTTGAGATAGCAGGGCTCCTTCAGTACTCAACCGCTAGGGGTAGGGAGGGAAAAAATACAGATTAAGTATTCCATATTCTGTACTATGCAATACACCTTTTATACAGCCTAGCAGAGTATCCAGAGCAGTCAACACTGCTTTTTATCCCCATGTTACTTTGCTATTAAAAATCATGCTCTTTTTAAAGCAAATTTTTCTTGTCTTTATTTTTCAAATGATTTCAAAAGAATGACTAAATCAGGGGTCCCCAACCCCCGGTCCATGGACCAGTACCAGGCCGTGGCATGCCAGCAACTGGTCTGTACAAACAAGAAAAGCCCCATCCACGGGATGCAAGCAGCACACAAAACCACGCCCCTTCCGGTCTGCGGAAAAACCTCTCTCCACCTGACCGGTCCCTGATGCCCAAAAGGTTGGGGACCTCTGGATTAAATGATTCTGCCTGCTGTGGTCCTGGGTCTTCACATCTGGCCCTCAACATATTGCTCAAAGACTGAGGTGGCCCTTGAAATTGTCCTGTTCTGCTTTAAAAATATGTCCTGCATATTGTGGTGTGCTCTGCAGGGCATGCATATGTACACTATTTTTATCATTTCTCATATATTCTCATGCACAGCTTTTCTTTTGGCTTGGAAGATTCATATTATAACTCCTCTTGATCTCTCTGGTACTCCCTCTGCTGTTTTTGCATACCTCTAACCCCCTTGTTTTAACATTTGATTGCGTACTTCTGTTCCTGGTCGCCTCCCTTTTTTTGCAACATTAAAATATGTACATTAAAATGTTTTTTGTTTCCAAATGTACTTCAAAGCAGGAAAAAAAGGGTAAAGGTACCAGATCGAAATTTTTAATTGAAGAGCATAGACAAATAGATAGATAGATAGATAGATAGATAGATAGATAGATAGATAGATAGATAGATAGATAGATAGATAGATAGATGTAGTCCTTGACTTACAACAGTTTGTTTAGTGACTGTTTAAAGTTACAATGGTACTGAAAAAAGCGATTTATGACCGTTTTTCACACTTACGACTGTTGCAGCATCCCCATGGTCATGTGATCAAAAATCAAATGTTTGGCAACTGACTCCATTTATGATGGTTGCAGTGTCCTAGAGTCATGTGATCACCTTTTGCAGCCCTCTGACAAGGGAATTCACTTAACAGCCATGTTACTAACTTAACAGCTGCAGTGATTCACTTAACAAGAAAGATCGTAAATGGGGCAAAATTCACTTAACAAATGTCTCACTCAGCAACAGAAATTTTGGACTCAGTTGTAGTAAATTGAGGATTAACTAAATAGATGATAGATATGCCATTGGCAATATTCAAGATCTGTGTTTTTTTTAAAAGCACTATTCAGTTCCTTGAATAAACAATATATTTACCTTTTGCAAATCTGGGTCCATTTCTGAAATGATTGAAAAACAGATATAAGTATCATATCATGACTTGCATTTATACTAACTTTTAGTATATCATTTTATCCAGGGAGAATCAGAAGAAATTTAAGAATGTTTAAATGTATGTTTTGGTGTAGGTTGGGAAAGATATTTTAGAAAATATTTCCTCTCCGTGGAAAAACTATTCAGTTCCTTAGTTAATTGGATAGAATTTTTTCAGTGTACAAAACTGTCCTTCGGAAACCGCTAATAGGTAGCACAGAAGGGACTTTAATACACAACCTAATTAAAAGGGTTAAGTTAAAAAGTAAATAAAGCAAGCAGTGAGAAATCTTTCCTCTTTATAAGGCTTGCACATGTCTGTTTTTTTGTTTTCATTTGGAGGAGGGAATAATATAATTCAGGGCTATGCAGTGTGAAAACACCAATGCAAAACCAACCTGCAACTCTTTAAAGCAACCCCATTTTTAAAAATAGCAGTATGATCCAGTTAAAACAACAACAGCAACAGAACTTTAATTACAGCAGAGTGCAGTCTCATATGGCAGCCTGAAGCACCGTACATGATGCTTTCCGTCCACATGTCTAAATCTACCATAGATGTGTGTCTTTAGTTCAGTCACACTAGGAAGGATTGGGGAGTGGATGTATGGCATCAATAAGCACCATTTTTGCCATTTAATGCTTACTACTGGATGTGGATGCTATCACCATGTAAACAATTGGAGTTAAATATAATTCAGGCATGTTGGAAACATACTCTGCTTAACATTTTTGTGATAGACTCCCCAAGATCTTTATTTTACACACACACACACACACACAAACACACAAACTCTTAAGGCCAGAAGTGTTTTTTGCTTATTTGAGAAGCTGGTATTCTTCCCAATTTTTTATTATTTATAACACATCTTTACTAGGAAAGACTTGCTGTTACTTCCTATATGAAATGCATTTTGTACAATTAATTACATGAATAATTACAGTGAAATGTGCCATGCTTAAATATGCATTGTTAATAAAGTGTATTTTGTATTTTAATATTATGTAACTTACCACTTGATTTTGTGATTTTATGAACTCTGGAAGAAGGTTCTGTGTGGAAAAACATGTATTTATTAATATTTTTATTTATTTAAATGTTGTAAAAATTATGTAATTATGTACTGTTATCTTCTATCACTACCAACCTGAAATGACAGAGGTGCCTGGGAATGGAATTCTCTATATCTTGATGTGGCTGCTGAAACCAAGCTACCTCAACAGATTATGAGAAATCTGCTGAGGTAGCTTGGAATATATAGAAAACACTATATATTTTAATGTCATTCAACTGCACAACAGAAATATAGAAACTTATAATATTTTCAAAATGAGAGGCTCAAGATTGTCAAGCAGTGTTAATGATAACCTGGTTTTACCCCTTGGTCTTTAAAGGAAATGTCATGGGATGGAGAACACCTCCTGGCCTGCAGATATTCTATTTTCCTAGAACATCAAAGCCCTTATAGTATCTCAGATGAAGCACCTGCAAGTTGTTCCATCTCAGCTGCCCTCAAGAGGGAAGTTACTAAGTGACTAATGTAGCCAAAATCAAGTCTGCAGACATCTTGGGTTAATATCTACAGTGGGAACACCCCCTCAGGCACCTCTCCTTTTTGGAGAGAGACTGGCCAAGCCAGGGGAAGGAGTCAAGCAGAGAATTAGTCTGGAATCTTTACATAGGCACAAGAAGGCAAGGTCCAACCCTCTTTGGGTGCCATTGAACATATCTAGTCTGATCCAAGTGCAAACTGGCAGTCTGGGAAGATTCCTGTGAAATAGGCATGAGCAATAAAATAGCTAATTGAACTCTTCATGTATGAATCTAGTTGTTCGGGCCTGACATGGTTCTTCTAAAAGAAGAAGGCACAAGACAGCTGAAGCTAGACAAAGCAATTACTGCATGGACCCTAACAAAGATGGATATGAGGCAGCTGAAGTTGTATGTGGAAAAGGTGGCTTGTTTTATTTAGTATAGTCAAGAGTACGAGCAAGGAGCCATTTATTTTGGCCTGTCTCATTTCTACTTTTTTCCATTAGGAAAAGCAACAATTTTTGGAGACTTGTAAATCCAACCAGAAACTATGAATTTTAACATCTTTTATAAAGATGAGTATATTATAAAGGTATCTGTTATATATTTTATATGTATGGACATAAAAAATCACAATGTAGATTTAACAAAATGAAGTGTGGATTTGTGAGAGAAACAAGCTGCTCAAAGAAGTTATTTGCAGTGCAATCTCGTGTGTCTATTCAGTAACAAATCCCACTGAGTGTAATAGCAAGCTACTGCTAAAATGTGAAATTAAAGTACTTTTTTCCATAATATTACCAGTATGTATATATGAATTCTTTAAAGTTCATTCCTACTGTGGCTCACATTGCAATTTTCATATTTTTACTTTCAGTTTTAAATCTGTATTTCATTCATATGTAATTGATACTGTTTCATCTTAATTCTATTCTAATTGTAAATACAAGCACACCTAAAACCAATTTTATTACCTGATTTCCTTCTCATCCTTTGTGGAGTAATGCCCTCTTTTGAGCTACTTGAAGCTTTCATTTCTTCTGGGCTGTAATGGAACCCTGGGTGATCTATTTTTTTAAAAAAAGGTTTTCTGATTTTAAAGATAATGCTTTATGTATAAGGTTCAGCCACAATTACACTTCTGAACAATCTGCCACAATGACGTACAATCAGGAAATAGGATTCATGCTGAGATTTATATAGATAAATGCAGTTAAAGGTAGAGATCACATCAGAATAGGATTGATTTGTCCCCTTCAAGAAAACCCTTTTAATTTTCTTTCTTATAATAATAATTTTCCAGAGATGACCCAATCATTTAGACAAGTTTCACAGATCTTGATAAAGTAGCATCCTGCAGGCATTCACATGTAACCTTACAGATGATTGGCATGTTATAGTAAAAATGGAATGAACATAAAAACAACAGTATCACAATATTTTTGATCATCTAACATGTTACTGGATGCAAACAAAACACACCATGGCACAACTCTTTCTCTACACACACACACCACATGAACTCCCAATGTTATACAACAAAATGGAAAACAGATCATGGACACATCAATATAAGCATACAAAAGTATTATTTAAAAGGGCTTCAGTAAATTTAATCCCCCTCAAATATACCAGGAAAAATAAACACATTTTTGGGGAAAGTAGTAGCTGTAATCTCTCAGTGAATACAATGTCTCTGAACTATACTCCCTGCAAGAAATTCCTGCATGATAAAAACTCCATACATATAGACACACACAGATAAGACACACACAAACACACCCATCCACCAAGAACCTTTTATTGTATATAAGAGGAAGCTAAAAAGAAAATATCCTAATAGGCTTTGGAAATGTTTTTTCTAACAAGTTCATATAAAATATCTCCATATAATAACATTGTTATGCTTATACTGGGGTGTCTTTGGTGCTCTCTGAGCTTACTTGTTTATTTGCAGATTTTTCATTACCTAAACTAGGTAACATCATCAGTGCTAGTAAGGAGTGTTACTAGCACTGATGATGTTACCCCGTTTGGGTAATGAAACATCTGCAAGAAAACAAGCAAGCTCAGAGACCACAAAGGACCCCTCATTTTGACCTTGAGCTACAATATTCACCTTTATTGGTATGCTTATACTACAGATTAAGACTAAGGATGCTTGTGGGAGTTTTATTATGCTACATGGGCAACAAAACAACTTGATCTGCAGTCCTACATTACAAACAGGACACCTACAAAAGTCACACTGTCTGGAAACTGAGCCACTTATCCATTGTGAGTTTGCATAATAGCAACATTTTAAGGAAGACATACAAGAGTCTCACATAGTTACTCAACTGACCTTACCCAGTCCCGAGAAACCTAGTGGTAGCTAGTATCAACTCTATTGACTAAATATCTTCATCTCTCAATATTTATTTCCCATCTTTAGAAATAGCAATACAGTTTAATTATTTAAACAAGATATACTTACAAATTGCATCCATTTCAAGAATTGCTTGCTTGGCCTGAAAGAGAAATATTAGATATTAATTATTTATTTGATTTATACCATACCTTTCTGCTCTGGCAAGCTTTCAAGGTTGCTAACAAAATTTGAAATTGTGATGGAAATATGGAATTATTAATTATCAGGATTGGAAAAGGATTATGAAGATCCAATTTAAATCCCCACCCACTTATGACACTTAAAGTAATGTGAGATTTTTTAGACCAGAGCTCCCCAATCTTTCTGGGTTGGTGGCCCGGAGGGAAAGGGAGGAGCAGGGAAGGGAACATGCGCGCATGCGCAAAATGGGTGCCTGCACACAGCAGCGGCACTAGCACCCACGTGCATGAACAAGCGGGCCATGTGCACCCACGGTGGTGCTGATGGTGGTGCTGGTGCCCACATTCATGCGCAAACAGGGCGCTATCACCCATATGCATGCGCAAACGCTGCTACTGCCCGCGTGATGCTGGCAGCAGCGCTAGCACTCCCACACATGCGCAAAAGGGGCCACTAGCACCCGTGCGGCAGCACTAGCACAAGTGGGAAGAGTGTGTGCACACATGCGTGCACTCGCCAGCCATTCCCGTGGCCCGGTGGCCAAGAGGCCATGGACCGGTACCAGGTCCACAGGTTGGGAACCCCTGTTTTAGACTAATTAGATACCATTGCATTTTGGTCTAGGAGGAAAAGCAGAATATAATCATCATATAAATTTCTGACTCTCTGATAAACCATAGATTAAACTTGACAAATATATATGCCCCAATATAGTGTTCAATAAGCTAATTTAGAGCGATACTCATTAAGACACAAATGATGCGATGCAATACCTTCCTGCCCCTGCCCCCCACCCCAGACACTTCATTCATGACTATTTTCCTACCAATCAGTCTAATTTCTGATTTTATAGTAAAAATATAAAGAATGACCTAGAAAGACATTGCTGTCAAGGATCAGCAGATTAAAAAATATGAAGAATTTCTCTCTTTCCCAATGGTTTTCCTGCAACTGCTTCTTCATGCTTGAATGTATATAAACATTCTTAACTAGGATCAGGACTGGAACTCTCATATTTGCCTTACCATGCTATCTGAACATTTTTTCTCCATTAACATTATTCTTAATCCTACAACAGGATTTACTATAGTTGATTGACAACTATACACAATAACTGGATTCATATAACACACTAAACCCAAACAAAGGAACCTGCATTTTGCTTTATCCTCCCTCTCTCTGTGTATTAAAAAATACACTTTGATGGGGAAAAAATGCATCCTACATTGTTTTTACATGGCAAGATTGAGTACAAATAAATCTGCAAGATTAAAGGCGTACTTTAGCCATTGTCCACTAGGGGTAGCAAGTGTACAACCTCAGATGTAAAGACCAACCTATCACAACAGCAACTTCATAAAACTCTTTTATTATTTTCTCTACGAAAGGTCATCTCACTCAAAAATTATACGCTAACATTTGGTTTATGAAAATGATGACAAGTACCAGGTATGGGGAACCTGTGGTCCTCTAGATACTGTAAAATTCAAAATCATCTCACAACCAACAAACTTGTGAATAGTCAGAAATGTTTAGAAGTTATAGTCTAGTATTATCTGGAGAAGCTGAGCAATTTATTTATTTTTACTTATTAAATTTATATTTAATTTTAAATTTGACATACTAATAAGTAAAATACATTTTAAAAATACACAGTTTCTCACATCATAGTGAGTGTTAGTACTGTTCAAACTGCATTCACTTTGAGGTACGTATAGTGAGTGAAAAACAATGTGTATTTCTTCTAGAATTGCAAGAATAGATTGGAAATGAAAAGGATGGTCCTTGGAAAACCACTACTGGCATGCAGAACAGTAGAGAAGTATAGACACCTCTGAATATGACAGGAAAAGACTGTCAACTGAAACAGCGAAGAGACCGTATATGTTACTACAAAATACTGAGCTAGATGAATTAATACCTGCTTCATTTTTATTCTTTCCATCTCAACAGAGCATTGGAAAGAAATTATGTTAAGAGGGTCTGGAGACTGGTCCCATAGTCTATCTGTCAGCAGAGAATGGGACCAAATCTGGGATGGCAGGTGAAGCCAGCGAGTTTGAAAATGGCCCAGATTAGACTGTCAAGACGAAAAAAAATGCAGAAAGGTTTCCCCAATGCATTGGGAGGAAGGGGAGAGAGACTTGGGCAGCTGCTCAAAAAAGTAGCCAAGTGCTTCTTTCTAAGTCCCTCTCAGTCACATGACACAAAGCCAAATACAGGAAGCCCACCTTGTTCTTTCCAACGTATTCAAATACGCACCAATGTAACACAGATCCACTATTCCTCCTTCACTATTTTAGATGCCTGCTATGATAACCACTGGTAAAGAGGTTGGGAAGAATTCCCGAAACCATGCTCTCCCTGTCCTGTTCTCTGTAAATATTTTAATAACATTTTTTGCTCATCATAAATTAGGCAGAAAACCAATTATCCAATAAAATAATGAAAAAAATATTTTGAAAGGCAAAACTTTTCTGAAGTGCCCTGATCCAAAGGAATGTTAAATTGATGCTATGAAATCCCGTACTGTATGTAATGACATGGCTGCACAGATGTTTCCTCAAGAGAAAAGTAAAATGTTTTTTCTCTTTTTAAAAAATGATAAAAAAAAGGATTTACCTTAGCTGGAATTTTAGCAGGATGGTTTTCTAAAATTAATCTTTTCAAATGAAGAATCCAAAGGCGCTTGTCTTGCTGTGATTTTGCCTATTTCAAAAGGATAAGACAGTTAAAAAAAATTATAGCTCTTGAAATTCCAGAAGGGAAAAAAATGAGTGAAAATGTGGAGAAAATCTGACTTCAGGTAGAAAAGCTGGCTCTTTTTCCAAAAATGATAAGAATTTTCTTGTTTATCAAAACTGAAGCACAGTGTACAAACTGCAATGTTACACACAGATCTCTACCTATCACAGACAATTTTAGGCACAATGCTAGCGTGAAATACATCCATATTTTTCTACCTTTGATGAAAATGGATTCAACTAGGTGACAGCCTGTAACCAATCAGTGCTGATGTCAGAAAGTTGTACAGGATTGGCTCTAATTAGTAAATTGGATGAGAGATTGCCAAACAATCTCTGGATTGCGAAGTAGATAGGGAAATTTAAAATATGAACTGAAAGAAGGCAATGACAAATGACAATCACCTTTCCATATTATGGTAGACTAGAGAAACTTTATTTTTATTTTGTTCTTTATCCTAAAACCTGAGCTTAATACAGGTAGTCCTCGATTTATGACCACAATTGAGCCCAAAATTTATGTTACTAAGAGAGAAATTTGTTGAGTGTTGCCCCATTTTATGACTTTTAGTGCCATATTTGTTAAGTGAATCACTTCAGTGTTAAGTTGGTTAACATAGTTGTTAAGAGAATCTGGCTTCCCCATTGACTTTGCTTGTCAGAAGGTTCCAAAAGGTGATCACATAACCCCGGGACACTGCATCCGTCATAAATACGAATCAGTTTTCAAGCATCCAAATGTAAACCACGTGACCATGGGGATGCTGCAATAACCGTAAGTGTGAAAAATGGTAATATGTCACTTTTTCCAGTGCCGTTGTAACTTCAAACGGTCACTAAACGAACTGTTGTAAGTTGAGGACTGCCTGTACATTAAAATAGCATCACTGTGCTATATTTCTCTCCAAAACAAAAGGGAAAAGAAAAAAGATCTAGATAATAAGGAATAGGAACTACCGGCAGGTATAAAGGTTAAAACTAAGTCTATGAATTTAATTATAGCGCTGTTTCATGGGATATGTAATTACGAGGGATTCAGATTTAATATTATATTTAATTAATATTTAATTATGTTATTAATATATATAGTGATCTTAAATACCTGAACGGTATGCTGCATCTTGGGATTTTTATAATGGAAGACGCTGAAGCTCAGAGGTTCTTTTGGTATGACTTCTACCAGCATGAGATTGCCGCACTGCAAAAAAAACAAAAAAACATCAATTCCAATAGATACAGAAGGAAAATCTGATAAGACTCTTTTTTTAAAAAAATGTTAATTATATTTTGGAATGTTTAGAAGTGTACCAAGTTGGCTGAGTGGGAAAAAAAGAAGTGAGGGAAAGGTAAGAAACAAGCCACTAAAAGCAAAGAAAGCCGATAAGCAGAGCAACTGTGGAGGGTTTTGATAACAGCTACTTATCTACAGTTATCCTGCGAAAGGTTTAGAAATAGAAGAAGCAATAAAGGAAAACCGAAGAATTGAAAGGATGAAGTCAGAAACAGGAAAGGGGAAAAAGGAAGCAGCAAATGATTTTTTAAAAGCTGAAGGACTGACTAAACAATAGATCCCATTCTTTATCAAACTCTATCCTTATACATAGGCCAGAATGATATTTCTTTTTATAAACATGGTCAATTATTTTTATTTATTGTCGCGTTTAAATTGTTTCTGTGTTTACACTACAGGGAAATTTTATTTTTCCATCTCTGCTGAAAACTTACAGAATATCAGAGAAAAAAAGAAAGAAACCAGAAGCTCTATTAAAGAAACAATAAGGGTTAGAGAAATATCCCATTTCCGCTCCCTTGTAGGATACACACTCATTACTCCCTTAATCTTCCTCCAAAGTGCAACCTGCCATACCAAGATATGAGCTTTGTAAGTAAACGTCTCCTCTCTCTTCTTTGTAATAAGCAGCAGCTTATCAAAGAGAAACAATGTGCGCTCATTTTTGGCTCTCTGGATGCGGAAGGTTCCTTCTAGCACCAGCTCTCCATAGCTTGCAAGGTCTGGGCCTTTCCAGTTCGTAAGTAAGCTTTGTATTTCCTGAAAAAGAGGGGAGGATGCAGCATGTTAAAAACAGACTATGTTAGAATATCTTAGTTATGGAAAACAACCAGTGTTTCCTTCCACGAGTATGGAAAAAAATCCCCATTTCATTTACAAAAGACGGCTAACAATCGCATAATATATTACACTAGACCAGGGGTAGGCAACCATGGCTCTTTTATGACTCGTGGACTTCAACTCCCAGAATTCCTGAGCCAGCATGGCTGGCTCAGGAATTCTAGGAGTTGAAGTCCACGAATCATAAAAGAGCCAAGGTTGCCTTACCCTTGCACTAGACGATTTTTGATTACATAAAAGACAATCACATTTATTTCTAAATGTCACAATATTGATAAAAGTTGCAGTTGCAGCCAACTGAACCCCAGTTCTGAGGTGGAGCAAGGCGAAGCCAAATGCTATTAAAAATAAAAAAAATATTGCTTTTTTGATGCTTTCCTCAACATTTCAGAAAAATGGAAAGATGTTGTAGCACTTTGATAATAGTAGAAATAATTGCCACTATAATAATGAAACAAATCAAAATTGCACCGCTGAATTTTCCCACCAAATGGGAAAAGAAGAAGGGCCAAGAAGTGCCAAAGAGACTATGCATTGCTTATGCCCATTAGCTAATTCACTTTTTCCTATACAAGGAACCAGTCCCAGCTTTAAAAGACTGTCGCAATGGCTTGGCTTGGCTGATCCACATTAAAAAGCCTCACTCATATTACAGTGATGCAGATTTGAGATTGAGTTTTTGCCAAAAGCCAGGCATATTCATATGAACTAAACAACATTTATGCATGAGATACAGCAAAAGAGCAAAATGCATTTGAAGGAAGTTTCAAACAGTAAGACAATTATTTTCTAGTCTAAAGCATTGCAGTTGGTTCTGATTTAATCCTTGTTCAGCAATAGTTCAATGGTAGTTAAGATCAGTTCTTAAAATTCTGGCTGGCAGAGCTCTCCCACAATGATCATAATTCTGATCTTCCCTGTGGGCTTCCCACAAACAAAGTCAATGGGGAAGCTGGCAGGAAATCATAAGTTGCACTTATGTGAAGTCCTCTTTTAACGACCTGCACAGTCCTTTCTGGACTGCTGGAACTGCCACCACTAAGTGACACAATCACATTTTTCCTTTAGGACTGCATTGCGTAGTGACAAAAACTCTGGTCCTAATTACTGTCATAAACTGAGGACTATCTGCACTTATCAAGATCCTCAAAGTAGTGCACAAAATAGGAATAATTAAACTTTGGGCTCTGTTCGAGGAGATATTTTCTAGTCTATTGTTGAAGCAAACAATTCTATACAACTCTCATTCAGGCTTTGAAGAAGCTTATATGAATAAATCAAATATCATGTTAAATATTGCTTTGGAACTGGTTCAGCAAGTGGGCATTTTGATGTTCGAAATACTGAAAACAACAATCTTTTCAATGTGTCAAACATTTGTCCAAAGCATATGAGCAAAATCCAAACAAAAGACAGAACATAGTTGATGAAGGATGCATTTTGATTCACCTGTAATCTAATGGCATGTTCATGCTTCCTCTTCATATCATTGATATGCCATGCCACTCTCTGCATTGTATCTATGGCATCTAACACAACATCATAACCTTCAGTCTCCTTGTCAAGATGATTTTCTATCTCCTGTTAAGAAGCAATTGAAGAGAGTATTGTTTATAACAGTCAAATATCTGAAAACAAGATCTGACTGATAAGTACAATTACAGTAATAATGTGCTTCTTAAATAATGCTGGCTACAGCCCATCTCTGTGGACTTTCAAGTTCAGATACCTCAAAAATTCATAGTACCCTAAAGCAGGCATGTCAAACTTGCGACATCGCGCGACATCTCACAACTTTTTCCCCATTGCTGGCAATGGGGTGGCCACTGTTTCGGCGTGACGCATCCGGCCCGCAGGCCGGCAGTTTGACATGCCTGCCCTAAAGATTTCAACTCTAACAGTGCAGACTATACAAGAGAGATTTTTCAGCTTCACTTCCTCACTAGAAATCATTTGAGGTGTATAACCCTTTTCTCTCAAGTCTTTCTTCCTCTCCATGCTTCTCTTGATTTCATATTCTTTAAGTGGGATTGTATGGCTTTATATTGATGGTATAAATAGAAAAGTAGAGCTGCTGAAATGAAGGCAGCTCCACTTTTCTATTTATATGCTGAAATGAAGGCCTTCTTAACAGGTAAAGGAGAAACCAATAATATTATAGCATATGAAAGATAGGAATGGTTGTTTTATATCCCTTTGTAATCTTAAACAGTTATGTTGAAATATTTTTGGCCAACCTAGATTAACTAGGACAGTGGTGGCGAACCTATGGCACGGGTGCCAGAGGCGGCACTCAGAGCCCTCTCTGTTGGCACGTGCGCCACCGCCACCAGCAGCAGGTTCATCAGGCTGCCACCGCCGCCCGGAGCAGGAGCCTCGCCCAGCACAAAGGCGAAGTGGCCGACTAGCAAGCTCGAGTAGAGGTGGTAGAGCAGAGGTCACCAACCATTGTCGATTGGTGGACTGGAAGAAAAGGGAGGGGGAAGCATTTTACATGAGTGCATGTGTACACTCATGCGCATGCGCTGCAAATGGGGTGGGGCTAGTGCCTGCATGATACTCACTAGCCCTGCCCCATTCTTGCGTGGTGCAGCGCTTTGTATCTGCACCCTGCGGCGCGGCGGCAGCCATTTTTGCGCCTTGCAGCATGGTGGCCCATTTTTGCGCCCCCGGTTTTTGCGTGCCAGAGGCGGCGCTCAGAGGCGCCTCCCTGCCCCCCCCCAAGGGCACCACAATGCTGATGCGGCCCTGGCACTTTGTGATAAATAAGTGGGTTTTCGGTTGCAGTTTGGGCACTCGGTCTCTAAAAGGTTCGCCATCACTGAACTAGGAAATGTGAAAGTGAATTTCATATTGAGTGTGTCTGTGTTCAGTGTATTCAGTATAAGAGCCACAATATATTGAGAGCTGATAATTAATCCTTTCTTCCAACTTTCTGGTCCTAATGCCTATTTTCCACCAAAGTCAAAACAGAATCTTGAGTGCACAGGAATCAAGTAACAAACTACTGCTATTTTGTCACATGTAAACTTAATCTCTTTATCATTGACCCTGTTTAGAATGAACACTGGAATCTGCTGAGGGAACTGACAGCCATGGAACTACTGCAAATACTTAATTACAGTTGCTAGATAAGAAAGTAGCTTAGTTGGCTGGGAAAATGTTATAATTATCTGTTGGCTAGGCTCAAAAAGTATTTAAATGCAATAATGCTTCCTTTGATATCAGTGATCTTAGCGAGACACAGCAAGCATGCCAGCTTATGTAAAGTATGTGCAACCTGTGAGTCGCCAAGCTGAACACAGATCAATAGACCATATTATGTGAGAAATATACTTGTTATGCAATCTCTGGTGGGACATATCAAGGAGGAGGTTTAGTCTGCTTTCAGTTAACTGCCCTTCACAGATAATAGTGTTTTAATTCCTAAATCCTTTAATAATGTACAGACATGCCTTAGAGTAGCTGTGCACATATTTTCAGGTCAAGGGCACCAATTAGCACTTGAATGGTTGAGCCAAGGTATGCTGCAGAAAAAGGGTGGAACGTAAACAAAATATCATTTGTTTTTAATTTAATTAATTAAAAGCAGTTTTATATCCTTAGTCCTTATTACTTTATTTATTTCAACCTCTTTGAGTTAAAAGTAACAGTCTGGAGACAGCATTATGAGGAAATGCATATGGCCTTGGGGCCACAGTTATCACTTCATCACTCAGTTGCATTACACTGACAGCTGCCTGGATGGTAATTATGGACATTTGGAATGAATCAGTCATTTAATATTTCGATGCAGTTTTCTTGCCTTTAAATCCTGGCTATGAAACTTTAGTTGGATAATTACTTTGAGAATTAGGCATGTCAGATATTGGAAACATATACACCCCCTCCGAATTTACATGTCCGGGCTTTAAATTATAATTAATTTCTTAATAGGAAGCGTACGATAAAAGAATTAAAAGTAGGCCCAGATTTTTGAAAAACGTTTAAATGGTAAACTAAAGGAGTAAATCAACATATATGCCAAAAACACTATTCTTCGAATGCATACTCACATGCTTTAAGGCAAAGAAAAACCTAATTTTAGCCTATATGTTACCATTTACAATAATTTTTCAACCAGAATGCCCCAAGCTACTAAAAAGAAACAGGATGGAATACTATGTAAAATAATGGTAATGTACTCACAAAATTTGTTTACTCTTTTATTTCAGGAGTTCTCAGATGTTGTGTGGAACTCTTTGTACAAAGCTTTAGGAGACTGTAAACATACCAGTCACTCAGCATGAGCTGAGGTTACAAACATTGTGAGCAAATGACGCAGACCACACTGGGACTTTCAGAAAACTCAGGAAACAGGGGGTAAAAATGGGAGTGAGTAGTACAAATTTTATAGATCAGGTTTTTTTCCTATGAAACAAAACTGGCCAATTTAGAGACAGTTCTTTTAAAGTATAAATGTACAACTAAGCCTTTATAGATTCAATAGAGTATAGACAAAGGTTCATTGACAAAGCGTTTCACTTACATGCAAAAGCAAATGATATTTCAGTATTCTTTGAACAGGCTTTAAAAGATAGGATCCCAAAGGAAGAGAATGTTGTAAAGCTTCTTGTCTTTCTCTGAAAAACTTGGCTAGGGACTTGTTCCTCATGCATTCGGTGAGTACAGCCACTGACCTGTAAAGAATACAAACACAGCTTTCAGAACATTGTTATCCTATTAATTAAGCAGAAAACCACCACTTCAATGGACATGTTTGCTTGTATTCAGTCTGACAGTTAAGCAATTTACAAGCTAGATGGATCTGGGACTGTCTACATCATTGAACAGGGGTTTTCCTCCCCTAAAATTGTTTTCTGTTTAGAATGGATTTTGAAGAAAAATGTTATTAGAATTTTTTATTAGAAGAACTATTAGATTCCGCCATATTGTTTCTGTATCACCTCAGGGAAAATCACCACCCCATTCCAATGCTTCTCTCGTTTGGGAAAAATAGGGGCAGAAACCTTAAAAAAAAAAAAGCCTGTAGAAGCAAGTCAACCAATACAAGAATCTCACTTTTCCCCTCCTTTCTATTTCCTCACACAAACACTGTCAACCTTCTGTACAGAAGCTTAATTCATACTTGTTGAAGGACAAGGAAATTAGGAAGACATTTTAAAGGTGTAAACTCCCACACTATTATAAGATATTG
Organism: Azemiops feae; assembly: GCA_023970755.1. Taxonomy (NCBI): domain Eukaryota; kingdom Metazoa; phylum Chordata; class Lepidosauria; order Squamata; family Viperidae; genus Azemiops; species Azemiops feae. Next base: position 3,738,151 of record JALGBA010004278.1, on the reverse strand, counting down.
ACCTAAGAAGCCACCATAGTTGAACCAAATGATATCTAACATAAATGCTATTTTCAAAATTCCTTCTACTTGCCACAATACATTTGCTTCTAAACTTTTTTTCATTCCCCATTCTCATCATTCAGCATTTATTTATTTGTTTACTTACTTACCCGCTCATTAAATTTATATAGCTAACCACTTCATATAGATGACTCTGGGTGGCTCATAAAGTTAACATAACAAAAAAAAAACATATATAAACAAACATAACGCAACAAAACCCATTAAAGCAGCCAAAACCAATCATTAACTAGAGAGCATTAACTAGAATGCAGGAGAGTGCCAAACAACAGCTTATGAACAATTATGTCAAAACTTAGGAAATAACCCCACAATTATTTCATTATTACTATATATATAATAAGTATATCAAGCTTGCTTACCTTCTTGCACTTAAAATAATGGTTAGCATATTTATATGTTCAAACATCATTGTGAAAAGGAGCATCCATCTTCTCTACAATTCCCCCCTCCTAATACTTTTCATAAATTTTACAAGATTAATTCTGATTAGGTGATCATTTCAAGTTTTTGCAACGTAAAAAGGTAATATCCATTTGGCTTCTGCAGGACTTTGAATTCCAAGGTAAAAAGGTACATTCATGGGTCCATAAATGTTTCCTCTTTCTGCTCTTCCTTAAACCAAGGAAGTCTTTTCTAAGGATTCTGCAGCAAGCTATAGAGGGAAAAGCATGAAAGCACAGATCAATGCTACATGCCCAGACCTCTGCGCCTGTTTGCCTTCAGTTCCAAAGTGCTTTATAACCCAACAGATATTACAATGGGAAATACACAATGGGAGACACAGAGTGAGATAGAGACAGATATACACATAGGCACACACACATACACACACAAACATACAAAATTGCTCCTACCTTGGATAATTGGTACAATACTGTGTATATATGTGGAAATCTTCACTCTGTACATAAACAAATGGAAAAGCTTATTTAGAACCTGGAAACATATATTTGCCAGAAGGTCCAGAGAAAAATAAAGTAACGTGACTAACTAGATTTAACTTGAACTAGCCAGAAATCAATTAGAAACCAGCACAGCAGGCAGTACATTGATCTACTATAATGATATTGGCCACTCCCAGAGATTTAACTATGTTTTGAAAAGCCAGTCCAATCCACTCTGTCCCAAAATGAGTGACTGAAGGCTTTCACCCAACCATTTATCCCCAAGAGTTAAAAAGGCAGATGAGAGATGACTTTCAGCTAAAAATAAACATCCCACTAATCTATCAAATTATTTGTTTAAACAGTGAAGTATCTCTGGCCTCCATGTGGATCATATACTTTATAATACAGTATGTTTTATAAAGCATGTTTTTTTTACATCTTTGGTATTTGAAGAAAACCCTTGGGAAAGGAAAACCACATGCAATTTTATCTAACTTTTAGGTAACAATTAAATTACATTAACTAAAATTTGAAGTAACAATTTTATGTACAGTAGATAGAAGATCAAAAGCATTGTTCCTGTTCAGATTCTCTTAAATTAATTCTTCAAATATCTCAGGTTAATTAACACTAGCACATCTAAATATCTTCTTTTAGTACAACCAATTTGTGTGCCCCATAGCCATTGTGCATTTTGTTCACGATGACAACTGAGACGAAAATTGCATTCATGGTTGCAACTGGAAAAGATGCTATCACCAATGCCAGAGGCTGATGGCTTTACCCATGTTTCTGTGTGGCTGCAGATATGTTTTAGTGGCCTAAACTACTTTAAATTGTGTAAAATTGATCGGGGAACAGCGGCCAAACAGAAGGATAAACATTCATGGAACATTTCTCAATGCGCAACAATATCTGAATATGTATAGCACACCCATCTTTTTTTTTTGTTGCATAATGTTTCACAATTAATAAAACACTCCATTCAGCTTAAAAAGCTGTGTTAATCAGTGACCATCTCACCTAATAATTTTAAAATTTTTCACTTAGCGACTGCTGATATTTTATCTTTGGGTTTAAACTTTAAATTCATGTAGCTGCCCTCACTGGCATGAGACGTAATGAGCTTACATCACAGCCTATTAAACATGTATGCTTTGAACTAACAACTACGGTAGAAATCTACTGCCTGCAATGAAGTAGCAATCATGTTAACCACAACAGAGACATTACACTCTATTATTAGCTGGTAGAATCATTCCAGTTATTGCATATATCGTTGGGGATTCTTCAGTGTCATCCAAATGAAGCCACACCCAATCTGCACATAAGTAAGCATTTATGAGGAAAAGGCAGAAAATATCTAATTCATTATTATACAACCATTGTGAACAGTCATAAACACTGGCCGTGAATGCTCTTTAAAAAAAATATTTAAAAAATTATTACATCCTCTTTTGTTTTTCATCATATTTTTTAAAAATTTTCTCATAGTTTACCAGACTGGAAAGGGATTTTTTAAAAATTAAGAAATGATCTCAGCTAGTCTGATATACATCAATAAAAATGCATCAATAATAGCGGACATTCAATATTACACAGCCACATTTCTACTCCTATAACCCATCTCTTGCAAACCATATCTGCTAATTACATCCTTGAATTTGCACCAAAGGGTCAGATTTGGGAATCATACAAAAGGAGGGAAGATGAATCTGTTCCCCTGATTTTTAAATGCTGTTTTTTTTTAGGATTTTAAGCTATCAGTTCTTTTGTAAAATATTTAGCCTGCAAACTGCTTGATTTCAATTGCTGCAATGATTCCATTACTAATACTTGGCATTTCTGTATGAGCCATTGTTAAAAATTAAAAAATGGAAAGTGACTCTGTCCAGAAGTATCCATAAACAAGAACTTTTGGCCTTGCTGCCCAACATTTGATGACCTCTGGCATTGGCTGTGTGAGGCCTTTGTTCACTCTGCTGTCAGTATTCCTCTTCTATATTATCATCAATATTGAATATAACATAATACCCAATGGTGCCAAGATCTGCACCACTGTCAAGGATGGTTGTATTAGAATAAAGCATTTATTGCAAACAGTCAGTGCTAATAGGAGGTTGCAGCAAAGTGTTGGGAAACAAATCAGTAGACCATATGGCCAGGCTTCTGGCATCTGTACCAGTGTTACGATTCAGTTATCAAGTCAATTGGAGTTCACAAGACTCACAAAACGAGAGAGAAAATCAACTTCTTGTTTGACTCAGACAAAGTAAAATATTTTTGTGCTGTCCTTTTTTGTCCATTGCAATGTAGTGCTACTACTATATTGACAGCCCTTGCCTTGCGAATTATAAAAGGAAGGAGGCTATAAGTCAGGGCAAAAGAATACCGAATTCAGATTACTAAACAAAGTTGTCAACGTTGGAATTAAAAGATATTTATGGTTTCATTAAACCCTGCACTTCTAATTTTACTTTCATATATTCCTGAATACAGTACCTAAAAGGGCTTCTTTGATGTTCAGGGTGAACTGAGTAATATGGACAGTGGCCAACAGACAACCATAAATCTTCAGCCCTGAACTCATGCAAGCCTTAACAAAATGCAGTACTTAAAACAAGAGAGCTACTTACTACAAATCTACACAATTTCTTTTTGGATATAAATATGTCTGGCCATATGAAACTACTGTGTGAAGCTGGGTGAATAAAATCTCCCTTTGTCAAGGGAAGAAAGAGGATGACTAGCCAAACTGCCTACACTTGCCTGCTTTCAACTTTTCCCGTCTGGTGACCAGCTAAAAGGACAAAGCTGCCCTCTAATTTCTAAAGATAAACATATCAAAGACTGTGAACCAATTTTAAGTAAGAGTCAAAGATTTCCCATCACACAATCTAGACTGCTGCTTCTATAATGCACAGGGCCATTGACTTAAATGCCTAAGTCAGCCTTACCAGACTAGGGGAGAAAGAAGAAAAGAAAAACCAATTGTAGAATAAGAGAGAAACAGAGAGAGAGAGAGAGAGAGACAGACAGACAGAGACAGAGACACACACACAGAGAGAGAGAGAGACAGACAGACAGACAGAGACAGAGACAAAGACAGACACACACACAGAGAGAGAGAGAGAGAGAGAGAGAGAGAGAGAGAGAGAGAGAGAGAGAGAGAGAGAGAGAGAGAGAGAGAGAGAAGCCAAAGTCAACACGAACTGTATTCAAACTACTAGAAAACCAGTACAGTTTTTCTGAAATGCAATACAGGTAGTGCTCAACTTATAACCATTTGTTTAGTGACCATTTGAGGTTACAACAGCATTGAAAGAAGTGATTCAGGGCTGTTTTTCACACAATTGTTGCAACATCACCGTGGTCATGTGATCAAAATTTGGGCACTTGGCAACTGGCATGTATTTATGACAGTTGCACTGTCCCAGAGTCATGTGATCACTATTTGTAAACTTCCCAGCTGGCTTTTGACAAGCAAAGTCAATGGGGAAAGCCAGATTCAATTAACAACTGCAGCAATTTGCTTAACAATGGCAGCAAAAAAGGTTATAAAATATACAGCACAGCTCATTTAACAACTGTCTTGCTTAGCAACTGAAATTTTGGGCTCAATTGTAGTCGTATGTCAAGGACTATCTGGACCACATTTCGTATTTGACACTTTGTAGCAGAAATCCATACTGAACTAAAAATTAATCCCTGCAATTCTTCAATATTTAGTAACATTCATTTTTATATTTGCAAAATACTAGGGAGAGATCTAGGAAGGTAAGGAAAAGAAAGGAAACAGCAAACTTAGGGTGAATAGGAATTACTCTTGACTTTAAGCTGTTTGATGTCCTCCCCATTTCATTTTTAATCTATAAAGCTTATGTAGATAGTACATATTAATCCAGAATAAAATAATTAAGAATAAAAAATGGAGTTGCCAAACAAAATTAGTCAGCAAGCTTTGCAGAGTATTGCTGACTGAGTTGATGTTAAATAAATATAGCAATCTATCTTATATTTCTACAAAGGAACAAAAATAACTAGTGAGAAAAATATTTAAAATGTTCATCTAAAAGAAAGAAAAAAGAAAATAAAGTTTTAGCAAAAAGAGATGAATCAGTTATTTCTATCCAATATGCACATATTTTTAAATAGTTTAAATCAAATAATTAAAAAAAGAGAGATGTGTTCTATCTAAACTCTCATCCCTTCTAATAGATGTGTGATTCATGTAAGACTATGGCCAAAGCAAAATTAAATAATGACCTAAGCTTGCAATATTTTCATATTGCTTCATTAATTCAGGAATGTTTAGTGAAAAGGTAACATAAGCTAAGTCCATAGAGTAATTTGTAAAAGAGATTTGAATCCCACGACTTATTTGTTATAAGCATTTGAGCACTGATGGAATGATCTTCTCTTTATATATTCTGAGAATGCAAAATACTGAAGATCTTATTAATATCAAAAGATAATATTATCACTTACCTTAGAAACAAAACATTCTGCTATAGCTACAGGATCATTTTCACAGTTTTCCAAATCTTGCAGAAGTTCACTAGTTCACAAAAAAAAGGGCAATACTGCATTTATTATCATCATATGCCAATATATACTGCCTACAGTTAAAAGTGGCACTGCATTTCAGACTCTATTAAAATAAAGTAGCACCGTTCATTCTGCTTCCTATTATAATGCTAAGAGGTAATTAATGGTTTCTTATAAGTTTTTCTTTTTATAATTCCATTAATGATGTGAATAAATGTTTATTTGGCTTGCTTGCATCACTGTTTCTCTACTTCAGCTGCCATGTTTATCAGGGTAAAAAAAGCAACTACTGGCTCTGTTTCATAACGCTTGTTAAGAACCTAGGGATATAGCACATGTAAGGGAAAGAGAAATGATACACCTTCATGCAGCACATACAAAACTGTTTTATAATAAAGACTGCATGTGTGTCTCTTTGCCTACTAGCTCTGCACGGTTTTCAAGCGGATTCACGAGTTAAACCCCAGTTTGTTTGAACACAATTTGTTAAGTACACGACAATAGGTTGCATTTGAATAAACAAGCTAAACCATAAACAAGCAATGGAGTTTAAGTATCATGCTAAGGGGAAACCAAACCAAAGACATTATGGATTCACTCAATATATGAAACCACTTTTCATTTATCCCCATAATGCTATTCTCTACTCAAGGATGCACAGAAGCCCTTTAAACCAGGCAAAACACAATTATACCAATTTACCAACTGGGTTTCTTTTAAACAACATTTGCAATGTTCGATTTTACTACAATGAACGCATTTCATCTCACAAGCACCAGAACAGGTTTTGTTGTCTATGCTGCAAATATGTTCAAATTGTTCTTTCCTTTAAAAATACAGTACTTCTGTTTTAACTTAGGAAAGTGGAGAATTAAACTGAAATTATAAACTTGCAGACAGTTTTGAGGCTCTGAAGATAATTAGGATGCTACAGCCTCATGGACAGTTTCACTATCATCACTTTATCTGTGAGTAAACTATCAATTACAATTTGATCTGATGTAGGTTGGAAGATTGGAGATAATGTGGCTCACTATTCCTTTAGCACAGGGGTGTTCAAACTTGGCCCTTTTATGACTTGTGGACTCCAACTCCCAGAATTCCTCAGCCAGGCACGCTGACTGAGGAATTCTGGGAATTGAAGTCCATAAGTTATAAAAGGGCCAAGTTTGAAGACCCCTGCTTTAGCATATACAGGCTTGCTTCTTCCAAGCTCAGCTACTCATGCTATGAATCAGTTAACCTTTGTCACCAGCATCTGGATTGCTGTTTTGCATTTGTACAAAATATGTATGTATGTTTACATGAGGGTATCAAAGTAATCTCAGCTGGCAACTGGAAATAAAGGAACAACGGGAAAACACTTTTTAATTTACTGTCCTCCTCCCAATTATTTTCCAACATATGAAGTTATCCGTAAGAAATGTGATTCTGAGAAGCTGATACTTGACTGTTTATGCTACACTGACTATGAAATGTATATGAATGACAGGTAGGAAATGGACAATATATTTCCCTTGCATGTTGCTACACAACTGTTTTCATGATATAGCAGGATTGAGGTAAAGATTGCTTGAGAGAATCCCACAATCCCACATTTTCAGATATAACTGCTTCACGATAGAGTAGTATTTGTTGTTTGTGGGGGCTTTGTTGTGATTTGGGTTTTGGGCCAAGATTTGCAAACTCTGGGAAAAAGGAAAATATGTTAAAACCTAGCAAAAACTGGGCAAAAATAATTGGGTCTTTACAAAATTCAGCATGAAAAAAAAATTATGGTAACTCTCACTATGTGTGTCTGGCATGGTTTACTAGATAAGGATTAGAACATTATTGAGAACTGGTTATCTTTATCATAATGAAGATAAAGAACTTTGTTCTGGTTACATCTGCTGGTTGATTGCTGATTTGGCATAAATTCTGAAGGGCTTTACTGTATACCAGGGTGGGTGGGGCCTTGTTGAAAATGAGAATGAATTACACAGAAGATTGACCAACAAGCCAATTGCAAGTAAGTTCAAAAAGAATTCTTACACTACTTATACTACTCTTTTCCTATGCAAAGAAAGTTTTTATTATTGATATCTTGTTTGGAGTTGCATAATAGATTCACAAGGGTTCTCATTACTTCTACCTTTAATTAGGACATGCTCAGTTTAATCCCCATGCTTGGTGACCAGTGGTCTCCAAGGTCTTTACATACATCCAATTATGATACGGTTGCATAGTATGATGTAACTATGATGTAACTAACTCTGAAGTAGTATTGCTAATATTAGTTCTTATGACACATCAAGATTTGTGACCCAAGTCAGCCACATTCACTGTGGCAGAATAAATAAATAAATAAATAATATTCCATTTTCCAGGCAGAATATTAGCTACACAAATAAAATTAAAAATAGCTAACATTTCAGTTTTGATTTCAAAAAAGCTACTCCTCCCCAAAGTGGAAATAGGAAATGAGGCAGTATCTAAAATGGGTCCCACAGATCCCCCAGTTTTCCATTGAAAAGCACAATTGGCCAAGAGGTTTGAGCTAAGATTTATTATTATTATGACAAGTGGTTCATGAAATAATTCAAGTGGTAAACAAATACTTAATTTTAAATTAAATATTTTGGAACTAAGTTTAATAAGCCTTTACAAATGGGAGGGTGATGAAAAGCAGACACAATGCAACTATTACAGCTGCCTAATATGCTTTAAAAGGTGAAGTTTAATTCTTTATATAAAATATGTTGAGATAGTGTTGAAAATGTTTTCCCTGAGGTGACATACAGATTAAAATATGATAAAGTTATAGACAGTTTTAATATTCTGGCAATAGATAAAAAGGACCTTTAGCAGCAAATTAAAGTACGTTCAGCAAAAACATGTGGGACTCCCCATCTCCCACCATTTCTGCCCATTCGCCCTGCTCTCACAGAATGTCCAGGCAACAGGTCCATTCCCTGAAGCTATATAATTTGATGAGACCTAGGAAGCATAACTTTTCTGTGGCAATGCCTGCCCTTAGGAATAATTTCTGCCTGCCTGCCTGCCTGCCTGCCCGCCTGCCTGCCCGCCCACTGCTGTCCTTTATAAGTTCAGATGACTCTGACTCTCTTAGCTATCTGAAAACTAAAATCTAGTTTTTAGATCCACAAAAGTAAAAATAAGGGCACCCTTTGGTAAGTTCATATAATATGAATTATAGAACTGATGAAGTAGGATCTGACCATCTAGCTTGCCCATGCACAACTTTTTTTCCCTCCCAGTTTTCAAGAATTTCAACATGTGCGATTTTAATATGACAGAACGAATCAGATGGAAAGGATCCGTATTACCTGGTTTAATTCATTTTAATTTGAGCTCAATTTAAATTAAATGTTTGCCTTGTTACAGCCACTTAGTAGGTCCTCCTCCCATCTTCATTCTGGAATAGTCTGTCAACATACAACCAAAACCTTAATATAGTCTTCAATCACTGCAGGAAGATTTGTATCTTTGCTTTAGTTCCTTCCAAACCAAATCAGCTGCAAAGGCAGAATATGTTCCGCAATCCAGTCCAGATGTGACAAGGATACATATCATTGATGCCAGGTCTACATTTTCTTCACAGGGAAGTAGCTGATTTACCAAAATAGATACAAACTCTCTGTCTGCAATTTGTGCTTCTCTAGACAAGCAAATCCCCAAACTTGAGTTAAAAAAGATCTTTGCAGCTTCAACGAAAGCAAAATATTTTGTAAAAATGAAGAGAACCTCTCTGAAACAAGCCCATCTTGTAGCATAAATAAATATCAGGGATCCAAGTCTTTCCCAGTATTATGCACAAATCCTCTAGAAGCATTGCCTTTGATGATTTTGTGGCAAGACCACATTCAGAAAAGGAGCATATATATTCCTAAACATTCACTGTCATGTGGCTCTGTTTATTCCAATTTCTGGCCATGCACAGGCCAGTCTCAAAATTAAACTAACGGCATTTTCAATCACTAACAATATGAAGGAATGTCACAGGGAGACATGATACAGCTCTGAAAATATCTTTTACTACCCTTTTTTTTTTAACCTTCACTCTGAAGATTATAATACTGTTATCTGTTTCAAGTACAGCCCTCCCCAATTTTCTTCATTCATTTTGTTCAACCTTCATCCTTTATTCTTCCAGGAAGAAGAAAAAAAACCAGGAAGAGCGGTGTCATCTCTACACATGCTTTCACTTTAATATTTACTTACCTATTGAAATGATAGATATCTTTTATGTTTCCAAACAAAGCCGATCGCTCCTCTGTACCCAAAGACAGCTTGGATTGGTCGGTGATACAATCAAGGTAATCCTATGAAATAAATGAAAAGGGTGCCTTAATGTGGTCTGCTCTTTTCTTCCTCAGAAAATGAAACTACCTTTAAACTGTGTAAAATGAGTCTCTGCCAGATCAATTTCACTCTATATTACTGTAATCCCTTCAGTGAGTCCATCCCAAACAGGCCTTCTATTATGGAAGATAACAATACTTTATCTGTTCACCAATACGAAATAAATACTCTCAAAGACTGAACATACTGTGCTGCTCAGACTATACTTTGTATGTTTTTCAAGCTGCAAATGTATTCAGATTTCACCCCTAGTGACAGCTTAATCACCCACATTAATTACCCAATAAAATCAGTGACATCTTCCTATAGTAAGCCTCCCCCCACCGCCTTTAGTATTATTAACATACCTGGGCTTCATACAACTTATGGGGGGGGGATGTAATTATTTCAGAGCTATTGAAATAAATGTTTTTAACATTTCAAAAATGCAACATTTAAATGTCATCATTGTCAGCTTGTAAAGAACAGAACACTTAGCTCTCTATATAACTCTCTAGTTACACATAATTTATAATGCGGCATACTAGAATTTTTTTTGCATGAACATATGCAAAATCTATGAATATAAAGACTACATTTGGGGACAGATGAATAAGAACTATCAATGAATCAAGAAAAAGCAGAACTCTATTTCAGTATGTTTTGTTTTTATAATAATTTACATACTTCTTTGATTAAAAGTAAAATTTCCTTAAAATTAAGCTCACCTCCTGGAGATTTCATGAACTCATTCATTTTTTTTTGGCAGAAGCATGGAAGTGATTAGACATTGCCTTTTTAAAATCAAATCTAACCTTCAGCCTTGATATTCCCATCCAATTTCTAATCAGGTCCAACTTGATAACAGACCAGATAACATCGACCAAGAATCATAGAGAGCAACTAAATTCCCGCAGCAAAATTACCTTATTCTCTAAATGTCTTTAGAGTATTCAATAAGGCAGGACTTTTGGAATGGGCTTCTCAGATTCTGGGAAAGAAAATGGCAGTTTGCAAAATATCATAAGCCCAGAACATCTGTACAGTTTTTCATTACCAAGAAGATGGATAGCTACTTTCCTAGCATATTAAAAGGTGGCTAGGAAGATCAAGAAATCCTTTCCTAATCCAGTTAAAAATAATTGCGTACTAAAGTAAACATATCCAGTTGCCAAGATTTTGTATCCTTTCAATACATTTGGTTAAAGAAGACTCAAGTGAAAATCTTGCTTTTCTGATTGCGAGTATCTGCTAAGGTAGCAATAGCACTTATAGATAATTGTCTTTTGCATATACCGCTTCATAGTGCTTTACAGCACTCACTAAGCGATTTACAGAGTCAGCATATCAGCCCCAACAATCTGGATCCTCATTTTACCAACCTTGGAAGGGTGGAAGGCTGACTCAACCTTGAGCCGGTCAGGACTGAATTCCTGGCAGTGGGCAGAGTTTGCCTGCAATACTGCTTTCTAACCACTGTGCCACCACGGCATTAGCATTAATCTTAACAAGTGGATTTCCAAAACTATTATACCGTTCTTTCATGGTCTCTGCTTCCTGCCTATTCAGTCTGAGTACCCAACTTCAATATTTCTATTTGTGTTCTACTCTACCAGCAGTTTCACACAGCAAGCTTCATGAACATGTCTATGCAGTTTTCCTGCCAACAGTATGAGAGTGGTTTGTTGCTCTCTTTCCAAACCTAGATATTAACAGCCATATGTTGCCACCTGTTGAAACATCAAAACATTTCATACATGGAAGCAAGCTACAATAGTGCAACTTTTAGCTCAATAACCTGGACATAAGGATTCTTATCCAATTATTGCTAGATAACTGCCTTTTGCATAAATCAATTCCCCCTGCAAAATAACTGTTTTGTCTATTTTCCTCATTAAATTATAATTTTACTGCTATTTAAGAAAAAAGGTGAACTTAGGTAAATGCAATTATATTTCTACATGCTGGAGGGTTGTAACAATTAAGAGCCATGACATCTAAATGCTACAGTGTACACTTTCTACTCCTTTACTTTTCATTCCAATTCCATTATCTTATGACCTCATTCTTAAGATCTCTTAAAATATGTTATTGTATTAAGTCACTGTAACAATAACCCCAGGGTTTCCTGAAACTTCCAAGTGACCTTTTGTTTTTATTCACAAGCTGCCTTGTAGCAAAGATTTAGGAAGCTTCATGAGAGAGAAACTATTGCTACAAGTACAAAAAATACCCAGAATCTGAGTCAGTGAGTGGAAAAAATAAACTAATACAATGGTAGATCTTTCCAAATTTGAAATTTAATACAAATTTGGTTCTACTAGCATGAAATAAGCTTGCTCTAAAAAACCAAAATAGGGAGCTACGACTATTGCTAAGCATGATAAAAGACTTTTAAAATAGTACTTTATAAAGGAATTCATAATTCTCTTTTCCCACGTTAGTTCCAATTCAAAGGCAGTTTGCAATTATGCCTACATGAAACTGAAACTAATCATTTTTACTAAATATCCAATTTTACCAACAAGTTTTTTTTTTAATTGAATGTTGTGGGTTCTGCTTTTGTTTTTGGGGCCTTTTATGTCCCTCATGTTATTCATATAAGAGTTTAACAACTGCTTCCTGAGGAAAAGATGTAAAACTGTGTGACAGCCAAGACCTTTTACTATAAAAAATGAAGTATCAGAAAACATGGATTGCTCTATTCTTTATGTAAAACAAAGAAACAAAAACTGTATTGTACTATATAGAAACTGGACTGCAGATAATGATCACTCAAGTATGACAATACGAAATCCATCAAAATGTAAATTGGATTTTGGCATGGCTAACCTAATTTTTGTAATAGGATCTGGAAACAAAGGCACTGAACTATTTTACTTGAATTCTGTCTGTTTGCAAATCATGGTACAGAACTTGCCAATAAAATAAGGTCAACGTAACACTACTAGACCTTTCCTCAGATTACTATCAAAATTTACAATGCAGAATTAAATATTGTTCAGTTTCTAGGAAAGAGGCCTATGTAATGAGGATGCTGCTGCTTCTCCTTCTAAAACATTGTTAACATATTTATTTCACAGCCAGTCATTTACTTTGAATAGTATATAGCTATAACAGTACCTCGATGCACTGAAATGCCAAATCAAAGCTGAAAGTTTGGAAATGTTGCAGATGAGATATTATATATCTATGCATTGTGCCAAAATAATCATATTAACTCTGAATGCCCTCTTTAGTTATTAAAGGCAAGAACAAGTGCTAATCCACAAGCAATTGTTATCACCAAATGTAGCTATTTTCTCTTACCTTTTGAAAGCGCTTATTAAAAAGAAGTTCAATAGAAACTCTACTGGCATGGGAGTTCAACTCTCTTGCCAAAAACAGCATGTTTAAATTTCATGAGACAAAGTAATGAGTATCATGGAGAATTAAAACTTTGCTCACACAACTCACCCTAAGACTTCCTAACTAACCTTAAATGGGATTGTAGCCACAGAGATGAAATCAGCTCCATAAAACCCACTTCTGAAGATCATTATGTTCAAAATAATTCGTGGGAACCAACCAACCCAATAAATAAATAACTCAAGAGTTTTCAAATTAGAGATCTGTATTGTGCCTTGTCATTTAATAGCTCCGCAAACTCGACCTAGAGTAAGAAATGCCATTAAAAATGGAACATGATCTCTCATTCTGTCCTGCATGGAAAATGATCAAAGCTACACAACCACGAGTTTGTTTTGTAGACTTAATCACTTTTTTTTTCCTGTTTAAAAATTATTTGACCCAAACAGACCAATGGAAAACACTAACAATATAAAAGCAAGCTATGATCGTTTGAAATCCTGATTTTAAAAAAGTGTGGAAAATCCCTGATGACCTACCAGACCATTTATTTTTAAAGTGAAGTGAACTCAGTATCTGCTGGGAAACGAAAGGAAAAGACCAACCTACTAAACCAACCATGGAATTAAAACTAATTTAATAAAGTTTACAGTTTGAGTATCATACCTGCTCAAACAGTTTTAACAATTGAATGAATTTGAAATGCAACCAAAAACTCACTCATTATTCTCCCCTTTGGATTTTCTAAGTTTTTGCCTATAAGTATCCTACTGGTTCAAAACAAGAATGCCTGAGTTAATCAATTATATCAAAGTTTCAAGTGATAAGGTCATGTAATGTGTCAGAATGGAAAAGAAATGAATCCCTTAAATTCAGTAATATACATTACACACAATACTAAAATATCCAAATAACACTCTAATAAACCATTAACTAACAACATTAAACATCAATAATGTTAGCCACAGTGCTTCCGTGGCTACATACAAGAAGACAATCTCAAAAGTCCTCTGAAAGAAACTCAGTTTACTACCTCCCAGAAAGCAACCACAGTTATGGCTAACCTAACATCTATGGGTAGATTATTCTATGATAGCAACTTCTGGTTTTGTCTCCACCACCCTTCCCCCCCCTTCACGAAAATTTTAAGAGGTTTTTCCCTGATGACCATGCTAGACAGATCAACCTCAGTTGGAGGTGCAGTGCTATACACAGGTTTATAGATTAAACCAGCCCTTTGGTGTGTGTGTGTGTGTGTGTGTGTGTGTGTGTGTGTGTGTATAGATGTAATATGCTCATGGTGAACAACACTTGCCAACAAGTAGGCATATGCTTTTTGTAGCAAATTGTATCTTCCAAATGGTGTTCAAAGTCATCTCCAGGTAGAGTACAAAGCAACAACCTTAAGTTGTAGCAATAAGGATATGCAACAAGGATTAAACTTTGGTGTCATTGTTCATTCAGATTCCTTTATATATCACCAGGATACACATAAACATGATCTGACAAAGGTATGTAAAAGATCAGAAACTCTGATGGGGCAATTATTTTTTTCATAAAATCATATATTATAGTATAGTATATATCTTTCCCCCATCCCCTGTTCTGAAATTTTGATAGGCTTTCTTCTTATCAGATTGGACATATTGCCCTGCACAGCCCTGTGAGGGTATTATAAAAATATGCTTCTACCTCAGCCTATATGTTCATGTGGGAATATCTCTTGGAAAGTCCTAGAGCCAAATGCTCCTTTACTACTCTTTTTACTACAAGGGAATCTTGCAGATATTCGTCTATTCTATTCTGAAGAAATATGCTGGGACAGAGTACAGGTAGTCCTTGATTACAACCTTTCTTTCAGTGACCTTTCAAAGTTACAACAGCACTGAAAAAAGTGACTTATGACTATTTTTCACTTATGGTCACTGCAGTATCCCCATGGTCACATGATCAAAATTCGGATGCTTGGCAACTGGCATGTATTTATGATGGTTGCAAAGTCATGTGATTACCTTTTGCGAATTTCTGACCACCAAAGTCCATGGGGAAGCCAGATTTACTTAACAACTGTGTTACTAACTTAACAACTGCAGTGATTCACTTTACAACTGTGGCAAGAAAAGTCGTAAAATGGGACAAAACTCACTTAACAACTGCCTCGATTAGCCACAGAAACTTTGGGCTCACTTGTGGTCATAACAGGGCAATTATAGCAGCTTCCCTGTCTTAAATCAGATCACAATTAAGTAACAGACCCGCTTATTTTCAGACCAAAGTTGCAACATTTCTGTCCTGGGCAACCAGCTCTTTATAAGCATAGTCAAAACTTTTATCAAAACAGTATTTTTGAAGAGTAGCAGGAAGTGAATTGCTACTGAGAGGGAGAAAATTCTTCTCTTATCTTCTGCCATAACCACAAGATTTACTGTGAGACTGGGGGATGGGAGTTGGGGAATTAGTAAATGGAACATAATTCTCCATGAACATCATGAACTCCGGAGGAGACTCGTATTTTCAAGCAAGTCTCTGAGACACCCCTAATTTACATTCTACAATAAAATTATATGATCAAAACCTGTAAATTATCTACCTGCCATTCATGTTCTTTATAACAGGCTCTTGCAAGTTTTTCCTAATAGTCCTTTAAAAACTATTTTAAATCACTGACAATCAACCAAGATTCACATAAAGGTCTTTTAACAAAGTAATTCTTATAACTAGGTATTAGTAGGTATGGATTCTTACCTTTTCCCCAACTTTGGGATTAAGCATTGACTTTAAACTAATGGTATTTGTCAGAAACAAAAACATAATACCAATCAGATTCAACAGAGCTCTGGGCATTTTTGGTCAACAAAGGAATAATTTGAATAGTGTGAGAAAACTGGTGGGATACAAATTCCTTCCTCTTTAACTGTGTAGTTGGCTTGAAGCAGCCTCCATGCTTAGCCTCCTTCCAGATGGCTGCAGGCTAAAAAGGTGTAATAGGATAAACATGAAACAAGGCTGATCTCCCGAACTGCTCTTGAGGCAATTTGGGGATGGATTCAACTAAACATGGTGAGGCTTTATTTCAACAAAACTGAGGTGCCGTAAGTAGAAAAGGTGATTTGTTAGGCATAGTATGGTTTACGCAAACAGTTGTAGATGGGACAGCACTACCCCTTAAATATTTTTAGTCTCAGGGTAAGAACACACGACTACACTATAAAAAATAGGCTTGCTCTCAGTTGCATGTGCATAAATCACTAATGATCTTTATATCAATCTACTTTTGAAGACAACTTGGAGACTTCTGCTGACTTTTTCAGATGAATGTGTAGCTGTCACTCAAAAGCCCAACATGCCTTTCAGTGGTCAATTACTTCTATCCTGAGATTTTATCAGCACTCATTTCTCTTTTTAATGCCTACTCTCCCAGCTTAGGGATATGTTCTTATAGTAACTGCTGTAAATAATTTGATGCCATTAGCAAACCTGATACCTCTTTGCTCACCCTATTTGCAGATAATCTATAAACACATGAAAATGCATGCCTATCTTGGAGTAAAACCACTATCTTCTTTCATTGCAAGAATTGTTTGTCTATTTCTATGTACCTTTTCCTGTTATTTAAACAGGTATCAATCCTAATTCATGGTTCAATATTTCTGAATAGCCAGGTAAATTATGTTAACTGGTTGTCTCTGTTGGTTCTATTACTTCTTCTTCAGAAAGATTTGCGCTACATAGTACTATATAATTGCATTCAAGAACAGATGTTAAACCAGCTTTCTCCAACTTAACTCTGAAAACAAAATTTAGAGGCAAAAATCCCAACAGTGAACAAGCTTACTGAGAATTCTCAGTACGGAACATCTAATATTTCAGGAATTCAGATTGAAAACAACTGATAAAACAATAGCCTGGGACTTTCCAGTATTCCCTTTGATTCATTTTTTTAAGAACTGGCCTTATACCGTAAACAATTTCCAGTTTTTTTAATGTAGAAGCTAATGTGTTGGCTTTTTTTGGTATTTTCAACCATGTTTATTTTCTGTTTCTTGTTTCAGGGTTCTAATTTCCTTAGCTTAGTGTTTCTTGATTTCTGCGATCTAGCACAATTAGTTTGTATGTTTCTAAGCATGTCATATTGCGCATTTTGTTAGATGATTTTAAATCATTTCAAGATGGATACTATCTGGATTTGCACTGTTGTCAGCAGCTTCAAAAACACAATCCTTTGTCATCATTATATGCTTCAGCTACCCAGACTGATTTCCTGAAAATACAGGGGTCTGAGTAGCTGAAGCAAATAATAACATGCATATACATGCATATACATGCATATATCCTATATGTTCAGCGTTTCATTTTTAATCCTTTGATTATTTTATAGATGTTTTATTCTAGAACTTTATGGAGATTTATGCAAAGTACTTACATTTAGTCCTAAATTCAAATTATAAATCGTTCAAATGAATGACCAACAATTAAAGCAAAATTACTTTACACTATCATCCATGTCTACCATTGTTATTATTAACAAGGATTTGTTCTAAACTGGTTCTGAAATAAATTTTTTGACCTGTTTAACATCTTGGGTAAGGCTTTATTATGAAAGCTGTTAATACGGTACTTCATTGTTTTAGTTAGTAATCGGACAGAAGTTAAGTAAAACATTAGTTCCCAGTTCTATCAATCTGTATTCATTTATTTTTCATGCACATTTCTTACTATTTTATCAGTAAGTATCTTGTGATTTCAGGTGCCTTTGAAAATAGAAATACTTTTTCATGTATTGTATTTTTCATTATAATATCTTGCAGCTTTCCAAGTCATCATTATTTAAGCATGTAACCAGTCTTATGGAGGGGAATACAGGCAAAAGGATATCTATGTGTTCAAAGATAACATGTGAGCAGGGGGACAGCTCATTCTTTCTCAAGTAATTTTAACCACACCATGGAAAATGCCACTGTGCATATAATTAGGCACTGGCTGATTATACCAGTATCATAATGTTCAGTGTGTCTATTATGGGGGTTAAAGTTTCTATAACAGTTTTTTTCAATCTCAGCAATTTTAAATGTATGGACTTCAATTGCCAGAAGTCTGAAATGGAGAGATACTTTTATAACATATTTCCTAGATTGATTAAGTGCAGAACAAAAATTCATCCCCAATGCTGGAAAACATATACAGAAACACAGACCCCTATATACAAAACACTAATATTTTGAGAGAGATACGGCTTTTAAGACACAGGACATAATCCTGACACAAAACTCCTCTTTGTTCTACTAACTATGTATAATATTGGCCACAGAAAGGCACGATTCATTTATTAAAGTCCATTAGTAGATGTGCAGCTAACACCTTGAAAACAGGCCCAGAGCCACATATTTTATATATATCTTCCTAAAAACTGTCTGTGAACCATTTGGCATCAGGAACAAAGAAAGAGGTGGAAAATCTCTACATACTGAACCTAAAGCATTATATCTTCCCCAGTTGTTCCACTTCCTACTTAAGCACACTAAGTGAACTATAGAAAATTACAAAATAAGGAGAAGGAAATTTTCTGGAGGAACCTATAAAAGCTAGCTCCCTAATAACAGAAGAAAGACTAAAGAGATGACTGACAGTACAGGCCAGAATATGTGAGAATAAGCCTAATGATGTCAATTGGTGAAAGAGAGGAGTTAACAGAATAATTAAAAAGTTTGGATTGTGGTGAGGGGAATATAAATAAAAGATTAATGATAAGTAAAACAGAATTTGAAGCCAATGATATTAAATTATCAACTATTATTTATCAACCAATCTTTACCTTATTATTTATCAGAGAGCCAGTATAGTGTAGTGGTTAAGACATCAGATTAGAAACCAGAACTGTGAGTTCTAGTTCTGCCTTAGGCACAAAGCTACTTGAATATCTGGGGCCAGCCATTCTCTCTCAGCCCTAAGGAGGGAATGGCAAATTACTTCTGAAAAACCTTGCCAAGAAAACTGCAGGGATATGTCCAGGCAGTCTGAGAATTGGACATGGCTGAACATAGGAAAAAATATGATTTATCTCTATTAGATGTTTTATTTTCCACAATCAATCAATATTAATGTATACATTTATGTATATATAAATCAAAGCTTTAAACCAGAGGACCCTAACCTTTTGGGCACCAGGGACTGGTTACGTGGAGAGAGGTTTTTCCGTGGACCAGAGGGGGCGTGGTTTTGTGTGCTGCTTGCATCCTGTGGATGGGGCTTTCCTTGTTTGTGCGGACCGGTTGCTGGCATGCCGTGGCCCGGTACTGGTCCACAGACCAGGGGTTGGAGACCCCTGTTGTAAACAACTGTATTCAAATTCAGGTGGATTCTAAATACTAGCTTTAAATTGCACGATTAAATAAATTGAAGAAGTATTTTCTAGTCCTCAATAGGAGACAAGAGTTTACTTTAGAAATATTAGGGGAATTTGGGACTCAGTGGCACTGATCTACCAGTAACTCTAATCAAAATAGGGAAAACTTAGAAACATCATCAATCTGCCTAAGAGAATTTGAAACGTTAGAATTAATTCAAACTCATTTGAAGTACGACATAAAAAGTAATTTATTCACAAATAATATAAAAAATATTTGTGAAGTTCACTGCAGATTCTTGTATCCAATCAGTTAAAGGCACAGAAAGTAAATTTTTGGATTTGGGTCCAAAGTCCAATGCGGATGAGAAGGGAGATGAGTTATATTTTGAATCCCTTAAAAAACACAGCCCTGTATTACTCAGCCTGTTGTTAACTGTCCCTTCATATTATTCTCTTATCTTTGAATACTTTCAAAGACAAGATCATGGAGAACAGAGGTAACCTTTGTGTCTGGACCTATATTTGTGGCCACTCTTATAATAGTGGGCTGGTGGGTGATGGGCTTGATGAAACCTGCAGAGTTCTTTTCATAGCTCATCTTTCTCCAGCTCAGTTCACTCATAAAACGTTGTTTACTTTTTCTCAGTTTTGGCTGTGACTTACTAGAGACATTTCTCACAACTAGGTCTTAAATACTAATTATTTAATGTTTCTCCATAGCTCAGTATAGCCATATATTAATGGTTCTGCCTCTTTCAATATGTTTTCCAAATTTTCAAAAGGAAAGCTTTTTTTTTTTAAGAAGAAAAGCTAAGATACTAATATTTTTTGTGCAACAAATCTAGATGTGGTATTTGTCTTGTAGTTCGCTTTGTGTTTGCATGCATGAATGCGTACCAGTGATGTGCAGGATCTAAAGTAGGAACTGTCCTAAAGGGAGGCATCTAACCTTTTCTCTTTGCTAAAAGTTTAATTGGAAACTCTTCCGTGTTGTTGTTCACAAGGAACAAAAGTTACCATTGGCAACAACAGAGCATCTTTTCTATTGTAAACAGCACTTTCTCGGGTAAACAGTGATTTTAATTAGGGCCATGACAGGGCAAAGGGTTAAGAATCTCTCTTTGCATGTTGCTACTCCAATCTGCTCTATCCCTTCCCTATAACCTATCAGCTATTTATTTTAAATTATTTATTTTAAAACAAATGAAACAACTTAAAAGCATAACTTTTGAGTAAAAACCAAAAGGACAATCAGTGTGTTTACATCCAATAAACAAAAATAATTATAATTACAGTGGCCATTTATTTATATCAACAACTTAAACACACTTTTTAATTTCCAGAAAGAAAAGAAGTAATTTTTTTCCCCACAGACATTTGCTGAAAATTAAACTTTCCATTATAAAAACAGAATTTTCTTAATAAATGTAGTTTTGATTGTATTCATAATTGGGCTAGGATGTCTTTTCTCCTCATCCAAGCATTTTTGATCTCCTCACTATTTTCATCTAAATTTTAATGAATGGATGAATAAAATGAGCAATTTCAGCCATCAAAATAAGAATATTCACCTACTTGAAATTAGGAAAAGGTATTTGGTCTTTAGGAATAAATAACAGTTAACGCTACTATTTGTGATTATGTTACCCAGCCTGGTAATGCAACATTTTCAAGAAAAACAGCAAAGAACCCAACCTATATGAACTACAATTACAATGTTACTACTTACTAAACTTAATTTAGTAAGCTGGCAGGAATAGCCAATACTCCAGAATATAAGGCTTAAGATACAGAAGGATCTTGACAGACTTGAACATTGGGCGCTATCTAACAAAATGAAATTCAATGGTGAAAAAAGCAAGGTTCTACATTTAGGCAAGAAAAAACAAATGCACAGGTATAGCATAGGCACCCTGGCTCAATAGTAGTAACTGCTAGAGGGATCTCGGAGTCCTAGTGGACAATCACTTAAATATGAGCCAGCAGTGTTCTGCAGCTGCCAAAAAAAGCCAACACAGTGCTAGGCTGCATTAACAGAGGCTTAGAATCAAGATCACGTGAAGTGTTAATACCACTTTACAACGCCTTGGTAAGGCCACACTTGGAATACTGCATCCAGTTTTGGTCACCACGATGTAAAAAAGATGTTGAGACTCTAGAAAGAGTACAGAGAAGAGCAACAAAGATGATCAGGAGACTGGAGGCTAAAACATATAAGGAACGGCTGCTGGAATTGGGTATGTCTAGTGTAATGAAGAGAAGAATGAGGGGGGACATGATAGCAGTGTTCCAATATCTCAGGGGTTGCCACAAAGAAGAGGGAGTCAAGCACCTGAAGGCAGGACAAGAAGCAACGGATGGAAACTAATCAAAGAGAGAAGCAACCTAGAACTAAGGAGAAACTTCCTGACAGTTAGAACAATTAACCAGTGGAACAACCTGCCTCCAGAAGTGGTGAATGCTCCAACAGTGGAAGTTTTTAAGAAAAGACTGGATAGCCATTTGTCCGAAATGGTATAGGGTTTCCTGCCTGAGCAGGGGGTTGGACTAGATGCCCTCCAAGGTCCCTTCCAACTTTTTATTATTGTTGTTGTTGTTGTTGTTGTTGTTGTTGTTGTTGTTGTTGTTGTTATTATTGTTGTTGTTATTATTATTATTATTATTATTATTATTATTATTATTATTATTATTATTATTATTATTATTATTATTATTATTATTATTATTATTATTATTATTATTATTATTATTATATAAAAGTGGCTATTTCAGGATCTATTTGTAGAACCTGTACCTGCTTAAAAGATTTTTAACCAGCTCCAGTTAGAAAATCTTACTATTTAGAAATTATTTTTATGCCATTTTACTACTTCCTAAATGTACATTAAAACAGCTTTTCTAAAAATCTATTGCTACTGAACTGGCATACATTTCAGAGACTTCCATGGATTCAGCAATTTGTACAAACTTAAAAGATTTTCCTATAAATAAATTCTAGCATTATGATAATTTCATTTTTTTCCTCTTTGATTAAGATTACATCTAGTTATGCTTTCAAATGAACACTCACATGTTTGAAATTTATATGAATACTTTTATTAGCAAGCAGTTGTTTTTTAACTGAGAATAAAGGTATTTAAATATTATGTCAGCAGTATTAAACATTTAAAATGCCTCCCTTATTTATACAATATGTCAGTAGCTCTGCTTGCTTTATCTCTTTATTTCAGTTTTGTTTAAGGGTATTTAAACTTTTTTCCTGTATGGATCTTACTGTATACCAGCAGTTAAGATACTTAATGTAGATATGCAGGAAAAGACTTGTTTCTACAGATTAATTCTTTTACAACAAGTCTTTGTATATGAAATCCTGATAATCTGATTTGCCTCGCTGTCTGCTTTAGTGTGCATCATCAGACTAGTATTTTCTTTTCCAGATTAGTGATGTACTTAAAAAGAGAATTGCCCAAAGCCATACATTATAACATTTCCATATTATGTGTAAAATGTAGGTCTGCTTTGAGCAGGTCAAAAAAAATCACAAAAAAACAAAGCAATAAATAAATACATAATCCCCACTTTTAAGGATATTGTTAAAAAGTTATGAACTAATAGAATCAAGTGATATATTCTAAAATCCTGAAAAATGAAGTCTCAAATTTAACATTTTATCATCCAGGAAGTAGAAATAAATATCATTTATTTTTGTGTAAACAGAAGTAAGGTGCCACCAATCCCTGACTTTTATTTCCATTCAACCTTTAGGGTTTGAGGTTCCAAAGATCTAGGTTTTTGCTACAGCAGAAAATCAAGAAACTTCTTTTACCAGCTTGATTTAATGGGAAAACTCTAAGACTAGCCTGCCTATTTCCCCAAAAGTACCTTCCTATGGTTCATGTACATCTGGCATAATTAACAAGGAAACTTAAAAAAAAAGAAAAAGGAAATTAAAAAAAATAGTATCAGGGATTACAGTGTTTCTAACTGTAGCTTGAAGTCATCAGAGGCTTAGCATTAGTTTCTCTCGCTGATGCTAATAAGAACTTTCTTCTCATAAAAACTATAACAAATGGGCAACTTCTGAGATTGCAGTTAGAAAGAAAAAAAACCTTTATCATCCTCAAACTCAGTAATGCTAACTGGCTATGCTTTATATAGACGGTGATTAACTTTAAAAGTAACAACTATCATTGCTATGTGTTGACTTCTGTAAGTAATAAGGGTAACAATTCATAAAATATCAGATTTTTGTGGGATCACACATTGAAACATGAACCCCAAAAGTAAACAAACAAACAGGCCTCAATAAAACCTGAAAAAGAACTATTTAACCAAAAGTATTTTAAAGTTATTAATTAGTAACGCATATTGTCTGTCTTGAAAGACAACTCTGCAAATAAGAACCATGCTGTTTCAATATAACCAAAAGAGCATGTCTCTACTTCAAACTGCCTGTCCTTAATTGCAAACCTTGATCCTAGTATTCTTTCTATATTAATTTCAGTTTATACATCTTACATTATGGCTGAACTTAAATGAGGGGAAAACATACTTACTTTCACAATACTTCTTAAATCCTGCACGTATGTTCTTTCAGTCTCTAGAATTTCTTGGACCACTCTGTCAACATACAGGAGTTTTGGACTTGTCGGCTCAACTATCAATGACATGACACAGTTTTTGCTATTTTCCTTTGTTTCAGGTTTTCGTAGCATATTTGGCTTTCTTCCAAGATTTCCATCAGAGAGCTGTTCCTTGATAGGATTACTTTTTCTTAGCTCTTTGCTGGGAAACTGCTGGGTTGGATGCAGCTCCAACTTTATGGCCCCTGCTTCCTTGTCCTGATTGAACAAGCCTAGATGGCTATTGGAAACCAAGGTTGTTCTGCTACCACAGGAATAGTGGCTATCCCTGGAGGATGCTGAGGAAGATGTGGAACTGAAGCTAACCGGTCGGTCACTGTCTGACAATTCCATCGCTTTGATTCCACAGTAGAGGAAGTGTCTGTCTTCTCTATGTAGATTCTTCCCTGCCTTCTTGGGAGCTGTACCCACCATTACTGGAGGCAACACGTTAAGACCGTAGCCATCTTTATGGAGAGAGAAAAACAAATATTAATTTTGCATGTATATTGATTTCATTAAAAACCATTTTACTTGTGCACAGAACATTAATCACATGGAAGGCTATCTTCAGACACTTCAATGAGTACAAGGAGACCAGGAGGAATCTGTTGCAGAAACACTGCATATAAACAACAATCCAAGGAATCGTCTATCAGTAGGGAGTTCTACCTCTCTTTATTTTTAGACTTCATTTGAACAGCTTTAAAAAACACACACACACACACAACCAGCCTTCATATCTCCATATTTGCTGCAACAAACCCACTTGATTTTACACGTCTTTCTAAAGTAGATGATCAAAATGATCACAGGGCCAACCTAGACAAAATTGCAAAAAACAAAAACAAAACAGAATGAAAGAAAACTTTAATGGATTCTAAATTAAGTGATGCAAAAAATTCCATTAGTGTAGCTTTGCCTGCCTGAACATAAGCAAAACTATTAATCTCTGATCCATAGAAACTTATAAAAGAAGCTCAGAAATACCCATCCTGACAATATAAAAAATTCTTACCAAATTGTAAACATTTAATATGACAAGAAAGAAAAAAACACTGCCACACATAAATATATAGGGGGCAAGGGGAGAGATTGCAACACCTAACAACAAATAAGAATATACAGATGTAACAGTAAATCTGTGAGCAATTTCTGCGCTGACTTTATCTCCTGCCTTTCTTAAAAGTAGTCCGTTGAGTCCATGTATATCGACAACAAATCTGACTTATTAACTCATTTTGTTTGGACATCCATAATAACCAAACAAAAGAGAATGCTCAATTTGCTCTAGAAATCATCTGGGAATTGTTTTGAGATGCATTTAGTGTAAATAGTTTCACTACTATGTATCTGCATGTTGCCATAATTATTTCCCTGTAACCATTATGTTATAAACAACAACTGTACCTCCCACTCTCATTGTAGAAAAATGATGCTTTGTATAAGCAGCTTTTGTTGAAAAATTCTGTAAGCATATGGAAAAACAAAAATGGATTCATCTTCTCCTTGTTTTCTTCTTCATTAGATTTATTATGATGCCTTCTCCAAAAGTCTCTTAATTGCATTATCCAGCTTGTGTGTATGAATTTATATTTTACTGGGCATGTTGCTATTTTAGCTCCAGGAACCCATAATAAGCCATTAATAAAGTAAATGAAATGTCTGGTTTGGCTGGAATTCCAAGGTTTTTTAAAAAGTTTTTTTTCTGTTACTCATGTATATTTATTAAGCTTGTCATACCCATATATTTTGAAATTCTTTTTAACAAAAACTATATGAATAGAAATATTTATAATTGTCTTCTAAACACTTTATGTATTCTTCATTTTGGAACACGCTATTGTTGAAAAGCAGCATAGTATATGAAATATTAACCCCTAGATATTAATATATTATTGTTCAATAACATCTTGAAAAGATCTGCATGTCTTTCATATCCTGATTGAAATTACTCTAAAAGACATTTTATAACAGATGCATCCATATTTTGATTAAAGGAAGCAATACATATTGAAAATCTTCTAAGTTATGAGAAAATATAAATCTGAAGATCAGAGAAAAAAATATTAGCAGGCTGTGGCCTCTGTAAATTTACTGATAGGTCTGTCTGTACCAAGTCCTACACTTTCTCCTTTTATTATTGTGACTCAATGAAGTCAAGTTAACCATCAGTTTTATTTTCATGTTCTTGGTTAATCTGATATATGGCACATTGTTCTTGTTAAACAGATTAAATTCTTCTAGCTTATCATTTCATAAACATAACTTCTCTAGTAGGTTTGTCAATAATTATTGGGTCGTTCAAATCTAAATTAGAAATTTTTAATTATTTTTAACATTTCAATTTAAGCAAATGTCTACAAGTATCCGAACTAGTTCCTGAAGATTTAAGGGTAAGCCACTTCAATTATCCTGCCATAAGAATTGCATGAATGCAGTCGTCAAGAGTTGATTTAAATAAAAGGGCATTGTTACGATTTATCTATGCAATGTGAACTTAATTATAGTTGCAACTATAATTACTGAAAACTGAAGATTTATTATAAGCAATAAAGTATGCATTTCTTCAGTAAAGTAACAGAAAAATTATTTCCTTTGATTTCTGATCAAGAAATATTTTTAATCACAAAGTAAACAATAGTAACTACTCTTCAAAAGTAGACAGGTTTGAAATCTGGGTAAATGAGATAAATGGAGAACCTTTCCTCTAATTTATCAGAAAACATAGAGCTACGAAATAAAGTACAATAGAGTATATTTGATTAACTGCTTTAGATATCTCAGCTGAAGTACAGAGTTCCTATTTCATTCAATCATCCTTTCTTCCTGTACATTATTACTATGTCGTCCTAGTTACAGACAGCCCAAAAGCTCTACTAAACTACATTTGCTTTGTCAATACTACACAAAGAGAATCTGAGAATTCCTATAGTTTAACAGAATAGATTTCTAGCTAGAGAAAGAGAGAAAGAAAAACTTTTATTCCAATTTTATGACCTTTTATTCCCCCAAAATACAGTAGGTGAAAAAGAACTGCAATAGATTTTAATGTCACATTTTCAAAAGCTTTCAGAAACAGAAGCTTAGCAAATAACAAGAGAAAACCAGCTCAAGTGATGTCACCTGAATATAATAGCTTTGTCTCTAAATCAAAGATTATTAGGATTATGCAAATGCTATTGAATATTTAGGATTATGGTCCATATTCTTATTTTTAATGCATTTTTCCAGAAACTCAGTGAACACAAGTTGTTTCAAATGTATACAAAGAAATATATAATCCAGACATACAGAGAGAGACCAATGGAATACATGAGGGGATCCCAGTAAATGAAATTCCACTCTTATTCCTCTTCAAATCCTGCCTGCAAACAATATGTAAGTTTTGGACTAGATTCAGGATTCACTTATTAAAACAAAACCCCTGAAAAGTGTGGCTGTTGACAGAATTGCTGCTGCACGCTAGCTAGAAAGTTCAGATTTATGTTATATAGTAAAATAATTCAGCATATTTTCTATTTAGACTGGTCTGGTCTACACCCAATTGGCAGCGTATAAAGCACAATCATGTTATTATTTTTTTAATCCAGCAAGGATTGAACTTTTTTTTACTTACACCAAAAATTCAAATATCTGAAATGGGCAGTTACTGCTGCCTAGCTGCAAGTAAGACTTCAGACTTTAGCTAAAGTAAAAAAAGAAAAGAAAAGAAAGAAAAAAACTAGAGAAGTAAGACACTGCATTACATTATCCTTGAGATTCCTTTAATTTCTGTGATCCCCGTGTAAGGAAAGAGTAATCTGCATCCCAGGACTACATCAGCATCTGAACCCTTCCTCTTTTTTTTTGTAGCCTTTCAATTGCCCACTGACTAACCACTACTTTTCAAATTTAACAACTGAATATCCATCTTTTTAGCTATTAATTTTAAGCACAAAAATGTATAAATTAAAGTCATAAAATCATCTTGACATACCCCTTAACTCCCTTTCAAACTGAGGGGGAAAAAATCTTTATCCATTTGTAGCATTGTTTCATCCACTGCAGTTCATGTCTTCTTTCAAAATGTCTACTATAAACCAAAGCCACTCCCCTGCAAGATATTTCTGCAAAACTCCTGTCAATGAAAAAGCACAGGAAAACTAACTATGATGCTTAACACAGAACTTCTGAAGTGGCAACATTTTACTCAGTTTTTTCCAATCTATAAGAATTAATTAGGTAATTCATTTCAATAGTTTTCCTATTCTTCTTCATATTATTTGCTATCAGATGAGAGATAAATCTAAATAAAACTATAATGGGGTAGATTTGAACGAAGTCTCCATGATGGCACACCACCTGTGCCGTGCATCCTATTTAACTCCAGCCTTAAACATGATTCAGAGGACACAAAGTCCAATTCTACACATTTTCTTAGTATCTTCAATTGACCAAGGTGTGTTAAGTTGGTTTAGTTTGGTTTGGCTAAGTGCTGGAAAGAGGACTAATTGCACTTATCAACACTCTGCTAGGAAATGTGTTTTAGTAATGTGATCCTTTCTCACTCATAACTTTCCACAAATGTAGTAATGTTCCCCACCCTGTCTGACTTCCTCCCTGTGAGGTTACATACTGCTTGCTGACATTCTAAACAAAGATTACACATGCACACACACACACACACACACACACACACACAGTAGATATAGTTTCTCTGTAAGATTGAGAACTATATTACCTCCACACCCACAGATAAAATTAAAACATGCATTTTAAAAACATATATGAACCCAGCTTTCCAATGCAAATGATATGAAGTTCTAAAAACAACTATGTCAAGTTATGCTTTTTTGATCAGTAATGCTAACCCTTTAAATGTTGTAACAAAAACTTCGTTCGTCTCTAGCAACTTCAAAAATTAAAATGCTGTATCTCAAAGAGCTATTTATATTGAATGGTAAATACTCTTAAATGAATGACAATACCTAATATGGATATTTGTGACTCAGAGGAATACAATATTTTCATGCTTAAATGTGTACTATCTACCAGTTTAACATTATATAATTCAGTGCCTGTATTTTTATTTCTTATTTTTGATGGAATCAATTGTGTGGTCCACAGGTTGCATTTCATGAAAACAAGAGAGGCTGTGTAACTATGGGCCATACACACTTTGTTTGAAAATGTCCTAATCAAATTTTATTTGAATAGGACAATATGGTCTAGAATTGGATCAACACATGCATGCACAAAAATATCAAGCTGTTGGGTGAAGAAAACACCCACTCACACACACACACACAAATCCCTGAATGATAAGGTACACTCTTAAATACTGAAGATTTTGAATAGCACTATGGATAGACATCCCTGCCATTCCAGTTAGTCTGGGCAACAACAACAAAGCCAATTAAACCCAAAATTATTCAAATAACAGAGATAAAATTTGCATTCTTTATAGTACATAAACATGCTCTCTACTGCCTAGCACATCACAGTACATGTACAACAACCCACTGAAAAACACAAGAGTGTCTCAAATCAGGGTCTCCCTCCTAATTCCCAAGCATCGTGCAACCTTTCAACTCCCTCTCAGTTCTCCCAGAACTGAGCAAGAATTCAAGATTTTTTAGCAAGTCCAGTTGTCTTACAGATTCTTACCGTCTTACGAGTTTTCTGTCATATCATGAAACATCCTGGAGTCCCAAGCACTTTTATGAGGGAGAATTTTCTGCAACACTTACCTCATCACTATGGAATGCCTCCAACTTTTTAAACAATGACTGAACTTCTCTCCCTCCTCCTCCTCCTCCCCCCCACCCAAAACGAGGTATAAGCTACCTGTGCACCCAAAGATGAAGGCATCCTTCAGTTCCAGCAGCTGCAAAATTACCACCCGGGAGCCCTCGGGTAAAATGAGCCTTATTAGTCTATACGGCTGCTTTGATAGCAATATTGCACGAGTCAGCCTTTAACTACTAAGCCCCTCACACACAAAGGTTTTCCCTGGAACCTGATTCACAACTTTCTCATTGCCTGCACTAAATGCAGTTCTGAGCATTGCTAAGAGCTTTAAATGAAACATGACATCATTCAATTCAAGAACAGGACAATAGACACTACTGTGGGTAACTAAAATGCACACTTCGCTGAGCAATGATCTGCAAATTATTCTTTCAGGCAGAGAGCTGAGAAGGAAAAACGTTTACCAGAGCAATTCTTATAGCATTTTGCTGCTTGTCTTCAAACCACTACTTCACTCCTAGCACCATTGAGAAAACACAAAGTAAATATGAACTGGAGATAGGTAATTAGTATCTATTTTGTATCTTATTGGTACAAAAGAACAAGACGTAGACAAACTGGTGTGCTTTCAATGAACCAACACCTAAGGTAAGTTGGGCATATTAAAAATACAAATTTTACACAGCAAATTTTGTAATACGGACATTTTTAGTTTACAGAATATCTAAGGGAAATTTGGTGATCTCTCTCTCTCTCTCTCCTCTCCTCCCCCCCTCTCTTCCTTGTTACATTTTCTTTCAGCACACCTAATTCTCATAAGTGTGTAACTTGGCTACTGTGTTAATTTCTATCCTAAGCCAAAAAACAAAATGCACAAGGGATTAGTTCATGACTTTTCCATTAAACTTTAAAAGCCAGGGCTGGGGAAATTGCAAGGGGACTCTCTTTCAAATTACCTTCTCCAACTTGTTTTGTAAAGTCATAGAAATTCCTCATTTCCAAGAGGAAAGCAAAACAAACATTAACTTATGGATCTTTCTCAGCATCTTCTGGCACTTGTAAGAAAGGAGCAATCTACCAGACTTTTTTGCCTCGGCATTCTCCAGCAGTGCTTGCCAAAACTGGAAGACTGAGAATGCTATAAAGCAGCGTGTTTCTCTTCGTTTCCTCCTTCAGCATTTGCCCAAACATAGTTTCTGGACAGACGTCTTTTCTGGCTCCCACACATACAGAGAGGTAAGAGATGCGGGGAGGCCACAAGGCAACATGAAATGTTTCATAGAGGCAAATTGTACTACCTCTTTCATCCAACAAAGCTCTTCATCAGAGCGATTCTAAGCTGCTTTGTAAAAAGCCTATTACAAACTTGATATTGGTGTATTGTCTGCATCAGCATCCCAGTTACAGATGCTTTTCTCTCTCCATTCACAACTGACTCCAAAATTAATTAGCTTTTAACATCTGCCAAATGCCTACACTCTCGGTTGAACTCAATACTACTCCCTCCTACTTTGATTTAATGGTGAAGCAGAGATAGCATATGCCTTTTTATTACATTTTTAATGAGAAGCTGTAAGTCTATTTAATGCATAAATGTCCAGAGCTTAAAATTTTAAAAAGGCCACAAAGTCCCTAAGATAGCACTCCAAAGTATTTTCTCCACATAAAATAATCCCACAAGAGTAGATAATTCCTGCAGAAAAGAGTCTTATATGATTTGGGGCAGACAGTCCTAAATAATATAGTCAGTTGTTTTCCCAATATCAGTTGTACTGTACAGTCCTGAGGAAATTCTTTCAATTTTCGATATACTTTTCTGAAGGTCACAAAAGTGTGGCAAGAAATACAGGCCTACTTTATCTGATGCTGCTGCCAAGAAGAAATTAAAAAGAAATCTCCCAATTAGAAATAAAAACCTTTCAACAATTTGTCTGTCATTAACTCTTCCATTTATAGCTGATACTCTTATTTTCTGTGGCATTTGATCTCCAAAGGCAATAAAGGCAAAGGAATATCAATACAAATTTGACTCAGCAATTTCTTAGCTGCATGGTCCACTTGTTTATTTGTTGATTCAGGACTTACAGCTCTAATTTTGACCCAAGAGTTCAACATTTCCCAAACATAAAAAAATCATAAAAACCCAAACTTCACTTTGAATAGTCTTCATCCCTGAGAAATTATCAGACAGTATCATTGCTACGTCAGATCTTAAATTCCTAATCCATTCCAATACCAACTCCTTGTCTTTAACTCAGGTAACAGAACGGAAATCTATCAACATTCTTACAAACCAACATTCTTACAAACCTCAAAAGCAGGACATAAAAGCTGCTTTGCTTTTTTTTAACCCTAAACCCTTTGCTTCTGTCATCTACATAAACTAAACAGTGTTTGCTTCAATAGCCACAAATATGGGCAAAGACCGTATACTTAGAAGTTATAGACCAGATACTTTATTTCTCATCCTCCCACCAAATGCTTCATAATCACTTTTGAATGTATTAATATCCATTCAAGAAACAAAGCCATTTTAAAACTAAATTATAAACTGAGATTGTTAATGTTTAACATGGGAATCTCTTACATCACCTATCACCTACCCACCCCGCTCCCCAAATTGAATTTTAGGTGTTCTGCATTGCTATTTAATTTTGTACATAGATATTTAATCCTATCCAGTGTAATTTATTCCACAACATACATTTCAACAATTTTTTTTACAAATTTTCACAAGCTGGTCTCTTGTCACTCCTGGATTCATGCTATTGTGTCATTTAGGGTAGTTCTATCATTGTTGTTATGATCCTATTTCACATTTCTAAAGCCTATAATTTGGTATGGCTTTATTACTAAAGTTTATTACTACTGTTTCTTTTTATAGCCTGGTTTGGGATTCTTTTTTTATGGAAGTAGCCTAAAATACAAATAAATAAATAATGGACAGTATCCAAAATCTTCTAATTTTCTAATATCTTACAACATGATCATGTCACCAAAAGGTATTTGTCATAACATTTTATCCTTATTTTCCAGAGTAAAATTGTTGAAATAGTTTCCGATAATTCACAGAACAGGGAAACAAGGAGAGGAGAAATGTGGACATTTTGGAAAATATCTCATAAAGGGACAGTTTATGACATAACAAACAGTTTGTGTTTTTGTTTTTAAGTGGCATCTCAAATTTGTTTGTTTCCATACTTGTTGGAGATATTGGTTTGCAATATAAATAAATTTACAGTCTTGAGTGCTTTGATGAAAAATCAGCTTCCTAAAATAAACCAATTGTAAATGACTGAAGGAACTTTGTGGTCTAAATTTCATGACTTGCAAGTATTATATTTCTTTCTCCAGTTTACTTAATAACACATAAATGAACTATAGTCAACAAGATCTTCTGAAGGACATTGGAACATCTTCTTCCTCAAAATACAGGGTAATGTATTAATAATCCTCTGCAATGCAGTACATGATGACTGAATCTGTGCATCATGCTGCAGATATTCCTACATAAAGCACTTTTCATCCTTATCTGCTTTGATATATTATGTATATCAAAACACCTTGATAGAACTTTACAGCAAATGCCCTCATCGTTAGCAATTATTCTATTAGTTGCAGAGTGTACTTTTGTTTGTTAATCATTATGTTCCTCCACAACTGTAAAATCTCTCTCTCTCTCTCTCTCTCTCTCTCTCACACACACACACACACACACACACAGAGAAAGAGGGAGAGAGAGAGCGCATAGGACTGCTTCCTTGCCTAACAAGGGGCAGCCTTACTGTATCTCTACCTGGTCATTTTATCATAGATTTTTTTCTCCTTTGCAACATACAACAAAAATGAGTAGCCACTCTCTAGACTTTTTGTAAAACATTTTTTCCTCCCTTACCTAAGCATTCAATTTTCTCAATGTTACTTCAGTTTTTTTTTTAATTCTTAGCCATGTCTTCTACTGATCGGCTTTTTTTTAGGTTAAACTTCAAGATTTATCTTGTGAAGTAGCTTGCCTCTTTGACAAATAATAGAGTCTGGGCTATGCATTCTGTTGTTACTTCAGTCTTCCCATTCTCAGTAACCAAGCAGGACAAGATAAACCTTCAGAAGATATGTTGCATAGCCCTATTTCAAATATAAAATGATTTACAAACATTGATATTTCCAGTTCATTAACTTTCTAGCTTTAGGCAAGATGCAGTCACCTCCACAAATACCTAGTAGAGAGGCATCCAGTTCATTTTGACATGTTTCTGAAAGGTGGTCTCTCCTTTTGAGCTAATATGACAAGCAAGGCCCATTTGCAGAAGCTGAAGTGGAAGGTGCCAAACATTCTACACAATTATCACATACATTCAGAAACAGAGAGATAAAACCTCATTGCTTGAAAGTACTAATGTCGTTAAAACACACATTACAAAAATGGCAAACTTGCAATTCGTGCATATACTGAAAAATGGATACCATTTCTCATTCATAATACACATTTATTCATTTTTTTCTTGAAAGTATATTCTGAAAAGTCGTATTTATTCTCTACAATAAATTCCAGGGTTCAGAGCTACTCCATAACAATGCTCCCCAAGAGTCACCTTCTCAATCAACTCAGAAAAACATCTTGGTCAAAAATACTGAAAGCTACTGAGAGATCAAGCAGTAACAGCATAGCTGCATCCTCTTATCCACAAAAAGTGACCAAAGCAATCTCAGTACCATATCCTGATTAAAATGGGTGCAAATATATAGATAGTCCTCGACTTACGACCACAATTGACCCCAAAATTTCCATTGCTAAGTGAGAGAGTGAAGTGAGTTTTTGCCCCGTTTTACGACCTTCCTTGCCACAGTTGTTAAGTGAATCAGTGCAGCTGTTAAGTTAGTAACACAGTTGTTAAGTGAATCTTGCTTCCTCATTGTCTTTGCTTGTCAGAAAGTCACAAAAGATGATCACATGACCCCAGGAGACACTGCAACTGCTATAAATACGAGCCAGTTGCCAAGCATCCGAATTTTGATCATGTGATCCCCGGGGATGCTGCAATGATCATAAGTGTGAAAAACAAAGACACTTTTTCGGTGCCGTTGTAACTTTGGTCACTAAATGAATGGATGTAAATCGAGGACTACCTGTAATGAGTTTCATCCATTAGCTATACATCTAGAGATGTATAGCTATCATCACCTTACAAAAAATGGAAGATTAGAGAGCGGTCTATAATTACAAGATCTTCTGAGGGTTTTTTCAATAAAGGTCATACTACTTCTTTTAGGCAACTAAGATATCATTCACTCAAGGAGGCATTAATCACCTCCCATAACCCTGGGGCCAGTCCTGACCTGACTGTTTTAATCAACCTGGCAGAGCAAGAATCAGGCAAACAAGTGGTTGTCCTCACCTCTTCATATACCATGTCTTTGTACTTAAGATATACAAGCGGAAGATAATTCACATTAACTGAACAAGCTATTTCCAAGATTACCTCCCTATGATCTGCCCCCACTGTGTTGTCACCTTGATATTGTTCATCAGACTTGAATAACCAGCTGCTAGCCTCCCTCCATCTGCCAGGCTACGCCTCCCATCGAATCTTCCCCTCCCATAAAGATGTTTGGGACATGCTGCAGCAATTATCTGCTCCTCAAATTCATAATGAAATAAACTTATTTATACCAATTAATATATCAAGATCATTCTTCATGACTACTCAACATGTCCTGCTATGATCAGTATATATATATATATATATATGGACAGGCAATCTTAGAAAATCAGATGCTCAGTAAATAAAGGAAAAAAAAGTACAAATTACACCGAGTCCACTTTCCAATAATTTCCATATGTATTCCATATCTGGAAGCAATATGGACCATAGATTGCCAACAATTTATAATTTACATTTTATTTATGTTTTATTTTCATCCATCCCTTTCCTTCTTCTATAGCACTTTCTGGAATCACATGACTGAAAAGAAGCCAGAATTTCTACAGAAACTCTTTTGCTGCTATAAGCATCAGTTTGCAAAAGCCAAGAGTTATGTATATTTTTATATAGCTAACATGTATATTTTAAAAAGAAAATATAGCCTCCTTCTATTCCTAAATAGATCAGTGAATTTATGTTTAAATATTTTACTAAAAACCCAAATGTAAATCTGCCAGAGCATAAATTAGCTATGCTATGTAAATCAGATTTACACCAATCTGCTTATCCTTATTCATATACATCATGCTTATAGAGAACCAACCATGTCAGATCTGACATTGTTAACCACTGCAGTCACACAGCTCTTTGTTCTTTATTGTTTTGGGGGGGATTAAATATGGAGGGAGAAGGCAATGGGAAGGCTGTGGTGGCGCAGTGATTAGAATGCAGTACTGCGGGCTAATCCTGCTGACTGCCGACTGCCAGCAGTTCGGTTCTCATCAGCTCAAGGTTGACTCAACTCAACCTTCCATCCTTCCAAGGTTGGTAAAATGAGGACCCAGATTGTTGGGGGCAATATGCTGACTCTGTAAACCACTTAGAGAGGGCTGTTAAGCACTGTGAAGCGGTATATAAGTCTAAGTGCTATTGCTATTGCTATTATTGTCTGTGGGAAATACATTCCAAAAGCTTAGTTTTGAAACTAACAAATGACCTTTTTTCTTGGTGTGCATAACTGTAAGTCAACTAAATTCCTATTGCAGTTTTATTTTGTAACAAAATTACTTGGAAAATAAATTAGTCATAACAAATGTACAATATAAATAATGTTACTATATATGACTGTAGGATGACAAGGAAGGGAGCTGTTAAGTCACAAAAGTTAGGCTTCAGTTCTTTTGTATCTCCCAGAAAAATATACTGGCTCTTTCAAATATGCCATTGAATGGTTAAACGGATAAGGATACACAATTTGAAAAGAGTATAGTCAAAAATGTAATCCACTGGCTTAATCAGAGAAGGCCTAGAGGCATATCACTGTACAAGGCCAAAATTTTCCAGGTATACTGGTTTCATTTTGGAGCAGATACCCCGTATAGCAGAAAACCATACTTCTGAATGTATTGTTTTTACACAATGTTTCCTTGTGATTGGACGATATTAAGAAAATAGAAGTGCATAAATATGAAAAACCCCTACACCCGTGCAATAGGGAATGAACTAGTTGAGAGAAGGACCAGAGACTGACTGACTGACTGACTGACTGACTGACTGACTGACTGACTGACTTTCTTTCTTTCTTTCTTTCTTTCTTTCTTTCTTTCTCTTTCTTTCTTTCTTTCTTTCTCTTTCTTTCTTTCTTTCTTTTTCTTTCTTTCTCTTTCTTTCTTTCTTTCTCTTTCTTTCTTTCTCTTCCTTCCCTTCCTTTCTTTCCTTTCTTTTTTTCTTTTTCTTTTTTTGTTCATTTATTTATTTATGAGCCCTGGTGGTGCAGTGGTTAGAATGCAGCACTGTAGGCTAACTCACTGCTCATTCCAGGAGTTCGATTCTGACCATCTCAAGGCTGGCTCACCCTTCCATCCTTTCGAGGTCAGTAAGATGACGACCCAGATTGTTGGGAACAATATGCTGGCTCTGTAAACCGCTTAGAGAGGACCATAAAGCACTGTGAAGCGGTATATAAATCTAAGTGCTATTGCTATTATTTAATTTATTTTTATGAATGAATCATTTTTGGAAATTAGCACATTTTATTAATAGTTTTCCCTATTTTCATGAACTTACTACAAATGGTATCAGGTCTACAGAATTTCCCTTCTATTCTGGGCGGATACAAGAAAGCCTGTTACACAGAGGAAGAATGAGCTGAAGAAAAAGGTCAACCTGTTCTCATTATTTGTCTACAATTATTGTCTACAGAATCAGACTTTTTCCAACAAATATAAAATCCACAGGTTTTTTTCTTGCTTTATACTATTAATACTAATCTATTTTTGTGCAAATAAAGGGTTCACAAATATCAGGAGCTACATTTGATATTATCGCTCTTTTTTTGTTTGTTTGTTTCCCTGGCACAATGTAGCATTTATTCTAAGCTTGGTAATGGTCCCACTCATGAAACCAGAACAAGACTTCTTCTTTTTTTTTTTAGTAGTGTACAGTAACTAAAAAGAAATCAAATCCTGTTTCACAGTCATATGCAGAGAGGCTTTTTCATTTTAATCTTGATCCACGGTGGGTTGGTTGCATCTTTTTAAAGGTTTTGTGGTGGCATGAAAACAACCCTTGTAAGAAGAAAGAGATACAGTGATGTGCTGCATTTCAATCACAACAGAGCAGGTTACCAGGCTAAAATCATTTTCAGAAATTCAAGATGATGAATATAACCTTGCAAGCCCTACACAACACTGGACCATGTTATTTGCAGCACTGCCTCTCCTGAAGGTATGTGCATGTTCCTCCAGGTTGCATAGGGTGGGCAAGCTCCAAGTCCCTTCCCTCAAGTGTCCAGCCTTTTAGCCTTCCCAAAACTGTAAAAAGCTAGCAAGCACTGGGACAGCGTGAGGTTGGATCTGGGGGATTTTATCTGGTGGTGTTTGGAGAATTTTGGTTGAAACCCCAGAATCTAGTTTTACAGTTTTTTGTTTTTATTGTTTTGCTACATATGATAGGTGGTCATATCAGTCTTCTAAGTAAACCCTACTAGTTAGACTAGTTCTAGCCAGAAGAAGACATTGCACCATGCAGTCAAGATAGTATTCTCCTCAAAACAAAATGCTGGTGATCTGCTACAGCACTACTCAAAGGAGCAGTTGAGGAGTTTTTAGGTAGGTTTGCTGATAAGCTGTTAGCTAAGTTTGCTCTTTGGGATAATTGAAGTCACAGAACAAGCCTAAAACTGTCTACGAATGCTAGGACATGTTACAACTATTTCTGCTTTTTAAAAATATATAGTCTGATGAATGCAAATATATCATATGCCAGTTTAGATTCCATACCTAACTTTCATTAAGTGTGAAGCAGCATGGATAGGGATCTGTTTTATAAAAGTCAGAGAGTCCTGCCTTAGGCATGAAAAATTAGCTCAGTTGACTTTGGGGCTAGTCACTCTCTTTCAACCGAACACACCTTACAGGGTTGTTGTTGTGGGAAAAGTAGGAAGAGGACAGAATATTAAGTATATTCGTTGCCTTGAGTTATTTATTAAACAATAATAAAGACGGGCTAAAATATCTTTATACTGTTTTCTCTATGATGTCTCACAGAAAGTCTGACAAAGGTTAACCAAAATTAGATTCAACAGTGTAACATTGTCAGTAAAATTAAAAAAGCCAGGAGCTGTTATATCCTAAAAAGGAATAAAAACAGAGTGATATGAAGAAAATAATTCATAATAGATCAGTTAACTTAAGCACACTAGAATTATTAAAATAATTCCAGAACTGGCATTTATGTGACAATTTGTTTTAATATAAATTTCCAGTTGGATGCCCTTTGGGAATGCTGGATTGCAGATCTCATAATTCTCAGTTTACAATGAATGCCAACTGGGAATAGTGACCCAATACTTCTGGAGGAGATCAGATTGGAGAAGCCTATTTTATCACAATGTACTGCTGAAGATCATTCCACTTTGGCATGGATCCACTCCCCCCCCCAATAAACTTAACACAGATTCTAATTAAATAATTGCAGAGTACTGTATAAGAATTGCTGCTACTTCAATAAAAGATACACAAATTTTAAAAACCACTTTCTTTTTCACATTCTCAACTACCTCCAAGTAAAAGCAAGCACCAACCATTATTAATTAAGATTTTGCACTGCTGAATAATTTAACATGTTCACTACTGAAGAACCCCAAGACTATAACAACTCTCTGGGAGGCCACTATCAGTAATCAACACCCCCAATTAGCTGGCATACTCAGTGGAAAACATAGTTTCTCTGGAAAGCTTAAGTACACATGTTAAACAGCTGCATCGGCTTAAAAGAATAAAAAACACACAAGCACTTTCTTTTCCAGAGACCAGTGCAAACTTTTTATTTTATTTTATTTATGTAAAACATCTCTGCCAAAATCCAAAATTCAATTACATGTTCCAAAGCCTAATATTTGCCCAGTAAGAATAGACTGTTTTTGACACTTCCAGTGAGGATTCATGGTGAACTAGATGTGCCTGAAGGAATAAGGATGGCATTGCAGTGGAGATTGATAGCCAGACAGTAAATTTGCTGCCAAAGTCTCTCCAGAAAAAAGGACAGATCATAAAATTGCCTACGTGTACTCCAGACCAGCGGTCCCCAACCACCGGTCTGTGGACCAGTACCAGGCCGCGGAATGTCAGCAACCGGTCTGCACAAACAAGCAAAGCCCCATCCGTGGGGTGCAGGCAGCACACAAAACCACGCACCCTCCGGTCCACGGAAAAATCTCTCTCCATGGAACCGGTCCCTGGTGCCGAAAAGGTTGGGGACCTCTGCTCCAGACAGCTGATTCTCATGAGTGAACTGCAAGAATTGAAGTTTCTGCACTGAGCTTGTGACATGAGCAGCTGGGAGTCAAGGAATTCCATCCAAGCTCACCGTCATAACGTAGCCTATATGGACACAAGGTTTGCTGAGCATCATTTCTTTGTCAATTTTGGAAATTGCTAAATTTCTTAACTGCAGTTTTGAAGAAACCATCTACTTCACTACTCATTGCAATAAGATAAAACTGGTGAAAATATACACAAATTAAATCACTAGTGTGATTGGTCTACTGTATTAAAAGTCCTCATACAGAACAGAACAAAATACAATATACAACATAGCAATATGTCTACTATCAAAACATTAGTTTTTCATATATTTTTCATTGTCTTTTTGTGACTGAATGGGATGTTGATGGACGGCTTTAAATTAGAATTAAAATATTTATAGTGTTGTCAGGGCACTAGAATTAAAAGTTATTTACCTATTAAATTTAAAATATATAACCAATTAGTTGAATTAAAGGATTGGACTACATTATTAAGTGCACTATTAGTAACTCCTCCCATAGGCATTATATAAAGGTAGTTACTAAAATGTAAGCCCCACTGAACACACTAAGAATTACATCTGAGTAAATACTCATAGTATTATTTTGTATTTATGTAACTAAGCCTCAGCAACTGAAACTCATATTATTAATACATTCTTCCTTGTTTATGCTGCTTCCTCTGTTGATTCCTTGGTATCAGATTTTAGATGATAAACTCCTTGGGGCAGGAATTTGTTTTCTTTGTGTAAAATACTGTGCTTCTTATTGGCACCAATAAATAACAAAACAATGAAGTATAGTAAAATAAATAGGAAATAAAGATTGGAATGTAACATTTGAACTTTTCTGACTGCGTTGGGCCTAGTGGAGAAGTGCTTTGTCTGGAAGCAAAAAATGCCATCCTATTATGTTTGAAAAGACTGTGGAAAGCACCAGACAGAAGAATTACAGATCAGTCTTCTAATGCCGGAGCTTTTGGCTTCGGTCAGAATTTATTAGCAGCACAAGCAATCATGGAATGCAATTCCATCTGCTTCTTGTTAACTTCATTCATGAAGGCTGCCTTCTAAAAATGATGACTTCTGAGCAATTCTTTCCAGCTCCATGTCCTGACTGAAATGCAAAAGCCTTGACAATCTTATTGGCAAAGGATACTCGCTCCAATGGAATATTGAAAACCTAAGAAGTCTTGTAATAGCAAGCTCGCATTTTGAGAAAGATTTCCTATATAGACCATCAAACCTTGTGCCATTATTATAGATTTAGGCCTTACTAACTCAGGCGCTTTCCTGCAGCTTTAAAAACAGAAAATTGTAAACATTTGCACTTCTATTTTGAAATGGTTTACTCTTAATGTGTGTGGCTTTGGCAGCTCCTTTTAGAGGGAGCAGTAGGTGCCAAACTGCAATCCGGAAAAGAAAATTTAAAAAAAAATCAATGTGCAATTCCTTTTTCTGTAGCAATTATCTGCACCTCAGGACAGTAGTACCGAACAGAAAGTGAAAAGGATTAACTGCTGCCTGTCTCTGTAGTAGCACTTTATCCTTATAAGAATGCAAATTGGAGCAAAAAGATCTGCCGGCAGTTTAATGGGGCACTAGAGAGATGCTTCATATTGCACTATAGCTAGAAAAGGGTAAATTGGGCTCCACCTCTCAGCCGGCAAGACATAATTAAAAAAAAGTGGATTTTGTAATTTGAGAGGGAGGATGGGAGGCTAAATTAATTCTGAGTTCATAAATTAATGAAAGGCAATTGGACTGAATAAGATTTGAGTGTTTAAAAATGAGAAGATGCCCTTGAGTTGACTTTTGCTGACTGCACACTTACAGTTTCTTGGCAACAAGAGGGATGCAATACAGTTTGCCACTGCTTTCTTCTAAGGATGTTTTTTCAACTTCCCATCCTATCCCAAGATGCCGGGATGCTTAGATATTCCCCATCATTCTAGTGCCAGATTTATCCCCCCAGCCAAGGTGGACTATGTGCTACATCCTGATGAATACTTGATGTAATTAATTTAGGGGAAAATTGGGTGCCTTGAGGTGTTTTACTACCTTAGTTTATCATGATCAACAAGCCATTTCTCCTTCGGCTTCACAGTTCCCTTCAGTAAATTGGTTAATATACAGAAAATGTGAAGTCCAAAGGAGTTAAATGATACTCCAATCCTATATTCAGTTTATGATTATTTTTGGGGTATCATTGCCCAGAATTAAAGCACAATGATGAGGACAGTTATATATAACTAATACACAAAATAAAACACCAGAAGAAAACTTCAACTTCCAAAGGAATGCTGCTTCCATAAGCTTCCAAAATCTTATTACCTGAGTACTGAAATACCAATAGTTTTTTTAAAATAAAAACCTTGTTTTTCTTCTACACTTTAGCCAATCCAAACCCTTTTATATGCAAAAGGGTAGAGTGAGTTTCTACTATGAAGCTTGTTCTTTTGTAAGAGCAAGACAAGGGCATTATCAAACATGCACAGTCTATTCCTTATTCCTACTGCCCTTCTACGCAATTCCAGCTGAGATGCATAAGGCTTTCTCTTGAATAAGCATGCATAGAATAATGAAAAACTACAGTATGAAAAGGGATTAAAACTATACTCACTGAATAGAATGTTATTTCTTTTTCAGGTAGAATACATCAAGTTCTTTAAGACAATTATATAAATACAAACATATAAGAATTCAATACATAAAGATTCATTAAAAGGAAGAAAATAAAGAAGGGTCAACAAGAATTCAGAGAAGTCCAAGAAAAAAATGGCTTACCCCACAGATGTTTCCTCTGCAACAAACAAACTCATTTTTTCCCCCACAGGGCTGGAATTGTTAAGCCTACACATTAAAATCAATTGTTCATTTTACAAATAATAATTGGCTTAAGGCTGCTCTTGGGCATTTACTCACCCACAGAGATGCGGCTGTCTAGAAATACAACAGCAGTGAATTAAAAGCATTTAAATATCAAAAAGAGAGCAGAAACAGGGGGCTAATCTCCCTGCCGACCCCCTCCCACCACATACACAAGCCACATAAATTGCTATTGAGCAAAAGGTGTTCAGCACACAATTAACAAGTCACTAAGAGCCACCCTCCAGTTTAGATATTAAGGCTGCAGATTTGGATACCACTGCTGGCAGGCAGCCATCACTGCAGGCCTCAGTAAGAAAGGAAAGCTTTAAAGAAAAATAAAGCCTGTTGGGAAAATTCTTCTATACTTACAGCTCTGCAGCATTTTAATTCTCTCAGGAATCAAGGGGAGACCATTCATTTCATTACTAACCTCTCATATCAAATGTTAGAAAACCAAGGAAGACAATTTTCATGAAATGTTTAGTTCAGGTAAGAAAAATGAGAAGTGCATTGTTTCTCATAATACTCTTTTAAAGCTGACTTTAAGAAAAAATTCTCTACAATAAAAGAAATACAACCAATTGGGGGATGGGTTCAAGTTCCCTCCCAGCCACTTCAGACTGCTGATGGTTTTTCAGCCCAATATGTTTCTTGGGAATATTAGGAGGATAAAACTGGAGGGGAAAGTAATATCCATGCCTCATTGTTTCTGCAGAAAAAGTGGTCCGTAAATGCAACAAAGCAAATAATGTGCTTTAGTCAAATTTAGGCTTTCTAATATTGCAAATCTTTGCAGAAGTGAAAAAAAAAAATACTAAGATGGTCTTCTTTAGGAAGCTGATGGTTTTCAAATAACCTTCTTGTAGCTCATGTGTGTCCATCCTGATACATCTTGCTGGACTTCTAGGTCTGGGATATGCTGTTAATGAGATTATGCCTGAATCTCATCATAAGGTAAGACTAGCACCCTTACTAGCAGATGGGTATAATAAGGAGGAGAAGTTGGCTAGCCAGATGGTGGTGGAAAATGGGAACAATCAAACCCACAGCAATGGTCACACCCTTTTCTCTAGCAATGATAGTGGCAAATAGTTTTATTTTTCCACTACAACCCTATCTACTCAGAGCCAATCACCAGAGTTGTTCCAAGGGAAGAGAAGCAAAGCTCCTCAGATGAGTTGTGCTTAGTCTGTAAGGAATTTTGTAAATATAACTGTTTATAATCATTCTGACTTGAATGCTACAGTTAGAGCATTTCCAGTAAATGTATTTTTGATATTAGCTTGGGATAAGTCCCATTACATGTGTACAAAATCTTTGCCAATCCTGGATAATAGAAACAGCCAAAGATGGATTGTTGGAATAACTAATTTAAGTAATAAGTGAGTCAGTACAGGAAGGAGTACTTTCTACATGTTTTAAAGAGGATGTGATAAAGCCCTTGTTGAACAACAACAAAAAGTAAAAGGTGTACAAAATGTTCCAAACTCAAGACAGCTGTTCCAATTTTGCAGCAAATTCTGGAAACGTTGAGAGTTCAAGGGCTACCTGCATTTTCTAGTGTACTCATGGTCTCAGCTGATGACAAACAAATGCTGGCACAAGTTTTTTCTAGAGTGGCAAATCTGCTTGTAAAGTCCTGCAGTGAATTCTTTATGCTCTTGATATTGCTGGAGCCCTGATCCGTTTGTATTTCTTTCTTCTTCCATGTGTGGACATCTTCTGTTGACCTCCTCAAGATCTTCAGACTGGCCAATGATA
This sequence comes from Azemiops feae, assembly GCA_023970755.1. NCBI lineage: Eukaryota > Metazoa > Chordata > Lepidosauria > Squamata > Viperidae > Azemiops > Azemiops feae. The sequence continues at coordinate 3,693,177 of JALGBA010004278.1, read as the reverse complement.
ATCTTAGAAGATGGAATTTCTTCCAAGACGTTTATTCAGCAATGTATTACATTATATGCCAAACTTTAATCATAGTTTGGGATGTCAGTGTCAACTCCTAATAACAAGGTGCTTATTAGGACTCTGATATCTGCAAATGATAATTAAATGGATGTCAGCAAATAGCTGGCCGATGAATCCTGAAAATGTAATATTGTCCTTTGCCTTCAACAAAACTGTACAATCTGCACTGAAAGAGCTAGCACTCTCCTTGAAATCACAAATTCATAGATTGAGGTCATTCTATATGTGGCTATACATGATGACTGTAATTAGGACTGACTTTACTGAGCTGAGACTAGAGCTGCAGAATGTAGATATGGCCGGGATCATACAGGCCTTTGTTACATTACATCAGAATAACTGCAATGTATACTATATAGTTTATTTGATGAGCATTCAGTATAATTTGATCTAGAATGCTACTGTCCATTTGTTTAACAGAGCAGTATATATGTTTTATGTCGATGTTGATGTTTTATGTTTTTATGTTATGTTTTAGGTTTCAATGTTAAAGGCCTGAGTGGTTTAGGGAACAAGACTATTGGTAGGACCAGGTTTTTTTCCCTTGTAAACCAATAATTAGGCCTTGTTTGTACTTTAAAGGAAGAAAACATGTTTTTCAATGTAGACATGATGTGATCATAATACTGTATATTAACTACTACATTTTGTACCTTAAGGACAACACACTGCAATAGTTTAGTTATGATACAGCAAAGTCCTGGTAACTATCATGGTCCATTATTATGTCCAAATACAGACATTAAAGGGAAAAATAATAAAACAGCTTCACTATATTTCTTAGGTGGAAATCTTCAGTCTGGAAGCATGCCAATGGTCCATGTAGTAGAAGATTTTTATAATTAAGTACTGATCATATTTATATAAGTGATTCTAGCATTTTCTTCCCAATATGATTATCCTAAGGCAGGGGTCCCCAACCCCTAGTCCATGGACCAGTACTGGGCCGCAGCATGCCAGCAACCAGTCCGCACAAACAAGCAAAGCCCCATTCACGAGATGCAGGCAGCACACAAAACCACGTCCTCTCTGGTCCGTGGAAAAACCTCTCTCCACGGAACTGGTCCTTGGTGCCCAAAAGGTTGGGGACCTCTGCCGTAAGGTGATACCTAAGACTACCTATCACCATGTAAGTTCGGATCACAAATCACATTGAACAACATTTTAGAAAAGCAGCTGTTGACTATACTGGAGTAGTTCATATATTTCCACAACACACAAGCCAACAAACTAAATAATGGCTTTTCCATCCATGCTTTATACAAATAAATCATATTCATATGAAAATTGACAAGTGAGTTAAAATAATAATTCCAACTTCACTCTGCTTTAGTAGGCCAGGTCAATGGTCTGCACTGGTGTTACAGGAGCCAAAAAAATTGCAATGAATTTTTGCACGGCTGCTATTAAAGCCCAATATAAACTAAAGTAGCCAATGCTTTTGCTTGGTTATAATGCATACCTCTGAATGAAAAATTCTAGTTTATTGTATAAATCAGCTTTACTTTGCTAAACACAATAATTAAATATTTCAGAAGGGAGGAACCTTGCAAAATTTTACAAGTTTAGTTGAAAGAGAAGCCTTAACTTGTGTAGCCAAGATGCAACACATTAACCTTTTTGCCTCGAATCGTATACAGATGCTAATATTTTGTTTATACTCAACTCCATAGCAACAAAATTCAAGAATGTTAAAGAAATGCTTTCAGATATGATTTAGTATAGCTGGTTAATAGATTGTACTGCTTCAAGTTACAAGTATTAGAATAATTATTTTCCATCAAGATGGTGTAGCTTTGAAAAACAGGACCCTGTTATCATCATCAATTTCAAGCATACTTTCTTCTCTTTTCAACATCCTCCTTGAAAAGAAAAAAAAAGGAAAGTTTGATCATAACAGTTCACACTGGAAATGTTAATATGGTTATTTCCATCTTGTAATTACAACAGCTGGCAATCTATTAAACCAAGAGCAGGTGGCTTCCTGGATTCCAGATTCAGTCATTCCAGATCACTGAAGAAAACTGTATTAAGTCATAGACATATTCTGAAGTTGTATTTCAGAAGAGAGGGAGGGAGGATAGATGGCTTTACCTAAGTGGCATTTTCCAATCCAAATTTTAAAAAGGCCCACTTTTTAAAATATAAGATATTTGGTATAGGAACCAATACCTTCCTCAACCTTGCCTTCTTTACCTTTAGGAATATATTCCTGCTAGGACTTCCAGAGGGAGAAATGGTAGGCTGTAGATGGCTCCACAAAAATGGAGCTGACAGCCACAGAGAAGAATGAAGAGTTGATGAGTAAACCAGCTCTTTGAACCTGTCCAGAAAAAAAAAAGAGCATGGGAGATTGCCCACAAGTGCTCCAGACAGATGCTCCTTGCCAGGAGACTGCAACACAGCATTCTCTGGTGAGTTTTCAGCTCTGGGAATTGAGAGTATAGCCATCATGCTCAAACTGTAGTTGCTGGCTTTGAAAGGACACTACATTTGCATACTTCCTTTCCTAATCACATTTGAAAATTGTTTATTATCTAATGATGATGCTATCTGTTTAATCATGTCTTGTTCTCAGCAATTCCATGGACCAGTTGTCTCCATATTTTCCAATCTTGTATGGCTTTTTTCAGTTGTTTTATGCTCTGGCTGGTGTCGGCTGGTGTGGTTCCTAGCCACCATGTTTTTTGGCGGCCTTGTTTCCACTTATTTTACTGCTGACTATTCCAAGCATAATTGCTTTTTCCAGTGAGTGTGATCATATCATACGGCTGAAATAAATAAAGCGGAATTCCGTGATTTTGCCTTTCCAGCAATATGCCTAGTTTTATACGCTATAATATATATATCTTTGTCATCTTTGCTGTCCAAAGAATGAGCAGGAGCTTTCTCCAGCACCACAGCTCAAATGAGTCAATTTTCCTCCTATCTAGTTTTTTCATAGTCCAACTTTCACAATCGTAGGTAGCTATGGGAAACACATCTGCATTTAGTTACCACACTTATGTCGTTGCTTTTCCATACTTGACTAATGTTCATCAATGCTGTGCAACCCAGTGTGATTCAATATTTCCTTCATTGCTTTTATCAATCTGTGCTTGTAGGAAAGTGAAGTCTTTCATGCCTTTGATCTAATCGCAATCAATGTTATTATAACATTTCCATTCCTCACAATGGTCATGAGCTTGGGGTTTTTTTTTATGTCTAGAAAAGGCCAAATTTCTCACTTTCTTGTTTAATCTTTTGATGAGATGTTTCAGGCATTCTTTGGTTTCTGAAAGGAGGGTTGTGTTGTTAACACAGCTGAAGATTGTTGATAATCCTTTCTCCAATCTTTACTCCAATTTCTGATTCTTCAAATTCCATCTTGATCCTCACAATCACTTTGGCATGTAAGTTTAATAAGAAAGTTGAAAGAATGCAACCTTGGTGCACTACTTTCTCTATCTTGAACTAATCAGTGTCTCCATATGGTATTGGCGCACTGATTTCTACTTTATTCCACAACTGACTCTCTAAATGGGATTTCCTCTGGAGACCTGCTATTCAGCATGGGGAATCAAATCATTCCTTCACCTGTATGTGTGTGTGTGTATACACACTATTGTATTTAACTGCGCTTTTAAAAAAATCACAAACCTTTAAAAATACAATTTACAATAAAATGCAATTGCCACCAGCATTTTTCAGAAATTAAGATATCTCTGCAAATGCCATGAGGCAACTTCTCAATGTTATTCAATAACCAGAAAAAGGGACATTTAAAGAGATCAGAAACCTCTTATGAGTCAAATCCTATTCTGAAAAGATTCAAATTTGTAGAAAAAGCCTGACCAGTTTGCTACTAACCTTGTTTTGTTTTTCTACCCAATAAACTAAAAATTGAACTAAAGAAATAAATCAAGTAAATGTATTTATTTGTTCTGACAATATATTTCAAATATAATTTATAGTTAATTAAAAAGATCCAAGATCCCCGATGAAAAAAACTAACAAGAGTGCTATTTTTAAAGGTAACAACATTACTAGGAAAAAAACCTTACAATCCGAGAACAACAATGATATAGTAAGAACTTTCTATTCTACTTGACATCTGAAAATTTACAGTTTTAAATTATTGTACTGTAGAAGCATAATATCCCCAAACCAAGAAATATATTTCAGTACTTTGACCCATGTAAATAAAACATGAACTATTTTTAGCAATATTTTATTGCTTATATAACATCAAAGCTGGCCACTTTCCCTATTCTGTCAGCAAGCTCTTTTAAAGCTAATGGAAACCAGAGGTAGTCAATTAAATACTGAAATTTTAACAATATAACTTAATACAACCATATCTTTTTAATCATCTGTCTAAATCTAAGGTTCACTGGGATTTTAAAGGTTTACAAAAATTAGAAAAATATTAATTGAAAAGAGTTCAGAGTCCAAAAGACAGAGGTTTATTAAATCAGAGGTCTACGTTTTGGGCGAAATATTTTTTCCTAAATATGAGGATAAGCCATTGCCGTTACATTTTTATTTCAGTTATGTATAAAATTTATATCCTGCCTTTATATCCCTACTCCTGTAAGTATTATGAGCCGTGGTGGCGCAGTGGTTAGAATGCAGTATTGCAGGCTAATTCTGCTGACTGCCGACTGCCAGCATTTCAGCAATTCGATTCTCACCGGCTCAAGCTTGACTCAGCCTTTCATTCTTCCAAGGTTGGTAAAATGGGGACCCAGATTGTTGGGGGGCAATATGCTTATCCTGTAAATTGCTTAGAGAGGGCTGTAAAGCATTGTGAAGCAGTATATAATTCTAAGTGCTATTATTGCTGCCGACTTAATAAAAGTACAAATTTTAAAACTTAAGAATGAAGGCTAAAATGTAAATGTACCTATTTCTTCAGGAGATTAAGGTGGTGAGCAAGGCCTTTTATTATATTTAATAGCTTTCCCTGGTATATGTATCAACCTAATTACTTACTTAATTATTTTCTTTCACTAGCAAAAGCCCTTTGGCATGAACATAAAGTGCAAAGTGCTGTAAGGTTGAATGCCTCCCTACATTGCCATCTATAAATGGAGATCGGAGACCACGAAACACAATCTGAGTTTGGTGGGCATTATGGATGGTGGCAATTACACATGCCAACAAGTTCAGATCATATTAAAAAAATGTCTAAAGTAATCAAATTTGATCTCAATCATGAAGACGTTTAGAAGAACGTTAGCATCAAAACACCTGATTAGAACTCATAGTAACCCCACCCCATCGAGATTTATTGCATAGCTTTAATGAACTTATTTTCAAATATAAATACTGTAGAACTATGCTTCCTATTTCCTTTTAAATTATGAATATATCACTTGCCTTGGAAAGTAGTAGAAATCAGTGGAAAATAAACTATACTGAAACTGCAGATATTTTTCTAGTACTCTTTTAAAATATGTGGAACACTGATGAGATTATTCTTGTATTTTTCACACATATGACATGAAATTCACATGTCATCTGAGTTTTATAGACCTGATTAAAAGAAACATTGGATCACAGCTGATTGGAATGCCGTTCTCTTAACTGGATACACACCAAGCAAAAGCCATGGTAACCATTGTATTTAAAGATCCATTTTAAAAGACTCATTACTATTCTCCTCAGGATTTCAACTATATAAGGTCCAACTTGGCAACCATCGTGTTAAAGATGTTTTCAGCCAATTCTCTTTCCTGAGCAGATTTGGAAGGTTAAAAGGCTTAACTGTTGTTCTCATAAACTTGGGTTTTCAAAATTATAGTGTATATGCATAAATCGTTGCCGTTATTTCGAACTTTTGTATGGGGTGCGAGAATATATCAGAAGCTTTCTAGGGGTGCGGGGTATAGAAAAGGTTGGGAACCACTGTGCTAAAGGATGCCAATGAACAGATAGTAACTGATTCCAAGATAATCAAAGTTAGAAATATACATAAATACTGTACATTATAGATGTGAACATCCAAGAAAACTTAGACTACACTATATTCCTTACTTTAAAGAACCTCTATTAAAAGAAGATAATGTTAGATCAGTCTTGCCTTATTACCAAGCAGAAAGGTTACAGGAATTGACAGAATACCAGTAAGGTTTTAATCAAGCTATTCCAGCAAATCTGGAGCACAACACAAAGACCAACAGATGAAATGTCAATCTAAATTTCAATAATAAAAAAGGAGAGTTACCAAAGTGTGTAAACTATTGTATAGTCCTTGAGTTACAACCACAATTGAGCCCAAAATTTATGTTGCTAAGTGAAACATTTGTTAAGTAACTTTTGCTCCATTTTTCAAATTTTTCTTGCCACAATTGTTAAGAGTATCATTGCATTTGTTAAGTTAGTAACCTGGTTGTTAAGTGAATCTGACTTCCCCATTGACTTTGCTTGCCAGAAGGTCACAAAATGCAATCGTGTGATCCAGAACACTGCAACTGTCATAAATATGAGTCAGTTGCCAAGCATCTGAATTTTGATCATGTGACTATGGGGATGTGAAAAATGGTCATAAGTCACTTTTTTCAGTGCCACTGTAACTTTGAACAATCACTAAGTGAACTGTTGTAAGTTGAGGACTACCTGTACAATATCCTTAATTTCACATGCTAGCAAAACAATACAGCAGATGAGAACCATGGGAAAGGAGATGACAGATGTTCAAGCTGGCTTATAAAACACTAGACATTACTGCTGATGCAGCCTGGATAAATGAGAAAGCCAAAGAATATACAAAAGAAGTTGCTATGTACTTTGTCAATTATAGAAAGGCCTTTGCGTCAGTCATGTGAAACTGTGAAATGTGCTTAGAAAAATGGGAAACCCAGAACATCTCACTGTCCTGATGCAAAACCTATATACAGGTCAGGAAGCTGCAGAACATGATGGAACAGATGCCTTCAGGTTGATAAATGAGTGAGACAAGGCTGTATATTCTCCCCTTATTTATTCAACCCATATGTGGAATATATATTGAAGGAAGCTGGATTGGAAGATAAGCATGATTTTAAAAGTGAAGTCAGAAACATCAATAACCTATCCTATACTGATAACTGCATGTTCTAATCATAAAAATCAAGGAGCATAGTGAAAAAAATTGGACTGAAATTAAATATAAAGCTCACACTAATGAAAACAGTCACAAACAGTCCATCTTAGAATCAATAAGGAAGCTACTGAAGTGGTAGACAGCTCCTGCCAATTATCAACAGTAAAGGGATCAGCAGCCAAGAAATGCATCACAGATCAGCATTTAGTATGACCAGTCTTGGAAAATAAGTGCAGATGCTGTGATGTCTCCATCTGTACCTGCAGAGATCAGAATAGTTAAAGGAAATGAAAGTAAAGCTGAACTCTGAACAAGCAGGATAGAAAAAGTATTGATGGTTTTGAACTTTGGGCTGGAACAGAATAACAACAGCCAGCCAAGAAAACAAACATGGGTCATTAAAAAAAAAACCTTCCCATAAGTGACCAGGCTAAAAGGCTCCTATTTTTGGACACATTATGCAAAGACCTAGGTTTTTGGTGAAGGATCTAATGGATGGTAGAAGGAAAGAAACAAAGAGGACAACTAACAGCAAGGTGGACAGATTCAGCTACAATGGCAATGGGTAGAACATTTGAAGTCCTGAGAGATCAAGGGACAAATTGTCATGGAGAAAATGTATTTATGTGGTCATTAAGAATTGACCCTAACTGCATGGCACATAATCAATCAATCCCCAATTTTCCCCTTCAACCACTTACAACACGGGTGTCAAACTCGCCACATCACATCGAACTCTTTTTATTGCCGGCAATGGGGTGGGCGCGGCTTCGGAATGATGAAACCGGCCACGGGCCCACACCCTTGACGACATACTTTTTTTTTAGAAAAAACAAAAGTTTGTTTTAGGTTAATCTAGAGAACTGGATGCTTCCAGGAAAAGAAAGAAAGCTGAAGAATTGTTGACAATATCAGCTTCTGTGGTCAATGTTTATGCTGTGCTCCTGCCCAGGTAGTGACAAAGTGATTGAAACCACTTTGTATGCATTATTATACTGCAAATTCTGCAGGGATATTAGGTCTGCTTATATTCTGCTCCTACTAAGTAAATTTTCAGAAAGATCAGGACAATTTTTTATGAACTATCTTAGAATATGTAAAAACCCTTTATCACTTGTGCAGTGGCCAAATTCTGTGTTGCCATTATGAAAATAAGGCATAACTGGTCACTTCTGCTTTACGTGTTAGCTATCTTATTTTAGGTGATATGTACAGTATATTTACCTCATATTGTAATATTTTAGATTTACACTTGTAGAGATAATTAATACACCATTATAGTAGCGTAAGTTATATTTTATATTTGTTGCACATTGTTTGTCCTTACATAAGTGACCATCTGCTTCAGTCTGTATAGATATAAGACAGAAGACAAGATAAATGAACAGGAGAGAAAACAGAATATATTTTTAAAAAGAAGATATCTGAAGTAAATGTGTGCTTTCATTTTCTTTCTACTTCATATTATATGTTCTTAAAAGTTACTAAATTTAAAGTGTGCCTTACATTTTTATTGGCACAGATTTTACCTTGCAACTGTAGCATTTGACAGCATGCGTCCTAAAATAAAATCATGCCCTACATTTGAGGGAAAGGAAAAGAAACAAGAGAGGAGGGGAAGGGGAAAGAAATTAAAAACCGGGAAAGGGGGGATACAAAGAATTTGGATAAATTTATCCCCTGCAGCTGTTCAGGAAGAATATGGGAAAGGGGGAAAATTGCTAAAATGATTTATTCAGATGCCTTGCAAACTTTGAAAAAATCAAGTCCTAAAATAAGAAGAAAAAATAGATTTACCAGAAGAATAAGAATGGCTTGTTAGCAAACATTACTACATCCCCCAAATTAGCCAGCTGTGGAGGAAACAGCTTGGCAGCAAACCATACCAGGAAAACAGATCAGGATTTCCTGCTGTAATCGAAGCTGCTCAAACAAAACTAAAAATGGGTCAAAATGCAGAAAGATGCCCTTATGAAGACCATGCCATAAATCAATTTTGTGTCAGTTTAAAATTGGGCTCCTATTACATGTCATTTTATACTGTGCCAATATTGCACCCACAAGGCATAAATTATATCAGCCATCACATGTCCTGAAACGTTTACATTATAAATGAAATGTATGCACAGAGTTTTAGCTTCTTGGAAGTGAGAAATCATAACTCCAACTCTGAGGATCTTGTGTGCAAGTTTATGATAGACTGCTGAAAACTAAATTGCTTTTTTTAAAAAAAAAAAAATCTATATCTTAATACTTGCACATTTTGTTATGCTTTAACCTGCTTAATAATTGAGCTTTTACTCTATTCAATAACTTGCATTTTCTGGAATATGTCAAAGGCAATTTTTCAGAATAAGGATTACTTATTATATAAGGTGATTAGGTAATGATGGAAGAATGCTTGTGACCTAGACCTGAAAAAGTGACTTAATTAAATTTCAGCCTTCAAGTTTGATTTGTACTTCTAGAATAGACAATATGATTCTGTATAGTCTGGATTTAATTTATTGTTTACACAATGAATCAAAATGTTAAAATTGAACAAAGCCTTAATTTTTTTTAATGCTTTTTTTTTAAAAAAAAAACAACCCCAGATATATTTAGAATTAGATATTACTTAGGTATAGGGTAGGTTGAAATTTTTTTGTTTTTAGTTTTCTCAAGATTTTTTAAAATTTTGTTTTTATTTTACTTTTCCCCTTTTTCTTTCCCTGCACTTTCCCTCTTTTTGTTTGTTTGTTTGTTTGTTTATTTGTTTATTTACTTTGACTCCAGGCCAATTCTGGGTGGCCCTAACAATATAAAAGCAATACTTAATACAATAAAATGAATAGAAGCAGAATAAAAGAAATAAGCAAAAAAACCAAACAAATCCAGATAACTACAGTAGTGGCCAAAATTGTGGAAACCTTTTGGGAAAAGTGTATTTTTGAGATTTGATGGCTGATAACAGCACTTGTTTTTTGGAGTAGTACCATAAAATTATATATCAATGGAAAGATAATTTAATCAAGAATGTAATGCAACAAAGTTTGTTCAATTATCTGTACTGTATTCTATGAAAAGGTATAGCCAAATAACCAGAAAAAGGAAGCACAACTTGCTTAGGTTGATATCAGGTAGCTTTCCTTCATCTGATTATAGCCAATGAGCATGAGTGTTTAGAGAGCCAATCAGGTGTCATCTTGTTTTGGCAATAAGCCAATCAGATCACAGTAGGATTCAGTTATTGATGTCATGTATTGAAGCTGAGAGGAGGACATTTGTCAGTGTGTTATATGATCGCTATCAAGTTGGTTGGGGTTTTTTTTCTTTCATTTAGTGAGCTGGTAAAACGTAATAAAATTAAAGTAATGGTGCAAAGAGTTGACTGGTTGCCCAGAAAGCAATGTAAAATAGTATTATTAAGTGAACAAGGCTACAGTTATAAAGAAATTAGAAGAAAAATTGGTGGAAACTTAACCAAAGGTGGCATTTCTACTGTACACTTTTCCCAAAAGGTTTCCACAATTTTGGCCACTACTGTACTATGCATTAAAGGATTTTTATAACATATTAAGTTTCATTCAGCCTTGTACATAGCTTACTTTTTAATTTGGACAGAATGTTACACATGAATTGCTAAGGTGATTAAAGAAATACTTTTTCTAAAGTAGTCATCATTATTACTTTTGATTGTATTTATGTATGAGCATGTGAAACAACCAGCCAATATTTTTTTAAAAAAGGATTCCAGTGAAGAGACATCCAAGTACTCTAGCTAGATTAAGGATATTTTATGTTAGGAAGGACTAGAGTAAATCAAGTCTTGTTTTTATGCATTATCCCATTTACTATCCTTTGAAGACTCATGTAATAGGAGTCTCTCATGCCAGAGACTAAGTATATGGATTTCTCTAAAACATTTCCTACTTATGCTTCATGTGCATAAGTATTATATCTTCTGAGGAGATATAATAAACCAGTTAAGAATTATGGGTATTCTTATTGACCAAAAGGACTTGATGAGGGAAGGCAGGAGAAAAACAATATGCCCTATCTAAAGGCCCTCAACTCAAGGTCTATCTTTTAACTAGAAATGTATTCATTTTGCTTCTGTTTACTGAACATTTTAACCTACATGATTGAATAAAAAGAGTATAAACTGGAACATTCTTTAAAATGGGATTTTTTTGATCATGCTGTTAGATGTAGCTTTAAGAAATGAAATGCACTTTCTTCAAAACCGATTACAAAATAAAACTGCCATAAATTATCTGCTGAAGCAATAGCCAGAGTCCTATAACAACCTAAGTCATAAACAGGTTTGTTTCATTTCAGCTCAATTTAATGTTTAAAGCCATCTACTGTGATTTGTAGATCATTGTTCATGGCTTATAGTAATGAGTGAAAAGGTCACTATGATCTTTTGCTCAATAAACCACGGTAAAAATGGTATGTAAGCCTAGCCAATGAATAAAACTTCAGAGTGGGTTCATATATAGTTGGAAGCTCATGATTTCATGTTGTAAGAACAAGACATAAGCCTTGAACTTATACACTACTCCATCTTCAGCTGTAAGAAAAAAACTGAATGTGTATGGAGATTCTCAATTATTTAAATAATGGTGATCTCAAAGGTGCTTTTTTTGTTCTGAAGAAGCTTCATGGATAAGAAGGTAAACATTTTTAAAGAAAAAAAACCAAGAAAGTACAGTTGCCTTTTCAAAAAAGCACCTTTGGGAAGAGACTGGATATTTCTGTTTCCTGTAGTGATTAGTCACAGTGAACTCTAAACCCTAAACTGTGATTAAATTTGTCTATGCTTAGTAGAAACAAGCAATTCAAGTTATGGTTCGAAGCTAATTTATTTTCACTAGTCATAGTGTATGTGGAAAACCTAGGACAGTGATGGCGAACCTTTTAGAGACCGAGTGCCCAAACTGCAACCCAAAACCCACTTATTTATCACCGGGTGCCAGGTGGTGGTCATGGCAGACTGGGTGGGTGTGGCCAAAGTGGGCGTGGTCACCTCGATGTTGCTCGTGGGGAGGGATGCCTGTGGGGGCCGGGCAGGGTTGGGGGAGATCCAGGGGGTTTCTGGCAGGTGGGGCGGTGGGCAGGAGGCTCGTCCTGCGGGGTGAGACAAGGCGAGGCAGGGCAGGGGTGCCATTGCCACGGGGCAAGGCAAGGCAGGGGCTGGGGCAGCTGCTGCCTGACACCATCGGCCCCCGCACACAGAGGCCAGCGAGCGCATGGGGGCCGATGGTGTCCATCAGCAGCCACAGCCTGCCGGCTCCTCGACCGGCGCACTCTGGGGCTCCACAGTCTGCCGCCAGCAGTTCAGAGAAGCTGCCTCTGAGCTGGACAGCTGGACGACAGCTGAGGAGGCAATGCAGTGGGTTGTGCCCGGGAAAAGGAGAGCATACGAGGCCAGGAGGGACGGGACAGGGTGGGAGGGAAACCAGCCATGCTGGGATGCATCCGGCCACATGGGACCTCAGGCGGCTGGTTGAAGAGGGACGGTTGCCATCTCTGGGGCATGGCATGCGTGCCCACAAAGAGGGCTCTGAGTGCCGCCTCTGGCACGCATGCCATAGGTTCGCCACCACTGACCTAGGACAATTTTTGACTGAATTTTAAAAAATAAATTTTTAGAAAAGAAAAAAACAAATTCTGCAATACATTTCTAGTTTAAATATTTAGCAGCAAATAATTACTGAAAAAGTTAAATGGTTGGATATACTCTTCTATCCTTCAATTTTCCAAATAATTTTCCTACACAGAAGGGGGGGGGGAAGCTCAGAAGCTGAATTTCTTCTAAGTGTTTCCCCAACTATTCTTTCAAGCATTTGAAGGTAATAATTTTAAGAAATATATTACAAGTGCATAAAAAAAGATTTTCCAAATAACATAGATCCTAGAATTCTGGGATCTGTATCTGCGGAATGCGAGATTTGGGAATGTTATGGAATCTGAGGACAAATTTATGCTGGTCATATTTTCACAATATGATAATGGCAGCAGCACAGGAAATAGAAGGATGACTGAAGTTATTGGGCAACAATTAAGAAAAGTCAATGAGCAACACTTAGTCAGACTTCTACAGAAATGACACTATAATATACGAGTAGCTACATTCTCATTCTTCTCTGAAATATTTTTAAGTACCTTGTCCCAAAATGCCTTGCCTAAAGTCCTATTTATTTTTCAATAATTTTTCAAGGTACAACAGATGACGTAATACAATTTGATAAGCTATTCAAAGCAATGCCCAGCATAATTTTAAAACAAAGTTAGAAAAAGATGAATTGGTTACTCATGTTATTAATCTCTCCTCTTTCAGTCAGCTATACCTTATAATCTTTTTTAAAAAACCATCTAAGAGAAAAAAGGTGTACAATGTAACATTTTTAGGAAGACTAAGTGGTTTTGAGGTGACTAAATAATTTATACTTGAAACTCATCACTTTGCAGAAAGTGGTCGCAGACAGCATCTTCCTTCAGAAAAATCTATACTTATACCTGGCAGAATAGCCAAGTTACAATGGCTCAAAGACATTAGCAGTAGGTATGACAAGGAAAGAATAATATAACCACAAAACAGACTATGAGTTAAACAACATAATTACATATTCCATCTAAATATTTTGAAATGAGTGCATATAACCTTCTTTTAAAATCACAAATTTCAGACTTGTAAAAAACAGAAATTTCTTTTTCCTAATTATTTTATTATATTTGGTTCCCAAAACTAATTTTGAAAAATAAATTAATAATAATTCTATAATGCCTCACTGTTATTCAACTCCTTTGAATTAGCTGTGACATCTTTCTTAGTATAAAATTGGGTCACCTATAAATATGGCTCTACTGCCAAAATGTATAAATATGCACCATTACAATCTCATATGTACTCCTCTCTCACATAGCTAAGATTAGAAGTTAGTATGCCCTTAGCCAGCTATTATTTGGTTGAATTATCTTCTTCTTTCCTGGAAACATTGCATTTCTACGTCTACTAAATTACCTTGATCAAAGAAATGCAACAAGGATTATATGTTTCAACTACATTGACAAACAGGGATGTTATCTGTCCTTTAAAAAAGCTGGATAGGATTATTCAAGAGGAAAACAATACTGACCTTCATTCTTGGTTAAAGTTTCTTTATTCTCTGGTGTTTTATCTGGCATCTCAGCTGAGAAACTTCAGTGACACCTGAAGGACATTTTTAAAAAAGAAAAGTTTTCATGTTGAAGCCAGTACAGCTGAACAAAATAATACTTTTTTTTGTTAAAATTTAGGTTATAACATATAAGTGTAGTGCTCTGGGCCTCCAGTCAAACCTCCCCAATAGGGCACACCTATGATAGCGACAGTACCCAGGCATTAAGGGCATTCAGCAACTGCAGGAAGATGGATGGGAAAAAGGAAAAGGATGGATCACCATACCTGGCCTTCTAAAATCAAGTGCTCGTTCAGATTTTTGCAGCTAAAAATGCCCGTTCTCTTTTCCCTTGTTCCTTCAAAAGCAAGGAGGAGGAGGAAGTAATGTCTTTTTCCTCAGTGGTTCACTCCTGCCTCCCTCAATTCTCTTCCATAGGGGCCCCTATTGTGATCCTGCTTTTGGGTTACTATATTTAGATTACAGAAATATGGACAACCACCAAATATTTTAGCAAAAACCCAGGTACTATTAGTGGACAATAAATTTTGTTGAACTTGTGGTGCAAGAAGTAGGCAGCAAGGTTGAACCCAGAAATCCTGTGCCTATAAACATAATGCCTATTGTAAATCTTCCAGAGTAAAGAGGGCAATATATAAATTTAACAAATAAACTCTAAAACACGGGTGTCAAACTCGATTGCGTCTCGTGACATATCGTGACGTTTTTTGCCTTTGCGGAGCTGGGGTGGGCGTGGCCTGTGCGTGACGCATCCTGCTCTAAAATATCAGCCTCTGTGACTTCACTATATTTGTCCCACATTTGTAACTATTCCACTTGCTCCCTATTGTTTTAACCTGAACACAGGTCAAACAGAACAACACAATAAATTTATAGGATTACTAAGAATTTCCTTTCAAGTGCCTATGTAGAATTCCTTTGTGCAGTTCAACAAATCCTGAAGGACTTCTGACAAGTCTATTTCCCCGACTAGGGACCATTACTAGTTTCATCTAATGGCCCTAGCCCTCATAACAGATAATTTTTCCACTTAGAGAGAAAGCTGAATTTGGGCCTTTTAAAAAGTTAAGTGGCCTTTAAGGGTCATCAATCCTTTGCACTTCATTTTCACTCCTGCCAACTTCCAATATTAAGTTTAAATAAATGTTAAAGCAAAGTCAAGTAACAATCTGTCCAATATTCAATTAATTTATCCTTCCTGAGTATACACTATTGAGTGATGAAAGCATGTTACTACAGGCATCCACAACACAACCGAGACAGCTTACTGAAAAGCTGAAGTGCTAGGAGATTATCAGAATACAAATCAACAATACTGTATTTGATTTAGAATTACACTGGGAAAACAATCACACTGCTGATACATTAACCTGGATCACTCTCAGACATTACATGGTCCATGCCTATTTAAAGGGAAAAGAAACTGCTCAGAAACACTGTCCTTATCTCTACTTGACATATATTAATAATGTACTGTTATTGCATAAATAAATGTACAAGAAATAGATATAAATGAAAGGACGGTATCCAATTAACTCTTTCCATGGATGGAAATAGATCCACAAAGGGTGAGGAAATAGAGCAATTTGCTTCTACAACCTCCTAAATTCTCAGAACATATTACAGGTAAGGGAGAGAATGTATAAGGACACAAAAAGAGAGAAAATACTTAAGAGAGGCAGAAATCTGCTTGGACAAGAATGATTTTGCCAAAAGGTAAAAGAAAATGGATCAGTTCCCTGTTATGTTAGGATAGAACCACTGGCTGAAAATCCTGGAAACCAGACTCAATCCTATACTCATCCCTAGACTAGAAAGACCATTAATGGTCTACCATCCACAGTGCTGATCCCAGCAGTTCAGTAGGATTCATAACATAAAATGGATTTAAGAGGCATTAAGACAGTATTTAATATTTATTTGCTATGTATATGTAGGGATGTGGGTCTATATGTTGTACATAGTATGTTTAGGTGTGTGTCATGTATATGTTTCACTTTGAGAGCGGGCAACTAAATTTCATTTTTTTTATGTGTGCCATTGTGCCCACAATATAAAAATGACAATAAAGGTTATTTAACAAATAGCCTCCATTTTGGCTGCAGTAACTAATTACACAACTGAAATAAGTAATGTCATAATTTCATCTGATGCACCTTCATATAATGTAGTTTTAAAATTGTAACCGAAAAACTGTTACACAAAGTAGTTTTTTAAAATGATAAAAATCATTTAGCTGGTGCCACCTAGTAAAAAGGGAATAAACGGTATCAACAGTGACAAAGACATACATTCTATAAATTCAGCAAAAAAAGGAATTAAGACTCAATCATGTGACATTTTCAGGAGGAATTGACATTTTATATTGGAAGAATTCTACGCAGTAGTTCATTATGTTTTGAACTTAAGTGGGTTCTGCCCTGTCATATTTTTAGACATATATCTCTACTATCACTATACTGTTTCCAAATACAACCACTGAATACAATACTAATTGTGTGCAATGCTGGATAGATTGCTTTTGCTACATGTTGACAGTTGATAGTTAATGCACATTACAGAAAAGGAAGGGTTTAATTCCAAATAAAACTTGGATTTAGCACATATTCTACAGGCATTTGTGATATTCATTGATAAACTGGATATCATGTCATAGGGCTTCATGGCTAGAATGAATCCCGATCACACATCATTTTAGTACATACTGTATGTATTTCCTTTCAAGACAAACAACTTTATGCAGAGGAAAGAAGAGGAGTACAGATAGTCCTTGGTTAAAACAGTGGCAATTGGGGCTGGAATTTCCATTGCTAAGCAACATAGTCATGAAATGTGTTGTCACGTGACTGCTAAGCAACAGCACTTCTGATGGCCATTGTTGAGCAAATCCCACACTGTCATTAAATGTGAGGTAACATGATCGCCATCTGCAAACTTCTGCCAGTTTCCCCATTGACTCTGCCCATCAGAAGCCAGCAGTGAAGGTTGCAAATGGCAATCATGTGAATGGCATTTTACAATGGTGTAACTGCAAGCCAGCTGAACTTCAAGGACCAGTTGTAAGTTCTGGACCATCACAAGTTCAAATGGTCAGTGAATGAGTGGTCATTAAACAAGGCCCATTGGTAATAAATAGTAAGCCAAAGAATTTTAAAACTAACTTACATCAATACCATTACTATGCATCTCTTAAAAGATAGTGTGCAAGACTGAAAACTTAGTTTGCTACAATTGTACATTGCCATTTTTTAAATTTTCACCTCTTTCTTTCTGAAGAACTCATCAGCTACATCCCTCTACTGTCCTTCAGCCTTTACCATTTTTCCTTCCTTCACTCAATGAATAGAGACTAAGGTTTAGCATTCTCATCCCCAACCAACACATCTCTCACATCCTCACAAGCACTCCTTACACATTAATCATAACTAATCAGTGAAGAACTATTATGTAAACATTCCATTTGTTCTCACACATGCTTCACTTCTGTTATATATTATTC
Source organism: Azemiops feae (assembly GCA_023970755.1). Classification (NCBI taxonomy): domain Eukaryota; kingdom Metazoa; phylum Chordata; class Lepidosauria; order Squamata; family Viperidae; genus Azemiops; species Azemiops feae. The sequence goes on along the minus strand of JALGBA010004278.1, from coordinate 3,675,383 downwards.
CTATTACATTAAGCAAGCAGAACCTCTATGCAAAACACTGCATAATTCATCACTTCACTTTACACTTCTTTAAATCAATGAATAAATAAGGAAAAAGGAACGTTCATCCTTGTGTTAATACATTTCTCAGTTACCTGCTAAATAGAAAAAAAATTGCTCCCCACTTCTTCAATTTTGCTTATTGTCTTATGAGAATACGGTTTTGATCAGAATTCTGCCAAACATTTTCCAATAGACACTTAACAATTTAATCCCCCTCTAGCATTTGAAATCATTCTTGCTTTCCTTTTGCATGGAACAATAACAACATTCTTTCAATAATCGGGTACACATGCAGTCTTGTACAGAAGTTAAACAAGTCACAGAACCACCCCACCCACACTGTGTTCTGGTTTAGCTTCACTTCACTTCTAAAACAAAATGTTATTTCCATCAAAATCACTGCATTTTCCTTATTCCTTATTCTCTGCAACTATCTGCACACATTATTTTTTGTAACAAACATTCTTTTACATACATTTTTCTCATCCACAGCCCTTCATTTAATTGTTTCATCTAGCAACTTTTTCAGACTTCCCACTGGCATATCTCCATACTTTTCATATTTTTTAATGACCTATTCTTGACATTAACAAAAAATGGCCCATTCCAAATTCAGAGCCCTTTAGCACCCTTGCATCCTTCATTAATCTTTTTCAACTGTTCATCATAAACAATAACCTTCTTTTAGATGTATATTTATTCCCTTTCCATGTGTATATACTGTTTGTTTAATTCAAAACAGGACCACTTTCATTAACATCTCTAATATCCTCCTTGGCTTTTTTCCTTTTCAATGTGTTCAAAAAGTTGCACTCTTTACTATTTACTCCTCTTAAATTCCATGTCACAATCTTTCATATGCTGCAGACATCAGTCCATCACGGCCATGTCAATCAAACCTTTCACATCAACCAAGAATCAACAGATAACCAACCACTGGCTGCTTGCATCCATGTTACATAAAGAATCAATTAAAAGCACAAGTCAGGCCCATGGATATTGTTTAAAAGGAATAAATATTAACCAGGTCAATGTGATACACAGCATGTATCCAAAAAGTATTATGTATCCCCACTGGCCTAAGGATATCCTGTCTCCAAGTTGGAAATGGTTACAAAAATGGACCTTATAGAACACATCTTTCTACATATTCCATGCAAGTCCTTATAACCAATATTGCTATATATCCCTAACAATTTTTATGTCTTACCAATTGCATAATTCAATTTTTGAAACAGTTCTGCCCTAAATGTATTTTTAGATTTTTGTTCCTGGAAAAAATTAATTGTTTCAAGCACTTGGAAATCTTTTGGGTTCCAGGGTGCTCAAAAAAATGTATTTTGTATTTTAAACAGGCTAATTCAAATAAGATAATATATTGCTGGAGGGTAATACATGGCAGAGGGCCTGTTGGAAGTAACACAGCCTCAAGCACAGTTAAGAAAGACAGCTTCATAATCTTTGTTTGTTTTTAGTTACGGTTACTTTATAGCCACCTGTAGGCGCTGAACATGGCACATTGTTTGGGAAGACTTCTGAAGGTTTGCACATCTGAAGAGGTAAAATGATGAAGCAATGCTTCAGTAGTTAAATTGAATATGCCACAACTCACAGCAGTCTACATTACCACAAAATGGCAAATTTTACACGATCTGTACTACTGCAGATTGACCCAGCACTTTTTCATCATATGACGATCTGATTTCTTCTTAATGCTCTAATAACAGGGAATCAATATTTTCCAGAAAGTTCATGAATGCATTATTTTTGTTCAAAGCCTGTATTAGTAAGCAATCCATGTACTGCCAAGACACTTCAGGGTAGATGCTCTTAAACATAATGAATCATGCACAGAATAATGCAGTTAAAATTTGGTTATCAAGAATAAGAGCTTCAGTCACGGCCTCAACTGGGAAAAAAGAAACATTGCAGACAGTAGCACATTGCCAGACACATATACAGAGAAAGCCTCATTTTGTTCCAAAATTGCTCCCATAAACGACTAAGCAACAAAATGCTCCTGATATTTATAGAAACATGCACAACAAGTCACAATATTAACTAATACTAGTTTAATAAATGTATAAATCTTTATTCCATGTTCAGTATTAAAGTAATACAAATCCAGATAGATACAAATATTATTTTAGCAGTAAGTATATGCTGTAATTTTCCACTTTAGACCATTTCATCTCTACCACTATAAAGATTTTTAAAAACCATTTTTACGCATGCATATATTTATGCTTCCAAAGACAATAATAAACGTAATTGTTTCTGTGCTAGATGTCAGCAGGAGCGATATGTCTATCTATATCAGCATGCTTCAAAAGGACGATAGATGCTTATACATACTGAAAACCAACAGAGTTCAGTCTCCAAAGCAATTATGGCTTGTGGACACTTTCTGCTGAATCTGCAACTTATTAAGAACCACAGTAATGGACTACTGTATAGAAGACTATCATTCAGCCTAAAACTGTCATTTTCCCAGTCTTACCCTATGTAGAAGCCTCTAATCATCTGCTACGATGGAAACAACCTCCATTTCTCAGACACAGTGGACTAAGATATATGGACACCTCCCCTGCCAATCAATAAAATGCCACAGTGACAAAAACTTACTTTTTTTTCCCACAAAAAAAACTAAGTCCAAATGGTTTGGCTCTTGCTAGCTTATTCAGTATCTCCATATCATGAACATTCAGAAAAATTACATATTTAATATCATTTAACCAATACACAGTTCAAATGCCTGAGAATCTATTTGCAAACACACAAGTCCATAGTTTCATTTTTGCACCCATTCCTAAACGATAGAGCCCAGCTACACATTCACATCCCCATTATGAGAACTGCCTACAAAAGAATGATCACTGAGTTAAGGCGCCCATATAGTCAAGAGACTCCAAGCTTGAGGTTCCTAAGACTACAATTTTTGAAGGAAACTATGACTTTGTAGTTTTGTAGTTCTTATACCGCCTACTTGACAGAACATATCACTTGGCATATCAAGACTCTTTCCCAGAGCAGGAGAGAGAAGCTGGTGCTGTTAAACTACTGTATTCTTATCCGGCTGGCTGGGAGATGGAATCCAACAATACATGGAAGGTCAAAGATTCCCCACCCCGATCTTCTCAAGTTACACTTTAATGTACTGTAACAATATTATTGGAATAATTGCCATGCTTTGCTACAGTCAACTTTCTTCTCTTCTTTCTTCCACAGTTGTTCCATGTTTCATCCAAGTTTGAAAATCCAATTGTTACTAAAAAAATAAATTATTTTATCCTAGGAAAATTAATTTTCCCCCTCTGAATAATGCTCAAGGATCTACCAACCTATGTAAATCACAAACTGGGAAGATCTAAGAACAGGGGTCTTCAAACCTGGCCCTTTTATGACTTGTGGACTTCAACTCCCAGAATTCCTCAGCCAGGCTTGCTGGCTGAGGAATTCTGGGAGTTGAAGTCCACAAGTCATAAAAGGGCCAGGTTTGAAGACCCCTGCCTAAGAACCTGCATTTACCAAAATAATGCCTCGATCCACCCTCTGTATAAAAATCACCTCAATCTTCTTTTATACACCTCTGCTTTACAAAAGAAATCTACTCAGAATCACACAATTATCTTCAAGCCCTGATGACAACATTCATTATGAAAGTTAAAATCTACAGTGCTGGATTCAGAAACACAAATCATTCAGCTTAGTGGTGATCCTAGGATTTCAGAGAGAATTCTTGCCGGTCTATATCTGTGACTGAGATTTTTCATATGCAAAGCATGTGCTCAGTTATAACACTAAGCTAAGGTAGTTAAAAATAAAACCAAACCCTTCTGATATTTTCCTTTCAATTGTACAATAGGAGAAAGAAGTGGAAAGTTTTGAAATTCAATTCTCATTCATTTAATGTCAAACCACAGCTTAATTTAAAAGTTAGTAGCTTTTCCTGGTGCTGGACATCTGAAGTGGCCCTGAGCACATCTAAATAGCATATATGCTGTCTAATATTAGATCTAAGGTCAACAGCTTTTCTAAGTATATAAAACTGCTTCACAAGACCACTATTAAAACATATACTATTATGCAGCTATAATTATTTCAAGAGATTTTTAGAATGCTATTTTTGTAATTAACTGAGATCACAAAAAAAAAAAAACCAAACATCTCTCATTTGTAATCGTATAGGCAATGTTTCAATCACTGATGACAATCATGGATGTATCAATCACTGATATATTCAAGTACTGTAGTTGTCTTAGCAAGATAGTGAAAGCAGTTGCCACTGCTTTTTTCGACTGCCACCCTCAATTTCCCCAATACTGTGGTCTCCCATCCCAGGATTAAGATTCTTGGCCAGAGCACACTTAACTTTCAAGCCCTGCCCACACAAGGTCAGCTGTGTAAAGAACACAAACAGATCCCTGGGTTTCATGACCACTGAAAAGGTATCTTGAAGACAGTTTCACCAGAGAACAGGATGCTTAAGACAAAGCAACAGATGTGCAATAATCACAAATGCCCATTCATTTCCTTTATGTCAGCAAATATAAGCAGTCGCTAATTAAGAATCTCTATCTCTTGGATACAAAAGGAAGTGTACACATTTCCCACATCATTTGACTGTAACAATAGAAAATGTCACAGGAAAAGAGCCATCTGCTTCCCTGCAGCTAACAAGAAGGTTGACATGTCTTAAACATTACCCTTGTCTTAAAATGTTTAATAACAGAGTGTGCATTTTAAGAGATGTGTTGTTATCGTGAATAGCTAGGATTCCAAGTCACATTTTCTTTTTCCCTTTTTTAGTTTTCCTTTAGTAAAAGGCAGAAGATTTATATGATTTGAAAAGAAGCCAGAGTATTTCTTTTCCTTTATTTTAGCTACATGACACTTTAATGAGGAACGTTATTTATTTAACAATACTTTTTAAAAAACCATCCAAACAAAAAAAACTGGTAGCTACATAAAAAAAAAAAAATAGCAATACCACATAATAATACAAGCAGATTCATTAGCAGCTCTACACTCAAATGGTGTTCCATATTTTCCCAATGAACCAAAGGCTTCCTGAAATAAAAATAGTTTTAAAGCTTTACCAGAACCCAAGAAGGGACATGTCACCGGGGGGGAGGCAGCTTGTTCCACACACTGGATGCCACTACCAAAAAGCCCAAACCTGGAGGTCTTTTCACACCTGGAAGGGGAACTAACTCTTAGAAGATTCTCTCTCAATGTTCAAACCAGATGTCCAGAGTTATGCCTCGTAAGGCAATCTCTGATGTAGCCTAGTGCTGCTTTAACAAAAACTTCAAGTCTAAGAGGATCCTCAAATCATGGACCAGGCTGTCTCTTTATTTCAGAGCTCAACTAGGTACAAGACAGAATCAAATTATCACAAAAATCCTGAAGGTTCCTCTAGAAATCCTCTGGATACATCAGGTCCCTAAGGCAGACTATCCTAATAGGCCCTTTCCCCTTCAGTGGTTCAAAGTGCCAATGATATGCAGTTTGATCAAAAATCAGTCTACCAATAGCAAAGAACATACATTAATACCCACCCACCCCGCCATATTCAGATCACATTTTTTTCTGCTCCAAAGTACAACAGATCAACTATGGGCCTACCTACATAGCTGCTATGTGCCTATCTAATAGTTGGTATGATCAGCTGCTATGATAAGCTAATAGCTGCTATGATAAGGTCTCAATAGTGAACAGACTCAGTATTAAACATACATCCACAGCATATCATAGATGGCTATCATGTTATTTCAGACATATTTACTGTCTATCAACTTTAGGCTAAGTCCAAGATGTCCATCAATTTAACTACCTGGATGAAGGTTAGAGTCCAATGGCCTCAAGAAAAGACTAGTTAATTTCAAGAAAAGGTGAAAAAAAAAGGCCACACACTTGAGCCTATAAAACAACACTGTTTCAAAGGGATCCCAACCAGTAGCATTACAATAATATTAAAAAAATGATCCATTATACTAATAGTTCATTTACCAAATCATGACAGTGTCACAAACAAGGATCTATGTGCACATATCTGAAGAGATGGGATCAAGCGTATGAAAATCAACCATTACTCAATTCTCAACATGACTATGTGTCATCAAATTGATGTTGACTTGTAGCGAGTGCTATCAAAGCTGACAATAGAATCACACACCAATTTCCTGATCCATGATTATCATTTCAGCAACTGGAATATGGGAAGAAAAAAAAACACTTTAAACCAGCCTTCACCAACCTGATGCTTTTTAATACACTGAACTTCAACTTCCTGAATTCCCAGCTTTTCCCAAAGAGATGCAAAGTCTAAACATTTCACTGAAGAATCTATGAATTTAAATCATTTTATCAGCACTGATGGGAATATCTATTTAATGTACACATTTTTTAAAAATGAAAAACTTGAAAAGAGGAGTAAACTGAGTTCTATAGTGGCATCTTGCCATACATCAAGCAAAGACTAATAATAGGAAAAGTATTTTTACTTCTACTTTAAAAAGCAATATTTAAAAAATAAAATCAAAGAACTATTAAGGTGATCAAGAAACAAGGTCCATCCACATCTCTGCTATGATATTAGTTTATCTTATGCCAAAGATTCATTATTTTTCATTCCAAAAAGCTAACACAGCTTTTTGGAAATATGTTCAGCTCCTTTAGAAACTATTATTTTTTACATAAATCTACTGCTTGACATGTAAACTACCAATTCAAGTATACAGGTTCTCCATTAGCATACAAAAAGTAGTTTATAAAACAGACTTTTAGAGATTCCATTTAAAATAAGCCAAGTTCCAAAATAATTACATAACAATTCTTGGCATTTTATGAGTATGTTCTTACAATACAGCTTATTTGTGAACATATCCAACAGTTTTTCCTCTCCAGCACCATAATATGTGAATCTAGTTAGATACTTCTTTCCCATTGAAATAAATCAGAAATCCACCATCAGGATTATAGAAAACCATGGCTTCCTTCTTTACATTCCTCTCACCTGACTAACAGAATAACAGAGTTGGAAGGGACCTTGGAGATCTTCCAGTCCAACCCTGTTCAAGCAGGAAACTTTACCATTTCAGACAAATGGTTGTCCGATCTCTTCTTAAAAACCTCCAGTGTTGGAGCACCCACAACTTCTGTAGGCAAGTCATTCCACTGTTCCACTGGCGGCAAGCCCATTCCATTGTTCTATCAGGAAACTTTTCTTATTTCTAGATTGGTTCTCTCCTTGATTAATTTCCATCCATTGCTTTTTGTTCTGCTTTCAGGTGCTTTGGATAATAAAAGTATTTATCAAATTGGGTTAATATAAAACAATTGACAGAACTATAACATACAGTTTGTGCAGATTATAGTCTGCTCTAATGTCAAAATAACAAGACACTGGCAAAGCCCTCTTCTTTTTACTTATTACTGTGTTTCCCCAAAAATATTAATTTTTGCTCCAAAAGACGCATTAGGGCTTATTTTCCAGTTAGGTCTTATTTTGGGGGAAATATGGTACTAAATGTGTCCGTCTGGCTGACAATCTTAACTGGGGCTTATTTTGGGGGGTGGGGCTTATATTATGAGTGTCCTTAAAAATCATGCTAGGGCTTATTTTCTAGTTGGGTCTTATTTTCGGGGAAACACGGTATAAAGACTTCTCTCTTGTGTACTCATTGCATAAGGGAGACAAGAGTGACCTCCGATACCTGAGCAAACAGAAAACAAGAATAGGTACTTGATAGTTTGCTCACTGGATATCTGAAAGCTCAAACTACGGTTCTTATGAATGCATGTTAATGATTAAATTATTTTGTAGCTTAATGATCAAATCCAAGAGGAAAGCAACTTATGTTTTGGCAGTTTTCTAGATGATGAATTTCCAGAATTGGGGGGGGGAGGGGAAAAAGCACAAGAAATGCCATAGAACACTTTCACTAATCCTTCCCAATATACAAATAGGAGATCATTAAAACATGTAGTAAGTATCTAAGCCTGAGAGACACAAAGAGAAACATCTGGTCTCAAAGGCAGGCATTTGAAACTACACCCTCCCTTTTAAGCTGTTTATTGATTCCTACACTACTGCACCAAACAGGCCAGACCACCACACTGTTACATCCTACAACAGGCTAAACCAAAATCCTTTTAGATCCTGTCTTGATGTAGGAACTCAGTTACCTTAAACTGAGTAATTCTTTCACAGTTGAGAGCAAAATAATAATAAAAAACCCAAATATTGGCCCTTTGATCAAGTATAACCTTTATATTTGTGGTGCTACTTATGGGAAAAGGACAAAAGATTGTTTCTACTGATTTCCTCTTCCTACTTCAATCTCCTGGAATAACTCCCAAGTTTAATCCCAGAGGTCCTCATTCAACACACCACAAAAGAGCTTACTGCATATATGGGGGGGGGGATGGAGAATCAAGCAAAAATCACTCCTCTCCTCCTTCTGTCTCTTTGAGCAAAATTGTATGCATGGGATCCGTTTCCAATCAAGTTTGTTTAGAATACTCAAAAGCCTTGGATCAGGTACAATTAAGGCTGGTAACCTAACTTCCTGAAGAGATATAGGAAGCCTCCATTGACCAAATCATGGATGTGTGCTGCAGTCAATAAAAATCAGCTTATATGGGGATGTCCATGGCATATGGAAGCCTGCAATGTGGAATGTAAGAAAAGTAAATTGCAGAATGCAAGTTAACAATACAAAATCATCTTTCATCTATTGTCTTTAAAATTAAGAGAGAAGGGAAGGATATAACAGATTTGAATAAGTCAGTCTGATGGGTGGGGTCCAGTGGATGGATAGATGCAGTACAGCGATAAGACAAGCCTAACTAAAGGTCTATGAAGTATGACAAGAATTATTAATTATAGTTTTGGGTACATATGAAAGTAGGAATCAATAGATTGGTAAGATTGGCATATTGTTGCAAGAATGGTGATAGAATCAGATATGACTTCTGGAGAAAAAAAATACAATATTCTGAAAGAATGTCATCATAAGACAAGAAAAATTAAGTGACATGAAGACAGGGATGGGTAGAAGATGACACAATGCAGAAAAAGCAATTGAATCATTACATTACCTGATCTAAGAATGAACAAATATGGTAATACTTAGTGGATCTAGTCAGGTTATTTTGGATATATTATTTAAGTATGTCTATTTTAGACCTGACAAAGAAATGAATATGAGCTTAAAAGCATAATTGACCTGTTTATAATGAAAGATTGAGAGGAATAAAAGATATAAAACTGCAATATTTTGAGGGTCAGATAGATTATTACAGTATTTGTTGATATCAAGATTTAATCTTGGGAAAAATGGAAAACAGAGTGAAAGCACAATTGTAGGTAGAAAAAGTACAAGTCCTGTAATTAGAAGATAGATTCATGAACAGATGTAAAGAAAGTGAAAGTGAAAGGAGACCTAAAACAGGAGATTGCCAGAAAAAATGTAATTTAAAATAAAAGTTAGTAAATGATTTGGAATAAAACTGAAAAGAAGTAGTGTTTACCTAGCTGTTCATTTAGAAATCCGTTAGAAGACAAGAGTGCTATGTCAAAAGAGTCACTGGGAATCAGATGGCATATAAATAATAATTATTATTGTAGAGTAGAACTGAAACAAATGCTTTAAATATTAACATCCCCCAGCCCAGCATGAAAATTATGAATGACATAATGATGTTGAAAAACAGCAATGCTGCTGATGCAAATGCTATAACTGAAAAAATAGTAAACTATGAAAGTGGTTTGGCTAAAAAGAGTTATGACTTGTTTAGCATATATGTGAAGGACTCATCTGTGCCTGATTATTGAAAGAATGCTGTTATCATTCTCCTATACAAAAAAAAAAGGCAGAATGAGTGAGTGCAAAAACTACAGGCGGATTAAACTGTTAAATGTGCCTCAAAACACATTTGGCAGAACTCTGCCTAACAAGAGTAAGAGAAGTGACAATAAACCAGTTTTTAAGTGCAGTGCAGCTCTATGCCAATGCAAGAGGTGTGTAGAACAGATTTTTGGTGTTCAGTATTGATTCTCAGTCATTCAGAAATGTAGGATTGTGAGAAAGTAAGTTTATTGTAAGTCTGCTGAGTTAGCGAAAGCATAAGACAAAGTGAATAAGCTTTAATTCTGCAATGTTTTAGATGGATACAAAATTGAGAGTTGGCTGTCAAACGCAATAAAAGTGATTATGTGACAGAAGTAAAGCATGAATTAAATAAATGGAATCCTTAGTAGGGAATGACTCAACGCTAAGCGGACAGTATGATAAGGATGTGTGCTTTATGCATTTGTTTAATATATACTTAATGTATAATTTATTTAATAATACAAGAAATCCTGTAATATATTTTTAAATAAGGAATGCTTGTGGTGATGTTAGAGGTGTTTTGATTGGGGATGTGAAAATAAACGTACAGTACTTTTCAATGCAGATAATGCCAAGAACCCAAATGATTTGCAGCAAATATTACATTATTTATCCAATTTATATGACCACCTATCTCATAAGAAGTTACTCTGGGTGGCATACAAATTGATTGCATGCTACAGTGAGTATGGATCTAAAAATTAATATCAAGGTAATTATGCTTAATAGGAAAAACAGAGTAGATAACTGCAAGTTATACAATGTGTACATTTGCTTTGTAGTTGGATTGCCATCTTATGATTATTTTGTAATTATTTTACTACTTGTTTTGGTTAATTTTTTGTATTGATTGTTTTTGATGCTTCTGAGTTGCCCAGGGTTTGATGGAGACAGGAAGCATCCAAATGGAATAAAGTGAATATTCCAAATAGAATCCAAATATTCCAAATGGAATCCAAATATCTCAAATGGGAAGCATCAAAATGGAATAAACAAACATTTCAAAAAAACCTAAAGCAAGTACATGGTTTTGCATGCCTTGTTATTAGACTTAATAAAGACAATAAAATGGATCAAGAAATTTTAGATATTTCAAATGCTGGTAAAAAAAGGAATAAGTAGTATGTGGTTTAAGAAAAAAGTATTGAAAAAAATTGAAAACAGCTACAGTATCTATAAAGGTGGGTTTTGTCAACCTTTGTAAATGGAAATCAGAATTTGATATATATATCCATAGAAACATAAAAGTGCAATAATAACGTGATACTTAAGAATGTCTATTTGCAAAGGGAAAAAAAGCAAAAGTGAATAGATGTTGGATAAACAGAAACTATGTAACTAGTATGAAAGAAGTACATTAAAATGGTTTGGGCTGGAGTTAAATTTCTTGGTATTCTGCTTATCCTGAAAGCAAATAGTATGAGTGTTTATGTGTATGAAAGAGAAAACAGTCATCAATTAATTCCAAATAAATTATCAGGAAATTAATTTATATCCTAGTACTGTAGTGAAAAATGGCTGGAAAAAATGGATATCACATTTTATTTCTACAAAACTGTTTGCTACAAGCAGCTTATATACCGCAATATACCCTTTTACCAATAAACATCAAGGCCTAACAAACTCCTATCAGGTCAATGTGGCAAAAGACATTAGTTTAACCAGTGACACCCAAAAACTATATATATATATAACTATGTAGGTCTTTGGTAATTCGGGTTTTCTCCCGCGTAAAATTGGAAGTGTCTTGGCGACGTTTCGACGAAGTCTCATTCCTCATCTTCAGGCTGGTGTCTCTTCGGCCTCGTGCTTCTAGGAGCAATGTGTGATCGCAGCTGTTTCTTCCTTTTAACTGCCAGTGGGGGTATGAACTGATTGGGTGGGAGCTTGGCTGTCTTCTGATTGGGTGGAGGTGTGTTCTGATTGGATGGGGGGTTGGCTGTGCTCTGATTGGATGGGGGGTTGGCTGTGCTCTGATTGGATGGGGGGTTGGCTGTGCTCTGATTGGATGGGGGTGTGCTCTGCTTGGGTGGGGGCCCTGTTGTGCTAGGATTAGTCTGAGTTGCAGGGGAATTTGAGATGGAGAGCTGCATTGCTGTAGTTTGGCTTCGTGTTCGTGGTCGTGCCACATCTTCAAGGTGGGTGTCAGTTTGCTTCACGTATGGAATGGAGGGGTTTAAAATGGCCAATGATGCAGCTGTGGTCCGGTTTCTGGTCCGCGGTCGTGCCTCATCATCGGTGCGGGTTTGAGTCTGCTTTTTGCGTGGATGTGTGGTGGGAACATCATGTGTGGTCTTCGTGAGTGTGGGTCCAGTGTCGCTCCTTGTGCTAGGGATTCGTCTGTCAATAAGGCTGGGTTTCCAAATGGCTGGTAGGCGGGAGGTATCATCTCGATTCCTCCTAGACCGAATCAACAAAGATCTCCTCACACTTCACCTCAAACTCAGCAACAAGATCCACCCCGCACTTTGGGACAAATCCAAACAACTCGCCGTCTGGAGAGCCGAAACAGAGACCACCCTCAAGACAGACACACATACCAACAAATTCCGAAGACTACAGGAACGCCAGAAACAAACCCTTCCTCCCTCACAGCCACACATGAAACAAACAGTGCATAACATCTCAGATAGGACCCTCACCAAAGCCGAAACCGATGTCCTTTCCAAAGGATTCAACTTTGCAGTCGCTCCCAAACACATCCCCACTGAAACCATTATATGCGGAGTTGAAACCAGCCTGACCAAAATCAACCCCGACGACGCTAACAGAATCAGACTCGAAATCACCAACATCCTCTGCACCAGCAAACCCCCCAAAAGCAACTTACACAAAGAGGAACAGACAGCACTAATTAACCTGAAAGAAGACACCAGCATAATAATCCTGGGAATGATTCTTTGCTGGATCTCTTCGCTGATGGGGGAGGCTTTTATTTTGGATCTAGTGGTTTTTTCCAGGTAGGTGGTGGGATCTGTGATTAGGGGTTTGTATGTGGAGTCCTGGAGCAGGTTGGTTAATTTGGTTTGGTAGTCAGATGTGTTCATAACCACCGTGGCGTTGCCCTTGTCTGCTGGTAGGATTATTATGCTGGTGTCTTCTTATATATATATAACTATATAACTGTCAAGCCCCACAGGCTCGACATACATTGGTGGGGGCCGGAGAGCACAGTGAACATTGCTAGCCCGAGCTGCCGGTGATTCACGCTGATTAACCTACCGCCGGAGGATGTTGCTTGCCGCCGGGGGGGCTGCCGGGGGGGGCAGCGTCTCGGCCGGGACTCCTGTGGCCGGTCCGCGACTATGGACCGTCTTTCCCGGGGCCGGATGTGCGATGGCGGATTTCTGTTCCCTTGCCGGCCGGCATGTGAGGGGCGGTGGTGTTAGAGGCTGGTGCAGCTGCGGGGGTGCATAGGGTGTGGGGGGGTATTATGGGCGTGTGTTACAGGGCATTTGGGTGTTAGTTGTGGGTGGGGTTGTGGGTGTGGTTGTGGGTGTATATATACGGCGCTGGATAATGTTTACGCCCAGCGCCGATTTTACTAACTCGAATAAAGGTTTGTCACTTTGTTCCTGCGTCGGCCGTTTGTTTTTTCCCGGCGGAGGACTCTGACAGTAAGTCGGCGCTGGGCGTAAACATTATATATATATAACTATAACTATAACTATATATATATAACTATAACTATATATATATAACTATATATAACTATATATATAACTATATATATATATATATAACTATATATATATATATAACTATATAACTATATAACTATAACGCCTATGTGGAGTTTGCAGCAGATATTTTTTCTATGCATCCTGAGAGAGAAATATCTGCTGCTACCTAGGATTGAACTCTCAACCTTCCAAGTGGGAAGCAACTACTAGGCCATCATGCCACTCTTAAACATAATGAAGATAATTTCATGAAAATAAGATACAAGAATAGGAAAAATATGTCTGCAAATCAGGAATGTTCTACAGCAAAATGAAGCCAACGTTATACAGCCACCATCACTACCATACACAAGCCCAGGTTATAATTAACATTAAAACATGTTTTAAAAATACGTATGAAAAAAGCTATCCTGAAGATGCTTTTTTCACGAGGCAACTGAACTTTCTTGTTTTTCTCTGAAGACTTTTGCTTCTCATCCAAGAAGCTTCTTCAGCTCTGACTGGATGGTAGGGAATGGAAAGATTTATACTCCTGCAGATAGTTGGTCATTTGCATTCTTTTAGAGAGTCGTTGAGGCCACCTGGAGGTTTATCTGTGTTGTTGGGGTCACCTGAGTAGTGCAAATGGGTGTGGAGCCTTCTTGAAACTGTTGAAAGGACTGTGTTGTAGACTGGAGATAGATGATGTCGTATCTCTTCCCCTCTGTTGAGAGAGGGCCATTCAATTTTGACATAGATGGCCTCTTTGGCCCCTCTTTCAAACCAGTGGTCCTCTCTGTCCAAAATGTGGCCTTTGCTGTCTTCAAAAGAGTGGCCTTTGTCTTTTAAATGCAGATGGACTGCTGAATCTTGTCCTATGTTGTGCCAGGAGAATGATCAAAAAGGAGCACTACCATTCAAGCAGAGTCTGGAGGATATGCCAAGGATCATAATCATGAAATAAAACTTTAGTTGTGTTTAGTGGACAACCAGAAATCAAAGATCAACCTCATTTTTTTAAACTTTAGTTATGATTAATGGACAACCAGAAATCAAAGAAACAAATCCAAGAAAAAAAAAGTACTCAAAGTACTAATGATCAGGCTCCTATTATTATACTGTGGACATTTCAAAATGAGGCCAAGTTCCTTTAAGTACAAAAAAAAAAAGAGGACAGCCAATGGCAAGGTAGATGGATTCAATTATGACAGTACTGAATACACCATTAAGATATCTAAAAGATCACTCTAGAAAATATTTATGTGGTCCTTAAGAGTCATCAGCAACTTGACATCACTCAAGGACTCATGGAAATATGTTTACCCTAACTATATATTTACTGGAGTTGTACTGTGGTTAATCAAAAAGAAAAATGAGTTTTCAAATCCTCTTCATATCACAGAAAAAATAAAAAAATATAAAGCTGAGATTAAGTTCATCCTTGTATTGTGACACCATTGTTCAGTCTTATGTCTGAACTAACTCAAACTTGAATGTATGTATCAAAAGCTGGAATGATGATTTAAAATAGTGCCAAAAATATAGAGAAACAGTGTTCATATGGCATCCTGAATCACAAACCAACCACATTTTAACCTAGTAAATTGTTAAACTCATGAGGTTCTATTAACACCTAGTGCGTACTGTGCATTTCATGTATAGCCAAGAAACTGGATTCCCTAAACTTTGGTTAAACTAAAAGTGCCATGCAAAGATAGCATCAAAAGAGGATTATCGTTCTATCTGTAATACAGATATTTTCTCCTCTAGGTCCCTATGTGGGTTCTGAGCTGCATCAGGGGTCCCCAACCACCGGTCTGTGGACCAGTACCAGGCTGTGGTATGCCAGCAACCGGTCCGCACAAACAAGCAAAGCCCCATCCGTAGGATGCAGGCAGCACACACAAAACCACACACTCTCCGGTCCGTGGAAAAACCTTTCTCCACGGAACCAGTCCCTGGTGCCCAAAAGGTTGGAGATCTCTGTATTACACAACCTTCAAAGTAAAGTAAATTCTATTTCAAGGAGTATTAAAAACAAAACAAAGCAAAATCCTAATGTTCTTTTTCTCAGTCTTCCAAGTCATTATTCAAGGTAAGAACCTGGATAAGGAAGAAACATTTTAGACTTTTAACATTTTATTTGGAATTGAAACCGTTTCATCCATCTGCAGTTGATTTCCTGTGTGGCAAAAGGCTGCAGGCCTTCTACTAGATGCAAACATTACAGACGCCTCCTACACACTTACTAGTTTTTTTAGACTGAGAAGGTGCTCCCAGCGGCCATGCCGTTCTTGGAACAGAGACTCCACTGATCTTCTAATATCTTTGGCGCAGACTTCCCAAAGCCATAAAAAGTCCCTCTCCAAAAGTTTAAAAAACACCATTACCCGCTTTATGATTAAAACAGTAAGTTATAGTAAGGGATTTTTCTCCCCTTCTTCCCTCTTGCTGGAAAGTTATACTACACAAACAGCAAACAGCAATATTTTCTTTCATACTTGTAGAAACAAACATTGCCATAACAAAGTAAGCCATGGATGAAATTAAAAAAAAAAAAAAGAGGCTTTCAAAACTTTCCAAGGTATTCTTATACTCTGCATGATAGGAGAGAAGCTATTGTGTCTATTTATTTGTGTGGTAGTTTGAGAAAAAAAACATAGTTCAAGATTCTTGGCTCCGATGTTGAGATAGTCTGGTAGACTTTCTGCAGGCAAGAATATAAAAGAACAAAACAACAGTTCTTTAAGATTAGATTGAAGTTCTACTTGGCCTCGCATCCTGTTTTGAACAATTGTCAATTAAAGGCCCCTAAGAGGTACGCATTCTCTTTTTCTTGTGATAAACAAGAAATCATTATGGATATACTAGCACTTCCTCCTCAGCCTCTTTCTCTATACAGGTAGTCCTTGACTTACAACAGTTCGTTTAGTGACCGTTACAACGGCACTGAAAAAAGTGACTTATGGCCATTTTTCACACTTATGACCATTGCAGTATCCCCACGGTCACATGATCAAAATTCAGACACTTGGTAACTGACTCATATTTATGACAATTGCAGTGTCCCGGGATCATGTGATCCCCTTTTGCGACCTTCTGACAAGCAAAGTCAATGGGGAAGCCAGGTTCACTTAACAACCGTGTCACTAACTTAACAACTGCAGTGATTCACTTAACAACTGTGGCAAGAGAAGTTGTAAAATGGTGTAAAACTCACTTAACAACTGTCTCACTTATCAACAGAACATTGGGCTCAATTGTGGTCGTAAGTCAACGACTACTTGTATTGATAAAGGTTGATAAAAAAAATTATAAGAATTAACAAAAATAACCAATGCAGAAGGAAAAAAGCCCTGCCTTGCTCATTACTGGGACTTATTATTGCCCAGCTAGTATGGGTTTTATTGGGGTTCATGAAGGGAAACAGTTTGCCATTTCAGTTTCCCTAGCTCCAAACCATGGTTTTGCATAACGCTCCTAATGTTTCATTTGCCCCAATTCTTTTACCTCCCAAATAGCTTGTGAATTTCATTCTTCAAACTGGTTCTCAACCTTTTTTTCTACCAGTAGTTTCTTGTTCCTCTTAACTGTATCATGAGCTATTTCCATGCCTTCATGCACAGAAGCTTTTCATGGCTTGATCGTTTTCTCTCCACTTTTTCCTAACCCAGCATTCATCTCTGTAACTGATCACATCTTGCCTATTCACTCTGTTCTCTTCTTAACTAAAAAACTATTTAGAATAGCAGCAGGAAGTGTCTGACTGGAACAAAAGTGTGTCAGATTGCCCAGTAGACACAATTCTACAGCTGCATTATATTTTATGCCCAGTATGCAAGAGGCTTTAATATAAAAATGTCAATGCCCACCAAAAAAAAAACCCTATACAATCTTACAGAGAACTTCAAAGCAACTTGTCCAATGAAATCATTATTTAAATGTTCATTGCAACTGGGAATTTATTGGGAAATACACTGTACAACTCATTTAAAAAGCAAAACCCAATGCTTATATCATAACAGAATGGATGTGTGCATAAACGTTTTGGCAGCCCAATTCTCAAACTAATTCCCAGTTACAATCCCAGAGAAAAAAATAAAGCTTGTGATACCAGGATTAGGATGGGAATCGTTACCAACAGCATATCCAAATTGAAATAAGCACTATGTTTCATACTCATGAGCTCTACTCAGCCTATTATGGCAATGCACTGTATACCTGAAGCAGTGCACCCATGTTTTAAAAAATCATCAACAAATCCAGTCACTACTATTTTCAAGCAAAGCATAACTAAGCCATGCACTTCCTAAACCTTTCTCACATTTTATGAACTATAATGATTTCACAATAACTTTATAGGCCCCAAAGCATTCACAATAGATATGATTTTATTGTATCAAACTCACATTTGCATTGATATTTCCATCTAGTTTTCTGGTATTCTATACCAACATAATATTTTTTTTACATATTTACGTTCTGCACCATTCAGGCTGGTGCAGCAAGCCTTTTATGAGTTCTGAATGTAATACACTACAAATTGTTCTCACCTATTGAAATAATATTGCTTTCACTGAAGCTTCCGCTCTGAATTCCCAACCATATTTCTGAAGTGGTTCCACTTTAAATGAGGTACACATGAAAAATGACATGTTATGCTTCCATTTAATTCATATTACTTTTGTGCGAAACCTGATTGAAGATGGATCTCCTAAAGAGGACATCAAATCTTACTCTTAAAGCAATATGTGTAGTTTGATACAGCTCCCCTTTCAAAGAGCCAGAAAAAGACACACTATGGAATGAAAATAAACATGAATTATATAAATTGTCAGTTTTCAAAATATAGTCATATAGTCATGATAGTCATCATGAAGCCTAAAATACTTTCATCATGAAGAGAAGTTGATATATAATTTATAAAGACATGATATTACTCTATATCCTGCCTGATATTATCAAAAGTTCTATGCAAAATATTTAAAATAACTTTTACCAGCAAAGATAGCCAAATGTACCGTTTAATATAAATTCAAGACTCCTGAATATCATAAAATTAAGTCAGAAGGCAGCTATAACCTTCCCCTTTCCAACCACAATTACTTACATATCCCATAGCTGCCATTTCCAGATTTAACTTTACTACAAGCAAATAGGAATCCATTATAAATTTAGCCAGAGGATAGCACCACAAGCAGTTGTGGAAATCTGAACCACAAGCCTTAATAACTAAAGGCTGTGCACTCTGTATATAAAAAGGAAGACATGAGAAAATGTCTTATAATGTTTGTAGTATTTTATTATAAAAGACTGCATTCTAGTTAAATGTTTGGCTCATCACGTGTACAAATATTTATTTGCTATGAATTAACATAAAGCATTGTAGGAAGGAACTGAAAAAGATCTCAAAGCCTTTCTGTGAATTTCTCCTTGAAAAAAAGACATCACTATTTTAATTTCAGTGTACAATAAATACTGCAAGTGATGGTTACTGCAGCTTTCATACACCCACTTTCCCTCTGCAATATCCTATATTCACAAGTCTGTTCATGGGAGAAGGTCTTTTTTAGTCCAAGACCTACAATTGGCTTTTAATTAGTATATCAAAAGGCAAATGAATAGGTCCAAAAAGTGACCAGGTTCAGCTCAAAAGCATTTAGAACAGGGGTGTCCAACCTTAGGCTGTTTAATACTTGTGAATTTCAACTCCCAAAATTCCTCAGCCAGCATGGGAGTTGAAGTCCACAGGTCTTAAAAGTTGCCAAAGTTAGACACTCTTGATTTAGAATGTAAAGCAAACACAAATTATAAATATGTACTCAGAAGTAAAACACACAATACATTTTAATGAGATTTCATTTTTTCTAAATAAAAATGTCAAAGCTTAAGCATTTCAAAGAGAAAACTCTTAGTATCACAACTTCAGAAGCAAGCCCATTAATAATTACTTTATACCGCCTACCTATTGTAATGTTTCTCTTTATGTTCTCACTTATGTGTCTGAGTTTTCATAATCAGCTAAGTCAAGTTTGAGCCTAAATTTGAAAGAAACTGCACTCAAGTAAGAACATATGAATTGGCTTGATCTTGAAGAGAAGGCCTTGCTAAACATATGGGAAAAATGGTTCTCCACATTCTCCTGGGCAGATGACCAATCCGTTTCCCATTGCTGATACCTGAAGATAAAGACAGATGAAACAGATGAAAAGTTAGCCTCTTCCCTATACAGAAAAGTCAAAGCTACAAGGGAGCAGAACATCAAGTTCTTCTAAAAAATATGTTCCAAGCTTGTTGCAGTCACAAGAAGGAGCCCCTTATATAGTAGGAATTTGATACTTATTTTTTATTTGCCATCTAACTCTCAGTGACTTTAGGAGGTTAAATCTGACACAGTCTGGAATGAAACATTCCAGAGAGCTCCAGAACCCATTCAGAACATGATTTTCCAAGGTTGGTGTCCTTCTACTATTTCCAAATCAGATAACTAACTTCCATAAATGACTGAGCTGCTTCTGGAATAACATGGTCTAGAAGAGGTATGGCATGGCCCAGTGAGGAAACAGAACATTCCAGAGTTCTCCTAAAAGTCAATCGGAATAGAGAGCTGGGAGGGACCTTGGAGGTCAATTAGTCCAACCCCTTGCTCAAGCAGGAGACCATATACCCTTTCAAACGGGTGCGGTCCCAATCTCTTCTTGAAAGCCTCCAATGATGGAGCACCCACAACTTCTGGAAGGCCTCCGAGATGCGCTTCTTATCAGTTCCCCACAATCAGATTCCCACGACCGGGTCACCTGCTTTCTATGCCACCCAGGGCCATAAACCCAATTGCAAACCAGGCAAGTGTCACCTCTCCTTTGGCTCCTGGGTCCTCTAAGTCAATCCCATGGCTGGCTGGTGGGGGAGGTGATTCAGACATTCCCCCTGGATCGTGGCACCCGCCGCAGCGGCCCACAGCGGGGAATCTCCAGGGGAGGAGATGGAGCGGAGCTGAGCTGAACCGGCCTCTCTCTGCCTGCACTGGGTTTTTTCCTCCACCCTCTTTTGGGGACACCCCACTCACCACCTGCCTCCCAGCCTTCCCAGGAAAGAAAGCCTTTCGGACACACAGGTTCACGCTTTCCCACGATCCCCAATCTGGGTAACTCAATCCCGGCTCTTCAATTAGCCTCGCCCTTGCCGCCTCCAGAGGGGGGCTCGGAATGCGAGACGAGAGAGAGTACTTCTTCCTAGAGAGGCAACATTCTAGTAGCCTCCCACCTCTCCTGCGCCCCTTTAAAAGGTGTCTACAGCCCCCCCACACTAGTGTACCATTGTTGAAATAGTGAATGCTACATATCCTACTTTGTACAGTTGCACTAGCCTTTGTTGCACCTATTCTGGTGTCATCTATTTATACTTAGCACATGGACTGCAGAATTTGTATGTGGCAGTTACCTGATCATTTGTGAAGAGAAGTGAAAGGACAGGAAAAGTTGGAAGGCACAACCAAATTGAAGACCTCACTCAGATTCCATTTCATATCTCAGGAGATTAAGTTCAGTCACTCAGCTAAGCTGAACATGAGCCATCAAACAAAGCATTGGCAAGAGAAGAGATTTTCAAATCCAAGCTTTACTTTTGTGGTTTCGCCAGTTTATTTGATAACCAGAAATGTTCCACTGCCACACAGGTACATATCATATCCAAAGTACAAAGGGAAAATGAACAAGGGATTAATGGGAAGCATTTGGTTCCTAGCTACCTTATTACACGATTACTTTAGAATCCGTGCTTACTAGTCTCATTTACAGTGCAATCCTAGACGTCTGCTCACAAGCAAATAACATTGCTTATACTCAGATAAATGGGTACAGAGCTGTAACTTTAGAGTTCAAACCAAACTGGAAACTATTTACATCAGTCCAGCATCACCACAAGTAAACAGTCATTGTCTGCAGATTTATTTCCAAATTTTCTGCAAATATGTGAGGACTCTACTTGACATATCATTAATATTTCTATCATTATTTTAAGTTCCCACATGCTGTCAATAACTTGGTTTGACTCTCAATCACTGATGATTTTTTACAGTTTTGTCCACTAGATGGCCAGTGGAAAACTGTCAACTTCACCACAAATTCATTGGAAAGTAGCATAATCAGTAATTAATGCTACGGCTTTGAACATACAGTACAGTGAATGAAGGTAATCGTAACTACAAATGAGTCATGCTTCTGGCATAACATCCAAGGGGAAATATCTTTTCTGCCATGTTACCTAATGTTTTTTTTTTAAAAATGGACTCATAAGATCATGATATCAATGAGTAATCAGAAAAAAAACTAAGAAGTCTTCTTAGAAACTATTTAGCAGAAAAAATAAAACTATAGGTATTAGTCTGGTTCAGGCATCACAGAAAATAAGAAATTGGCCGTAACAGGTTCCATATTTGTATTCCATCTCTGAAACTTATTCTTGTATACTCCAATTCTCTTTTAGGAGGTGTAAAATTCATCAGTTGGGGAACAAAAAATTCTAGACAACTCCACAAAGTTCTGCCTTCCTGTGCTGCTCTGGGAATAGTTAGGCATTTTAATATTTCTGCAAAAGAAAGATGCATGTGTGGATGAATACATGGCATTTTCTTCAAAACAAGAAGAATTCAATACACATCAGCAGAGGGCCTGGCCCACTTATACTCTGAAAGCAGCTGTATCGCTCTACTATCCCTTCATATTCAGTGTATAAAAGAGATAACCTGAATCCCTTTTTAGTTTGAGCCTCGGAAAAAATAGATGGCCATTTATAACAACTAAACTTTTAAAATGTTAGTATAGTAATAATCATAGCTCCAAAATGGTGGGCGGAGCTAAAAGAAACAGCAATTAGCTTGAGATTGTTCAATGAATTCATGGGTGAACTTATTCTTCTCAAATGTCATGTTGTACTTGCTAAGCACAGTAACTGTTCTGCACACAAACCTATTTCACATGTACTAGTAAGCAGTGCATGCCACGTCCCCACAACTATTTCCTATAGGAGTGCATCCATCTTTCATTTTCCATGTGTCAGGTAATGTATAGGGTTCTTGGCCATATACATAGTGAAGTAGAAGGATTCTATACATTAACTGTTTGTGTCAGTAAAAGAGTGCTTTGAATCCATGCTATATTCCAGGAAACACAGCCTTAAGCCATCCATACTGACACTGATAATAAAGTGCTGTGACCCAAAAAAACAAACCACATTGGTTTAACAAAGTCAAAATCAGAATCAGAATAACAGAGTTGGAAGAGACCTTGTAGGTCATCTAGTCCAACCCACCACCCAAGCAGGAGACCCTACACCAGTGATGGTGAACCTTCTAGAGACCTAGTGCCCAAACTACAACCCAAAACCCACTTATTTATCACCGGGTGCCAGGTGGGCGTGGCTGTGGTGGTCATGGCAGACTGGGGGGGCGAGGCCAGGGGGGCAGGGGCCAGTCCCTCGCCATCTCCGGGGCACAGCACGCGTGCCCACAGAGAGGGCTCTGAGTGCCGCCTCTGGCACGCGTGCCATAGGTTCACCACCACTGCCCTACACCATTTCTGGACTGCCATTCTGGACTTGCCATCCAAGTTTATGGAATCCATGGGTTGCAACCCCAATCTGGCTTGCAAGGTTTCTTCCAGTCCTGTTCTCATTATTGCTGTGCTTTACCTGCTCATTTTCCCCTGTAAGAATGGCGGGTCATGGATAAAAGCATCAAGAACTATTATTCCTGCACATATAAACCCAAAAGTAGAATCCATTTCACTCACACCTTACTTTTTGCATCTGAAAGGGGAGGACAGGATAAAGCAGAATTGACCCTTCCAACACTCCTTTCACTTTAACAGCCTTAAGAATTATCATTTTTTAAAGATTCTTCCTCTCCGAGTGCCATGGAGATTTTTTTTTTAAAAAAAAATGAAATCTTTGCAGTTTGATACCTTCGTTTCTTCCAATAGAATTTCACATCATTTACAGTCTACACATAATATCTGAAACATCAAGATTTCTTAGAAAACTTAGCAGTCATGATCTAGCTTTAGCTCACTGCTTCCCAAAAAATTCATTGGATGTTGTATCCCATTTCTGAAGATCAATTAGCAAACATTGAAGTTATTTCTCATCTTTACCCAACTGTTTTTTTACACAATTCACAACAAAAGGAGAGAGCTTATTTCATTAAACAGAAAACTAATCATTAAACAATGGTAAAAAAGTAAGAAGCTGAAAAGTTTGAGATATATTGCACTATCGATTTCTGAAATGAATGAGGCAACCAAGTCTTGGCTAGAATTTTAGAACGATAAGTTTAAAAAGACAGACTGACTTCAAGAAGCGGTAGGGCTGAATATTTATAAAATATTACTGAATGGAATCTGAAAATGACTTTTGTTATCAAAAGAAAAAGAACATGAGAAACAGCCAGCTGTCTGGCCAATTATTTTAACCACAGAATAGATATAAGATTTGTTTACAACACAAAAACATTACAAAAATGTAGTCTAGACAAATCAACAGGTGGTGATTCTCCAATGCTTGGACAACCAAGGGGAGTTTATTCAAACCACCTTTTAAAAGAATTTCCCCTCTTAAAAGCTGCAAGTTTTTCTTGAAACAAGTTCAAGGGAAGCATGCTGAACACAAATCAAAGAAGCTGCTTAAATACAACCTGGAAGAGTAGTTACTTTAAAAAAAAAAACACACCAGCTGGTAGTATTTAAACAGTGCCTGTCTCCTTCTCCAGATTTCAGCAGTCTTATAGCCTAGCTAGCACAAGGCAACAATTTCCCCACAGCTTTCATGCACAGAAAAGAAAATCAAAGGAACACAGATGCTCATTCCAAGAAGAAATATATTATTTACCTGATTTTCAAGAGGGCTGTATAAATCTTCGGTGCACCCCTGCTCTTGGTACTACTATACTTCACAGGCACATCCACACCAGTATATGAATAAGATATGCACACCCCTACCAGCAGTCACAAATTGCCAATACACACCTGTCACATGCACCCACTCAAGCCACCTGCTGGCAGCCCTTGGCTTCTCCCAGGATATTCCTGGGAAGCAGAGCCAGCAAAATCTTTACACAGCAGCGTGCGTGTGTGCACAAGCCAACCGAAGGGCCGGAGAGGCGGAGAGAAAGGCAAGTGTAAACAAAATCTATTTCATCCTTACTTCCAGCATAGCACCGCGCAGAAAAATCCCACGGTGAGAGCCAGCTGCTTTCTTAGCCTTTTAAACACGCCCAGCGTTAAAAGGGCTTTGAAAGCGCTGCACGGCGGCTCGAAGCCGGTTGCCGAGCCGCTCCAGGGGTAACCAGAGACACAAGGCGACTCCGGGCGCGCAACTTTTCTGAACTCGGCGAGCTTTCGTGCCCGCCTGCAGCCCAGAAGCGTTGGACCCGGGTGTGTGCAGTTTCAACCCTTACCGTTTACCAGCCCTTCGTGTGAACGAGCCTTAGAAGGGACTTAAGGGAATCAGCGATGCTGTAGATATAAGAACAATAAACCGAGAGGCTGGGGAGCTGGGAAAGAGTCCCACCCCTCCCCAGACAGAAACACACAGGTGTCGTCAATCGCCGCCTCTTCACGCTACATTTCTGCCGGTCCCGCTGGCTTTGTCTGGCCTCTCTCCCCGGTTCCAGCTAGTTTAAACTCTAGTCAATCAACGCTGGGTCCGCGATAGCTCGGAAGCGTTGCTCCCCGGGCAAAGCAGCTGCAGGAACAATGCCGACCCCACCCACCCCCCCGTTACACACACACACACACACACACACACACAGGCGCGCTCCATCTCAAGAAACAATGGGGCGATCGCCGCCGCCGCTGCTCAGGAGTCGCCAACTCTCGAGTAGCGCATCTCAAGAAGAGTCAGGTGGAGCAGGATCAGCACCCTCCTCCTTCCTTCCTTCTCCCCCCCCCGCAAAAAAGAGGTCGGGGAAGAGGAGGGGGACCGAGAAAGAAAGGAGCAAGCAGATTAGCCCCATTCTCGACCACCTCCAACAACCACGCACCGCGGTTACTTACCAGCGGGGCGGGCGGGCGGACGGCTGCAGACGGTCCCGAGCTGAGAGCTGCTTTCGCCACTAATCCCGAATGCACCCGAAAGATCCCGCTGCTTAATTCATTGAGAAGAGCGGAGCGGGGATCGGGAGCACCCAACGGCCACCCCACAGCCAGACGCCCCTCAGTTTCGCCCCGGAGCTTTTGCAGGGCGCCCCCTTCCCTTCTCCCAGCGCCGTCCTCCTCCCTCTCCCCCTCTGATGCTAGCGCGGCCGCTTGGAAGATTCCTCCCCCCTCTCCGACTCCGCCGGGGGCGGCGGCGGCTCTCCTGCCTTTGCCGGGTTGGCCCCTCCTCGGGGAGGGCTCGCTTCGCCTGCGGCTGCAGCTGGAGCTCGCGCGCGGCGGGCGGAGAGGCCGAGTAAAGCACCCGGACTCGCCTGGGGAAGCCCAGCCGGAGGGAGGGAGGCAGGGAGGGGTGGTCGCCGCCTCGAGGGAAACGTTTTGAGGCACGCGCGACTACAACTCGGCTGCCGCTTCTCCGCGCTTAGTTCAGGTCCTGACTTCGTTGGGTTGGCCGAACTCCCCCCTTCCTCTTCTGGGAAGCTCCTCCCAGGCTTAATTTGCGGCGGTTCCGAGGTTTCAGTGAAAACGCGCCCTCTGTACTAACCCCGCGCGCCGGGCGGCTTTTTTTTTTTTTTTTTTTTAAACTTCCTCCTCTCTTTCAGACTCGGCGAGGTGGAAATGATTCAACAGGTTCAGCCGCGGAATCTCTGCTGCATGAGCAGCTGGGGACACGATTTATAGGTATCCTATCAATGCGGGCGGCCCTCTCTCGTTTCCAGAGAGAGAGGTGTTTTGCCTTGGTGTTTTCTCCAGGCCCAAGCTGGCCTTTGAGCAGCCTTTGGCCCACAGAAGAGGGGGGGGGGGAGAGAGAGAGATGAAAATGCAGTTGTTAAGGGAAATGGTAGCTACCTTAATGAATGCAGAAATCATGACCGTTCTTTCATACATTTATTATTTTCCTCCTCCTGTTGCATTAAGCATTACGATTAAATGGAAGTTTTTGTGGAGCCACAGTTTTGAACACCTTTTTTTTTTTAAACCAAAAGGCCTCCTACCTTATGCAGGTAGAAAGGTGGGGAAGGGGAGTCACCTTAGGCTTTATTACTGTATGAACACTGCTGCTTTAACCTTTGCACTGCAATTCTCCCCATTGCTTGTGGCCCTTTAATCTGCAGGATTTTATAAAGTTCTGCAAAGTGTGCAAACTCAAAGGTACAGGTAGTCCTCGACTTACAACAGTTCATTTAGTGACCAGAGTTACAATGGCACAGAAAAGAGTGACTTATGACCACTTTTTTACCCTTAACAACTCTTGCAGCATCCCCTTGGTCACGTGATCAGAATTCAAACAGTTGGCAACTGACTCCTGTTTATGACAGTTGCGGTGTCCCGGAGTCATGTGATCCCCTTTTGCAACCTTCTGATAAGCAAAGTCAATGGGGAAGCCAGATTCACTTAACAACCGTGTTACTAAATAACTTCAGTGATTCACTTAACAACTGTGGCAAGAAAGGTCATAAAATGGGGCAAAATTCACTTGACCAATGTTTCACGTAGCAACAGAAACTTTGGAGTCAATTGTGGTCGTAAGTCGAGGACTACCTGTATTCACAGCCCTGGGTTACTTTTTAATTTGCAAGAACTAACATTTAAAACCAAAGTTGAACTTTTGTTTCCAATAGAAGAAAATATCTGTAGCTCAGGGCTGAACTGTGGGATCCTTGGTGCTCTTTGAGCTTTTTTTTCAAATTTGTTTGTGTGAATCATCAGTGGAAGCAAGTCCAGGTTTATATCCACTTATATCACGGGTGTCGAACTCAATTGTGTCACGTGACATATCGTGATGTTTTTTTATCTTTGCGGAACGGGTGGGCGTGGCCTGCGTGTGATGCATCCGGCCCGTGGGCCGCCAATTTGACACCCCTGACTTATATCCTTAGGAGGTAAACATACCTATGTGGTTAAAGGGTAATGCCCAGGGAGAGAAGGAAGTGATATGCATGATTTATAAGAGATCGTAAGTGTGCTGACATCATTATTCTCCTGTTGTACCTGGTTCCCTCTTGGGAAGAAATAGAGAGTAGCCATTTTAATAGAAATTAAATTCAAGTAATTTTGTTCTTACGACTGTAGTAAAAATGATTGCAAAACTGAGTCCAGTCTCATGATGACTCAGCTTAAAACCACAACAACTACCAAGATTTTTTTCACGGACTCTATGGGTCAAGATATTAATGATATGTTACATTGTTCTTGCTCTTCATCAGTTCTTGAACTTATTATCTAGAAATATAAAAGAAGTGATACTATGGTCACTTGAACACAATTATCCAGAAATATAAAACAGATTCTAGGAATTCTAAGACAAGTCCATACTTACTAACCAGATTTTCTTGTACTCCTTATTAATCATTTTAGTTCCAAGAGATCGTCTTGCTGTCCTCCTGTGCCAGCTATCTACCAAATTCCCATCTACCTTTCTTCAATCATTGACTCTTCACTCATCATGACAGCTGATTATCAGATTTAGCATGTCCCAAAGCACAGATCAAAATGGTTAAGGAGCAGTATCTTAATCACAATTTATAACAGAGTTTCCCTACTAATTTGTTCACTTTAAGCTTGGTTCTTAATGTTATTCACAACCTCACATTAATCTAACATTTGCCTGTAGACACCAAGTTAGGAGAATAGAATGGTTCCAATGTTGTTGTTTTTTCTCTCCCCCCCCATTTCATTACTGCAGTGAAGTGAAGACAGAAATAGGGTAGGGGGGGATTAACAATGACTCATAGAACTAACTTCAATCAGTTCACCAATGAATAATTAAAAACCTGTGAACTATTAGCCAATCTGTGCAGACCTGGTAGCTCTTTGGGATTTGCACCTCATGACAACCTTCAAAGCTTGATTGTAATACATGTGGTAGTAAGGTAGTCATGTGTAAAAACAATTTTCCTTGGTCTGCAGACATAACTCTCATGTCCTTGCCTCTCTCTTTATGCCTCTGAGTCAATTTTTGAATCCTGGCAACAGCCCGGACTAGTCCCTGAAGTTTTCTACACAAGTGATTAGAAAAGGCAGTATGCAAAAGTAGACTGGCACTTTGTAATTCCTCTCTGGACAAGGAGAGGCCTTGAGATTGCTCACAAGTGCTCCAGAAAGTTGCTCCTTGCAGGGAGACCAAAAGGTGACAATTTCCAGTATATTGGGAGCTCTGGGAAATGAGGGAAGCCTCTTTTCCCTCAAACCACAGTCAGCATCTTTTTTAAAGGACCCTGGCTGGCTCTTCATTCTGGTGCAATCGTCATCAGCTCCGCTTTTAGCTGAGCAATCTTCAGTTCATCATTTCTTCCTCCGAAGTTGAATTATCTCTTTTATCAGGTGGGATTGGCATGTTTCAGTACACTTATTTTCTCCACTAGACTGCTTGTTAAGAAAGTTTTAAGGGCCACACCTCTTGCTTCATCATACTCTAATGAAATGTGATCTATTAACAGATAGAAACTTTAAGAGCAAACAGTTCCACCAGTTTAACAATCTTGAAAGAGTAAAGTCCGTCACAACTAGAATTAAGTCAGGGAGTTATGAGACACTGATGTAAGATGATAAATAGTTTGATCAGCAGCACCTCTTTGTAATGCTGAGGATTCATTCATTTTCATTTGAACCACGTGCCTGACTACATTGAGCAGGAATGGTGTAAAATAGCAGAGTGCAAAGCGGCCTGTTGACAAATTCAAAAAGGAGAAACTGCTGAAGAGCTGCTTCCAGTCGCTCTTGACATTGGCCATGCTGGCTGGGCCAAGTCAGAACTGGAACACAGTAAATTCTTCAATGTTTGCTATAGTATATATTCAATGAGTGCCAATTGGTGTGACGATTGAGACATCAGACTAGAAACCCAGAAGCTGTAATTCTAGTCCCCACCTTAGCACAAAGCCTGCCGTGTGACTTTGGGCCAGTCACTCTATCTCAGCCCTAGGAAAGGAGGCAATGGCAAAGCCACTTCTGAAAAACCTTGCCAAGAAAATTTCAGGGACTTCTCCAGGCAGTCTCTGAGAATCAGACACAATTGAACGGAAGAGGAGGAAAAATATGTTAACAATACCATTTAACGGTGCCCTATAACATAAGTTCCATGGTGAAATACAGGAACTGTCTTGTCCTACAGTAGTGAGTAGGCTGGCTGGAGACAATGGGAATTGAAGTCCAGATATTTAAGGATCCTAAGCTGGGAAGGCTTAGTATCCTCAAGATACTAACTCTTAGGGTCTAGAAATGACTAACCAAGTAGACAATACTGCAGTAAAAATAATAATAATAACGTTGGAAGGGACCTTGGAGGTCATCTAGTCCAACCCTCTGCTCAGGCAGGAAACCCTATTAGCTGGAAAGAAACACAGAAACATTCTGAATAGTACTCTGAGCCTATCTTTTCTATAAACAGTGCACTCAAACTGCTCTGGCAGGTTAACTTGAAGCCAGTTTAAGAAAAACCTGCCTGGAATGAGACACTTTGGCAGTAGCTTACAAGGGATTCAGTTCAGGCTATCCCAGACCCCCCACCCCACCCCACAACTCCCCTGCTTATGCTGCACCATCCCAACTTTCTGTTCAAATTGGCAATTGCTTTCCTTTCTAGGGGCAATATAACATTAAATACAATTAAAATGTCCAAATGCACACAAATGCAGGCACAACAACCAGCTTTAAAACATACATTTTTTTTCTTGCAATTTTCCTGATTGGGTTTAGTAAAGATCTCTGCAACTCGTATTGGGAGTTGCATAGTAGTTATGATATTTGCCTAACATACAGACTGCAGGAAAAAACTATGTATACTTCCATTGGGCTTTTAAAAAGAAAGAAAATGTCCAATCATTTGAGAAAGAAGGTCTTCATCCCATCTGCCAAACAGCCAGCTGGAACTGATGAAACGAGGCATTGGTGAACGTCTTTTAAAAAAGCAAAACAGAATGGTATATATATCAAGTAAAGAGAAACAAAAGAAAATAATTCTGCCAGCTTTCAAAGGAGTATGACATTGTACATACTTTGTAGGACCACTGTGCTATTATGTTGTAGCAGAGATGAGAGAATTACAGGGCAGTAACCATTGACTCAAGTAGCTGCTGCAAAATTCAGTAGGTAGCCTGGAAGAAAGTAAAGTACACCAGGAAAACTGTACCACAACATTTCAACTAACACAAGCTGGAAGAAACTACTGTAAACTTTGAGCAGTTGATCTTTAGTAGAGTTGGGATTTTTTAAAAATACTTTGCATTGTACTGGGAAAAGCCACATTTGGCACTATTGGGCTTATTATCTAAGGAATAGGAAGCTTTAAGAGCTGGGATTTTTTTTAAAAAAAAAACCTGATAATTAAACATCTTCAGAAGTTTTATAAAGAAATCCTGCTTCTAAACTGGGGAAACCAATTTGCTATCTGAGCTGCACTGATACTTCAGAAGTGTTATATTGTAATACCTGTTAGCCTAGCCCAGTGATGGCGAACCTTTTAGAGACCCAGTGCCCAAACTGCAACCCCAAACCCACTTATTTATCGCCGGGTGGTCGTGGCAGACTGGGTGGGCGGGGCCAGGGCAGCGGGGGCCAGTCCCTCGCCATCTCCGGGGCACAGCACACGTGCCCACAGAGAGGGCTCTGAGTGCCGCCTCTGGCACGCGTGCCATAGGTTCACCACCACTGGCCTAGCCACTAAAATCAACAAGAAAGGTCTTTGGAGCTATAGGAAAATCATACACAGGTTACCTAATCCCTTTTCTTACACATCTATTGAGAGAAGTGTTGCATAGTTACTTTCAAAAATAAATATTACTATATATACTTGTATATAAACCCATCTGCAGATAAGCAGACCCTCAATTTTTAAAAAAACAAAAATACTATGAGTAATGTGCTACCCATGAATAAGGTGACCTACACAAATATGACCAAAAGGTATTACCGTATATATTCATGGATAAGCCCATTTATGAATATGCAGAACCCAATTTTGGGGATGAATTCTCAGCTTATTTGTGAGTTTATACAATATATTAAAAATAAATATGAGCCAGAAAAAAATAGTTATCTAGTCTTTTAGTTGTTAAGACCACTGTTCTTGCACAAAAGCAGAGGAAGTTAAATACTATACCTGTAAGGATTTTTAAAAAAAATTGGAGACTCTTGTAAGTACTCATAAAAGGCTTTCTCCATAGGTAACTGGTTGCTCTCATAATAGTTTTAAGCAATTATCCCTAATAGCAGTTTCAGTGGTCATTCATCCAGAACACCTTAATATATAATCATAGTCTTCACTAGCTTAACTCTTAAAGGAAAACCATCTGAATTTGTATTTTTATAATAAAAATGTGCCTCTCAGCTATGCAGCACTGCAGTAAAATTAGCTGAATTGTTTTAAACTATCGTGTAATAGCCAGCAAAAAGTAATAAGCCAAAGCAATACATTGCCCAAATTTATTGTCTTCAGAGAAGCCCCAAGCAATTGTGGCTCTTGAACCCCCATCTTCTTGTAAATAATGAGGATCTACTGCAACAGAAAATGTACCATAAAGTCAATTTTCCCAATTTAATAGCCTCCATATGTGGACTGATGGCCAAAGTGGCTGATAATTCTGAGAATTTTCTTTCCGTATGTTCAGTTAAATATGTTCTTCTGTCTGCCCTATCCCTACTCAGATTGCTGGTTACTTTCTGGTTTTGTTCTCATTGGATTGTCAACAGGAAAAGCAAATGCTGAAAGTAGCATTGCCTCGATGTGATATGAGTTCTGCCTCTTTTCTATATGCATTGTGATGTTATACAACATACAAAACTGGCACAGCTTGCATTGCAATGGTGATACTTTCATCCATTTGCATTGTTGATCCTTTGTGTTTGTGACCTCTGCTATAAGCCAGCTCCTGAATAAGAGGTATCTACAGAGCTGAAATTAATTGCCCTACCAGCAAGAAGCTAGACAGTTACTGCTTTTAATTTCTTTTGATTAAAACATTCAGTGGAAGCATGCTAAATGGGTAAAATTGCTACAGATCAGCTCTTTCTCTTTGCAACACATAGAAAGATTGTGATGTTCTTCTGGGGTAATTCATATAAAGATTTTTGCCCTAAAAATGATTGAATGGGTTTATTTATTTGGTTATGTTGCTGAAGATTGAGACTGCTCTGCTATGTCTCATTTGCAAAGGTATAGTAACTGAAAGCAGGAATTGGAAAGATTGAATTGCAATACTTTAAAAAGACAATATTCTGCTTTATCTCCTGAAGGAAAGAAACACCACTTATTTATGCTCCATTAACTTTTGCCTTGACTACTGCAATCTTTTTCTTCCAGATTTATTGGATTTGCTTCTTGACCTTTTCACCTCTATCTGGCACTGGTCTGTCAAAGTCATTCTCCTCTCTGCACACCCTGAATTCATTTATAATCCCTACAATAATTTCCAGTCTGCTCTTTGCCCTTATCTTCCAATCATCGCCCCACTTTTTTAAAACCTCTTTTTTTTACTCTACCTTCATTTTTTCAGCACCTCTTAAAAAAAATGCTTCCTTTTCTGAGAAATGTGGATAAGAAGAATTTGAGGAGGCATCTTTATTTTTATTCATGATTAATGTTATGACATATAGACGAATTGACCTATATTTTTCCCAGCTGCCATCCGTCAGGAGCCATATCAAATTATGACATGAATCAAATGATGTAACAGGACACATTTTTTTCTGCAGAATTTATTAAGAAGATGTTGACTTGGTCCTGATGATGAGCATACTTGGAAACTGGAAATGATTAGGGAGGCAAGCCATGCCTTCAGGGAATATAATGATTCACCTGGTTTTTTCAACCAGTTCTTCTTCACTTTCTGGTCCTAATATCCTTTTTTCGCATAATTCTATGAACATCATCTGCACTCAAATTCTGAGATGATGGAAACATAAATGCAACTTGTCCTGCAAGACCCATCAACACGACTTGGCTGTAATTCAGAACCATTTCAGGTATGAAACCATGCTGCACCATAGTTTGTTTGTTTTTTTAACACAGAGGTTTTTAACATAGAGGTTTTTCAACTTACAGCCATTCGTTTAGTGACTGAAGTTACAATGGCACTGAAAAAAGTGATTTGTGACAGTTTTTCAGACAAGTGTTGCAGCATCTCCATGGTCAAATGATCAAAATTCAGATACTTGGCAACTGGCTCATATTTATGATGGTTACGGTGTCTCGGGGTCATGTGATCATCTTTTGTGACCTCCTTACAAGCCAACAAAGTCTCTGGGGAAGCCAGATTCACTTTACAGTCGTGTTACTAACTTAACAAGTACAATGCTTCTCTTAAGAATTAGAGCAAGAAAGGTTGTAAAATGGGGTGAAATTCGCTTAACAACCGTCTCATTTAGCAACAGAAAATTTTGGGCTCAGCTGTGGTTGTAAGTCAAGGACTACCTGTATTGAGAATAAATGTCTTGATTTTTCAAAACAAAGTTCGTTGCTTATTTTTATATTAGATCCAATCAGTTTGTGTCTCGTGCCATGTTTCTGACAATCCTAGGTTGAAAATAAGGACAAATGTAGAGTCATGCTTCCTTAGAATGTTCTATCAGAATATATGTGGGGAAATGGATGCTAGGATTGGGAGACTGCCTTTGGGAAAGTGAGAGAGGTTATCGGTTGCTCTGGTGTCATAGAAAGGTTTCTGGTCTAAACGTCCATATATTCTTCACCGTTCAGGGGAACTCTGGAGTCAATTTCAGGTGCTAATAAGTCTGCACCAAAAGATAAAATTACTAGTGCCAAACATCTTGATTCACTGGAATATGTCAAATCCATATAGTTCATGACACAGCCTAAAGAATACAAAACAGTCTTGTCATATCCTGGGATCAGATGTCCTTCCTTAGTGATTTAAACTAGCTCTCTCTTTGGATTGGCAATTTATATCGCTATATCAGCATATGCTACAGGAAAAAGAGGAAATGTTTTCTTTACTTGCTAAACAATAAATATTTATGCAGTGTTTTCCCATTGGGAGCGATCGTAGTTGTGACAGCATTGGATAAAGTTTACAAAGCTTATGAAGGCATGCAAATCATATAACTTCCTCTTGAAATGTGGAATTCCATCATGTTAAAAAAAGCATTAGGCATTAATTATAGAACGAATGCATTTTTTGGTGATGCTGCATTTAAAGGATGTGATATGTCCTTTATATCCTATTCACCCAAAGTAAAAATAAATAAATCCTTGCATAACTTTGGAACAGTCACTCTTTTGTCAGTCCAACCCACCTTACAGGGTTGTTATTGTGGGGAAATAGGATAAAGGAGTATTAGGTATGTTTTCTGCCTTGAGTTATTTATAAAACTAATAAAGGGGGTGGGGATATAAATAAATGCATAATAATCAAGCCAGGAAAGGAACTACCGAAAAGAAAAGTTTGATACAACCATTTATGTCAAAGTGGAAAATCCTTTTCTCAATAGAAGTAGAGGCCTCAGACACAACCTGTCTCCTATTTTTTATGTTACTCTTGCATCAGTCCCCAGGAAGATTAAGACCACGAGTTCACCAGGAAGGCCACACTTAATGTCCCACTTAGGAGAAAAGATTTAGGAACAACTACTGTTAATGACTCACCTATTCAGATTAGGTGGGAAATGAAACCACCCTGGAGGACATATATGGGACCCCCCTAACCAACTTGCTTAGACTGAAGAAGCTACTTGGATAAGCAGCGAAACGTTTCAAACCAAAAAGAAAAATCCAGTTGCCACGACTCAACTTCCAGACATCTCTACCTGGATGACTGAGAATTTTCATCAACAAACTGTTGAGCTTATAGTTCCCTGGAGAAATACAGTGTTGTGGGCCAACCAAGATCATCTGCAAGTGAATTCCATGTCCTGTATATATGTTTGGTTAGAATAAAGACATGTGTATTTGTTTCTTTGCTAGGATCATATCCCATCCTTTGATTCAGGAGTTCAAGGCAGTGTACCTAATTCTCCCTTTTCCTGTTTTCCCCCATAGCAAGAATCCTATGAGCTCAGCTGGAAAAGAGAGGGAGAGGGACTAAATAGCCTGAAGTTGCAGAGAGATTTTGTTTGCTGAGACAAGATCTTCTTCCCAGTGCACTCGAACATCTTACCATGCTGGCCCTCTATTTGCAGTTCAGGTTAGATTGGCGCAATGTTGAATAGCTACATAGAAGGGATCAAGATAGAGGAGCCCATGGCATGTGTTCAGCTGTAGAAAAGCTGCCAATCTGTTCTAGATCAGAGGTCCCCAACCTTTTGGGCACCAGGGACCGGTTCCATGGAGAAAGGTTTTTCCGTGGACCGGAGGATGTGTGGTTTTGTGTGCTCCCTGCATCCCGCGGATGGGGCTTTGCTTGTTTGTGCGGACTGGTTGCTGGCATGCCATGGCCCGGTACCGGTCCACGGACCGGGGGTTGGGGAGCCCTGTTCTAGACTATAAGTATAGATGCAAGATTGGCTGCGTTTATGTATGTGCACATGCTTATGGCAACAGAAGTTGGAAAAAAAGGCAATTACAAAATGCTTGTGTATATTGAAAATTATTGAAATTGATCAGCAGAAATATTTCTTAGAAATGATTTCAGGTAATCCCCAACTTACAACCACAATTGAGTCCAAAATGTCTGTTGTTTAATTGGACATTTGTTAAGTGAATTTTGCTCCATTTTATGACCTTTCTTACCACATTTGTTAAGTGAATCACTATAGTTGTTAGGTTAGTACATGGGTCGGCCATCCGAAACGTCGGATGAGCCGCACGGACCCGTTTGGCCTAAAAAAAAAAAAACCTGGGAGCCGCGCGTTCGCGCATGCGCGCGCACCCGCGCATGCACGCGGCCCCGTTCGCGCATGCGTGCGCGCGCCCGTCCGCGCACGCGCACCCCCGCACGTGCACACCCCGCACCCGCCCGCGCATGCACGCATGCACGCATGCGCTCGCCAAAATGGCGGAGGAGGCTCCGGAGCCGCAGGTAAGGCCTCAAAGAGCCGCATGCGGCTCCGGAGCCGCGGGTTGCCGACCCGTGGGTTAGTAACATGGTTGTTAAGTCAATCTGGCTTCCGCTTTGACTTTGCTTGTCAGAAGGTTGCAAAAGGTGATCACATGACCCCGAGACAATGCACATCGTCATAAATATGAATCGGTTGCCAAGCATCTGAATTTTGATCATGTGACCATGGGTATGATTAAATCTAAATATATTGATTATCTACCTACATATACTGATATAAATGCCATGTCTGACAGCAGGTCAGCTTGTTGAAATTAAGCACATGAAGGGCCTATTAAATGGACAGGAGTGGGACCATTTTAACCTTCAGCAGCTATATTGGATATTTAGTCTATGAAACTGCTCTGCCATCATGTCAGGACCGATTTTTATTTATTGTTACAAGCATGAGTAGGGACAACCGTTAAATTCTTAAGCATGGCTAGTTTAATGAAAGGAATGACTAGGGGTGACATGATGTACCAATGTCTAATGGGCTGCCACAAAGAAGAGGGGGGTTAAACTATTCTCCAAGGCGCCTGAGGGCAGGACAAGAAGCAATGGATGGAAACTGATCAAGGAGAGAAGCAACCTAGAACTAAGGAAAAATTTCCTGACAATGAGAATAATTAATCAGTGGAACGACTTGCCTTCAGAAGTTGTGGGTGCTCTAGCACTGAAGGTTTTTAAGAAGAGATTGGGCAACCTTTTCTTTGAAATGGTATAGAGTTTCCTGTTTGAGCAGGGGGTTGGACCAGAAGGCCTCCAGGGTCCCTTCCAATTCTGTTATTTTGCTATGTGCTACTTTTCTTTGTATGATGAAACTGGAAACTTCCAGGCTGAGATTATGACAAATGTAGTTAACTAGATTCAGATGAATTGGTAATTTTTGCTTTCAGAAAACAATGTCTGCCTACAAATCAAAATTATAAACAATGATTTAATGTTGATTTTTTACTTTAGCTTGCAATATTTGCAAGATTTGCTGAGTCTGGACAAACTTTTTTGCCAGAAAAGTCTTCATGGCAAGCACCCAAGTCATCCTTTCCCTTCCCTGTTAAACCAACTATTGTAGTCTTTGTTATATTAGTTATTTCTCCATCTTAACTGTCCTTTGCTGCCTTTGGTTATATATATATATATATTTGCAATTATCTCTATATGCACCCAGTGGTGGGATTCAAATATGTGAACAACTGGTTCTCTGTGTGGATGCCACTTCCGGAAGTCCATTCTGGGCCTGGGCAACAAAAAATTAGCTTCCGGTTCTGCCGAAGTGGTGCGAACTGGCTGAATCCCACCACTGTATGCACTGTATAGTGTTCCTCTTGTCCTTATTTTTGTAGCAATCATTTCATTATGTCCATTTTTTCCTTATCCACATCTTCTTTCACTTCATCATTTCATCAAGCATCCTGTTTGTCCTCATTAGCATAAATCAATACATTTCTGTCTCATACTAACATAATTTTAATTCTTTTGGGAGAGTAATCTATCTCCATTGTCATACAAGACTTATACTTTTTTTCTATGTTTATTTTTTAGGCCAAGTTCCACTCCTAATCCAATAAGAAAATCTGTTCCATATTGAGGATTTCTCCTTTATAAATTCTCTCATAAATTATCAAATCTGTCATGTTTTTAGATTTATTTATTTATTCAAATTTGTTACTGTGGCTCAATTCCCATGGATTCGAACATACATTCATTTTTCCATATTTATGTATGGACAGCTTTTGCTTAAACTATCCATTTGAAATTAACTTATGTTCTTCTAACCCGATACTCACTATACAATCATTGTTCTGATTTATTTTAGAATCACCAAATAGCCCAATTGATTTCTTACTTGTTCTCATCCATCATTCAAGTCATCTAGCAAAATATTTTTCCCTCCTAGATCATATTTATTCAACATGTTGTACATTTTCTCCTGATCTCTAGTTTTGTTACTATTCATTGGGAATACTATATTTACCAGTTAAGGATTCATACTTTCATAAGCATTCACAAAGATCCAGATGACACCAATTCATTGTTTCGGACATATATTTTAACCCTTTCATTCTTAATTATACCCATCTCTTCACTTTTCTGCAAGTACTACGGAATACAGAATAATAGAGTTGGAAGGACCTTGGAGATCTTCTAGTCCAACCCTCTCTCCAGTCAGGAGACCCTGTACTATTCCGGGCAAATGTCTGTCCAATCTCTTCTTAAAAAAAACTCTAGTGTTGGAGCACCACAACTTCAAAAAGCAAACCATTCCACTGATTAATTGTTCTCATTGTCAGGAAATTTTTCCTTAGTTTGAGGTTGGTTCTCCCTTATCCATTACTTTTTGTCTTGTCCTCTGGTGCTTTGGAAAATAGGTTGACTCCCTCTTCTTTGTGACAGCCTCTCAAATATTGGAAAACTGTCACCCCTAACCCTTCTCTTCATTAGACTAGACCAGGGGTAGGGAACCTTGGCTCTTTTATGACTTGTGGACTTCAATACCCAGAATTCCTGAACCAGCCATGCTGACTCAGGAATTCTGGGAGTTGAAGTCCACATGTCATAAAAGAGCCAAGGTTCCCTACCCCTGGACTAGACATATCCAATTCCTGCAACCGTTCATCATATTTTTAGCCCCTAAACCCCTAATCATCTTTGTTACTCTTCTCTGCACTCTTTCTAGAATCTGAACATCTTTTTTGTATCTTGGTGACCACAAGTGTGGTATTACCAAGGCAATATATAGTGGTACCAATACTTCACATGATCTTAATACTATTCTTCTGTTGATGCAGCCTAGGCTGTGTTGGCTTTTTTGGCAGCTGCAGCACATTGTTGGCTCATACTTAA
Source organism: Azemiops feae (assembly GCA_023970755.1). Classification (NCBI taxonomy): domain Eukaryota; kingdom Metazoa; phylum Chordata; class Lepidosauria; order Squamata; family Viperidae; genus Azemiops; species Azemiops feae. The sequence continues at coordinate 3,635,796 of JALGBA010004278.1, read as the reverse complement.
ATGGTTGTCCATTAGGACTCCTAGGTCCCTCTCACAGTTACTGCTATTGAGCCAGGTATCACCTGTTCTATACCTTTGCGTTTTTCTATGGTTATTCATCAACTGCACTCCACGAGATCAGTCCTTTTTCATTCACATCTATTACATCTATTATATTCTTTCTTTTTGTTTCATAGGCATGTAGTATTTTCATTTCCTTAATTACTACTTTTTGCCACTTATTTATTTAATATCCTCTTACATTTCATATCACAATCAACAAAGAGCCATGATGGCGCAGTGGTTAGAATGCAGTATTGCAGGCTAATTCTGCTGACTGCCAGGGGGTTGATCCTCACCGGCTCAAGGTTGACTCAGCCTTCCATCCTTCCAAGGTTGGTAAAATGAAGACCCAGATTGTTGGGGGCAATATGCTGACTCTGTAAACTGCTTATGGAGGGCTGTAAAGCACTGTGAAGCAGTATATAAGTCTAAGTGCTGTTGCTATCTTCCATATGCCATATTGACTCCAGATGGGTCCATAGATATTGCCCTTTACTGCCTATTATGACTTTGGTCAGTCAAGGCTTCCACATACCACTTTTTAGTAAGATTGTGAAGCTGTAGTCTATGTTAACAGCCTTCTCTGCTACCAGCATCCCTTGAAAATTATAAGGATAGTATCAGTCAGTTTGAGCCCATTTTGGACTGTCTACCACAACTGCAACTAAAGGCTAATTTTACTCAAGAATGCATGTGCTATTTTAAGCAACATAGATCTCTAATCTAGAGATAGTCTTGTAAATCAAAATACTACTGCGTGCATCCCACGAACTAGGAGGTACATGCAATGTACTAAGATATAGAATGTGCTAAATTACTGGATACGGAATAATGGATTTGACTCCATGGGCTGTAATCCATACTGTGCAAATGTTTCTGTGTGCAAATTATTCTTTTTAAATTATGGTTATTTGTCCCCAGTACCCCAACTTCAAAGTGTTCCACTCTTGGGAGTTTCAGATGTTTTTGAATTGCACAGAGACACATAGCACTGGCAAAGTTTGAGTTGTAGCATTCTGAATATGGTTCAACCCACATATTTCAATCCAGCAGTGCTGAACACACAAAGCCAATGGAATTTCTGGAAGAGCTCTCAAATTTCACTGATACACAGTACTGTGTCTTCAGCGCCAGTGCGGGGGCTAAGCTTTAATCTTCTTTTCAGCCAGTAAACAGAATGGTTTCATGCATGAAAATTGAGCTGATTTTAATTCTATTATTATGGAAAATTTCAGTTTCTGGAGAGCACAGCTATCAAGAATCTGTGCAATTTGTCTGGCACTAATGCATTGGTGACTACACATTGCTTCACCCTAGATTTAAAGTTTTCTATTAAATGAGCTGCTGTAACACTAATAGGTGTCTGCCTGCATGTATTCGATATATAGACATTGTTATGAGCACAAGTATATGCAAGATGGTTATAAAGATTTATCTCAGTCTCCACATGATTTCTCAGTTGCTCATCAGCTTCTTAGCTCTGGAGTCTGCTAACAAAACAAAGCTTTTCTTGTGCTCTCAGCTGGACTGTTTTTTTATAGCAGGACAAGTACTCTTCCACCATTTTGTGGGAGGAAAGAAGTTGCCCCTTGTACTCTCCTATAGAATGGAGGTAAGCATATCTTCATCACAATCACTGCGTTTTAGGTGGAAATCCTATTTTATTTTTAAAAAATGGATACTTTCTGATACAAAATAAGAAGTTAGAACAAATTTTTGCTTATTAGCAATTTCCTTCTGTTTCTAGACATTATTTGAGGGTTGTAATAACTGTGTGAGGATTTGAAAAGACTTTGGAGGTCATCTAGCCCAACAAATACAGGAATCCACTACTGTACTACTGTTACCCTGACAGATGAACAACCAGCCTTAATTTACACACTTCCAAACAAGGAAAGTCCACCACCTCCCAAGGCAGTTTGTACCATCACGGGACAGCTTGTGAGGAATGTTTTTCCTGATGTCAAACTGAAAACTATTTTCTTTTAATTTAAATCATTTTTTCTTATTCAGTTCAATTTTAATTTATTAAAATTTGTTATAGTCACCTACTCCATTAGACTCTGGGCAGCATACAGAAACATCCCCTCCCCCAAATAAAACAATAAACAATTAAAAGACATGTAAGGAATCATCCCACTACATTTATATTATTTCCTCTTAAATTATACTAGGATTTTCTGATCTAAAAATTTAAATGTATTTCTCATAGATTATAGTACAGTATACAATACTTCTAATTACTGCAATATTCTGATGTTTGTTTCACCAGAACACAAGTCCATTGGATATTCTTTATGGTTTCTATTTTCAGCCCAATAAGATTCAGTCTCATATAGGCAATCTTCCCAGGTTTTGTTCAGCCTGTTGACTAGTTTTCTGAGGAACAATCCATCTCATGCAGTAGCCCATAATCAGATCATGATTACTATGGACTCCTTTAGGAATGGTTATAGGGTTTTCATGCCAATTGAATGTGTAGTGGAACTGATGCCAATCATACCCCAAAACTGTCTAGTGTCCACCTTTCCCATTCAAAAAATCCGCTGGAGATGCACTTTTTAAATAGTTAAGATTTTAAATAAAGAAATCCAGGAATCACTTCCACTTTTATTTTAAAATTTTAAAAGGTTGGCATATTTATAGCAGCAACAGACTCTTTGTACAGAGTCTTTTTCCTGCATTCAGGACTTCCAGGAATGATCAAGAGATGAAGCAATGTTATATGGTTATTCCAGGAAGTGCCAGAAAAAGAAAGATTCTAATGCTCCTGTGAATGTGCCAGTCTTTTTTTTTTTTAAGCTAGAAAATTCAGTCATTTAGCTTAGATATTATATAAGAGATAACTTATTGTTTTTAAAGAAATCCAGAGGAAACAATGCCCCAAAATTGCCAAAATAGACATATTCCTCATTGGCCTCTGCCTCTGTAATGGGAATAAATTTACCCTATTTCAGACAGACAGATTTTGTGAAATGGGAACCTTTACAAATGTTGGAGGGAGTATTCGTTCTGCCTCTTTCCACCCAGGCAGAGAGAACAGTGGCATATAATATATGCAGAAGGAAGAGATTTATGAGGTGTTCTCTCAGCACAAATAATAGATGGCATGCATTACAGATGTTGGTATAATTGGTGGCACATCATAAGTACTGTCACTATTCTCATTTTTCCTGCAGTTCTAGGGAGGATGCCAGGACCTATGACTGGATAAATATTCTTCTGTGATTAGAAGGTGGACCCATCAATCATTCAGTTCCACTCTACTCTATCTACTTTTTGCCCATCCTGCTTTTTATAGAGAAACTAAAACAACATAGCTATTTTATGGGTGTCGTGTCCTTCTTTCTTTCTGTAGGGCTATAAAGCTCTAAATCACATACAGGAGTAAATTTCCCAATTCAGACTTGAATGACTTCATAGGGTTCCACTTTGTTCATTTGGCCTTGGGTTTAGTGCAAAACTGTTATTTGATTGGGAAATCCAATAGGTAACTTTTTTACAGACTTAAGAATAGCAAACCTAGTAGCCATCTGTTTGTTAAAAACAGATCATGCCAAACCAATCTTATTTCATTCTTTGATAAAGTGACTAAACTAGTAGACCAGCGAAATGCTGTGGACGTAGTATACTTAGATTTCAGTAAGGCATTTGATAAAGTAGACCATAATCTACTACTTGGTAAGCTAGAAAAGGGTGGAATAGACAACATCACCACCAGATGGATCTGTAGCTGGCTGGCAAACCGTACTCAATGAGTAGTCCTCAATGGCACTACATCCACATGGAGAGAAGTAAGCAGTGGGGTACCACAGGGTTCCATCTTAGGCCTAGTACTCTTCAACATCTTCATCAATTACTTAGATGAGGGAATTGAAGGGAGTAGCCAACACCCCAGAAGACAAACTCAGGATCCAAAAAGATTTTGACAAACTTGAACAATGGGCCCTATCCAACAAAATGAGTTTCAATGTGGAGAAAAGCAAAATCTTACATTTAGGCAGGAAAAACCAAAGGTACAAATACAGATTGGGCGACACCTGGCTTAAAAACAGTAACTGTGAGAGGGATCTTGGAGTCCTAGTGGACGATCACTTGACTATGAGCCAGCAGTGTGCAGCAGCAGCCAAAAAAGCTAATACAATCCTGGGTTGTATAAATAGAGGCATAGAATCAAGATCATGCAAAGTATTAGTACCGCTTTATAAAACCCTAGAAAGACCACACCTGGAATACTGCAGCCAATTTTGGTCACCATATCACAAAAAAGATGTTGAGAGTTTGGAAAAAATTCAGAAAAGAGCAACTAAGATGATTAAAGGCCTGGAGATTAGAGGATTCATTTATGAACCAGCTAACCACAGGTTTCAGCATCATCAGCAGTTCCTTCAGCAAGAAGATCTACTTACTTTTTGAAAAGAATTTTGGGTGTAAGAGAAAGGCAGAGGAAAGAAATGGCAGATGGTTGAAAAGCTGGATCTTTTCTCTCTTCTCCATCAACATGAATTAGGCTAGGAAAAAAGTCCTTCAAATGATGGAGAATGGGAGATAAAGAGCTTTCGTCACTTAGAAACTGTCTCCTATTTATAGACAGTCCAGCACTGTCTAACCTTACTGACAGCACTTTTCCAAATTTCATTCAGAGATATTTCATGACTCCTGTAACCTGAACTTTCTAATTGGAGATGCCAAAAACTGAACTTGGACATTCTCTGTGTGAAACCTGTGCTTATCAGCTGAACTAGGTTCCCTGCCATCCCTCAATCAATGCCTAAACTTCATATTTGAATGAAACAGTACTTGTGAACCAACCCACATGACTGGCTCCTGCTGCCTCTATACTGACTCAGGAAAAAAAGATTTTTGAAGTCTTGCTGCTTGAAATATTTTATTTATCTCTTTTAAACAGAAATATCATAGATTTAGAACTAAGACCCTTTGTATGTAAGATGCAGGTTAAACTCCTGGGCTCAATTTAGCAGGAGTGAATTACATACACACTGAACAGGCTTATCACAAGCTAATCTAAGTTTGTCAATTAACTTTGCTGCTATTAGTTTAAGTGTAGAGCTCAAGAGTCAGATTTCATCAGAGGTATCTTATAACCCAACTCACAACTGCATTGACAGGCAGTATGGTCAGGGAATAGTGACAGAGAATTGAAGCTGAGCCAAGCAAACCAAGTTCCATATTCCAGGTCAGCTCTTAACTTTCTGGGTGGCCTTAGACAAGCTGTTTTATTCACCCCGTTTTAAAGTAGGTATAATTATTGCCTGCCTCATAAGATAAAGATCATAAAACACTTTCTGCCTGAGTGCAAGGTAACCCCTAAACTATAAATAGCTCTTTGTCAATAAATTCTCCCCAGGCCTTCTAGGTTTCATCCAAAGTGAATGGTGATTTGATGCATAGCCAAACAGAGTTGTAGGTAGATGAGGTCATAACTGTTCCAAAAGCTACAGTGGGTTTCCTTTTGGTTCATATTCCAACCAAGCTATCAAGTGGGAAGGCAGACAGGCTGGCCAACTGTATCTGCTCTCATGATTTAAAAAATAAAATGTTACACATACCAATAAGGAAATAAATAAGAAGAAAATGGATAAGGGAAAAAAATCTCCTCAAAACTGATGTATCTAATATATAGAGAACTGGTCTTCCATTTGTTACCTGTCACTTTACAAGCCATTTCATAGGTCATTAAGTCTGCTTACCTAACCATTGGGGAAAACATACATTCAAATAGAATATTTGTAATTCAGGGTTGAACTGTGGAGTTCTTTATGTTCTCAGAGTGTGGTTGCTTGCTTGCATATATTTCATTACCCAACTAGATAGCATCATCAACGTGTTTCCTTGAACTGACGATGTTACCTAATTGGGAAATGAAGTGTCTGCAAGCAAATAACCAGATTCAGAGAGCACTAGGCACTCCACATATAAATTGGTATAGTTAGTCAAAGTGTTTAAATCAGGGGTGTCCAGCCTTGGCAACTTTAAGACTTGTGGACTTCAACTCCAGGAATTCCTTAACCAGCATGGCTCAGTGAGGAATTCTGGGAGTTGATGTCCACAAATCTTAAAAGTTGCTGAGGTTGGATAGCCCTGATTTAAATAGTCCTCTCTTTGCATTTCTTAAAAATTCATTCAGATATGGAAAGTGAGGCTGATACTTTGAGCTGTTGTAGAAGTGTTGGTGATATCTCACATAAAATATCTCACATAAAAGCACACAGTAGTCCTGTTATTGTCCTCTAAGCGGCCAAATGAATGGCATATAATCATTCACCTTCAGATAAGAGAACCCTCCAGTTCCTTGTTTCATGATTCCTTATATATGTTGAATATTTAATTTAGTATTTATATTTATATGTGGTTATTATAGGCTCATTAGCTACCTGGTAATAAAGTAATAAATTTAGCACTAAGTGTAGGCCATGTCTGAATATTGAAAGGTATTTTAGCTGAGCTTTTGTCATAGCACATTTTTTGGCAGATGATTAAAATAGTAATTCCTTTTAATTGATCTAACGTATACATTCCATACTCCAATAACTGTTTTGATATTATCCAGTTTAGATTCCCCACAACATTAATTCAGAATGATTCCAGATCAGAGTGGAACGTGTGAGTGGGAAACTCTATACTTTCCAAGGTAGTCAGATGCTTTCCCAACTTACAAGAGATATCTCATTTTTGTTAGTTGCAAATAAGTTCATGAGGTCATTTGTTTTAGGATGAAAGCTACTTGCTGGTTATAGAAGGACGTATCCATTGACCAGGTTTAAGTTCTTATTACAATACTTAAATTCTTTCTCAACTTAGCTAGTTAACGTTAGTTCTATTGGCAGGAGCACTCTCTTAACTGGCCATTGAAGTTTCTAGAACAAAAAAGTGAATTGCAAAACGAAGAAGGGGATTTAGAAAATAAGGAAGGAGATTTTCCTAAAATAAATTTCTTAAAACATATGTTACATTTTTGAAAGTATATTTTGAGAATAGATTGTTGTATGTCATATTACATAAGTCACCTATGGCAAAATAATTCATTTTTAAAGTAATAGTTTTATTCCAAATATTCAGTTTAAGTAAAAAATATCTATCCATGTTTATTGCCAATAACAGTATTCTTAAATATTTAATTCTAATACTTAAATTAAAAATAAAATCAGATTAGTCATCGGAAATACATCTTTAGGTACTATACTCTCAGCCCAGTGTGAATTACAGCCTCCAGAGAAAACTGATTTTGTAGCCTCCAAAAGTATTATTTGAGATTAAACTACTTAATTATACATTGAAAAGAGCTTCTAAATCATCAATTAATTTAATTTTTTTGGCATAGGAGACTCGGGGAGTATCAATAAATACAAATGTATAATCAACACTATTTTATTGTCCTTACTTGCATATAATAAACTGTGAATCTCACTATATATTGGCAGGAGCACTAAGAGAGTGTTCCTGCCAATAATAACTTCCAAACTAGCTAAGTTGAGAAAGAATATAAGTCTTGTAATAAGAACTTAAATTTGGTCAATGAATACATCCTTCTATAACGGACATGATAAAGATTGCAAACAAACAGTAAAGGAAAAAGAGGATATTCTGCTATACATCCTTCTCCAAAGAAAGAGCTTTGTAAAATTTCATTAGTGCTCATTTGTTTTCAGAAAAAAAAGAATTACCCATTCTTAAAAATTCTAGAAAAATAAAGTTTTTTGGGGGAAATTAAAACGCCGTTTTGCTCTAAATTCTTTCTGCAGGCTGAAATGTATTCTAGTTCGTCACTCATCTTGACTTTGTATTATCTCCTACTCAGAACTGCCCTTCTGTCAAAGCCAAACAATGGGAGAAATGTTGCTTCCTGTCATGCTGCATTGTTAATGGGACTCACCCTATGCAGTTGGTCTTTCCTTTTACCTGTATTTAGGTATTTACCTGTATGTCTTTAACAATATATTTGCTCCTTGCTTTAATAGCAGAATCATCTCAAGCACATGAGTTAAATAGGGAGGAGACTAATGAGCAGCAAAGATGCATGCATGAGTAGTAAGTAGTTAAGCTAGACTGACTGGTTTCTAGCTCCATACAACTGCTGATATTCCTTGAGTTTCCACATTTCTTTCCTGACTCACAATTTGTCACCTGGTAGGTCCTCCATTTCCCTTCTGACAGTAATTTGAGACTGGGTGAGCAAGGAGCTAATCTTTCTGGAGAAATGATATGGGTCACTGCAGAGGTTGCTTGGGAAATCTTGTAAGGAAATCTTGTAAGGTGAGTGATGGGAGCACATCAAAACCATGACCATAAGACTCAGCTAGCTAGCATGCTTCTCAGATATCTTGGAGTTGCCTTGTGGCAAGATGGACAGCAAACAAATTTAATAAATAAATAAAAATGGTTCTCAGATATGCATTGGCTTAACATATCTGCCACATCTCACTACAGCCCACACTGCTGTCCACCAATCTGGCCACATCTTATTTCTCACTCCACCCGGTTCAAACATGTTATAACTCAATTTTCTTCAACCACCTGCCTAAAATCATCAAACTAGAGCCAGACACCTGTAATTTTCTCTAACCAATCACTCACACACCCTCTCTTTGTAATCACAGTAGACTTTAGGATGAAAATTATTTCATGGCATTGCCTCAAGGAGTCAAAGTGAAGCAATGTACATGAGACAGAAAATCCCAACAGAACAATGAGGGATAAGCAATCTTATAAGCATGCTTATGCTGTATATCTAGAACTGAACTTTTCTTTCTCTCTCTTTTAATACCCGAAACTATATATACCTGTAACCCGGTGCCCAATTCTTCACTGTAAATTGACCTGGGAAGTACTGCTAAATTATAATTCCTTTAAATCTTGCAGGCCCTACAAAAAGAGTGTTGCTAAAGCCTTAAACTGAAAGTTTAATTAGTAGACAGAAACAGCTCAAAATAATAACACAGTAAAAATAAAGCTTTAAAGATAGCTATAAGGGAATAGAGACTCTCGCTTAATAACAGACTTCATCTGACAGTAATAATTGACAACAGTGTGGGTAAGCATGGGGCAGAGGGGGAAAAGAAAGAGCTACAAAGGGAAGCACAAGCATTCCTCAATCAATCTTTGTGTCTCTTATGTTTGTCTAATTGAACAGAATTCACAGTGCTCTTGAGTCCCTTGTCTATCTTAAATAGGGAGGAAATTATCTTCAGTGAAGATATGGGAGGAATTATTCCATTTCTATTTTTCAGTTGCATTTACAGTTACAGTACTCTCAAACACAAGTTTAAAACTAAGAGTGTCTCTACTTGGGAAAGTCCATTTGAAATGAAATGAAATAACAGGCAACAATATCCAGTACTGAGTTGTTAATGGTATTTCTTACATGTCCTGCAAAGCACTTAACCTTTTTGACATATTGCTGGCAAAATTATCTGATCATTTTTCAAAATGCTGCTGCTTATTTAACTGATTTAGTCTAGCATATATCTAAAAAGCACAGTGATTGCTCTCTTTAAGATAATAACACAATATAGGTACAACAGGTATTTGGGATATAGTTCATTCAGTTTTAATAATTTTTGACATTAATATATAAGGAAGGATGGAGTGGGCCTTATAAATTTCAATAAAATAATCAGGCAGGGGTAATCTTTCTCCCATGAAATAACACTGCAATGAAAGTGTCATGCTGGGACATGTTCAAAACAAAGGATTGATTTCATCAATAACATATCTGGCCTTTGTAAAGAATATGGAATAGTTTATCAGCACAATATGCAGAATTTATATCAGCCTTTTGGTATGGCTGAAAGAAGGATAAACTTTCTTGGATGGCTTACTTTCAGTTGCTTCATGAACTGTATAATATATGGTTTGAATTAAACTTTGAATTAAAATACACTTTTGAACTTCAAAGTTCTGGACAATCATTTAATCTTTCATCATGTCTCCTTTTGTTTTCTAATTCATTTATTTAGTAAATGGAATCTGCACAACATGCTGATGGCTTTTCCAATCTTTAAGAAAAATGTTCCCATTTAGGATAAAAGAAATTTCAAGGAAAAAAGGAGAAAATTCCTTCCAGGACTTTGTCCTGCTTTCCTGTATTGTGAATTAGAGAGCATTCTATAGCAGTGGTGGCAAACCTATGGCACGGGTGCCAGAGGCGGCACTCAGAGCCCTCTCTGTGGGCACACGTGCTGTCGCCCCAGTCCTAGGCCTTCAGCTGGGTTTTATAAAACCTTTTCGCTTTAGGCCTCCGCCGCCGTGTGCAAAAAAAAACAAACAAGGTTCAATCAGTCAATTTCAACTTCTTGCGGGAAAAAAAAAGATCTTGCAAAGTTGGAATTGATTGATTGAACTTTTTAGTCCCACCCTGTCTGCCGTTACCACCGCAGCCACGCCCACCCAATTGGCCATGCCCACCCGATTGGCCACGCCCACCCAATTGGCCACACCCGCCCGGCACTCGACGATGCATAAGTGGGTTTTGGGTTGCAGTTTGGGCACTCAGTCTCTAAAAGGTTCGCCATCACTGTTCTATAGGATGGGCTTTCTTTATTAGGTTAGAAAGAGCTGTTCTCATAAAGGCTACATCACTGACCAGCCTCTGATGACATTATCAGAAACTGACAGCCCAGACCCTTACCAGGTTACATGAAAGAAATCACCATTTGTGAAAGAAATCACCTGATTCTTAACAATTCTTCAGGGTACATTCAACTTTGCACGTCTTTACACACTGTTCCTAAACAGCATGGCTTTAAAATAGTCAGGTTAACAAGATTTAATCCAGTCAACAAACAAAAAACTTTACTGAAGTTTGTAACAAACCAAAAGAATTATACTAATCAAAGCATAATAAATAAATAATCAAAGCATAGTAATATAAATAACAAAAAAAAACCTGCAGAAGTTTCAACAGCACTGAAATAAATGACTTACAATCTTTCTTCACACTTACAACCACCACAGCATCCCCACTATCATGTAATCAGAATTTGGGCGCTTTGGCAATCGGCATGTATATACGATAGTTGTAGCATCCTGGGTCACGTGATTCCCATTTGCAACCTTCCCAGTCATTTTCCAACAAGCAAAATCAAGCCAGGTTCACTTAATCACCTCCTGATTCCCTTAACTGCAGTGATTCACTAGCAACCATGGCAAAAAGGTCATAAAAGTGGGCATGACTCACTTACCAATTGCCTTGCTTAGCAACTGAAATTCTGGCCTCAGTGGTCATATGTCAAGGGCTGCCTGTATTCACAGAACTTTTTTTGTTCTTTGTTGTATGAACCTGTTGACTTCCTTATCAAAACAACGATGCAGACATTTGTCTAGTAGTTCATCTTCTTAGCAGAAGATGGCTTAGGCATCGCAGATTTCTCTCCCAGCAGGTTGGAAAACTGTTTACTGTCAGAATAACAGTTAAGAATAAAAGAAGTAATACACGTGTACAATTTTTAAAGATAACAATACTGTAATGCTACTTCATATCATCAACAGACAGGAAAGCAAATGTTAACACTATCAAAGCTAAAAAAGTAAGGTCAAGTAAAATCTTCTGTCTCCCATCAATGTAAGATTAACCTGAAGCCCTGGTTAATTTCAATACAGCTATATAAAAAAAACCAAGATCATGGCATCCGGCCCTCTCAATTCCTGGCAAATAGATGGGGAAGAAATGGAGGTAGTGACAGATTTTATTTTCCTGGGCTCCAAGATCACCACAGATGGGGACTGCAGCCAAGAAATTAAAAGACGCTTGCTCCTGGGGAGGAAAGCTATGGCAAATCTAGACAGCATACTAAAAAGCAGAGACATCACCCTGCCAACAAAAGTGCGTATAGTCAAGGCCATGGTTTTCCCAGTTGCAATGTATGGCTGTGAAAGTTGGACCATAAGAAAGGCTGAGCATCAAAGAATTGAGGTCTTTGAACTATGGTGCTGGAGAAGACTCCTGCGAGTCCCTTGGACTGCAAGGCGTTCAAACCGGTCAGTCTTAGAAGAGATCAACCCCGATTGCTCTTTAGAAGGCCAGATCCTGAAGTTGAAACTCAAATACTTTGGCCATCTAATGAGAAGGAAGGACTCACTGGAGAAGAGCCTAATGCTGGGAAATATTGAGGGCAATAGAAGAAGGGGATGACAGAGAATGAGGTGGCTGGATGGAGTCACTGAAGCAGTAGGAATGAGCTTAAATGGACTCCAGAAGATGGTAGAGGACAGGAAGGCCTGGAGGAACGTTGTCCATGGGGTCGCGATGGGTCGGACACGACTTCGCAACTAACAACATATAAAAGAAAAAGAGAAACAAAAGTTGCCAATCTAAATATCCTCAAAATGTTGAAAACATTTATTTATTCATTCATCCATCATATTCATATAGCCGTCCATCTCACAACATGACTCAGGATGCCGTACAATAAAAAGCAAGCCATAATATGAGCAATATTAAAAACATGCTATAATTGAAAACAATTCAATATTATTATTAGGAGATAGCGTCTTCTCGCCATTTCTACCGCCCAAATTCTTCCCAGCATTGCTTTTTTAAAATTAAGCATCAATTCATTATCTAGATCATTCCATAACAAGAGTAGGAAATTCAGAGATAAGTTTACATATGTTGTTTTAATTGCCTGTTTTAATTGGAGTGATTTTGCCAGGTGCTCAGTTATCTTCTAAGGAAATAGCTGATCTCCATGAACTCATCTAGTTGTGAAGAGATAATCTGTCCTGCTAGCCTCATGTCCAAGATTTATGGCCGAGGAACGCCCTCATGAAACATCCTTGCATTTCACCCTTCAGCATACATTTCTCTTTAGTTCTGCATCTTTGAGCTGGGTAAACAGAAATGTATTATGATTCCTTAAAGCCCAGAGTGTGATTCACTCAGTATATTTGCTGATTCTCTTATTCCAGGTCCCAGCAACCATGCTGGAAAACATTCACAGAAGATTTTTATTAAACCATGGATAGAGAGAAAGCCTCTGTCAAGTCAACTGTGATTCTGATAGCTACATGCATATATAACCTGTTGGACTGACCAGGTCCAATCCTGCTTAGATTTTTCAAGATCAGTGAGGGATTTCCAATAGCTGTGACTGCTAAATATGCTAAATATTCAAATAAATTATAAAGTTATTTTTATGTCATAATGTATTTTATGTTGATGATAACTACTAATAAAAAAAAAACCTCCCAAAACTTTCAATGTAACCTCTGGAGACATCACAGCAATGATCACGGTATTTAAGCTCCATTTATTTTTGTTATTCTTATTGCTGGCAAAAAGTAACAGAAAATGTAAAAAATAGGATTATTATATTTATACCTAATTTTCTTATGGATACTTAATCCATAAGAAAAAGCATTCTTGAATGGAAACTTTCTGAGTAAACTACTAAGCCATAAATTTTCCTGAAATGGAAGTCAAATACGTTTTCCATGTATTTGCTATCTTAACTTGTAAAATAGTCAGCTATCCTGTCCTCATTTTCAAAAGTGTTGCATATTTTCAATATTTTCTAATACACTTTACATTAAAGATGAACATACACTGATTGAGAATAGATCAGGTTACACCGAGGGAACTAGCCCCTGTATCACTTATGAGGATAATTTGTGGAAATCTTTTAAGCACAGAGAATATGTTTAAACAGAAAGTTTAAATATATTGCTTTGTTAGTGCTTAGCATTTTCTATATGGTTTCCCCACTTTATTGCCTGCACCATTTATCTTTCAGTGACTTATTCTTAGGTTTTGGATGCAACTATTCAGAGGTGTCCAGAGGATTCAAAGCTTTAAACAACACGATGGAGTGGTGCTGAGCCATTATTATCTACCCCTTTCATATGTGTGAATGATATCATAAGAGTGCTAGGCTACTCTGGGACCCCTCCCCCAGGGGTCACCTTTGCCACAATTGTTCAAAATATGTCCACTTCCAGGAGATATCATCATGCTTCTGATTGAACATGTGATCCACTTTAACATGTTTTCCTCCACATAAAAAGAAGGCCAACTGGATTATATCTTTTGGCACTAAGTCAGCTAAGAAAATATACTGAACTGCCAGACAGTATTTTGAATGAATTCCATATGAATGGAAATGTGTAACCTTAATGTGAAATCCACATGAATGACTTAAGTTGCTTTGTTGAGACTTTAGTATGATCCGAAGCCAAAACCCCAATAACATGCTGACAAAGAAAGCATAACAGTGCAAAAATGGCACCTGCATGATAAATTCACATACAGTGCTTTTTGGATAGACACAAACTGCTGGATTGTTGGGTTGATGGCTTGAATGTTATTGAAGATATTTGCAGATGTAAGTTTAACCCATTGCTAGCACTTTCAAAATCATAGCTTTTTCCTTTAAATGATGAAAAAAATGTGATCCACAAATAAATATGGGGCAAGGATATCTCCAAATGAAACAGACCCCTTGGTGACCCACACGAAACATCTGAAGTTTGTTATTTTTTCTCTCTTTTCTAGTCTCTATAAATAGAAATGCTCTTTTCTTCTTGGTCAAACCTGTGATTTGAAACAAGAATTCAGAGTAGAGTAACAAATCTTTACCAACCCATCCTCAGGTTTGCTGCTCAAAATAGCTGTTGCCTGCTGTTATTGGGAGGCAGGCAATATTGAGCAATATTGAGCAGAATTGCTGGGAGGAAGAGAAGGACTATGCTTAAAATGCCTAATTTCTCACTGTAGTGGGGAGATTGTTCCTAACACATGTTCTTTATTTAATTCCCAGCACAGTGCAAATATGGGAATTCCTGCATGTTAGAGTCTGCTAAATCATAACATCAGAATAGGAAAATATATTAGACAATTGGCAGATGCTAACACCAGGATGGAAGGCCACCAGAGAATTCCAGGGCTGTAGCCTACAATGGAAAGTTGAAAACACCCAGGAAAAATGCACTGATAAACCACTTCCATATATAGGCAATATACAGAATAATAGAATTGGAAGGGATCTTGGAGGTTTTCTAATCTAACACCCTGCTCAAGCAGGAGAGCTTATACCATTCCAGACAAATGGTTGTTCAATTTCTTGTTAAAAATCTCCAGTGTTGAAGCACCCATAATTCCTGGAGGAAAGTTATTCCACTGATTAATTGTTCTAACTGTCAGGAAATTTCTCCTTAGTTTTAGCTTGGTTATCTCCTTAATTAGTTTCAATCCATTGCTTCTTGTCCTGTCTTCAGGTGCTTTGGAAAATAAATTGACCCCCTCTTCTTTGTGGCAACCTCTTAGATATTGAACGTTGCTATCATATCAGCCCTAGTCCTTCTTTTCTTTAAACTAGACACACCCAATTCCTGCAACTGTTGTTTGTATGTTTTAGCTTCCAGTCTCCTAATCATCTTTGTTGCTCTTCTCTACACTCTTTCTAGAGTCTCAACATCTTTTTTATATCGTGAAGACCAAAACTGGATGCAGTACAAGAAGTGGGGTCTTACGAAGGCATTATAAAGTGGTACTAACACTTCACATGATCTTGATTCTATCCTTGCGTTAGTGCAGCCTAGGACTGTGGTGGCTTTTTTGGTAGTTGCAGCACATTGCTGGCTCATATGATTGTCCACTAGGACTCCAAGATCCCTCTCACAGTTACTACTATTGAGCCAGGCACCACCTATTCTATACCTGTACATTTGGTTTTTCTTGCCTAAATGTAGAACCTTACTTTTCCCACTTACTTTTATATATATTATATATATGTAATGTTATATATGTTTCTAATTATTGAAAATAGGGAATATTCCTCAATGAGCAAAGCAATTTCAGGAATTGCTTTTCATTTATCTCTCCCATAGAAGAGCAGGTAGATTCATAAGACCTCCCAAAGAACCAATGAACAAAAGAGATTCAACTTTACAAATCACCAAAACCATTCTCGGATAACAGCTGATATATTGGTTCAGTATAAGATGCATAACATGCTACCAGAGCCAAGTTTGAGTAATTATCTGTGTTGGATCTAGATTCCAATAATTCGTAGGCTGTAAAGTTTTTTAGCCCAAATCAAGAATGTATAAATCTCAGATTACTGTTTTTAATTAAATCCAGTAAACTGAATCATTTTCAGAAAAAGGTTATGCAATCTGAACTTTTTTTTTCAGAAGAAAAGGATGCTAATTTGGAAGGGATGTGGCACATTTTCACTAGCCAAATGAAGGGAAAAGCAGAAACATCTGTTGGATTTTAGTGTGGTTGGCTGGGCCGTGCTGGGTTTAGTCAGCATGGATGTCTGGAAGAGATGTTCTCTTCCATCCCCATTAGGCGTCTGGGCAGTCATAAGAGATAATTGCAGCAAAGGAAGCCAGAGCACACCCAGAAGGAATGAAAACAATTTGAAAACGTTTATGATCATCAAAACGATTTCTCACCTGAAAAGCCAGTCACAGGACTCCTTACCCAGAGGAATAAAACAATGAGCATTGCTGGTCTTGGATCCAAACTAAGCAGTGATTCTGTAACCACATAGAAAAGTGAAAGCCTTTCCATCTTTTAAGTCCCATCACAATTTCTAGAACACATTCGCACTAAAGATACTACATATTTTATAGGATTTTAACCATTGTGATTTCAGCAACAAATTTGGGGACCTACTGATTGTTAATGAGCTCCACTGTCATCCCAGACAGCTGCATTAGCCATCAAGAGTCACCCCAAACAACAAGATGGGCAGTATACAAATTTAATAAAGAAAGAAAGAACTTTCCCTAGAACAGTGTTTCTCAGTCTCACCAAGTTTAAGATGTATGGTCTTCAACTCCCAAAACTCTGGGAGCTGAAGTCTACAGTAGACAACTTAAACTTGCTGAGATTCAGAAATGCTGTTCTAACTAGAACATCAGAATAAGTCCATTTGTGGGCCTCATTGGAGATGGAGATGACTGAGGTTGCCCTGCTTAGCTTGAAAACCTACCCAAAATTTGCAAGCCTAATCTTCCACAAGTCATCACCCTTACAGTCGTATTTCAGGTGCTCACAACCAGCCCACATTTATGGCTGTTTGCAGCATCCTGAGGTTATGTGGCCAATATTTAGGACACTTTTGCCCGAAAATTGGTATTTACTTCTGTTTTTCGGCAAAATCACATTTAATCACCATGGCGTTGGCTTAATGACTGCTGCAAAAAAATAATAATCATAAATTCAGAGTCAGTTGTGCGATGATCCACTTTACAACCATCATGACTTATGACCATAATTGGCAGGCTCCATTACGATGGTAAGTCAAGGACTACCTGTAATGACTTTTTAAACCCAACTGGGCCAGTTTGGATTATTAAGGCCTATTCAACTTAAGAGAAGAAGCATGACATTAACCTCTATTAGGCTGCTATGGCTTATTTAGACTTTGATGAAGCCAAGTACATATTTCATTGATCTTACTGAGGGAGAAAGTGAAGTATCCTGATGCCAAACTGCATGATTTCCTGGCTTCATAATGCAGAACCATGAACCAAAACCTGCTGGGAAGTCTCTCTTTCCAACAGCAACAGTTCCTCTGCTCCTTCACCTGAAGCAAAGCAGAAAGACGGCATGAGCTCTCTTTGCAATCATCTGGAGCTGACATGAAAGCGTTCAAGCCGAGGGTGTTTTGCATTAGCTTGCTTGCAAAGGCAGGCCAATCTCCAGCTCATTTCTCCAAAATGCACACGGTCTCAAGGGTCATCTGGCAACAGGATCTGAAACCTCTCTTTAGGGGTTGCATGACACCACATCTGTTAAACTATGGCATGGAATAGCCATAGTTTCTGAGTCAGATAATTCTAAAACAGATTTGTTGCTCACATACATGGGGTACAGTTTTCATGGTTAGAGTGTGCTGCAGAGATGGAATCAGTATTTACAGAACCTCAAGAGAGTTATGAACAGCTCTTTATATCTATGGGGCATAACAAAATTGTAAATCCATATTTTAAATTCCATTTTCCTATAATTAAACAGAGTAGGATGAAATCCCAAAGATCACCCACACCTATTACAAATACATTGTGGCATTTAGAACAGCAATAGATAAAATAGGATTTTGATAGCAGAAATCAAGTGCTTTAGCTCTGATCTACTGTGGTGGCTTAGTAATGAAGAATATTGTAGGCCTTTTCATTGTGACACATGGATAATACTGCAACAGTGTACAAGTAATGCAAAACATCCACAGTCTTCCATTTGATCTTATGAAGCCATTTCTGCCCTGGCTCCAGATTCATTTTGACCCATCAATCCAACACAAATTGACAATGCATTTCCACTTTTAAGCCATTTATAGGACATACTTAGCATTATTTAGCAACTCAATTAATCACATTTTCTGGGCTTATATGACATACTAAATCAAAAACAAATCATAAAATTGGATCTGAAAAGCAAAGTCTCATGGAAATAGAGAGTTGGAAAGGACCACTTAGGCCATCAAGTTCTATGCTCCTAATTAATGAAAGAATCGAGATTAAATGCCCCAGAAAATTGGCTGACTAGCCTCTACTTGATCACATCCAGTAAAAAATGCCTTTCTGGGTAATTGGTTCCATATTTTTTTTTACTAAGTTTTATTGGGGGAATCTGCCTTCTTAAAATTAACGTGATATCTTATCCCAAGTGCTGCACTTCAGAATAAGAATAAGCAGATCATGACCTCCTTTTAGGTCAATATCCTCGACTAAAATGTAATTGACAAGTTTGTCATTCAGTGTATCATACATATACAACCTTAGACTAATCAGTGATTTTAAAAAACGAATCCAGGAAATTATAGACTAATTAGCCCTGATGTACTAATTTCAATATCTTTGAAAATCCTGGAAAAGATAATCAAGCAGTGGGTTTGTGAGCACCTAGAAACAAGCAAGGTGATTACTAGAAGCCAGCATGGGTTTCTTAAAAAAGGATCATGCCAGACAAATCTTATTGCCTTTGTTGATAAAGTGACTAAATTAGTACATCAGGGCACAGTAATCTTGGACTTCAATAAAGCATTTAACCAGTGCTTTTTTTGTAAAAAAAAAAAAAAAAAACTCACGCACAACTCCGGCTCCAGTCGAAAGCCCTTTACAAAGCCAGGGGGGGAGAAGAAACCGCTTTAGGGAGCTTCCGAGGCATAGATCACTCACCTGGAAAAGGTCTGTCTCCTCTCTGCCGCAGTTCCTGCTGCCGCTCCGAACTGAGGCCAGGGGATGGGTCCACAGCCCCCCGCAGCCCAATCCTGGCTCCGGAGCCTGAATCCATGGCCGCGGAGTGGTTTTGCACCCCCCCCCCAGCGGCCCGATCCAGGCTCCGGAGGCCTCTTCCAAGCCTCCGGAGCCTGGATTGGGCTGTGCGGGGGCCGCAAAATTGCTCCGCAGCCATGGATCCGGGCTCCGGAGGCTTAGAAAAGGCCTCTGGAGCCTGGATCGGCCATAGAGGGGGCACGAAATCGCTCTGCAGCCATAGATCCGGGCAGCAGAGGCCTTTTCCAGGCCTCCGGATCCCAGATCAGGCTGCTGGGGGTCTGCAAAATCGCTCTGCAGCCATACCTGTACTCGCGCTGGCAGCTTAGAAGGAACCAGTTCTTCCATTCAAAAAAAGATGCGGGAATGCCATTCCATGCGTTCTATGACAAAAAAAGCCCTGCATTTAACAAAGTAGACCATAGCCTACTTCTTTATAAGATAGAACAATGTGGCATAGACAGTACCACCACCAAATGGATTCACTGTTGGCTGACCAACCACACACATGGAGGGAAGCATGCAGTGAGGTGCCTCAAGGTTCTGTTTAGGCCCTGTTCTCTTCAATATCTTCAGAAATGATCCATAAATGTCACTAAGCTGAGGAGAATTGCTAAAACTTTGAACGATGGACTCAAAATTCAGACAGATCTTGACAGACTTGAGCATTGGACCTTATCCAAGAAGATGCAGTTCAGTGGTAACAAAAGTAAAGTACTCGACTTAGGCAGGAAAAACAAATGCACAAATATAGAATAGGCAGTACCTGACTCAACAGTAGTAACTGTAAGAAGGATCTAGGAGTCTTAGTGCAGGGCTTTTCAACCTGTGGTACGCGTACCACTTGTGGTACATTAATGAGTGGCAGGTGGTACGCAGCCCTGCCTAGCCAAGTGTAGTGGGGGAGGGAAAGAGCCAGCATAGGCAAGGACTTACAGTGAGGGAGTCCTCTGGAGCTGCAGATTTTACTTATGAATGGAGCCATTTGGGGAGGCTGTAATGTAAGTACTTACATTTTTTTTTCTTCCTTAAGTGCCAGCTGGGCTCCTTACTTTCCTTTCTAGCCAGTAGCTAATTCTTAAAGGGGAAGTGCCTTTTTAAGCTAGTTCACTCAGCAGCTTGTCTTTTCTGTCTCTGGAGGCCTTTCCTTGTTTGATCAATATATGGAAGAGGGAAAATATGGGGGGGGGGGTTCAAATTCTTCCTTCAGAAAGAGATGGGAATGAGAAAAAGGGAGGCAGGGAAGGGAGGGAGGGAAGGAAGTCCTGCCTTAGCACTTGGCCACCAGTAGCTCTGCCATTGACTTTGCTTGTCAAAAGGTTGCAGAAGGGGATCACATGACCCTGGGACACTGTGACCATCATAAATATGAATCAGTTGCCAAGCATCCAAATATAAATCACATGACCCTGTTGCTGCAATGGTCATAAGTGTGAAAAATGGTCATAAGTCATTTCAGTGCAATTGCAACTTTGAACAGGTTTTTTTTTTGTCACCAAGTTTTTGACACCTTGTTAGGTGGTACTCGAATATTGCCATATCCTAAAAGTGGTACAATCGGTGAAAAGTTTGAAAAGCCCTGTCCTAGTGGACCACCACTTAAATATGAGCCACCAAGGTGGTGCAGCTGCCACAAAAGCTAATGCAGTCCTAGGCTGCATCAACAGAGGGATAGCAACAAGATCACAAGAAGTTATAATATAGCTTTATACTGCACTAGTGAGGCCTCACTTGGAATACTTTGTCCAGTTCTGGTCACCATGATACAGAAAAGATGCCGAGACCCTACCCAACAAATATGATAAGGAGTCTGGAGGCTAAATCGTAGGATGAATGGTTGAGAGAGCTAGATATATCTAACCTATCAAAGAAAAGGATAAGGGGTGACGTGACAGCTATACTTGAGACCCTGTCTCGGAGAAGAGGGATTGACTTCTTCTTCAAAGCACTGGAAAATAGGACAAGAAATAATGGGAGGAAGCTTATTAAAAAGACATCCGACTAGAACTAAGGAGAAAATTCCTGACAATGAGAACAATCAATCAATAGAAAAACTTGCCTCCAGGAGTTGTGTGTGCTCCATCAATGGAAGTTTTTAAGAATAGACTGGACAACCATTTGACCAGGAGTATATAAAGTGTCCTGTCTTGAGCAGGGGGTATGCGTTTCTATGCCACACTATCATCCTCTGAACATTTCATATATACTTGCTATGTTTTGGGAAAAATAAAATTGGCAATAGATTCCTGAGACGTGCATACAGTATGATTGACATGGTGAGAGCTATTTTGACATACAATAATATATGCTTAATTCTCCTTTGGATTTATGCATAGGCTGATTCTATATACAAATCTATACTACTACATTGGAAACAGCCATGTATTGTACCATACGCATTACATCTATCTCAGAGAGCTTCAGCCAGCGATAGCTCCTCCTTAGATGTACAGTGAGTGAAATGAGATGGGTATAGCTGCTTTGAATATTTATCTCAGTGGCTATCAAACAATTTTGGATGTCAAATTACATCCAGTATATTTCAGTTTAAAATAGCAGCAGGTGGAAAAAAGAGTTGCTGAGCCTGATTGGAGCGTCAATGAATACTATCCTAGGAACCAAATGTAAAGCAACAGCTGTTTGACTTTTTGCCAGGAGACCAAGGACTGGAAAGGAGGACAGAAAAGGCTGACAAGGAAAGACGGGATAGGAATATATTAGTGGTTATATATGGATATGTTATATTTAAGGCGACATGTTTAGATGTAGGCATTTTGCTCCATTAAATTGCTCATATTGAAGTGTCACTGGCCTTAAAGAGAAGCATACTAATGGAAAATTATCTAACAGAAATCTTCAGATATCCTTTGGCCAGCACACTACTGAATTTTGACAAGGAGAAAAACATGGCTTAAGTCCAAAATAAGCAGAAAGGTGTGGCTGAGATAGTCACCTTCTTAATTCACATGGATACAGGAAGGAGAGGAGGCACAGCCCACACACTTGCAAGGTTCTGTTATTGTAGCCACTCTCAATAAATGTAATCTTAACCTTCCGTGGAATTGATCCTTGGTCTGCCCTACTTAATGGATCTGGCACCGTGGAAGTGCTTAGAAAAATGGGAATCTCAGAACATATTCTGTCTGTATTATGGTTTTCTGGCCTGTATAATATGTTTTGCGTGATAACAACAGTCATGCAAAACATATTATACAGAGCAGAAAACCATAATACAGACAGACCATGGTGAATGATTAGAAAGAACCAGCAGTGTGTTGCAGCTGCCAAAAAAGCCAACACAGTGCTGGGCTGCATTAACAGAGGGATAGAATCAAGATCACGTGAAGTATTAATACCACTTTACAATGCCTTGGTAAGGCCACACTTGGAATACTGCATCCAGTTTTGGTCACCACGATGTAAAAAAGAGGTTGAGACTCTAGAAAGAGTGCAGAGAAGGGCAACAAAGATGATTAGGGGACTGGAGGCTAAAGCATATCAGGAACGTTTGCTGGAATTGGGTATGTCTAGTTTAATGAAAAGAAGGACTAGGGGTGACATGATAGCAGTATTCCAATATCTCAGGGGTTGCCACAAAGAAGAGGGAGTCAAGCTATTCTCAAAGGTGCCTGAGGGCAGGACAAGAAGTAATGGATGGAAACTAATCAAGGAGAGAAGCAACCTGGAACTGAGGAGAAACTTCCTGACAGTTAGAACAATTAATCAGTGGAACAGCTTGTCTCCAGAAGCGGTGAATGCTCCAACACTGGAAGTTTTTAAGAAGAGACTGGACAGCCATTTGTCCGAAATGGTGTAGGGCAGACATGTCAAACACAAGGCCCGGGGGCCGGATGCGGCCCGCGAAGTGGTTTCATATGGCCCGCGAAGCCATCCTGGAAACAGTGAGGGAACGGCCCCTGCTGCCTTGGCCCTGGCCCAGGCCGGCCGGGAGCCAATGTACAATTTTGTGGTGGCCATCTATGCTGAAACGTATTCAGTCTTAGCTCCACAAGGCCGTCTGGAAACAGCGAGGAACCAGCCCCTGCCACGTCGCCCCGCCCCCTGGGTGCATGCAGGGGAAGTGTCACCCTTTGTGAGGAATGAAGAAATGCACCATCGCTTGGAAGTGGCCAGCAAATGGCCCTCACCACATATCCGGCTTGATGGGCTCCGGGGGAGGGGTTTCGGCAGGCAGCGGGGCGTTCTCCTCACAGCGCCGAGAGGCTGAGCCAGGCAGCACGAATCCAAAAAGAAGCACGACGCTGCCCAGCCCCCAGACTGCCTGGTTTCGGCAGGCAGCGGGGCGCTCTCCTCACAGTGCCAAAAGCTGAGCTGGGTGGCGCGAATCTGATGAGAAGTGCAATGCTGCCTAGCCCCCAGCCTGCCCAGTTTCAGCAGGAAGCAAGGTGTAAAGCTGGCGAGCTTCGCCCCTCCCAGCTCAACCTCTCGGTGCTGTGAGGAAAGCGCCCCGCTGCCTGCCGAAACCGGGCAGGCTGGGGGCTGGGCAGCATTGCACAGGTAACGTTGACTCTCATGCTGCTCATGGCATCCCCTCCCCCAGAGCCCACCAAGCCAGGTATGTGAACTAGGTGAGGGCCACGTGCTGGCCACTTCCAGGCAATGGTGCATTTCTTCATTCCTCACGAAGGGTGACACCTCCCCAGCTGCATTTCTTGCCTGTTTTTCTCCCTCCCTCATCTCAAATATTTTCCCACCACTCTGTACTTAGGAAGGAAAGAAGGAAAGAAGGAAAGAAGGAAAGAAGGAGAGGGAGGGTCTGAGGGAAGTCCTGCCTTAGTCCTGCCCTGCTGCCCTTTCACCATCCCCTTGCCCCCTCCTCCTGGCCTATCCTGGGATCTCCCATCCTATTGCTAAGGAAGCTTTGGATACAAAGCCGGGTCTCCTCCCATGGAGAGGGAATGGGCCTCACTCTGACTTTGCCCTCGTACCCATCATGAGCAACCTGGCTAATGAGAGCAAGCACAGCAGCAGCAGCCTTGAGGAGGAGGTAAGGGCAGCTGGGCACCCCCTTGGGGAAGTGGGGCTGGGCTTGGTGCCGCAGGTGCTTGAGGGCCAGGCTGGGCGTTTGACCTCTGCTGCCCAGGGCTCCGGGCAGCCCGCGCCACCATCCAGCCCCTCCCCCACATGGCCTGAGAGGAACAGTGAGGCTTCTCCAGTGGACCATGCCTTGGCGCTTGCCCTGGTCCCACCCTCTTCTGCCAGAGACCCTCAGATCTGTCCGACTCCTGCCCAGGCCCCCATAGGCACCCTTGATGCGAACGATGTAGAGCTGGCCACGCCCACCCAGTAGGCCACACCCACTCCATCCACGCCCACCCAGTAGGCTGCACCCACCCTGGCCACACCCACCCAGCCCCCTGAGGGCAACCGCAATGCTGATGCGGCCCTCAATGAAATTGAGTTTGACACCCCTGGTGTAGGGTTTCCTGCCTGAGCAGGGGGTTGGACTCGATGACTTCCAAGGTCCCTTCCAACTTTATTATTATTGTTATTATTAAAGGAGTGAGAGAAGCTGCATACTTTTCTTTTATGTATTGAACATTTATAAAGAATGTTTGCTTGCTTGTTTATTGATGGAAGCTGGGTTGGAAGAAGATGAGTGTGGTTTTAAAATTGGAGAAAGAAACCTCAGTAACCTATGTTATGCTAATGACACTATTGTGATAGCTGAGGATATAAATGACTTGCCAACTCTAGTAATCAAAGTCAAGAAGCACAATGGAAGAACGGGACTAGGTTTAAATCTAAAGAAGAGCAAACTAATAACAACAGGTATAGCAACCAGCCTTAGAACTGACAACAAAGATAGCTTTGGTTTTTTACTATAATCAATCAACACTAACTGAATCAGCAGTGAAGAAGTATTTAGTAGAGTAGCCACGAAGACCATATTCAGATGCTGGGATGTGTCTAGAAGTACAAAGATCAGAATCATGGAGGCAATGGTTTTGTCTGTGACAATCTATGCTTCCTTTATGGAAGCAAAAATAGGATAGAAAGAATACTGACATTTTTGTTGCTGGAAAAGACTCATAAAAATACCATCAATAACGAAGAAAATAATAGATGATTGACTGACTGATTGATTATGTGCCATCAAGTCATTTTCAATTTCTAGAGATGCATAGATGAATTTTCTCCATGACGATCTCTCCCTATCCTCTCCTTTCAGGGATCCCAACAGTGAACTCATTGCCACTGTAACTGTAATCACCATCCATCCAATCCAAATGTCTTCTTCTCTTGCCTTCCATCTTTCCCAGCAATAGAGCCTTCTCTAGATAGAACTACTCACTCACAATTTACCAGCAGGCTTGTTCAGACACATTATGCAAAGAACTAGAACGCAGAATGAGTAAATGTCATATGTCATCCTGAAGCTCAGGCAACTACATACAGCTTATAGGTGAGATAACTCCTAGGAATGTACAGAGAGAATCCAGGAAGGTGTGGAGAAGATTAAGATTACATTAAGATTATATTAAAGGAAGATGCGATGACAAAAGTTGAGGAAGCTCTGCTATAGGAAGTCTTCTGGAGTATCTGGTCCTAAATGATTTAGTTTGGGAATAATAACATTTCAGTAATATTCCTCACTCTGAGTCTTGACTTTTCTCAATAGCTGGGGTTTTGTCCATCCCTATTAATCATTTGTCACAATGGTAGATTTTCTGCACCCCTTGTATGGAAAGAAAAATACTAGACTTTAGTCCAGTTATTCCAAGTGGCTCCAAGATTGATGGAATTATTTGTTATTGTGAGTAAGTGATTCAAGGACTCCAAATGAAAGACTTGCTGGAAGAACTGGAAAAGACATATCCTGAGACTGCTTTTGAAGCATGCAAAACAGCAACAACAGGACAGGAAGTGTGTTACATAAACACATGTTCTCTCCCTGAATGCATCTATTCAGATATGAAAAGATATCTGATTTTACCACAGGAAACAATAGGAAAACAGGAAGAGCTCTAGATAAACTAAGGGAAACGCAAATTTACTTTTCGAAAGAGCTTCTTCCAATGTAGCCTGATAGTCTTTCAAAAAGGAACATTTTTCTTCATGCTCCCTGTTCTCAAGTCAGCGGGAAATCGAAGAGAGAATGGGTAACAGAGATGATTTTCAAGCAGAGAGCACTTAAAACTGAGGATAAAATTATAACCAACTACGTAAACCTAGCAAGCATACTGGCTATATTAGAGTTGCAACAATACTCATTCAATATTCCTAACCCTAAGGTGGTACTCCTTGACTTTTTTGAAACTCATGTACATTTCTGAAATTTTGGCAGCTTATTAATAACTCAGTTAATAGATAAATAATTAAGTGAGTTAATAGCAAGTTTGCCCATTCAAAAATTGGCTTCCATTGGGATATAAGCACTCATTTATTGTAATTATCTTTCCTTTCTCCTCCAACTTCCTTTTTATAGAATGGATCGTTCTAATCTTGTCCTTTTTCTAGGCTGGCAGGCCAAACATAGCATAGCAACATACGTGGCCTAGAATGTTTTATTTTTTAGGTCACTCTCGTGATATTCTACTTAGCATTAATATAAACCACATGGCTGCCTATACTTTCTTACATGTGCTAAAAAAGTGTACCAGGGCCACATTATTTTTGTAAATAAAGATGATTCTGAAGACTAGTAGTTTTACCAGTTTGCCAATTTTAATGAAAGGATTTAATTATTTTTTTTAAAAAAAAATTAAAATCAGTGGGGCAGAGAACTTGACAGGCACTAAGGGGATCCATGAACATTTTTGCACCCTTTACACTATAATGTGTCCTCCAGCACTAGACTTTTCAACTGTGAAGAAACTGTCCTCTCCTTTAGCAATGTAAAACTTACATTCCAAACACTTGGAAGAGCTGTTAGCTATTGTCCTTCAAAAACAACTGTACTATGCAGACACCAGTGGAGGGAGGATCTTTTCTCTACTTGGCAAAACAGTGAGACTCCCAAGGTTATCAGCCCTGATCATATCCTTAAGGAACACGTGATTCCAAAGAAACAGATTCATTCACTGCCAAAGGATTTTAAAGAATGTTGCCTGCTTCTAATCCCTTTAATCCTCGCAATAGCTCCGTGAAACAGGTCATTATTGCTCCTGGTTTACAGGCTGGAAAAATGAGACTGAAAGAGAATGACAGTACCAAGGAATGAATCCAAAGCTTAGCCATGACATGAATAAGACAGGACAAAAGCAAATAGTAGGATTGCTTTGGTTGGAGGCGCGGGAGAGAGGGGAGGGTTAGAAAAGGGTAGCAAAGTTGATCAAGGAAAGGAATGGGCTGTATAGCAGGCTTTCTGTTTCGGGGCAGTTTTGAATCAGTCCTCCCCCACCCCCACCCCCACCCCTGCAGTTTTCTTGGCAACTTTTTCAGAAATGGTTTGTCCTTGCTTCCTTCCAAGGGCTGAGAGAGAAGGAGTGGCCCAGCTGGTTTCATGCCCATGGCAGGATTAGAACTCACTGTCTCTGTTCCTAGCCCAGGGCCTTTATCTATTACACTTTATCTACTTTTATGGTAGACTTGGTTGCAGGAATTCCTTAGCAAAAATTGGAAACACAAATGAGTTGGCCTTCCCCAACCTGGAGCCTCCCAGTGTGCTGGGCTTCTGCCAGAATTCGCAGCCAATCAACCCAAAGCTGGTTCAGAAGACTAAGAGTGCCACAACTATTCAGAATTTGAGTGGTATCAGCTGTTTGTGGACAGAGAGACCAAATATTCTGAATAGTAAAATTTAATTGTTTGAGTTCAATCTGTCTACAGCAGTGTTTCTCAACTTTGGCAGCTTCAGCATAAGTAGGGTTGACTTTAGGAGAGTCTCTGGGGGTTTCACTCAGGCAATTTGGAGGCTGCAGTTGGCCAACTGCCCAAGTGCAACAACCCCCAGTGTGTCTCCTAAACAGTGCGTTTTTATTTTTAATTTTGAGCAACTGATTGCATAAAAATGCAATGGTGACCTTATCCAAAATGTTCTAGTTTCACCTACTTTTTTGGAGAATGCCCCTCCTTCCATTCCCCCCCCCCAATACATCTCAAAAGTTGAATATGGCCCTCTCTTCAGTACAATGTTGTGCACCTCTGTTATAAAGACAGCCAAGCAGGCACAGGATGTTTTTTTTTTTTAAACATAACACATTCACCATTGGTCTTATGAAAGCAGAACTAAAGCATATCACGTGTGAACCTTTGGGGACAGAAATCAGGCATAATGCCACAAAATCTTGAACAAACGTTGAAAATGTGGAAATATTTGGAGTACCGCTGTCTGGGATGACGACAACAAGAGACAACACTAGAATTTCACAAAACAATTGGAATTAGTTTTTCAGCCAGGGCATCCCTGTGATCAAGCAGGAATGCTATTCACACTTGGCTCACCCACCCGGAGCCTGAGAAGAATAACGCAAATGAAATGGCTCTTTCTTGCCAGCTCTAATTAAGGCTGAGGATCTCTGTTTGCTTGACCTACATTACATGGGATTTACACTTAGTAGGCAACTCAAATGGCAATCTACTTGGGTTAAGTCATTGCCGGAAATTGGTTGTGATCAGTTTGAAGCGCAGTTTTAATCCATGTCAAAGCAAAAAGGAGAGGACCAATGCTCCAGTAAAACCTTGTGGTTTCTGAAGGTTGATCATCTACAGGGGAACAGTACAAACACAACTCATGTAAACATGTATGTTAACTTGGGAACCAACATCCTTGGACCTGAGTAAAATTATTCATATTTACTCAGGTATAAAGATGTGGCTTGCACTTTACGTATCATGTTGAAAATGCTATTTATGTTGCCAATAATGTGACTATGTAAGTTATATTGGCATGGAACGTTTGATATTTTTAGGTTACTCTCTTTGATATTCTACCCTGCATTAGTATCACACAGATGCGGAAACAACAAGAAACAGCAAAAATCCTTTTGGCGTCACTTCTAAAATCACTCTTAGAACCTTTCAATTTTTGACGCCATTCTTCTTTCTCCAACTCATGCAATATGTCCAGTTATTTATCTTTCAGCCTTGCTTTCACCAAACCCCAGTTGTTCCCTCAGCTCTAGCGTTAAAAACAAAACTCTGGGGGAAAAAAAAAATCCTAAATCCCCTCCTATCATCATATTGTTGTTCTATCCTGCCCACCCTTCATTCAATCCATTTGTTGAATAACCTTTGACATCTCGTTTCCCTTCCCCCATCCTCAGCAATTCATTCTTCTCATCAGAATTCATGCATGGTTTGTTTTTCTGAATTTGGCATAGATTGGATGGGCCAGATGCTTGCTCTCTTCTGAGCTTTTGAACAATGTTTGCTGGGGCTGCATTCCTACCCCCCACCCTCTTGATTTATATCGATGTGGAAGAGCTTGGTGAATAGCAGGGGACAAGGCGGACTGTTTTCTTGCTTGTCCCAACTATTGTATCTGCCGGCTACTTTGAACAAAGGTGCTAGCTTTTCAAAAAAGAAAGACAAAATACAAGCAGAGAGAAGGGGAGTGGGGGAGTAAGGAGTAACTACTGTGTAACCGATTGCAAGGTGTAAATGTACTGGTAATGGAATTGCTGTGCACAAAATGCCTAAAACTAGAGAGACTAATCTGAGACACTGTGAAATCTGAAGTCTCACATAATATAAGCCTCTGTGCAAACAAGCTGTACTGAATGTTCTCTAACAATCTGTCTTGCCATCTATCTCTGCATCCTCCTTGAATCCCACTTGTTTCCATGTCCTGAACATATGACTCAAAGTTTTTGCTAATTTCACATCCAGCCTTTGAGAAATACGCAAGACTTTGGCATCCCTGAAAGCTTGTAGCATCTAAGATTATCTTACTTTAATAAGTAATTACATAAAATTACAGTACATATGTGCTTCAGTCTACATGGGTTTCTACTGGTGTTAATAATGGTACAATTAAAAATAACAGGTTAATGTAATATGGCATGTTGTCTTGAGTGCTCAACAGACTTCCTAATCCCATACATTTTAGCACAAAATGACATCTTGAAAGCACTGTCAGTTTACTAAAACTCAACAATTCCCCCAATGCTTTAATACATCAAGCGCAAGTCTTTGGGTAAAGTACAGAGAACGGGAACCCCAATTTTGTGGACATCTTGGATGCCAAAATGCCAACAAGTTACAACATATATTTAAAAGTACATCCCAAAGTCAGTGCCCAAGTCAGATGATTACTTTTCTATTTTATATCAATAATCATTTATAACTATTTTCGTTGGCAGAAATCATTGCCCATGAAACCTCTACAGAACCATAATGAATGAACATTTTAAATTATTATAAATATTTAGTAGTATTACAGCAACTTTTGCAGTAACAATTTCATAGGCTGGGCTGCCTTTAAATTTATGTACATTACAGTACTGAGGTAAAATGATCAGTTTAGTGAACCTTGTAGGGTCAGAAGTGGCAACCATATTTAATCCAGGGGGTTTTCGTACTCTGAAATTGAGCTATTGGGAGGTGAAATTATAATGCGATCGTGCCTTTGATCATAGTATTAGTAGCATAATTTGACTGAGGCAAAACAGATTTCCTGGGAGATTGAAAGGTAGTGCCTGATGCTATCATTTTTAGACTCTTTAAATAAAGTTCACGCAAGAGGATTGCTTTGGAATCATCTTTATTCATGGTTAGCACGTGAGCCCAGTCTGTTTATATATCTGACAAACAATCGTTCCTGTTGAAACCCTCCCATCACTTCCTGGATATAATATACTGCAGTACTCAGGAAAGGAGGGATTTCTGTTAACAGGACCCCCTTCATGAACTCT
The DNA here is from genome assembly GCA_023970755.1 of Azemiops feae. NCBI lineage: Eukaryota > Metazoa > Chordata > Lepidosauria > Squamata > Viperidae > Azemiops > Azemiops feae. The sequence goes on along the minus strand of JALGBA010004278.1, from coordinate 3,604,690 downwards.
GCCTCCTCATAGACGAGGCAATGGAAATTTTATAAGAGCAAGTAAGCTTCAGGTTTTATTCAAAATCTCATGTTCCTGGACTCATTCCAAATCCTCTCAAGGTTTTTGCCATTCAACAAATGAGTTTGGCAGTGAAGCTCTGTTTGAATCATAACACAAGAATGAATTATTTTGGAACATTTTATGAGGTGGGTTTAATTTAGACCAACTTTAGCTTTGCATGAAATGCAATCATTTCCTTGGCACTGGCATTAATGCAGTTTCAGTAACGGTGGAGAAAGGAAATAAGATTTTTAATATATATATAGGAAATAGTTTCCTTGCTTAACAAAAGTTGTAAATACCAAAGTAAAGCAGTAATCAGTTATAAATATTGATCTGTTTTAAAAGGCATATCTGTAGAAATCTGTGGTCTCACTGCTGCAGGTCTTGAGACATCAAAGGGGAGCTATTTTATAATACCCATTAGATTATTCCTTTTTGAATTCCATTTTGTTTATGTATATGCAAACAACAGGGATGAGCCCCAATCCTTTCTAAAGACATACCAGAAATGTCTAATCAGCAGAACCATTCTTGCAACCAAGAGAGATGTTTGTAATAGTGGTGAATAGTCTGTAGCTCCAGTGTAGAATGAGGGTGAAGGTTTGTTCTCCAAGCTTGTGGGTTGGTTTCTGAACAGTTCATTACCAGACTAGGTAACATCTTCAGCAGAGTTTAGGGGATATCAGTGTCATCATTATTCTACTTATAAGGGCTTCGTATGGTCAGTAGGTCTTGTGATGGATTGGGTGTGGGTGTGTCAAGTGAGGGTCTTGTGATGGGTCAGGTGTGAGCGTGTCAAGTGAGGGTTTTGTGATGGGTCAGGTGTGAGCGTGTCAAGTGAGGGTCTTGTGATGGGTCAGGTGTGAGTCAGCAGAGAGGCTTGTGATGGGTCTTGTGATGGGGAGGTTACTTCAGGTCAGGGTCATTGGAGGGTATGAATCATCAGTGGGTCAGGTGTGAGTCAGCAGTGAGAGGCTGGTGATGGGTCTTGTGAAGGGAGATTACATCAGGTCAGGGTCATTGGGAGGTGAACTCCAGGTGGGAGGGGGAGGGGTCTTGTGTGAGTTGGTTGAGGGTCGGTGCTGTCTTTGGTTGGCTGTGCGGTTGATTTGGATTCTGAGGGATTCGTAGGCTGGTTGTAGGTCGATGTGTCTGTTGATGGAATTGCTTGTGGAGTGCCAGCCTTCGATGAACTCACGTGTGGTGGGTGGTAGCATGGCCAATGATTTTGGTGTTGCTCCAATCGAACTGGTGTTATTTGGTATCAGTGTGGATAGAGATTAAGGATTTGGAATCATGGCATTTGACTGCTAGCCAGTGTTCGTGGATCCTGGTTTTTAATTGATGAGATGTTTGTCCCACGTAGAAGTGATTGCAATTTTTACAGTTGATTTTGTAGATTATGTTGTTTTTTTCACCCTTCTGTGTCTTGTCTTTGGTTCTGGATAATTCCTGGTGGAGTGTGGCTGTGGGCTATCGCTATTCCTAGGAGTTGGAGAATTCTAGCTGTCATTTCCATCACCCCTTTTGGATATGGTTGGGTTAGTTTTTGCATAGCGGTCGGCTGTGTGGTGTGTTGTGGTTTGGGTGCTGTGTGTTGGAATACAAAGTTTTTTGGATAGCCATTAGGGAGAAAGACATCAAGCAGCTGTTTCTCTTCTGCTTTTTCTTAGTGTTGTGGTGCTGCAGTGTATCCTGGCCCTTCTGAAGAGAGTCTGGACACAGCTTCTTTTGTGTGTGATGGGGTGGTTGCTTGCAAAACTGAGGATTTGGTCTGTGTGCGTAGGTTTGCAGTAGACACGGGTTTCCCGTTCTCCATTGTCCAGTCTCCTTATGTCGATGTCAAGGAATGGGAGTCTGTTGTCTGTTTCCTCTTCATGTGTAAATTCAATCCCAGGGAATATGTTGTTAAGTAGGTGGTATGTTTCTTTGATTTGGGAGCGTTTGATCATGACGAAGGTATAGTTTCTTATTATCAAAGGTCTACCTAAATACCTGTTTTGTTTCTTGAATAGAACTCAGTCAGCCTTGATTTAAACAATCCAACTTGTTGCAGGTCTTTAGATATTTACCTGGCAGTCAGTCTTTCAAATTCAGTAGGATTTAAAGTTAAAGTATGGAGAGTATAACTTTGTACGGTAATATTTTAGTCCTAACTGTGCTTATTAGAAGATCCAAATAAAATCAAACTGGATTGAAGGCAATTCTTTACATTATATTAAGAACAATTTCTTTTGCTATGTAATAAACTTATTTCTTGACTGCTGCAGTCAGAATCTTGATGACTTTCACAGAAAAAAAATACAATTTAAAACATCCATGGCACAAAAATAAAAATACAAGACTACAACAGTAAAACACAAGAGCAAAAATTAAGATGATGACATCAGATCATAGAAAGGCTCTTTGAAACAGCTCAATCTTCAAACATTTCTGGAAAACCATAGAAGAGGGAGCTAGCCTGGCCTCCAAAGTGGTTCCATGGTGTCAGTGTTGCTACAGAAAGCAGAAGCTCCTTATTTTGGCTCTCCTGAAAATACTGGATTTGTAATTGTTTCTCTCTAGTAGATCTAATTTCTTAGACCAACATTCAAAGGAGAAGACCCTCCTATAGGTATCTGATGCCAAGCCACTAAGGGCTTTCTTTATGGGTCGAAATCAATACCTTAAATTTGATGATCAGAAACCAATCAGCAATTAAAGCAGGTGTGACCTGTTCTCAATTCCAGGAGTCCAAAATATGCAGGCCACTGCTTTTGGACCAACTGGGTGGTAGTTTCTAAATATTCCTTAAGGACAGCTCCAAATAGAACTCAACCTAGTTAGTCTAATGGGTGATGAAAAAGGCATGAGATATTTCAGCTAGTTATTTAAAAAAGAACCCTAAAATTTGCTCTGAGCTGGTCATTCGGCTCAGGTGTTATAAAATCTGGAGTGCTCACCCATTCTTGACCAATGTTGCTCAAATGACATTTGAAAATGTGTTCATCACTAATGTTTCAAGGAGAAAAGTTTAGCAAGCACTGGCTTCTATGCAAGTGACTACTTGTAGGATCCTGACTCACAAGGAAGCCAATCACCATAAATCTGTATTGGTGAAGTTCTTTCTCCTACAGACATTCTCATTGAATGAATAAATGTCTACAGGAGATAAACATAATTTGAGTGAAATCAGGGGGAAATGGGACTTCCCCAGAATAATCAAGATTTTCTAGTGTCTCAACAGGGCTTCTGTTTTCAACTTAAGGAGCCACTGATAGCCCTTTTTTTGCAATGGGAAATAAAGGTGAAATCTTCCTTGAGTTGAACTTATCTCTTGGTGATTTTATGGATCTAGGTTTGAGTTTCTTGACAACAGTATGCAAATGGCTTGCCACTGCTTTCTGTTAGAATGTTATTTTGACTTTCCAGTCTAGCTTACAGTATTTTCTTGGTGCTTTGCCATCTAAACCCTGTTTAGCTTTTGAGATCGGCAAGGTTAGCTAGGTGCTAGGAAAGAGAAACAGGAAAGGTAGACTTTAAAGCAGGGGTGTCAAACTGGCGGCCTGTGGGCCAGACCCGTTACGCACAGGCTACACCTACCCCGGCTCTGCAAAAGCAAAAAACGTTGTGATACATCACAATATGTCACATGACGCAATTGAGTTTGACACTCATGCTTTAAAGCATTTTGTTAATGCTGTTTTCCTGCCAAAGGTATTGTCAGGAAAAGAAGCTATTTAGTACAAAGAACACAGTCATGTGATTTTCAACAGAGAGCAGACTAAGGAAAAGTTACACTTTTTTCTCCTATGATCAACTTCAGTTTCATCCAGCTCCATGACTTCTTTGGGTCAAGAAAAAGACATGAACAGTTCACATTACAAGCGCATTTAATGAAATCCGGCGTGGTGTTGGTTCACGATAATGGCAGTATGGCAGGCCCCAAAGAAGGTTTACAGACTCAGGAATAGGCATAGGGAAACAATGTATGTCTTTGGGAACCTGACACATGTGCTTTTCTTGGCAAGAGTTCCTCTGAACTTCCCACTACTGTAGGAAAGAAAAGGAGTCATGTGGAATTTCATTAACAAGAACAATAATATGATGTGGCCCTATCTACTACCAGCAACCTTAGTTTATTTTTTCTTAATACGAAAAAGCAACTGAACTGTGGACTGTCTGCTATTGGACCAGGAAACTATCTGTGGAACCATGCTAAAACTCTACTGGAGCTGAGGTGAGCTAATAAAATATGGAACTAAATAGTAATTTGAGCTATTTTCCACAAAAATAACTAGTGAAGTTGTTTAGTTTTATTCCATTTCAAAAATAAGATGTTTCAAAGTACAAGTGAAAAATAAAAAGGCCTTTCCAATCTAGATATTTGGGGGGGAGGGAATTAATAGGACTGAAGAAAGAGAACTATTGGCCTGATGCTGGCATATTTTTTTAGTAATTTAGTAGTTAAATATATTCCTTGCCATGGAGGAGGAAGAGGAAAAGGAAGAGGAGAAAGAAAGAAAGAAAGAAAGAAAGAAAGAAAGAAAGAAAGAAAGAAAGAAAGAAAGAAAGAAAGAAAGAAAGAAAGAAAGAAAGAAAGAAAGAAAGAAAGAAAGAAAAAAAGAAAGAAAGAAAGAAAGAAAGAAAGAAGAAAAAGAGAAAAAGAAAGAGAAAGAAAGAAAGAAAAAGAAAGAAAGAAAAAGAAAAAGAAAGAAAGAAAAAGAAAGAAAAATAAAAAGAAAGAAAGAAAGAAAAAGAAAGAAAAAAGAAAGAAAAAGAAAGAAAGAAAGAGAAAAAAGAAAAAGAGAAAGAAAGAAAGAAGAAAGAAAAAAGAAAAAAGAAAAAGAAAGAAAAAGAAAGAAAAAGAAAAAGAAAGAAAGAAAGAGAAAAAAGAAAAAGAGAAAGAGAAAGAAAGAAAGAAAGAAAGAAAGAAAGAAAGAAAGAAAGAAAGAAAGAAAGAAAGAAAGAAAGAAAGAAAGAAAGAAAGAAAGAAAGAAAGAAAGAAAGAAAGAAGCATCTGGAAGGCAGAGTTCCAACTGATTGTAGCTGAACAAGGTCTGTTTTACTAAAAAGACTAGCATGGAATTCTGCACTTCATAGATCATTACTTTCATGATGAAAGGCATATCAGCAGTTTTATGACAATAGGAAAGCAAGTGACTGATATGACATTCTTCACTAAATGCAATCATTAGCTTTATAAAATGATAAGGTGATGAAATTTTAAAAGCCACCCGTATCTTTCAGTCAGGCAAATCCACCTTTCTGCAAGCTGAATGATTTTGTCCCAGTGTTTAGAAAGCAATTGTTCATCATGCAGGCTTTTTAAATTCAGGGCTGAAGGTAGTAATTTGAGATTTGTGATTTATAGAGTATAAAAAAGGTTCATTGGACTGTCATGTTCAGAAACATCTTAAAAACATTTTTAAATGATTTTTTTTTAAATTTATCCTAAGGAAATCTCAAACCTTCCATAGTTCTTCCAAGGACATTTCAGCAACCTCTTCTTCAGCAAGTGAGCTGCTTGAAGCCATTACAATTGGAAAACATGACTTTTGATGTTCAGCAGGAAAAAAAATAGATGCAGGATCCTCCACACTGGACTGAAATCAATTAATGAAGGTATTATCCTGCCTTCAAGAAACAGTTGTATTATATTAGCACTGCAGCAACTCCATCCATATCAACTCATAGACCAGCTTCTGGTTTTGAAGCAATGGCTCTCTAGCAAGAGCTACTTTCTAAGACATAGGACATCTCTAAGCAATCTCTGAGGATGTATGATCTATTGAAGACTCTTGATTAAACAGTGGGGATGCATCCTCTCTGTTTCTCTTTACCACACAGCCAGCAATGAAACTGGATTAATATGAGTCTAGATAACTTGTTTTTTGCATGATTGTCAGTAGAGTCAGTGCCATGACTGTCTCAATCATTTTAACCAGCTTTGAAAATTTGGAGTTTGGCCTAAAATTGCACATTCCTGAGGAAGTCAGTATAATTTTTTTCTTCCAAAGAGATTTAATAATAATTACCTCCATTGGAAAAGCTGCATCCTTCAAGGAGGATTTATGTACAGTGTAGCCCATGATCTATAAATCAGAAGTCAAATGAGCAAAGTGGGACATTCATTCCAATATGTTGTTCATGCCTTTAGGTGTCACAAACTGGAACTGATCTATATTCCAGAGACATTAGTAAACATGCCGAGAATGGCTTTAATATTAATTGTGACATCCAGATTATGCTAGATGTAAAAGATGCAATCAAGCAATTAATATCATTGTAACAAGCCTCTGAACTTAGTGCTTTAATTTTTGAAAGTTTAGGATTCCTCTTCTGTTTTTTGCAACTTTCAGGCCAATGAAGACTTCTGAAACGCAAAAGCTTTCCCAGTTCCTAAGTTTGTTGGTCCTAATAAAGTTACTGACCAACAATGGATCTAATTTTTTTAAAAATTTCTCTAGAACCAAGATGTCTCTTGACTTTAAAATAAGCAAAATTCAATTCACTTGTTCTAAAAATGTTTCTATTTGCAGTATATCTGGAAGATGATAATTTATATCAAACAAATTCTGACACTTCCATATTAGTCATCTAGATCAGCTGAAAGGAACCTAAATGATTAAACTTCCTTCTATTGACTTTACAACGTGGTATAAGTCACACAGCTCTTTAAGGAAATAATTGTGTTCAACCTGAAACAGTTATTCATTTGATTATTTGTATTGGTGGAAGTACTGTATGACTGAGCAGATAGTATAAATAGATTACGTCACTACTTTCTTTTCAAAGTTTTTGCTTTAAGATTCCTGCTCATAAGAATCGTCTGTATTTGGTGATATTATAGTTTCATACTATAAAAGATGGTTACTTGAACCAATGTTTAAAATTCATTTTAGAAAACAAGGGTGTGTGTACATGTTTGAGCATATGTTTCCTGATTTGAGGGAAATCCTTATCATAAACATTTTAAAACATGCCAAAATATTTCTCTGAAATAGTTTTCTTTTAGATCTTTTCAGCTGGTCTAGTAGTTACACTGAGATTTAAAACAGGAGGGAAAATCCTATGTTGCAAGCATAGTAGCAACATCCCAAAAATAATTATGTCAATTTCAATTTTCTATTTCAATTTCTATTTTCTGGAAAAGCTTTTCCTTAATTACCCATCCCAAAGTCCATAGGGTAATACCACATGGCCTTTTGCCATCTGCGTTTATATAACAGTGGCATTGTATTTTAATAATAGGTTACCTATTACTGCTAATGATGCATTGTTATTAATACTGTCATGTAATCTGGGCTTTTAAATGAAATTTAATGATTCATCTCTTTAGCAGGGATGTGAACAATACTGGCAGAATGGATCATCTCGGCTTTTACATAAATCTCCTTCAAAACAGCTTCAGTGGATTTGTAATATTTTCCAGAACCAATTGTGTCAGAAAGATTGTTCATCGATTTGGAAACCTAAATAGAGTTGAACCTTGGATAAGAATCTATATAGTAGTGTAGACTTGGAAATTAAAAAAAATGCAAAAAATGTTTCTTTAGTGACAAAAAATAAATAGCATGAATCTGTCCATAAAGCTCAGGTAAGGGAAACATAGCCTCTACCTTACCAAAACAACCGGGAATGCAGAATGAAAAGATAAATATGTTTATGTTGTCCCGGGTAAGATATCAGCACTATATAAACACATTTTCTTTTTCATTCTTTTTTTCCTCCCCTTTTCCTTCTTTTTTTAGCATTTTTTTATTTCACTCACTCAGTATTATTGCTATGAGCAAAGGCAGGAAGGAAGGAAGGAAGGAAGGAAGGAAGGAAGGAAGGAAGGAAGGAAGGAAGGAAGGAAGGAAGGAAGGAAGGAAGGAAGGAAGGAAGAAAGGAAGACATGCAGAGATATTGAAAAAAATTAAAACCGGTACATAGGCTTTTACAATCCATTATTATTATATTTTGCTATACCTCAGGTTTGTATTGTTATAAGAAATGAAGACGAGTTTGCAAAATTTCAGGAAAATAAAAACAAAATATCCCACACAAATACTGTACAAGGGATGTTCAGTTTTCTCTCAGTCTATATCATCTGTGTTTATTTCTTCAGAAAACACAGTTTACAAACAGTGTAATTCATACCGTGTAGCCATTAGGGAGAAAGTTAGAAAATCCAAGGAAGGCTCAGCATGAAATCATAGAAGGGTTGAGGAATTTATTACGCTAGTTCATCTGAAACCTAAGGATTCAAAAACAAACGAACGCTGTTTTCTTCCTCAGCAATGTGGTTGTTCCAGTAGGCTTTCCCTGTTTCCTGCCCCTCCAAACTCCCACCCCATTTTTGAATTAAAAAAGATCTTCTGAGATCATACTGTCTCTGGGGCTTGTGTAGCTAAGAAACATTTTGTGAACTGTTTCATCCTCAGCCAAGCCAAGCACCTCAGAAAACTTCACTGTGCCAGTCTATCCCTCATACCTATAAACACCGAATTAGCTATTAACTTCTTAAGATTGATGGTTTAAAGACAGCAGTCGAAATAGTAGCAGATAATAGCTGTGGACTAACTACAGACATCAGTTACTTGCTGTGGCGCCTTTCTTCAAAAGAATGAACATAATGATCCTTATTATCAGGCCTCAACATCATCCAAGGTTCACGCTGCTACGTTCAGGAAATAGCATATGATATTATTCCTAATTTACTCACAGGAGTATAATTTGGAGAGTACACGAAGGGCAGCTCTTGTCTGTTTTAGACCAGAAATGGATGGATTCTGCGCTGTAATTTTCTGTCATTTAATCTGCCTTGCAAAGTCTAGTAGATAAATGATCTCTACTTATGCTTCATTTTGCCTCTGTCTCTGCAGCACTTGGAAGTTGAAAGCATGACATTCTCATAAAGTAGTAAAGGAATTATTGCAGCCCTGAGTCTGCCTACATCTTATTTAGATCCCTTTTTTTTTTAATATGTTCAGGAGCATTCACCAAGAGCATTTATCTCAGATTAGGAGGGGCTTTTCTCAGCCCTACATTTTTAGGTGAGCCACCTAGGCTGACCTATAGAAATATGCAGGGTTGGACCCAGTGGTGGGATTCAAATATGTGAACAACCGGTTCTCTGTGTGGATGCCGCTTCCGGAAATCCGTTCTGGGCCTGGGCAACAAAAAATTAGCTACCGGTTCTGCCGAAGTGGTGCGAACCGGCTGAATCCCACTACTGGTTGGACCTGATTAATTCTTCGGCATGAGGCCACCAAGAAATCCCAGAGTTGTATGCTACCCTGGTAAGACTTTAAAACTTCCTGGAATAGTCTGGTCATAATAGTCAGTGCTATGACACTCTTGTATTGTTGCCAAGAAAATCCTATAACTGTATCTGTGAAGTCACCAGGGTTGAGTTTGATTCCAAAAAGACTTTATCCTTACCATAATGACAGGGATTAGACCAGATACCTTTTTCAAGCAAAGCAGATGCTTTACCATTGAGGTACATGCCCTCCCTCCATGTGATATCTCTCTCACCTCTGTAGGTCTTGTTGTGGTATAAAATTTCACAGTGGATTGTACAGTATACTTCTATCTCTGACCCTGAAATGATAAGTTTGCACAGTGATACCTTGATACTCAACTACTTCAAAACTCATTGAATTTGGTATTCGACACATTTTGACACAAAAATGTTGTACCGGTACTCATTGTATTTTGGTACTCAACACTCTGCAAAAGGAAGGGGGGACAGGGCAGAGGGTAGACAGGAACTCGGCCATGCTGGGAAGGTCACTGACATAGGAAAAGGGACAGATAGGAAATCCTTCCTGGCCGAAACAAAGAGTCACATAGTATGTCACATGGTTTCTTTGGTACTCATCCTTTTTAGTACTTGTCACGCCTCCCGGAACCAATTAAGGAGGAAGTTCACTGTATTGTCAATGCTTTTTCTGGTAGAGGTGCTGAAGACAGCCATGAGATCTTGGTGATCAGTGTTCTGTTTCTTAGAGTTGAGATCACATATAAAGAATACAAAATCCTGGTACAAAATACAAGTAGTACTTGGTTTACCATATTCATTTAGTAACTGAAGTTACAGCAGCACTAAAAAAAAAAGTGATTTGTAATCAGTCCTCGCATTTATGCCCATTGCAGCATTCCCCACAGCCATCAAAATTCAGGCACTTGACAACCAGCAGGTGTTTAGGATAGTTGCAGCTTCCTGGGGTGATGTGATCACTATTTGCAATTTTCCCAGCTGGCTTCTGACAGGCAAAGTCAATGGGGTGGGGAGGGGACTTGGATTCACTTAACAACAGCATAATTCACAATAACTGCAGTAATTTGCTTAACAATGGCAAACGAGATGGTAAAATTGTCTTGTTTGGCAACAAAAATTCTGGTCCCTGTTGTGATTGTAAATCAAGGATTACCTATAGAACATGCATCCAAATTTTAAATTTTGAAAATGTAAGGAATGTTCACAATTTTCCTAAGGAATGCACTGATAAAAGTAATGCTAGCAGTTCTCAGTGACTTGAACTATATATTGTAAAGTGCACCTTACAACGATAATGCTTGATGTAAACTATGGTTATGTTTCAGGAGATGGCTGGCAGCATCCAGCTAATCTTGGCTGAGACTGAAAATGATAGAGTTATACCTGTTTATTATTGGGTTGCAAGAACGCCAGGAAAGTCCAGAACTGAAAAGGAAACTGGGAAGTAAATAACAGCATTTCGAAAGAAAGCAATAGCAAACAATGTCTGTACGGGTCTCAACTTGAGATAATTTTTACTCTTTTATAGAAAATGTTTGCTATGCTAAATTACCAATTAAATAGCCGAATACTTATAGCACTGCTCTAATGTTTGTTGCAACAAAAATAAGCGACTTACACTAAACAAGTATTTCTTAACCTCAGCAACTTTAAGATGTGTGGACTTCAGTTTCCAAAATTCCCTAGCCAGCATTCTGATGAATTCTGGGAGTTGAAGTCCACACATCTTAAAATAGCCAAAATTGAGAAACACTATTCTAAACAAATGTGAGAAACAAAGTACAAAGCTTAGTATTTTTAATGCCTGCAAAAGGGTTGGATGGAACAAAAAATGGCAGTCAAAAAGATAAGATACAACAATTCTTAACTGATGGGCCGGATTTGATTTGGCCACTCACAAGCAATTAAAGCTTGTAATCTATGTATGCCAATATTTCTCTCCTTAAGTACTTTCCATATGTGTTTGACCAATTCTAGTGTGAGATTATATAAGAACTGGTCTAAAAAAGTGGGGGGATTAGTGCTAAGCATTATATGCAGTTCAAGCAAAGCAAATATGCCATCTAGTGGTTTTAAAATTTATCATAGTTACATTTGTGGTAACAAGCAAACACCCAAAAGGAAACTAATTTAGCATTGACTTAGGGCAGTGTTCTTAACCTTGGCAAGTTTGTTTAGACTTCAACTCCCAGAATTCCCCAGAATGCAGGCTGGAGAATTCTTGGGGTTGAAATCCGGGTGTTTTAAAGTTGCCAAGGTTGAGAAACACTGGCCTAAGTTTTGCATACCACAGCTTATTTCATAAATGGCATGGAATATTATCCTAGATTGCAAGTGTATATGCATCATAGTTGTAAAAGGGGAGATCAGTGGCCATTCATGAAACATTTGTTGGAAGTGTTTGTATGTGCCTTTGAATCAGCTTAAATTCCTAGCAACTGCTTAGACACATTCCTGCAACTTTCTTGGCAAGGTTTTTCGGAAATGGTTTGCCACTGCCTGCTTCCCAGGGTTAAGAGTGATCTGACTTTGTGCCTAAAGTAGGACTAGTTTTTACCCTGGTGCCATATCCACTACACCAAACTGGCTCTCACCTTGTCAGATGACAATATATCTGCTAATCAAGTCAGAAATGTAAGGGCATCTATGCTATCACTCTTCAACAGATTTTTGAATGGTTTATTAATCTTTTCCATGTATTAGCACCCACACAGACACAAATGTTAAATATGATGGCACACCCTGGTCCCATCATCTGACCAGTTTAACAAAAGAATATGTCTTACCCTGGTCTGAATCCTTCCGGCAAGTCTGCAACTTCCTGGTTTACCCCTGAAAAAAGGATTAGTGAAAAATCTTTCCAAGCAGAATCCATAGCTTTCGCACTTGGACCTCAGAAACAATAAACACAGTAACTTAATTACATACCCACATCTCATATCTCAACAGAGCCAAGGAGTATAGATGGATAAGATCTCTGATCCATCTAGCCCAGGGGTCTTCAAACTTGGCCCTGTTATGACTTGTGGACTTCAACTCCCAGAATTCCTCAGCCAGCATTGCTGGCTGAGGAATTCTGGGAGTTGAAGTCCACAAGTCATAAAAGGGCCAAGTTTGAAGACCCCTGATCTAGCCCATCAATCTGTTCTCACAATAGCGAACCAACTGCACAAGGAAGCGCACCAGTTTCTGAGCAGATGACCTTTGGAGGCAACTATACTCTCATCAAGACCAACAGCCATTGACCGGCAGCATTTCCATGAATTGGTCTATCCCTTTTTGAAAGCAGTCAACTTGATAGCCAATACCACATCTCAAGGTAGTAAATTCCAAAATTTCATTAAAGGTTGTGTAAAAAAAAGAAGAAGAACCTTTTGTCTTTCCTGATTCTTCTAGAATTCGATTTCATTGGGCAACTTCTGGCTCAAGTGGATTTTACAATTACATGTAGGAAAGAATGCAATGAGGTTTTCTACTCCTCTGCTTAATAAATGTCATTCTTTTTGACCAAACTGGATTAGTCAATTAGGCTGTAATCCCTTGGCCCTGGGACAACTTCTCAATTGCTGTAAGTTATTTGGATTTCCCACTACAAAAGTCTAGGACCCTACTGGGTTCCACCCTTAGCAGAACAATTATAAAAAATAATTCATTTTTTTTTTATCAATACTGCTGGCTATTCCCCAGATCAGTAATTCCAACATCAGGAAGTGCGTGGGGTAGAAACTAGTAATCCAAAAGATATGGTGGCTGAACCACACTTCCCCACATGCTTCATCACACTGTTGGGGATTGCTGGAAATTGTTTTGCAGCAGCTTTTCAGGGGCTCCAGATTCCTCAGTGCAGGGCAGAGAGTAGAAGGATTTACAGATGTCAGTCAGAATGCATGCTAGGGAGGGCTGAGCACTGAAAATGCTATGTGAATTAAACTGGTTCCAAACTAGAAGAATAATCAGCTACAGAAGTGGTGCAGGCTGGTGGGAGGAAGGAAGGAAGGAAGGAAGGAAGGAAGGAAGGAAGGAAGGAAGGAAGGAAGGAAGGAAGGAAGGAAGGAAGGAAGGAATCCAATAAAATCATAGGACACGAGTCTCAAAACCCACTAGCTCATCAACCCGTTCATGAAGCTTCAATTGTTCATTGGTCCCCAAATATTTATTATTTGAAAATAATTTAATAAACATTACTGTAACTAATAGCACTACAATTCATAATAGTAAAAGCAGCAACAACAACAACAATAATAATCAAGCCCTTGGATAGTTTCATTGACCCTTGGTGGTTGATATTCATCATTTTGGGGACTCTGACATAGGATCTCTCTGCCCATTACTGCTATTTCAATTCTTAGACTGAAATAGGCATTCAAAAGGGGGGAAAAAACCCTGCTCATAATACCATTGTGAATGGTAGATGTGTTTCTGGTTTACATGATTGATCTTAGGGAAGGAAAGCCTTTTATTATTATAGCTTCAGCAGCCCATCTTGTACGACCATCTGGTTTTATTCTAAAATTATGTTGGACTTATTGCTGCTTGAGATTTTTTTTTTTTTAAAAAAAGATTAATAAAAGCTCATTTTTGCCTTAGAGCAGCATTTTTGCATTTTCCCTAGTTCAGCAAGCAAGAGAGGATTACTGTGACTGAGCAGTGTGGCTCCTGAGGAGCTTTTCTGTCAAGTCTGCTTATAGAAATCACAGAATAATTGCTTTTTTCTCCAAAGATTATACGGAGCTTATACTTACAGTCTTAAAAAATGGTTCTGTATTATTCCCAATATATTGGGCATATTCATACACTAGTGGCTTCCCTTCCCACACAGGACTAATGCCTACAGACGCTTCACCCCAAACTGTGCTGTTGCTTGGGAATTATGAGGGTCGAGGGAAAGTTGGCACAGTGGATAAATTAACAAGTGGATATGAATTGTTTTCCCATCACACTCTCTTGGAATGAGGGAAGTAAACACACTAGAAGCAATCAGTTGTGTTAATTGTGCAGTTATAATCTCTGGCCTTTATTTAATGCACTGACATTCAGACACTGTTCTTATGATGTGATATTTTAATCAAACTGAAGGAATAGCCTTTATCTTTTTCCATTATACTTAAAATAATAATTCTGCAAGATAGTGTACTGTTGGATGGGAGTTTCAAACATCTTACTAAATGATACCTTCAAGGACTCTTTGAGGTAGTCATTGTATAGGTAAAGACTACACAGGGACTGTTTGAGAGGGAGAACAACCTTCTGGAACTAAACAAAAATGTTTAGACAGTAAAATAGGCATGGAATTAATGGGATTAATGGAATTAGGTACTACTGAGATAATTATTGTACTACTTGCCAGCTTCTTAAATATTTTTCCATCTTCAACAAAGTTAAAGCAAAATGTTCTTACATTCATCTATCATGATGGCCACCCAAGAGTCTTGTGATACACTATCTGCCCTTACTTTTACTGGCTAAAATATAAAACGTTTCTTGTTTATTATTTCCAGCTTAATGTATTGTTCTGACACAGTGTACAGGAAGTTCAAAAGCTGGATAGATTTAACAGCAGACTGTTAAAGCTGGAATGCAACAGATCAGTCAAAAACTGGCATAGCTGCTAAGAGGGTGTGATGGAATCCAGAAAAACTCCAATTCAATATAATGGTAGAAAGGGCAGGTTGAAATTCACATTCCCTCTTAGCTGTGAAGCATCATCTCTATCCCTCAAGAGTTTAAAGAGATCAAATGAGTGCAGAGAGAGTGATGGACACTTGCTTAAGATCTTGAAAAGAAGTGTAGGGTTCTAATATAGAAATATTGATAAGCTGAGTCAGGTTTTTTTTTCATAATAAAAAAAAAGAAAAAAATCTGTTTTGCTGAGTTTTGCAGCTAGATTTGCAGTTAGAACAAATAAACAGCTCTTAAAATCTGCTTGTTTCCCCTGATTTAACTGCCATAAAAGGGGTTATTATACTCTTGAAACTGTTATTTAGAGAAGTAGAGGTCTGTGCAAAATACTATGAATGGTAGATCTGACCTCTCTGAGAATCTGCTGAGGTCACCACCCAAACAACCCAAATCATGGATACTGGAAGGTTTGTATTGGAAAAAGACAGAAAAAAATTTATTCTACACTGGATCAAAACAGTTGCTTGACCCAAGCTTCACACACAAACACAAATACACACACGCGCACACACACACACACACACAGAGAGAGAGCGAGAGCGAGAGAGCGCAAATCAAATGCTTTGAAATAAATTTAAGTTAAATGTAAATATAATTATAAACTCAGTTGAGTAAAGTCACTAAAACCCCACTGATTTTTTTCCTTGGAATAATCAATAATACTCATCAATAACTATTCTAATTGAATTTTGGTTGTTCACTATTATATTCAGTTGCTTATATTCTCCTTATTACAGCTTTTAAGGTACTTAGAGACAGCTGAAGAAGCCTGCACATTTAGATGCAAAAACACTTCCGTTTATTTGAATACAGAATTACAGAAATAATCAAGGAGAAAAATGTTCTTCAGGTGGTTCTTACACCAAAGTGTTCCATGTTATATAACCACCATAATGTTATTCAGTGGCTTTCTGGACAAGTTTGGCACAGTGGCGTCTTTACTGGGGTATCCAACCGGCAGCAGCAGAAGCAGTTTTTCATTTGCTGGGCGCTCAAGCAAAACTCTTAAGCGTGGGCCACAATTCAGTGTAGTAGTAGTAACTGTCACCAGGCCCACATTCTAAAAGCAAAAAGAAGACCAAATATGAACACACTGTAAGAAAAGCATTTTTTTATCCTCTTTGCTCATGCCCTATAAATCTCTGAAGAACCCACATGCTTCAAGTTTTTATCACAATATTTCACTCTGGAGTACCTTGTCCCTCAGCCCAAGAAACCCTTCCCCAATTTAAGATGGCTGTCAAAATGAAACAATTCTTTAAGGCCTTTGCAGACAGAGCCAGCTTTTCTGATTTGTTATACATGTTTAACGTTCGTATGTTCTTATATAGCAAACCACTTGTGAGTAGGTGGAATACAAACAATTGTATAAATGATTAGATAGATACGTAGATAATAGATAAATATTTGCTTATCTAAGGTAAGTATATGCTTGAACATGCATTATCTTTTTAGAAAGTATAAGCACTGCAATTATATACTTTTCAATATTGATATATTTTCATAATTGTATAATATACATTTATGATATGTGATTATTTTCTGTTCAAGTGAATACAATTACCTGCTCTTCAGTCAAATAGAAATCATAAGGTATTCATCATATTATGTCCATATATATTTATTGTAACTAGCCTGTTTTCAGGCATTTTGATAATGCTTATGTACATGTCAGTTTGTAATGTATATTGCAACATATGCTATACTTAATTCAAAAGGGATTCAGCCTGTGGTTAAAACCCCAGAATCATATAATATAAAGACAAGCAAATTATTATAGCATCTCTTTCTGATGAAATGGGCTATGGTCTATGAAATCTCTGCATAAAAGATTATACAAAATGTTTCATTGTTTTTACCGTATACATAATTCTTGCTATTTATTTCTCCTTTTAGGGGCAAAAACTCAACAATTCATGCTGCAGGTCTTCTAATGTGAAGCTATCATTCAAAAACTACAAATTTGGCTTTTCTTTGAGAGACGCGTAGGAAAAGTGTTGAAGAATTGAATTTTGCAATAGAACTGGACAGAACACTAGAATTCAAAGGGACCTTTTATTGAGTCTCACCTTCACTCAATGCAGGTATCTTAAAAAAAAATTGTCTTTGCCTGGCCTCAACACATCTAGCAAAAGAAAGCCAATTGGTTTCAATGTTAAACTGCTGTTACAGCTTGGATTCCTCCTCCACAACAGCACTAATCAAACAGGTGGTAAGGAAGTAGGGGAACTCAGGCACATAACAGGTTATGTAGAAAGTAAAAACAGGGTCAGTCAAAATGGACTCAAATGCCTATACACCAATGCACAGAGTGTGAGGAATAAATAGGGTGAATTAGAAATTCAAGTAAATGAGGACAGATATAATATTGTTGCCATTACGGAAACTTGGTGGGATGAAACCCACAAATGGAATACACAGCTAGAGGGATTTAAATTATTTAAAAGAAACAGATGAAATAAAAGAGGTGAAGTTGCACTATATATAAGAAATAACTACATATCTATAGAAATAGAGCACAATGATGAAAACTTTCTTGAATGCATTTGGGTCAAAATAAAGGGAGGGAAAATGACATTGCCACAGGCCACCTAACCAGAGAAAATAGATGAACTTTTTGCTAGTCAGTTAACTAAGGTATGTAGGAAGCACATCACAATAGTAATAGGGGACTTTAACTATCCTGACATCAACTGGGAGACAAACTCTGCACCAAGTGGAAGGTCAAACAGGTTCTGGACAAACCTACAGACAACTTTGTCTCCCAAAAAGTAGAGAAGCAAACTAGGGGATCAGCCATATTGGACTTAATTCTCACTAATGAGAATTCCCCTGCTTCCTTACCACCTGTTTGATTAGATGAAATGATAGAAGGTGCTGAAGCTACAGGAACCTTGGAGGGGCATATCATGAAATATTCTAATTCAACATTATGCAAGCACAAGCAGTAGAACAAAGTCAAACTAAAGTCTTGGACTTTAAGAGAGGTAATTTCAATAAACTTAGAGAAGGATTCCATGGATGAGAATCCTCCAGGGGAAAACAACCCAAGAAGCTTGGGAAACTTTGAAAAGTGAGATTATAAAAGCCCAGTCTAGCACAATATCAATGAAGAAGAAAAATAACAGCTCTCAAAAGAAACCAGCATGACTGCATAAAGAACTCTGATAAATTGAAAGACAAAAAGGACAAGTATAAAAAGTGGAAAGAGGGGTACATAACTAAGGCAGAATATCAGCAAATAACCCGAGCCTGCAAAGATGACGTAAGGAAAGCTAAGGCTCAAAATGAACTAAGTCTTGTGACAAAAGTCATAAATAACAAAAATAGCTTGTTTCAACATATAAAAACAAGAAAAGTCAAGGAAATGATTGGTCTATTAATGGGAGAAAGTGCCACAAAGGTGACAAGCAACAGGGAGAAAGCAGAACTGCTTAACTTGTTTTTTACATCCATCTTTACACAAAAGGAAAAAAAAACCTATCAAAAACAGTACTGTAAAAAACAGATTAGGAATACTAGTTAAAATAAGCAGAAAAATGGTAAGTGAGCACCTGTCCAGCCTAGACGAGTTCAAATCACCAGGACCAGATGGATTACACCCCAAGGTTCTCAAGGAACTGGCAGATGTGATCTCAGAACCACTGAATTATATTTTTCAAAGATCCTGGAGCACCAGGGAACTACCAGAGGACTGGAAAAGAGCTGATGTAGTTCTCATCTTCAAAAAAGGGGGAAAAATAGATCCAGGAAACTACAGACCTATCAGCCTGACCTCAATACCTGGGAAGATTCTGGAAAAGATAATCAAGCAACGAATCAGCAAATACCTAGAGGTAACCAAAGTCATAACCAAAAGCCAACATGGGTTTGTCAAAAACAGATCATGCCAGACAAATCTTATTGCATTCTTTGACAAAGTGACAAAATAGTGGACCAGAGGAATGCTGTAGATATAATTTACTTGGACTTCAGTAAGGCATTTGATAAAATAGACCACAACCTACTACTTGATAAAATAGAAAAATGTAGGTTAGACAGCATCAACACCAGATGGATTGGTAACTGGCTGACCAACTGCCAGTTAGCCCTCAATGGAACTGCATGGAGGAAAGTATGCAATGGGATACCCCACTGTATACCCCAAGGCTCTGTTTTAGGCCCAGCACTCTTCAACATCTTTATCAATGATTTGAATGAGGGGATAGAATGGGAACTCATCAAATTTGCAGACAACAAGTTGGCAGGAATAGCCAACACTCCAGAAGATAGGCTTCAGATACACGTACAGATAGCTTGGAGTCCTAGTGGACAATCACTTAAATTTGAGCCAGCAGTATATTGCAGCTGCCAAAAAAGCCAACACAGTTCTAGGCTGCATTAACAAAGGGATAGAATCAAGATCATGTAAAGTGTTGATACCACTTTATAATGTCTTGGTAAGACCACACTTGTACTGCATCCAGTTTTGGTCTTCATGGTATAAAAAAGATTTTGAGACTCTAGAACAGGGGTGTCAAACCGCCAGCCCGTGGGTCGGGCGCGTCACCACCTCATTGCCGGCAATGGGGAAAAAGCTCTGATACGTTGCGCGACGTCACGTGAGTTTGACATGTCTGCTCTAGAAAGAGTGCAGAGAATAGCAATAAAGATGATTGGGGGACTGGAGGCTAAAACATATAAAAAACAGTTGCTGGAATTGGGTATGTCTAGTTTAAAGAAAAAGAAGGACTAGGAGTGACATGATAGCAGTGTTCCAATATCTCAGGGGTTGCCACAAAGAAGACAGAGTCACGCTACTCTCCAAAGCACCTGAAGGCAGGACAAGAAGCAACAGATGGAAACTAATCAAGGAGAGAAGCAACCTAGAACTAAGGAGAAATTTCCTGACCGTTAGAACAATTACACTTCACACTTCTTCATTCAAACAATTATAAATATATTATAAATATAGCATTCCACAATCTATTAAAAAATTAGTCAACATTAGTCTAGCAAGAGTTATTTTTGACAAATTAATGCTGTCTTTTGGCAATTATTGCATTGTTTCAATAGATTAATCTCTTTAGATAATCTACAAATTTGATAGGTATTCCTCACATTTCCATTAGTAAAAATATTAAAGACTACAGAATTTGGGATTGATTTGTATATCAATAATTTTTTTTATTTAATAAAGAACTATTAACAATAGTTTTTGTGTATGATTTTCAAACCAGTTATATATCCACTTAATAGTTTTATCATAAAGTCTTTAACTATTAACCAAAATGTCCTGGAGTAGTTCATCAAATGCTTTGTACAAATCAAAATATATTATAAATATAGCATTCCACAATCTACTAAAAATTACACAATCAAAAAATTAGGCAACTTTAGTTTAGCAAGAGTTGTTTTTGATAGATCTATGCTAGCTTTTGGCAATTATTGCATTGTTTAAATAGATTAATCTGTTTATAAACAACTCTAATATGAATACGTAGGATTTTAAATTTCTCTCAGCTATGACATCATTAAATCATTTTCAGTACTTTTCATAATTCAAAATGTCATTATAAATCCATAAATCAGTCTGAGTATCTTAAAGTAGGGATAATTCCCAAATATGCCTTACAAAAACTTATGCTTAGACTTATTTTCTTTTTTAAAAAAATAGAGAACAATTTGGAGAAAGCCAAGTCCACTAAAACAAAGGGCCCAAGTTTGCTATTTGCAGTGCTCTAGCTGAAATATATACAACATAAATTGTTTAGAATAAATGTGCTTTATATTACATTGCCAGATTGCCATGGGATTTTAGTATGTTAACTTTGCTCTAAACTTGCTCAATAGATTGAAATGAAAATCCCCAATCTCCCAAGATTACAACAGGCTGTATATTCTGTCAAATATTGTGTACAGCTTAAAATACCTTCCCATTAAGACAGAACCAATTTCTCTTTTTCCTCAGATGTGTGGTCTAAGATAAAATGTACAATGAAGTGAAGGCAGGTGCTAGTTTCCTAAAAATGATGGTTGTTCATAATCCTCCATATTGATTATATTTCATTGTGTTCTTGTTCTTACCCAAATTGCAAGCATACCTGTAAGGCAGTGAGGAGGATGCCGCACGCAATAGAAACACTGATCTCATTGTAGTAGTGAGTTTTCTTTTTCCCATCTGGAAGTATTCCATAAACCTGCTTGAAAATGAGAATCAGGTAGGGAGCTGTATCCAAGTATTCTTTGATCCAGTTTGTCCTAAGACAAAGTCAATTTTAAACAGCTGTTTAGCATAAAATATTTGCATTAGTTATAAAATCAAACGTATTATACAATAAAAGTCTGGTTGAAAATCTTCTACAAAACCTTTTGAAAACTGCGGGATATAACACCTACATTTTTTCTATCTAAACAAAAAACAAAAAACCTTGCATTGTGTTCAGCGCCATGGCTGGGACAGCACATCTTTGGCTTCTCCTGTTTCAATCACAGTTGTAATAAACTGGTTGTTATAAAATGTTTGGTGAGAGATCAAGTGGAATTTGGTATTTTTAAGGGGGGGGAAATATCTGGAAAGAGATATATTTAAATGCATAAACAGACTGAAATGTATTTTCGAACCTGATAGAAAATATATATAGTGGGGGCATGGTACCATTTTAAAAAATTGCTAACCTTCATTTCAGAATTAAAATAAAGACATTTATTTCATGATGAATTAGATGGTATATAATCATATGATTGTATGAAAGGATGTATATGACAAAAGGTCACCTTTAGGAATATGTACTGGTACTCAGGGGAAAAAAATGACACTAATGGGCTAGATTTTTATTGATCCTTATATATCCATAACCTAAGGAACATAATGATCACTCCCTCCAAGTTGCAGCAATCATCCTATTGATACCTCAGCCTTTTTAAGTCATTAACCCATCTGTCTCCCATCCTTTTCATGTAGTTCATTTCTTCCTCTTCTTCAATGATTTCCCGGATTTTATGCTTTACTTCTTTATCATTGACAACCACAAAGGTCCAAGGTTCAGTATGTGCCCCACTAGGAGATGTTCCTTTAGTTGAAATAAAAAGGAAATATTATTGGATTAAAAAATAAATCTACCTGATGATCCTCTAATAAAAGAAAAAGTAAGCTTCACAGCTTTGAAGTTTACCTCATCTGTTTTGGAACTGGGATACAAGTATGTGCTAAGATTACAGCAGTCAGTTAGATAATTGGTTAGATTAACTTCAACTGATTAAAAACTTTTGATCATCAAAATATGAAACAACAAAGCTAATTTTAATAAAGTAATGGATCATGATCTTCAGAAAGGCATTCTGTTCATAGAAGAGAAAGCTTTGGGAAGGTGGGCACCTCCTGTGACTCATAGAGGCAATATAAGGGATAACTTTTGCTTCCAAACAATTATCTTATTCATATGTTTAACACTGCTGTTTATTTCCATTTCCCCTTATATGAGCTCCCCTAGAATTACTGTATCTTAGAGATGCACTTCCTGAGGCTACGTGGTTTATACCAAAAGCCTGTGCTATAATTGAAAAATAATTTACACAAGTACAAGCAAGCAGTTGTATTTATCTTAATTCAACTTAATAGATCTCCTTCTTACCATATGGACACATGCTCTTTTCTTATGTTAAATGAGCAGTGTGGGAATTATTGAGGAAAATTGGAAAGATTCTATGTCACAGCTCATTTACATTGGCCCAGTTTTGTAATATAGCTTATTCATTGTGGTCCATATTTTTCACACGATAGTATGCAAATTCTTCCACAATTTAAGCCAGTACAAGACTATGAATACACACCACACACGTGTCTGTTTGTCTGTCTATCATCATCATTATCTATCTATCTATCTATCTATCTATCTATCTATCTATCTATCTATCTATCTATCTATCTATCTATCTATCTATCTATCTATCTATCTATCTATCTATCTATCTATCTATCTATCATCTATCATGTTGGGAGAGAAATTTTGAAAGATATTGAAACCAACACTGAATCATTATAGGAAGATTTTCACATAGTGCACCATCTTCTTACTAATATTGTTGATTCCTATACCATATCCCTTTGACTAATATTTTTGAAGTGAAAGATAACAGGATGCTAGAGTAGCTACTCTAGATTTTAATTATTTCCAAGAAACCCATTCACAAAGGGTATTACCTGCAGTTTTAATCACATTGTCAATTACTTCTCTTGGAACTGGCTCATCACTAATGAATCTAACAGATCGTCTCTTTTTGAGAAGCTCATAAAAATCCTTTGATCTTTTGACCATGTCTTCTTCAGAGTAACGCTCAGTTGAAAAGGGGATGTGAACTAATTCATTCCATTTGTCATCATCTGCAGGAGAAGATGGAGGAAATAATACAAAAATAAACATAAAACAGGGTAAAGGATTTCAATTATTCCTTCTGGGAAAGAAAAACTGTAATCTTTGGTCCTATTAACTGTATATCAACAAAGAATTTTTTGGGAAACAAGTAATATTTATAGAAGACTATCAGAAGTAATACCTGTTGTGTCCTGAGCCTTGCTGAGTCAATCAGCAAGGCACAGGCAACCTGCAGGATAACTGCAGAGGCCCGGGCAGACCACGTGTTTGCCCGGGACTGGTTGTATAGATCCGGGCAGCCTATAAGTTGCCCGGGACCCAGACAGGCTGTCTCCAGCCTCGTGCGCATGCGCGAGGCGGGAGAATGGCCTGCATTCATTGGTTGAGCATCCCCTTGCAGGGGAAGTATAAAAGGGCATGTTGCCATTTTATCCTTTGCTTCTGTTCAGTGCAAACACAAATAAAGAACATCTTTTTGCACAAACTGCCTCGTCTCCATGCCTGTGTCGAGAACAGAACATTGGCGACGAAGGTGGGATTCGTCGTGGGGAATCCCGAAGAACTGAAGTAGGCCTACTCACCCAGGCCAGGAAGAAGCGCGGCGTCCAGGAGGAGCAGCCGCCTGCCAGCATACATACGCTGGAGGCGGGCTTGGCTTCGTCAGACCCCTTCTTGATTCCTGACGGCGAGAGGCGTGGACGAGGCCATCGAGTTGAAGATGTCCAAGCTGGGCTGTCTGGGCGAATTTGACATCGCGCATCCTGAACGCTGGCGCTCGTATGCAGCTCGCGTTGAAAATTACTGTCGAGTAAACAAGATCCAGGAAGACAGCCTAAAAGCGGCTACCTTGCTTTGTGTGTGCTGACAAGAGACATTTGAAATAGCAGAGAATCTTGTCGCACCAGCTGCCTTAGATTCAATCGCATATGCCGATTTAAAAAAGATGCTGTGAGAGCATTTCGAGCCCAAGCTCTCGATCATTGCGTGGAGGCATAAATTTGAACAGAGGGACCAACGGCCAGGCGAATCGGCTGCAGAATTCGTCGCGGCCCTGAGACAGGCCGCACGCCCTTGCGTGTTTCACGACTTGGAGGAAAGGCTCCGAGATAGACTGGTGTGCGGGCTGCGAAGCCGCGAAGTACAGCAGAAACTGTTTGCGAGGACGGACGTCACCTTCCAAGACGCTCTCAGAGAGATCACAGCAGAAGAAGCAGCCGGCGGCGCCGTGAAGGCCTTGCGGTCGTCGAAGAGTCATCCAGAGACTGTCCCGATCCACCAGGAGGCCGCCCGTGAGGCTTCAGGGGAAGAGTCCGAGGAGGACGAGGTGGACAAGATCCAGCCTGCGATGGAGAGACGGCGACCGGAGCGGAGGGGGCCACCACCTGCATCCCCTCGATGTTTCGGCTGTGGAGGATGCCACAGGAGGATCGACTGCCGGTTCCGATCCACCGTCTGTTGAGCATGCACCCACATTGCATCGGCCTGCATGGGCCGCCCTAAGAACAGGTCCCCAGAATTGCCTCTGAAAGGTACCAAGATCCCCAGCCAAAACAGGGTGGGGTTTTGCGCATCTAGGAGGGGGGTGTTCAAGACAGCAACGCATAGGTCCCTCAAGAAGAAGCTCAGTCTTGATGTGAAGTTGCAGGGAGTTCCCCTGGCTATGGAGCTGGATACAGGCTCCGCGTTGTCCATTATTTCAATGGACACCTTCAATAAGATTTGCTTCCGGAGTGGCTCTCAAGTAAAGCTCAGGCCTTCCAACCTTGTCCTCACTGATTTTCAAAACATGAGAGTAAAAGTAAAAGGGGAAGCAATGGTCAGAGTACAGCGAAAGGGTTTCATGGGTGCATTGGATGTGGTCGTTGTCGAGGGGGACAGAATGAGTCTTATTGGACTCGACTGGTTCGAGGCACTTGGAATCCAGGTGACCAGTCTGAACCAGCTGCAAACGGCTAGTCTTGCGGGTGTCTGCAAGGAGTTTGCAGATGTGTTCAGCTCGGAACTTGGATCGTACAAGGGGCCTCCCATTACATTAAAATTGGACCCAAGCATTACACCCATAAGGGTCAAGCCTAGGAGGGTGCCCTTTGCATTAAAAAACAAGATTGATACCGAGTTGGACAAACTGCTCCAACAGGGCATCCTGGAACCGGTGGATTTTAGTCCATGGGAAACCCCCATAGTAACTCCCTTAAAATCCAATGGGGAAGTCCGTATTTGCGCGGACTACAAGTGCACGCTGAATAAGGCATTCCAATAGCATGCTTATCCTGTGCCCGTGGTGAGCCACATTCTGGCCTCACTGAAGGGAGGGAAGTACTTCGCTAAGCTTGATTTGGCTCAAGCATACCAACAATTGCCGGTTGACGAGGCGACTGCTGAAGCCCAGACCATAGTCACGCACAGAGGCGCGTTTAAAGTAAAGAGGCTGCAGTTTGGGGTAAATGTAGCCCCTGGCATATTCCAGGGGGTGATGGAGCGAACGCTCCGAGGGATTCCCAGGGTCTGCCCCTATTTTGATGACATCCTCATTGCAGGAGAATCATCAGGGAACTTAGCCGAAAGGCTGAGGGCTGTCTTGTTGAGGTTCCGCCAAGCTGGGCTGAAGCTTCAGCAGGACAAGTGTCAGATCAGTGTGCCATCCACCGAGTTCTTGGGGTTCTGCATCGATGCAGATGGCATCCACCCCGCAGAATCCAAATTTAAGGCCATCCAATCGGCCCCTAGTCCCCAGTCAAAAACTGAGCTTCAGGCTTTTTTGGGCCTCTTGAACTTTTACCATTCCTTTCTGCCAAACAAAGCTGCTGTGGCCGAGCCACTTCACAGGCTCTTAGACAAACAGGCTCCGTGGACATGGACAAGCGTCCATGAGGAAGCCTTCTCAAAGGTCAAAGCCTTATTATCTTCAAATGCTGTACTGGCTCACTTCAATGAGCAATTGCCAGTGTGCATCGCATGTGATGCATCCCCTTATGGAGTAGGAGCAGTACTAAGCCATCTCAAGGAAGATGGAACACAGGTCCCTGTGGCCTATTATTCCAGGACTCTCTCATCTGCAGAGAGGAATTATGCCCAGATCGACAGGGAGGCTTTGGCAATAATTTCAGGCATTAAGAAATTCCATGATTTCTTATATGGGCGCAAATTTACAGTCTATACTGACCACAAGCCTTTGCTAGGGTTGTTCACAACCAACAAACAAACTCCCCAGATAATATCTCCTAGGATGCTGAGGTGGTCCATATTCTTAGCAGCATATGATTACACACTGGTTCACAAACCAGGCACTGAGATGGGCCACGCAGATGGCCTAAGCAGGTTACCTCTTAAGCAAATAGAGGCAGACCCTGCTCCAGCTGTACATATTCTGTCCATTCAGGACTTACCAGAATCTCACCTCAATGCTAGGGATGTGGCTGCAGAAACCGCCACTGATCACACGCTTGCACGCATGCTGACATGTGTGTTGTCAGGATGGCCTGACACGTGTCCTGGTGCTGAATTCCAGAGCTTCTGGCACAGAAAGCACGAATTGTCCATATTTAAAGGGTGTATCCTGTGGGGAAACAGAGTACTCATTCCGGCCTCATTGAGGACTAGAGTCTTGCTCTCTCTTCATGAGGGACATCCGGGAATAGTAAGGATGAAGGCGCTTGCGCGCAGCCATCTATGGTGGCCTGGTCTCGATAAGGACATCGAGGCCCAGGTTCAGGGATGTCAAGTGTGTCAGCAATCACGGCCAGAAATGCCCCAGGCCCCTGTACATAGGTGGGAGGAGACACTCACTCCTTGGTCATGCGTTCATATTGATTATGCTGGGCCCTTTCAGGGGCAATTCTTCCTCCTCCTCGTGGATAGCCATTCCAAATGGCTAGAGGTCGTTCCTGTGGCCTCTACTACTACTGCCAGGACCATCCAGGTGCTCAGAGGAATCTTCGCTACCCATGGGCTTCCTGATGTTTTAGTGTCAGACAATGGTCCACAATTTACCTCTTCTGAGTTTCAGGCATTTCTACAAGCCAACATGATCCGGCATGCCACATCTGCTCCCTTCCATCCTGCCACCAACGGTCAGGCTGAACGCATGGTGCGCACCACTAAAGACACATTAAAGAGAATCACTCAAGGATCCTGGCATCACAGGTTAGCTGATTTTCTTCTCACACACCGCACCACACCATGCACAGCCACTGGAAAGAACCCAGCTGAACTCCGCTGGGGTCGCAGACTCATCACAAAGCTGGACAGGCTTCACCCAGACCAGGTGGCTTCACAGGTGTCGCAACCGCGGGCACCTAGGAGACTTCAACTGGGTGACCCGGTCTGGACTAGGAACTATGGACAAGGGCATCCCTGGGTACCTGCTGTCATCTCTAAGGTTTCGGGGCCGCTGTCCTACGAAGTGGTCTTGGATGATGGGCGTGTCCTCCGGCGCCACATTGACCAGCTGCATTGGCGGCTGCCGGGCCGGCATCACTCCCCTGACTCTGCTCTCGGGGGGGAGGGGGACCCCAATTACGATTGTGGATCACAGTCTCCCCTAGCAGAGGGGTCTCCAAATGTCCCAGATGAAGGTCTGGCAATGCAGGCAGATCCTGACTCTGGCATAGAAGCAGGGAGTTCGGCCATGGAGGCGGCTCCTGACTCTGGCAGAGGTCCCTGGTTGAGGGCAAATGGCCATAAATCGGCTACTCAGGGCACCCCTACTGCTGGCCTTGGGCCTGACGGACATTGCTCCCAAGGGGAGTTCCAAGGGGTTTTGGGGAACTCCACCCCACCAAGGAACTCGGGGAACTCCACCCCACCAAGGAAATCTGGTTTGGGTTTAGCGGACCCAGCCAGTCAGCAGTTAGGGGGAATCCCTGAGTCTTCTGGGCGACAAAGTCCTGGTTTGTTGTACGCAGACCGCGAGTCAGCACTCCAGGCACCAAAAACAAACCCCCCACAGGTCAGCACACCTGGCCCTAACCTTGATCCGCGAAGATCGGGGCGGATTAAGGCCCCGCCTAAATACTTGCAAGAGTATGTGCGGTCCCTAGAGGGGACTTGTTACCAAAAACTAAAAGACCGTGGGTTGATTTGAATCCACGGGGGACCAGGTTACCCGAGGGTATCGGGAACTGCCAGGTGACATTTGCTGAATGTTACATGGTACTGATATAGCTGCATGTGCCGAATATTACATGGTACTGGTATAGCTGCGTCAGTGTTGTCCCAACTTAGGGGGGAGGGGTGTTGTGTCCTGAGCCTTGCTGAGTCAATCAGCAAGGCACAGGCAACCTGCAGGATAACTGCAGAGGCCCGGGCAGACCACGTGTTTGCCCGGGACCGGTTGTATAGACCCGGGCAGCCCATAAGTTGCCCGGGATCCAGACAGGCTGTCTCCAGCCTCGTGCGCATGCGCGAGGCGGGAGAATGGCCTGCATTCATTGGTTGAGCCTCCCCTTGCAGGGGAAGTATAAAAAGGCATGTTGCCATTTTATCCTTTGCTTCTGTTCAGTGCAAACACAAATAAAGAACATCTTTTTGCACAAACTGCCTCGTCTTCATGCCTGTGTCGAGAACAGAACAATACCTTTTCCTACTTGTTGAGCCTTGGGGGTGCATGCAGAAAAAGGCAAGTTTCTGGCAAAGCGTAGCTTCATTGCTTAAATGAAATGTAGCTTCATTTGTGCTTTAAGGTAGGAGCTGGACCTTAAAAACCTGGAGAACAACAGATTCGTCTTTCCTGCTATTGACAGTATTTGACTGATCAATCTCTGGGCACTAACTTTATCTGGGAGCAGGAGTGTAAGTAAACATTGCCTCTGTGTCCTGAGGCAAACATCTTAATGGCTACCTCAAAGGTGATGGAGTTCCAGTGTTAAGCCTCCCTGGCTATAGTTATTCAGGTTGGAGTAAAGGAGAAGTGTCACACAAGTGCTTCTTCCCACCAGCAGCACTGACCCTAAGTCTCATGAGCAAAGGGTGAAGGAAGCTAACAGCAAGCACTGAGAAAGATACTAGATGCCAAAAGCAATACTTCCATCCTGTAGTCTAGGCCTTTCTCAGCCACTCCCAGGCAATCCAAATGACTACAGGAGGAAGAAGATACCGGAGGTAGTGTCATTGCTGCTGCTGCTGACTGAAGCAACAGCTAATTCAAGAATGGGATGATTATGCTAATATCACTTTGGTACCAAATCAAATGGTTCCTGTTTGCGTAAGCTTTTAAAAGTTTTCAACCCAGTTTGCCTTGATTTGTTGATCAGTATAGCTGGTTTGCTGATGAATTAGTTGCTTTATGCTCTGATTGCTGAAATTTTATTTTTGCACCGTTTTTAAAATCTATGTATGCTACTATTCTATTGCAGATGAAACTGCAGTTTACAATGTTTTAAACGTACAAAAGAAAATAAAAGATGCTAGCAGCTGCAGAATGATTTCTCCCTTTACATTCTAATCTAAGCTGAACAGAAAAACACATTCTTTTTTTTCCTAAATAGTGTAAGAATGTATTATTTCAGCTAAGTGTTTTGTGTCTTTCATAGTAAAAAGAGGCAGGAAGAAATGCCTCCCATTTCTTTAATTTCCAAACAAAAGAATCAGTGGAGGAGGGCTACTAATGACATAGAATGTTCCTCATGCTGTTTGTTTAGTGCCTAAGAAGGGCTTCCTACTTTGCCATTTAAATTTGTTATATGGCAAATCATCAATGTTCATGAACCCTTAAGAAAATATCTTTCTGATCAAAATATAAAGGAGGCTGAAATGATCCATGGGTTAAACATAGGAAAACAAAACTGACCCCTAGCAGAAAAAGCCATGATACTAAAACACTGTGTTCTGTACACTTGCCACTTAATGTTTTGAAGATAGTGCTCTGGGTTGTTTTCTTTGGATGCTGACAGGACTTTAAAAAGTGCTTTAACTTTTCACACTCTGCCATCATACGCTATTAAGTGACTCTTCTGAACGCACCCAAGCCATACAGTTGCTTAAAAGCCGTGAACCTCTGGCTTTTATCAGCAAGACTAAAAGCTGGTCACAGAATGCAAGTATGACTTTTTCATCCTACTAATCAACACACTATGTGGTATGAGTTCAGTCCATTTTCTCATTTCTTCATTGCAAAGCTTTCTGTTACCACCCTCACAACCCAAACTAGGAAAACAACTGAGAAAGGGAAGAAAACTTGTAAGACAAGGTTCCCTCTTCCAGATTTTTTTCCCCCAACAGCAGTCTCGGCACATGAATAGACATACTCCTACTATTCTTAAATGTAATGCATATTTGGCTCAGGACCTATGCAATGAATATAAGGAAATTCCAAAGAAGACTGACTCCTGAAAGACTTTAGAAGAACATTACTTGATGGGTCCATCCAGCTAAAGAGCAGAGACAACTCAGGCCTAAAGCAAGAACCAGTCAATGGACTCCTTTCCCCTCTCGGGCATATCTTTTATAAGAGGAAGGAGTAGTATTGGCTACTTTGCAAAGCTTATAGGCTGCCCTCCTCCCAACACAGCCAGCAGTGTTAGAATTGGTCATCTGGACAAGAGAAACCAAAATCCTGCATGAACCAGCAATGCTCATTCTGGAAAGGCATCCAGCCTTGAGCACATAACCACCTTATCAGAACAGGTTGGCTTGACATTTCTTTCACTTTCTTTCCCACATTTGGAATAATTCACAGCTCTTTGGGATTTTTAGTAAATTAAACCAGGAAAGACAAGGCATGCATAAAAGCTGCATCTAGTTATTTGCACACCATGGAAAAGCTCCTCATTTGTGATTAAGCACATTCCATTGCCTTCCATCTAGGAATACGTTGTATTGAACTTTCAGGGACATACATTACAATAAACATGTAGAAGCACAGTGTTAATAACTGACAGGTTATTAACAGGTTTGTCAATAACATACACGCTGTTGCTGCTTTCTTTCCCCATAACTCAGATCAGCTTCACTGCTACCTATATCAGTTACAGTCATTACTCTACATAACCAAAAAGGAGGACCACAGGCTATGTTAGCCTTGCAAGGTAATCCAGAAAAGAAGCATAGCAAAGAGTAACTGCTCTATCTTTATTGTAAGATATTGTAAGGGTTTTTTCCCCCTCCTGTTCAATCATATCTGATTCTTGGACACTGCATGGACGTGTCCCTGCAGTTTTCCTGGCAAGGTTTTTCAGAAATAGTTTGCCATTGCCTCCTTCCTAGGGCTAAGAGAAAGTGACTGGCCTAAGGTCACCCAGTTGGCTTCATGCCCAAGGCGGGACTAGAACTCACAGTCTCCTGGTTTCTAATCCAATGCCTTAACCACTACACCAAACTAGCTCTCACTATAAGGTCACATTAACAGAACCTTACAAATCTGAAAGTATTCCTTCCATTGCTGACTTTTACTTTCCCAAAAACTAGGGAGGGTCCCTTCTGAGACACTTTCATCACCTCTCCTCATTCAAATTCAAATTTTATTAAACTATTGTCTAGGTTGCAGTTCTTCCTCCTGTCTCCCAAGGTCATTCCCACATATCATTTCGTGCTAAGAGCCTGCTATTGCCACTTTTGTCTCCTCTTGGAGCCCATCAAAAACACCAGGCACCACACCAGCACTATTTCATTTCTTCAACCACCCCATAGTTTGGTCTTCAGCTGATTAGGAGCTACAGATTAACACCAAAACACAAATAATTAAACATTAGTATAAAGCAGCCTTTCCCAACCTGTTCTTCTCCAGATGTGATCAAATCCCCCCCAAAAAAATTCTCAGCCAGGAATAGTCTTTCATACCTTCATCCTCTGCATGTAAATCAGTCCCATCTTTTAAGCCTTCTTCTTCCCATGGGCAAGGCACGGCCTTTTTGCTGATTGTGCTCAGCAGTGTCTTGGGAGTTTTCCTGCTGTTTCTGAATATTATCCCTATCAAGACACAGATTAGTGCCACCACAGCTGGAGTTAATAAAGAAAACATCATAATCAATGAATATCAGATGTGGTATCACAAGTCCTCACGCAGCAAATTCTTCTTGTCAAGAACGAAATTGAAAACAAATAGCACAAAAGAATTAGAACCACCCACTTAGAGGGTTTTGCCCTCTTGATTTCCTGAAGCCAGAACTTTCTGAAGTTGCTCTTCAACCTTTAACAAGATCTGGCTTCTTTCCCAGAATTAAGCCTGTTTGTTTTAATTCTATTGCAAAAGCTGACCCCAAGTTACATTAAGTTGAACCACAGCACTTTAATTGCTACTATGTTCTTGGGAATTCATGAGCTAGTATATAGAGCTTGGACAACTCTGAAGGTTGAACAAAAAAAGTCCAATGAAAGATACTCAAAACCACTCTAACTGGACTAGGAATAAGTCACAGGCTTTCCTCTATATATTTTATTAATTTATTCATTTGTAAAATTTATTGACTGCCCATCTTACCTCAGGGTAACTCTGATCTATTTTAGACCAGGGGTTCTTAAATCTTTTGTCATCCTACCTCCCGTTAGTGTAATCTTAATGAACACACCTCCCTACCCAAATATCAAAATGAACACAAATTAACAATGAAAAGAATACAATGACACTTTGGAAAAGATGGATTTATTGTAGCAATGTAAATGCTAAAAGATTCTTCACAGCTTCTCTGGTCTCTGTTTGCACTTCCTCAAAAGAGGTACACCTCACAGTTTGGGAAGCCCTGTCTTAGACTGTAAATCACTGAAGAGGTCATCTGGTGTCCCTGGCCATCCAAACAGCATAGTGCCTAAAGCTGGAGAAATTATGTTGCTGTAGTGTAGGAAGTAGAAGTGTTCACTGCCACGGTAAACTGGCTCAAAATTGGAGGATTTAGAAAACAGATACTCTCACTTATTGCAGAGAATTATTTTGGAGCCTTAGATAATGCTAGTAAATATATTCCAATTTTAAATGGTTAGGTTTTTTCAGCGCTAACGAAGGTTCTTTTTATGTGAGGGTTTCTGCATTTTCACAGTGTCCAATATATTGAATGGACATCTGATGTCATCATTAAAGCTGATGTTTTCTTTCTACTATCAATCTTTGGAGTTTGTACTGCACATTGGAAGCCCATAAAAGTCTTCATCGAAGGGCTTCTGTTTCATAGTTACCTTTGCTCTGTCAACAGCAGTCTGGCACTGCTATTAATATGCAAAAAATTTAATGCAAATCAGGATGCTTTCAACGTTAATAATACTCAGAAGAAGCTCAGGCAGATACCTTCCTAATTCACTGGAATGTAAGAAGAAGAAGCAGGAGATTACAGCAATGCAAGATTCTGTTATTATAGCCTCAATAAAAGCAGTTATAGCCTTCCTGTGGAATTGATGATTTGATCTAATGGACCGACATTTTGTTACATCTTGACCTAGGCCAGTGGCAGACATCATGAGACTGTGCCAA
This sequence comes from Azemiops feae, assembly GCA_023970755.1. Classification (NCBI taxonomy): domain Eukaryota; kingdom Metazoa; phylum Chordata; class Lepidosauria; order Squamata; family Viperidae; genus Azemiops; species Azemiops feae. The sequence continues at coordinate 3,570,966 of JALGBA010004278.1, read as the reverse complement.
GTCAGAATAGTTATTTATGTTTTATTATTACTGGAATTGTAAGTCTCCCCAATTGCCTTTTTGGCATAGTGTTGGCCCTGTGGAATAGCATCCTCTTGGGGATTTGCATGACCCCCAACCCTGATAGTTTTTTTGTAAAGCAACAAAGACCTGCCTCCAGCTTTCATTCACAATTCTTCCATGTTGTCAGTAACATGAAACAATGGAGCTCTATAGCAAACCACTAGAGGGTATGAAAACACTGCAGGAAAGTGTATCTCACAGAACAGTACTTTCTAATACTACCAAAACACACACGCATACGGAAATTTTCTTTCTCAAATAAGAAAATATTTATAAGGTACTGTAAACCATTTCTAAGAAAATGTAGTGCCTGCCTTGAAATAAATCACATAAATATATTCAACTAAGTTCAAGAGACCTCACATCTTATTTATAAGTTATCCAGATAATCAGCCATGTCTTCCTTGAATTCATGTTTTACCTGTGTAGAAAACATGACTGAAATACTCGTAATGGTTTGCTTTATGCCATTTTTTTCCAACTTCATTAGATAAATATTACATGTGACTAATAGGATATCTGGTCATTGGGTATTTGAAAAACGTAGATGTGAATACCAGTACGGTATAGTGGTTAAGGTATTGGTTCAGGAACAGGGAGGCTCATGTTCAAATTCTGCCTGGAAGAAAAACAGAACATGAATTAAATGAATGATCTCTGTCCCTTTCTCCCTCTAATTTATATTAGAAAGCAATGATTTCCTATAACAGGATACTGCTAGATAAACTACAGTAATCCAGCTTGAGTTGTCACTAGAGAAAGCCCCACCAAGATAGATTTGTTTCTTCAGTTCAGAATAGCCCAAATTGTGCAGCAAATTCTCTGGAGAGCGGGCATACAACCTCATTTAAGACACACTTCCATTTCATAGACATACAAGGAATTCAGCTGGTTTGTACAGGTTTGGCAGAACTGATACCTAATTTTTTTGTTCAGTTTGGAGAACCGGTTCTGATAAATCTGTATTTTTGGGGACACGTTTGGTTTTCTTTCTTTCTTATTTAAATATATTTTATTGATTTTTTGCAATAACAATCTTTGGTACTTAGTAAACAGTGTGTTGTCTGGGTTCATATATTTGAAAAAACAATCAATAATTAATTTCTATAATTCCATGCTCAATATATTAATTAATAGTATGGTTCCTTGATCTTCACTTCTTCCAATGGTATTCTCCTTTGTCAAAATATAATAATATTTTCAATGCATACAAGGTTGGATATAAACACTTTTTGTGTTTGTGCAAATAGCAATGACATCCATATATAAGATCTTTTCTAATTAACTTATGTTTCAGTTGTATTTGTAAAAGTCATCTTGTTCGGTCACTATGTGTCCTGTTTTCAAAATTCTTATTTAAACTTTATTTCCCCTCAGTATTAAAACCATTCTTATCAGTCATAGTTTTCTCAAAATTGATTACCTAAATATCCAAATTTTTCATTTATATACACCATCCCAATATTTTCATATTTCATATATTATAAAGATACTATACTACTTATGTATCCTATAACATCCACATATAAGATCTTTTCTGAATGGCTTATAGTTCAACTATATTTGTAAAAGTCATCTTGTTAAGTCACTATATGTCCTGTTTTCAAAATTCTTATTTAAGCTTAATTTCACGTTGGTATTCAAATCATTCTTATCAGTCATAATAGTCAAATAGTTTTCCAAGTTAGTATATTCCACTTGCCAGGAAGCTCCTGTATTTTTGTAAGTGTTGTTGGGAGTAAGAAGGACAGGTTGAGTAGGATGTACGCTGTTTGTCTCCTAGACTCTGATGATTTTCCTGGCAGTTCTATAATCCATTTTGTTAAATCTTCTTTCTTATCCTCAAATTTGTTTTAAGGCCTGATGGATAAAATATCTTTTCCATTTTCATTGTTGTGATAAAATCTTGTAAGTTTTTTTCTGTTTGTGTTCATTTGTAGCTTCCTTATTTAAGTCACTTTCTTCTAGTTTGTATTCTGTTCTCTGATTTGTTTGTTCATTCTTTATCGTTGTTTTCTGAGAGGTTTTTAATTGTAAGTTTAAATTAAACATGTACTGGACCAGTATGCAACCATCTGGCCAGAGCGTATACTTAAGAACTGCGTTATTGTATTTAGCGTTTACAGGGTTAATGTTGTTTCATTGAGAGAACTGTATGTTACAACGTTTAGCATTTAAAGGATTAAATGCTGTTTCCTTAAGAGATGGCTTATGGGGAATGTAGTCTAGCTGTTAGACAGACCCACTTCTTATCTAGTCAGTGGGAGGAGTTTCAAAGTTTATTGCAGGACTTCCTGGCTTTATGCCTTTTGTAGTATTATCTCTCTGCATGGATTCCCGGCCGCCAGGCTGGGAGGTCCGTACCAGCATGTAACCTTTATGTAGGATGGAGAAGTCCATTAATCTTTTACCTATGAAATGGATCCAGATTACCATTGCATTCTGGAAGAACCTCTGCTGTAACCATGAGTTATTGATTGAGGATACCTGTGAAATAAAGTAATCTTTCTTGATCTGTTCATTGAGTAAACATCTGCTTGCCTCACGTGGAAAATCAACCATCCTATCTGTGTGGGCAGGACAGAACATGTGCTCATTTATGTCATCAAAGTTGTTTTTGATCTCATCGTGGTTTGAAACTATTGTCATTTGAATCTGTCATAGCATTGCGTACATTTCCTCCTGAAAAGTACTTGGAGTATTACTCCTGCAGATCTCTGATGTTCCAGGCTAGATCTTTCAGAAGGGAATATTAGGTGTGGTTTCCTGTCCCTTTTAGATAAATATGCAATATCCATTTCGTCACCCCTCTCCAAATAGTCTTTCACCTTAGTCTCTGTAATTAGCTTTATCAAACCAGCCAATCTCAAAATCCAAACAACCAAATCTTATATAGTTCTTATCTTTATATATGGTTTTTGTACTCCAATGCATTTCCACTTATCAAGGCATCAGTGAAAGCAGTATTTTATAACAGTTCTTCTATTCAGGGGTCAATTATCAACAGTCAGAGTTACAATCCAGAATGTTTAGCCACCTTGAAGCCTTCTAGTAAATTCCCCCCTAGAAGATTAGCCAAGAGTCAAAGTTTTTCTTTTTCTGCAAACAATTCTTAAGCTTAGACAACAGTTAGTTTTTTTTTTCTGCAGACATTTTTTAAGCTTACAAGTTGCCCAGTATATTTTCTTTCTTTATTCCCAGCTGTCTTCTATTTGACTGGAGGTTATTAAAGTTCAAGGAAACAGATTATTCTTTGTTTCTGGGCATCTTGCCAATTTCTGAGTCAGAGTTGCTGTTGTTCTATGCTCTGATTCTCCACTAGATGTCAGTAGTTATTTATTTTCCAACTTTTTTCAAACAAGAAGATTATTATTTTTTTAATATAATTTCATTGAAACTCTTTAGGGCAGACATGTCAAACTCGCGACATGACGTGACGTCGCGCAATGTATCGGGACAGTCTTGCCATTGCCGGCAATAGGGTGGGCGTGGCTTCTGCATGATGCATCCGGCCCGCGGGCCGGCAGTCTAACACCCCTGCTTTAGGGTGTAGAATCTTAACGGTTTTCTTAATTTTTGGATTTATCCAGACTATAGTGTTATTAATTTCATTTCAATATATTTTTTTCCCCCTTAGAAGTTAATTTGCCACTTTCATCTATGGAGGGTGGGAATTTAGTCCCCTCCCTCACTTTCAGAGGATTTCTTGCTTTGGGGATCTTTTCCAGGGAATCAGTTACAAAATAGAAGAGAGAAGATTGATATTCTCACCCAGTTTCAAGCATGCTGTTCACCGTTGTTCTAGTTCGTGCTTTTGGACTTCGGCTGCTGGTAGCTTGGGCTAGACACTGATGTGCAGCTAGCCTTTCTCCTGTCAGGTTGGAGAGCTTCCCCCAGATTGAGCGGATTGACTGCCATTGTTCCATGATCATCAGGGTGCCCCTCCTTCTTTGTTGCCTCTCCAGGGTGACTTTTGACCCATTTAGGGTCCCTGGGCAGGGCAAAATCAGCTGTGGGGTGTGGAGCCCTGTGATCCCTTGGCCGCATCGCTACAGGGTAGAACCGGAAGTCCTGGGACATGTCTGGTTTTCGTTCAACTTCCTTCCAGGTGGGGAAAAAAACCCTCCCCAAAAGTCCAAGAGAGGAGCAATGGAAACCAAATGGAAATGTGGCGCCTTCAATCATGTCACTCAGGTGAAAACTAGGTGGTGCTTCTCAGAGGTAATTTCAGGAATAGACACTTCATCTCTCTAGTTTCCCAATTGCTGCATACGGGAAAAGGGGGCAAGGCCACCAAGTATTAGCTGGGGTTGTGGCTAAGAGAACTGGTTGTTAAATTATTTGAATCCTATCACTGCCTCTCCTATGCCATGTCCACCAATTTTAGAAGAGATCCCAAAGATGTTGACCTCTATCTAGAGCCTTCTCATTGTCTTCCCACCACTTGCCACCCAAATACCCATGAGGAAAGAGAAGGGATTGCTGCAGAAGGTCTTTGGACTCACTATCTGGAAGCATCTTTAATTTTACAGGTGCATTGCCCATTCACATTTGATTTCTACCTTCTACATGGCTTCTGCAGAACAGATCAGTTTGAACAAGTCTGCCCTTTGAGGAGTCTGGCATTTGCAACACAGTGTCTCACAAATGCCTCTTCCATCCCTGACGCCACAGGCAGGACAGGGAACCATTTCGTTCTTGTCATTTTCATCAAACACAAAAGATTTCCTTCCCCTGTCACAAGAATCCATGTGCCTCATTTGTCCTACTTTTCTTTTCTTTTCTTTTTTCAGATAAATCAGCTCTTTTGATACCAAAGCTGAGGGGAGCACCAATGATGCTCTTTCTTCTGATTCACTCTAAAACTGTAAATCTTTGCCTTGGCAGGAGATGGCACCATCAGTCAACATGGCATAGGATATCATATACCTTTGTGCCATCACAGACTCCCATTAGATATGAGTCATATGTTAGTAAAATAATGCTTAGGATCATCCAGTGTGGATTAGATGGAAAGGAAAATGCCAGATGTTCAAGATGGTTTTAGAAAAGATTAAGGAACAAGCGACATTATTGCTGGATAATGACTGGAGAAAATCATAAAATACAAAGACCTTCAAATAGGAGTATATGTAGGAGATGACCAGGCTGAGCCCAAGGGTGGAGTCAAACACATCATCAATCCCTGCATCCCCAAATGAGACCTAAGTGCAGCCCTCTTTGAAGTCCATTGACTTTTATCTGGCACCAAGTTGTCTTGATCATTAATAGATCAGATTCTTATATATGTTGCATGGAATAAACTCAAAGTGCTTTTGAATTTTATCCTGGCTCCTTGTTTCTTGTGCCTTACAATAAAACAACTGTGGCAAAAGAATGCAAATATGGTACCAGTAGTAAAATGCAATTGATGCAATCTCAAAACATCTGGAGCACCACTTGAACACCATCAGCATTGACAAAGTCACATTCAGTCAATTGCAAAAGACAGCTTACTTGGAATAGCTTACATCCTGCAACAATACCTTTAACACCATCAAGCAACACCATCTGTCTATCCAAGGTGCATGGGAAGGATTCGATAGGTGGATAAAAATGCCAAATCTAGTCTAAACATCTGGCTAATTGTGTAATCAATCATAATAATGAATTAATATCCAGACTTCAGCATGTAGGTCTCCTGAATTGATTTATATGTTTAGGTATTTTATCTGATTTATACTTACTGCAACTGACAAGATCCTTACAGTTGCAGATACATACACAACCATATCATCAAAATTCTATGATAGAGGTTTCCAACTATGTACATACATACATACAAACCTAAATACATACATATCTCATTTATACTGTGTTTTTAATAATTAAATATTCTTCCCCCTTTTCCCTTTTGTGAGGATAAACGTAATAAACATAATACATGTAATTCCTTAATTCATTACTTATTCCATTACTTATTTCAGTGATACTAATTACACCATATTTGCATCACCAGGAAATCATCCAGAACCCAGAATACACAGATAGCTTCTCCAGTAAACTGCCTCAAGGTGTTACCTAAGCTTTGTACTTGCAATGTAACGGGCATCCCAATGAACATCAATACATCTGAAACTTCACAGTGATTCTGACATATTACTATGTTCCGCTCAGTTCAGTGGGCAGGAACATCACAATGTTTGCCAAGATCGCAAACAGAAGCCTTTGAAAGCCAGATGGGTGGGAGGGAAGAATGGATGTATGATTAAATGAGGGTTTGGGAGCATGGATTGTAAACAGATGTCTTCAGGCTCAGACAGGTCTTTCAAAGCTTGTCCCTGAATGTGGGAACTGAGAGAAGAGCAATACAATGAATACTTGAGGGACCTCCTTACAGGGTAAAAGTGAAATAACAAAGATTTGCAGAGGCGTGAGGAATCTTGCAGAGGCATGGAAAACATTCCTGCATTAAAAATGTCTTGTAAAGATCAACAGGGGTTAAAAAGTCTGTGAAGTGATGCCATCAGTGCAGGAAAAATCAAACTCTCTGCAGAGGCCTTTGGAAAGGTCCTCCTGGATGATACTGGTATGATCAAGATACCATAAATGTTCTGCAAATGTGGCACAGTAAAAACAATTATTCAAGATGCCTCTTCCCCTATTCTCAGTAGCTTGCAAGTTTCCAAGCCAACATGAAAGTAAATCGCAATTGCAAGAGTATTGACTTGATTCATTATTCAACTATTTACATTATTTTGCTTTGCTAGGAACTACTGTACTGTTTCTTGCCATCCCTTTACTGACATCCCTGGGAAGAGAAACGGTTCTCTGGGGAAAGTCCTTGTGCAAAATCCTATGTACTAAGAAATGTCTACAGGCTTTTAAAAATCTGGTTTAGTTCATGCAGTCAATTATGCAATTCTCTTTTTCGGGATTGACCATCGTCAATACAGGATGGATTTGTTAGCATAAAAGGTAGCATTTGCTTATTTTGCTTATTTTGTTCCTCTTATACTGTGGGCTCAATATCTGAATTACCTTATAGACAGTTGCAGGTGATGATTCCCAGAGTGGAATCTGGGTTTGTTTCCCCTGGATCTGTGCTTTTTTATCTATCCAATCTGGATCGGTCACCGGGACCAGAGGTTTAGTCTGAGCTTTCGGACTGGTGCCGGAGCCCATCCTCAGGGAACTTCTCTCTCACCAGAATGACCACAGGTTGGATCCTGCAATATTATCCTAGGACACGTATATTTGCCTTCATTTGTATTTTATCAATTATCATATCAGCAACTCACAGTTTCAGGTTCTCCTACAGCAGCAATCCATCAAAATTGTACTGACAATTAAAACAGTGCCAGAAGCATCAGTTAATCAATTAAAACTTATCTTCTCCATCTGGGAAGATAAACCAACTCATTTCCTCAGTATTGATCGTTCAGATATGTTTATCGCTACCTTTCAGAATCAATTTGCTTTCATTATAATTAAACAAGGGAAACTGAAAGAGCTGTGTGTGTGTGTGTATGAAATTGAATATTGTACAAATCATTAATGGAATTACTTAATAAATAAATAATATTTTTCACTATCGGGATTCCTTCCATAAGACCAAAAACAGGCTGCAGGGGCTGCTCTTCATACAGCGTATTAATACCTTTATTTAAAGCTGGTAATTTCCAAAGCCAAAACTACCATGCAAGCAATTTTCATGTGCATTATTGTGTATCTTAGGGAACTTTGAGTAAAGACTTACCTGAATTGTGGACAAAACAGGAAACAAGCTAATATTGTTATAATGACTTTTATATTAATCATTCCTGTCGAAATGTGGCATATAAATCTAAAACCATATAAATCTAAAACCATATAAACCTGTTTAAACTAATAACTAGTGAACTAATTCAATAATAGAAACCACAAATTTGATAAAACAGCTTGGATAAACAGAAATTTGGTTTATTTGCTCTTTTTCCTTCTGCTAGATCTAGATTTTTATGAATGTGTCTGTTTACCAGAATTAAAACCAGGAAAGAGAAAATATCTTCTCATTTTGATCTTCCATATTTATAACAATAATGCAAAAATTATATAACTATTTCAGACTCAAACATAATCTAGAATAATTCATTCTGAGGGGGGAAATCATTATTAAATTTATACTTTTAGTTAATTGATAATGATTGCCAACATCTGGTGCCATGGGATGTACAGTATGTTACATAATTAATTTCTTTTGAATGTATTTATTTTTCAGCAGAAACATTAATGGAACCACTAACAGCTACCAAGAATTAATGTATTGAAAATAGGTCCTTTAGGGCTTATTCACAAACTGCCTGCTTTAGATGGATTATTGTACTTTCTTGACATAGTTGGAAGAGACCCTTGTTAGTCTATAGTAGCCAAAAATGAGAATAAACCTATTAGCACCTTTTCCAATTAATAAATAAAGGCCAATATCGCAGATCACAAAGTGACCATTTTGGGGGGGAAAGAGATTTCAACGCACCACTGCTGACTGCTGAACTCGGGTATATCAAAGAATTTTCAAAAGTTCTCAACAAACACAATGAGTTTTTAATGCATTGCAATTATTAATTAATAAGGTACTTGCAATCTGTTTCTCATGTAACCTGTATAACTAACCTATCTTCCTCTCTTTTCCCCTCATTATGCCTCTAAAGCACAATTTGAAAAAGAGAGCTGTTTTCTCTCAAAGGCTAGCATGGAGACAAAAAAAACAATAGTTTTTTTTTTCAAATAAGAGGAAAATTACAGGAAAAGGAAAATTAAAGCTCAGTTTCATGGCCACATACCAAATTTCATAGACATCATTCAGGTCTGATCATCTAAGAAAGCTCAGAGTAAAACTAAATTTTCTTTTGATCCCTAAGGTTTCTCCACTCCCCAAGTATGATTGATTGATCAGACTTACATTCTGCCACAATCAAAAGCACTGTTGCCGGTTCACACATCAATAGAAGTACAATGAAACATCCATGGTAAAAGAATATAAAATAACATAACCCAAAGCAACACAGTAATCGGTCACTTTAATGGTATTAGTTCATCTCAAAGATTCTCAACAATTGCTCATAGCCTGAGGAAAGCCAGGAGAATGGGACAGAATGAGGCAGATCAAATGGGGCGAGGGCTACTCCAGAGTGCAGACACACTTATTCATGCTTATAAGTGTTGTTGTTGTTGTTGTTAGTTGTGAAGTCGTGTCCGACCCATCGCGATCCCATGGACAACGTTCCTCCAAGCCTTCCTGTCCTCTACCATCTTCTGGAGTCCATTTAAGCTCACGCCTACTGCTTCAGTGACTCTATCCAGCCACCTCATTCTCTGTCGTCCCCTTCTTCTATTGCCCTCAATCTTTCCCAGCATTAGGCTCTTCTCCAGTGAGTCCTTCCTTCTCACTAGGTGGCCAAAGTATTTGAGTTTCAACTTCAGGATCTGGCCTTCTAAAGAGCAGTCAGGGTTGATCTCCTCTAGGACTGACTGGTTTGATCGCCTTGCAGTCCAGGGGACTCGCAGGAGTCTTCTCCAGCACCATAGTTCAAAGGCCTCAATTCTTTGGTGGCTTATAAGTGTAGACACACTTATTCAAGACAGGCATGTCTTGTAGGCATGTCACTTCCATTACTTCAGGAAAGTGGGGAAGCACAAACAGATTTGCCTATGATGTAAATGGGTCAAGATCAGACCGATTTGAAAGCACAACTGTTGTTCATTTACTTCAGTGCTCTCCAAATCCTTCTCTCCACCTTTTTGTTTTTTCTAGCTGTGATGCCATCCTTTGGGATGTTCAGAGACAAACAAATAAAGATTGGAGCTTCATGCAGGCCCAGATTCTGAATGGCGGAGGTTCCAATCTATGTTGAGAACTCAGTGCATTTTCTTATATATTATCCATTGTGTCTGTTTGATTATGCCATTTTTGACGTCAGTTGTAGTCGTCTTAAGAACCCTGTTGTCTGAGGATAACAATATACCTTTCATGAAAAAAATATGGAAATGATTCTTAAACTGCATAAGGTTCTCACATGGGTGTTTTGGGTGCTAGTAAGAGAATAGCAAATTCTATTTCATCAAGTGAAAATGAAAATACACTCTGTGGCAGAAAGGCTCTTATCTGTACCAGGATTGGTTTAGTTTCCCTCCATACTCTATCTTAAACAACTACTAAATACCAGCTGCCCTAGTTTAAGTTTTGTAATGAATGCTATTATATATGCATCAGCCAGTTTGGTCTAGTGGAGAAGATGCTGGACTAAAAGCAAGGAAACCTTAATGCTAGTCTTGCCATAGACAAGACAGCCAGCTAGATAACTCAGGACCAGTCATTCCCTATTAAGGCTAGAGAAAAGACAGTGACATTTGAAAACGCTGCCTAGAAAATTGCATTAATTTATCCATGTAATCACCAGACGTCTGACTTGGCAAAAAAAAAAAGTATAAGTTCTGTAGTATTATACAGCAGCCTCTGTGATACTCCTCGACTTACAATAATACATATAGTGACTGCTCGAAGTTACAACGACACTGAAAAAGTGACTAATGCCCGGTTTTCACACTTGAGACCATTGTAGCATCCCTATGGTCACGTGATCAAAATTCAGATGCTTGGCAACTGACTCATATTTATGATAGTTTCAGTGTCCTAGGGTCATGTGATTACCTTTTATGACCTTCTGACAAGCAAAGTCAATGGGGAAACCAGATTCACTTAACAACCATGTTACTAATTTAACAACTGCAGTGATTCACTTAACAACTGTGGCAAGAAAGGTCGTAAAATGGGGCAGAATTCACTTAATAAATGTCTCACTTAGCAACAGAAATTTTGGACTCAGTTGTGGTTATAAGTCGAGGAACACCTGTACTGAGAGAGTGGCTCAATAAAATTATTATTATGGTTAGTCGTGCAGTCAGCTAGATGTTTAGACTGAATCTGGCATTTTTATCTACCTATCAAGTCCTTCCCAAGGATCCAGGATAGGCAGATATTCTTGTTTGATGATTTTAAAGGTACTGTTGCAGAATGTAAGCTGTTCCAAGTAAAGCTGCCTTTTACTATTGACTATGGTAATGGTCAAAGAGCTGGTAATGGTCAGTTCTGTGGCATGAGGCAGAAGCTGGCAACCTTCCCTGCTGGCTTCTCCATTGACTTTCTGGGGAAGCCAGCAGAGAAGATTGCAAATGGTGATCACATGATTGCAGGGTCCTTTGCAACCAGTTGTAAGTCCAAACAGAATGCCAAGCTCGCAGACTCTGATCATGTGACTGCAGGGGTGATGGTGCAATGTTTTGTGTTGGCTGGGAGTGCTTTATGGGTTGTAAAGCACCCATTCTGTGCCCTTTGTAATTCTAGGCCATTATTAAATCGAGGACTACCTATATACACTGACATTAAGTCTTTATCTATCTCTGCTGTTAATAATTTTCCCATTCTTCAAGATGCAAGCCATCTTGAGCCCTTCTATATATACATATATACACATGCATATGAAGAGAAAACTGGAGGCACAAAATGTTGCATATTGTTAGGAACATTCCCATCATTACAAATTATTATGAAGTATTATTATATTCAGGAATCTAAATAATAAGAATATTACTCAATTTTTCTAAATTAACAGAGAAGGTAGTATCCTCTGCCATTCCATACAGCAAATATAAACAACCTCCTTTTTAATGTGCATATTCATTACTTTATTTATACAAATGTCTAGTCTGCTTTTTAACAAAATTAATAGTAATCTAAAATCTATGATGCAGGTTTTCACTGTCTTTGCTACAGTGCAGTTTAGCAAGAGCTTGAATAGGAAAATCACAGCCTGTTGTAGTCATAAAAATGTGTGTGCATGGGTTGATCTGTGTGTGTGTGTGTGTGTGTGTGTGTGTATGTGTATGCGTGTGTGTGTGTAAATCAAATCTTTATTTCAGCCATAGCAATATATATTTTGACTTAAAGTTTGAAAAGTCAAGGACTGGGATTGGCAAGGTCATCTGATGAAATGTGAAGCCATTTTTCAGTACCTATTTTTAAGGCCTGGAAGGAGAGGGGGAAAATCGTGCCTGAAATAGTGCTTAACTAAGACTTCTTGCACTTAATCTTAATGATTTTCTACAGAACTGGCTGTCTGAATGTTCTGGTCATCCAGTCCACTAGCCCAGGAATAAATTAAAGTGCAGGGCACAAACAGAGAGGGAAATGCATTATTTTTTATTTTTTAATGATTGACTAAAAGGGATATCAGGATTCCTTAAAAAAAAGAATTACGTTTAAAGAGTTCACTTTTCATGCTGTTATTTGTAAACACTATGTGAATGAACATAAGAGGTGTAGGGCACCTTGATCAGTCTAGGGAACAGCTTTCTAAAATGCTGAGTTTTGAGATACAAACATTACAACTTGTCACTCCTCTCTTGTAATCAGATCAGAGTTCTATCGGAAGCTCTTACATTCCAAGAGAGGCTGTCTGGAGTGGAACAGAACTAGAATCACTTAACAGCATCCTAAATAAATGCCAATCAACACCGGCCACATGTAAGGAGGGACTATCTGCCCTTCAAAGCATCTTCAAAAATAGCATCTTCAGCCTTTCCTTCCTGTTAAAGTCAGTTTGGTTCTTCTCCCATTTTCTCTCCCAATGTAATGCTGCAAATGTCGAGGAAGATGGGTTTCAGATTACTCCTACTTCTGCACCTTGGGTTTGGGTGGGAGGGGGGGAATCAGAGCTACATCCCCCAAAGAAGCCAATGTCTGCAGGACTGGCTCACCTTCTAATTTTGCAAGCTGGCTGAGATGGTAGCCTGAGAACAAACAAAGGTTGTCAGCTGAGTTTGTTCTTCAGGCCTAACCTTAGCCTTCTCTGTAAGTCAAGGCATTTATCTCTAAGATTTACATCTGTGAGATTATTTCAATAGGAACTTTTGAAATGCAATGCCTTCTCCTTGGAAGTAACCCTGGGGCCAACATTGCTGTTTTTTAAGTAACAGACAAAATTGCAGGCACAAATTAATAATAATAATAATAATAATAATAATAATAATAATAATAATAATAATAATAATAATAATAATAATAATAATAATAATAATAATAATAATAATAGTAGTAGTAGTAGTAGTAATAATAATAGTAGTAGTAGTAGTAATAGTAGTAGTAATAATAATAATAATAGTAGTAGTAGTAGTAGTAATAGTAGTAGTAGTAGTAATAATAATAATAATCATAATCATAATCATAATCATAATCATAATCATAATCATAATCATAATCATAATCATAATAATAATAATAATAATAATAATAATAATAATAATAATAATAATAATAATAATAATAGGGTTGGAAGGGACCTTGGAGGTCTTCTAGTCCAACCCCCTGCTCAGGCAGGAAACCCTATACCATTTCAGACAAATTAGCTAAGCATTTTCCTTTATTTTACTCTAACTCCTTTTTCAAACTCATTATTACCCATATTCTTATTTGTTGTTTATTTTGTATCGCTGTATTATTTTTCCAAATTTTCAGGAACCATTTTACTTTGGATTCTTAAACAGCCAGCACTTCAGGGCACTGTTAGCAGACTGAATTTGGCATTATAGACCCTAACTAAGCTCTGTTGCAGAATGGAATCCTAGCCTGTCTTTCCATATATTTTGCTGCAAAACATATTATACAGGTATCCACAGTTACCTGCACATTGTATTTCATATTTTTTTCCCAAGCAACAGCTTCTGAACATAGTAGGCTGAATTTACGTTCATCTTGTAATTAATGACAAAATCATTTCCCTCCTGTCTTTCTGACAAGTGCCAACAGCTGTTAGACTTTACAAGTTATTTTGGCCCATTTTCTTATGATTTGGTTGCTTAGACATGAAATTTATTATTTTTATTTAAATTCAAGAGTATGTTACAAGGAGGAGGAAGAGATGAATCTATCATACCTGCTTATTTGTATTTCATGTTTCAGAATATATTCCAAAATATTAGTCGTGTTTTTGACTTATATGTTCATTTATTAGGATTATCTAAAATCACGAATAGAATACTAAAAAGCACATGTAATTTTGAATCAAGACAACTAAAACAAATATATTAATCCTGAATATATGTAAGAATTATCCACTCAACCTGAGTTGCTGAGACTTTCCAGAAAAATCAGGAAGACAAAGAAGGTGCGTTCTGGAATTATTATATATAGTCTACTCTTTATCAAGCCAGACATGTGTTGTGTTTCTGATATAACCTGCAAAGAGAGAACAAGAGGGAAAGTCCATGCAGATGATCCTTATGTTGTCCATTCACTGGATTTACATAGGTGTATGTGGCATTAAAGAAGCAAATTCCATTTCAAATCTATAAATAGTCTCATTTCATTCCAAACTTCCATGGTATCATTGGATATAAATGCAGGATATCGACAAAACAACTCCAAGTCCAGATCAGAGCCCTCATGCATGTTACTGGTAAGTTCTGGTTTAAGTATGACTTGGAAGCTTGCAAATGGTAATATTTCCAGTTATATTAAAAGCTCATATCCATACATACCTGTTTTCCTTCAAAGAAGCACATGGTAGGTAGAGATAAGAAAAACAGATGTCAACCCATTTACATTCTTCTACATGTATTGCTGGAGAAACAACAGAGTATCAAGTTATTCCCTCTGAGATGTTTCATATTATCTGAAAAGGACTGTGGAAATGGAAAATCCATTTCCACAATACTGCATGCTTGACTGCGGAATACTTATTATTTTTTAATGTATTCAGCCTTTCCTAGAAATAGTTTCAAGGTAGTTCATAGCATATAACAAAAATGACAGTACGATTTGGTTAATAATAAAATGAATCAATTGAAACAGCAAAGTTCCATGTTCCATAAAAGCACAATCATAAATGCCACAGAAGAGCATTAGATTTATTGTGCTTGTTTAAAGCTGTGATTTATTACATTGCAAATTATTCAAGGAAAATACAATTTTCTCAGCGTAGACAAAAGTGACAGAAAGGAAGGAAACGGGCCAAAGCAGGGGGTAGGCCAAAAATGTTGGCCCAGAAGCTCACCTAAGCTTTTGGGTCCTACAAGATGAACACGCAAGTCTGATGAAACACATAAGAGGGCCAACATTTATCACTATTGCTTGCTAAAGATGAGAAAAGGCTACTTTCCTGATATCTCAAACTCCCAACCAAGAAGAGCTCCAAAAATAATGCCCAGGAATTTGAACTGGACTCAGAAACTATTTAGGGTATTTGGTCTTCGCTAGGGAATACTGGTTTACATATTCTAAATAGATTCCTCTCATAAAAAATAACCATTTTCTGAGTTGGTAGAAGTATATAGATGGTCTCCCAAAGCTGAAACTGATGTGATGTGATCCCCATTTCTGGATTCTGCAATTTTGGTTATGGTGGCACATGTCCTCAGCTGAATAAAGATGCATTTCGATGGTATAAGCCAGGGGTCCCAAACCCCCGGTCCATGGGCTGGTACCGGGCCACGGCATGCCAGCAAGCAAAGCCCCATCTGCAGGATGCAGGCAGCACACAAAACCATGCCCCCTCCAGTCCACGGAAAAACCTCTCTCCACATAACCGGTCCCTGGTGCCCAAAAGGTTGGGGACCTCTGGTATAAGCTCAAAACAAAGTCATGTCTAAAGAATCTCTAAATGATGTAGCAGCTATGCAATAGACAAGTCCTTCAACCTCTGACATTGTAATGGAATGTGGGAATAACCTTGGAAGACAGGGGTGGGGTGGAGCGTGGGGGTGAGGAGAGATGCTGCCTAGGGAGATCAGATCAAAGGGAGAGAACCTGCAGGTGATCAACAGGCAGAGAAAGAAACATAGAAAGGATCCGTCTCAACTTAGCAGAAGGTAAAAAGAGAGGATGAGAAATTTGTGCCTTTAGACTTGCAAGATTGATGTCAGCCTTCCAAGTAGACTCAACAGGAAACATTGACCAGTTGAACTAATTCTACTTTATTGTCAGGCTACATTAAAATCTGAAAGTACAAAACTCCTGGCTTGGGTTTTATGCTGCCTGTTGCAGTTGATCCTTTCAAGTTTTTTTCTCTGCCCATTAGTCAACTACAGGCTCCTCTACCTTTTATCTGATTATTCCCTGGGCAGCATCTTTCCCCCCTCCGTCTTCCAAAGTCATTCTCACATTCCATTAGAGAGCCATTGAATCTTCATATTCAGAAACTGAAGAACTTAACTAGTCTGAGTCTCAACCTGCATCACAGAGATTAACTGAAGAGGGAAGAAGACACAGATGCAGGTTGAGTCAGCTGAGTTTGAGCTAGACAAGATCCCAAACCCAGTAATCTGTTGCAAAGATAAGAGCAAAGGAAATCAAGCCATGTACTTAAAAGAAGGAAGTGTGACTCAACCATCTAGTCAAGCTGACAGGGCTATGTAAACAAGAAGGCCTTTGTCACTAGCTCTGTGTGTGGCAACAACCTATCTGTATGATGCTGTTGGTTTAACTTAAAACTTAATCCAGAAAATTTTTTCTTAGAACTTCCTGAACTTGGAATAGCAGAAAGGTTGGGATGTGTTACTTTGGGGAAAGATTTAAAACTGTGATATAAATATCATGAATTTGTTACTAGAAGCTGGCTGTGTGGTGGTAACTGGTAACACAGAATAGTAGCTGATCTTGGAATCTCAGTAACGCTAAGAAAGATAGTATGAGAACTTTACATGAGAATCTAATAGGGATTATCAAGGCTGTAGACAGGGATGTCAAAGAAATCTTCTAGAATGGTTTGCAGTGGAAAATCACTTCCATATTGTTGCCAACAAAAAACATGGGTCTGAGATATTTTTTTTTAGTCATCATGAGTCAAACTCAACGTGTGCGATACTTTGTCTTTACTTTGCACCTCCATCCATTACTGATTTGTGTACCTGCCAGTTCTTCCTGCCAGACTGTCAATGAACATTACCCACAAGGGAGAGATGTTCTTTATCACATATAGAGAGAATCAAATTATCCCTACCCCTCCATCTCCTGGAAATAGAAGGAGATTGATCATTTTAGAACTAGCTGCAGAAGTGACAGGATTGAGAAAGATTATGGTTTGCAATTTCCCCATAGTCTCTGCAAAAAGTTTAAAAGCTCAGGAAAAAATAAAATCCAGATAAAAGGAAGTAGAGGTTTTTGTTTTAAGAAAATAAAATAGATTATATGTCATAATCGGGGAAACTGAGCCATATTTTTAATTTATGTCTCTGTATCATGTCAAAGTCTACATTTTCTTTGTTTTCCTGTATAAATCAAGAAATTATACATAATTTCAATTTGCCAGTCAAACCTCAGATTTATTCATGAAGTAATCTTATTTCTATGGAATCTTCCTGTAATAATTATTTGAACACTTCTCCAGTATCCCTTTGCAGACATTTTTGGTCAAAAATTATTTATTTATAATAGATCAGAATCCCCTTATATAGTCTGCCCAGAACATTGTATTTTCTTCATGATTCTTTTATTTGTTTTATTTAAATTGTCAGAAGAATCATCCCAACTTGGACAGGTCTATAATTTTTGTCCTTCAACATTAGATGTTTGCATCTGATTGAAAGTTAGAAAGAATTTTTACTCTCCACGCAGGGGATGTAGCTGCTGAGACAGCTGCCGACAACACGTTGACATGCGTGTTAAACTGGGTGTTATCGGGATGGCCGGACACATGTCCGGGCATGGAATTTCAGGGGTTTTGGAGGCAAAAGTCAGAGCTATCCACCTTCAAGGGGTGTACACTGTGGGGCAGTCGGGTAGTCATCCCGACCTCACTGAGGACTAGAGTCCTAGTATCTCTGCATGAGGGACATCCGGGGATAGTACGTATGAAGGCGCTTGTGCGCAGTCACCTGTGGTGGCCAGGGCTCGATAAGGAGATCGAAGCCCAGGTCCAAGGGTGTCACGTTTGCCAACAGTCCAGGCCAGAAATGCCCCAAGCTCCAATCCATAGGTGGGAAATAACACAGGATCCTTGGTCAAGGATCCATATCGACTACGCTGGCCCTTTTCAGGGGCAACTTTTTCTTATTGTGGTAGACAGTCACTTTAAGTGGCTGGAGGTGGTTCCAGTGTCCGCTGCCACTTCCACTATCACCATCAGGGTTCTGCGCGCCATTTTTGCCACTCATGGACTTCCGGACATAATTGTCTCCGACAACGGAACTCAATTTACTTCCTTGGAGTTCCAGTCTTTTCTGCGGGCAAACCTAATCCGCCATGCTACGTCGGCGCCATTCCACC
Source organism: Azemiops feae (assembly GCA_023970755.1). Lineage (NCBI taxonomy): Eukaryota > Metazoa > Chordata > Lepidosauria > Squamata > Viperidae > Azemiops > Azemiops feae. Next base: position 3,552,626 of record JALGBA010004278.1, on the reverse strand, counting down.
CAGCGTCAAATGGTCAAGCGGAACGCATGGTGCAAACTACGAAAGATTCTTTGAGAAGAATCACGCACGGCAACTGGTATCACCGGTTGGCTGACTTTCTCCTGTGCCACAGCACCACTCCATGCACTGCTATGGGCAAAAGCCCCGCTGAGCTCCGATGGGGTCGCCGGCTTATCACTAAGCTGGATCGGTTACATCCGGACCGCGTTGCATCACAGGTGTCCCAACCACGGGCACCGAGGCGGCTGAACTTGGGTGATCCGGTTTGGGCTCGAAACTATGGCCTGGTAACTTGTGGGTGGTGGCTGTTGTTTGTAGGGTCACCGGCCCTCTTTCCTACGAAGTGGCGTTGGAAGACGGTTGGGTGCTGTGGTGCCATATCGACCAGCTTTGCTGGAGGTTGCCAAGCCACCCTTACGCTCCTGGCTCTGCTCTGGGGGGGAGGAAACTCCCGAGATTGATCAGGACGGTCAACAAGACCCTGAATATGGCTCATCGCAAATAGCGAACGAGGGGTTTGCCATCGAGGCGGCTCCTGACTCGGGCACCACGCGCATTGCGCGAGATTGGCTTTTCAAGCCTCTCCATGGGGAAGGGTTGCCCATCCGGGACATGACCCCCAACCACCTGCTTCTGCAGATCAGGGGAATACCACCCCTTCAGGGAACACCACCCATCCGGGGAACTCCACCCCAAACCAAGGGAACACCACCCATCCGGGGAACTCCACCCCAAACCGGCATGCAGAGCTGGACCAACAGGTCAGCCTGCATGTCCCAATTCCGACTGTTGTAAACGGGTCCCCAAGTCCTGATCTGACGAGCCCGGTGGGCGAGCTTGCAGACCAGGCAACCGCGGCACTTCCGCAGAGATCTGAGTGAATCTGAGGACCTCCCAAATTCCTAAAGGAGTATGTGAGGGTTCTATTGGCACTGGCATAGCATTCAGCATTCTGGATGGCTGAGCATTGAGGCGATCTCAAAAGAACACTCATACTGTTGTTCAAGCTGGCATTGCCCAGCATTGTTTTTAAAAGCTTCCATTACCTGCTTGCGGTTTCAAAAGCTTTAAAGAACAAAGGCAGGCGACACGTCCTACAAGGTCGCAGGCAGGGCTAAGGTTAGTGGGAGTAAATGGGTAGCCTCCATCCGGGGGCGGCATTACTAAAGCAACCGAACAAATAACGGGGTGCAGTATGCTCCTCGCTAAGGGGGGAAGGGTGTAATGTACTCAGTTGTGTGAGGCAGCAGGTGCAGGGCGGCCATGTGGCTACTGCAGAGACAGAATGTCTGGGGCCCGGGCAGACTTGTTATTTTAGCGCGGGAGAAATCCTTGCATTCATTGGTTAAGATTAACCAGAGCTCCGTGTATAAAAAGGAGGGAGCTAGTTTCGTTTTCTGTTCTGTTCTGTGTCTGATTCTAAATGAATAAATCTTGTTGTAGTTTAACTTCATCTCTTCAATGTCTACTACGCTAAGACAGAACAGTATCCTATGTTGTTGTTGTTGTTAGTTGTGAAGTCATGTCCAACCCATCGCGACCCCATGGACAACGTTCCTCCAGGTCTTCCTGTCCTCTACCATCTTCTGGAGTCCATTTAAGCTCACGCCTACTGCTTCAGTGACTCCATCCAGCCACCTCATTCTCTGTCATCCCCTTCTTCTATTGCCCTCAATCTTTCCCAGCATTAGGCTCTTCTCCAGTGAGTCCTTCCTTCTCATTAGATGGCCAAAGTATTTGAGTTTCAATTTCAGGATCTGGCCTTCTAAAGAGCAGTCAGGGTTGATTTCCTCTAGGACTGACCAGTTTGAATGCCATGCAGTCCAAGGGACTCGCAAGAGTCTTCTCCAGCACCATAGTTCAAAGGCCTCAATTCTGTATCCTATGAGATTGGTTTAATTCCCAAGGCTGGGAAGAAGGGATTAATCCTCTAATCACATGCCTATATATCATGAAGTCAAAAGTTACACTGTAGAAATTATTTCAGTATTTCATTTTTGACCTGTTATCTTGTGCATACTAAATTTGGGGGTGATGCCCCTTATACGGTGGCAGCAGTAACTACCAAACACTATCCCATGCCTGTGGTGTGAAGATTCAGAGGAGGTATTTATACAGAGGAGGTATTTATACTAACCTACTTGCCACAAGGTTGACTCTCTAGCCAAAGATCAGCCATTCCCCTCTCCACAAATAATACATCTATATGTTGTAGTTTAATTTATAATGTGTTTGCCTACATCTACTCCATTAATAACTCTATGTATCATTGTCTGGAGTTCAGTCCACTCTACAAATTAGAAAGCAAAACAGGACTGCTAATTTTTCTTCTCTTTATGAAGATTTATTGTGAAGAAGAAGATCAGAATAAAACAGTGACAAAAAAAAGTACAACACAAAAGATGCTATCCAAGGGAAAGAGTAATGGGGAGGTTTCTCTGTACACAAAATCCAAATACACTTTAAAAGATATATAGATATTTGGTTCACTATTTTGGAGGGGGAGGTCCAGGCTTGAAGGAGGAGCTGAATAAAATATATAATGTCCCTTTGTTTCAGAAAATCCCAAGTCTCTCACTAGTGATTTTGGCATTGGACTGGAACAGATTTTCCTTTCTCCAACTTTTCATGGTAGTTGATGATGTTCTGTAAGTGAGTGAGGAAGGAAGGGGTGGGTTGCAAGTATAAAGTAGGCATTCAAGAAAATTCACCTTTATTTTTTTAATACATTGTTTGGATAGCTTATACAGAGTTCAACAAACAAGAATAAAAATAAACAATCAGATACAAATGTGTAAACATACATACTGTATGTAATGGTAATGAAAACAAACTATAAAATTGAGAAAAAGAAAAGAAAAAACAATCCATATAATTTTAATAATATTAATACAGAACTGATTTTTTTAATAAATAATTTTTTAAAAGTCCGTGTAATAACCAGTTACCGACTATTCTGTTTTTTAAAAAATTCTGAAAGTATAGTTTGCTCTGGTACAAGAGTATTAGAAGTACTATTTAAAACTATGGGGGTTTTTTTGCTTAGGGAAGCCAATCTCTAAACTGAATCATTTCTGATCAAGAGCCTCAATTTACAATAGAAAGCCTATCGTATTTATATTAAACATTGACTCCTATGGCTAGTATTAAAAGAACATAATGTCTACATTCAAAAGCAGAAAGGTCTATTCTCACTGACACTTATTCTGGTTTTTTTCCCCCTTTGGTCTGTTGAAGGCTGACATCTGTTCTCACAATAATGGGCTAAAGCTGTTTTGCACACCTCAAGGCCTTCTATCTGGGTCAAGGTTATTCTTTTTAACAAAGACCAAGATAATAAAGAGAAGCTCAATAGCCTTCTTCCCTATCTGCTTGAGGAGTAATGGATGACATTAGACAAGGTGCTGCAGAATCGTTCTATCAAACAAATTAGGATGCCTAATTACAGTGGGCTGTTTTTCCCTTTATACCTCCAGAGACATGTGTTTTGTAATATCATGTGAATCCTCCTAAAAAGAAAAGCATGAACAACGCACAAAATAAATTCTGTTAACAGGAGATGGTATGATGGTATGAAAGGATGCAGCACTTACTGCATATTGTTAAATTCTTCCCTAGCTGGAGTTTTTCCAGTTATCATCTGAGAAGAGGATTCAGTCACAATTACATTTTCTTTGTCTTCTAGTGATAGGGATTTTGCAGCTACACAAAAGCCAGGAACAATCTAGTGAGTTGCCAACTGGATCTCTCTTGCTGTAGCTCTTAGGAAGATTTCAGCATGATGCAGTTCAAAAAAGCAAGCTGTCATTTTTTTCCCTGCACAACCTCCAACTGGGAAGTTGTGAGATGTAGCAGATAAATAAGAAAGCCTTGTGAGGAAGGAACTGGGTTCACCTTTCTCTTCAAACTGAAACATCACCCAGAAATCTTACGGACAAATCCATCTTGTTTCCTTTTCAAAGGAACCTGCTCTGACTTTTGGTGTCCAAATCACATTTATTTGTTTAGGCAATTTAAATACTTTGCACATTGTACTAATCCATGATTTCTTTAACCAGACATAGAGCAAAAACTGCAACACATAAAAAAAAAATTCTTATAGCACCACCAGGTGCCATAACACTGCATCTCAAGAATACAATTGCTGGACTCCTCTCCCATCCTGGCCATTTACACATTAAAAGACTTATGTTTGCACAGCACACTTTGCCAGAAAGGGGAAAAATAAACAAAGAAACAAAGTAAAATCACATTTTAGCTCATAGCAACATGTGAACTGGGCTCCTGTTTCTCTATTCTTAGATCTTAAAATCCAAACTGACAGGCATCATGTTCATAACATACCTGATATAATAGTTATTGAAAAGAAGAAAGTCTGGTTTGTTAATATTGCTATTCCAGGTGATGCTAGGATTCAGGAAAAACTTCAAAAAAAAAAAAAAAGATCAAAGTTGAACACTTGTAGAAAAAGAAATCCATTGTTTTATCAATTGTGATTGGAACCCTTGGAGTGATACCTAAAGGACTTCCTTGATATCTGGAAATACTGAATTGATCAGATCTGAACATCTGATTTTATATTAAAAAAACACCCTACTTGGAACTGCCTATATTCTTAGATGCTACTTTAATAATTCTTAGATTGATTAGGACTTGAATTATTAAGTTTCCATCTGTCTTAGCCTGTGAATCTAGCTGTAGTTAACTCACACATAAGAATCCTTGCCATTATTGCTATTACTACTACTACTACTACTACATATATATATTCTTGCTCTGCATTGCACTATTTTTGTAGTACAGGAATTAGGCAATAAAGCTTATTGAGTGTACTGTAACAATTTTATTTTGTTTATATTATTTTATTTTTGTTTAACTTTTTACCTACTGAAGTTGATGGCAAGTATAAAATAGGACATCATCTGTGTTTACAATTGCTACCAATGACTTTTAAAATTTCCTAATTTGTATATCTTTTTCTAAATTAGAACCATATATAGAAGATTACAGAAAGGAAAGGGAAGTTCAAGAAAATAGATGGGAATCAAAATATGCACACTATATGCTGTAAATGAAAAGTATTAACACTGGATTAATATAAGAAGTATTTTAAAAAACTGATAAATGCTCTAGGTCTAAATTAAATTTGCCATGCAAATAGTTGTTGTACTCAAGATATGGGAAAAAGATATTCATAAAGGTAGAAATTCTTGTATCTATCAGTTATAATTCCTGACTTTCTTGCTTAGTGCCCATCCTGGGAACAGGACATCTGCCTTGAGCAACCATCAAAACAGCTTTACTGTATTTAAAGCCTAGGTTGAACTCTCATGCAGGGCAGTATAAAATATTTTATTATTTTATTACTCATAAAATAATAAAATATGCGGAACCAATCATACAAAGACTGCTTAGCAGTGACTGAGTATTCTTTAAATTACTGATGCAGAGATGATTTGGGAGTTCCTTCTCCTTTCCCTTAAAATTAGGATAAGAGGCTTCAAATGCTAAGAGATGGTTCTCGATGCAATTTAAATTGCATTAAATAATTGATGTGAGAGAGAAAATTCTAGGACATTCTATGCATTACATTTAGAACATCGTTAATAAAATAAAGGTTGGGCTCATTGACAAATGGAACTAAATTAAGGCCTTCTGAATTATATTTGAGTAATATTATTATCCTCCCTTGTTAAGAAGACATGTTTCCATACAAATCAGCAGACATACAACCAACGATGGAATGAGTCTGTTATTGTACCTCCAAATACTTTTCAACCCAGCCTCCCAGGTTGAAAAGTCTCCTAGTTTTTAGGTCCACGCCTTAACCACTACACCAAACTGGCTCTCCAATCACAGTACCAGTCCCATCAGTTAACCACTGTCATTTTGTGGAATATAGCTGGGATATATCATGGCGCAAGATTTATGAATAGACGATTGACATCTTTATTACTGAACTTATGTCTTGCTGTTTTATGAAGGGGCTAATTAAAACATAAATAAACCCTAACCAAAATACTTCTTGAAATAAAACACAACAACCCTTGCTTCTCCGTAAGTATCATCACAAAGCTTCTCTCTCACACACACACACTCACATTCTCTCATACTTCACATTTTTCCTAGGTGCATCTAAACTTTATTATATTTTGGCCCTTACCAACTGTAAGGAAGACATGTGGAATCTGTGATAATCTGTGATTTCCACGATTGACAATGGTGGAAATCACAGATTACAAGGTATAGATTTTATTCCCTCCCTGTGTTACTCTTCCTGCAACATGATCTCCGGTTCGATATTGTTCTTGAACATACACAGACTGATCTGTCCTGGTTTTTACTGTTCAGGGCAAAAGTGGACATTTTTTTCCTTGTCCTCCATCTGCCTCCTTCAGAGCTCCTATTTCACACTTGACTTGAGCCAAATAGCCCACGTCATTGGGCATATTAGCCTGACCTCTGCGGTCTTGCTTCTGTTCTTTTTCCTTCCAAATACTTCTTAATCTCCCCACACCACCCCCACATTCGCCAAAGGCGAATCTCATCCTAGCTTTGCATAATCCTAGCATGCCGGTTTCACAGAATAAAAACAGCTCTAAACAAGAAAAGCTCTATTTCATCTTCTTTGGACTTGAATCACTTGCTTGTTCCAGTTGAGCACTTCGAGAGATGGGGTGTCATCAGAAATGGCATTCTGGTACCCAAGTCTCCCAACTTCCTACTCTGTATTGCCTAGTTCCGCAACCGTCCCTGACTTGGTGCCCTCCAGAGGGATCAGGCAATAATGTATTCCCCAATCTTTGGCCAGACTTTTTATCTTTGGTGCGTCCTGCTGCTTCTGCCATGTATTATGGTTTATCTGCAAGGCATCTTGAAAGTATTGGCACTGAATGGTGGTGAACAACTGTAATAATTACATCAATAGCATAAATAGATTTTAGGGAGGGATATATTGAATTGTCATTTTTAGAGGCAGACCCACATTTTCCTTTGCTTTATGTGCTTCCTTCCAACCTTTTTACAGCAAGACAGAGAAACCATATAAAGTACGGCTCCTGAAGTTCTTCCCCATCCCTTTACCAGCAGGGACCCATTTGCTCACGTACAGGGACTAGGTGCATTGGAAAGCATAGGGCAGCTAACCAAGGAGGAGGGGGCCTTAGAATGGAGCACTTATGAACGTTCCAGTCCAATGCCTGTCTTTCCAATAGGAATGCGTCAAAGGGATTGGGGGAGTGGAGTATTTTTTTTTTTCTGCAGTCACTAGCTTTATTTGGTCCATTTTTTAAAATCAATCTTTCTTTTGGCCCCATTCTGTTCAGTTTTCAGGGAATTCTCATTCTAATAGAGGTTTATTTGTTGTGAATGCTACTGTGAGATGAAGTCAAGTGATCAAAGTCAAGCTGTTATCTAAATATACAAAATTATTCCATAAAGAGCTTTGCCAGAATTATCTCAAAGTTGTTTATATTTTATATACAATATCAAGACTTCTAGATTTTAGGGTACCATATCAGGACTTTTAATTTCAGGAAAGAATTTTCATCATCATCATCATCGTTATCATCATCACAACAACTGAGATGGTTGAAGACTTAAACAAAACATTTATCAATTGTGGCTTGACAGTGACCTATATAAACAAAAAGAGTAGGTTAAAATAGGGTTTCCTGTTCATATGATGTGTCTATCTATCTGGATACTGACATGCAGTTGGGACCATCCATAGCATAACAATTCCAGCTGTCAACATTCAACTATTTGACTTCTGTTTGCTTTTTTTTAAAAAAATCTATTTTCCATGGTAAGATGGCACCTGTTAATAAGAAAGAAGAACTTGGGGCTCATACTAGGGTGTATCTAATTCCTCACCTTCCTGGACTCTGGGCACAGATAAATGTTTTTTGTCATGTCACATGTCACATCATGTCTTAACCTTTAGGGTCTCTTCCCCTAACCTGACATTGCTCAAAGATGTGAGATCTTGGAACTCATTAACAGTTGTTAGACAACAGTCAGTAAGTAGTTCTTTCAAAGGCAAAACTGAAATATGGTACATAAGAGAGAGGAAATTAATCAAATTTCCTAATCTAAATTAAAGGTCTATACTATGTGTACATGTATGTGTACACATAAATACATACAAATATATAAACAAATATCTTAAAAGTAGTTTCTACAAATCATACTATTAATTCCTACATACTAGTGTTAATGAGCAATGCTTGCCACAATGCTATTTGGAAAAAAAATGTTTAAAAATCTGAGAGCTCTTCATTCTCAGCTTCACATCACTTGGGAGTTACTAGTTTCAGACATTGGTCTGGTATGCCTATAGCAGATGTTAGAGAAATTTAATTTATATTTGAACAGCTTGAAATATATTTTTTTTAAAAAAATAAAAGAATATTTGGCTGAATCATCTGCTTTTCTGGCACAGTCAACAGATCTTCCCCTGCAATTATCGCATGTGCATTATCTTTGTAAAAGGAAGTCCATTATTAACAAATATTGCTGTCATAACCATAAACTGGCTTTCTAAAAAAATATTTATCATCTAACTGATTTTGTGATAGGAGCAAAATTTGTAAGATTAAAAAAAAGATTTTTGGCAGTTATACAGATTCTCGTTAATAATGAGAATGATAACATGATAACGAGAGCAATAGCAATAGCACTTAGACTTAAATACCACTTCACAGTGCTTTACAGCCCTCTCTAAGCAGTTTACAGAGTCGGCATATGGCCCCCAACAATCTGGGTCCTCATTTTACCGACCTCGGAAGGATGGAAGGCTGAGTCAACCTTGAGCCGGTGAGACTCGAAATGCCAAACTTCTGGCAGCCGAGAGTCAGTTTAGCAGTTCGAGTCTCGCCAGCTCAAGGTTGACTCAGCCTTCCATCCTTCCGAGGTCGGTAAAATGAGGACCCAGATAGTTGGGAAAAGGAAAATAAAATATGCAAACTCTGATAAAAATGTGTCTAGAAGAACCCGTTTGCACAATAGATTATGTCTCTTTACCTTTGGTATTAACATCAGATGGATGGTTCCTAAGAATTTCAGTAAAACATCCACAAAAAATACTGTACAATAGGACTGTGCAAATCCTTCAGCAGAGGTATTTAAGGGACTGTGGAAGCACAGAGCTGACTTTAAGATCATTAAAGTAGTCACATCTTTTCAAGCCCATGCAGCTGCTTCTGTCATTATTTCACTGAGAAAAACATGAAGCCAGGCCACAGACACAGCCAAGAGCAGCCTCTGAAGATCCTCTTTGCAAGCAAAGATACAGCTGCTTTAGTAATACTTCCTAGAAGTGCTCCACTGCATTCTGAAATCCTCTTTCAAGAGATTTGCCTAGCCCCTCTGGAAAGCTTCTCAGGCTTCCTGCATTAACAAGAATTCTGAGAGTGAAAAAGGAAAAAATGGACAACGAAGATACAAGTGGAAGGCATACATGTCTTTTTGAGAAACCAGCAAAACAAGAGGGTCACTTTCAAGCTGCATGTCTCTGTCAGACAAAAGTCTGCATATCAAGGCTACTCTCTCTAAAAGTGACTGAGGCCAGGAGACCTTGGAGGGAACTCTGAAACTCATTTTCACACCCTGCTTAAAGAAGTAATGCAGCTTAGGAGGTGATAATTTAGCTCAAGACCTTTCATCTGAATTGTACTGCCCAACCACTGCCAAAGCTCAGAGCACAACCACCTCCTTGGACTCATTCCAGAGCTGTTGGCAGATAGGGGTCAAAAAAGTTAAGAGGGCAACCACAATTACGTAACTGAAGCAAGCTACGTAAAAATACAGAATACAAAATGACAGAATTGGAAGGGACCTTGGAGGTCTTCTGGCCCAACCCTTCCTCAAGCAGGAGACCCTATCTATACCATTCTGGACAAATGGCTGCACAATCTCTTCTTTAAAAAACTCCAGTGATGGAATGTCCACAACTTTTGAAGGCGAATTAATTAATTAATTAATTAATTCGCCTTGTTCATTCTTGTCAGGAAATTTCTCCTTAATTCTAGGTTGGATCTCTTCTTGAAAAGTTTCCATGATGTGAGGATTCAATCCAATGACTGGCCCCTCATTTGACTTTTTTTTTATTTACCTCTCCACAGATAGCCCTCGCCCATTATACCTGTTAATTTTTATTTATTTTATTTATTAATTAAATTTTTACATATCGCCCATCTCAACCTAAGTGTCACTTAATGGGGCTTCTCTCTTTACAGCAAGGGTGTATCCAACCTTGTCAATTTGCTGTCTGGGGATTTCTGGCAGTTGAAGTCCAACAGTCTTAAAGTTGCCAAGGATGGACACCTCTGGATGGGAAAATTCTGGCTCAAGTCCCAGTGTCTCTTAGGAGACTTTTCCCCCAACCTTTTTTTCTTGTTTTCCATTCACTTGTCTAGTTTTCTGGGATTCTGTCCGATCTCTGCTGCCCAGGTCATTCATTTCTCTCATCACATTCTAGACAAGTGGCTGTTCAGTCCCTTCTTAAAAGCCTCCAGTGATGGAGCACCCACAACTTCTGGAGGCAAACAGCTCCACTAGTTAATTGTTCTGTCAGAAAATTTGTCATTAGTTTTAGGTTGCTTTTCTCCTTGATTAGTTTCCACCCATTGTTTCTTGTCTTGCCTTCTGATGCTTTGGAAAATAGGTTGACTCCCTTTTCTTTGTGGCAGCCCCCTGAGATATTGGAACACTGCTATCATGTCACCCCCTAGTCCTTCTTTTCACTACTATAGACATACCCAATTCCTGCAACCGTTCCTTATACGTTTTAGTCTTCAGGCTCCTAATCATCTTTGTTACTATTTTCTGGCCTCTTTGCAGAATCTCAACATCTTTTTTATATATGGTGACCAAAACTGAATACAATATTCTAAGTGTGATCTCACTAAGAGTTTACAAAATGGGACTAATACTTCACATGATCTTAATTCTATATTACTAAATATCTCTCAGTGGCAATTATAAAATATGCCTGGTAGTATTCAGGATCCTGGTGTTGACTTCTGAAGCTCCCTGTATCTTAAAATCAGAAAGAAGAGTGAAGGAAAAGGTTTGGATAAGGATAAGGAAATAAATGAGGACAAAAGTAAGTGGCAATGTTTATTATTAAAGGGAAGCAGAATATCTATCCTGGCTGAAAGCATTATGTATTGATAACCCTCAGATCCGTCCCTTGAATTCTGAAAAAGGAGAGCAAAAGGCCAAACTCTAACCTAAAATTAGTATAACTCAGTGCAAATTGATTTATCATCTTTTATTATGGGATAAAGAATTTTCCTTCCCTATTACATAATCAGTCATTGTGCGTTTTCTAGTTTTCCATGCTCAGCAGTTTTGGGTTTCTTTTCTTACACTTGCTATGTTTGTATTGTTCATTGAAGGACATATAAAAGAAGCAGAGTGATTTCTGCTGAGTTATTCCCACATGAAGCAGGGAAGAAAGACCCACCAACCCTCAAACAACTGCTGCTTCCATATGTGTAACGAATGAGACAGAAACAAGGCACTGTTGAAAAGAGTCCTACAAAAGAAGCATTGTCTAGCTTGGAAACTATAATATTACACTGGCATCTAGTCAGCCATTTAATTTATACATTAGCTGGAAGGCCACTGCAAATATAGCATTGGTTGAAAAATCTGAGCAAGGTTAAAAGAAGTTTTATTTTACTTCTCCAAAGTCTTCAGCTTTAAGGAAGAAAGTTAAACCATGAACGTTTTGTCTTTATTTATGAAGGGCCCTTTCACAGTTGTAGGGATTAAAAGGCAGAGGTTCTTAAGATGTTGACTCCCAGTTGCTTCTACTGGGCGAGACTAAATTTTAAACAAATGTCCTCCTGTTAACCTTAGACCTGCCCTGTCATTTACTGCATTCATCAGAGGCATGGCAAGGATGCCATGCAAGCTGGTGGGCCCTTGTACAAACATGTAAGTAGGCCGAAGGCTAGCCCCTAACTGGTGCAACCTCTCTGCCTCAATGAATGACCATCCAGGACATAAAGTGAAATGTAGTCTTAAACCCATGTCCTCCTTTGATCTATTAACTTGGGTTGATGATATTTTCTTTTCTGAACATCATTTTTCCAGGGCTGAATTAGAGGATCATTCCTATCAGGATTGGGATTGGGATGAGGATCCAAAGACTTGCATTTCCAGCTGCAAGAGACTTCTCTATTTTTCCTTTTCTTCTTTCAAATGGTTTTATGAATGGTTCCTTGATGGCAACCATGATCTTTCTTTGTCACAGACTCTCCTTCCTCTCTTAATCAATGTCAGTAATCCTAGCAATCCTCTGAGATTGCCTAGCCCAGCCTTCTTCTTTTCCAGTTTTCCTCGTAGTTTCTCTTGAAGAGATTCCAACTGAGCCTATAGACTGGCTGATTCATATGTAATCCTTAGCCATGGTTAATTTGTTCTTATGTGAACTCAGGTATTGTTGTTTATCTGTCACAGCTGACAATTAAGCAAGAAGGAATGGACTCAATACAGTTAATAAACCATGGTTTATAGCACAGCATTTACATGCAATGTCAGCCATTGTGGCTTATTCAGCCATCTAACGTAATACCCAACCAATGAACCCAGTTGGTTATTGATTTTACAAGCCAGGATAAATTGATATTCTCTAGCGATAGATTTAAGTGAAATTCTAATGGCTGCTCTGCGACTGCTCTGGAAGATTCATAGAGAAATAAAAAGTTGGAAATTTGTTTATTTATACAATTTATATGGCTGCCCATCTCAAACACATGAGTGTGATCAGCTAACAAAAAATAAAAGCAACATCATAACAAAACAATAAATAACAAATATAGCATCCCAGATAAAACCAATCCATACTATCATTATATGAGCTCAAACACAAACAGGCCCCAGTAATAGAACTCAAAGCCCTTATGGCAAGCGTATGGAGAGCCAGTTTAGTGTAGTAGCTAAGGTGCTGGCCTATAAACCAGGAGACTGTGAGTTCTAAGCCTCCCCTAGGCATGAAAGCCTGCTGGGTGACTTCGAGTCAGTCACTCTCTTAGCCTAATCCACCTCATAGGGTTGTTGTTGTGTGGGAAATAGGAGACAGCAGTATTAGATATCTTTGCTGTCTTGCATTTACCAAATATATGAGGATCTAATCTCTGAGGGAAATGATGTTTCAGAGGGTGGGCACCATAAAATAGTTTAATAGTACCACTTAACACTACTTTCATAATGAGATCTTAGGACTTCATTCAGAGGTAGGAAAACCTTGCCTTCTGAATAATATTTATTTATCTGTCAAATTTATATGGCCATTCAAATCATATAAAGTAATTCTGGGCAGTGTACAATAAAACGTACTATTAAAATTTACTACAAAACTAATTAAAACCAATTAAAATAGTAATCATAGATAAAAGTACATATTGTTACACTCTAACTTTTATCATCCATAACCACTGACCATGTGCTGAATGGAGATGGTATTCATAGCTTCTCCATCCAAATGCTGAAATGCGTAAGAAATTGCAACAGAGAGGATTGGTGCTGGGGATTTTGCAGCAAATTTAGGGGATGGCTTTGTCCAGTGCCTAGTCAATCTTTGGAAAGTTGAGGTGACAATAGGGACCATAGTAGGAGGATATTTGCCAACTTCAACTGGTTTATCAATTGGAGCTATTCCTAGACCAATTGGATTACTGTGATTTACTTAATGTAGTTCTGTTCTTCCCTTGACAACCATCTGAGAATTCCAGCTGGTGCAAAATATGACTTTGTGCTTACTAGTCAAATTTATCAATGACACCTGAAACTGCCTCTAGGAGAGCTACATTAGCTACCATTTTGTTTTTGTACAAATCAAGTAGCAGATTATAACTTATCAAACATAAAAGTGTTGTTTCTGGGACTCTTTTGAGACTGGATATCCCAGCAGAACTTTCCCACCAGTATGGGAAAACAGACAACACAGTTAAGTGAATTTTGCACCATTTTATGATCTTTCTTGCCACAGTTTAAAAGTGAATCGCTCCAGTTGTTAAGTTAATAATGCAATTGTCCAGTGAATCTGGCTTCTCCATTGACTTTGCTTGTTGGACTGTCATAAAAGATGATTGCATGTCTCTGGGATATTGCAGCCATCATAAATACATGCCAGTAGCCAAGCATTCAAATTTTGATCATGTGACCATGGAGATGCTGCAACGGTCATAAGTGTGAAAACAGTCATAAGTCACTTTTTCCAGTGGCATTGTAACTTCAAACAAACAAATGGTTGTAACTCAAAGACTATCTGTATTGTAAACCTCCAAGGTGAACTTGGAAGACTCAGTTTTAGGTCCAGCTTTAGCCATGGAAACTCACTGGGTGGGTTTGGGCCAGTCACTTTCTCTAACCCAGTCTCACTCAGTGTTGCATACACTAATTGTGTACACTACCTTGAGCTCCTGGAGGAATAGTAAAATCTCAGGCTAACAAATAACGTTTTGTAAGCAAGGTGAGAAAGCTAAATATATGAATATTGATGAAGCAAAGTGATTTCAAAAGAAGGAAGATAAGCAAGTCAGATATGAAATTCATTTCCTCATGCTGCTAAAAGGCAAATAGTTTGTTAATATGCAAAAGAAAGTATTAATTAATATGCTATAGAATACATCTCACAAAATTAATAAACATTCGTAAAGAACATACAATATTATGTTTCAATGCTTTATATAGATGCTGAAGATTAAATTCTAACAGACAGCTAATGAGTGGGAGATGATAACAGCTTAGCTATTACTTTTCTGGAAAATTGCCAAAATGGAAATACTTACAGATAACATGATTCTGAAAGCATCAATCATGAATAAACACATTCTGTGCCTACTAGTTCTCCACTAGACTGACAGAATGACAAAAATGTAACCCCCATCCTCCTGCTGCAGTTGCAGAACCTCACATCCAAAAGGCATGAATTGTATTTTTAGCAGAATGGATTTAATAGTGCATTTTTATCCCATTCTTAAATCAGGTATATGAACATATGTGTCACCTTATTGGTTATTGCTAAAGGAGAACAATCAAATGCTTCTTAAAATATGACATTTCCATTCAATAACAGGCAAGTACTTAGCAACCCACTAACAAAGGTGGAAAGATGCTAGCTTCCTAAGGAACCATGATGTAGAATGCTGCAACAGGTGTAATTCAATCAATGTAAAAGTGTGAATCTTCCAATGGCCATTTTTATTAAGGCCAGAGATGTATCTGAAAGAGATGTAGGAGACTTGCCCACTCAGCCCACCAGAGCCTCCTCAAAGACTCTTCTGCCAACATCATCAACAAAGGCTGCTCTAATTGGACCTTTGAAGAAGGGGGAAACGTTGCCAAGGATAACAGGGAATTTCATTCTTTCAATCCTCCCACATGGAAGAAATGAATGTTATTCATTCATTCATCCATTTCAAGTCCTGACCTTGATATTGATGCATTGGGATAGTGAATCCCACTGAATGATATTCAATTTCCCACTCCAATTCTGAATAATGTTTTTTTAAACTATACAGTATAGTAATAATTGGCCAGGGAACT
Organism: Azemiops feae; assembly: GCA_023970755.1. Lineage (NCBI taxonomy): Eukaryota > Metazoa > Chordata > Lepidosauria > Squamata > Viperidae > Azemiops > Azemiops feae. The sequence continues at coordinate 3,537,065 of JALGBA010004278.1, read as the reverse complement.
TAATCCACGGAGGAAACCATCACTCTGTTTGCTAATCAGGCTTGTCGATCAGAAGAGAAGGGTAGCATTCATCCTTTTTTTTTCAACACTAATTTCAGTGGGTAGAGCAAATGTATTTATGCATTTAATCAATCCGTTTATTACTTCCTTCTTACCTGCCTCAATGGCTAAAGCAACTCCAGGCAGCAGACATGGTAACAAACAATTAAAACAGCTAGAAGAAGAAGAAGAAGAAAAACACCCAGCAACAATAAAAATGCAATATTGTTTATTTGGAAACAAACAATCCCATATAATACTCAACAGGCAGGGTTCAAAAGCACCTGAACCAAGGCCCTGCTGGAAATTCTAGGTCTTCATAGCTTTGCTAAAGAGCAGTGGAGTCCGGGCTGTATGGATTTTAGGGAGAATGCTATTGTACAAGACAGGGAATAGAGACACGTGAGACCCAAAGAAGCATTTTTGCCATTGTTCCATATGTTAGGGAAAATAGGAGATTTTTTCCCCCTTGAAGATGTAAATCTCTCTTGATCCTACTGCCATATGCTTTCTTTTTGTCTTTTCCAACGCTGAAGCACAGGCAGCGTACCAGAGAAAAACCATGTTTACGGTACTATCCGATTCTATGATCCCAAATTTTGTATTTATTCATACCACACTGTTGAGATAGGACAGAGACTTTTTTCACTTTAACAATCCATTATTCAAATGTGGATGGTGTCAAAAACTAGAACAATTTGGACCAAAAGGAGAGCACAACATTGCTCAGTTTTTTTCATTTTTGAAAGCTTTGTTTTATAGAAAACAATGTTTGAAGATCTTGCTATAGGGTACCTGTCCAGAAAGATTATGGTTGGCTGGACAGAAATAGGCAATCGTAAAACAGACAGGATGAGGTTTTTTTTGTTTTTTGTTTTTTAAAGTCTTTTAAAGTTCTTTCAAGAGGAAGGAAACTCATCAGAGGCATATCTAGAATTTATCCAGTCATTTGGGGAAAAGGGCATTGAGAAGACTTTTTTAAAGAATTGTTATCAGCATTTTTCTCAAAATAGAAAGTACTATATCATTAAACCAGTTTTAATGTTTCAGTCTGAAATGCTATGGCAGAAAGCCGAGTAATAGGTCTGCTAGTCAGAAATTGCTCAGGAGAGCCATAATGAAGAATGAATGTTGTGGGGAATGGAAATTAACAAAGCAGCGGGAACTTTCTTTCTGCAAATTTCTCCACAGGCAGTGCTTACCTGGACAGAGAGCTAAATGAATTCAAGTGATGGGCTAAACTGAAGGATATTTTGCAATATAGTCCAGGTTCTTTCCCTGACATTAGCAGAATAAGGCCAAATCTACATATACCAGCTAACCCAGGGTGGTCTTGTTCCCACAACACCCTTACCTTGGTCAATGGGAAATAGTGCATTGTAAGAATGCTAAAAAGATCTCAGTTTATCCAATCAACTATGCCCAAGGAAACTAGATTTACTGGTAGTCCTAAATAGGCTCAGTTTCACATGGGTTTATTTGAATTCTATTTAGGCATTTGAATCAGGGGAAGACCAGAACCAGTCAATTGCCCAGTTTTGTTTAGCCAGGCTTTCCAAAGAGAAAAAGAACAAACTAAAAAAGCAAAACAGTCCACTAGAAACATCACTGCTGAGATTAGAGAACATAAAACATACCATCCAAACCTTGACTGACAAGTAAAACTATTCCTACCAATCCAGATTGTAAAAAGGGGCATTAATGGTATAATGAATAATGTACAGTATGCGAAAGTTCATAGGATATCAAGAACGTCTTGATTATAGAAACAGAGGAGTTTTGTTTGCACATTGTTTGGCTGCTAGTAAAGAAATCTGACTATGTTGTTGTTTTGTTGTTGTTATCTGACTGGATGAAAGTGTACTATAAATAGGATTGATGCCAAGCAAAGTTAAATGAGCTATGAAATACTCTGACAATACTTTAGCTTCTCCTCTACTTCAGCTTGTGTCAGACAATTACTCTTGTGTTTCCTAGTGATTGAGAAATTGTTCAGTATCTACAGATGCTAGAGAGGAATGTATTTTCCCCTAGTTGGTCTCCTCCTCTCAAACCTACCAAAAGATAGCAATTATTTCAATATAAATATCTCCAGGATTTACACTTGTCCGTACATTTGCATGGGCTGTAAATAGAACCATATTGCATTTTGCTTGCTGAAGAAAAAAATGAGGATACTGAGAAGTAACTTTTTAAAAATGTTCCAAGAAAGTATCTACTTAACTTACCTGTCTACAAGAGGGCAGAGTAGGATACCATGCACACCAAATTACATCATTAAAACATATTTATAATCTGACCAGAAGTTAGCTAGTTAAAACAGATAAAAGCAAAAAAAAAAGGCATGGAAGATGAGCTATTTCTACTTCAAATTGTTGCCCCAAATAAATATAATGGACTTAAATATTAATTTGTGCTTCTTTTCCACTGCCAGGCAACAACAGCACAGCTCAATTTGATCATCAGAAATAACTTGCATTGAAATTTCACTTTGGTCCTGATTCACTGTAGTGTAGTGCCTCCTAATCCTGGCAGCAGAAAGAATGAAAATAACACGAATTTAAAAAATACAAAGGCAGAAGTTCTTACAGTACTCTGAAAAGGTATCCATTGGCACTCTTCCCTATGGAATCCAATTTGATTTCAGACATGCTTGGTTTCACATGGTTTTTCCTCTCTCTTTCTTTTAGATCGCCATCCATTTGCCTGGCACATTGTAAAATAGAGGAGCCTGTAGTAGAGCCTGCTCAACCTCAGTTTCTAAATTCCACTCTTTGGGTCTGAATATGGCAGGATGGGAGTTAGCAGTGGAGCCTCTGAAACCTTATATTAGGCACCAGAGGCCAGCATCCCCCAGGATTCAATTGGTGTTGAAACACAATGCAAAATCTGCATCTGAATTCTTTGCTCTCCTGCTTAATGAGCCTTTGTTTTAATCTCAGTATCTATAATGGGCTTGGCTACAGCCTCAAGTCATAAGGAAGGGTATGGTGGTGTATGCACTGATATTGTAATCAGCCTGTTGATCTTCAAATGTTTGGTGTGATTTTTACTATCCTAAAACAGCCTCATGAATAAGTCATTCATCAATGAATATTTTTGTTAATCAACCAAGAATCTTGTATTTGTGCTCCATTTCCAGCATCTATTCAAGACTGGAAAGGAAAGTTAACTCAATCTTTTCCTTTCACAAAGCAACACCTGAAGAATCTGGCCCTTAACTGATCTAGGATTAGAATTGGTACATTTGTACAATCCAATAGATTTTGTTACCACTGGAAGCAAACATGTCTCAACAGTGGACAAATTGAGGAACATGATATAGTGAAAGAAAATAATATTTCAAAAATATGTTTGAATGTGCTATATTTCTGCAAGAGAAAATATAAAATGGAAGCTTAGTTTAGTGGATAAAAGCTTAATGTAAAGTTAAAAGAAGGGGCTCTTATCATTCACTTTTTTTAATGGCAGAGATATTATGAATAAAAATACAATTCATTTATAAACTTGCCCTTTGGTGTATTTTTCTTGCAATTTTACTACATATTAAAATAAGGGATAATGGAAAGCAAATTGCAGTTAATGCTAATTTTTCTGACAATAAAAATGCCTTAAGCAAACATAAAGACAGACAAAGAAAGTAGCAGCTTAAACTTTCTTGTATTTGCTGTAAATATCTCTTCAGATTCTTTTTATGAGTGTTAGCTTTTTAGTATCAATAAATATTTCCTAAAGGTTTATTAAACATAAGACTACTTTTATTAATAAATTACTGGGTTTTGCCACAAATGTTTAACTTCACCTAAAAAAGATCCAAGTGACTGTATCTTTTTCTTATAACCAATTATCTCCTCTTTGTGGCTCTTAACAATTAGGTCATTCAGGGCTCATAAAAACAAAGTGCTGCATTTTAAAAACATACTTTTAATTTCCTTATTCTTTTTCGTTAACTTAGAACTCGCTAAATATTGAGAAACCTTTCATTCAAAAGCCTTAATTTTCAGCAGATTAAGAGAGAGGAATTGCCCCAAATGGGGTGAGTGGTATCACCACAGTAACTTTTCAAAATATGCAAACCATAATCTTTGCAAATTCAGGGTGCCTTATTATTTAGTCTATTTATAATACATTTAATACAGAGCCAGTTTGGGGTAGTGGGTAAGGTACTGAGCTAGGAACAGGGAGCCTGTGAGTTCTAGTCCTGCTGTAGGCACAAAGTCAGCTGGGTGACCCTGAGCCAATCACTCACTCTTATCCTTAGGAAGAAGGCAAAGGAAGACTACTTCTGAAATCTTATCAAGAAAAGGGTCCAGGCAGTCGAAAGGAATCATCATCATCAACAACAACAACAAAATTACAAGATTCTCTACTACTTTAGGCCCCGAGATAGGCAATGCTCTATAACAGGTGGTAAGACTTTGAAAGTATACAAACTCAACAAACTAAGCAAGGCTAAAGAAAAATCTTAACACAAAAATTTTAAGATTTTTGGATTGGGGAATATTGCAGATTAACAATCATTTTCTAAATAAAATGCCCTCAGAGGGAAAATGCCCTCTGAAAAGATTAACATTGGCTCTTCTCTGTAGCTCTTTGCAGGCAGAAGCAGGTCACAGTAACTTAAAACAAAACAGCAGGATGAGCACAGTAGCATTATTCTGATTCAACACAGCAACCTGAGCTTTGTTCCCAGTACATAAATGTAAAGCATCTCTGGGTGTTATCACTAGCCTTATATGCAGAGCATTACAGCAAGTTAAAAATAAGCCGGACAATTATGTATGCAGGATATTTTCTTATCTGATTTATGTTAAACTAAGTCGTAGGGCAAGTATTTATGCAAATCGCTTCATTGAGACAGATCTCTATGATCCAGTGAAACTCCTGGATGGAAAATAATAGGAGAACGTTCTCGCACATATAATGAAGGGAACAGCACTGGATGGAGAAATGGAATGCTCTCCATTCAATCCACACATTGGTTTTCAGAAAAGGAAAGTACAAGAGCAAATACTAATTTCATTGAAGGGTTATCAACACAATAGACTAACCATCTAAAGAATTTAGTGAGGAAGAGAATTTAGTCCAAAGAACTAAGGGTATTTTGACTACTTTACAATTCAACCTCAAAATCAAGGAAGGCAATTGTGCAATTAAATGACACGAAGGCAATTGTGCAATTAAATGACACTTTCTTAATTTTTGAATAGATTTTCAAAATTAATCATCTGCCTTTCAGTGTCTATGGTCTGCATGCTATTGTTCATATAAATATTCAAAACCTGAATTCCCGATAAAAAATCAAAAAGATAGCAACATGCACTTAAATCCAATATGTATATCTGGTACAATTAAAAAAATTTTTTTTTAATTCATCTACCCAGCATATAAACTGACAAGAGCTATTTTAGCATCTGTTGCAAGTTTGGAGCAGTACGTGAAAATAATTAAAAACAAAAATTATGTTGACTGTAAAAATAATATTTACCAAATTGTTTATCTGTGGACAATATTTTTGTTTATATATATGTATGCAATATATATGTTTTCTTTGTTATTTCATCTCTAGTCTGAATTAGAAATTCTTGTTAAAAGTGGGTTGAGAGTCAGATCCAAATGAAATTATGTATGATATAGCAAAATATATGTATCGTCTGTTGCATATTTTTAAAAGTTGCATTCATCTTAATGCACTGATCATTTTCAAAATTATAAAATGTGAGTAGTTGTATACATTAATACTCACCATTTTATCCTTTCTACAGCTGTTGAAATGCACACTCACACATAGGTTGGAGAACTGAGGTCAGAGATCAAAGTATTAAGACTATTTTATACACAATGGGATGGGAGAGAAGATATTTATAAGGTTGTTTTGCTTGAAATATGATGTTTCTAGAGCCAAATTCCTTTCAAGGATGAAAGAAAAGAGTTTTAATTCCATGAGGAAGTTTTAAGTCTAGCACCAGGCAGCCTGGAAGAGGAAAATGTCAGAAAGCAGTTCATCAACAAAAACCTCAGTCAAGTTCTGGATAATTTTTCCAAATTCTTACCAAGTTTTTATTTATCTCTTTCTAAACAACTTTCAATTTGTCAGCTATTCACCCGAGTGGTTTTCTTTTTTTATGGGCAAGCAGAATCAACACATTTATGGGCAAAAAGTTGCAAGTGATAATTTATCAAATTAACCCTGTGCATATGTACACAGATATTTGTATTACATTCTCTTGCCCACTCCCAAATGGTCCCAAGTGTCATATTCTTCATCTGACTTTGTATCCAATCACAATCACATACTATTTCAGAATCCAGTAGTGAGTTGAAGATGTGAAAGGAGCAATGGAGGAAGCAACAAAATTTTTTCCTATATCATCCAAGTTTACTAATATATCTTAGATTCCAACCTACCATCAACTAATGAGCTCTATTCAGTCATATTTCTCCAGCTGATTCAATATACTAATATTTGTATGGCAAGACAGTTCATATGTATTGTGAGCAGATCAGTCCTGCTATGCAAAATTAGAGTATCCAGAAGTACCATGTTACAGCCTGAAAGTAGAAGATATCCAAAAATGATTAATCAACCAAACATCCATCAGACTCTGAGTAATCAGATTGAGAAGGTTTTTGATAATATGCACTTTTCATATTCTTATTCTTGTCAAGTACACAAGTAAACTTCAATTTCCATGGGATTGGTTGGCATACCAGATGTAGCATAAAGCCAAACTCTGAATCTTCTCTGTAGATGCTTGAAATACTATTACGAGAAAGTAGATGCCTTCTTAGATGGATTGCATCATACTTCACCCCCAAAGCTACATCAATACTAAAACAAAGATGACAAACAAGTTATTTCTTGAGGGTTCTGTACTCTTTTCTCTGTCACATGACACTGAGCGGTATTATCAAAACTGATTCTGCGCATCCTGTAAATTGACGGTAACGGGAGGGGGACATGGCTTAGAAGGCATTGTGGGAGATGCTGCCCCATTTAGGCACGTTGTGGAATATACTTTCCCCAGAGGTGAGCCTGGCCACTGCTTTTGGCATTTAAGAAGGCACTGGAGACCCTTTTTAACTGAGTGTTTGACACATAGGCCTGAAGGGGATTGGATAACCATTGTCAAGTTATAATTTGTTGTTTATTTTTATATGTGCATGTGGCAAGACTGTTCCTTTTGGAGAAAGACTATAGTCAGAGCCAATTTGGTAGAGTAGTTAAAACCAGGAGACTGTGAGATGGGTTGACCAGCTGGATCACATTGGGCCAGTCACTTTTCTCCTTCAGGAGGGAGGCAATGGAAAACCACATCTTAAAACCTTGCTAACAAAACTGCAGGAATTTATCCAGGCAGTCTCTGAGAATTGGACATGATTAAATGGAGGAGAGAAGAAAAGAAGGGACAGGTGTTGTGTGTTTTATGCTTTTATATGCTAAACAATGCAGAACAGTTTGGAGAGAACAATAAATAAATTTCATATTCCTCCTTTGCAGGCAAAAATGTTTCAAGAAAATGCCTACGTGCTCAGAAATAAGAATGGTTCTGATAGGCTTTCTGGCACTCATTTCCTTTTTGTTCCAAGTTCACATCAGCAATCTAGCTTCAAATAAATCCAATTTATTGCACTGTGCTTGTGATGAAATTCAACCAGAATTGAAAAGCAATATTTTTTTCCTTAAAGTTTGCAACAAATATAGATGCTTTGATTTTTTTATTTTTTATTTTGTTATTGACCCCAGGTTTCACTTATTTACTTTTGCTGTTTTTGTAACTGGAGATGTTATAACTGAGCTGTAAGATCCTGCTGGAGAAAAAGACAGTCTGGTGTTAATGGCCATAGCCTTCTCCTTCCTCCTCAGAAGAAATCTGAGTTTTATTACTTCATATCCTGGTAACAAAATTCACACAGGAGGGAAAAACCACGCCTTTGATTTAATCAGATGCCAGTTGAAGTTCTGATCCAGCAATAAATGATGAGTCGGGAAAAGTGGCGAGAACAAGAGGACAGAGCATGCATATTTGTATATATATTGCAAATGTTCAATAATTTGCAGGGAGCAACATCCTTTTAGTACAATTCTATTAGACAGTAGATCACTCATTTACACTTGTCAAGTACAAAGTTTCCAAGAATTTAAATGGGAAATCAATTTTTGGTACCAAATTTAATAATAATATTTTATTAAAGTCATATGCCACTCAATTCTCAGCGATTCTACTAATTTGTAGGAGAGTTTGAAGGTATTGTTGGAAAGAGAAGCCAGAAAGCCAAGCAGGAGCTTTTACAAGCATCTGATTCAATCCACTTCCAAACACCAAGCTGAGACTAGGAGACAATACTAAGAAAAAGCTAGACATCATAAAGGCATTAAGTGCTCTCCAGTTCTGTAAGCTGTTGACATGGAAACCTAAAGCAAGTCTTTATAATTTTCAGGACGTGAAACTTGGAAGCTCATATATAGTGTATTCTATCTTGAGTTATTTTCCTCCAGTTTAAGAACAACAGGAAGCAGTAGGAAGCATCATAAATCTCTGCTCAGACTGTTCTGAGAGTTTGCTAGACTTTTTTTTTACCCCGAGAAGAATTGCTTAAAAACAAAGTCCCATGTCCAATTAGGACAACCCAAGTGAGAGAAAATTCCACTAAGCCTTCAATTTATAACACTGTTGAGAATAGCACAGTTGACTGTTCTGGAAATTATTAGTTTTAATTCCTATGTGAAAAAAACTTACGTATAGAAATGTCTTGTATAGTCAGATACATGTCCAATTTTTTAAACAACAGGAACTAAACCAGAGATAGGGGTCACAAAGGGTATGTTCAAGGAAGAATGCTCAAGATGGAAATCCAATGATTCAATTATTTTGGTAAGAAAAAAGTTAAAGGAAACGGGAAGAAAAACAAGCGAAACTTACAAGTGGGAGAAGACATTAAAATTCCATCAATAAAGCAAGGCTATGTCACTTTAATCACTTAATCTGGCTGCCTTCCGACCAATTTCGCTCCAAAGTAACCCTTATTGTCCCAAGGACTGAGCACAATCTTAGGTGATGTGCCAGGGGCTGCACAACTAGACCGAAATGAGGGGAAAATAAAAATGGATTTAATCTAAATGACAATCAATTTAAATAAAAGGCAATCAATAAAATATTCCATATTTTCTCCCCTTATATATTAGAAATTATAAATTTATAATCCCGTTAAAAGCTTTGGCCTTTGTAACCTACTCTTTGTTTATCTGCCTCTGCTTTGACACTGCAAAAGTCAAAATATTTTGCCTGATCTGCTGGAACTTTTAGAAAAGCAAATGCACAGAGTGCTTGTACGATTTGTGCGATGCACTGCAATATGCATTAAACGTCTATGGATTAAGGCACTAAGCCAAATGCTGGCATTAGCAAACAACTAGAATAGAACATCTGTGATCCCTTTCTATAATCAGGCAGCCAAGAAAAGAGGTGGGAAGCAGTAGGCTAGAATCCCGACCAGGGAACTGTAGGAGGTAAAGTCCACACATCTTAAGGAAGCCAAGCTCAGATATCTTGGGCTAGAACATGGGAGTTGAAGTCCACAACGTTAAGACTCATGGACTTCAATTCCAAGAATTCCTCAGCCGGCATAGAAGTTGAAGTCTACAAGTCTTAAAATTACCAAGGTTGGACACCCCTGGGCTAGAAGATCCCAGATGTTTCTTTCCATTACAACAATTTCTCTGTGACAGTCCATGCAGAGTAATCTCCTGCAGCAAAAGCAAAGGCTCTTTGTGGCATTTTAAAGACAAACAGAAGAGGTAGTATAAACTCCTGGAGACCACAAGCTACTTCTGTTCTTATTCTTTCAGTCTTTCCTGACCCACTGCCACTTTCAAAGTTAGCACAGCGGTTGAAAGTTATAAAACTAAGCTTTTGCTGCCAAAGTGTGAGCCATTCTGGGTTATACCCATAAGATAGTAACATTGCTTTGAACTAACAATTACAGTCTTAGAAATGAATGTATCAAAATCAGATGTTCTGTAGATGCTGGGTCTATTATCTCTTCAATGGGGAGAATAAACTAAGGATAATTTACAGATTGTTCATAACTCCACAAGTTCCCATTGCTCCAGTGAGCAGGTGATAAGACACCTAATAGGCTCAATGGGCAAGAAGATGCCAGCATTTTCAAATTAATACGTACTAGGTGGTCCTTGACTTATGACCATTTGTTTAGTGATGGTTTGAAGATACAGTGGCACTGGAAAAAGTGACTTATGACCATTTTTCATACTTACGACCATTGCAACATCCCCGCAGTCACGTGATCAAAATTTGGATGCTTGGCAACTGGCATGCATTTGTGACGATTGCAGGGTCATCACCATTTGCAACCTTCTGACAAAGTCAATGAGGAAGCCAGGTTCCCTTAACAGCGTGTTACTAACTTAACAACTGTGGCAAAAAAGTCATAAAATGGGGCAAAAGTCACCCAACAACTGTCTTGCTTAGCAACAGAAATTTTGGACTCAATTGTGGTCGTAAGCCGTGGACTAGCTATATCACTACTTGTAGCTATAAAGATGGCCTCATTTCAAAGCTCATCCATCAGATTGAATACCAAAATGGGTTCGAGTGTTTGGACTACCTTGCCTTACTGGGGGAGGGGGGGAGAGGGAGAGGGGGGGAGAACACAAATATAAGAATTGCCTTTTGAGTATATTCATTGCTATGCACGTTTAAGCTTAATGGCATTCTCATTTTTGAAAGGCAAATGCAATTATACTTGGGGTCAGACAAATCTTCATTGATGCCAGTTCTCTGGCTTGAAGTCAGCTTCCATGCTTCTTTACTTAACAGTGTGCTATTCAAAAGTCACCCCACCCTTGTAAAAGGACTCCCACACAGCATAACAGAGGTGAATTACAATAAGGTCTCTGCTTCATTCAACTCCCATTTTACAGTAGCTCCGAAATCCAAGCTACACTGTGGCTCTAGGGAAGAATCCAGCCCTTTCCACTTGAGCAGGAAATCAGCCAAAGAATTATTTTAAATCCAATTTGATACTTTGTACAGGCCAAAGAATTTTCAGCATGCGTAATCTGGAGGAGTACAAGCCACAACACTAACCGTTTTATGCTTCCAGAAGGCAAAAGAAACAGACGCTGCTTTTTAGCAGCTTCCTGGTTTACTGTAAGAGGGAATAGATAGTGACACTAAACTTTCCAGAAATATGTTCCATAAGAGGAAGCTGTTTTAATCATGATGGTACTGTGCAATTGAAAGCACGCAACATCACTAGGTTTGTACTTGGCACCGAACAGGACATTAACTATGGATTTTCAGCCAATGATACAGGTTTTTATATTTCACCACAAATGTGACTCAAGAGTTTCAGATAATTAAAGTAAAACCATTTCTCTTGTTGAACATTTGCTTTGTGTTCTCTGCCCATGCACAGTGGGCAACAAATGCTTCCAAGTTATTCCAATACAAGGAAGGCTGCCATCACATTCATTTTGCGATACCGATAATAGTATGGTTTTTACTTTTTTTTTAAAAAAATCAAATGTTCTTAAAAACAAGAAAGTTGCCCATCATCCCAATAATAATTTAGCTCAACCCCATATCTACTTAGCCAACAAGACATTTGTGAATGGAACTAAATAAAAATGCCATTTCTAGTTGCCCATCACCCGAATAATAACAATTTAGCTCCACCCCCATATCTACTTAGCCATCAAGACATTTGTGAATGGAGCTAAATAAAAGTGACGTTTCTAGCCCAGATTAAGGCAGAGATTATTACTGAGGCTCCTACTTTTGCTGCCGGATGATAAAAAGATAATCCCTTCCATTCTAAATGGTAGTCTTTTCAAAGCCCCTCCCACCTCTTGCTTCTGCCGTGTTCTCCATTAGAACACCTGTAATCAGATCATCAGCAGAAGGCAGCCAATCCGTAAGGAATCAAGCTATCCATTATGAGCAAAAGTGCAGTAAAACTCTTGATTCTGGATGGGATTACTTATGCAAAAAAGCCACTGAAAATGAAACAGAATCTTCTTTCTGCCTCATGTTGCTCAAGTCCAAACAGTGTCTTGTGTTCGTGTAAGAAGGTATCTGTCTAACCTTACACATGGTTATAGAAGATTTTGAGAGGTTGGGGAGAAGCATTTAGAAATACAGACTAGAACCCAAAAATTGTCAACAGAAAAAACTTCTCCACTAGACATATACAATCATCACTTCTCCATTTGAAGGTGTTTTTAATTAGATTCTTCCCCCATTTTTAATAATAAAAAACCCCCAGCAAAGATAGATACATACCTGTGTGAGCATAATTGAAGATGTGGAGTTACCTCCCTATGGAGTATCAGAGGGAGTACTGGAACTGGAAATTGCAATTCCACTTTATCAGTTTTGTTCAAGAATCAAATTTGCTCACTCTCAATCCTGTTTTATATCTGAAACTAAAGCAAAACCTTTATATTGCTACAGTTTTGCTGAACTTGTGGGCAATTTGTTCTTCCATTCACAGAAACCACCCCTCATTTGCCTCTAAGCAAATTATCAGAGTTTTTTTTATTATCACTGTACATGACCAGCCAACGCACATAGGGTAAATTAAGGATATGGAGTGGGGTGGTAGCATTTTGTTTCCCTTTTGTGTGAAGTGGAGTGAAGGAATTTTTGTTCCTCCAAGACCAGCACTACACTGGGTCTTCTTGAGTTATGATTATGCACTGTACATGGGGCTTTTGACAGCCACGGAAATGAAGATTAGTATGGAGTTATTTCAAGCCATTTTTAAGTGACACACAATGGCAGTGTGAAAGTCGATATGGTCTGCCCTGCATTCAAATGATGATGTTTGTAGTAAATTCTGAATTTCTTTAAGGAATTCCTTTAATAATATTATACCATTTAAAAAACAAGTAGGAAAGTTTCTCTATTTCCTCTCGTCTTAGAATAGAACAATGCAAGGATTATAAAATTAGGATTAAAACCTCATATTGGACAAATCATTTCCCAGATTGTTTCCATTCCCATCAACCTAAACATAGCAGGAACATTTTAGTTCAGCTTTTAAATCAGACAGACCCCAATATTGCCACCTCCTTCCCACCTTAAGTGAGTATTTGCAAGAAAAAAAGTGTAATTATGCTAATTACTATTTATAGGTCAGGAACATCTGTTAAAATTCATGTGTAATTATATCAGGATTAAAATAATCAAGGTCACAAAACAACACTTCAGCAACTGATCTAGATAGCTAATTCTTTGTAATCTTTTAAATACCACTTAACATTCTTCATTCTAAAGGCTGTTGTATGTCATTTTTCTCCAATCATTTCTATTAACTGTGATTCCAAAAGCATTTCAGTAAATTTATCAGATTCAAACAAAATGTAGGGGATGAAATAAAACATATTTTCACATTTACTTCAGAGAAATACATGGGACATGAGTTGGCTCAAGTGAGGAAGGGAAAGGTTTTACATATCTTTATGTAACTCACAATTAATATTAAAACATAGTACAATGTGCTTGGGAAACACACTTCTTTTCATGAAATTTTGCCATTCAAATAACTGAATCATTTAAATAAAAATAATTCTGAAAACAGAGGAAAGTTGTTGAAGGGCATATATGTATCAACTCCTTAGGAAACAGTGCGCATATAGTTTATGAAGTTGTTAGTTACCTACCCAAAATTAAAATAGCTTTTTCACCTTCATGTTCCAGTTTTCTATCAACAGTTAACATATACATAACAACATCTCAATTTGTTGCATTTATTTGAGTAAATATCTGGTAAATAAAGTCATTAATAAAACATTACAAAATTAAATACATTTAAAAAAGCTTGCCAGTATACATAAAGTCCACAAACATGTATTTCTTCTTTTTTAAAAAATAAAATTATGTTCAGAGCACCCTTGATATAAAATGCCAGACTAGCATCTACCAGCAGATGGTAGCTTGTGAAATATTACAGCAGTGTTTCTCAACCTTGGCAACTTTAAAATGTGTGGACTTCAACTCCCAGAATTCCTCAGCCAGCATGCTATTAAGTTGCTAAAGTTGAGAAACACTGTATTAGAACAAAGAATGTTTTCCTGAAGAGTTTGGGGAACAGGCTTTCACTTCTACAACCTAGATCAGTGATGGCGAACCTTTTAGAGACCGAGTGCCCAAAAACTGCCCCCCCGCCCGACCCACCCGCCTGGCCACCCACCGCCTCCACGGCCCGCTGCAGATCACCCATGTGGCCCAGCAACATCAACTGTGCACGATGAGTGCAAGGGCGAAGACTTGTCCCCGCTGCTCGGCTGCCATGTCCTTGGCTGCGCTGCTCCACGTGGGCTGCGCTCAGGGGACACTCTCCTCTGGAGGGGCTGCTGGTGAGGAGGGGGCCGCGGGGGGAGGTGGATCTGGGGCGATGGCACGCGTGCCCACAGAGAGGGCTCTGAGTGCCGCCTCTGGCACGCGTGCCATAGGTTCGCTACCACTGACCTAGATCACTTAGCCAGCCAGCCAGCCAACCTACCAAGTCGGGTGTCAAAATAGGAAGCAATAGCTGGATATTCTTATTATAAGAAAGGGGCGGGTGGACTTGCATTTCCCCTCTCTGCAAGGCTTTCTCATAACGATATTGGCCTTTTTATTGCTGTCCTATCAGATCTTTTAGCAGTAGGTTGATCAATCCTAACAGATCATAAAATGAAGAGAGATCATCTGGCTGAGCCTCAAAGTTGGTGATAGTAGTTCAAACCCTAAAAAACCAAGCCCTTGGACCCCAGTTTGCTTATGTGTTGCTTTGTGAACAGAGGCGTTTGTTGCAATGCTTTAACAGTGGCAGCATCCCCATATAACAGACTGCATCCCTCCCCTCCCGCCCGCAACACCACATTGGTTATAACTTCGGTTTATATTGTTACTTAGAGCACATTTCGTTTCCATCGATGTGAATCAATAGTAACACTCACTTGATAATGTATGTACACAAGCACAAGAACCTTAACATCCATGAGTCTGGTGTACAACTTAATGATCAAACTGGCTGTAAAGGAACAGCATTTCCCTAGTAGTTCTACAGTAGGCAGAATTAACTGCCTAGGAAAGTCCCTCTAAAATCGATGTTTTTTTCCATCTATCTTGATCATCTGCAGGTAGTAAAAGCAGCATCCATAATGTTGCTATCTGTGATAAAATAAAATCACACTTTAAAAAAACTGCCTTAAACAGAAGGGGTTGAATTCTTTAAAATGTCAGAATTCAGCCAAAAAAGAGAAAATTGCTCATAACAACCAAACTAGCAGGTGTCCTATTTAATAGTTCCACTTTATGGATCACTTCTCTCAAGAGGCTCCGTCTTCACTTATATACTCTTCTTTTGAGGAGGGCTCAGTTTCCTCATCCCTCTTATCCGAGTTAGAAGTTCTTTGATAAAATCCTAAAAAAAAAAAAAAGGGGGGGGGGAGAATCGCTAATTAAAAATAATAGTAAATATATTCAAAATGCAACTCATCTCCACCCTCCATTGTTCTTACATATCAAATACAGGTAGTCCTCGACTTATTATCGCAATTGAGCCCCAAATTTTTGTTGCTAAGTGAGACATTTGTTAAGTGAATTTTGTCCCATTTTACAACTTTCCTTGCCCCAGTTGTTAAGTGAATCACTTCAGTTGTTCAGTTACTAACACGGTTGTTAAGTGAATCTGGTTTCTCCATTGACTTTGCTTGTCAGAAGGTTGCAAAAGCTGATCACAGGACCCCGGGACACTGCAACCGTCATAAATATGAGTCAGTTGCCAAGTTGCCAAGTGTCTGGATTTTGATCATGTGACCATGGGGGATCCTGCCGTGGTCATAAGTATGAAAAACAGTCATAAGTCCCTTTTTTCAATGCTGTTGTAACTTTGAACCATCACTAAATGAACTGTTGTAAATCTAGGACTAGCTATATCAGCTATTCAATTCTCTTCAAAGATCCTACATGAAAGTGCATCAGAATCAAGGTACATCCAATCAAATCACCACTTTTGAATTCTAAAGAACTGATGTCATTGCCAAGATTCTATAGCAGAAGGAGCCCGTATAAAGTGTGAGGCTCTAAAGAAGTTAAACTCTTTCTACCATTCCAATGCACTTGCTTCATTCAGTTGCAGAGGATGATTGCTACCATCATACAAAGGGCAGGATTTCCCCTGTAATCTTCTTTTGGACCACTCACCTTATCAGTTTAATCCCCATTCAGCATATCCTCCCCGTTCTAGCTAAAAGGTAGATATGCTCAAATGAATGAACATTCTTAATTCTTTTCACCAAACAAAAGAATAGACTCCAGTCCATGAAACACAATTCATCAGATCCAAAATCTATTAAAATGGTTCTTAATCTGGGTTCCAAAGATAATGATACAGTATAAGTTTTTTTGGTATGGACAAACTAACTTAAGTTAATATATGAGCAAAACGTCACCAAAAATATTACATTTCAGAAGGTTTTTGCATTATCATTTAAGATTTTACAAGCAAACACCAAATTTGCTATGTGGGTCATTTTCAGTCTCATAAAAGTCATTGTTTTGCAGGACACCAGTAAATAAAATGCAACATTCTGACAATCAGTCAATTATCATCATTCAGGTACAAAATAATAGTCAACTGTAAGTTGATCGTGGGAGTTGTCTTTCATTGACGTGCTACATGATTGTTCTGAATTATCTAACAAATTACTCATTCCGTATCTTTCAAAGTTTAGTGTTCTTTTCTCCAGACATTTTTTAGGGTGGTTATTTCCATTTTTACTGCTTTTTGGAAATTTCTTCTCATTTTTCATTTTTTTATTTTTATTTTTGTCTACAAAGGCTATGATTTTGTATTTTCACAATGTGGAGTGCAGCCGCTCCTTATGCAAAGTTCAGTAGCCGCTCCTTATGCAAAGTTCAGTAATTCCACTTTGCGGGATGTGGGGGGGAGTACATCAATTTTTTAAATTCATTCCTTGTTGTTGTTAGTTGTGAAATCGTATCCGACCCATCGCAACCCCATGGGCAACATTCCTCCAGGCCTTCCTGTCCTCTACCATCTTCTGGAGTCCATTTAAGCTCACGCCTACTGCTTCAGTGACTCCATCCAGCCACCTCATTCTCTGTCGTCCCCTTCTTCTATTGCCCTCAATCTTTCCCAGCATTAGGCTCTTCTCCAGTGAGTCCTTCCTTCTCATTAGGTGGCCAAAGTACTTGAGTTTCAACTTCAGGATCTGGCCTTCTAAAGAGCAGTCAGGGTTGATCTCCTCTAGGACTGACCGGTTTGATCGCCTTGCAGTCCAAGGGACTCGCAGGAGTCTTCTCCAACACCATAGTTCAAAGGCCTCAATTCTTTTGTGCTCAGCCTTTCTTATGGTCCAACTTTCACAGCCATACATTGCAACTGGGAAAACCATGGCCTTGACTATATGTACTTTTGTTGGCAGGGTGATGTCTCTTTTTTTTCATTCCTATGTTCTACTAAATTAGTCTTCTACATTCACTCTGCTTGGGCTATGTATATTTCCTTGTGGATTTAATCAGGGAAGAGGAAGAGGAAGGACGAGGAAGAGGAGAAGGAGGAAGAGAAGGAGAAGGAGGAAAAGAAGTTGTTTCGCTTCTCATCCAAGAAGCTTCATCAGTTCAACAAAAAACAGTCCAGTTGCCTTTTGGGGGGGGGGGAAAGGCACCTTTGGGACAACTATGACCTGAATGACTGAGAATTTCCATAGACATTTAAGGCTGCATTGTTTCTACCACATACTGTTTACAGACAGATATCTTGAGATAAAATCAATTATTTCCTCCCGGTAGCTTCTGAAGAATCAACAAGGTCACCTAATCTATGTACTTTATGTCTAACTATGCTAACTAAGGCCCAAGCCTAATTTTAAAGAGGAAAGGAAAAATCTGAGCAAGTTGGCAATTTTTGAAGAAATATGAACTTTTGACATCTGAACCTGCTTCCTGTTTCCGGCCAACTAGGCACTGTGGTAATGTATTTTAAAAACATGTGCATTGACTCCTGTAAGAACTGATTTCCCCAATCCTAGGTTTCATCTGAATAAATCAGAAGGCACTAACAAACATTTTCTGCTCAAATATTAATGGCACTTTCTTTAAAATGCCAGGACTGAAATTTCACACTAAGCATAACTCTATTTTAGGTTGCTATCTGGAAGTATTTATTAATAGCGTAAAGTCACTCATTAGTTATAATAGCCAAACATTTCCTGGAGGCTTCTGATGCCAGGGGCTTTTCTTTCCAGGCAATAAAGCTATTTTAAGTGCCAATGGATTGAGACTTCCAAGTGCCCAGTAAAAGGTACACTTGTATGTACCTTTTAGAGCAAAACACCAATTGTTGAAGCATTGTCTTTTTCGATCTGCTACTAGGCTTTTATTTTTGCCATTTTCTCATTTGCAAAAGGCCTGAATGCTGTGTACAACTGGCTTGCAAAGAATATCTTCTTCAAGGCTAATGTCATGAGACAGAAACTATTTTTAATTGTTGGCACCCACCAAGCTTACTCTTAAGATAAGGCATCCCCTCATTAAAAATAATAATAATGCAGCATTCACTTCTTGTAGAGCACAAATCCAATGCATGTGAACAACAGAGATAAAGAGAGAACTTCCTGCATGTTAAAAAGCTGGTGTATTAATGAAAGCCATGGAGAAACAACCCAACAGCAGGGTGTTTGTTTAGCAGGCTATAAAGCTGGTGTGTCATGGGCCATGAAAGACATCCAAATGCTTTGCACTAATGCTACAAGCAGCTGTAGAGCACATTTCTTAGAGATTGCCGTATATGGTCAATCAGAGCTTTGATCCGCTCTTATTGCCTACCTTAGCTTTCCTAAGTCACCGGTGTTGAATTCACATCAAAGGAGACTTTACTTTAACTTCCCCTAAATGGTGCCCTGCAGATGTATTAGTTTTGAATTCAAAAGTAATGAAAAAGGGCATCCACCATATAGAAGGCACCAGGTGAGAAAGACTGCATGCAGCAGAGAGCCCTGGTGGCACAGTGGTTAGAATGCAGTATTGCAGGCTAATTCTGCATTCCACTGCCAGCAGTTCGATCCTGATTGGTTCAAGGTTGACCCATCCTTCCATCCTTCCAAGGTCAGTAAAACGAGGAGCCACATTGCTGGGAGCAATATGCTGACTCTGTAAGCCGCTCAGAAAGTGCTATAAAGCAGTGGTTCTTAACCTGGGCGATATTGCCCCCCAGGGGGCGATTTCATTTTTCAGGGGGGCGATGGAACGAAAAGGGGCGATGTGGGGGCGAAGGAACGAAAAGGGGGCGATATGGGGGCGATGGAGCGAGACGTTTTGGGGACACTTTTGAGCCTTCCTCTGCGGCTCTGAGCCTCCTCCGCCATTTGCAGAGAGAGACAGAGACAGAGAGAGGCACTTGCGCTTCCCTTCTCTCTCTCTCTCTTTCTCTCTCTCTCATGCGGACTTGCCCCCTCGCAGGGCTCCTGATTGGCCCTGCGCCCAGGTGCCCCACCCCCTGGGAGCAGCACGGCCAGGAAGTCCCTTTCCCTGGCTGGCCCCATCTGAGGTGCACATGGCCAGCCCTCCCGCAAGCCGCGGTCCAGAGGGAGAGCAGCCCCTGTGATGCCCAGCCGGTGAGACTGTTGGCCAAGCAGCAGTAGAGCCGGAGACGGTGGCGGGCGGGAGGGAGGGGGCTCCGAGTCCATGGAGCGCTGCTGCGAAGCATCCACGGGGCAGGTGGCGTGCCCCCCCGGCTTCCCTGTACCAGGTGGAGGGGCTGGCAGCTGCCGGTCAGACAGAGCAGCCGCAGCATCGCGGCCAGGGCCAGCGAGCTGCGGCTACATCTCATGGGCGGAGGGCGAGCCCGGGCGGCGTGGAGTCCCGGCTGGGGCAGAGGCGGCGGCTTCCTCGCCCTCCTCCTCCTCCTCCCCTTCTTCCTCCTGCTGTCCCCTGGGTGGCAGTCCCAGCTGGGGCGGCAGGGGCATCGCTCCCTGGGCTGTCCCCGGGCAGCTCCCTGGGCAGCCAAGCCAGCCACACTGTCAAGCCCCCGTGGGCTTGACATTCACGGGAAGGGGGGAAGCACGCTCCAGGCGGCGGCCGCCGCACAGCCCGTCGCACAGCCAGACGCCGGTGGGTCACGGATCGCCGGGAGCGCCGTGCAGTATGGAGCGGCCCCAGCTCCTCCAGCACGACAGACCTACCGGTGGCACGGGAGGCTCCAGCGTCGGTCCTGGCGGGAGGCGGATCGTTGCCCCAGTTCTGACCGAGGATGCCGGTGGCGCGGAAGAAGGGTTGGCGATGCAGCCGATGGGGGGGGGCGTTCTGCGGATGCCCCGCGGCCCATGACTTGAGCCCAGGGATGCTGGCGGCACGTGGGATGGCCTGCCAACGTGACCGTGAGCTGGGGTGTCCCCGCAGGCCCGGCGGGCAGCGGAGCTGGGTGCCTCCAGCGGCGACGGGGTCTGGTGAGGCCACCGCAGGCCAGGGGCGGGCCCGCAGTCCGGAGCGAGAGACGCAGCTAGGGAGAAACACCTGCACTGGATGGCGGTGGAAGGGAGGCTGGGTCCCGGATGGCTACTTTTCACGGCCAAACACTGGATGCTGGGCAGCTGACTGGGGCGGAACAGCAGAGTGGGGGGAGGCTGCCCAGGGAGCGATGCCCTAGCCGGGACTGCTGACCAGACCGGCTCGGGGAGACGCGCTTTACATAGCCTCCCCCCACCCCGCTGTTCTGCCCCAGTCAATTGCCCAGCATCCGGCGTTTGGCCGTGAAAAGCAGCCATCCGGGACCCAGCCTCCCTTCTGCCGCCATCCAGCACAGGCGTTTCTCCCTAGCCGCGTCTCTCGCTCCAGTCCCGGCTGGGGCGGCGGCCGGCAGGGGCATCGCTCCCTGGGCAGTCTCCGGGCCACTCCCAGGGCAGCCGAGCCGGCCACGCGTCTCCCCGGGCCGGTCCGTGGTGCCCCGGGCGCCTTTCAGCGCCTTCTGCTGCCTCCTGCCCCCCCTCCCTGCTCCTTCGGCGCCATCTGCCTTTCGTTCTCTCTCTCTCTCTCTCTCCTCACCTGGAGAGAGAGAGGGGGGAGGGAGGGAGAGGAAAGAGAGAAAGGGAGAGAGGAAAGAGAAAAAGAGAGAGAGAAAGAGAGGAAAGAGAGGAGAGAAAGAGGAAGCGCAAGTGCCTCTCTCTCTCTCTCTCTCTCTCACACACACACACACACACACTGAGTGGGGGAAGAATTATTTGCATCGATATGTCCTGATGACAATTTTAAAAAAAAACAAAAAAAGTGTTTGCATAAATTGAAGAATTATTTCCTATGTTGTGATTGAGAGGTTATGTTGGGGGAGGGGGGCGATGACAACTTCCTCATTGGCTCAAGGGGGCGATTCGTTCAAAAAGGTTAAGAACCACTGCTATAAAGCATTATGGAGCGGTATAAAGTCCAGTCTATTGCTATTGATATTGTAATATTTCACCATAAGCTTGTAGTCCAAATCATACCCAAATGCAAAATGTATTAGATCTCTTCAGAATATCAGCACTGTTACATAAGCTGCCCAAAAGCTGAACTAGGAACTATTATTATGGAAGGAGTTTTGTCTCAAGATTAACAGGCAAAGATATTCAAAATATGCTACCATCACCACAACTAAGACTAAAATCCTCAGCAGCTTTAGCTCTTAAGAACTTTGGGGGAGGGGTTGACAAACATCCCATATTCTGCCACATGGGTTTACAGGACATAAGCAGTTGTTTATATCAATGCAACTTTCCTGTAAGTTTTTTCTCCTCTGAATTCAGAAACCACAACTCACAATTTTATAGTAGGCGAACATCAGGCTCGTTGTTTGTGCTCCACAAACATGGTTGTATACATATTTTAAAAAATAAGATATATATCTATTTATCTCATCAATGTATTTGGCCACCCATCTCTCAAATGCAGCTAACAACACATAAAAAGAATTAAATTTTTTAACATAGAGTAAATTACAGCATAGATGCTGAAAACACAACTGAATTACCTCAAAAAAAAAAATCTTTCTTTTCCAGATGGTGATATAGAAATAAAACCCTTGGGTGGTTCTGTGCATTATATTCCTGTAGTTGGAAGAAGCTTTCTAAACTTTGTTTCTGACAGAACAGTATAACAATCTATTGAATCGGGAATTACATTTCTTCCACCAAATCTTTCCAGGATCTAGGAGAAGACATGGATTCATACCATGATTGTGGTATATTGATAGGATTACTACTATTTAATCTAAGGGCATGCTATTCTTTTTTTCAAGAACTGAACGGTAAAGTATAGTCCAATGACTTTTTCTAAGAGGCCCAAATTAAACAGGGAGGGAGAGAAGGAGTAAGAGAAATGTAGTGTATGTAAGTTTTCTAACTCTATATTGGCAGAAATCAACTGTTTAAAAATCATCCCTATTGTCCACATACAGCTGCTATAGTCACCCACACTTCAATTATCACTCACAAGGTAAAAATCTGAAACAACTACTGTGTAAAAGCATTCTGACAGAGAACAAGGAAGGAATTGGATGTAAATTTGGTGCTTATTTTTAACATACGTTAATTCAGGACCAAAAAATCTGTAGTTTCACAAAATTAAAAAATAGTTTTCAAGGTCAAATGATCTAATAAACTCTAGGAGTAGCCAGCGTAGGTGAATTAATTGAATTCTTTGTGGCAGCCATTAGTAGTTCTTTTTCTAACAGCAGGAAATACTGTAATAAATCTCTAAAAGTTGTATGAATTTGTATTTAAATATTTTTAATATTTTATTTCTTCAAGATGGTGAAATACTTTTCTTTTCCGATCCAAAGAATTAAAATAAATAAAGTTTATAGGCACTACCAAACAATGCTATGTCTGACATTAACTCTATAAATAGTCTGTGTAGAGATTTGCATTTTTAAATTTCAATTACATATAATACCCAAATGCAGAATGTAACTGAAAGTAACTCTTTATTTGATTATCTGTGTTGATCAGGATAGCTGGCAAATATAACTGTTGTCTATACAGAAGACTATGTCAAGTTTTTACATGTAAAATAATATAAAATTTGTTTACCTCTGTAGGTTTGTAGCAATCTACAAGCGCTTCCTAGAAGTACAATAATAAAAGCATCAGTTATCTTTCATTTCACTTTCACATATCATAAGAACTGGATACTTCTGGATAGCTCTCACATCTTTTCTAAGGGGAGCATATGCAAAACAGGCTTCTCTCGTGGGTGTAAAAATCAACCATCAATGAAAAGCTTAATACTTTGACCCATACTTTAGTAACATTTTCCCTTGTCACTCAAAGCCATAGCAAAAGTGTCATAAGTGAAGCACTTCCCATGTTAAAGCGCACTATTTTCCTGGCCAATAGAAACTGCCAGACAGACAGTGACACATTCTCGGAAATCCATACAGGTCTGCCATCAATCATGGGAATGCTAATCCTCCTACCACAATTCATAGGTAGGCGTTACAGGCTTAATTGTACCCTTCTTTATTATGCTTTGTTAATCTGCCCTCCAAACCTTAACAGGATGTTCTAGAAGACAGACAGTCCGAATTAACACGAGATATTCTCCCAAATCGCTTAAAATCAAACTAACTTGTAATTTGAGGGCTCTCTCCTCTTCATTAGCAGCATCAAGAAGGTCATCAATATCAATTTCTACATCTGGCATCTCTTCTTCCTAGAAAAAGAGAAAGCTGGGTGAGAAATTCAACTGCATTTAAGCTACATTTTTCACTTCCTTTTTAATCCGGCTCCAAAACTTGAATGGCAGTTCATTCATTCTCTCTAATAATGTAGTTCACTCACACCCTTTTAAGCCTCTCTCCTGACATTTGGCCCTGGGCCAGGTTAAACTGGTGGCCACTCCTCTGCATAGAAAATTGAAGCAGGTGCCTAGCCCAGCGTTTTTTTAACAGCAACATGAGCTCTCTGGGCAGATACCTGGGACATGCTATTTACCCTCTATTACTCCCATGTCAGTTAGGCCAAGAGCTGGAAAATTGCACCTGAGCTTTGTAAAGTAGATGTCACGCATTCAGACTTGCATTGTTGGAATCTCTCTTTTGTTTATCCTGAGGAAACCAAGAGCGGTTTGTCAGCCTTCCAGGTAAACCAGAAAGGAAACAAGGCTAGATAAGCTAATTCTACTTTAATGCAAGATTACATTAGCAGAATCTTGCAAGTCTGAAGGTATAAACTTCCCCTGTCACTTATAACTGTCTGATCAATTAGGGCAGGGATCTTCAAACTTGGCCCTTTTATGACTTGTGGACTTCAACTCCCAGAATTCCTCAGCCAGGCATGCTGGCTGAGGAATTCTGGGAGTTGAAGTCTACAAGTCATAAAAAGGCCAAGTTTGAAGACCCCTGAATTAGGGGCAGTTCTGCCTAAGTGTTTTTTTTCTCTCTAACTATTTAGTCCTTGGAGGCTCCTCCCTTTCTTGTCCGATTGTTTCCTAGGCAGCATCTCTTCCCCTCGTTCTCCAAGGTCATTCACACATTCCATTATACAGTTCTAGGCCTCCTAAAAGCTATACCACTACTGCCAAACAATTGCAAATGTGCCCATGGAAAGAAGAGCAGACAAAAAGGCAGAATGGCGACCTACTTAGGAGAACAAACTGTCTCTCTCTCTCCCCTCCCCAAGACGATGGTGTCAGCTTTAGGAAAAAATAAGTTACCTTCTATAATTGTATTCAGTTTAATCAAGGGGGAATGAGATCTTGTGTGAAATTAAGCTGATCTTAAAATAAAACCATACAGAATGTCTAGTCTCAGCGCATTGCTGAAACAGATTCTATGATTCCATTATAGAAATAGATGAAGTTGAGTGAGAAAAGCAATAACATTTAACTCTTTGGTGCACACACTGCCAAAACAAGGCCAAGCAAGCCAAACAAAACCTAGTTCCATTAAAGCAATAAAAAAAAAAAAAAAATTTCAGGTTACCAATAATTGTGGGAACCAATTCTTAGTTGAATGTGATTTCTCCATGAATCTTCTAAGTTATTTGTTTTAACAAAGCTCTTTTTAACATTATTCTGCTTTTAAGAACTAAGTACAGATAAGTATTTTTATTAAATTGTTGATTCTAGATCCCCCTAGATTTCCACGTATCTCAGAAATTGGTCAGAAATATTTGCACTATTCTTTTTCTGAAGCTGATATGCCTAGGGCCCAAGTTCAAACAAGCCAATTCAATTTATAGCACATGAAGAACGTTGAGAAAACATGTGGTAAAGTTCATCAGGATAGCTTAGAAGTAGATCAAAAATAAGTAAATAAAGAGGATGCTTAAATTTTTACAGCATGCAAGGTTATATAACAGCAACACCAATTTAATAGCAAGAAGGTCACTAGACTACACTATCTAAGACCAAACTATCCAAGTCACTGTATAATAATAATAATAATAATAATAATAATAATAATAATAATAATAATAATAATAATAATAATAATAATAATAATAATAATAATAATAATAATAATAATAATAATAATAATAATAATAATAATACAGCTGATTGATATCGCTGTACCAGGAGATGCCAGAGTCGAAGAAAAAGAACTGGAAAAAATTATGAAATATCGCAACCTGGCCATCGAAAATGCGCAATTATGGATGAAACGTGTAACAGTGATACCCATTGTCATCGGGGCACTGGGAACTATGTCCAAAAACTTTGCAAAATACATCAAGAAACTGCAGCTTCCTGCAATAACTCCAGCAATGTTACAAAAAACTGCACTACTCGGAACATCTTATATTTTAAGGAGGTACCTGGTTGACACCTAGGATGCTGGTAGCAACCCGTGTCAACCCATCAGCGCCAGCCAACTTGAATGTTCAGTTGACTGAGATTCATGTCTAATGAATAAAAGATAATAATAATAATAATAATAATAATAATAATAATAATAATAATAATAATAATAATAATAATAATAATAATAATAATAATAATAATAATAATAATAATAATAATAATAATAATAATAATAAAGTTGGAAGGGATCTTGGAGGTCATCTAGTCCAACCCCCTGCTCAGGCAGGAAACCCTATACTATTTCAGACAAATAATCTGAACCCTATACTATTTCACCCTATACTATTTCAGACTATTTCAGACAAATGGCTGTCCAGTCTCTTCTTAAAAACTTCCAGTGTTGGAGCATTCACAGCTCATCAGGTATCATGGTATCATGATGTCTCTTGCCTCCTGATCAAGTGTCACTTTCCTAAAGAGCTGTCTGCTGAATTGCAAAAGCTGCTGCAGCAAAGACATAACTGACTTAACCTGTACTCTGACGAACTGGATAAATACACATACATGTAAGCATTTCTATCCGGAAGTGCAAACTGTGAACCCATCTTTATATCATGAAATAAATTACCAGATCTCTCACTAAAAGAGATGAATGTATGACTAGCCAGAAAGCAGCCGTCTTCTGTAAAACAGAAAGCTCCAGTCCATTCTAGGACACCTGACACTGTCCAGGTGAATATTCTAAGTGTGCTGTGCACTTCTACATTATGGTCTAACTGTTTCAATCCTCCATCTGAGGTGAATGTAGAGATCCCTTAGATCACTCTTTGATGTTGCATATACTTTTTAAGAACCTATAGCATAAACATAAGTTTTAGTACCTATAATCATCTTCCAGTAGAAGCTAGTTAAAACAATCTAGCTGTAAATTGAAGACAGACATTTTTAAAGTTCTTGCTGCTGAGGAAATCATACTTAGCAGCCATTAGCCAAACCCCAAATCATTAGAAAAGTACTAAGAATCCTGATATTAATTGTGACCATTTCTTTGTACCTCTGCAAAGAATCTATGAGGACAGCAGTATAACTCTGTAGGCCATAAGGACTTTTGCTTTTGTGAGCCCCTCTCTCCTTAAAAATAATTATATTAAATTATTATTTAATTATAAAATTGAAATTATATTTCAAATTATATTTTCATCGTATTTTACAGAAAAATAGAGAATAATATAATATGGGTGTTATTTTGGTTGTTGCTGATTAATTATGTCTCTCACATATCAACAAAGTTACTACATTTTAATAATAACACTACAACTATAGGTTATAAATAAGGTTTGATATTCAAATGTTGTGTGATTCTTGCCTGTGTTTCATTAAAAGTCATGAAAATGAATAACTTCTACTCATTTTTATTTCTGATTTTTAAAAAATTAAGACACTTTCGCCAGCACTAGGCTTTGTGCTTGCTTACACAGTCTTGATAACTACAACCAATTCACAATTGGTTCCAGCTATAAAGCCTTTGCAATGCTTTGGTACTGAAGGCAGAAAAGTGCTTTAGATAGAGTATGTGTGATGCAAATGTCACACTTGTCTGCAATTCCTAAAAGCAGCCATGTCTTTTCCCAGGACTGGGCAGCTGTGCTCTGTAGTTCTTGATTTAAAAAAACTAAAGACAGATGCTAGATTCGTCACATATACTTCCAAACACCTTTTTGCATTTGAATCCAATGCACCATACTACCCTATCAATTAAGTATAAATATTATTTATTTAAATGTATTTTAGGTGTATCCTGTAATGTAGTAAATGACTGCAATATGTCTTTATGGTCTGCCTTTAAAGATGACTCAAAGTTACAACTGGCAATCCACCTGCTAACTGAGGGAGCTGATCCAACAGTCCTATACCTGTGCTATAAACCAGGGGTCTTCAAACTTGGCCCTTTTATGACTTGTGGACTTCAACTCCCAGAATTCCGCAGCCAGGCATGCTGGCTGAGGAATTCTGGGAGTTGAAGTCCACAAGTCATAAAAGGGCCAAGTCTGAAGACCCCTGCTGTAAACCCTACTGTGGTTTTGAGTCCAATTCAAAATGATGGCTGTTGCCTTCAAAGCCTTGCAACATTTGGTACCCAGTTACATCCATCCTTATCTGACGTGCCCAATTCAATCTCTGGGGGAAGGTATGTTGAAAGGCCGCATCCCATGAGTTCTGGTTGCCCCCAGACTTCAGAAACATCTTGGAAACATTATTGTTCTGCAGACCATATTGGCTTGATAGTAGAAGTATGCCTTAGGTTAAATTACACTAGATTAGTTTATTGCTTTTACTGATGTGTTACTATTTCCTGACAGTAAAATGGTTTAAGAGGAGGGTGTGACTATATATGGAAAATATTCTTAAAAGATTAATCAAAATACATGTTTTATAAATAACATTATTAGTCTTTAGTTTCTTCCTTGTCCTGTCCTACATTTTGGGTTTCAACTTCTGTTTTCCATAAAGCAACTAGAGATGTTTGCCTGTGGCCACTCAAAAAACCCACTGACAATTTACAATCATTTCATAGAATAGTGGCTTCAGCTTTATTGGTGCTCACAAGGTTTCCGTAATGATACCCTTCCAAAGTTGTATGCATCTATTTTTAGAGAGTAATGGTATTCAGACACAATATAGACATTTGTTTAGCAAAGCAAGGTTTCTACTGTTTACATAGCACTTAGGTTACTCATCTGACTGAAAGCAAATACCTTCCTTGAATTAGCTTTCCTCAAACTTATCCAGGCCAAGAAATCACATTAGTTTCATTTGCAGAATATTAAACCATGGCTTAAATATTAAAAACCATGTTGAGCACACAGCATTCAGGAGAAGCCGCTTTTGATTAAATGAATTTACCCCATAGGACAATCTGCTCAAATGGCAGCAGCCTTACTGATACCTTTACATCTAATGAGCCAACCTATACACGGACTTTGATTTATTAAAGAGCAAGCTCCACTTGTTAATTGTCATGTATCAACAAAATCAATTCATCTGACAAAGCACTTTTGCTACTAAAAAAGTTTTTGCAATCACTTGTTGCTGCTGGCCGAGATGACATATCCTGGTTTAGATCCAAAGAAATACAGGCAATGCTCCATTTGACACTGTTGGGTTTTCCTAACCCTGTTCTTGTCACCTTTCTCACACCTTCTTAAGAATTTATTCCCATAGAATAGTTCAACAGGACTGAAGGGGTGGGGGGAATCTCAGGTTAGACAGGTAAAAGTATCTTACATCTTTAGAACTAACTTTTAATTTACAATCCCAATCAAAAGACCAACTTGTATTTCTGCTCCTCTTCCCCAACAATACAATCCTGTATGCACACTTTTCTTTTAAATTTGTTTTCAACCGCTTCAGCCATATAAACAGAGATTATTGTGCAACCATGGCTTTAGCCATGAAAACCAGCTGGGTCGACTTTGGGCCAGTCACTTTCAGTCCAACCCACAGTTTCAATAGGGTTGTTGTTGTATGGAAAATAGGAGGAGGAAAGAATATTAGCTCTGTTCATCACTGTTATTTGTAAAAATAATAAAGGTGGGGATAGACCAGGGGTAGGCAACCTTGGCTCTTTTATGATTTGTGGACTTCAACTCCCAGAGTTCCTGAGCCAGCCATGCTGGCTCAGGAATTCTGGGAGTTGAAGTCCATGAGTCATAAAAGAGCCAAGGTTGTCTACCCCTGGGATAGACAGACAGACAGACAGACAGAGAGAGATAGTTAGATCTGCCACCTTTAAGAAGAAATAGGGAAAAATACAGCTGGCAAATTTCTGCTCTTTGTTTGACTAAAGATAGCCTTTGTTCCTTTCCAACAACAATAAGCTGTTTTTTACTACTACATAGCTTGAAGAGGTATGGACTTCAACTTCCAGAATCCCCCAGCTAGCATGCTGTCTGGGGAATTCTGGGAGTTGAAGTCCACACATCTTCCAGTTGCCAAGATTGAGAAACACTGATCCACACATTCAAAATGGATGCCTACAGGAGGAAAGCCATCATACATAGGGTAGTATGTGTACTGACTTCTATGTAAGCTAGGATTGTCTTCTAACAGACAACTTGTGAGCAGTTGTACTTGAAAAGATGCATACAATGTGTGGGTTTTTTGAAATCATTTGAACAATAAAGGTTGGGGCAATGCAGAATTACTGACAATGCTCATGTTCACCCTACGTTGAACTCTTGGAGCCAAAATCAGAATCAGGTGCATCAGATCAAGTGCAAATTATTAGAATATATAGAGATGATCTGGGAGGAACCTGGCTAATTTAAACCTCAGACGTTGAGTTGAGTTTGATTTGCTCTTTGTAGTTGACATCATCACCATGTCTAGACTGAAAAAGTTCTTTGAGGCCATCAGAAAGAAGGTTGAGTCTGGGAAGGGATTGAAAAAGATTGTGAAATCATTAATTGTCCAGAAGATCACCTACAACTGGAAAAGATTTCAAACAACTGCAAACTTGGTCAGACCAGACCATCCCAACAAGTTCAGCTGGAAAACTGAAGCAGAAAGAAGTCTCTTAAGAAACCCAGAATTTCATCACATCCAAAGTCTCCAATAATAATAACCTGATGGATTAAAACAAGAGATGATTATAGAAAAGTTAACAGATTTCAAGCTCATCATTTTGGGGCAACTTGGCTAGCATCAGAACTGCGATGCCCATGATATATGTCTTGTCTCTGACACCAATGTAACAAGTCTGTAATGAACTGTATTGCTATGTCAAAATGAAGGAGGAAACCTAAGATTCCACTAAGATTTTTAATACAAGAATGTATAGAACACTACCTTGTCAACTGTTAGGCCAAAGCCCAAAGACAACCCAGAAAAATCCAACTGAGTTCAGTCCTTTATTTGTTTACACCTACCGGTAATGGATAGAACTTTGCCAAATTAAAGCTGTAACCTTCTAACCTACTAGATATA
Source organism: Azemiops feae (assembly GCA_023970755.1). Taxonomy (NCBI): domain Eukaryota; kingdom Metazoa; phylum Chordata; class Lepidosauria; order Squamata; family Viperidae; genus Azemiops; species Azemiops feae. The sequence goes on along the minus strand of JALGBA010004278.1, from coordinate 3,506,226 downwards.
TTTTGAAGATTCTGAGATGTGGCTACCTGGGACCTCTTCCCCGCTCCAACATCTAGCTCAGGATTGTGTAGTCTCTCAGTCTGGGCCTCCTTCTGGAAACGCTTTGTGCTGCCAAAACTCTTTTAAAAAATCATTGAAAAACCACAGTGAGTAATTCTGATATGATCCATAACCATAATTATTGAAAGAGGTTTATAAAAGCATTCTCTCCATTATCACAAATTGAAGTTCTACCCATATTTAGTATTAAGGCCACTCTCTTATTAATAATTCTGGACTTTGGGATGAAGAACATCTACACTTTCTGTGCATTAATCTCTCTTTCCAAATGCTGCCCAGTTACTGTGCAGCACCCCTGCTATTTGACACAAAATTTGCTAATACAGAATGCTGGGACTACAGCCAAACTCCATTGGTACTATCTGGCAAAGGCAAAACTCCTGAAGCGTCCATTTAGACCATCAATTCCAAACCTTTGCTCAGTGCATGAATCTAATTTAAAGCCTCCCTGACAGATGGCTGTCCAGCTACAAACCAAGCACGTTCAGTGAAAGGGAACTCAGCAGCTCCCTTGGTAATTGACTTCACTGCTGAAATACATTCCATAATAAAACATTTCGAAGGCATCACTTCCTAAATCTAAACACCAAACTAGTTGGCATATTTTGAACTTTCTTCAACTACTGAGAATTTGCCTATTCATTAAAATTAATGGTCCAGCCTGCCAGCCGAAAAGCATTCCTACTAGACCTGTGCTGGGCTTTAAATTTGATTGAAAAAAAGGTGCCTCAAAATTGCAGGACTATAAATATAGTATCTTCCTGCAGCTCCTTAAAACAGCTGCATCATTTCCGAGGACTACATGACTGGTCTCTGCAGCTACTTTTCTCAAGGGAAAAAAATTGCTTCTTCAAAGACAGGCAGACAGCGCACCTATGTTCATCTCCCTACTTCCTGTCATACAGCATCACAGTCTGGTTTAGAAGCACCACTGCTTCAGACAGGAAGGCAGTGCAGAGAGTGGCGAGGATGGCTGAAAAGATCATTGGCAGTTCCCTCCCTTCCATCCAGGACATAGCACATAAGCGTTGCATGAGCAGGGTCCGTAAGATTGTCTGGGACACGACACATCCTCTTCACAACTTGTTTTCCTTGTTACCTTCTGGGAGGAGGCTCCATGGTATCCGAAGCAGAACATCCAGATTCAGTCAAAGTATTGTGCCATACAGTATTAACCTTGTGAACTCTAAAGCTTCCTCCTTCTGTTATGTATTCAAGATGGACAGTGATTAATATTTATATGTTATATGTTACTTATATGTAAGGGTGTAGGTCTATATACATATGTTATATATAGTATGTTTAAATGTGTGTTATATATGTGTACCCTTTGAGAGCAAGCAACTAAATTTCATTTTTAATGTGTGCCGTTGTGCCCACAGTAATAAATGACAGTAAAGGTTATCTATCCATCTACTTTCTCCAAAGCACTTTTTGTACGCAAATTTCTGCACAGGTCCAACTTCTACGCAGAAATAACATAACACTGTGTTCAGTAGGATATACTAATATATAGTAATATATATAGTAATTATGAGACACAATATTATCGGCTTAACTGATCATGATGCAATACAATTCTCCTTGTATATTTTTCCCTAATACATTTTACTTATCCCATTTACTATCTAATGAAGGTTCCTAAAATCCCAGAATTTAGTAGACTTAATGCATCTGCAGTATCACCGCAAAGCCCATCTCCAGTTTTATTACTATACCATATGATACATTTACTGCATGTTTGTTAGATATGTATAAAATCAGTTACTGGATGAAACACAGTAGGATATTGTTAAGGAGTATTCAGGCTGGAAACAAAGCACATACATTTGAAATGTAAATGGTAAATTCATAATTATATAAATCACATTCCTAGCTTTCTATACTTAAACATAACAGAATACAAAATAATTCAAAAATCAAACTTCTCAAAACTTCTTTAACTACTTTGATCTTTTTCAGAACTGAGAAGAGGTATGATGGTGTTTCTGTCTAGCATCTAGATAAAGCTGGAAAACCCCTTTTCTGCTGCACAGAAAGATGGGAATTTTTATCTACATCCACTGTATGCTCTAAGTTACTACTTGGAGAGGGAAATGAATTCTCATGTGCTCTCCCATGTTAAACAGAGTTGCTCCATTGGACCTGTAGAGGGCTAGGAAAAAAACATGCCACATAGAAAACTGAAACAGATATAACAGTTCTGCTAGGAAGAGCTTCAATCTTTTAGGTGCTATATTCCAAATTAAATGTGGTGATGATGATGCTGGTGGTGTCAACGACTGAACTCTTAAGACTTCTCCCTTCAGTTTAGCTATAGGAAATCAGAATGCAAAGTCTGGGTCTTCCTGCTCCAGACTTAACTTCCTCAAACTTAACACATCTTGTGCCAATCCTAAAACACAAGAGGCAGCTAGGTAACTGGGCATTGGCTAGTCTGGTATATATACTCATAACTTAGGCAATAGTTCAGCTCCTCCAGTATCTTGAAAGCCCGGACTGTTTTGGGTGGAGGAACAAAGAATTAAAAAGTAGGAAAAATTCTGTAGTAAGGGGGAAAGGGAGAAATACCTTCTTCTTCCAGGACAGAGTCCATTGTGATAGTCTCCTTTATATTAAACAGGAAAGCTGATAATGCTACTTGTAATCTGGTAGGTCACCAGGATGGAACAGCATGAAGTTTTATTCCAGAGGTCATAACTTATAGAGAACAGAGTTACTGCAGATTAGAAGTGAGCAAAGATGTTTGTAAGCTCATTTTGTTTACTAACAACTTATGTTGCCTTTTATAATAGCAACACCCAAGTACATGTTATCAAAGGGATGGGGAAAGAACAGCCTACATCAAAATTGTTTTTCCTCCCAGTGGATAACCTGTGTAAGCAACTCAAAATAAAATCCTTTTAGACCAAGCTGTTTTGCTCTTATTCCATTCTGCCATATCATGGCTAGTTCAGTTTTTACCATGTGGTGAACTAGACAAAAGGAGGGGTAGTAATTATTGCTAAAACAGCTCTATTCTTTAAGACTTATCCTGATCATAAATCTGAACTCAGAAATATAACAGGAAACATTCTTCTACAGCTACGTAAATATTTGTCTAGAAATACTAATATTAAGATTGCAGTAGTGGCTGTTTTTTACAAGGCTTGAAAGTTTACAAGGCAACATTATCCGAAAGCAAGCTCTCCGTATTTGAAACAAAGAAAAAAGTAAAATAAAATCTCAACATATAATGGACCAAACACCAAGGAAACTATATACTGCCCTGGGATTATGGGCACCATTAGGCAGAACAGACCAGGCAATCAGTTCCAGAGGAAGGCCAAAACTCATTTTATTGAGATTGGTTATACAAGTAGTTCTTGCTTACCAATTGTCTTGTTTAGCAATCGTTCAAAGTTACAACAGTGCACAGGAAAAAAAAAACTTCACAATCAATCCCTGCATTTATGACATTGCAGCATCCTGCAGTCACAAGATTGTCAATTTTGCGCTTCCCATGAAAAAACTATTCCACATTCTGTCCACAGAATCGCTAGTCAAACCTGGAAAAACTCTTGCTTGAAACTGGGAGGTCACTGCCAGTTAATATAGATACAGTTAGTGTAGTTACAGCAATTCAGTGTTGTAATTTCTTATACATTCTATAAGGAGGTGGACAAGATGATCTCCAAAATCCCTTTTAGATTCCATGTTGACTGTGGTACTTAAAGAAAGAAAAAATAATAAAGGACCTAATTGGCTTGAGACCCCTGTAAGACAGTAGGAAGCATATTTTGGCATCTGTCAGAGATGCTTTAATCTAGATTCCTACACTTTGTTGGTATGGAATCTAATGGTCCCTAGATTTTTCCTCTGAATCTCGAATTCTATGGTTCTAAGTCCATTCCCTGTGCGAAACAGGTAACAGAAATGAGAGTGGAAAGTGAAAACTTTTTCCTTTCCACTTTTTTCTATCATGATATATATTTTTCTGTTTAATTTATTTTCTGTTACCTTAAAGTGCCTACACTATTTTAAAATCCACAACTTGCCTCTCTGTCTAGAGCAGGTTGTCAAACTGCTGGCCCACGGGCCAGTTGCATCATACAGAGGCCACGCCCACCCCAGCTCCGGCAATGCAAAAAAAGTCGTGATATGTCACGACACATCACGTGACGCGGCGAGTTTGACACCCGTGGTCTAGATTCATGATGATATTTGTTCTTCCACTTCTATCATATTCAAGGACAATGTACTTAAGAGCTTCCTTCTCCAAGAAGTCAACAGCTATATGGATGTTAGCATGTCACAGTTTGGCAGGCCCGATTATTCAACATGACAACTTGCATAGAAGAGAAGGCCAAGTCTGTTCACAGAACCAACTAGACTTTTAAATAAATTGTATGAAAGGGATGTGAAATTTATACGCATTTATTAATTTTATTTTCCCAGAAGGAGGACAACCTACTGCAAAAGAAGAGCTAGGAAATAGTGTTGCAAAAGAATGCCATGCAAGTTAGGGAGTTGGTCACAGTTGAACTGGAAAGGTGGGGGGAGGGGGAGAAACAGGGAGGAAACTGAGGAAAAATGAAACACGGGGGGGGGGAAGGTAACAAAACAAGCAGGCATGGTAACAATGTGGAAGATACACAAGGAGGTTTAATGTATGCATCTCTTTTCCCCTGCTTAATGATTAGTCAAATCTAATCTTTTTCCATTATACTAGAGGTGGGGAACGATGGCCCTTTTATGACATGTAGACTTCAACTCCCAGAATTCGTGAGCCAGCCATGCTGGCTCAGGAATTCTGGGAATTGAAGTCCACATGTCATAAATGGGCCATCGTTCCTCACCTCTGCATTATACCTATAGATCATAGGTGTCAAACTCGCCACATCATGTGACGTGTCACGACATATCGTGACGTTTTTTGCATTGCCGGAGCTGGGGTGGGCGCGGTCTCCGTATGATGCAACCGGCAGTTTGACACCCCTGCTATAGATTATAGTACTTAATCTAAAGAAGGTCATCATCCACAGCTGCAAGAAAGAGCCTTTGAATAGAGTAGAATAATTTGGTTTTTATATTTACTGTGGAAATATTACGTTGAAATTTGGGTTTCATGTCAGTGACAACTAATTAATGAAGAAAGCCCAATTCCACTAATATGAAATTGCAGGAGGGAGCATTCATCTGAGAAGATGCTACAGATGGCTTAGAAAATCAAGAATCAATGGTGGAACATTCCAGCACAAACTCTGTTCCAAATAGCTTTAAAAGCCACTTAAAAGTCACAAAGTTAATCTTAAGAGGAGGAAAGGAATCTAGTGATATGATTTACACACTGCTGCGCTAAATCAAGGGTTGCTTAACTAAGGTTTATTAAATAAATTATACTAATCTGTCCTAAAACATATGCTGAATCTAAGAACCTCATTACAGCTTAGCAAGAAATGTCAACCGGGTCACTAAATGCTGGAAGTTATTTAATGGCAGGGAGTGGGATTCAGACTGGAGATGGGTAGGCAAGCTATCCGTGGCAGCCCTCTGAAGCACTCCTAAGCCGGATTGGGCCTAGTCAGTACTTGGATGCGAAACCACCGGAGAATACAAGTCTGAGGAGTTAAAAATGATTCCAAAGAAAGCAATGGTATATATCTTTTGTACTGTTGCCAATGTCAATGAAGATTCTGAGTCATCCAGGACATGGTTGTCTCAAAGGTGCTTTTTCAAAAGGCAACTGGACTATGTTTTTTTCCCCTGAGGAAGAAGAAGACATCTCACTTCTCATCCAAGAGGCTTCATCAGTTCTGGCTGAACTAATCCTCCCACCACCCAGCCAGAACTGATGAAGCTTCTTGGATGAGAAGCGAAATGCCTTCTTATTCCTCAGGAGAAAGAAATTGCCTTTTGAAAAAGCACCTTTGGGACTACTGTTGCCAATGCAATCACATAGATACATCCATGAAAATATTGGTAGTCAAGCTTGATTCACTTTTGATTCACTTGATTCACTTTACTTTTAGGCCAAGTAACAAAGAGCAAAGTTAAGACAAACTACATTTATTCACTGCAAAAAGATAATAATAATAATAATAAAGTTAGAAGGGACCTTGGAGGTCATCGAGTCCAACCCCCTGCTCAGGCAGGAAACCCTACACCATTTCGGACAAATGGCTGTCCAGTCTCTTCTTAAAAACTTCCAGTGTTGGAGCATTCACCGCTTCTGCAGGCAGGTTGTTCCATTGATTAATTGTTCTAACTGTCAGGAAGTTTCTCCTCAGTTCCAGGTTGCTTCTCTCCTTGACTAGTTTCCATCCATTGCTTCTTGTCCTGCCCTCAGGCGCCTTGGAGAATAGCTTGACTCCCTCTTCTTTGTGGCAACCCCTGAGATATTGGAATACTGCTATCATGTCACCCCTAGTCCTTCTTTTCATTAAACTAGACATACCCAATTCCAGCAACCGTTCCTTATATGTTTTAGCTTCCAGTCCCCTAATCATCTTTGTTGCCCTTCTCTGCACTCTTTCTAGAATCTCAACATCTTTTTTACATCGTGGTGACCAAAACTGGATGCAGTATTCCAAGTGTCACCTTACCAAGGCATTGTAAAGTGGTATTAATACTTCACGTGATCTTGATTCTATCCCTCTGTTAATGCAGCCCAGCACTGTGTTGGCTTTTTTGGCAGCTGCAGCACACTGCTGGCTCATATTTAAGTGATTGTCGACTAGGACGCCGAGATCCCTCTCACAGTTACTACTACTGAGGTACCCCCTATACTATACCTGTACATTTGGTTTTACTTGCCTAAATGTAGAACCTTACTTTTTTCACCATTGAATTTCATTTTGTTAGATAGCGCCCAGTGTTCAAGTCTGTCCAGGTCCTCCTGTATCTTAAGCCTGTCTTCTGGAGTGTTGGCTATTCCTGCCAGCTCGGTGTCATCCGCAAATTTGATGAGTTCCCCATCTATCCCCTTGTCCAAATCATTGATGAAGATGTTGAAGAGCACTGGGCCCAGAACAGAGCCCTGGGGCACCCCACTGCACACTTCCCTCCATGTAGATGCGGTTCCATTGAGGACCACATGCTGAGTACGGCCGGTCAGCCAGGTACGAATCCATCTGGTGGTGATGCTGTCTAACCCACATTTTTCTATCTTATCGAGTAGTAGGTTGTGATCTACTTTATCAAATGCCTTACTGAAGTCCAAGTAAATTATATCCACAGCATTCCTCTGTTCCACTAATTTTGTCACTTGGTCAAAGAATGCAATAAGGTTTGTCTGGCATGATCTGTTTTTGACAAACCCATGTTGGCTTTTAGTAGTGATTTTGTTTGCCTCTAGGTGTTCGCTGATTCGTTGTTTGATTATCTTTTCCAGAATCTTCCCAGGTATTGAGGTCAGGCTGATAGGTCTGTAATTTCCTGGATCGATTTTTTTCCCTTTTTTGAAGATGCACCTAAAGGTCAAGGAAATCCAATTTTTAAATGAATTGTGAAAGTCTGGGGGGGGGGAAATCCTTCTGCTGGGGCTTTTTGAAAACTTTTCTAGGTTTTGCAGGAACAGGCTTGTACTGAAGAAATCAAAGTTCACGATTTACTGCTGTAGACAAGGGAAAAATATCCTGTACCTTTTCATTCATTTCCCCAGAAAACACGGAGGTTGAAATTTAAAGTTAAATTTCCTTCAAATCAAGTTTTACTGCTGATGACTTCATGGCCACTTTCCATGCAGTTTTCTGGGCAAATATATGAAAATTGTATTGCAGGATTTTTTTTCCAACTTCCTAGTATAATTAACAGTGTTAATTGGTGTTTCCTGGTGATTTCTACTCCCAGTGCCAATGAGGTTTAATTCTGCTTAGCTTTGGGGGATCAATTAAGGTTGGTAAGATGCTGCCACTAGCTGGTTGAACTTGCAGCAGAGGAAAAGGTGTTTTTTTTTGTTTCCCACTCCATGGCAGGAAACTGTACCTTAAATTTTCAGATTACGATCAAAGGGAATTACAAGGCCACAATGTGTATGGACTTCCTGGGGACCAAAGACTGCTTAACCCCTGTTTAAAGTTCTAATGAACATCACTGAGCATTAAAATGTGAACTATCTTGAAGTGCAATTGAACAGTGAAATTAAACCAGCTCTAATAAGAAGCATGACTCCAGAAAGACTCACAAGTTGCTTTGAGTGCATTGGATGAATTTAATTGCCTCATCTCATTTCATATAAAGAAGCATATATTTGATGGATAAAAATGCCCAGTCTTATAGACAGCTTTTATTATCTCCGACCCAACTGGCATCCACCCAAGATGAACGCATGATGAGCCAAGTGCATCTCATTTCATATATATCAGCAAGTATCTACTTTATTTAAAAAATTGCCAAAGGATTAAAATATGTTGCCATTTTCATGTCAAGAATAGTCTCCTAGGAAGTTAATTAATGAACAGGCTGACAGGGTAAGTAGGAACTGAATCTTATATCAGCTGCTTAATAACTCAATAACTTAAAACTCAAGCCAAATTACAAACCAAAGGATTTAATTTAATCGGGTATAAGAACTGGATGTTTATTGATTTATTACGTTTATATTCTGGCTTTCCTCTAAAATCTCAAGGCCATGCACAGAGAGATCTCCCCCTGTTTTATCTTAAAAAGCAACACTTCATCCTAACTTAAGCAGTTAAGAATAAAACATGAAGAGATGGGTTTTGATTTCAACCATCAGCAATTTTACCACCATATGGGTAATCAATATGATATTTTATTCCTATTGCAAAAGAATCACATGAGCAAATTAGATGTCACTTCATCATTTAAGCAGCTACTATAGTATGTAGAGGTGTTATGTTTACTACACCAGGAGATTTTATCCATAAAAGCAAACACTTGATATCAAAGCTCTCAAATAAGCTTAGAGAAACCCATGCTTTCAATCAATGTTCCATATTCATTTTCAAGTGTATACTCAGCTTCTGCCTATCAGTCAAGGCTATTCTGCCTTTTATAATACATGAACCTGATGTTATCTGTAGATCTTCACAGAGCACCACTTTCCACCCTCACACATAAATCCAGTTAGTGTCCATTATGTACCAACAAAGAAAGGGTCAGAACTGAATTACTGTAGCTGTCATTATGCTTGTCATCTAAAGTAGATAGAGAAATAAGTTTACAACATGATGGAGGCCAAAATCATGTTTATATTATGGAACTATAGTTACCTTATTTAAAGCAGCTTAAAGCAGCTTAAAATTATGGCAGTGATTATGGAAGTTGAAGCAGGTTAATAAGATAATGTTCACTATGCTGTCTAAAATTTAGTGTACAATGCAAAGTTTATAGCTGTACAGAGGTTCGGAGTTTGGTATCGTTTGTACTTGATTTTAAAGTACTGCATGGAAATGCAAGTCTTAGGAGGTATAAGAAAAAAAAGAAATCTGTGCCTTTAAGTCAGTATTGACCCCTGGCAACTGCCTGGACAAGTCCCTGCAGTTTTCTTAGCAAGATTTCGGAAGTGCTTTGCCTTTGCCTCTTCCTAAGTTTGAGAGAGAGTGAATGGCCCAAGGTCACTCCGTTGGCTTTGTGCCTAAGGTGGCACTAGAAGTTGCAGTTTCTCAGTTTCTAGCCTGATGCCTTTAACCATTACAAAGAGGGGTATACACAGATAGTCCTTGACTTACAACCATTTGTTTAGCAACCATTCAAAGTTAGGACAATAGAAAATAACTTACAATCGGTCCTCGCACTTACGACCATCAGCATTCCCATGGTCATGTGATCAAAATCCAGGCTTGGAAACCAGCATTCATTTGCAATGGTTGCAGTGTCCTGGAGACATGGGATCACCATTTGCAACCTTCCCAGACAGCTTCTGACAAGCAAAGTCAAGGGGGGGAAGCTGGATTCGCTGAACGATCGCATGATTCATTTAACAACTGCAATAATTTGCATAATAACCATGGCAAAAAAAATATCATAAAACTGGATATGACTCAGTTAACTGCCTTGCTTAGCAACAGAAATGTTGGTCCAAAAACCACCTGTACCCCATTTCTGTGGATTATCAGCAATTCAATAATAATCATATTTGAATAAATGAATACATGCAAAAAGGCCTTCCTGTAACATCAGTGGATTCTGAGCAACCTACATCTCTTCTAAAATGCTTTATGTATACCGCCCTTCATGCCTGGTTCTAGTAAATATTTGTATAGAAGTAATTTTATTTTATGTAGCTAAAGTCAAGTATTGGTGGTCCCATAGACAAACTTGGCACTATGTAAAGCTGAAGGTAATGTCCTAGAATGATAGAAGCTTTGAAGAAGCTTTGGTTATTGTGGAAGTTTGAAATGCATTCCTGACATTTCCTTCTTGGGCACTTGATAAACTTTCCCATAATTTCATGATAACCAGGCAAATTTGGGTATACCTTTGCCTAGCAAAATAGTGATTTAAACAATTTCTAATCTGACACTGGTTTCACATAATTCAAGGTGCCATGCACTTTGGATACATCTCTACTTGTGCAGACAGACACACCTTAGATATACAATAATGTCTGAATATACATTACATGTGTAGTAAAGCATGTTTCAACCATGATGTATGGATAAACAACACAGACCACTAGATATGAATTTGTCTTCTGGAAGAATGGTCCATCTTGTCAGTACTATCTACTCTGACTAACAATAGGAGTAGCAACAGGGGAATCAACAATAGGACTAACAACAGGAAGCAATACTGATTCATGGTAAACAAAAGCACATCCATCACACAAACTATTTATCAGTCTAGCTTTCTACCCCACAATTATTACAAGGACTTACGGTACATTACAGAACACTTCTTCCTCCTATTTCCCCCCCCCCCCATCATAACAATCCAGTGAAGTAGACTGGGCTGAAAGAGGGAACTTGCCCAAACCTATCTAATGAGCTTCCATGGCTGACGGGGTTTTAAACGTGAATCTCCTTTTTATTATACCAACACTTTAATGACGACACCAAACCACAAGAGAGACAGTTCGACAAGTGAAATCAACTTATGGTGATTTAACAATCAATATTGAAATGCTCCCCAAAATAGACATTCCAGGAGTTGTTTCTCCGGCGTAAGACAACCATTCAAAATGAATGGATTCAAACAGCTGCTGCTCTGAAAGAATGCCAAGACTTGAAATGCAGTGGGCTAATAAATCATTCCTGAGCAATTTTGAAAGATCCTTTCCTTACTTCTGCATTGGCATTCTTCCTTCTTTTCTTTTCCAGTTTTCTGCTTATCGGGCCATTCATTTTGAGATTCAAAAATAAGTCAAATGTAGCCCTTTCCACTTTCAGCTAGCTGGAATCTTGGACAAAGTAAGTTAAATCAATTACCAAATACCTTGGCTGAAGATTAAGAGCTAGCTTGAGCTGCTCTGCAATTGGTTGGAGTCTGGCTACTGTTAGACTGCAGTTTTACCCAGATACTATGTTCCTATTTCTGAAACACAGCGATAAGATGATGTACAGTAAGTGCCAGTTTTAACGAGGTTATTTTTATTTCAGACAGGTATGTGCCAATAATGAAACAGAGAAGACTTTCAAATAGACCTTAGTCATACAAATCTAAGTGCTACATGGCACGTTAGAGGTTGGGGATAATAAGGGCATGGGGCAATTTATGGGCAGGAAATAAGTATTTTTTTTAAGGGCTAAGATATGAAAAATCTACTTTCAGCCCTTCAGTGCACAGGGCATGGTTATTTGAGGGCCACCTTTCTCCCATAATGTCTGCCCATCCAATAAGATCAGGCATAGTGGTTATGCTCCAGGTCCCTTTGATTAAACAGTGTCACCCATCAAAATCTAGGAAATATGACTTCTCTGTCTTGTACCTGCCCTCTGGATCATCCTCACACACCCACACCCCGGAATCTGTACAGCATTAACCCTAATGAAATTCCAGAAGTCAGCTTTTTGTTAACCTTCCCGTATATTCCAGACAGGAAACACACCAGATGAGCTACTTCTACTTTATTGTAAAGCTATATTAACAGATTCTTGCAAGTCTGACAGTAGAAATCTCCTGCCATCTTTTACAGCCTAAGTTAGGGAGGTTCCTTGCTGAGTTTCTTTCTTGCCCATTCTGCAGCTGGGGGCCATGCCCTTTCTTATTTGATTGTTACTTAGGTAGCATCTCTTTCCCCCCCTTCCCAAGGTCATTCCCACATAGCATTACAAGTCTTTTAAGAGCTGGCTGTTCTCTCTGGCCTTGGGGTAGGGTAGGTGTCAAGCCCATTAATTGCTTCCAATTATGTTGTTGTTGTTTGGGTTGTGGATGATTCTTTCTTCTCTTTCTCTTTTATGTTCTTGTTTTTAACTTTTTAGATTGTAGGCTGCCAAGAGTCATCTGGAAACTGGCAGCTTCTAATTTTAATTAATAAGTAAAAGAATAAATGAATATTTGGCATGGGCACTTAAGAGGAGCCCAATAATCACTGTAGCTGTGCTTGCCAATAAGCCAGACTTTGTTGGAACTGCCTCCAATAGCTTTGGTTTCTAATTAAATGGGAATTTTTCCAACAACACACCCTTGCAGCGTTTACCCTAGGATATCCCTGCTTGGATTGTTTTATGCTACACATCACACTCCTGTGATATTTTCTTTCATCCGTGGCCCTACAGAATTGATTTTTGGAGCAACATATAATAAAAACAGCTGAAATGACATAAACATCAGAGCTGCAAATTGTATTCAAAACAGGAACTTTGAAATTTATGTTGGCACCAGAGAAGTATCCCTCTTTAAACGTTAAAGCAGTTGGATCCTCTGGCGTCTCCTTACAGTTTCGTCCAAGAATTTTCCTGACTGTCAGTGCAGATGTGCAGGCACAGCTGGTTCGTTTCACCAGTGGTCTAAATGGTGTGTTGTTAACAGACCTTTCAAAGACTTTGTGAAATGATAATCAATCAACTGCTGCTGAAAAAGTTACTGTTGATTAGGGTGCTGAACTACAGCATGAAGATTAACATCAAACAATAATGGGCTTTTGGGGAATAAAATAGTGTCCCTCTCTGGGCAGAATATCCCAAATTTGAGTGGTTGCTTCCTCAACAGACAAGGATTCTGGCTCCAAAAAAACCAGTAAGACTTGCAAAGAACCTTTAAGACACACAATAATTGCAAGCGTAAAATATTTTATGGGTTGGTACCAGCACACCTGGGAAATGAACTCTGTGTTAAGGACAAGGATACAATACAATACTGCTTATAAAAATGTTTAAAGAAAGTTAAAGAAGGTGACTCTGCCTTTCATTCAGTCCTGATTTATCTCTGTTCCAGGAATGTTTAAGTGCATATTTATATTCTTTACAGTAGCCATTTCAGATGGGTATATATACTGCAGACCTTAAATCAGAAAACTACATGGGAGGAAAATTTAGTACAGCTTCCTTAGATAAGCTCCCTGATGAGAGACAAGATATATGACAGAAATGAATGAAAAGGATTCACTTTCTAAACCTATAACCTGAAATTATGTTAGGCAGAATTTTATTCCTATTTTCTTCTTCTCGGCAGTGAGAATGTTCCTTCCAAGCCCTATGGATCTTGTGAACTGAAGTTCGGAATCAAATTACTTGGCATAAATTAAAACTAGTCATTTAAAAAGCCATCAGTCTAGAATGTCTATGGAGATTCTCAGTCATCCAGGTCATAGTTATCCCAAAGATGCTTTTTTACGAGGCAACTGGACTTTCTTGTTTTTCTTTGAAGATGTTTCGCTTCTCATCCAAGAAGCTTCTTCAGCTCTCCAAGAAGCTTCTTGGATGAGAAGCGAAATGTCTTCAAAGAAAAACAAGAAAGTCCAGTTGCCTTGTGAAAAAAGCATCTTTGGGACATCACTATAGAACATAACCTCCTTAGAAAGACTGCTTTTAACATGTTTACAAATTCTTTAATTTAAACTGATGATTCATCTTCGCTTACTGGAAGGGATGCTTCTCCTTATTTATACAATGAATCAAACATAAACATCTTAGAAAGTAAAACAAAAGTATATTTTTAAAGCCAGAAGGTACGTTGATCTCTGTGAACTGAACACCGGTCTTTCTCCTGCATTTGAGATATTCCATCAAACGCAATTCTCTATAAAGAAAATGTAGCTATTATTTTACTTCAATATTGTCCTATAGAAATCAGTAGGACAGATTAGGGAATGCATGCTATTTCTGTTTATAGCTTATAATGAAAATTTATCAGCTAGCCAAGCCATCAATAAGTGTATTAAATTCAAATTGCTATTTGCAAAATTTAGATATGTGGTATTTAATAAGCCCAATGCTTTGGCTTTAGCAGGCATAAGCATACTATAAACACAGCCTTGGAAATGCTTATTGTCATTAATAGTGTGCTTGTAAAATAAATATTAATAATGGTTTAATTTCTCATATTACTACTGTTCATATGAAAAGGATAAAATTATTCAAAAGCTTCTGATAACACTAGCAATTTCAGAGCACATCTAACAACTTCTCAAAAGATAAAGGGAAATTTTCATCAATAAACACAGCTTTGTAAAGAATAGAGGAGTAATTTACCTATCTGGGTTCAACCATTGCATAAATTCATGGTTTGTTGAATAAACTATAATGGCTGGATTCCAACGTCCTATTAACCAGCCTTCCTCAACCTAAGTGTTCTTCAGATACATAGATTTCAATTCCAAGAATTCTTGGCAGTGGTCATCCTGGTCAAAGAAATCTGGGTACTGAAGCATATAAATCTGAAAGAAGTCCAGATTGAAGAACTTTGAATGAAGCCATAAAACAGCATTTATAAACCACAATGACTATTTGTCAGTGACTGGAAACCCTTTATGGACTTTTTGCTGACAGAAGAGAAAAATGAACTTGAGCTTTACAGTTATGAAGATTACAAAGGGTAGCCTACAGAAAGAAGGAAATTATGTTGTCACAGAGAAGAGAGGGTTGGCCTATTCTCCAAAGTAGGGCAGCACAAGAAGTAACGTGTGGAAAACATTAAAGAGAGATGCAACCTAGAATTAAGGAAAAATTTCCTGACAGTGAGAATAATTAACCAGTGGAAAAGCTTTCCTCCAGAGGTTATAGGTGCTCCATCACTGGAGGTTTTCAAGAAGAGACTGGACAGCCATTTGTCTGGAATGATATAGGGTCTCCTGCTCGAGCAAGGTGTTGGACTAGATGACCTCCAAGGTCCCTTCCAACTCTATTATGCTATGTTCTATGATACAATTTTAAAGAGAGAAGGTAAAATATGAATGCTATCAAAAAGATTGATTCTTTATAGTGTAATTTTTTTTATTTGCTATTTTCTTACTTACTTGTAGTCAATATTCTTTCCCATTTTGTTTCTTTTCTAATATTTATATTATTTTAGCTTGTTAAAATTTCTTCAATAAAATTGTACTTTAAAGAAAAACAAAACCAAACCACAATGGCTGAGTTCACCCAATATGCTATATCAAAAAAACAACACACCCACCCCTTACAGCTTAGAACTGGGGTCTTCAAAGTTGGCCCTTTTATGACTTGTGGACTTCAACTCCCAGAATTCCTCAGCCAGCATGCCTGGCTGAGGAATTCTGGGAATTGAAGTCCACAAGTCATAAAAGGGCCAACTTTGAAGATCCCTGGCTTGGAATGCTGTGGGAACCATATAACTAAACTGCCAACTTCCCAGTCCCCAATACAATGTACTTATGTACTCAGGTATGATACGAGGATACCCAAGTATCATCACTGCATGCTAGTAGCCAACCATAATCATAATCTTTTATAATAGCTTGGTACTCACTGCAGGCATTACATAGCAGCTCTCCTGTTCTAACAGTACACATTAGGAAAAAAAACATACACAAGGTAAGTCTGGGGTATGACAACAGGACCTACAAACCTCCATCAGTGCTGCAAAAGGCCTGAGATTTACAGTTGCTGTAGCCCCTGAACCGAAACAGGGAGTAACCATGGCAACTAGCTCCATCCTGAACTGCACTGCACAGTCAGGTAGGAGGATTCACTGGAGCAGGTAAAAGCAAATATAAGTATTAATATGTCAGTTAACTGCTAGCACAAATGAAGTTCCAGGAAATGATAAAAAAACATTTCGCATAAACCACCATATGGTTATAAAGACATATACACTAAGATACCATTAATACTGAGCCATAGATGTTAATGGTGATTATTCCGCCTGGTAGAAAAAACCAAGACAACTTTAAACACCACCATCCCTATCTAAATATGCAAAACTCTTGAAGTATCTAGGATGCTGACTATTTCAAAATGGTCCCTTCAAGGAAAAATATCTTCCAATTTAGGGAAAGGCTGAGCTTACGAACAAAAGCTAAGTTTTATCTGTAGGATGGAAGTAATGTGAGGAAAAATCCAGAATTACTATTCCTCTAAGTGCAATTAAAACTGACAAACCCCAGCAGAACCTCCACCACATTTATCCATCGATATCTGTATTTAGATTTTACACCAATGGTAATGTCAAGAACCCCAAAATATGATCAGAAAAGCAATCTAGTACAGGAGTCTGCAAATTTAGATTATAACTTCAGTGAAAATCCCGGGAAGAATTACAGTCAGGGAAAACTGACTTACAGATGATTACATGATGCAGGAAAAGAGCTTCCTAACACAGGGCATATCAGAACAATAGAATCATGTTTGAATACAGGTAGTCCTTAACTTACAACAGTTCATTTAGTGACCAAAGTTATAACAGCACTGAAAAAAGTAACTTTATGACCATTTTTCACACTTACGACGATTGCAGCATCCCCATAGTCACGTGATCAAAATTCAGATGCTTGGCAACTGACTCATATTTATGACTGTGGCAGTGTCCTGGGGTCTTTTGCGACCTTCTGACAAGCAAAGTCAATGGGGAAGCCAGATTCACTTAACAACTATGTTACTAACTTAAGAACTGCAGTGATTCAGATTAACAGATGTGGCAAGAAGTGTCATAAAATGAGGGCAAAACTCACTTAACAAATGTTTCACTTGGCAACAGAAATTTTGGGCTCAATTATGGTCGCAAGTTGTGGATTACCTGTAAAATGTTTCTCAAGTTTAAGTCTCCGGGACCAGGCCACTTATATCTGAGAGTCTTTGGGGAGCTTGTAAATGCCATTTTGAGCCTCTGTCTATGATTTTTGAGAAATCACAGAGGATGGACAAAGTACTGGAGAGTTGGAGAAAAACAAATTTTGTTCCAATCTTCAAAAGGGGGGGGGAAAGAAAACCAGGATAATTACAGACCAGTCAGTTTGACATCATTACTGACCAAAACTCTGGAACAGAGTTGGTTTGTGCATATAGTTGGTTTGTGCATATATTTAAAAAAAAAAAAAAACGCCTTTCTTGACAAGAAGTAGCATCAGTTCTTCAGGAATAAACACATGACAAACCAATCTTATCACTTTTGCTAGAGTTAATACACTATATTTTGATTTAGCATTTGATAAAAACTCATTAGATTTTAGAAGAGGAGATGGCAAAGACTGCTAGCATGAGATGAATGTACCTCCATATCTCCATATGAAGCTGGAAGGAAATATCAAGTGCTGTACCTCAGGGCGCTGCACTGTACTGCTCAATATATTTACAAATGATTTGGACAGAGATTAGAAAATAGACTTATTAAATTTGCAGATAACACAAGGACGACACGTTAGAAGGCAATAATAGTCAAGAGGTGTTTTTTTTAACCACCTGGAATAATAGGCAGGATCCCCACTAAGATGAGTATTAGTAGGTATAAATGCAATCTTTTGGAAAAATCAAAAGTAGGAATATAGGAGGAAAGGGGCACCATACTGGCAGCATTACGTGTAAAAAGGATCTGAGTGCCTTGGTATTTCATACACTGATCATGAGCTTGCAAATACAATCCTAGGTTGCATTAGCAGATAGATATTGTCAAAATTAAGAAAAATCTCTGATCCTGTCTATTCTGATCTAGTCAAACTGTAATTAGAATAATTTGTCCAGTTCTGAGAGCTGCAATTTAGGAAAGATGGTGAGTGCATTCAAAGAAAGCAACTGAAATGATGATGGGGTTGGAAGGATATCCGTATGGGAAATAACTGGAGCCATTGCTACGTTTACCTTCAAGAAGAACAAACTGCATGATGCGTGATAGCTGTTTGTAGAAGATGAGGTAGACTTGTTCAAAGCTGTTTCAGAAGATACACAAGAAACTGGGTTTAAATCACAAGGAAGAAGATTTTGCTTGGACATCACAAGAAATTTCCTAGCAGTGAGAGCTGTTCAACAATGGAATAAATTGCCCTAGGAGATGTGGACTCTCTTCTCTGGAGATGTTCATGATAATTGTTAAATTTGATGTGACAGAGGTTCTCCCTAATTGGGAGGAAATAATAATAATAATAATAATAATAATAATAATAATAATAATAATAATAATAATAATAATAATAATAATAATAATAATAATAATAATAATAATAATAATAATAATAATAATAATAATAATATAACAACAACAACAATAATAATAATAATCCCCCAGTAAGGCACTACCTTAATGTGGTTGTGGGGCTTGTGTACTCTGAGGAAGATGAGAGCTATGCCAGAGGTTCAACCATACTGGACAGATCTCATCAGAGGAGTCAGACAAAGAGTGTCTCTCCCATAAAAAATATGGTGAGACGTAAATTTCAGAAAGCCATACCAGCTCGGATGTCGCCCGGGTTAACAAGGTCCGCGCTAGATGTTGGAGTTCCTGGATATCTGGTGAAAAATGGGTTACAGGACTCAGGACTGTTGGCTGAGCAACCAAGACCAACAGCTGTAGAACTACTGAAGAAAAAGTGTTTACCCGTCGCAAATACACAGTGATTGAAAACAAAGAAATAATGATCTGTTATGACAGATCAAGTCCAACAAGAAGAGGATATCTAAAACGAATGCACCAGTTCTGGAAAGAACAACATTCACAGAAACAGAACTGGATGAACTGCAAAGGTTTACCCAGGGCAAAGAAATCAAAGCCTTGCCAGAAGTAATTCAGAATGTAGAGGCAAACCAGGGGGAGTTGGCAGTGAAGGAATCCAGCAGAGATATACAACTGTTCTCATTTGGAAACCAGGCACCTCTTCCTCAGGAAGAACAAAATCCTCTAACTAAAGAAATAAAAGAATTGAAACAAAGAATAACTGAGCATCTAGAACAGCACAAAAACAATAGAATAAGGCTGCCTGCATTGAAGCTTGTTCCAAAGAAACAGCTAGCACAAGCATTAAAAGATGCAAATACTGCAATATCAAGTATAAGCACCAATTCACTGCAAGAAACAAACCAACTAATGTACAGCACAGCTGCAGTTATAACTGAATACCTGGGATGCAAAATCAACAAAGAAGAAAAACAAACAAACAGTGCACCACAAAAATGGAAGGTTAGACTAGAAAATAAGATCAGAAAGTTAAGATCACATGCAAGCAAGCTAGAACAGATGAAAGAAAAGAAGCTGAAGAACAAGAAGATCAAAGAATACCTAATCAAGAAATACCACTTAGAAACAAGGAAGATCAAGGAAGCACTGGAAATAATAAAGCAGCAAATAACAGCTACAGCCAGGAAAATCAGTAGATACGAAGCTCAAATTGCAAATTATAGGCAGAACCTCCAATTTCAATCCAATCAGAAACGTTTCTACCAATCCATCAATGGAGAAACTGCAATGAATCAGTCAGTACCTGACAAGGAAGCAACAGTGCAGTTCTGGAAGCAGATATGGGATAACCCAAAGAAATACAACAAGGATGCGGCTTGGTTAAAAGAGGTGAATGCAAATAAAACAGAAGTTGAAATGAAAGAACTAGTAATAACAACACAAATGGTAGAAAAAAGAGCAAGGAAGATCAAAAATTGGTCAGCACCAGGTGAAGATGAACTGCATGGGTTTTGGTTGAAACAGCTAACTGTTATATACCCACTCATTGCCAAGCAGTTCAACAATATACTGCAAGGAGGAGAAACTGAAAAATGGCTAACAACTTGGAAAACCTACCTAATAATGAAAAATCCAGCAAAAGGGGCAACACCAATCAACTACAGACTGGATAATCAAGTGCCTAGAAATAACAGGAGTCAGTAGAAACATCAGAACATTTGTGCAAAGATCGATGGCACAATGGAAAACATAGTTGCAGGTCAATGATGAGAGACTGGGAGAGGTTAATATCAAGAGAGGAATATTTCAAGGAGATTCATTATCACCACTACTATTTGTTATTGCACTGTTTCCTCTGTCAACAATACTGAATAACTCAGGACATGACTATCAAACATCAAAAACATCTGCCAGACTATCCCACCTCCTTTACATGGATGATCTGAAGCTGTATGGAAAAACATCATCTGAAATAGAATCGCTGCTCAACACTGTCCATATATATAACCAAGATATTGCAATGGAGTTTGGCTTGGACACATGGGCCACACTTACTATCAAACAAGGAAAAATAGTGAAAACTGAAGGAATCAAGATGCCCCATGAAAATAACATTAAGAGTCTGGATGAGGACGATTACTACAAATACTTGGATATCCTTCAAGCTGACAACATCAAGCACACTGAAGTCAAGAAAAAGATTAGAGGTGAATACATCAAGAGAGTGAAGAAGATCTTAAAGTCCAAACTCAATGGAGGAAATAACATGAAGGCAATCAACACCTGGGCAATTCCAGTCATTAGATACACAGCTGGAATAGTGGACTGGACTCAAGCAGAACTAAAAGCAATGGATAGGAAGACCAGAAAAATAATGACAATGAATCATGCCCTTCATCCACCCAGTGACATTGACAGACTCTATCTACCAAGGCAAATAGATGGGCGTGGAATGCTGCAAGTACATCAGATAGTTGAAGAAGAAAAAATGGCTTTGGAATAATATCTGAAGGACAATGATGAAGATGCACTGAAATTAGTATATCAGGAAGGCTTACTGACTACTGGAGAGACCAAACTGGCCTACAAGAAAGACCAAATGAAGAACAGAATACAGGCATGGGAAGACAAAGCACTACATGACCAGTACATTAAAAAATAGCTGGGAAAGCAGATAATAACAAGACCTGGCAATGGCTAAGAGCAGGAAAATTGAAGAAAGAGACCGAGGGACTAATTCTGGCTGCACAAGACCAAGCCTTAAGGACAAATGCATACAAAGTCAAAATTGAGAAGACAGCAACAGACAGTAAGTGCTGCCTATGCAAAGAAGCTGAAGAAACAGTGGACCACCTGGTAAGCTGCTGCAAGAAGATCACACAGACTGACTACAAGCAGCAGCATGACAAAGTAGCAACAATGGTGCATTGGAAGATCTGCAAGAAATATCATTTGCCTGTAAGCAAGCAGTGGTGGGATCATAAAATAGAGAAAGTCATAGAAAATGATAAAATTAAACTGCTCTGGGATTTCAGAATTCAAACAGATTCAGAATCTGAATCATGAATTCTAGAATATCACTAGAAAAAGAACAGCAGCAGGAAAATACATTAATTAAAAGTGTAGCATGCATCCATGTGAGAAAGCAGCGAGTCAGACCATTAACACTGCCTCCACGACTTAAAAAGGAGCAAATCTCATTTCTTAGGGAAAGGCATTGTAGAGATGGAAGGCGACATGAAATTGAGACTGGAAATGGAAGCAGTGGGCCATTTAAAGCAGAGGTGCAGTTATCTGAGCAGACTCCTGAACTTGGGATTGAATGCCATAGGTTGCCTAGTCTGGAATTAAATTGAATTTCATTTACATTGAAATGTAAGCAAAAATAAACACTGCATATATCACTCCTCTATTTAATTATTGTTGAACAATACAATTTGATAACAATTTTATGAAATTGGGGGGAGAAAGGGGCACATCAAAGACTTTACAATTTACATCCAAAGGCGGGATGGGGGTATTCAGTTTATGTACTTCTGATTTAGGCAAGAGGGTTGTCCAATAGTAGGACAGGTTGATTATCTTCTGAAATGAAAGAAATACAGTATTTGGAAAAATCAGTATATTCCAGAGTATTAATCAAGACACTCCTAACAACCCCTAGCCATGGATCATACCAGTTTAATCTGACAGAATTATAATACTGCACAAGATTCAATTTGGGAAAGCAAAAATCATCTAACTTTGCAGATGGTTAGGATATAGAATATAATTAATAAATCTGCTTTAGTCTGGAGATCAAGTTGTCATATTTCCCCCTCAAGCTTAGCCAATTTTATAATGTGCATAAGATTAAACATTAGGCATGACAAATATGCTTTCCCAAACAGGAAAGTAGATAAACACTTCCACTGAATTCCCTCGCAAAATATTTGAGAATAGAATAAAAAAAAATCTAAAGTAAATGATAGGCTTTTGTGGATTCTGCAAGGTCATTTCCTTAGGACTATATATGAAATAGATAGATTAGATAGATAGATAGATAGATAGATAGATAGATAGATAGATAGATAGATAGATAGATAGATAGATAGATAGATAGATAGGTAGGTAGGTAGGTAGGTAGGTAGGTAGGTAGGTAGGTAGGTAGGTAGGTAGGTAGGTAGGTAGGTAGGTAGGTAGGTAGGTAGATAGATAGATAGATAGTCCTTGACTTACAACCTACCCAAAAAAAGGTAACTTATGAGTTCTAATGGTCTCCTTTACAGTTATGTGACTGAACATCGGGTGCTCAGCAAGATGCCCACATTTATAGCTGTTTGCAGCATCCTGCAGTCAAGTGACTATTTTATGATAGTTTTGCTGAAAACTGGCATTTACTTCTGGATTTTTGGCAAAACCACAATGATAGCAAATCAATGATTCACTTCACAACCATGGCATTTGCTTAACAATAGCCACAAAAAAACCAATGTAAAATAGGATTGGTCACATGACTGACCTATTTTACAATCATTATGACATACAACTGTAATGAGCAGGCTCCATTACGCTCATATGTCGAGCTTTCTCTCTCTCTCTCTCTTTGTATGAAATTCTCGGAGACTGCCTAGACATGGCCCTGCAGGTTTCTTGGCAAGATTTTCCAGAAGTGCCAATGCCATTGCCATTGCCTCCTTCCTAAGGTTGAGAGAAAATGACTGGCCCATGATCACCTAGTCCTAGCTGCTTTGTGTTCAATGCAGAAATACATGGGGGAGTAAAAACCAACAACGTCAAAATGAGATTTACATTATTTTCCAAAGTTCTAACAGCAGTTCTGTAATCTTAGTGGGTCTTGGAGTGACAGATATTCTTCCACCTAAATTTGTACAAGAAGAAAATGGACCTCACCCATGGTAGTGAATACAGCTGATGCTCTGGTTAGTAGTTTGAGCAGAAGAGTCTACAGGATCATAATTCATGCTGAAGCTTTTCTACTGCTTGCAGTGTGAACACAGCTCTGTGTATTAATGCCACTCCTGCATCATATACTTGAGAAAGATATTAGGTTAAAGTAAAAATCCTCTCAAGACAATCTGACCTGAACTCCTGGAACAAACTTGTTGATAAGTGAATTTTATTGTTATCTGAGCCTATTTTAAGAGCATGGAAGGCATTGGTTTTTCTTTGTGTCTGCTTATATATGAACCCAATCCAATTTCATATTATTAAAAATCAGATATGGGCTACTTTAAACATGCTTACTATACACTATTTTCCTCATCCTGTGGTATTAAATGTCATTCTTATTTGTGGGAACCAGCATTTTGAAATCCCTTCCTGCTGCCTTAGAATACTATTAAAAAGGGTTCCTTGAATAATTTATTTATATTCTAAATACAGCTATGCCCATCAGGTTTCCAGATTTTTAAAGCAGCATACCCTACAAAACCTTTATTCGTTATTTCCGAAATCCATTAACTGAAGAGATAAATTAAATCCGAATTGATAATGTTAAATATTGCTGTGCTGGGTTGTGTATGCTCTGTTTCCTTTTTCTGTTGTTCAAGATTGCTACAATGAGTTTGTGCTCATCTAAATAAAGTTCTGGTGCAGCTTCTCTTTTGGGAGGTTGGATTATTGCTTTGGAAGTGGAGTGCTGGATTAGCGTGATTTCAACTTTTATCCCAGATTACTTATCCTTAGATAATGTATGTTAAAATTATTGCCTCTAGAAGTAACAAGCTACTCAAGTCTAGAGACTGTCCTACAGATCCATTGATGTAATCCATGTAGACAAGTATTGCTCGACTTGGGACTACAATGGAGCCTAAAATTTCCATTGCCAAGCAAGGCAGTTGTTAAGTGAGTTTTGCCCCGTTTTATGATCTTTCTTGCCACAGTTGTTAAGTGAATCACTGCACTTGTTAAGTTAGTACCGGCAACACAATTGTTAAGTGAATCTGCCTTCCCCATTGACCTTGCTTGTCAGAAAGTCATCCTTAATGGAACTGCATATACATGGAGGGAAGTATGCAGTGGGGTACTATCTTAGGCCCAGTAATCTTCAATATCTTCATCAATTATTTAGACAAAAGGGATAGACGGGGAACTCATCAAATTTACAGATGACACCAAACTGGCAGGAATAGCCAACATCCCAGAAGATAAGCTTAAGATTCGAAAGGATATTGACAGACTTGAACACTGAGCCCCGTCTAACAAAATGAAATTCAATGGTGAGAAAAGTAAGGTTCTACATTTAGGCAAGAAAAATCAAATGCACAGGTAGAGAATAGGTGGTACCTGGGTCAATAATAGTAACTTTGAGGGGGATCTTGGAGTCCTAGTGACAGTCACTTAAATATGAGCCAGCAGTGTGCTGCAGCTGCCAAAAAAGCCAACACAGTGCTAGGCTGCATTAACAGAGGGGTAGAATCAAGATCATGTGAAGTGTTGATGCCGTTTTATAATGCCTTACTAAGACCACACTTGGAATATTGCATCCCGTTTGGGTCACCACAATATAAAAAAGATGTTGAGACTCTAGAAACAGTGCAGAGAAGAAGAACAAAGATGATTAGGGGTCTAGAGGCTAAAACATACAAAGAATGGTTGCAGGAATTGGGTATGTCTAGTTTGAAGAAAAGAAGGACTGGGGTGACATGATAGCAGTGTTCTAACGTCTGAGGGATTGCCATAAAGAAGAAGGGATCAACCTATTCTCTAAAGCACCTGAAGACAGGATAAGAAGCAATGGATGGAAAATAATCAAGGAGAGAACCAACTTAGAACTAAGGAGAAATTTCCTGACAGTTAGAATGACTTGCCTTCAGAAGTTATGGGTGCTCCAACATTGGAGGTTTTTAAGAAGAGGTTGGACAGCCATTTATCTGAAATGGTATAGGCTTCCTGCTTAAGCAAGGGGCTGGACTAGATGACCTCCAAAGTCCCTTCCAACTTAGTTATTCTGTTCAGTCGCAAAAGGTGATTTAATGACCCGAGGACACTGCAATCATAATAAATACATGCCAGTTGCCAAGCACCCAAATTTTAATCATGTGACCTTGGGGATGCAGCAATTGTCATGTGTGAAAAATGGTCATGTCACTTTTTTCAGTGCCGTTGTAACTTTGAACAGTCACTAAACAAGAGGTTGTAAGTCAAGGATTACCTATATTAGGGCCTCATACATCTTCCAGAACTTCTGCTGAGATGCTGATGGACAACAAACGCAGGTCACAAGATTAGTCTTCAGAATTGCTTTGCAGCATGACAGCCATGTTTTCTCAAGGGCCACATAAGGCCACCCGGGACATCTGATGTGGCATTCAAGACATTGATTCAGTACAACCATAATTGGCTCCTGTGAGGCATTACTGCATTGTAGTTATCCCTATGAAAATTACTAAAGATTAGTTTGAGAACTAACCACTGCTCCATGATATAAATATCAAGTAGTTGTCTTGTTTCTAAAAGTGGGTAGCTCCAGCTTTTTGAAGAAATATAATAAGGGGTAAGCCACCTTTAAAGAAAAAAAAACTATGGGCTTTTTACTTCAGAATGAAAAACTTGAATGCTTTGAGACGCATCTCCTATGCTGCCAGAGAATGCTTGCCAGAAGCAATCATATGGAGAAAGAAACATTACAATTATTTCTCCACCCAATGGGCCGATTTTTAAAGATAATGAGACACTAGAACTGAAACATACAATCCTGTAAATATGTAGTTCCTATAGACCTCAGTCAAACAGTGGAGAAAATGATGATAGAGAGGCAATTCCTAGCATCCAGCTGAATCAAAATTTCTCAAGCAACTATATCTATTTATAAAGAACTCTCATCTCTGCAGAACTACAATTCCCAAGCTTCAGTTTTCAAATTTGCTCAAAGCCAGCAGGGAGGTTTCATGTTGCTTCATGCATCAGCAGTGCAAGGTATAATGGCTAAGCAAAGAAGCTTAAAATACAGTATAAAGTTTTATAGATTTAAATATGCTTTTGAAATATCCAGTTAGTCACTTAAGTTTTAAAGAATTCTACTGCCCTTTAATAAGATGCTAAAAGCAATGTACACCACAATGCTCTTGCGGCTATATATGTACTTTTAATAACTAAGAAATCATAGTTTCCTCTCCTGTCAAAATGCAGGTTTACAGACTCTTTGGATCTAACTCCTTCAACTGCTATTAACATAAATCATACTGCTGAACTATGGATGCTTCTAAACGGACAGCTTTATGCCTATTCCAAAGACTAAAGATATACAGCTATTCTGAGATTCTCTTGTAATCTGTAAATTGTCCCATAATTTCTTCAAACTGAAACTGTCTGGATGTTCCCATCACCTTCTCTGAACACGGGAGAGCAACTGCTGGCAACAGCGATCAAAAAGGTTATGCAACAGAAAAACTATCAAAATATAAACTGAACATGGCATAAAATAGAAATGAAGACGCACCAGAACTGGGGAAAAAAATCACATTTGGATAAATGTTAATGAGATTAATGAGATTTTTCATGTTCTATTACACTGCTTACTACTGGTTATTACTGATGGTCCACCTGATAAAGTCTTCAGTGTGTGTGAACCAAAAACCATTCAAGAGTACTATTTTAATCTATATTTGATTAACATTTTGCAACATGCAGCCTGACATAAGATTTTTTTTTCCTTATACTACAGTTCATACATTTCAAGGCTTAAGGGGGAAAAAAGCAGATAAAAATTTACACTACAAAAATAGTGTATGTCTGGAATCAAAAATGTTCTCTCATGTTGCAACTATTAGACAGGAGATACAAGTGGCAATGTGCAAAACTTGAAGTTAAATGCCTTTCTTTGTTGACAAACTTATGTATGGTATAACTTTTCTTGATGAGGATAAGAAGATAGAATAAAAACAGATTTCTGGCTTGGTGACTTAATTTTCACAATCTATCAAAGGAGCTTGTAGCTTCATTAACACAACTCATTTTTCCCTTGCAGAGAATGGCTGGGTTCCAACCACTTACTTATATAATCGCATTTTACTTTTTATATGCAAAATCAGCAGCATTGCAATTTATTCATTTAGTTACTGATGTCTGAAAGGTACATACAATATTCAGGCAGAGTATTGCTATGAGTACTGTACTTACGCGCCCTTTGAGCTAGTAATTATCCAATTAGAGCTTCATAAAAGCAAAGCATCCCCCCCTCCTCCAACCACCCGCCTGGGAGGGGAAATACTTACATTAGCCTGCAGACCTAATATTATTTTAAACAAGAACTTCAACCGTCTATTATTAGGAGCCACCTAGAGTTGGTTAGAAGATGGGCATCTCTATTAAGTTAGATGATAGATAGATGATAGATAGATAGATAGATAGATAGATAGATAGATAGATAGATAGATAGATAGATAGATAGATAGATAGATAGATAGATAGATAGATAGATAGATAGATAGATAGATAGATAGATAGATAGATAGATAGATAGAGTCTATTATCTGTTATATTCTAAAAAGCACACACATTCTATAATCCACTTTGTATTCAGTGACCCACTTATATACTGTACAGAGAAACATACACATGAAATAAGGGAAGTTGATCCTAGGATAATAATATCAGTTTGGGACCAAAAGTATATTAGGGAGGAAAATAAAGCAAAGGGAACGAAAAAGCTGTTGGGAGATATAATGTAAACATTTGAAGGATCTGGGGGGGGGGGGTTGAACCAACTGCAGGGTGTGAATACAGGAGAATGTAAAATTTTAAAAAGTTACACATTTTTTTCAGGACATCAGGGGTTGTTTTATTTATTACAGGTAGTCTTCAAATTACATCTATACTGGAGATTACCCATTATGGTCAGAAGTCACGACAGTCAGAAACTGTGCTGAAAACCAAAATGTGGTCACTTGACTGCAGGATATGGCAAATGGCCCTAAATACAGCTGCACTGCCAAGCGCCCAAAATTCACTATATGATCATGATGGGTGAGCGATTATCAGAACTTTGAATCTGGGTTGTAACCCCAAAGTAGGTCTGTTTAACTTTGGAAGCTAAGCAACTAGTTATAAGTCGAAGACTATCTGTAATTAATTGTTTTAATGTGTAAACAAAGCTAATATTACAAGCCATTTGGATAAATCTCTCTTTTTTCAAAAGCTATCAGACATTCCTTTACTTTCCAAAAGGACCCCCGTTACTGCTCTAAAAAAAATATTTTTGAAGAGTACAGGTTTTCTTCTTGAGCTCCTTGTATGCTATAGCTGCCTGGCAAATATATCATTTTAAGTTTTTAAGGGATCTGACCTCTAGATTTTTATACGTATCTTTAATTTTGCATCAATGAATCTTTTGCATATAATTGAATTCTTGAGATTTGTCCTTAAATTTTTATTATAATTGCAAACGCTAGGTTAATAGGAAATTACTTTGTGTATTTTTTTTAAAAAAAATAATTGTCTGAAGGAACACCTAGTTCTTAGAAATAGTAGATGAAACACAGATTTTCCCTGCATTTATCCTCAATTCCGTCAGCTTTTGTGCATATTCAGTATCCACGGTATATTTCATTCATTAACCTATTGTTTATATTTAAAAAATTAATGCACTCTTAATTTGAATGGATGTGGAGGCAATTCATTGATCTCTAATGAACTGAGAACTGGTCTTGGCTACTTTCAGCCTCTTTTCTGATTATTTTATCTACATTGTAGATAATGGGTTTGTTTAGTTCCGCCATTTTTACTAAAGACACAGCCAATTTTGTGACGCTGCTCTTTTTTTAGAGCCAAGAGTGCAGAATGTATTGAGTAAGGATCAATTATTGTGATGGATGTACCTTATTATATCCCATATCTTCTCCTACCAACTGCATCTGGTATCTTCAACAAGTAGTGCTAGTTATTCCCTGCTGATTTGATAAGGAAAGAACCATTTCTGTTCAGAAGTATTGTTAAGCTCTTGAGAAGTTTTCTTTCTGTTCACATTCAGGGTTTGTTCTGGAAGACATATCCTTTCTTCATAAAAAAACAAAACAAAACATCATGTGCCCCCAACTTTGCCAAATGCCTCCCCATCCTTCACAGATGTTTGTAGGGGATTCACCTCAACATAAGCGTTTCATCTCGTAGAGATGGGTTGCTTTGCCTCAAAAAAATGTTGGAAAATCCATCTTGCTTTTGTGGACGCAGAACACATATGCAGAACCCAGGCACTTCACTGGTGGGGAGCAGGGTGCCACTCTCATTGGTTTGAAGGTGTGTGTATGTGGGGGGGGAGGAATTCATTCAAATACCTAATCGAGCAAAACAGGTTTTCAAAGATTTGCACAGCTTTAATGGAGATATCTCTATTGAACAACAGCAACAAGGCACAATAATAGTAGCTTTGGCTCCTAATCCCTAAAACAGGGGTCTTCAAACTTGGCAACTTTAAGACTTGTGGACTTCAATTCCCAGAATTCCTCAGCCAGCCCTGGCTGGCTGAGGAATTCTGGGAGTTGAAGTCCACAAGTCTTAAAGTTGCCAAGTTTGAAGACCCTTGACCTAAAAGAATGTTTCTATATAGGAAGATTTGATAACTTACCACTAACATTTGAAATCCTTAGACCAATGAACATCCTTTAGAATAATTCCATCTGTCCATCCAGTCTACATTAGAATATAAGAATGGCCCTACTGGATCAGACCCCTGGCCCATTTATCCAGCAGTCTGTTCTTATAGCGGCCAACCAATTGCACAAGGAAGCCTAATAGTCTCCCAGGAGATGGCCTTCAGAGGCAGTCACATTCCCATCACATTCCCATCAATAATAACCATTGATCCCCCAAATTTCCATGAATTGGTCAATCTCTTTTTTTTTTTTAAACTAATTGAACTAGTAGCCAGCACATGTCAAAGCTGGATTAAATATTATGTAAGGACAAACAAAAGGAAGTATTTTTTTTATATTCTTCCAGGATTCAATTTCATTGCGCCGCCTCTGGTTTTAGTATTTTGGGAAGGGAGAAACAGCTTCTCCTTGTCCACTTTATTAACCTCAGTCTCATCCCTTTCATTCGCCCCCAAATGTCACAACCACTCCTTATAGGAAAGCTGCTCCACCCCCTTGATCATCTTAGTTTCCCTCTTCTGAACTCTCTCTAGCTCCATGATACCCTTTTAATAATAATAATAATAATAAAGTTGGAAGGGACCTTGGAGGTCATCGAGTCCAACCCCCTGCTCAGGCAGGAAACCCTACACCATTTCAGACAAATGGCTGTCCAGTCTCTTCTTAAAAACTTCCAGTGTTGGAGCATTCACCGCTTCTGCAGGCAGGTTGTTCCACTGATTAATTGTTCTAACTGTCAGGAAGTTTCTCCTCAGTTCCAGGTTGCTTCTCTCCTTGACTAGTTTCCATCCATTGCTTCTTGTCCTGCCCTCAGGCGCCTTGGAGAATAGCTTGACTCCCTCTTCTTTGTGGCAACCCCTGAGATATTGGAATACTGCTATCATGTCACCCCTAGTCCTTCTTTTCATTAAACTAGACATACCCAATTCCAGCAACCGTTCCTTATATGTTTTAGCTTCCAGTCCCCTAATCATCTTTGTTGCTCTTCTCTGTACTCTTTCTAGAGTCTCAACATCTTTTTTACATCGTGGTGACCAAAACTGGATGCAGTATTCCAAGTGTGGCCTTACCAAGGCATTGTAAAGTGGTATTAATACTTCACGTGATCTTGATTCTATCCCTCTGTTAATGCAGCCCAGCACTGTGTTGGCTTTTGAAGGTGTGGTAACAGGAACAGGGAATATTATTTAGATACAGTCTCACCATTGATGGGTATCCTCACATTTATATTCTTATTTTCAATACAATTTCTTATTCTCCCTAACATGTTTTTTGGCCTTTTTTACAATAAATTCACACTGGGTTGACACCTTCATTGAACTATTTACCATTAGATCTCTTTCTTCATTTTTCACTGTTAATCTCTGATCCTATTGATTTTCATGAGTAGACAGGATTTTTGGCACCAATATGCAATCCTTTAGAGTTGCTTATGTTGAATGGTATCTGCCATTTTGAGGCCCATATCTACATCACGACTTTAAAATTGTGCTTTCATCAAATTCTTTGTATGTATATTCAGTTGTTTTGCAACTCGTCTTTACTGTACATATAACATGGATGCACACATGAACTGAAGTTTGGAAGGCAAAATCTCACATTTCCCTTTCCCAAGAAAGTGAGTCTGAAATATTCAAGTGGCATTATCTCATCAGGCAAATGGATTACACACATGCTTGGAAAAAGGCAACAAATAAGCCCTGCCTGCAGGCAACTCACATTCTTAATCTGGGTAATACAGTTATGGTTCAAACAAGAATTTACACACTGCTCAAGTTATTTGAAAGACATAATTGCTTTCTCAGTAATCCAAATTGCTTGCAGGCATAGAACATTTTGTCTGAGAATAGGTCCTTATTTGGATTTTTGTTTATGCTCTAGTCCAGGGCTTTTCAACCTTTTCACTCACTGTACCACTTTTAGGATATGGCAACATCCGAGTACCACCAGTCGCCTAGCAAGGTGTCAAAAACTTGATGACCCCCAAAAAAAGGAAAAAAGTGATAAAGTACAGGTAGTCTTACAACAGTTCGTTTAGTGACTGTTCAAAGTTACAATGGCACTGAAAAAAGTGCTCCCCAAGCCACAGCCGAGCAAGACACCTGCCTGCCCGCCCGGCTGCGCTCTTCCTCCTGTCCGAGGTTTTCATTGTTGTGAACATTTCTGTTGAGGATTGGCAGCGGGGGTGGGGTGGGGGGTGTTTGGTTTTTATTCCCCCCGTCTGCTGGGTGGTTGCAGCAGGTTTTGGTCATTTCACATGATCCTGGGACACTGTGACCGTCATAAATATGAATCAGTTGCCAAGCATCTGAATGTAAATCACAAGACCCTGGAGATGCTGCAACATTCCAGCTGATCGGCACTTCTTCTGGGCTCAGCAGAAGCGCCAGGATCAGTGCTGCTTTCCAGCTGATTGGTGCTTCTTCAGGGCTCAGCTGGAGCCTGGCGCTTCCACTGAGCCCTGACAGCCCTGAAGAAGCGCCAATCAGCTGGAAAGCGGCACTGATCCACTGAGCCCTGACAGCCTTGCAGCTCCAGCCATCTCTCGCTCAGGCTTGTGCGGTGCTGCCACCGGTTCAGCTCATTCCCCTCCCCCGCTACCACTTTTCTAGGATGGTCGCGTACCACCTGCCAGGTGCCAATGTACCACAGGTGGTACCCGTACAACTGGTTGAAAAGCCCTGCTCTAGTCCACTTGAGAAACCAGGTTCATCCTCTTGAGATCCTCCTGGCTATGAGTAAATATGCTTTTGTCCACTTTAAACTAGCAGACCCATTTCTAGAGCTGTGCCCTAATCACATTATCACTGCATCACTGAAATCTTCTTTACACTGGATTGTCTTTCTGAACATTTTAAGAAATTTGTTTGATACAATTCAGTACTAGCAACGTTTCTGACACAGGTCAGTTCTTGGAAGGCTGTGAGTCTACTTTTTGTAAATTTTTCACCAGCTTCTAGTTCATTTGTGATCTCATCTTTTTTACCATAAATCTTAAATGAACTAAGACCAAGAAAATCTCCTATATGAAACTACTAAATCTATTGCAGAGGGAATTCTTATTGCGAACGAAGGTGAATATACGTGTCCCGGGATAATATTGCAGGATCCATTTTAGGTCGGCCACTGACAATTTTTATTATTTGTCAACATATGGTTTGTATTTGGTTAGGATACAGGATGGAATTTTCTCTTTAAGACCTCAACCAGAATACCTGTCCATCATGCCAGCACAATCCCAGAAGGATATCCCAAATTGAGAAGGCTTACCTAATCTGTGAAAACCCTTTCACTAGGCTAGGAGGCTTGTGTTACCTTCTCCACGATGTTCTGCAATTGGCTCACAATGGCTTGTTTCAAGCAGAAAAATGCGATGGCAAATTGCTGATCTATTAATTTTCTGCTGCATTCCATTTTTCCCATTTACCTTGTGATTTTAGAGTGCACTTGTCTTATTTGAACTGTAGCTGTAAGTCACCTTGAGTATTTTAATAGAAAAGGAAGATCATGTTTACAGAAAAATAAATGAACCATTTTGGTGGTTTATTGTTCTCAAATCTTTTGCTCCCAAGATTCAAGCAAAGTAATATACATTACACATCATATTTGAATAGAGCTATAATGAGGGTATCACCAAAGATGGCAACACTGAGTCAACCACAGTTGAGTTCTAAGATAGCTAACCAGGGTCAGACTTGATTAGCACTTGGATGTCCGTACACTACAGTAGGAAATCCCAGGACAGCAGATTAGATTGGGAAGTTATAAAAAAGCTCCCAAAAGAAGACAGTGGCAAACCAATTTCTTACTGCGCTGAGAAAATGACATGGATTATCCCTGTAATCACCAGGAATCAAGTTCAATTTGGGGTAGTCTCTGTTTATAATAGCAGCATGTTAGGATTTGGTGTCTCTTGCTCTCTGCCAATAATATAGAAAAAATAAAATCCAAGTTCTCTTTCATACGGACTGTAAGTAGTTCATTTCTGTTCATTCTATTCCTGAATGAGAATTCCTGAATGAACAAATCTCCTCGGAACGTCAACTGTATTGTCTTTATCTTAAGCAACAGAACTTAAGCACAACAGTGAGTCAAGAAGTACAGGTAGTTCTCAACTTACGACCAAAATTGAGCCCAAAATTTTGGTTGCTAACTGAGACACTTGTTAAGTGAGTTTTGCACCATTTTATGACCTTTCTCACCAAAGTTGTTAAGTGAATCACTGCAGTTGTCAAGTTAATAACATGGCTGTTAAGTGAATCTGGCTTCCCCATTGATTTTGCTTGGCAGAAGGTCACAAAAGGTGACCCCCACATGACCCTGGAACACTGCTACCATCAAAAATATGAGTCATTTGCCAAGTGTCCGAATTTTGATCATGTGACCATGGGGATGCTGCAATAGTTGTGTGAAAAACAGTCGTAAGTCACTATTTTCAGTGCTGTTGTAACTTCGAATGGTCACTAAATGAACTGTTGTAAGGACTACTTTTAATACATTTTGAGCCCTTTCTCACTCTTCATTCTCATTCCCAATGTTTAGTTATAGCAAGCTGAACAAGACCAAGCAATAAGATGTTACCGGGATGAGGGCATTGAACAGGAAAGGTAATAGATCAAACATGTGTTTCTTCTTGTTTTCCCCCTCCCACTCCTAGGACAGTGACAGTCTATCACCTTTTCCCTAAATAAAAAGACTAGGCAAGAGTGAGAACAAGCAGTGAGGAAAGATATTACCCTTTCATTGCCGGCCAGTATTGATTTATCCCTGGTGGAGGGATACCGGCATTCATACATTCTCCATGCAAGAGAGGATACACCAGGGGTGTCAAACTCAATTTCATTGAGGGCCGCATCAGCATTGCGGTTGCCCTCGGGGGGGGGGCGGGGGTGTGTGGCCAGGGTGGGTGCGGCCTACTGGGTGTGCGTGGATGGAGTGGGTGTGGCCTACTGGGTGGACATGGCCAGCTCTACATCGTTCGTGTCAAGGGGGCCTGTGGGGGCCTGGGCAGGAGTGGGACAGATCTGAGGGTCTCTGGCAGAAGACGGTGGGACCAGGGCAAGTGCCAAGGCATGGTCCACTGGAGGAGCCTCCCCAGCATGCACCCAGGGGGCGGGGCCGACGCGGCAGGGGCTGGTTCCTCACTGTTTCCAGATGGCCTTGTGGAGCTAAGACTGAATGCATTTCAGCATAGATGGCCACTACAAAATTGTACATTGGCTCCCGGCCGGCCTGGGCCAGGGCCAAGGCAGTGGGGGCCATTCCCTCACTGTTTCCAGGATGGCTTTGAGGGCCACATGAAACCACTTCACGGGCCGCATCCGGCCCCCGGGCCTTGTGTTTGACATGTCTGGGATACACCCTAAAAATGGGTTGGGGGAGGAGGGGAAAAAGATTGAGTTGGCTCTTTTCTCCACCCATGTTATTCTTTTGATCAAAGTCTACAATATT
The DNA here is from genome assembly GCA_023970755.1 of Azemiops feae. NCBI lineage: Eukaryota > Metazoa > Chordata > Lepidosauria > Squamata > Viperidae > Azemiops > Azemiops feae. The sequence continues at coordinate 3,470,674 of JALGBA010004278.1, read as the reverse complement.
AAGGATAGGCTTCCAACATGTCTATTCTCTGATGTATTTTATTTTTAGTCTTCAACAGGAATGCCATCTTATATGTGGTCACAGCTGCAGGTTCCACACGTAAATGTCAGCTGTCAACAGACTCCAGAGAACTATTGGCAGTGTGTTAATTCAAGAAATCTTTAGAAAGAAAACTAAAAATGGAGCTCTTAGGACTAAACATTAGTTGGGTGTTGAAATGACTCAACAAGCCAAAATGTGGCTCATTGGTGAACACGTCCACTGGTGAGCGTCTCCTTTCAAGCATGAAAGCTAAAAAGCAGTTGCCCAGTTTGTTTTAACTTACTTTGTCATCTTCACAGTAGTTCTGCAGCACCTAACCAGAAAATGATCTACCACCAGCCACAGGCATCTTTCCTGAATTGTTCTGAAAAGGTAATTTAAATGTCCACAGGCACGGAAGTGAGCTCTACCACACAAATCAGTGAAGAAAAAGTAAGGTGCGCAAATAACTGGAAGAGGGCATCTGTCCATAGCCCATTCCAGTTTCCAACTGAAGAAGTTAGCAGAAAAGGGAAGTATTCCTATTCTTTTCTAATCCTGTTCTTATTTAGCATGACATGTTAAACTAATAGCCTTGTTCATAAAAAGCATTGCCCATCTTGCAGAAGAATGGAAGGACCTGCGAGACAGCAGGGTATGACAGTCATACAACATGGTTCACACTAAATATTAGTGGTTCATAGTAATCCCACAAGCTCAGGTTGTCCAAGTTGCTTAAACGAGTTACTTACACACCTAGCAGCTACGTTTACTAAAAGCTAACTTGGTTAGTTTTTCTCTAGCAAGAAAAAAAAACAGGTCATTTGGTTAGACTAAGGTTCAATGTACTCTACAAACACAGTACACTGGTTGATTCAGTAGTCACATTATTTATGTTGGGTGAATGCAGCCTATGATGTCGTCCAGCTATATTAAATTTTGAATGAAGACTGAATGAAATACAGATTATAATATCCCATAATATTATCCAGTATTTTTATTTCCTTACTGCACTGTAGGTTAGATAGAAAGAATAATGCGTAACAACCCTCCAACATCATTCGCTATTTTATTCCAATGTTATTCTCTATCCTACCTCTATTGTAGACTGGGTGGTTGTGCTAAGACACAGCTTACAGGAACCTTGCAACATAATCCATTGTTAATTAAATCCTTTGTTCTTGTTCGGTTGCAACAAAGCCCCATCTCAGACTAAATTAACCTCTACTGACTTGAAACAGCGTAACTGCACTTCTCAATCTTCAAAAACATAGTTAAAAGTTTTGCAGTTAAAAGAGGATTCCTCTCAGAGCAGAAATCCTTATATTTTGATATACGCTTTCCCAATGGAAAAAAACATAGGTCAGACAAATCCGGAGTGGTTTGTCTGACACATATGCCAGGCATGGTGGTAAGACAGCCCAGAGCAGCTGGCTGTGGTGAAGGGATGATACCAACAGGCAGGGAAAGCACAGAGCAGCTACCAAAGTGGAAGACAGCATGACCTCATCTGACATCCACAAGTCAGATAGTCCAGTCTGACATATGGGGTTGGACCTACTGTCTCCCCTGTTGCAGATAATTAATTTCTAGGTTTCTCAACTTAAGCAACTTTAAAATGTGTGGACTTCCAACTCCCAGAATTCTCCAGAGAGCTATGCTGCCTGGGGAATTCTGGGACTTGAAGTCCACATATCTTACAGTGGCCAAGGTTGAAAAACACTGCCCTAGTGCTATCAAAACAGATATGGAGCTATACCAGCTTTCCCTCCTTAATGAACTTTCTGGTAAGCAAAAAGATAGAAGGGGGATGGGAAAATATGGGAGATTTTGTAAATGCACCAGTTTCTTAAAAATTCCTTTGCCCAATTGTTCCTCCGGTTTTAAAGAAAGGTCTGCTTTCAAAATATTGGCTTTGTAGTAAATTGATAGTTTCTTAGGAAACTGACTTTGGTATTATAGGCTATCATGGCTACTTCTAAAGGAGCAGACTTCATTTATTTATTGCCACTACTTGAGGCAGTGAAAGATTTAAAAATGGCAAAATGTTTATGGAAACCAATGCCGTCATTGTGTAATTTTGTTGATTAACATTTTTTTAAAAAATCAAACCCCACTAGAATACATTGAGAACCAGAAGAAGCTGAATACTATCCCTTCAGATGCACTTTTAAAAGAACCTCATAAAATGCTATTTGCTAATCTAGGGAGCATTGTATTTCCTTTGGCTCTAGGGACAGCTAATAATCTTTTACTAATGTCAGTGTTTGCTTTCACTAGCGCACACATTGAAATGTCACTTTTCACTCAACGGGAAGATCCTTGGTGCAGAGGAAAATAAATCAGGTCCTCATTTAACTTCTCTATTCACAAGCCTCAACAGATTCCGGCTCAAGCTTTAAATACACTGGGGGGGGGGAGGAGAGAAGATTGCAGAAGGTTCATCCCTAAAGTTCTTTCCACCTTAGGTAGCTTTATTTAATCAGAAAAACCCAACCGAGATTAATAAAACCTATTTTCATCCTAAAACTGCAGTTTAGCATCCCAGATGGAGGGAATTTAGCAGTCAGAAAGACGAACAGACATGGCATCTATAATTACAAAAACTGTGCAGTATTATATGTCACTAGGAATTTTAAACCCAGGAAGGCAGGAAAAGGACACCTCCTCCTTCTGGCTCAAATAAATCAGAGCTTCACTGCCTTGCCTTAAGGACCTCAGCTAAACTGATGTAGGCAGAAACACAGAGTATGACATGTATCACACGGTACATAAAGCACACACCGCATGCATGAACGTTAAGCTTCCCCCCCCCCCAAACTGTATACATACGGTCTAGTTATTTTCAAGAAACAACAAAGGTAACTATCACTGTGTGCAAAATAAGACCCCTTCGTTGATGCACCGATTGCCCTGGCAAATAAAAGGAGAGGAAGCAGGAAAAGACGGGAAAGAAGGGAGAGGGAACACCAGGAATGTCATTTGGAGGTGGCAGCGCTTAGGGACACTCACGCCCGCTCCCAATAAGGCAAACTACATTCCCCCCACCCACCAACCCTCGTCCTTTTCAAACTGTTAGGAAAGGACCTCCTCGCTAGCGGATGGGTGGTTCCCTCTCTACTCCGGAACGTCTGAACGGCAAAAACACGAGTAGAAAAGCGAGAGACTTAATCCCGCGAGGAAGGAGTCGCGAGGGTGAGCTCAAGCTTCCCGGCGAGGTGGCCGAGAGCAGCGCAGCCTCCCCTCCAGCTGCACAAGGCAGGCAGCGAGAGCCCAGTCCGCGGCTCCCGCTTTCCAGCGGCTCAGCTCCCCCGAAGGGGAGCTGGACCGCCAGGGGTGTGGCGCGCTTGCCTCGGCGCCTCGACGGCTCGGGGCGTCCACGGTTCGGACGCGCCTGCAGGGCGAGATCGGGCTGCGAAGGGGCGCGACAACGACGGTTACCTCGCAGCCGTACAGCTGCCCGAGCTGCTCCACGATCCACTCCTCCAGCACTAGCCTTTTGCGCAGCTCTTTCCGATCGTACTTGACCGTCACTTTGCCCTGCTGGTGGCGCCGCTGCTGCTGCTGCTGGACTTGGACCACGGCGGCGGGGGCGACCGAATCTTCCCGGGAGGCGCTTCCCCCGCGCGGGCTCTGAAAGAAAACCCGGGTCCCTCCGCCGGTGCCTCCCCCGGCGGCGGCGGCGGCGGGGCCCGGTTCGCTACCTCCGGTAACCACCGACATGTTCCAGCTCAGCCTCGTTGGCAGATCCGTTCCTCCGGGCGTTCGGGGCTTCGGGGAGCGCCGCCGGAGCTAGCGGTATGGCTGCCGACGAAGATGACCTCCTCAGGCCACGCCGCCGCCGCCGCTGCCGCCGTGCGGGAGCGCTCGCCTCGCCTACACCTGCGGCTCGTAGCCTCTCACGGCACTGCTCGCTCCTCCGCCGCCGGTTCGGCAGGAGGAAGGCGGGGTGTCCAGCAGACTGAAAACGGGGCGGGGACAGCGCCTTAAAGACACCGCGAGCGCCTCGCTACGCCAGACATTTGCCCCTTCTGGGTCCTTCGGGGCCGCTCCGGGCCTTTCCCTCGACGGGTCGCCTGCCCCTTTAAGGCGATTGCAGAGCTACTACTTTGGGGCCGACTTAGAGCTGCTGGGGGTCTGGGCTGAAATGCGCTCGGTAGAGCTTTGCCCTCCTGTTCACGCAGCTCTTTGAAGGACAAAAGTCATACGGGGGGGGGGGAGGAACATCCCCGTCCCGACTGATCTTTTTCTCTGATACTAACATAATTTTGGTTCCGCCAAATGTTTGTGTGGGACTTCAAAAGTCTCTTGCGTGGGTCAAGTCATCTGGAAGAGACAACAAAAGCCGTGAACATATTTGTACAGCTGTGTTAACAGGCTGTGATTTGCTTATTTGTGGCTTGTAAATCAAGATGGGCAATTAAATCTCACATTTAGCTATATGTGTGAGCAAAGACAGTTTGGGCTTACCGAAATCATTAGGAGTAAGCAAACTGGGTTTTTACAGGGGTGATGGAAATCTGTTTCCATGAATAACCATTGTTGGCTTAGCTGTGATTAGTTGAAAAAAATTGCATTCATACAAATTCATGCATAACTAAAGAATAAGACTGTGGAATCTGTGAATTCAGGATTAAAGTGGTATGATTCTTCTGCAAGCAGTTATGTTTGGTCAATCTTAGCCACCCAGTTTTTGTTCTTGGGAATTTAAAACAATAGTAAGGAAACTAAAATGTTTGGACACTTGGATGGTCTTGCAAAAGTCTCTGTCTTTAGGAGTACATAAAACACAGCTGCTGTTGAATAATATAATCCTAAAGTTGCAGACACAATAACTGGAGCATATTAAATTCCCTTGGATTTATTTCTGTTGTTATTCTCTGAATCTCTCTGAATCCTTCTTAGTGTTATGCTCCAAATTGTACAAAATATTCAACATGGGATTTGGCTAACACAGAATGAAATGGAGCACTTTCTTCCTGTGTTTTTAAAAGTATACAAATTGTCCTTGCCTTTTTTGCAGCTACATTGCACCATTCACTCATATACTGTATGCAATTATCTACTTTTTCAAAATGTTTGTATAAGTACTATTACCAAGCCAGGTGTCCTCCATCCTATACCTGTAGATTTGATTTCTGATTCCTAAGGGAAGAAATTTGCATTTGATACCGCTAAATATCATTACGTTATCTTCAGGGAGAAAGTATTCAAGCAAGGAATATAATTATGTAATTATACAAAGTACTAGATAATTGCAATAGAAAATACCTAACTTTGATGACTGAAAAGCAAAGGCTGACGTCTTAATTAGATGCAATATTCTAAAAAGCACATTAACTAATATATATTATGGTTAAACCAAATAAAGGCTCACAAAATGTACAAGCTTTCAAAGATCTCCAGATATTTTTTTCTTAAATTATTACAAAAAGCATCTGAGGAATGTAAAGGAAAAGAATAAAAGAATTTATATTTAATTTAAATAATAAATTCTTCCTAGTCAAGTGCAAGGTAGAATGTAGGAAAGGACTAAAGAGATTCAAATTAAGGTCTCTATTAACTGTGACTGTATACAGGACTCCCTCAAAGGTAATCAGTATGAAAATATTAACAAATATCTGTAACTAGTGAGGTGGACTGAATAACCCATAAACCATCATGTATTCTAATTCATGGCTATCAAATGAACTTCGGTACCATCCTTTTCTCAACCTGCTCTTTGTAACACATCTTGTATTAAGACATCTGAAGATCATTTCTTTTTCAATTAGCCTACTTATAGCATTTAGAATAGTATTTATAAAAGGTAAAGGTTTCCCCTGTCCAGACGTGTCTGACTATAGGGGGCAGTGCTCATCTCCATTTCTTAACAGAGGGAACCAGCGTTATCCAAAGACGCTTCTGTGGCCATGTGGCCAGCAGTCAAGGAACACTGTTACCTTTCCAATGAAGTGGTACCTATTTTTCTACTCACATTTGCATGCTTTCCAACTGCTAGGTGGGCAGAAGCTGGAGCAAGTAATGGGAGCTCACCCCATAGCACAATGCCTGGGTCTTGAACCCGAGCAGTCAGCTTTTCTGCTGACACGCTCAGCCCCTCCCCCAAGAATAATACTTACATCATCATAATAATAGTACTGTCTTTAAAAACAGCATACCTGGCTACTTCTTTAGCAATACACAGCAAATACCGTATTATTCCATTTTTTCTGTTCCAGTGCTGGATCAGAAAACCAAGTTTTAAATAAAACTGTGTCTGTTACTATCTCTGATATATGATGACCTGGGGAAGGTAATCCATCATTGTTGGGAGGAGAACAGTCTAACCATATTCAGTGAAGCATACTTCAAGAATAACTATTAGAAGGGGAGAGAGACCAAGTAAAATTTGCAGCTCTCTCACATCCCTGCCTCATCTTCCATTCCCTTTGGCAGGTTCATGCATCATACGAAGCTATAATGCAGCTTATGGATGTTACGTAAACCCAGTTATGGTAGTTTGATTATAATTTATGGCACATTGTATGAAATTAGCCAGCTAGATATTTTTGAGAAACAATACTTAAAACCACAGATCAGTACAATATGTGAATGTAAGCATTCTAATATCTTAGGGTCATATCAAACCGAATGAAATTAGCACTTGCTAGCCCTTGAAACATGAGTACATAACTCTGATTCCCATTTCCTAAACAGTGATCAACACTGATTGGCTTCTTTAATCAAGTTGTATAGTAGTCCACTTGCCAGAAAGATTCTGGGTGGCTAACAAGACATTAAAAAACAGTCAATGAAATTTAAAAAATAGACGTACATTCTGGTTGTTACAACACATCATACCATTTTCCAACTTGGGCATAATTCACATCCTAAATCTGCCAGAAGGTTGGACTGGATGACCTATAAAGTGATTTCCAACTACAGGCATCCACAGAGGGACAAGGCAATGGGGATAAATGGCACATGCACAATGGCATTGTATAATGCATTATCATGCAAATGCCATAACTTACGTACTTGTGTCAGATGTTATGATGCAATGCTACTATCAACAATGATATCAAAATGACATGTCATGACATAATCGCCATACGTGTATCTTAACATCACATTCAAAGGGTGAGTTTGTTTTCTGATGTCATGGTGCATATTTTGTCACTTGGCCCCATCCCTGCCTTCAATGGGTACCTATGCACAGCTGTGGTATTTGTATGATGATACTAGCATGTAGGTATCATTTTGACATCACTGTAATTTGTTATGGATACTGCCTCTTCCAACTTACACGTTCTATAAAAAGGGCAAAAAAGCTTTCAGCCATCAAATGCCATTTTATTTCCAATGAAATAAATTGAAATGGTCAGCAATCTTGAACAATTTGCTTCAATCCCAGTAAGATGATATTTGGGGAACCCAAGTTAACATTAAGCCTCATATTGTGGACAACAACTAGATTTATTACAGAATGTTCACTGTACAAAATGGGTTTTGTGTGTGTGTGTGTGTGAGAGAGAGAGAGAGGGAGAGGGAGGGAGGGAGGGAGGGAGGGAGAGAGAGTTCATATGTTTTAAAAATCCAAATATTCTTTCAGGCTTTTATAAAGTTTTTCAGTCCACTTAAGCACTCCGTGCATTCTTTCTACAGTTTTACTCCACTACACCATGGAAGTTGTATTTCAGCATAGCTTCTGCAGGTGTCTAAATCATTGTTTCCATCTTACTGTTTTCAGTGTTTCTCAATTTCAGCAATGTTAAGATACATGGACTTCAAGTTCCAGGGTTCCGTAGCCAGCCATGGGGAATTAAAGTAGCTGAAACAGAGAGCACTGGTTTAAGTCAAAGGGTTAACACATTTGTCTTTAAAGTCAGCAAGGCTCAAGGGCAGACCAGAATCAATACTTCTGTACCAGAACCAATACGACTTTAATTGTCCATCACAGTTGTGCCGTTGTTTAAAACCTTTTTGCATTATTGATTTTTCACCTTCTCCCCATAAAAAATAACCAATTTTCACCTCCTTATAAATGAAGCAAAATCCTTTTTCTTTATAGCCATATACACAAATATGTCAGAGTTAACATGCTGTTTTGTTTTGCGGGAATGTGAAGAGAAAAAGAGCAGGGAATATAGATCACTGACGCTGATCTAGTCTCAGAAAAATGGAAGCATAAATAGATACCTTAGGTCAGAAAGTTAATCTTTGCCAGTGAAGAGCATCCAAAAGTCAGGGGGGTCTAGTAGCGCCTTTCCAGACTCACACATTTTATTAAAAAAACATGTTTTGTGAGCTGATTCTGCATTTTAATAAAGTGTGCTAGTCTGAAAAGTACTACCAGACTCTACTTTGCTAATATCATATATTCCTTTAATTCCTTCCCCTCTCTGCCCCCCCTCCCCAGGATATTCTTTTCATTGAATGAATGAAAATACTTAACTAATATATCCTAGGTCTATGTAATTGAATATATGGCAAAATAAATGTGCTTAATGTATATATTATTAAATATAAGCATAGTATTGAAGATACTCATGGTTTAATCCTATGCATCTGTCACTGAGGTCACCTCCAATGAATATGATGGGACTTAATTCTGAATTCAGTAAGACCTTCTCCCAAGCATACTTAAGCAGCACATAACTTATCAACTGCAGTCATTCACTTAACAACTGTGGTAAGAAGTCATTAAATGGGGCAAAACTCACTTAACAAATGTCTCACTTAACAACAGAAATTTTGGGCTCAATTGTGCTCATAAGTTGAGGACTACCTGTAGTTCTTTATTGCACGACCATTTCAGCTCTTGTTCCTTTTTTTGTCCTCCAAAGGCATTAAAGGAAGCATATTTGCCTTTTTTTTCATGGCTCCTGGAGCTTTCTTCTATATTATGGCTTAGCAGCTTGCAGCTCTAAGAAATAAGTTCCTGGAAATTGAAACTCTCCTTATTATTCCTTGCTTGTGGTACATTCTTTAACTGGACTTCTACAGAGGTAGCAACTGTGAAATTTTACCAATTATTGTCAGCCAGGCTAATTGTTTTAAGTACAATAAAGATTCTGGAAAAGTAATTTGAACACATGTACCTGCTTGTCTGGTTTGCAGTAATCCTCTTGTTGATGGGAGTGGAATTGTAACAGAAGCCCTTGGGTAAATTGGACATACATGCTTTAATTTATGATGTAATGCTCAGGAATCTATTTTTCAAACATATTGCCAGCTAGAGAAAAACAACTAGGAACAAAATGCAACAAAACAATCTGCATTAAAGGAAGCATGACACCATAATGAAAAGTGCAGTTTGATCTTGTCCAGTGGAATCTGGTGACTCCACTCTGTTTTTGGCAATTCCTGAAAGGGAAGCAGGGGAACTCTGTTGAAAAGCCAAGCTTACCCCTCCTTACTTAAGTGCTGGAATAAAAAAAAACCCGTTTCCTTTTGTGGCTCAAGGTTCATTGCCATCATGTTGTACCTTGGGGAGGAAAAATCTTATTTCTAATACTATACAGCAGTGATGGCGAACTTTTTAGAGACCGAGTGCCCAAACCGCAACCCAAAACCCACTTATTTATCGCAAAGTGCCAGGGCCGCATCAGCGTTGTGGTGCCCTTGGGGGGGGCAGGGAGGCACCTCTGAGTGCTGCCTCTGGCACACAAAACCCGGGGGCACAAAAATGGGCCACCGTGCAAAAATGGCCACTGCCGCACTGCGGGGTGCAGATACAAGGTGCTGCACCACGTAAGAACGGGGCAGGGCTAGTGAATATCACGGAGGCACTAGCCCTGCCCCATTTGCAGCGTGTCCATGCCCGCGGCCCTGTGCGCGCATGTATGCATGTAAAATGTTTCCCCCTCCCTTTTCTTCCAGTCCACCAATCAACAATGGTTGGTGACCTCTGCTCTACCACCTCTACTCGAGCTTGCTAGTCGGCCGCTTCGCCTCCTTTGTGCTGGGCAGGGCTCCTGCTCTGGGTGGCGGTGGCTGCCTGATGGACCCGCTGCTGGCGGCGGTGGCGCGTGTGCCAAGAGAGAGGGCTCTGAGTGCCGCCTCTGGCACGCGTGCCATAGGTTCGCCACCACTGCTATACCGGTAGTCCTCGACTTACAAGGGTTTGCTTAGTGACCTTTTGATGTTATAATGGCACTGAAAAAGTGACTTACAACCATTTATCGCACTTATGACCACTGCAGCATCCCCATGGTCACGTGATTTAGATTTGGGTGCTTGGCAACTGACTGACATTTATGACAATTGCAGTGTCCTGGGGTCATGTGATCACCTTTTGCGACCTTCTGACAAGCAAAGTCACTGGGGAAACCAGATTCACTTAACAAGCGTGTTACTAATTTAACAACTGCAGTGGTTCAGTTAACAAATGTGGCAAGAAAAGTCGTAAAATGGGGCAAAACTCACTTAGCAACATAAATGTTGCACTCAATTGTGGTTGTAGGTTGAGAACTACCTGTATAGTGATTAGGGACTATGGGAGAGGGAACGGCAGAACGAGAGACAGAACTTTAAAGTTTAAAACACAGACATAAATACAACCAAATGAGATTTGTTCCAAGTTTGCCTAGCTATTATTAGAAAACTATGTGCGAAGTTGAGATAAATTGTTGGGCTATTTCAAGATGTGTTAGCACTTTGGGATTATCAAATAAAGACTGCAAAAATACAGATAACCACTAGATGGCAGCAAAGAGTTAAGAGTGTTCTATATCTCTCTGCTTTTTTTTTCTAGTGGCCATCAGAGTTTTAATAGGCTAGATCTGGTAAAGTCCTTGTTTGTTTGTTCATTTTATTTATCAAATTTCTACACTACCCTTCTCATTTAATTGACTCTGGGCAGTTTACAAACAAAATAAAGTTAGGCTTAATTTCATTTACTATTTTTTTCCTGAAATTTCATCCAGAACTCCTTCCCTAAAGTTCATTTGCTTGTTCCCATCATTTTCATAAACTGGGTATAACCAGAACTCAGACAAGTTACCGGTAGATCAGAATAGCTTTGTTAGAATAGTGAGAGGACAGAAAAGCTCTCTATTTGCATGGCACATTGAGCTGCAAACTAACACACACATTTTAGCCTATCGTTGTGTGAAATCAAAGATGGCAAGACAGAATTAATGCAGACATTAAAAAACATCCAGTTGGACCTTGTTGCTACATTTGATTGCATGAAATGGTATTTGTCAATCCAAAAAGCTGACCCTGCGCCTGCAGGAAAACGCTAAGATGAAGAAGATGTTGTGTGAAATCAGCCTATATGGCTATTTAATGGTTCGGTGTGTCACGTCAACTGAGAAATCTAGACCCATTAAGTAGACCATGTGTGTGACCCTCTGTGCTTCTTATGACTAGATTGAGGAGAAATGTTGAGGGAAATCTTGTTGGATCCTCCATATTATTCCCTGCCATCTATATTTAGTAGAGCAGATGTGTGTGATTAGAACCAGCCAGTAGTGGGATTCAAATATGTGAACAACCAGTTCCCTGTGTGGATGCCACTTCCAGAAGTCGATTCTGGGCCTGGGCAACAAAAAATTAGCTACCGGTTCTGCCGAACTGGTTGAATCCCACTACTGGAACCAGCCCTGTTAAGGCCAAAGAAGAACTACATTGTCTTGTGAAAATTACAAGCTCTAAAAGAATTTTCTTCAAATTATTGGACTCCTTTTGGTGGAGAGGAAAAGAGATGGAAGAAAATATGTACTTTGCAGCACTCTGTAGAAAAGAAACTGAACCGGAGAACTTGAAAGAATCAATATTTCTATCAGAACAAAAGCAGAGCAGAAAGAAATAAACCAATAAAGAAAGGCTCTTTTTGTCTCTATTCTTCATGCTCCTTTTGGCCAGTAAGACTAATTTTACAGGTATTATTTTTTACTGATGAGTTAGCCACCCTTTAACAATGTATTACAGATAACCCTTGATTTATGACCACTTGTTTAGCAACTGAAGCTACAATGGCATTGAAAAAAATGTTACTTACAACTAGTCCTCTCACTTAAATCTTCACAACAGGGGTCTTCAAACTTGGCCCTACTTGTGGATTTCAACTCCCAGAATTCCTCAGCCAGCACTGCTGGCTGAGAAATTCTGGGAGTTGAAGTCCACAAGTCATAAAAGGGCCAAGTTTGAAGACCCCTGCTTCACAATGTCCCTGTGGTTACGTGATCAAAATTCAGGCATTTCGCAAATGGCATGTACTTCTGCTGTTTGCAGTAGGGGTCATGCGTTCCCCCATTTGTGACCGTCTCAACTACACTCCAACAAGCAAAATCAGTGGGGAAAGGCAGATTCACTTAAGAACTACAGTTTTTTAAAAAAAAAAAAAACTAAAATCAGACACAACTCACTTAATGGCTCCTTAGTGACAGAAATTCTGTTCCCAATGATGGTCATAAGTTGAGAACTACCTGTATTTTATTAGTAATTTACACTGTTGTTAAAACACAAAATTGAAATTATTCCTTTAAAAAAAACAGAAAGCTACATTTATACTGTATTACCAATTCATATTATTACAACAGCAAATCTGACTGAATGCATGTGCTTTATGAATATTTAACAGGCCAGCAAAAATAGTCCATCATCTGCTTTTATGTCAAGCAGTGGCTTGATGTGGACAAATAAATAAATGAAACTTCATTAGCTGGAGTTAATAATTATTGCCAGTCTATGCAGTATATGATACACTGCATGTAGCTATTTGTTTAGCCATGATTTATTAAATAAACTACAATTACTGGTTGAATGGTATGCTAAGCAAATACAAAGAAAATGTGGCTTGGCATGTGTAACCAAACAATGGAGCAAGATTTGTGGGTTGTTGTTGTTTTTTGTTTTTTGGTTTTTTTTTAAAGGTAACTCTGTCAGCTAGTATTACTGAGCCATAATCTAAAGTACGGGTGTCAAACTCACCTCGTCACATGACGTGTCATGACATATCGTGACTTTTTTTGCATTGGCGGAGTTGGAGTGGACGCGGCCTCCACATGATGCAACCGGCCCGTGGGCCAGCAGTTTGACACCCCTGATCTAAAGGAAACTATTCTGCTGTAGTTAGAAAGGACATTGTGAGCTTCAATCTGTCATCATATATAATGTCTATTTTGATTTTGCTTCTGCGGTCTGTTCTGCATTAACTCTTGTACCTGGCATAAACAGTGCACAAGGTGCTTTGACGCCTAGTATGTTCTCCTGTGGCAAGGATCTGGCTCATTTCATCAAATCAGAATATTCCAGGGTTTCATATTTTTCTTTCTCTGGGGCTTCCCTCTACACCACAGATCATCAAATGGTAGCAAAGTTGCAGAAGGAGTAGCAAGCTTTGCCAAAACATTGAAGTGAAGTGGACCTTTGGAGAACCCAGAGGCATGAACTGCGGTTTAATCTAAGCCCCCAAAGCAGCCTACTCTTCTGGGTGATATTGGAGTTTGCTGGCACTGCACATTGCAGAAGTCAGATAACAATCCAGTTGGTTTCTGAATTCACCCATCCCATGGCAGCTTCACATCATGCTTCCTTTTTCATACCATGTGGTGAATAAGGATAAGAAAGGGACAGTTTCTGGTGTAATAGAAAACCAAACCTCCAAAAATTGGCTAGAAGTGTGTGTGTGGAGGGGAGATACAACATGCAAATATCTGCATCCTTCTAGCCTCCCTTAAGCATTTTGACTGCATCTAAAGGTAAAAGAGAGAAAGCACGTTCACCTCTCTGGGACACAACCTCCTTCCTCAAATGAATAGGGAGAAAGTCTGGCACTGAGTTGCTCCATCTCTTTTTCATTCTTGAACATAGGAAGCTGCTGTCAATTTCAGCTTTGCTTTCTTCTGATCATTTTGGAGCACAAAAAAACCTGCTCCATAAGCTCTGTGCAATCAGCTGACATGCTTCATATAAATCTCTAACTTCACCTTGAATCAATTAATTGCATCAATTAATCTACCTCGCAAGTATCCTGCTCTGAACCAGACCATAAATTAGAGGAAGGGGCTCCAGTGTGTTTCTTGTGGAGAAATGACTGTCTATCTCCAGAATAAAGGGGAAGCTAAGAAAGATGGTGTCTTCTATTAACACCAGCTCTTTGTTTGCATTCTGTCACTTTTAACCTGTGAGATAAACAGCTAAGCACATAACAGGCTAACAGGCTCTTAAATCTGAAGATTTACTAAGGGGATGTGCTACTCAGAATATAGTTATTGTTAACAGACAGAACAAACAGGTTTTTGAAAAGATAAATTTGATACCTTCCATTATACATATTTACTATGTGGGGATTCCACCCACTTCCCCCCCCCCCAGTTTGCTTGTGTTTGGCAGATCTGCTAGCAGCTGAAAACTCTGGAAGATTTGACACCCAGCAACAAAAGCAGCCAATTGAGAGACTTCTCTTGCTTGAAGAAACAGGCAGTGGAACCGAACAAGATGGAGCATGAAGACAGAGGAGATAAAGAGGATTGTAGGCTGTCCAAGGAAAGCAAGGACTCCAATAAATGAGTTTCTTTTTTCCCTTTTGCTGCTGCACACCCTTGCTCATTTTGGCATGTGAATGTACAGTTGATGAATGTTTCAGCGAACGTGGAAACAAAAGGATCTTTTTCAGGCAAGGGTTTTTCCAGACAGATAGCACTTTTTTGGCATGCTGGCAAAGAAAAGCTGCAGTGCAACTATTCTGTATTTTCTTTCTTACTGGACTTTCACTATTGTTCATCAGCAACAAACACGATCCCTCCTAGCGTTGAGAGATAAAGGACAAGACGAGGGAAGGAGATGGAGTCATAGAAGAAATCTTGCAAGAGCCCTTTGATTTTATGACCTAGAGCCAATAGTTTTGGGTGGTGAATCAGTAACTGCACACAGTTGGTGTACAGTTTGTGTCATTAACATTTTGCAAGTGCAAATTGGGTGTGGAGGGACTAGGATTTAATTTTGACACTGTTCTCTATTAGCCAAGTCAACAATGTAAATCTGTTTATTGGGCTTTGCTAGTTACTCTGGAATACTTTACTCCACCAAGTAAGGTTGCTCAGAATCTTTCCTGTCTAATTCTGACTTCTGCAGCCAGCCAGGGATCCATTTTGTAACCAGATGATCGTCAGAGTTCAGTTTCAAAGGTACAATTTAGTGTGTGAAGGAACTCACTGGCTCTCAGAAAAATTGAGGGAAGGGCCAAAGAACTGCTTTTTGACAGAGGCCTTTGTGAACTGTAAAACCATATACATCCAACACTGTTCCATGAAAGACATTTATTCAACAAGTTCTAACGTGCCGATACCAGATTCTGCTTCCTCCTAGCCTTCCTTAGCTAAACATCAGCTTAGGCCCCGAAGCAAACAGATGTACATAGTTTTCAAACCGAATGTTCAGGTTTTAGTGGGTGTGGGGGGAAAGTACAATATATAGTCATTCACTTTAAATTGCTGCTTAACAAAGGTACCTTTGTTATGATTGTCAAGGATTACTACTCTCCAGTCTTGTCTTCAGAGATAGACAACTTAGAGCCTTCTGGACATTTTGGACTACAATTCCCAGAATCCATTTGCATTGGTTCCATATCTAGGTTGATGGAAGCTGAAGTTCAAAACGGGGGGGGGGGTAGTATCTGATGGTGTACTATTGCCTTTTCTCTCCTCTTTGATCTTGTTTTTAAGTTAGAACAACAAATTCATAACATATGGTCAGTGTCAATAACCACCTAGTGGAAAGCTCCATTTGATGCAGTCAGACATTCAGTTTGAAGACATGTAGTAATACTTTTACAGTCATTATGAAAAAGGTGTCTCAGCAGATATAATGCAACAGATGTTAACTCTGACATGAAGTAGTTAATACAATACTTCAGGGAACTAAGGATCCTGAAATTATCTACCACAAGTCAGATGTTAATGCCCTCTCAACACAGATAGATAGTTACCTTGGAACAACATTGCATTTTTCCAGTTGTATTACCAGTGATTTGATTCACTGGCTATGCCCATTGGGGAAAGCCCAAAATCATGTTCCAAGTTAAGTGCTCTCTGAAAAACAACATATCGCCCTCCTCTTAATTTCATCCCCCCTGTTACTTTTAATAGTGGGTCCGTGGATTGTGCTAAGCCATAGTTTTCTAGTCAAGTTTGTTGAATAAGCTACAAATGGCAGAATTCACAATGGGTTAAGTCAAAAATCAATAAACTATATTATGGCTTTGCAATACAGATCCAGTAAAAAGCAACAAATTATATTATGGCTTTGTGGCATAGGTAGAGCTAGCCTAAGGATGCATTCAGACAGGTATCCCAAAGGTGCTTTTTCAGGAGGCCACTGAACTGAAAAAGCACCTTTGGTATATGACCTGGATGACTGAAGATCTCCACAGACATTCAGACACTTAGTTTAATGTACTTTCTTTCCCTCCTAACTCTAACCCAAACCCAAGTCCTATATAAAGCAATGATTATTTAAAGAACAGTGAAGCCAAAGCACCAAAATTGCCAAATGAAATACTAGACCAGGATCTTTCAAGCAACGTCAGTTGGCACATTTGTTTCCACATAGATTTAACCGACAAGTCTACCACTTTCCTTTTGTCTTGTTTCTGTTGCTCCTCTCTTGCTTTTATGTCACACCAGCAACAAAAACCAAAATGACAATGGAGAAAGATCAGCATTGAACAGGAATGAAGTTCCAAACCTGCAAAAGCCAGAACTAGCCAATTGGAGCTGGGCAGATCTGTTTTTGCCTCATCATCATTACAATCATTGCCAAACTGGGTGATATCATCAGTCAAAAGCCTCTATTGCACACTTGCATTCTGACCTTTGACATCACAACATAGGTTGTTACATTTGCACAATGTCATCCTTTGGCTTCTCTCATCTTCCTGCAAGGCTATCTTTTAAAAAAAAATTAAAAAAATTTAAAAGATAAAAACAAATAAAACTAATATAAATTAAGAAAAAGGAAAGGAAAAGAAAGAAATCAAAGAAAAAAGGCTAAAAGTGCAAGAAAGCAGAAAAAGAAGAAGAAGCAAAGTAGCTTCCAATCTTCTTTTCAGCAGTTCTAAGTACAATTATACATTTACTTCTTACCCTATGTTTATGACATAACTCTCTTCTTTCTATAATCAATCCTGTCTAATTATCAAAACTATAGATCTATAGATTCTTTTTTTACACAAAAAGCCCATAAGGGGTTTCCTGACAGCTATTAACATAAACATTGTCTTTTCTCTGATCAAAGAAGTGAATTTTGCCATCTCAGCAAATTCCATCACCAACCATTCTTCCATTGTGGACGGAAATGCCGAATCTTTCCATCTTTGTGCATATAATAATTTATCTAGTTATCATGGAACAAAAATTAAATTCTATGACTTTTTTTTAACAACTTGTTGTCTATCAATGCTCAAAGAAAAACTTCTGGTATCAATTGCATCTATTGTCTTTACATTCTCTGAATCCGTCTGTATATTTGAATCCAGAATTTTCTCTTTTTTATATATCCAACAAACTGATAAATTGTCCCTTCTTGTTTACATTTTCAACATCAATTTGAAGAGCCTGTATACATTATAGACAATTTCTCCAGTGACATATACTATTTTGTAAAACATTTCCTTAATAGTGTAAATTTCAATCCATTCAACTACATACTTTCCCATTGTTCCAGCTGCATATTATGACCAGAGTTTTAGCCCACTTTATCATGCATTCTTTCATTTGTCCTTCTGTTTCAAATTTCAAAAAAAGGTGTATACATTTTAATGTGTTCTTCATTTGTGCACAATTCTATTTCAAACTCAGTCTTACAATATGCAAAACTAAAAATTATTTGTCTACTTTAAATATTTCTAATAATTGTAAATAAGAGAACCATTGACAACTATATTCCTCTGCCATCAGACCTCTTGGTTTTGGTTTGTATTCCCTCTTGACAAAATTCTAGTATTGCATGCTAGGTTAGTCACTTGTGTTTGCCTATCATTTCTCTACAATAAAATACTACTTGTGTGCAAGCCCCCCCAAAAATGTTTTTGGACAAAACCTGGGTTTGTATCTATTCCATATTCTCAATGGCATGTCTAACATAATGATTTTTAAAATGCACATTAACCTTGACATACCACAAATATTCATGCCACCCAAATTTCAGGCTGTGCTCTTCTAACTCCAAGAGCCTATTTTTCTGCAGCATCCACTCTTTCATCCAAACCAAGCAGCAAGCTGCAAAATACAATTTCAAATTGGGTGAACCCAATCCTCCTTTTTATTTTTTTTATCTTGTAACACCTTATATTTAACTTGTGGGTTTTTTTCCCCTGCCACACAAATTTGCACATATCCTTCTGCCTCTTACAAGGTTATCAAGATACACGCTTGCCATAATCATCAGAAGCGGGACATCCTAAGTTATGAGATTTTGTTACTGAAGAATATTTTGCATCTATATTGTAGGTTTGTGTCACATTTTTCAGAGTTCAGTCCCAAAAGTAAATTTCAGTTTTAAATCCTAACTAAAATTAACCCTGGGAAACTGAGGTTAAAGCTTGGAATATTTTCTTGTCTCTGAAAACTTCAAATTATCTCTTTAGGGAACACAAAAGTTGGGTTTACTGCAATATAATTTATTTGCTTTAGGTTGAGCATGATGCATGAGTCCAACCTTTATAGTTTGCAAAATGTGGCATATCGCTGAACATTATATATGAACAGAGCACAGTGACCTGCTTCCAATAATATGCTAAACTATAGCCATGGCATAATTTGTGATAAAATAACAACTGAATCTGGACAAATTGAGAGAGAGAAAGAATCTCCCTACTATAATAGTCACAAAATGCATACCAAAGCACATGAGTGCATATTTCTATATGTATACATGTAAAATATTCCTTAGAAATTTTTTAAAACAGATATAATGTATGCTGTCTCTAACATGTCCTTAAGTAGTCTCTATGCTGATCTCTGAGTGTAATAAAGATAGATTTGATTTGATTTCACTAACTGGTGATGCAGCTATTTTATGGGTTAAAAACTAATGTAGAGTATTAAAAAAACAAGAACACCTATTCCTAGCACAAGTTTGATTTAGTGTACCACATAAACACACTGATTTTACAAAGTTCAGTTAACAAGCAGTCCTCTAGTACTTGTGTCTCTTTAACCCTAGTTTATATTTTCCACCTGACTGGGCCCCAAAGACCCAGATGTTGATCTTCGATTTCTGAAAATATGGATACAAAAGCTAGATTCTGGAACTGCAAGGTGGTGTCCATGTTAGGATCCAGTAGGACATGAAATATTAAATATTAAAAAATATTAAAATTTAAAATTTAAAATTTAAAATATTAAAAATGATATGTGAAGCAAGAAAAGTAACACAGTGTATGTGTGCTTTATAGTTTGGGGAAACACAGCTGGTATATGGCTTCTTCAATAAGCTGTGGTGAAAAATGTCTCTTAGCTCCAAAATTCACTCATAGCAATCAGATGCAGCATTCTTTGTTCGGAGGAATAACGCTTTCCCCATTTTGCAAAGAAAGCAATACCTGTAGTACAATTTGCCATATTCAACTGAAACACTTGGCATGCTATACTGCCTGGAGCCCTGGAGAACTACTGCAATTAACGTTGAATGATTTATCCCAAATGTGTGTGGCGAACAGCTAGCCTTATGAATGTGTGGCGCCTGAACAGTATGTAAAAAACTGAATTCGTGACATGAAAGTGCAATCTATTTGAAGACAGAATGTTAGGTAACTTGAAATTAATGGGCATGTTCAATTTCTGTCTTTTACTAAAAAGATTCAAATTACCCAATTATCCCTCAATAGAACACTCTTCAGCAGGTTTTCGGTATGATAAAAGCAAACAGCAGTTATGTTACAATAAATTTTAAAAGCCTAATTTACAGTGCTACTCACTGACTTCTTGCTCGCAGCTACATTTCAGGAGTTAGACATTTTACCTTCACATCAGTAAGTTAGAGTCAGGTGAACATTCTCTGTAGGATTTTATTTCCCAAGAGATGTTCTCTTCCTGAAAAAGCTGGCTAGGGAAGAACAGGCTTTGGCTAAACTCTAGCAAGATCAAACAGTTGTGAGCCTTAGGGTCATTCAGGCCTGTGGGCCTTCCATCTTTAGTTCAGAGTGAGGTAGCTCTCCCCCACACAAAACTCTTACGCAATTTAGGAACCCACTTGCACTCTCAGCTCCTGCTAAAAGAGTAGATAGCAGCCATGGCCAGGAAGGTCTTAGTACAAATCCATCTGGTTGCCAATGGCACCTGTTCCCAGATCGAGAGGTCTTGGTCATGGTCACTCATTCTTTAGTCAGTTGTTTGTTTGTTTAGTACTTGTTTGGACTACTGTATATGCTGTACATGGAGCTGTTCTTGAAGTTCACTCAGAAACTATAGCTAGTCCAGAATGCAGTGGTGCAGAAGATGGTTATGGGAAGAACAGGCTATACCAGGGGTAGGCAACCTTGGCTCTTTTATGACTCGTGGACTTCAACTCCCAGAATTCCTGAGCCAGCCCTGGCTCAGAAATTCTGGGAGTTGAAGTCCACGAGTCATAAAAGAGCCAAGGTTGCTTACCCCTGGGCTATACCATGTAACATAATTACTTTGGCAAGCTGTACTGGATCCTGATTGGCTTCCAGGTTGAATTAAAGGTGCTGGTTGCCACTTATTAAACTCTTCATGACACAGAGCTGCATTACTTGCAGGACCACTTATCTCTAATCATGTTTTCCCATCCCATGAAAGTGATATGTTTGGATGCTCTGGGTCCCCTCCAATATGGGACTCAGGAGGCATGCCTTCCCCATCACAGTGCCTGACCTAGAGAACAGCTACCCTCCAAGATTCGGATTTCCCTGACATGGTTGGCCTTCCACAAGTGCATCCCCTAAACTTTATGAGAATAATCTTGGATGTTTTACATTTATGTTTTGGCTTTGGTTATTCCTTGGATTCCCTACTTCTAACCTGAGGTTAAACAACCAGAATCACCACCTGCAGATTGGGTAGCCTTAGATAGGTATTAAATATATCAATAACGGCAGACTGCATCCCATGGAAGAAACTTGACTTATCGTAACCTTCACTGAGGTTATGACCAAAGCTGAGTTAAAGAGGAAACTTTTTCAGCTATTTATAGAAAGCCAAATATGAAATCCTTGGGGCCTCTGGCCAGTTGTTACTGCTTTCTAAAAAAGAACTGGGCCATGGGATATCTGGCTGGCAGGCTTATCTCAGCAAGATTGAACAGTTTAAAGAGTGATGAGAAGAAGGTATTGTTGTCACTGGCATATATATATATTAATCCCAGTGGCTGTCAAAAGAAACTGGGACTTCAAACAATTAAAAAAGAAAAACAGCAGCAGCAGCAAAGTCTGCTTGTTGATAAATGACAGTGAGGGGGAAAAAGTGTAACATAGGCTCTTGCATCACTGTTTTAATATATGCATTGGGATAGATAGGTAGTTAGATCAGGGGTCTTCAGACTTGGCCCTTTTATGACTTGTGGACTTCAACTCCCAGAATTCCTCAGCCAGCATGCCTGGCTGAGGAATTCTGGGAGTTGAAGTCCACAAGTCATAAAAGGGCCAAGTTTGAAGACCCCTGAGTTAGATATTTTTCTTTCTTTCTTTCTTTCTTTCTCTTTCTTTCTTTCTTTCTCTTTCTTTCTTTCTTTCTTTCTTTCTTTCTTTCTTTCTTTCCTTTCTTTCTTTCTCTTTCTTTTTCTTTCTTTCTTTCCTTTCTTTCTTTCCTTCATTCATTCATTCATTTTACTAAACTTACTACATATACGCCACTCCAACTGATACCACCTTGCTGGCATTCCGAAGTAGGAATGGGATTAAAATAATAGAAAAGAAACAGAAACATAAAAATAATTAAATTAAAAAATGATAGGCAGATAGACATGAATGAGCCAGACAAAGAACAATTGTATTGTATAGTATGCAAATTACTTTCTTAAAGGATTTGCAGGCAATAAAGACATTCTCCTGTAGAAGAGTAAACTTCAATAATGTAGCAATTGTTTCTATCCAATAATATTCAATATGAAGTAATGGGTGGGTAGGATAGCACTGCATAGGAGAATGCCAGGAAGGTAGGAAACATGACTTGCTTACCTCCTTAAATAAGAAGGAAACCATTCTGGGAAGAGAATACTATTTGGAAATACTTTTTAATGAAAATTGTGATCCTTGGGTGGGGATAGGTGGGAGGAACTCCTAGATGTTCTCTAGCACAGGAATGCCCCCCCCAAAGCATCTATTCAATTGATTCCACACTTAAAGTCCTGAAATAGACAGAGTTCAGCTTTTGTTTCCAGAAGACCCTCTCCGTTGTTATCCCATTTATACAAAGGGAGAATTGGTCAAAAAACAATAAATGAAAAAACTGTGTCCCTATAATTCCATCAAGGGCCATTAGTTCCTAGATGATTTCTGATTTGCTCTTAGACCCAGCGTATCTCAGATGTCAATGATGGAGTATTTTCCTTGATTGGATACAATGACAAGATGACAGTTAATCTCTCTAAAGAGGCTGGATTCCCACATTCTATAAAATCAAGAATAAGTGCTGAGGCAGAAAAAAAGAAGAAAGAAGAAAAAAACAAGGAAAATTTGCTTATAAACATCCAAACATGGTGCCTGAAAGATCTCCAGCCAACCATCTTTTCAGAAATAAACATGTGCTGAAACCCAGAAATTTATAGGCCTTTTCTTCTTTTTCCTACCTTTTTTCTCCCAATAAACTCCTTTAATGTTTACACTCTACAGAGTTGGCATAACGTGTTTTAGAAGAGAACTTCTCATCTAAATCATGCTCATGGGCAAGACTGAATGAATATATAGCTACTTCCATGCATTTCAGACATGGCGTGTGATTTGATAAATTCTGTATTTTTAAGTTTTGGGCAGGAAGTTGCAGAACACCTTATGCCTTTTCCCCTAAAGTTGAGTAAAAGGGAGATATTCTTGGTAGGAGAGCTAAGAACTCCCTATTCAGATATTTGAGTGAATCTTTTAAAAAAAAACCTGACAACAGCTTATTGTAAGGGGTCTTCATAGAAAACCCCTCTTTAAAAGGGTCCGCAGAGAGATTTTGAATTATTCCCCTGTGCTTCTTGTTTGTAACAATAGGCTAAAAGTGACTGCCAAGATGTTTGTTTCCTTTTTTAACAACTCCTTTGGCGCTTTTGTGCTGAATTAATAGAGTATTCTGCATCTAATTAATTTACCCCAAACTTAAAATTCAGTAAAAACATGGTAACTTAGGGAAGATGGGAAAATATGCAATCATCCACAATACTAAATAGGACTTAACCAATTCATCTATACTGCACATAGCACCCATTCAACGAGATACAACATGGAATTCTCTGCAACAATTGGTTATTATTTTAATTATTAAATAATTGGAAATAGAGTTTAAAGGCGTATGTTGATATGACATAAATCTCAGCCTCTTTGTTTTTGTGGGATGTAAGCATGAATAATCCTTCTGAAATGTGGCCAGAATCAACAATTAAAGTAAATATATCTGTCACTAGCCGTATTTCCAAGTAGAAGAAGCATCTCTGAAAATGTAAAGGCTGCTCTGCGACTGCATCAGCTCCAGTTTCCTCCAATCATTGTTGGGGAACAAAAAATGGGCAAAAAGAGTGATTTAGCCCATATAAAATTTAGGGACTGGTTGCACTGAAACAATATGCTGGATCCTTTGTCTCATAGCTGCCTGGACAGACTTAAGACTTGAGGTTGCCAAGCCCAGTTTTGCCAACCACCGTCTCAGCATGTTCTGGAATATAAGCTTTTGCTCTAGGGGAGAATGCTGGGTTTGGGGATCTACGACAACTTGCCACAGCCAACGTGCCACGGTCAACTTGCCACGGCCAATTCGCCATGGCCAATTCACCATAGCCAACTCACCATAGCCAACTCACTGCAGGACAATTCAACAATTCAATTTAATTATTTAAAATAGTTTGTTTGTTTTTAATTACATTTTTGTCATTCACATTTCATTTCATCCTTCCTTTGGCATCCTTTCTCTAATGACTGTAGTCCACTATTTCTTCGATATTAGTGTAACTCTTGTGGAGAGTTGTCCTTTGGTGAGTTGGCCATGGTGAATTCTCCCATGGTGATTTGGCTGCGGCGAGTTGTCTCATTCTGGGCTGAGGCTGATGGGAGCTGCTCTAAAACTTCTGGAGGATATCAGGCAACCTACTTGTAATTTTAGTAAATGAGGCATGAAAATCAATGGAGGACATTTGTTGCCTGCTGCTAGACTGGGCTGGCTCACACATTCTCTGAGTGAAAAGGACAGAAATATTCAGCCTGCGTGCTTTAGTGAGGCCATTTCCCTGCAAATGAGAGAGCAGTAATGTCATTCTTTGGCAAGTGTCTGCTGAACAAGACCACAGAGTCATTCTCATTTCGTGGGAAAATGCAGGTATGTTTTCAAGAGATAAGCTCAGAGAAATTTCTTCCCTCCCAAATTACTCTTGCTGGAAGAAAATGCAGCTGAGTGTTGAAATTACAGCTCATGCTCATTTGTTCACAATTGGAAACAGAACATATTAAATGACCCCACAACACTTTATTTAGCTATCAAATAAGGATGGCGTGGCCGCAATCCAGAGAAATGTGACCAAGAGTGCTCATCTAGTATACTTTATTTTAGATTATCTGTCTGTCCCACTTCCTCATTATTGCCTACTCTGCTACTCCATACCAGATCTCTCTGCAGTTTGGCAAGCAGTTTTAAAGAAGATAGTTTCAACAGTAGTTTAAGAAGTGTTGAGGGATGACAGCTGACTCAGCACGAAAATATCGTGCTAATGGAAAAGCAAACAAACCACATTATATCCTACCTTTAAGTGCAGACAAAGGAAACCCAGTCATCCAAAGACCTTACATTCAATACAATGTGCACTCTTAAAACAGCATCTTGCATTTTGCTGGAAAGATGACATTTGTGCACTCACCTCAAGCTAAAGGACCCACCTAGTAATAGTCTTTTTTAACATTGGTCCACAAAATATTCCAGATGCAGTTGTATGATGATGATGGTGATGATTGGTTATACAATCAACCAGATGTTTAAACTGGATTTGGCATTTTTATCCACCTACTGAGTCCTTCCCAAAGATCTGAGACAGACAGATGTTATTGGTTGATGGTGTTAAAGGTATCATCGCAGGATGTTCCAAACAAAGCTGCCTTTTGTAATTGACTGATGGTGATTTTGTCAATGCTGATGGTGTTCAAGCGGTGCTCCAGTTGTTTTGGGATTGTAACCGAGGTGCCTGTTACTACTGGTACTGTCCTTGCTTTCTTTTGCCACGGTCATTCTATTTCTATTTACAGGTCTTTGAATGTAGTGATTTTCCTCCAGTTTTTTCTCTTCTGTTCTGTAGTCTCAAAATACTGCAACATCCACTATCCAGACATTTTTATCTTCATTATTTATTATTATTATTATTATTATTTCCTTCAAGTCACTCTTGACCCTTGATGATTGCCTAGGCCAGGGGTAGACAACCTTGGCTCTTTTATGACTCGTGGACTTCAACTCCCAGAATTCCTGAGCCAGCATGGCTGGCTCAGGAATTCTGGGAGTTGAAGTCCACGAGTCATAAAAGAACCAAGGTTGCCTACTCCTGGCCTAGGCAAATCCCTGAAGCTTTCTTGGCAAGGTTATTTGAAAGTGGTTTGCCCTTGCCCCTCCTTCCTAGGGCTGAGAGAGAATAACTGACTCAAGTTCCCTCAGTTGACTGTGTGCCTAAGATGAGACCAGAACTCATGGTCTTCCATTTTGTATCCCAGCACCTCAACCACTGTGCCAAAGTGGCTCTTAGATGCAGCCATACCATTGTAAATGAGCAGAGCATTATGAGCTCCAGCATCAGGCATAAAATCAATCTATATTAAATTTCTTAGGTCAGACGACCTCCCAGGAGATTCCCCTTTGGTTAAATCATTTCTTTTTACCCTCAGCCAAATACAAAGAACATGATTGCTTGGGCCAACGTAGTTTCTTCCCTGCAACCTCAAAAGAGTTCCACATTCTGAAAAGGTGAGAGACAATCCAAGACACTAAAGTCTTTTTTAACCACAAACATCATTATGGCATAAAGTGTCTAATTAAAATTGTGCTCTCTGCTTTAGAACATGTCATCTTCATTAATATCCAAAATAGGAGTCCTGAATTATGTGAGTCCTTTTGTAGTCTCTTAAATGAGATATTTCTGTATTGACCTCACAGTTTCCAATTGCGATAGTACAGTAGTTGATGGATATGCACAATAAATCCATTCTTGGAAGTGCTCTGATTTAAAAAAATAAAGAAAATATTCTTATTAAAAACTAGATACCTTAATTTTAGAATACATTTAGAGAAACAGGTATGATATTTCTTGACATGTAGAAATATGTATGTTTTAAAAGCATTTAAGGAACGTATGGCAATCATGTTCAATTTGCTAGCTAATTATAGTACAGTATTACATTTCATTTTGTTCAGTATTCTGGAGCAGGACAAATCTTTATCAAATAATATTATATTTTGATCGATTCACCAGTGGTTGGGATTCTCTCAAAGGGATTTCTCTTAGTGGAGTTTTCCATTTCCATATCCTTGTACACATATTTATAAATCTCCGAGCCTCCTTTCTGCAGTAGTATATCTCTGATACAGCTGATCTGTAAGGCTCTTTTTTAATTTTGTAAGCCTGAAGCTGTCTCTGATTATTTTGTAAATCTTGTTCAAACAAGTGTCTGAAACAAAGAAGGATGTTTTCATTGATTTAAAACTGTCATTTTGGCATTCCTATCTGATAATTTGCAAAGAGATTATAGTGAGAGCAGGTGGTCCAGGGATATTCATGAAAGATTGCATAAAATGTCATTTTACTGCCCCCCTTGCAATGAAGTCTGGCACCTGTTCTATTAAGAATGATGAGCTATTGTTTCCACTACATAAAAAAAACTAGGATCAAGTAAAAAAAAAAACATGGTTTCTCAGCAACCCGCCATTTCTTCAATTTACTTAGTGAATCACTCTACTTTTTATTTAATCACGTTAGTTGGAGAGAAATTCGACAAAACAGAAGCTGATGGAGATGGATAGGAATTTTGTCAGTTCAC
The DNA here is from genome assembly GCA_023970755.1 of Azemiops feae. Taxonomy (NCBI): domain Eukaryota; kingdom Metazoa; phylum Chordata; class Lepidosauria; order Squamata; family Viperidae; genus Azemiops; species Azemiops feae. The sequence goes on along the minus strand of JALGBA010004278.1, from coordinate 3,443,496 downwards.
AGTTGGGTGGGAAGTTATTTAGAAGATTGCTAGCTCTAATCCCATTCTACTTAGGCTTCTGCTCACTGTGACATTGTTTTCATTGTTCCTCAAATAGGCACTGGCGATGTTTGTGTGACACATTTAGCCGGAAAATCTGATTAATAAAGATGTCTTATCCCTGTCATGCAAGCCTCTTTCATCGAAGTTTCAGTGTGTCATTTGAATCCAGAGAAACTGCCATTTAGGGCTTAGGAAAATTATAATTTTGTTTCTGTAAATCAAGAATAACTGCTATTCAGATGACACAGGAAGGCTCAGATCTTAGTTTTAGATGATTGGGGAAAGGGGCCAAGATGCACACCCTGTGAACATAGGCATTCTGTTGTTAACTCTGACCACTATTAGTGAAACACACACCAAAAGGGTCCAATGCCTGCATCCACACTGTGCTCTTAGCATAGCGAAACCATTCTGCTGCTCTGAGCACATAACTGTAGAATCCCCAGTAGGGACTTATCACATCTTCTAGAGTCATCCAAACTTGTTGTCACGGGCACAAGCTATATTTCTCAAATGTGGCTGGGTAATAGTAGAAGATGGTATAAAAGTCACCTATAGAGATTCTGCCTACATCACAAGTTTACATTTTCCTTCCATTCCATTGTGTTTGATTCTTGGAGACTGCTGGACAAGTCCCTGCAGTTTTCTTGGCAAAGTTTTTCAGAAGTGTTTGCCATTGTCTCCTTCCTAGGGGGGTGAGAAACTGCCTGGCCCAAGATTATCCAGATAGCTTTTTGTCTAAGGGCTAGACTAGAACTCACAATCTCTCAGTTTCTAGCTGGATGCCTTAACCACATAGTATATCCACCTGAAATAGTCTACACTTTGAGCACTTTGAGATATGCCTAGTGAAGAAATACACTCTTTACTGATATCGGCTATAGCAGGGGTAGGCAACCTTGGCTCTTTTATGACTCGTGGACTTCAACTCCCAGAATTCCTGAGCCAGCCATGCTGAGGGAAAAGGGAGAGGTTTCCAAGCTGAACTATGCTGGCTCAGGAATTCTGGGAGTTGAAGTCCACGAGTCATAAAAGAGCCAAGGTTGCCTACCCCTGGGCTATAGTAACAAGTTTTGAAAGCCCGACTGTTTTCCCTCCCTTTCCTCTTATAGGAAATAATTAAGGAAAAGTCAGTTTTGAGTTCCTTTTCACAGCAGTGTTTTCTCTGGTTCCCAGGTATAAAACATGTTCTTGCTAGTATTGCCTCAGTGTTTCTCCAAAGTTATCTCTGCAGTTCTCCACAGCTACCAGATCTGGCTGCAAAAAACACAAAAACACAGAACACTGATCCCCTTTGCTGCCATCTAGTGGCCATCTGGATTTGTGCATCCCAATTCTAGTCACCCTTCACTTATCTTGGAAAGGAGCAGCGCTGGCATTTTGTGAACCATCAAATCATTGCTGAGCAAGGTGAGGGAAATGGTTCTTCTACATTCCATGCCTCTTAAGCAACCATTCTCTGTGGGGAGTGAGGCTTGTTTTGGGCCAGTTGTGACCCATTTTTTTCCTGTCTCTTCTCTCTCTAACGTTTGTTTGGCAATGTCAACAGCCATCTGCAGGTGCTTAGTGTGCTTTTGGTGCCAAAGGGCTTTTCCCTGTCAAGCATGAATTTCTCCCTAAAGCAACTGACAAATTAAAAGATAAACTCTTCAAATTGTTTTTTTTTTTTACTTGCCATTTTTTTTTCTTAAACAAGATGTGAAGGATTCTCCTGGCATCAATTCCTCTGTGTCCTTTTCTGCTCTGCATGGTGTCTACCTAGGGCTGTGCAGCCAGTTATGCTGTATCTAGGCAGAGAAACAATGGCTACAGTCTCTCTCTCTCTCTTTCTCCCTCTCCCTTTCTCTCTCTCTCACACAACGCGCATACAATCATTCATAACCCACTATGTCTATGGGTATTCATGTGCAAAATATATTATGCAGTGTAACTTTTTCCCTAATCACGCCTCATAAAAAAATGCTTTTAGGCAAAAACAATAAGAAAGGAAATCACTTATTTGCACTTTCCTTTGCTACAGGATGCCACAAAATGCATAATTCATACCTCACTGTACTAAGACAGTGAGAAGGATCTGGAGAGATCTCGGCTGATGGGAACTCTAGAAATAATCTAAGCTGTAATGGGCAATATTTTGTAGAAGAGTGATATCCATGTCTGATAGTTCAACAATGATGACACTCTTGTGTAAATTGGTGAAACTAGTACTTCTATGGCCATGTGGTATTGAGAAAGGATTGTTTGACGGAGGTAGGAGCTTCTAGCTTTTTCCATGACATCCTAACACTTCCCCAAGCCATATCCTTACCTCACCCAAGACAGATACTCCGGATATGCTTGGAGCAGAGTGGATTTATGTGGGTAAGAAAAAGAGACTACAGGGGCAGAATTAAGCATTGCACATCTTTGCTCTTCAGCTATAAACAACTTATTTTTTCATATTAATTTACTCAGTAATTCTGTTTACTGCATTCATATGTACCCTATAGCTCAATCCACATATTTCATTTATATCTTTGTGTCATTTGTTATACATGTGCATGTATTCTTCCATGGAGCTTTTTTTCATAATGAAATGCTTCATTTAGCTTATTGCATCCATATTGACCATAAGATATTTAACTATCTGGGAGTAGTTGGCAGTGTCTGGTAGCTTTGGAAGAGGATTGTAATAAGTTAATTTAAATGTCTGAGAAGGAAAAGAAACTAATTATGAGTGCACATACAGAGTAGGTTAAACGTCACATACAAGTTGAAATGAGGGGAAATTGCTGAATTTCAAGACAGTAATATTCTATTCCTCACAGTAAAAAAAAGGACAGAGGGATTGAACCATTTTAAAATAAACCGACATCTAAAAAAAACCTGAAAATAGTAAGAGAATATTAGTAGTTGTAAGCCACAGAAAGGTTCTATTTATGATACAGGAAAGGCAGATTGATGGTCAGCTATGACATTCCCTAATTTGGTTGCTTTCCAGATAGGTGGACTTACCCAAGATTTATCCAGATTCACCCTGTCAACATGGCCATTGTTGAAAATATTGGAGGTTTAATCCAATAGTCCTGCAGGATGTCAAGGTTGAGGAAGGCTGGCACAGACAAATAGCAGAATTAGTTGCTGCATAATTCATGATGTGATCTGATTGTTTCTTTTGTTTATTTATTTATTAACACATTAAATCTTAGCATTTGCTAATTAAAGCACCAATCAGGATTAACAATTTTTCCCCCAGAATCTTAAATCTAGAAAGTCAGTGGATCCTTCCTAATTATAACTGTAAAGAATTCTGTTTTGAAATCCTTTTTTACTTTTGAGGAAATAGTTTTGAGCTGGAAAATAATTGACACAATAAATATATGTTTACCTTATTGTAGCATATCTATCAATAATTCATTATCACAAAAATGTAGCATGATGCCTATATTAAACATACTCAAAAATTATGTACTGTATCTATACACTATAAGTTGCTGCCACCTTCTGAATAAAAACTAAAATGACTGCCTTTATAATGCCTATCCTGAGATGGAAAGTGTACAACTAAAATTAAATTTCAGCATAAAAATATGGTTTATTCATATATGTTTTCAATTTTGTTAAATAGCACTGAGAAAGAACCAAAGACTGCTAGTGTGGTCTGACATATTGCATTAGATTTGTTGTTTTATTGGATTGTTTTATTTCTATCCTGCCTTTCTATTCAACTGGGGCCCTCAAGGCAACTAACTTTCTATAAAATGCAGAGTACTGAAAAAATAAATAAAAGTCACAAATTGAAGCTGAAGAGGAAGACAAGTGGAAGCTTCTGACTCAGCAAAGCAAAGGGGTCAGGAGAGAATTTGTGGTGCTGATCACATGGATAGCCAATGAGGAGCTGTGGTTAAGCTGTTGGATGGGGACCAGGAACACCAACTCCTTCTTCAGCCATTAATGCTCATTTGGTGACTTTAGGCCAGCCATTCTTTCTCAGCCCAATGTATTTGAAGGGAGTGGAGGTGGAGGGAATACTCTGGGCACCATCTTGAACTTTTGAATGAAAGTCAGAGTGCAAATTTAATAAATGGAAAATATTTAAATAAATCAGTAACTGGTCTAAGGCTGTCACTCAAGATGAAAATTGACTCCACCTGAACAAGACCTGCCATTTTAAGATTCATAGAAAAGGACAGAAGACAATGTTGCCCCCATGGGTCAGGGAAATCCCCAAATCCCTTTGAGAAAGAAGTGTGGTTGTGGTGGATGATTTCCTGCTGAGACGAACTAAGCCTCAGTGTACAGACCTGATATGATCTATAATGATATACAATGAATACTGGAGTATTATGGCATAATGTTGTATTATGTCATGCCCCATGTATGGCACTTTACATGACTTCACCCTTCATTCTCTTGTCGTGAAGATGGGGTGGTTTATGTATTTTTGTATACAGTAGTGTTTAATTTACATGGTGTTTTCAGTTACATTGATCAGTACGAAGCAGTAGGTGATCAACTTTGTCCTGTTAGGGACTGTTCAGACATGTGTATCCAGATGATATTCTATAGAAGTCAAACCTATTGTGAAGTGAGCTCCTGGACCTTTGTACTTCAAATGACTACATATATTAGTTTCAAAAGCTATTCAGATTTGACACTTAGCAGTATTGCAGTAAGGGATCTAAAGTGCAAAAGTTCATGAGTTCAATTCCTGATACAGAATTTGAATCCCATATAATAACATCTGGCTATATACTTTTGAACTGTCTTGATCTGAGAGAGAGATGTCAGTCAGCATTATGTCTGCAGTAGAAGGAAGGAACTGAAGTTCAAGAGGAACAAGAAGAGGGTAAGTTAATTTAAATGAATTAAGATCTCCAGGACCAGAATAATGATATCCTAATGAACTGAGAGATGATCACAGAGCAGCTGAATTTAATCTCTGGGAACTCCTGGAGAACCCTGAAGTCTCAGGGCAGAAGGAAAACTCAGGGAGTTACAAACATGCTAGCTTAATGCCTATACTATAGTCAAGATAGTTAAGCAGTTTATTAAACAATATATTTATGATCCCTTGAACAGGAACACAGCAATTTATAACAGCCAGCTTGGGTTTGTCACCAACATGTCATACTATGGTCCTCGAGTTATGACCATAATGGAATCTGCCCATTACAGTCATAAGTCATAGCGGTCATAAAACCAGTTAGTCATGTGGTCAATCCAATTTTACAAATTCTTTGCAGTGGTTGTCAAGGAAATGCTGCTGTTGTGAGAATGTCATGGTTGTAAATGCAAATGCACAGTGGTTAATAACAGAACTGGCCGAGGAGCCACTAGTCTGGATGGCGAATCGGTCTGTGTCAGATTGTGCTCTTTACATCTACAACTGCGACATGTGATTCTCCAAAGGAAGAGTATTGTAGAGTGGGGACAATTTCTTACTGGGATCTGATCTCTGTACACCTGTACACCTGTAATCAGTGCTTTTTTTGTAAAAAGAAAAGGTGCCGGAACTCACACATGTCATACAACCCGCTTTGCCTACCCTACAAAGTTCCATCCAAAAAAGGTGCCGGAACTCCGTTCTGAGCGTTCTATGAGAAAAAAAGCCCTGCCTGTAATACATCACAAAATAAACTTTGTAAAATTTGCTTTTTTTAGCAGCTGAAACGTCCTCCTCCTCCTCCGTTATTATCAACCTGAATCGATGAGGTCATACGCCATCGCAGATATAGATGTCCGCTTGCGTGTGCCAAGCTTCAGCAGAAGCGCGGCATCAGGAGCTTTTTCAGACGTTAGCCGGAACCCCCACTCCCTCCATGCAATCCCACCTTCTGAACGTCAGCCACGCAACGTAAGGAGGAGTGACTGCCCCCACCCCGGCGACCGGAGAGGTCTAGGCGGGGCACTCCCAGAGTTCCACCCTCCACCCACCGAACGTGGGCGGGGCCGGGTCTCGCGTCAAAGGGTGGGGCGGCCTCCCGCTTGGAACTGTTCGGGGATCGGTGGTGCTGACTGAAGTCGCCGGCTTTGCTCTCCGTCCTCGGCGGCTGGGGCAGGGAGGGGCCAGCATGGCGCGGCCGCCACCCCCTCCTTCTCCTTCTCCCGGACCGCAGTGGTAGCAGCCAGGCTTCCCTTCCCACCTTCCGTCGTCAGCACCGCCATCGTCCTCCGCTCCCGGTGGCTGGCCTCGCTTGGGTGCTATGGCCGCGGAAGTGCCCGGCCCCCCGGGCCTCCTCGTCCTCTGGCTCTTACCGCCGCTTCTTCTGCTTCTGGGGGCGCCGGCATCGTCAACCGGAGAACTAAGGTCACCGGCAGCGTCGGGTGTGGAGTCGCTGCTGGAGGAGTTCCGCCGCCAGCTGCAGCTTGAGAGGGATCCCTCCGGCGGCCGCAGCAATGAGCTGGAGGAAGCGGCTGGTCACTGCCGAGGAGGGACTGAAGGGCCAGCCGGCGGCGGCGGGAGTTTCTTCTCGGTCAGGTCCGACTCCATCATCCGCACCAAGGACTCCATCGCGGCGGGTGCCACGTTCCTCGGCTCCCCGAGCTCGGTGGCTGGTCCCAGGCATTGCCTGGATGCCTGCTGCGCCGATGCCCGCTGCACCCTCGCCGTCTTGCAGCAGCAGCAGCAGTCGGCCTCGGTCCGCTGTTATCTCTTCAGCTGCACCTATCGTGGCCGCGCCGTCTGTGTCTTCTCCCCTCAGCGCGGCTACAACAGCTACTTCCTGGAACCCACCAGCCACCCTCCGGCTTTGGGTAAGAAGAAGACCGTCGACTTAAGAGTTCGGCGGTTTCTTGAAGAGGGGCTAAAATAATGACGGTTTCAGTTCAGGAAAGAAGGTGGGGGAGCGAATTGCATGTGAGCAGAAGGCTCTTAAGAATAAATATCTTTAATACTAAAATATAAGAATAGAGAGGTGATGTAGCATTAACTCCCTCCCCCTGCCCCCAAAATTGATTTATCATCTCTCTCCCTCCCTCTCTCCCTCTCTCTTTCATATCTATCTATCTATCTATCTATCTATCTATCTATCTATCTATCTATCTATCTATCTATCTATCTATCTATCTATCTATCTACCTACCTACCTACCTACCTACCTACCTACCTACCTACCTAGCATCTAGCATCTCAGCAAACAACACTTGGCAGCTAATAGTTTAAAAATGCCAGCATCATCTTCTTCACATATTTGTATAGTCGCACAGGCCATTTCCCCCCCCCCCCATTCCATTGCTTTGCTTGGTGGGTATTCAGTTTAAAATATTCCCAGAAGGGGTATGCCCTCTGCTTGATTATAGCCAATAAAAGGGAGCTCACTCACTATGGATAATTGTTTCCTCTGTGAAGTTTTGCTTCAAATGCATTCTTGTAATTATCACGGGATAATACAGAACAGGATTTTGCTTTCTTCTTTGTGACATCAGGAATTTGAGGAGTGTTGTTATATATCCCACCTCCCTCTCAATTTTGTGAAAGCTTTACATTTCCATTTCTTTAGCTTTTTCATTCAGTGATCATCCTCGCTGCCTTACTCTGGGCCTGTTTTCCTTAAATCCTTAAAGAGCAGTGCTCAGAGTGTTTATTCTTACTTCAAAATTGATTTGGGACTGGCAAAAAATTGTCAGATATGAATCTAATTTTGATATATATAGAGTAGACCAACTACTTCAAACTAGTCCACCTCATAACATAAATTTATCTTTTTGCACAGTGATAATTTGTGTTTGTTCTTAACATATCTCGTTTAGTGGGCCAACAGCTCATTAGACATGGACAGGAAAGGACAGCTAGGCTAGTGTTATTTTTCTGACCGGAAATGAATCTGTGATTATTAAGGAATGAAGAAGTTGCCTTACCCTGAGTGATTGACCCAGCATATTAGAAGTGAAATGTATTTTCCTCATTTGTGTGTGAGGCCACAGTTAACCTAGTCAACTGTGTTTATTCAATAAACCGTGATTCAATTAACAATGTATTAGTCATTGTGTTACTGCAGTTCCAGAATCAATACATTGGGTTCATTTTTCAAATTATTCTTGCAGCTATTCTCCAAGAGCACTAGAACTGTATTTTTTATAGCCCTGTTGCCTGAGATATTTAACTCCGATTTCTATTGCTGGCTAGGAATTGGGGCTCTGGACAAGCCAAATGAGCAATGATTATGTATGCCTTTGTCTTGCCCATTTTAGAGAGGCTTTCAGATCCATACCAAGATCACAACTTATTTTTAAATCTATTCAAATTCACTAAAGTTACATTTACTAGCCTGGCTCAAAAATGAGCAGGATAATCATGAGCATAAAATATTATCCAACTATTATGCACAGCAGACCAGAAGAGCTCAGTGGGCCTCTTCACCTGAGATTCTTAACTGAGTCAATTAAAAAATCTGACAATGTTTTCTGCTGCAGTTTTTTGGACATGCTAATTAATTGTATAGAAAATGAATATATAAATACATTTCATTTTTAAAAATTCAAAACTTAAGATATTTTGATGAAACATTTTTAGGAGGGGCTCAAGGTGCGTGCACTTACATTGTAAGACGTTCAAGTGATATGTGAAGCAGTGCTTGTCATTCATTATACAATTATCCCTCCAGCAGTGTGCAGCCTCCAGGCTTTCCACAATTCATTTAAAACCCAAAGAAAGACATGAGATAATTTATGTTTCATGTTCTTAGTTCAGAAGCAAAGGCAGCCTAGGAGGCTGCAGAATGATGGAGAAGTATTGGGGGGGGGGAAACCCAACAACAAGGGCATTCTTGGCCAAATTGCAACTTTAGGTAAGCAAAACCCATGTCAAAATATATTCTAAACAAAAGCTTGATCCTGAGTATCAAATGGAAAAGCAGAAGCCTTTCTCACAAGGAAAAAAAAACATTTTGCAGAATTGGAGGACTAGGTTTCAAAACCATGACCATAAAGTCATCAAACTGTATAGATGAATATATGCTTATCAGAGCACATGGTTAAATAGAAAGCAAAATGATATCTAATTTAAAATCTCAGAATCTACTTTACATCTACCTTAAATATAGAAGTTTTTCATCTGTGTCCAATAACCTTGAACTAAAAGTCTGGAGTAGATTGATCAAAATACTTTGTTGTTAGAACAAATTTTTCTTCATTTAAAAATCTACAATAAAACAATATAAGTGAGTCAGGCAAAGACAATAATCCTAACTTTGACTGATGTATACTCATTTTTTTCACTAAGATTCTTTATTTTAATTAGACACTGATGAGCCTCCTCTTAGCAAGGCGGGAGAAGATATTATTCTTCAACTACCTGTTGACTGGGTTGTTCTGGATGGCAGAGAAAGTGTGGATGACCATGGAATCACACGATATGAATGGACAATACTTCAAGGTGCATCATCAGTTGATATGCAGGTACATTATGTTTTGCAATACAAGGTATATTATTTGCTGCACCTTTTGTGGGATTTTAGAAACAACAAAGTTAAATATTCACTGTTCTGTCAGAATAAAGCAAAGTAAAGAAATATTAGATACAGTCACTTGTTTTGTTCATTTTTCCCCCCTGAAGCATGCATGTGTGAAATTGGGTCTACAGATGAATGCGTGCACATACCCCGGCACACATAGACAGAGAACAATTGGATTCAGATTTAGTGATGTTCAGACTAAATGTATTAAAATCAGTGGAACTACTATAGTCATATCCAACTAAGTTCCTTTTTCAAATAGGTCTGAGACTTAGTTCATGCATCTTCATTAAGCTATGGTTTATGTAATCACAATTTACTGAAAAAATCACAGTTGGTTTCACACGTTATGCCATAAATCATGATTTATAAACCACAGTGACGAAGAACAAACAAAATTCAAGTCCACCCTCAATCATGAAAATCCACTGAGTGACTGTGGACTAGTCACTCAGTCTTTTGAGCAGATTATATTGACATGTTGTTTTATTGTAACTAATCTTTCTGGGGGGGAAATATTCTTTTCAGATAAGCCTCCCGAACTGGCAAAACAAACTGTCCACACTAAAGGAAGGAACTGACATGATAATTTAAATTAGGAGTCAACATGTGGGTCATGATCCTCTGAGTGGTAGCAAGCAAATTGCAACAGGAGGAGTGGCTCAAACAAGCCTGATTACTCTGAAATGTGGTTCTGCCCTGCCTAGACAAATTAGTAGTTGGCTTTCCCAGTCACAGCAGGATCAAGTTCTCATAGACTCTAGCTTTGCATGTGCAAATGTGATAGTTATGGAATATTGTCCTAAGTGCATTCTCCTTCCACTCGGTCTAGCTGGTAAAGGTCAAGATTGCTTCAGTTTTTTCTCTTGCCTTGGTGAGCTATTGCTTGGTGTGGCATTGCAGAATATGAGTACCATATGTTTGCTGGCATATTTAGGAAAATATATATCTTGGACACTGCAGGGCTTCAGCATTGTGCTCAAAGACAGGGTCACCTTTTCTTTATTTTGAAGGCATGTGCAAAACTGAAAGAAGTTGGGGCAAGGGAGATGTATGCAAAGATGACTGGTAGAAAAGGAAAGAAAGGGTGCTTTGGATGGCAGTGGACTCTGGAAATAGAAAGAATGGGACAGACTCACCTGTAGAGCAGGGGTCCCCAACCCCCGGTCCATGGACCGGTACCGGTCCACAGCATGCCAGTAAGAGGGCTGCACAAACAAGCAAAGCTCCATCCTCGGGATGCAGGCAGTATTCAAAACCACACCCTCTCTGGTCTGCGGAAAAATCTTTCTCCATGGCACCGGTCCCCGGTGCCCAAAAGGTTGGGGACCTCTGCTGTAGAGAATCACCAGAAATTTTCCTTTCCTTTCCTTTCCTTTCCTTTCCTTTCCTTTCCTTTCCTTTCCTTTCCTTTCCTTTCCTTTCCTTTCCTTTCCTTTCCTTCCTTTCCTTTCCTTCCTTTCCTTTCCTTTCCTTTCCTTTCCTTTCCTTTCCTTTCCTTTCCTTTCCTTTCCTTTCCTTTCCTGGCTTCCTGATTCCAGGAAGAGAGACTTGCAAAAGAAAGTGTTTTTATGTTGCATAGGATACCAAGATCCCATGCAGGGGTAGGGGGAAGAGGTAGAAGGTATAAAATGCACAGGGAAGAAAATTGTGCCTGATAGTGCTTTGCCTCTAGTAGCTGCTCATGTCTCTTTCACTTTCTCCTCGTATCCTGGAAGATTGCCTTTTGAATGGGGAGAAAGGACTGAGTTGGATAGGGCTGCAGTTTTACATGCATAAAAGGGAATAGTTAAGCAGGGGTCTTCAAACTTGGCCCTTTTATGACTTGTGGACTTCAACTCCCAGAATTCCTTAGCCAGGCATGAGGAATTCTGGGAGTTGGTCCACAAGTCATAAAAGGGCCAAGTTTGAAGACCCCTGAGTTAAGGGAAAAATTTGATGCTAAGCTGATCTCTGGCACTCATTACAATTGGGAAGACATTCCTTACTTGATTCATGGGATTACGTCAACATTTTAAGCACAGGACCACAGAATTTGAGAATCCAAGTTTAAACAAAGATTCATCTGAGAAATCTATGAGCAAAATAACTGCATCTATTATCATTACAAAATATCGTTTACAGGAATCGATTTAGACAGTACAAAATATTTATAGGAACACTTCCAAAATATTGTAGTTATTTATTGAATTCAGGACTTGCCCTGTTGTCATCATACAGATGCAGTCGAAGGGGTACTACTACAGTAGTTATTACTTTATTATGTAGTTATTTATTATGTACTGCAATCATATTTTGCTTAATCAAAGTTTATCTTCAATGGGGTTGCAATATTGTTGCAATTCACTGAAATATTATAATTTCTATTATTGCATCTTTAAATTAGTTATTTTGTGACAAAACAAATTCCAAAATTAATATTAAAAGGATATGCCTATCCTATATCTTAAAACTATTTGGCTGTTTTATTGGTATATCTTGCAAATTAAATTGCTATCTGGAAAAAAAATAATATGGCAAACCCCAAACATAAATAAGAATATTTCACTTTAAATTTAGCTGATTTCCCCCCCCCCAAAACTGAATGACCTTCATTTTGCTTAAGTTTCATAAAAAGTTTTAGACCTGGTGAATAAAAACATACATTAACTGAAGCAAAGAATCACTGCAAATTGACCTTGATCATGAACATCCATTTTATTTCCCCTCTTTAAAAAGAGACTATAAAGTAAGAGAGAGTATGGAAAAAGTAACCCCATTATAATTGGTGTCTGGAATTTTTTTTTAAATTGACAAGGAAAACTTAAATAGTAAAAATTATGAGCAACCTTCTACATGGCAAAAGGGTCAGATTATTTGAGGAACCACCTTACCCCCAATCACAGCTGCCTGTCCCATCAGATGTGGCACAAAAGATATGTTGTGTTTCCTGCATACAAAGGAAGGTGGTCTTAGCAGCTTGTCATCATGGCCACCACCCCTAATGCAGAAAGTGGTTGCCCCCTAGAAGCCAACTCATAAAGCCTGATTACATTTATTGTTAACATAATTGGGGTCAGTTACTGATTATATTTGCTCACAGTAATGTTGATGTTATTGAGTTAATTTTCTATTCTTCAGCTTACAATGGTGACTAGAACTCTATGTTTGAGCAAGATAAAATATAGATGCTTTGTTCAAGTCACCTGAATTCTGAGTAAGCAGTGGTGTAAGGAGAAATGAAACATATCACAGTGCCTTTTGGAAAGACCTACAGCATTTAGGTCAGGGACAGCTGGCTAGAATAAGGACAACTTGTATTGTTTCAGTATGCCCGGTGCTAAGGCAAATGCCATTTTATTTTGGGAAGTTTATTTACTTATTTATGTGATGTATATAGCTGCCCTCTCGGCACATGATTCGGAGTAGCATATGTCACCAATAAACAAATCACAATTGAGTGCATATAAAAGCAACACAATGAACAAATAATCAGAAACCCAATGGGACATAAAATGCTTGGAAAAGGTTCAACCAATGGGAGCATACCTGATTCAGTACCTGGGGAAAGAGCCAGTAATGCTTTTCGAAAGGCAGGCAGGGTCGGGCCAACCAAATCTCATGGGGAGGCTGTTCCAAAGGGCAAGAAGGGCAACTAAGAAGGCACAACCTCGAGATTCTGCCAGATAACCTTGTCTAAGTGACAGGCATGCCAAGACTGTAAGATCTCACTGGATAGATTGAATTAATCAGAGATAACAGCTGCACAAATAACACGGCCCTGCACCCTGAAGAGTTTTATACGTGAGAATCAACATCTTAATTTCTATCCAAAGCACATTGACAACCACAAAGTGAGCTACACTCACATTGAGTGGGCATACTGAGATGTCCCCATAACTACCTGTAATGCTGCATTCTGGTCCAGCTACAGCACGGGTGTCAAACTTGCCACGTCACGTGACGTGTCGTGACGTGTCGCAACACTTTTTGCATTGCCAGCAATGGGGTGGGCGCAGCTTCAGTATGATGAAACCGGTCCGTGGGCCGGCAGTTTGACACCCCTGAGCTACAGCTTCCAAGTGGTCTTCAAGGACAGCCTCACAATACAGCACATTGCTGTAATCTGAGAGGTGACCAAGGCATGGTTGATTATGAACAGGGCCTCCTGATCCAAAGTGGGCACAGGTAGTCCTCAACTTACAATCACCAGTTGAGCCCAAAATTTATGTTGCTAAGTGAGAAATTTGTTAAGTGAGTTTTGCCCCATTTGACAACTTTTCTTGCCACATTTGTAAAGTGAATCACTGCAGTTGTTAAATTAGTAACATGGTGGTTAAATGAGTCTGGTTTCCTCATTAACTTTGCTTGTCAGAAGGTTGCAAAAGGTGATCACATGACCCCGGGATGCTGCAACCGTCATAAATGTGAGTCAATTGTCAAGCACCCAAATGTAAATCATGTGACCAAGGGGATGCTGCAGGGTTCATAAGTGTGAAAAGTGATCATAAGTCACTTTTTTCAGTGCTGTTGCAACTTCAAACCGTCACTAACAGAACTATTGTAAATCGAGGACTACATGTATAATTGTAACTGTGCAAAGGCCTTCTGAGCCATGGCTGCCATCTGCTGCTGAAAATTGACAGAACAGATCAGGGTTTCTCAATCGTGGCAACTTAAAGACATGTGAAGCACAACTCTAAGCTGGCTGGGGAATTCTGGGAACTGAAGTCCACATGTCTTGAAAATTGCTAAGGTTGAAAAATGTTGGAGTAGATCCATCCCCCGTAGAAGAAATAATATTGTTTTGTGATTTAGTCATAACAGGAAGAAAATAATGCATTTCTATCTGTAATCATCTTTTTTCAGCAGGGCTTGTTTTTCCTACATTAAGCCTGCAAAGACTTCCCTGTCCTTTCTCTTCCAGTAGCTATAATAGAGTGCTTCTCTCCATGTGCAACCCAAGGAGGTGCTAAGATTTCGATGCTTCGGTTTTATGCACACCTATTCAGCATAGTGGAAGTTACAACCAATGACAAGGAAAGATGGATGTGGGGATCTGTAGAATGGGAAGATCAGTTTAGTCGAATCATAAGCAGATTGCATCCATAAAGCTTTATAATGTTAGCCAAATTGAATTCCCAGATCTACAGTAAAAAAAAAAAAATTCTGGAAGCAACAGAATAGAATCTATGACGCCAGGGGTAAAAGCTGTGAAGAAATGGATTCTCTGTGCGAAATATGTGGGTATGCCTGAGGGGCATACTTGAGAAAGTTGCTTGATTCACTGAGATGTAAAATATGAATTTCCCCTTTGTATTTTAAGATCAGCAGAGAGCTGGAGAATTTCAAACACTTTGCTCTTTTACGATAGTACTGCACTGAAACGTTTACTTTCTCAATCTGCGGTTTTGCTACAGCCACCCTGAAGTCTAAGAGAGCATTGATCCAATGTGGTGCAGGGGGGGGAGACTTACAAATTATCACTGTTCCTATTTCCGGTATCCATTTTCCCAATAAACCCTAGACGTGTCTGGACTTGCTTTACCTGTGCTGAGACAACCTAGTAGGGGTAGAAAGCATGATATAGTATTAACAAGTTTAAAATTACACCCTCCCATGTATATGATAGTGTGTCTGTGTGTGTGTGTGGGTGCGTGCGCGCATCTCAGTCCTCACATGATTTTATGAGAGTTGTACCTTGGTAGCTATAGTATGAAGAATGGGATTCCATCAGTACCCTATTTTCTTTGGCTCAGGTACCTCAGCCAGGAACACTGAAGCTCTCTCATATGCCAGAAGGAAAATACACACTGCAGTTGACTGTGACTGACACAGCTGGCCAAAGGAGTTCGGATAACGTCTCAGTGACTGTACTTCCAATGATTCATTCTGAGCTAGGTGAGAAAACTGCTGAAACCACTGTTTTCTTGTTTTGACGGCTGAGAGTGAGATTGTGCATGTCTGTAATTAAAATCACAACGGAACCTGCTTCAAATACATTGCAAATAGGGTACAGGTCTTATTATTTAAACCACATTAAAGCGGTAATCTCCACAATGTACAACATCCACCGTATTTCCTTCCACACCGGCGCTTTTTAACTTGGGCAACTTTAAGATGTGTGAACTTCAACTCCCAGAATTTCTAATTGCCAAGGTTGAAAAGCACACTGTACAAAAGCCTGTCCTCTTTTTCATTTGGCCCTCCTGGCATGCTATTTCATGCATACTAGTAAACTGTTCTATAGATGTAGTCTCTAAGACAGGGATCTTCAAACTTGGCAACTTTAAGACTCGTGGACTTAAACTCCCAGAATTCCTCAGCCAGCCCTGACTGGCTGAGGAATTCTGGGAGTTGAAGTCCACAAGTCTTAAAGTTGCCAAGTTTGAAGATCCCTGCTCTAAGATATAATTTTGCCATTATATGTGGCACCCGTTATAGTAGGATCCAAAATACTAACCTGGGAAGAGATCTTGAAATTGAGCAACACGTTTAAGCAACTTTATCTCATAAGAAACTAGTTTTCCTTCATTCCTTTCTACATAATGCACAATCACTCCAATCCATCTTGTTGAACGAATCCCATATGGTATTTACTCCAATTGACTCTGGGTGGTTTACAAACTGATGCCAATCAAAAACAACATGACATCTGGGCATAATGTACAAACAGGAAATAAAAATAACAAATATGCAAAGCATTTGTTCCAGCACCAGTTCTGTGTGCCAAGTTTGTTAGTAATTTCTACATTTCAATCCTGCCTTAAATGAGCTCCTAGAGAACTCAAGATGGCATATCTAGTCCGCCATTTTTTCCCCAGCCAAGCAAGCCGGTGAGGTCGATTGGGAGCCAGCAATGGAACTGTCCAAAGTCACCTAGTGAGCAACCATGGTTGAGGGTGGACTTGAACGTGAATCTGGCTACTCTTAGTCCAGTACCTTAGCAATTACATGCGCTGGCTCTGTAATGGTCAATAGAAATATCTTTGAAAGACAGGAGGCAGAAGAGCAGTAGCCAGGGCAATGATGAGATAAGAGACATCTCAGCCCACAAAAAGAATGGGGGTGTGGAAAGTGTCTCAGAAGAGACCCTTCCTAATTCCCTGGAAAGTAAAGGGAAGGGAAGGGACAAGTGCTTCCAGACTGTTATTGTACCATTTACAAGAAAGGCAGTTTCTTCTCTGGATTACCTTGAAAGGCTGACAGGCTCTCGCTACCTGCTTCTGAATCTCTCCAGATATAACCAGTTCCAGTAGGAACCATCTCATTCTTGAGTCACAACCGATGGTCAGATTTAGATGTTGGGGACCAGATGCAGGAATCATGATTTACGAGGTGCCAAGACCAGAGGATACCACAGCCTATTTGTACTGCATGTACTGCATCTCCCTTCTCCTCCCCACAGCCCTCCTGTCTCTACCAGCCTAGGTTGCCCCAGTCTTAGGAGGAAAACTCCATTGTTGCACCCTGGGCCTGGCTCATTGCTTTTACCTCCTGGGCTTTGCTCCATTTTTCCTATCTTTCTGCTCCGGGTTTTTACAATCTCTCCTGCTCAGCTATAATTTTTCCCAACGTTCTAATCACCATAGCAACCATTGCTGGAAAGTATCCTTGCTCTCCTGACCCTTCTTTCTCCTATCATTTATTTATCAGAATTATGTTCCCCACTTTTACTCAGGAGCTCAATTTAAACAATCTAAATTTTTATTTTGGGTTGCATGAGTGAGATCGAGCTATACTAAAAAATTCAAGAGAATCACCAAAAGGTTCTTCTAGGATACCAGTTGCTGACAGATATTCTAGGGTTGCCCGTGATGCTTATAAAGAGAATTACAAGCTTGACATTCTGACAAATGATCTGTCAACAGACATACAGCTAGTCCTTGACTTACAACAGTTCATTTAGTGACCGTTCAAAGTTACAACGGCACTGAAAAAAGTGAGTTATGACCGCTTTTCACGCTTTTCACGCTTTTCACATTGCGGCATCCCCATGGTCACGTGACCAAAGTTCAGATGCTTGGCAACTGGCTCATATATATGACTGTGGCAGTGTCCTGGGATCATTTGACCACCTTTTGTGACCTTCTGACAAGCAAAGTCAATGGGGAAACCAGATTCACTTAATTGTGTTACTAATGTAACAACTATAGTGATTCACATAACAACTGTGGCAAGATAGGTTGCAAAATGGGACAAAACTCACTTAAGTGTCTCAATGTTGGGCTTAATTATGGTTGTAAGTTGAGGACTACTACCCCATTTATGAAGCATTCAAAGGGACTAATCAAAGGCCAAGAAAGGAACAAATGTTGCTGAGCACTTTCTCCCTTATCAACGTACCAGCACCTAGGGAAGGAGGAACCAACATCTAATCATCACAATAAGCAGCAATGAAAGAAGAACCTATACCACTAATCATCACATCCTGCCCAAATCCGACAAGGCTGGTAGTCCAGATTATTATATCTAAACAGACAACAAAGGTCACTCCGAACAACCTGCTGCTTAGTAAGTTAGAAAAAGGTGGGATAGACAACAACAACACCAGATGGATTTTAGCTGGCTGACAAACCATACTCAGTGAGTAGTCCTCAATGGCACTACATCCACATGGAGAGAAGTAAGCAGTGGGGTACCACAAAGCTCCGTCTTAGGCCCAGTACTCTTCAATATCTTCATCAATGACTTAGATGAGGAAATTGAAGGGAAACCTATCCAATTTGCAGATGACACCAAACTGGCAGGAGTAGCCAACACCCCAGAAGACAAACTCAGGATCCAAAAAGATCTCGTCAGACTTGAACAATGGGCCCTATCCAACAAAATGAATTTTAATGTGGAGAAAAGCAAAGTTTTACATTTAGGCAGGAAAAATCAAAGGTACAAGTACAGATTAGGCAAAACCTGGCTCAAAAACAGTAACTGTGAGAGGGACCTTGGAGTCCTAGTGGACGATCACTTGACTATGAGCCAGCAGTGTGCAGCAGCAGCCAAAAAAGCTAATACAATCCTGGGTTATATAAACAGAGGCATAGAATCAAGATCATGCGAAGTGTTAGTACCGCTTTATAAAACCCTAGTAAGACCACACCTGGAATACTGCAACCAATTTTGGTCACCATACTACAAAAAAGATGTTGAGACCTTGGAGAAAGTTCAGAGAAGAGCAACTAAGATGATCAAAGACCTGGAAACTAAAACATATGAAGAAGGCTGCAGGACTTGGGTTTGACTAGTCTAAAGAAAAGAAGAAACAGGGGCGACATGATAGCAGTATTCTAGTATTTGAGGGGCTGCCACCAAGAAGAGGGCATCATAACTATTCCACAAAGCACCAGAGGGCAGGACAAGAAACAGTGATTGGAAACTGACCAAAGAGAGAAGCAATCTGGAATTAAGGAGAAACTTCCTAATAGTGAGGACAATTAACCAGAGGAACAGCTTGCCTTCAGAAATCGTGGGCGCTCCATCACTGGAGATTTTTAAGAAGAGACTATACAGTCACTTGTCTGAAATGGTATCGGTTCTCCTGCTCGAGCAGGGGGCTGGACTAGAAGACCTCCAAGGTCCCTTCCAGCTTCTATTCTATTCTATTCTATTCTATTCTATTCTATTCTATTCTATTCTATTCTATTCTATTCTATTCTATTCTAAACAGTTGCACAAAGCAAACCAAGCTCAGAGAACATCAAGAATCCCAAAATTCAGCCCCGGGCTACCGGTACATATGGACCTGCCCCTTATTTAGCAACTGAATCTCATTCCAATTACCAGGAAAAGTATTAAGCAAAATGAAATGATTGTTAAGTGAACACATGAGGTGGGGGGGAGGGAGGGAGAGAGAGAGGGAGGGAGGGAGGGAGAGAGAATGCAAAATCATTGGCTGCTGCCATCTCATTCAGATAGTTCTCTTACACAGTTACACCGGCATTATTCTCACTTTAGCATGTATTGTTATTAGATGCCCAAAATTTGGTCATAAAGATGCATATTGGTTGGGAAATGATTTTTATTACCATTTGTTATCATTATATTTGCCAATGGTTATTAGCTGAGGTAATTGCTAAATGAGGAGTGGATGTAATCTCTATTGTTAAATATTTATAATTTCTCCAGACTTTACAAAATCACTTTGTGAAATAAATATATATGTACAGCACACACACACACACATACAACACACACACACACAAACGTATATAATGTTGGGGAAAATTGGAAGAAATGGGAGGACTACATACACTGCCTTCAGCTTTGAAACAATAGGCAGGATATAAATCCAATAAATAAATGTAAGGCAATAAAGGTCATATAAAATGCAACAATTATGAGCAATCAGCTCACAGCAGCAGCTTTCAGCTCAGCAAGTAGAATGCAGATTAGGTTCCATGTATGCTGAATTTGTACAGTGGGCAGAATTTGGTTTTAACTGGTTGGTTGCTTCTTTTTTTCCCCTTCTCCAGAGATAACATTTGTTGAATGGTTTTGCTTTATTCTTCTACCTGAAATAATCATAGAGCCATTTTATGAAGGAGGGGGATGAAAGGTTGTATAACGGGGGGTGGGGGCTTCCACTGCTGCAATATCCATTTTAAACAGTTGCTTCTTATTATTTTGCAATTTAATTTGCTTTCTAACCTGAGAATTGGCCTATTGCAGGTTGTGTTGGGAAGTGTTCCCGTTACCAGTTCCTCTGTGATGATGGCTGCTGCATTGACATCACTTATGCCTGTGATGGGGAGAACCACTGTCCTGATGGGTCAGATGAAGCTTTTTGCCAGAAGTGTGAGTGAACAGAACCTGTCCATTTAAGCATTAAAAAAATAGCTCAATAATAATAATAGATCAATAATAAGTGAAAGCATGTCGTTTTGAAATCCTGCATTTGAGTCTTAGGGTGAGGAAAATAGCAATAGCAATAGCACTTAGACTTATATACCGCTTCATAGTGCTTTACAGCCCTCTCTAAGCGGTTTACAGAGTCAGCATATGGCCCCCAACAATCTGGGTCCTCATTTTACCGACCTCGGAAGGATGGGAGGCTGAGTCAACCTTGAGCCAGTCAGAATCAAACTCCTGGCTGGGAGCAGTGAGTTAGCCTGCAATACTGCATTCTAACCACTGTGCCATCATGGCTCCTATGAAAAGGCTAAAGAACCGTCATCACTGAGATTGTGATAGAAGCATGCTTTAGATCCATACTCAAACATTTTGTATATCTCTGAAGTTGCCAGAAGTTGTAATGTCTTCTTGGTTTTCTTCCAGGAAAAGCAAGCACACAGTCACTCCGTTGGTGGCATACAAACTAGCAGTACCTTTTATTATTTGAAAAGAAAAGAAAACACGTAGAAGAGAAAAAAACCCCGGTTAAGCAACATTTCCTTTTTTTTAAATGCTACCATTTGCACACTAATATCAGTACTGATTTCTTCTAGGCCAGTGTCTCTCAACCTTAGCAGCCTGAAGATTATTGACTTCAACTCTGGGGAATTCTGGCTAGGGAATTCTGCGAGTTAAAGTCCACTCATCTTCAAGTTGCCAAAGGTTGAGAAACAGTGGTCTAGACACACCAGTGGCTTAAAAAGAATACAGTTGTCTTGGATCCCACAAGCATAGGAGGTCTCACCTGTCTCCTTTGCCCTTTTCTTGCCCCATGTTTTCAGCAAGGCTAATTGCGTGGTGTATAGCTACCATTCTTAGGCTGCAAGTGTCCAATTGGCCAGTAGATGCCAGCAAAGATCTGGGGTTTTGACTATCACTATGCTATCCTCTAGCAGTTGGCTAGCTTGATGCAGTCCAGGCATTATGTGTCTACAAAAGAAAAACTTTGTGGCAGATATGTAGACTGGATTTTTGAGCAGGAAGGGGTGAAGGGATATTTGAGTGAGTGAGAAAATGAAGGTAGTCCATCACAAAATGACATGTGACTATTTACGTTGTCTCACCTCAGTGGTATCTGGTTGATCACTATGAGAAGCTAAACAATGAATTAAGTTGGACTTTGGCCTGATCCAATTGGGCTTTCCTTGTGTTCTTGTTTTTTTTTTTTAATACTCAGATAATTCAGGACAGAATGCAATAACTCACATAGAGACTATTCAACAAAATTCAGCTGAATTAATGAAAAAAGCCAATGAACACCTTACATTTGAAATCACCCAGACAAGTACACTAAGCGGTCAAGTACTTGAACCAGAGAAAATCAAACAATCACCCTCTCAGGGACCAAAGAAACAAATTACCAGGTTTATACCAGGTAAGATTAACACTTTGTTTGTTTGTTTGTTTGTTTGTTTGTTTGTTTGTTTGTATTGGCCGCCCCTATAAAGGAATTTTGGGCAGATTACAGTCATAAAAATATATATCTACATTAAAACATAAATAAATTAAAATCAAAGATTAAAATCTAAGGACGCGTGGGAAGGGCAGGGGAGGGTGGGGGTGGAATGGGGGGAGGTAAGATCTGTTGTTACTCGATTGACCACCTCCACCTTTATATTTTGAATAAATTGTTTTTTCTACAGTCCTATGAATTGGCAAAATGCTATTACAATCCTCAGTGTGCTGCAGTCTAAGCATTCATATGATGTATGAATATATATATTAACTTATTACAGTATTATAATAGTATATTAGTAAATAGGTTTACTTGCAAGGTTAAGCTTATTTTTGCTCAGATGTAGAATTATTGTGTATACTCATGTATAAACCTATCCACAGAATAAGCTGACCCTCAAATGTTTAACCAAAATGCCATGAAAAATGTGCCACTCGTGGATAAGCTGACCCTCAAAAATATTTAAGGTTTAATTTTCACAATTGTTCCTTGAATGACTATAGAAATGCTCCAGTATTACAAGAATACTGGAGTAAAGTATTAACAGTAAAGAAATGCATGCAATTAATTCAGCTTTAGGAAAACAGGTGATTTGACGAGTAATACTCATGTATACAATCAAGGTTCGGCAGAGATGGGCAGAAGATAGATCATAATATATATATATGTACCTGAAAAACACCAGTGAATTAATCAATGTTTTCTCTATATATTTTGCACAGACTTTGAAAAAAATACAGTTATAGTCAATGCTATTCTTGTAATACTGGAGCACACTTTCATGTGCTTATGTGGCTCCCTCCTACTCACTGCAACCCTTTTGTCTCTGCAAAGCTGCTCCTGAAGATTATAATTGAGATTGAGCATCATTGCATGAAAGAACACAGGATGGGATTTCTGAAAATGAGAGGCTTCATTTTATATGAGCAAAAGTGTTTTCTACTGGTAGTAAACTACCTCTTGGATGGAATCAGTAGAGGTAGTCGTTGATTTACAACAGTTCATTTAGTGACCGTTCAAAGTTACAACGGTACTGAAAAAAGTGACTTATGACTATTTTTCCCACTTATGACTGCTGTAGCATCCCCATGGTCCTGTGACCAAAATTCAGATGCTTTTTGCAATCTTTTGACAAGCTGTCAATGGGGAAGCCAGATTCACTTAACAACCATTTTACTAACTTAACAACTGCAGTGATTCACTTAACAACTGTGGGAAGAAAGATCATAAAATGGGGCAAAACTTACTTAACAATTGTCTTACGTTTAGGATAATTGCAAGGATTTAGAGTTACCCTATTTTTCTTCTTATAGTTACAGAGCAATGCTTGCTCCCCCTAGCCACTGGCTCATGCAACAGACACCTCCCTCGCTGGCATTTTGATGCTTTTTCAGGCACTTGCATGCATTTCATCTATGGTGGTTGCAAAGGCAATGAAAACAACTTTCTTCAAGAATCTGACTGTCTTGCTGAATGTGTAAAAGTTCATGGTAATAATCAGTCACCTTTTGGGGTAGGGAAGTGGCACAACGTAGCACAGCACAACGCTTTGCTCTGCAGCCCCACTGGAATCCCAATTGTGTTTTAGCAATCCTTCTATTAATGGAGAAAGATTTGGTAGAAGCCAATAATATAATTTCTTTGCAGCCTGCTACAGGGCAGCTTATTTCTGCATTTTATAGATCTGCCTATCATAAAAGCTATCATAGAAATGGCATGTAAATATTGGAACGGCATCAAATACTGATTTTTTTTTGGCACCTTATCTATGTGGACTTGGCAGTGTTTGCCAACTTCAAAAAATTATTATTTAACATTACTAGTTTGAAAATGGCCATATCACTCTTTGGGCACTTGTCATCTATTTTGTCTAAGGTGAACAATTTTCAGTATTTCTAATTTCCAAATTCTAAGAACAAAAAAAGAATTTGTAGAGCAGTCAGCAGTAACCCTAACCCTAACCCTCACTACAGCATTCACAAAGTTGCTGCCATTTATCTTAGCAATCTACTTGGTGATAAATTCACAATTATTGAATCTAGAAACCTATTCTCCACTACAGTGTCATAATATTTTGGTCTCTGCATGTGTCCATTTAAGAATGGATTTCCTTCTACTGTCAGACATGAACACAGGAAAAAGACAAGCTTGTGAAATTTTCACTTTTATTCTCTTTCCCTTTCCTTTCCCCCTCCTCTTCCCTTCCCTTCTCCCTTTCTTTCCTTTTTACAAAACCTGCAATTTACATTTGTAATTTAAATTTAAACTTTAAAGCTGCTGAGAAACACTGATTTACAGGTTGAACAGTCTATAACCACTCTCTATTACTTGGCTAGCAAACCCAACAAAATGCAAGTAGAAAGCAGATGATAAATTAGTTTTTTAAAAAATGTGGAATAAGAAATTAGATAGCCTATTTTTATCATTCTTTTTTGCACACTTTTCTTCCTGAAGGAACTATATTAACTAAAAGTGAATTGAAGAACACTATTACTGAAAGTGTTTTGCTATTGTTGAAATATAGATAGGAAGACTCTTCATTATATACTAGTTATCAAGATCAAAAATAACTAGTGTATTTTAAAGCACACTAAAAACTAGGTGCAGTATATGGGGGTATTTGTGGGTATATGCATAATTCGGTATTTATTTATTTTTGTAATATTTATGTAGTGTATATCGGAGGTGGTGACCCTTTGAGAGCTGAATGCAATGAAATTTCATTTTAATGTATGCCGATTAGTGTACATTCAAAGTGACAATAAAGTTATTATTCTACTCTATTCTATTCTATATTTACATTTTATCCAATTAAAATAAATAGGTTATGTTATTGATGAGTACTTTGTTGTATTGAATCCTATTGATTTTGTTAGGATTCACTTTTATTCCACATTTTTTACTAGATCAATATAGTCTAGTGGTAAGGTGCTGGCATAGAAACCAGGAGACTGTGAATTCATTCTTAGGCATGAAAGTCAGCTGGGTGACTTTGGGCCAAGTATTCTCTGTCAGCCCAACTCATCTCACAGAGTTGTTGTGGGGAAAAAGAAGGGAAGAAGGAGTATTATGAATGTTTGACACCTTGAATTACTTATAAAGTAATAAAGGTGGGATAAAAATCTAAATAAAATTTGGGAAAGTTTTATTAAATAGTTGCATATTATACTGTATAGTAAATAATAAATTATATTGCTGTGCATGTTTCAAAACTGGTTCAGAATAAGTTCTTTGGGACTGTGTGAGCATAGCATACCTCTGTGGTCCATTAAAGGATTCAGGTCATTTTTTCAGGCTTTTGGAAAAAAGACACACATGCTTTAATGAAGAATAGAGAGGTGCTGTGCTTATGCCTTCCATAAAATCTGAACCCTTTTTCCAAATTATTTGTGTACATTACCCTGCTAAATAAGATTTATCAAATCAATTGTTTACTAAGAGATATGGTGTGTCTTAAATAGTAAGCTAAAATAACTTAAGTATTACTTTAGGCCTTTCCCCCACTTGTATGTAAGCATAGTACAAAGATGCTTTGGAAATAACTTTCATTTGTCTGGCCCACGAAAGAGATAACATTAAGTCATTCTTAGTTGGAACTACTTCTCCAAGCTTATTGGTGAAGTTTATTGACTAAACGAAACTGTGTTGTACTCTGCTCATTTTGAAAGTGTCATTTTGAAGCTTCCCTACCAAAGGACATAATCAAGACAGATGCTCTGGGCTGGATTTCACATGTTAAATTATAATATAATCATTGCTTTAGGGCTGAATACATCAACACCTAACTCTGCCTTTTTCATGTTGGTGACATCCTAGTCTCAGATGTGAGCATCAAGTAACTTCCCAATAAATAATTCATAGCAAATTGAGGGATTTAGCTTAGCCCCAGACAAATCAAGTTAGCACTATGATCCACTCAACTGGGTCATTCAAACAGGACCATTTAGTTATGTTTAAATCTCACCCAGAAGAGGGTCTCAGAATGCAAATATTATAGTCCACAAATAAAGCTGTATACAAGCTGTAAAGAAGCTAGCTTTATTACACTATCTAGTGTAAGTCATAGTTCTTGAAGCACACTGAATGTCATGGTGCAATTTATCTGCTACTGAGATATATGTTGATGATGATGCATTGTTTTGTTTTTACAGATTCTAGAATCTCAGGGAAAGACACAGATAAGAAGAATGACAATGATATTGTGGGCTTGAAGAGCACGCAGATTGAAAAGAGCCTTCCAATCCCAGAAACAGGTAAAGATGAGGGCTTTTCACTGATTGATTCTGTGTCACCAAGACACAGAAATATACAATAGTGAATCACCATGAAACAAAAGGCATCATCCATAGTACATGAACTATTGAAATGTCTTATTATACCATCCCATGACTATGTCCTGATAGAACAGATATACTCATTTTCCCCTTAAGTGGTTCCATTTTGGAAAGTCCTTGGGAAGGTAAATTGTTTATTTTGGCTAATATGATGCTTCTGTCTTATCTATGGGCTGGCTGCTTACTTAGTACGTTCTACTTCTTACTCTTTTTAGGTGCTGTACTTCCACTGGCTTTGGGGTTAGCCATCACTGCTTTGCTGCTACTCATGGTTGCTTGCCGTTTGCGGTTAGTCCGGCAGAAATTAAAGAAAGCGCGACCCACTACATCTGAGGAGTCAGATTACCTCATAAATGGAATGTATCTCTAGAGCAAGATTCAGGATATCTTTTTTGCTATCAAGCTTTCTCACAAAAGTGTGCCTCTTGCATCTCACAATTCTCTTTTTAAAAGTGAAAACTGTGTTACCAAAATAAGCGACCATTTTCCCAAAATTTTCTTTTAAGGCCTATGATAGATGAGCACGTTTTTTCAAACTTGGCAACTTGAAGATGTGTGGATTTCAACTCCTGTAGTTTTCCACCCTGCATAGAATTCCAGGAGTTGAAGTTGACACCTCTTCAAATTGCCATGGTTGAGAAACACTAATGTACAGTTGTATTGGCATGTAGTAGCTTTCACCAACATCGTGTCCTCCAGGTGTTTTGATCTACAATGCCTTTCATCCTCAAGCCAACAGGAAGCTCTAGTATGGAATTACTTTTAAGAATAGCCTATTCTTGGCAATAATGGAGGTATGAGCTAATCTGATTTATCTGTTGCAATCCCACCAAAACAAAATCACATTACTGGTGAATAAGTGTAATGCCACTAAAGCTTAAAATACATTTAGTGTACAAAATTTTTTATTTTAAATTTACCCTCTTTACACTCTTCAGTAATTTCAGTTTTGCAAACTAGTTTTGTGCGATGATAAAACCCAATTTAAAATACTGGAAGCAAGTGGTTGATCCATACTCCTGCAATAGCATGATGTCCTGTTGCAATGGCCCACATCACAGCAGGTGTTGATACAGCAGTCACATCTAACCAAATATGTATTTTTGTAAATGCTTTGATTCATTATAGGACATTACTTTCCAACTCTTTAAGTAAAGCTTGCTTTTAACGTGACATTATGATCTAGTCAAGGTATTTTCCCATGAAAAATTGCACTTGGAATATATAAATGGAGACTTGGAATTCACACGTCAGCTTCCTTTTCTACAATGGATGCAGGCAGACCCTGTACACCTAAAAGCATCTTATTGGTTTCCACAGGCTGGTCTTAGAGGATACAAGAGAGATTACATGATGGAAATGATGTACTGTGCATCATGTGTAACATGTTGAGAGTGATAAAAATGACATAATTTATATCATGTGTGCGATGATGTCATTACACTTGAAAAAACATTTTGACTTCAATTGGATGGCTATGAAGTAACCCACTTCTCTTTAATGAATTAGGAAATCAGGCATACAGTTCTCATTATATTGCATAACAGTTCTGACATCCACAGTACTTTGCCTGGTTCTTCTCAGTGCAGCCGGGCTCTGCTCAATTGTAATCAGACAGTACTAGATCATCTGTGGGAAACTGCAGTCTTGACCTATGCATTGGAAATATTTTGTTTGCAGATGAGCACCAATTTTAGCCTCTCATTTATCTCTGAGGAAGGCATGACAGTTTCACCATATTACTTTAAAATTAGCTGCTCTATTTTAATCTTCCAATGTTGGAGATAAATATAACCTTAGGCTTATATTTCTTTCTCCTTACAGCTTTTCAATCTTTTCTATTTTCATTTCTGCCTTTTTCAAAACACTTTAAGAATATCTGTAACTCTAATCTTCAAAGTACACAAGCATGTGAATTAAGTATGTGTCCACAATTCTTTAAATCAGCCATATGTAGGCTCATGGGAAGCTGCAAAGGAAACATAATCTGTTTTAAAGAGTTGCAGATAAATCCTTTATTCAATGCTTTTGCTTACTCCAAAGCACCTTATTGGAATTGAACCTGAAACGCTGCACATTCCTAATTAAAAGTAGTACAATTAAGCCATCAATAAATTAGAAGTACAATTTAGCCATCATTTCAAGCAAGTTAGTAAAAAGAAATTCTAGTTTATCTACTCATTTAGTTTATATAATTTCAAATGCTGAAATAGCCAAGTCAGTAATCTTTTACCTATTTGTTTTAAAACACTTCTTGTCATTGTATGTGGGTACTTACCTTTTTCATTGAAATATATAAGTAGGCCAGGTCTGTATCGGCAATAGAATCTCCCATTGCTAAGGGCGCATAGCAGACAACAGGGGAAAGGTGTTCTATTTTAAAAGGTTCCTTTAAATACTAAATTCCTAAAGCCTAGCATTTAGTTAAGGAGCTGAAACTGTTTCCTATTCGGTAGTTATTCAATTGTAGGGAGTATTGCTTCCATCCATAAAAATAGTAATATGCCTGAAGTTTGTAATACTGATGATGTTAAAACCTCAGGACTCTTTTAACTGTCACACAGAAGTAGCTCAGATAATAAATTTAGCAGCTTCTTGCAGTTTCAAGTAGTAAACTTTTCACAAAGCTTTAAGTCCTGGTTATTGGGCCCTTACTGTAGCAAAATTGTAAAGCTTTTGTCAGTTAAAAAGTTCATCCAATTAAAGGACTAAAAATATGCCTTGCCTTAAGTATATATTGCAAAGTATTTATTCTGTGTATCAGTTATTGTAAGCTATCTTTCCTCTTCACCAAACATATAAATACGTTAACATCTGAAGGACCAGGTACAAATCATTTCAGGGAAGACATTCAAGAAATTGGTATGTCTTATTTTAATGAACACATTACAGATGCTGAGCTGAGAAACGTTAAGAAATAAATGTTTTAGTCATAATATATTCCATGATATCTAGGTTCAACTTGTTGAGAACTTTATTAATTTTGAGCATTTAATAAAAAGACTGATTTTGTCTTTTTGAAGTCAGCTCATTCATCTGGATTTGGAGATAAAGACAACATTGAACGTGATAGCTGCTTCCTAAATAATTAGGGTTTTAAAGCATTTCAGATTCAAAGGGAAAAAACATTTTAAAAACATTTTAAGTGTGCACAGGCCTGAACACAGCACTTATTGACAACACATTAAACTAAATGTGTCTTTTTCCAGGATTGCAGTCATGAAGGGCAATTGTACAATTGCAGGAAAAGTCACAGCTGCTTTAAAAAATTGCCAGGAGGTATTACATAAATACCTTTATGTGCTTTTTCCTTCTCAGATCCAAAGTGCTATTTAGTTATAAAAGCAGTATCTTTTCTTAAGTAATAAAAAGATGTGCTTCCTAATTCACCTCCAGTGGACTGGAGCACGAATGGAGGTATTTGAATAAAATGGAGTGTCAGAATCATCAAAAAGTACTCTGACATGCCCATAGTCCGGTTTTTCATTAAAACCTAACATGGAAAGGCTAGAATTATAAAATAAAATCTATTTTTATTGATCCATATCATATCCATATCAACATAAGATTGTGTTTGTTGCTTAATATATATCAGTACTAAGACTCATTGTCCCTCCCTATGTCAGCCCTCCCTACATTCAATGCAATACTTTGTCAAATTATGCTGTACTGTTCACCAAATATTTTGCAGAACAGTAGGAAAATAAGGAGTCATTACACACTGTGAAACACTGATTAAAATTAGAACTCTTTTAAGTCAATTTAAGTAGACCTACTAAAGCAGAAAAACCTTATATAATGAAGACTGGTTTGCCTAAAAGTGTATTTTTTCCTATTTTCACATACAGCACAAAAGATCTTAGTAGGACTATATGTAACGAGGAGTCCATCCTCTTCTGTTTTCTGATGCTTTATATGTGCCACTAATTGTAAGCTGAGGGTTTAAACACCAAAACATGAAGAGCAGTTCTTACAGACACAATAATGCCAGTATATTCATCTCCAGATTTCAACATTTTGCACAAAGATTCATATTATCTGCAAAACAATTGGTTCTTTATTTCCCTCAAAGGGTTCCCCCCCCCCTTTTTTTTGGCTTTATTTCTGACTGGTCACAGATTTCTTCTTAGAACTGTGTAATAACATGAACTCTTTTAAATTTAAAATCTGTGTTTATAAGGCTTACACTTAGCCATTTCCCCAAACCTGCATTAGCTCATGTTTTATAAAGGCCATATGAAGTCATGTTTGCAATAATTTAAGTAACATTTTAAAGCTGACTCTATAATTATTAAGCATTTATTTAATAAGGGTTAATTCATTATATGCAGTAGTAGTTCTAGAAAATTAAATAATGGATGCTACACCCAAAGTATTTCATGTTACTTTTTACTACCCTATGTATTTGGCTATGTTACATGGCTTCATAAATTTCAGTTGTTGAGGACAATCAACTGTTAAACCACCATGATAAATTAAACGGAATTATTTATAGAAAGCCACTGGATTATTTAAATAAAATATGCTTTTGTCACTCTTAACTGGTGATAATGAAAATGAGGGAGAATAGTTCTTTTTATTCAGTTAGGGAAAGAGCAGGATTTGCATCTCTCTTTCTCAGAAGACTTGGACTTTTCTCAAAGTTATTCTAGTCAAATCCCAAATAAATTATTTTGTCCAAAGCAATACACTAAAATGGCTTCCCAATTAGAACAGCAATGATAATAGTATTAACACATTAAGTTGAAATATTTAGTGTATTCACACATTTTTCAAATGGCACCTTATTGCTATGAAGATGGCATAAACTTGAATTGCTTTTTAAAATCAGAATCATTGGGCTTGCTTTGTATAAGTGTGCATACTCATTATTCAATGAACTAAATAGACAAAAGTCTTCAGAAATTGTTATAGAAATGTTTAGGCTTATTCATCAATGTAACTGACATTGCTATCATGTGGAATACAGTTGAATATAAAGCACACACTTCTATCCCAGTATCTGTTAAAGGTTGATGGGACTGGGTTATTTATTCTTTGTAATACTTGCAGATATTTTCTGGAACATTGAAGAAACTCTGAAGCTGGTTGATCAGTAGTTTTTCCAATGCAAGATGAGTACCCTGGAAGAAAACTTCTATATTGGGGAAAGTGAACTTTTGGTAGAAATATTTTCAGCAACTTCTCAACTACCCAGGAGATCTCTATTGAAAACATTATTTGCCACACCTTTTTGCTTTTGATTTTATTTGGCAAAGCAGCACTGTGAACTGTTCAATGATTAGGACATAACTTACACAGTAATTGTTATATTACACTCAGATACTTCAAGTCTGTAAATCAGCTAGAAATAATACTCAGCTATGAATTTCTTTGCTATGCTACAAGGAAAGGAGGCGAACTATGTTAGTTATGTCCATCCTGAACAGCAACATAAAATAAATGTTAGCCTTGTTGATGCTTCCAAGTGTATATACATGTTTGATTTCCTCAATGAGAAGAAAAGCAGCTGATTGTATATGCTACATGCTAGTCTATAATACCGTGTTGATAGCTTTGAAGAAATTCATCTGATTTTAGTAGGATCTAGGAGTCAGCTGAACACAAATCTTAAATGTGCAGATAGCATAAGAAAGTGCAGGTAAGCAGTTTGGTGAACAAACACTGGAGCTGAAATGTTTAGAAAGTTTCCAAATTGAAAAATAAAAGAAGATAAATTGCAGATACATCTGCTTATCTGCAGACATATATCACTAACAGATGAAAATAAGAGCATATTAAAAGGAAACAATTTGCCCAGGTTTAATTTTTTTCCATCAGTCCATTATCAAACTTGCATTAAACCTCTACAAAATTAAAAAAACAAAACAAAACCACTTTTCCATGCTGATAACAGTGTAACACGGTCCAAAACAAGCCGCAATGCTGTTGGTTTGGAAAAAGCTTTTAAGAATTGGAGATGAGCAGTCCACTGTTAACACTATGTTTGGATCAGATGTTGTAGCTTTTATATTTCATCCCTGCAAAACCAAAAGAAAAAATTTAAGTCTAGTTTTCACATATATTTCTTAAACTTCAGCTCATTTTCAGATACTGCTGAAAAATTAAGATTCACATACTGAATCAAATGGTCAGCATCAAAGTAAGTGTCACATTAAACAAAACAAAATGTGATTTTTAAATAAAATAAGTCCCTATCCCTTCATATACTTCATGGAAATGTCAGTAAAAATGCCATCAATTAAAAAAATTATGTGGCTACCTTTATTTTTCTGAAGACATGAATGTTGTAGCTATCTGCAGACCATTTACAGTAGAGATTCACTTGCAACTATGATCCAATTACTCGATACCTGTGCAAAAGGCTGCATAATGGGAAATCTGAGTTCAAAATTTAATTGCAGAATTTTGATAAAACTATTTCTCTCTAGAGAAACTGGATTTTGCCCGCACAAATGAAAACTATTATAAGATGAGTAAGATTTAATGTGGAAAAGGATCAGAAAAGCAGCAAGAAAAAATTTATTCCCCTCCCACCATCTCCATTGCTCCCCAATACCTTAAATAACATAAAATAGGATTGGTTGTCAAAAACAAATTATTCATTAACATGGCCCAATGTCTCTGCTTTGAGAATGTTAGTTCTAACTGCAGCCTCTCAGGTTTTAAATGTTACTTGCCTTCTGCTACAGACACCTTTATTGGCAGTAGGACAATGGCTTCTAAGCATGGCCAGTTACACTACATGCACTTCAATGATAAAATATTATGAAATGTGCAAAATGGCTTTCTTATTCAAATATAAAGTATCAATCCAGTTTAAGTAACAATTATATTACTGATAGATTTTAAAGCAAGGATGTGCAACTTCTATAGTAAGAGAGGTTAAACACCATTTACAATAAAAAATGGAATAGTGACCCAAACCTTTACTTGATTTTGTACTACTGCTGCCTTTAAGACTTTTCAATATATAAATATATGATTATATAGTTTAGACCCCAATACCAAACATATAAAATAGCCCACAGAAACATATGTGTGTCTATGTGCACACACACACGTGCAGCATGTGTGTACATATACGTAAGTGATATATACATATATGCATACACCCACATACATTCCACAACCCAAAATGCATATATTTGCAAGTACAGTACACTAATACAGACTAGCACATGTAAAACCAAATTGAAAGAGATAACTGAATGGATATGAAAGATGAGAAAATAACATCCTAAACTGTTACTATATTACAAAAGGTTGAAAAAAATCACATCAACTTTTATCAATGAAGTGCAGGGATGCTGTTCATGCTTTTGCATGAGATCTAAATCATTTTTGAAATATGCCCAATGCAGTACATATAGAACAAAATTACACTCAGGAGACAGATATTTATATTTGCTGCAGATTTCATACTACCCACCTTTCAACTTCCAAGAATTTTTTTGTCTTTCCCAAATTCACATAAACTAGGGATCACAATTTTTTGAGTGGTGGACACCACCGGGTAAGTACATATGATACTATACATTGCCAAAATAAAAAGTTTTAAGTATAACATTTTAAAAATATCTCTGCCTCAAAATATAAATATCAACAATAATATGAGATCTGGGGCAATTTTCACATTTAGAAATAATACTGTAAGTCAGTGGTCAAAATCTGCCACTGTCAAAAGGAATAGTCTGGAATACTATTGAAGATTAAAAAAAACAATAATCCAATTTACATCTGAATCTACTCAGCAGTAAAACCCAAAGGGCTGAATCTAGAGTGTGTGGTCTATCAAATGAAAGGCTTCATTCTCTCCCGATCTCCTTCCCCAAAGCATGAAAATTCACTTCTGATTATATTTTAGAAAAGCAATTCAGAAAGCATCAAGGGCCTAAAGGAAACATAAAACCTTTTCATAAGTGGGAACAAAGACTGCATCAAATACACTGACTCTGACAGTAGTCTCTCCAAGAAAGCATAAAATTAAGTATAAAATTACAATTTTAATTTCTCAAAATTGCATAAGATTCTTTCCCAAGGACCCTTAATGATTTCAGCTATGAATCAGAAGCTCTCATAGGCATTTATTATAAACACAGATGGAGTTGCAACGAAGAGAAAAGGGCAGCATAAATGATGGAATAATGTGGAAATTTCAGATTCAAATTATAGGACAAAAAAGAAAGAAGGCAGACAGAGATACATGCAACATAATGATGACGAATGCTATCAGAGAAAAAACAATAAGGGTAAGATAAAGCAGGAGCAGCACGAAGGATTATGGATATGAGGTTGTAACTTGTAGCCATGATTCTGTACAAATTAGTATTTTTTAAGTCACCACATACTGTATGCAATAGTTTTGCTTTGCACAATGTATAATTCAGAAGCTGAAAATCACAAGATGTGATTTTTTTTTCAAATTCTCTTTGCTGTGGTTCAATTAAAATGTTTAAAACTTTATGTTGAATCTGGTTAAAAAATGTATGTTTCAAGTTTGTGAAGTTATTCCAAATTACTGGATGACTAATAAAATGTACCATAAAAGTGGGATAGGTAAAGGCAACCTTAACATCTGTGTGTTTTGGGCTACATAATAAAAAAGATATTTTTATAATATCTTCCATGGCTTTTTTAGCTGGCCTTTTGGGAGCTACAGCCTAGAACACCCGAATGACATCAGGTTCCCCACCCTAAACTAGAATATTAGAGAAACTATGTCTATGGAGATTCTCAGTTATCCAGGTCATAGTTATCCCAAAGATGTTTTTCATGAGACAACTGGACTTCCTTGTTTTTCTTTGAAGATATTTCGCTTCTCATTCAAGAAGCTTCTTCAGCTCTGACTGGATGGTGGGGAATGGATGGTGGGGAATGGATGGTGGGGAATTCCAGTCAGAACTGAAGAAGCTTCTTGGATGAGAAGGAAAACGTCTTCAAAGAAAAACAAAAAAGTCCAGTTGCCTTGTGAGAAACATTTTTGGAATTAGAGAAATTAATATGTGGACTAGTCCAAACCTAGTAGGTCTTGTGACAAAGCTTTAAGCTGATACATGGCAGGAAGTTTGTTACTGGAGATTAAGAGAAATAGAAACAATCTACTAACCAGTTTACCCATGCCATAGTCAAATATTTTCATGAAGTATTATAGTAAAACCAAGCTATTTTCTTCACTACATTGGCTGGTAGGTTTTTCTTCCATAGTATACACTGATATTCTGTAAAGAGATCTTCTTCTAGTTGGTTGGTTTCCAAGTTCTTTAAACAATATTTGAATTAATGGATGTTGTAGTATTTGTATAATTTAATAATCTCCAGATGATTATCTATAAAAATTTTGGTACTTAACTTCCAACCTGGACTTACTGTTAATCTTCAATAAGCTAAAAATATTCTGGCTCACGTTTTCATGAAAATTAGATATTTCTATTGTATGACTCAGAAAAGCTTTATTTAAACCACTTTCACAATTCCATAAAATAAAGCAATATTTTCTGTGTAAAGAGATTTGACAACAATCTCCCATATAACTACTACAGGAATAGAGAGCTGCTATCTCTTTCTCTCTTTTCCATATTTTCCTCCTTATTAGTTACTGTTCCAAGTTACAATAGAATATTTCAAAAATGCCTATTCCGGCCTAAGACCAGTCGTGATGTTATAAGCAGATATGCAACTGAGAGCAGAAGGACGAATGAGAGCACCATCTGTCACCAGTACTTATTTATAACGAAGTGAAGTAGTGCTACCTAAAATAGATATGTATAGGCTTGTCCCCTTCCCCCATCATACAGAGAATTAATTATAGCAACAATAAGAAAAATATACCTGGAAGTAACTTGGTTATGAAAAGATATTAGGCAAGTGCTAAGCTTTGAAATAAATGAGAACTTACAAGCCTGCACTAGGTATAAAAGCATGGAAGGACCAATGCACATCAATGAGAAAGGAATGCAATACCATATTAGTCATTTTCACTGCTGTCACAGGATTCTCCTGTGTTGTAGCTTCAAGCATAGGATATAGATATATTTTATGCATAGAACAATGATTAATTTGCTCCACAGAATTTAGATATCTGAACATGGAATCACATAAAATGTACTATAGTACATTTAGTATTTACAATTGCTGAACTTTTAGTAAATTCAACTGCTACGCATTTCAAGAATTCATTGAGCACAGGCGCTTTACAACTGGTACAAAAGTCAATATTATATCATTTCTATGCCAGTAGCAAAGTGAGACTGATTTACTTATTTATAAATTAATAACTGGCAAGTGTTTAATGCTGACTATACTTATGTCTGTGCTGTATTACTAGATAATTAGCAAGCTTGGACAAATCGTATGAGTTATTTAAAAAAAATTTAGTTGAACAGGAAGAACAATCTGTTTGAAGAAGATCAAACAATATTCATCACACTTAAAAGAAATATTCTAATACATGCTAATATAAAGAATTTGGCTCAACAGTTTTTGTAAGCATTACATGTTTCGCTAAACTTAAATTTAGTTGAAATTAAGTTTAGTTTCAAAAATTAGTTTCAAATTTAGTTGAAATTAGAATATATCATTTGTGTTGTTTCCTCTAGATTTCTGAGCTATGTTTAATTTTTTAATGACTGGGAAATAAATTGAGTTCATTATTTTTTGAACCTACAGCGGTTACCAAAGTAACCGTTACTTTTTTTCCCTCTCTGCTGAAATCAGACCTAAGAAAAAAGAACTTTAAATTTAGGGAATACCTTTAAGCAATGGAGATTATTATTTAGCTTATACTATAGAATTTAAAGAAATAATAAATTAAACTTAAATAACATGCAACCCATGCAATTCTTTTTTTTTAACCTTTTAATGTTGCACATTAAAAAAAACTGCATGGTTATGCAGCAATGCAAGGCTTCCAATGCATAATCATGCACAAAGCAGTAGTGACAACAAATGATGGAATGGCAAACTACCCTCTTAAGAATCAAGACCATTTCACCTTGTATATGCAAGTATGTGGAAGAAGAAAGTTGAACTGAAAATCATTTCCACCTGGACCACTGCTTCTCCTTATCTGTTAAAGGCACATATATCACTCCCATCAGAGGCTTCATTTTGACACTGCCATCTTCTAGCTTATCATATTGTTCCAGCATCTGGTTTCCTCCAGCAGGCCCAACAGGTAATATTAACCTTCCACCAGGTTTTAATTGATCTATAAGCTATGAATTAAAAAATATATTAATACCACAATGTATAAAAGCAACAATCTTGCAATATATGTAACTGCAAAACAGTAATTCCTCCATTACTGTAGCGCAAAATTGACTGAAATGGTTTTCAGGCCTAATAAGATTAGAAGAACAGCTCAACCCCTTTCTATTCTTTATCCCATTATA
This sequence comes from Azemiops feae, assembly GCA_023970755.1. Classification (NCBI taxonomy): domain Eukaryota; kingdom Metazoa; phylum Chordata; class Lepidosauria; order Squamata; family Viperidae; genus Azemiops; species Azemiops feae. The sequence continues at coordinate 3,405,971 of JALGBA010004278.1, read as the reverse complement.
GTTGAAATATACATTTTGGGAAATAAAAAAGAAAAAAGTAGGAAGCAACTTGTAGAATCTTCATCTTATTCATGAACCTATATAAAAATGAATGGAATTTGGGCCTGGGTTTCTAACAGCTTTTTAAAACTCAAACATATTATAGCCTCAAATTCCAGTAACATAATTTAATAAGTTTAGTATATCTAATTAAATTTCTATCTCTGCAATATGTTTATGCTATCAAGAAATCAATTAAATATATTTAAACCATGTGTAAGCAAATTCTTAACCCTCTTCATTTAAGAGATTTGGTGCAAAGTACCTCTCTCTCTCTCTCTCTCTCACACACACACACACACGTATTACTTACTGCTTGTGGTACAACAGGTGCAGCAGCTCCAACATGAATAGCATCATATGGAGCTTCTTCTGGATATCCTAATCTTCCATCCCCCACTGAAAGAAAAATAGGACAAAGAATTTAATGTTATTAATCAAAGCACTAAATTTCTACTTAAATGGTTAAACATTTTTATGAAATATCAAAATTAGTTGACATGAAACTTCAAATGTAGTAAAAAAAATAGCCATTTAATTTTTGATAGCATTACCAATTAGAATTCATAGTGCAAATGATTAAGGTTGGAGAATATCATGGTATAAATATTTCTAACATAGTGTACTTTCCTAAGATCACATGGATAAGTTTCATAGATAAATATAACTTACAATCTATAAGCTCTGTCCTTGTCCGTTTTAGCTCACAATACTAGCCAGAAGGAATAAATAACCTTGTTCAAGTATTTATTGACTAAATCTTTGTGAAAAAGAAAGTTTTTCAAGTGCTCTGCAAGATATAATTGTCATAGATGGAGGACACAGAAGTTCATAATGATAGTTTGCTAACAGTTCTTTTCAAAAAAATGCTCAACAGCTCATTGCTGTTTAATTCCACAATCTGAGATGTGATTATATCATCTACTTTGACCAGTCTATGGTAAAGAATAGGGTCCCATTGCTTAAACAGTGCCATTTGGGAACACTAGGAGTTTTCTCTATGTTGCTATGTCTGCCTTAAGGAAGAGCATTTCCCGCAAAATTCAGATGGCCCCAACCCTGTCTGCCTTTTAGAAACACTTAAAACTAGCTGTTCCCCTCCTCCTTTAGTCAGGAAGTGTTATTTTCAGTGATTACTCTGGCTGTCTTCATTTTGTGTAATTGACTTGTGCATGACAATTTTTTGCTATTTTTGAAAAAAATTGTTAACATTCCTATATTTCTATGTTTTGTTTTTTTATCTGTATGCCATCCTGAATCTTTCTGATCAGGTAGTTATATAAATTTAATTAAAAAAATAAAGAACAAGAGAATGTAACCTAATTTATAAACACAAAATTTAAATTCTATACTATGCAAGTAATCTGTATTTATTTCATTGTAATATTCTCCAGTACTTACCAATTAGTTTCACTCTTCCTGAAGACAGCAATAGAGAATCATCCTTTTTGACGTTATTTATTGAGTCATCAACTAATTCTTTAATATGATCAATTCCTACAACTTGTCCTTTGGGACCAACCTGAAACAAAATCAAGAGGATTATTATTCATACTGGTGAAATATGTTGCCAGTTACATATATCCTTGCCAGCCTTCCTTGCCCCCACACAGATGCCACTGAAAGATGTGATAAGGGTACCAATTGGCTTCAACTGATAAAAGAAATAGTTCTTATATTTTTCTAGAGAACAAACAAAAGGAAGACTAGGTAAAATTAAACATTTGAAGTTATTACTAAAGATAAATGTAGATGTAGCTAGATGTAGTTTCCAAGTCTACAGATTACTGTCACAGGAGACGAACAGATGTTGCATGCCTTACAATGTACTGGACAGCAAATCAATTGCCTGCTTGTTGTCTACATCTGAAATGTTTTGAATGAGATACTAGATACCACTTTAGTGCATAAATTACTTGGAATTTCTTACTATTTATTTTTTAGGATTTTTTTCCGTTTCAAAAACTTCAACTATTAGGTGAGATTAATTTTCTTTAAAGTCAATTAGCTGGTTTTAGCTATTCCAATTTCATGCACTTTCTTGAAGGCAATATTTTGTACACAAGATAACTTGGGTCCAGCTAGTCAAAGTACAAAAACACTTATGAGTATAAAGGGATATTCTTAATTTTAAAAACTAAACCCCTGTAACTGTTTTCTAAAGATCTCTAAAAATTAAAACATAGAGCAATTACTCTATTGATTAACAACAGCAAAACATTTCATTTATTTGATAAAATCAATTTTCTCACCATCCGGGCAAAGCATGAAGTAAGAATACCACTTCCAGATCCTACATCAAGGGCTTTGCCTCCTTCATGTAACTGTTCATATAGAAGTTCTAGAGCATATGCATGCTAACAAAAAAAGAATAAAAAAACTATTTTATTCTGCCCACTGTAAAATCTGTTTTTATAAAGATTTAAATGTATTTTTAAATGCTCAAAAGAAAACAGTATTTCAATTAAAGCAAACAGATAGATGCCTGAAATATTATAGTTTTTACGTTAAAATTTCAAGGCAAACTAATAAAATTCAATTATTAATTAAATGCATTTTTAAAAGCACATCAAATATAAGATCCGGGCTGTACTACTACATCTGAAATGTGTACTCTGAATGCACAGCAGTTTGCCAACTGAAAGAAAAGAGTACTTCTAAAATCTCCTTTCCCCTTTCCATCTAGAGCTACCTAATTTGAATCTATAAGCTTGCAAAATACCAATGCCAAATGAACCTGGACCTAGGGAAAATGTTCTAAAGAAAGCTTAAAACACAAAAACCATCAATAAAGAGTATTTCCAGAAGATAACTCTACTGTGCGAGGCAAGGCAGCCAGGTAGCCAAGGGGAAGGCATTACCTCACTGCCCAGCAGGCAGAGATGGCAGAAGATTTGTGTTCCAGCACCTTCCCTTCCCAGTAGAGCTCCTTCCTTTGTTCAGGGCAGTATACGAACTTCTTTGTGTGGGGTAGAAATGCACAGTGTGTGCAGAGCCCTCTTGCCTGGCAGCAGGCTAAGACTGCTGAAGTGGAGCAGGCACACTAGGAGCCTGGCAACCAGGGACATGAGGAGAAGACAACAAGTTGGGGGTTGTGCCAGCAGCAGCATACAGTGGTCTCTTCATCTGGACCATGCTCTGCAAGGCAGCCAAAAGGGAAGAGATGGTATGTGGGGGGGGGGGAGGAAGAGGCAGATGAGGGGAGTTGAAGCAAGGATAGTTTGTGCAGGACAGGAGAATGTGATCCCAGGATGCTGTGACAGTCGTAAATGCAAGTCAGTCACCAAGCGCCTGAATGTTGATCATGTGACCATGGGAATGCTACAATGCTAACATAAGTGCAAGGACCATTTGTAAGTATGTTTTCAGTGCTGCCGTAACTTCGAAATTTGAATAAATGAACATAACCCAAGGACTACTTGTATTTTCTCCCAAAACAACATGAACTTTATTAATGTATAAAGTAGTAAAACAATTTTAAAAAGCACTGGTGAAATGTTAAAAGATATTATTTCTAGACTGTATTTTTATTGTCAATCTGTCTTGCTCATATTAATTTTACAAGTAGCTTCAGACGTCTTCTATTTTTCTCACTTAAATGTTTTCCTACACCTTCAGAAGAGCTGTAGTGGTGCAGTGGTTAGAATGAGTATTGCAGGCTAATTCTGCTGACTGCCAGGAGTTCAATTTCTCACCGGCTCAAGGTTGACTCAGCCTTCCATCCTTCCGAGGTCGTAAAATGAGGACCCAGAATGTAGGGGGCAATATGCCGACTCTGTAAACTGCTTAGAGAGGGCTGTAAAGTACTAAGAAGCGGTATATAAGTCTAAGTATCATTGCTATTGCTATTCTTCTATTTTCTTTTTATTAAACCATAGAAAATTTGTTGATAATAACTGCACAATGCCTTTGGCTGGTATCAGTAGACACTGTCTGCTTGGAAGCACCCAAGTTCTTTTTAATTTTAGGCAACTAAGACGTGAATGAGGAACAGGATGAAATAATGAAAAAGAAGTAGGCAGATTACAGAAAAAGACACACTGCCACCAACTACATTTGTAAATGCTTTCCAAACCAGGACAAAGAATATGCTATTCAGAAAATGTTTTAATTTGTGTTGAAATGAATAGACCTATGGAATTTAGAAGATTAACACATACTGTACATTACATTCTAATATTAAAAATGAATCCTCTCTCATAACATGAGACTACTCTAACCATAAATTATCAGTCTTTAAAGTTAACATAAGACCTTCATTACTTTAAGGCAAATAAATTGGCAGTTAAAATGTGGAGGCAAGATTTAAAGTATGGAATTGTAGTAGTTAGAAACCTAAGACTTACCATGTGTGGAGCACTGATTGTTGCTTGAAATCCTACAAGGCAAAGAAAATTTTCTGAGTAATATCAAGCATATTCAAGTAAATAGATTCTGCTAGCAGTTATGTTTCAGCCAGCTGCCATATGACTAAGTGAGCAGGAAAGAACAAACAAAGATCATTGGACAACAGTGATCTTGGATTGGGAAATATTGTATTGATATTTCTTGTGCTAAATATTCATAAAGTCTCAGAATCAAGCTCAATTCCTAGTGACTTCATGGACATGAATTTGTTAATCTTCTTGGCAACAGCATCTCCTTACATTCTTCTAGGATGTTTTTTCAACTTCCTACAATGAAATATTATGTAACACTATTTCCATAGTTGTTATTTTACTTTCATCTCCTTGTCTTATATCTGATTACCCACGCCTAGATTTTAATGATTTATTTAAAGATATTCATAATGTTTGTATTTTAGCAACTATTATTAGAATTAGTATTTTTAACAATTGTATTATTAGAAATTGCTTCAGAAAAAGTATCAAGACAAGTATCAACAATCAAAGCTTTTTTCAACCAAACCTTTTGAATTAGTATAATAACAATTTTAGCTATTGTTTTCACTGGCTCCGAAATGATTCATACTTTGTTTTAATTTCTATAGATAAAATAAAAATGATATACTGTAAATGGACATTTATTCATTATCTACATGCAGGTTAACAAATTATCTTAATTTAATAAGCTCCATAACTATTGTATAACATTTATTTTCTTAGGGACAAAAATAGATCAAAAATAACCATGCTAACTGGAAATAAAAAACTTGCCTTCCATTTAAATAAGCTTTGTTTGAAAACTAAATTCAGTGGAATTGACTGAAATAATTGCATATAATACTCCAGGCTTAATGTCATATTTTTCTTTTTTGCTGTTTCACATGTAATTGATACCATTCTTCCCTGATAAATGCATACAACTTTAAAATATTATTTTTATTCCTTTAATTACCTTTATACCTTTCCTTTTCTTCAGGAATTAAAAGGAGGATGCAACAATTCCACCCACTCTCATGTTATTATTACAACTATGTGGCGGCATATATTTGGCTGAGAAATAATTACAGAGTTTTATAACCGAATAGATGAGTAGATGAAATCTCTCAGCCCGAAATATTCTTCACTATACTGGCTCCACTATTTGCTCCAATTCTAGTCGGTGGTATGGAGGCAGATGTTTACAGAAAATTCATATTTTAGCACAATTTTTCTGATAAGTATATATAAATACTTGGCAATGAATTCAGGATACTGAAAAGAAATTCTAGCACTAATACAATGCCTTGGTAAGGCCACACTTGGAATACTGCATCCAGTTTTGGTCACCACGATGAAAAAAAGATGTTGAGACTCTAGAAAGAGTACAGAGAAGAGCAACAAAGATGATTAGAGGTCCGGAGGCTAAAACATATAAGGAACGGTTGCTGGAATTGGGTATATCTAGTTTAATGAAGAGAAGGACGAGGGGTGACATGATAGCAGTGTTCCAGTATCTCAGGGGTTGCCACAAAGAAGAGGGAGTCAAACTATATTCTCCAAAGCACCTGAAGGCAGGACAAGAAGCAATGGATGGAAACTAACCAAAGAGAGAAGCAACCTAGAACTAAGGAGAAATGTTTTGACAGTTAGAACAATTAATCAGTGGAACAACCTGCCTCCAGAAGCTGTGAATGCTCCAACACTGGAAGTTTTTAAGACTGGACAGCCATTTGTCTGAAATGGTATAGGGTTTCCTGCCTGAGCAGGGGATTGGACTAGATCAGGGCTTTTCAACCTTTTCACCCATGGTACCACTTTTAGGATATGGCAACATCCGAGTACCACCAGTTGCCTAGCAAGATGTCAAAAAAAAAAAAAGGAAAAAAGAGATAAAGTACAGGTAGTCCTCGACTTACAACAGTTCGCTTAGTGACTGTTCGAAGTTACAATGGCACTAAAAAAAGTGCCCCCCAAGGCACAGCCGAGCAAGACACCTGCCTGCCCGCCCAGTGGCGCTCTTCCTCCTGTCCGAGGTTTTCATTGTTGTGAGCATTTCTGTTGAGGATTGGCAGCGGGGGTGGGGTGGGGGGTGTCTGGTTTTTATTCCCCCCGTCTGCTGGGTGGTTGCAGCGAGGTTTGGTCACTTCACATGACCCTGGGACACTGTGACCGTCATAAATATGAATCAGTTGCCAAGCATCTGAATGTAAATCACAAGACCCTGGAGATGTTGCAACATTCCAGCTGATCGGCGCTTCTTCTGGGTTCAGCAGAAGCGCCAGGATCAGTGCTGCTTTCAGCTGATTGGTGCTTCTTCAGGGCTCAGCAGAAGCACCAGGATCAGCGCCGAGCTCCAGCTGGAGCCTGGCGCTGATCCTGGCACTTCCACTGAGCCCTGACAGCCCTGCAGCTCCAGCCATCTCTCGCTCAGGCTTGTGCAGTGCTGCCACCAGTTCAGCTCATTCCCCTCCCCCGCTACCACTTTTCTAGGATGGTCGCGTACCACCTGCCAGGTGCCAATGTACCACAGGTGGTACCCGTACCACTGGTTGAAAAGCCCTGGACTAGATGACCTCCAAGGTCCCTTCCAACATTATTATTGTTGTTGTTGTTATAAAAAAGAATGGTTTTCAGAACAGCAACAATCAGAATAAATACACAACTCTATAAAAAATAATTAACTGACTTGAAATGTAAACTAGCAGAAATTTGAAATCAAAGACAGAAGCAACTTCAACTTTTCTGGATGGGAACAGTTAATTAATTTTGAGATCATATGTTAGCAATTTCCAATTACTTAAAATGAAAATAACTATATTTGCACCTGTTCTTAGGCTTTTATTACAAACTATGACATCAAAATAAAAATACATCATCATACAAATGATTATGCAACTGGATCGTAACTGATGCATCTATATACATTTTGTCATTTGTGAAATATCATGATGTATGTGTTGGCATTTACCCCCACCTATCACCTCATTGAAAGTCTATATTTATAGCATTAAAGAAATCTACCACTATCAAATGCCAATACTAATAAAACAAAAGTTCATTTATATATTGGATTTATATATTTTATACAAGCCAAACAAATCACATTTTGACTTAACACAATGTGTGACTCCAGGCACAGGCTTGTTGAATAACTCAATCAAAGAAACAATAGATCCTTGCAATGAAGGAATGCAATCACTCTTCTAATTCATACAGTAAAAACAGCTTATACTTCCCATATAGTCACTTTTCCATTATATATATTGCTGGTGTTATAAAAAAAATATTTCTGTAACTATTCTATTGTTCCCACTTTGTGCAGCAAAGGATTTGTCCAATACAACCCGATTTTGAAGAAGCAAACAGCTTAAAATAATTTTGAAATCTTAAGTTTCTGGTTCTGTATGAGAAGGCACTAATTTTGGTTCTTTAATTAAAAAACTCCATATATATAGTTTATTCTCCTCCAGAGACTTCAATGGAGAATATGAGTATGGGAAAAAGCTTTTCCTGAGGTATGCTAGTCAAGCCCATTAAGAGCATTATAAAGTTCACTGAACCATTATGTCTTGCCCAGACTTAGTTTTGCTCCTGAACTAGGTTGTGAATATTGAGAAAGTTTTTTTCCTTTTGTTTCAGTATTGCAAACCCAACCACAGCTGAAACCACACACTTTTGTTGGGAACCTAGATGTCTTTAAATAATTATTAAATTATAACTTTTAACATAATTTAAAAGTGATCATTAAAGAGAAGTTATATTAACTACACTGACTCCCCACTGACTCGTTTGCACACTGGGCTAAGTACTATAAACCATAGTTACCATAATGACTAAATCAAAATCAAACAAATTACATTATAGCTAAATGCAATGCATTAATTCTAGCCCATACTTTCATCTCTTAGTTACAAAAGGCGAATACCCAAGAACATAGAATTTGCATCACAAATCAAAGAAATCAAGTTATATCAATAAATGTAGAAGTTTCTCAGGACTATTAGATTATGAATCCATTTTCCCCAGCTTCTTGCTTCCAACAGTGACAGACAAAATATTCATGAATAAAATAAATTCACAACATGAAGATAATGATTTGCTATGCTATATGTTCCACACATTCAGAAATATATTGCCTCAGAACAAAGAGACTGAATTTAGTCATGATGACTAAGTGCCATTGACAAATCTGGTATCTCATATAATTTTTATAACCACTTCGAAGCATGAATTCTAAATAATTAATTTGGGGGGTGGAAAAATGAGTTCCAGTACTATCTAGAAAATAAATTTCAACATTCCTACACTATGATATTACTTTCCACAAATTTCTATTATGTTCTTCCTCCACTGTTTTTCCCCATTAGTAATTTCTTGTAGTAAATATATTTTACCTTTTTTTTTTTTTTTCTAAAACCATGATACATTTTTGAAGCATACAGAAAGCAGACTCGGATTCAGAATCTTTAAGAAAATCAAATATTTAAATAGTTAATCTAACAGAATATATCCAGTTATACCTATTGACTGAGGTGAATCCATATATGGGTTGCATTTTGCATAATGGCTTCGGTCTGTGGCAAGCATTACTTCAAATACTTTATCCGATTTGATTATTCCATTTTCTGGAAAAAAAGGAAGATTTTAGTCAAAATGTAATGATGTTAATGCTATTAAAATTTCAGCTGCATCCATGGTTTATATACTATATGAAATGCTAAAATATATCTACACATACATTTATTCTTAAGAAGCCTCTGGTGGATTTTAGGCAAACTACATTTTTATAATCATAGCACCTAAAAATATAGCCAGCAGAAATTCTATTATTTTTACATCAATTTATGTGCAAACTATAGAAAAGAAACTTCTAGTGTTTTGAAAGTAGTTTTTATAAAATAATATGAATCAAGAACCTTTGAGTTCATGCCACTGATACTGCAGTAAACTACTTATTTTTAAACATGTATAGTGTCTGTGTACATACTATACACACACACACACACACATATATTTCAAGATTCAAATATTTCAAAATCAGTTCAGAAATGACATCAACATTTATGAATGAAAGTATAAAAAAGAGGGAAATCAACATTCCTCCCATAAGGTAGCTAGTAAAAAAAAAAAAAAGCTCAGCTGGCTGGCTTCTTTCTTTGTTCTTATTTGGGGTTCTGAAATGGAGAAAAAATAATATGGTCCAAACACATGAGGCCCTCAGACATCTCTGAGAAGGTACTGTTTTCATTGCTGTTGTCAATATGCCATTGATATTTGAAGGCATCACACTGGCAGAAATCCGGTATGATTTGCAGCTGCTTTCAGAGTAACAGAGAGCAGAAGAGTTGGTGAAATGTTTTTCCGGTCTATGGCTTCATTTGTTCTTTGGAATCACAGTGTCTAGCCTCTGAACAATGAATGATTTAGAGGAACAATGCTTGCAATTTTTTCAACCTGCAGCTTTATTTGTTCTTTAAGGCACTGTAAGACTTTAATAAATGTTCCTAGTTTTAACTCTTTGCTTTTGATCTAATGACTTTTATTTAGAAGTTTGCTGCTAGGTTTCTGCAGCAGCACTACAATTTATTATTATTAAATTTATTTACTGCCCATCTTGCAATTCAAGGTGACTCTGAGCAGCTTACAGTGAGATAAAGTATACAAATATCCAAACAATTATAAATACAAAAACAGATTATTACAAAAATTAAAACTAAAAAAATGCTTGATTCTAGCCTCTAAAACTGTCCATAATGCCTGCCCCCATTGTACCAGAATAACATTCTGATACAGTACATTCCATTTGCTAGCATAGTCTATTCTGATGCCCATTTGATTTCCTTGTTCTTGTTTTCTCCATATGTTCAGCCTTTCTGTTCAGCCTCCAGAATGTTTCAGTCTGCATTCTATTGCCCTCAGATTCTGAGAGCTGCAAATGACACAGACACAGCTGCAGCTCATACAAAGAAATACAAAATTGATTGTATTAAGCAAACAAAATTCAAATACACAGAATAACAATGAAATGAAATAAATACATTAAGAAAAAAGGCAAATAATGTTGCTTTTACATAAACCAATATAAAATATATACAAAAACACAGATTATTATTAATATCAAGCCAAGTAAATCTGTTATCACTGTTTTTTCAGTTTAGTTTTCCAAAGAACAGCTGCTTTCATAAGCTGAGCAGTGATATAAATCAAATACATAAATGGCTCATTATCTCATTACAACATTCACTAAAAAATATCAACAGCATTCCCATTGAGGAAGATATGAGCAGCTGATATAATTTATATTCTGCACTTCAGAAGAAAAAAAATAAATTATGTTGGTGTCTACCCAACTCAATTGCTGATATGAAACATATTCCAGTTGCAACCCATCATTTCTTTTGGGGAAATATATAAAAGATTCAGAATATAGTTGCAACAAGAGGTGGCTTTTAAAATACAGGTATGTCTGTGATTATGTACAATAGCTATGCATGTCTCATTTAGGAAATACAGCTTATTTGTTCCAGTGATATTTGCCTCTTGAATTGGTTTTCACAGTTTAAGATGGATAAAAGTTTGCTTCTCTCCCTATAAAGTATAGACCCATATTATTCAGGAAATAATGATTTCTGCAACATTAAAACATGAGATTGTTTATATTCAAACTGAGTTTATAGTTATCTATTATAATACATATCAGAGAACTTTTACATTTTCTGCTATCTAGTCTTTAAAGTTACTATGACAAGGACTGAAATCGAGAACTTTTGCCTGCAAAGAATATGGACTATATATGAATATGAACTGAACTATGGACCATCTTCTATAAATAATATTTCTTTCATATCTCACACAAGGACTCAGATTCCACTGAGCCTGAAGTTTTGCCATTGGTATCCTGGTACAATAGCTGCCATGTGCAACATAAACTACTCAGGAAAGAAAAAACATAATGTTGTTAAACATTAAAAACTACTCAAGGAAAGGAAAGCATTAAGCTTCTCCTTAAAATAATTAATTTATAATACCAATTTTGTATTAACATGGCAAAGATTAGAGCTATGTAACATATGATCCATATTACAGTACAGTTCTTTACTTTTAGCAGAACTTCCAAGTCATTGTTATTACTATCAATTTGGTACTCTGTACCAAAGGATTATTTAGGTTTGTTTTAATAAACATTCCTACACTTTTGTGAGATGTAAATAGGTTAGAAGAGTTGAAAATTTATATTTTATGTAATGATTATTCAGTTCCTAAAAAAACCCTCAAATTGTTTGCCTACATATGTACAGTATATGAGCTTCCAAGATATATCTAATCACTGGGGTTACTACCAATATTTTCAAAATTAATAGATTCCATAACTTTTAAATCTATATACTACTAAAACTTTTGTATCTGTAACATTTAACTGGGCAAAATGGTGCACTGTAGGGCAAGACCTTTCGGACCAAGATACCTCAAACTGCTTACATCCCAAATCCTGAATCTAGAACCTTCAATTCCTTTGATGGAATTGATATTTGGTAAATTTTATAAAAGTTTTATATCATAAAAATTATCATTAAACATTTTATGACATAATACAAAATGTTGTAAAAAGTTCTTGTGATCAACTCCTGATGTTTGATTGTGCTATACAATTCAATATTGGCTATTTTCAAGGCAGATGCATCTCTGAATATCTCCCTGAATTTTAAAGGATTTTTCCAGTGAAGGCAGTACATTAAAAGTTTTCTTATTATTGAAGGTATTGAGGAATCTGGTAAGAAAATATCTCTGAAACAATAACCCAGTTGATCATAATGTGTCTATACAATGGGGGGGCATGTAGACAAAAAGTTTAAAATTCATAGTAAACTATAATTTAAAAGAAAAATTTTATAAGATGATGTATCGCTGGTATTTAACACCAGATAAATTATTTAGAATGTATAAAGGTTATTTCAAATGAATGCTGGAAATGTAAATGTAAAGAAGGGATTTTTTATCATTTATGGTGGACATGTGATAAAGCAAAGAAATATTTGAGTAGGATTCATATCTTAATACAGAAAATTCTTAAAGTGGAGATAAAGATGAAACCAGAAACTTTTCTTTTGGGCTTAATGGAAAAAGACTTGGGAAAAAAAATTTGGAACTTTGATTTTATATATGTTTTTTTAAAAATATATAAATAAACTTTATTAGTTTTTAAAACATAAATCACATAATAGTTAGTTAACAGTGTGTTTACTTGGTTTACATTTATAAAGGAAAATCGTCAACGATTAATATCTATAATCCATAATCCATAATCCACGTATTCACACAAATGTTTCCTTTTTTTTTTTTTGCAGTAAAAATTTCGGCTATGGTATTGACTTAGATAATTGGCAGGATTTATGGGAAAGGAATAGGAAGCTCACATTAGCTACTGCGTACAAAGAAATGGACAAAAAGACCTCACTGAAATGTTGGAAATGCAAAGAATCACTAGGGACTTATTACCATATGTGGTGGGAATGTTCAAAAGCACAAAAATTTTGGCATTTAATAAAACAGTGGTTAGAAGAGATACTAATGCAGAACATTGAGCTAAAACCAGAACTCTTTTTGCTGGGTATCACTAAAGATAGATACAATAAAGGATCCCTATACCTATTATTACACATGCTAACACCAACAAGATTAGTCTTTGCACAGAGATGGAAAGACAGTGAGACACCCTCAGAAGAAGAGGTAATAAAGAAGGCTTTATCCTGTGCTGAAATGGATAGGTTGACGTTAGAACTTAAGGATAAGAGTGAAACAGATTACTACGAAATCTGGAACAAATTGTATGATTGGTTGGGGAAAAATAGAGGGGAAAACGCTCCGATTTAGCGAAACACATTGATCAAGCATGATACTGATTAAAGGGGGGAAAAAAGATTTTATATATGTTGATGGCAGCAAGACTACTTTACGGACAAAAAAGGAAGGATATTTAGATTCCCACTATAGACGAATGGCTACAGAAGCTGATGGAGTTGGCAGAGATGACTAAATTGACTGTTTCAATTAAAGAAAAGAATATAAGTACTTTTGTTTCTACTTGGAGACCGCTTCTGGACTTTATGCTTGAGGTGGAAAAAAAATGAAACTTTGATTTGGGGTTTTACTGATTAGATTGATTTGTTATTATAAAAATGGCTAGTTTATACTATTATGGAAAAGTAAATGTTGAGTTTCGATGTTAATGCTCTATTCTACTGCAACAGAGGAAGTCGGAAGTCAATGCCTTTTCTTTTCCCCTCTCCTCCTCACTTTTCTTTCCCCTTTCCCTCCCCACTGTGTCCTATTATTTGCTTTTGTATTTTTGTATTTTATTCTATAATCTAATAAAATGTTACAAACTGAAAGATGGAAAGTTACAGCCATTGTAGTGCCCCCCCATGGTCATATGATAAAAATTTGGGTGATTGGCAGAATGCCCTCACCTACAACGACAAGAGTGCTGCAACTCCCCCCCCCCATCCATCTCCCCCATTATCTCTGCCCTTTTGGCCATTGTGCATTCTGCCTTGCAGGCAGCAAATAGCTCCAGAGCTACAGCGTACCCCAAAGCCATCTTGGCTATATCCATGGACAGGGATTGCAAGGAAACGATCCAGCAGAACTGTGTCAAAGTAGGATCTGACTTTGCCACCTGCTTTTTCTTGTGCCTTTGCGTCCCTCTTCCAAACCCTCATTTGCCTATTGGGTTTTTCCACAATAAAAGCAGCAGCATTCCCTCTCCTCCGACCCTATGGTTAATCTATGTCTGTAGACATTAAGTTGCCCTCTTTAAAAAAAACTGCTGCCAAAGGAAGATCCAAAGGAACGAGGCAAACTAAATTGGAGTCAAAGTTCCACACTTCCTCCGCCCACCCCCCTTCAATCCTCCAATTTGGAAGAAAAATCTCAAAGAGGGTTCAGGCTATTGGCTCCTTGCAGTCAATGAACGTATGACTGGGGCTTAATACCAAAACAAATACAGCCTCCCACATAGGGCTTTTCCCATAGACCACCATTGCCACTTTATCTCCCAATCCAAGAGCAAAGTATCTGTCCCTAAAAGGTCATGTTCAGGTGTGAACTGAATTCCTGCATCATGCTTCTTAAAGCAGAGGTCCCCACCCCCGGTCCGTGAACCGGCACTGGGCCACAGCATACGAGAAACCGGGCCGCACAAACAAGCAAAGCCCCAACCATGGGATGCAGGCAGCACACGAAACCACATCCCCTCCAGTCCGTGGAAAAACCTCTCCCCACAGAAACGATCCCTGGTGCCTAAAAGGTTGGGGGCCTCTGTCTTAAAAGAAATGCTTTTCCTGCTGTAAAGGAAAAGTAAAAGGCAGCAATGGCTCAGCTTCTCCAATTAACACTGGTTACATGTGGCTTCCTAAGCCACCCCCACCCCCCAAAGTTTTCCCATTGGGTGAAATCATTTTTGGCTTCTCCATTGGCTAGTATTCTTACTTGCACTGCTCTGCTGGGGTGGGCTGCATGTTGGTGAGGGCAATTGAGAATGAACTTGGGTGGCTATGCAATTCTGGAGCTGCTTGTTGGCCCACAAGGGCAGTTAAGAGGGCCGAGATGGAGGGAAGATAAGAAGGTGGAGGGAGTTGGAGGCAGTCCCTTACCTCAGAAGCTCACAACAATAGAATGGGGATTGTGGTTGCTAAGCAATGCGGTCATGTGATTTCTCACATTACAATTGCATTGTTTAGTGACCAACGTCCCGGTCCCAATTGGGGTCATAAGTCAAGGACTGCCCACAGTTCACTAAATATTGAAGCAAATATTAAGCTCAATTTAGCAACTGGTCACTCTGCAAACCCCATTAATATTAGAAGCAGCTTTTAGCTTATTCCTACAGCATCAAGGGGAAAAGTAATAAATAAAGTAATATCTACTACTACTTCTATATTATGGAAAATGCAGATATTCGAGTATAAAATATTACACTTTCCCAATTTCAAAAGACATAGAGTAGGAGGTTACATATCTAAGCAAGCAAAATATTTATATTTGACTAGTAACATAGTTTTTACTTCAGTAGGGCTTTTAAATTATTTCTATATTGGGCCAAGAAACAATGAATAGCCCAAAGTGTCCATGACTAAGACTTCCCCAGTGCTAGTCCCAAACCTGAAGCACTATACTGCATAAGGCTTAAGTGCGCTATCCTCTTTAAAAAATTAAGAAATGGGATGATAAAATATAATACCCAAATTATTTCCTCCTGTTCTAGCTATTACTTGTCTGCATTTCTACTCTATTCATTTACAGTATCTTCACAAATGAGACAGTAGAACCAGATTGGAAACTAAATGAAAAGAAGAGCAGATTAGATTCGGTGTAAATGATTGTTTTTCCATTTTCAGAACAAGGACGCATATTATTACGCCAAATTTATTTGTGCTGAATATCTCTCTGAATGGAAGAGCAAGAATCTTAATGTTTACCTTAAGTCCTGTAAACATAAACTTCAATGTTTCATAACGAATTACCCCAAAATACTATTTATTTAAGGCAGATCTGGAAGTCCAGGAGCTTTATATATGTGCCCCTTCCGATGACCCTCTCTCTGAAAAAAGCCCTGATTTCAGGAAGTTCACAGGATGCATTTAAACTCCCAAATTCTGTCAAACTAAGTTTTATTACAATTGCATTACCTATTCTGTTCAGCTCTTATTATATGACAACGTGCAACATGTTTATTCTCAACAAATAGAAAGGGATGGCAGCTCAAGCCAACGAAGTTCATTATAATAACTGATAAGACTCACTCTAAGAGAGGAAATGTTGCATAATAAGCAAGTGACAGAAGAGACAGGCCAACTGCCACGCTTTCCTAAAAGCACTTTAAAGTTTTTCTCCTCTCTCGGCAACCTCACGGACTAGAAAATTAAATCTGCCTAAAGATGTACCATCTGGAACCCTTACATTTTTAAGACACATGCAATAACAGTGGACCAGAGTTCAGGAAACTACGTATGCGCAGCCTCACAGCACATGCCATAGTCATAAAGATCCCTAGACCCGTATATAGAAAGAAGAGCGGAACGCCAGGCGAAGGAGAAATCCCACGAGAGGAGCACAGAAACCAAGGCTTGCGGGAGGGAGGCTCCGGGCGCTACTCCCACCGCCGGGCCTGGCAGCGAAGCTATGCGGACACTGCCCTTCAAAACAGGCTTTTCCCGCAGCAAGAGACACGCCCGCCTGACAGCGAACACAGCCCACAAAGCAGCCGTGAGCGGGAAAGTTCACGCCGCCCCCGCTTTAAGTCTCCAGATGTCCCCCAGTGACAGTTGGCTTTTTTTCTTCCCCCTCCCCCGCTCCCCAGCGCGCGACGCGGAGGGCCACAGGAATCCTAGCGGTCACTCCCTAGCAACGGCCGGGAGCTAAGGGGTGCATGCCTGCGTCGGGTTTCAAGAATGGACAGCACGCGCCCTGGCCCCTCCCTCTGCCTCCTCCCACTCTTTTCTTTCTTCCCCGAGCCGGGCGCGCACACATACTGCGGAGGTTGTGGATGAGCTCCGAGTGGCTCGTGCCTCCAGACTTCCAGGCCATCGTTAGACAGACTCTGCGGAGCAGGTAGAGAGCCGCCTTCAGTGCCGCGACTGCGCACAGGAGTTTCCCCAGGAAGGACACAACCTCTAGCGCCGACACAGGCGCCGCCTCCTCTCCTCCCGCAGCAGCGGCTGCCGCTGCGCGTCCGCCGGAGGGAGGGACTGCTCCCCCGCCTCCCAGCGCCCTCGACATTCTGAACGGCCGCCGCCGGGCAACCGCGACCGGTGTGCGCAGGCGCAGTTAACCGAATAAAGGGGACACGGCGACCCAGTGAGGGAGGGGCTAGAGATGCTGACTGAGGAGGAGGGTGGGGTCGTCGGGGGATAGGAAGATGTCTAAACAGAAGCATGTGATTGAATTTATATATATAACTGAATAGCAGCTCGGGATGTGAAGTGGGAAGGTTCTTGGAGTGGGGCTACAAGTTTACAAAAATGCTTTTCAAACACTTGAAATATAGGCCGATACTAGGATTAAACACTGCTTGCAGGCATACAAACAGCCATATGCATCTTATGTGTGTATAAATAGCAGTGCGCTGTGTTCACACTACGCATAGTCTTGGATCAGTGTGTTGTGTGGACTTCACCTGTGTGATAGTGGCTGGCTGAAGGTGTACAAACCCAGGTAATTATGCATGTCAGCTGAACATGGGTTGTGTAAAACACTAATACAAAGAAATACTGTACTGGCACCTCATGGCAGGATCATAGCTGCTTCTCAAATTAATGCTGACCCAGGCATTTTTTTCTCAGAATTATCACTTTCCCCATTCTTCTGCCTGTTGTATTTATTTCACCTCTACTTACAAAGTACAAGGACTGAATGAAAAATAATGAATCCAATGTTGTCAATTGCCATAAAGAGTATTGACATGTTCTTTTATTTTGGTTATTGGCAAGTACTTTTGTGAAAATGTTGGGTTGCTGTTGTTTGTGAAATGGAAGGCTGTGACAAGTAAGCAGCTTTAAGCAATGTGTCATGATTGAATTTTTGACTGCTAAAGAAGCCCCTTCCATTGAAAATCACTACTGAAAGCAGGTTCTTTATTGTGATGATTATGTTACCATGAGTACAATTATTGCTGGGCCAAAAAATATAAATATGGTGAACAGAAAGCTGATTTGTATGATCAAAAATAAAGTGAATGATCTGCAATAACAATCAACACCATCAAATTGATGAACTGATTGAGAACATCTAGATTACTCAAAGGGAAATGCTATCAATTTTGGCATTTCACAGGAATATGTGAGTCACATTAATTGGTGTTCTTCAATATCAGCAGTATAGTTGTGTGCACAGTGACAAATAATCTTACTGACAATGACAAAATGCTTTATTATGCCATTTTATGATTTTCAAACATTATTTTGTACATCTTTCTATATCCAAGTACTTGTGTATTTCTTTTTTTAAAAGTCTTATCAGCAAGGCTATATTTAATAATATTTTGAAGGCCCCATTTTTTTGGAGGATGACTTGCTTTTAAATAGTTCAAAATAGTCTTATATCTTTGATTTATAAATATTTAAAATTTCTGTGTAAGTCACTCCATCAGGATGTGTTTTATATTCTAATGAGATTCAAGTAACATAAACCTGATATCGTTTGCCATGCCATAGGAATTAAATGACATTAATCTCATCAGACAATACCTATTACTTTAAAGCATAAACATGTAATGCAGTATTATTCTTAATGGAATTATAATAACTTTTTTCTCATGTATTTCAATCCTGTGTATATTTTGAAAGTAGCACCAATTAGCAAAATAGATTTGCAGTTAACCAATAGAAGCGTTTGCCATGATAGTGAATTTTAGTAGTTTTGCTCCACAGAATCAGACTTCACTGAAAGCTTAGGTTTGTTTATGTAGAGGTTGGAGCTTTACAAAATGCATTATAGAGAGTAATTTTATAAACTTAATTTTTGAATAAAAATAATTTGAAGCAGTCATGGAGTATTGGTGTCTCTGATTAAATGAGCTGAGTTAGTGCAATCTGAGACATTGGAAAGCCACTTTCACTCAGGCAATATGAAGAAATAAAATGCGAAGTCATATAATTCCCAATCCACTCCAGATGGTTAAGCCAGTCATTATGTCTCAGGTTTATCTACTTCCAAGGGAATGTTGTTGTGAAAGAGTGCAGTACAAGTTCCTCTGCCTTGGGATAGAAGCATAATAAAATATTCATAAAATCTAATTGTATGAATTAAATGCAATCTTATTTAAGGATGCAAATAAATTACTGGTTATTTTATTGAATTAAGTATGACATTTGTCTTCAGTGTTACTTCATTCTGCTGTAGCATTAAATTTCATACATAACGTGCTTCTTGCTCTTTCAGAATTGTGGAACTGTTATATAACTGTCTACCTTTAGAAAAGTTTGTCTTTAATTAAACTCAGCTCCTATGATTTCATGGATGTGTCCTTGTAATTTTCTTAGCAACAGTATGGAAATTGTCTTTGCTGCTTTGGGAGAATTTTTAAAATTTTCCTATTAAATATTCAGCATTGCTCCCCTGCAAGTATTACCAGGTTCAACCCTGCTCATCTTTTTGAGATCAGGCAAAGACAGCCAGGTGTACATTCCTACAAACTGAAAGCTAAATGAGAAAAGCAGAACTGTTTCAAAAATAACCTGGCACAGTTTTTGAATATGTTCATGAATCCTCCAGGAATTGAGCTGGATTCAAGAGAGATGTTGTCTTTTAAAAGGAATTGTAGCGAAAAATTTGAAATAGTTTAATCGGCAGAAACATATGTGCTTGATTCAGCAACAAGTGTCATTAAATTCAGTGAGGCTCAAGTTGTCTGCCTCCTTCAAACCGGTTCGCTTATGATGCACACCACTGTAGTGAGACTTCAATTCTCCAAATTCTCACCCAGCCATTTAAACCTGTTGTTTAGAAATTCTGGACGCTGTAGTCTCTATTCTGCCAGACTGAAAAATACATTGATAACCACTGAATGTATTTACTGCAGGCTCCAATAACGCAATGCAGAACTGTGCATATTGTATATAGATGTGAAACCCTGTACATTCAGTAAGACTTACTCCTTAATAATTAAGTTTAGGATTTATAGCTTAATGACGTGTTTTTCCGTATTATATCTTTTCAAGTTACTCGTGCATAGCGACATTGTGAGATATAGTGCAGAATGTCACTCATCCTAGATCGCGTTGAGACAAATATTTAATATCTCTGTTAGATATTCCAACTTTGATATTCAAAGGGAGACGCATCCTACTCGCAATAGCATCGGAATTCTCATTCCTACAGAAATGGCTGCTCTTTAGGCGCAGGTACAGCGCTTTTTGTCCTTCTTCGGATGCCGTCTCCCCGTGACGTTTGTGAACCAATCAAGAGTGTGGGTTTGAAAGCCTGCGAGGTGATCTTCCTGCGCGGGAGTGAGGGTCTCTCCCCGAACATGGAGGACGTAGTGGGCAAGTATGTATCCCAGAAAATCAGTAAGACACGCTGGCGACCCGTATCTGCCACTGCCTTGCAGTCTCCCGAGATTTTCGCCACCGGCTCGTGGGATAATGAGGTAACTCGGACGCCTCCTGACCGTCATTCCTCCTTCCTCAGGTTTTTCGACTTTTCCCCTATAACCATTTTTCGGTCAACTGTCATGATCGCGAAAACTTGGTGCGTTTGCTTTTCTCGATGTGGAGTATTCCTGAACCATGGTCGTGATTTCCCCCTAGTTGTTCAGTTTAATCCTAAAACTAATCCCTATTAGCTTGTGCAGTACTGTTTTTGTCGTTGGTGAATAGACCCTTTGTTTTGCTTTAGTGAAGCACCACGTGGCTAAGATTAAGAATGCTTAGTAATTTTAAGCTTAAATGCTATTGCATTCTTTTTAATTTTGCCTCAGAAATTGTCAACTGAACTAAATTATTCCCATTTTACTGAAACTTAAATAGGAATACACTGGAGATAACGGAAGGTCGAATTAATACTAATTAATATCTGCCTTTACTTTAGAAATGTAGCACAAAACAACTATTTTCAGAGCTACATATATTTCTGAAAATTTTTATAGAGCATCTTAATTGAGTCTGTATGCAACATAAAACATCTCAGTAATTGTATATTTAAATATACAACAAAAGATATAGTACTTTGCATCATTATCTTAGGTACTTTTCTAGATTATTTGAAAATGAGAAAATAGCAAGGCCAACTGTAGAATAGCAGTGAAAGCATTGGACTCAGAGTGGGAAAATCCTATCTGTCTTGTCTGATAAAATTTGTTCTACATCTGACATTTCTTCAATAACATCTTTTGGACATAGTCTATACATAGAAGCACGTTATTAGCGATGTTGTTGATATTGTGGCTACTACCGGTATTTTCTGATAGTATCCATAGCCACAGAAACTCACCTGGTGGCTTTGGTGCTGTCCTTTATCTCAGCCCAACTTACTTCCCTGGATTGTCATTATGGGAAAAATAGAAAATAGGAAAAAAATAGGGTAAATTGAGCTCCTATACAAAAGATATATAAATCTAATAAAGTACAAAATAGTAATTTGATAAATGATGAAGACATATTGTTTCATTAACATTGTACAAGAATATATATTTCTTATAATTTTACAGGAAAATAAGATTTCTGTTTGGTCTGTTGGAGATTTTGCAGGCTTGGTCCCAAATGGCGAATATCATGGAGAACCAAATTTGCTTTGTGATATCCAACATAGTGGTGATGTTATGGATATGCAGGTAAAAATTGTATAAATACTTTTTAAGAGGCCTCAAGACATGCATTATCTTTGCTTTAGAAGCTTCAAGATATTACTGTTGCAGCCATATGAAAGCAGGTTTCCAAATTGTTTTTTGCCATTATAATTGATATATACACTCTCACATAAAAATGCAAACTTTTATTATCATGCTAAATGTTTTTTCACTACAGATGAAATCCTTTATTGTGCTAACATTAGATTTCCCCCTCCCTAGTTTTTGGATCAAGAGAGAATTGTTGCTGCTTCATCTACTGGGAGTGTGACCATTTTCCGGCATCATCAAAATAATCAGGTAAATGGTATTTGTTTTCATTATCAAACAAATGGCACAAAGGCTACTTATACAAGAAAACTTGAATTTAAATCAGATAAGCCACTATCTGAACTGTGAAACTAGATCTTTTCTCCTTGCCCTCTTTGGCGAAATACATTATTCAAAAAATGTTAAGAAATCCTGTCTTTCACAAGACTTATTTTGTATATTCAATTATTTTGTAGTTCATTAATTCATCTGAAGCACTGTGGAAGCAAAACTGAATTTCTGTCTAGAAAAATTGGGTAGTCTGGTATTATTGTATGCTGCCATGGAGCTATTTTTTTCTACAATAAAGTTTTCTTGTTTTTGAAATTTGCTGTATGCAAGATTTATTTACTTAAATCCATAGCCAGGTTGTTCTGAATCCTGAAAGAATAATATAGAGATATAAAATTTCTAATTGGGCCATCTTAATATAACACTAAAAAAGCAAGAGTGAATATAAACTTTTACAGTTGGTCCCACTGTATATAAAAGGCTTTGTCAGCAAAGGTAAGACTCTTGAGTTAACTACAGAAAGTGAGTTACAGTTTATTGTAATTACAGTCTTTTTGTGTGTGTGCTTTGTGTCGTTGTTTTTTTAGTTCCTTGTCTTGCCCACAGCCTTGGGATTTCAAAATGTGTTGCAGATGTCTAGAATTGAGTTGTGCAACACTTATTTTGCTAATAGTAGGTTGCCAAGATATTTTCACAATATAAATCTGAGTCTTAAGTGCACAGTCTGAAATAGTTATTAGAAAAAGGGAATTCTGCCTTGCATATGTCTATTAACCCAAGCAGAATAATTGAGAACTACATAGTGGAAATCATTATTGTAGTTGTGAAAATGCAATAAATGTCCCATACATATTATATTTCATAAAATATTATATTTTTATGAATCTTAGATTCTATAATTTCAAATATTGCAGTTTTATTTTCTATTATTTATTTGTATATAATGTATCACTTGTGCTTAAGTCTAGACTGAAATAGTACTTTGCTTGAAGCAACCTTGTAATTGAACATTTTGTGCAATTAATGGGTACTTTGATTCTTTTTTCTTATATTTTAGACTCTTTCCATAAATCAGAAATGGGAACAAGCACATTATTATGATCACTCCTGGGGAAGTGCATCATGCACTGGGATCATTTGCAATAGCCCTGAAATTTTTAGTATTGGAGAAGATGGTAGGATAAACATGTTCACCACTGACCGTAAGGAAGCTGTACGTACTATAGGTAGGAAGATAAGACTAATAACGAAGACGGAAATATATGCCAACATATTGCTATAATCTTACAGGTTTTTCTAGAAGGCTTAAAATAGAGAAAGTATCAGTTTACTTACTCTTTTAGCAGGAATTCAATTTTCACTTTATAAATTTAGAAACCAAAGGGTTATTTTATTGGGATAACAATTGCCATGGCACTTAAAATACATGGGGATTTTACTAAATGGAATGATCTGTGGCACATTCCCAAGAAATTATATGGCAACAGCTTCCATGAATAGAACTTCAACTCATCTGCTGCTTCCACCTAAATTTCAAATAATTCTGTACTAGTGACCACTAGATTCTAAATCTCTTTTCCTGTGGAAAATAGCTTTCTGTTGTTTCAGTCTTGTATTCTGATTGGACAGAAAATATTCAACCTTCATACAACAGAATACTGTATAATTGTATTCACATAGATTATATGGAAAGAATATACCAATACTTTAAAATTTTGTGAAATGCTGTTATTGGCATTGTAAAGCTAATATTTGCAGTATGCAGAAAATTTGAAGGTGGCATTGTTTTCTCAACTGAGTAGTTATTGTAATATTGTGATTTATTGGAAAGAGTGCAATGTAATGTACACTTTAAAGGGTTTGCTCTTAGTTTAGGGCAGTTGATTTCTACCTGAATCCTTTGTTGCATTAAAATTCACATGTATAGTTGGTGCAAGAGATATGGAGATAGTACTCAAATTTGAGACAATGTAATGCTGTACTTGCTAAGCAATTTCATTCTGTAATATGGCTGTCACCAAATCTTGATAATTTTTTAAAGAGGCATTGTTAAGTATGAATATTTATTTTAATTTCTCATAGATAATGCTGACAGCAGTACACTCCAAGCAGTGACTCGACTTCGCACAACAGAGATTCTGACAGTCAATTCCATTGGTCAGCTAAAAATATGGGACTTCAGGCAGCAAGGAAATGAACCTTCACAAATATTTTCAATGTAAGCATTTTGCTTTCATATAAAAAGCTTTGATGAAGCCAAATTTGTATGATAGGGATGTGCAAAATGCCTGAAGAGCTGATATTAGGCAGTCTATTCAAACTGAAATATATGTTTTGGAGTTTTGTTCCAGATGCAAAATGAAATAGGACTGTTTTAATCTGGGTAACATTTGTTTACATGAGAGTGAGAAAAAGACAAGGTCATCAGATTTGGCTATGGGGAAGTGAAGGAGAGAAAGGAAGGCACTGGAAAGATCAGGCATATACTGCGAGCCTGTTCCTTGCTGCCACAATAAGGAAAAGGGGTACAGACCATGCCAGTGGCAGCCCAGGAGACGAGAGCAGAGGAAAGCACTGGGAAAATCTGCAGGCTGAAGATATGCCAGATTGAAAGCTCTCAAGGGAGAGAGGTGGTGCAGACCAATTTGCCTGTTTAAAACTACTCTGGGATCCTTCTGGATTTTACTTCAGCTAAAACTCAGTACAACAAAAACCTGGTTTTATTTCTGCTAAAATGTGGCAGTCTGAAAACTTTTCAGCAGAAATTTTGAGGGCATGACAGTTTGTACATACTTCCAGAGTTTCAAATAGTGTTTTGACTACAAACTTTGTGATTTCTTAAAATGTTTTTCCTATGCAGGACAGGGGAAAGAGTACCACTACATTGTGTCGATAGGCATCCCAATCAACAACATATTGTTGCTACAGGTAGTCAAGATGGAATGTTGAGTATTTGGGATGTAAGACAAGGCAGCATGCCAGTTTCCTTACTAAATGCTCATGAAGCAGAATGTAAGTACTTAAGCAAACAAGGTAACAATTCTGATGTAGTAGTAACAGCTAGGGGAACAATCTCTCATCATATTGACACACCAACAGTGCTTGAAAAAAATACCATTTACCGTCCATCTCACTCCAAGGAAATTCTGAAGAGCTTACGTTAAAAGCAGTAAAACCATGTGTGCGTATATACACACACACACACACAAGAATACAAAATTATGATTAAAAGATGGGTGTGAGTAGGATGCGCAGCAGAGAGGTGGGATCTACTATTAGTCCATTAGGGCCCAGGCCAACTGGCAGAGCCAGGTTTTCAGGCTCTTACGGAAGATCAAGAGGGTGAGTATAGATCTGGGGGCAAGATGTTCCAAAGAGCCAGCACCATAGCAGAGAAAGCTCTTCTCCTGGACTCTTTATCAGCCAGAAATCCTTGACCAAAGAGACCCGCAGCATGCCTCCTCTGCTAACATGGGTGGGGCATTGGGATGAGATGGTTCCTCAAGTAATCTGGACTCATGCCATGCAGGGCTTTAAAAGTAACAACCCATACCTTGAATTGCACTTGGAAGCAAACTGGTAGCCAGTGCAGTTCACAGAACAGTGGTGTAACGTGGGCCACTCTAGGGGCCCCAAAGACTACGCATGCTGTTGTACTTTGCACAAGTTAAAGCTTCAGAATGCTCTTCAGGGTAGCTCCATGTGAAGCACATTGCAGTAGTCCAAGAATTAGATGACCAGGCCTTCAATCACTGAGTGCAGGGACTCCTGAACCAGGAAAGGTCACAACTGGTGCACAACCCAAAGTTGTGCAAAGACTCTCCTCGCTGCGACTGCCATCTGCTCTTCGAACAGGAGTCATGAGTCCAGGAGAACCCCCAAGGTGCAAACAGGGTCGGTCTGGGGTAATATGACTCCTATCCTGAACTAAAGATGTCAAAGTCCTGGATCTTGAAGCGTCATGCACCCAAAGCTATTCTGTTTTGCCAGGGTTCACCATGGACCATGGTATCCTTTTTACTATGGTTCATAGTATTAAAGGCTGCTGAGAGGTTAAGGAGAGCAAGGATGCACTACCCCCATCCCACTCGCTACTCTCTCCCCATTAGTGTGACCAATGCTGTTTCTGTTGTTTCTTAAGCTTTTCCCAGGAAAGCCCAAGTGAATAGTGTATATACTGGGCAGAATCCACTGGATGAAAAAGTCAGAAAAAAAAAGTGGGATTCCAGATTTAATCAGATTATGGCTAGGTTCAAAAATGTGCTTCGATGGCTTACTTGGAATTTTACTTGGAATTGAAAGGTTGTAAAAAACGCTGATCTAGTTGGCATAGTGACCTGAGTCATTATTATTTTTTAACCCAGCTAAATGTGGTTTATTTAATAATCTGCTAAGGACTAAACCAAACAATATCATATCTGGAAGTAATTATTATTCTTAGTCTAAAGCAGGGGTCCCCAACTTCCTGGGCCGCAGTTCAATACCACTCCGTGTCTTGTTAGGAACCGGTCCATTCAAGCAGAGGGCAAGCAAGCAAAGCTTCATCTGTGCATATGCGGGATCTAGATTGTGTGTGAAACTGTTCCCCCCCCCCCCCGGGTTCTCTTGTGCCAGAAAGGTTGGGGACTGCAGGTCTGTAGGATAAGCATTAAACAATTTCAAGATGTCCTGTGCTAACATAGAATGTAGGAATATGCTAATAGAAGGCACTGACTGATAATTTCTTGGGTGTTTCATGTATTACTAGTTTGCCTTTCTGTACAAAATTAATTTTTAAACATTTGCTACTGTAAGGTTGAAATGTAAATAACCTTTTTAGAATGTTCTATCTTTGCATATTATATTTGTCATGTATTTACTTTTACAGTATGGGAAGTACACTTTCATCCTTCCAACCCTGATCATTTGTTCACTTGTTCAGAAGATGGATCTTTGTGGCATTGGGATGCTTCCTCTGATGTGACTGAAAGAAAATCTTTTCTTCATACAGGTAAGATTTATCCAAACTTTTGATTAACTAAATAAGTATTTCATGCTACTAGCAGACTAGGATACAAATAGCAACTTTTCTGGTATTGTTGCACAATATTTCTATAGTTAACTTTAACATTTCTTATATTTCTAATGTAAATGCTTTCATGTACTGTACAGTGTTTTTCCATGCTGCCCACATTCACCACTCCAGATTTCTGCAAGTGGAAATGCACATAAATATTAAAATAATTGCTTTTGGATTAATAACTAGAATAGATGTGAGAGATTCAGATTCAAAGGGCAAATGTAATTTGAAATGTGCAGAAACAGCATCTGTTGGAAACATCTTATGTATCTTTTCCTGCAGTTGTGCACCAATTGTGTAAATCAAGATGAGGCTGCTTTAAAATGCTATATGCACACCTTGTGCCAAATCACATTTTGCAAGGAGCCCTGGTGGTGCAGTGGTTAAATGCAGTATTGCAGGCAAATTCTGCCCACAGCCTGGAGTTCGATTCTAATAGGGCTCAAGGTTGACTCAGCCTTCCATCCTTATGAGGTGGGTAAAATGAGAACCCATATTGTTGGGAACAATATGCTGACATAAACCACCCAGAGAGTGCTGTAAAGCACTATGCGGTGGTATATAAGTCTTAAGTGCTATTGCTAGTGCATCTTTTAGCCTTCAAGTCCAGATATCTACATAGTTTTAATAATAGCCTAACTTGAAATGAAAAGGCAGTGAAAGTGATTAAAATTATTCTAGAGCAGCAAACTAAACTATTTTTTGACAAACAGCAAAGCCAAGCATTTTAACAATATTTAACAATACATTTGCCTTACATTTAAATAATTCTCATTTTTTACTTGAAGATAACATTTATTTCTGTGTTTTATTTTAGGTGGAAGAAATACTTCATTTCTACCTCATTCTACAGCTAATCAGTCCATAATTAGTGCGTGGTTAAACAATGATCCTACTAAAGATCGCATTGAGATTACAAATTTAAGTTCAAATTCAACTTTATCGATAAACAGTTTAGATGTGTTAGGATCATTTCTTGTGTATGGAACTGACACAGAATCTATTTATGTTAAGAAGGACCTCTTTATATAGCCTTATTTTTCCCAAAACAATGTTGTTCTGTAAATTTAGATATTTTTTTTCTAAAAATTGTAATCAATAACGTTCTCTAGAATCATAAACTAGGGTCATAATTTTGAGTACAACTGAACATAATTCATGTTACAGATTAAGCTTTTTAACAATACATTTCTGTAATTCTTCAACAGTAATATGTATATATTAAAAATTTCCATTTATGCATTGTTTATTGTAATTACTGTCTTTTTCAATATTATTTCAGCTATTCTCTAATAAAGATTAATTTCAAGTTCTTTAGTAGTCATACTAAGTATGATATTTCTCTTGGGATTTTTTTGTGACGCTTAAGGTTGCATTTTTATTTGAAAGATTTCTCATTGATACTCGAATAAACTGTTGAGAAAGCAAAAAATACCCTTCATTCAGTTGTCATGGTGCTGTGTTGTTTTGCTATATACATATAGCCCTCCAGTTACAGTGGCAATTGGACTGGGATTTCTTTCAGTAAGCAAGTGTGGTTTTAAAGTATAACATTACAAGGCAGCATTGCTTACTGATAGCAACTTTGGTTGTCATAACCTCAGGACTGTGTGTGTTGTTAAATGGGAATGGGTGGGAGGTAAGGTGGGTGTATTTGGAGTGCCACAGGTAGGTGCTATGGAGCATAGTGGATCAGCAGATGCCACAGGTGGATTAGGGAAGGGCTGGTAGAGGCTGCACACAGGCTGCTGCAGTTGCATACAATGGAGGATTGCTTGCTACAGAATACAAGCTCATTGGGATCTTACACTTCATAGCAGCTTCCTTAGGAGAAAAAGCAAGAAGAGCGACTTACTGGGATGACCTGAAACCTGCTAGCTTTCCCCATTGACTTTGCTTGCAGGAAGCTGGCAGGAAAGATAAATGACAATCGGCTAACTACGGCTCAATGTAATGTAATCACAAGCCAGGAACTCGAGTTCTTGGAATGTGTTCAGGGGAATGCTGCAACAGTTGGAACTTGTATGCTGCCAAGAGTCGCCTTCTGTGAGATGGCCCATATAAATTTGATTAATTAATAAAACTTTTCAAGAACCAGTTGTAAGATCATCTTTTTCGGTGCCACTGTAACTTTGAAAGGTTGCTCAGTGAATGGATGTAAGCCAAAGACTACTTGGGGAGTTATGAGAGTTTCCCTGTAGGAGTGAAAGGGATCAATTAAGTGAGGAAGGGGAAGATTCCTTAAAAATACACTGTACGCAAAAAAAAAAAGCATGACCTGAATCTAAGCTAAGTTTCCTTGTTGAAACCTTGGGGATGAATTCGAAGGACAAACATGCAGCAGGAAAAAGGGGAAGGTTCTTATTTAGCCACGCTTGGTCGGCTCATTTCAACATAAGCAGCCAACCTCTCCCAAGCGTAACCACGGCAAGCGATATCCAACCTCCGGTCCTCTTCGCTTTGCGGCAGTCTCATCTGGGCATTAAAAGGCCTACTTTACTACACGGTGAAAAGCAACAAAAAAAGGAGAGGCCGTTTCCCCTCAACATATCTTTCTGGGACTACACACTGCACATTGTCCTAAGACGTGGTAGGTTTAATTAGCCAGAGTATGAGATTAGGACGCAATACTGATGAGGGAACCATAAAGGTTGAGTTTAGCGCATTAAGCCAAAGCACAACCCTAGCCTGTCTCCGCACTTCGCAGAGATTTCTTGATTGCTCTTCACGGAGCTCTTTCTGTTTGACCATGCAGACGCGCCCCGACCACGATGAGCACCAATGGGCAGAGGCTGCAACCCTCGTCCCCGCCAGAAGAGAAAACCCTCCAAAGCACTCCCGGGTTCTCCCATTCTCGGGATTGGGGGGGGGGGGGAGAGAAGGAGGAGGAGGAGAAAGAACAAGCCGGCGGAACACGCAAAGGAAGTCGGGAAAAGGTTTTATATCCGGGAATCTTGGGCGACAAACCCACCGACAAAATGGCGGCCCGGAACTGAACCCCCCGAAAAGGGGGATAGAAATTGAGGGGGGAGGGGACGAAGAGCCGGAGCCCTTTACGCTAAACGTGTAGCTGTCGCTGGGAATCCCCGTCGTCGTCGTCACCTTCCTCCGGTGTGCTGGGCTTGAGGCGCTGTCACCACCGCCTTTTCCCCCCAGGCAGGTGGGTAGATGGGTTTGCTTGGGCTCCGCCTCAGGGAAAGAAGTTTGGTGGCTAGTTAATGAGGAAGGCCTCAGAGACAGGGCACGCCTTGGCCTAGGGTTTCATGACACTCTGCTGCTTTGACGGGAATCGTCCCGACTCCTTTGTGTTTCCACTCGCTCATCGCTCGGGTCGCCTAAAATTACTTCGTTGAAGCTTCCCAGTTACGTCGAGCTCTTGGCCTTTACGTGTCTTACGCTTCCCTTGCTTTCCCTGAAGTCTAGATCATACGATCTTGTAGGATTTTAAAAAAACGTATTTTTAACGTACACCGTTTTTCTTTATTTGCTTATTGCTGTTTATTTTATTTTTAAATAAAGGCATATCCCAATTTGGGGGGAACCGTCTGACGCTCTCTGTTACAATGAATTATTTTAGAGTTTATTTTTTTAGATAGTTGTCCTTAGCGTAGTAAAGATAAGGTGAAAAATGTTAATTGTTTATTGTTCATATAAGGCTTCTGACATGCTTGATTAGTTATGCATTTTACCAAGCTTCATAATAGTAGTATGTGCTTTGAATATTGTAAAGATTCAAATCTTATATTTACAATAAAATAGACCATTGTGTCTCCTGTAGAAAAAGGGTATGAAGGAAAAGGGAAAGTAAAATGTATTCAGGTATATCAGCCCCATTAAAAAGAACAAAATGTGGTTCTCGGTTGTTTTAATTCATGTTTTATAGTTACTTAAATATGTTAAAATAATACTAGCTTTAAAGGACATAATGATTGTTTTAGAATAGGTTTTAATAATTAACTCTTGCAAAAGCAAACAGTATTAGTTTGGTCCTCCAAATTCATAATATTCCACTGACATAAGTTTTTGAATTTTTATCATTGCTTCATATTTTTTTAACAATGCAGTTTTCTGTTTATTTATTCATAAATGCCTCCTTGCATTAACTACATATAGGCTGAGAGCACAAATAGTCTTTAAAAGCTAACAAACTGATTAATGCATAGTAATATATTTATGGTGCACTTAATCAGCTATATTGCTGCAGAAAATTAAATGATAATCATATGAGTTAGGCAGCCATATAAGTCATGTGAGTAAATCAATGAATAAAATTATGTGAGGTTTTCTATCAAATTATATATATGGGATTGTTGATTGAACTATAGGTGGTGCTCAACTTACAACCACAATTGAGCCCAAAAATTCTGTTGCTAAGTGAGACAGTTGTTAAATGAGTTTTGCCCCATTTTACGACCTTTCTTGCCACAGTTGTTAAGTGAATCATTGCATTTATTAAGTTGGTAATGGTTGTTATGTGAATCTGGCTTCCCCATTGACTTTGCTTGTCAGAAGATTGCAAAAGATGATCACATGACCCCAGGACATTGCAACTGTCATAAATATGAGTCAGTTGCCAAGCATCAGAATTTTGATCATGGGGATGCTGCAACGATCATACATGTGAAAAACGGTCATAAGTCATTTTTTTCAGTGCCATTGTAACTTCAAACGGTCACTAAATAAACTGTTGTAAGTAAAGGACTAACTGTATTCTATAGATGTTTCATTGTTACCATTTTGATTTTAATGCCACCAGAGTCCAAGTGACTGGATAATTTTCAGTGCAGGTCAGTAATACACGAATAAATCTGGATAGGCAGTGTGAATTGTTTATCTAATTCTAGCTTGGTTCAGCGTATGAAGCAAGCACTAGGTTGTGTTGAATATTGACTACAAATTTGGAGGCAGATGTGACTTTCTTCCTTGCTTCCTATCTATTTGCTTTCTCTTTATGTGGCGAATATGCATGGTGAAACCTTAGGACAAATTCTGTCTTCTTTCTTGCCACTACTACTCATTCCAGTCACTATTTGTTCATTCTGAAGACAAATGAATATATATTGACAAAGGAAAAGAAACAGCGGAGCATCCTGTTTTTGTAAAATAGAGATAAACATGTTTTACTAAGCAGCTTTTAAAAGATTTATAATGTACGGTACAGAGGTTTAGTTTAAAAATACAGTAATTTAATTAAAACACTGAGAAAGGCCTCAGTACACTTGATATCTGGGATGTGAACTAGATGGTACTTGATATCCTAACTGTTTCATTATTCTACCATTTTTATTCATGCTTTTAGTTAGTAACCTTCTATGAGAGTATAGCCAATTTCAGGTAAGAATAAAATAACTTTAAAATGTATGTATGTGTGAAAAAAATAGAAGTCAAATTAATCTTCATTAGAAACCATTTATCTAGTAATAAGTTTTTGTGCCTTTAACATAAGCAACATAAGGTGCCTTCAAGAAAATTTGTTGATATATTAAGGATTGCATTTTGAGAATAGTTTTTTTCCATACTCTGGTTTTCAATATAAGGCCAAAATACTCTTCTAGTTAAACTTGAATTGACCTCTGAATTACCCCATAGTTTTGTTACAATTTCTGATGGATAATGGGCAGAAACTTGTACAGAAATGTGATGCATATCAAATTAGGATCTTAACATTGACTGAATCAGTTGTGCTTTTTTCCTTATTTCATATATCTTCTCCTTCAGACTTTGCTTTTAAAAGTATCCTTGGTTTTAAAATCAAACTCCAATGTGACCTAAGGTGCCTGATGTTAAAAATAAACACCTGTAGTGTGTAATGATAATTATGTAGCTTTACTAACAAAATATTTTAAAATCTGTTAATTTTTTTTCATAGAATACAGTCACTGTCTATAAAATATATACAGTGCGTTCAGAAAGTATTCAGACCCCCTTCACCTTTGTCAATTTCATTATGCTGCAGCCTGATTCTACAGTTGTTGAGATTCACTTTTTTTCTCATTAATCTACACTCAGTACCCCATAATGACAAAGTGAAAACAGAATTTTAAAAATGTCTGTAAGTTTATTAAAAAGAAAAAAACTGAAATATCACATTGGCATAAGTATTCAGACCCTTCACTCATTACTTTGTTGAAGCACCTTTGGCAGCAATTACAGCCTTGAGTCTTTTTGCTATGATGCGACAAGCATTGTACACCTAGATTCGGGGATTTTTTGCCATTTTTCCTTGCAAATCCTCTCAAGCTCAGTCAGGTTGGATGGCAACTGTTGGTGGACAGCCATTTTCAGATCCGTCCAGAGATGTTCAAGAGGGTTCAAATCAAGGCTTTGGCTGGGCCACTCTAGGATATTCACAGAGTTGTCCCTAAGCCACTCCTGTGTTGTCTTGACTATGTGCTTAGGATCGTTGTCATGTTAGAAAGTGAACCTTCAGCCCAATCTGAGGTCCTGAGCACTGGGGAACAGGTTTTCATTGAAGATATCCCTGTATTTTGCTCCATTCAGCTTTCCCTCAACCCTGACCAGTCTCCCAGTCTCTGCTGCTGCAAAACACCCTCATAGCATGATGCTGCCACCACCATGCTTCGCTGTTGGGATGGTATAGGGCAGGTGATGAGCGATGCCTGGTTGCCTGGTTTAGAATTGAGGCCAAACAGTTCAATCTTGGTTTCATCAGACCAGAGAATCTTGTTCGTCACAATCTGAGAGTCCTTCAGGTGCTTTTTTGCAAACTCCAAGCGGGCTTTCATGTTTTTTGGACTGAGGAGAGACTTTTGTCTAGCCACTCTACCATAAAGCTCAGATCGGTGGAGGACTGCAGTGATGACTGTCCTTCTGGAACTCTGTCCCATCTCTACACAGGACCTCTGGAGCTCAGTCAGGGTGACCATCGGGTTCTTGGTCTCCTCTCTTACTAAGGCCCTTCTCCCCTGATTGCTCAGTTTGACCAGGAGACCAGTTCTTGGAAGAGTCCTGGTTGTGCCAAACGTCTTTCATTTGAGAATTATGGAGGCCATTGTGCTCTTAGGAACCTTCAGCATGTCAGAAATTTTATTGTAGCCTTCCCTATATCTGTGCCTTGCAATAATCCTGTCTCTGAGCTCTGCAGGCATTTCCTTTGCCCTCATGGCTTTTGCTCTGCTACAGTATGCATTGTCAGCTGTGAGGCCTTCTGTAGAGAGGTGTATGACTTTCCAAATCATGTCCAATCAATTTAATTTACCACAGGTGGACTCCAGTCAAGGTGTAGAAACATGTCAGCAACAGTCAAGGGAAATGGGAGGCACCAGAGTTAAATTTCAAGTGTTGTTGCAAAGGGTCTGAATACTTATGCCAATGTGATATTTCATTTTTCTTTTTAATAAATTTACAGACATTTCTCAAATTCTGTTTTCGCTTTGTCATTATGGGGTACTGAGTGTAAATTAATGAGAAAAAATGAATTTCAACAACTGGCTGCAGCATAACAAAATTGACAAAAGTGAAGGGGGTCTGAATACTTTCTGAATGCATTGTTGAAAATAAATTTAATAAGGAAAATAATAAGGGGGCAATGGCTCAGCAATTAAAGACACTGAACTCATCAGCTGGAAAGCTGACAGCTCAGTTCAAGACCCAAATGCAATGTGACAGGGTGTGCTCCCATTACTTGCACCAGCTCCTGCCAGCCTAACAGTTTGAAAGCATGCAAATGCAAGTAGATAAATAGGTACCACTTTGGTGGGAAAATAACAGTGTTCTGTGCACCTCGGTGTATAGTTATGTTGGCCATGGAAGTGTCTTCGGACAATGTTGGTTCCCTCAGCTAAGAAATGGAGATGAGCACCGCCCCCTAGAGTTGGAAATGACTGAACAAAGGAAACCTTTACCTTTAATAATAATAAATTATAATACACTGTATTGTATTTACTGTTACAAGATTCTGATGGTTAGAAAGGAACATTTTAGCTATTGGCACTATCTCCCAGTACTAGAAATGAAAGAGTTATATCAGAAAGAGAATGCCTCCTAGTATAATTGTTGCAGCTGGCTACTAGTTGGGGATGGACATGGATAGAAAGGAGCTATTGCGCTGGTTGTTGGCTTTCTAAAGTGATTAGTCAAAGTTGCAGTAAAATTTATGCAACATAATTATTATGCTTACGGTAATAAAATAAGTTGCAGTTACTAATGCTTTGCTATTTTAATATCACATAGGGCAAACATATATTCAATCTGACAATCCCTCTAATTTGAACATTTATATCACTTTTACAGATTAAATAAGTACTTTCTTGAATAATATTGTGTAAAATATTCAATCTCCAAAGAAGCCAAGAACTAGTTTCCTAAACAGAATCAATTTTTTACAAGATGAGAGATGGCTTGCTACCAGCAATCAATAGCTATGCATAAATGGGTCTGTCTTTTTTGGGAAACTTTAACCAGGTCTCAAAATGTTAAAATGATTCTTCAACAGGAAGGAGGCAAGTATTTGATGAATTTGGCATGGGTATCTGCAGAATGTCATAATATGTTCAGAGATAGTCTTCATACCCAGTTCTTTTATTATTCTAGATTTGGTTTATAAAATAAAGTGGGTTAGTTTGTTCAGATTGCAATCTTATAAACATCAAATATTAAGTAGAAGGAAATTTGCTTTTATACCAAATATTTATAAGAATGTGATAAACATAAAAGTTGAGTAAAACTTTTTCTAATAATGTAACAGGGTTTTATTATTCTATTTAGAATGACTATTATTCTATTCTCTTAGACTTGAATGGATGTATGTACTACTGGAATCAAGATCAACTGTGTATTTTGAGGTTGCCATCCAACTGATTACAGTGTTAAGTATATTGAAAATCTTGGTTAGAAGTTATACGAGTTCATGAAGAGAAGCGAGAAACCAGAGGGATATAGACAAATGAGGCCTAAAACATTTCCTGCCAGTAATTACACCAGCAGCAGCCGGCAGATGTTACAAGAAATACGAGAGAGCCTTAGAAATTTGCCTAAGCCTTCAGATGCTACAAAAGTTGAACAAAATATGGGTAAAATACCGACTGAAGATCCCAGACAAGGTCGAAATCCCCCTAAGTTTGTTACCTACCATAAAGCTTTGCAAGAAATTAGAAATTCTCTACTTCCTTTTGCAAATGAAACAAGTTCTTCAATCAGAGGAACATCAGAAGTTAATCGTCAGATGTTTCAAGATCTGCAAGCTGCTGGATTTGATGAGGTAAAATATAATTCCTAGTGTGATATCAAATTGGTAATAGCAAAAACATATTTTGAGATTTATTGGGAAAGTACATTCAAAAATTGTGTTCTGATTAGGATTCTGTTGTTCCCCTTTATTAGTTATTTGAACTTATTTATTACTCTCCCAAGTTACATTTCTTTATTTGTCATATTCATATAGATGCCCATCTCACAGGCAAGTGACTGGGTAACATACAACAAACTCCGAGTCAGCCTCTTGATTTAAGAATAAATGCAACTGATGCACAATACAAAGTTGAGCAAAAGCCCTCCTAGCCACTACTGCCCCCTGCTCCTTGAGCAAGAGTCGTGAGTTTAGGAAAAATCCCAAATTGCACACAGGGTCTGTTTGGGGCAGTGTGACCCCCATCTGGTACCAAAGAAGATAGAGCCTTAGAACTGGTGGACCCAAAACCCTACGTCACTCAGTCTTGCCAGAGTTCAGTTGAAGCCTATTGTTTCCTATCAAGACCCTCACAGCCTCTGTGCACCAGGATGTCCACAACGGAGATGTATAATTGGGTATCATCAGTGTACTGGTGATACCTCACCCCATGGTGATGGATGAGTTCACCTAGCAGCCTTGTGTAAATGTTGAATAAGAGCGAAGAGAGAATCATCCCCTCGACACAGTAAGGATCAAGGGCGGGATCTCCCCCCAATCACAACCATTTGGAATTGACCACAAAGGTGAACCAGCAAAACACCATGCTGCCCACCCCCAATCCTCTGAGTCAATCCAGAAGGAAATCATGCTATATAGCATTGAAAACCACCCAGGGATCAGTTAGCTGAACAGATTCATAATATCTCCTTATTTTAAAAGTTATTGATATGGACAAGGTCTCTTCAATTGCTACATTAGAAAAAAGTGAAAGAAAATTAAAATAATGAGACATCAGAGGCAGGAACAGCAGTTCTATCAAATTTGAATGGATTTTATGCAAATACCATAACAATAGACTACAGTGTATAGTTTAGATATATGGTAAATTTATACATGTGCAGTATTTATTTACATTGTAGTAGATCTTGTATTTTTGATATCTTTATTTGCATCTTGGATTTATGTTAATGTGATTATCTGATATTGTTCATTAATCGTTATTTAATAAAAAGTGTGTGTGGAAAATCTGTCACAGATAGGTTACTGGGTTTTGCTTTTGGGAATGCAAGATGGAGGTGAAGCATCTGATCTTGGTGTTTAGAAAAATAATGTGGTTTTTTTTTGTATAATTTGAGATTCATCCTGGCATGCTTGTTTTGTAATGACCACATTTCCAGTGCCATTGATGCTCAGATTATAGCAATATTGCATTGTTACGAATAATAGCACTAAGGCTTTACATTTTCAATCTAATATTAAATACAGTGCTTCTGACATTTTTTGTTATGAATGAATAAATGTTTTATTGGGATTTTTTTTTTTGTATATTCTTCCCATCAATAGGATATGGTTGTGCAAGCTCTAAGACAAACCAATAGCCGCAGCATAGAAGCAGCCATTGAATTTATAAGTAAAATGAGTTATCAAGATTCTCGTCGAGAACAAATGGCAGCAGCAGCATCTAGACCCCTTACTGCTGGCCCCAAGCCCCCAGGTATGCACGTCCATATATACTCTTGGAAAGGAATTTGTATGTTTTCAAAACTGATGACAAGAGGGAAATAATTTGAAGTAAGAGATACTGACTGAAAAATTAAAAAAAACTGTTTTTAACGTTTGTAGTTAAAATGAAGTTTTTAGTTGCAACTTCATTGGCAAATAAAGTATATTGAAGGGGGAACACCAGCAGGATACAGTAGCACAAAGGTACTTCTCTGCCTTGTTCTTTACTCTTCATTTAACCTCTGTTTCTCATTATTTATGTAAAAGAGGTAGAAGAAAGGTAGTAAAGTGAGAAGATTGCCAAAGATATTGTGTGGGCAAGCTGCACAATGAAAGGTCAGTTGCACATATATAAACATAAAAGTAAGGCCTATTATTTTCCTTTCCTAATAAAAACTACTTATGGAAATGAACCTAGAATAGAGGGGGAAAGAGGCACTTCGCTTCTTTATTCAAGCTGTATCAAAAGCATCCTCATCTTGTTGAAAATACTAATGAATAAAAATTGAAAAAGGCCAATTTAGGACAAAGAATAGGAAGAAGACAACAGAATCCTTTTGAAGCTTTTTTTATTGCAAAAAATATTTAGGATCAATGTTGCAGTTCTCTACACAGATCATTTAGGAGTGCCACATGAAGTCTGGGTCCAGGGACTTTATCATATGAGTAGTACAGGTAGTCCTTGACTTATGACGAGAATTGAGCCAAAATTTTCTGTTGTTAAGCAAGACACTTGTTAAGTGAGTTTTGCCCCATTTTACGATCTTTCTTGCCACAGCTGTTATGTGAATCACTGTAGTTAAGTTAGTAACATGGTTGTTAAGTGAATCTTAATTTTGCTTAATCAGTGCTGACAAGCATTGATTTTGCTTGTCAGAAGGTCACAAAAGGTGATCCCAGGACACTGCAACCATCATAAATACTTGTAACTTCAAACCATCACTCAGCAAAAGGTTGTAAGTCGAGGGCTACCTATATGCGCTTAGATTAATTGCTCCAAAAATTAGTCTGTATCCTTTTTTAATAAATTCATATGAAATTTGATTTAAATTGTTTCTCACCTCATTTTTATATCAGTTCATTCTGGTGTTTTGGTTTTTTTTTACATCAGAAACACTTACTTCTAATCTTTTATAAAATTACTATTCCAGAATTTTAAAATGAGTAGTAAAAAAATGTGCTTTTCCTTTTAAAAAAAAGCAGGAGGAGCAGTACAGCAATCAGTTATCCGTAGACAAAGCTGGAAAGGTTCTAAAGAATCTTTGGTTCCCCAGAGACACGCTTCTGCACTGGGAGATGGCCTTACTTTTCATTCAGAAAGCCCTATTTCTCAGGGTGAAGTAGGAAGACCATTATCTGGATCTGGAATAGCTGCGTTTGCTCAGGCTCATCCTGGCAACGGACAGAGAGTGAACCCACCACCTCCACCTCAAGTCAGAAGTGTTACTCCACCACCACCCCCTCCCAGAGGAACACCTCCTCCTTCCTGGGAAACAAATTCTCAAACAAAACGGTACTCGGGGAACATGGAATATATGATATCTCGTATTTCTCCAGTGCCTCCAGGAACCTGGCAGGATGGTTATCCTCCCCAAACTATGAATTCATCATCTATGAATCCTTCCGTGCAGGGACAAAGAGCTATTAGTTCAGTTCCTGTTGGTAGACAACCAATAATCATGCAAAGTTCAGTTAATAGCAAATTTAGTTTTTCATCTGGGAGGAGTGGAATACAAAACGGCAATTGTCAGGCTGAATATATTGTTCATCAAAATATCGTGCCCAATAACTCAGCAAGTCGCCAACCACCTCCTCCTTATCCAATATCTCCAACAAGCCGACAAAGTCCTACTCTTTTGCAGATGCAAACAGGAGGTCCTGCTCCCCTTTCAGCATATCCTAATGGGAACATTTCTCAATCTATGATGGTGCCAAATAGAAACAGCCATAACCTGGAATTATATAACATAAATGTTGCAGGAATTCCAACAACCTGGTCACAATCATCCTCTGGAAATGGACATGACATCCCAGTATGGCAATCCAATATTCCAGTAAGGTCAAATTCATTCAATAATCATGTTGGAAACAGACAAAACCATGCTGCAAATTCACAACCTTCTGCTACAACAATTACAGCCGTTACTCCAGCTCCTATACAGCAGCCAGTAAAAAGTATGCGTGTATTGAAACCAGAACTGCAAACTGCCTTAGCTCCTACTCACCCTTCCTGGATTTCACAACCAATGCAAGCTGTCCAGCCCCCCTCCTTTTCTGAGGGACCATGTACAATTGTGCCAGTCATATCACCTGCAGCAGAAGGTGGAAATTATCAAGGACCACCCCCTCCTTATCCAAAGCATTTATTACATCCAAATCTAACTGCCAACCCATATGAAGCTATAACAAAGCCTGGCAAAGAAGATCAGCCTGGGTTCCCTAAGGAAGAGGATGCTGAAAAGAATGAGAACAGTGAGACAATCGATAGAGAAAAGAAGCAAATAACAACTTCCCCTGTTCCTGTTAGGAAGAATAAAAGAGATGAAGAAAGAAGGGAATCCCGCATTCAAAGCTATTCTCCTCAAGCCTTTAAATTTTTTATGGAGCAGCATGTTGAAAACATACTCAAGTCTCATCAACAGCGACTGCATCGTAAGAAACAGCTTGAAAATGAAATGATGAGGGTAATTTTTTAAAATTATTTCTATTTTAGTTTTGTCTTGCATGGAATATACTTTGAAACTGTAATTATTACCATTGCATTAGGCTTAAACAGTAATTGTTCAGGACGCAGTGACTCTACATGTTAAAGACTGGAAAACCGACAGCTCAGGTTTGAGACGGTGTGACAGGGTGAGCTCCCGTTAGTTGCCCCAGCTCCTGCCAACCTAGCAGTTCAAAAGTATGCAAATGCGAGTAGATAAATAGATACCACTTTGATGGGAAGATAACACTGTTCTGTGGACCTTGGCGTATAGTCATGCTGGGCACGTGACCACAGAAATGTCTTCGGAAAACGCTGGCTCCCTCAGCTCAGGAATGGAGATGAGCACCGCCCCCTAGAGTCAGACACGACTGGACAGGGAAATCTTTACCTTTACTAAATGGTAATAGTTTACCAACTTTTATAGTGCAATCCTATTGAGGTCAGCTAGATTAAATTCTTAAATATCTTTCTGGCTGTGTGATTGATTGTGTTATAGTCAGAGAAATTGTAAACAAGCAGGCTAACAGGAAGCCGAAGCAAATCAGCCATGGGGGGAAAAAACAAATCACCAAATGCATTATATTTTTATTTTATTGCTTATAGCAGAAAGTGCTTATGGGAGTGTAGATGGGGAGACAGATAACTATATTTAGAAATCCACCAAAAACATAGAATGGAAGTGCGCCAGAAACTGGACCAGGAAGATTAAGGATTTAATAACCCAAGCACAGACACGGGCTTGACACTGCCAGAAAGCGCTTTCCAAATCTGATATTTGCAACTCGTTATCTTTGCATAAAGTTTAATGAAATTGGGGGTTTGTGGGACCTTGTGGTACATATTGGATAGTTCAATAGAAAAGGTATTTTGCTTGATCTCACTATAAATAAGGGTGTGTTTAGCGTTGTTTGTTATAATATAGAATGACTCTTCTATGAATGAAGGCAAATATATGTATCCCAGGATAATGTTGCAGGATCTAACCTGGGTCGGTGACCGGGACCATGAGGTTTTGCCTTCTGAGCTTTCAGGCTCGTGCCGGGGCCCATTTTCAGGGATCTTCTCTCTGGCCAGAGTTCCCTGAAGACGGGCTCCAGCACGAGTCCGAAAGCTTGGAAGACGAAACCTCTGGTCCCGGTGACCGACCCAGATTGGATCCTGCAGTGTCTCTTGTTCATTATTTTTTTAAAAAAAGATCTAACAATTGATTTTCCAATAAAAATAAGCTGCTTTGAATTTTTACTTTTTCATATTGGAAAAGTAGTGAAATTGCCTCTATTTTTTGATTGCACTAAAATATAAACATTTCAACCTCAATTATTTTTTAATTTATGTTATATATTTGCTGGGTTTGAATTTCTGTAGAAGTGCCATTTTAATTACAGTACGTTCAAAATTTCTCTGGTAAATTTCATCCTTATGAGTAGGAAGCTAACTGATGTCTGAGTCAGTTAAATTTCTTGTTCTTTCTACATGTTCATTCTTAGTCTCTTTCCTTTTCACTTTCACTAACAGCTGGTTTAAACTATTAAGGTGTTGGAAGCTTTCCTGACATCTGTAGCCTTCGTTACTGGGTAGGCAAGTAATATTTTGGAGACAAGTATTCTATTTAAAGAATAGCATGGATCCTTTCTTATGGGACTCTGCATGCTTACATGCATTTAAATTAAGCATGCTTTGTTTCACTGTACTTGAATGTATTTATCTTAGATCACTAATATCGTGTATCATATTTATTTTTATGTTCTACAGTAGTACAAGGACAATAACACAATTACACTTTTTTATTTTGTTTACATTGTTCAGAGTGGCTGAATTGCTTAGTAGTCATTCTGCCAGATATTTATTGATGCAAATGTTTACTTTAAGATTTTCTTAAATGTAATTAAAAATAAGATTATTGAATGAAAGCTAGAAGCTGGAAAGTCATATGGGAAGAAATTAAGTGCATTTTTCTAGTAAATAGATGATATATGTCTAGAGTCTCTAGCCTAACTGACAATATACAAATATTTGTTGGAATGTCAGTCAAATCTTCACTTTTTAAAAAAATTGTGTCTTTTTAAGAATAGTAGAGTCTTCTAATTAGTTTATCTAGTTTCACCAGTGGAGTTCCTT
Organism: Azemiops feae; assembly: GCA_023970755.1. Lineage (NCBI taxonomy): Eukaryota > Metazoa > Chordata > Lepidosauria > Squamata > Viperidae > Azemiops > Azemiops feae. The sequence continues at coordinate 3,363,170 of JALGBA010004278.1, read as the reverse complement.
GCTAAAAAGTTGTCCTTGAATCTTGAGCCTCATTGTGCATGGCTCTTGTGTATGATTCTGTTTATAATATCTCATTTTAACATTTTGTTGTATATTGTTCTGAAGTGTTTTGATTGTTTCCTAATACGTTACAGTAAAATAAACTGAAATAATAAAAATGGGAGTATTATTCCCTGACTAATATTGTTTACTTTTCTTAAACAATTTTTTTTTTCACTATCGGTTTTTTTTTTTTTTACATTTGTTGCATAGGTTGGGTTATCCCAAGAGGCCCAAGATCAAATGAGGAAAATGCTGTGCCAAAAGGAATCCAACTACATTCGTCTCAAAAGAGCTAAAATGGATAAATCAATGTTTGTTAAAATTAAGACTCTTGGAATTGGGGCATTTGGAGAAGTCTGTTTGGCCAGAAAGGTAGATACAAATGCCTTATATGCAAAAAAAACTCTTCGAAAAAAGGACGTGCTTCTTCGAAACCAGGTGGCTCATGTTAAAGCTGAACGGGATATTCTTGCAGAAGCTGATAATGAATGGGTAGTTCGTCTGTACTATTCGTTCCAAGATAAGGACAATTTGTACTTTATAATGGACTATATTCCAGGAGGAGATATGATGAGCTTGTTAATTCGAATGGGAGTCTTTCCCGAAAATATGGCCCGGTTCTACATCGCAGAACTCACCTGTGCGGTTGAAAGTGTTCATAAGATGGGCTTCATTCATAGAGACATAAAACCTGATAACATTTTGATTGATCGTGATGGCCATATCAAATTGACAGACTTCGGACTTTGTACTGGCTTTCGGTGGACCCACGATTCCAAATACTATCAGAGTGGTAAGGCAAGCAGTTTGTCCCAAAATTATCTCTATGCATTAGATTATTATCACACAGAACAAAAAGATGTTCGTTTGTATTGTATTTTCTACCAGATGATTTGGCTGGGTATCATAACATGCTGTTAAGTCATTATAAATGTAGTTTCCCTCATTCATTTCAGAACATAGGAAACTGTAAGTGAATTTGGGATTAGAATCTTCCATAGAGCATCATCATGATAAAATCCTTTTTCAAAACATATTGAATACTGCTTTTTAAAAAATTACATCAGAAATCTCCAGTAGAAAATAGTAGTATATATCTTAACTTTCACAAGACATTCCATTGCAAACTTTATACAAAAATAAAATCAAATATCTTCCTATTGAGAATAGGAAGATAGTGTGTATTTGTGTATATGATATTTAAAAATATAAATGTTATAATTTCTGAAGTTTAGCTATTTGTTTAGCACATGCTTGAATATATTTAATTTCAGGCTTTTTGCCAACCATAACTAGAATTAATTATAATAGTATAATTTTTTTCCCTTTTCCATCAAAATTAAAGCACCAATAACTATCTTTTGAATTTTACAACTCAGATCTGGTAATCCTAGACTTGCTTGGTGTCTAGATCATAGAATTAAAATAATTTGTAAAGGCTAAACAAATCAAGCACTGTTAACATGTGAGCTCCCAATTTCCAAAAAGTCAAAATTAAAATTAAGAAAATTATAGGTGTTTTTTTAAAGTATATTAAGAGAAAACTTCCAGCTTTATGTTGGAGACCACTAACAGAAATTTAAGGATTGCTTGGTGTCTTTTATTTGGTCAGTTACAAACACTCTTGCATAGTCATTATTATGTTAAAATCCTTGCTTTTTCCTTTGTTAGATAGTTATTTCTTTAACCTTGAAGTGAGAAAAAAGAGTCCAGACAATATTTAATAAACTAAAAAATTCTAGTATTGCCTGCGACTTGGCAATAAAATGCTCTATAATTAGTAAATAGCTCATATCCATTATTATCAACTATTTTCAAATTTATCCCAAAGTACAACTTTATCATATAAATATAGGTAATCATAATTTCCATCCGAACATCTATACATGCTTTCCAGTCTGTAATGCCTAAAGCAGTGGTGGCGAACCTATGGCACGGGTGCCAGAGGCGGCACTCAGAGCCCTCTCTGTGGGCACGCGCGCCATCGCCCCAGTCCTAGGCTTTCAGCTGGGTTTTATAAAACCTTTTCGCTTTAGACCTCCGCCGCCGTGTGCAAAAAAAAAAAAGTTCATTCAGTCAATTTCAACTTCTCGCGGGGAAAAAAAAGATCTTGCAAAGTTGAAATTGATTGATTGAACTTTTTAGTCCCACCCAGTCTGCCGTTACCACCGCAGCCACGCCCACCCAATTGGCCACACCCAGCCAATGGGCCACACCCAGCCAATGGGCCACACCCACCTGGCACTCGACGATGCATAAGTGGGTTTTGGGTTGCAATTTGGGCACTCAGTCTCTAAAAGGTTCACCATCACTGGCCTAAAGTCTGTAATGCCTAGAGTTTTTGCTAAAAAACAAAAAACAAAAAAAAACATCCAATCTCCTGCCAGGGAGCAGAAGGATCTTATTATGGTTTTCTAATTGTGCCCATAATATTTTTTTTGCTTCCATCATTGACATTTCATAAAGGTCAGAATATATGCTAAATGATAAAACTGTAATATTTGTAATAATTCATTAATTGTTTAGACTTATGACCATATAAAATAAAATGAAAGTAAAATACAGGATCTAACTCCAGGATAAAATAGATAAAAGTAATACAATAATAAAATAATAAAATACATATACGGTAAATACAGGGAATCAGCGTTCAAATAAATACATCATCTGTTCATTATAATGGGTTGTTAGCTGAGCTGTCTTTAACTATAAACTTAGCAGTTCTGCTTACAATGTATACAGCTAGTTCTCAATTTATGACCACAGTTGAGCCCAGAATCTCGATCATTGAGCAAAGCAGTTGTTAAGCGAGACATCACATGACTGTTTCACTTGACTGCAATCCTGGCACTCCTGGTTATGGTTGTTAAGTGATTGTATGGGTTAGGAGAGATTCTGGGAGGTTCCATTCAGGCCCTGAAAATCCTCCTTGTCGAAATGCAAGCAGGATTTTCAGCCCCTGAGGAAGATCCAGTCCCACACAGCAGCCTGGACCAGCCTTCCCAGGTTTAACCCCACCAACCTGAGGCACCCTGCACTCCTTAACTTACTATGCTGCCTCTTGGCTCTCTACTTGAATTTCAGTTCCCTCTCATCTTTAGGGACTGGCTGAACGAGCTGCCTGCTGAAGGAGTTCAGCTCCCCTCTGCATCCAAAAGGGAACGCCTTTGGCAGGATGCAAGTAGAGAGCTCAAATCTTCAGAATGTGAGCTCTGTTTCTTCACTCCGCTGAAGGAATTTAGCCACCCTCTCCATAAGTAAGGGAATGTCTTCGGTGAGGTGCACAATGGAGCTCAGATCTTCAGGGATCTGAATTCCATTCCTTCACCCCACAGGAGGATGTCAGCTCTCTTCTATGTGTAAAAGGAAATGACTTCAGCGGGATTTAAGAATGAAGCTCAGATCTTCTGCACACAGAAGGAACTCCTTTGGTGGGATGCAGGAACAGAACTTGGGTCTTCAGCATCTGAGCGCCATTTCTCCACCTTGCCAAAGGCGTTTAGCTCCTCTCAACAGGCAGCTGACAGCAACTTGCAACCTTCCCTGCCAGCTTCCCCATTGATCTTCCTGGGAAGCCAGTAGAAAAGATTGCAGATGGTGATCACATAATTCCAGGACACTTGGCAACCAGTCCTAATTGCAAACTGATTGCCAAGCACCCAGATTGCAATCACATGACTGCTTTTATAATAGTCAGAAATGTGTTATGGGCCATAAAATAACCTTTCCAAGGGCATTACTGTTGTTAAACGACCATAAGTTGAGGACTACCTTTATGTTACAGCACTGTAATCAGCCTTGTTGCAAATTAATGACAGCCTGAGTTGTAGTCAGTTACATTGTGTGAGGGGAAACAAAAAAATAAAATGGTTTCCTTACAGCTAGTGCTACAAATCCAGTAGACTTCTTCAAAAATAACATTAATGGAAAGAGTTGAAATATTTATAAATCCCTGCTATTTCCTCATTTAAAAACACACATTTATCACTTGTCTAATTTAGAACAATTTTTAGATCTGATACACTCTGAATTGGGTTTCTCCCCTCTAATATTTTTAAATTTAAGAGCTATATTTGTTAATTTATTTGCAAAATTCATAGTTGTAACTATGTCAGTTATGCATGTTTGTACAGATAAATAATAAATTGTAATCTATTGAATTACTGAGGGGCTGTATGCTTACATCATGACATTTTATTCAAGAGTCCTTCCAATTCATTATATTCTTCTTGGATAGCTCCATATAATTGTTTATCAAAGTAAAAATCCTCATAAATTTAATCAAAATGCTGTAATTCATTTTTTAAATTAGATACTTTTTTAAAAAAAATCATACTTTTTAAAATAGATTTCTGTGAAACTTGATTGATTACTGGAGCTTAAACATAATATTAGTATTTGGACTTTTGCATGTTAGGTGACCATCCCCGTCAGGACAGTATGGATTTCAGTAATGAATGGGGAGATCCAGCAAGCTGTAGATGTGGAGATAGACTAAAGCCTCTTGAACGTAGAGCAGCACGTGAACATCAGCGCTGTCTAGCACATTCACTTGTTGGGACACCAAATTACATTGCACCAGAAGTATTATTACGAACAGGTAAAGCTTTCCTTTTTTCTGTAGTTTGGGATGCTAAATTGATGGCTAGATTTTGAAAATTATTCCTTAAAACAATTACTCTTAACTACAAGGAAATTCCACTATGTGGCAGGACTGTTGCCAACACTCTTAATTGTGTTGACACAAAAATTATAAATTACATTAATTTGTAAGAAATACAACACAATACATTAATATGTAACAAGTGCAGTCGTAGGCCTAAAAAGTCGTAAGGCCTAAAAGTCAGATGTGCTAGATGTTTCAGACATACTGTTCTGCATAATAGCTAGTGCATTCTTGGAAAGAAATTTAGAATTACTATTGGTCTGTGTAATTACTGAATTTTCTTTTGCTTCAGGATATACACAGCTATGTGACTGGTGGAGTGTTGGAGTGATTCTTTTTGAAATGCTAGTAGGTCAACCTCCCTTCCTAGCACAAACACCATTGGAAACGCAAATGAAGGTATTTGGGAAAAAAAATGATATCAGTTGCCTCTGTATATAAGTAATGTGTAGAAGCCAGATAAGCTTTGGTCTGCATTTAACTTAGTTGCCTCTGTATATAAGTAATGTGTAGAAGCCAGATAAGCTTTGGTCTGCATTTAACTTAGAACAGTGGATGTGTAGTATGTTCTGCCTACATTTTAATATGCTTGTACACAATTTTAGTTGTAACTATAAATTGTAGTTTGATATTATTTCTTCCCCGAATTTTAATATGGTGGGCTACCAACCTACTTTGTTTTTTTTCTATAGAAGTGTGTAGAACAGGGGTAGGCAACCTTGGCTCTTTTATGACTCGTGGACTTCAACTCCCAGAATTCCTGAGCCAGCCATGCTGAGGGGAAAGGGAGAGTTTCCAAGCTGAGCCATGCTGGCTCAGGAATTCTGGGAGTTGAAGTCCACGAATCATAAAAGAGCCAAGGTTGCCTACCCCTGGTGTAGAATATAGAACTGTGAAATTATTCTAATAGAAAAATGTGAAATTATCCTAATCAAAGAGAGGAAGTAATATGTTTTCACTATAAGACCTCCTAGTTGACTATTGTTATCTTTTTAATCTGCAGGACATGTTTTTATTGATTTTTTAATATATTTTGTCACCCTTTTGAAATAGAAGTCATAGTAAATGAATAATGTATTAATGGTTTGCTCCAATCTTTCTTTTTTTTAATAGTAATTTTATTAAAGATTACTATTGGGAAAATTAAAACTAATACAAACTAAAGAAAAAAAAGAAAAACAGGAAACGCAGGAAAAAAGTAGGAAAAAAATAGAACAGAAAGAAAAATAATATAGTAAAGAAAAGAAATATAGAAAGAAATGACTTCCCATTTCATCATAATTTTAGTAACTTATTTTCACTTCTCTTAAAATACAACAAATAATCTCCTCTTCTGATATTCCATCTCTTCCCTATAAATAAATCCTTAAAGTCTTGTCATTTCAGACCTGATCAGCAAAAGTCCATTAAGCGTTACCAGAGATAACAATATATCTATTTTATTAAATAAATCAATTTTATATTCTTTGCTTTTATTTTTAACAATCTTGAGCTTTAATTCCTTCAAATAATGTCCTAGAATTTGATTTCTTTTACTTTCTTTGGCCCTTCTCACAAAATTCTTCAAATTTTAACAAGCCTCTTTTGTAAATCCAATATAAGAAAATTATCTAGGTCAGTCTTTTGGTTTGTTATTTTTACATCCCTTTTAATTATTAAGACATCAGATGGTTTCTTTTTTTATATCCAGTATAGCATCTTTTTCCATTATTTTTAAATTCATTTTCAAATCAGTCTGAAACTTGTCAGGTAAAATCTGTTCCTCTTCCATAACGTGTTTTAAACATAGTCTTTGTACACTTGAAATGGACTTCTGGGTCCATTGTTCAAAAATATTCTTAAATATGTCCAGTGCTAAAATATTTTGCTTCATTCTATATTAGTAAGTTAAATTTAAGTGTTCTCCTTTAATTGTAATCTTTCATTCCTTCTGGTTCCCTCTAGTGTACAACCTTCAAAGTACCATCCTACCATGGTTTTTTTTTTAAAGAATTCCAAACAAAGGCATTTTTCCACAGAAAAGACTCCTATAATTTATTCCAAAATCTTATTTCAAATCCATTTGGATTCTTAATCTCTTTATAATTTTCAAAATCAAAAGTTCTAATCACATTTTTGCTGTTTATATCTTTCTCTAAGAATTGAATTAAACTCACCTAGTGTTTTCAGACTTGTTGATCCAAAGTTTCCTAATATACAAAAATCACAGTTTACAAGCTATTATAGCAGTTAACAAGTAATTTCTGAAACTGATAAGAAATGTAAATCTAGTGTTCCTGACCACCAATCATGGTTTAAGCAAGATGGCTATTCCTTTGTCTCACAGAGACTGCTGTTTTGTGGACTCCTCATGAGGAACAACTGTCTGGCGCACTTGTGGGCGATTTCACGCCCTCTCCTTGTCTGAGGAGGAATTGGAGCTGGTTTACTCGCTTGTTCTTCATTCCGCCACAGATGTTGGCTCCATTCTTCAGTTTGCAATTTCTTCTCCAGAAGTCATTTTGCTCCAGTCTTTCAGTGAAAGCTCGAATTAGAAATTTAAAACACACTGAAGATAGAACAAAAATATTTGATGTGTAGTAATAATAATGAATTTCTTTTATACAGAGTTCACTAAGATTGGAAAAAAAATTTGTATTATTTTACATTTAATTATGAAACAAAGCAGATCCTCAAAGGTGGCAAAATAATCCTGTTCGTCTATGAAAATATTTACACATAGAACAAAGAGGAAGAGTTCTCCTGTCTATTAAGGGCAAAATGCTAACTTTGGTTTTGCCTCCCACTAGGCAATGCTGTGTTTAATGCTGTGTTATCTGTACTTTTTTTTTAAATAAAGGTTATCAATTGGAAAACATCACTGCACATCCCACTGCAAGCAAAACTAACTCCAGAGGCATCAGATCTTATTATTAAGCTCTGCCGAGGACCAGATGATCGCTTAGGCAAGAATGGTGCAGATGAAATAAAAGCACATCCATTTTTTAAATCTATTGATTTTTCAAGTGATCTACGGCAGCAACCTGCTTTTTATATTCCTAAAATTACACATCCCACTGATACATCAAATTTTGATCCAATTGATCCAGATAAATTATGGAGTGAAGATAAAGAAGGGAATGTAAATGACACACTTAATGGGTGGTATAAAAATGGCAAACATCCTGAGCATGCTTTTTATGAATTCACATTTCGAAGGTTTTTTGATGACAATGGGTATCCATATAGCTATCCAAAGCCTATTGAATATGAATACACTAATTCTTGTAGATTAGAATCACAGTCTGATGAAGATGATGAGAGGACCAGTAGAGAGGTTCAAAATCGTGATCTAGTTTACATTTAATAGAGAAGATAAACCATGTTTCTGAATTTCTCAAATTTATCATGTGAAAAAAAAAATTGAGATACTGTTAGAAAGCCAACTCTGTAGCTACTTGGATTGGGGAATATTAATTATTCCATTTTTCCCATGTAATTTTTTTCTCATAACTAGCTCTTTTTCATCATTAATTTATTCCACCATTTTAGTGATTAATATAGAAAATAGTAATATTAGGAAAAATAAATTATAAATTTAACTTTTTGTAAACAGAAAATAGTGATTTCTTTTAGGAAATGAGATGCCTATTTTTATATAAACCACAACCATTACTTTCTTCCAGACTTTTGCAGTCATTGCCTGTCTTGCATTAGCTAATTCTTAGTAAACTCACAGACACTTTGTCTAGTTAGCCATATTATTAAATACAGTATATATAAAGCAAAGAAGTATAAAGTTATTAGTTATGAGCTCTGGCTGTAGAATAAGGCTGTAATCAAATTCATGAAATGACTTAAGTTCATTGAAAATAGTATCTTTTCATTAAATATAAAAAATGCACTTCAAACTATATTCTTACAATAAACAAACTTTATATTGGACTATAATTATTTTCAGTTTTGCATACAGATAGTTATGCAATGTCTGCTGCTTTCAATAGCTGATAGAAATGAAGTAGTAACGGTTTAACACAAAATTAATGTTAAAAGTTTGATTTTAATTTTCTGTGATTCTCATCCTACAAAGTTTGACAAAAAAAATTAAAAATGTTTGAACCCCCATGATATTTAACTGCAATATCTGTTTTAATAACTTTTTATTTTACACGGTCTAGTATTCCCAAATTACTAGGTTGGAATAAATCCAGCCTATGTTTAATAGGGATTAAATAGAATTTACATTATTGTTCTATGCTGAATCAACACCCCGAAATTAAAGAAAAAAGTTGCAACATCTGTATCTTTTGCGATTGCAGCTTTTTTCTCCTACTACTGGCAATACAAAATATTCTGCTTTTTATCTACAAATATATAGCATAGCACTGTGTAAATATTTCAAGCTCCCTGTGCTAGTACTGTATTCCTGTATCTGAAGAATCTCCAAGCACCACGTTTTGTGCTTCCTAATGTCATACATTAAAATATGTATGTAGTGGTCTTTTTTTTAAGAAAAAAGTTTAGAAAATAGTTCTCTTTTTCTAGCCAGTTATTTATTGTTTATTATATTTATGCTGAATATTTCATTTAAAAGAAGAGTGGCTTACAAGTAACTACTCAACATTTTATCTGGCCTGTTTTTCAGGCCAAACACATTTAGTTTCAGTAATAGAAGTACAACTTGTCCCTTTGCAGCAATGTCTATTACTTACCTTTGATTCTCTTTTGAGCAGATGTATTAAAACATCAGTAGACTTTAGACAAATGGAAAATGCCTGTCTTCAAAAAAATGTTTTCCAACATATCTCCTATTTCAATTCTGATCCATATTTCAGCCTTGTACTTCTTACACAAATGAGTATAGTAAACACTTTTCTCAATTTGTAGACTCAGCCCTCCTAGTCACACACCATTCTGCAGACAATCACATTATCCTGCTCCAAGCTACCACCAAAACAATAGGTTCTATGTATGGAGCCAGAGTGCAGACAATGCAGTGTACAGTTATAATTTTTGAGATTTGTTTGCTTTGTAAAATAACTCTTAGTTTAAAGAGGATTTACCTTGGTTTAATATTTAGGATTTCCAGTTAAACTGGCAAATTATTATTATTATATTTGTCTTTCAATGAAATATAATATATTCCTGGTTAAAACCAGATAAATCTAATCTGCTATTGGGATACTGTTCTCTTACATTCCATCTTAGGGCAGGCCCTTTTACTAGAGCTTTTCTACCACATTTGTAGCAGAAGCAGAAGAAGATATGATTGAAGTTAATTTGAAACTTAAAAGCAAGTTTGCATTTTCAGTGTGCAAAGCTGTGATGGAAAATATGTTCATGGGACATTGTTGATGCATCTAGATAACGCAATGTAACTGGAATAATAGATACGGCTGTTATCCCAAAGTACTATTAAATTCTCTCTGCAATATATGTTTTTTGAAATGAAACATTTCTTGTAACGTAATATTTGAATCTAATAGTGGAGTGCCTTCCTCTGAAAGGTGCTGTTCAAAATTAATTTTTATATTGCATTTTTATATATGCTTTTTATACTATAAATACTCTGCTGATAAACAAAACTTTATTTTTAGAAAAGTAGTGTCTTGGCATACTGTATACATGCATCAACCTTGCAAATTTCTGCTTGTAATACCTGATAGTAGATTAAATTTCTGGAGTGTTGTACAGATATATTTATGTTTTGAAATCAGTTTTCTTTAGTGTATCATATGTTAGGATAATAAAATTTAAATTCAGTGACTTAAGTTGATCTAATTTATAATGTTAAAAAATATGAGTGTTTGATCTTCTGTAATAATAGGGAATACAAAATTCCTATTAATTTCAACAATATTGGCTCCTTCATCTGCAATCATGAGGAATTCTCATCTTTCTTTCCTAAAAATTAACTAAATTTGGATATAGCTAAACTTTGGATAAAGACAGATTTCTGGTGTTAATAGAAATGTTCTTTATAATCTCTGTAGATCATACACATGTGATTTGCACATAAGTACAAATTAAACAATAATTTTAAATCTGAGCAGACTTGACAGGAGTCTGCCCCTCTATCTTCACCATACATGTAAAATGTCATGATTGCTGCTTAAATTACTTTTCAACTACTGTAATTCAACTCAGCAACATAAGAATTTTGAGCCTAGCTTTATTTTCTTTATACCGCTTCATGACTTCTTATTGTATCTTGCTTCTAGTCAGTTTACAATCTCAAAAGTAACTGTTTCTTTTAACTGCTCAGATTCTACAAATAAATTATTAGACTGACGCTTTTCACTAAAAGGAAGGGTAGCACTCCCACTGAAAGTCATTCATTTATTTTGCAGTCTTCTCATTCTTTACTACTGCCAGCCATGATTGGGCATAATAGGATGACTGGTATTTTTATATATCATGTGGGTCTCAATTTCTTGTTTTGATCCTGAAGTTGTTTTAGCTAATATTTTCACAGTAACAGATTGTTACAAATTTAATAGGTTCAAGTAACTGTTATGTAGGTCAGACTCCATGTATCTGCAGTGAATAACATGTTCTTAAGAAGGTTCTTAAGTTCAGTGCAAGAAAAGAAAGCGGGGGGGGGATCTAGGTGACTCTCCCAATTATCACCCATGAATCTACCAGCCGTTGGCCAATCAACTAGAATGGTACCAGTCATCCCTTCCTCTTACATTAATATTCTTAATGTTGCATAGAGAAGATCAAATGTTCAACTTTGAGGCTTTGTTTTATTTAACAAATTTTATATAGACAAGTTACAGACAATTGATAGTGCCATTATTAATTCATCATCATAAGCTCTTCAGTGTTCCAAGTTGGTTCCAGTACTTCATAAGTGCAGATTTAGCTGAGGTATTTCTGATTTAGGTTACAACTATTTTCTCCTCAGAACTGAGACTGTAAAAATGGAGAAGCTTTGGTCTTTGGGCACAGCCACTGTTTTCATAAAGCAAATAGAAATAGAAGGGTTAAATAGCAAAGCAGGTATTGCTTTGATACAATTAGACCTTGTCTCTAGCACTCAACTACATATGTCTGCAGTTTTTATTTTCTTACTGCAGTCTTGTATAAAATGGAATGATCATTAGATCACTATTCTGCCACAGATACAGATTTTCCGTTTTAATGTTTTTTCTTCATATCTTTATTGCTTCTCATTTTTAACTGTTCTTCGTAAATTTTAAAAATAAAGTAAACCTGGAAAGCAGGTATGTACATCTGAATATTTTGAAGGATCAGTGTACTCTAATGGCCATTTGGAATATCACTAGTTTTACCCCATGGAATCGGCAACAAACCACAGTGAAATGTGGCAGATTATCCCTCAGTATGTTGAATAAAGCCAAACAATATGGTAATTTTAGCTTGGTCTTGTGTGCAAAGCCAGATAAATTTAATAAATAGGTAAGTAAACAAATACTCAATTTTAAAAAAAAAGGTTGAGCTAGCTATGAGTTATCTATTTTCAACATAGCTCATGACTGAATGACAATCACAATATAGACAGTCACATTTAGCCTACAATTTTCTGTAAGCTGTGCCCCTGTGATTTATGATTCATTGTGATGTATGTGGTCAGCAAATGAGGTTGGGTAAAATAATGATATACTGCCCAACTCCCAGCAATTCTGGTTAATTCCCAGCAATATTGAAATACATAGAGTCAACGTAAAATTAATGATTATGGAAAAATACATGGGTAAAAATACCCAAATTACTCAACAGAATTTGAATATAACTTCCTCTGGCCCTCTTTAATTAAATACTGCTTTGCTGCATTAATAAACTCTTAAAATGTACCACCTTATTCTTCCTGTATAAGAATTTATATCAAAAGAATTTTCTGGGTCCCTTTTCCAAGTCAGAATATCTCGAGCAGATAAGACAACACAAGACATGCTGGTGGTGGAAAGGAGTTGATTCATTTATTTCCAGAAGCAAAAAAGTTTGCTCTTGGGATAGGCTACAGAGAAAATGGAGTACAAAGACTTTGTTTTATAGGGGGACTGGTCCTTGGTGTGGGCTTGGTGTGTGTGTATAGTGATTCTAGCAATGATTCTGTCTAAAGGCCAATCTTAATTGTCCTTCCTGATGTCTGTTCCCTTTTCTTAGATGGTGTCTGGGCAGCCTATATGTGGGTGTGAGAAAGTCTACTGCACAGGTTGTTTGATTAATTAATCTTGCAGAATGGAATGGAATATAGAATAGAAATAGAAATAGAATAGAATATGGAAGGGACCTTGGAGGTCTTCTACTCCAGCCCCCTGCTCGATCAGGAGAACCTAGGTACTTGGTTTTGGTACTTGGTTGTGCTATTATCAGTTGATACCGTAGCTTAGCAGAGGTGCAGTTTAGCTATTGATTGTTACAATGTATGTTCCATAGTTTTCAGTCTCAGTGAATCATGGTGTTGTGTTAATGGTACAGGGATAGCTGAGACAGTGAGAAAAAGTGAATTTGGATTAAAGAATTTCCCATGATTATTATTGTTAAAATAAAATACTTTCCACAAATCCAAAATTGGATAAATCTCACTGCAAATTAGTTGGATAGAAAATGTGGTCCGTATACTTTCCTCTGAGTTCATCTGGTTTTACCAAAGATACGCTGTATGTTACCTCTTCCCCTTCCCTATCACGGCGATCTGGTTTTGCACGACTGCATCTCAGTTCTATGGTTAGTGGGCAGGCACACTAAACGTGTATACTCGGCTTCCGTGGTCTAGCCGCCTCCGGTTTGAATAATGATCCGCAGAGCACGCCAGAGGTTATTAGAGGAGTGGGCGAAAAGTTCAGCAAGGAAGCACGAGAGACACCTCCCATCTCTTGCCATTTTTCGCTTCCCGGGGGCGCTGAGCCGGGCACGCTGGTTCTCTTCAAGGGACAACTTGCGAAGAGAACCGCCACCGCCATAACCGGCCGCCGCAGATCCGCTCGCGCCGGGCAAAGGGGCGGCAACAACCCGTCACCGAGGCGACGCGGGAGTTCCTCCTCCTTCTCCTCCTCCTCCGCTCTCCCGTTAGCCTTCGGGGCCAGTTCTCGCGAGGCTTGCTAACTGGAAGCGCCGCCATATTGTGTGGCACTATTTTGATTTGGATTTGCCTGGCTGAGACGCGCAGCGAGCGGAGGAGGAGGGACGGGAGCGACTGGGAAGCCGGAGCTGTTCCAAGCGAGATCGGGAGAGGCGGCGGCGGCGGCGGCGCCTGGAAGACACCCCCCCCCCGCCAGCCATTCCGCCTTCCCCCGTCGCCCCTTCCGCGCTGCCCGCCCCAGCACGGACCCCCTTCCTTGCTCCCTCCCCCGGTGGCGGCGGGAGGCGGCGGCGGCGGCAGCTTCGGAGGGGTCGCCTGTCCGGCTGGAGACCGGAGGAGGAGGAGGAGGAAGAGGAACCCGCGCCGAAGAAGGGTGAGCAAACTCGGCGGGGCTGGCGCCCGCTCCCCCAAAGGGCTGTCCGGCAGGCGGGCCTGGAGGGAGCGGAGACCCCGCTGCCTGTCTGGGCCCGGCTAGCCGCGGAGCCCGGGAGCAGGAGGGGCGGAGGGGGGGGCGTGTGCAGGCAGGGTCGAGTGGCGGTGGCCCCGCTGGGGGGAGGAGGAGGAGGAGAAGCTGGGCTGAGCTTCCGCGGTCTGTCGGGGAGCTGGACGCCGCGTTCGCTCGGCCGAGGGCTGGGAAACTTCTGCCGCTCCTCCTCGGAGCCCCTTCGGAGGCGTCCCGGGAGGCGAGGGGGCTTTTTTTTTTTTTTTTCCCCTCCTTGAATTCGGAAGCTTTTCTTGCGCTGGTTCAGTTTGCTCTTGGGCGTCGTTTATCTGCTTGTCTCTGTGCTTCTCCTTCCCTGAAGAAGAGCTCCTGCTCTTGACTCCCAATTTATTTGGTGTAGGAAGTGTGGACTGATCGTATGTAATATGTTTAGGTGTTCCTATGTTGTGTTTTGTTCAGTTTAAGAAATATTTAAGCTACCTAGTGCGCTTATGATAAATATTAGTAATGTGCCATTTTTAAAATATATAGATTTTATAGATTCAAAAGATATCATGAGCATAAACTCGTTTGTAAAGAAGATAAAGGCGTATTTACTTGTTAGATTTATATCCTGCATTTTTTTAAGGAGCTCTAAGTTGATGCACGGAGCACTCCCTCATCACATCCTTTCCCCCCATATCAACATCTCTGGGATAGATTGGGATTGGAAAAGTGAATGACTGGACCAAGTCTCCTGGAGAGCTTCTGGGGGAGGGGGAATTGAAGCAGGATCTTTCCAGTGTTAACAGCTTAATCACTATTAGATACTGTCTGTTCAGATCTGTGGTCTAAAAGCTCTACAGAACAAAATGAAGCTTTCAGATGCCGGGATGAGCAGGAAAGGCAGGTTACTGAGGCAGGAAATTCCAAAATCTAGGCACTTTTGGCTGAGAAGACCATGTTTAGTCAGCAGTGTATCAGGCAGGGTCTGTTAGTAGATCCCAGTGATAAGTTGGATTATCTGGGAGAGATTGAACTCAGGTGTATCCTTGTCTTAATAATATATACTGTATCCTCTAATTTAAAAACTTGGTTTTACAGTGTTCGCCTACTAAAGTTTTAGGTACTGCTCATTTTATTAGAGTACTAATGGTCCTGGATGTGAGTTAAGGTGTATGTGATGATGATTAAATCTTCAAAAATCTAAGCTGAACAAAAACATCCCTGTGCATAATTGTTACATCAGCATCAGAAGCAAAGTACTCTTAGATCTTGAGCCTAATTTTCAATAAGACTGCAGCTTTGTCAAGGTTATACCTACATTTTGTGTCAGCTTTTCTACTAAGCAGTAGTTTATTCCCGAGTTTAAGAGGCTTTGTTTTTGTGTTCTCAATTACCAGTTGAGAACATCTCCGGGTTTCCTGAACTTCAACAATAATGATAAAAAGAATGAATAATGTGGGCAAAGATTATGGGATGTCTTCCCAAGGTTTTGTGCTCAAGTCAGCTTCAGCCAGCATGGTCTCAGATCCAAAAATGTGGATGGAATAAAGTGCAGTATCTACTTCTGTAGTAAGAACTTTCAGGAGCCGTTTTTGTTGCTATTTCTTGCAATATAACCTCTTTGAAAGAATCACAAATAGTGTTGCTAATCTCACTTGACCACAATGTAGCTGTCTGAAAATTGATGATCCTGATTTTAAAAAATCAATATGAACATATTAAGGTTTATCTTCAACAAAATGTAATAGTGTTCTTTTGAGATACATGCCCGTGTTTTTTTCCACCATGTGGCTTTAAACTTTCTTTTGATTGGGATCAAGTAAAGTGTAAAAAAAATGGTACCTTCAGTGTTGCTCATCTCTTTATCATTATTACATTTCCAAACAATTAGAAAAGTTAATGATTTATTTTAACCATATGTTAAGTATATTTTATAGATTTTTCCATTGTATAGATATTCTGCTTAGCCCCAGTTACTTAGAGATGAAATTCTTACTACATACCGGTAGTCCTTGGTTTACCAGCATTTATTCATCAACCGTTCAAAATTACAATGGCATTTAATGAGTAGATTATGGCCAGTCCTCAAAGTTGTGGCCATCCTAGTGTCCCTGTAGTTACCTGATCACAGTTTCGGCATTTGGCAGGCAGTTCACATTTATGAGAGTTGCAGCATCTCTGTGGTCACATGATCACCATTTATCACCTTCACTGCCAGATGCTAATAAGCAATGTCAGTGAGGAAGCTAGCATGTGATCTCACAGGACTTCCTGCCTAACAGCCGCATGGGATTCACCTGACTGCAACTTGAAATCGCTGGAACTGCCATTGTAAGTCAGCAATGGTCATGTTACATTGCACTTTACTGCCATGACACTTAGTGACTCGGTTCCTCGTCCCAATAGTTGCTGACCCAACACTGTCCGTATAGATTTTCATCCTGTTCTCATGTGTTTGGGTGATAATTGGTTTAATTTTATCTAGCTAAAAGTGATTTTTATTTATATAAACAGATGGGGGTTTTATGTTGTTATAATAAAGGTTTGTGTGCAGTAGTTCTGTACTTATTGGGAGTCTTGCCAAGTAACATTCTGAACAATATTGATGTACCACAGTTAAGATGTGACTTCTTGAATCTGATGTAGGAGAGTGCATGAAAGCTGAACTAGCACTCGTAGCAAGGCCTGAAATCTGATTCTCTTTAAATAATACGCAAAAGCTCTGAAGTCATTTATGTAGGGACAATATTTACTTAAGAGAAATCAGCAAGGAATGAGATATTCTGTATACAATTGGGTATCTCAAAATAATATAACAGACAAGGGTTCTCCAGCCTTTTGGTGGGCATATTTGACATTTGAAAAAACATACCGCACATTCAAAGTATTTTCTAGGAGTTTAACCATTGATAAATAGTCTATTGAATTACATCAGAAAGCACCATTTTACTAAAATATTCCCTATCACTCTCACTCCTTGTCCTATAGGATGTCTGTATTATCTATTTTCTTTTTCTGGGTAAATGAATATACTTTGGATTCAGGCCATCATTTTTATTACCAAAAAAAAAAGTCTGGTTAGAGGCATTTTTAGAAACATATATTGAGTTTGATCCTAAGCGGGGTCAAGGCTGGTAAGCATTTGTATAAAATTGTTATGCTATTTGTTAGACTTGAAAGTCAGAAAATAGCCTGGAAGAAAGCAATGGCAATCATTCTATATTGCTGCCCAGAAGACTATATGGATATAGGCCATGTAATCTCCAATAGTTGTGCTTAATTTTAATGAATTTTCCTTTTCCTTAACCATTCCAAATGACTTGGTTACCTTGGAATGTCTTGTCTTTGGAGATATGACTTTGTGGCAGAATGAAACTATTCTAAAGTATTGAAATTGATTGTTTCTCAATAGAGTATCTCTCAAAATGGCTTAACAATAAGCCGATTTACCCCTTCCACTATTTTTTAAAGTGGTGGATACCACTTCTTTTGAATTTTATGACCTAACATCTTTTTATCATGAATTTACAGAATGTCTTCATGTTTTTTTCTTCTAGCTTTATGTTGACCATGAGTGTTGTGATGATAAGTGAGAATGTGAAGCTAGCACGTGAATATGCATTGCTTGGGAATTATGATTCTGCAATGGTTTACTATCAGGGAGTACTTGACCAAATGAGCAAATACCTCTCTTCTGTCAAAGATACGTATCTTCAGCAGAAATGGCAACAAGTGAGTTTTCATTTTCTGGCTTTGTTCCTTTATTTTCATTTATTAAATAGGATTATCATTTCAATTAGACTTCACTTTAAAAGTTGAGCTAAATTGAATAAACATGCCTATTGCTAAACACTAGTGAATTACAAGGGTGAGTACAAAAATAATAATTAACAAAAGTTGCTATTTGTGGTTGGAGAGAACTCCATTAAAAAAGTAAAATAAAACTGGCTTCAAAAACACCGCCCCCTTCTGAATCCTGTTTGATTAAAAATGTTAGTCGGTTAATCTAAAGCTAGCTGCTATCTTGAGCTGGTGTACTCAATTTGGAAATGTGCCTTGTACATGTGTGATCATTTCTTAGATTGTGCCACTTCAAATTACATTGCTTTTAAAAGCATTCATACATCTTACTTTTTTTTCTAAAATCCATTAAAGGTTTCTTGCAAGACTTGTAATAGGCCTTATCAGTTTTCTGCAATGTCTTACAGAGTTAACAACTTGTTCGTGTATCTGAGCCACAAACATTTCATTAGGTACTTGAAGTTGACAAGTTTCTACAAGCTAACATTATGCTTCTTTGTATTTCATGTTTTTAATCAGGTTAGGCAGGAGATAAGTATAGAAGCTAAGCATGTGAAGGATATCATGAAGACACTAGAAAGTTTTAAATTAGACAGCACTCCTTTAAAAGCGGCACATCAGGAATTACCAGCTCACGATGGAGAAGTCTGGTCATTGCCTGTACCTGCTGAACGTAGGTAAGAGACACCATGAGGGGAAAAGCAGATTAGGATGTTCAAATATTAAATGTTAAAGTATGTTAAATATTGTTTTTGAGCCTCTAACTCGTAAACACAGGAGCATTTAATGCTGTCTCCTGCTTCCATGAATAGAGCTCCTATGAATAAGTGATTGAATCTGTTTACTAGAAGCAATTAGTATGTGCAGAA
The DNA here is from genome assembly GCA_023970755.1 of Azemiops feae. Classification (NCBI taxonomy): domain Eukaryota; kingdom Metazoa; phylum Chordata; class Lepidosauria; order Squamata; family Viperidae; genus Azemiops; species Azemiops feae. The sequence goes on along the minus strand of JALGBA010004278.1, from coordinate 3,344,334 downwards.
AGAATTGTATGCAATTATAACACATTCGTACAAAACACAAGATTTTGGGAGATTGAGGGGAGTTGTAACCTTTAATATATTCAGATATTCTAGGATAAGAATATCTTACCATATTTACAGTTTCCCCCATTTTGTATTCATTCAGATCTTCACCAGGGCCTAGGAAACGTCAGTCAGCTCAGTGCAGTGATTGCAGAAACCAAAATAACCGAGCCGGAGCAGCTGCTAGAGTCCTTCATCGGCCTTCTTCCCGAAATACTAACGATAAAGGCAAAGTTGTTCGTGGTCGGGAAAAGAAAGATCCATTAAATAAAGGAAAAGAGGAAAAAGTAAGTTTCATGAATGTGAAACCAACACCTCCAAATCTTATAAAACATCCTTCTTATCATTTGAGTCTCTTTTTTGTCTTTTATTTATCAGCATTTCTAGTAGAGAGAGCTTGTGTAAACGTTTGATGAAGATGTTTTAAAAGAGAAACCACAAATAATAGTACAATGTTCTGCTTACTCAGAATAGGGTGTATCTTACTTATTTTACTTAAGAGATTTATATCATTACCCATCTTACATACAATAATCCTTGGCATCTCACAACAGTAAAACGTTTATCATCTAGCCATCTCATTTCTACACCATCCATCTCACCTAGGTACCTGGGCAGTTAACAGTAAAGCATAGAGATAAAACAAGTCTTACACTACAGTATAGGGGGGAAAAGTTGCACTTCCTCCATCTCATGACATCACTATGCAAATTCTACATTTGCTAGCTCATTGCCATCCTAATCAATGCCTGGGGAAAGAGCTAGATCTATATGGCCTTCCAGGAAGCTAAGAGGGTAGCAGCTCTTCAGAAGTCAAGAGTGGGGATGAGGAAACTGTTGGGGGTGATATGGAGAAGATATACCTCTTAGGACCCACCATGTAACAACAGTTTTAAGAGGGGGTTCTGGAACATGCTCACCCTATCAAACCCAGTGGGACAGGCAGATACCCTCAGTAAGAGACAGTCCTGCAAATAATCAGGGTTTTAAAAATGATAACCAGCATTTTGAATTGTACCCAGAAAGAAATTGGAGGCAGTGTAGCTCACGTAGCAATGTAACGTGGGCAAATCATGGAGTGCCCAGGACTGTGCATACTGCTGCATTCTAGACCAGTTGTAGAATACATTGAGTAATCCAGTGGAAAAGTAACTATGAGCAACTCCTTGCAGTCCAGTAAGGAAGATGATTGCACTTCACAAAGGGCCTTCTAGCAGTGATTGACACCTGCTACTTGGGCAGGAGCTGTAGTCAGGAACACCCCCAAGTTGCACATCAGTTCTCTCTAGGGGACTCCTATCCTGTCAAGAGTCAAAAATGACAACTTGGGATAGGGGCAAAAACCCAAAGCCACTCCCTCTTGCTGGGATTGACTCCCAGCCAATTTCTTCCTCTCCAGGCCTTTGTGTCCTCAAGTCACTGGGCAAGCACTTGAACAGCGCCAACTGCCTGATGTGGAGTGGAGATGTATAATGGAGTATCATTGCATGGCGATGATACTGCTCCTCATGCCATCTACTTACTTCACCTAGTGGCTTCAGATATATATTTAAAAAGTTAGAGATATGAGCCATCAGACACCATACATAAGAGAAATTTGGGGCTAGGCTTCTCCCCAACTATCGACCTCAACTGGAACTAGCCATGGAGAAAGGAGAGAACCACTAGAAAACAGAGACACTCCTAACCTCAAAGTAGCTCCAGAAAGATACCTTGCCCAGAAAGTGATTCTCCAACACCAGATCACATTACCACTGACCCAAGATGAAAAGCAGATGATCTGTAGGACCTGTGATTGAATCACAACAATGACATAGTTACAGTGGAACAATGTTGCCTTTCATGCAGGGAGCTTGGAGGAAATGCAAGCTGCCTATCCTTATTTTCAGATGCCTCTGAAAAAGTATTTTGCCTGTTTCTGATTCCTAAAGTCTTGTTGGGAAACTTGTATTGCTTTCCCATGGTGGGAGAAAGGCTGACAGTGTTTACTTTGCAAGGTCCATGTATTTTAGTAATATTTGCTTATCAAAAACATTTTAGTAAATGTTTCAAAAGCAATTGTATAAAAGGTAGTTAATACCAGAGGTTTTAATTGTACATTTTGTACAATTATGTATTTGTTTGAAAGTTTATCATTTTATTGTTATGTAACTTATGTTAAGTTACTGGAATAATTATGAGCAATATTAATATAATGTTTGATAAGCATTTTTATGTAATGCAGAATAAGTCCTCAACTGATATTTCAGAACCTGAGCCAAAGAAATTTGATGGCACTGGATATGATAAAGACTTAGTAGAAGCTCTAGAAAGAGATATCATTTCCCAAAATCCCAATGTTCGATGGTAAGTATAAACCATCTCTATCCTTTTAAGTTGTGAGGTCTGTGTCTAAGCTTGATGGATTTTTAGATAAATTCATTCAGTCATTCATTCAAATTCTATAGCTACCCATCTCAGTCAATGATTTTGGGCAGCTTACAATTGAAATTTCAATTGTAACTTGAAATACATAATGTTGCCTCTAGAGAAAATTAAATCTGGAAAGACATCATCCAATTCTAATAATGAACTTTCCCTCTTTCAGCAAAAAAATAACTCTGGTAAGTGTAGGAAGGCAGACTGATTAATGATTTTTTTTTTCTCAACAGTAGATTATTATGAATACATTTGTAATGCTGTTCTATGTTCCTTTAAGCTGTAGCTGTAGCTCTATAATCATGTTGCTGTTTTTGGTTTCAGGATAAACTGCTCATAAACTGCCACCTCTATTGTCTGCCAATTAAGCTTTTTCTTAATTCCGTTTAGCACTACAGAAATTTGTAAAATCCCAGTGAGTAAGATATCTCAGTAAGCAAGTCTACTTCATCTTTTTCATAAATTACAACTCAATCAATTATAGCCAGATTTAATTTTCTCTAGAGGCAACATTATGTATTTCAAGTTACAAAGTATCCTAAACAGCAAATGGAAAAGTAGAGATGGCTGCTGTTTAGGATACTTTGTAACTATAAGCAATAGTTTATGTGACCTTTTAATTTCATATACCTTGGCCAAGAATGCTAACATTTTCTTGGAAATTGGTCATCATAGTTATGTAACAAGAACTGACATTCACTTTACATTTATTTTCTGGAAACAGATTATGAATTATGCTTGAGTTTTATCAATCAATTTCAATGTGGGACAGGATAGGTCTGCAAAAACTACAATAACCTTAGCATGCTTTAATGTCTTCCCTACACCAGTTCTAGAGGGCAGCTACAAAAAGAAATAATCCCTTATGAACTAAGATTGTGCTGTTATGGAGAAGGATCTATTGTTTCTATAGTCGATGTCATTTTATATTGCATTTTTATAAGAATGTAAGAGTCTGCTTTCCACTTCTTATTTGGCAAAATACTGCAAGCACAACAAGCAATTTGGATTTATTCCGTGCACAAAGTATTGCTGTCAGATCAAAATGGTTCCGTTTCTATGAATGTAGCCAAATTTTACGGTACTTTACTGTTTGTAAAGACAAAGTCTACTGTTTGTAGATATATTTTGATTGCATTGATGAGCTAGCTGTAAACTATACTATTTTCTTGTACTTTCATCTCATGTGACCATAATAAAGTACTGACGTGAGCAGTTTTCAGTGAACAAATAGCAGCTTACTCTGTGGGTGTATTAATAGGCCCACCTTCTGCTATTGTTGTTCAAATGATTTCTGCAGAAAATGATCCTTAATGCACATACATAAATGTATATGGAGAGAGAGAGAGAGGTTCAATCCGTGAATGTCTACAGGAGAAAGATGTTGGCAGTGAGCAACGTTGGGATGGAAATGAGTATTCACGTGATGAACGTTCTGATTTTTGTAACACCTGAAAAAGATGGGATTCTAAAATAAAAATGTAAACGAATTGAATGTTGACTCTTTCCCGTGGAGTGAATTTATATAGAAAATAGTAATATTCTACTCTGAAAAATCATGTATTCAGCCAAGATTACAGTGAAAGTTAACAGAGATGCAGTGCTTGCGGCAAGTCATAATCTGCTCGTTTCTTTTTCATCAGGGATGATATAGCTGATTTAGTGGATGCTAAAAAATTACTCAAGGAGGCAGTAGTTTTACCCATGTGGATGCCAGAATTTTTTAAAGGGATCAGAAGGCCTTGGAAGGTAAAGTCATCCTCAATTATTGTTGAAACATCAAAATGGTTTTCATTGTATTCAGTGTTAAGCCAGGGTGAAAAAAATGAAGGATATTCAATCCCGTTAATGATTGTGCAAGCACTAGCTGGAAACAATGCAAATAACATAAGCCAGACTGGATTCCAATTATTGAATCTGACACTTGTACAAATATGTACAGCAAGGGTTTTACAGCAAAATGATTAAACAGCCCATATAAAAAGTACTTTGTTTATATAATATTAAAGTAAGTTCATATAATCTAAAGGCTCAAAGCCATCACACTATGGCTAGAAATTTCCACTTGTCATTTGCCATGTAAGTAAAACAATTTCTGGTGACACAATGCCCTTTGACTGTTAGTAGAATTCCTAGCTCCCTTTGCTTTTATTTAAAATGCTTATTTTAAATGAAATTATATAGTATTTCTTAAATTATATTGGCAAATGAATTTTAGATATTTTTAAATGAGTATTCATTTCAATTTCTGGTTCTCTTTGTAAACAGGGTGTATTGATGGTCGGTCCTCCTGGCACTGGAAAAACACTGCTTGCAAAAGCCGTAGCTACTGAATGCAAAACTACCTTTTTCAACATATCGTCGTCAACACTCACTTCAAAGTACAGAGGAGAATCTGAAAAGCTCGTTCGCCTATTATTTGAAATGGTGATTTACTGATTTCGCTAAGATTTAGGAATATTATTACTAGTGTTATTAATATATTTTTAATCCTGGCTCTTTAATATGCCTAATATGTCTTCCTCTCCCTACTTTACCCACAGCAACAATCCCGTGTGGTGGGTTGGGCTGACAGAAAGCAGTTGGCTCAAAGTCACCCAGCCTGTGTGTTTTCGCCTTTGGAGAATATGCTAGCACAAAACAGAATAAGCAAAGTTTATGGACTAGGGCATATTTGGAATTGTAAATTCATGTGATTGTGCTCATAAATTGACTGTTATGGGGAAATTATTCACAAAATAGCCATCAGATTGAGTGTGGTCAGTTATAAAATACTATGCTCTTCCAGCCCAGTGAAGAGCTGATTTAATAAGATGCTGTGCTTGCACTCCTGTGTGTTTTCTAGGTCCTCTTCCCAAACAAATCCAGAACATTACAGCTGCTGCTTGCCAATAGGACTCCCTCTTGCCCCTGGCATATGGCTGAAAGACCTGCCTTCCGGAGGGTTTCAGCTCCATACTAAGCTGGATCTCTCTGGCAGGCAGCTCTTTTACACCTAACAACCTAGCTGATTATTAATGACTGCAGCCAGGAGTGCCGGATTGTGGTCATTGAACAAAGCAGTCACATGAGATCTCGCTTAATGACCACTTCATTCAATGAGCAAGATTCTGATCTCAATTGTAATTTGAGACTACCTGCAGTAGAAGTTACATTTTGGCAATTTATTTTGCATTGTACTAATGTATTCCATTGTGATAGTGTATGATAGTGCATTTATTTATACCCATCATACACTGATATTATTATTAGTATTATAATAGTGTAGTCTGTTACCTAGAAAATTCCAAGCCAAATTACACATAACTCTAATTGTGGTTTTTATAAGGTACATGCACCCTATCATACTGTTGTTTTGAAGTCAAAATGTGTCAATGGAAGAATGTAATATAGGTTGGGACTGCAGTGGGTAGAAGAGATCAGCCTTTCCTACTGAAAATCATCTCAGAATAGATTTACTTGGTAATGTTGCTGTAGATCAGGGGTGTCAAACTGCCGGCCCGCAGATTGGATGCGTCAGGCTGAAACCGCGCCCACCCGCTCCGCCAATGAGGGAAAAGTCGCGATACGTCATGACACATCACGTGACGTGGCGAGTTTGACACCCCTGCTGTAGATAATACTGTTTTGGAACAGTAGCAGTTTGTTGGAATCATTTTTAGTAAAATGTTCCTTCACCATCTTATATTTCCAGGCTCGGTTCTATGCACCAACAACAATATTTATTGATGAAATTGACTCCATTTGTAGCCGTCGAGGAACCTCTGAGGAACATGAAGCCAGCCGAAGGGTGAAGGCAGAATTACTTGTTCAGATGGATGGTAAACAAGCTTAGTTGAAAGTGTGCTAAGAAAAAAGTAGGAACTTCAGTATTATATTATAGTAGCAGTTGAGCATTAGTAATTATGCATTGCTCACTAAGACATTAAAATCCATTCAAATGTGTGCTTTGTTGTTACTACAAGAAGCTCAGTGATAAGTTGATTTCAACTTTCAGTCAGTCTGAGATGCTGCTGCTCAAGGCCACCTTCTTAACTCCAATTCTAGTTGGTTCCATTTATAGATAAATGGTCTCTTTGTGTACTTTAATTTTCATAATTTAGAATTCAAAAATATATATTTTTTCCTTGGATCAGAACAGATTAATAAAACAGTAGACAAATATGAATACAGTAGAAGAGTTTATAAGCAAAACTGTAAAGAAAGGCTTAGCAAGGAAATTGGTTCTTGGAAATGCCATATATATTTTACAAATCTCCAATTCTAATTTAATTTGTTAAATTAGAACTTAGTGAATTAGAACTTAAATTAGAACTTTTCAGATTGTGCAGACATATTTGGTCACCCATTTAAATGTTTGAAATAACATCTGTAACTTGATTGACTCTAGTGTTAGAATCTGCACATGGATTTTTCAAATTCTCTCTTGTAAGATCACACTTTCAGAAGTTAGGAAACAAAGAATCAATTGGATTTGATGGGCAGCTGTAGAAACTGTATGAGCAAATAAAATGTGTAAGAGGCATATATTGAGGTATCTGTCCAGCAAAAAACAACCCACAAACCAGAATGTCTCAGATGTATATCAAATATTATTGCATATTATAAGCAATTGAATACTCTCATTAGGATAAAGCATTTGAATTAAAGTTTAAACCTGTTACCATGAATGTGGGTAATTAAAACTTAGCTTCAATGTAATGACATAACTTCCTGATTTGCAAACTTGAGCATATATTATTTTGTATTGCCTTTTAATTTTTTTCTTATCTTCTAATAATAGGAGTGGGAGGTGCTTCTGAAAATGATGATCCTTCCAAAATGGTGATGGTACTTGCTGCTACTAATTTTCCATGGGATATTGATGAAGCATTACGACGACGCCTGGAAAAAAGAATTTATATTCCTTTGCCATCAGGTATAAACTCTTGTATTTCAGAAAAATCCAATATAGTTGGCAGATCCTGAATTTTTAATATCAAGTGCATATTTGATCATTGCCATTTCTAGGAGGCAAGAACAGTGATTTTGAGAATGAATATTTCCAGGTGGAGTTTAGTATCCTCTTAGTCCTTATCCTTACATTTACATGCAAAGTCTTAAGTAGCAGGTTAAAATTCGAAGACAGGGGTCCCCAACCCCCAGTCTGTGGACTAGTACTGGGCCGCGGCATGCCAGCAACTGGGCCGCACAAACAAGGAAAGCCCCATCCACAGGATGCAGGCAGCACACAAAACCACACCCCCATCCGGTCCACGGAAAAACCTCTTTCCACTTAACTGGTCCCTGGTGCCCAAAAGGTTGAGGACCTCTGTTCTAGGATAACAAACTAAGTATATTTAAGTGGTCCTGTTCAAAGATTTTGGTATTTTTAATTAAAATTGGGAATTATATAATTGAAACATTTTTAACCATGTTATTCAAGGGTTAAAGGATGCTTTTTCTCCATGTTTCATTTTGGTTATTTTTCTTTGCTAAGCCAAAGGCAGAGAGGAGCTACTCAGAATAAATCTACAGGAATTGGAACTTGCTGATGATGTTAATCTTGTCACTATTGCAGAGAATATGGAAGGTTATTCTGGAGCTGACATTACAAATGTGTGCAGGTATGTTAAAACTGCACAGCTTTTATTTTATTATTTATTTTATTATTTTGAAGGCACTAGTCCTAATCTTATACCATGGAAAATGGACTCCTGTTACAGTACAAATACTGGTTCTGTAAAAGAACTAAAGAAAGCAGTAAAAAAAATAACTTTAAAGAGAGGATTTTTTTTTTAAAAAATGATTGATTTTGATTGATTGATTGATTGAGCCATACTGAGAGTTCATGTGCATGTTACACTAAGCCAGTGTTTCTCACCTTTGGCGACTTTAAGATATATAGACTTCAACTCCCAGAATTCCCCAGCCAGCATGATCAAGTAACATTATTATTTAGTGTCATGGTATGGACAGGCCAGATTAGAATTCCTTTTTCCACTTTAAGCTATTATAGTTTCATTAGTATGGACAGATTGGCTTAATCCCGAGTAGTAAAATGACATGCCAGGATCAGTAAAGAAACTTTGCTGCCTGAGAAAAGCACCCTATCCTTGTGTCAGTGTAAGTCCCTAGCCATCTTTTAAAGCTGATCCTAAAGATTGCTATGCTGGCTTGTGTTCCACTCCTCCTCCTTTCTCATTGGGTTATTCCTGCTCATTTTGCATCTGTTTTTATTTTTCTGCCCATTCCTGTTCATCTGAGGATAGTTGTTTGCTCTTTAATCTTTATTACCCTTCATTCTACACTCTACAAAATTACATTCTGCTTAGCATTTTTTTTTAAAAAATTGCCACATTGCCTATTTTTATATTCATAATTCTATCCATTTCTATTTTATCCTTTTCCCTTGCACTTTGATTATTTCCTCTCCTTATCCATTTCACTTATTTTCTCACTGTTTCCTGCTTCTCTCCATTTTTGCTTACTTGTTCCATTTACTGCCTCATTTTTATTTTGGCATGAGAACTTTTTGGCTCCCTTAGATGCTGCTGAACAACTGCTAGTAGCACAACCAATGATTGAAGAAGATGGGGGGTTGGAGAAAAACATCTGGTTTATCATAGATTCTGCAGATCCACACTTCTACATTTCAGCTTTTTTTCACTTTGTGACTCTTATCAAACCTGAACAGAATAATAGGGGTCAAGAAATCCAAATTGGTATATTGAAAATTATGCCGTTACTCTCTTTGTATTTTCAAATTGTGGTACCTTCATTTCATCTTCTTTCAACTTTCTATATGTTACTTGGAGCACTAGCTCTTGCAGAGGGGTCAAGGGAAGCTTATTGAGCCTGTTGGTGCCTTTTTAAGAGAGCCAGCAACTTTTCCTACATTCATATGGCAGCCATGCAGTCCCCAGGAAAATACGTCTTTTGGTTCAAGAATTTTGAGGGTACATCCATACTTCCTACAGTTCATTTTCTTTGCTTTGGATTCAAATACAGGTAGTCCTTCACTTATAACCAGATGCTTAGCAACCGTTCAAAGTTACAACAGAACCCCCCCTCCTAAGGTACTTAGAACCCAGTTCCAAAGTCCCCCCCCCCCCAAGGACACATAACTACATTTTGGGAGCTTAGCAATCAACCCACATTTATGGCCGTTTGCAGTGTCCTGTGGTAATGCAATCATAATTTAGGACATTTTTGCCGAAAATCAGCATTTGAAAAGCTGAAGCTATGCTTTATGTTTGCCATTAAAGAACTTATTTTGCATGAAGAGCTGGGTCTTCTCATTATTATATACCATGTTATCCAAATATTTCCAATAGTATTACTAAAAGCCAAAGTAACTACTCACAATTCAATTTATTTGACTTTTAAGACCTATGAAGGTACCTGCCATCTGGAATGAGATTCCCTCTGAGATTTGGGTGGTTCCCATCTTTATGGCATTTCAGAAGGCTTTAAGGACTTTTTTTTTTCTCTCCCAGGCTTTCGGCTACCATGATTGGAAGCCTTTGTCATGTATGTGATATGTTGTTTTGGCTGGATCTGCCATCTGTTTATTGCTAAGTTTTTATCTGGATTGTGAGTCTGTTGTGGTCTTGTTTTTATGCTGTAAGCCACTCTGGATTGGGTAGATTTTAAGTAGAAATAATAAGCAAGCAAGCATTCCAAGGTTTAGCTATGGTTAAAGCAGCCTTTTAGTGTTAATTGTTTGGCATTTCTGCATTCTCATTAAAGGCACGTGTTTGTTTGTTTTTATCAACAGAGATGCTTCACTGATGGCTATGAGAAGGCGTATTGAAGGCTTGACACCAGAAGAAATCAGAAATCTTTCCAGAGATGAAATGCACATGCCAACAACAATGGAAGATTTTGAAATGGCCTTAAAAAAAGTTTCAAAATCAGTCTCTGCTGCGGACATTGAGAAATATGAGAAATGGATTTTTGAATTTGGATCATGTTAAGCCTTTCTACCTTGAGAAATCTGCCTTAAGTATTCAAAGAGTTCCAAAAGTAATGAAAAAGTAGTACTCCTGGGTGCTCAGTGCTATTTTTTAACTTTTTGTAACAACATATATAATAAAGTTAGTTTTTTAAAGTACAGCTCATTTTTTTCCCCTTTTAGTCCAATTGTCTAGACCAGTTCCCATTAAAGATTTTCTGCATTTTTTGGATCAAGAGGTTCTTGCAGCCATACTTGTACTGTTTCTTGGCACACTAGACTATCACTTGCAACATTTCCGCATATATCACATATTTCCATTTTGGTGGTTATATTTTTAAAAGTAGTCACTGTTAAAATGTACAGTTCGGTCAGTTTTTCAGGAAATCAGCATACATCAAATAAGCCGCTGCAAAAAAAAACCTGTCATTGAAAAAGCTGTCCCTCCTCTTAACTTTGTCATTGAAAAAGCAAGTATTTTAAGGGTAAACCACGATTAGAACGTAACAGTAATTCAATATTTATCTCACATAGATTTAATGATGTGGAACTGAACAGAAAAGAGAGGGCACTAGATTTAATCCTTAGTGAAACCCTAAGCGTTCAATCAGTTAAGAAAAGCATTCTTAAATTCAATGTGAATGTAAATAAAATATTGGCAAAAAATGCATTAAGGTTCCAAGAGATTTGTTAAGGGGAAATTGTACCAGGAGAATAGGAATTTTAAAAATCTTTTGAGATTACTATTTTTCATTAATCTTCCAGTAATGAGCACTTGGACACAAAGAATATCACAGCTTAATAGAGGCACTAGCTAGATGAAAAAGATGCCAGCATGGCTAAAAGGCAGAGTCAAGAAAATTATAAAAGACCAGAAGGTAACTTTTCAGAAAAATGGCAGTGCATCACTTGAAGCTTATATATTCTACATATTCTATATTTACTGCCAGAATATATATGACTTTAAAAGGAGAACAAACAAATATATGCCAGTCAGTCCAACAACGAAATAATGACAAAGTTAGGGTGATAGGTTTATTTGAACAGGAATTGCACAAGAGCACAGTGAGTGACAGCTGCTGTTTTCAAACTTAAAGCTGCTTGAGGGGCATCTAGATGTCCCATACAGAAAATAAGACATTTGAAGTACAGTGGGGCAAAATCCAATGTGATTGGATTTGTTTTCTCATTTTGTCTCTCATAGTTGAGGTCTACCTATGATGACAATTACAGGCCCCTCTCATCTTTTTAAGTGGGAGAACTTGCACAATTGGTGGCTGACTAAATACTTTTTTGCCCCACTGTAAATACTGTAGATCAGCGGTCCCCAACCTTTTTGGCACCAGGGACATGTTTCATGGAAAACATTTTTTTCCATGGACTGGGGTGGTGGTGGTTTGGTTTTACTCGCCCGCCACTCGCCTCCAGCTATGCAGCCCAGTTCCTAATAGGCCACAAACTGGTAATGGTCCATGGCCCATTACCCCTGCTGTAGCTCTTCCATCTGATCAACTAATATTCTATTTTTAACAAAATACTTTGGAAGTTTTCAATTTTACAGAATGTTCACTTAAAAATGTTTTATACTACTCATCTTGCTTGCTTCAAGTACTAAGCTACCATTTGGTAACCCATAGTTTAACCAGTACTTAGCTTAAGTGCTCTGGGTCTGCTGAGATCACAGTACATTCATCCAAATTTGTTTGCTATGGCCCAGCAGTTTCACTTTTAATGAGTTTGAGTTTTGCTAGATCTTCCACATGCTTCAACCAAATTTCTTTAAGAGCTGGTCATGTATTTTTCCAACCCATGGCATGATTTCCAGAGTAATCAATAAGAAAGTGGGCATTACGTTATGCAGCAGATGTGCCCAAATGATTGCATCCAGTGCTCCAGAACCTCATCAGCTATTATGGGCTGGTTGCAACATCTGTTTCACTTAACCTTTTGTCATAGACCAGTGATGGTGAACCATTTAGAGACCCAGTGCCCAAACTGCAACCCCAAACCCACTTATCACCGGGTGGGTGTGGCTGTGGTGGTCATGGCAGACTGGGTGGGCGGGGCCAGGGCGGCGGGGGCCAGTCCCTCGCCATCTCCGGGGCACAGCACATGTGCCCACAGAGAGGGCTCGGAGTGCCGCCTCTGGCACGCGTGCCATAGGTTCGCCACCACTGTCATAGACTGAAGTCCCTAATATACAATTATAGAAATGGGAGCCAGCACATTTGGAAAACGACTTTTTTTTTTTTTTCAAATTAGTTTGAAGCAAGATTCTGCACCACATTCAGCAGCATTGTCACTATTAATATTACAGGAATTGCATTTTGGCTTTTTCACCAGGGCAACATATTGGCACTCTGAAGGCTGAGGCAATCTGGCTGATTTGATGACTGACATCAACTGTGGCAACAATTATCTGTTCTTGGACAACTTAGATATTTAAATCATTGAAGTTGCTCAAGCTGAGCTCTATCAAAGTTGATGGTTGCCCAAGATTAATTAGTTATGAATATCTTGGTTTTGTCATAACATGGTTAAGCCACATGGTTAAGCAACAGAGGTTTATATAGTGGTTAAAGGCACAGGGCTTGAAACCCATGGCTTCTAGTTCTGGCTTAGGTGCAAAACCAGCTGTTGACTTTGGGCCAATCCCTTTTCCTCTCAGCCCTAGGGAAAAGGCTTTTTTTTTTTTTTTAATGGCACTATTTCCTGTTTTCACAAATTTTGTTTTTAAGTATTAGATACAATCTAATGTATTACCACCTAATGTAGTGCTTCAGCAGTGACATCAACTGTTTTACATTTTTAACTGATGGATGGCAGCCTTTATTTGAGATTCTGTGCTCACGTTTTTTCAACGTTGCCATCTAAACTATCAGCAATAAGTTGTACTGAAATGTCGGTTCTAGAACCCTTTTAAAGCAGTTGGATATAACTGCTTCCACAACTCAGTTATTCAATTCTAGAACACACAATAGTGTCATGTGCCTTTCTCATGTGTCTTCCATTGAAATGTACACTAAGGCAGCAACTGCCATATTCTTGGTGATGTGCAGCTTCTTTTGAGTTCTTCTACAATGTTATTTTAATATTCTTGAAATAAATGCCTGTGTTGGTAACGATCAGCAAAAGTGGAAAAATGTCTTAGGTAAATTTAGTTTTGGAGCAATGAACATCAATGGACTGTGCCTCTCATTTAGCAAATGTGCTAACAACTCGAAACACCTTATTTCAGCATTCACCAAAACATCAATTAACATAGTGTTTACATACAGGAAAGGAAACATGAATTCTATACTATTTCCTGATTAGCAGCATTTCCAAACACCAATTATGGATTTTGATACATGAGAAACAGTGACTTACAACTCAGTTAAAACAAACTGCTTGTAATATAGTCCAATCCAAACATTATGGACAGTTGAAGCCACAAGATCCTACTTAATATTTATCTACCACTAGAACATGATAAGAGTACTTGGCAAATGCAATGGACTGGATCCAGATTTGCTCCCTGTTCAAATTTGAAAAAAAGAACTTTACATGGTCTCCAGTTTATGTCAAGAAGCAAATTTGCAATAAGATCTGATGATCTTACGAATCAGTATATAAAAATGCTCTGAATTTATACAGTACTTTTAGACATTTTGTACTCCTGGATGAAAGACATTTGTAGTGTATTGTAAGTTTTTAAGAAGCACATTTTTACAAATGTTCATAAATTCAGTAGGAAAAACCCTGAAAGTGCTTACAATATCAAGATTATTTTTGGGAAAATTCAAACAAAAATTGCACCACTGTTTATTGTCAGAGCAGTATGAAAACTCTTTTGCTTTTGACTTCTCCCATAAGGCACACTTAAAGGCCTAAAATAGCTTTTAGGATTATCACAAGTCTATACTCCTGTTGATGCTACTTATTCCGTTCCATTAGTCTGGGTCAAATTTCCTGGATTAGCCTGGTGTGTCCTGTAGCCAGTAGTTGGGAAGATACAGGGTATCATTTCAGGGAGCAGGAAATTATTTCACTGAACTTAGAACTTATTGAAGTTCTTTTGTAAGGAAACTTTTTTTTGCGGTCAAGAATATATTATAATGGTTGAAATGAAAAGAATCCAAAAATTATTCTGGGCCTCAGCCTTAATTGTCCTTTAAATATGAATCATTCATAAATTTAATAAAAACAGCAGGCTGAGAACTGTTGTGAAATCAGCAGTTCCCAAACTAGAGTCCTCTAGATATGTCACAACTGCAATTATTTACGAATACTGGGAGTTGTAGTCCCGAACTCTAGAGGGCAGTACATTCGGAAGGCTGAATTAAGTAATATATTAAGATCCAAGTGCCAAGTTCATTAGGTCAACAAACTCAAATAATTACTCATGTTTTTTTTAAATACATTTTTCCTCTATGTTGTTTATCTTCTCTGGAGTAGCTGGAAGTAAACTTATTGCAGCCACAGGTATGACATTGGCATCAAGTTGAAGGATTCCCCTAGGGAAAAAAAGTCAGTTAAAATACTAACTTCAGAAATATGATCATATATAAACGTTTCAACTTCACAGTTAAAACAACTCAGGAAAATCTAAAACCAGATCATTGGTTTCTGAAAATGGTCTACATAAACTTCAAAGATTAAAATGTAATTAAATCTTGTTTCAAAGAATTCTCAGGATGAATGCTACCTAGAAAAAAAAACATTCACCTGTCTCTTCCATTATCCGTACTCCCCGAGGACTAACATTGTCATCTAAATGATTTATAAGAACTGGTGCTAGGGTGTTCCTTTTCTTCATTTATTTCCTCATCTTTTTCTAGTGTGCAACGAGAAATTAGTACCTCAAACAAATCTGTTACTTGCCACAAAGTATTTCTAAAGAAAGCAGTCATGGACCCACTTATGTATAATAATATATGAGTGGGTGCGGTTGTGAATGCGCCTTCCACAGGTGGGACTCCTTCAGCCATTAGAGGTTTCAAAACCATGAGAGGGATGCTAATGGCAAGCTGTTGGCCCCTAAGTCTGAGCAAGTAGGAGATATTGATTGGTAAGCTTTCAGGATGATTTACCATAAATTTTTCAGAGCTTTTGTGAGGCTCCCTAAGAAAAAAAATCTGAACTGTCTAATGACTCTGGGCTAACTGCTAATTTGTGGACACTCGTGCTCTTCATTTTTCCCAATTGTGTTGAAATGGGTGTGCAAAGATAGAGATGAGACCTATTGGGGCTTGGAGAAGGACTCCTCTGGACTATTGTTGTGTATCTGGCTCCTGTTTGCAATTACTGGAAGAACGAAATCAATTCTGTCAACTAAAGCATTTCGTCTTTATCTGATGCTGCTTTTATGGGGCTATGGAGGGATGGGGAGGAATCAAACAAGAGTATGTTTCCTCCCCTTCCCACTTAAGTGTGCATGCTCTAAGCAGAGCTCTTGCCAAAGGAGGGAAAGATAAGGGAGAAATCCATTAAGCATCCTCACTTTTTGAATCATCCAGTGATTACTTCCCACTAATAGTTAATATTTATAATTTAGTTGTTTGGATTTATAAGGCCATCAAACCAAGACCCAAGATGTTAGTTCCTTAACCTTGTGGTTATAAACCTTGTGGATTAGTTTTGTTTTATCCATTTAATTAGCCTAGCTTGAATAAATATATTACATGAAACCTCTATCGCCAAAGGAAGTTTGTTTTGAGATGAAAGAAACTTAAAAGATGCTTACTTGCTTTCACACGAGGGACAAAACACTTTTAATATTTTTATGATTAAAGTTGCTCCTACAACTCCAACCACGACGACTTCCATAAAATTAAAGAACACAGGAAAAGAGTTGAGCCAAAATGTACAAAGCTGCTTTCTCAGATCTTCCACCCACTGGCACATCACCTGCAAAAATAACAACACTGCCATTGAAATTCAACAAGGACACCTGCAAAAGGACACCATTTTCCTTTGGTTGGTTGTTGCATCAATTTATAATTCACACTTCTGTCACGATGTGGGAACTTCACATATGTTGCTTGTCTTTACAAACATTACTCTTTTGCCCCTTGAAAATTCCTTGGCCTATTTCCCCACATCTTCTATTGTTTGAAGTAATCTCCCTAGTCTCACTGTTCAACTTCTTTTTAACTAAGCCCCTTACATTCATTTCATTTTTTATTTTATTTTTCTGAAGTTAACTTTGACCCAGCTGAAACTTTATAGCCCCTTTCACGTATACCTAACCGGGAACAATGTCACGAAAACAAGGAAAGCCAAGTCCCTGAAATTGAAATAAACTTTCCTGATAAATATTACCTTCTCCGTGGCTTCCAGGGAATAAATAACTGTAAGGGAATCGGGGCGGGTTTATGAATTCTGTGGTCTTTTGTTTCAATAATACCAAACTCAATACCAAACTAAGCTGTCTGGCTTAGTAGACAGGAAGTGGTTCTGCATAGCACCAGTGGTACAAACACTCTATATGCAATTCCAGATCCTGCCTCTTTTCATCTGTCCTAGGTCATGTTGAGTTCGGCCCAGCCATCCTTTTGCCTTCTCTCTCTCTCTTTCTCTCTGTCCTGCGCCCCCCCCCCCCGCTGCATTTCTAGGGCAAAGAGAAGCTGCACTTGCCACCTGTCCACCAGGGCCCCAAACGATGCTGCAGTGGGTTTGGGCTAGTAGCCAGTCTAGTGCTACTGCTGAGCCAAAAAGGCTATCAGCTGCCCTATAGCTATCTGGGAACACCTTACTCTTTTTATAATCTTCGTGGTGAGCAGGCATGCAACCTAGTACTAATTTCAGGGGAGCTCGATTGTTCTGAATGGATGAATTTAGCAGCTGCCAATCAGACAGAAATCCATCGGGGGCCTAGCTTCTGTTGGGAGACACATTTAAGTCCTGGCTGAACTTCCACCTGATCTGTTGCTTATGGGTGTTCCTCACTTAACATACACTCATTCAGCAACTATTCAAAGTTACAACAGCAGTGAATGAGGGGTAATGATGACAGGTCTTCATAACTGTGACCACCCCATGAATCATAATTCAGGTGCTCAGTGATAAGCCCACAATTACAACACTGTAGTGTGCTGCAGTCATGTGATTGTCACTTGCAACCTTCACTGCTGGCTTCCAACAAGTAAAATTGATGGGGACGCTGACAAGAGGTCACTACTGGCAATCATATGACCGCAGTACAGTGTGACCATGAGGGATTCAATAACGATGGCAACTAAAATTGCTGGAACTGCCATCATAAATCAGCACAGTCATGTGACATCATGCCTTACAACTGCATTGCTTAGTGAAAGAATTCCTGGTCCCATCTGCACTAGCTTTTCAGAGTAGCCTTATCAGAAGAAAATCAAGCTAGTAAACTGTTAGCCACCTCCATGAGCATCAGGAGAATTGGGAGACTGTGAGTCATAATTCTGCTTGAGTCATAAAGCAAGGTAGGTAACCTTGGGCCAGTCACTCTCAGCCCTAGGAAGGAAGCAAATGCAGACCATTTCTACAATCTTGCCAAGAAAACTGTGAGGATATACCAATAAAGGAGAATATTTGTAGTTCAGGATTGAAACGAGGGGTTCTTGATGCTCTCTGAGCTTCGTTGTTTTCTTGCAGATGGTAACATCATTGGCTGTTGCACTGATGATGTTACTTAGATTGGATAATGAAACAACTTCAAGAAAACAACCAAGCTCAGAGAGCATCTCACTAGTTGAGATAGTCACCAGGAGTCAACACTGACTCGAAGGCATGCAAACATACACATACACATATCCATGGGAGCATCAGGTGAAGGGGGAATGGGGGAGATGCCATAATCTGAACACGACGGTCATGTCTGTATGACTGAAGTTGCACTCCTTAGTATATGTACCATATGCCTGTAGAAAGGGGGAGGACGTCAAGCACACAGTTGCAACCCCATCTGAACTTTTTTTACCTCCCTTCTAATTATCACCTTGTTTCCATGCCTTTTTATTTTTGTTGGACTTAGTTTCTTTGATGGCACTTAGCAATAGCAATATCACTTAGACTTATATACCGCTTCACAGTGCTTTACAGCACTCTCTGAGCGGTTTACAAATATCAGCATATTGCCCCCAACAACCTGGGTCCTCATTTTACCGACCTCGGAAGGATGGAAGGCTGAGTCAACCTTGAGCCAGGTGAGACTCGAACTGCCAAACTGCAGGCAACTGGCAGTCAGCAGAAGTATCCTGCAGTACTGCATTCTAACCACTGCGCTACCAGGGCTCTTCTTGATAGAGTGACTGAGAAGATACCAGACACATCAGGCACCAATAAGTTCCTTACATATCCATTAACTCAAATTAGGTGAACCTATTTACCATTCACAATCATTGTGACAAAAACATACCTTATAAGATGATGGTGATTCTGTTCTGAGTGGAGTCTCTGGCAATTTGCCAGGCATTGTCTGTTCATCTACAGTAGTTTCTACTTGCCTGAGAAGATAGTGACTGGTAGTTTGTAGAGGACTTTCAACATCTATTTTATAAAAATAAAAAAGATAGGTAGGTTGGTTGGTTGTTTTAAAAATCAATGCTGTGAGCAAGTAAAAAGAAGCAGGGTATGGACAAGAAATAAAATCCAAAAGTGGAAAACTATTTAAATCTTTTATAGAATTATGGAGTTGATATAGATCTTTGGTCATCTATTCCAACCCTCTTTTTGGTGCAGGTTCCATCAGAACATCTCTGATAGAAACCATTCAACCAGTGAAGTCCTAAAGCAAAAGAAATTTCACAGTTTCATGTGGCAGGCTGTAGCACTGGCTGATAGCTTGCATAGAAGAGATGTTTCTCCTACTGTTTTCCCGAAAATAAGGCTACCCTGAAAATAAAACCAATTGTACCCCATATTAATTTGACTTGCCTATAAAGAGAGGCCAATTTATGGCTATTGATGTGACCATCAATTTTTTGAGTGGTTAGAGTCATTAAATCCAAGGTAAGAACTTTCTGATCATTGCTTGCATTATTTTATATATTTACCTGGCTATGATATTCTTTAATAATCCATACCTAAAAAGTCCATGAACACTGAAAGATTCCAGATACAGTTAACAATGAATCAATTTAACCAACTCCCTTCTTATGAAGAACTCTCAAAAAAAAAAGTCTGAACCCTTAAGTAAAATGACCAGAAATAAATTCAATAGCATCTTTTTAAAAAAAAAATAAGAATCACTTACATGAGATGGGTAGGTATAAAAACTGAATGAATAAATAAATAAAACAAAGTCCAATTCTTGCAACTCAACAAGACCGAGTACCTTTTCCTGCAAAGTTTGGAAGTGTAAACAAAATATCGTTGTTCCTCGGGCTGGAATACAGCATGCTTTCCTCCAGAGGAACGGTGTAGTTTGTATGTCTCAGGACTTGCTGATCCTTTACCAATAGGTCTATTTCTATCACTTCATCTTGTTTAACCTGCAAAAGAATGGGAGCTATTTTCTTATTCACACATGTTGGGAATGTTGTGGAAAACAGTCAAGCTTTTTTTCCTATCAGAGCAAGTATTGCAAAAAGTGATTTCAAGATGAAAAGTTGATTTTGTTTATGTCACAGCTAAATGGGCTCCTACCCTTTTTTTCCCCTCACCTCATGAAGTACGTGAAATATTAGGAGGAAATGCTCTCTGGTAGTTATTCATCATCATATTCATACTGATATCACATATATTGTATATCATATCATCAGGGAAAGCAAACGGCTCCATTTCTAGCATCAATATGGATTATGTTTTTTCAGTGAGGAACAAGGTGAGAAAGAAGTAGAATGTTGCCTTTCAAAACAATCAATCAAAAGAAGTACAGATGAGTTCTGAACCCAAACATTAATTTCTACATTTGTACTGTTTGAGTGAATGATATGAATTCTGAATATTTTTAGAGGCAAAATAAAATATAACCCAAGAGTTACTACTGTATTATTTACTTAGAAATTTATAAGTAAACTGTGACTAAAGATGGGACTCCAAGTGACACATACACTTGTATTCCCTGGTTTACAATATTTAACACTGTTAATTTTTGTTCATATTTGGAGGCCTTCTTCATTATTTGGGGCTATTCTTTATTTTAGATAACTTTATGCCTTTGGGAATGGGCAGCATACAAATTAAGTAGATAAATAAATATTCCATCTTCATTCTAGGAGGTAGAAATAATATTTTCTCCCTCTATTTTCTTTCTTCCCCAGTAAAAATCTCAGTTGATCAGTTGATCTGAAAAGAGGGACTGGCCCTAAGGCACCTAGTGAGTTTTTCTTCTGAAGGATTCCATTTGCACCTGGATCTTCCTAGTCCTACTCTATCACCTTACCCATTACAATCTACTGGCTTGGCCAGACTGAAGAAATCAATGTGCTCTTTTCTAGCTAGCCCACAGTCCCCATCGTTATTTTGGCACAGGTAGCCCTGTGCATAAATTGCATCAGCATCTCTTAAAAGGCACTGCTAATTCATTGCCAAAAATCATAGGATGCAAAGGAATGATTATAAGCTGCCCTCTCTCTCTCCTTAACTTAGACAAAGAATATTCAATATATATCTCTAACAGCATTTTGTTTTATTTGCAGTTCGTTTCCTAATTATAGGTAGTCCTTGTTTAGCACCCAGAATAAGGGTCAGCAAATTTGTTGCCAAACACCACAGTCACTAAGCGAAAAATCATGTGACCACAACCGGCCTGCAACAATACTTCTTCTCACTTGGTTGTTAAGCAAAACATCATATGATTGCAACTTGCAGTTTTACTTCCGTCTTCATTACCCTGTTTGTCAGAAGCATGTTTCTTTCCTCCATTTCCTGGAGATATGTAATATATATAAAC
This sequence comes from Azemiops feae, assembly GCA_023970755.1. Classification (NCBI taxonomy): domain Eukaryota; kingdom Metazoa; phylum Chordata; class Lepidosauria; order Squamata; family Viperidae; genus Azemiops; species Azemiops feae. The sequence continues at coordinate 3,323,086 of JALGBA010004278.1, read as the reverse complement.
ATTCTTAAAATATAATTATATAAATACTATCAAAACTCCTGCAAAAAATTTACAAAAATATATAAAGGGTGCTATCTTTGAGGGCTTTATTAATAAAAAAATTACATATTCTAATACAAAAGAGGACACAGAACTGTATAACATCAGGCAGCAGTATTTTTGGTTTGTTGGCCAAGATAAACCATAGAACTAAAATGTGTGATCATTCTGCAAAAACAATCCTCCACTGTGGATTTATACCTAAGCTAGTAAATACAATGATTTATAAAAAGAATACTTGCCTGCTTTTCATCTATATCTGTCACTTCTTCTTGAACAACAATCAATTGCAAGTTGGAGCTGGATGCCAATGGCCACTCGTGGATCATAACGCGAACGCTGACAATTCCTAATTGCTTCTGATCCAATAAGGTATCATGGTTTCCATTCTTCACTATCAACAAATAACTGTATGTCATATAGTCGCCATGCAGAGAAACAAAATATCTAAAAACAAGTTACACAATAAAACAGTGTTGCAAACTGGATTGGATGCCATATTGTAAATTGGTACCGAGCTAATATAACTAGCTGATATAACTTTCACAGTTATTTTTAAGAGAAATGACAGAGGGCTAAATAGACTATTAAAATGGAAACAGGAATATTTTCTACTTTGTAGATTGTCTTCTGCAAAGATCATCTTTTGCACAATTACATTTTCCCACTCTCTCTTCTTCCCTCCTGCCCTGAGGGCAGCTTCTTTCTTCCCAAATCTGCTTTGTAGGTTCTTCAACTCATTGAGTGAAGTTGAATACCCCTCTCCATACTATTTGATAGAAGCTACTGAATTACTAGGAGAAACTAATATAATATAATCACTCTTACACCTAAAGGAAAAATTAGAACAGGGCTTTTCAACCTTTTCACCGATTGTACCACTTTTAGGATATGGCAATATTCGAGTACCACCTAGCAAGGTGTCAAAAACTTGATGACCAAAAAAAAAAACCCTGTTCAAAGTTGCAATTGCACTGAAGTGACTTATGACCATTTTCACACTTATGACCATTGCAGCATGCCCAGGGTCATGTGACTTATATTTGGATACTTGGCAACTGATTCATATTTATGATGGTCACAGTGTCCCAGGGTCATGTGATCCCCTTTTGCAACCTTTTGACAAGTAAAGTCAATGGCAGGGCTGCTGGTGGCCAAGTGCTAAGGCAGGACTTCCCTCCCTCCCTCCTTCCCTGCCTCCCTCTTTCTCATGCCCACCTCCTTCTGAAGGAAGAATTTGAACCTCCCCCCATATTTTTTCTCTTCCATATATTCATCAAACAAGGAAAAGCCTCCAGAAAGAGAAAAGACAAACTGCTGAGTGAACTAGCTTAAAAAGGCACATTCCCCTTTAAGAATTAGCTACTGGCTAGAAAGGAAAGTAAGGAAGAAAAAAAAATGTAGTAAGTATTGGCTGCCGGCTAAGGCAGCCTCCCCAAATGGCTCCATTCATAAAGGAATCTACAGGTAAAATCCATTCAGGAGAAAAATACTTCAAAATCCTTGCAGCAAAACTTACAGCTAACAATAGCAGAGCAATAGAAGCTAACATGTGGCACTGTATCATGAGATCAGGTGATTCTCTTCAGAATTTAATAGAAATTCAGACAACTAAAGGCAATTAGCTATTACATTACATCAAATGAAATTTTGTTTGAGAACTAAATGAAATGTACACTTTTCCACAGTGAAAACCCCATGAAACGAGAAGGACTTTGTCTCTTTAGACACAAAGGGGTGTCAAACTGCCGGCCTGTAGGCCGGATGCATCATAGCGAAACTGTGCCCACGGTTTTTGGCAATGGCAAAAAAGTCACGATACGTCACGACACCTCACGTGATATTGCGAGTTTGACACCCCTGCTTTAGAGTATACAGGTAGTCCTTGACTTATGATCACAATTGGGACCAGAATTTAGTTGCTAAGCAAGGTGATTGTTGAGTGAGTCACACCCAATTTTATGACCTTTTTTGCCATGATTATGTGAATCATTGCAGCTATTAAGTGAATTATGCAATCATTAAGTGAATTCGGCTTCCCCCATTGACTTTACTTGTCAGAAGCCAGCTAGGGAGATTGCAAATGGCAATTACATGATACCAGGATGCTGCAAGCATTGTAAATACACGCCAGTTGCCAAGCACCCAAATTTTGATCATGTAACCGTGCTGCAGCAGTTAAGCGTGACGACCAGTTGTAAGTTACTTTTTGTAATGCCGTTGTAACTTTGAATGGTCGTTAAATGAATTGAGGATTACCTGTAATAGATTTAGTTTGACGCTAAAAAGCACAGGAGAGATACCTTTAAAAAGGCCACAATGAACCACTGTTGGGATTCACTTCTTCTGCAGCATCTTTTTATGCATATTGCACTAAACCAGTGATGGCGAACCTTTTAGAGACCAAGTGCCCAAACTGCAACCCCAAACCCACTTATGCATCGTCGAGTGCCGGGTGGGTGTGGCCCATTGGGTGGGTGTGGCCCATTGGATGGGCATGGCTGTGGTGGTAACGGCAGACTGGGTGGGACTAAAAAGTTCAGTCAATCAATTCCAACTTTGCAAGATCTTTTTTTTCCCGTGAGAAGTTGAAATTGACTGATTGAACCTTTTTTTTTTTTTTACACACGGCGGCGGAGGCCTAAAGTGAAAAGGTTTTATAAAACCCAGCTGAAGGCCTAGGACTGGGGCGACGGCGCACGTGCCCACAGAGAGGGCTCTGAGTGCCGCCTCTGGCACCCGTGCCATAGGTTCGCCACCACTGCTCTAAACTATTAAGAACCAGTTTTAAAATATATTAGCATGTCCTTGAGTAAAGAATAGGTTATCTTAGAAGCTAGCCTTGAAACTCGCCACAACCAGTATATCAGGTAAATACTTGGGTGTATAAAAAATTTGTAAATAGCATGTAATTGCTATGGCTTCGTAAATTATGCTTGTATATATCCAATCAGGATCTTTCCTTTCAATGTAAGGCACATAATAGCAAAAAAAAACCCAAACAAACCAGAATTTTTGCTTCTTCTAATAAGTATCATTTTAAATTTGTATGTGCTGGGTAATTCTTTTATCCTTCCAGGAAAATTTCCATTTTTTATTTACAGAGAATATGAATTTGGAAAGTTTCATTAAAAAGTGTTTTGCTAAGATTATCTGAAACCATGCTTGTTTTTCTCCTTCACCAACTCAGCTGGATGCGTGCCAGCGCGAGAGGAGACGGACAGGACTTATCAGGGTGGAGTCACATCCTTGAGTTTCTACAGCTCAGCCTGTGATACAATAAATTAACCAAACAGGAACTTGTTCAGGGCTTTCACAAAATCAGCTTTTAATCTCCATTTGTATTTTGTTCTGCACACAACAATGAACTACCCTGAATTAATTCAAAACTAGAAATAACAACCAATAAATAATCTTTGAATTCTTTAGAAATGAAAATATATTGTTACTAACTTATATGCAGAGGTTTTTTTTTTAGTGATGGGAGTTATTTATTTATTTATTTATTTATTTATTTATCAAATGTATATGCCTGCCCATCCCGTGAAAAGTGACTCTGAGGCGGCAAACAACAATTAAAGGTATTCCTCAACTTACAATCATTAGTTTAATGACCGTTCAAAGTTACAACGGTGCTAAAAAAAAAAGTGATTCCTGCCCAGTCCTTATAGTTACCACAGTCACAGCATCCCCGCGGTCATGTGATCAAAATTTGGGTGCTTGGCACTAGCATACATTTATGATGGTTGCAGCATCCTGGGATTGCATGATTGCCATTTGTGTCTTTCCAGGGGGCTTTGGAGAAGCAAAGCCAACAGGGGAAGCCAGATTTGCTTAATGGCCATAGTGATTCTCTCAACAAATGCAGCAAAAATGTCATAAAATTGGCATGACTCACTTAGGGACTACATCCTTTAGCAACTGAAGTCCCAGTCCCAATCACAGTCATAAGTCGAGGACTATCTCTATAGAGTTACAGAGGAACATAAAATCCAGATAGTGAATTAAGAAATACTCACAGATTAAAGTTTGACATTTTATCCGTGTGACTCCGCTCTTCAGTGGAAAGTCATTTACATACACCTGACCGTTCACGTAAGTAATATTAAGGACAACCTAAAAAAAAAATCCACAGAATATAATATATATTGAATGTACAGGGTCATAAAAAGGGAGTTTTATACATTTCAAAATACAAAGTTGACCAGGTTTTGTTTAATTTATACAATCATGATAGCAATTATCCAAATAAGTTATAAATATAAGCAATTCAAACTTAGTTACCATCCAAATATGCTGATAAATTTGCCATCGTTATGCTTTCATCCTTTAAAAGAATTAAAGGCCATAATGGTCCCTCACTGGTTTGTTTTTCTTTTTGGTCCCTTTGAGTCAATGTGTATTCCTGGTGACTGCCTGGGCAAACCTCTGCAGTCGGTAACAGTGAAATCAATCAGTGGAACTGCCTTCAGAACTTGTGGGTGCTTTATCGCTGGAGGCTTTTAAGAAGTGACTGGGCAGTCATTTGTCTGAAATGGTATAGGGTCTCTTGCTCGAAGAGAGGGTTGGAGTAGATCAGGGGTCCCCAACCCCAGGTCCGTGGACCGGTACCGGGCCACGGCATGCCAGCAACCGGTCCGCACAAAAAAGCAAAGGCCCATCCGTGGGATACAGGCAGCACACAAAACCACACACTCTCCGGTCCGCAGAAAAACCTTTCTCCATGGAACTGGTCCCTGGTGCCCAAAAGATTGGGGACCTCTGGGCTAGATGATCTCCAAGGTCCCTTCCAACTTATTATTCTGTTGTGTTCTTCTTGGTAAGATTTCGGATGCAGCTTGTCATTATCTTCTTCTTAGGTCTGAGATAGATCCAGCTGGCTTTGTGCGTAAGGTAGAACTAGAAATCCTTGTCTCCTGGTTTCTAGCCTGGGGCCTTAACCACTCCACCAAACTGGCTTGATCTCTTACTATATTGCCGCTGATTTTAGTAATTTGGGATTGTATCTTAAAAACATAACATGTAAAGTATTTCTGTGTGGAAAAACTAAGGTCTTGCAAGAGGAGCAAGAAGCAGAATGTACACTATTTGATAGGAAGTCACTGAAACCTTAAAAACCTAATTTCTGGCTGTAACTTAGATACTCATTAAATGACAAGCCACTGCTTCTCAGTTTTGCTTACCATCATTAACAAAATAGTTACCTAGCTTGGATAATGAAACATCTGCAAGAAAACAACCAAGCTGAGAGAGCACCACTTTATTAATTATTCTGTTAAGTTAAACCAGTCCTTTAACTCAGACTGGTACCTCGGACTTCTAACCAGCAATGGAAAACCATGTCCTCTGTTTCTCCATAGACTCTGTAAGCTAAGGGCTAGGAACTATGATAAGCAGGGCTTTTTTTCTCATAGAACGCCCAGAACGGAGTTCCGGCACCTTTTTTGGATGGAACCTTGTAGGGTAGGCAAGGCGGGTTGTATGACGTGTGTGAGTTCCGGCACCTTTTTGTTTTACAAAAAAAGCACTGATGATAAGTATATCAGTATACTATTATAGTAATGAGAAAGACCCAGTGGTGGGATTCAAATATGTGAACAACCGGTTCTCTGTGTGGATGCCACTTCCGGAAGTCCGTTCTGGGCCTGGGCAACAAAAAATTAGCTACCAATTCTACCGAACTGGTGCGAACCGGCTGAATCCCACCACTGGAAAGACCCTTAAGCTGACTTTTTTTTCTGATGAATCATAATAGTAAAAAGAAAAGACTTTGCTAAATAGAGTACAGGAAGTTGAACATACAATACCTGTCTTTCCTGAACATCCCTGGTGTTTTCCAATATATTTACTTTAATCTTGATGTTTTCCTGAAATAACGGAATGAAAGGAAAAAAGAAAGAAGAGAAAAATAAAGAAATATTCAGTACAGTTTATAAACTAAGTTAGGTACTTAATTCAATTTTTAGTTTGTGAGACAAATTTATGTTTCCATCCACAATGTGGCCTGTCAGGATCTAGCATTTCTGAAGTCTGTGTCTAAATAACCAGGATTGAAAAACTGAAGGCGGAATAAAGTGCCACAAACAGGTTCAATGACCCCAGAATACTAGAGGCCAGTGTGGTGCACATAACTATCAAGACCCTAAAGTGCCTTTTATACCTAATTGTACATACTATGCTGACCATAAATACAAATTGTATAATCAGATGATTTTCTATAATGAATTGTTTAACACAGGGGTCCCCAACCCCCGGTCCATGGACCAGTACCAGGCCGCGGCATGCCAGCAACCGGTCTGCACAAACAAGGAAAGCCCCATCCACAGGATGCAGGCAGCACACAAAACCACACACCCCCAGTCCGTGGAAAAATCTTTCTCCACGTAACCGGTTCCTGGTGCCCAAAAGGTTGGGGACCTCTGGTCTAACAGACCCTGGGGAAGTGCCAGATAGAAGTAATAGTTATAGATGGAAACAGGGCTACTACAGAAAATCTAAATATAGAGGAGGGGGAAAATGTGAGAAATAGGTTCAAAATAACTCTGCTTTAATTACATTAGCTGAAGAATTGTTTTCATAGCTTTCTATTATAATACTTTGCTAGCAATAAAGAATATTCCAAAACCAAAGTGTTTTTTTATTTATTGTGTTTGCCCACCACTAAAGGCTTGACCATTTGCAGTCAAATTACCCATACATTCTGAATTGAACTCTCAACTATGTTCACGTACATCTTATATGATCCAACATATACTCACCCTAATTAGTGGCATAATCTTCACAATAGTTGCAATATGTGCAACCAAATATTTTACTATGCATATTTGACTGAGCCACCGTACTTCCTAGAAGAGATCTACTGAAATCAACAGGATTGAAATTTGATATGTTATTACAGTAATGGGTTTCTCTGAAGTCTTGCTGTGCTACTTTATTATGGGGGGGGGGGGAGGCATGTTCCTGTAAGGGATGAGGAAAGATAGCCGGGAGAGAATGCCAAAAGCATATAATCTCTCAAGGCTTGAACATAATTCCAGCTACCCAGCTAAAGCACGTAGGCACCTATATTGGACAGCAGCAATATTGGAAGATATTAAAGGCAGATAATTGCTTTAGTGACAATGTCAAAGCCATTGTTTCATATTGTGCTGGAGGACACATTGGAAAATAATTCCTGTATTACCAAGAGACCCATATAGATATATAATAAAAGCTGACTGACACTATGATGCCAGATGATAAAGCCCTTTAGGTCATGCTAAAGAAGAGCCTAATGCTGGGAAAGATTGAGGGCAATAGAAGAAGGGGACGACAGAGAATGAGGTGGCTGGATGGAGTCACTGAAGCAGTAGGCGTGAGCTTAAATGGACTCCAGAAGATGGTAGAGGACAGGAAGGCCTGGAGGAACGTTGTCCATGGGGTCGCGATGGGTCGGACACGACTTCGCAACTAACAACAACAAGAGAAACAACTGAGAATCTTTCAGAATACCAATCTGTTTATGATGTGACTGAATTAAGAAATGTAGGATGCTCAGTTCCAACTCACCATGCAGGAAAGGAAAATCCAAAATTGCAGAGAAAGAATTACAATAGGAACATGGAACATAAGAATTATGAACATGGAAAGCGCAACAGAGTGAAAGATGAAATTAATCATTTACATTAACATTTTAGGCATCAGTGAACTGAAATGGATTAGAACGGGAACTTTGATTGGGAAGATACTATTTACTACTTAGGACTAAGAAGAAACTAACCAAACTAACTAACCAAAGAGAGAAGCAACCTAGAACTAAGAAGAAACTTCCTGACAGTTAGAACAATTAATCAGTGGAACAACCTGTCTCCAGAAGCTGTGAATGCTCCAACACTGGAAGTTTTTAAGAAGAGACTGGACAACCATTTGTCTGAAATAGTATAGGGTTTCCTGCCTGAGCAAGGGGTTGGACTAAAAGATCTCCAAGGTCCCTTCCAACTTTATTATTATTATTAAGAAATGGTCTTCTTTCATAGTCAGGAAAAAAATATAGCAAGACCAGTACTTGGATACAGTGCAATCAGTGGCTGAATAATATCAATTACATTTCACAGACAACCCTTCAACATGGCAATTATCCCATTTTACTCTCCAACTACGGTAGTCCTCAACATACAACAGTTTGTTTAGTGACTGTTCAAAGTTACAACAGCACTGAAAAAAGGGTCTTATGGCCCTTTTTTCACACTTACAACCGGACAGTTTCCTAACATGCTCTTTAGCATATTGTGTGAACTCAGTTGTGTTAACTAAATGTTCTTGGCTACAATATTATTTTATGTTATTTCTGTTGTTTTAAAATGTGATTGTTTCTTATTATGTTTTTATCCAGTTTTATCCAGAGTTATGAATACAAGATGGGTGACCATATATATTCATTAAACAAACAAATAAATATACCCATCATTTATAAAGAGAACATCAGAAATCACTCTGAAGTCCTCAACCTCATTGATCAAGAACCAGAGGAACTGTGGAATGATATCAAGCAAGTTGCTAAACATGAAAAGTTAAAAAGACCAAACATCAGAAGAAAACAACCAGATAAAAAACAGCAGATATAGCCAAGAAAAGAAGAGGAGCAAAAGCAAAGAAAGACAAAGATCTCAGAAAGGAATTTAAGAAAGAATTTTGGAGAAGAGACAAGAGGCAGTATCGTAACGTCATCTGTAAAGATATCAAATATGAAAACAAACACAGAAAAATAAGGTCTTCCAAAAGTTCTCCATTGTAGGAATCTTCTTCTGGGTTATAGAAGAAGGTTCCTACAAGGGCTAATGTATGCCAGGGGACAGATAGTAACTGATTCAAATAGGATCAAACAAATAAGAAATGAGTACACTGAAATTCTGTACAATAGAGATGTCAACATCCAAGATACCTTAGAGAAAATACCCTATTTATAAGAACTTTTAGTATTAGAGGATGAAGTTAGTTTAGCACGGTAGTCATTAATAAGTCATTATAGATAGTCCTTGACTTACAACAGTTCATTTAGTGACTGTTCAAAGTTACAACGGCACTGAAAAAAGTGACTTATGACTGTTTTTCACACTTACAACCATTGTGGCATCCCCATGGACACATGATAAAAATTCAGCTCCTTGACAACTGACTCTTATTTATAACGGTTGCATTGTCCTGGGGTATTGTGATCACTTTTGGTGACCTTCTGAGAAGCAAGGTCAACGGGGAAGCCAGATTCACTTAACAACCATGTCACTAACAACAATTGCAGTGATTCACTTAATAACTGAGACAAGAAAAGTCATAAAATGGTGCAAAATTCAAAATGTAACAACTGTCTCACTTAGCAACAGAAATTTTGGACTCAATTGTGGTTGTAAGTCAAGGACTACCTGTACTAAGTCAGAAAGCAAGAGGTATTGATGGAATATCTACAGAAATATAGCAAGCAACAGAGGAAAATTCAATAAAAACTGTAACCAATTATGCCAATAAATCATAACGGTGAACAGATTGGAAGAAGTCAGTCTATATACCAACAACAACAAAAAAGAAACTTAGCAAGGTGTGCAAACTATTATAATATCTTTAATTTCACATGCTAGCAAAATAAAACTTAGCATCATCCAAGACAGGTTAGAACCTTACATGGAAATGGAGATACAAAATGTTCCACTTCACTTTAGACAGGCCAAGAAACATGAAAAATTATTGCTGATGCATATTGGATAATTAAAAAAAAAACAGAATCATGCAGTCAATAGTTTTCCCTATGATACTCTATGGAACTTGGACTTTGAAGAAGCAGGCTAGCAAGAATTCTGACACTTGAATATTGATGCACGGAGGAGACTCCCAAGAATACCGTGGATAACCAAGGGAACAAATTGTACAGGTTTATATTTTGGAGGAGCTGCCATAGTATGACTGACTGTAATTTTATGTACTTTTATGGTTTTATGGTTTTGTGTGTGCATGACTAAGTAGAACAGCTGCTCCTAAAGACCAAGACCATGGAAGAAGTTTTTTTGTACTTTTTTTTAACTATGTGTAAATATATTTTATAGGAATTGGGAAAAACAGAACTATTTACAGCACTGTGTCCAAACTTCCCAGTTTCTCTCCTGTTTCTCGAAAATCTTAAATTTTCTCTTTCTGCTTTCCACAAGTATTTGCTACCAAACATTCACTTCACTATTTAGCTGCCAACTCCCTTCTTTTCCCTTCTCCCTCTACCACAGCTTTTCAAGGAGAGAGAGAAAGGGAGAGAGAATTAGCTGCTTTACTTTGCTGTGCATTTAAGCTGTTTCTTCCAGCTTTTTCAGATCTTGACAGTCATCACCCTGCATTAACGTTGCATGATGCATTTCCCACTGGGTCTTCTGCCCAACTTATCCTGGTCTGAGGCTTCTTCCAGGTGTCCTTTTTCAGGAAGTCATTTGCCTCTGCCTCCATCTATCTTGGGTTTGGGATAAAAAACATTCCTCTCTCTGGTTTTTTTTTATATTTCTTCTCCTTGTCATCTGTAACCAACATCTTCATCCTTCTAGGGCCAGAAAATGGACAGTGCCCGTTTCCAATGCTCCAGCACACTCAAAAGTGACCTCTCTCTCCAGCTATCAACTTCTCACACAATGACTCCAAAGACACTTATTAGCTCAATGCTCGGTGTGGCACAGACTATATCTCTCCATCTTTCTTCATTTCGTCTCTCCCCCTTTTATGACCCAAACTGGCAGTATCTCCCCCAACAATTGAACACTGAGACTCTTGCAGAAGCAATCTTAAGAAAAAAGGTTGCTTCATCTTTTCTATATAAACCATTTCCACAAACAAAAACCTCTAGACTCCTTTTCCACCATAGTGGGGGGGGGGGGGAACCAATAGCCAGAAGATGGAAAGTAGTTTGGGAGACGATTCTGAGCAGAGAGTAATTCCATAAGAAAAGGTAAAGCAGGACTTTCTCCTCATGATTCAGATATCTCCGACCAAACTGCTACATTTTATATACAAGACTTTTGATCATCACCTTTTAGGGTCGAATACTTGAGCCTACTAGTATGTATGCATGTGTGTGTGTGCTTAGTCATGTGATCACTCATTCTATCTGAATTGTCAGTCCAAGGAAAATAAAGTATTATTTTGAAGATAAAACTTTGGAATAAGGTGCTAGAAGTTGGGAAGAAAAAGGATAATCAGCCATAGTACAACCTCTATCCTGCCAAGGGTAACATCCAGAGCAGAGCTCCAGTCAGGCTATGTTTTTACTACTGGAACCAAACCCTAAGATGAGGCATTCTTTTTTCCTTTCTTCTTCTTTCATTCAGTTGAGTCTTATCCTTGGGGACTGCCTAAACAAGTCACTGAAGTTTTTTTGACAAGGTTTTTCAAAAGTGCTTTGACATTGCCTCCTAGGACTGAGAGAAAAGAACTGGTTCAAGATCACCCAGTTGGCTTTCTGGCTAGGGAGGGACTACAATATCTGGTCACCTGGTTACTAGTTTGATGCCTTAACCGCTAGACCAAACTCTTCCTCACATCAATGTATCTATTTTTAAGAAGGGTTGTGTCTATTGCTTTATAATTGGCACCGATATAGTTTTCTATTCCTAGAAATCAAATTTAAGTGAGCAATTTTCTAGCTTATACCGGTACATGTATATTTTTCTATTCTGATTATTTGGTAGGAAAATAAACATTCTAAGTAATTTCTAACATGACCAATGCTTGTAAAGCGGCTGGATTTATTAGGGCAACACAATCTTGCTTGCTAAATAGGTAATTTACGCTATTAAAATTTCAGCTTGCAATCTTATTAATTCAAAACACATTTCTCTCAGAGAATTACAAAAACCTATACACAAGACAAAACATAAACATCAAAGAAATTAATTTGGATCTTAAAGTTTCTTGCCTTAATCAGTAAATACCACATTATCTTCATTTTTACATATTATTGTTATGGAACAATGACTATTAAACTCTTCTCCCTTGTGGCTTCCCAGCATCCCTTGCGTTGCCAAATATATACTATCTATATTGTATTACACGGTGGAAGTATTTCCTTGGAAGTATTTCCTTAGTGCATTTAATCACCTTTCATTTCAAAATTCTCTGGGCCTTTCCACAATAATTCTGAGTATTAGATTACACTGTGATTTCTCTGACTCAAATGCAAAAAAATGACCAACTCATTTCAACAGACCAAAGATGATGTGACAGCTGTGAAGCATATTTCATCTTAAACAAATCAGAGGGGGGGGGGAAAGTCCACATTGCGTAAATATTTGGAAAGACACAGGAATTATGCAATAATGGACTTGCATGAAATTGCATGAACAACCAATTTACTGCACATATTTTTTATCTTTCCATATTTTTAGCTTGTCCTATTAACAACTGGTTGAAGTTCTGTTCTAAAAATAATTTCCTTCTGAAAAGAAATTATACCAGGAAGTTTTGTGAGCAAACTAATCAATCAGATATTTAGAGCCTTCACATTTGGAAAAGGCAAATTAGCTGCATTTGTCATTAGTCAGCAGAAGCATCCACATCTGAAACAAGAGATCTTGTTCTCACTTGCTACAAAACCAATGAATAACTCAGGCATGAAATGAATGCAATGCCTAGAAGCAAACAAGATATGGTAGATGGGAAGAGAGAATTCGCTGTCAGTCTTTTTAGGGACAGACTAACCTACTATTCTTCTGCCACTTCTCAAATCTTCTGATAACTACCTGCTTAGAAGAATAAACCTGAGTAAAACAATAAGGAAAAGAACCAAATACATTGGAAGAAGTGGAAGTAAGGGAATCCTTCAGCATGAGCTTGTCTCCTGATGCCTTCAGAACATACCCATGTCATTTTCTTGGCAACAGTCTGAAAGAGTTTTTCATTATCTTCCGTTAGCATATTTTTTTATCGTCTCAATCTAGCCTAAAGCTCTGGTATTTCCTGGATGTTTCCCATCCAAGTATTAACCAGGCCCAAGCCTGCCAGTCAGATGCTGCCACTTTTGAAGACTGGGATAAAGTTGCTATCTGTTCATTTACACCAATGAATAGTAAATTTTAAAGAACAAATATTTTATTTAGACTGGGAACAAAGGTTTCTTGTTTGTTGGCTGAAGTGGAGCATTGAGTTTGACTCCTGATGCTTTCAAAACACATCAATGTACTTTTCCTGGCAACAGTCTGGAAGCAGTTTTTCATTGTCTTCCTTCAGTATACTCTACTTTTATGCTGAGTGTCTTCTACATCTACATCTTCATTCTCTGAGGTTGAAGGTTAAGGAAGGGAGGGAGGGAGGGCGGCAAAAGAATGCCAACATGATCTGCTATTTCATTTCTTGCATATAATCATCTTCTTTTTTTGCATGTAATTATCATCTTTCTTACATATATTCAGCATCTTCTCTGTAGTGAAGGGAATCACCTTGGGCAAAGAACTGGGTCAGGACTAAGGATGTAAGGAGGTTCTCTGCTTTTAAAAAATGATCCTCAAACTCATATTTCTGCCCTACTGTAAAATACAGAGGACCTCCCATATGGCTTTGAAAAGCAACCTACAGATGTGAAAAGTAGGGCTGATAATCAAGGTCTAGCGCAGCTAAATAAATATAGACCTGTAATCTTTGTTTTGACAGCTCTTCATAAAGGCAATTCTTTCCTATTAAAGTACCCCATGGTAAACCAGAAGTAAAATTAAGCAAATTTAATTGTTTTATATGAGTGTGATAGAGTTTGTGGGCTTTTTAATCAATTAACGTTATCATGACAGTTAACCACATCAAATATTTGGAAATGATGATATCTAAAACCACTACTGTGATGTTTAAACCTCAAACTAAGACAAATATAACAGGTGACTGCTTTAGCCAAGGCAACAGGGCAACAAATGCACCACAATACCTGAAATATTTAATTCATGTTTTACAAGGACATCAATACTGAAACAGACTTCCTTAGAACATATTCTTTCCATAAAGAGCAGATTTATTACATAAAGTACTAATTCCCCAAAATCTAATTGCATTACTACATACATTAAAATCTAATATGGGAGCAAGTTATATATCTAAAAGGGCAAACTGCTGGGTATTGTATTCAAGACACATACACACACACAGGTACAAAAGGCCTCGATGGCATCTTTTTGTAAAACAATTAACTCAGGAATCACTCGGAAAAGTGATTTATCGGAAAAGGAAGAATTCCCATATGCAAACTGCAAAAATCTTAGCGTGTTACCCAACACTTGCTTTAAAGAACATGCGCGTACTACAGAACTGTTTTGAAAATGGACTTGGCAGAAAAGCCACCAGCATTGCAACATTGCGTGTCCCTACTTTAGTAGATCCCTCTTCTAAACCACCATGACCAGATGCTCACACACGCGGGGTGCCGAATCACACCTTCAGCTGCCCCACCTATGGCTCTGAAGGGAGACCTGACCTTTTCTCTTCTCCCCTTGCCCTACAACACATACATACATACACAAACACATTTTAGGGACTCCGGTGCCAACCCTGCCAGACCTGAGCAGAGGCCCTCAAGGAAACTTTCCCTTGCCTACCTGGCTCACCACTCGGGAGAAGGCGGCTGTCGGATCCGGGGCGAAAAGGCTTGGAGGCAGCAGAAAGAGCCCTGTCACCAGCCCGAGCAACTCGCGTGGCCCCAGCGCTGCCTCCATCTTGGGAACTGCGCATTAAAACTAACTGAAACATCAACAAAGCAAGAGGCGGCGACGAGCCGAGCAGAAGCTGGGAGGAGTCCGGCGGGACCGAGGAGGAAATAGCCGGGAAGGATGCAATACAAGCCGAGATGTCGAGCAGGGACGAGGTGTTTCCAGGGTCGGGGCACGGAAAAGGCGGCGTAGCAGTGATTTCCCTTCGGTGGACGCCTCTAAAGAGTTGAAGACAAGGAAATCAAGGCGGGAGGGCGAGCGTCCTCCCCATCCCGGCCCCGCTCCGACCAAATGCAAAAGCTTTCTGCCCTTAAAACAAGGATTGGCAGAGCGCCTCACAATACAATAAGACCCCTTTCATTTAGTTGGACGCGATGAACCAGTGACAGCTCCCGGGCAGCTCCTGAAACTGCTCTTTAGTGCTTTATCAGAGGGATTAAAGAAAAACTTGGTGGTGATTAAAATAAATAAACAAAATTCATATTAAGGCCAATCCATGGTTTACAAAATAGTACTATACTGTATTTTTATAACTTTCCCAAGAATTCAGCACCGGGCACGGTTTGTTCCCCAACTGCAATTGAGCCTCACCAGATTCGTTCCCCCCCCCCTTTTTTTAAAAATTCTTTTTCTTTAATCACTTGGCCCGATAAAAATTTCTTGAAACACAAGATCTTGTTTATATAAAGTAATTATTAGCATGCTCTCTCCTGTCCCCAAACATTCACATGCAGTTTTGTTTTGTATGTTTGGTTCAAAATACTGTACAGGGGCTTATAAAAAGTTTTAACCTTCCTTTTTTGTGTAGTGAGGCCAACCTCAATTATATTACATAAAGTACACGTGGTTTTGTTTAGAGGGTGTTTTTTTTTTTTATCAGATTGGCTACTGCAAGATGACTGGCACTCCGGCAAGGGAGGACTGGTCCATTGTACATAGCAGCAATTTGCAAATAAACTGGCAGAACATCTATATATATTTCTCTCCCTCAGACATAACTAAATCTGTCATGAAGGACAGAAACCCTCTGTTTACCTGGCAGTTCAAGAGGAAGGAATGATAAAAAAGAAAACATGAGAGATGGGGAAAGAGCTGAACTGCATCCCTTTGAGATATGACTTGCCTTTCACATCTACAACTAGCCTTTAATTCAGTAATCACTGATTGGGGGAATATTTCCTAGGGCTGATTTCAAAGAGTCTCATGTTCAGTTCCAAGCATCTGAAATGACGCTTGTGGGCTATGAAAAGAAAATCTTTAATCCTTGAAGTAACTGAGTCACTACTGAGTAAATGGATGATTGGTCTAACTCAATATATGGAAGCTTCTAGACCAGGGGTTCCCAACCGGGGATGCTCGCACCTCCTGGGGGTGCAAGACGATATTCCAGGAGGTGCAAAAACTTGGGTTTAGAAGTTTCAAAATTATTTATGTTCACGTCATTCAAAATTTGTTTAAATAAGTTTATTACTTTTGTAAGGGATGTGCGAATATATTAGAAGCGTTCTAGGGGTGCGGGGTATAGAAGTTTGGGAACCGCTGTTCTAGACTCTCCAAAAGAGAGGATATGGAACTACTTTAATGTATGATATATATAAGAGAAAGTTATGGTTCAATTATGGCTTATTGAATAAACCATAATTGGTTGGCTTTGTACAACACACTAAGCCTTTCTGCTTGTTGGTTGGAATTGCTGCTGTGCCACTACTACTCAAACACTGGATTTTTATTTGTTGGTTTTATAGAGAGATAATACTATGATATATCAAATGCTAAATGAATATTTAAACCATATTTTTCTTTAAACATCTCTAGAATTATGCAAACTTTGTTACCTCCCAATTTACATAGCTAGTAAAAAGAATAACCAAAAGGATATGAAGAAAGAATTGATCCTGAGGAAGAAAATAATATATAAAAAAGATCAGCATTCTACTACTAGGATTTGAAAGACAATATACATCTGTTTATCCTTGGTGAAGCATACTCAAAGGTAGGCTATTTTCTTAAATATGGATCCTTAGGTAATGAAGAAAAAGTATCTTGAGTAAAACTTTAATTCTGAACCAGTTTTCATAATCACTAAATCAAGAGGTTTATAAAGGCTAGCCAGGCCAGACATACATAATTTCACCCTGTATGTTTTATTTTCCTGTTTGCTTGTTTAAGGTTCTCTGCACATGAAAGAAAGCTACATGTTCTGAGGAAAGAACATTGTAATATGATCTAAACATAATGTTCCTTCTAAATAGTTTCTCAGATTTATCTATCTCTATGCAGCTTAAAAGCACACAAAAATTCTGTATTAATTGACACAGAAAGCCAATTGTTTGGAAGAAAAGAAAGGGGATTTCTGAAGTCGGCTCTCTTCAGAATTGCAGAACAAGATGATTCTCAGAGATTCAAGACAGAGGAAGTTTGCCTGCCTTTCTGTTAAAAGTACAACTGATTGGTGGGTAGAATTCAAGGTAGCATTCAAGCAAGCAAGTAAATTTTAAGATGTTTGTTTGGTCAAACTGCCAAACAGCACCGGTTTGGTGGAGTGTTTAAGGCACTAGGCTAGAAACTAGGAGACTGTGAGTTCAAAATAGAAGAAAGAAGGTGTATTAGGTATATTTGCCACCTTGACTTATTTATAAAAATAATAAAGGCAGGATAAAAAATAATTTTAACATGTGGGCCTCCTGTACCTATAGCAATTACCTATAGGTAAGCAAATTAGAAAGTAGATTTGTCTAGAGACCAGATGGTTCAAAGCCGGTTGTCTCCGTACAGCTGAACCCGAGAGCGCTGCCAAATCTTTCCCCGTCTTCTCTGAATCACGCTCACTTCCGGCCTCAGGGAGTCCGCCAGTGATGCTCAAACTAACTTTGAAGGGCGACTCTACAGTCGTAAGTCTACGGTAACCGAGCCTTGGAAAAGAGCGCCGCTTGTCTACCGCTGTCAAACCAGGGAGGAAGTGGAGTCGCGCAAGGTATGCTGGGATCGTGGAGGTGGCGGAAAGATCAGAAAGGCGGCTGGAAGAGGCGCCATGGCTGTACTCCTGGAGACCACGCTGGGAGACCTAGTGATTGATTTATACACGGAGGAGAGACCGAGAGGTAGTGACAGTGCAGCGGGTACCGCGTGGGACAAATTCCGGGCCAGAAACCTCTGGACAACTGCAGAAAAATTCCGGTTTAGCGATACTTCTCCAGCAGGGTTTACCGCGCTTGGAGAAGCTAGCACAACATTTGCGGAATGTGCAAAAAAAAAAAAAAGAAGTAGCAGCAGCTACATTTTTCAGGGATGCCTCAAAATCTGCAGTTCCCCAAAATGCAGAATAGGAGCAACTCCAGAGATAGTGATGCTCTTAGGAGATGGGGCTAGGTGATGGGAGATAGATTGAAATTAATACTAGTTTTTCACATGGGATCCAAAGATCTCAGTCTTCTATTGTTTTTCCAGGGAGAACTTGGACTGATTGTGGAAAAGGTCTTTTAGATTTTTTTTAAAAAAAACTTAGGGTGACTCCATTTCTTTAATAACTTTATACAATATTTACTTTGAGGATTTGCATTTTATCTGGAATTTAATAAAAAGCATTGGTTGGGGGAAAAAACAACTGGACACATTGCGTACATGGAATTTTTCCTCTGTCTTGTTTTACTGTGATTTCACAGTAAAACACAGCTAATTCTCATTTTCCAACTTGGCTTTATGAACTTGACTAATGAGATTCTCAGTTTCTTTTCTGAGGTATAAAATATAACTTTCTCTGCCCAATTTCCACTGAAACTCCTATTTGACTTTTGTAGCAGCTTGATTCCCATAGATTACACCACAAAACCCTTCCTTACCCCATAAAAAGCAAGAAAAGCTTCAGATTTAAGCTTCTTATGTATCAGGATGTTATTAAAGCATAAAAATAAAACCTGTATAAAAAGGATAACTCATTGCCTCTCCATGCTTTCTAACAAGCTTACATGTCTCCAAATGTTGTATCAATGGTTAATCCACTCTTGCACATCCTGTCCTTGTCTAAAATGAATTACTATATATTTTGTCCTGTTTGTCCCTGCGTTGCCTTTTTTTAACCTTCCTTTGTACCTCTTATTGTACTGAATTTTGGGAGTTAGGACAGGAGCCTGCTTTTTCTCACTTTGTAAAGCACTGTATGGATTGATGACACTATAAGGTAAAATTAGAACAGGTGTGTCCAGCATGTGGCCTGAGACAGCTAGTAATGTGCCCCCCATCATAATTTTTTAACATTATGTGATTTGTATACATTAATTGTATATTTTGTATGTGGCCCAAGGCAATTCCTCTTCACTCAATGCAACCGAGGCAAACCAAAAGGTTGGACACGCATGTATTAGAACATGCTGTGATTGCTTAATATGAACAGAAGGCATTCTGCACATTAACATAGATGTCCTTTAAAGTTTATAACATGCATTGCTGGTCTAAGGTCCATATATAGAAAAAAAATGGACTGCTTCTTTGAAAATAAGTCCTGCATTTTCCAATATTCTTTTTCTATAAGATTTGATAAAAATAGATAATATTTCTCTGTCATTTTAATCTGAACATTTATTCATGGCGTGCCATTTGTTTCATGGAACTTGCTGGGGATTGTTGCTGGGCATTTTTTATTGCTTCTTTTAGGCAAAGGCCGTAGCCTGTTTCGATTGTCTTGTCTTTATTTCTTTTAGCTTGTCTAAATTTCCTGAAGCTTTGCAAGACTAAATACTACAATTACTGCCTTATACATAATATACAGGTAAGCATATCTGATTTTTTTTCCTTTGCTTTTCCTTCATATATAAGACAATAATTTAATTGTGAGTCTTACATAGTAGATATACAATTTTAATCTAAGAAATACATATGCTAAATGTCCTCTTCCTAATCATGCATGCATGTATATGTTTAAATTCCTTTCTTCAGTTGTAAAACAGAAATAATAGCATAGTCTGCCTTATGTAATTATTGGCACACAGAGAAGATTTTTAATAACACGAGGAGGATTTTTTAAATGATGTTAAATAATAAGTTATATGTGTTCCACATTGTTTCAGAGAGATTTTATCATACAAACTGGAGACCCCCTGGGGACTGGTCGTGGAGGTGAATCCATATTTTGGTAAACATTGTTTAGTTTTTATTTGCATACTCAATAAAACTTTTTGAATATAGCAGAATTTATTACTTCTTGCATTGGCATTTATTTAGATTACCTATTGGTAATCTTGGAACAAGAAGAATAAATCATGAACTTTGATAGTGAAAGTCTTCGTGCAGTTTATCAATCACTTTGGTCAATATATGATGCAGGGAAAAAATTAAAGTGTTGGTTTTAACCTAAAAAGCCTTAAATGGCTTGGGACCAAGGACAGCTTTTACTTAGAATGGCTTGATATGAGCATCTGATATGAACCATCTGAGGGAAAATAATTTAGTGATTCTTCATTTCCTTGAAGAACCGTGATGGTGCAGTGGTTAGAATGCAGTGTTGCAGGCTAACTCACTGTTCACTGCCAGCAGTTCGATGCTGAAACAGCTCAAAGTTGACTTAGCCTTCCATCCTTCCGAGGTTGGTAAAATGAGGACCCATATTGTTGCGGGCAATATGCTGACTCTGTAAACCGCTTAGAGAAGACTGTAAAACACTGAAGCAGTCTATAAATCTAAGCGCTATTGCGATTGCTAAGTCAGGGAGAAGGAATTGCCTCAATTATACAGTAGTCACTATGTTATGGAAGAATCTTTTCCTGGAAATTATATTTGCTCCAACATAGTAGACATTTCAGAAGCAACTTAAGATGGGGGGTTTTTTTGCATGTGTGCGGCAAGACATATGGTGTCTTATTCTGGTTTTAGATTAATGCAATATATTACTATGAAGATTATTAAAGTTTTTTTGTGTACTACCAAGAGTTTTATGATTGGGGTGATATGAAAAATAAAGAAACAAATATATAATCTCAGTTATACAACTGATTCTGAAATTGTTAAAAATGAATAGAACTGTCAATTTGTACTTCTCCATGCACTGTACTGCAGTTTTTTTCTCTCACATATGGCTAGTTTTTAAAAGTTGTGCAATTTATTCTGATTGATAATTTGTTTGTACATGTTTCAGCAAATTGTATGGTGATCAAGCTAGATTTTTTGAAGCAGAGAAAGTGCCAAGAATTAAACACAAGAAAAAGGGAACTGTGTCAATGGTAAACAATGGGGGTGATCAGCATGGATCTCAGGTATGTCCACAGATCTGGAAAAGTCATGTCAACATATTAGGACATAATGGAAGTTGAAAGCACAGATGTGACATTATATAAAAAAAAACAAAATGGAAAAAAAATTACATTGGAAAAATATGTTTTTTCTGCAGTATTAGCATACCAGATGCTTTCATATTTTAAGTGGCCGATTACCAAACAAGACTATTCATAAACATGGAATTAGGTGTACAAACAATTTTGACTGATAAAGGAGGCATAATTGATCTCACTTAAAGCAAGAAATTTGGTCATCAGCTTTGAATCATAGCCAGCATGATTCAGGTAGAATTCTATTCTCGTAACAAGATTTTTCATGACTTTATTTCCACTCTTCTGCTTGATTTGCTCTGGAGGCGTCTCCAACTTTTTGAAGCAAATTTAAACAGTATGGAAGAAGAACTGAGAAATAATTTGTTCTTCTGGCAGACGGACCACTCCTCCACTATTCCACTATTGGGTGAATTCACACTGTTGGGTGAAGTCTTTTGATATCATCCAAACTGAACTTCAGTTTATTCAGCCGTATCAACTACATCGATGGTAGATTTGTTGTAAGATTACATTGTTTTCTGGGTTTGCTGAAAACCTTAGTGGAACTAGATCTCAACATGGTTAGGTGTGACAAGTTAAATAACCTGAACATAGCACTGAATCTGGAGGAGCTCTAATAAAAGTTCTTGTAGAGAACAAACAATCGACTCTTGTATTGCTTCAGAAATAATCTCCAGGAAAGCCTGAAATCATCACAATATGACACCACCTTCAGTGCCTAAAATTCACAGAAAGTTTGTGACATCAGAAGATTTTCTGGTGAATGAATCCAAAATCAGCTAATGTATCAACAGACTGAAATGAGTAGATGAAGATTTTCATTAGTTTGTCAATTCCAATTCATTATTTTTCTTGATTTTTTTTTTTAGTTTCTTATTACTACAGGAGAAAACTTAGATTATCTGAATGGTGTGCATACAGTGTTTGGTGAAGTAACAGAAGGCATGGATGTATTGGTGAAAATCAATGAGTCCTTTGTCGATAAGGATTTCGTTCCATATCAAGACATCAGGTATGAACTAAATCTTCTACAATTGATAAAAGTGCAGAGTGTAAGCAAAATTCTGCTGGATTAAACAAAAGCCATCAAGTTGTGTCTATCAAAGGCTTCCAAAACCCAAATCAAAAGCAGCTATAGTTTTCCCTATTGTTATGCTATTACCACTAAAGTTTTGATAGATCTATTTGCTATGACTTCAAAACTCTTTAAGCAAGTGTTGTCACCATTTGCTGTGGAAGTGAATTTCATAAATGAATTGTGTAATGAGGTAAAAGAGTTTCTTCAAACTCCCCTAAACCTATTGCTGTCATACCTTTCATGTATGACATTAGTCCTTAACTATATTTGGTAGTAGATGAGAACAATTATATGAACTAAATTTTATATAATTGGAAGGCAGTTGTTGTTATTGGAAGGCAATTGTTGAATTTCCTTTCAGCATAAGCCAGATGAATGCTTTCAGTTAAGTGTGTAATTTTATAGTGTCTAAATTTTATAGTAACATGTGTACCCTCTGTCAGTGTTAAAATTTGGAATAAAGTTTAACTTATAGATTTTGTTTTCAGATAAATGAGTTTTGTTGTGTAGATGTTTTTTGATGCAGCAGTGAATTAATATTCAAAATTATTGTGAAATGGAACCTTGAACTTAATCTTTAACTGAATATGTTTTCTATTTAGGATAAACCATACGGTGATCTTAGATGATCCATTTGATGATCCCCCTGGTTTGGCAATACCAGATCGTTCACCAGAACCTACAAAAGAACAATTGGATGTGAGTGTGGAGTTAATCAAGAAATATGTTTATATTCCCCTAGTGTACCTGCTGATTTTGCAGATGTACAGAACTTTGTGGTTATGTTCTCACAGTGGCCCAGGGTCATGTTTGACTTGAAAAAAAAAGAGACTTTAATTAGGGGACATATTGCTCAATAAAAGCAACTGTGTCCTTTTCATTGGCAATAATACAGATTCTTCAGTTTCAATAGAATTTTAGTTTCAGCTTCAAGATAGGAAAAATATCAATGGCAACAGTTGCAAGTATTCTTTTCTAAGTATATACTGTTTTTTGCAATATTTGAGTGCACTCCATTATTCCTGCAAAATAATGAACAACATTAGAAGTATAATTCATGCACGTGCCTGCTGAGAAGGCACATCTATGTCTTTACTAACTGCTGATCTCTAGCTGTTTTCTGTGGGAAAACGGAAGGTGTGCTAACCGTGCCACATTACGAAAGTATCATTAGCAGCGAGTGATGTGCATAATTACGCTTCCAAAAATGTATATAGCAATTACACAGGGGTGCACATTAATTTCATTTTTTATAATTTATTTAGCTGCCCATCTCACCAAGTTACTCTGGGCAGTGAACAGAACTATCGCCTGATGATAAGGTGATAACGAAAAAAATGATAAGGAAAGGGGAAGAATGAAAAATGAATGGAAACCTGTAACTGCCTTCTGTAGAAGTGTAACCTCAATACAGGTAGCCCTTGGTTAACAGTGGTAATAGGATCTGGAATTTCCATTGCTGAGTAACGCAGTTGTAATGTGTGATATCACATGACTGCATCATTTAGTGACAGCAATCCCAGCACTTCCCATTGCTGTGATTAAGCAAGAATCATGGCTTGTTAGGCAAGGACCTCATTGCCATTTCCTGTTGGCTTCCACAAGCAAAGTTAGCGGAGAAGCTAGCAGAAATTTGCAGGTCCCAGGTGGCTCACAAGGGTGCCGGTGGGCAGGTAAGTGGCCGCTGCAAGGTATGGGAGAGCCAGTGCAGGATAAGTGTGGTGAGGTTTCAGGTAGCTGCTGCAAGGTGTTATAAAAAAGATGAAGTATTCATTCTAAATCGTATTAAATATCTCTTTGTTTTTAAATAAGACAGAGTGGGAGAATAGGTGCTGATGAAGAAATTGATGACTTCAAAGGGAGGACTACGGATGAAGTGGAAGAAATTCTGGCAGAGAAAGAAGCAAAAACACAGGCTATTCTCTTGGAAATGGTAAATACAGTATATCTGATCTGATTGTTAAATTGCAGATATGCAGACACTTAGCAGATGCTTAGCTTTTATTTAAATAGAAATGGTACCACATACCGAATGATTGCCACATTAAGTCTGGTATGCTCTGTGTTCTTTGGCAATTTTTGCCTCTTAAAATGTAAAACTTGCCCTATAGTGAAATCTAAAGTATTTTAAATACTATGTAATAAACTTGGTTAAAGCAATCCATATGCAGAAACACTCTTACGTTAAAGAAATCGAAATGCAGGTTAAATGGGCATCTGTGCTTATGTTTGATTTTTAAAGCTATTGTACTAAACTCATGTAAACATTTATAAAACGTAGTGCAGATGGATCTGACCTGTGGTCAGCAACTATAGGTAGTCCTCGACTTACGGCCACAATTGAGCCCAGAATGTATGTTGCTAAGTGAGAAATGTGTTAAGTGACTTTTGTCCCATTGTACGGCTTTCCTTGCCCCACATTTGTTAAGCAAATCACTGCAATTGTTAAATTAGTAAAACAGCTGTTAAGTGAATTTGGCTTCCCCATTGACTTTGCTTGTCAGAAGGTCGTGAAAGGGGATCACATGACCCCCAGGACACTGCAGCCGTCATAAATATGAACAGTTGTTAAGCATTCAAATGTAAATCATGTGACAATGAGGATGCTGCAACAGTCATAAGTATGAAAAATGGTTGTAAGTCATTCTTTTCAGTGCCGTTGTAACTTTGCACGGTTACTAAACGAACTGTTGTAAGTCAAGGACTACCTGTAGTTTCCTCCTAGGTGGACATAAGTTATAAATTAAATTCCAACTACTATTTTTCCAAACGGAGGGAAGCACTGGTGGCAAGTCCCAGGCCTTGGCCACTATTTCCTCCCTCCCTCTTTACCTCTAGTATGACAGTTATGTGGAACCAGATTTTATGTAACAGCACCCGGCATATAAGAATAATTTATATTTTAGTATTTTATCATTAAAACTTTAGTAATTCCTACTCATTGCAGGACATGAATAAGGATTGTTTAATATCATCTATTGTAATCTTGGGCTTTTTTTTAATGAAATATACGAATCAGGTGTATTAAAAAAGCATTTAAATTGATAAATCTCTTTAAATGTTTTTTCTTCTGTGATGGTCCATGAAAGTAAACATATGATGCATTAGTAAGCCAGGTTATAGCTTGACACCATAATTATTGCTTATAAATCAGTCCTTAATCTTTGTAGAATCTCTGAAGTCACAAGCATGAAAAAAGAGATGGATGGACCTTGCCTTCTTCACAAGTTGCTATTTCAGTTGTAGCTCAGAAGCATGTTGTTTTTAAGAAAACTTATCATCTTTTAAGCATTTCATCAGAGAGAGGTCATCGAACGGAAAGGTCTGCCTTAAGGCTTCAGAATAATCTTGAATAGCATATTCACATTGTACACGTTCTCACCATCTTAAAATGGAGTCATTTTGCTATGTGTCTCCATTAGTGCAAATTGTAGGAGTGTTGGAATAAAGTAAAGCAAAATAAAGTAATCTGTCTTGCTTTGTTCCCCAGGTTGGAGACTTACCTGATGCAGATATCAAGCCACCTGAAAATGTTCTTTTTGTCTGCAAACTTAATCCTGTGACAACCGATGAAGACCTTGAAATCATATTTTCCCGATTTGGTCCGATAAAAAAGTAAGTGTTGAACATTTGCAAAGACTACATTAGCAGACCTTTATAAAAAGTGCAAAATGTAGTCCTTGCTAGTGAAAAATGCACAAGGAACATTTTTTAGTCACAGTGGCCTAGCAATAGACTTTATATAGATATTAATTAGTGCCTTGTATTGATAGAAATACTTTTCAGACCTTTGGTGATTGCCTAAAAAACTGAAAGTTTTTTTTCCTAAGCGGGAATCTTACGAAGTTCTCTTTAGCAGACTTTAAAAAGATGAAAACAATAGTGATAGCGGAAGTTCAGCAGGTGAACTGTTTTCAATTTAAAGTCAATATGCTTATGTGTGTCTTAGGGTAAGGATTTTGAGTCTTTCACTCACAGTATTATGCACCGGGGACTGCACTGCACTGCACTGCTAAAGAAAGAGCTGTGAATTATCAAATAACGATTGCTTGAATCTTTAGTCTGAGAACCAACTGTTACAATGCCATTTATTAAGTATTAGAAAAATAATTACTGTAGACTCTTCCAGCACTTTTTCTTTCTGATTTATTGTAATATATGTATGTCTATTCTCTTTAGGTTTTTTAAGTGGCTTTTTCGTATCCTAAATCAATGATGTTAGAAAGTGCAGTTGTCTAATTCAGTGTGATGGCTAACCTGAATATACTTTTAAAGCTTATTGTATAGTATGTTGAAGCTGAACCCAGTGATCCTTATTGACCTCATTAACTCAATTAGAACTTGCCCCAACCCTGAAACTAATCCCTGGGTCTAAAGGTAGCAGTATAGGATATAGAAAGTGAAAAGCAGAGACTTCTGTTTGTAGTTCTACTAAACTCACACATTCTTATCATCCTTACTGTAACTTCTGATACCCTAGTGCAGTGATGGCGAACCTTTTAGAGACTGAGTGCCCAAACTGCAACCCAA
This sequence comes from Azemiops feae, assembly GCA_023970755.1. Lineage (NCBI taxonomy): Eukaryota > Metazoa > Chordata > Lepidosauria > Squamata > Viperidae > Azemiops > Azemiops feae. The sequence continues at coordinate 3,296,429 of JALGBA010004278.1, read as the reverse complement.
AACCCACGTATGCATCGTCGAGTGCCGGGTGGGTGTGGCCCATTGGGTGGGTGTGGCCCATTGGGTGCGCGTAGCTGCAGTGGTAATGGCAGATTGGGTGGGACTAAAAAGTTCAATCAATCCATTCCAATTTTGCAAGATCTTTTTTTTTTCCCGCGAGAAGTTGAAATTGACTGATTGAACCTTTTTTTTTTTTTTGCACACGGCGGCGGAGGCCTAAAGCGAAAAGGTTTTATAAAACCCAGCTGAAGGCCTAGGACTGGGGCGACGGCGTGTGTGCCCATAGAGAGGGCTCTGAGTGCCGCCTCTGGCACCTGTGCCATAGGTTCGCCACCACTGCCCTAGTGGCTTACGAGGACCTCCACAGAGTGAGTGCCGTGAAAGCTATGGGATGGTTTCCATGGCTTATTTAAAAAAAAAAAAAAAATCTTAACATTGCATGACATACAACTGCTATCTGTATGGTTTCCTGAACAAAATGTGTTGGTTTTTCAGTTGCGAAGTGATTCGAGATTGGAAAACCGGTGAATCTCTCTGCTATGCCTTCATTGAGTTTGAAAAGGTGTGTGGCCATATGTATATATACCGTTTAACTATATACAGTATATAAGAGTATAAACCAAACTGAATGCTTTATGTGCAGTTTTACTAAAGAGCAGTTGGCATTTGAAATATCTCAGTTCCAAGCATTAGGAGTAGAAATTCCTGCTTTTAGTCTGCATACCCTTTCCCTATCTTTGATGTACTTCCTAGATTTGATCATTTACATCTGGAAACCACTTTGTTCTTTTTAAAATTATTATTAACTACCCTTTCATGTCATCCTTTTTAAATGAAGTGCAATAGGGTGCAATAGGAAACATGGTTAAGTGGTGAGAACTAAGAACATGATGCTGCCAAACATCCCTTAGAAACTCTTAGTAATTAGCGGGGAAATATGGGGCTTTTCACACCTTCTGAAATATACATAATAAATGATTAAGAGGGAGGGTTCCCTCTTGTTGACCATTATGTACAAAAATAAAATGACCCCTGAAAATCAATACATTAATGTGTTTGGGATGTTTTGGGATCCCTTGGTTTATAGGCTGGTTTTATTTGCATTACCTGGCTACCCATGGTTAACCTAACCATTATTCACTCTGTTTATTTATTTATTTAGAAACTGCCCATTTCCCTCACAGAGGGGCTCTGAGCAGTGTACAGATAAAATGTTAAAAACATAAAAAAATGAATATAAAAATTTAAAATAGGGCAAGGATAATTAAAAATTTGATTTTAAAAGGCAGGAGGAAGGGCTTCAGTGCACTAACCAGCCCCACAACTGGATGCTCCCAGCTAGATATAGATATTTTCAGAAAGACTGAGGCCCCACCTCTCCTCTGTGGGGAGAATATGCCAGAGAGCACGGGCAACTTCTCATTAACAATTAATTAACCCGATGGACAAGTTCACATAACACGCTAATTTAAAATGTAGACTAGTTTGTGGCTCAGCCTGTCATGTGAACATAGCCACAGACTGGTACCCTGAAGAAGCAATTGTGATTCCATCTTTATAAGAATTGTAAAGTACTGAAACTACTAGTGTGTTAACGCTGGAGTTCTATATTAAAGTCAGATTCTACTTAACAATATGGCATTGGAATTGTGCATTCTAAGCTGACCCTGCAAGGTAGGCAGATATTAATGCTGTCAGAATTTTTTATGGCAATAACTACTTTTTCCACTTCTGTGACGGCATCAAAGAGTGGTTATAAATTTTCTAACTTTAATTACACTTCTTTTGAAACATATATCAGGAAGAAGATTGTGAGAAAGCTTACTTTAAGATGGACAATGTCTTAATAGACGACAGGCGAATACATGTTGATTTTAGCCAATCTGTTGCAAAGGTGAAATGGAAAGGAAAAGGTAACAAGATATATAAATTATTTCTATTAATTCCTCCCATTGTAAGTTCCTTATATTATAGACAATATCAAATCTGTTTTGGGAGGGACACAGAAAGTATTTGTCAATAGATTTGTTGACCATGAAATATCTTCATATATGATCCCTTCTCAATTAACCATTTATAAAGGTGTATATTCTACTTTTCAATCTTGTAGTTATAGAAAGATGCTAAGTAGAAAATGCTAAGTTTGCTTAATAAATAAATGCATGTGGGAATGGTGAGGTTTTGACTATGGAGTTGGCTTTATCAGTATTAAGAGCATTAATGCTGTAGCTAATAGACTGAAATGGAGTAGCTCAAACTATTTGAACCTGATCAAACGGTGTATGTGCCCATTGTTAGAATTGGCATCATTTTTTGCTGAAAAGCATTGCTTGGGAAGGCTTTCCTTTGTGAACCAGACTATTTCTACTCTGCTTATCAAAAAAAGTTAGCACAAAGCAGCACAAATTATTTGTTTAGATTTCTGCATGGGATCTCGTGACAGGTGCATCTCGGAGGCCTTAACTATTTCTGAAATATTTCTGTTTGGAGCCCATTTCATTAGGATCTCCCTAAAAAGGTTTATTTTGCACAGCAATAATTAACAGCGATTTCCGTATAACCTTGTATTCAAAATTAATGTCAGCTTATTTCTCTTTATATAAACAGGTGGGAAATACACCAAGGATGATTTCAAAGAATATGAAAAAGATCACAGCAAAACGTCTAGATTAAGTCTGAAAGAGAAAGCAAAACCCAAGCAAGAGTATCCTGAACAATTAAATTATTGCATGATGTATCATAGTTGTTTTAAAAGTAGTGTCGTGTTAGTCTATTGTGAGTTGATAGAAGAATTTCTTGACTTCCCAGTCCAGAGTTGAGAGGGTGTGGCTGGTCCAAAATTACTCAACTGTCTTCCATGCCTAAGGAAGGACTAGAACTCAAGTCTTCTCCTCCCTCTTGGTCCAGCACCTTAAGCACTACACCCTTCTGGTCTTCAGATAAGTAGAAAGATAAGTAGAACAATAACATATATAACATTCAATATGTGTATGAAACTATTCAGAACAGATAGAATATGGAATGTTATGCATATTATTCTACTTTATACACCAATATTAAAGTATTTGTAGAGATTGCTAAATACCTCTAGATCTAATGTTGAATATTATATTAATGGATAGATTTGCATTCCCACATCTAATTTCAAAACTTATTTTCTTGGGGCTATTTATGTAAACTCTCTTGTTATATAACTTTCATACGTGTAATATTTAGTGAAGAGCCAAGTTGGATTTAGGAAATCGAGAGTTCACTGGCAAGTACTTCTTCTTTTCAGTGTTTCTGAGAAATCTCAATTAAAGGCCTGTTTAGGCTTGATGATAATTTTATTATGTAGGAAATGAGCAGTGTCTAATTGGGGCCAGAATCAAAGTGTTTTAACAGTTGTAAAAAAAATGTTTCCATATGGTGAATGTATTTGTAGATCCTCCTAGTTAAATTTCACTTTCTTGTGAATTTGGGAGATCGTGTATTAAGTGTCGCTTCTCAGTTCCCTCTTTCAAAGACCTAATGTTGCTTATATAGACAGGTTTGCTTTGCATTCTGGCTGAGTCATACAGGAAAATTGACTAGTGAAGCTGTGAAGTGGAGGGCTGCCATCCGTTTACCATGCAGACATCTTTCAGCAACTACCTAATTATGTCTCAGAACAGTTACAAAATAGAAAATCTGGGATTCTGATGGCCACACGTAAGAACTGAATGATTAAAAAAAAAATTCCATTCAGAATGGTGTGTTTCAAAGATTGGCAAAATCATTGCAAAGAAATACGGAAAGGGATGACTTGCTAGTCGATTCGTTTACATCTGAGGGGTGCTGCCAAATTATTTCCTTGCACTTCACTGGTCAACTGGCTCAAATACAGTGTCTGCATTTATGGATTCTCTCTCCCTCCTGGCTCCCGTTGCCTTCTGGCAACACTATTGGTCACGCTTTCCTTAACAGACATCCGTAGCTCCAAATACGATCTTGTGCTGGAGAATGAAGAGGAGGAAGCCAGAACCAGCCACAGGCACTCTGATAAAAAGAGGAAGCATTACCATTCAGACAACACTGATGAGGAGGAGGAGGAGGAGAAGAGGAGCAAAAAAACCAAAGTATTAAATGTTTGTCCTTTTATTGGAATGATATTTTTAATTGGTTCGTTCCTGTGAAAAGAAAGCAGGGCCTAGTGTTTCCCCCGCCTTTAAGGATGTCCATTCCTTTATAATCCTACTCCAGTGTTACCCTATTTGCTGCCTTAACATTGATGAAACGTTTACTCTCTACATTCCCATTTTCCAATACAGAGCTTGCTCATTGTTAACTACTTCTTTTGGCTTCTGCACTCTACTGGAAATCCCCTTAGCTCTGCAGAACATTTTAGAAAAACTAAATTAAATATGACCTCACTAAAAGACAGGAAATTCAACTTTGCCAATAGGTAGGGGGGGGGAAATCTGCTCTTGAGCTAAGAATCTGACACAAGTGACCTTTTGAAAAAGTAGTTGTGATCTGTTAGCTTCTGTGTGTGTGGTTTTTTTTTTTATGATGTAGGAAAATGTTCTTGGTTACTATCAAAAATTAATCTCATCCCCTCTCCCCCCCCCCCCCCAACCTTATGACAGCTAGGAAAAGATTAGAGATTCTTAGTGTTGCTTAGCTGCTCTGTAGTGTTGCAAACAGAAATTCAGGGCAATAGTTTGCAGTGCAGTGATGGCACAGCTGTTAAATGAAGACTGCAATGTAAAAAAACTTTTACTAAGCTAATTAACTTATTTATATGAATGAAAGGAGAAAGAAGGGAAGAGCCATCTCCCATGTCCTTTATTTTCCATATTCTTACAATTAAGCCACTGACTACTATGGCCTCACTTTTTGCATTGCTGTCTTCTCTTTGGAGGAGGTTTCTGCGTTGTTTTCACCAGATTCACTGCTAAATCTTAAAAGTTATTTCCGTGCTGTGATACTCCTTGTATGCTTAATATGCCCAATTTCTTTCTCTGTCCTGCCATTTCATGCACTGTTCCTGATACTAGTTTAAATTAGTTATCTTGCTATATTCTTACTTATTCATTTGCAAATAAGAAGAAACCTTTGGCTTTATCTCCAATATAATTTCTTCTTTTGGCTATTAAATATTCCCTGAGCATTCCAAGTAATTCATCAAATTTCAGGCTTTTCAGAACTATTGGATTTTTCTGCTTATGATCCACTCTCTCTTTACCCTTGAGTGTACCCCTTTTCATTCAGTCCTGGGTTTCTAGTTGTCTGATTGTGCATTTCTGCTTGGATGTCTTTTTTACCTGAAATTTTATTTCCTTCTGATGGCAAATAGTGTTCTCCTGATAAGTTGTAAAATGCAAGGTCCTTGAAACCAGAACCTGTTGACTTAATATTGTTCTAAAGTGCTGTCTAAAAACATCAATAAACTGGAATACCTTTCATAGTGAAAGAAAAGGCTATTTAAAAAAAAAAGTCTTTTGCTGGTAAATAGGCATGAGTAAATGAGTCACCTTTAGTACACTGAAACGATGGGTTCCAACCTTCTTGAGGCGCTATAATTTAAGAGAAAATTGGCATAAATATTTTACAGATAGTATATAACTCTGTTAAAGAGGAGCAGCGCAGTGGCCTAGAGGTAAAGACACTCGCTTCACACTCGGGAGGTTGAGAGTTCAACCCTAGGCAGCGACAGATATTTCTGTCAAGGCGCAAAGAGTAAATATCTGCTATGAACTCCGCGTAGGCATCAGGAAGGGCATCCGGCCAGTAAATGCTGAGCTCCATTCAGTCGCCCCGACTCCACCCCGATAAAAGAGATTACAGGATCGTAAAAAGAAAAAAAAAACTCTGTTAATAATCACAAAAATGCTGGAATATTTTATTGTATGTGGTTGTTATGAAAAAAAATCCAGAAATACTAGAAAGAAATATTATTCCAAAAATCTCAGAAACAAAGTTTGAATTGAAACCTCAGGGTTTTGTTTTGTTTTGTTTTGTTTTGCTAGGAATTATCCCAGAACACATTTTTTAAAATTATTTTTTTTTAAATGTGCGCTGTTGACCAGGACAACAAATCTGATTCAACACTGGAAAACAAAAGAGACACTTTGCTAATGATAACAGATTGGGAAAAACATTTGAAGAAATTCACAGCAAAAAAAACATGGGACCATATTCCTGCAGGTCATCAGAGCTACTGCACATGGGACTGTAAAGTTAAATCAGCAAGAGAAAAGCTTAGCTGAAAAAATCAAATCAGATACCATTCCCAAGTAGTGTTTTAACGCAGATCGTTAAACCATGTGATTCACAAACAGCATTGGTTGAACTGTTTTATAAACAGCGTTTGCAACTTTTTGTTTCACTGTGTGTTTGTCTGTAGGTTTGGGGGGATTTATTTTCAGATGTAGTATGTCTTGTTTTAACAGTTTTGTGTAGGATGTTTCCCACTTAATAGTATGGTCAATAGTTTTAATAATTTGTGAAATATGGGAACATAGAAATATACACACTGCAACCTTTGTCTTCATGTTCTTCTAACAGAATCTAGTTTGTAAACAAAAGCGAAATATCTGATATTGGCCAGGAAAAATGAAGTGTAATAAAAGTCTATAACAGCTTAAATTGCCTTAACTCAGTGATGGCGAACGTTTTAGAGACCGAGTGCCCAAAACTGGCTCCGCCCCTGCTCCACCCCTGCCTCGCCCCCATCCCGCCCCCACCCCGCCTGCCCGCAGGGCCACTCACCGCCTCCAGGGCCCGCCGCAGATCGCCCAGCAGCGCAATGGCAACCACGGCCTCTGCCCGCGCCCCGCAGCATCAATTGTGTGCGATGGGGCGTGAGGGCAGAGTCTTGTCTATGCTGCCTGGCTGCCATGTCCTTGGCTGCACTGCTCCACGTGGGCCATGCTCGGGGGTGACTCTCCTCCAGGGGGGCTGCTGGTGACGGGGTCACGGGGGGAGGCAAGGCTGGGGCAACGGCACGTGTGCCCACAGAGAGGGCTCCGAGTGCCGCCTCTGGCACCCGTGCCATAGGTTCGCCACCACTGCCTTAACTGGTTCCTTCAAAGTTTCATAGGTAAATCCCATTCATACAGGAAGATGTTCCTTTCCTTCCTTCTTTTTCCTCTGCCTTGATCTTCTCCAGGGAAGATGGGTTGGGAGGGAATATATAACAGAACCAAAAAAAAAAAAAGGAACCACAGAGCTATTGTTTGTTTCCAGAGTATATAGCATTGTTTTACGACATGTCAAGGTTCAAATTTGATTATTATTTTTAAGTAATTACAGGTTTACTGATCTCAGTCGCAACTGAACATGTGTGCAGGGGAAAGCAACTTTCTCTCCAGATATTTTGGATTACAGCTTTTGCAACTCATATCAGCATGTGGCGAGTGGTCAGGAATTACAGAAGTTATATAGATGATGATGATGATGATGATATAATAATAATAATAATAATAATAATAATAATAATAATAATAATAATAATAATAATGTTGGAAGGGACTTTGGAGGTCATCTAGTCCAACTCCCTGCTCAGGCAGGAAACCCTACCATTTCAGACAAATGGCTATCCAGTTTCCTCTTAAAACTTCCAGTGTTGGAGCATTCACAGCTTCTGGAGGCAGGTTGTTCCACTGATTAATTGTTCTAACTGTCAGAAAATTTCTCCTTAGTTCTAGGTGGCTTCTCTCCTTGATTAGTTTCCATCCGTTGCTTCTTGTCCTGCCTTCAGGCGCTTTGGAGAATAGCTTGACTCCCTCTTCTTTGTGGCAGCCCCTGAGATATTGGAACACTGCTAATAATAAATGCAGTTCCCCTTTACCTTCACCCCCTGCTGTACCCAGAAGGCCGGTCATAGTTAATTTTCTTTGGAGGTACTCAAAAAGGTCTGCAATTGGCTCCAATATTGACAATCACTGCCCTAATTTGATAAAATTATCTGTTTTAAGTCAGCGACCATAAATTAGGGAGATTGACTAATGCTGTATTTTAAATCATGAAGCACAACAATTTCTAGTTTTTTGTTTTTATATTTCCTTTTTTTTTTTTAACAAAATAAATTGATATTATCCCAAATTATGTAAACTGAAACATAGTAGGAAATAAAATAGGCAGCTTAAAATGTTATATTAAAATAATTTGGAAAAAAATTGTTTTACACTTCAAATCGTAAATTTTAAAAAAAAAAACCCACATATTTTTATACATATGTAGGATAGATTATTTTGTTCTTCCCAGAGGTTTCCTTTAAAGGTCTAGCAATGCATAATTTACTTAGAATTGATTGGTACATTGCTATTCATTCTGTAAGGCTAAGCATGAAAATGAGCAGGCAGAATTTGAAAACTGCTAGTGCTCTACCTGCTCCTCTTCTCTGCTCTTCCGTTTCATCAATGCAAATAACTGCAGATTTTCATCCTTCTTCTCTCAGGAGCCTAGCCGAAGGCACAAGGAAGAATGCAATAGGGAGAGAAGAAAAAGCGACAAGCGAGAGAGATGCCGGAGCCATTCTCGGGAGAGAGAAAGCCACCACAAAAAGTCCAAAGAGAAGCATTCCGAGGAAGCCTGGGAAAGAGACCATTATGAAGAGAAAAAGTCAGAGAGGAATCCCAAAAAGTCCAAGAATAAGGAAAAGTCCAAATATAAATAAGGACATTCTTGGCATTTATCTGCCTTAGAAATTTGCCCATGCCTTCCCTTCCAGAAGGTCTTCAAGCTCCCTCTGATTCTGCCTCATGGAGTTCTGTGGGAGGATATCTTCCTTGGGTGGATTCTACTGTTATGTTTGTTGCCTTTGAAAACTGCAGGTTGTAGAGAAATTAGAGAAATTCATGCTACAGTTACAGTAACAAGGAATCTGCAGCGTTTGGGTTATTACGAATAGCAGTCTGCTGCTGTTACTGCCAGAAAGGAATTCTTAATCAGTTTTAACCCTGAAACGAATGTGGAGGACTTTATTCAAGACTGGATCAATTTACTTCCCTTTTTCTCATAGGAAACTCTTAATGAGTGAAGCGTGTACAGTTACATGAATGAGGGAGATCTTGTTTTTGTTGCCAGTGGAGGCTTCCCTGTTGTATTTATACAAATAGATAATATTGAAGTTTTATATATAAAAAGTACAGAAATATATACTGTTACGATACATAGTCCATCATTCGTACTAGCCCATGCAGTTGGTACTGTTAAGAGTTCATCTCGTTGAAGTGGCTCTAAATACCTATCGTTTCAGAGAGAAAATGGAGAAGCCTCACTTTGCACTATAGCAGTAATATTGATACATCTAGATTGCCACAAGAGAACGACTGTGTCACATTTTGTGTTAGCTGCAATATCTCCACGCAAATCTTTAGCTTCACTGCCATCTAATATAGCAACATTAATCTATTTCAGCAAATATATCAGTAAATCTATGTCAGTTAGGAAGCTGTAGCAAATCCTGTGGGTTTTGTACTTGGATACAGTTTTTTAAAATTTAGCTTTGTTCGGTAATGTAAAATTATACATTCTTAATAAAAAAAAGCTTATCAGCCCCCGTATACGTATCTGGTAGGGTGTTTTTTTTCCTTTTAACTAGATTCATTTTATGAAAGCAAATGAGTCTGGTTGGTCATGGCTGGCTGAGGAATTCTGGGACTTGAAGTCCACAAGTCATAAAAGGGCCAAGTTTGAAGACCCCTGGTATAAGCAGACAGTATCAACAAACATGCTGGTTGAACTATAGCTACAGCTATAATCTGTAACAGAGTATTTTTTCTGTCTTTAAGGTTTTTTTTTAATTAGACCCTCTCATCAGCTATTATGTGTTTTTAAAAAAGCAAGTGATTTGTAAATGAGTCTTAGATTGTCTCCCTTAAAACATTCGTCCCAAATGCATGACATTTTCTATGGACTATTTGTTCATTAAACTGCAGTGAAAGAATTCAATTGTGTTAACATCACAATGATTCTAAATCAGAGTGGGCAAATCAGAGGTACATGTAGCCCCTGGATCCTAGCAAATTGTAATTTTTTTTTAGTCTGAAAAAGGGAAAGCATACTTTGTATAGTGAGAAATCACTAATTTCATTTAAGTTATAAAGCTAATATATTTTGACCTATTACTAATTGCTGCTCTACCCTGCTACTCAAGAACCTGCTCAACCCTTGGTCTGTTTTAAATCCCACCAAAACCCTCCCCTAGTTATCCATGATCTGACTGAAGCTGGATTGCTTTAAGATTTCTCATGTTAACCAGGTTTGCAGGGTAGAAATTTTTCTTTGGGAAGCTAAAAGACAGAAAATAAATATTATAAATTTGCAGGTTTTCTTAGAATAATGTACATTTTCGAACAGTGTCAGAACCCTTTATGACAGGCCTGACCTATCGGATCACTTCAGCAACTGAAAGCTTTCATCTTCCACCTTCTTTGCTAAACAGTTTAAGAGCCTTGTGCTAAAATACGAGCAGTAAAAAGCACCCAACCTATTTCCTTATGTGTTTCCCATGGCAATTCCGCCCAGCCTTATGTGTTGTGAGGGGAAACAAAGGAAAGTGGAATAAATCTCTGCATCACGATGGAGCAAAAAGCAAGGGAGAGAACAAAACGCATTTGTTGATTAATATGTCAGTGCTCGCAGATATTCTAATGAAGCTGAAAAAACCCTGCCGTTTATGATTTCTATTTCTCACGTGGGCAATGACCTTGGTGTTGTAATCCGGCTATCCCTCCCTGTTTTGCTAAATTGAAGTATGTGTATTGTAGTAAGTAAATGAGTTGCCCATTAAGGAAGTAGAAATGTTTTCATGAAATGAGTTATAATCTGCACATTGCACTTTGTCAAAATCAATATCAGTATGCCTTAAAAAAAAAATAGCTGAACTTCCTTGAGAATTGCAAACACAGTGTAGCCTTCTGCATCTCCTTGGGGTACGGCGAAGGCACAGCCAGCCTAGCCATTCCAGTCTCTTTTAAGCAAAGGCACTACGCTTTCTGTGAGTACGGACCATTTTCTTTTAACCTAGTTCTGCAAAAGCATTCGGTGGGGGAGAAGAAAGCAGGACCAAATTGGAACCAAGCAGCATCTTTAAGTCTCTGCTTAATATAGAGTCGTATGCTTGTATCCTGCCCTGAGAAGGCCTCCGAATGCAAGCAAGGAATTGGCATGGATTCCATCTACTTGGAGAATAGGGAGAGAGCTTTTCTCCCAGGGCAGAGTTATCTCTGCCGCTTTGAAGGAAATTAAATGGGTGGGCACAGAATGGAAGACCATTGTGTTCCTGACTTCTCAACCATTTTAGCTCATGGCTGAGCAAAAATAACCTGAAACGTTTTGGTCAGAAACAGAACCTGGGGAAAAATTAGAGTAATTTTAGAAGTCAAGATTGGTTCTCATTGCCCTTCCTCTTCCCTCCACGGCTCCCTGTAAAACTTATTCCACCACCCTCTCCCAATCTTCCTAGCCCTTCCCTTCTCTCCCTTCATCCACCACTGATGTATTAGCCTAACAAAGATCTCAACAGGAATAAGTTCCTAACATGGCATATCCTACCGGCCAGCCCACCTGTGATATTCCCAGCACTTGTCCTTCCTTCTCTTCCTGTTAGTGCCACCATTAATGTCTCCCTTTTCCCCTTCTCTGAATCACTTCTGCCTAGAACAATCATATTTTGGGTTCATATTGGACCAAAACGTCAGGAACACAAGGAGTACCCAGAGCTGGCTTTTGGTGCCCAGATTGTTTAGTATATCTTTAGAATCAAATAATCCAAGAGGGAGGTCAGTAGACCTGGGAAACATTAAGTTTGCAGGCAAAGTATTTTAAGCATAGAAATTGTTGGCGTAGGAAATACCCACCTCCCTGCTTTCAGAGTGTAAGACTATAATGGCACAAGATTGAGAGATTCCAGGGGAATAAAATGAAGCAGCCGAGACCGAAGGTTGCAGGTGGAGAAACAGCCGCTCAATCTGACCAACTATGGAGAAGTGGTGATTGGAACATGTTCAGTGTAGAAGAAGACACACAGAGAGAGAGTTAATAGGAGGTAGAGATGGGGTGGGGTGGGAGTTGCAAATTTTTATAAAATGCTTCTCAAACGAGGCAGGCAGACAGATATGTTTGACTAAATAAACAGCAAAGGTTTGTAATGGACTGGCCACTCTATCATATCACTTACCTGCAGTTAAGTTCTGTTTAGACACATGTATTGATCATAGAGCCATTTTGGTACAGTGGTGAAGGCACCAGGCTAGAAACTGGGAGACTGAGAGTTCTAGTCCCACTTAGGCACAAAGCCAGCCGGGTGACCTTGGGCCAGTCACATTCTCTCAGCTCTAGAAAGGAGGTAAAAGTAATTTACTTCTGAAAACTTTTGCCAAAAAAACATGCAGGAAGTAGTCCAGGAAGCTGCCAGGAATCAAAACTAACTCAAAGGCATTAATTGACCACTTTTTCAAGTGTGCTGCAGCATGTGATAGATCATACATTCAGAAATAAAATTATCAAGTACAAATTCATTCCTTGGCATATTAGAGGCAAGGGTTGATCCCTCCAAAATTGCAAAGCAAGATGTCTAGTTAGCAGCCCATAGAGTTACATGGAATTCTAAAAACTTACAGAATAAGATGTCCTTATTATGGTACACCTGAACCTAGTTACACATAGATCAATCTCATTCATCAGGTTTTTTTCTTCAGTTGTGAAAATGAACATTGCCCACTCCAAATTTTGCCCTATAATGTAACCCTCCAGGACACGATATATTAAAATAATTCCTAGCACAATGTTTTGTATATTTTAGTACTAGTGGCAACAAATTATACCAATACCTGAGTGCCATAACCTATTTACATATATTTATACTGTAACACTACAGCTGCATACCAAGCAAACAAACAGTAAATGATACCCTAATCAAGGAACTACCAGGGAGAAAATAACATCCCCTTCAACACTGACGGCAAGTTATTATATATAAAGAGAGAGCAACCACCACCCCTTCTAGCACTGAAGAGGTTACCTGCTCTGGTAATGAAATGTCTCCAAGCATACAACCAAGGTCCCAGAACACCAAGGGCTCCACAAAAAATGCTATGAATATGTAAAAAAAAAAAAGTATGTTAATTGAAGTAACTATTGGAAAAAAAATATCATTTTGGTTTGCTTATGGAATGGTTGTATGAATTTGTTTAATGATTGCGAGGCCTGCATTAATGTCTGACCATTGAAAAAAAATGTTTTCCCTTTACAAAGAGAAAAGTAACACAAGTGAATAAAAAAATATGGAGGGGGAATGTTTGTTAAATGTGTCCGGGATTTAGCCGAATTCAAAGGGTATGCAACATGATAATGAGCTAAATTTAGAAGTGCAGTACAGTTCTGCCTTGAAAAGAGGATGTGCAGAATGACAACTCTAAATTTCCCTCCACTCAGTCACGGGGACCGCTAGAAGCTAAAGCTCATTTCTCTTTGCATAATGTTTCTTAAACATGCAATCAAAGCAATATCTCCCACCTACCTCATAATCAGGTCTCAAATTAACAATGACACTTTTTTTTTTCAGCAACGCTGGAGAATGTTTATTGCTAACCATTTGTTATTTACTTCACCAGCAAAAGAGATGGTATCTGTCCTCTGCTAACCACAGTCCAACTCCCTGGTGAAGTTGTTTTTCATTTGTTTTAATCAGAGATAAGGCTGAAGTCAAGCATCTGCGTGCGTATGTACATGTACAGGATTTTGCCTACGTCACTCTTGCACACCTATCTTAGGCACATACCTGATGTTCTGATGGATTTTGGTTTCCCAGAGGTTATATTTAATAAGAGAGAATTACTGATGCTCAGAACATCTCAAGACAGGCAGTACACATCTGGTAAGTCAAAAGAGCTAACACAATCTGAGACAGGTAAAGCAAAGACTCTATTTTATCCTCTTGAGCTTTTTTTAACTCGAGAGAAATCTAAATAGAAATGTTTTGTTTTATCCAATATTTAGAAAGCATTATATTGATGTGTGATAAATTGTCCCTTGAGGAGACTGAATCCTAAGCAGCAAAAACTCTGCACAATTTGAGGGTCTCCAAATGATTTAAGATTATTTCTTCCAGGTTCATCAGGCAAGTTACAAATTCTGACAGTGAGCACCAGTTTGAAAAACGGAGATTCATATGAACAGATATCTTCCCAAGAGCTTTTTGTCTCTGAACATCTGTCAATATTATATGTATAAAAACCTAGATATTGGGAAATGTTGGGGCTTGCTTAACAATGCACTTTCAAGGATAGAAAACAAACTTTTATTATGTTTATTAAAGTTATATAGATATTTCTTTGGAATATATAATAATAATTAATTTTGTTTTCTCTCTCTCTCTTTAAAGGACATATTGTCAGTTGCTCTACTGGATGATCATTACTGACTAAAAGCAGCACAAATATTCCCTGCACCCAGCTATACCATCTGATTCTCCAATTTAGAAAGTCCTATTCCTGTAGGATTTCCTATCTTGGTGCAAACATGGAAGCCCAACAGAACAAGCTCGAATTCTTCCATAAGCTGGGCTATAGCAAGAAGGAGGTGTGCAAAGTGCTGGAGAAATTAGGTCAAGAGGCTTCGGAGAATGATTTGCTGCAAGAATTGATTCTCACGGGGAGGAGACCTGTGGAGAGTGAGAATGGGACACAAAGTTTTCAGCCCAATCTTGTTGCCCATGGAATATCTGGACCCCTCCCATTTCCCCAGAGCTCTACTGAGGAACCAAATGAGGCATCTGGTCATTTGAGACCTATTGTAATCGATGGGAGCAACGTTGCAATGAGGCAAGCACCTTTCTATTTTGTTGTCTCAGGGGCTTCTATTTGCTCTGCAGACCTAGAATGTTACAGGTCAAGATGGAATATTTAAAATATGCTGAATGCAACTGTGGGTTCTTGGGGTGAGACCACTCCTCTTTTCAGGAAGGTATAGTATTAATGGTGTGATTGTGTTGTATTTGAACTTTTATGACGTAAAGTTCTTCTCTAACGTATTTGAGCTGTGACAGCATGAAGATGTGCTACATTCAAATAGGGGGCCCCAGGAAGGACATTTCATATGTGAACTGATCTTATCTAAATTGTAGCTGAGGAGACTAAATAACCATACATTCAAAAAAGCTCTCTTTTCAAAATCCACTTGTGCACGTTTCCTAAACTGACAGGCATCCTATCTCGGGGAGATCTGCACCCAAGGCCAGTTAAAGTTCTGCTGCCCATTTTATTACAAAATCCAAGAGAAGATAAAAGTCCTTTTTATGACAACAGATTTCACTGTTTTTTGTAGAGCTCCTGATGACAAAAACCAGTGTGGTGAGTGGCACAGAAAAGAGTCTGCAGAGTCTGTGAACTTACATTTAAACATATTGGGGGGGTGGGGTGGAGAAAGAACAAAAAATAATAAATGATGCATGCATCTACTCCACCGAGCACAAATCTGCCTTTTCACAATCAGGTGCCCTCCAGTTATACTGAACTGCAAGTTTTGGCACTATCAATTTTTGTTAAGTTTTCTTACCATGGTATGTTGAAGGAAGGGTTTCACAAAGCTGGACTCTTCTAAGGTAAAACTTCAATCTATCTACTACATTAGTTCCTGGATTATGTAGGCAGCATGCCCGGCTCCTTTCTCAGATTTGCATGACAGTTTTCTGTGTCCTTGATGTACCCTTGAACAGTGTTTCTCAAACTTGGCAACTTTAAGATGCGTGGAACTTCAACTCTCAGAATTTCCCAGCCAGCTATGCTGGAGTTGAAATCTACACAACGTAAAGCTACCAACACTGCTAGCTTAAGTTTTTTGTTTATAACATTATTGGCTTTTAATTTTTCTGTTTGCTTTTATGATGTGTTTTAAAATGTGTGTACATTGCCTTGAGTTGTTTTGCAATTATGCAGCTTTTATGAATTGAAATATTCGCCGTAATAACAAACTGGCACCTGCTGGACTATGAGTCTCATAATTCCCCACCAGCAAGATCCCATTTGCTGAGAATAATGAGAGTGGTAGTCCAACACATCTAATGGTCTCAGAATGAGTAATGCTGTTCACCTAATCAAGAAATTGTTAAAAGTTGGGAGTAAATGACGTCTTTAACCAGCATAGGTAACCATACAAATGAGTTGCTTTCCCTTCAGAGAGGAGCCCCCAGTATCTCAGGAAAATGCAGTAACGTGTGTGTGAGAGTCAACAAGGATTTTACAATTTGTCTTAAACAATCCAGAACATGCAACCCCGGAGGGGATATCAG
Source organism: Azemiops feae (assembly GCA_023970755.1). Taxonomy (NCBI): domain Eukaryota; kingdom Metazoa; phylum Chordata; class Lepidosauria; order Squamata; family Viperidae; genus Azemiops; species Azemiops feae. The sequence continues at coordinate 3,280,171 of JALGBA010004278.1, read as the reverse complement.
GGACTCCAATATCAAGCAAAATGTATCTTAACAGGACAATTACAACAATGCTAATGTAAATAAGCTCTTATGTTTAACAATCAAAAAGCTCTGTGAATTTGCTTAGTGAATAAATGTGTAAAAACTCTGTTGGTAAAACTAAAGGAAATGAAAACCACTTTGTTCGATACCAGCCTTCTTTAGCCGGTTATGGTTAGCTTACTACTAAAATAATGGCTACTGCTCTATCTTGGAAAATTGTCTTAAGATAACGAGTTTGTCTCCCTAAGTAAATAGCAGACTTCTAGTTACTTTGCATACCAAAATATACCATAAAGTCTCAGTAGAATTAAATTCAAGTAGGGTACCAACACCTTCTGATAACCTAACAATGGATTTCATCCATCGCAAGTCTATGTGCATCTCCCCTTGGTCCATGCCATAGGAACTGGAATTGCCGCTAGCCTGAAGAAAAGAACTTTTTTTTAGATTAGAGAGATGTACATGCAAATATGTAAACAACAGGAAATTGCTGCACAATTGGGGAAAGAAATATGTATAACATATGATACTCAGCTACTGTAGGTGGCAGCACCTAAACAGGATTCGATTTAGTTTCTATTTGGACACCCTAGCTAGCCCTAAAAACACCTCAGAAGCCAGCAATGGCAAATGACTTTCATATTTTTGCCACGAAAAATACACTAAAATGTCCTTGAAGCTATTAGAAGTCAAACTTGACTTGAAGTGAATTTTACCCTATAAGATATAATAGAAGCAGTAACTGATATTCAGAATATGCAAAATAGAATAATCATTAGCTTACTAGAGTTTTTGAACAGATACTTTTACAATATAGAAGAAATTAAGTAGATTTACTATGTAATTGTGGGATATTGCTAAAATTATTGCCTATTTGGTTAGGTTCCATGAAGACAAGAAAAAAAAAATCCTGCCTCTTCTTTTCTGTCACAAGTTCATGATCTGTGTTTCACTCAAAATTGTTGTTTATTTTATATGAAACCACCTGGAGTCCAGGGAGTAGATGGCATACAAACTGCTTCCGTGAAAAACCTGTTCCTAAATTGAGAATTCTAAAAAAGGATGGAATAAATGAATACATAAGAAGAGAGACTATTAATTGTGGGCAATTAATTTAAGTGTAATTTTAAATCTATAATGGCAGTCATTTTTACAATTAACTTCTGGATCCACTGTTCAAAAATAACCTTCATTTTGTCCTTTGTTAAGGTATTTTGTTCCATTTTGGGTTAATTCAAATTTAAGTGCTCTTCTCCATTTATCTACTTGTGTTATTTATTTCTGTAATCTTTACTTCTTTCTGGTTCCCTCTACAGCAGGGGTGTCAAACTGCCGGCCCGTGGGCCGGACGCGTCATCCGGAAGCCGCACCCACCCCATTGCTGGCAATGGCAAAACTGGGCCGATACGTTGTGTGATGTCACGTGACATCGCGAGTTTGACACCCCTGCTCTACAGTGTCCAACATGCAAATTCCCATCATATCATGTTTTCTTAAAAAAAAGGAATAAATGAATATAGGAAAAATCCCATTATATATGCAATTAATTTAAATATAATTTTAAGTCAATAATGTAAGATTCTGCTATTTATAAGATTCTAGGTATTGCCATAGCATAGCATTCAAAACCCAGATGTGGACTGCATTTTAATAATAATAACAATAAAGTTGGAAGGGACCTTGGAGGTCATCGAGTCCTGCTCAGGCAGGAAACCCTACACCATTTCGGACAAATGGCTGTCCAGTCTCTTCTTAAAAACTTCCAGTGTTGGAGCATTCACCGCTTCTGGAGGCAGGTTGTTCCATTGGTTAATTGTTTTAACTGTCAGGAAGTTTCTCCTTAGTTCTAGGTTGCTTCTCTCCTTGATTAGTTTCCATCCGTTGCTTCTTGTCCTGCCTTCAGGCACTTTGGAGAATTTCAGGCGCTTTGGAGAATTTTGAAATGGTAATGTATCTGATAGAGTCTAGATAAATAGGTAGAAACTCTACTTCATGCAGAATACATAAGTACCTTAAGTATATTCCCTGTTATATTTCAAATAAACATCTTCAGGCTGAAATAAATTTTACTGCCAACAATTTGATTTCAGGCAAAATTCAAACCACCCAGGTGTCACCTTTTTAATAAGGTGATACTTGGGTGATTAAAACACCCCACTTTTTTTTTTATAGAAGTCTGCCAGGCATCCAAGAACTTTACTGGGATTTTTCAAATCTGATCCAATCCTGAATATTAGACATCTTATTATAATTGCATTGCTAGATCCATTTGTTTCCTGTCTTTCTCTTGGCCCTGCATCCAGATAGATTTCTAGGTCAGTAGAATGCAAAATAATATCTAATTTGAATCCTTCTTCCCAAAAGCTTCATAGCAAAAAAGGTGTGGGAGATAGACAAAGATAACAGTCTTCTCCCTTTACTTTGCTTTTAAAATATAGATCTACAAAATGCCATTGTTGTTATGGGTAGGAGCAATCAGATATGTTAGTACATCAGACATATTTTGCCTTTCCTGGAACTGATCGTCCCTCCATCAAAATCAATATTGAAATTACACAACAGTTAGAAAAAGAAATGCTTTTAGACACATTTTGAGCTAGGAAATGGTTTTCAGTACAAAATGAAATACTATAAATCCATTTTTTAACAGAAAAAAAGCCATTCCCACTAGCCAGAAATTTTTAGCTCCCAGGCACAAGAACTCCTTTAAATCCAGCATATGATATATGGCAGAAGCCATTAAAATGTACTGAACTTGCTAACATTCAAAAACAATCACTTTTCATTTTTTCCAGTCATGGAAACAAAGAAGTGTTTTCATGCTTAGGAATTCAGCTGGTGGTAGACTGGTTCAAACAAAGAGGTCACCAGTACATCAAAGTTTTCGTTCCATCTTGGAGAAAGGAACAGTCTCGATTTGATACCCCTGTTACAGGTATGAACAAATCCAACAGATTTTCAGTATGAAGTATTAGTTCCCAGTTATACAGTAAATGATTCATATTGCAATCAACGAGATTAAATATTTATCAGAACACTAGTTCTATGGAAGTACAAAAGGCGTAAGGCAAAAAAACACAATTAGAACCACCCCAATCAGTTTTGCTATAGCTACTGGTTTTCAAATAGTTACACAAACTTTAAGTTCCTATTATTTTTGTCTAAGAAACAGCTAGCTTGGTTATTTATTTATTTTACCAATAACCATAACTTCAAAAAACTACCAAAAGTTTGTTTTTTCCTTTGCTCAGCTCCCAGATGTGAGAATCAGTTGTTGAGTTATCATAGATTCCAAGCCAACTTTGAGCACATAACAAATAGCTTATTGGATTAGTTTATAAAATAAACATAACAAGCAATGTTTAAAAGAGGGAATGTGTAATCCTTCAAATGTTGCTGAACTTCTAGCATCTCAACATTGGCCAGGTTGTCTAGAACTTATATTCAGGAACATTTGGGAGACCACAATGGACCAGATAATTTACATTTCAGTTCATATTCTAATTAAATGGAAAACATTAGGATTTATTCCAAATTAAATGGGCACCGAAATGGTGTTTTATAAATTCATGAACTTGATGAATCAGCAGGGGGTTGGGCGAGAAGACCTCCACGGTCCCCCTCCCAACTCTTATTAATTCTGTATTCTGAATGAAAATATGACCAAGCTATTTTTTGATTCCTTGTGCAATGCTGATCATTGTGAAACCCATCTTCCACTTTTGCATGCGACTACTTTTTTATGTGTGTGTGGTAGTATTTGTTCATTTTCCTGCCCCATTTTCACTTTTAGATCAGCATATCCTTGAAAGCTTGGCCAAGCAAGCAATTCTCATCTACACACCATCCCGCAAAATAAAGGGCAAAAGAATGATGTGCTATGATGATCGCTACATTGTCAAATTGGCCTATGAGCAAGACGGGGTCATTGTTTCCAACGATAACTTTCGAGATCTGCAGAATGAAAATCCTGCGTGGAAATGGTTCATTGAGGAGCGACTGCTCATGTACTCTTTCGTCAATGACAAGTAAGAGTCTGGTATACGCGCAAACAAGATTTCATCAATTTCTAGCTGAATTCTGATGTTAAAAAGTGCCGATTTCAAGGAGCAAGAACTAAAGTTTAAAATTCGGAAGCAGGAGCATGACAATCAATCAATCTTTTTTTCTGTCATAGACAAGCAGATGAAAAACAAAATCCACAGTTAATTAGAATAAAAAAGGGAAAAAATATAATTGCTGTAAAATATCTAAAAAGTATTTGAGCAAATATTACAGCGTACTGTACAAACTGTAAAACAGTACTTGGATATGGTCAAGGAAATAAAACCAGATTGATCTAAAAATAACAACTTATAATAATAATTAATGATTATTAACTTAAGATAAAACAAATCAGAACAACTTGGATATTTAGTTATGGAAATAATTTTATTTGCTACCCTGAATCAATATAGATATAATTTGCAAAATTGATAGAGACTGTGGCTATAATATATATTTAGTCAAATTTTTGTTCCCTTTTCCACACGGTTGGGACATATTTCTCTGCTGCACATGTGTTCTGTCCTCATTTTTACCCACATAGTAGCCTTATAAAGTGAGTTAGGCTAACAAAAGTGACCTTCTCATTTAAAATCACTTTGGGAGCTCAAAGATTGAATAGAGTTTCCCCAGTGCTAAACAATACTTAATTAATCAATGTATTATAATATGTTATCAGTACTGTACTGGTTTTCAGAGGTGTTATCTTAAACCTTTCTAACTTGCCTGCCGAGGTAGAAATGCAGAAAATGGGCAACCAGGCAGATTTAGCTGACATTTATTTTGCTGGAGTGGTCACTTACTGGTTTTAATATACAATCTATACCTGTAGCTTCAAAGGGTTTGCCCCATGCATATTTGCTAATTCCAATATTCTAATTTATGATGGCTTTAGAAATGTAAAAATATTCAAAACGTGTTTGAGAGTTCGCATGTATATTTGCAGGTATTTTTTCTATGAGGACATTTATTTGAATATTAAAAGATATAAAGATAGGTTGCGAACTTCAGCACGTGTCAGAAAATCATGAGAACGTTGATTCAGTAATTTCTGTTATTATTTTTAGATTCATGCCACCTGATGATCCTTTGGGCCGACACGGACCTTCTCTTGACAATTTTCTTAGCAAAAAACCTCTTTTCCCTGAATCAAAATGGCAGCTCTGTCCTTATGGTAAGTTTTGTTCAATGCTTAATCCATTAGTTTGCCAGATTTACAATGAAACTAGTTACAGAAAGAACAAGACTAAAACACTGGCTTCTCTCAACAATAGTTCATGATAATTTGCACATTATTTGCATATTCAGATATTTATATCTGGAACCCACAAATCTTTCAAAAGAGAGCAAGCACCCACCTTATCTGACATTATAGACAAAGAAACACCCAAAAGTTCCAGGTTTCAGTTTGGCTAAATCAAACCATAACCCTCCCAGAATGGTTTGGCTAAACAATATGTTTTCTGCATGAAACAAAACACATTTTTCATTTTATGCGTACTTCTAGAAATGCCCATGAAGTCTCAAAGTGAACCTCTCAAGAAAAATCTTAAATTATCCCTGGTCTCATTTTTTTCTTCTATGTAGTAAACTTCACCCTAGGGAGGTAGGAATATACAAAGGCTATACAAAGTATTAGGCAAAGCATTTTTATATGCTTCTGCATACCTGGCAAGTGCAAGGATATAAAGGAATATTATGGTAGTAAAATTTCAGATTTTAGTATGTTGCATTTCCTTTTGCACAATGGGAATTAATAAATAGTGCAAAAAATAATAATAATTCCTGCCCCATTCTGTATACCACATTCTTTCATCCACCATCAATTACAATCTTATATAAGAGAAGCTTGCTATTACGGCACTAACAAGAATAGTCGGCGTGTTTTGCTTATTCAATGGCAAAATTATATTCTCCAGACATTCAAAGATGTATCTTCCCAAAAACTGTAAGAATTTTTCTCAACATTATTCTGTATTTATATAAAATCAAAGTACAGGTAATCCTTGACATATGACTACAATTGGGGCCAGAATTTCCATTGTTAAACAAGGCAGTTGTTGTGAGTTGTGTCCAATTTTATGACCTTTTTGCCACAGTTATTAAGCAAATAATTGCATTTGTTAAGTAAATCCAGCTTCCCCCATTGACTTTGCTTACTAGAAAACGTCTGGGAAGGTCGCGAATGGTGATCAGGTGATCCCGGGATTCTGCCACTGTTGTAACTACAAGCCAGTTGCCAAGCCCCTGAACTTTGATCATGTGACCACAGAGATGCTGTGATGGTCATGAGAGGGTCGGTTCTAAGTCATTTTTTTCCAGTGCTGCCATAACTTCAAATGATCACTAAACAAATGGTTGTAAGTCAAGGACTACCTGTATATGGAAAGATTATTTGTACAAAATTAAAAAGCATAAGATGCTCCGGTCTGCTTCCATGCCCACCAATACTAGCCAATTATCTAGTCATTTTACTTCCCACAGGCAAAAAGTGCACATATGGCATCAAGTGCAAATTTTACCACCCAGAAAGATTGAACTGGGACCATCTCTCTGTAGCTGATGAACTCCGTGTCAAAGCAAAAACCTACTCATCCAGTCAGAAGACTGAAGAGAAGAATAAGAGTGGACATCCATCATCTCTATATAGTCCTAGAAGTGCTATTAACAGAAGCAGCACAACATTCAGCTCAGAAGTAGTTCACACGAGTGTCCCACAACAGATGGGAGAGTACCAGATGGATTCAGCTAACAACTGGACAAACATGTATCAGGACAACCACCAGGCTCCATTAACTTTATTACAACATGGTCAAACTGGATATGCAGCAGCGGTATCTGAGCAATTCGCTGCATCTTCTCTAAATGCCAGGACTTATTCTGGAAATACACTTGGAGGATCTGTAAAATATGAAGCCCTAGTAGGTGAGCCCCCTAGGGATCATTATCTCAGGTACAGCCAGGCTCCACTTTTGTCTCATCACAACCGGTGCTTGGACTGTCCGTGTTTAGAAATGTGCAACTTCCAGGGGTGTTGCAGAAAACAGGCATCAGCAATGCAGGCCTTACAAACACCTTCCTTTTTAGCAAGGCAGATGTCAAAGGGCCAGCCCAATGAAGAACAGGATTCTATAGATTCTTCAGCTGAGATATTTTCATATAGCAAGTATGGAGATATGGGTTATATTGGACATTTGCAAACCAGACCTTATGACCAATTATTTTTGTTAGATTCCAACTCACTCGGAAGACACAGTTGTCCTTCTGGTGTGGAGTCTCAGCAGAATTTGGCTCAAAATCCATTTTCTCAAGAGAAAGCAAATGTCCAGCAACCCCTAAGGTTTATGTTCCCATATCTTCAGGAAAACCAAGCCTCAACTTCCTCCAACACAGACATAGTGAGAAATTTTATACCACTAGCTAGTAGGTTCCCTAATAGGAAACCATGGTGAAGGTTATCTCATGTCTTCATTACACAAGGTACATTCAACCTCAGCAAATCAACTGATAAGAACAGATAGATATACAGATACATACACACGCACAAATTTTATGTTTTTACTGAGTTTCAAACATTTATGCCCTGTTTTGTCACCCTCAGAAACATCCTAACTTTCAATCCATTAAGCCGATTTATAGTCTTATTTGGATCCTTCTTACATGCACTTTCCACAAACATCTTCTTAGCTGGCTTCAGCTTCATATATGGGTTTCTATTTAACCATTTCCCAACAATTTCTTATTCTTTTATCAAACCACGAGCAAGGTTTTTTTTTAAAATCTATGTTTGGTAAGGTTTTTGTTTAACACACTTATTCTAAACTCCAGGTGGCTACATGGATATGACCATGTAGAGTAGGTTGTTTATTATTTACTGGACTATCCTATTTATAGTTTTCTTGGCAACAATACAACAAAAATATAAGAGTTATTTGCAATTGCCTTTTTCCAGGATGTTTTTCTAACAGATCTGAGATTTCCTGGTGGTCTCCCATCAAGGGCTGTCACTGCTGAGGCTTTAACAGAGCAGCCAAGTTCAGTAAAGGACTGCCAGCTGCTCTGACATGCTAGTCTTGCAGTAGAAAGGCAAAGGCACAAATGATAACAGTATTCTCCCAATCACCAAGGGATACATTTTCAGTCATTCTGACTAGCTGGACTCCATGTTTTAGGCTTATGAATGTACACATTTATATCTCCTTTCCTTAATAGTCAACAGAGAAAATAAGCCTTCAGTTGGCATCTATATGTTCAAGTCCTCCCCCCCCACACACCCTTTGGTTGGTGCATTAATTGAAACATCTCCTGGACAAATACTTCTTCCCTCAGATTGGTTTAGTTTGTTATTTACTGGAGTCTCCTTGAATACGGTATTTTGAGAAACGGCAACTGATCCAATACAGGGAGATACCTGGATTGTTATCCAAAAACCTCCATTTTGATATATTTCGGTAATATTTTTAAAAAATCTTCAAAGGTTTCTATATTGTTTTTAGGGTTAGTCCAAAGTGCTGATGCTAATATAAACAAAAACGTATTTTACTTGATATGCTTGTTTTTGAAAGCGCCAGTTAATTTTTCCTTATATTCCTGAAGCTGTGGATGGAATATAATGTATGTTAATGGCTTATTCTGCAACTGCTTCCTAATTTAGTTATTGTTTGCTTGTGGGAGAATTGTGCAAACAAATTATGTTATATTTTGTTTTTGAATTCAAAATAAATATAGAAGCTACCATGAGGATCTATTTGCGGAAAGGTGAAGGACAACTCTTTTAAATAAAAATAAATAACCCAATTACATCTAGTGTATCTCTTTTGTCAAATAAACCCAAGTTATGACACATAAGGGAATACTAAAGCATTGGTGGGTTGGTATTTAGATTGCTACTGAAGGGACAAGGTATATCTAGGAGGAAAATATTACGGTAGATCCCTTCTCTTCATATTTCCCAATGGGAATTTCCCCCTCCCATTAGAAAAAGATGTATTAGCATATATCCAAGTTCTAGATCCTGTATCTTACAGGTAGTTCTCAACTTATGATTTAATGGAGCCTGATCTCTATTACGATTAACAGCAACTTACCCGGTTAGAAAGTAACATATTGCATAAATAGTAGAAACATATGAAGTATTATTGGCTGAGTCCACGTGCTTTTATATTCCCTATGACGAAAGTTGTTTTGGAATGTCATTCTGTAATTTTTTATATTTGTCATTTACCTCAGGCAGTGCTGATTCTTATAAGAATTTACTAAATCAAAGAAAATGATTCATTTATAATTTCCACACAAGCAGTCCTTGACTTACCACAATTGGGGCCAGAATTTCCACTGTATGTTGGTGCAGTTGTAAAGTGGGTTATCATATGACCAAACCAGATTTTATGACCCTTTTTTACTGCAGTCGTTAAGTGAATCTCATGCTCGACAAGCAAATCATGCAGTTGTTAAGAAAATCCAGTTTCTCCAATTGATGTTGCTTGTCAGAAACTGGCTGGGAAGATAACAAATTGTGATTATGAAACTGCAGGATGCTGCAACTGGTTGCAAGTGTGAACCAGTTGCCAAGTGCCTGAATTGCAATCATGTCACCGCAGAGGTGGCATGACGATCATAGGTGCGAGGACAGGTTGTAAATTGCTTTTCCGGAGGTCATCCTTGCTTTCAATAGTTGTTAAATGAATGGTTGTAAGTTGGGAACTACCTGTATTAATATATAACAGATAAAAATAAGCAATCAAAGATTGTGCCAGTATGCTTACTAAGGTTACATCTTAGCAACTGCAAACATCAGATACCGAGCAGATTATTTCTTTAAAAAGTACCTATAGTAACATTTGAACAAGCATTAGATTTGCTTTTATGCTATGGATTTCAAACCTAATAAAGAGCTTTCAGGGTCTGAATTTGAAATCAGAATCATCGTGTATCCTAGCACTGACCAATTATTTAATATCCACAGCAAAACATGTTACTTCCTAGTTAAAAAGACACAAAACAGATGTTACAATATATTTTTTAATTTTTATAAATAACTTATCTGTTACAAAGACAGTTAACCCACCTAAATCACAAAACCATCAACTCAAGATATCCAAATTATGTTTTATTAATAAAACAGGTAAAAATTCATTTATCAATCTTCACATAGAACTGCAGATGAAGCTGTAAAACAAAGCTTCTTTTTTTTAATAACATAATGCATTCAATTCAAGGACTTTGGATTTACCGACTGATTACTTGGGATACTAATTTAATTCCCATATTAAAAAAATTACAAAGCCTTTAAAACAAAGGCATTTGTATATTTTCATAAGACCACTTGTAAAATTGCTGTTAAAAATGTCCACTGGCAAATATTTACAGTGGGTGACAGTCTACTTTGTCTCTTGCTACATTTAGGCTGCAATAGTATATCCACTTACCTTGCAGTAAGTCTCACTGAACTTAATGGCACTTAATTCTGAGCAGATACACACACAATTTTGCTGTTCATTGCTTCTTCTCACCTCATCCCGAGAGATGACATATCATTTATGTAGTACGCAAGAGAGCAAAATAAAAAAATAAAAAATAAAACCATGATCTTGGTTTCTATTAAAAGTTTTCCTAATCACCTGAATAGATTTCCTTAGAAACAAGGACATGAAAAATAGAGATGCTTGGCATGGCTTCAAGTCTGCTTGTTTTCTCTTTTCCAGGCTGTCTTTCAAATGATTCTAATTATGGCTATTCTCCACCAAATCAGGTTTAAGAACTGGCTGCCAACAATGACCATATTAATGTTTTCTGCTGTTGCTGCTATTCTGTGTACTCAGTATGTCCCTCTCCCTCCCAGTCCGAGTATTTTTAATTCTGGAGAATTTTAAAGATACCCAGCAAATGAAGCAAGCCTAACAGATGCAGATATGCTGGGGGTGGGACTCAATTTCTCTTCTGCTTTTGTTTGCTGGGCAGAATATTACCAGGTGTCACCCACCGTAAAAATCAGTGTCCTGAGTGAACTAGAAGCACGAACGTTTCCTGCATTTTTAACATACCGCATCTGCAGGTCTTCACAGATTACCAGCATTTACAAGAGCAACATACAGAAGAGGCAGACAAGAGCTAGATTGTGCATTGTCATGAATGCTGTTTTAAGGCACGGCTTCTCTCAGATCAAAAACGTTTTTAACGCAAAGGGATCACAATCGTGCATAATCACTTAAAGGGAGAAAGAAAGTTAACAAAGACTATTACACTATACATTAAGAAATACAAGAAATAATAAAAGGTGAAGAAAAGTCATTTAAGGAAGATTCTAGAACTATGTACAGTAGGAAAAGCCTTGGGGGTATTTCACGGTGACTATGGTACAGACAAAGCATGCAGTTTTCTTTTCTCATCTTCAGATGATTGTACTGATTTTTGTCTTCACAGTGTGGAACTGTTTTCCGGAAGACAAGATGACGAGTACCTCTACATTTCTGAAGTTCTTCTATGATTCCTGGGCCCTCTGTGGCAGCAAATAAGAGTTTCAATTTGTTCCTTTTTCATTTCCTCTGTGAATGTAGTGTTTTACTGAAAGCTTTACAAAAACAAAAAAAGCTATCAATCTAATTCCTTCCCCTGTCAAAATTCAGTAGTGACATCTGTGGAGAAAGGCTGTTGGGAACACCAAAGCACTGAACCTGGTGAGAGTTATTCTTATGGGCATCTGGTAATACTGTACGTGTCAGGCAACTGGCAACCAAGTTCTTTCAGGAGATCACCTTCCAGCCGATGAATTTCCAGCTGCCTGCAGCACAAGACTGAGGTATTATCTCTGTGTCATGACATTTAACATTACTAATAAACCTTGTCACATGTTCAATTTTACAAAATCCTATGCATAAATGATTATTTATCCCAAGGAAATGACACAATAGTCAGAAGTTGGATTTACAGAAGATAAGTAAGCCTCCCTGGCTCAGAAATGCCTGGGCATCTCACACTGTTCACAACGATTTAAGGCTGGGTGATTTAAAAAAGTACAAGCTGTACAATTCCACTGAGCTCCCTCATCTTCTTCAGTATCTGGAACAGTCTTTGGTGTTTTGATCACCGATTTTTGATCAGCTGAGGTGGAGGGGAAAAAAAAACCAATGGTCAAATATGAATAGCTGAACAAAATATATGTATGTTCCCCCTTTCCAATTATTATTTATTTAATAAACAAATTTATATAGCCACCCATCTGACCCAAGTAGACTCTATGTAAGCAACACTGATTACATATGAAAACTTTCAAATATTATTTTCACTACTGTGATTTTAAAAGTCCAACTCATAATTCAAGAGTGAATAAATTACTACATATGCAAGGTGAGAAATATGCAAGTTCAAGAGCCAGGGGAAAAAAAGAGCATGTAGGGCCCTTGACAAAGGATCTTATTTGAAATGTACTGGACCTACATGTACTAAAACAATTTGCTAGGACTTGACATATTTCCCTCCTTCTTTTCTTGGCTCTGGGTACTTGCCTCTCTGTTTTTCTAGCTTCAAAGTCATATGAAACTATGCAGCATTCTATATGATTTGTTTTTGATGGTTATTTTAAAAGAGCTAAAACAAATGCTTTACACCCCAAATCCTGAAAAAATATGAAACGAAAGGTTCCCACTTCCCCTAGGGAAAGGTGCAAAAGAAATGCTGGTGTATTCCTGGTTTGGAGAAATTAGGGGTGGGTAATGCTTTTTCAAGAGGGTTGAGTCTTCTGTTAAGATCTATCTGTCCCTTATTTTCAGTCTACCAAGAAAGATAAAGAGAGATCAGAACGAGAACACAGCACCATAAACACTAAAGAAACAGTATTTGGGAAAGAGTATGTGTGCATATCCCAAGATAATTTCTCAGTTCTTATGTTTAAACTTGAAGAGAAATCAAATGTCCTAGCATGTGTAAATGTATAGCTCCTGTCTTTAAAAAAACGGGATGATGCAAGAAAAAAGAACAAATAAACAAGAATTAGAGCAAATGAATGTGATGACTTATCATTTGAATTCTACAGATCTCCAACAGTTTCCCCAGCAACAGATTACAAATATTACGGACTAAAATAAGTTAAATGATACAGTTTGATTCCAGAGATAATTTGAAAAGAAAAATAATTACTAGCATTACCTTTGGGTTTTGGTGGCACAGGACCTAGAAATCCAATATTGTCATAAAAATTATGGATGGCACTGGGATTAAAATGTGGTCCTGAAAAAAAGAAGAATACATCATATAGAGCTAGGACAGAAAAGGCAATTAAAATTGATGCAGTGGGATATTTATGATCAAGGTATCACTGGTAACATTGCATAGCTATCCTTTGTTTAAAAGGAAGTTCTGAGGCTATTTAATAAGATCCATCAGCTTTGTATACTCATATATGAGCCCATTCACATTATAAATACAAAGGGGATGGGGAAGAAAAATATTTACTTCAAAGGGAAAGATAATCAAGGTGAGCTCAGGAGACTTTAAGAGTTTTCAGTAAAAAGTATAAAAATTTGTTCATAGATAAAATGGCCTAAATTATTATTTTTCCCCCGCTGGGATTTTTCTATAATGTGGTAGAATCTCTAAAAAAACATCAAATTTAAAATTGAGAATTAAGAATACAGACACCACAGTTGATAACCTCATCCTGAGTACCTAGACAGTACATTATCTCATTTGAATTTAAGAAAGAAACATATTGATGTTTGGTACTCTAAGTAAGCATTAAAAAATTAAAATACAGTAATGCTAAGTTTCGTTTGTCTGCATTCCAATTGCTAAAATGTATCAATTTCAATTTACTTTATTGCATTTCTAATACACCCAAAAGAGGAATTCTTTGGGTGATAGGCGGACTGGAAAAATGCAAATATTTGACCCACTTTCTCCAGGAATATGTCTATAATTATGAAGCAAAGAAATTAAGAAGTGTATCCAACTCGTATCCTGTACATTATTCTGAAATAGTAAAAAGACCAATTTAATTTTGATTCTGACACAATTCTGAATTTACATTCTGATTTTTAGTAGGAATTTTTTTTTTAAGAACATATATCCTCTTTCTTCTCCATCCCAAATTCTAAGGGTGCTTCCAAATGAAGGCTATGCTAAGTCCCAGCATTGCATCTAAGTGCAAGTACTGAATTGCATCTCTGTGCATAATAGAATATGGCCACATTACTAACTACTTTTTATTATGTTTTGCTAAGTTGTTTCTCTCCCTACTCAAATAAATATAATTTTAATTTTTTACAAAAATAAATAAATCCAAACCAGAGGAAATAAAAGATAACTTATAACTACACAGCTAAGAATTTACTTTTTATTATAAAGCACTGTTAATTACATCAAATTGAATCCTTTTACCACAGAAGCGCTTTAGTGCTTTCTACAGGGGAGTATAGTATAGCAGTGGCCCCCAATCCTTTGGGCACCAGGGACCAGTTCCATGGAGAGAGGTTTTTCCTTGGACCGGAAGGGGTGTGCTGCCTGCATCCCGTGGATGGGGCTTCACTTATTTGCGCAGCTTGGTTTATGATATCCATGGACTGGTGCTAGTCCACGGACCGGGGGTGGGGACCTCTGTAATAAACTATTGCTCTAAGGAAGCCACTCATTAATGCAACTCTTAAAGCAGCAGCACCTTTTTCTTCAGTAGAAGCCTGAAGAAAATTGCCTACTTTGGTAGAATAAAGCTTTGTTCTCTTGAAGGCCAACACACTTCTGAATAATTTTCAAAGCGTGCACAGCCCTATTCTGCAGTTCTCGAACCTTACATACTAAAGGATAAAAAGATTGTTCATATTTCTAATACAATACCTCTTGCTTGAAAAAGATCAATTTCTTTGGTTAGGCAATCTATGTCTATTTGAAGCTGTCTGTTACAACTTCTTAACTGTTGCATTTCTTCAAGCTGAAAAACACAGAATTATTAGTTTCAGGGCTATGATAACAAGACATGGTTATTGGTTGATGATGATATCATTAGAATTATATAATCATTTTAATATTTTTAAGCCGTTCAGGCAACCTCTTGGCTATGCTGAAAAACAAATTAAATATCTGGAAATCAAATTAATGACTACCTAGATCACATAATCATAACTTTAAATACTGAAATAAATTTTAGCTTTTAATAAATGAAAGCTCCAGAAAAATATAAAGCTAGATAAAAGACATATTACCTAGGAATAATTATATTAAGAACAGGCTTGATTATAACAGAGATATGACAGTAAGCACAAATGACTGAAAAAGTACTCCATTGGAATGACTTAATTTTTCTGAATATATTTTCTGAATATCATTATACTTCTCAATTTGTAGTTGCTCACCACATATCCTGCAGATTTTATACCTAAAAACTGCTTTTTTGATTTGATTTATATAATTTTATATAATGACTTACTGAAGGAATTTGGGAAGCAGAATTTGATCTTTTCAGCCGCCTTCGTGTTAGATTATTCTCCATTTCATTGACTTCTGATTTTAGTTTATCCAGCTTTTTCTTTTGAATCTCAAGTTCTCGTTGAAGCCGTTCCATCCTAGCCTTCTGATGTACTAGTAAAGCTGAAGAACATTAAGATACCATCTTAACCAATTTAATGTTCTCTTCACAGCATTTGTTTTAACCCAGTGCAGTCCTAGGACAAACAATTATATGAGAATTTCCCAGTTTGTCCAATATGAAACATAGGGACACATAAATAATGATTTATAAAAATCATAAAAACCAAGTTTATAACAATCTAATCAATATGGTAATTTCAAAGTGCATTATTAAATTAATCAATATGTGAAATTTAAATTTTCCTTGCTTTTGCTTCCTTTAGTTAACTTTCTAATCTATAAAGAACAAATATAGCCATATATTCCATATAGCCATATATTCCATATAGCCCTAGTCTGTTTCTGATAAACAATTACCTAATTATAGCCCACTCCCTTTTCTATTTTATTTACTTATTAATTTACATGCCGTTTCAATTATTATCAACCTCAAATGGTTTACATCTTCTATTTTCCCAATTAAGAATTATACATAAACCAACAATCCGAATCATAATTCTAAACCAAAAATTCCGTTGAAAATAAACATCATACTACAAGAGGAATAATTCATAGCACATCTGCCCCTAAGGCTTTTTTGGGGGGGGGGGAAGGTTCCAAAAACCTCCTAAAACCCAGCAGGATTGGAGTAATACAAGTGATTCTCAGGGGAATCTCAGCTGTTCCAAAGTAGAGAGACAGTGATTGAGAAGACCTATGGGGACACTGATGATGAAATTCTTTAAAAGAAATGGCTTGAAGTGTGGCCCTTCTCCTTTTCTTTTTATGCAGACAAAAACAGTTGTGAGAAGGTGATCCTGGAGATAACCACATGTCATGCTATGAAGGTTCTTCATCGCTTGCCTCTTCTAAACAATCCGTAAATGCTACTCACCATTTCAGTTTTCACTCTCCATTGCCCATTACAAATCCTAACTGATTAATCTTCCCAATTAGTTTCTCTGCCAGCAGGAACCAACTAGAATCTTATCCTAGTTCCAAACATTTGTGATTAATTCCTAAGTTTTCTCAAAGTAGATTATGACCTTGTCATGCAAACAAAACGAAACCAAAAACAAAACTCTAACTCTGTATCTCAAACTCTTTCATATTATCGTAGTAGTAAGAAAGGTGGTCAGAGCCACAAATGGGATAGTGCTGGTGAATCACTCAAAGCCTGTTTTACCTCATTACATATAAAAACATTTCTGTGAATTTTTTATGAAATATTATAGTCCTCTTTATAAGAAAAAGAGACATCAAACAAAGCAATTTCTTAAATCTATGTTTTTTTCAAATAATTGCTTCAGGGTAATCCTCTTCTAGCTTAAAGCTCAATGTTTTAACAAAGCATGTAAAGCTTTGAGAAATCACATCTTAATTAAAAGCATTATGAGGTCTCTTGAAAATTGACCAAAAACTGGATTAGCGGAATGCTGAATTAGCACTGATTCATGTATGTAAATGCAATTGAATGAAATGAATTTTAAGCAATCCATTGGATTATTAAGTAATTACATAATCCTTCTTCTTAGGGGAATCTAGATAAGCTGATAATCAACACAAGAGTCCCTTAGAATGGATACAAACTCCAAATTTCAAAGAATAAAACATTGGATGCTGTTGATAGACAAGAGGAAGGTCGTGATGGCCTAAAATCCTGGGAACAAGGTGTCAGGCTTCACAGGAACATGAAATGGATATCTGTAGTCTAACACAAACTGGCATATCCTCCAGCTTTCCAGGCAAACCTCTACTCCACAAATCACAGGAAATTATGACAAAGGTAGCCCCAGAGGCAGGAAGAATCATCACTCAGGGCTGAGCCAACTCCTCTGGCCAATGATATAGACATGAAATGACAACTTTCCAACGTTCATTATTCTGTGTGCAAACATTACAAAACCTACCTGATTCTAAACAGCAGTAAGAGAGCAGCAGAGGTGGGCCAAATTACAACTAACGAGCCTTCCTAGATACTGAAGAAATTTTGGATCTCATCTCACCTGTAGAGTAATTGCATGAGTCATACTATTCAACTGCAGCCTTCAATTACATCACCAACTACTCCTTCTGACAGTAAGCAAGTTTTATTCAGCTACTGACAGGGAATATAGCCGGATGTAATAAAATGTAAGATGGAGATTTGTTGGAATACCTTTCCAAGTTCAACATCATAGCATTCCAAGAAACATGGTTAGCCACCGGATGGCTCAGTGGTTAAAAATGCTAACTTCTCCGCTGAAAAGCTGACAGCTCAAGTTCGAGACGTGAGCACCGTGCAGCGGGGTGAGCTCCTGTTACTCACCCCAGAGCTCCTGCCCACTTAGCAGTTCGAAAGCATGCAAAAGCAAGTAGATAAATAAGTACCACTTCAATGGAAAGGTAACAGCGTTCCATGAGCCTCAGCATAGAGTCATGCTGGCCACATGATCGCGGAAGAGTCTTCAGACAATGCTGGCTCCCTTGGATAAGAAACGGAGATGAGCACTGCTCCCAAGAGTCGGAATCGCCTGGACAGGGGATACCTTTACTTTATCTTTAATGAAGATATTCACTTTCAGATCATGGCATATAACAGCATGCAAATTTAGGCACGAGCCCCAAGGGGATTATGTTTATTTGCCAAGGGAGAGTTAGGCTGGCAAGGAGAACTGATTCTCAACTGATTCTATCTTCTAGCTATTCAATTTAAACATAAATAATCTGAAGTTGTGCTGCTAAATGTTGTGTTCTACATTCCTCTCCCTACTTCTCCCTGATATCTGGGTGCAATTAGAAAGACAATCTTAGAGACATATACAAATGTGATCCTACTGAAAGACTTTAATGTTAGAGTGGGGACTTCTTTGCATGATTATGCCTACGTGGGCATCACACCTTTCAAGAAAGCCCTGGTTCAACCCTTCCTTAAAAACCATCACTTGATCCCACCTGCCTGGACAAAAGGGTATTTGCTAATGTTGAAGTGAGGCAAGCTAGAAGGCTCAAATTGTCTAAAGTGTGCACAAAGGCAATTACAAGCTTTATGAAACTCTGAGAAGGCCCAGTCCTGAGTGAAAATAGTTGTTATATCTACTTAAGACTCAAATGGAATATTTACCAGTATCTCAATCTATGCTACACATCAAAAAAATTTCTCATAGAAAAATTGCCAGCTAGGAACTGTCAGTCCATAAAATCTAATTGGTTCAACCTTGATTGTTCTTGCTCATGAAAGACCTAAAAGCAGTTTTGTATTTGGTTGAAAAAAAAACCCCACACCAAACCATAATGCCCAGATGTTAAAGCTTAGATTCAATTACAAGAAATAGTCACCAAGAAAGGTCAACAGTTGATCTGAGCTACAAAAGTCAAAGAGTCCAACTGAATCATATCTGTGTGAGGGACATTGGCGGTTCTTAAATATGATAAATAAAAAAATAATTTGGAATATTCTACCTGATATACTGAAGAAGTATAAGCTCCTATTTGATATCTCCATCTCAGCTACAGTTTGGGAGGATTTTTACACTAACTTGTCAACTCTAAACAGGATCATCCAGAAACGATGACTGCCGAATCTCTGATCCTTGACAACATCCTTCATTGGCCACCAGTGACAATGACAGAAATTAAGCACATTATTCAGTCACTGAATCCCAATAGGTCACCCGGTGAAGACTTAAGTCACAGAACTTTTTAGGACACACATTGACTGGTGGGCTCCACTACTAGTAGGCTGATTACATACAGACAAGACAATACTGGCCAAATCCCAGCAGGTTGGGAACTTTTCATTACAGTTCCCATACACAAAAAAGAAAACAAAGAAGACAGACACACACCCGCAAAATTACAGACTCATATGCCTTATTGATATAACAACGAAGATGTATGCAAAACATCTCTTGAAGAAAGCAGAGGATTGGCAATTGAGAAGAATATATTAGCAGAAGAATAGTCTACATTCAGACTTGGTACTTGACAATAGATCATTGATTTATTCTATACTATATTATTACCAAATGCACAACAGATGGCAAATATGTTTCCATCTTTCATAGATCTCAGTGTGCCATTAGATTCCATAAATAGAGATATCTTATGGAAGAAGGCTGTCAAGCGAAATATGGAACCTAGATTTCTATACCTGGTAAAGGCCCTCTATACAAATACATACTTGAAAGTCCATACTGGAGTAAATGGCTCTCTCACCCACAGTATCCACTTATAAAAAGTATTAGACAAGAATGCACTTTGGCCCCAAACTTTGTGTTAACATCCCATAATTTCTCCATTCTACAGATGTTCACATGCCAAATATCCTTAACAGACACATCAATATTCTTTTGTATGCAGATGACATGATTCTGATGGCATCCTTCCAAGCAGGCCTGAGAAAATTGATGGGGAAATTTGGTTCCTAGTGCATTTTTAATTTTTTTAATATTAATAAATCCAAAGTGATGGTTTTTGGAAAAAGATGGCCCAAACACAATTGAAATTTGGAAGAAGAACCTATAAAACAAACAGATTCCTTCTCACACTTAGGAGTAGTTTTTATACATACTGGGTCTTGAGCCACCCACTTCAAACAAATATTTATAAAATATTTATAACAATATCAAAAATACTAAATAGCTTGGTTACAACCATCAAAGCTCTCTGCTCCTCATTTTAAAGGTCCACAAGATAAAATTTGTACCAATACAGCAACTTTTAAAGTATGATTTTAGGGACCAACAGGAATACACCTGCTTTAGCAGTTAGAGCTGAAACAGATACCCAGATAATTTGTAGTCTAACAGTAATTAAAGCCTTTAATTATTAGCTGACAATTCTTTCAATGGAGCCCAACAGCTATCAAAAATATGCCAGAACCGTTGGGCATACTACAACATACCATATGGATCAATCAATTTGTCCAAATCATCTCATATTACAGCTTCTCAACACATTATCTGCCCTCAGTCAGACATAAGTCAAGACAATAGACAAAGAGCTTTGTATACTAGGACCCTGATTTTGAGTCACTTGCAAACATCAGGTTGTTGCAATGATTCAAGCCAAAAAATAAATTGGCCTTCCAAACAGAAAAATATGTGACAATGGATTTCATTCAATATCATATATACAGATGATTCCACCAAGTGACTTATTTTGAGAACATGTATTTGAGGACTATCAGAAATAGAATACATTCAATGTCCTATTGAATTATCATTTATATGCCTCAGACATTAGGATTCTAACAAAAGATTATCTTATTTCTTTCAGGGGAGGGAGGGAGAGAGAAGAGAGGAGAGAGAGAGACATTCATTAAAACTATTAAGCTTATCATCAGGGCTGTCCAACAGAGAACACATTTTATAAAACACACTGGGGTTGCATGCAAAGACGATGAGTTCACCTAAAGACACACTGTTTTGAACTTTAATATTCATTTTATTAAACATCTCTGCATTGTATTTTACCTTATTCTTTTAAATTTATTTTATTTTACTTTATTTTATCTCACTTTAATCCAGTTTATTTCACTTCACGGAGTCTCACTTTACCTTATTTTATTGTATCTTACTGTGGCTGATGGTCGGCTTTAATATGGTCAATTGCCTGATTAACTCTATCTAATTAGAAAATAAATGGCATTTTTAACTTATATTAAATCACAATAATCTTTGATAGATGATATTCATGGTTTCCCCAACCACTGAAAAATGGGCCTGTATATTTGATATGTTTTCATTTCATTCCAGAAAAACCTCGTTTTTATCATCCATTGACAATGGCAGAAATATTCAATAAATGTATCATGTTGTCTAAGATTTGTAATTATGTTACATGAACTTGGTAAGAATTTGTTAACAACAGAATAAAAGAATTAGTATTGGCAAGCATACAAATCTCTCTTAAAGAGAATTTGCACTATATATCTATAACACTCTGGTAGTCAAAGTCGATATGGAAATTGTTTATTGAAAGCCATTGTTCAGAAATATTTCATACAGTTTACAACGTAACTGCAGTACAGGTAGTCTCAACTTACTACTGTTCCTTTTGTTACAACAGCACTGAAAAGGGACTTACAACCATTTTTCACACTTAGCACCATTGCAGCATCCCCGTGTTCACCTGATTAAAATCCAGACGCTTGGCAATTAGCCAGTATTTATGACAGCTGCACTGTCTCTGGGTCATGTGATCACCTTTTGCATCCTTCTGACAAGCAAAGTCAATGAGGAAGCCAGATTCACTTAACAATTGTGCTACTAACTTAACTGCAGTGATTCATGTAACAACTGTGGCAAGAATGGTCATAAAATGGGGCAAAATTCACTTAACAACTGTCTTGCTTAGCAATGGAAATTTTGGGGTCAATTGTGGTCATATGTCGAGGACTACCTATAACTGTGATGTAGAATATGGACATCCATGAAATATTTTTTTATTACTAGACATAGGGGAGAATAAAAATTAATATCCCTTGGCCCATAATATACTAAAAAAAACTTGTTTGCAAAATATCTCAAATAATTTAGAAAAAACACTCAAATTCACATAAACTGTAGTTCAGATAACAAATGGATATCCAATTTTCAACTCAAAGCATCAGTTTCTTTTTAACAACGTGAAACTGAATCTATCTGAAGTTGTATTCTAAGCACTGAAGGATGCAGGTATTTGCTTGCTTTCACGCTTGCCCATTTACTACTCTGTGCTATTGATAAAATCTCTAATACGTTATTTTGAACTGCTACAATTTGGTAATTTAATATATTCCCACTGAACTGAAATATAATAAGTTAATACATTTCCTTACATTTAAAGAATCACTCCTGTCTTCAACTCTGTACAATTATATCTCCAATTATAATCTTTTACAGTAAAGAACCATAAAAAGATTGTAACATCTTGATCCCCAAAGGAAAATACAATGTATGTGGCAATATCCTCATATTCCCACAAATTCGAGACAGTGAAAATAACTGACATAACTGAAATTTTCTGGCCATTCCAGATGCTTAAACTTTTGGTTAAAATTTTGGGCATGCTAACTTTGAGGGAGGGACCTTTCTAAAAAATGAGCAATGGCTACAGGCATCTGCCTTGGAAGGTCCCTAGCCAAAGCATAATACAGGTAGTCCTCAGTTAACAAAAGTAATTTAGACCTGAATTTCCATCCCTAAGTAATGTGGTAGTAAAGCATGACATGATATGACTGTGCCACTTAGTGACGGCAGTCCCGCAACATCATTAAGCATAATATCATGTGGTCACCATTTTGACCTTTTTTTAGCTTCCTCACTGACTTTGTCACAAGCTAGCAGTGAAGGTCGCAAAGGGTGATGACATGATGCAGTAACATTGTAATTGTGAGTTGGTCGCCAAGCACCTGAATCACTATCACACGACTGCAGGGATGCTGCATCAGCCCGAACTTTAAGGAGCAGTTGTAAGTACCACTCATTTAGCGCCATCGAAGGGTCACTGAACAAATGGTTCAATGTAGACCATAAAAAGATTGTAACATCTCGATCCCCAAAGGTAAATATGTGGGCAGCAATATCCTCATATTCCTACAAATTCGAGACACTGAAAAAAGCTGCAGACACATATCTCTACTACAGTGAAAACTCTAGACGTACAGTAATTGTGATGATCTTAGCAGTATTCCAGAATCAGCACTTTCCAACACAAAATGTGCAAAATGCTTTGACCTCAGTAAGTTTATATCCTGAAAACCTATTCAAGGCTCAAAGCAGAACAAATGCATGTCAAGAGGTATAGTTCTCAGTATTCCAAACACTTCGATTGGGCTGCTGTTTTAGAGTTTATGATAGAGTTAAACGCGTACGTATAATTTTTCTTCCAACTTAACCAATCAGCAGCACATTTAGGATGGATAAGGTAACATGGAATCAGAGTATTCCTAAGAAAGCAGCAGTTAAGCACATGACCAAATACAAGATTGGTATAAGTGCATGAACTACTGTATCGCATAGACAAGGGCTGATAAAGCAAGTTGTGTAAACTCAAGTAAAATGTTGATTTGCATGTGTATATATTGTCTCCATACTTGCAACATTAAAGTTAAACTTCTGAGATTAAAGTATTGGACTGCATGTGTGTGTGGATGAGTGCATGTTCTTGTTGCTTACTGCAACTGCAATGTTATTCATGCAGTCAAGAAATCTTTCTTTCCTCTACTTTTCATAAGCAACATGCAAGCAAAAACATCAGCAAAAAGCAGCAATTTGCTTTTTACTGGATTTGATCCCTGACAGGCAATCTACCAAAAGAATAAATAAACAAAGTTACAATCTTGCTGACTAGATGGAAGTGAAATGCCTACATAAAGATTAGCCAAGGGGATGGTCTCTTTTTCTCAATTGAATATACCAAGGAACTTTGTAAGAGTGAAAGGAATTACAATGACCTCCAGGCTGCCTGGCTTGTTCATCTTAATCTAGGTGCCTGTTTATTTTCAGACTGGGAGTAATAAATGTAAAAAAAAAAGATTATTACGTGAAAGGCAAACCTGCAAAAGATTATTAATTTATTATATCCTACTCCTGTTTCAGAAACTCAAACTGGCACATATAACACTACCTCCTTCAATTTTTCTGGCAACAAAAACTTTGTTAGAGACAGAGTGACTAGCCCAAAATCACCCAATGAATTTCCATGACTTGTTGTGGGCTTGAATCTGGGTCTAACAACTCAAATCACTACACCATTCTGATTCTCAGTTAAACAGATGAGTTTTTCTATCCTGTTATGTGGTGGATTATGATCTCAAGAACAGAAAAGATGGGGTAAATGGGGATATGTTTCTGATAGATTATAATCTACACTAATTTTTCATCTTTCCTTTATTTGATATTCTCAAAAACTGTTTTGAAGATAATCATCTTAACCAATTATCTTGCAAATTACTGTTCAGCAGTTACCAAAGTTTCAAAATTAATAAACAATAATGTGATAAATTATTACTCTGTAAATTAAATAACTGATGTAACTGAAATTTTCTGGCCATTTCAGATGCTTAAACATTTGGTTAAAATTTTGGGCATGCTAACTTTGAGGGAGGGACCTTTCTAAAAAATGAGCAATGGCTACAGGAATCTACCTTGGAAGGTCCCTAGCCAAAGCATAAAACAGGTAGTCCTCAGTTAACAAAGGTAACTCAGACCTGAATTTCCATCCCTAAGTAATGTGGTAGTAAAGCATGACATGATATAACTGTGCCACTTAGTGACGGCAGTCCGGCAACATCATTGAGCATAATATCATGTGATCTGCAGAGCTACTTCACACACTGATGTCTGGCATTCAATATGAAAAAAGATGAAAAATACACAGAAATAAGAAGGAAAAAGAAAATGGAGAGGGAGCATCAAATGAAAATGCTGCAAATCAATTCAAGCACAGGGACTTAAAAACTTTAAGACTAATATGTAGGTTATATTTTTCATTTTGTTTTATTCATAAAGAGAGGCACAATTGGCAAATTTAGATTAAGTAAACAAATAAATATCGAATTTATTAGGATACAGTTGTGTCCTAATATCTTTGTATATGTGTGTGTGTGGGGGGGGAATAATCAATATTGTAAATCAAAATCTTCACATCTTTATCCAGTCTGACTGGATTTAATTGGCAATAAATGTTCTATAAAAATAGAATAGGAATAGAAATAATGAAAATTGCCATTTATCTTTTCTAGAAATTATGAACAGGCTCTCCAACTGTATTTCCTCTATTGTATCTTCTACCAACCAACCTCTGAATTATTTATAGTTTTTTTTCTCTCAGGATTTTAACAAAACCATTTCTAGCTCTAGAGTATTAAGAGTTATAATTTCTATAATTATATTTCTTGATTCTTTCATACTATACCTGTACTGGCAATGTACATCTGTGTCAATATATTGGTTTTTTCCCCTAAATCTCTTCGTTATAAAGACTTAAAATAAATGAGTAAGTAAGTACATAATTGACTAAAGCAGCAAGACAGAAATCGCAATAATTCACACGAAAACATTACCTTGTGTATAGGCTGCGTCATCAGACCCCATGCTCAGTTTTCGTGCTTCACTAATCCTATCGACATGTGCTAAAACAGGGTCATTAAGGTGTTGGATACTTTCTGTTTCTGCAAAGTGTTCAGGAAGGTTTAGAAAGTTTGTAGGTTCAAAAGTTGGGGACACCACTCCCGGTGAAACTGCAGGGGGTTTATTTGGAGAAACAGTAATTTTAAAAGTGTATTTTGTATTAGGCTGAGTAACCACTACTCGAGGAGAAGTGGCAGAAACATTGTTTCCAATTGTTCTGCTTTTGGGAGGGTGGTGGTGAATAAAGGCAGGTCCCATGCTAACTTGACCAGACATATTCCTAGACGTGGCCGTCACTCCTGGATTTGTTGATATGAAGAGTGTGGGCTGATTCCGTACAAGTTGTTCATCACCTGAAGAAGCATTGGCGGAAATGTACACCTTTGGCTGACTTCGTGTGATTATTTCATCAGTATTTGGTGGACTGGCAGCTATGTAAACAGTGGGTTGACTTCTACTTAAAGTCTGGCTGTTGCTGGAAGAGGAATTTGTGGATGAGCGGGCACCTGTAGGACGAAGTTTTGATGAATTATTTCTTTGTGGTGGTTCAAGTTTTATTTCAATTTGGTTTTTACGAGGTCCTGTTGATATATTTTGGATATTATATTGGCTCTGGGTTGAAGAAGACTGTGAGCCACCAGATGAATGAACTGTAGGTGCTTGAGGAGTTGTAGGAGAACTTATAGGCATATACACATGAGAGGTCTGATGGCCTTGCTGGTTTGACTGAGTTGACTGTTGTGATGAGGTATGTGTCAAGGAACTGGTTGTGGGCAAAGTTGTCCAGGGATTTGAATGTGAAGGCTGGTAGTTTTGTTGAGAATGCATAGGACTGAACTGAGACATCCAGGCGGGATTTTGCTGATTCTGGCGAGTTGTACCACTTGGATTTGTGATATAAGGTCTAATGTAGATAGAATTGCCTTGTGGACTGTTTATTGGAGGTACACCATGTATGTGCAAAGAAGTTGGGGTATTCCGACCAGGCTGAATATTTGGAGCTAAAGTTACCATAATGGGGTTAAATCTAGGTATTTGTTGAGCCAAACCAGATCCTTTACTGCCCAAGTGAAATCCAAAATGTTGTCCTGAATTGGAAGTACTAGGAGTATTAGATATGCCAAAGAAACCCTGTGGAACTTGGACTGGAGCAGTCTGTGGTTCTGGATGGCACAATTCGCTGTTGGATAAGCTGGTCTGAAGGTGTCCATCACTAATACTATGAGTTAAAGTCCTACTTCCATTCATTCTACTTCCTTCTCTTCCATGGAGATTCACATTCTGTGATTGCAAATCCAAATTAAGGGATGTCATGTGATTTCGCAGACTGGAAATGCCAGAATCATCTGAAAAACCAATGTCTCCTTCACCGTAGAGATATTTTGTGCTCTCCTTAGAGAGAACTGCACAACAGGCATCCAAGTTATTATTATTCTGTAACAAATTTAAAAACACACATCGGTAGAAGTCCTATAGTTTTGTCATGATTATTTAAGAACTTAACAAAATGCAAGCTTTCTGACATATAAATCTATTTGAAAACAGGCAAAAGAGGGATAAAAAAGCTTAGAAGAGAAACAATAAAATAATATGCATCTGGATTACACCTAAAGAAAGATTGGTTAAAATACTATGGCTTCAAATATTGTACTATCTTTCTTGGGAGTTAATAATACTGAACTCAATTAGCCTTCTTTCTTTCCTGTATATGTGGGGGTGTATGTGTGTGTTCAATTCCCTGCAGTTGTCATGCAACATGTAGAAGTGGTTTGTTTTTGTCTTCTTCCTAAATCTGAGAATGACTGACTCAAAGTCACTCAACTGGCTTCATGCCTAAAATATGACTATAATTCATGATCTCCTGGTTTGTGCCTGGTACCTTAACCACTATACTAAACTGCAGATTAGGGAGAAGACTATAGTAAGTGGATGAATATAACAAAGTATATTTCTATTGCAGCTAATTATCTTCGCCAATCTTCTCATTAAACCTTACTGCTCAAAAGATCCATAATGGCATTTGGGTTTGGGTTAAATGCATGCTTATTTTGAGTTTAATCTCAATTTCATTTTAAAAGTTCTCTATATTTTCCTACATAGAAAATATTTTTATCCAGTACCACACTACTTTTGGTGATAGAAGTAAAAACGCAAGGCGCTGAGAAATTAGCAGCACTACCTGGAAGGTCTTGAATGTACAGGGTATTTGTGTATATGTCCACAAAGATTTAAAGTTGATTTAAGTTAAAACCTCATAATTTGAGGAAAAATTGAATGTGTTAATTTTTAAATATAGAATGACCTAGTAATAAAAATACAAAAAAGACATAAAACTCGTAAATAGTATTTTAATTAGAAAATTATTTTGTGTATTAATACCTACTAATAATATAGATACAGAAATGTCCTATTGATAACTACAGTTTAAGTAATATAAATATAAAACTGAAGAGAGTACTGGGCCTCAGTACCGCTATAAGGGCTACACAAATTTGAAGATGAAAAATAGTTTAGCAATGCCACCAAATCATAACATCAACACTCTACAGCAGTGATTCTTAAACTGCAGGTAATTTGTGCCTATCCTAGGAGTAATGGAGCAATTTGTAATTGCTTTTTTTAAGCTGAAGATCCATGGATCTTCAGTGGGATAGCCACTGCAGAGAGGCTTGTACAAAACAATACTGGGTTTTTGTTTTGTTTTGGTGTGGGTAATCATATTCTGAGACTGGGAAAAGGGGTTAATTGGATCAAACAGTGTAAGAACTATTGTTTTATCGTCTTAAAATGAATACTTACTGTGTACTACCTATCGGGATACTGGATGCTGTAATATAAAGCAGTGGTTCCCAACCTTTCCGGCTTTGCGGACCAGCAGTGGCGGCAGCAGGAGAGAGGGGAAGAGAGAATGGTTTTGCGCATGCACGCCGCTTGCACAAATGGAGCTTCGCATGCTTGCCTGCCGCTTGCGTGGCCTGGTTCCCAACAGGCCGCGGATCAGTACTGGGCCGCGGACCGGGGGTTGGGGACCTCTGCTATAAGGGATACATGAACATAATTTAACCAAGTGAGAAAAATAAATGCTATATGAGATCCTTTTTAAGAGATCTTTATGAAACATATTAAGTATATATTTTTAGATTTGATATCCAGCAATTTAAAATGAAATACAAAACAAAGCAGAATCAATAAATTAAATAAAATGCAAAGCAAGAAAAGCAGAACTAAAACTATTAAAAGCATACAAAAAGAAAACAAATGATAATATTCAGGAAATACAGGAAAATGTATACCAAAGAAAATATACATTTAATAAGTTAGGCAAAAAAGACTTTATAACTAATTTTTAATATCACAATATTAAAATGCCTCCAAGTAGTAACAACATAGCACTGACCTGTAACATGCATCTGGACACAACAACTTCAGGTACCTCAGGAAATTTTTGGCGCAGGTCATTTAAAACCTGAAAATCAATTTGCTGGCTTCCTTGGGCCATTCGTATGTTGCCTGATCAGGACGTTTGTTCAATGGGCAGTTCCAGGCCTTAGTGTGAAATAAAAATCATCTCTTTTGTCCTAGCATTTTCTGTAAGCAAAACAAAAAAACTTAAGTAAATCATTTAATGCATTTGATTACAGCATTCTCAATGTAAACTTTATAATCTACAAAAAACAAAGCAAGTTGATTAGTCACAATCTCCTCAGTTAGCAACTGCCTCAGATACAGACTGTTCCCAATTACTAGGTGATGAAAACGTAACTTTGCTACCAATGCCTCCATATAGAACAACAAAAGCCTTCAGTTTGAACTTCAATCTAGTCAGTTGCAAGCTGCAGCTGACAGAAGGGTTCTAATCAGAATCCAGGTCATAGAACTGAGCTTGTTAATTTAGGAAGACACACAGTAGATTGCTTAAGCCAGGGGTCCCCAACCCCCAGTCCGTGGACCAGTACCGGGCCGTGGCATGCCAGCAACCGGGCTGTACAGTTCCCTACAGGCTCTGGGCCTGCCTTCTGCCCCACTGGGTCCCACAACCTTGGGCTCTTCCCCCCCCCCATCATGCCTCACTTTCCCAAAGATTAATTTTCCTAAGGAGAACCAGCCAATCTGCAGTGTTGTGTCATGCCAGAAGCAGGTGCCATTCACAATCCAAGAAATATAAATGCTCACAAAATGGCACCCATTTCTGGGACAGCACCAGGCTGTCGCAGTTCTGGCAGTTCTGTTTCCCAAAGGCAATCTTTCAAAAAGGCAAGGGAAAGAAGGGTGGGGGACCCAGATGGGTGGGAAGTGGAGCAAGGGGTGCCTCAGAGGATGGAAGAAACTCAGGGAGGTCTGGGGCAGGCCACAAGTGAACTGGGGAAGGGCTGCAGTGCATGGGCCTGCACTGGGTTCCCCCTAATCTGAGGCACCCTGTACTCCGCTTACTGACTGTAACAGGGAGAATAGGGATTGTGGTCATTAAGCAAGATGTCTCACTTAATGACTACCATGACTTACAGACATAATTCTGGGCTCAGTTGTGGTCGTAAGTCAAAGACTACTTTTATTAACAAATTTTGTTATGTCTGTGATTAGCAAGCTTTCTATGGCTGAAAAGTAAGCTAATCCATGTTTCTCTCTCTTCATACACAAATGACTAAATACATTTCCGAACAATAGATAACAGAGCAAATATTTGTACATTAGTATTTTTTGCATGTAGGTTTGTAAAATGAATGTACAGTCCAAAGCTGCACAGTAACTTAATTATGTCATTATGGCCAGGATCTATGCAATCATGGATCACCATTTTCAAAGTAGACATTTTTTTTACTTTGACAATAGAACTGTGCCTCCTTTCTAGAGTCAGCCCAACCAGACAACTAGTGCTGGTGAAAAGCAGCCAATTAATTGATCATCTCCCCTAGCCACTTTCAGGAGGTTAAGCTGGGCTGAAGCTCAGAAGCTGGAGTTTTTCTGGAAGTCTTTGAGGGCCCGAAACCACATATTTTATTTGGGTTTTATTTGCCTCACTTTTTATATTGATCACATTTTTACAACTTATTAGCAAGAAGCTTGTGATTGTGTCATCATACAAATTTTTATCAAAAAATAGCAATGTTGTGGTAGTATTGTGAAAGTTTGTTTTAATGTTCCTTATGCTTTAATAATATTTACTAAACATTACTATGAAGATTCTATTTAAGTTGATGTTATAGTCACAAAATATTTTAATATAATAAATTTATTCTACATTACTACACTGTTCTTTTGTTGGAGTGTCAACCTTTATGAGAGAGACACAGTCTGATGATCAAATGAAGCAGCTTTTTCTACCCAGTATATGCTGGGTAGCAATATAAGAAAACTGTAATAATATTACATGTAATTTAAAAAGAAATATTTGGAAGTGTTTCATAAGTTTAAACAATCAATCAATCAATATGTCTTATATTCAATATTTGGAGAAAACAAAAAGTCATCAGGGAAAGTTTATTTTAAAAAAATGTAGTTTTCTTCCACACTTATATATATCTTTCTACTGGTCTTGATATAAATTCGTGTAAACAAGTAGATATCAGTTATTATGACAAATGGCTGTTCAAATAAATCATCTTTAAAACATATAATCTTCTGCTATTTCAAAAGACAATTGTTCCATTGACTATATATAATAAATACCATGTTTAAGAAACCTTGTTCTAATGATAACTGCTAAAGTCACCAAAATTAAGAATTCCAACATACCAATAAAATGATATAGTATAAACAGATTTTCAGTTGAACCATTCTTTGAAAATCAATAAAAATGTTTTTATATTAGCTAAACTTTCAAAAATCAACAATATAGCAAGAACTAATGTGCTGAATAAATATTTCATTTCAGTTATTAAAATGCTTATAATTACAATACCTAATCAACATTCTACTGTCAACAAGTGCAGCTGAATTTAGAGACATATAGTTTGTAAACAGTGATTTTTAATATTTTATTAAAATTTATAATAAGATAAAAATACAAAAAGAAATAAAAGAGTTAAAGAAGAGGAATGCAAAGAAAAAGAAAGAAAATAGTACTGACTTTTATCAGTGCGGTAGAATATAAAAAAAAAATTACAACCTCAATATTTTGCTTTACATTTCTAAATATTTCAAGCCATTTCTGTAACAACATAAGTCACTCTAGTCATCAAAACCTAGAATCAAAGTTTCTTTTATTTTCTGTTTTGAGCCAAAAATCCAGAAGCGGTTTCCAAGTAGAAACAAAACTAGAGGTTCTTCTCTTTTAATTAAAACAGTTTTGCCATTTCCACCAACTCCATTATAAACACTGATTATGATTCCCATATATTCCAGCAATACACGAACAATAAGGTAAACCATAAGCAAAACACACATGCATACCAAGCACTACTGTATACTAGCTTTTATAGAAATCTGCACATAACTTATGGCTTTCTTACCAGATTCCTCTGGAACAACATGACTACACAGGATCAGTGGAAAGATGCTGCTTAGGGCAATTTGGTCAAGCACTTTATTTTATTTTATTGCTTTTCTAGAGGTCAAGAGGATGCTCATGAGGGATACCCTCCCAATCACTGGAAAACTGCCTAAGTGCTACTAGGAAATCTGCTGAATTCACCAAATGTGTAGGATGGGATCCTCCTCACTAAGCAGAGATATGTAAGTCGAGTTAATTCCACTGTCATAAAGACAGTTATTTTTCCATGATAGTGTACTAATGAAAAAGGATCAGATCATGACACATCTGCTCTGAAGGAAAAGCTAGATCTAGAGCAGGGGTGTCAAACTGCCGGCCCGCCCCATTGCCGGCAATGGAGAAAAACCTCGATACGTCACGCAACATCACGTGACGTCCCAAGTTTGACATGTCTGATCTAGACAGAGTGTAATGAGCCATGTGGGTCAGGCCAAGGATGAGCTGAAATGACTTCACAGTTGTCATGGTGGCCATCAACTCCCAAGATACCTCAAATTCTAGAAAGGGGAAGTTGAAATCAA
Organism: Azemiops feae; assembly: GCA_023970755.1. NCBI lineage: Eukaryota > Metazoa > Chordata > Lepidosauria > Squamata > Viperidae > Azemiops > Azemiops feae. The sequence continues at coordinate 3,247,442 of JALGBA010004278.1, read as the reverse complement.
ACAGTACTAACAGGGTATAACCACCTCTAGCTGGTGAGGAATGCTGCTCTGCCAATGTTACTGCTAATTTCTGACATGCCATATATGGAAAAAATTGTTCTGAAGCTTTTCTCAATCCATAGTTATGTACCATAATTAGAGTACATAAGTAAATTACAAGTGCATGTATCAGCACATACTACAATGTTTACATATTTCTTAATATATAGAAACTAGACACATACAGACTTAACATTTATGCCTTGAAGTCAATTTGAAGAGGAAAAAATGTGGACTAAAAAACTCATATTTTTTCTTTTAGCAGTAGAACATATTGTACCCACAAAATGATAGTATTTACCAAACAGGACTGAAAGATCAAATTACACCTTTGTAATTTGGCTTCCAAAGAGGCCGTTAATACAAAATGCAGATGGCTCAATACAAGAAGCCACAAGACTTTAAATATTTTTGAATTAGAAAGTCATATCTTCTTTACTCACAAGTTAAAGAAATAATCTTAAAATGGCTAGAATTTTTCATCATTTTTTCTTTTTAAATTATTACTTTGGAAAGGTGTGGAACCTTCTTGGAACTGCTGAAAGGACTGTGTTGTAAATTTTCAGCAGTTCCAAGAAGGTTCCACACCCATTTGCATTATTCAGGTGACTCTGAGGGCACCATAATAAACTTCCAAGTGGCCTTTGGACTCTCAGAAAAAGTACTAACGACCAGATGACTGCAAGGAATATAAATCCTTCCATCCTTCACCATTCAGTCAGAACTGAAGAAACTTCTTGGATGAGAAGCAAAATGACTTCAAGGAAAAAATAAAGTCAAGCTGCCTTTTGAAAAAGCACCTTTGAGACAACCATGACCTGGATGACTGAGAATATCCATAGACCCGTGGTGGCGAACCTATGGCACGTGTGCCAGACTGGGCACGCAGAGCCCTGTCGGCACGAACACTAGAGGGACGCTCCCCTCCCCCTCTCCACGTGCGCCTGACTAGTGGGAATTGGAGAGGGCAGGGAAACCGAATCCAGCAGCGCACTCGCGGGAACAGTTGTGAGAGGTGGGTGGGGAAAGTGGAACCTATAAAAGCAGGCTTTGGCGGGAGTGCAGCGAGTGAGCGAGCAGACGGCCTTTGGAAGCGATGGTGGGCGTGAGTTTGGAGAAGACAAGTAGGACGCGGTGTCTGCACTTTGCAGAAGGCTAGCGGGGGAAGGAGGACACGTACGTTTGGACTTTGGAGAAAGGGAGAGAGAGAGGAAGGAAGGAGGGTAGGGAGAAGGAAGGAACAAAGGAAGGAAGGCCGGGCCCACCAGCCCCGCTGGGCAGATGCGCGGCCAGGCCTGCCCAGGTGACGCCAAAGCCATCTAGCCCTTCTGCGGGAGCGCAGGGGGAGGGGGGAGAACGGCTACCCTCGAGCACCACGCCTGCCTCCCTTCGGGCTCCCTCAGCCTCTCCCCCCCTCCAGGCTGGGGCTGGTCAGATTCCCCCGTGGGCAGTGCTGCACCCGTCCCCGGCCAGCCCTCCTCCTCCATCCTCCTTCTGCGGGTGGACCGCAGCTTACTGAGCCGGTGGAGGAACCGGGCAGCCGCGGCTCTCGCTCCCCTCCGGCCTCCATCTGCCTGAGGCCCAAGCTTGGCATGCCCGGCTCCTCTGCCCAAGGACGTGTGCGGGAAGAGGCACCGCCCGGCTCAGTAAGCAACATCGAGCTGGCCACACCCACCCTGGCCACCCCAGTCTGCCATGACTACCGTAGCCATGCCCACCCAGCAGGCCACACCCACTCGGCACCTGGCGATACATAAGTGGGTTTTGGGTTGCAGTTTGGGCACTCGGTCTCTAAAAGGTTCATCACCACTGCCATAGACAATCACTTTCATAATATCCATGTAACAGCCAGACCTTAATAGAAAAGGGTGCCTGAAAATAATATACACTTCACAAAATATTCCTATTGTACCACAGAGGTTGTGCAGAAATTTATTTGGCATGGAAAATTTAGAATGATTTAAAAATGGGAAAAAATCACTCTTATTAAATTATAAAAAGGCACAATTAGTACTTAGAGAACAGTAATTTTATGCTAACTTTTTTTTAAAAAAATTACAGTACTTGAATAGATGTATACTAAGTTTGCCAACAGATTCAACTTCAGTATTATATAAACTTATTTTGTAGAAAAATCCAATTTAAAAATAAAACATCCAGAAATCTTATGATAACCTATTAAAAAACCATGTTTGAAGACTTAGCCACAATGTAATTAGATGGTGCTAAACAATGTTCTATGACAGAATCACACTGCTTCTCTGTGGCAGACACCCCTTTATAGAAGTCTCTCCCTCCAAAGTCACACGTAACCCTTACCATGTTATTATTACATTAGCAAATCAAGGCTGTATAGTTTCAATGAATCATTGATCCCTAGTGATCATGAATAAGGGCATTCATCTTCTATATTTAATGTTAGGGTTTTATTAAGTAAACATATATGGATGCTTAATCAAACAATTCTGGAAAGCTAACAAAGCATAAAAACAGAAACATACATATGAAAACTGTAGAAAAGACAATAAAAGATGGCAGTTAAAAACAATCAGTTCCTCAATCATATAAGATAAAAACACAAATTTGACTCTACCAGCATCCTACAACCTGAAAAAAAGGCAGGTTTAAAATCTTCTGAAAGTCCTCAATGATTATGTAATATTTATAGTGATATGCTATCTAGAATCCTCTATGAGCGGGGTGTATTATAAGCCTTGTAAATAAAAAATATACTGAATTTTTCACACACACAAATTCATAGCTTGAACAATTTTGGGATCTATACAATTGAGAAACAGTATAGTTTTCATAAATAAGCAATAAGTTTCAAAGAATTCCTTAGTCAGAAAGGAGATGCGACTTTTTTTTTGCTGAATAGTTATAAATATAATCTTTACTGAGCAGATAATCCCTATGGTTGCATTCCAAAATATTCTTAACAGCTGCATGTGAAGGTAGACTTCAAAGTTCCATGCCCTATCCCCCCCCCTTTTTTAGAAAAGAATGAAAGTAGCTATTATTTCCACAAAATAAGTGTACATTAGATAAATGGGCTGTATTAAATGAGGTGGTATAGTTATTTTTTGTAAATTGTTAGATTTCAACCAATTTAAATAATGCGATTTTCTTTTTCCAACTTTCCAACTTTTCCAGCTTTGAGCTTCTAGTGAGTCATGTTGAAAACAAAAACAATGAGCAATTAAATAAATTTAAATGTCTATACACAAAACACCTCTAATTTCAAACTAAGAGGCCCTGAAAAAGATTCCATCCAGGAAATTACTTTTATATTAGTTAAACTTACTTTTCACTGCCCTAACTTGGTTCACTTATTCCTTCTACATAAATATAATTATAATACAGGTAAAATTACAGAGAACCTTTATCTGTTTATAATATTTGAAAACTCACTGACCCCAAAAATGGGGGGGGGGATCTAAGGATCACATTCAGGAGTAAAGCAGTATCATATATAATTTATGAGTATAATTTCAAATAGTATATTTTATTACAGTGTTTTTTAATTCTATTGTTGTTTATAATCCAGGGGAAAAAATGAGTGAAAATATCCTCATAAAAAACTAGGCACTAATAACCTAGGGTAATTTCCCACCTAGCACAGAATTAGAGCTAAGAACACAGGCTTCAGATACATGTGTGAATCTGAAAATCATGTATAAATGTGCAGTAATTACAAATGGATTAATGCCACAGTGAAGTTTATCCTTTAAAACAAATGCATATTTCCATATTGACCCATATTAGTCAACTAAGCACAACTTCTTTAGAATAGAGCAGCATTAATTAAATCTATTGTTTGGGGGATTCCACACACACACACACGCACAACACCTTCTGATTTAAAAAAGCAAACCTTTTATGAATACAGATTTATTCTGAATTCAGTCTCATGGGAAGTGGAACAAAAACTTCCTATGAAGGATACAGGTTTGGGATTACTTCCCTAAATAATACTAGGTATCAGAAATAGCAGTCTCCATTTCAAACATGCACAATACTGAAATCAATTTAGCTTTCCAGCCAGAATTTAAAGCCATGCCATCCATTATGTTTCCAATAATGTTCTACTGTGACAAAATTTCTAAACGGAATTCTACTTTTATTTCTTCCATAAGCTAGGCACCTGTATATACAGCAAAGGCCAGTTCCCAATATTTTATAACCCATATCCAGAGCATCTACATATAAAATAATTCTAACCCCAATCCTAATATTCAAAGAATACTGGTTTATTTCTAATTGCCTGCAAGATCCATTAGCTTTAAATATTTATTTGCATGTGGAGAAGGGGGTTTTCCCTTCATTTTTCTTGTACAGTCTGGTAAATATGTTTGGTAATAGAATACATTATAGTTAGAGAAATATCCAAAAAATAATTATTGATCAAGTAGAAGGGCCAATGTTTCTAATTTGCACTCACCAGAAAACTACATGCCACCAGTCTACTTAATGATTTTACAAGTGACTAATATAGTAGAAAGAATACATTATACCATATACCATACATCAGTGTTTATACATTTGTACAAGGAAATGGGGAGCATAGATAATGTTAGATAGTAGATGTTGGCACCCCCTCCCATCTAAACTACTTAGAAGGGCTTGAACAATAGGTGGATAAATAGTGGATCTAATGGACATAGAGAAGTTTTTAATGGATTAGAATTTATCCTGATATATTATAGTTATCTGAATATTCCAGCATTCGTGTTATATATTTCAGATTATTTCAAATCCTTAAACTTAAGCATTTCTAAACCTGAAAACAGAATTCAACTTCCTTTAGTTGGATTCACTCCTATGTATGGCCAATGTTCCTCAGCTTAGGAATCTTTCACAGAGTCCAGTTTTATCTATTTCCTTTTGGTGTGCAAACAGTAAGATACAGATAGTCCTCAAATTAGGACAACAATTGAACCCAACATTTCTGTTGCTAAGTGAGAGAATTAAGTTAGTTTTGCCCATTTTTCAACCTTTCTTGCCACAGTTGTAAAGTGAATGACTGCAGTTATTAAGTTAATAACACGGTTGTTAAGTGATCTGGCTTCCCCATTATCTTTACTTGTCAGAAGATCACAAAAGGTGATCACATATGCCCCGGACACTGCAACAGTCATAAATATATTACAGCTGCCAAGCATCCAAATTTTGTTCACGTGACCATGGAGATGCTGGAACTGTCATAAGTCACTTTTTTCAGTGCCCTTGGAATTTTGAATGGTCACTAAACAAACAGTTATAAGTCAAGGACTAGCTGAATTCAGGAAACAAAGACAACTATTAGGAAGGAAGGGCTGGGTATATTTCTCAAATGCCTGAAAAAACCTTGTTCCTCCACTAGCTGAAGTGACAGGAGTGAGCACATTCAGCTTTTTTTAAAGTACTGTGGGTTAACAAATATGTACAAGATACACACACAGACACACACACATAATGTAATCAAATAATAACTGCTTGCAAAATTCTGGCTCATCAGAGTTGCCAGGCAATATCTGTGGTTGCCCCAATTCCTTCCCAATTGTTTGGCAAGAACAGAAAAGCATAGATCATCTTTTATTTCTATATTATGCAAATAGTTGGAAATAGTGAGATTCTAGCCATTTCTATATTTTGTTGAAACAAATGTGAATTATTCCACAGCTCCCCCAAATTCTCAATGATTCAGAAAAACAATATTTGCCTTTGAATCTGTACCAGCATGGCTGTTTTTTCAGAAACAATATTTTACCACTTCTATCCACCTCAACACTCTTGGCAAGACATCCACTCTGCTTTCCAGAAAATGAGTAGGATTAGTCACTCTGTGCCAGGATTTAAACACAGTAATTATTTACAAGTGCAATCAGAAATATTAAGTTCCAACACAGAACCAAAGCTTCCATGTTAGTTGAGGTGGGCAGTAATTGTTCAACTTGATATTACTTGGTTTCTGTTTAAATTCTAAGTTAAGAAATTATGTAAACAAATGTTATTATTGTTTGGTATTCAATAACATATATATGCCAAAAACTAATATTCTGGCCTAAAAAAAAATTCATTCTTTCCCATCCAAATGTTATTGATATTACCTTCAAATGAATACATAACCTTTATTATATTTTGTCGGAACACATATAAACTCCTCTGCACCTTCTGCTATTATGTAACACAATATTAAATACAAAGAAGCAAAATATCTAAATATATTCAGGATAAAACAAGCAACATTCAAAATACAAAATTGCACAGACTTTGCTCTCATATGGAATGGTAGCCAAATTACAACAGAGTGGGTTTTTATACCTTCTTGGGCTTTTGTGTTTAAGATTTTTCCTGTTCCTATGGCTTTGTATTTCCTGTGTCGTGTACTTTGACCTGAGGTTCAGTGTGCCCTTTTTGGTATTCTAATGGTGGGTTAATCCTATTATGTCCTAAAGGTCATGTCTTTAGATTTTGGGTGGGAGATGTAGATTTTAGGAGTCTTTGTCTTTCTAATCCCATCAGCTCCAAGATTCCTGGCTCCAGTCTTTCTGAAAGAATTATCAAATCTGCATTTCTACAGAGCTGGTTTCTGCTTGGGGCAGAGAGACTTCAGGGTGGTAGTGGTTTCTGCCTAAGATTTTATATTATTCCTTTGGGAAAATATAATATTCTGCCTTTTTTAATATTCCACAAAATATTTCCTTCTCGGGAGGTGGGTGTGCTGTCTTCCTACATTGCCTAACAATAATGTAGGAAAATATAGGAACCAATATTTTTATCAAAACTTATATAAGACTATAGCTCCCACTTTTTAAAAACATACCATAATACACTCTGAGAAGGGTGAGCGAGTTAAGTAATACAGTAGAAAAGAAAAAAAAGCAAGGAAAAATGGCAGAAGTAATTGTCCAGACAGAAATACAAACATACAAATAAAACAAAAAAATTACACTGGAATAAGTCCTCAAAAATTAAAATGATAAGTTTAGGAAATTCTGTTTTTATCTCAAACAAAAACTTTAACATTCCAGATATTACCAATTCAAATTTTCAATTTTCCTGTAGGGGAAAAAAACACTAAATTGTGGGTTTCAATAAGCACCTTATAAAAATACACATTTCGACTTTTCCACAAAAACTGGCAAAATGAAACATTATAACTTTAAGATAACATTTTTAATGGCATACGTTATAGGCTAAAATATAATTAAATATATATTTCAGAGTAAATAAATGGGTTTCTGTAATTCTCTACATGCAGACTTGCACAATGAGAAGAAAGGCCTACCTAGTTCAACCAGATGGTTCCAGAAAGCTCACAAGGAAATAGAAGCAACAGCTCTCTGTAGTTATTGCTCCATAGGAAGTGCTACTAAGAAATGCACTGCCTCTAATCTTTATACAGCCGCTGCTACCTGTGACTTTATATATTTACTCTTTCCCTTTAAAAGTCACCTAGGATAGTAGCTAATAACATAAATAATGAATGACAAAAGAAAAGCAATAATATTAAAAACCACAGCAGCATTATTATTAAAAGCTTTTGTCTAGTATGAAAAGATAATAAAGATTATGCCAGGTGTATGTGGTTACAGAGGAAACTTTAGAATTGGAGGTTCTAAATGTTGCTTCCCAGCCCCCTTACCACACCTCCCCATGGAAGGATACTCCAAGGCAGGCTTTCTGAAAACGATATCAGGGTAAAGGAAGGTACAGGAAGAAGGATTCCTTCAGATTCAGAAGTATCTCAAGCTGTGAGAAGCTTTATAAACCAACACCAAGACCTTGAATTGGGACAGCCAATGAACTAGATATCATTCATTAGTTACAGTTATGTTTTTTTAACAATAGAGAACAACTTTGCTTCATTTTCTACGTAATAGCCTTTCAGATTCTCAAAGCTCATTGTCATATAATCTTTTAAAGCTAAAAATAGATAAGTTTTTAATGATTTCTCTCAGAACTTATTTTGAGAATCCTTGAAATCCTGATTCCTCTCTTAAAATGTGACACCCAGAACTGTACACAGTATTCCAAATGTATTCTTGCTAAAACAGTAAGACTAGCAGAACATATCCATGAACACCAACTAGTAGTCAGAAGACATGAAAACTTTTAATTTCACAGACTTAACCGTAATTTCAGCTGAGAAACTGTTGACTATCCTAGACCAAGCGAAGTCCAAAAATGCAAGAAATTTCTAGAAGCCCGGCATTCTGACAAGTTATCCATCAATGGACACACAGACATAAACAATATCTACATACTGTGCAAAAGAGAAAACCAACAAACCAAAAAGAAAACAAAAAGACCAAAACACCTTCCCACCAGCAATCAACACCCAGATGACCATAGATTAACTCCAAGATTAACATCAAACCAACAATCAAGAAGTAAACAATGCCCCAATCAAAGAATTGCCAAACAAGCTAGCAGTAAACAGCCCAACCAAAGAACCTCCAAGATCACTCCCACCAACACTGACAATCCCATTCCCTTCTAGCACTGCCGTTACCTAGTTTGAGCAATGAAATGTCTGCAAAAAAACAACCAAGTTCAGAAAGCACCAAAGTTCCCTCAAACTGAACTGAACTGAAGAAATTCATTCTCAATTTTCCTTAAGCAAGCTATTTTCTTCTCTCCTTAGTTTCAATTCACACCTATGTTACTCTTACCAAGCTATTGAAAACATCCCATCACTTGTGAAATGCTTAAAACGCATGCAAGCTTTTGTCATAATATTTTAACAGCACTGTTAGGTATTTTCACTAAACTACTCACTGAAAACCCCAAATTCCTCTCCTAGTTAGTCACTAAGAACTGAGACAACACACATTATTTGTGAAGTTATGATTTTCCCGCCAGAACTTTACACCTCCTTACACTGTACGAAACTCACTGATATTTTGCTATCCATTCATGCAGTCTGTTCCTGTTTTTTCTAGCATATTGAAAAATGTGATTTCATCAGCAAACTTGACTATTTTACTGTTAATACATGCCTTCATTTATAAGCCAATTAAAAGGTGCTACTGTACCTCTGCTCAAAAGAAGAACCAAGTGGGAGATCTCCTGTTGTGCCAAAATCTGTTGTAGGCAAAAAGAATTGGAATCCTCTCCAAGGTTCCGCAAAGATAGTACATAACCGTATCATCTAGTTCCTTAAGTATTGTGAGATAAAGCTTATTTGTTTCTTGAGATCTAAATATTAATGGACATTTCCTGTCCATTTTCTGTTTTACTCCTACCCCTTTATAATGGCTCTTTGCAATTTCCAAGTTGAAAATACACTGCTTATGAAAAAAATAGCAGTTGAATACCTCTGTATTTTCTTTAACTGTTATTTTACAGTGTTCAGTGAACAGCTAGTATATTTGTTCCTTTTTTTCTTCCTTTTACTTATTCTATTTCTCTTAGAACTGGTACTTTCTCTTTATTGCTGCATTGGACTTTGATGTAGGCAAAAACAGCATTATTTGACTTACTCTACTTTTGCTTAACCCAAGTATTAGTGTGATATGAGACATACATGCTCCTAAATTCTCTCACGCTTGATAATAAACTGGGGCTAAGAGGGCTATTGCATGTCACATTGAACTACTGAAGTGGCAGAATCAAACTGCTTCTGTTTGCTCCATATCAAAGATAAGAAATATACCTATAAATGCCTGATCCAAGTTAGGAAGAACAAATGTAAATACAACTAATAGTTGACTCAACAAAAATCTAGAGACCTTTATTGATTTGCAAGCAGAGAAACTACAGTAACATTATTATGATGCAATTCTACATTTGACTGCCATACTAGGAAACTGCCAGGGAATCATATGCAAACTATCAAATTATCTAAAGGAAGAATGAGGTATAAGCGTAGTAATCATCATCACAAAAGAATGTTGGTGACTAAGTGAGCAAAATGAGTACGTTTCATTGTCCAATTCTAAATTATATCAATCTTCTTGCACTTGGTTCAAGCAAGTTTAGTTCAAGCAAGATAAGGAAAGTCTTTCAAACCAATTGAGGATTTCTCAAATGTAGGAGGAAATGCAATATTCATCTACTTCCTACGCAATGAAAGCATAAAAAGGAAGAGTTTACTGAAATACTATTCAGTAGAGATGTCAACATCCCAGAAACCCTAGAAAATATTCTTTATTTACAACAATCTTTAATTCTAGAAGATTAAGTTAGATCAGCAGTCTAGTTATTACCAAGACTACAGGAATGCCTACTGAAATATGGCAAGCAATAGAAGATGAATTAGTAAAGGTTCAAATCTAGCTATGCCAACAAATCTAGAAAACAACACAATGGAAAAGACTCTTTGACAAAATTATGGACAGCCTACAAACAAATGGACCATCAAGCAAATCAGTTCAGAATTGCCACATGAGGCATATGACCAGGCTCAAATTATCCTACTTAAGAAATGTGAAGTTATATGAAGATGTAGCTGTCTGAAGAAGACTCTAATACTGGGAAAGTTGGAAGAAAAGAGAAGACAGGAAGAACAGCAGCAAAGGAAATGGACTCAGTTACAGTGATGATGAGTGCATCCTTAGAGAACCTAAAGGACTAGGTTAGGAACAGATCACCACATAGAAAACTACTGACAACAAATTAATGGCACATCATCAATAAATCAATCCCAAGCAATTCCTAATTCAGGAAGAAAATCCAACAGATTACGGTAGTAATGGATGCATTATTGGGAGACTGAAGAATCGTACTGGCGACAAATCATCCTGGAGAAAAATAAATCTATGTGATTGTTAAGGGTCGACACCAATCTAATAGTACATAATTAAACAATAATTTAATTGTTTTTTATTGTAGTTATATATTTTAACTTCCCACTAAGCAAATTTATTATATAAATATGTGATAGTTTTAACTAAAATATAAGTTGAGAAAACTGCATACATCTTTCATTCTGTGCTGCAAAAAATAGATGCTACATATTTTTGAAATTAAAAGTATTCTGCAGATACTCAACTAGGAAAATTAACTACATCTGTTTCATTTTATATTGTGTTATATAACTGGTCTTAAACAAGTCCTACTTAACAAACAACCTAGTTTCTCTTTTATACTAGTCCATCCACTATTTTAGTTTATGTTTCTTCAGCTAAGACTATGGAGACTATGCATAGGAAAAAACATATGATTTCACACAAGTACACATGGAATAAGACAAAAGGATCATGTGTATGAATCATCCAGTTGACTAAAGCCAGAAAATAAAGTGAGTAGTTTCTACCATAGAAGAAAACAGGTATTAGAACTCCCAAGATCTATCTATGTTGAGACTAGTACAGGCTGTCCTGGGCTTAAAAATGCCTGATCATGGACAATTCATACTGAATCCATACTTTTAAAATATACAGACTGTTTTCAGTGGTTCATGAAAACATTGCATCGCTTGAGGAAGGAGGTTCATTGGCTTGAGGAAGGAGAATACCATCTGCCATTTTTAATAATAGGCAACCCATTTGTAAGTATGGGTTCTAACGTATATACTAAGTCAACCTAAAGACAGATTTAGGAATGCATCTTGTTCTGAATCCTGGGGGACTGCCTATATAACATTATATTTGTAAGCAAACTGCTGTTTAAAAAAGCACTGAAAAAATCACCTTCTCCGTAATACTGTGTTATACAGAAATAATTAAAATGGAAGAATTCTGAAAGCGCCTCTCAAACTAGGTATCCAAATCAGTATCCAACAAAGAATCCAATCAGTGTTACTGTTTTTCTGAGCATGTTCTGGTGTTATCTAGTTTGGGTAATGAAATGTCTACAAGAAAACAATCTTCTCCCTTATTAGTATTTTATTTATTTATTTTATTTATCTGTTTAAAGTTGGTTTATTTGATCAAGATTAAAATAAATATGTTATCTCTGGTAACTCTTAATGGAGTTCAACATTTTGCTGGAATGACAAGGCTTTAAGGATTTGTTTATAGATAAGAGGTGGGAAGAAATCATTTGTCGTACTTTAAGGAAGGCGTAAGTTACTAAACTTGTTTACACTGTTGTGATGAAGGAATATATATATATATATATATATATATATATATATATATATATATATATATATATATATATATATATATATATATATATATATTTAAAGTCAATTAAATAAAATAATGAACTCTGGGATATTAGAAAAAGGCTTCTTTATTGCTGAGCTTTCGTTAACAACCTGTTAACATCATCAGAGCAAAGGGCTAAATGGCAAGGGAGCATGTGCATAAATTCACATAACAGTTGGAAAACGGTTACATTGTGGCATGTGCACATAGCGTGCTTAGGAAGCTCGTTTAGAAAAATCACATTGACGGTAGTAGGTATACAGTAGAAAGTCTCCCGACAAGATTTAAAAGTCGCGCTTGACAGCTGTCAGGCGCGCAAGCCGGAGCGTGCCTGTCAGTTGTTCGGTGCGAGGTTAACAGGGAGCCGCGCGGAGTCTTGTGCCGGCTGGATTCTTTTAGTGGAGAGTAGCTTGGATGTTCGTCTCGCCCTCTCACGTGCAGGTGTTGTGGGACTGGATCTGTCAGCTGTTTGGCTCGTAAGTCGGATCGCTCTCATCAGCTGTTCGGCGCGAGGTTTTTCGGGGCATTGCGTGAAGTCTTGTGCCGGCTGGATTCCTTCCGTAGAGGGCAGTTTTGATGTTCGTCTTGCCCTCTCACGTGCAGGTGCTGTGGGACCGGATCTGCAGGGAGAGAAAGTAGATGCCCTCGTAGGGCATGTAAGTGGTTTGCTTGTCCTTATTTCCCCCCCCCCTTTTTTGGAACGTTGTGGAATTGTTATTGTTATAGGAGTCACTCTTTTGGATTTTGCAGTTTTTCCAGAGTAAGGTTGCTGCGTGTGTGTGTATTGTTGTGTATAATCAATTAGAATGTTTGTGTGTGGTTGTTTGTTGTGTTTGTCTGTTGTGGGTGGTTTTGCAGAGTTTTGGAATTGGGTTGTAACAGCTTGTTTTATTGCAGGTGTCAATTCTGGTCTAGGTCTTAATATTCTGCTTCTGTTCAAGTCTTGTGTGTGTATGTTTTGTTGTGTGTGAGTGTCTTGTGAGATTGGATTTATGTTTTGGATGTTTGTGTCATGGATGCAGTGGTCAGTAGTGTTGTTGCTTCTGTGCGTGAAAGTGTCAGGATGTGTTGTGTTGGTTGTGCAAGTTGTCATGGTTGTGTTAGAGTTGTGTTCTTTATTTGGATTAGATGAAAAGAGTTGTGTTGAAGAAAGGGTGTCTGTTATGTTGGTTAGGAGTTTGGCATGTGGCTGAGGTGGTGTTATCGTGTTGTTGTTGGTTGAGTTGAAGTGTTTAGGTGTTTTGTGTTGCTGTAAGTGACTTTTTAGGGTTTGGTAAGGGGGTAGTAGGTCAATGTGTCTGTTGATGGAATGGCAGTCTGAAAACCAAGCTTCTTTTAGAAGACGGCCGCCTTTGGTGGAATCTTGAGCTATGACTTTTCCCTCTTTAAAGTTGAAAGTGTGGCCATGTTCGAATATATGAGTCCAGACTTGGGAGCGTTGTTCCTGCCTTTTTATTGCTAAAACATGCTCATGTATTCTTGTTTTAAGTCTTTTTGATGTTTCTCCAATGTAGTTACATTGGCATGTATTGCATTCAATTTTGTATATGATGGAGGATAAATCACTGGTTGGTAATGGTTCTTTGGGCCGCATCAGCTTGGAGCGTAATGTTTGGTTGGGTTTGTGTGCGATGTTGATGTTATATGGGGCAAGAATTCTGGCAGTGGCTTCTGAGACTCCATTGATATACGGGATTGTTGCCAAAGTCGTAGTAGCTGAAGAATTGTGGATTGAGTGTGGTGTCCTATCCTTGCAGCAACGCCTAATGAAACTTAGTGGGTAATCATTCTGTTTACATATGCGGAGTAGGTGGGCTTTCTCTTTAGATTTTGCTGTTTCTGTGCTGCAGTGGGTCTTGATTCTTTTGAATAATGTTCTTATACAGCTGACTTTGTGTGATGTGGGATGATTGCTTAAATAGTGAAGGATTCTATCTGTGTGGGTGGTTTTACGATATATGGAGGTTGATAAATTTCCATCTGGGAGGCGATGGACTAGCACATCCATGAAAGGTAAGGAGTTGTTGCTCTCTTCTTCTGCGGTAAATTGGATGTCTGGATGGAATGAATTTAGTTTATGTAAGAATCTGGTAGTGTCACACCGCTTAATGACCGCAAAAGTGTCATCGACGTATATAACCCAAAAGCTGGGTTGATAGTCAGTCATCACAATATGTTCTAGATCCTGTAACACAATTTCAGCTATAATACTTGAGATAGGAGACCCCATGGGTGTGCCTTTTACTTGCTCATATATGGTGTCTTTATGAGTAAAATAGGTTTTAAGGCAGAAACCCAGTAGTTGTATGTAGTCCTCCGTGTTGAGAGAATTGGGTTGTTGAAATTCTCCTTGCTGTAAAAGTTTTCTAAAAACAGAGACGGTTAGGTCTTGGGGGATAGATGTGAAAAGGGATACCACATCGAATGAGATCATGATCTCATCATCCTTAACCTTTAATGGACGTAATCTCATCAAAAAATCTTCTGGGGATTTAACCATGGTTAGAGAGTCGCTGATCAGGTGTTTAAGTTTTAGGCTCAACCACTTTGCTAGGCCATAAGTGGGTGTACCTCTGAAAGACACGATAGGTCTTAAGGGGACTCCTACCTTGTGGATTTTTGGGAGTCCATATATGCGCGCCATTAACAGGTTGTTAACGAAAGCTCAGCAATAAAGAAGCCTTTTTCTAATATCCCAGAGTTCATTATTTTATTTAATTGACTTTAAATGTCCATACCTGGGATTCCAATATTTAAAATTATTAAAGACATATATATATATATATATATATATATATATATATATATATATATATATATATATATATATATATATATATATATATATATATATATATATATATATATATATATATATATATATATATATATATATATATATATATATATATATATATATATATATATATATATATATATTACCATCAATGTGTGAAATTAGGCATTTTATAGAATGCCTAGGAAATCTAGAAATGGGACATCAAAATATGAAACACTTAATATTTCACACATCTCCTAGGCATTCTATGCAATGTCAAAAAGCAAACTGGCAAAGAATAAAATACTCCTGCTAAAATGCCATTCTAGCCTTCCTTGTTGCAAGAAGTAGGTCAGTACTAGTCTTTGTCTCTTGTTTTTTTTCAGTAAGTTTTTTTCAATTTATCTCAAATTGATTTTCACCAGCCAGAACTGGCATGAATCCGATACACAAATAGTCACCTGCATAGTCTCAAATACATGCCATGCTGGAGTGGGTTATACAGACTGAAAACTGTAAACAGAAGTTCCTGTATGAGAAAAATATTACCAGTTATATCTACGTATGTTGATCTATATTTGGAAGTAATGCAAAAGACACTGGATTTACTAAACAGTTTTCCCACAATAGTGCTATCCAATACTATACTGTTATCTATTGCCACTAAAAAGGTGCCACTAAAGATGCTTTTTCATGAGGCAACTGGACTTTCTTGTTTTTCTTTGAAGACGTTTCGCTTCTCATCCAAGAAGCTTCTTCAGCTCTGACTGGATGGTGGGGAATGAAGAAGCAAAACGTCTTCAAAGAAAAACAAAAAAATCCAGTTGCCTCGTGAAAAAGCATCTTTGGGATAACTATGACCCGGATGACTGAGAATCTCCATAGACATTTGCAAGATTTGTTTGATAAAGCATTTATGGAAGCATTTATTAACTTTATAACTTTATTTTAAACTTCCAAAGTATATATGCATGGTCCACTCCATTAACAAGTTTTACAAGCCTACATTAATATGACATCTTGATAATTCTGATTTTTGGAGACTGACTGGATAGGTGCCTGCAGTTTTCTTGGCACGATTTTTCAGAAGTGGTTTGCCATTGCCTCCTTCCTAGAGCTGAGAGAAGTGACTGGCCCAAGGTCACTCAGTTGTTTTTGTGCACAAGGGCGGGAGTTAAACTCATGGTTTTTTTAGTTTCTAACCTTATGCCTTAACTACTACACCAGGGGTAGGCAACCTCGGCTCTTTTATGACTCATGGACTACAGCTGACTCAGGAATTCTGGGAGTTGAAGTCCATGAGTCATAAAAGAGCCGAAGTTTCCTACCCCTGTACTACACCAAACTTAGCTCTCTATGATGATAAATATATGTCCTAGACCAAGTGCACAACTTTTTTTAGGCTATAATGCTTTTGAAAATTAGATCAGTCACAGTGAATCCAGTGTTTCATCCCTTGAGAATTCTGAATACAATCCAAATTTGGGACTTATTCCTGCCTACTTTTTAAACTTAGGCAATATGCTACACAAAGCCTAGTTCTGTCCTCAAGGCAAGAGAAATTGGGCACTTCTATCACACATAACCAGTGAGCAACTTCAAATATGCATATACTAAAGCTTTTTATACAGAAAATATTTTTCCTAAAATTTCTATTATTCCAGTTTGGACAAATCACATTATGATGAAAACAAGAAAAAAAGCTAGAAATACAATAAATTTTATTCAAATTATACAAAATTAAGATTATATAGCTTCACAATAATTCAGCTGTACTCAAGACATTCAGTATAAATACTTTTTATGGGTTCTACCCATAATTATTGGCTCTGATTGGTTACAGGCAAATAACAGATTTATTTGTGGTGTGTGTGTATATTTTAAATAAACTTCTAGACAGCAATGCTGATTATCTAACAAAAGTTAAGTTTACACAAGTTTAAGTTTAATTAAAGCAAAAATTAGAAATAAAGTATGTTCTTTCAACTTTACTATTTCCAATTATTTAAAGGATTTTTATTCATATTGAGTACTAATAAAAACAGAGGTAAACATCTAATTCCACACATACCTTTGTTATTATTTATAAACTGTGTATCATTGAAAAAAGCAAACATTTATCAACATATTTGCTTAGATTGGAATAGTACAATTTTTCATATTGCTATTATGATTGGCCACAGATAGATGTTTTACAATACTGTTTTATTTTCAAGGCAATGTGAGACTATGCTTTAACATTTGTAGTTACCAAATCTAGCTTTACAGTATATTAGACATTCATAAGACTGCCAAATAATCAATTATTGATCATATATATATTAATTGCTAACACATGTGTATATAATATTGTCATCTGATCTCATACTGAGTTGGTATTTTCTTTATCCTTATTAGTAAAATATATCCTAGACAGATGCAATGACAACAATAGTTAGAAATAACAATGCAGCCAAATAGAAAGCACATTCATTCACAAATAAATTTAATCATAAATCTTAGGACATTGAGTTATTATCAAATGAGACTACTTTTCCAGTAAATACATGTGAGAACTTTATTCAAGTTTTTTAAAAAATGGGTGCTTAAATTAAGAATGTTTATGTATGTTGACTTGGGAAAGCCATAAAAAACTTCCAGGTTAACAATAGAGGAGGGGAGAAGATGTGCTGGTCTTTAATAAATCCCTCCAACTATAGCTTGGAATGGGTGAAAGCTAGTATTGCAAGAAATGACTTCTGTGCGTGCTGTTGGTCAATTACTCCAAACGTCCAAAGATACAAATCTTACATCACTGACATATAGCAGAAAATCAGGGAACTGATCCTTCTGGCAGAAGAAAGTAAAAATCAACAATAAATTCAACCCATAACCTTCACTAGTTTTGACCAAAAAGATATTTCCTAGTGTGAAATTTGGAATTTTTAACTATCGTTTCAATTATTGGTTTCTTCATATTTTTTAGAATTTGGCCAAAATTATGTTTGCATTAATGAAATTATTACCTAAAATTGATATTAATCAGAGAAGTTGGCAAAAATATTTGGATTAATAACAGAAACATACCAACTAAGGATTACCCTAATCTTGAAACTCTTTTTCTAGCTTTTTTTTATAGTGCATTTACTGGAAAAATAAATATTAGAGACATTTAAAAAGAAATAGTACTAAAGGAGTAATAAAAATCTTAGATATAGCTTACATCTACATTCACATGTATAAACTGTAAATTGTGAATCAACTGAACTGTTTTAGCTTTATTTCCTATAAAATAAGTATAGATAGTTTTATATGGTTAGCTATGCTTCGACATCAATTCTTCAAAGATACTTCAGAACATGCAGTATGATACAATGGTTACAGTGTTGGATTAGGACCAGGAAAACCCATGTTCAAATCCACCTCAGCCAATGAATCTTATTGGACTACTCTGGGCCAATCACTCACTCACTCAAACCAACCTATATTGCAAGCTTATTATTACGGGAAAAGAGGGAAGTACACCACCTTGAGCACCTGGAATTTAAGAGCATATTTAAAAACTAAAATGTTTTGTTTTTGTAGAATTTAAACTAGCTTTTTAAAAAAAAACTGTCTTCAACAGGCAATTATTCGGGCAAAATAGATTTGTACACTACCAACTTTCTATGCTGTATAACAAAATTAAGAATTGTACAAGATTACAAATGGTTTCTGCATATTTTCTTAAATATTATCTTTTTTAATAAAACACTTTTGAAAATTTGAAAATATATTTTTATAAATTTAATATCCATTAACTTTAGTACATACAAAGAGTCATTTAAATTGAACGTTTAAGTCATTTCTTTCAATCTAGTTATATCTTCTGGTTTTGAATATTTTCTACAATGTTGTGGCCAAAATGAATTTTAGATCAAATACATAATTAAGATGTGCCAGCAATAATTTGCTACATAACTATAAACTATAACCAACTTTCAATGAGGAATGTAGTAAAATTCCTACAAAGATAGTCTATAAGTCCTAGCCTGAAGTTCCATTTCTGAATTAGTTTAATGAAATATAAAAAATTCATTGCTCTCTATTTTCAATCACTTGAGGGACAAATTATCTTGCGTTAAGACATAAAAGTCAAAAGAAAAGCATTTCTCTCATGGAATAGTTGTGGCATTCTAAACTGAAGCATTCCACATAGCAATATACAATAATCTGGTTTTTAGAATTATTAAAATATCAAGCATTAGTTAGGCTATTTTCTACATTTAATACTTTGAACTAGAATAGCTACTGCAAACATGTCTTTAAAAATCACTTTGGTGCTTACATTTACAAAAAAAATAAATATAAATAACAATGTTTACAGTAACTAGTGTTCATATACCATAAGCAACACTAACTGCAGATTAACCAAGACCTAAATATTGCTTCATAAAATCTTAAGACCTAAAACTTTAAAAAGGTACCACATTCACCAATTCCTTTTAAATGTACAACTTACTAGTAAAATCTAACCTTAGTTTACAATTGCAATTTTAAAAGTTCACATTTTTTGTAAGTGACTCAAATAAAAATCTAGAGTAAGCAATATGTTCTGGCCCAATCAGAATTCCCCTTTTTGTGATCAAACATTTTATACATTCCACAGTATTCACACTTTGTCAATGATATTGCCTCAGCTTTATCCATCCTCCTGTATCAAGCTGAAGTAATATTTTAATTCTGCTTTATCAGAATTGTTGAGCAGTTCACTTATAGGGCTTTCAATAACTATAACTCCTCCAAAAAGTACACTTGATAAAAGAAGCAAACCAGCTGTTCAAATAAGTAAAAACTGCTTTTAGCTAACTAAAATTAACCTGTACATAGAAAATACTGTCATCCAAAAATATATGACCTAGCATATATCTGCACCATAGATTTTTATCCAGAAGTAACTTCACTAAAATTAGCACTTACACAATGGAGCATTTCATAATATATACACTGATGAACATTCTAAGAAATATTTAATATTTTATTAAATATTTAATTAAAAGGGTAGTTGTTGAAAGTGCTGCTCCAAGAATTATTTTTAAATATTTTATAGTTTTGTACCCGTTTTCCCATATACCTACAGAAGATAGTGTGCTTTCTTTTGATACACGTATAAAAATGTCTGTATTAAAATCTTAAAAGACAATTTGATTTCTTTTAAAAAGAAATATTGTGCAGAGTGACTGCATCCATATTCATTCTTGCCACAACTTACCATGCATTTCAAAACTTGGGGGCAGTATTAAGCTATTGTTTTTGTAGTAGTTCAACTGCTGTCTGAGGATAGATTCCAAGTAATAGCATTAAGGGAAAAATCTCTTTAAACCTAATACAGGAAAAAGTAACCTGTAACCTGTAATTCATAGCATTCCTTGTTACCATCGTGTTGACATTTAAATTCAAGAACACTAGATTAGGGCTTTTCAACCGGTGGTACGTGTACCACTTGTGGTACATTAACAAGTGGCAGGTGGTACGCAGCCCTGCCTAGCCAAGTGTAGTGGGGGAGGGAAAGAGCCAGCACAGGCAAGGACTTACTGTGAGAGAGTCCTCTGGAGCTGCAGAGACTTCTGGCTCACCCTCCCCCATGAGAAAGGAGGAGGAGGGGGCGGAGACAGGAAAGGCTATAAAAGGAGGCAGTTTGGGCGGGAGAGGGAGAGAGAGAAAAAGCAGCAGCCTTGGGAGGAGGTGGAGTCAGCTCTAGCTGCACCGAAGGGAAAGAAGAAGGAGGAGGGTGGGGGGAGAGGAGATCAAGCAGGCTGGCCATGAGCCGATCTACAACTGCTATGGCAGCAGCAAACAGGCAAGAAATGCAGCAGGGGAGGGGTCGCCCTCCAAGAGGAATGAAAAAAGGCAGCAATGGCTGGAGGTGAGGCACGGAGGAGGGAGGGAGGGAGATGGAGAGTGGAAGGATTCTTATGTGCTTTTGTGACTTTGAAGTTCTGGGATTTGTGCAATGTGGGCTTTGTGTTCTTAAGGAGTGTTTGGCAATTTCTATTTGGCTGATGGCTCGTGTTAGCTTCTATTGCTCTGCTATTGTTAGCTGTAAGTTTTGCTGCCAGGGATTTTGAACTATTTTTCTCCTGAATGGATTTTGCCTGTAGCATTCCTTTACTTATGAATGGAGCCATTTGGGGAGGCTGCCTTAGCAGGCAGCCAGTACTTACTACATTTTTTTTTCTTCCTTAAGTGCCGGCTGGGCTCCTTAATTTTCCTTTCTAGCCAGTAACTAATTCTTAAAGGGGAATGTGCCTTTTTAAGCTAGTTCACTCAGCAGTTTGTCTTTTCTGTCTCTGGAGGCCTTTCCTTATTTGATGAATATATGGAAGAGAGAAAGTATGGGGGGGGGGTCAAATTCCTTTCAGGAGGAGGTGGGCATGAGAAAGAGGGAGGCAGGGAAGGAGAGAAGTCCCGCCTTAGCACTTGGCCACCAGCAGCCCTGCCATTGACTTTGCTTGTCAAAAGGTTGCAAAAGGGGATCACATGGCCCTGGGACACTGTGACCATTATAAATATGAATCAGTTGCCAAGCATCCAAATATAAATCACATGACCCTGGGCATGCTGCAATGGTCATAAGTGTGAAAAATGGTCATAAATCATTTCAGTGCAATTGCAACTTTGAACAGGTTTTTTTTTGGTCATCAAGTTTTCGACACCTTGCTAGGTGGTACTCGAATATTGCCATATCCTAAAAGTGGTACAATCGGTGAAAAGGTTGAAAAGCCCTGCACTAGATCATCTAGTACTACAAGAATTAATACATTTTTTGGAAAAGACTGTCTAGGGACCTGGACTACTGTACCAATATGCTGATGATATCTCACTATATTATCTCTTTAAATCTGAACATAAAAAACAGTAGAGATTGATTGGTAGCAGCAAAAGATTTGATGTTAAAAACAAAAGGCTATTGGACAGTAGGAAAGATCATGACACTTTATGGGTTGAATCTTAACATCATTGCATTTCCCTAAAAAATCAGTTTTATGATCTGAGAGTGCTTGCTCCTGGATTCTGATGTAGCCACCAATGACTGGAATGTTTTTTGGGTTGTTGTTTTTTTTGTTTTGTTTTTTGCTCGCTTAAGTTTCCTGGATTAAGCTGATCTGGTCACTGTCACACATGAGTTAGTCACATTCAGGATGGATTATTACAATGCACTGAATGCAGAGCAGCCCTCGGAATATTCAGCTCCTGAATAACAGTAGTAAAATATAACAATTAGAACAGGTGATTCTACTCTGGTACCAACTATTGCAAATCCAATTTGAATTGGAGCATGAAGTCTGGCTGAGGATGCTACAAAATATGGCCTCTCAAGTACGGTCCAAATTCTAATATTTCTTCCCTTAAGGAACTCTTGCAGAAAATGCATAATAGGTGGTTTTTTTAAATAAACAAATAACTAGCCCACACGTCCTACACTCATCAAATTGGGAGTCAAGAGCAGCAGCTCTTCTTCAGGGAAGGAGAAGCACAGAGACAAGCAGATAAGAGCCCAAGAGCAAACTGAACCAGCGCAAGAAAAGCTTCCGAATTCAAGGAGGCAAAAAAAAAAAAAAAAAAGGCCCCTCGCCTCCCGGGACGCCTCCGAAGGGGCTCCGAGGAGGAACGGCAGAAGTTTCCCAGCCCTCGGCCGAGCGAACGCGGCGTCCAGCTCCCCGACAGACCGCGGAAGCTCAGCCCAGCTCCTCCTCCTCCTCTCCCCAGCGGGACCACCGCCACCCGGCCCTGCCTGCACACGCCCCCCCCCTCCGCCCCTCCTGCTCCCGGGCTCCGCGGCTAGCCGGGCCCAGACAGGCAGCGGGGTCTCCGCTCCCTCCAGGCCCGCCTGGCGGATAGCCCTTCGGGGAAGCGGGCGCCAGCCCCGCCAGGCCAGCCGACTTCGCTCACCCTTCCTCGGCGCGGGCTCCTCCTCCGTTCCCCGCAGCAGCGGCAGTCGCCGCTGCCGCCTCCAGCCGGACAGGCAACCCTTCAGAGCCACTCCGGAGCTGCCGCCGCCTCCCGCCGCCACCGGGGGAGGGAGCAAGGGGGGGGTCCGTGCTGGGGCGGCTGCTGGGGCGGGCAGCGCGGAAGGGGCGGCGGGGGAAGGCGGGATGGCTGGCGGGAGGGGGGTGTCTTCCAGGCGCCGCCGCCGTCACCGCCTCTCCCGACCTCGCTTGGAACCACTCCGGCTTCCCAGTCGCTCCCGTCCCTCCTCCTCCTCCTCCGCCGCCGCTGCCGCCTCCTCCTCCTCCGCTCGCTGCGTGTCTCAGCCAGCCAAATCCAAATCAAAATAGTGTCACACAATATGGCGGCACCTCCAGTTGGCAAGCCTCGCGAGAACTGGCCCCGAAGGCTAACGGGAGAGCGGAGGAGGAGGAGGAGCTCCCGCGTTGCCTCGGTGACGAGTTGTTGCCGCCGATTTGCCCGGCGCAAGCGGCTTGACGGCAGCCGGGATGCAAGTGGTGGCCTTCGCAAGTTCTTCCAGGGAGAGAAGAGGACCAGCATGACCGGGAACCGAAAAGTGACACGAGATGGGAGATCTCTCTTAAAATATCTTCCACGCTGAAGTTAAAATCCGCTCCTCCTCCATTAACCTCTGGCTCGCTCTACGGATCATCATTCAAACCAGGAAATGTAGCGGGTACGACCACGGAACTGGAATTTAGCCCATATAAGGGACCCACCTCCGTATGCGTTACTTACATTGGCACCATAAAACTCACGCACAGCGAGAAGGGGATCGATGCGGAAAATCCCCAGCCTGGCGCTACCTTTATAAAGATTAGCCGAATTGCCACGGAACGGTGGGCAGGTTTTCTATACCACAACCCATGAGAAAACATTTGACTAATTGTGGATTATTATTTTTTTAATGCCATTCGACGCACTTACTTAATATAGGATAATGTAGGATATTAATAATTATGATCTAGCAAGCCAATTTGGCAGCAAGTCCTTTATTCTGCTGAGTAATTTGAGAATTTAAAACAGGTATTTCTCCTTAGCCTGAGGATATATTTGCAATGTCAAGACTCACACTTGGAATTAGTAAAAACAAATGACAGCATGATCATTAGAAAATAATGGCCCTTTTCAGCAGAAATAGGAATAGGCAGAGTGAGTTACAATAGCTATGGAGAATGAGCAACAATATTTATGAAATATTAGGAACTCTCCCAATAGATGCACAGGCAAAACTTTGCAATTATTTTGGGTTATTATCGTTATGGCCCTTTCCGTCTTTCCCTCTGACACGATACATATGTTTCTTAATTATTTCAAAGCTTTCTTTTAGTAGAATTGCTTGGTAGTGTATTATTAAAAATCAGTTTAAAAGATTGCCAAAGTTATCTCATAAATAAAACCTAACTATTTATTTAGTGGACTCTGAGCATTTTTGAGTCATTAGAAATGGAAGCATTATTTTACTGAATGACCAGGAAAATGCTTTGAATAACATAGTGGTTTTGCATCTGCAGATCTGGGAGTGGGAGGCAGAAAACCTACATCAGGCATGTCAAACTCATGACGTCACGTGACATTGCGCTACGTATTGGGACTTTTCCCCCATTGCTTGCAATGGGGCAGGCGTGGTTTCGGCGTGACGCATCCGGCCTGCGGGCCGACAGTTTGACATGCCTGACCCACATTATCTTTTTAAAACAAGTGTCTATGGTGATTCTCAGTCATCCAGGTCATGGTTGTCTCAAGGGTGCTTTCTTTCAAAAGACAGCTGGACTTTCTTTTGCTTGAAGATGTTTCGCTTCTCATCCAAGAAGCTTCTTCAGTTCTGACTGACTTGTGGCGAATGAAAGGATTTATATTCCTTGCAATCATAGTCGTTAGTTCTCTTTCTGACAGTCATTGAGGCCACTTGGGGGTTTATCTGTGCCCTCAGGGTCATCTGAATCCTATCGTTTGTGATTTTTTTTTCTGGAAATCTGTTCATACTCCTGCACCATTCGAAGGGTGTTCATCCCAAAGCACATAGTTAAATGTCTATGGAGATTCTCAGTCATCCAGGTCATGGTTGTCCCAAACCACGACCTGGATGACAACCATGACCTGGATGGCTGAGAATCCCCATAGACATTTAGCTAACCACTTTGGGATGAACACCCTTTGAATGGTGCGGGAGTTTGAACGGATTTCCAGAAAAAAAAAATTCAGACTACAGGATTCAGGTGATTCTGAAGGCACAGATAAACCTCCAAGTGGTCTTAACGACTTTTAAAACAAGCGAAAAAAAACCCTTTCAATTTAGGCTAAATTCATGATGAAAGCACATGCAATTTTTTTTTAAAAAAATTAAAACGTATCTTAGTATAAATTGTACTGAATTCAGTGATTTCATAAACAGATCATGAATAACCATCAGATTGTGAAGAACATAATTTCCATAACAACCTAAATTCCAGTTAATCATTAAATTCTAAAATGGGGTAGGCATGTTTTTTCAGCACTTTCATAACTTTGAATGATTGCTGAACAAGTTGCTGCCTTACTGAATGGTTGCTATCTATAAGGGTATGTTTCCACTTAGAAAGTCACTGTAGAACAGCGGTTCCCAACCTTTTCTATACCCCGCACCTCTAGAATGTTTCTGATATATTCTCACACCCCTTACAAAATTAATTCCTGGTTATGCATATACACTAAAATTTTGAAACTTCTAAATCCAAGTTTCGCACCTCCTGGAATATTGTCTCGCACCCCCGGTTGGGAATCCCTGCTGTAGAAGAACAATAACAGAAGAGATTTGGTTGATTAAAATGTGAAATCATTCTTAAGGAAACAGCAAATTCTGTTACATTCTTCATGGTAGCTAAGAAGAAGAAGCCACAAAACTTTACAAAGTATTATTGCATGTTCAATATTTATGATAGATGAAACAAACATACAGAAACCATATAAAACTCATTACTTATATAAGACATATAATTGCTTATTAACTGAGGAACCGGCTCAGCCCACCCCACACAGATACTGTGGAGCCTGTCGGTCAAGGAATTCCAACTGTGGGGTGCAGGAGAAGAGCATTTTCTGCTGTGGTTCCCACCTTCTAGAACAGTATGTCCTTCGAGGTGACATCCACTGTTATTCCCTTGACGTTCTGGGTGGGCCTTAAAACCTGTTTCTGCTGATTGGCAGACACCTCCATCCTGTATATTGGTTCCTCCTCAGCTGATTTTTGTTAATTTTAATTCTAATATTTATCATTTTAATGTTGAATGGTTTATATTGTCATTTTTATCTTCTTGTAAGCTGCCTGGAGTCACTTGGTAGTGAGATGAGTGGCATCTGAATTTAATAAAAATTAACAGATAAATAAAAACAGTGACTCCAATAATAAAATTTAAGATACGGACCAGTCAGCCATTAACAGATTATTAATTAATCAAAATAATTTTTAAGGTTTGTATATTTCCTAAAACAGTTAAAATAATTTCCAATACTATATCTTCTGTATCATATGTAGCCAACACTATATTTCTTGGGCTTTATGCATCACCTACTATAAAACTCTGTGATAATCTGTGGAAACCATATAACATATTCTGTTTTAGAATATGTTATAGGCTTTCCACAGATTATCACAGAATTTTATAGTAAAATAGCAATAAAGGAAGGAACAGAAACAGGCTGTGCAGATAGGAAGTGGAAGAACTTCTGTTCCTATGCATAAGTGAGAACACCTAAGATCCTGATATGCAGATTAAAGTTGATTCGTACTCTGCATGGATCACTCTTCCTCAGGGATGGCCTTTGGGTGGTTTGCCAGGTTGGGGGACATTAGGATGGCAAAAAATAATTCATCTCCAATTCTTAGGATGGAATGTATAAGGCATTTATCCTTTGCTAGGACAATAAGAATGCCAAAAATGCCATCTGTTTATCTTTTGTAGTCCAATTATCCAATTGGTAACATGGTTATAGGTTTAAAGATGTAGAAGAATGAGGCTGGCTTGATCATTAAACTATCTGTAATGAAAAGAAGGCAGAGCTAGAGAAAACTGCAATAGTCCAGCTTTTCCATACTTTATCCAGACTGTAATAAAGAATACAGTATAACAGAGTAGGAAGGGACCTTGAAGGTCTTCCAGTCCAACCACCTGCTCAATCAGGGGACCTATACCATTTTGGACAAATGACTGTCCATTCCCTTCTTTAAAAACTCCAGTGATGGAACACTTACAACTTCTGGAAACAAACCATTCCACTCATTAATTATTTTTACCAACAGAAAATTTCTCCTTAGTTCTAGGTTGGTTCTCTGTTTGTTAAGCTTTCATTTGTTACTTCTTGTCTTGCCCTCAGTTGCTTTGGAGAATAGGTTGTTCCCCTCCTCTCCGTGACAGCCCTTCAAATATTGGAAGACTGCTATTATGTCATCCCTAGTTGTTCTCTTTGTTAGACTAGACATTCCCAGTTCCCACAATCTTTCATCATACGGTTTAGCTTCCAACCCCCTAATCATCATTGTTGCTCTTCTCCGCACTCTAAGAGTTTCAATATCCTTTTTGTATTGCGGTGACCAATACAAAAAAAAGCAATATTATCACTTCACATGATCTTGATACTATCCCTCTGTTGATAATAGCCTACGACTGTATTGGCCTTTTTTGGCAGCTGTAGCACACTGCTGGCTCATATTTAACTGGTTGTGCACCAGGCCAATTACAAATCACCACCTCTTGCATAGGGGTCATTCATTTCCTGTCTTCCTTCCCTCAGTTGTTGCCAAGAAAAAAGGATCTTAATTTCCAAACGTACCAAGTTGGGGAAGATGGAATAATGATGGGCTTTGTGGTGCCATCATCATTACCTTTGTTGAGGTTCTCTTTGCTTTCTTTAAAAGAGCAGCTGCATATAGAAATATCAAATCCTGCTCCCCAAATCCAAAGCATCTGTATATTGTCATCACTGAATTGGTGCTTGAAACAGGTACAGCCCTCATTAGCTTTTCTAAATATAGTAAGCACTTACTTTGCAGAATGATGATCCCACAGTTTTGCAAGATAATACAGTTAAGGCTGCTAATTTCCTCTTTATCATCTACCATTCTTGCCTGGAGTACACAAACACCCTCATCCATTAGGTTGCCTTGGAGCTTTTGGCTCTTTCCATCTGTTCCACTTGCAGCAATTAAAAAAACTAAACTCTCTTAAATCTCAGGGATCACAGATGTTTGCAGCTTAAAGAACATTATAGTGTTTTCCATTTGAGTTTTTGGGTTGAGGGAGGGTGAGAGATGATGGGAAACACTGAGCTTCCGCCAAAGGACCCTTCTACATACTTGGCCGCAAATAGACTACTTGGAGCCAAGCAACGTGGAGCCTTAACTAATTTCAGCATTCACTTAAGCTAAATTATTTATGACAATCCCCACAGAGGCTCCAGCTTTAAATATATGGAGTTATCTGTATTCAATCTACTGCTTTTAAGTGAGGTCCCGAACTAAAATAAAAGACTAATTGTTCCTAGTGGCAACTAACACAGTAGTTGGGAATACAGTAACTGAAGCTGAAACCAAATTTGTGATCTATTGGAGGGGGGAGGGGAACAGAAGGAGGATTTCTGCCATTTTTGAAGCCAGTAATTTATGTTCATTCATGAAGAGAAAGTTTCATATTTTCACACAAGCAGCTGAAACAACACCATTGTCTAAAAATACGGCCAGTCACTCATACCAAAATCTCAGACACCCCACCACAAAGCAATGTGATGGAGATTTAAAAACAGGGATTCCAAGGATGGTATGTCAAGTTGACATGAGAGCAATGGGGGGGGGGGAGAGAGAAAAAACCTCAAGATTTTAAAACTAGAGGCTATGAAGGTTCCTTCTTCATGAAAAATGAAAGTGGGCAACAATAACAATAATAAAAATAGCATGATTAACAGGTTTTCAGAAATTGCAGAACAAACATGTAGCCTTTGTTCCTGTTCCAGTGGCTTGCTCAGAACAACACTAGGAATGGTTGGATATTTTAATCTGCTGTCCGCACAGAGCAGGACTGTCAGTGCATTTGATCCAGAGCAAGAAACTCTTAGATTTTTGATTAGGCTAAATTCAATTTAAAATAAATTTATCCCCCCCCCCCACACACACACACATCTTTGTGGGAAATAAAGGTCAATTTCAGTGAGGATCAGATTAGTCATGACATCCACCCAAGTTTACTTAATTTGAATCTTATTCCTCTCCCAATGTTATTGCCACTGAACAATTCTGTAGGCTAGGGTTACAGAGTGACTGGTCCAAAAGAGTTTTCTCCACTGACTTGGTAGAGTAACAGAATCTCCTGGAAGCTTGATATAATAGCGCCTCAACATCCCTCTGCTCCCTGGAGTCTTGTGCTTCCTCTTGAGGAAGGGTGGGTGCAATGTTCCAGGATTGAAGTTGCAAAGACAAGATTACAGTGGGAACATGGAACATAGGAAGCATGAACATGGAAAGTACGACACAGTGAAAAATGAAATCAATCGACTATTGTACATATTGACATCTTAGGCATCAGCAAATTGAAATGGACTGGAATTGGTCATTTTCAGTAAAATCAGTAAAAAACAAGGAATGGCATTGCTCTCATAATCAAGAAGGATATTGCAAAGACAACAACTGATTAATATCAATTCAATTATAGGGATAACGCTTTAATGTGATATTGCTTAAGTTTATGCTCCAACCACTAACACAGAAGAAGAGCATTATGCATTCCCTAGAAATAGAAATGAAACAGGACAGACAGCTTCTTAGTTTCTGCTAGTCCAGGGGTCCTCAACCTTGGCAACTTTAGGACTTGTGGACTTCAAGTCCCAGAATTCTGGGAGTTGAAGTCCACAAGTCTTAAAGTTGCCAAGGTTGAGGACCCCTGTGCTAGTCCATGGATTTCTTCACGGCTAGCACATTTTTCCAACAACTAAAATGATATTATACATGAACATTTTACTGAAATCAAATTAACCAAATCAAATTATTACTATATAGTAATAATAAGAGCTCAGTTATAAGACCAAATGACCAGGGGCTGACTGTGGAACAGATCATGAACTGCTCATGTGCAAGTTTCAAGTCAAGCTGAAGCAAAAGAACAAAGCCAATCAGTTTCCACAATATGATTTTGAGCATGTCTCCCCCCATTTTTAAGGACAACACCAGGAATCAGTTTGAAGTCCTGGATCTTACTGAAGAGGAAGTAGAGAGACTATGGAATGAACTTTAAAGAATTGCCAGGGATGAATGTGAAAAAGGCTCCCATTGTTCAAGTAAAAGAAGAAAACAAACTGGCAGAATTTGCCAAAAAAAGAGAGGAGAGGCCAAAGCTAGGAGAGACAAAGATCTGAAGAAGGAATTTAGCAAAGGATTTCTGAGTGTTATTAGAAAAAAAGCAGTATTACTATGACATTTGTCAAGGCATCATAGATGAAAACAACATGGAAAACAAGGGAAGTCTGATTGATGGGACTTCCTGATGTGGGGCAGATACCTTTTCTGGATGGAATTATACTCTCCCATAAAAGTCAATTTGTCGTCTGGAGATTCTTCTGGACCAGGTACTGACAAAAGAGAACCAACCAACATCGTTGGGAAGGAGGGCCTTTTAGCTGGCTGATAAACCAACTGTATCCTACACAAGGTACTTTCAGTATTTCGGCGCAACCTACTCCACACTATTAAGTCAATTGGGTCCTTTTATGGGCATTTCTATGAATACCTTTGAGACTGGTGATGAATTCTGCTTTTGTAGAGGACCACAGAGATGGCCTTGGAGAATCTATAAAGAGAAGGTTAAAGAAACATATACAAAAACATGCTTTACGCCTGGGAAACAAAGTAAACATTAAGAAAAAGCTCAGACTGGTATAAGAAAAAGGGAAGAGAAAACACAGTCAGATTCTGTTAATATAGTTTTGAAGAACTGACCCCTTTCTCCAGGGCAGGGCTCATATTATAGAACAAACTGCTACCCAGCTGAAGCAAGCCTGCTCATTTTCCAGACCTTTTACTCTTCCAACGTTTTAATATTTACAGTACCACTTTTTATTGCCGTATATTTTCTTCTTTTAATTATGACAGGTTTTGGTAGCATTTTTGTAAACCGCCTAGAGCTGTTCGTGGAGTGAACAGCTGGTAATTTGCTAGATGATTAAATATTTTCGTATGCTAGGAAGGCAAGACCAGTTAAATGTGTAATTGCAAAAACACAAGAACTAGTAAGATCGATCATTGCCATGTTTGCATAAGAGTATGTGGAACTGAGCTAGTGACTATTTACTGTTCTTTTTTTTAGATCCAATTCTCAATAAATTGCCCTTTGAAGTTGAAATGTAGGCTACCAGTACACTAAAAAAAAAGTGAATCCTGTTGGAGGATCTGGCACTGGCAAGCCCCATGCTCAAATCCATGAAATCTTAGTGGATTATTTTGAACCAGTCACACGCGCTTCACCCCAAACTTCCTCCCCAGGATTGTTGCTACGGGAAAAAAGAGAGGAGGGAGCATTATATATACCACTTGGAGCTTCTGAAGGAAAGACAGAATATCAGTCTAACAAATAAATGACGCATGTGGCAGACATGACTTTGTTCATCATGAAATAAATACAAGTAGTCCTTGTTTAGTGATGACAGTTGGGACTAACAACTTGATCGTTAAACCAAGCAGTCACTAAGTGGAACCACAACTGTGCTTACAATCTTTCTTCAATTTTCTTTTGCTTTAAAGACCTGCAAAGATTGCAAATGCAAGGATTGGTTGCAAAATTACTTTTTAGTCACCATTATAATGGCAACAGTGGCTAAATTAGGCAGTCACTAAATGAGGAATATCTGTACAGATGTACGTGCAGTTACATTTAGTATAGTATTTAGCATAGTTTTGTACCAGCGTATCATCTCATTTATAGGCATGACTAGTTATCAGCCTGAGGAATACTCACACATCACTGCAGTTAGCTATTAATATAAAATACAGTGCACGTGTTGTTTTACCAAGTAAGACAATTGAGGATCACAGCGGTGTCCACAAAAGATATAAGATGAGGGCCACGACAAGGCAATCAAAACTATGCCTGGACCATAGCCTGCGGACATTCGCTTAGCATCACATGGTTGGATTCCTCAGCTCACAGAGAACAAAAGGATTAAAAAAAAACCCTTTCCATTTCTCCCTAAGAGCTTCAAGGCAGATGCTGCACAGATGCTCCTGGGGGCAGGAAGGTAATTGGGGTCATGCAATGGCTTGCCAAGTTCTGAGGGCAAGTGATGCTCCAAGGTGCCAGATCCTGATGGAAGGCTGGGAAGTGTTTATTTCAACCTATGCAAATGTCTCAGGTGATTCCAACTACAGATTTGGGCAACCTATGCTCATTTATGTACACTATAAGCCATGAACTCATACTCAACAGGAAGAATCAAAATTATGTTTTTTCTTTCTACGACCCTTTAATCCCTTTATTTGGGGTGGAGTCGGGGCAACTGAATGGAGCTGAGAGTTTACTAGCTGGATGCCCTTCCTGATGCCTAGGCAGAGTTTGCAGCAGATATTTTCTATTTGCTCCCTGATAAACATCTGCCACTGCCTAGGATTGAACACTCAACCTTCCGAGTGGGAGGTGAGCGTCTTCACCTCTAGATCAGGGCGCCACTCTGGTAGAATCCAAACCATGACACCCCCCCTAATTGTTTCCCTCTTCTTTTAACAAGTGTAGCAAAAGCAAAATCATTTAATTTTCTGCAGCAAAAGGGAGATTGGTGGCCAGAACGTAGAATGAAATAATAAATTATCTTGGCTCAACTAATTTATGTCAAGAATTAACTTGGACACTTCATATTAGGGAAGCTAAGAGACTTAGAAACAGCCAGGCAGCTGACTATAAACAAGAGCAAAAAAAGATGGAAAGGCAAAGAAAAGGAGAGAGAGAAAAAAGAAATAAATGAAATTTTGGTAGCCTCCTCACTTTTGAGGAGTTTTGATGCTACACCTTTTGACAAAGAAACATATCCAATAGTAGCTTGTCACACACTGTTGTAGTTAAATCTAGTTTTATTTATTTTTTCTTGTAACAAAAAAAGCCAAGGAAACAATTGGTCCACTAATGGGAGAAGATGGCTAGGAAGTGATGGGCAGCAGGAAGAAGGCAGAGCGGCTTAGTTCATTCTTTGCATCTGTCTTCTATAAGGAAAAAACAGAACCATAAAAGAGTAGGAATACAAATTAAAATAGGTGAGAAAATGGTAAGAGAACAGACGTGATCTCAGAAACATTGAACCATAGACTTCAAAAATCCTGGGGAACTACCACAGGACTGGAAAAGAGCTAACATGGTTCCCATCTTCAAAAAAAAAAGGGGGGGGAATGAATCCAGGAAACTACAGACCAATCAGCCTGACATTAATACCTGGGAAGATCTTGGAAAAGATAAGCAAGAGATCTGAGAACACCTAGAAGCAAGCAAAGTTATAACCAGAAGCCAAAATGGGTTTGTCAAAAACGGATGCCAAAAAAATCTTATTTCATTCTTTTACAAAGTGACTAAATTAGTGGACAACCGAAATGTTTTGGACATATTATACTTGGATTTCAGTAATGTATTTGATAAAGTAGACCACAACCTACTTCTTGTAAGCTAGAAAAATGTGGGATAGACAGCATCACCATCAGATGGATTCATAATTGGCTGACAAACCATACTCAACATGTAGTCCTTAATGGAACTACATCTACATGGAGGGAAGTAAGCAGTGGGGTACCCAAGGCTCTGTCTTAGGTCCAGTACTCCTCAACATAAATGATTTAGATGAGGGAATAGTCAACACCTCAGAAGATAGGCTCAAGAAGGATCTCAACAGACTTGAACAATAGGCCCTACCTAACAAAATGAAATTCAATGATGAGAAAAGTAAGGTTTTACATTTAGGCAAGTAAAACCAAATGTACAGGTATAGAATAGGTGGAACCTGACTCAATAGCAGTAACTGAGAGGGATCTAGTAGTCCTAGTAGACAACTACTTAAATATGAGCCAGCAGGGTGCTGCAGCTGCCAAAAAAGCCAATGCAATCCTAGAGTGTATTAAGAGAGGGATAGAATCAAGATCATGTGAAGTGTAAGTACTGCTTTATAATGCATTGGTAAGACCACACTTGGAATATTGCATCCGGTTTTGGTCATCATAATATAAAAAAGATGTTGAGACTCTAGAAAGAGTGCAGAGAAGAGCAACAAAGATGATTAGAGGGCTGGAGGCTCAAACATATGAAGGACAGTTGCAGTATTATCTCTAGACTAGTGAAAAGAAGGATTGGGGTGACATGATAACAGTGTTCCAATATTTGAAGGGTTGCCACAAAGAAGAGGCGGTCAACCTATTTTCCAAAGCACCAGAAGGCAGGACAAGAAGCAATGGATGGAAACTAATCAAGGAGAGAACCAACCTAGAACTAGAGAGACATTTCCTGTCAGTAAGAACAATTAACCAGTGGAATGGCTTGCCTTCAGAAGTTGTGAGTGCTTCATCAATGGAGGTTTTTAAGAAGAGATTGGATAGTCATTTGTCCAGAATGGTATAGGTCTCCTGCTTGT
Organism: Azemiops feae; assembly: GCA_023970755.1. NCBI lineage: Eukaryota > Metazoa > Chordata > Lepidosauria > Squamata > Viperidae > Azemiops > Azemiops feae. The sequence continues at coordinate 3,212,957 of JALGBA010004278.1, read as the reverse complement.
GCAAAGAGTTGGACTAGAAGACCTCCACGGTCTCTTCAAACTCTGTTATTCTGTCATTCTGTTAATCATCTGGTTTTCTGAGCAGATGAGAGGCAGAATGTGAAAACGGTACCTACACCCACAGATGCACAGATGCTACAGATAATGCGCTACCAGGAAAATAACAATAGCAATAGCATTTAGACTTTTATACTGCTCCACAGTGCTCTCTAAGCAGGTTACAAACTCAGCATATTGCCCCCAACAATCTGAGCCCTCATTTTACTGACTTTGGAAGGATAGAAGGCTGACTCAACTTTGAGCTGGTCAGAATCGAACCCCTGTCCCTGGAGGTGGGCAGAATTAGCCTGCAATACTACATTCTAACCACTGCACTACCAGGCTCATAAAGATCCAAGAAATGAGAAGATAACATCAGTATTAAAAAAAATCCTCTTAAGTTTATCATTTTGGATGGCAGCATTAAGATATATTTCTTCCCAATGTAAACCTAGAAGCAAACATGCCACTTCTGACCAAATAAGCCCAGTGTTGCCATAAGCAGTTCAGAGAGATTTTTTTTTTACATTGAGACATTTGAGCTTAGCAAATAAAATAAACAGAAATTTATTTTACTGCCTTAGGAATAGATATTAAGACAAACAATTTCTAAGCCAGGTTCATTGCATCCCATCACTGAATAATGACCAACTGCTCTCCATCTCAAAACCTTTGTTTCTTTGTGAACTTTTTTGTGTAGAGGGGCAGTCTAAAAATATCAGAAATAAAAAAGAAATAATGGTAATACTACAAACATACATAAATGACCAAGATAATCTACATACCCAGAAAGGATTCTGGATACCTTATCTACCTTTTTATTCAAATAGTCTCCATTTTGTAAAGCTCATTTTTTGGACAACTGTTATCTGTATCTCAGGTCTTCATGAAGCTTCAGCAACATCTGCAGCGGGAATCAGAAAAGAATTTTCCTAGAAAATTTATTAATTCTACTTCTGTAAACTTCTACTTCTGTAAACTCCTCCCAAGCAAGCTGAAATTTCCTTTGCGTATGAATGGTGCCTCTTAGGACTTAAATCACTGGGCGTGCTGCTGGAGTAGGTTAATAATGATAACTATTGACATGAAACATGTATATTTGAACATCTTTTTCAAAGGTTGACCATATACTGCATCCTAATTTTTCATTTTAGAAATTGATTGATTTATCCCATTTTACGCTGCTGTAGTCAATAATGACTGAAACTGATTGAATACTGATAACTGATCTCCAGTCTCATTCAATCCAATTGATTATCAGTGTTTAACTAAAAGAGGACCCTTTTCTATTCAGAATCCTAAGTAAGCTATCAATAATCTATCTTTGTCATCAATAAGGCTGACAAGACTGACATTCCTGGACAAATCTCTCAAGTCATGGTGTACAATAGGGATGAGCAACGTTTTGTAATCAGAGTTCAAATTTTAGACTATCTCTTTATGATAACTATAGGGAGTATGGTGACAACTTTGTGTAGCTAATCTGTTGGGGAGGCTTGTGCAGGGAGGGGGGAGTTAATGTTCAAAATAATAATAACAACAACAATAACAACAACAATAGAGCTGGAAGGGACCTTGGAGGTCTTCTAGTCCAAATGGTTGTCCAGTTTCTTCTTAAAAACTTCCAGTTTTGGAGCATTCACAACTTCTGGAGGCAAGTTGTTCCACTAATTAATTAATTAATTGTTTCTTGTCCTGTCTTCAGGTGCTTTGGAGAGTAGCTTGACTTCCCCTTCTTTGTGGCAATCCCTGAGATATTGGAACACTGCTATCATGTCACCCCTAGTCCTTCTCTTCATTAAACAAGACATACACAATTCCAGCAACCATTCTTTATATGTTTTAGCCTCCAGTCCCCTAATCATCTTTGTTGCTCTTCTCTGTACTCTTTCTAGCGTCTCAACATCTTTTTTACATTGTGGTGACCAAAACTGGATGCAATATTCCAAGTATGCCCTTACCAAGGCGTTATAAAGTGGTATTAACACTTCACGTGATCTTGACTCTATGCCTCTGTTAATACAGCCTAGCACTGTCTTGGCTTTTTTGGCAGCTGCAGCACACTGCTGGCTCATATTTAAGTGATTGTCCACTAGGACTCCGAGATCCCTCTCACAGTTACTACTATTGAGCAAAGTATCACCTATGCTGTATTGTATCTGTGCATTTGGTTTTTGTTGCCTAAATGTAGAACCTTAGTTTTTTCACCATTGAATTTCATTTTGTTAGATAGCGCCCAATGTTCAAGTCTGTCAAGATCCTTCTGTATCTTAAGCCTATCTTCTGGAGTGTTGGCTATTCCTGCCAGCTTGGTGTCATCTGCAAATTTGATGAGTTCCCCACCTATCCCCTCATCCAAATCATTGATGAAGATGTTGAAGAGCACTGGGCCCAGAACAGAGCCCTGGGGCACACCACTACACACTTCCCTCCATCTAGATGCAGTTCCATTGAGGACGGCCGGTCAGCCAGCTACGAATCCATCTGATGGTGATGCTGTCTAACCCACATTTTCCCATCTTATCAAGTAGTAGGTTGTGGTCTACTTTATCAAATGCCTTACTGAAGTCCAAGTAAATTATATCCACAGCATTCCTCTGGTCTACTAATTTTGTCACCTGGTCAAAGAATACAATATGATTTATCTGGCATGTTCTGTTTTTGACAAACCCATGTTGGCTTTTGGTAACGACTTTGTTTGACTCTAGGTGTTCGCTGATTCGTTGCTTGATTTCTTTTCCAGAATCTTCCCAGGTATTGAGGTCAGGCTGATAGGTCTATAATTTCCTGGATCCATTTTTTTTCCTTTTTTGAAGATGGAAACTACATCAGCTCTTTTCCAGTCTTCTGGTAGTTCCCCAGTGCTCCAGGATCTTTGAAAGATATAGTTCAGTGGTTCTGAGATCACATCTGCCAGCTCCTTCAGAACCTTGGGGTGTAATCCATCTGGTCCTGGTGATTTGAATTCATCTAGGGTGGACAGGTGCTCACTTACCATTTTCTTGCCTATCTTAACTTGTGTTTCTAATCTGTTTTTTACGGTCCTGTTTTTGATAGGTTGGACTGTTTTTTCTCTTTGTGTAAAGACGGATGCAAAAAACAAGTTAAGTAGTTCTGCTTTCTCCCTGTTGCTTGTCACCTTCTTGCCACTTTCTCCCACTAATGGACCAATCATTTCCTTAACTTTTTTCTTGTTTTTTTACATGGTGAAGAAGATTGTGTTGTTGTTATTTTTGACTTTTGTTGCAAGCCTTAGTTCATTTTGAGCCTTAGCTTTCCTCACTTCACCTTTGCACGCTTGGGCTATTTGCTGATATTTTGACTTAGCTATGTGCCCCTCTTTCCACTTTCTATACTTGTCCTTTTTGTCTTTCAATGTCCTTTTTGTCTTTCAATAGATTTCAAGTCTTGAAGAGAGTGCCATCCATTCAGCAGTTTTATAACTATTTTATAATTTTAGCAATGCACTCTGAAGATGCTATAGAGAGGGTGCAAAATAGGATTGGAGACCATGACCTGTAGAATTACACACAAGAACACATCTTGTAGCTGACTGTTTCATCTTCGTTGTATTACATTTTAAGTTATACCACTTTAGATCAAAGGAAATTATGTTCAAGGTACCCCATCATCCTTTCTGCCCCTCGTGCTATTCCTCAGAATCATTTTGGGAAAATGTCACTATTCACTGAAGAAGATTTTGAGATGGCAAAAAAGGTTCTCTTAGTATGTTTGAATGAAGAAGCCCCGCGGTTCAGTAAGGAGGATAAAATGTTAACAGGTGATAAACCAAGAATGGACTGCTTTTTATTTTGCCTCTCTTTTTCCAAGACAGGAATGATATTCAGCCTTGCATAAATGATTTAAGAATGATGACTTCAGGCAGCAATACTTAGGTAGTTCCTGGGCAACAGTACACAAGTGGGTTACTATTGCCGTCTTTTGAGCTCCTGGTTGGGTTGTTGTTTAATTACAGTCAGATCTACAGCCTTAAAAATCCCTGATAGTTTTCCATCCAAGTATTAACCTGGACCATCTTTGCTTAACTTCCAACACTAGAAAGGACCTGCCAATACTATCGTGAAGTGAGAAAATGTGTTTTATATCGTATGTATTGTTGAATCAAAGTTTCCAAATTACAAGACATAGTTGTTCCATGTTATTCTTCACTGTTTCAATATTGTCTGCAACATAGTGGCTAGTTCCTTGATGCTGCAACTTCAAGAGATATATTGGAATAGATTTTGAAGAGGGCAACAGAAATGACCAGGAGGATGGGAAACAGGTCTTTATTGAGAGTTGGATATGTATAAATGTGTATTATCTTTAGTTTACTCGATTGATTTGTCAGTTAAGAAGAAAAGGGAGCTACAGCTTTGAAGCAAGCTTCCCATAGCAGATTAACAGATTGTTTTACTTTTCTGTACAATATTTATTTTCCCTCTTGAATCTTGCACAAGAATATAAATAGGCATTTGGCTGTAAATTCGACAAAAATTAAGATAAACCACTGGAACAGAAATAACCATAGAGAATTAACAAAAAAAAAAAAAGCAAGTGGAATCAGATTACCCAATCAGAAGTCCCAAAACCTTGCACATCCTATTCTGCAGCATGTTTATATCATCAATGAACAAGAGTATTTCTCAAACTTGTTAACTTTATGATGTGGGAATTCAACTCCCAAAATATCCCAGTCAGCATATTGAGTAGAATTTCTCTTCAAGTTCAAATGATGCCACTAAGAGTTCTTTAATAACTGAGTTCTTTAAAACATAGTTGACTTTGAGCAAGCTAAACAAGTCCGGCTCATATCAGTCCTTGGATATGAGACCTTCAGGATATCACAGTATACTAACCTGAGTATGAAAAAAACCCCACAACATACTAGAAGCAGGCAATGTTGTCAGAGAAAATGAATGAATGTGATGTGCCCATGTGATGAAGGATACAAGCTGAATTTCAAGGTGTCTTTACCTTTATATCCCATCTCTTATAAGATGCTATCCAGGGTTCACATCAGAATGAGCCATGTGGATTTATTTTCAGCAGCTTTCAGATGCTTTGTATCCAAAGATTGGCTGAAAACCCCCTCACACATTTCAATTAGATATGTGGCTGGCTAGATCTTGAGGAACATCGGATAGATTCATTTCCAAATTGCTTATGTGAAAACACCCACATATAACACATCATGACTTTTCTACTGAGAAGGCTTATTCTTATGATAACCCTAAAGCAGCCTTCCCACAATTTGCTCTCCTCCAGATATGCTGTGGCTAAAATTTCCTAAATTCCTGTCAACTTGGTGATGGGTTGTTCCAGCTACCATAGGCATTATGGGATTTGCAGTCCCAGTTCATTTGACAGTACCAACTCAGGCAAAGGTTGCCCTAAGGTATTTCACATTTACCATTTACCTGTAAGTCCCCAAGCAGCCAAGAGAAACAGAATTAGCATACTAAAGAATTCTAAAGAGATTTGAACTTTATTTGGGTATCTTAGGATCAAGAGAGGAAAAGCAGCCCTTGCTCACTGCAAAAAACAAAGAGAGAGAGAGAGAGAGAGAGCGCAAATGGTAAATGCTGCTTAGGCTGCCAATCAGATTGCAGAGTCTCTGCAATAATTGTAGATAAGATCAGATATTTCTGGCCTTCATTCAAAACAGGCAAGAAGGAGCTAAGCTAAAGAATGTGCTAAGCCCTGCTCTGCCCAGAGGAAATCTTGTTGCAAGCTAAGCAGCCTCAAACCCACCCCTTCACCATGCCTGTGTTTCCTGGGTGGTACGATTTCTCAGCATTGCTATTGCAGGAAATTGAGGAACAGGCTTCAAGCTTGTTTCTAGTTCTGAACTGTGCCTCCCTCCCCCCCCCCTTTTTGCACTTTCACTTTCTCAGAACAGTTGTCCCTGGGCTGAACTGGTGACTGAGCATGCAGCTGAATTAATATCAACGATACAAATGCAACCTGGTCAATTATTTCCACTTCCTTTTTTAACTGGGAACTGTACATCTCCCTCTTCATATTAGCACTTTAGCTCATATCAGCACTTTAGCCCTGCTTACACACTGATTATTGCAACAAATAGTTCTAATGCCTACAGAGGCAGGACCTTTCTCTGTCGCTGAGTTTTCTTGATTAGGTGGAAACCTATATAAGCCTAAAATTCGGTGCCACCATTGTTGACATCTAAGCCCACTTCTATTACCTTTGTTTCAAGTCACTGAAATTTGCTCTGAGATAATGGATGGCAAACTCTTAAACACATTGTCCAACCTCAGTGTCAGTATAAGCCTGATACAGCCAAATCAATTAAAAATGCCTCAGGCAGGGACTGGGGAGAAATTGCAGGCAAAATGAACTGTAAGCCACCCAGAGTCATTGACTGAATGAATAAATAAATAAAACCAAGGGTGGAAAGAAAAGATATGGCCAGGGCAAATTGTACCAGTGGGGAAAGGCCACTGGACATATATGCACACATGTACCATATTAAATGGTCTGAAGGTGCATCTCCTCCCACTATTGTTATATTGACCAATTAATTTTTGATTGACTTTCCTTACCTACTAAAAGATTAAATTATCTCCAGCTTTGTTATTATAACAAGTATCTGGTTCACCTATTTTCAGTTTTATACTTTCCAAGGGAATCTACTGTAAAGGATGGAAATAGATTATATTTTAACAGCTGGATTTTATATTTCCAATGGGAATTCAGCATTATTTATTTGAGTTTTTTTTCCTTCCCAGCAAGCTCTGGGAGAGTCTTGGCTACCCAGTGCAAACTAACAATTCTGCACTTTGTAAGATTTCATCCCCAAGTATGGTGGCCATTAAAATATTCATGAAAAGAGACAATGACAAGAAATTATTGTATTTTACAGCTACTGTAAATGTACCTTCAACTAAAAAGAAAGGAAAAAAGAGGAGGGGGAGTACTACTTTAAGAAAAAATGAAATTACATTCTTGAAAATATTCATGTTTTTTTTTCTGGTCTAGTGTTTTTCTCCTGATGTCAAGCAAATATTTAAAAGCACCTTTTTCTTGCTGCTAATGTTCACATGACAAAGAGGTGCAGAAAATGGGAAGAGTATCCTTTTTACCCTTTGTCACAATTAATTGTTTTGATGGATGTGAGTCAAATACTTTTGCTTTGCATTTGGAAACTGATGCTAGCTGGTGATGATTCAAGCAAAAACTGATCTGGGAACTCCTAGCAAAAGGTTACAATGCATCTCTCCCCTTATATTCACTCTAAGTAAACAGGACACTTTTTAAACACGTGCAAGTCTAGTGGTGAAGAAGAACACTCGGTCCACAAATGAATTGAGCAAGACTAGATGTAGTTTATGAAACACTGGGAGCAGAGGCAAAAGCAGCAAAGACAAGAATGGTGGATGAAAGGTAAATCTCCCATAGGATGAAGTTGGATGCAGGCAGGCAAACTTAAAAAAAAATCTGGCTAATTCCAGATGCCTGTATGGAGATAAAATGGAGTGTTTTAATGCAAAGACATGCTTAATGAGTCCATTTCAGCTTTCACAATGAAACTATACAATCTAAATCCAATCAACTAACCTTCTCCCACATCTTCAAATCTCCAAAATATGTAGTTGACTAAACTCGCTCACCCAGTCATGAGAGTTATCGGGTTTCAGAGAAGTGAACTATCAACTCTCATAATTCAGTAAATGGTAGAATTTCTGGCAAATCAGAGGCGTGATTTATCACTACACCTTAATTCTGACGATAAAGCTGTTGCTAAGTATAAGGGAAAAATAGGCTGAGGATAAATGAACAAAAGCATGTCCTGCAATTAGGCTGAGAAGAAATAGATTATATTATAACCTATGTTGCTGTTTGCAAAAAATGAGTATACATCCTCCAAATGGTCTATGGCAAGAAGAGTTAAGAATTGTACTCACTACAATCTTAAGCTGCTTAACTGCTGTGCATAAAGTAGCTGAAAATGATGCTGTGTTGTTGTTTTTTTAAAAAAATCTCTTTCCAGATTTCAACCTCTTCCTCAATTTTGACTATAATGAAGGCCAGAAGTTCTATCTGGGCTGTATTTACCAGGGTCCCTGATTGGTGGTTTCCTTGCTTTTTTGCTCCTGCTGGAATTGTGGGTTGGAAGAAAGAGAGCAAAAAGAAAACACCAAAGAAGGGGAAAATGGCAGAAGTGCTTGAGCCAAAATACTACACTGTTTCTGATGTACAGCAGAAAAAGGGAGGCAGCGATTGCCTTTCGGGTAGGCTGGGAGCATGTAGACAACCATTTGAGAAATGGTTAGTGGCTGTACTGGTGCTGGGGCTATAAATGGTTGTGCGTATCAGGTTTTAGCATCATGGATTCTCTTCCAAGCTACTGTCTCACACTATTTTTTACCGTATTGTTAGAACCTTTACAAAAGGTGCCCAAGTAGAAGTGAGCAACCTGGGAGAAAAGATCTTTATCATGCAGCTAGCAAAATGAAAACATTGACAGTGTACTGCAGGTGTGAAAAAGGAAAACTCTGCACTAAGTATTATTAGGATAGGACAGGGGTAGGCAACCTTGGCTCATTTATGATTCATGGACTTCAACTCCCAGAATTCCTGAGCCAGCATGGCTCAGCTTGGAAACCTCTCCCTTTTCCCTCAGCATGGCTGGCTCAGGAATTCTGGGAGTTGAAGTCCATGAGTCATAAAAGAGCCAAGGTTGCCTACCCCTGGGATAGGATGACAATCAGAACTGTCAGTAATATAATTCCACGTATGACAAATCAATGTGGTCATATTTTTATTCCAAATCTACAGTTATACTTGTTCCTGGGAGTTGGTGTATTATTCTTTGGAGGAAAAAATAAATGATTTAGCTACATTATCGGAACTAATCTATAGTTGTTTTAGCTTGGAAGGAAAGCTGTTTGGGGGATGAGGGGTAGGAACTTGTGGAGTGTTTATAAAGTAATGGGGGGGGGGGAGAAAAATGTTTCTTTCCTTCTCTCATAATGAAAGAAATTCCACAGTTTAGATCGTCCAGTTCTAGAGTAGATTCGGTACAGAAAAAGCATACTCACACAGTATTTTTCAAACCTTTCTACTGTGAATGTATTGGCGGCCAGGGACTTTGTTGTTTGTCAAAGGCAACAAATAAATTGAGGAGGATTATAAATTTATCAATCTCCATTAGTCATGATGATTACATTAATTTTGTATACATAAAGGTATACAGCTATCTTTTAATACCAGTTTGTGGTATCTATTTGTGTGTGTGTGTGTGTGTGTAAAACAGTTTGAAATAATTGCTTTCAATATTTTCTTTGTGGCCTCCAAAAAAAAACATTTGAGTGGCTACTGTGAGGAAACAAGATCTTCAATCTCACAAAACTCTCTTCACATTTTTGTTCATTTCTTCTATTGGCTACTTCAAGACTCTGAAATTTAGGAGCTCCACAATCTGCTCTCCTGTATATTTATTGTAATACTCAGCACCTTGTGACTGATGTATTAGGGACTGTACAGGTGAAAAATCAATTACTTGGTTTTTTTAATATATAAAGATCTTTAAATCACGAAATTCAGTTAAGCAAAAGACAGCAAGCACAGGAAAGAGTCATGGATAAGAACAGCATCAATAAGAAAAGGTGAGTTTTTTTTTCAATACCTTACAGCATAGAAATAATTTTGATCTTTCTTCTGGATGTTACAGGACTGGGCCTAGAAAGAAAGCAAATTTATCCAAAGCACCACTCTCAGACATGTTTTTTACTGTTTCCCCTTTGAGTTCACCTCACAGGACTTTATTTTCAGTCATATATTTTGGATTAATACACCAGTATTCGTTCAGTGTATATTACACTTAAATACTTTTATAGAAAAAAGGCAAGCGTTTCTGTGTAGTCCTACAGAGCAACCCATTAAATGTAAGTCTTTTCAATTACTCTTTGGAATAAAGTGTAGTTCTCATGCAAACTGCAGAGAACATATGTTTACATCATCTAAAGTGTTCTGCTGAAATCAAGTGCTGCCTGTATTTATCTTTTGTAGTAAAGTGGCTGCTAAACAATCTAATGAAAGCAGGGTTGAAGGAGAGGGCTATCTTTGAGTAGCTTGGAAAATACAGAGAAATTAGGGCAAGTATATTCTGAGATCAACTCAGTTTTGTGGTTGTGGCTGAAAAGCTGAATTGCATTACACTTTTTCATCTGCAGCTACTTGTGTGAAGCAGCCCACATTGATTTCCAGAAAACCATGGTAAGATAACACTTCTTTTACACACGACTGTCACTAACATTAGCAAGCAAACCACTGTGCTAGTATCTGAAGTGATCATAAAAGAACTATGTACCTTGGCACTGATCAGAAACTGCTGTGTTGTTCTAGCTTGTATTTATTCTCTTTCATGATAGATTCGGTGCATGCATATGTCTGAATCAGTACTTTAATATTCTGTTGAATGAGTTCAAACTTTTTTTCCCTTTTCAGTAGCAATTTGTTCATGCAGATCAGTGCATTTTTGCCAAATGACATCACTTGATAATAGGATAATTGAGCAATGGATATCCCAGACTTGTGGAAAGTTGGAGAACATCATGGAGTGCATTGCACGATAGGGAAACCCTTTGCTGATGTCCTCCAAATGTCTGTCATAATTCCCAATCTGATCCCATAAGCTTCAGTCAGCATGGCCAGGGATTTTATAGTTATTATAGTCCAGCAACATTTGGAGAGCCACAGGTTCCTCTTGTCCAAAGGAACACATACAATACTAATTCTTTATTACTCAGATTAACCATCACAAAAGCCTATGAGTGGGTGGCAAAAAACCTTTTGTGTTGAAAGATCTCTTTACTTCTTTTTTTTAATGCCTCAGGACAGAATCCTGGGTTATGTCTTCTTCCTGACAGAAATATCTGGAAATTACCATCAATTTTGAATCTCCTTCCAACATCTAAAAAAAAAAGCCACACACACACACACACACACACAAAATGATGCCACAAAGAGAGGATGGAATGAAAAAAGAATGTGGAAACAATGGAGGCAAAACGTTTGTGCAAGACATTTGACTCCAGATGGCTTTTCCTAAATTATCTGTAAATTTTAATTACTGCTTTAATTACCCATTTTTGTAGCTCTCTGAACAGTGGAAATAAAGCTCAATGTCACACTTGTAAGGGAAAAAAAATACTGAAGAGGATAAAATGAATTATATTGCCATTCCAGCTGGTCTTTTTCATATAGCTTACTAATAAAATAGTGACTTAATTCAGGAGGAGCTATTTCAGAGAACTAAGTTTGGTCTATTTTTTCCTTTTGTGGCAGAAGATAGATATTTTCCATCATACTATTTCCCAAATATGTTCTTTGACAGCACTTTGTGGTAATTTGCTACTATGCAGCCACAAATGCTGCCAGAACATAGCTCAAAATATCAGCCCACAGGAGCAAGCTTTGCACTAGGTCTGTGAGGGCCACCAATCTGGTGATATCTGCTGAAGCCCCCATTTCCCAAATGCATACCGAAAAGGAGTTTTGCACTGGGCCTAGATAACAGGGCAAGGGAGCAACCCTCAATTCCATTACAAAAGCAAACAGGACAATGAAACACCTAAAAACAGCAGGATACTTTGAGAGCAGCCTTTGTGTAGCCCATTCCTCTGTCCTACAACAGAAGGAAAACCCAAGACATTCAGGAGACGGTCTGTCCCCACTGCCCTGCTGCCATCAGCATCAACCCCCTGAGACATTTGCCTCATAGACAACTTTTCTTTCCTGCCTTTAGTGGTATATAGATCAGTGGTACCTCGGTACTCAACTGCTTCAAAACTCGTTGAATTTGTTACTCTACGCATTTTAATGCGAAAATGTTGCCCAGGTAACTCATTGTTTATTTGGTACTCGTTGCGCTGCAAAAGGAAGTAGGGGACAGCTGCGGAGGACGGACAGGAAGTCAGCCATACTGAGAAAGTTACTGACATAGGAAAGGGGACAGATAGGAAGTCCTTCCCAGCCAAAACAAAGGGTCACATGGTAAGTCATATGGTTTCTTTGGTACTCATCCTTTTTAATACTTGTCGCGCCTCCTGGAAACAAAGACAAGTAAGAAGGTACCACTGTATGAGGAAGAAGGAACAGCAATTGCAGCCATTTTGTTTCTGTGATAACTCAGTACATCAGAGGACAAGGTGAAAGTCTGTTCCTTTGTTTGAGGAGTTAAAGTTAAATTCCCGTTACCTGATGGATGACAGATGAACAGGCACTGATATACTGATTAAAACAACCAGTGATTGTCCTGTTGCTGCTGAACTAATTGCAGTATGAATAAAAGAAACATATCATCTAGACACTAAAACGGACTGGATAAAGGTTGCAGAGAGGTTTTGCAAAATTATGAAGCTCTTCAGCATCAAAAAATTATTTGAGTTTGATGCTTGTAGAGAAAGATGGAGATGGTCCTAAAGAAGAAATTGACAAAGAAACTCAAGATTGTCCTCCCTTGATTCTCTTTTGTGTAAGAGGGGGGAGACAGATTTTCAGGCTTATGAAAGCAGCAACAAAAAAGCTACTGGCGTCACCTGTGTATCATGTCATCTTGGTGGCAATATCAAAATAATATTATTAGATTTTTTTAATAGTAACCCTGCACATCCCAGCCTGGGAGTCAAATGCAGTTGGACATAAACTGATATCCCCCAGAGCTAAGTAACCACATTTCTGCTAAGTTAAAAAAACCTAATGACATTTACATTGAGAATCCCTAGAGTCAAAGACAGACCAGACAGAATATATAAATTTTCTTTCCAAAGATGACAGGCTAGATTCAGACAGGAAATTAAACAAATATGCAAGCTGTTTAAGGAAGGACTGCTTTCCTGGTGCTGCTGTCTTGCAAAATGCCATTTGGATGCTGTGAAATGAGAGCTGCAATATCCACTGTGTTTTATGTTCTGCCTCATTCTGCATGAGGCCTACAACATTATTTTTCTCCACTTGCTAGACCTTTTATTGCTTAGACAGGAAAATTGAAGGGGAGAGAAAAATATATTCTACTACCTCATGTTTCAGTTAGCAAATACATTAAAAACCACTCCATATCTAATACTTACAGCCATCAACCTAAAGTATATTGATTTAATTCTCCTTAAAGCTAATCTGAATGTATGTGTAGTCTATTATATATTGACAGATACTTTATTAACAGCAGCACAGAACACTACAGATTACTGTTATCCAGTTGGATATCCTATCTCAGGTAGTTTATGATGTTTAAATAATATATGTTTTATGTTTGATACTATGGTATGTGTATATATATTTCATATATTCTATTACACACACACACTATATTCTCTTTATATATACTGTTTCATAGCCTGGCTTCCATGTCTATAAATGTAGGTCTATACTGGTTAGACTTGCCTCAAAGTGTGAGAAAGAAAATTGCTCCAAAATGTAATTTCATCTATGAAAATTTCTGCTAAGGTATCTCCAGTCTCTGCTCTATGATCAAATGTTCCTTGAGCTGTTGAAAACGAAAAAAGGTACAATTTGGAAGTCTCTTTCCCAAATATCATAGATACCCCGGGTTGTGACAGGACTGCCTCTTTTTTTTAATGTTACTTTTTAAAAGTAAAACTGCAGAAACAGAAGAGGCAAGCTTAAATTACCAATAGGCAAAAAGAAGGGATCACAATACGAAAACTTGATTCAAATTTCCCTTTTTGCTGAGAACACAATTCCAGGCATAGCTTCCTTGCTTGGCTTAGGCCGGATATCTGTTCCCTGCAGGAGCATCTGTGGACATACTAAAGAAAGTGAGAGTGTGATCAAAGCTTCCTTGCATTTAAAAGCAGGAAAATTCATTTCTTTAAACAGCCTCCAGATTGCTTATTGTAAATTTAGCAAGAAAATTCTTAGAGCTTGCTCTTGTTACTTTTAATAACAAAATGGCTAAAATTGCTAAAATGGCCAAAACTCTTGCTAACTTGAATCATTTTTAATTGATTGTTTATTCATTGTGCATATCTACAAATATTACAATCTATTTGTATGTATGTATGCATGTATGTATCTAATATGTACAGTACATATGTATATATTTCTCCAAATGTGATGCTCAGTCAGCATATTAGCAAGAAACAGCCTTTGTCTTCTTCCAATGTCGGTAATATTCCAGAACCTTTCCTGTCCCAATGTAAGTTAGACTAAAAAGTTGAATAAACATCAAAGCTAATGGCAAAACCCTCTCTATATTGGTACTAAGTAAAATGGCCATATACATGGTATCAACAGTATTCAAGATCAACTTGAAGGAGATTTTCTTTAATTTAACAGAGTCAAAGAAATAAAGATAGTTTGATAAATGTATTTGCCAAACTCTGCCTTCGGCTCAGAATTGTTAGTCTACTGTGAGTTTGGAGAAAACAATCCAACATTTTTCTGTATTTCTAATGGTTAAACAGGTTATTTATATTCTCTATCTAAATTGATAACCAGCTTAAATTTAAAATTAATAGACATTTTTTTGTTCTTCTCTTATATCTATGTTCTTTAGCCTAATTGGTTTTCTTCCTGTAGGCTGTTCCTATGGCTTCCTTTATCCACTTTAATCAAGTTTTCTGAGACTGATACGATATAGTATCTGTTAAGTGGTTCATATTCAGCTGTACTTCTACCTTCCTTCTTTTTTTATTTTTTTAAGAATTAATTTCTTTATATGGTTAAGCTTGACCATATTTTTCTAGTTTAGCATTTTCCAATGGTTCACACAGCAGTGTATTAAATTGCCATACGGACATTAAATACAGCAGTCATGCTCAACCTGAAAGAAGCAAATTAAATTGGAAACAGATTTCTGAATCAGGTAATTGAGCAACTCTTTGATAAATGTGTCATCTGATTGCACCAAATAGTGTGTTTATTTCTGAATCACAAAGTAGGGTAGATAAGGCAACTGATAATGTTTTAAATCATCTCCAAACTACTCACTTCACAACCTGAAACTGTTGCCCTGTCTCCTGGCATTAATTTAAAAACACCTCAAACCGTTTCTGAAGAAAGGAGCAGGCTAGGGCAGAAATGTGGAACCATAAGAATAGTCTCTGTTGCATTTTACATTTAAGCACATTCCATGCATTTCTCTTTCGAGGATAATGGCTGGAGAGAGAGAAGCTGGCTGAAAGGGCATTTAGTTATGCTGGCTCAAAGAAGCCTATTCATTTCCTTGGAATGGCTTTTCATTCAGAGGTTTATTAATCCTAACAACAACCAATCTGTAAATGAATAGTTCAGAAGTCAGCTTCCATGATTTCTGTAGTCTCCGAGGAATCTGTTGGAGGCTAATGGTTCAGAAAACAATATGATGCAAAGAGTTCAAAGTATCTGCCATTCTGCATCAAATACTGCAGTGGGTACATTCATAACCCAATGCTAAATTTCCAGGTGCAATGATCCACACACTCAACTTTCATTCACCTGACTTTTGCATAGAGCAGAAATAGATAACGTTCAGCTTATTAGGATCAACGCAATTGCCTTTTCATCATCATCATCATCATCATCATCATCATCATCATCATCATCATCATCATCAAGTTGGAAGGGACCTTGGAGGTCCTCTAATCCAACTCCCTGCTCAGGCAGGAAACCCCATACCATTTCAGACAAATGGCTGTCCAGTCTCTTCTTAAAAACTTCCAGTGTTGGAGCATTCACAGCTTCTGGAGGCAGGTTGTTCCACTGATTAATTGTTCTAACTGTCAGGAAATTTCTCCTTAGTTCTAGGTTGCTTCTCTCTTTGGTTAGTTTCCATCCACTGCTTCTTGTCCTGCTTTGGAGAATAGCTTGACTCCCTCTCCTTTGTGGCAGTCTCTGAGATATTGGAACACTGCTATCATGTCACCCCTCGTCCTTCTCTTCATTAGACTAGACATTCCCAATTCCAGCAACCGTTCCTTATATGTTTTAGCCTCTAGTCCCCCAATCATCTTTGTTGCTCTTCTCTGTACTCTTTCTAGAGTCTCAACATCTTTTTTACATCATGGTGACCTATAGTGATGATTACTGTTCAGTATTTAATTTGTAAAACATGGTTAATCCATGATGTCCACAGGACAGTCTGTCAAAATCAGCAAGATGATAGATGGATGAACTACTGTGATGTAAGTTCTTCCCCTTTTGACATGCATGTGGCATGTGCATAGAAAGGAAATGTGCATAGAAACAGGCTAGAAAACAGGAGACTGCGAGTTCTAGTCTCACCTTAGCCATGAAAGCCATCTGGTCAACCTTGGGACAGTCACTTTCTCTCAGCCCAATTCACCTTACAGGGTTGTTGTTGTAGGAGAAATTGGTGGAATTATTTATAAAAATAATAGAGTCGGGATACAAATAAAATAATCATGAGATATGATATGCATTAGATTTGCAGTGCCACTGTTATTACTCCTGTCCCATGTTTGCTTATTTTATGGATGTAAAAATCAATTAAATGAAGCACCTATCAATGGAAAATAAACTGTAAATCATGGCAATCACCTGCTTTAAAAAAAAAAAAAGACAGAGTGCAAATTAGCTCTTATTCCTCCTTGTCTCACTAATTTATTCTTCCCATATTTAAATAGTAGGATGTCTTGTCCTGGTTTTCTTTAACAAAGACTGTTTTGGAAATCATGTGCCTTTACAAAAATCTGATTTGCAAGGGCTAAAAATGTACATGCCAGTGATTGTCAGTGTTGCCTTTCTTACAGTATCTAGAACACTTTGTACTCATAGACAAATGAGGCTACTAATGTCTTAAGAAACATTATTTCCAAAACAAAACCAGTTCAGTTTCCAGCAGGCCCAAAGAGCTAAGCAAGTAATCCCTCCATTAATTTGTCTCTTTGGTTTGATTTCCAGGAAATAGTGCACATTCCATATGGTTAGCACATTCCATATAGCAGACCAGGTTTGGAAACTTCATCTAGGGCTAGGCCAAATGTCCCATTGTTCAAACTGGAATTGTTCATTCATCCTTGTGTCTCAGCTACATTAATGCAAGTTTCGAAAAAAAGAATCTGGAATTCCTGTTCTAGAAATGGTAGAACTAGTTCATCATTGCTGACTGTATGAGTCAGTCTAGCACTCTCACTCTCTCTCTCTCTCTCTCTCATCCCTGTGAACTGCCACTGCTGATTGAGAAAGCTGGATTTCTCTGAATGCACAATGTGCCTTGGTAAGCAACACTGGGGTCATCTTGCTTGTAACTTGGGGGCTTACTTTCAGATCATCACTGAAGTGATGCCACATCTTTTGTGTCAGTCTTGTTAGGTTTAGAAAGCAGCTAGACTAGAGAACTCTACCTAGTAACTGATGTGAGAGCCATTTTGGTGGAATCAATTAAAGGCAGTAGGCTAGGAACTTGGAGATCATAAATTCTAATCCAGCTTCAGGCATAAAGCTGACTAGGTCTTTGGGCTGGTCCCTCTCTCTAGGAAGCAGACAATGGCAAACCACTTATTCATTTATATTATCCTGCCTTTATTATTTTTTACAAATAAAGTACAAATTTTACAAATATATACTAGAGCTCCTATTTTCTCCAGAATAACCACCCTGTGAGAAAGTGACTGACCAAAGTCATCCAGCTGGTTTTTGTGCCCTAAGGTGGGGCTAGAACTTACAGCCTCCTGGTTTCTAACCTGGTGCTTTAACAACAAGACCAAACTAGCTCTCATTTCTGAAAATCTTCCCAAAATGAGTCTCCAGGAGTCAACACTGATTCAAAGATTTGCATGTGTGCACACACAGAGATATCTTGATAGTAATTCTCTTTAACCTGGTTTCCTTCAGATGTGTAGAATTCACAAGATTCTCAACCACATACCCATTTATTTATGATAGTAATGATAATGATTTGAAAATAAAAACATGGAAAGTCACAGAAAATATATATCAAATTATGCAGCATAGGAATAGTGGAAAAGATGCTGCCCACCATCTGTGGAATGAAACAATATAAAGACATTACAGAGAAGAAAATATAGGTAAAAAGGGTTATAATGACTGAAAGGGACCTTCAGATATTCCTTAGGTATTCTAAAAGCAAATTGGGGGGAAATGGGACGTTATTTAACTATAGATGTAGTCCTTGATCAGCACCCCCCACAATTAGGACCAACAATTAGTAATTACATGAAGACTTAGCAAAACCATGACTATGCTTATGATCTTGCTTCAGCTTTCCTTTGCTTTACAGACCTATGAAGATCATAAATGTGAGGCCTGGTTTTAAATCACTGTCATAACTGTGAACGATCACTAAACAAGACAATTGCTAATTGAGGACTACTTGCATGAAGGAAAATCTTTTAACTCAAAAATCTTTTAACCCTGGAAAATGGTGTTCTTGCTGTGATGACAGCTTGAATTGGAAATGGTATCAAAGGGGCTGGTAGCAGCACTGAGGGCAGTTCTTCCTCCACTGGCTGCACTGGCTGCCTTTTTGCTGCCAAGCTGCTTTTTAGCCACAGTTCCAATTAGCCACCCATACTTGGCCTACAAGAAACCTTGATGAACACCAGATATAGCAGGAAAGAGATGCAGAAGACAGTGGCTGTTTGCTGCCATCTAGTGTTCATTTGGAGATCTGGAGCCCAGATATTGTAGACCCACTTGATGCAATCAAGTTTGTTAAAGAAGTGGGTGGCAGAGGATGGGGGTGTCCAGTAGGTTCTCAAGCTGATTGCTCCCCATCTTCAAAATATTTGGGCTACTGGAAACTTCAGTAACTCTTCCAGAAAACCAAGCAGATTCAAGCGAGAAAGGTGGTCCATTGGTTGCAGACTGTTTTGAGCTTTAAAGCTCTTAACTCAGACCTTGAACTGTGTTGAGAACTGCAATGGAAACCCCTGCAGCTGGAAGAAAGGCAGTATTGTGTGTTCTGTGTTGTCCTAACTGCAATGCAAACTCTAGTAACAGCAAGTGGGGAAGGCTGGTGACTGAAAACAGCCCCTGGGCTTCCTAGGGAATCTGGTTTGGCAAACAGATGCGTAATACTGGAAGGGACTGTGAAAAAGGCCACAGTCTGAAAAATACATTACATCATCTTTCTGCACTAATTCTCTTTAAAGGAAACAAAGAAACAAACAATGCATTCTAATGACTTTAATTCTGCTTAATGAAATTCTATCGGTCTACTGCACTCTGGCCACACTGGCTGAGAGTTGAAGGGTAACAACCTGGAAGGCAGTAGCTCAAGGAAGACTGATGTGGATCATCCAGAGAGCCTTCTTTTGAAGTTCCTTTTAAAGATGATCTCTGCAGTGCAGAGTAATTGCTATTATTTCCAGAGTCACTGTGAAGAGGTCTTGCCATTAAAACATTTTTAAAAATATTAAACTGACTCAGCCAACAGTCTGAACTCCACTATGGAAAAGGTTTTTCACATTCTTTTCTAGTTTCCCAAACTTTATATATTTTTAAAAATAAACTGCGGTGTAACATTACAAACACGCTCATCAAGACACTTTTTCCATTCTTGTCCCTTCCAGTAAAATATATTGTTCCTGTGATTTCTTCAGCTACAATTAATCCTTGCCGCTTTGTTTCACCTCCTTCTCTCTTAGCACTTCCCTAGCTTCAAACTTTTCTTTAAAAAATACACCTCTACCTCCTTCACTGAACAAGAATCTAAATGATATATAACGATTCTCCATTCTTACAATGTTTCTTGCACTGCGTTATATAAAACAAGATTCACAGTTCTTTCTTTCCAACACTCCTTTTTAATAGAGGGGGTTGAATATTTCTCCACTTCTGACTCAGTCTCATGTGACCCTGCAAATAACTATCCCAGGCACATTAAAACTGCTTTTAGTGCCTGTTGGACACTTCCATTGAGTAACCCCCAGTTTTACAGCACCGGTGGATCCTTCCAATGTCAGCCAAGATGCGTTTATTGATCTTTCCTCTGTAGCATCTAAGAGAGAGATGTGAAGCTTTGACAAGTGATTTCCAGAACCATTGTTCTTTCATACAACTGATTCAGAATGAAGTAACAATGGGCACCTCAGGTTACAAAATAAAAAGGTTAGGGGTGGGGCTAAATTATGAAGTACAATAGCTAAAAGGTGTGTTGGTAGGAGGAGGAAGTCCCACTTGATTTTTTTGCCCAAGGTCACTTAGGATGCACAATGTGTTTTCGTGTCTTTGCGGGGACATGTATTATTCAATTTTTAGTCTTTTAGGATACTTTTTAAGAGGAAAAAAAATCCTGGCTTGGTTCACTTTTGCGATAGCCTCATCTAGCGCTGGACTGGGGCTTTCAAGCTAAAATATGACCATGCAGGCCTTGGATGATAAAAGGCTGCCTTCACTTGCTTTACAGAACAAGGCTAGAGAGCCATGCCTGGCGTAGTGGTCGGAAAGCTCTTAAGATCATAATGAATTGCCTCCTTTTCCTACAATCATATTCACAATCTGAGAAAGAACGTTGCTATCACTCATCAGCTGAAGAATGGATCAGAGAAATGCATGTTCTGTTCTGTGAATCATTGAGGAGAAATGAGACGGATGTTAAATACCACAAGTGTACATTGCCTTTTATCTTCACTAAAGCTAATCCAGCTGTTTAATCTTATTTTGTTACCAAACAGCTGCCCAGAAGAAATGCAACCATCATCCTTTGCCGACAAAGGTCTTGGCTTTCTTCAATTCCTCTAGTGTGGGAAACGGAGTTGTTGAGAAAAGAATAGTATAACTACTTCAAATGGTCTTGCAAATTATCAGAAGTATAAATGAACTTTTATCTAGTATCTAGGTTTAGGTTATTATTTATGAATCTTATGTAATCTGACCTATTCTTCTATTACTCCTTTTATTTACTTGTAAAACTTCCAACTTTTTCATTTTAATTTCATTTAATTTAATTTGTGTAAAATTAAAGTATTTATCAAATACAGATTGAATCCAATAAAGATGGTTTGAGTTATGAGTGTGATAGGGCAATTAAAAAAAACCTATTTAAAATGTATGCTGATTCTTCCCCAGAATTCCACCGATTACAGCAAGTTGACTGGTAAAGCTACTACAGCATAGAAGCTCAACAATGGTTTCTACATGTTATATGGAGTGGATTATTACATACCTCCTTTGTGTTTTCAGCATCCAAGAATTTTGAAGCACAAGTGGGAAATTTTCACATTAAAGAGAAATTTCTTTATTAACAATATTATTTCATCTATATATGCACATAGGAGGGCTTGTTTAGAAAGGAAGTGTTCCCCTCACCACCAATGAAAATCAAAACAAAATCCTTGGTTGACCACCATGCAATTTCCAAAGTGCAACATCTGTAAAAATGAATTTATGTCAAGCTTTATCACTTCTACTAAAGCCTTATATGCCCTTCTGATTTGTGCTAAATTTTGATGCAAGGAAATAATCATTGGGAAACTTTTAATACAGAAACCTTGTTTTTTTTTTAAAAAAATGAGTAATTTAAAACAGTTCTTACAGGTGGCAATTCTGGCTGGAAGCTAAGTCAGGATTGGGCCATTGGATGCTTAGTACCTGTAAGCTAATTGGGAAGTCTAAAAATACCTGGGGGAAAAACAATAGCAATTCACTCTTGTATTATTGTCAAGTAAATTTCACCCAATTGCCCTTAAAGAGGCTATAGAAAGAATGGGCTAGAATAGAGGTATTAAAATATCAATCTGACAACCCAGTATGAGTCACATTCTAAAGGATTCAATAATGTACTAATTAGTAAGCAGTGATTTCAGATTTTGGCAACATGTTTTCAATTATTTGGTAACTAGGGCTCCCTCTTGTGTAAAGATTTTCCATTTGCTATTTTTGGTATTGTTATGTCTATAAAGGTTCGTACAAATGGTGTCTCCTCCTGTGCTAATTATATTAACAAATGGATATATTATACGAACATTACTGCACCAATCTGAGAAATAACTGCTTCCTGGAGAGCAGAACAATATGTGCAATATGTTTATTTTTTTTATAAATATCAGTGTCAGAAAGTGACTATGATGTCACAGTAAAGCAAAGAACCTCCACCCAGGGTTTCCATTGAAGATGGCTGTTCAGACCTGAATCAGAAAAGGCAAAGGAAAATGAACTTGGGGCTGGACAGGGACAGACAGGGCATGCCCACGTGCACTTTCCTTCCGTAGGTGTTAGAAAAGCCAACAGTCACAGGGCTTGACCTCTGGATCAACATTTCCTTCCCCTGCAAGATCTGTTTGGCCCCATCCCAACGATATTCTAAGAGACATGAAAAATCTAGCCTATCAGGCCTTGGTGAACCCCTGTAAGAGTTTGTCTTGCTCCCCCCACCCTTTTGGACACATTATCATTTGTTTCTTCATCTGATTGTTCTCTTTTTTTAATTATGTAAAGTGCCCAGTGTCGTTGTGGCTGGGCGTTCTTCAAATCGATGTTTCTCAACCTCAGCCATGCTGGCTGGGGAATTCTAGGAGTTGCAGTCCACCCATTGTAAAGTTGCTGGGGTTGGAAAACACCGTCTTCCATCTACGCAATCTTTGTAAATCAATAAACAAATAAATCAATAAACAAAGTAGGTTTTAAGAGGTCTAAATTGAGCTAATATCTGTATTTACTCAAGATAAAGGCTGTCTGAATTAGTGCTGCTAGAAACAGCAGGTATCGGGTTACATCTAGGATTCTGAGACAAAGAAATAATAGCTTTTCCCATTTTTGAAAACCCCAACTCCAGCTGCTGTCCATATCTGTCTTTTGCTTTGGGTGACATACATATTTCTGGTCGGCAAAGGCAAACAAATGTAAGAATACATGATATAATTTATATTAGCAATGCTAGAGATTAATTTGGGGACAAAGTAAGTTTTAAAAAGTAAATTAAAGCAAAATTGTATAATTATAATTGGGATGGTACATAATTAATTACATTTGTAGATACAGATGAATGGGCCTAGCAAGCAAAGAAGGGCTTGAAAATAGTTCCAGCAATTGCAAATATGGCAAGGGCGTAAACTTTTTGAGGAAACATCCTGCCTCATGGATAACAAATGGCATGTACTTCAACAGGAATCCATATTACATACTGCTGACTTTGAACAAAAAGTTCTGAGATGTGTCTAATAAATAGCTTAATCAGAGTTTCTATTGCAGAAACAGTACTTACTGCTCCAACTCCTTTTTTTAAATAAAATTGTGAACTCAACATATGCACACACAAAGATATTTTTCCCTTAGCCTTTTTGCTGAAAATGATAGCTTCCCTGTAATAAATAAAGCCTCTGCGACTTACATTATGGATATTATTTTTCCTAAACAGGATTTTGGAACACCACATTGTAATATAAACTGTTCTCTTGACCTCTTAGAAGACATCTTCAGAGAGGAAAAAGTCAGACTCTTAAATCTCAGAATACTGTATACTAAGATGGAAATGTGCAAGTTTAAAAAGAGATGGTTTCTTTTAGCAAAAAATGTAATAGCAGATAATTTTAGACACTTATATTATCAGAAATTACAAAAATACTGTAGATGAATGTTGTAGATCATTGCCATTATACATTGTTTAAAGTCAAGAGTTTTCATTTTTTTCCTTGATGAAAGTCTGATTTTTGATAATTATAAGCCATAGAAAGTTGGCTTACACATATGTCAGGAACAATTACAGTTCAGAGCAATGGACAAAAAAAAAACTAGGCACTGGGTGTGAGATTTTTGGCAGTCACTCAATATCTAACTTTCAAATTTAAACATCCAGATTGTGAGATTTCTGGGAGGACACAGAAATCTTAAAGGATTGGTGGAGTATTACTGTATAAAAACGTTTGCCAATTTGTGACTTCATGTTATGTATACAGTAAACCAGACCACAGTTATCTAAGAAAGAAGAAAATTGGTATGAATAAAATAGTCTGTGTTGTTTATCTCTCAATAGAAAGCTATTGATTCAAGATAATGGCCTTTCAAAGTTCATCCGGGTGAAAAGACTTTGAACAAACTAATATGCCGTGTTTATTGAATGCTACATTATTTCTCTGGCTCCTACATGCAACTTATTTATTCAGATCCTGTCTAACAGTTGGACATATTTCAACAACTGTATTTTTCATGCCTGCATTATCTTTCTATTCCATTTTGTCCAAGAGTTTCAGATCGTTCACATGGTTGTCCATTGACATCCTGATAAGCCTGAGACTAGTGATTCCTCCGAAGTCAATCAATGACTTTCTGACTGAGTGAAGATGCAAACCTGGAATTTACCCTACTCTAATTTAGCTGCTGTCACAAGGTTTGAACCTGGGCCACTCTCCTTATGCCAATTAGGATCCCTGTCCCACTAAACTTTTCAAAACATTATTTTAATGGGGGAAAAAAATTAAGCCCCAGAATTATATTTAGTTGCTGCAATGTTTTAGTTTAGACTATACAAAAGATTCTTCAGGCTTCTTAAGAGCACCCTAATAGCTTGCATTTTGGTAAATAGGTTTTGCACTGTTAAACCATGCTCATCGTTAGCAGCTGTTTTGAGAATAGGGAAATCTCTCAAGACAGTCATTTTGTGAATGTGCCCTTGCTCTGAACATTTCAAAGAAGCTTCTAGCTTAAAATGGCTGCCCATTCAGGCTTATATTACTACATCAAAACATCAATAATCTAATATAAATGGGTTGACATAATTTCTGAACCAAGGGAATACACATTTCAGGCATGGGGAAGAAGATTTAATGACATGGTATCAGTAAAACAGCCAGGCACCAGGGATTTTGGTTCTTTAAAAAAATATTAAATAAATAATACAGATTACATAGTTATTGATGGTTTTTTGCTGACAGTGTCACAATGTATAAAAGTTCTGGTAACCACGAATGGTGAATTCAAAAGCTGTGTTTGCCTACAAGCTATCCTTATTCTCAATAAGAAGATCAAAATATCAAAGATACATTTTTAGGAAATAAAGCTATTTTATATCCATCATTTCAAGTTCATATTATAAATTCATTATAGGTAAACTTTACTAAAACTCCCTTTTTATAATCCAGTAATCCCTGAATTCAGAGTAGAGTTGGGCGACTGAATGGAGCTGAGCATTTACTGGCTAGATGCCCTTCCTGACTCCACATGGAGTCTGCAGCAGGTATTTTTTCTTTGTGCCCTGAGAGAGAAACACCTGCCATTACTTAAGATTGAACTCAACCTTCCAAGTGAGAGGTAAGCATCTTCACCACAAGGCTACTTGTAGCAAGTAAACTTTACTAATCTATTAAAACGATTTTTAAAAACCATTTTAAACCATTTTAAAAACTATTCACAAGTTGTAACTCTGGGCGGGCTACTCAGTGAAAAAATGCAACACAGAGCCAAAATAGTAAAACTAACACCTATATCAAGTCGGCTGTAGCAAACATTCACTCTTGCAACCAATTGGGCTGATCTAAAATCTGGATCCAATGCACAGGAAAAAGCCAGATCTTCACAGCTTTATGAAAGACTGAGAATGAACGTTTTAAAATGAAAATAGCCATAATTAATAACAATACCATACAGAAATTGCCTCAGTATTCCTATTTTGTAAATTTCCTATGAAGATTAAAATGATAAAGATATAAATATTAATTTTTGTTATTTATTAAAGCATTGTGACAATGTTCCAATATAGTCCTGTACAATTTGTTTTATATGCTTTTTTACAGTAAAAAGATATATTCACCAACTTGCCTTAAATATTCAGTTTTTAGATCAGTTTATATTTTAGAATTTAGCCAACTACATAATCTACAACAGCACTTGAATCATTTGGAAATTCTACAAAATTCACTGAGAAATAACATATCAATAAACTTTCAACCTTGCTTCTGAGAGAAGATGGAGTAATTTGAGAAAGATCATTTTCCCATAATGAGATCAGCTATTAGAAAGAGTTGCAGATTCTCTACAGTTACAGTAAATATAAATGCTTCACCTATATGTAAATAGAACATTCTTCCACTGCAATATTGTATCAACTGAAACAAGTCCTCTGAAAAGAAAATGGTCCTTTTTATATTCTCCATTAATCTTACTATAAATCTCGTATTTGGTATTAAAAAAAAAGAACGCCAGCAACACAAATATGCACAAAGACCAGACCACACAGTTAACTTTGCAAATTACAGGCCTTTATTAAAACGCATGAAATGTATTTATTTTCAAATGCAAGTTTGGTAAACAATAGGTGAGAATACACAATTCAACATGAAGATTTTCTTAGGAAAAAAAGAGGGTTCTTTTACTCCCCTCTAAAACTTGTTGGGAGTCTATAGCTTCCCTTATATTAATTACAACACTAGATCTTAAAAGCATTCAGTTTTGATTACTTGGCTTGAGTTATCAAATTCTACTACAGAATGAAGGCTGTTCATCATAAAGATCAGGTGACACTAAAATGTTGATAAAAAAACTACAACTGCCTTTAAAAGACCTTCTAACCTCAGAATTATGTATGGAATGCAATGCAACTGTACCTTAGAAGATTATACAGTATACTTGAGTGGGCCATCTCTTAGTCCAATTTTTGAATTCAAAGTGTTTTAAGATCATTTATAAAACTTCATAAGGTTGCCTGAGCACTTTTGCCAAGTAATTTTAGCCTGAACAGCAATTATTCTGCATCACCTTTATTTACACTAGCTAAAACAACACCTTAGTTGTGCATGGAACAAAACAATAACTATTATCAATTATGTAACTACACTGGCAGGGCAATGTAGCACAGCTCCACTGTTGATCGTATTTCTCACATAGTGATATCAGAAGAACCCAACTGAAGTATG
The DNA here is from genome assembly GCA_023970755.1 of Azemiops feae. NCBI lineage: Eukaryota > Metazoa > Chordata > Lepidosauria > Squamata > Viperidae > Azemiops > Azemiops feae. The sequence continues at coordinate 3,186,120 of JALGBA010004278.1, read as the reverse complement.
ACCTTCAGCCAATAAACTACAATAAACATTTTTAGGGTGATTCAATGGGAAGGAAAACTTTTAACACTCAGACATGGGGCAGGGGAAGGAGGCAAAAGTCATATAACTAACTATATGACTCTAGTGTGAAGAACAAGCAGTGTGGAAATGTTAGTGCATTAAAAATAGACAGGTTAGATCAAAGAGTCAGTGAATAAGTTAAGGTATATTTAATTCAAATATTGGCTGTTTTAATTTATAACCAACCTAATGTACATATATTCTCTTTATTATTTTCACATATTCCGAGAATTCATCTTTCTCTCTCACAGAGATTTACAAACAAATATGGCACTTTCTAGAAGGTTTTCATGGGCTGAAGGCTCTATAACAACAATCATCATTTTTGAAAAAAGAAAAGAAAAAGAAAATGACTCAAATGAATTTCTTTCCTGAGCAACTTAAAATTTGGAATGTGCTGAAAAGTCACAATAAATAAGTAAAAAAATGAGCAAACTTAAAATGTGCTTTTAAATTATTGAAAGTTCATTGTTTCATGGCAGATATATGGCCTGTTCTTTCAGAAATCTTAAAAGCTTATGTGCCAAATAAATTTATGAAGTACCTTTCTGGAAACAGAAGTCAAGTTGCTTATATAAAAATATACAACATTAACATCTAGCAAATAAATCAACTGGCAGCTCTTGCTTTTAACATTTCAAAGTATTTGTGGCAAAGAGTAATATTAAACAGCATGATAAAAATAGATTCTAGTGAAATTGCAGAGAAAGCAAACATGTTAAGTAACCCAGGATTCTTGTAGCACACACAAATTTTAACTTTTTTTTTAAAACATTCCAGCATGTGAATATTAAATTGCTCCCCAAAAGAAAACAATTCCACAGTGTGTAAACTAATCATTACTCTTTAAATGTAATTTCACAGAAACCACTAAATATACAATGCAGCATTTTGGTTAAGTATTATTTCGAGCTCCCAGTGTGTTCCTTCAGAGTAGTGCACTGGAACCACCTAGTGAGAAGATTTTTCATTCATGTTAAGTGTTCAGTCACAACATATTTTGTGTGTTCAAATCCTGCTAGTAGCGTTGTAAAAAAACAGAATGCAACAGATATCCATCGGCTCTGAAAAGGGAATTGGTTAAATGGGTGTTGTCTAATACACACCAAAACAAGAACCAGTAATTTGGATAAATAGAACACGCAACCATCTATTACATCTTTGTTTCTCCAAATGGTAATTTTTGATTATCAATAATAAATCTTGACTATTACAGCCAGAGTACAAGTTGAGTATGCTGTTAAGAATACCTGCTTCTTATCTACATGCAAGAGTTAGGCTTCAACTTCCGAGAGAGAAAAAGAACTAATTGACATCTGAAGGGATCATAGCATATTCATCTTCAATCTTGTTTGTTAGTACGTATCAAATTTTCAGAGTAGTTGAGGCATATTCATTATACATTTCCACCTTCGGAAATAATGTCTTCAAATTAAAGCCAATTAATTTCATCAGTAACTAGTGCATTTACACTGTTACAGAAATGCTTTTTCCAAGATTCTTCCCATCCCATAAAGTTCTTATTCCCCTTCTTTTATGGGTATTTGCTTATTATCAAAACTACTATGGAAAAAGGGATCGCCTTTAAAATAAAAAAGAATATCCCATATTTTCCACTGCAGCCTAAGTTTAAAATCCATTAATATTATCCTCTTCAGTTATACTCAACCTCAGCACTGTACTGATATTTAATGATACTCACCTTCTTAAATTCCAAACATGTTATAACTCTCCTTGCTGCCAGCCAATTACTGGAAACACAGATCTAATTGGGAATCACTGAAGTTGTAGTCCAACATATCTAGAGCATGCTAGACTGCAGAAAACTCATTAATTAGGTTTCTTCATCTTCCTATTATGACTGTTGGTAATAGCCTGGTTGCCTCTTTCCAAATGGTATTAGTAGTAATGGATAACTTTGTTATTTTAGAATGACAGCATTCCTTATTCAGGCAATGACAAATCTCTTATATCATGCTATTATTTCAATGTGCTCAAATAAAACTGTAATAGGTCAAATTAAATGCTACATCAGGCAAGCTAGTTTTATGAAAATTGCAAATGACCAACAAGGTGATATATATATCTGCAAAAAAAAAGTACCATATACAAAAATATTGTACAACACCAATGTTATTTCTAATGAAACAAGAGATGATATACTTAAAAGTATGTTCTAACTACAATAATTCTAAGGAGCCAAGGAAACAAACAAAATATTTCAACAAATGCACCTTTTCAGAAAGGCTTCTATCAGTTCAATCTAAGGGAAATGTCTTTTTAAATGCTGCTTTGAATTAACTCACTTTCTTCAGATTTTTATTAGCATTTTTAAACAATTTGGAATCAGTCTTGCATCACCTTTTATAAATATCTTCTAACCACTTTTCATCATCTTGCTCCTCATCTTCTGTTACTGGCTCTTCAGTTTCTAGGGGAGAAGGAATGGCAAATTCTGGCCTAGGAGAAGAGTTACCATTTGAGGATCTTAATCCAAACTTGCGTTTTAGCAGGTGGAACTGCTCTTTGACATAGTAGTAGAATTCATATTCATATCTCATGCGCTGGTACAAGATCTGGATGGATTCTGTTGAAGGGACGGTTTTTTTCACTGTCACAGTTAGATTGCCAAGCTTCCTATGCTCTGTAAGACATTTGCATAAAGAGGAATTTATGTCAAGACAATTGCTTTCATTATTTTCTGAATTACTAACATGCCCTCTGGAAAGAAGGAAATGAGCCTGCAAATATCTCAGAACTGAAATACGGGCTTCATTTTTTATTATATTAAATAAAAAAATATTTGTATTTTTATTTAGCATAGTTTAAGCCAGTGGTGGCGAACCTATGGCACGTGTGCCACAGGCGGCACGCAGAGCCGTCCCTGTGGGCACGCACGCCATTGTCGGGCTCCTCCCCTCCCTCTCTCCACACATGCGGAGTCCGGGAAGAGCTGCGAGAGCTAGGCGGGGTGAGGGAACCTATAAAAGGAGCAGTCTTGGCGGGAGAGTGAGTGAGCAGCCTTTGGAAGCGACCAGTGGTGGGTTTAAAATCATTTTAACAACCGGTTCTCTGCCTTGCCTTCCCTCCGTCTTGGTCGGGCTGGGCTGCTCGGGGGGTTGGCTGGGGTAGGGGCAGGAGGGTGGGGGTCATCAGGTCCCGGCTGGGGGAAGGTGAGGGGGTCTGGCTAGGGGGGGGCGGGAGGGCCAGGATGCCTCTGCGGAGGAAAGCCGCCCCCACCCCGCCAGCCGAGCCTCTCATCCACACTGCGGTCACATAGGATTGCATAGAAGGGGCACCGGGCAGGGGGCTGGGGGGGCGGCCGCCAGGGGGGAATCAGCCGCCATCTCCTTTCTGCAGTGCAGCCCCATCAGCGTGGGCGGAAACGGCCCTGGGACGGCCGGAAAGGAGCCCTCACCTGGTGCAGGCTCTGTCTACCCGGTGGCTCTGATGGGGGTGGCTGCTCCTGCTGCTCTGAGTTCCGAGTAGGGAAGCAGGAGGGGCAGGTGGTACGCGAATCCGCTGCGTCAGGCTGCTAGCGAGCAGCCGAGGCGGCTCCAGACCCCCGCTGTCCCTTCTGCTTCCCTGCGTGGTTGACCGGTCGGAGCAGCAGCAGAAGCCACCCCCGTCAGATATGTCGAGTGGATGTGCCCAGGCCGGGCAAGGGCTTCCTTCTGTCCCTGAGCCATTTCCGCCCATGCCGATGGATCTGACGGGGGTGGCTTCTGCTGCTGCTCCGACTGGTCAACTATGCAGGGAAGCAGAAGGAGGTGGAGGGGCAGCCGGGGGTCTGGAGCCACCTCGGCTGCTCGCTAGCAGCCTGATGAGGCAGCGGATTTGTGCACCACCTGCCCCTCCTGCTTCCTTGCATGGTTGACTGGTCAGAGCAGCAGCAGAAGCCAGCCCCATCAGATCCGTCAAGTGGATGTGCCCAGGCCGGGCAAGGGCTTTCTTCCGGCTGTCCCGGAGCCGTTTCCGCCCGTGCCGATGGGGCTCTGTGGCCAGTCCGCCATTATGCAGGCCAGCCAGCATGCTGTGGCTGCTGATGGACACCGTGGGTCCCCATGTGCTCGCTGGCCTCTGTGCGGGGGCCGATAGTGTCAGGCAGCAGATCCGGAAGCGAAGCTCTGCCAACCATCCTCGTGCTGGGGCCTCGCCTCGCCTTGCCCCACGGCAATTGGCACACCCGCCCTGCCTCCTCGCCTCACCCCACAGGATGAGCCTCCGGCCCACCACCCCACCTGCCAGAGACCCCCTGGATGACTCCCAATCCTGCCCGGCCCCCACAGGCGTCCCTCCACACGAGCATCATCGAGATGGCCACGCCCACCCAGTCGGCCACGCCCACCCAGCACCCGGCGATAAATAAATGGGTTTTGGGTTGCGGTTTGGGCACTCGGTCTCTAAAAGGTTTGCTACCAGTGGTCTAAGCAAAACATTACTGCAAGGTTCTGAATAAGAGATGGTATTTAAAATATTCTAACATAAATAGAATCCAGACATTTAACCATGACTCCAGAATTTTCATAATGAATAAATCCAAGAGAGAAGTAAAATTTCTCAGAACTCTTAAAATTGTGTCAATGAGATTACAAAGACCAAATGTAATCAGGGTTAAACAGGATAGATGGACAGACAGTAAACAGACAGAGATGGATGGGCAGACAGAGAGAGTAAAAAGTTCATCATAACAATTTAAATCCTACAATTTCACTTTCACTGGGAACATATCTTAATCTGGAACCAACTTACAAAACTGAAAGTGTTTATAACAGAGAAAAAGAAGAAATGATAACTGCAATGTGACTGTATTCTGCTGGAATCCTCTATTCATTTCTTATCTTCATTCATTTATATATTTTTTGAAAGAAAATCAATCACTAAATCCTTTTAATGCAGCATATCATGAGTTTTATCCAATATGAAACGAGCTAAATGGTATGTGCAATCAGTTTCCTTTTCCTCCTTAATCCAGGAAAGCCCAATCTACTGTCTTCCAAAAATTTAAAGTAGCATCTCAAGAGCTTCCAAAGTTTTTTTGAACTGTTTTTTAGGCATGCCTTCAATCAGAATTAACCTGTCCAATCTGTGTGTGTCAGGAGAAAACTGCTGGTGATTCTCCATTTCTGTAAATTATACAATGCACGCAAGCATTGATTTTTGATGGCCTACTTATGTAGTACCTTCTCTGGAGAAATCTGGCTTGTCCCTGCAGCTTTAGGGTTCATATTTTAGAAAACAGAGTTACTTAGAAGTAGGTGACAGTGAGTGATAGGTTCCCCAAATCACTCTTGATTTTATGTTTGAGTTTTTATAGTTTTAAGTTTTGATTTTACTTTTACTATGGATGTTTTAATTAGTGTCTTGTTTATTGTTGCTCTTAATTACTATAAAGTTCTGAAAATCTGATCAATTACAGAAAATATTTTCATAACTTAAAACAAGCAAACAAAAAACTAACAGAGGGAAATTATTACAGGAATTCTTGATTTGTGACTACAATTGGGCTTGGAATGTTGGTTATAAATTACAATTGAGGTGGTCATTACTACTGTTTTTTAGGACAATCATAAAGTGAGACATCATGGTCAAATGACCCACCCAGTCATTAAACTAATCCAGCATATGCAATGGATATTTTTGCCATTTTCTCCTAGAAAACTACAAAAGAGGCACAAATTACATTTACATCAGGAGTCCCCAACCCCCAGCCTGCAGCCCATTCAGAACCAGGTTGCAGAAGTAGTGGGCGTATGCGCGCATGTGTGCACATTTGTGAAACAGTTCACGTGCGCGAAAACATCCCCTTTCCCCCTGCCACTGCCACCAGTCTGCCTAGCTGGAAAGGTTGGAGACCTCTGGTTTACATGACTGTGAGATGCTGCAATTGGTTGTAAATGCGAGCTGGTTGCCAAGCACCAAAATGCGGTCATGTGACCATTTTGAGGATATTGACACAGTGCAACATTTTATGATAGTCAGCAGTGCTTTACAGCCCATAAAACACTCTTACCAAGGCCCTGTAATTTCAACTAGTTAGTAAGCAACTGGTTATTAAGTGAGGACTACCTATAAACAAATGGGAAGAAATTATTTTAATCAACTAAATTAAAATAGTATTATTTTTTGTCCTGTCCCCATCTAGTTTTGGAATATGACTCCTTGCACAAAGCCTTCTGCATTCCTACTTTAAATCCGAGACTATGACTCAACAGTTTTGGAACATTATGTTTATATTACAGATAACAAGAAAATTTTTTGTGGGATGGCAAGATGAAGGATTCAACCTTTCAAACCTCATTTCCTCCAGCACTAAATCCTTGCAAGCTGCCTCTACACAAAGTGAAAACTACTAGGAATGTATCACCCTGTGTATCACCTTTTGAAGGACAAGCTATGTATAATATTATTCACTGCTACAGATTTTAAATATCAGCTGCTGAAGCAACACTTACCTGGAACCATTATGTGAAAGATGGATTTCAATCTTTTTTTTCTGATCATACATGTATTGGAACTGGGGAAGTGGCATTGATAGTGCCTGCACTGAAAGGAAAGGAACCTATGGCTAGTTATCTGAGACTCTACTTGACCTTTTGATTTGTGTTTAGATGGTGCTGTTGATATTATTTTGGACCTTCTTTTCTTTATCTCCAGTTGTGACATTGGCTGGGCATCCCAGTGTAAATGTTGAGATCGACAAGCTATATCTTGTACAGGCAATTATTTACAAGCGCTCCTGCTGGCTCATGAGCTTGTGCATGTCATCCCACATGTATTCCCACATCTACTGTGTTATTTCCCCCAAGTACTATATAGGTCAGTCTTGATTCTGACAGAGGTTCCAGTGGTAGTAAAAGATTAAAATGTGCCAGGTCATTGTCCTAATATGATTGCCTGATCCAGGTCCACATTATGTTTAAAACCATGCAGTGCAAAACATGTGACTATATCATCAAGTTTGCCTCTGAAACAGCCTCATAGGAGAATAAGTGGAGTGAATTAACTATCAAATACTCTGGCTGTTCATCTATACAGACTGCTTTTTCTAGGAAGAATAAACAACAATGAAAAACTGTCTAACCTCACTGCACTAAAATCCTCATCCTCCATCATGACTGATGTTAACTTGCCATTATAGATTTCAGCCTAATTAACCAAATCATGGTGCTAATCTCCACCTTCTCATTTTGTTTATACAACTATGTATTTTCTTTAAATAACTCTTTTAATAAAAAATCCGAAGTAACTCTCAAACCTGGTTTCTTGAACTTACCAACCCAACTCATCTATGAAATGCGTGCAATGAAAAAAAATGATTCCTGTTTGGCTCCATGCCAGACCAAACATACTAAAAATGCTGTGTAAACTCAGCTGCTTCAGTTGAAGACAGGAGAGCCATACTTTATATGACCTTCTAGACAGGTTGCCATATGGAGGGCAGTAAACTGTGGGCGATTTATTTTAGAAAGCTTTATTTTGTCTTACAGTATCTGCTTTGGCTTTTTATTACTTAAGTCAACCAAAGCTCAGTTTGCACGTTTGATAAAATCCATGCTAAAAATAAGAAAGCGGAAAAAAATAAGGCAAAACAGTCATAAACATTTGCCATGTGAAGCAAAACTCCAAATTTCCTTTTATCTATCTAAAAGCAACGGAAAACCAAAAGTAATGCTTTGCTATATATTATGTATATTTTTCTAAACAGACTTTTTTTTTTAAAAAAAGCCCAAAGTACTTACAACTGTGTGAACCACTAATTGTACAAAAATATATTCTAGCTATTTTCTACAATAAAATGATGAGATACAATAGATGTTATACAATATATGACAATGCACTATTAAGATAGCGCTGAGATAATGGATCACATATATTTATTACTCTTACAGCCTGAACCCGTGAAAGAATGGGAAATACCAGAGGCAATGTTTTGATACAGAGTTCTCAATGTTTATAGAAGCTTTATTCTAAAGACTGGCAATTGTCCAAGAAACTTGTGGAGCCAGATTCTTTCTTCAAACATAACAACATCTAGCTGATTAAAAATGAATATATTAAATATGTTTATTTTAGCCGATGTTCTTTCATGTTCTCTTAATATTTCAAGGTTAGAAGTTCTGTTTTTGGTTAAACAAATCTCATGTTCAGGTTTGATAACTGCTTAACTTTCTTAAAAGAAACAATCAAGGAATTATGTGATTGAAGGTATTCTTTCCTCTTCATCACAAATATTAAATTAAACAGTATTGCATCTGTAATCCATTTCAATCTGTTGTTTAATTAATTTGAGGGGGGTGATCTTCTATTGGCTGGGGAATGCAAATTATTTATCAAATTTATATACTGGGAAAGCTGCAGGATCCCTCAATGGGGCGGTGATTTCACTTGCAGCAATAGGGTGTTTTTTCTGCCCAGTTTTGGGAATTGGTAGGGGGAAATCTAGGAGGCAAAGTGCTCCTCTTTTTACCTTTGAAGCTGCTCCTCTTTCCTGCACATATGCACTGTAAAATCATACCCTAAAAATTGATGGCAAATAACTACATTTTGGGTACATGAACTTGGAACATTATAGGGACACTTTAGAAGAAGAAGGGGAGGTGAGCTGTCTCTCAAGAGACTTCTCACTCTGAATTCCATTCTTTTTTGGGAAAATATGGATTACGGTTATGGATTGTACGCTGCACTGAGATCTGAGGAGTAATGAGTCATTTTTAACAATTCCAAAATGAAACATGGGGGAAGACAGCTGATGGTTCTTTTTCCGCTTTTGCTTCATATTTAAAGCCCATGTTTAAAAAAAAATCATTTTCTACTTAAAAGCAATTTTAGCAATAGGTGGAAGGAAAGATGATGAGAAAACTAAACATATTTAACTGGCTGGGAGTTGAAGGAACTCATCGTGACCTTAAGACAGTAGATAGACCTTAGATAAAGAGTTAGACAACAAGATGAATTCTTTGCATTTTTTTTTTAAAAGGTTGACATATAAAATTATTATGTGGGTAGAAAATCATCAGCATCAACGTTTATTCAGCCTGGAAAATGGGCTTAATGGCCAACAGAGAAAGTTTGGCATCCAAAGCTGCTTTGTGAAGGACAGGCAAGGGCTGGGTCAGTGAAGCTGAGGCAGGGTGGGGCCTCTCCAGACAAAACTTTTGCTTAATGCTATGGCACCAAGCCAATACAGGATAAGTAAAAGGGTATCACATTCATGACAGTCTTCTGTTTTATTTCAAGACTGCTCTGATTAAGAGTACCATTAATCATTGATGAAACTAAAATACTAAAAGTAGACATTCCCATTTCCCCTTCCTCTTGAGTTTGAATACTTCACAGCACTTAATATGTAAGAAGTCTGATTCAAAAACTGAGGACATTTGACATTAAGAAAGGGGAGAGGGGAGGAGAGAATATCAAAATGGGAATAAAAGTCTCTCTCTAGAAAAGTCCACTTGTGACATGGATTCTGACTGTTCTGGCTAACAGCCAGAGAATTAGAATCAAAGCCATCCTCAATCCAGCCCTAAAGGAACAGACAGCCCACTGTCAAGAACTTAAGCTTCTTCAGAAGTAAACAAAATGATAAAGAGGGGAAAGAGATACTAACGTTTTCTTCTGATGACAACTAACATAATTTTCCTCACAGGTTTGCTATGTCTCTTGGAAAGGGAATAATTGGATCTACTCTCTTCTGGACTAGAATCATACAGGAAATAAAGAGGGTTTGAAAACATTATTGATGGCATTCTTAGAGTCCTTAAATATCTCCAATGCCTGCATCCAAGATGAACATTTTTTTAAAATAGAAAGGAAGTTGAGATTAAATTTACTTTTGCATTTTTATAGGCAACCATTTTAATGTCCTGTCCAATTGTATTAGACAGCCCTTTTTAAAAAAAGGCATACAGCTCTGCAGTATATGCCATCTTGTTACTCTCAGTTACTCTTTCCCAAAGTACAGTTATAAAAATAGTTTGCAGCAATTGTAAGCTATGAATTTCTTTCCACAATAGATAGCTCTTTCTTCACTTGAAACACATGGGTTAAAATATTCTCCAGTTCTCCAGAACAGGCTACTGCAAAAGCCTCCCTACTGGCAAGCAATTGCATTCTATCACCCCTATTATTGATCACCAATATTATGAACTCTTCCCTACTACAGTCTTAAGCTACGCCTGTGCGTGAACTGGCTGGAAACGAAGCTCACTTAAGAAATCCCTTTACAAACATCAGCTCCTTCCTTTGCCTTCAACATTATTATCCTGTAGTTGGTGGAATGCCCCGCTTCTTTATATCTCCCACTCATGCTAGTAAAACAAGCAATATTTCTTCTCCTTTCCATGAGTACATTTTTTCAGAATATGTGATTTGTATTGGTCAGCCTTTTATATGACTCTCTCTCATGCATGACATCTTCCCATCAGGTGTATCGACTAGTATACCGAAATATCTAAATCAGACTAGACCAGACCACCTTTAATTTGGTGGGGGCTTAAAGGGAAATGTCAGAACTCTTGTCAATTTTACCTTTAAAAAAAAAACTTTCAATGTTCTGTGAAACTAAAGTGACAAAACTTTACAGATTTGTTTATAGATAAGAAATGGGTTATGGGAAGCAGATCACACACACACATACATACACATATACATATATATACAGGGCTTTTTTTCTCATAGAACGCTCAGAACGGAGTTCCGGCACCTTTTTTGGATGGAACCTTGTAGGGTAGGCAAAGTGGGTTGTATGACATGTGTGAGTTCCGGCACTTTTTTTTTTTTTTTTTTTACAAAAAAAGCACTGTATATATATATATGTGTGTGTGTGTGTGTATACATACATATACATATATACATATATATATATTCTTTTTCTTTACTATATTTTTTCTTTTTTAATTTCTCTATTTTTTCTTCCGTTTCTGCACCTTCCATTTTTTAAATTCTTTTTTTAGTTTGTCCTAATTTTGACTGTTAAAATTGTGATCTTTGATAAAATTACTATTGATTTTGGAGAATGGATTTTATGATTCTGGAGAAATGTCTGTTCTGGATGGGGTCATAGTCTTTTATGAATCAGGGTTGCAATTGGGTGGCTTTCTGAATCCAGCACTGATATTGGACATTCATCTAGCTTTGATGCTAAAGAAAGGGATAAATTAAACTGTTTATTTGGAAGACACAAATCTGATTTTGATGGCTCATGAGCTGGTAACCAAGACATAATAACTGTAATGCTTTCTTTATGGAATGGCCTTTAAAATGATCTGGAAATTGCAGCTGACCCAGAATGCATTAGCACAAATGGTTAGTGTCCCAATGTAGAAACAATCTCATTGACTGCTGATTACTTTCTGAGAAAAATTCAAGATAAACACAACACTATATTAAGACCTACAGTTAAGCCTTACTGTTACAAATTGAAGAAATTTGGCTATTATCTTCCTCTCATAGAATAGATAACAAATTTGCAACTAAGAATATCTCAACTGAAATCTATTATATGTTTGTTGTATGTCTACACTACTCCTGACCCAGTCAAATTGCATGAGCTCAAAAATGAGTAGCATAAAGAGAAGCATCAATCCAAGCCTAGAAGAAAAAGGAACCTTCAAATCACTGGCTGAAATAAATGTTTGCACTGTTAATAGATTAAACAAAAATCCTCCACAGTAGCTTGATGGAGTTCATATATAATTCTCATTCAAATAGACTGGAAGATTAGATTTTATTGCCACCTACTGGACATTAGACTAACAATTAATCCAAATAACCAATTCAATGTTGTCTCTTTCCCTTCCTGATACTTGTAAGTACTTATGTTGTTTTTTATTCTTCCATCACGTTATTCCTTTTTTAAAAATAAGCTTTCATCACCCGTTTATTTCATAAGGTGGAAAATAGATAGTCAAAAATGAGTTCTGCTAACATTTGGAACAAGATAATTTGTTTAATTTCCTTCAGTGGACTTGAAGTACTCAGTTGCTTATGGCTGATTTTTATCTTTATCCTTTCTTGCTTCTGGAAACTTCCTTTTGCCATGAACAAAAACATATATTTTATCCAATATAAATACCTAAAATTCACTTCTGTAGTAAATTACTTTTTATTTATACATTTTCCTACGAGCAGTACCCCACTCCATTGGCTGCATCACTTTCCACTTTAACACAGATGGCAAGCGCCCACGTGGAAGGCCGAAGCAAAAATGGCAAGACACAATAAATGCAGACATGGAAATTGCCCAGTTGGACCCAGATGCTGCATTTCAGCATGCAAGGTGGCATTCATCGGTCCAAAACATGGACCCTGCACTGGTGGGAATAATGCCAGGAAGAAGATGATAATTTAGATGCTGGAGGACTGTTTTGCTTCGTGGAAAATGAGACAACAAGAGAAATGGGTTAAAAAAATTAAAGGTCAAAAAATCAAAAGGAAGGAGGTACATTAGAAAATACTTAGTAATAGTATTAAAGTAATAAATACCTCTAGGAGAATCCAGTTTTTAAAAAGGAAATGTATTTTAAACTTCCAGCATGTTATGTATTAAGCCTGGTTAGTATACGGAAGCCCAAGAAATGCCTAGCTATTCACTTTTGCCAGATGAAATTTAAAGCTATTCTGAAGCCATAAATATGTTTTTTTTTCTCTCCAAAGCATAGTTCTGAATGGCCAAACAATGGAACAATTCAAAATCTTTAAATATTTGGGCACACTTTTTCATAGCTCTACCAATTTCAGAATACATCCAAAATCAGTAGCAGCAACACAACGCAACCCTTTTACGTTGCCAGAGGCCACAGTATATTCCAGCAGCACTAAAGTTATATGTGTCTGAGCATGTATATAAACAAAAGAGCTCAACTGGAATCCCATAGCTCCTTTACCCTTCTTGAAAGGGGTCAATCTAAATCCTTAAGGACTACATTTCAAGTAGCCCCGTATGTACCCAATCTAGTATGGAAGAAGGAGACAGGTCTGACTAAAATGGAAAAGGGTGCATGGAACTATATTACTATCCATTGGCTACAGTTACTGTTTTTCCCAGAGGGTTTAGGCATTTCCATGAAGAGGCAAGGCCCATTTTATACTACCCTATTTGGCAAAGTACCCAGACAATTCTGCTTTATTTTATGTATAGTACAGTTATTCCTATGAGATCAATAAGATTTTGTTTCCTTCGATGCGGTTAATTTTGGTGGTCTTGACTAACAACCACAATTTGGATTAGAATTTCCATTGCTAAGCAAGGCCGTTAAGTCAGTCATGCCTAATTTTATGACCTTTTTGCCATGGTTATTAAGCAAATCACTGCGCTTCTTAAGTGAATCACACGGTTGTTAAGCAAATCCTGCTTGCCCCATTGACTTTGCTTGTCTGGGAAAGTTGCAAATGGTGACCACATGACCCCAGGATGTACAACCCGTTGTAAATACATGCCCATTGCTAAGCACCCAAATTTTGATCATGTGACTGTGGGGGATGCTATGACGGTCGTAAGTGTGAAGACCAGTTGCAACTCATTTGTTTAATTGTCGTAACTAAACAAATGATTGTAAGTGGAGAACTACTGATACTGTTTGTAAATTCCAACACATCTTAATAGCCCCAATTAAGCCTCTAGTTACAAATTTATATTTGGATTTTATTTTGCTTGAAACCAAAAATATTTAATTATATTTATTACCCCATTAAGCTGTAAAATTCTGGATTGCTACTACTGCTTCTACTATTTTAATTCCTAAAATCAGGAATTATTTCTTCTTTAGAACAATTTTAATCAAATATAATAATTATGGGTAAGATTGAGAAAAGAAGGAGCTGGAAGGGTTATTGATTTAACAACCATTTCAATATTTCCCTAATAAAGACTAGGATTTAGTAGTAGTAATAGGGTGCTGCTGCTTTTTACCCATCAAATTATTTTTTCTCATGATTTGGAGGAAAAGGAAATTGCTGGTCAGTCAATTGATGTTTTCATTTTTTTTCCAACATGTCATATCTCTTGCTGCAGTTCTGAAGTACAAGGACCAATAATGATAAGAAACGGTAGATTGTGAAGCCGTTCCATCCTACTTCTAAAAATGAAATATCATGCAACATCTAGAAGCCATAGCACTTCCACAAATACAACCGAAAATATGGATCAGAAATATAGATGATGACACCTTCACCATAATAAAAAAGGGCCAATTAGAGAACACCCACAGAACCATCAATGACATTTTTAAAGGAATCCAGTTTACTAGAGAAGAAAACAACAACAACTCGCTACCCTTCCTGGACATCCTGATCAGCAGAGACCACAATGGCAAACTAGAAATGCAAGTCTACAGAAAAACCACCCATATTAATCAGGTGCTCCACTAACAAAGCAACAACCCAATCTCCCACAAGAGAAGCTGTGTAAGGACTTTATTTAAATGAGCCCAAACACACTGCAGCAACCAGGAACAGCAGAAAATACAACACATTCCAACAAAATGGATATCCACACAACTTCATCAAAAAATCCCTGACCACTCAACCCAATACAGCACAATCAACACAAACCCTAAAAAGAATTACACTGCCATACATCAAGAATATCTCAGAAACCACAAATAGACTACTACAACCACATGGAATCAGTGTAGCACATAAGCCAACTGAAGCCCTTCAAAACATCCTAAGTACAAAAGACCCAGCAACCCCAGAAGAAAAAACAGGAATTGTCTACAACTTACAAGGTAAGAACTGCAAAAATCATTATGTAGGACAAACAGGCAGAAGACTGGCAGAATGTATCCATGAACACCAACTGGCAGTCAAAAGGTATGATGAAAATTCTTTAATTTCACAACATATAGATAGATTTAACTACAGTTTCAATTGGGAAAATGTGACTATCTTAGACCAGGCCAAATCCAAAAACGCCAGGGAATTCCTAGAAGCCTGACACTCTGACAAATCAGCCACCAATACACACATAGACATTACCAACATCTATAGATTATGCAAAAGAGACAATCAACCAGCCCAAAAGCGAAAAAAAAACTCCACCAGTAATCAGCACCCAGATCAGCATAGATTAACTCCAAGGTCACCTTCAGACCAACAATCAAGTAAGCAATACCCCAACCAAGAAACTGCCACAGAGCCATTAGTAAACAGCCCAACCAAAGAATCCCTAAGACCATCCCCACCCATTCAGACAGGCAAGACACCAGAATATAAACCGAAAGCAAACAACACTCCTCACTAGCACTGATGATGTTACCTAGTTAGGGTAATGAAATGTCTGCAAGAAAACAAGCAAGCTCAGAGACCACCCAGGACCCTTCAAAACTGAAATAACCTAGCATATAGTTTCTTCTCCTCATGATATTAAATACTCAATTTCCAAGATTATCATTTGCATCTAAAACAAACAATAGTTTATTCCAAAAAATATTCAAAGCACCCAACTATAATAAGCACTCAAAATTGATCTAATTTTTCTATCTAAATAACTCTGGCTACAAATCTTACGCCAAAAGCCAAGGTGCTGAAAATCTAGAAGCCTGCTGCTAATCCATTATTCAGTTTTAAGCATCACCTCAATATAAGTTTGAGCTAGAACTCTGTGAAAAAAAATTAGCTGAAGCCACTGCAGTTTCAAATGGCTCAAGTTACAACCAGAGAAAAATCTGCTGAGTGTGATTTCTAACAAAATGCTAACATGTGCATGCAATTCTGTTCAGATCTGCAAAAAAAAACCCAACCCACATCCCTCATCTTACACTCTGTATGCCCTATTATTAATCCTAACACAAAGTGAGCCTTCTGAAAGTGTAAATCATTATAGCTTTGTATTGTTTCAATGGTTAGTTAATGGAACAATTCATAGCTATAAAACTGAATTTGATGTGATCATTTAGTCCAGACATCTTATTTCATCTATTTAAAAGGCTTTCAGACTGACCTTCAATAAAACTCTTGTTCACAATATATAATCATAAATAAAATGTTGGATGAAACCAAATTCAGGCTTCAGATAATTTATGCTAAGCAAATCTCTCTCCTAAGAAGAGTATCATGAGTAAGAATGCTTTCCATCAACTTTCTTCTATGCATTCAAGAAATCCTCAAAGGAAATCCTTAAAGGAACATGCAATTAAAGCAGACAGTGCCCTAATGGAGGCTCACGGTTATTCAAATTCCCAGCCAGCCCCTCAAAGTCTTATACCAGTCCTTAAATTAGAAAGTTAAGACTATGTTAACAAATGGCCCCATAAACATGGTACCAATACTTTTTTCCACGTAGGATTATGTCCAAATAATATTTTCTGCTACATAAATGAACTCTGGTGAGTCTCAATCCATCTATTTCATGGGAATAGTAGGTCCCATTAAACCTATTTCTTGAGATGTTTGGAAAGGGGACTGTTATTGAATTATGCTTAATATGAATAAGCCATGATTCTGAATTTGGGGGAGGTGTGACTAATTAATTATTGTTTAAACTAATCACAGTTCCCAAGTTCCCCATATAATAGACCTATTGGAAATGGAATATTTTAATCTCTGCTGCCTAATGAAAGAGAAGACAGCAAAAAGGGAGGGGACACAAATTCAAGAATTTCCTTAGCTCACTGGCATAATGAGGGAAAAAAGGCTTCCCATCACCTCAGAACTGGCTTGAGGCTCACTTTTGTTCAGCTGGCTTTTTCTAAGGCACGCTTCTCATAAAGAGCAGCAAAAAGATTACCCAAAAATGATTTTGCACAGCATTAGTTTATACAATTCATATGATACAGAGCAGCTACCATCACATGGATTTCTCCACAGCAACTCATACGTTATTTTCAGTGGTTTGTGGCAATGATGAGAAAATCATACAGGCATAACCAAAACATGAAATGGGTTTCTTTAAAACATTTATATTGCACACCTCAGCCATGATATGTGGAGGTCACTATTCTGAAGAGTTTTAACTCAAGTCAGATTACAAGGGAAGTAGACACAGATAATATAAACAGCTAATGTAGGGATGAATTACGTATCTATATAATATTAATATTAATAATAATAATAAAGTTGGAAGGGACCTTGGAGGTCATCTAGTCCAACCCCCTGCTCAGGCAGGAAACCCTATACCATTTCAGACAAATGGCTGTCCAGTCTCTTCTTAAAAACTTCCAGTGTTGCAGCATTCACAGCTTCTGGAGGCAGGTTGTTCCACTGATTAATTGTTCTAACTGTCAGGGAATTTCTCCTTAGTTCTAGGTTGCTTCTCTCCTTGGTTAGTTTCCATCCGTTGCTTCTTGTCCTGCCTTCAGGTGCTTTGGAGAATATAGTTTGACCCCCTCTTCTTTATGGCAACCCCTGTGATATTGGAACACTGCCATCATGTCCCTTGTCAATCTTGTTGTGAATCAGTGTCTAATTTCTTGTTTCTGGATTCAACATACAGGTAGTCCTTGACTTACAACCACAATCGAGGCCAGGACTTCTGTCACTAAGCAATGTGGTTGTTAAGTGAGATGTGACCAATTTTAGGATCTTTTTTGCCATGCCTGATAAACAAATCATGTGGTCATTACATGCATCTGGTTTCCCCCACTGACTTTGCTTGTTGGAATTTGGCTGAGAAGGTTGCAAATGGTGATCCCATGGCCCCAAGATTCTGCAACCATCATAAAGACATGCTGGTTGGCAACAACCCAAATTATGATCACGTGACCATGGGGAAGCTGTGATGATTGTGACCAGTTACAAGTCGCTTTTTTCAGCCCCTCTGTAGCTTTTAATAGTCATTAAATGCAACGTCGTAAGTCAAGAACTATTTGTTGGTCATGTACAGGGTCAGATTACTCCAGTCTCCTCATCTTCTGAACAGGTGATTTTTAAAACAAACAAACAAAAAAATCGGAGAACAGTACTTGAGTGGATAACCCTGACAGAACTCTATGGCCCGAAGCTGGGGATTTACATCTCTTCAGAAACCTTTGATTAAGGTAGGCAGATTCTTTCCACAAAGTTGGAGGAAGGCCAGTAAATGAAACAAAAGGAGGATTCTTTTTTGATGTGGTGCTAAATCAAATCTAGTAGTTTTTTTTTATTACTCTGCACAGTTTCAGCAATTCTGTGTAGTCTTAAGTCTTTTTATTTATATCTCAGGTTATGCATGAAGAAATAATAACTGCCCTTAAGCTACACTTGTAATTTATAATATAATTTAGTACCCTAGCAACACTTCTTCCAGGAGTCTGAGCAGAACTGCTTTATATGTAGGAGAATCAACACCGTTCTGTAATCTGCCTAGAGTACTGCATTCTTTCGTAAATGTTCTTTTCAGTTAACAGTTATTTTATCCCCAGCTAGGCAGTTCTGAAATTTATCTTATTTATATTTGAATATTTGCATTTTAATACTTATAAACAAAGGATGCATAGGTGAAAAAAACTTTGATACACGTGATTTATCAATCTTATGAAGCTTCCTGAAAAAAGACCATTTAGATATTGTATGAGCCCCTTAAATCTTAAGTCTGCTGTAATTGTACGGTCAATATATGAGAGAAAGGCTACAGGTAGTCCTTTGGTTATTATGGCAATTGGGACTGGAACTGCCATTGCTAAGCAACATGGTTGTAAAGGTTGATGTTGCGGGATTATGCTGCTTGATGATGGCATTAAGCAAAGACAGTTACGGGTTGTTAAGCAAGGATCTCACATAACCTCAACTTCTGACTTCTTGCTGGCTTCCTCTTTGCTTGTTGGAATGGTGAGAAAATGTTGGAATTTGTGATCACATGACAGCAGGGACAATGTGACAAATGGAACTCTAAGCACTGGTCTTAAGTCTCTCTCGTTCAGCACCATCGCAAGTTTGAACAGCCACTGAACAAATGGGTGTAACCTGAGAGCCACCCATATTAAATTTGGGCTGTCTTTTAAACCTTTCCCCATCTAAAATACCTTATGGATTTGTGGATCTCAATTGTGGGGGTACCATAAAAGAGCTTCATTAGCATACGGCCTACCAGAAGCCTTTAATGCTTTTCATCTTCCGTTATTGAGAAAGAGATGTAATCAATTCCACTTATGCAGCTTTAGTTCTGAGTTTCTATATCCTTGGTGAGTTCTCAAATCCTATTCCTGATACATTAGTTACATTAAATTATGCTTATTATATGCATTAGACAAATTCTATAACAACAACAAACAAGGGGAAACTGTTTCGGGGAAGCTGTTTTCTCATTGTTAGGGTAGTTTGTGTTGTGGTCATTTCCTCTGCCCACCAGCTCCAATAATTAGAACGGTTAACTGCAAACAGATGCATTTGAATTTTCTACTGAAAGGATGAGCCTTTTCCTCAATTTTATCATGGAAATCATTGTACAATGCTCAGCCACAGTATAGTCTCATATGCAGGAAAATCCCCACTTGAACAATGATGGTCAGTAACTCATCACAAAAACCAGTCTACCTGGGAACTATATTAAGCTCTCAGGTAGATTATCTGACACAAGGCACTTCTTCGAACAGCTGAGTACTGCTCTCTCTCTCTCTGCCTTTTGTACATGGCGATAGCAGAGGCTCCACAGGTTATTTAGTCAGGGCTCTGGAACATAATGGGAATCTTTAGGAAGACTCTGCTTGCCCACTAAAGCATTCTTAGCACTGATCTAGCAGGTTATTCTCTTGTCCTCGTTCTATATATGGGATAACCCATAGACTAGAGGCATGAGAACACGGTCATTCCCAGGCTTTCTGAACAGAGTTTTCTTGAGTGGGACAAGAAAGAATGGAAATCTTTGTTTTTCCACTTATGCAGCCTTAGGTTTGGATTTCTTTGTTGCTCAATAGAAGAGGCATTTGCCTCAAATAGAAAAACAGATTGACATACATTTCCTATTTAATTTCCTGTTTATATTTATAGAAATTGTTTCTTTTTGACTTAACATTATGAAGTTGACATTTTATGGCCTATTTAGGATCATGCACTGTGGAGTTATTTCTTTCAATACTCACATCTGGTTTCTTAATATAGCGGTTACTTTGTTGTAGATTTAGTTCTAGTACCCCTCCTGGGGGTAGGCTGCTTGGTGGGCTGCTCTGTTTCTCTGCCACCATCTTATCTCAGCTTACTTTCAAGGTTCTTTTGCAGTTGTTTGTAAAAAAAAGGCATTTTTTAAAAATACATGAGACTACAAAATCTAGGCATTATCTGATCCATACTTAATTTGGTAAGTATTGGGAGCCATATCTATGCAACTGCTTGTCTCAGTGACTGCTATATATAGCTTTATACATTTCCTTGCTATTATCCAATTTGAGCCAGCCAATTTTGAATTTAGAAATGCCTGTCACTAACTTTTTGTTACATAATGAAAGTATGAGCCTCTGTTTTCCCTCTGCTCTGAAAATATTGTGCTTGATTGCACATTTATCTCCATTCTCATATTCTTAGTTTGCTTTAATTGTGACTGTTGAAGAGCAAATGCAAGTGATAAACCCATGCAGAGGAATTTTTATGCACTGTAGTAAACACCAGTTCTAGATGCACGAATGGCTCCTGTTTAGATAAATAATGTATAATTTATATTTATAGGCATGCTTTCTTTTTTTGTTGTGCCTAAATCAACATTAGAGCAACATTTTCTTAATTAATAGAAGTTATTCTTTCTTTATATGAAAATACTCCAAGCAGCAGTGTTCCAGCTATATTTATAAAAGGAACAAAATAAAAGTTGTTTTTTAAAAAGTGCTACATAACCCTTCTTAAGATTATCATTACTCGAGATAATTTTGATTCTTACATATTCTGAAGGAAGGACGGGGAAATTTCTATTCCCTCATTTTTTTCTTCACAAAATGTAAAATCTGATAATGCAGAGTGCAAATTGGATGCAGAATGTTTGTTTTTTAAGGGTCTATTTTATAAGTGTAAAAGAAAAGAGGAGATGTAGTGCCACCTTCTGGCCAAATCAAGCTAATACGAATAGGATCAATAGAATTCTATAAATACAAGTAGTTCTCGTGTAGTGATCATTTGAAGTCACAATGGCACTGGAAAAAGTGATTAATGACCATTTTTCACACTTATGACTGTTGCAGCATCCCTGTGGCCACATGATCAAAATTTGTATGCTTTGCAATTGGCATGCATTTATGAAGGTTTCAGTGTTCCAGGTTCATGTGACCTTTTGCCACCTTCTGGCAAGCAAAGTCAGTAAGGAAGCCAGATTCACTTAACAACCACGTTACTAACTTAACATCTGCAGTGATTCACTTAACAATTGTGACAAGAAAGGACCACAATAAGACCTATTATATAAGATGAACTTTTGAAAAAAGAGCTTTAATTCTTTGTTGTCCATGAAATCTGATTTTCAAACCTGATGGGAGAAAACATTTAACTGCAAGACATTTAAGTTAAAAGAAAAATACTGTTCGGTTTGTTACATCCAAAAGAATTCCAAAGCATTTCAGAGGAGAAACTATTCTTCAAGCATGCATTTTATATTTTAAATATATAGATAAATATTTAGCCCAAAAACATATAAAGGACATCCTTGAATTAAGCTTAGGTTCTGGGGATGCATCCATTTGGGTTTTTTCGCAATATTAGGGAAGGGCTTTGTCAATTCTGGAATGCTTTCTTTCAAATTCACCATCTAACCATCATCCTTGGCACCCCCAGAGGGCTCTTATTCCAAAAAACTAACCAGTGCTTTCCTTACTTGAAATCAGTCCAGGTCAGTTGGGTATTCTTAAGTTAAGTATACTGTATATATGTATATGCAATTACAGACTATTGTCCTAGTTTAGTTTCCTTCAATTTCTCCTTTCAATGTTGAACCTAATTTTTTTTTAAAAAAATAAGGACTGACTTATGGACTAGAATCTAGAAAGCCAGATTGGCATAGTAGTTAAATAATTGATTTAGGAAAAGTCCAAATTTAGGCAGTCATCCTATTTTCATCATCTCAATCTACCTCATTTTGGTGGTGGAGGAATTGTATTCTATATATTCTTCTTTCAGCAACAGAAGAAAGTTAGATGGTACCAAGTCAGTCCTGACCCTTGGGCTGGATATCAATCTGGAGCCTATCTTGGTTCCTTCTTGTGTACCCATTTTTTTGGTAACAACAGTTTGAATGTCTAACAACTAAAAGAGAACACATTTTACAAATGACCATGACTTCAGCCACTTCCTTATTCTCAAAATGATTAGTCAACCTCAAAGTTATTTGCATAAAAACAAGAGGCTAGGTTGTTGATGTCCCACTGTAGCCTATTAAGAATATCAGAGTGCCAATATATATATATACTAGTTAAAGTATTTGTTTAGAACAAAGGAGAGTCAGATTCATGTCTGTTCTTAGCTACGCATACAATAAACAACTGCAGTCTGATAACGATAATTATATACCTTTCATAAAATGACTGACCTATATGCCAAATAAATAAATTTCCTAAATTAAATTAATAAATAGAGAGATCAAGTAGAGCAGCAGCTTTTATTCTGAACCATAAAAAACAATTAGTGATGTACTATCAAGAGAGTTACCTGGGTTTTTGTAGATGCTGAGTACATCCTTGAAATAATGAGGTAAAAATCTTTCTAATAAAAGCAGCACATCCTCTAATTCTTCCAGAATACCCACAAGGAGGAAATTTTCATTCACATTCATTTTTGCTCTTTCGAGGGCCCATTCACCAGGTTCCCTTTAAAAAAAGTTAACAATATTCTTCAAACTGAACACAACACAGAGTCTGCTAGAATATAAATCACCACATATGAAACAACAGTAATTTTTAATGATAACTATAAAGGCTTCAGAGCCATATTTATTAGAATGTTCTAAAGTAACTTGTAATTACGTTTTTGAGATGCTCATATACACTATAGGCAATTTTCCATAACATATGTACTCCAAATGATTTGTATTACAGTATAGCTCCAATCATTGGACTATTATTCTCATTAGCCACACTGGTAACAGCTGTAGTCTAAAACATTGGGACTGTGCATTGGAGAAGGGTGCCTACAGGGCCAATATAATATCATTACATTCAGCCATTCAAAGTAACAAAGCCAATTCAGCTATTTTGCTAAGTCAAATACATAAGTAATGAGTTCTCTGATATTTTGTTTCATCTAAGAACAGGCTGCAATGAAAAGTTGAAGACTGTCAATCTTAAGAGACTTTTAAATAAGGAAAGAAGTCGAACTTATTTCTATAAGCTATTTGTGCTTTTTCTAAAAAAAAATACACTACAAGTAGTGCTCGACTTATAACAGTTTGTTTAGTGACCATTCAAAGTTAAAACGGCACTGGAAAAAGTGATTTATGACCAGTTTTCACACTTAGGACCGTTGCAGCACCCCCATAGTCACATGATCACAATTCAGACACTTGGCAACTGACTCATATTTATGACAGTTGTAATGTGCTGGGGTCAACTGATCACTTTCTGGCACCCTCCGACAAGCAAAGTCAATGGGAAAACCAGATTCACTTAACAACAATTTCACTAATTTAACAACTACAGTGTTTCACTTAACAACTCTGGCAAGAAAGGTCATAAAATGGGGCAAACTGACTTAACAAATGTTTCACTTAGCAACAGAAATTTTGGGTTCAATTGTGGTCTTAAGTCTAGGATTACCTGTACTGTAGTACAGGGGTCCCCAACCCCCGGTCCTTGGACCAGTACCGGGCTGCTGCATGCCAGCAACCAGTCTGCATAAACAAGCAAAGCCCCATTCGCGAGATGCAGGCAGCACACAAAGCCACGCACTCTCTGGTCCGTGGAAAAACCTCTCTCCACGGAACCGGTCCCTGGTGCCCAAAAGGTTGGGGACCTCTGCTGTAGTATACAGTCAGATGACAACCTGAAATTCAGTGTCCTTCAGATTACATGATTGTGACTTTGATTGGAATGTTGGTGCTGAATCTTTTAAATCTAACTCGTCGTAGATTCCCTGAACAGTAAGAAAGACTTTAAGAAGACAAAAGTTAGAAGAAAAGGTAAGTTTGTAAGTTACCTGCATCTTGGATGTTGTCCACAGAAATATGGAATAATATAAAATAACCTGGGATTGGAACATTCAGGATAGTTCTCAAGAATACATACATTAATATCCTAAAAGGGAGGGGAAGAATAGAAGGAAATGAATAAAAGAAAACCCTTTAAAGTGAGTGGTTTGAATACAGTAATCCAAACAAATACTGCGTACATATACACTAAAAGCATTTTGTATTTTTTATTAAAACAGCTAAACCTTCTTGATTGAGAGAAGCTTCTGCATTGCACAGTTGCATTTCAGGTTTTTAAAAAGTGTTTTTAAGCAATAATAACTGCTTGAAAAATATATATTAAATTATATATGGTGTGTGTGTGTGTGTGTGTACACTATATACCAGTATATCATGAAACATCTGCATAAAAACAACCAAGCTCAGACAGCACCAAGGACCCCTCATTTCAATCCTGAGCTACGAATATTCTCCTTTATCAATATATAAAGCATTTGGCATGGTGTTTACATGCATGATAAATCTTCAGGGGCACTCTGCATGCTGAATAAATTTGGAGATATATTCCAAAAAGGAGATAGAGAATTGAAACGTTTTCACAGTAGTGTCTGGAATATTATTCAATCAATGCATTTGAAATATTGCATATTCTAATGTTTCATATGCGTTCTGAAACTGGAAAGGTCAGAAATATCACTCAGCTAATGGTCCTACAAATGTGCACTTAAAGCATACTATTTCACAGGGTATTTACTTCATTCTGGTTAAATAATTAAAAGATATCATTATATTGCATTTACAGCAATGTATTTTATCTTGGCTGTTTCCAGAAACGTTATTTCAAAAGAATTCCTTGCCTGCTGATGGAAAAATGACATTTTATCATTTTATCAATCAGATGATAAGTCTTCCAACTGGCCTTTCTTAGCTAGCAGTTTTTCCTTCTTTTTAAGCTCAGTTTCAATTTTAAAATATATGATGATAAAATTTTCTGATTTTTCTATAGCTATAGTAGTTCATCTCACCAAATCTGTATATTAAATTTATATATACGATATATTACATATTTAATGGTTTCCATACTGCTCCTCATGCAAATCCTTTCAAACTGAATTTTGCCCCAACCTAAAACAATTTAGGTTATTTGAAAACACTGATGAACATTGGTTGATAAAAAAAAAAAATTAACAAATATTCTCAAAATTGTAAGACTTTTTTTATAATATTACAACTATTTATTAAATAATCCCCTTTTCTTCATAAATACTTATTAATAAAGCTGATGAAGATGTCAACTGATAGAAGCATCAGAAAACCAAATGGGGAATATCAGGGTGGTAAATCAATGTTCAAAACTAATCACTGGTAAACTTTCTTTTTTTATATATTTTTTATTAAGAGTTTTGAATAGAAATTTAAAACTAACAGGAACTAGTTATAAAGAAAAAAAGAAAAAAGACAAAGACAAAAAAAGGCAAAAAGAAAGAATGAAAAGAAAGAAGTAGCTTCTGATTTTTTTTCGCAGCAAATATTAAGTACAATTACAAAATTAACTTTTACTGCAAGGTTACCAAAAAGCTCTCTTTTTTCTATTAACTATTTTTGCTAAACATCAAAAACATAATAATATCATTTTTTTCTATTCATGCAAAAAGGTCTAAAAGGGATTTTGAGTCAGCAATAAACATAAATCTTGTCTTCTCTCTAATCAAGGAACAGTTTACAATTCTGCAAGTTCCATCATCTTCACTAGGTATTATTCCATTGTGGGGAGGGTCTTTCTACTTTTGAGCATATAATAATCTCACTGTAGAGTGGCGAACTTTTCTTGCAAATAAAGAGCTTTTCCCCATGTTACTCAGTCAAAAAAAATTCCACGCGTCATTATTTAAAAATCCTTTTAAAAAAAATAGTTTTTAAATTTCTTCCATTCATGCAGAAAAAAATTATGTATATTTACAAAATCAATAGCCTTTTATAAAAAGGATAAAGTTACCTGAATTTATGCAAAAGATGTAAAGATCTAATGCTCTCCAAATCACCTTATCATTTCTTTCATTTACTACAGTGGAACAAAGTTTCTGCTTTAAGAAAACTTATCCTAAGACACTTTGCTACTTCTCTTTTATCTTCCTTTTTCAAATATTTTATACTGAAAAAAAAAAACCTTGTATAGGAAGTAAAAAAACTATTGGCATTAATTTTTTTAAGAACTATTGCTACATCCTTGAATGTAACCTATCCATGACAAATGATGAAAAATGTTGAAAATGGAAGGCGATTTGCCCTAGATTAATTAAGCTACCAACAGAATGAAGCCATAACAATTAATTAGGTGTAACAGTAATATTGCTATATTTTCTAAATGACAATCAACAATTTTTAAAATATAAAATTCTTGACACTGAATTTTAATCTGGAAATGCTTGTCAGTCGCTAGAATTAATGGAAGTTAAATAAACTATATATCTGAATTACTCCACAGTAACAGAATAACAGAGTTGCAAGGGACCTTTGGAGGTCTTCTTATCCAACTCCCTTTCCTTCCACTTTCT
Source organism: Azemiops feae (assembly GCA_023970755.1). Classification (NCBI taxonomy): domain Eukaryota; kingdom Metazoa; phylum Chordata; class Lepidosauria; order Squamata; family Viperidae; genus Azemiops; species Azemiops feae. The sequence goes on along the minus strand of JALGBA010004278.1, from coordinate 3,159,492 downwards.
TCTACAGGCTGTCCTTGACTTACAATCATTCATTTAGAAACCATTCGTAGTTACAACAGCACTGGAAAAAGTGACTTATGACTGGTCCTTACATTTACAACCATGGCAGCATTCCCAGTCACATGATCAAAAATTGGGTGCTTGGCCTCTGGCCTGTATTTACAATAGTTGCAGTGTTCTGGGGTCATGGGACCCACCATTTGCGATATTCCCAGCTGGCTTCTCACAAGCAAAGACAATGAGAGAAGTCAGATTCAATTAACAACCCTGTGATTCGTTTAACAACCACAGTGATTCTTTTAACAACCATGGCAAATGAAATCAGGCTCAACACCCTTAACTGCCTTGCTTAACAACTGAAATTCTTGCTGCAATTGTGTTACAACTTACAACCAGTAATGCTGTGGCATGTAAGCAATGAGGAGATTCTTTAAAGATTTGGGGAAATAGAATTTTCAGTGTTAGAGTGCCAGGATAAATTAACAAAGAAAACAAGAACATGGCAGCCCTTACACACAAACCATAACAGCCAAAAAAACTATTATTGGTGAGCAGCTCAGGTTAAAAGTATCAATGTCATTGTTATCAATGTCAGATTTACATTGTTCTTACTCCAGGAGCACAAACCAACTTACATTGTATCTCCCTTATAAAAAGAACCCTGTGAGGTAGGATGGGCTAAGAGACAGTGAATTGCCCCTACCTGTTGAGTTTCCATAGCCAAGGGAGGATTTGAACATGGGTCTCACCAGTGTTAGTCCGACACCTTAACCACTATACTCCCATATAGTACATGTCAATATATGACGCATTAGAGTACAGTATTGGTCCATTCTGTCAATTAGGATATTGACTACTTTTACAAACTGACATATATCTTTTTTTCCTCATATACTTTTTATTTAGTATGCAGCCACATAAACTTTCTGAACTGGAAAATGTTTTGAGAAAAATACTGTGTAATAATATCCTGTGACTAAGTCACCCATTCTGCCTTTCTCTTTTATCACCAGCAATTTCATATTCTAGAGCATTCTGAAGCTTATTGCTAAGGATGATGTGGAGCGATATCAAAGCGATATCTGATCCTCTTATAATAGTGTAGTTCAGAGTTGTGTGTTTGAGATAGTGTTTAATTGTGGCTTTCAGATGTATTGATTACAACTACCTTAATCTATAGATTTAAAAACAACTTGTGGTATTTTTCTCTTTAAGCAACTTAACAAAGAAGCTAAATCTGTCATCTGAGATAAGTATGTATTTAACATTTTTCCTGTTTTCATTATTTGTTTCATCATCATACAACTATATTTTGCTGTTCTTTTTCTCAAAAAAGGAAATAAAAGTTGGAAACTCAACCAAAATTTCCTCAATCTAATAGTCTTCAAGTGCTGTTCACTATTGTGAAGGAAAGCTATAAACTTTCTGGTTCATTACACATATGAAAGGAGCCAGGGAAGCAAATAACAAAGCAAAATTACTAGTATATGCCCAGAGATGGAAAGATTCAACATTACCTACACTGGAGGGATGGTTGGTGAAGCTGATAGATTTTGCTGAAATGGATAAACTGACTAGATTAGAGTCAGTTTTCGATTAGAGAAAAGACATTTACATTTATTGGTGACTGGAAGCCTATTATGGACCTTTTATATAAAAATGATTTTGTTTTGTGATTTTGATGATTAGACAGGATAGATTATAGAAAAAAAGTAATATGTTGCAAGAGAGAGAGGTTACAATAAATTTGTACTTATAACTGCAGTGAAGGATACTGGGGAAGTCTCTTTTTTACATCTTTCATCTTTCTTTTCTATTTTTCTTCAACTGCTTTTCTTTTTCTGCACTTTTTACTTGTTCTTTGATTTATTTCTTGTTGTTTTTCTTCCTTACTTTATATTAGTTTGCATTAATTTTTATCTTCTTGTTACAGGCTTCAATCAAAATTATATTAAAACATGCATGAAAGGGCTGGCAAGTTGTTATCTTAAAAATATGGAGTGAAGGGAAGAGGGGCAAAATTTTCATTTATTAACTGTAGATGCTACTCTCAAGCACCCGTTGTATCTCTCAAGTTTTAAAGGTGTAGAATAAAATGAATATGATATTAGTAATTGAGACAACTAGTAGCAAGCAAAGACAGCTACAGAAGTAATAATTTTCCTTTAAACCAAAACCAAGAAATAAGCCCAACTAATGAGAGTGAACTGCCTATCAGTTTAGTGAACTGATTGTTTCAGTTGTTTATTCCAAAGGGCAAAGTATAGGATTATGTAAGGCTTTTGAAAGAGATGCTTTGCAATACACAAGACTGAGCACATATATAGCACCTCTCTTCAAATCACTAAAAAACCTGCAACTTTTCCCCTGGTTTGCAAAGTTGCTTTACATGTGTGCATACTTCGTTTCGCTAGTAAGAAAGCAGAAGCAGTTATGAAGCAGCTGCAAAAACCTGGAAAAAAGACACAACAGTTTGAAAAGTGCTTAATATATTGTTTGCACTTTCACATTAAAAAAAAAGCCATTTCAAATAATTTGCATAAACATTTCAATTCATACTTCAGTAAAAAATAAGTAAGCGAATAAAAAATAATTCTGTATTCACTACTCTGAAGTGTACATTATCAAGCATTCAGAAGATTACGAACTCTTTCGGCTCTCAGCACTGGCGTTATGTTTGCACATATTCCCCAAGAGTTATATAGGTTTCTTTTCTGAGATGGCTATTTAGATTTTGAATATGGTATGTGTTTGAAAGGTTGTTGACTCTACTCTTTCTATAATCACACACACCCTAAACCACCCTGCACCTTTTAAATCTCCTGTCCAGCACTTCTATATTGTATCCAATGCTGGTCTGTAATGGTATATGGGAATGACCTGGGGATACTGAAGAAAAAGCCACAGAGTAGGCGATGGTAAGGAAAGAGGCAGCTGAGACCTCAGAAGCATTGAGGGAATGGCAAATGTCTCAGGAGGAACCCTCCCTAGTTTTTTGGTCTGAAAGGGGGAGGGAGGGAGAGATGAGTTTCAGACTTGAAAGGTTGTGTTAAAGTAACCTTTAAAGACAGAGTTAGTACTCCCTGAGTGTGCTTCTTATCTGAACTAAGAGATTGGAGACAGTGGCAGATTACTGTTGTCCTGTTTGTCTGTCCTGATGAACACTGCAGTGACTGCTGCCACAAAGACACTGACATTACAGCACCTAGCTCCCTCAACATTATCAATGTCTGCTTGCCAATTTACTTCACAAACGACTTGAAGAAGTGACACATTTTGCACTGCAGTTGCTGAAAAAGTATAGCTCTAAATGTCAATGCTCAACAAGTTTATGCTAAAACCACCCTGGTGACAAATATTTACTATAAACGAAGTACAAATGGTCCAGAGTCTCAATAATCCTCATAGCAACCCCACAAGTATTTCCCTGCTCCTTCTTACCCAGATCATCCTGAAGAGGGTCACTAGGTGTCACTCAAATTAAGAACAGAACAAAAACACGAGCCATAAATAAAGCTTTTACCTATGGCTCAGATTTAGTCTTTATCTTCTCTCAGTATCTTCTCTTGTCACTTTATCCTCCAGAGATCCTCTATAAACCAGAGGGCCAATCAGAGTCCACATGCAAAGTATGTTACACATGTGTGAATCAGTCCAAGGCCACCATTGCCCTCTCATTCCAAGCAGTGATCACAGAATAGAGACTCAGGGACAATCACAACTTCCCTCTAAAATCCTACTGGATCCATCAGGCATCTGGGGAAGACTGAACAAGCAGGTCCTTCCTCCCTGCAGCAGGGAACAATCACGGTAGACTCCAGATAACATAGAGTGATCTGTCCATGATAAAGGATTCGTGGTAATATCCCCTAACTCCAGAGTCCTCAAGACAAAAACAGGTCCAATGTGTAATCCCCACTGTGAGTTGATCCCTTAATATGTTGGGTCAGGTTATTAGCTGTAATAATGGCCATGAAGTCCTGAGCTGCCTATGTGCCTAAGGAAGGCAGATTAAAGTCCTTCAACACGCTAAACCAGGGGACTTCCACCATTAACCCAACTATGATGGTTGCAGTGTCCCGAGGTCATGTGATCATCTTTTGCAACCTTCTGACAAGCATACTCAATGGGCAAGCTAGATTCACTTAACTACCATGTTACTAACCTAACAATTGCAATGATTCACTTAACAACTATGACAAGAGAAGTTGCAAATTAGGGCAAAACTCATTTAACAAATGTCTCATTTAGCAGCATAAATTTTGGGCTCAATTATGGTTGTACGTTGAGGACTACCTGTACAGCCTTTCTCAATAAAGTAGAGTTCTAGTCATCTTGTGCAATCTATTTCCTGATGTGGACAACCTTATATAGCTGACATTGCCCTTCATGCCCAATCAAATCTTGGTAATGTCTCTTCCATCATTAGATGAGGAAAACCTTATTAGAGATAGATGTGCCATTGAGTAGCAGCTGGTCCTCCTAAGGCACAATGACCAGGCATTGGGAGCAAGTACCAAGAGCTGGAAGATGACAGCAGTACAAGACATTGGAACTGCATTACCTAATTGGAACTGCATTACCTAAGAATGGTCCACCCTCCCAATTCCCACCATATTTCCCTTTACACATTTGTCATCATGATATTCCTGGCTGCCTGACTCGCCGCCTAACAAATTCATAAACTCTCCTGACCCAGTCATCTCTCCCCTGGTCCAAGGTCCCATCTACACAATCATCACTCTCTCCCAAAATATTAGTTGACTGGGCAACCCAATGCTTCCTTAGCATCCCATAAGCCGTAGTGGTGCAATGGTTAGAATGCAGCACTGCAGGCTGCTTCTGCTGACTGCCGCTTGCCTGCAGTTCGATTCTCACTGGCTCAAGGTTGACTCAGCCTTCCATCCTTCCGAGGTTGGTAAAATTGAGGACCCAGACTGTTGAGGGCAATATGCTGACTCTGTAAACCACTTAGAGAGGGCTGTTAAGCACTGTGAAGCGGTATATAAGTCTAAGTGCTATTGCTATCCTACTTCCTAAGAATTTTGTCCCATGTAAAACCATAAAGGTCAGGAGAGGAGCTCAGGCCACAGAAAGAAGTGTTTTGTTGCATGCAAAATCCTATCCCTATGGCAGATTTATAAGCTTACTCTTTAAGCAATGAAATCCAGGCTACCCTTGCATCAAGACAAAAATTAAGACATTAAGACATTTCTTCAAATTTCAATTTCTCAATTTTAGAAGAATTTGATTGTTGGTTATGAATGCAAGAAAATAGCTAAAAGGAACCATATGGTATGCAGATGTGATGCAAACCAATTCAACTGAAGCCAGACTTCTTCAGCCAGGACAATTCCTCCATGAATCCTGTTGGAAGAGGGTCTGCCAATGACAGCACATCATGCCAGATTGTGTGGGTGTCTTGTGAAAGGGTAAGAGTCCACTGGGGACTACAATGAAGCCAACAGCAGTATTTCAATGTCGATACTAGATTGGTAGGGTGAAAAACGGCTGTTTTTAGCATAAAATCCTATAAACAGCCACAATTCCATGGTACAATCAGGAAAAATGATTGAATTTAAAAAGTCCCTTCATATTAGAGCAGTGTTTAAGATATGTGGATTTCAATACCCAGAATTTTCTAGTGAGCATGCCAGCTGGAGAATTCTGGGAGTTGAAGTCCACATATCTTAAAATTGCAAAGTTGAGAAACACTGTATTGGGGAAAGAGGAAAAATTACTGAGAATTCCAAGTACAGTAGTTACAATCCAGTTCTGGAGTTCTGGCGAGTGACCGTACGTACATGTGTGTGCATACACACACAAACACAGTCACATGAATGCATTTCGGCCATTTGGCAATTGGCTCACCTTTATGGCCTTTTGCAGTGTTTTATGGTTATGTGACACAATTTACAATGTTTTTTTATCATTTTCTGGTAAATGGCCAATTTATGGCAAAAAAAAAACCCATGGGAATATATTGATTTGTTAAATGACTGTGGCATTTGCTTCATGACTGACACAAAAAATGTTGTAAAATTAGTCACATGGGTGCCTTGACTTATGATCTTTATGACTTATGACAGAAGTTCTGAGTTCCATTAGACAAAAATTGTATGTGAGATCATTACAGTTGCTGTAAATATTCTTTTATGGCAGCAACTTGTGGTAACTTTATGATATCAAGGGGATGAAATATATGTTGTAACATACTGTCAGTTACATAGATGCAGGCCTTTTTTCAATATTGTGTTGTATAAAACACAACCACAAGAGACTGCTCCAGTATATATAAAAACTTGTTTTGGAGTTTGTAAATGTAGTCAAAACCTTTTCCAGGGATTATAGGAAAGATTCCTACCCTATCATCCTCTCATTCGTAGAGCAAATTCTTGTCTTAAGGACAGTTATGCAATATATGAGAAATGTTTTAGCCAGGATTTAATTATAAAACAAGTATTTCCAGTATATTGTAAAGATAAATATAATTACATGAATATCAGAAGCAGATGTAGCTGAAGTCTGTCAATTTCAATATGACTAGCAATGACTGAACATGACTAGCAATCATGATCATGACTAGCAGTTCAAAGGAAAAGGTAGTTAAAACGTAATTTTGTTTCAAATCTCTTAAATTTGATGAATATTATCATAACTCCCAAGGCCTCAATGACTATTAAGGAAGTACAGCAGTCACATTAGTATATGAAAGTCTGGGAAATATTTGCTCTGAATGGAGTCACAGCCTTGGGAAACTACATTTCCTAGTGATTTAACATTGTTACAGCAGCTAGTTCGATCATTGGATGATTGGATGAGTTTCCTAAACCAGCAAAGAAATTTGGAATGATAAACTTCACTGTTTTTAAGGATCACCACTATAAGTTTCTATTCATCATAATAGTCAAGGAATCAAAGTTTGAGGATATTTCTAAAGGACAACTATTTTTAAACAACCCCCCCCCCACACACACACATTCTATTTATCATTCTTTTAATTTTTCTCAAATTGGGGCAGCTATAGGAAGATCCAACTATTTTTGGCTAACAGTTTGTTGCTGAAATGATCTTATGGAAATCACATTATTTAAGTTCTATTAAAATGTCTCCGTTATGTTTCCATTCACAGTAGTGAATATTATTATTACAGATTGAACTTTAGGTAAGCAATGCATAAACTCCAGATTAAGAATTTTAGTGGTAATTTGCTTATTGTGTGGAATTCTCTCAGGTTCCAGAAAGACTTACTTGCAAATTCTTCATGTAGTCTAATGCATGTAATTTGTTTAACCCAAAAGATTAACTGTCATTTTACCAGTATTAATCCTATTTCCAGGAATTTTCAATACTACATAAATACTTCCAGAAAACACTGTGTCCTACTCCATAGAAACCTTAATCTATATTACAACTGGCAGTCAGTTTGCATGATTCCTTTTTCCTTTATGAAATCAGACAGAAAAAAACTGAGCAATGTATTTGTGTTTGTGTTATTATGCAAGTCTACATAGAAAGTATGTGATATGTTTTTCTCATAATGTCTGATTTTTCAGTTTGGCCAATATTGTAGACTTTTCATTCTATTGATTAATCTAGCCAGCTAGAATTTCATGTAGTAATTTTCATAGTCTTCATGTAAGCACTGACCAATAATTTTAGAAGTCTACCATATATTCACCATAGCAGCTCTTTTATTGCAGAGGCAGATGTTTCAGGAATGCTATTAGAGTTATTCTCTTCTCTAAATATATATTTAAAAAATCCTCTCTCTTGGATTTCCAGAGAGATCTCTGGAATAGTATTTTAGCATAAATTCTGCTTAACCACCATCAACACTGACATTTATTCTGAAGATGGACATGTTCATCTTTCCAGTTCAGTGATCAGCCTTTTTCTAGAACAACTGAATACAGATGTTAGTCTGCAATTACAGATAAAAACCCCATTTCCCATGTTTAGTGCTATTTTTCTCCCAGCCCTCCATACAAATATGTGTTTGACCTTTCAGAACAATTTTTCTTCTTATTCATTTGTAAATTGAGAGATTAGGGCACTAGAGGCAAGGAAAAATACTAGGGACTGCCCAAGATCTTTTCTTCTTTCTTTTAATAGCACAATGTTTAATATATTTATTGTATCCATTAATTGGGAGAGATTTAAATCTCAGATATGATGTATTAAAGTATCATGCTTTATTATGATATTATTTATACCTTTATTATACAGATTTACAATATTTTAATTCATAATATTTATAATCTTCCTATACTCGTGTTACACTTATTTTATTTTTTCCCTGAAGTTTGATTTTTCCTAGACTATCCAGCTATTTCATGGCTGAGCAGAAACATATTTCCAGGTCTTCTACTCTAAATATATCATTTTGTGGTTCTATATCAGCAGCTTGAGAAATTTATGCTGTAACTGCTGTTTTTCACAAGTAGTTCACAGTATGATCAATAATAACATTGTGGGGATTTTTTTCCACCAATGATGCAGGAAACCTGCTAGTATGCTGAACTTGTAGATAAATATTCTCTCTCATATGGGTTAAGTACGAATTTGGAAGTAAAATTGGGTCACCAAAACTAAAATCATAGTTTCTATGTAAGCCATGAACAACTATTTGATTTTCTAAATTAATAACAAAAGCATAGGTTAAAACTGCTAAGAGAAACAGGTAAAATGTATAGCTTCTAGTAATAGAAGATAAAGACTAGAACTAGATCTTAGGTAGTGTGGATGAATTAATATTCAGTAATCTTTTCCTAAGAATTCAGAAATTTAACAGTTACATTAAGTAAGCATATATAGTATTGTAGCTTAAAGAAATAATTGAAAACAATTGGCAGAAGGAAAATTGCTAAATAAATGGAACATAGTATCCCCTATCTTCTAGGCACTTTTGGAATACATTCTGGTATTTGTGACTGAGCAGAGTCCACAAAGTACAATATTTCATTCTTATTTCAATGCTTCTAGGAAACACAGAACAAAACAAAAATTTTCAGGCACATTTCCCTTCCACCCAGAATTCTGAACATTCTAGTAACTAAACAGCCTTATTTTTCTCATCTGTTATGACTGATTATGAGCTATCAAGTCAGTGACAACTCTTACCGTAACAACTGCATGGATACATTTTTCTCTAGATTGATCTGTCCCCAACCTGGTCCTTCAGGTCTTTCAATGATATAGCCATCACCATTGTAATTGAGCTGTTCTGTAGGTCATCCTCTTCTTTTCTTTCCTTCTATCTTGCTCAACAACTGCTCCTCCAGGGAGATAGGTCACCACACAATATGACCAAAGACTGATAAATCGAGCCTTCTCATTTGTGCCTCAAGTGAGAATTCTGAGCTGTTTTGTTTAATCCATTTGTTTGTTTTTTAGGCTGTCCATGGTTCCTAAGAGTCTTCTCTAATGCCAAAGTTGTAAAGTGTAATACTCTTTATATCCTTCTCCTTCAAAGTCAAACTTTCACTTCAATAGGGTGTCACTGGAAAAACCGTTGACTTCACATTTTCGATCTTTGTAGGTACTGATACATCAGGGCATCTGAGTATCTTTTCAAAGGCGTTCATGGTTATTTTCCTCTTTCAAGTATTTCTTAATTAGTGGTTCTTCTACTGTTGACAGTTGATCCCAAGAGTAGAAGCTATCTATTACTTCAATATCTTCACTGTCAATTTGAAGTCTGTTTTTTATATATGATGTCATTAGACAATCTTCTTTATATTTAATCTTAGTCCCATTTTTCCCTGCGCTCCTTGACTTCCATTATTAAATCTCATAGAACTTTTGCATTTTCGGCCATCAGAATAATTTCATTAGCATACTGCAGGCCCCTGTTGTTCTCCCTCCCATTCTGAAACCATGCCGATCTTTTTCCAATTCAGCCTCCCTTAATATATATTTAGCATATAGCTGGAATAAATAAGGTGAGAGCATGCAGCCTGGTACCATTCCTTTGCCAACCTGTTTTACCATTTTCTGTCTGGCCTGTGGCTTCCTGATCTGTGCATGGGTTTTGGATGAGGATAAGATGTTCAGGATTTCCTAGAATTTTATAAGTACATTTCAGAGCCATTTGATCATACCTGACAAATATATATGCACTGTATGGCCATTTGCTTTCAGAATAATTAAAGCCTTTGGCTAAGAATAGAAAGGAATTAGCTATTTTTATAAAGGGCATTCCTTTTTTTCAGCTGCACTGACAGAATTAATAATGAACTAAATTCTTGATTTGGCATTTGCAGCCATTGGAAATAAAAAAAACCACATTGTGTTGAAAGAAAACTGCTGGGCAAACAGTTGAACCATTTTTTTTAATGGCCACTGGACATTAAATGCCATTTACATTCTTAATGTCCTGAGTACTGTCCAGAGCATTTATGCTGTGTGGTTTTAAGAATGTGCATACATGAAATGAAACTTATTTGTAAAATCATAGGAACTTAAGCTACCCAATAAAAAAAACCAGTTGCAATATTATCACTAATGCACAGTAGCAAAGAAAGAAAAGCTGCCATTTACCATATTATAAAATGTGACTGATATTTTAGAAACTTCTAAAGGCACCATAATATTAATAAAAATACAAATGCAAATTAATGGATTTCAGTGACAGGTTAGGGGTGAATGTTAGGAAAAAAATTCTAAAGTAAGAGCAGTTCAACTGTAGAATAAATTGCCCATGATAGTATTGTATTCCTTTTGCTTAATGTGTTCAAACAGGTATCAATCAAATATGCTTTGGATGATGATTTGCTGAAAACCAGTATTTTTCAAGCTTGGCAAATAAGATTAATTCTCGATAGCAAGATGGACAGCATATAAATTTAATAAATAAATAAGATGTACGGAGTTCAAACTTCCAAACTTCCCTATTCAGTGCTTAAAGTTACCAAGTTTGAAAAACATTACTCTGAATGACCCCTTCCAACTCTATTATTTTGAACCAATCTTTGCCCTGGTACTGGAGGATTCCTTATTATGTAAAAAGATGAGGAACATCCACTGGGAGAAGGATAGGATTACTCGGGCATCAATAAGCCAACTCACCCACATGCCATTTTCCACTAGTGAATGACTTTAAGGGCTGAACTGAGTTCCTATCATCTATGTCAATGTTTTTCAACCTCAGCAACTTTAAGATGCGTAGATTGCAATTCCCAGAATACCCCAGCATGTCTGGCTGGGGAATTCTGGGAATTGAAGTCCACAGCTTAAACTTGCTGAGGTTGAGAAACATTGTTTTAGAGCAGAGGTGTCAAACTAGTGGCTTGCGGGCCGGATGCATCATGCGCAGGTCACACCCACCCTGGCTCCTACATCACACGACACAATCAAGTTTGACACCCGTGTTTTAGAGCAATCTGGTACCTTGAAGATATATGGAGTTCAACTCCCAGGATTCTCCAGCAGCAAGGAATAGTAAGCTGGCTAGAAAATTCTGGGAGCTGAAGTCCACACATTTTAAAAGACTGAAGCTGATATGTGATCTAAGCTTCACCTCAGCTTTAAACTTACTTAGCTGATCTTTCTCCCCGCATCTATGGCTGGAGGGAGAATGGGGGGGAGAGGGAGGGAGGGAGGGAGGGAGGGAGAAAGAGAGAGAGAGAGAGAGAGAGAGAGAGAGAGAGAGAGAGAGAGAGATTGCAGTGTAACTTTTCTCAAAGCTAATTAATGTAGAAAGGTTTTGTGAACATAATGCAGCAGCAGCAGTTTGACTTTGGAAAATGGATTTGATGGATTTGAATTAGGTCCTGATGAAAACACTTAAAACTAGTTTATCCAATGTCTTGCACAAACTTCTGTTATTTCTGGAAGTGATTCAAAGCCAGAAACAATTTACTCTAAGATTCCAAATGTCAGTAGAATTTTCCACAAACATTTCTGAGATTTCAGAAGCCAAAACCTCTGTACTTATAGGCAACAGTGTATTATATTCGGTAATACAGTCAAGCCTGAAATGTTTATTGTTGGTTTCTTCTAGACTAGAGTAAGAATACAAGGCATTATATATGAGATGGTAAAAAAAACATAAATCGCAGCTATCAGCTTTAATTTGCTATGTTATAAATTGAGCATGAAGAAACAGCCACTAAGGATTTAATCTCACTTACTAAATTTAAATAATTTAAGCTTAAGCCCTCTCTGAAAGACCCTTCTAACCAGTATCTTTTTGCAACATTTTGTAATATTTTGGGAGCTTTGTGGGAATTTCCCAAGATAAAATACTATCACCAGCAAAAAGCAGAAACCCATTATAATTTTTGAAGATCAGAAGCATCAAGTGTCTGAACAAAGAAAGGCCTCTCTCAATCATCTAAAAAGCAGAAGTGATACACAGAAAGGAGGATGCAGTGGGAGCTGTTTTTCATACAACTGAAACAGAAGCAACATTTACTGAACCTCAGCAAGAAATGTTTTCAAAGATAATTTCCTGTGGAGATGCAGATAGGGCATACTTAACAACCATTCTTTCAGTGACTCTTTGAAGTCTGAATGAGGTGCTGAATGAATGTTAGCTATGCCTGGACCCCAAAGGTATGGCCATCGCAGTGCCCCTGTGGTCACATTATTAAAATTTTGGTGCTTGGCAATCTGCCTGCACTAAAGAACGCAGGGCTGCTTCAACTCCTCTCTCATCTCCCCCCTCCCAACTCTGCCTTTCTTGCTGCCCTGTGTTCCACTCGCCCTGCCAGTCCTACCATCCCCAGCTGACTTTCATTGTCTTCTGCTTCCCAGTATGACAATACGCGCTTTGGACAACCTGCAATCCTGACTGGCCCTCTCATAAGACTTTGAAGTCTTCCAAAGCCTTGCAAGAAAGCTGCATGTGATTTGGTATGCTCACATGTGGGTTCAGGAAAAAGGCTTGGAGCAGCCAGCAGCTGCCTTGTGAAGGACCAGGCAAGCTTCTTCTCCTGTCTTGTCAGCAGGCTTGGTAGGCCAGGTAGGATGAACAGAGCACAGTACAGGAGGCAATCTTTTCCCCTACTGAGGCTCAGGCTGGGAGGAATCCAACTGGGAATGACTGGGATCGAGGTGAGTCCTCACATTGGTGAATTGGTGCGATTCAGTTAACGACTGCAATGGGAATTGTCAGGACTGCTGTTGCTAAGTGATGCAGTCACATGATATTGTACTTTACAATCACATTGCTTAATGATGGAAATTCTCATCTAAATTACAGTCCTAACTCGATTTGCTCAATTGTTAAATACGTTTCTGCAAAGAGAAGTGTAATGTAAATTTACATCAGTTTTGAACTATAAAATAGCTGGTATCATGCTTTAAGAAATTAAAGAAATCAGAATAACAAAACTAAGTGTCAAGAATCAGTGGTTATCATTGGAGGAGATTCTCATCAACTGCTTGGATACTGCTTGTTCTGTAAGCTGAACTGTCTAATAAGTCCTTTCCCACGGTTGCAATGGACTCCTTTAAACTCCATTAGATAGCAATTTATCTACGACAAAGGGGCCACATACTGTCCCTGCTATAACCAACCAAAACAAAAGTGATGTCATCAGCCTGCTAGGACCGATATAATATGTTATAGACCACTGTTGCTACAAGCTGCTCTTGACATGGTGGATTCTGCATGTAGAAGTGACCTCAATAGGTAATAATACCTCATCTCTGGTGAACCTCAACATCGCCCTTTTCACCCCAAAAAAGGTGAAGCTAATTTTTTCTCGGTTACTTTTTCAAGAACAGTCAGATATGAAAGACTGCTGAACAAGTTATCTGGGCAGGAAAATGACATTACAGCAATTCCAATTCCCTAGGTAATCTTGATCTATATCTCTGTTCAGAGAAATTTGGTAAAGAACTGGAAGAGCTCTATTCATTCTCTTCACCCAACTAAGTCTATGTAGAACATGCCAAAACAGTTTTCTCATCCAAGATCAAGTCATCACTGTTTATGCTTTTCTCACTTTCATCAGTTATACAAAGATACCACTGCAACTTTAAAACTTCTTAATAAAGTATTAAATTTGAGGCAGCAACATTTAGAATAACTTACTAAGTATCTCTCCTCTTGTCTCATATTTGGAGTACGGATCATATGGTTCTGCTCCCCTCTCCAGTCTCCAAAACGGCGAAAAAAATAGTTAGATAAAAATCGATTGATAGGATCTCTAATAATATTGATGTACACTGGTTGGTCTCCTCCAAATCTGACAAACAAAAATAAAACAAAATCAGAAAACTGCAAACAGAACTTTTAAAAATTCAAAAGAAGGTATCAGAAGTGAATATATATGAATAGAAAATAGATCTACAGTAACCAAAAGATAAAATGTTTTTAAGTTTGTAGATTACTAAATCAGAAATTTAAATAGGTACATCAAAAAAGAATATAACTATTTCAATTAATAAAATAATAAAATAATAAAATAATAAAATAATAATAATAATAATAATAATAATAATAATAATAATAATAATAATAATAATAATAACAATAATAATAATAATTGGAAGGAACCTTGGAGGTCATCTAGTCCAACCCCCTGCTCAGGCAGGAAACCCTATACATTTCAGACAAACGTTTGTCCAGTCTCGGAGTCCTAGTGGACAATCACTTAAATATGAGCCAGCAGTATGCTGCAGCTGCCAAAAAAGCCAACACAGTGTTAGGCTGCATTAACAGAGGGATAGAATCAAGATCACGTGAAGTGTTAATATCACTTCACAATGCCTTGGTAAGGCCACACCTGGAATACTGCATCCAGTTTTGGCCACCATGATGTAAAAAAGATGTTGAGACTCTAGAAAGAGTACAGAGAAGAGCAACAAAGATGATTAGGAGACTGGAGGCTAAAACATATAAGGAATGGTTGCTGGAATTGGGTATGTCTAGTTTAATGAAGAGAAGGACGAGGGGGGACATGATAGCAGTATTCCAATATCTCAGAGGTTGCCAAAAAGAAGAGGGAGTCAAGCTATTCTCCAAAACACCTGAAGGCAGGACAAAAAGCAATGGATGGAAACTAATCAAAGAGAGAAGGCAACCTAGAACTAAGGAGAAATTTCCTGACAGTTAGAACAATTAATCAGTGGAACAACCTGCCTCCAAAAGTTGTGAATGCTCCAACACTGGAGGTTTTTAAGAAGAGACTGGACAACCATTTCTCCTGCCTGAGTAGGGGGTTGGACTAGAAGACCTCCAATGTCCCTTCCAACTCTATTATTATTATCATTATCATTATCATTATCATTATTATTATTATTCCTTAAGTTTACATTATAAAAAGTTATGTACAAATTCTATATTAAGATCATTTTAAAGATCATTACTTTCAAAATATATTCTAATAAATTGGATTATTACTTTCAGAGCTACCTAAAAACAAGATGTGAAATGAGAGATAAAGAACAGTATCGATATACATAATTTATTTGGAAAAGATATACATAATTTATTTGGAAGAATGTCAGTGGAAACCAATAGGATTTAGATACAATTATACTAGCATCTAAATTGTTAGGAGTATGTAGCCTTATTGCAGTATAAATCCTTTAAATTTAATAAAAAGATACCTGATGTTAAATTTTAATACATTTTTCATGAAACACAGGCATTCTATACATTTTTTTAGATTGTGTACCATGTCATCAGTGTATATGCAATATTAGGAATAGTATTAATGGAATATAAATTTATTTTTAATACAAACTGAAGTTTGTCTTTAAAACTAACATTTTACTTATTCCCCAGAGTGCTTTGTGCTTTTTCCAAACTTTAGCTCTGTGATACTTATACAGATCAGTTATTTTCCCAGGAGCAAAGCCTGAAATACTATAAAATGTATTTATATATATATATATATATATATATATATATATATTGTTTTAGAACAGGGACAAAATCTTCCATGCAAAATAACATTGCTTCACAAAATGGATTGTTACAATTCATTGCTCCTGAAATATTAATGCTAAGATTATTAAAGCTAATAATAATTGCTAATTTTAAATCTCATAATGCATTATGAACAAAATTTGTAAGCCAAGTGCTCATTTTTCTTATTTATTTTTCACGAAGTTAGTCCAGTTCAGATAGCAAATCAATTTTGTATCAAAGAATCATCAGAAAGACAACCACAATCTGTTAAGACTTAACATGAGGTTAAATACACTACCCCATGAGATCAACATAAAGGAAAGAAAGGCCCTTTAATTAAAGCATAAATTTATGTGTGAAACTATTCTAGGAAGTATAGCAGCTAAGACCAAGACTTGGAGAAAGAATGGGAAAGTATACAAAGTATTTTAAGAAATTTAAATAGAATAAATTGTTTCAAAGACGTATTAGTGAGCTAACATAGTCTAGATTGAAGTCTTATTTCAGCATATAATTTACAATCCTGGGAATGTCAGAAAAATTAAAATTTAAGTTTTATAATATGTATTATTATTTTAGAACACTGGCTACCCAAGCAAGAAATAAAGCTGAGAGTCAATTGGATTCAGATGGGCACTAAAGAAATTGAATAAATAATAAATAAAAATTATCAAACTGATATGAATGAAGTTTGCAGAAGTGCAGCAACTCTTTTTGAAGAATTAAATCCATTCTATTTCTTGTTTCCATTACTAGATTGGTAAAATAATAGTACTGCTAATATTAGCTAGCTTGTCTAAAAGTGCAGCTTTGACTAATATCTAATCTGACAAAGTGATAAAGGTATATGAATTCAAACTGGGATGATCTCACCAAATTTGACTCCCATGCATTTCCACAGAGCCCGTTCAGTCTTTGGCAACTCTGTATGGAGTCTGGGTTGGAAATTCAAATTGGTAACCATTAGCAATGAATTAACTCACCGATTAGTTTACTATATTTGTTAAGTAGATTTCACCATACAATTCTTGTGAGGAGGAAAGATGCAATCCTGTCCCTGGTTCAGATGGTAAAAAAACTGGTTGCCATGATAGAAGAAATGAGTTCTGTGTTTCTTTATAAATAATAAACAACAATATAAGCTTTGCTTTGAAAAAGAGTATTAATAGCATTATTATTAGGAAGTGAGGTCGATGAGTTCTGATTATGTACCATCAGTTGTGATCAACTCTTAGTGACCACATAGATTTTCTCCATGACAGTCCATACCTAAAGTGGTCTTTCAGGTCTTCCAATGGCCACTACAACAGAGTGGCATTACATTGCCTTTCCTTCCACCTTTCCTAGCATTTCCATATAGCTGGGTGTTTGTATAATGGGCTGAAGTAGGATAATTTGAGCATGGTCATTTTATTTTGTACCTTGAATGAGAATTCTAGGTTGATTTGTTGAATGATTCCTTGGCTTGTTTTCTTGGATTCTACACTAATCTCAGGAGTGATCTCTAACACCAAAATTCAAAAATGTCAGTACTGTTCTTTTCCTATTTCCTCAAAATTTAATTTTCATTTTCATAGGAGTGTCATAGGAAATACTATGGCTTACCCAATTCTTATCTTTGAAGGTACAGATACGTAATGACATTTCCCCCCCCCAAGACCTTCATGACTGCTTTTCCAGATGCAAATCTAAAATATATTACTTGACTGCTGCTTTCATTACTGCTGATGGCTGATCCTAAAAGGCAGAAGCTATCCACTACTTCTCTATCTTTATTACTAGTTTCTAAGGTTGGTTTTTCTACCTGTTGTCATTACTTTAGTCTTCTTTATATTTAATTTTAGTCCCATTTTTTTCATTGTACATTTTGACTTTTATTACTAGAGCTTGTAGATCCTTTAAATTTTTGAATTTATCAGCATAGCACAAATTAATGATGTTAGCAGAGGTAAGTGGTACATCTAGTATTCATTTTTATTTGTTTTTTATATAGAAATGAAGTAGGCTTCCATTACAGCATTAATTGTAAAACTGATGCAAAGCTAAACATTTAATTCTGACAATGTGTCACCAGAATCAACTCAATGGAATTAAAGTGGGGGGTGGACTTTGTTTATAATGGCATACCAAACACACACTTCAAGTGATTATCATTCTAAATTCTATTATTTTATTAATGTTTCACAAAATAGGAATATATAGTAAATAGGAATTGATTTTAATTACATCAAGAAAATCCCAAACTCTATGCTTGTTGTTGGACTAAATTATCAAGAGGTAATCAGCCTTATCCACTTCATTCACAATGCTTGTCTAGGCCGCACATAAAATATGTAATAAGAGTACTACTGCAGCCAATTTTGGTCACCATATCACAAAAAAGATGTTGAGAGTTTGGAAAAAAATCAGAGAAGAGCAACTAAGATGATCAAAGGCCTGGAGACCAAAACATACAAAGAACGGCTGTGAAACTTGGGTTTGGCTAGTCTAAAGAAAAGAAGAAATAGGGGAGACATGATAGCAGTATTCCAGTATCTGAGGGGCTGCCACAAGGCAGAGAGGATCAGGTTGTTCACCAGAGCACCAGAGGGAAGGACGAGAAACAATGGTTGGAAACTGATCAAAGAGAGAAGCAACCTGGAATTAAGGAGAAACCTCCTGACAGTGAGGACAATCAACCAGTGGAATAGCTTACCCCCAGAAATCGTGACCGCTCTATCACTGGAAAATTTTAAGAAGAGACTGGACAATCACCTGTCTGAGATGGTATAAGTTCTCCTGCTTGAGCAGGGAGCTGGACTAGAAGATCTCCAAGATCCCTTTCTATTCTATTCTATTCTTATTCTTATTCTTATTCTTATTCTTATTCTTATTCTTATTCTTATTCTTATTCTATTCTATCTTCTGCAACAGTAAAAAAAGGGGGGGGTCTAAAAGAGTGCATCTGCTATTCTAGGTATATATGCAGTTACCAATTATCACAAGTCTACCAATTATCAGACTGACAAAAGTTATTACAGAAGGTAAAATGTTGTATGAACTGCAGTCCACTTCATCCAGTGCATGGAAAGGTAGAGATGCCAAAACAGCAGCAGAGCATATTGCCACATGGAGGCAAAGCATATCCTCTTGCCTAGCCCTAATACTGAAAGATGGTCATTCCTGTTTATAATTGCTGAGGGAAGAGGGACAGTTTGTAGAGGTTTTGAGGCACAGGAGGAAGAGCTGCTATTAGGGCAATGGAATCTGCTATTAGAGCAGTTGGGATGAGAATTTCTGCTGCTGTGAGTTGTGGACATAAAGAGGAATAACGCTGCTTAGTGACGGCAATACCTGCAGTCCAGTTGCCATCATTAACTGAAACCCACAGTCATTAGGCAAGGCAACTTCAAGGCAACTTCCTACAGAGCCTGGGATTCACGACTTCCTGCCAGCTCCCCCACTGACTGATGCCAGGGAAGATCCGGGAGGGTGTGTGAGAGGCATGGTGCAGATGCACAAGGGTGCAAAGGAGGGCCAGGAAAATACAAGGGGATATGCGAGAGGTGCCACATGGATCTAGGAAAGCACGTGAGAGTGCACAAAAGTCGCAACATGGGTTGGGGAGGTGCCGGTCAAGAAGCGGGGACAAGAGGCACAGTGTAGGTTAGGGAGTGGCAATGAAGGTGCAATGCTGCTCAGGGACGGTACATCAGAGTGAGCGAGTGAATGGTAGAGTGCAAGTCCAGAGGGCTGGGGACGTGTGCACTGGTGGAGAAGATTTATCCCAGCTTCCCTAGGAAAGGTTGCAAATCATGATCAAGTGATTGTGGGACAATTGGCAACAAATTGTTAAGTGCGAACAGGTTGCCAAGTACCCAGATCATGATCATGTGTCTGTAGCAGTGCTGGGATGGCCAGAACTCTGAAGGCATAGCCACGTTTGTTAGTGCCGTTATAACTTGGAAAGTTGCTGAATGAATGATTGTAGGTCAAGGGCTACCTGTATAAACTGTATTTTGTTTCTGATATCAGTTTGCACAACTGTAGCATAAAGGTGTGTATAACACTTCATTTTAAACCATTCCTTGTGTGAAATTTTGAAAAAGGCACCATTTTGCAAATGAAACAGAACTTTATACAGATTTACATGTGCATTGAAACAGCCTGCACACCTCTTATTCTCAACCAACATTGTGCAATTTAAATTATTCCTCTATCTAATTGTGTTTTTCTGACTTACAGGTAATCCTTAATTTATGACCGGTCACTTAAAGACTGTTCAAAGTTACAACAGGCTCAAAAATAGTTACATACAATTTACCTTTAACGTTACTACTGCCGCATCACTGCCGTGGCCATATGATTGCATTTTGAGCATTTGGCAACCAGCTCACATTTACAACTGGTTGCAGCATCCTACAGTCACTTTATTATGTTTTGCAATTTTTTTGCAGTTTTCTGGCAAAAACCATTTACAACTTTGTGATTCACTTAATGATCTTTGTACATGTGATTCATTTAATGGTCTTCATAAAAATGCTTGTAAAATCAAGTCTAGTAATGTGATGACTTGACTTATGACCGCAATCACTTACGACCAACGTTTTGGGCTCAATTGTGGTTGTAAGTCGAGGACTACCTGTATTTAATTCCCCTAAGTTCTGTAATATCTTAGATCATAAAGCACATTTGATTATAACTTGAAATATCCTATCTCAAGACTTTTCAGATTACAAGGGTAAATCTTAACAGCTAATGTTCTTCAATAGCAAAGTATACGTGCAGAGGAACATTTTTAAAAATCAAATGGAATTTTGGCAGAAGATTCCTTTTTGCATAATATGAGACTGAGTTTCCAGTTGGAAAGTTTGGAAACTCAAGCGACCTCTGAAAGAAGCATATAGTGCATACAAACGAATAAAAATAAAGATGTATATTTTTTTCTAAATCCTTTGCTCAGTAATACAAAATCCTTCTTTCTTCCTTCTTGTCAAAAAATCCTCACCCTTGATTAGCATGGATGGCTTGAGGGAATTCTGCATCACTGCTTTTCTGGTTTATGACAGAAATTGCAACTTCCTTATGGTAGAATCTCACACTATTATGGGATGTGTGTCTGTACACGTACTGTATATTCCCCAAATAAATCACAGGGTGATCAAAACAAAGAAGCAGGCAGACGGGCATGACAAACAGTTATCAATTTCCTAACATTAAAAGATAAATGTTTTTCTGTAGCTAAACATTAAATTAAAAGGATTCTGTAAACCAACTGTCTGTTCATCGCAATGTGCTATTAAAATTAAATGAGGATTTTCCTTACCTTGAGAAATTAAGGAAATGAACATGTCTAGTGAATAAATAGGGCTGCTCTGCAGTGCTTACATTTTTAATCAATTCCATCTAAAAACAAAAAGATACAAAAATTAAGATAAACAGTTCCAAAGAGAAGCCCTGAAAAGCTACTTATTTCATTGGGCACTGACTCTTTAGATCAGGGGTCCCCAATGCCCAGTCCATGGACCGGCACCTGGGCCATGCAAACAAGCGAAGCCCCATCCGAGGATTGCAGGCAGCATGCAAAACCACGCCCCCTCCAGTCTACGGAAAAACCTTTCTCCATGGAACCGGTCCCTGGTGCCCAAAAGATTGGGGGCTGCTGCATTAGATTGCAGCAAACTGTGCACTAAAAGTAATGGGAAAAACATGGGGTTTTTTTTCATATAAAAATGTTCAACTTTTTAAATTAATTTCCTCTTTTCTTATTGGCAATTTTACTGAGCATGAAGCACTAACACATAAGCAGCAGAAACAAATCAGTCAGCTACCTGATATCCCAGTATGTTCATAAAGCATACAAACACAACGATATGTGCATACATTTAATGTACTTACAAAGACAGTATATTAAATTTCATTACATCAAGCTAATTTCTCCTTAAACAATATTCCATTCTTAATTTTCATCGGTGCTTTACGCTCTAAATAAACATAGCAATTAGCTATAAATAAACTCCAATGTTCTCCATTATTTCATTCAATTCCTTCAAGAATATTATTTGTGTTTAGTTTCCATAGAGATTTTGTTTTCAAAAGATAATTCAATTTTAAGATCCTTTCCTGTCATTTTTTTTTTTAAAAAAGCTTGAATTTAAGTGATTTCTGCAACTGTGTTATGCTTAATTTTGCAAAGCCTCAACATTTCTGGAACATACTGTATTACATCAATCCAAAAGTGTTACAATTAGATATTTGCAAAAGAATTCTAGGCTTTCTTGCCAGTGATTTAGGCTTTAGTCAGTTTATTTTATAATCTATATAGTTATATTGTATAAAACCTCCAAGTGGTAATTAAAAAAAAAATCTGCACATGATTATATCCCCATTATATCCAATTGAAACCACAAAATTGCACAACTGTGCAAAAATTGTACAATGATAGTTTTAGTTAGGTGATAAAAATCAATACATGCATGTGTCAGTATATGTCAATATATGTGAGATGTGCATGCTTGGGACAGAACCGTGCTTTGTTTATTCTTGTGGCACAATGGTCAAAACACACCAAGACTGACCAGTACCATTTTTATTGTTATCAGAAATGCTGCTGCATGTGGCATGGGCAAAACCAGTCTACCCTTTCTCTATATTAATAAAAAGCATTTTGTGAAAGCCTCAATTGACTAAATCCGTGTTGATCAGAAGAGGTCAACAACTATCAGTGTCTTCGGTGACAACCGTAGCATACAGAGGATTGTGTCTTGGAATGAAACAGGATTACATGATAAAGAACATCAGATTAAATGTGACAACCATTTCTCAGGCAGTCACAAATCCACTGCCAGACAAACTCATTACCAAAACAAGACAGGTGGAAATAATCTATCTCCCTCCTGATCAAGAAAAATGGTTTCTAACCTATTGCATGTGAGGCTAGAACAGTGATGGCGAACCTTTTAGAGACCGAGTGCCCAAACTGCAACCCCAAACCCACTTATGCATCGTCGAGTGCCGGGTGGGTGTGGCGCATTAGGTGGGCGTGGCCCATTGGGTGGGCGTGGCTGTGGTGGTAACGGCAGACTGGGTGGGACTAAAAAGTTCAATCAATCAATTCCAACTTTGCAAGATTTTTTTTTCACGTGAGAAGTTGAAATTGACTGATTGAACCTTTTTTTTTTTTGCACACAGCGGCGGGGGAGGCCTAAAGTGAAAAGGTTTTATAAAACCCAGCTGAAGGCCTAGGACTGGGGCGACGGCACGCGTGCCCACAGAGAGGGCTCTGAGTGCCGCCTCTGGCACCCGTGCCATAGGTTCGCCACCACTGGACTAGAAGAAATCATTGCAAGAATGAGAATCTTGGTTTCCTTATAAAGAGAGCTTGCAATTGCTGGAATTTTTTCCTCTAATGTCTTCATTAGTTTCTCTACAGTAAATTAGAGCTTTTATGATCTTGGAAGTTTATATTTCAAATTTCAACAGTCAAGGGAAGTGTAAGGAAAACAAACAGGTAGTCCTCCACTTATGACCATAGTTGTTGATCGAAACAGTTATTAATCAAGACACCCACAGGATCACTTCACACAATGACCACAAGCCTGGCTCTCCCAGTTGCAATCATTAAATATTAATGTGGGTTGTTCAGCAGAGCGCCAGGGAGAGGGCTTAGGTTTCTCGGGCATGGCGGAGTAAGGAGAGGGTACAGTCCCCCACCACAGCAGGAGACCTGGGCCATCTTCCTGCCCCACAAAGACCATCCACTTAGCTTTCAATTGCTCTGCAGCTGCTGACTATTGCAGCTGCCTTGTTCCAGCCTGCGAGCAAGCAACCATTCTCGCCATTGTCTTGAAGGCTTCTTCGCCAAATAGTGCAATTTGAAGAAGGGCCTTTCAAATGATCAGCAGAAAGATGATGTTCAGTAGCATTTTTGCCAGATTTTAAATCCATTCCTTCATCCCTCCTTGAATGGATCCCTCAGTATGCTGAGCAAATGGTCCTAAAAACCAACATCCCTTCCACTTGCAACCTTTCCTGCTGGATTCCCCACTGACTTTCTAAGGAAGCTGGCATAGAAAATTGCAAACGGTGATCCCATGTTCGCAGGATACTAGGCAACTGGCCATTAATGTGAACAGGTTGTCAAGTGCTCAAATGCAATCATGTGACTGCCCCCCAATGCAAAGTTTCAAAATGACCAGCTGTAAAGCATCCATTCTGAGGCCATCATGACTGGTCATAAAAATATTAAATGATGTGTGCTGAGAAATTGAAAGGGAAAGAATGTGCAGTAATAGAAATAAAGGATGATGGTCTGATCTTGATCTGATGAATACCTCTAAGGAAATGAAGATATAAATTTGATTATAAATGAAAGGGCTATAATGCATGTCAGAAACTATGAACCGGCATAATTAAGTTAATAATAGTTGGATGTTATGCTCTAATGAATGGTGATAGTAGAAGAACAAGAGATGAAACTATTGTGTAGTGAACAGAGTGAAGGGGAAAAATAATTAGGGACATGAATGGAAGGGTGGGAATGAAACAAGACAGCACAAAAAAAGTCATTGTGGTCTGTTCAGAAGCCAAAAATGAATGAGACTGGGTTTTTTTAAAAAAATATCTGCTTACAGAAATGTATATTTTGAATACATGGCTAAACTTAAGGGTATGCATACATTCATATACATGGCAAAAGAATGAATATAAGCTGAAGAGAGTGACTGATTTGATTGTGTAGGATAAAAGATTGAAACAATTAGTCTGAGAGATTCAGAATTTGGGCCAGATTATTTTTTGGTAGTGCCAAGAGTAGATCTTTGGAATGGGAAAAGCATAGAATAAAGATATGGGGGGAAAATACAGTTCCCGTTGTCTTAGGAAAGCTCAAAATATTCTTAAAGACTCATCTCATCCCGGACATTCTTTTTTTGAAATATCATCATCTGGCAGACGGTACAGGATAATAAAAACAAAGACAAATAGGCTGAAAAATAGTTTTTATTTCAGAGCTGTAACCATATTAAATACCACAGCATAGCTGACTCGGGAATTCTGGGAGTTGAAGTCCATGAGTCATAAAAGAGCCGAGGTTGCCTACCCCTGGCATAGTGCAACATTGAAGTGCAATATTAGGGGCAGCGCAATGGTGAATAGAATGTGAAGGATGTGTGTATATAATGTATGTTCTTATTTGTGGTTTTTACTTGTGTGTAGTGTGCACTGTGGACAGCACTTAATTTCGTTGTGAGTTACACAATGACAACAATAAAGATATTCTATTCTATTCTAAAAATGAGAAGTTGAGTGATTGCAGGAACACAAAATAATACACATTCTGTATGAAAAAAAATGAAACACAGAATGGATGAGGAGTGTAAGGATGTGGGCATTACTTGAAACAGAATGAAAATAATTATGTTACAGGTACCACAAAACTGTGTCAAGTTATGATAAGGGGAAGTATGTGAAATTATGAAGTGAAAGAAGTCATAGATGAGGGGAAAATGCCTTTAAAAATTATTGCTACGAGAAGAAAGAAAATAGGACTATGATAATTTGATGGTTTCAAATTATAGAAAGATATGAAGAAGTGTAGAAAATGTTGTCTGTGTAAATTAGATAAGCTATATTCTTTTTTCTCTTTTATGTGATACACTATAATTTATTTAGCTTACTCTAATCAAAAAAGGATGGGCATATACTGTATGTATGTTTGTATGAATGTAGGTTATGGGGGTATGCATATAATATTGATATGAAACTTGAAGGGAAATCAGCTTTAATTCTTTAAAAAAATAAATTTATCAAAGCATTCAATGCAATAAAATTGTTATACTGACAACGTCTTTGCTTTCACAATATTGTATAAAACTTGAAGTCACAGAGAAAAGATAATATATCAACAGTAGTACACTATACCATACTGTGAATTATTCATTACACTAGGGAGTTCTTCCTAGTAAGTATTTCAGGATTGTGAACAACTCAGGATTATGGACAACTGTTGTTTCTGTTTTTTAAAAATATGTCTTTATAAGTACATTTTTCTTAGTCAAATATATTACAAGTTCAGTAAAGCAATAGACTGCATTTTCAGCAATAATCCACCTGGTGGCATTAACAAATGATTCGTAGGAGAATGGCAAAGGCTACTTATACAAAGACTGCAAATAAAGTTAAATGTTATTCACATAAAATAATTTTGTTACTTGGGAATAAAATTTTGTTATATTTCAAAGAGAAAGTAAACTAGAAAGAGCTTTAATTTAAGATTTCTTTAATCTCAGTTAATCTTATATTATTTTGCCAATGCTTGCAATAATATTATATATGGTATTGCGCTATTTTAAAAATAGATATGCATCTAAGGAATAACATGCCATTAAAAACTATCTCTCTGAAAATAATCACAACCTGATGTGAGAAAATGGATATGTTTTATTTATTTTAAATGAAAATGGATATGTTTTATTTATTTTAAACTTAAAATGTTAAGTCTGGATGATATAACCATTGCAATTCTTCTTTATGATTCCTTTCATCCTGACTGATTTAAAATAATTTCCGCTAAATATCATTGTACGATATACTTCTAGAATTTTTTGTTCTCAAGTCAGATGTTCCTGAGATAGGGAACCAATCTCACCTGCTTGTAATCCCAAATCAATCTCCAGAGAAACATTGCAGCTGAAAAAAAGTTATTTTCCTGGCCTCACTCTACAGCAGGGGTGTCAAACTGCCCGTCTGTGGGCTGGTTGCATCATGAGGAGGTCGCGCCCACCCCAGCTCCGGCAATGCGAAAAAAGTTGTGATACGTTGCGACACATCACATGACGCAGCGAGTTTGACACCCATGCTCTACAGGAACAAATATCCATGTTCTAGATTTCACAGAAGTTCTAACTGGGAGCTGCACCAAAGTCAATCTGTTTTCTTCCAGCATCATATCTACTGAAGTAAGTAGATTGCTTATCAAAGTAAGGAGAGCATTTAGGACACACAATCTGCTTGATTTCTATATCTAGTCCTGGTTGTTTCCTCCAATCAGTCAATCAAGATTAACTTCATCCTTTGTTATGCATTCTGTATGTGTTGGGAATGTGAGATCATGAGAACAACTGTAAAAGCTACAATGAAGGCTGTGAGGAAGAGGAATTCATTTCTTTTTTAAAGCTGTTCCTATTTATTTTTTAATTTCTTAATATGGTATTTTGGAGGTACTTAGGAGTGACCTAATAGCTCAGTGTTAATGCATCAGGCTAGAAACCGGGAGATTGTGAGTTCTAGTTTTGTTTAGACACAAAACCAATTTGGTGACTTTGGGCCAGTCACTCTCTCTGAGTCTTAGGAAAGAGGCAATGGCAAATCACTTCTGAAAAAACTTGCCAAGAATACTGCAGGGACTTGTCCAGGCGGTTTCCAAGAATTGTTCATGATTGAACAGAAGAAAAAAAAAAAGTATGTGTGTATGTGTATGTGTATGAGTCAATAACTTAAACTTAATTAATTGATTTTTACATTTTTTAAACGGAATCCTTTTAAAAATCTGAGACTTTAAAACTGTATTAAACTCAATTTGTCTTTTTTATGCCATCTGCTGCTGCTGGAACAGCAATATTGTGGGTTCTCTGGAGTGCTTTTGAGTTATTATCCAAATAAGTCAATTCCCCAATCATCTGTTATATGCTTATGACCTCAGCCTACTTGCCTCTTTAGGTTTCTCTGCTTATTCTTAACTCTGTGTATAGTGAATTCCAGATTCACCAATAAGAATACTGCCTTTCATCCCACAGATTCCAACAGATCCTAGCCATTACTGCATCAGCATCACAGGAAAATACCAAAAAAGCCTGAAAATAGTTTTATTATGTATAGCTCTGAATCATATAAAATATTGATACTCAACACAGCCTTCTGCTTATAAAGTATGTAGTTCGCTAGAAAAACATGCAACCTTCTTCTGATAGAAACAAAAGATTTGTAACTAATTATCCACTAACACTGTATAAGTCTTCTCCATGCACACACACACATGCAGTACGTACAAAAGAGAACTAGTGTGGTATAATGTTGAAGATCTTTGATCAGGGTGGAAAAACCCAGGTTCTAATCCTCCCTTAGGCAAAAAGATGTCTGAGTGATTCTGGGCCAGTCACTCTTCTCTACCCTAGTTTCAGAAGTTGAAAAACATTTATCTACCAATCCATACTGGATCAGAGTGGTAGATCAAAAGAGATTTTGCAGTTATACATCACATACAGACACACAGAGACACACACCTATGTGTGTGTATGTATTCATATTCACACAGAACCTCTTTTTAATGTGAAATACGTCAGCTTCCTGATTTGTACTTCTTTTCCAAATTCTATTCCCTGCATCATTCTTTCCAAACATTTTCTGTCATCCATACCACTAATCTTCCCAAAGGCCCAATTAATGTTTTTTTCTTCTTCACAGTTTTGAACCACCTCCCTCCCTCACAGAGGGACTTTTTTAGTTTCTTTGATATAATTTGTTTGATCTTACAGGTTTTAAACTTCAAGGCCGTATCATAAATCATTTTTAAGTACCTATTTGTTACAGGAGTTCACTGATCTTTATAATGTTATGTTTGCTTTTAACTTTGATCTTAAAGAAACAAGCACAAATGTGCTGAACTTAAAATTTCCATAGTTGATTTTAGAGTTGCACTCAGTATTTAACCATCTTGGTTTTAACCCCAAAAATTGATTTGAGGATAAGAGCGAACATTTTTCCCAGAAAAATAACCATCCACTTCTAGGAATGTTTGCCTTTTCTCACACCTGTTTGGCAAAGCAATTATGACAGTCCAGTGCTTTGGTGCTATTTTTTAATTCAGTTAAAAATGTCTTCAGAGAATGAGCTGAGCAAATTTCTGAAAACACACTGACACATAACTAAACCCTAGCAAAAGAAATGGCAATAAATGCAAAGGCCAGATTGGTTGGCCATAGATACTGTATATTATTAATATGCGACTAAAGAAAGCTTATTCAAAACATTTCCTGAATAATGGACATTTAGCCTAGCATCCAATTGTATATTCCATCAATGAAAGCAATTTCCTCTGACATAACAGAAATGATTTTTCTTCCACCAGCAGTTCCATTTCCTACTCTCAAAATGTGCTCTGGAGAATCCACTCTCTGAAAACTAATTGGTTTGGTTGTACATGAAAAGCTGAAGCTATGAAGCTAACCCAAAGTATCTAAAGCACTACTGGATTCCATTCATACATATCATTCCATTCATGAAGCCAATTTCCATCAAAATGCCTAAAGGCAGAACGTAATTTCAGTACCAGTGAAGCAATATTCCACACACACACCCCACTTCTTCCAAACTCCCAGCTCAGTTCAAATTTATAGTATTAACCAGGATGAATATTTGAGTGAGATACACTCTCTCTCCCTCTCTCTCTCTCTCTCTCTAACAGACATTAGTGTAATGCATTTTAAAATCTCATCATTGCAATGGACTTGCTATGAATTTTCCAAAGAAAATTCCAGAAAGAAAGACAAGAAACAATGGATGGAAACTAATCAAGGTGAGAAGCAACCTGGAATTAAGAAGAAACTACCTAACAGTGAGAAACAATCAACCAGTGGAACAATTTGCCTTCAGAAGTTGTGGGTGCTTCATCACTGGAGGTTTTTAAGAAGAGATTGGACTGCCACTTGTCTAAAATAGTATAGGGTCTCCTCCTGCTTGAGCAAAGGATTGGACTAGAAGACCTCCAAGGTCCCTTCCAACTCTATTCTGACTTTCTGACCTTCTGAGTATAAAATGGGAAAAACTAAGCAGATAACTTGCCTGTTCATTCTTGGTAAGCCTGGTTTTATTATGAATATCCGATGTAACTAAATTGAACCCATGTCTCTCGGACAGAATTCTTAACAGCAAAACCACAGTCCGGCTCCCACATTTTCCAACTCTGTTGTATACCACCTGGCTTGGGAATGGAAGGACCTAGGCAGAAAAGATAAAAAGATGTTAGCCTTCCTGTTTGGAAATATTTAATTGCAAAAAAATGATTTTGTTTTGTCCTGAGATTGAAATTTTGAAAATGAGTACTTCAGATGCAAAAGAAATCCAAAAGTTTGAAATATTAAAAAAAACTATGATTTTCAAAAGGCCAATTTTCTTTGAAAAAAAAACCTATATTTACCTATATATTTATATATTTATATAAGTATTGTGCGGCATTTATATCTTTATATAACTATTGTGCGGCATCACAATACTAGCAAAATTATTCTGAAGGAAGGCTCTAGTTCACAGATTATTTATGTCACAATGATTTAACATTAAGTTCCTATCATACTCTTAAATACTTTTCTCCTTCAGTGTGCTAAAGATAAAGTTCAATTTCCCTTACTTAGTCTGATTGCACTTTTCAATTCATGGAGGACTATTATCTGCATATTCTCTCTTTGTAATTTAAGACAGAATACTAAATATATATTTATGTTTTATTTCTTGTAAACCTAATGTCTTAAAATGTCACAAACAATTCAGGATTATATACCTTTCTAGGAAATTATCTTATTATGTCTTGACTATGATGAATTGGTGAACTAATATCAATCCAAGAACATCAAACAGTAAACACAGGCATTTCTTATTTGGATGGTTGTATTAAGTAATGACTTGTTGAATAAGGTTTCATATATGTTTACATATCTTCAAGCACAAAAGTTGTAATGGATTCATACATATTTTTAACTCTTAATGACTAAACATTAACCACATATATACATAAATATGTTAAACCTAATAAAACTAGACAGATACATGTTTTCTATTGTTTGAAGTTATATTTCTATTGTCTGAAGTCAGCTTATTCACTAAAGCAGATTTTCTATATTTTGCATTTCCCTTTAAAATCACATTAATACAGTTTCTACCAAGCATACGAATAGGTAAATATAGTGTTTTTTTCCAAAGAAAACTGGCCTTTTGAAAATCATAGTTTTCCTTTACTATTAAATTTACTTTTTTAAAATTCTGAATTATTTCAGCTCAATTTTGCCCACCACCTGAGACTAAATGTCACATGGCTATATCTGATTTTCATCTTTGAGAGTAGAACAGAAAATATTATTTATTCATGGATATTATTCATGTATAATTGAATATTTTAAAATGCTCTGATAGATATATTCACCCACTATAATTTATCTCAATAGTCTCCAATAACCAAGGTATGTACAGGTAATTCTTGTCTTATGATCACAATAAAATCTAGAATTTAGTCGTATATTGTTTATAGTCATAAGTTGAGGGACCATGTGACTGGACTCAATTTTACAACTGTTTTTAGAACAATCATAAAGTGATGGATGGCAGTCAGTATAGTGGCAAAGAACTGGCATAATATATTCATAA
Source organism: Azemiops feae (assembly GCA_023970755.1). Taxonomy (NCBI): domain Eukaryota; kingdom Metazoa; phylum Chordata; class Lepidosauria; order Squamata; family Viperidae; genus Azemiops; species Azemiops feae. The sequence goes on along the minus strand of JALGBA010004278.1, from coordinate 3,128,231 downwards.
TAGCCAGTCCCATTAAGCAAACTAGCTGCTATTTTTTGAACTAACTAAAAGTTTCCAAATCATTTCCAAAAGGGCCCCACTCATAACACATTACAATAAACTAGCTGAGATGATACCAGAGAGTGAGTAAACGTTATAAGGTTGTCTCTATCCAGGTAAGATCGGAGTAAGTAAATTAGCAATGCCTTGATAAAAGGCATTCTGTGCCAATGAAGCCACCTGGCTTCTACTAACAGTGGTGATCCAGGAGCACCCTGAAAAGTGCAATTCTGCTCCTTAGAGAAAGTGAGGACCCCTACAGGACAGGTAGAGCATCACTCAGCTGTCCAGATGCATCACTCTTGAACAATATCCCGATCTTGCCTGGATTGTTGTAGACTTATTTTCTGTACAAAAAGAGGAGAATCTTTATTTTCTTATTGCACCATCTCACCTGGTTAAAATGCTTTTGCACATTTTAATTTAATGAGTTCTCAAGTTTTAAAAATAAACTGCATGAACTTTCAAGAAATGAACTGTGAAGTTTTAATGCTGCTCCATAAGTAATATATACTTTGTAGTAGTTTAAACAAAATTAAACAAGATTAAATTTAAATATATTTATTGCTAAATAAACTTTACATTATATCCAAGCCAGAACAGTCCCAAAGGTGCTTTTTTCAAAAGGCTACTGGATATTATTAGGGTTTTTTCTTCTTTGAAAATGTTTCGGTTCTCATCCAAGAAACTTTTTCAGTTCTGAACTGAAGAAAATTCTTGGATGAGAAGCGAAATGTTTTCAAAGGAAAAAAAAACCCAAGAAAGTTCAGTTGCCTTTTGAAAAAAGCACCTTTGGGACAACCATGACCTGGATAGTTGAGACTCTCCATAGACAAGCAGGAACAAGAACATAGAGTTGCACTTAGGTTCATGTGCTCCTTGATGGGGCTGCTTCTGTTTATCCTCTCATTTAAATTCAATGAAACAGGTTAATCTTAACTATTTACTGCAAAGATGTCTATTATAGTGCCCATACAAATACACTGGGCTTAATCATGTTCCTCACTTTATTTCTAAAAGATATTTTTGAAACAACAACAATAAATAGGGAATTACCATCCTATAAAGCAGTCTTTCTCAACCTTTTTCTTTTTGCTTGTGGTCCCCTTCTGACCTTGTTTTTCTCCACTGGCCCCCCCATCCAGGTCCCATTACCAGATATAGACATGGGGCAGTAACTGTGTTTTCTGGAGTCAATAAGAAATATTTGCAGTATAATACACTTTTCGCTTCTGTGACCCCCTCCTTTTCTGTGGTCCACGTGCCGTGGACTCCCTATTACATGTTTTTCACTTGTGGCCCCCTTTAAATATCAAAGAGCCCCCAGGGGGCCATATAGCCCCCGGCTGAGAATTGCTACTATGAAGAACCAACTTCTACGTTATCTTTACTTCAAAGAAAGCCCTAGGGCTCAAACAGGCATTTATTGATAATACTAATAAAATAATAAATAAATACTAATAAAAGTGGTATATAGCTAAAATGCATTGGAAATATTTTTATTGGAAGGAAAAAACAGGATGCTTCTTGTGGTAAGATGAGGGCAGAGAGTAATCACACCAGCTTGCTTTCTAGTAGGAGGACTTTTGAGTGAAAGGCAATGCCCTCCAGGCAGTCATTTTGTGCTAAGATCACAAAATTCTCAAATCCCTAAATGTGACCAAAAATAAAAAAGAATGCCCACTCAAACAATGGGAAAATCAATTTGATTGTTTCAAAAACTCGTAGCCTAAAAATGATGAAGTTGTTGGATTTAAATTAAATTCTGTGGAAGTTTATGTGTGGCACTGTACTGCAAGAGCAAAATTTATCACTGATTTAATTTCCAGCCCAATTTTCTGTTAAGACAACTTATAATAGTAAAAATACAAATACAAACTAATTTTTTTTTTAAATTAGACATTGGAATTAACTAGCAATTAAAATGTTGGCAGAAGAGATGTGTTTTTAACCATCTTCCTGAAATTGTAGGAGTGGAAAGTAAGCCTATTTCCCAAAAAGGACGCTCCACAGCTGGGAGCTGCGCTGGAAAAAACTCCTTTCTCACAATATAGCCAGAAACCTGATTATACTAAATAATCAGGCTTCTGGCAGCAAGAAAGAAACCAAAGTACAGAAGCTTGCTACATCTGAAAACTGTCAACACATTTATTTGGGCAAATTACAAAGACAAATTAATTTTGAGCTAAATGTAGTTTTTGCCCATGGATAACAGGGAGAAAGATGGAGATTGTGCTGCACAGAACGTAAATAGAAGTTTGATTTCCAACATTTACAATCCTTACAGATTATCATCATCTAGAATCAACTCTCATTTTCCTTGATAGGAGAGATGAAAAACTCTCATCTGGGAAGAGATCTTTAAAGTCCTCCTCTACAAAATACTCTCTCCTGGGCTTTTGTATAACCTGCAAGGCCGCAGAAGAATGTTTATTTGAACACACTTTCTTATCACTTTATCTTACACCAACAAACTTTTTTTTTAATGTCCCTTGGTCAGTAGCCCAACAAAATATGTGGAAAAGCCAAAATACTGAAGAAAAAAACAAAATACTGAAATAAGCACAGAGAAGAGGGGATTAACCTATTCTCCAAAGCACCTGAAGGCAGGACAAGAAACAATGGATGGAAACTAATCAAGGTAAGATCCAACTTAGAACTAAGAAGAAATCTCCTGACAGTTTGAACAATTAATCAGTGGAAAGACTTGCCTCCAGAAGCGGTGAATGCTCCAACACTGGAGGTTTTTAAGAAGAGATTGGACAACATTTGTCTGAAATGGTATAGGGTTTCTTGCTTGAGCAGGGGGTTGGACTAGAAGGTCCTTTCTAACTTTGTTATTTGGTTATTCTCTTCAGATTCTAAATTAAGTATTAAGTTTTCCTGCTTTGAATGTGAAGTGATCGTTTCAAATATTGAAGCAAACTGTAGATAAGATTAGGGCAAATGGTCCCAGCGTTATGTCTCTCCATCCTGTAAAATTTCTGACTCTCAATTCTCTCAGTCAGCCACTTGAGGTCAAGCAGGTTCATTAAGAGCCAAAATTACACTGCACTGAGCACACTGCCTTGACAACCATCCAGTCTTGGCTTCTTCACCCACTTCTAAACTTGTACAGATGTTTACTGACCTCTTTAAGCTTTCCCCAAAGACTTTACCATTGCAATAAAAATGCTTCATCAGATGAATCTCCCTTGTACTCAAGGATGCATATTTCTCCCAAGCTTATCTACTTTTATATTCCTGGCTAATTCACCTCAATCAATTGAACTATGAGGGTATGGCAGGTTCCCGTTTTATAATAAAAATACATAAATATGTATATTTGTATGTTTATGTATATAAATTTGTATATATGTATGTGCTGTCTCAGATTCCAGTAAATAAAAACTTATATAACAAAGTTTTAAACCCATTATATTTGCAGAAAATAAATGATTATTTTTATTCAAGAGTGTGGGCAAATGAACAGTAATTAAGAAGAGGACCATCTGAGCTATTAGGTAAGGAGAATCCAACTCACTTTTAAGTTTCAAAAGTGAATTAATTTAAAATTAGAGCATTTAAATTACTTTGAATTTAAAACCTTAATTGACCATAACCTGAGCTAACCAACTAAATGAAATAGTTTGAAAAAGGAAGCTGAGTAAGCTGAGAACTTCAAAAATAGATCAAAAGGAGCCAATATTAGGTTTGTTTTTGCTATATTCATTCAATAACAGGAAAGAATTATGCAAGTAAATTCTCATAGTCTGCTCATGGGAAAAGAGAGTCCAGGCACAGCACACTTTGTAGGCTAAATTGAATGTTGCTCAAAGATTAGATACTGCTGGCAACTTTATTTATAAGAATAGGAAAATACTGTTGAAAATTAGTATCCTCAAATATTCAAATACCGTAAGTATCAAGAAAACTAAATATTCATAACACTTTCTACTTGCATTCCTCTAGAAAAAGTAACTGGATGAAAGTGCTTTGCCTTCAAAAGGATGGTAGCAAGAAAATGCCACCTCTGGCTGGAGTTTCATAGGGAATGACTCTAAAAGTAATATTCTCATAAATGTAGGCAGCCAAATCTGCTAAGTTTACTTAGTAACAAAATCTATATTTTATTTTACTTTAAATTGGAACAATTTTTTATTCTTCTGTCCTGGATTTTTTAATACATGTACTGAATTGGAATTTGGACTGGATTTAAACTTTTTGCATAGGCTAAAGCAGGGCTTTTCAACCTGTGGTACGCGTACCACTTGTGGTACATTAATGAGTGGCAGGTGGTACGCAGCCCTGCCTAGCCAAGTGTAGTGGGGAAGGGAAAGAGCCAGCACAGGAAAAGACTTACAGTGAGAGAGTCCTCTGGAGCTGCAGATTTTACTTATGAATGGAGCCATTTGGGGAGGCTGCCTTAGCCGGCAGCCAGTACTTACATTTTTTTTTCTTCCTTAAGTGCCGGCTGGGCTCCTTACTTTCCTTTTTAGCCAGTAGCTAATTCTTAAAGGGGAAGTGCCTTTTTAAGCTAGTTCACTCAGCAGCTTGTCTTTTTTGTTTCTGGAGGCTTTTCCTTGTTTGATCAATATATGGAAGAGGGAAAATATGGGGGGGGGTTTCAAATTCTTCCTTCAGAAGGAGATGGGAATGAGAAAAAGGGAGGCAGGGAAGGGAGGCAGGGAAGGAAGTCCCGCCTTAGCACTTGGCCACCAGCAGCTCTGCCATTGACTTTGCTTGTCAAAAGGTTGCAGAAGGGGATCACATGACCCTGGGACACTGTGACCATCATAAATATGAATCAGTTGCCAAGCATCCAAATATAAATCACATGACCCTGTTGCTGCAATGGTCATAAGTGTGAAAAATGGTCATAAGTTATTTCAGTGCAATTGCAACTTTGAACAGGTTTTTTTTTTGTCACCAAGTTTTTGACACCTTGCTAGGTGGTACTTGAATATTGCCATATCCTAAAAGTGGTACAATCGGTAAAAAGGTTGAAAAGCCCTGGGCTAAAGGACTGAAAAAGAAAAATAGCCTTTCTTCCTCTAGAGTCCTTGAATTCCTGGATATTCAGTCTAATAATTGTAAATCACAAAGCATTCCTATTTTGGTATGCAGAATACCTATTTTGATCATATAAAACAAAGAAGATTCTATTATTTCTTATTTAAAACAAAACAACATCAATATTGCATGTAATGCTGACCTCAACCAAAGATATCCAATTTGCGTTTACCATACTTCTATATCCCAAAGGCTAATGAGTTATTTATAAAAATATAAAGATGGGATATAAATAAGTAAGCCATTAAGTAAGTACTAGAAAAAGTAAGGTCTGGACACTGACTCTAGATAGCACAACCTCTCTATGACTCCTATTCCAAAGATATATATGTTCATACTATATAGACATATAATCAAAACCTATGAAATCAGCAGAGAGAAAATAAAAGACAATGATTCATAAAATAAAATAGAACTAAATATAAGATCAGGATTGAAATTTAAGTTATAATTAAATAGAAAAAATGAGCAAGGTAAACACAATTAAAGAAAATGGATCTTTTCTGATCAAGCAAGAATATTAAAACTTCTGCAGAGTTTACCTCAGCTTGTAGAAGCAAAATGTTTTTAACTGATCTGTTAATTTATTCTTCATTTATTAAAAGCATCTTATCATGATATTTTGTATATGGGTCTCCAAAATTTTAAAAATGACAAAATTCACAGGGTAATGGTCAAACTGGTTGTTTTGAATAACCAGGTTTCAGCACACAATAAGCTATTCTGAAACCAGAAAGGGGGCATATTTCTTGGTTTCTACCAGCCTCCAAAATCCCTAACCACTTCTTTATTGGTGTCAAGAAAACTAAGATCCATTTTCCTTTATTATGTTTACTTTGATAAGAATTTACATAAATACATACACATATACACATATGTACATAATATACATGTACATATAAACATATATTTCCTTCTATTTTATTTTAGGAATCGTCTTTTATTTTCTGTCTGCTGATCTAGAGTTGAGATAATCACTTGATTTTTACATTGTTACAAACTGAGAAAAAGAGTATAAAGTGAGATTAATAGTGGAAATATGTTATAGTAATATGTTATTATTACTATTTAGAATATATGTAAGGTTTCTAATTATTATTTTTTGATTTATGATACTTCCTCTATTGGCACAAACTCTGAGCACTACAACAGAAATGAATAATTGTGCCAGTTAAGATTGAACAGCCAAATTTGCAATGATTTCACAGCAGTTATTAAGAAGAAAATAAATGATCTCTTTTCAAATTAACAAGTACTTTAAGGACTGACCAATAATAGTTATTCAAAATATTTCTCGGTGTACTCATCATCAACCCTTCAAAACTAAAACAGAAATAGTAATGCTTATTATAGATAATATTAAGGTTGGCATAAAGCACAACTGATTTAATTGCAAACTATTTTAAAATTTGTTGATCACTACTGACCTTTTATGAAAGTAATCTTATGCATATATTTTTATATTGCATTTTGTCTTAATAAAGATCTCCAGGAACGTAAATAAAATGATAGAATTAAATAATATAGCTAAAATCAAGATAATATGATTCAAATGGACTAAAACTGCTATCAGCATCAATCAGGAGAGCCAACCAACAAGAAAGAAAAGAGCTCAAATCAAAAACTATTAAAAGTCAAGAGGAATGCAAACACTTTATCCATGTATCAAAGTATTAATTACTATACTTAAGGTTTTATATGAATACAATATCTAATAAAGTAATCATAAATGTCATCTAGTTCAGTTATTTATTTTGAAAGGGGATACCAAAAGTGGGGAAAGTAATTAAGCTTAAATCCTTCTCTTATGGGAAATCTCTATTTCCCCTCCTGTTCTTGATAAATTCTATAAATTTATCATTTATTATTTAAGGGTTATGGCAATTCCAAAGGCAATTTTCAAAATTGTTTGTAAGTTTCCAGATATCTTTGTTAGTGTGAAAACCCAACTCCAATTTTACACCCAAGTACCATACTAGAACAATTGTTTGTGCTATGCTTTCTGATGGGAAAGAAATAATGCCATTACTCACCATGATTTATCATTTATAAACGACAGTGGCAGAAAAATGGAACAGCAGAACAGAATCTGGTTGAATGTAACATAATGTACAAAGCATCTCACCTTACGAGGTGGTGGCCCATGATCATCTAAGTAAGTGGAATTTCCTAGAAACAAAGAAAAAAAGAAACAGAGCAGTAAAGGCCTTAATGTAAAAATAAATAAATAAGAAAACTGCAAATATTTATGTATTTATTTATATCTATCAAATGTCTACACCACCCATCACACTTGTGCTATATTAAATATAACTAATTTCTATACTTAATAAGTTTTTATATGAATACAATGTCTAATGCCTTTTTTTTTTTAAAGTATTTGTTATGAAACCATTGGAAGGAAGTCTAACCCTCTTTCAAGCATTAAAGTAACCACATCCTTTAGAAAGCATCTCTGGCTGTTTCAGAGGCTTTCCATGGTTTTCTGTACAGGCATGGACAATTATCAAGATCATTCCTAGAAGAACTATTTGCACTGGAACCCCTGTACACACAAAAGTGCCAACAGATGGGGAAAACCATCGCGACTTTAACACTTGAAGGAAAGATTCTTTGCTCCACGCTAATGCTGTTATGACACACTCTTTTGAATTGTTTTCATAGGCCTAAAATTGGTAAGTTGTAATCAAATCTTTAGTTTGACTAGAAGTCAACTGGTGGTTGGAAAATGTTCTCTTCTTCATGCAAATTCCTAGGAGAGAACGGGCATATTTCAACTTTCAAATGTTCAGAGCTCAAGGTGTCTTGTTTTGAGATCAGGATGGGCCATTCCAATTTCATCTGAAGCATTCTGACCTCCAGCAGTTCAGAACTCCTCTGGTGTGATTCAAACATTGTTGGAACATTTTTGGTGTGGTCAGAACAGTCAGTTTTGTGCTAAATAAAATAGTCTAGGAAAAATTCAGAATAGTTCTGCTGCCTTCTACTTTGTTTTTACTTATTTCCAGTGAATATTTTATTTCAAGCATTAGGGTAGAAAAGATTTTGATAGTTAAGATTGTGCTCTATACTGCAATGTCATTTTAAAAAACGTTTCAATTGATTAAATCATTGCTATTTAATTCACTCTACGTGGTTTTTACATTTCCAGTTTTTCATAGACCATTACTTTTTTCAGAGTAATGATTTGAAAGTAATAGCATTTTATTCTGTTCCATATTTCACAGTGAGTTCTATTGTGACTAATATTTTTAGAATTTCAATAGTTTAGGCAAGTGAATAACTTTTCTCAGTCCAGGGAGAGGAAAAATCCAAACCCTTGGATCCCAATATTCCAAAGCTGTATCTAGGCCAGGGGTAGGCAACCTTGGCTCTTTTATGACTCGTGGACTTCAACTCCCAGAATTCCTGAGCCAGCATGGCTGGCTCAGGAATTCTGGGAGTTGAAGTCCACGAGTCATAAAAGAGCCAAGGTTGCCTACCCCTGATCTAGGCTAACTGTACTGAACTTAATTTAAAAAGCTTGTTTAATATGGATATAACATAAAGTTATATATACATCAAGGTTTGTAAATAATAGAAACTGTTGTATAATTTAGAAGCTGGTTATAATTTAGCATTAAAGCTATTATAAATTCTATTTTTACAAATATAAAAATCAAAGCAGGCTGGAATCACCACAATATTTTAAATTTTAAAAATCAACATTCTCAATCACAGAGTGACATTTCACCAATCACATACACACAAACACACACATTTACTGTCTAGCACAGGGGTCTTCAAACTTGGCCCTTTTATGACTTGTGGACTTCAATTCCCGGAATTCCTCAGCCAGGTACGCTGGCTGAGGAATTCCAGGAGTTGAAGTCCACAAGTCATAAAAGGGCCAAGTTTGAAGACCCCTGGTCTAGCACAACAGCCTTAAAAGGCAATCATAATGGAATATATCACAATTAAGAAATCCTTATAATTAGAAGCGTTTTAAATAGAAGGCTTAGAATGATTAGAAGGCTGTTGTGGAAATAAAGTGAGAAAGCCTTCCATGTACACCACTTGAGGTTTCAAAGAAAAAGTGATTATTAATGTGATTATAAATGAAATAATCTACTGCAATGAATGTTATCAAAATGCTTCTAGTGATAAGGATTTCTTAATTGTGATGTATTCCATTTTGGATTGTGCATGCTATAATGAAATTGTGGAGTCCTTGTTAGAACAGACATCTATACAACAAATTCCAACGAAATGGATACCCATGGAACTTGATCAAAAGTATCTGACCACTCAATCCACTATAGCACAAGGAACACAAGCTATGAAAATGATAACATTATTATACATCAAAACATCTCGGGGACAACCAACAGACTATTACAAACACATGGCATCACCATAGCACATAAACCAAACTAAAACTCTTCAAAACAAAATACTCAATAGCCAAAGAAGAAAAAAACAGGACTCATCTATAACATATAGTGTAAGGATTGTAACAGTCCCTATGTAGGACAGACAGATTAGCAGAGCAGGTCCATGGACACCAACTAGCAGTCAGAAGATAGATGAAAACACATGGAGAGACTGGATCACTTTTTTTACTGGAAAATTGAGCTTCCTAAACCAAGCCAAATCCAAAAATGCTAGAGAATTCCTGGAAGCTTGGCAATCAGACAAACCAGCCATCAATAAACACATAGAGATAAACCACATTTACTCCAGTTAAACAATAAAAAAGTTAAGAAGGAAACAAAAAAGACCAGAACACTTCATCTCCAGTAATCAACACCTAGATAAGCAGGGGTTAACATCAGACAAACAATCAAGTAGAAAACAATAGTCTAATCACAGAACTTCCAAGGTGAAAACCACACACCCACCAACACAGGCTGGGCAATCTACTAGATATAAACAGAGAGCAAACACCACATTCATTATCACTTATAATGTTACCTAGTTGTAATGAAGGGTAATGAAATATATGTAAGCAAATAACCAAGCTCAGACAGCACCAAGGACTCAACAGTTCAACCCCATGAGACATATATTCTCTTCTGTTAGTATAATGAAATTTTCTATTACGTAATCTAAATCTGATGCAATGTTTAAACATCACAGAAAACTACCTAGGATCTCTGGAATTATATCTTAACCTCATGGTTCATGGTCATCAAAGAACAATGGATAATATAATTTAGTCAAAGAACAGTCAAAGAACAGTCTTGTAGACCTTTTCTTATTCTTGAGAGTCTTTGTTAGCCATGATGTCTTCCCTATTTCATCCATAATAAAGACCAAATGTAGAATGTTACCAAGTAAATCAAGTATTCATTCTGAATATATGGCCATATCAATTTCTGGGGCTAAATTTAAATGATTCATAGATCTCTAGCAACAGCTTTAGCATAAGAGAATGATTTCTTACAGTTATGAAGACATTAAAAACTGTAGAATGCAATATGAGTACTATTTTAGTTTTGCATTTTTAATTATATATATAAATGTTATACAGTAGTGGCCAAAATTGTGGAAACCTTTTGGGAAAAGTGTACAGTAGAAATGCCAACTTTGGTTACGTTTCCACCAATTTTTCTTCTAATTTCTTTATAACTGTAGCCTTGTTCACTTAATAATACTATTTTACATCGCTTTCTGGGCAACCAGTCAACTCTTTGCACCATTACTTTAATTTTATTACATTTTACAAGCTCACTAAATGAAAGAAAAAAAACCCCAACCAACTTGATAGCGATCACATAACACACTGACAAATGTCCTCCTCTCAGCTTCAATACATGACATCAATAACTGAATCCTACTGTGATCTGATTGGCTCATTGCCAAAACAAGATGATACCTGATTGGCTCTCTAAACACTCATGCTCATTGGCTACAATCAGATGAAGGAAAGCTACCTGATATCAACCTAAGCAAGTTGTGCTTCCTTTTTCTGGTTATTTGGCTATAACTTTTCATGGAATACAGTACAGATAATTGAACAAACTTTGTTGCATTACATTCTTGATTAAATTATCTTTCCATTGATATATAATTTTATGGTACTACTCCAAAAAAAAAAAGTGGTGTTATTAGCCATCAAACCTCAAAAATACACTTTTCTCAAAAGGTTTCCACAATTTTGCCCACTACTGTATAATACTCTAAATACATTTTGAAAAGTATAGTTTTTATTTATGGCTCTAAATGTCCAGATTAATAGCCAGGCTAAATTTATGTTAATCAGTTCTCTTTCCATCACTAGCAAATGCCTAATTTACCCTAATATCCAGCTGTTAGTACACACCAGTTTTTCTTAACAATGAGAAGTCTGTCTGAAGAATCCTCTCTGTAATTAAGACACTCAACAGAAAGCTATTGATTTAAAAAGAATGTTCCTAGCATTTTTTTATTTCATGACAAGTATTCTTTATTTCACGTTAACGTAAAAAATATCTTTCTTCAGTTTAAAGAAATACATTATTGGTTATGTAAATCATGTGCTAACACAACTATTACTATGTTCAGACTTTAAAGATAATATAAACTGGGTATACTTGGCTTTTTGAGCAGTGTTCTATCTATTCAAATAAAGACTGCAGAATAAATCCCTTGAATTAAAAAAATAATAAAGTGGAATACAGACTAATTAGATCTGAACTGTACTCAGCATACATCAACAATCAATAATCCAGAGTTGAAATGTGCATATCTTTTCATACATTTTATATACAAAGGTGTCCTTATTAGATGCAAACCACTTGATGGAAACATCATACATGATTTAATCTCTGCGTTATTATTTATATTTCCCAATAATAGAAATTCATGTTGGTTTTTAGCCATGGGTTCTAAGAATAGAGCGTTTAGTATCTCCTTCCAAAAAACAGGGACTAAGAGCTAATCAGTTCTTCTTTAGAAGAATAGGAGCTGACAGAGGATGTATTAATTCATGTTACATTAATATGCAGATATATTGTTCACTTTAAAAAAAAAAATTACTGGTGAGTTGTGAGTTTATTTTGTTTAAGTACATGAAATAATATATTCATAAGGTAAGAGGATACACAACAAAGGAAAATACATTTCAAAGCAATACAATTCAAATTTCCTTGGCCTTCTATCATTGAAATTAAGCTATATTTAGCACTTTGCTAACACATTAAACACTTTGCTAATACTATATTTAGAAGCTTGGAAGCTTTTACAGCTGCAAAGTTATTACAGCTGCAAAGTTACTTTTTAACCAAGCACCTGCAATACTCAGCACAGTAAAATAGCAACCTGAGAAAATGTTGATAGGTAGGCCTAGAGCAGGGGTGTAAAACTGCTGGCCCGCGGGCCGGATGCATCATGTGGAATCCGCGCCTACCCCAGTTCTGGCAAGGGGAAAAAAGTCACGATACATAGCGTCATATCACGTGACGCGGCGAGTTTGACACCCATGGCCTAGAGAGTAGAAATAAAAAATGAACAATGTATCTCCAATTATATTAACATTCTGTATGGTATGCCATATAGTTGAGGAGCAAGCTGTGTGATACACAATTCCAAAGTAAGAGTATAACAACACAGAGTTTTATGTCTGTCCAATGTTCAACTTTCCCTCCTGGTCTTGTCAGAACTAGTTAGCTGGGGAAGACACGTATAGTTTACCACACAGTAAGAAAATCCCCTAATCCAGCTGTGCAAAGCTTGTCGCGTCATACCCAAGAAGACTTGGGGCTCTAATTGCTGCCAAAGGTGCTTCAACAAAGTACTGAGTGAAGGGTCTGAATGCTTATGCCAATATGATATTTCAATTTTTTTATTTTTTAAAAATTTGCAGACATTTCTAAAATTCTGTTTTCGTTTTGTCATTATCGAGTACTGAGTGTAGATTAATAAGAATAATTTCAACAACTGTAGAATCAGGATGCAGCATAACAAAATTGACAAAAGTAGTCTGAATACTTTCTGATTGCACTGTACATTATCTTCTACTATTCCATACAGTACTTCAATATTGTTTTCTGCATGAGAAAAAAGTAATACTTCTTGCTTTCTTTGAATTTCTCAAAATCTTCATTCCTAAGAAAATAAACAAAGCAAAAAATGATTCCTCATACAGAAGTGTTTTTATGCACAAACTGCTGCTATATCAGGATCATATGTCCAAATTCCAACCCAGTGAACATTTGTTTCTAAATTAGCAATTGAATCAAAACAGGCCAAAAAACCCATCCCTCATCTATTTGGAGAAATGTTGTTCAGCTAAAAAATATTATTTCCATTTAAAATGTGACAAAATAGTTAAGTAACAACAAGACTAAAAACAATGTCATTTACTCTTGAAATGAGAAAGAGCATAAGTTGCAATAGACTAGAGCATAGTAATTTTACTGTAGAAGAATGCCTTGATTTCCTAGTTTACTTTCAGCCCTACATAGTTCTAAGCGTATTTATGGAAACTCATAACTTACAATTTTCATTTTGAGTTCTTACAGATTCCTGATTTTGGCACCATAAATGTTAGAGGATGTATAAATGGATTAAACAAGCTTCACATCAAAGACATCTCTAAAATGCTTTTTTAAACACTCTGTTTGCCAAATGTTTGTGATGCCGCTGAATGCAGTTCTAAATTTCCTGCAGCTCACAATAATAGAAGCCTTGTTTAAAAATACAATTTTAAGTCTTACTAAACAGATATCTACCTATGTCGATATTCAGTTAATTAACAATATGATTGCTTAGTAACTTTAAAATTCAGTGTTGTGATTTTAGCAAATATACCAACATTTTATGTACGATTTAGGACCTTTCCTAGATAATATATAGTATGACATATGAATTGTTTATGAGACATTGTTTATTTGGGATCTGCTCAAGAAATAATACTTTATTTGGGATATTCCACATTTTCACCCTGTACTATTAATAAGGTATTATCAGGGCTTTTTTTCTCATAGAACGCCCAGAACGGAGTTCCGGCACCTTTTTTGGATGGAACCTTGTAGGGTAGGCAAGGCGGGTTGTATGACGTGTGTGAGTTCCGGCACCTTTTTTTTTTTTTTTTTTTACAAAAAAAACACTGGGTATTATCACTAGGAAACTACCCCTCTTTTGCCAACTAATATGACTAACAAGATTGGAGTTCTTTGGAAACATATTTCAGACCATTTATTTACTTTATTATTAGGGGGAAAATTAACCAGTATCCAACATAAATTTGAAACAAAGGAATTAATCCTTAATCTCACTAAAGGGAAAGCTTCTCTTGCTCTAATTTGCAGCTGTAACTGATCTTCATTTCTTTCACTTTTACTGTTATGTGTTTAATAATTTCCAAATCCTGAAATAAATTTTAATTTCAATATATTCTGCTGTGAAGCCTCTCAATTCTGTAATATACTTTAATGTGTTATTAAACACCAAATGTTGCTTTCATCCATTTGGAATCTATTAGTCATCTGATTGTTACAGATCTGATACCAAAAGTTCTATTTGCTTTTCTTCATATTGCCAGTTATCTACTTGATTTCAACAATAGTATCAAATGAGTTTCATTCAATTTAGAAGTACCATTCATATGCTATGTGTGTTTGTTGGAAGATTTCTACTTTCATTCCTCAGTTCTGAGGTACACATTAGAAAAACAATGAAAAATGAAGAGTAAAAATAGAGATATATTCATTTAGATTTCTCTTTAAAAGCACTGATTTATTCCTTATGGGTGTGTCCTTCCATGAACTAATATAGTCTGATGAGAAAAGCAGGCATTCTGTTCAAGTACTTCAAATATAAAAAACTTCAAATATAAAAATATTTTTCAGTTGGAGAAGCCAAATTTTAAAGTGGGCGTAGCAAGTTCTTTTTTCTTATTTGGTATTTAATCCAAAATATGCTAAACGACTGGCTAAACCTTCTTCCTCTCCCTTAGAAATGTATCCACAAAGTTACAACTTTATGGCATTATCTTTTATAAAGGAAACAAATCTAAAATAAGGATTTTCCCGCAGCATCCCCTTCACCCCAGCTATACAGGAGTCAGCTCTGGAGGCATCAATGCTGCATTTGAAAATATATTTCTGCAATGCCAAAAAGGAGAAGAGAAAGGAAAGGAGGAGAAGGGAGGCAAGGAAGAAGTCTTGAAAAGTGATAGGAATAGTCATCTCCACAGAGACTATTTCAGTTGTTTTTACATAGCTGTGAAAAGCTATGGGATGTGCTCAGAATCACAAAGGAAATGGTTTGGTTCCAGTTCAATTCCAAGTATGTGATATGTGATGCAAGCCAAAAAGAAATTAACCTGCTGGCAAAGGCATCACAATACACGAAGGGTGCAGAGGCCACTGTGTTTTAGTCGATCCTTTCAAAACCTTGGCAGGCAACTAAATTAAAACGTACTGTACAATTCTGTTCACTTATTTGACAAGTTTCCGAATACTGAAGTCTTTTGCTACAGATTTTTAACTACATCTCTCCTATTCTTTTAAACAAAGTAAGTTTACATCATTAGTTGCTGACATGGGAAAGTTCAGCAGCTCCTTTCTTTATAAAATACAGTACAGTATCTTAAAGACCAATAAAAGCATATTTTTATACTACAAACACACTTTCAGGATTGCAACAATAAGAGGATATCTTCACACGTTTCTTCACTCTTCAGGAATTGCAACTTTTACATGGTAATAAGCAGATGTTAAATACAGAATTATCTTACATAATTTACATGCTCAGTAACTAAATTTCACATAATGCATAATATTGCAAAACTAAACTTTACAAAACTGTGTTGTGTTGTCAATATTAACATCACACAGTTGAGCTCAGCATGTGTTGTACACTAAATCAAATTCAAAGAAATGCAAAAATGCCTATTATATCTACTCTATACCTCAATAGAGACAAAAATCCAGTCTGGATTTTGGCCTGAGAAAAGACTGGTGTATTTTAAAGAATGAATTTACTAAACCTGATTCCTGGAGAATTGTCATAAACTGAGTTTATATTAAAGCTTAACATGAGGCATGATTTGTTTGCTTTTGGTTTGGTGCACCCAATCTGTAAACTCTCAAATATATGAACTTTTAACTCTCAGAAACCTGAATAATGTCCATATCATTGTTATAATCAATTCTTTGTCTTTTAGCACCTGAAATCCCCAATCATGGGAGACAAACCCATGATGAAAAGGTGAAATGTTTCTAAACCCAGATATATTTAAATAACAACAACATCCTACTTTTATCTTTATCCAGTTCAAGATGAACATCCTACTTTTATCTTTTATGACATACATACCTAATTCTCCTACCTATTTTCCCACAACAAGAAGCCTCAGGGTTAAGAAAGTGAGTAGCTCAAAGTTATGCAGCCAACCTTTATGCCTAAGGGGGGACTAGATCCCACAGACTCCCAGTTTCTAACTCAGCACTTTAAATACTACAAAAAAATTGGCTCCTATGAGAGAACTAATCAAATACAATTCATTAGTATGTCTTTCTGCCAGGTTGAAAAAATGTTAGTAATACAAAAACATGCTAACTATTTGTGAAGAAAATTACTGCAGTTCCTTGTTTCTTGCACCTTTCTCCAAACAATTCAAACTGTCGAATCTTGTTTAAGAAATTCTAAGTATATTTCCTTAGAACCCTAACGTGTGACTGAACTTCTATAGAAAACACATGTTTCTGCAAAGAAACTAAATTGATAACTCATTAGCACTTAAAATAACTCAATCTCTAAAGACCCATAAGATGTCTTGGCAGTGTCTTCTGTACATGTCTGCGCAGCATAAAATAAATTGTTAGTTATAGTCTCATGGACATCTGCAGGAGCATGGAATGGGTTTTTCCTTGCTACATTTAAGATTCATCTGGAATGTCAAAGAAAGAACCAGCAGGAAAAAGAAAATCAATCCTTACTATCAAGACATCAACTTCTGAAAAAGCTTGTAATGTACTTACTCTACACATGGGGATTCTGAATATGCTATGCATGGACACTTGCCTGTATAAGGAGTAGTAGTTCAGCACTAATAGTCAGAAACTACAGTGATTCTGATAAAGCAATACCTCCCCTTCCAAAATTCATTCTTGCGTTGAGGTGACAGAATGTGTTGATTTCTGTCATAAAGGAAGTAAGTCTTTGAAAATTTAGTTACACTCAGTCAACTGAATTGTCTGCATTTACACCATGAAACTGGGAAGCAGATTACACTTTGATTTATGCAAGGCTTATCATCTCACAAATTTGCCAATTACAGTAATTTGATAATATAAGTAAAAGGCAGTTACTTTTATTCTGTTACTGTAAAATAACAGTATTGTTATTTTAATTGCAGACAGTATGTACAATATATACATATTGATAAAAAGTTAGTTAAAACATGGCATGTATATATATATATATATATATCAAGATTTTTTACATGAAAACACAGAACAAAACCACCCACACCTGCTTTCTTTTATATTTTGGATACAGATTTGGAGAACAAATTTTCACAAAGAGATTGAACAGGTCTAGTGACATTCAGATCCACTGAAATGTGGTTCCCAGTGTTATTTTGGGAATTTGGAAATGCTCAGACCATCCTGGACAGTTCAGAAGCAAACAATAATTACTTAGCAGGCTATTTGTTTCTGCTTTTCCTGTTTTTGTTTAGTTTGTCAAACCACAGAAGTATTCATTACTGCAGTCTACATCAGTAAACTTCACTTTTTCACTATATACATAAACTATACAACTGACTGTGCTCTTTAAAGACAAATAAACAATTTTCCAGTATATAGAAAACTCTGTTTAGACCAGGGTTCTCCGAAGTGATGCATATAAATTCCCCAAAGGTTAATGGGACTATTCATTATTGGTGCTATTATATTATTCATAATACTATTAGTTAAAGTAGTATTTATTAAATTATCTTTGTATAATAAAAATTTGGAGGTCAATGAACAATGCAAAACTTCACGAAGAGATCAGTGAACTGAAATGTTTGGGGACCTCTGGTTTAAACCTTGGGAACTCAAGCTCAGGTTTTCACCATCACAGTGCACCTAAAATGCAGGCATTGTAGAAATTATTTGTATGTCTCACTTTGTAGAAAAAAAACTTGAGTATCCCCAAAAAGGTTTAAAAACTGAGGGAAGAGAAAGGAGGAAACGTATTATACTGTCTGTTACAAATAGAGGAAATGTTTCAGTTCACTCTTTGATTCTGAATACATCAAACTTGTCATTTCAAGTTTTTCATTGTTCTGGTGCCTCCGTTCTGGCTGTTACATTTTGTTGCATTTTCGTATTTCTATATTTTATCTATGAGGAAATAAAGATGCAGACAGAGGAAAATATGCAAGTGGCCATTAGACTTCTTCCTTGGTATTAGTTTTCATCTCTGGGCGCCAGTATAGTGCAGTGAGGTGCTTGATTTACAAAGGTTGATGTCTCAATTTCATCACGGAGCACTTTCAATTGGCCCTTTCCTAAACACATAAAGCTTTTACTATGGGAATAAAATACAGAGAGATCCCTATGATGTTCTCTTGAGATCCCAAGACTATGCAACTATGCAACTATGCAACAATGGGTTTCACAGATTTTCCCAGCGCACTGCATTATTCCACGAACGACAGTGAATCTATTTACTACAATGTAAAAATTGCTTAATATTTAGTAAATAGCTGAGTAAAGAATATGCTTAAACAATCCCTAAAGAGACACTGTTCATTTATTGTACTCGCACTGTTTATTACTATGGATTTTTTCAATTGCCAGCAAACTGGAGAAAAATATAAAAAAATATGACTGGTAATATATAATGATATACTGTAACAAAATTGATAATAATAGTTTCTCTATGTTGCAAATGTTTTGTTATCTTTAGCAACACCACTTTTGCTTCTTACTGTCTTGTACATTATATTACAGGTAGTTCTTGACTTACAGCCACAACTGAGCCCAAAAGCCAGACACTTGTTAAGTGAGTTTTGCCCCATTTTATGATCTTTCTTGCCACATTTGTTAAGGGAATCACTGCATTTGTCAAGTTAGTAACATGGTTGTTAAATGAATTTGGCTTCCCCACTGACTTCGCTTGTCAGAAGGTTGTAACCCTAGGACACTGCAGCTATCATAACTACATGCCAGTTGCCATCCAAATTTTGATCACATGACCAGGGGGATGCCGCAAGAGTCCTAAGTGTGAAAAACGGTTATACGTTATTTTTTTCAGTGCCACTGTAACTTCAGTCACTAAACGAATGGTTGTAAGCTGAGGACTACATGTACACTTTCCAAAATTGCTTCAATCTCCAATTTTATCAAGATTCAGGAAATCTGTAAAAAGACGTCATTTTCATCAGGCTTTTAATTGTTAGAAGATTTGAGTATTCGGATTATTGTAATTTCAACCAGCACTTTAATTTTTAAATTATTTTTGTTAGGCCCCATGTGTGCTCCCCCAGAGCAGAAAATTGAAATATAAATCAAGTAGATATATACCACAGGTTCTGACAGATCTTATGGTCTATCAAAGAATCTCACTGTAATTTTGTACATTAATATCTATCCATCTACATTTTTAAAACCATAGGGATGCCTGTAGGACATTTCCTCTACCCAAATGCTGTAGGAAAGGAATCAAAACAGTTAATGGCGGGTTGTGAACAATTTGCACTCTTTCTCTATTTTTGCAGACATTGCCTTTAATCTAACCCCCAAATAAACCCTTTCCTCTAAGCTGTTTTCTTACACTGTTTTCTTACACTGATTGTGAATCTAACGCCCACAGCAATAATAAAATATTGCTCAGAAATATTAATAATTTCACCTTAGTTCAAAAAACTTTTCTAATTATTATATCTTTCCATTTATGGTATTCATAATCACATGCAAATATACAGTATGTTCACATAATAGAGATCTGGAGAAGAATCATGCTTTTGAGAAATTATCAACAGCATTGTACAAAATATCACATGCATGAAATACTTTAGCTCTTGAAGGGAATACATCAACAAATATCTCTACTTTGCATTTAGACCTATAGTTTCCACTTGATAGAATATTACCACTGCAACTCTGTGATGCTGTTGTAGTAGCATCACTACAATCAAAATGTTTTATAAGACGTACCAGCTTAACTTAATGAAAATAGTGATGTTCATATCTAATGGTACCTATGTGATCAGGGACAGACAGAATGCTGAAGCAATGGCATAGCAACACACCTGAAACATGACTGATTTTTTGCATTTAGTACACCAATATTGTATTGCGTATCACACATAAAAAAATTGATGCATAGAAAGAAATTAAGCTGATAAGAGACATTGAACTTTTAATGAGAACTGCCTATAAAGTATTCTATCTGTCTTCTATAAAAATAAATAAAATGTCAAGTGACAATGAATGTTTTTGAAAGCAAAGCATGGTTTTCTGACCTTCAATGAATTGTGCTGGTTGTCCAGCAATTTTTCACAGCTACAATCTTCTTTTGGAATATTTTGAGCAAGGTAGTGATAACAATCCAGTTTCCAAAATAAAAAGGCTAGAATACCAAAAGATGTGACAAATTTTGAATGTTTTCTTATGATGGCTTTATTAAACATTAAACCAAATAGCCAATAGCCATGCCCAGTCTTGCCCAAAAGGTTTCTCCCTAAACCTTGCCCTTGCTAGCAAAAACCTTTTTTCTTGTGACAAGAGGAGAACAGTATCTGGGAGAGGTGAAAGGAACTGGTTCATCTGAGAGATGAAAGGGGGAAAGAACACTTGGAAAAAAGAGGAAGCAAGAGTGCTAGAAAGAGGTAAGCATGAGAAGAACTAAAAACAGCTGAAAGTCGAACTGATTGCAGCAAGATATGAATGTAACAAATAAATCTGTCTTAAGGAATTTTCCTTCTCCTTCTCCTTTTTGTATCAGAGTTTGTTGGCTTTTATGCTTAACTCAAGTCTTGTAAATTTCATGCCACTCCAGCTGTCTAAGAGCCAGATCCTGGTCACAGTCTTCCCACAGTGTTCTATGACAGATTGATGTTGCAGACCTTGTTTGTGTTTTTAGGAGTACTAAACGACTTATTCTATTATAATTGTTTGGGCATTAGGCTATCCAAGCTTTTTTTAAAAAAACTGTTTTTTAAACCACAAGACTATATTACACCCAGTGTAAAAGTAAGCTATTCAGGCTCTAAAAGCTCCACAACTAGGGTTTGAGAAGCAAGACCCTGATCAAGACATTTCATACTTCCAATTGGATGGGTAGCAGAAAAATGCTGATTAAGTTCCATTAGGTCAGTCTTGTCTCTTAGCAATCATATGGATGGATTATCTCCAGAATGACTTGTCTTCAGTTCGACCGTATGGATCTCTCAATAATGCATTCAATGTTGCTCTAATCAAATCCATTCACCTTACTTTTGGACATCCTCTTCCTCTTTTTCACCCAAATTTTCAAAGCATCATGGACTTCCAAAGGGAACTCAGTCTTTGCATGACGTGTCCACAATAGGATATAACATAGTCTTAAACTGTGCCATTACAGAGGCAGGAAGCAAGTGCATCCAAAGGGCACAGATTGTTGAAATCTTTCCAGGCATGGCAACCTTCCTCATCAAGTGAAGAAATACAGTAAATGCCACTTATAGGTTCCGATACATCTTATCATCAATCAGATCAATTATTTATTTACATCGGCATCCCTCTAGCTACCCCTTTAAAATCATAGGGATTTTCTTTGCAGCACCAAATAGCAACTTACTTTTCCAGCAATGCGAAGAGAATCTCTGTGATACTCACTCCCAGGATGACACTATTATCTCCTAATACTCTATATATTATCAACAGGGAAATGGAAACATTTTATTTTGTTTTTATCCATGCATTGTAAATGAACATAATTCTGCTGATTTGTCTGAAGATAACCTTTTATATGGTGGAATAGAAAGTAGTACAAAGAAACATTTTGAATTATAAATTATTTTAAAACTTATGAACGAAGGAATTTAATTTTTCACTGTTTACTACTTAACCACTCGGTATCTAATATGCCTATAAAAATCAAAATAAATAAAAATCCAAAAAATATCACAGTAAAATATTTGCAATCTACTGACATTAAAGGCTTTCTGTCTTAAGGAAGACTTTGATTCATGCTCAGCTAATTAGTGTTTAATGCAGATAGAGATTAATTTAGAGTCACAAGGGGAAGGGGGGGGGGGAGGCAAGCCTCTGCAATTTCTTGGCAAGTCTGAGGAATTCAGAAAAACCAGAACATCCAGAAATGTGATAATGGCTTATATAGTAAAGAACCCAGCATTTAAAACTATAGAATCAATAATCTGTATCACAGATGTGGTGTTCATCTGTTTGTCCCATTGAGAAAGCAAAAGAAAAGTCGAGGGGCACAGAAGGGACAAAAGGGAGAGGGAAGGGAAGGAGCAAAGATTTTTTTTTGGCAGTTTACTTCTTCATAAAGTGTATCAACCCCTGAATTAAATGAATGTCATAGCACGTTGCTGGCTGACCTTGAAAAAGCTGAGCAGACATATCATGAAGCTCACCAGAATCAAATTCAATCTCAGGAAGTTTTTCCCTTAAAGATTCAGAAAATGTTTAAATAAATGGCAACAAGGATCTGAGGATCTGCTTTAGCTTCTCCTTTTAAGGTGGTTTTCATTTCTTTGGCTTGGTCAGCTTCTCTTGTCAGGCTGACTGACAGCTTAAGAGTTCATGGTCAATTCTGGTTATTTTTCTCCACCTCCTTTCATTAACCTTACTACTAACTGCATGATTCAAATCCTTAGAACCAAAGAAAGCTTTATTTCTGCAACTTTATTACCTCATAAAATATCTAAGCTATTTTATAATAATGTTTGCATCTTAAGGATCAAGTCTCTATCTTCTTCCTTCCTCACTGAAAGGTATAAGAATCCTTAAAGCTGTTCAAATATTAGATGGCTACTTCAATCCTTTTTTGACTGCTGAGGAATAAAATGTTTCTTAATTTAAGTCGCCAGAATATTCAATGATTATAGTGCATAGTGCTACTCACAAGTTTGAAATTTTTACTAATGAAATTAGCAATGCTCAAATAGTCACCCATACAAATTGCCTCAAACTAGTGTGAAAATGCTACTGAAATGTAACTTGAAAACTACAACAAAGCCACAGAAATAGCCAAGAGGAAGGAAATGTTCTTTGATGTTTTAAGGTATTCTCTCCATCGTATTTTCCAGGAATCAAACAGCTGAGTCCAAATCTTCCAGGCTAACTCTTCTGCGTAATCATCCCCAAACACAGAATCTGGGCCTAGGTCAATGAATGCCTTCTTGGAGAAGGATTGTTAAAATTAGAAAGAAATGAGAAAAATAGGGAGACCTAATTTTTTATAGCTTTTTTTATTAGACAATAATTAAAAAAATGTAATTGTCTCATGTATTGAATACAAATTTGGTTAACAATTGTATTCCTATTCAGAATAAAACCATGATGATTCTTTGTTGAGCACCAGAGCCACTGGAATTACTAGTGACATGTTTGCTGGATTCTTGTAAAAGGACTCTTTTAAAAAGATGAAAGAAAAATAAAAGATGTCTTTTCCAAAGAATTACTGAAAAGAATTGGAGAAATGAAGGTGAATTTATCCTAAATAGTTTCTGAGTCCAGAAATACTAAAACTTGCCCCAAAGTTCCAAAAGACTCATCCTAAGACTCTACAAACCCACATGCCATAGACAACTTAAATCAGGAATCAGTTTTACCAAAAGACTTCCAGAATCCTATTACACAAGTATCTGGAACACTCACGAAACCAATTAGTCTTGAAAAATTAGATAACAAGCATAAAATTAAACCAAGGAAATCAGCTGCAATTTATTAATTAATTCAAGGCACATTGCAAGATATTCAGTACAGAAATAAAAAGCAGAAATAAGCTTGGCATCTAAACTATGCATAAGATCAAAATCTCCTCTTTCCTTAATGGCTCTATGTCTTATTCACATAAAAATACCCCAAGCAATTAAAAAACAAACAAAAAGATGTTTCCTGCTCATCCTACTCCTAAGATCATATCCATCTTTCTGGCTTTATTCCCAACTTCTGCTTGCTGAGTCAATTTTTCATGCTACCTTCAAGTTATAAGTGAAGGAGGTTCTTAAGATATATTTCATGGACAGCAAGGCAATTTTTATTTAAATTTTTGCTTGCTGTTTGAAAAGGTAATCAAAATATCCAGATTCTCTTTCAAGGGCTGGAAGATGGCCATATTAATTTACTTTCAGTGACCATCCTTCAAGATCTGCACCAATTTCTAATAGCAGAAAAATCCAATATCCCTAGCTGTCCAAGACAAAAGAAACACAGAGGATGTCCGATAAAATGATGCTGTAGTATTTATAGCTTTGTGGGAAAAACAAAAACTGAAAGCCCACAAAAGTGCCAGAAGTCTGAAAAACAAAACTTTAAAAATTATTCTACATCACAATATATTTCTTGCTAAAGACAGGATTAACACACACATAGAGACAGAGGAAGGAAGGAAGGAAGGAAGGAAGGAAGGAAGGAAGGAAGGAAGGAAGGAAGGAAGGAAGTTCTGCCTTTCCCTTATTTGTTTTTGAATGATATTGCTGAGAGTATCCAATGTCCTAACCTACAATGAAGGAAAATAGCAAAGGCTTGTGTCTAATTTAACATATTTCTCCTTTTTGAGTGCCCAGGTGGTAAGACTATGTTATTTTTAGTAAAACAGATGGCCTTTACTTTATAATTATAATTTAGAGTACAAAATAAATACAACGAACTCTAAATTATTACATTATGAAACATTATGAAGTTTTTACTTTTAGGGAAATTTAAGAATGGTTTAGGTTCTTAAATACAAAAATACAAAAGCCTATATACTGTCATAGAAGTCAATTTCAAACTCATTAGATGAAATCACATTTTGCTAGTTTTAATCAATGTAGGGAAAAATAGAAAATCAAAGTAAAATCTTTTTTTGATTTGGGCAGATACATAACCATACATACGGACACAATTTGTTTCCAGACATATTCCGGGGCAGGTTATTCTCGAATTATGATCATAACTGGGATCAGAATTTTGAATTTCGATCACTAAGGGGGGGTCTTAAGCGAGTCATTACATAACTGAACCTAATTTTTGACCATTTTTAGCAAGGTTGCTATGTGAATCACCATGATTGTTAAGTGAATCAAGCAGTCCTTAAGTGAATCAAGTAGTTGTTAAATAAAACTAGCTCCCCAATTGATTTTGCTTGCTGGAAGTTGATTCTGAAAGTTGCAAATTGCAACCTTGTGACCGCAAACACTGCAACCGGTGTAAATGTACACTAGTTGCCAAGTGCCCAAATGGTCGTCACTTCAGGGATGGGGCATAAGTCACTTTTTCTGAGGCCTTCATAACTTTAAACCATCAATATACAAATGGTTGTGATTTGAGAACTACTTGTAGGACATTTTATATTAGAATTTTTTGCTTCATTGTAGTATCAACAAATAAGACTTACATGTATAGACATCTGAAATGCTAACAGCGCTGTACAGTTTTATCTATCATAAAATAAACTTTTTAAAAAATACACACATACATTTCCAAACGTGCACATAAATTATCTTTCATCTAGACAAAATCCTATAAAATAAAAGCTAAATAAAACTATTCACTAAAAACATTATATATTCTTGCAAAATAATACTGTGCTAAAAATGAGTTTATTCCACATGTATAGAACTACTGTTCACACATAGGCAATCGTAACAAATTCTACTTGAAATCTGATATGTGTCCAAAATATAGTTCTTGTCCCCATGAACTACATGCTTAAAATCCTACTTCCCCTTAACTGAACCACCCACTGCTGAAATTTATGCTGGACAACCAAATGTCCTTGCCACCCACAGTTGTATTTTTTTTAAGAGTTATGTAAAATATTTCTTGGTCATTTAATTAATCAAGACAGAATTATCTCTTTGCCAAAAACTAAAGTAGCAACTAGCCATCAAAAGAAACTGGAAAGTTTTTTTTAATCTGTATGTTTACAAAGGAAGTGCAATCTTCAGATAAATCAATATTAAAGCAGTTTACATGGATACACAACTTTGTGGATTAATACACAAATTATCAAATAGCCATTCTTTATCTCTGCATTTTACCGTCCTCAAATAAAAAACATTTGAGCACTTTTTCAAATATACAAATAACAAAAAACAGGGTTTTAAAATAATTGTTAATTTATATTTGTATTCCATATGAAGAATAAGGCAAAGAAAAGCAGCTTGTTCATCTGTAAGCATGTTTTTTTTAAAAAAGAAGAAATCTCTACAAATTCATCTATGTCTGATATTTCCAACTGACTGATTTTACTAATTTACCAAACAACTCGTAACTCGGTGGGCCATTTCAGACATATTTTCTTACCTAACAGAAAATGACCATGAGCAGGCAAAGAGCAGTATGAGTGACCTCCGACTTCTTGCTGGCTTCTCCAATGATTTTCCATGTAGGAATCTGGTAGCAAGTGTTGGAAATAACAATCACATGTCTGTGGAGGTGCAGTAGTATGGCAGCAGAACTTTGTCCAGAACGTTGTCCAATTTAAATCCCACGGGAGTCATTTACATTCTGTAAATTAGTCCATCTGAGGTATGCTGATTCAGCTATTGTTGTCCTATGATGCACTGTTTCGCCCAATTGAAGATTACAATCAGATACAAGAGTTTTAATAGCATATAGATCAACATTTGCATGCTTCTTCAAAGGAAAGATTTTGGGAAGTTCATATTTACATGAATTCAAATCCAAGTCAATAAAACAATTACAATCACATAGATAAAAACCAGCATAAGAGATAATAGTCTTAATTTATCACCCTCTACAGTACAAGGTCATTGTATTCAAATGCAGTTTTATTTTTTTAGTTTTATCTAGTTTTGTAATAATACTGTATTTCGGTAAATGTAAGAAAATAATGTAAAAAAAACATTAGCCGAGACTTTTTATTAGTATTAGTAACCTTACATATTTTGCATTGAACTCATTGTTAACCGCTGTAAGTGTTCAACTGAATTGGAGATTATATCCCTAATCCTTCTTTTAAATTAACAGCAAATGTTTAATTAGAGTCTAAATGGAAAATGAGAATGGAGCCAGCCTTGTCAAGTTTGACCCCAATTTTTTCAGAGCCTCTTTCCCAACTAGGTCCTCTTAAGCCAGCATTGTTGTTAATAAATGCAGTGAGGATTTTTTTCCCACCCAATAAATGTGTAGCCAGTTGCATAAAAGAATGAAAAAATACATAACTGCAAGAAAGAAGACCAGAATTCCTAAGAGCCACTCATGCCCTCAGAATGAACCACATACTTCACTAGAACAACTGACCACACAAACATTAGAAGAGCCAGATAATTCCTGGAAACACTCAGAGAAAGAAGCCATCAACAAATACAGTGGAACTAAATACTGTCTACCACCCAGGCCAGCACCTGATTCAAGCCATATACAACAGGCTGACAAGGCAGATCAGTCAAAATAGAATGGGCACCATTCCCAAACGCTAATCACTGATATTTTCCAGGTAGCCTTTAATAACACAGCATTCTAATCCACATAGTGATCTCTACAGTACTTCTGCATCTCTGAACCGAGACATGCATGGTGAAACATCTGCAAATGAAATGTGATCTCTGCTTTGGTAGAGTAAGCCCAGTGAATTATAAGTAGTTGTCAACTTACAACCATTCATTTAATAATCATTCAAAGTAACAAGTGCTCTGAAAAAAGTGCCTTTTAATTTGCACTTATAGCCATCACAGCATCCCCATATTCATTGATCTAAATTTGTGACCTTCTCAGAGTCTATGGAGAAAGCTAGATTCCCTTAATGATCATGTGATTCAACTGCAGTGATTCTTTTAAAAACCTTGGCAAAAAGGTCATAAAATTGGGTGTCAATCAAGCCTGACGAAATCTTATATCTGAATCATTTAGTGAAAAATACTTTGCTCTACATAGATAAAATAGCTATCAACCCAAAGATACTGCTACCCGACTAGCTAAATGCTTTCTCTTCCAATTACCATAAAGCAAACTTTTCTTTCTATCAGTATGAAAATCTATTGCAACTTGCCAGTATAATTCTTTAAAAAGAAGCAGTCCAGAGTTTTTTTCCATAAACATTATGTGTGTACATTAGCACCACAAAGAAATTTTGCAAAAAAAAGAACGACCATCAGTAAGTTATTTTCATCAAATAATTTATATTTTTTTTGCGGATAAACATTTTAAACCTATTTGATAATCAGCTTTCTGTAACTGAAAAAAAACAATGATCTAGGGATATGTAATGGATTGCATCAAAACAGTGCATAAACACACAATAGTCAATCAACTAATAGTACAGTAATAGATGACCAGAGGAAAAAACAACACTGAATATTGAAAAATAATACTGTAATGTATATCCAAACAACCAACACATGGAAAAAAGTGACATCACAAATCATCTTTGTGGCATTCATTCATAAAAAACTCAGTAGTTTCATAAAACTGCAGCTGTTGAAACAACTACCAACTTCAATGGAGTCTTTTAAACATATTTTACCACAGAATCTTTCAATCCCTATCTCTGAAACATTACTACTGTCTGTTAAGAATGTATCATGAAATAAGAGGGAAACCACACATACCAAAGTCTAGGAATTGACATTTAAATACTGTTTAAAAGATGGTTTACCACAAATAGAAAGTTGTGTTTTCTTTACAAGCAGCTTGTCAAGTTAACAGAGAACTTTCCATTCAATCTGCATTAAGGTGATAATTAAAGGACACTTCACATTTTACTGTATAGCTTAAGTGAATGTATCTTCTATTAGTGCTGAAGTGAATTCCCCCACCTTAGACACTCAGTGGAAATATACATGGCAGGTCTTAACTACTATGGTATTCCACTACACGTTTCCATGACATGCATTCACGTGTCAGCCTGCACTCAAGCTTAATCCATAGAGTACAGTCACTAATATTTTTGTATCTGAAGCATGTCTAAACCCAGATCAATAATGTTGCCTAAAAAGAATGAAAATATCCAATAGCCTCATTTGTGTTAGAACAAAAATGGATGGAGGCTACATTCTGAAACATATGGAAAAGAGGAAAAGCCACAATTATGAAAGCATGTTGACTCAGTATCCTGTGTTTTTCCCTTTAAATAACTGTACAGGACCAGTTATGGCTCAGTGTTTTTGTTTTGTTTTTTCAATCAACCTCTGCAACATAACTGCTTTATGATCATGCCCATAATTACCATAAAGGCCAAAATAACCAAAGTATACTTTTCTGGTAGGGTATGAATCAACCCTGTGCACAATATTTAGAGAACACAGACCACTAAGAAAAACCAACACCCTCTAGCACCAAAGATGCATAAATTCAAAGGGAGTGAAGAGCTTTTTTATTTTTTTAAAGAGAAAGAGAAATGGTAAGCATGCAGATGGAACTGTATTTTTCAGGCTAGCTACCACTTCAGTTAACATAATTTTGATTCAGTTCCAATTTAAAAGAATCTGAATTTATGATCGGTTTTGTAAGTGCTGAAAAAGACGGCAGCAAAATATTATTTAAGTATTAAATGAATACAACCAACATAGCAGATAGTAGAAACTTTCAAAAGAAATACCAGAAGATGTGTTTTAATAACTACATAATAAATAGGCTAACATCAATCAATAATCTAGACCAGAGGTCCCCAACCCCCGGTCCATGGACCGGCACCGGTCGGTGGCATGCCAGAAACCGGTCCACGCAAGCAAGCAAAGCCCCATCCACTGGATGCAGGCAGCACGCAAAACCATGCCCCCTCCATTCCGTGAAAAAACCTCTCTCCACAGAACCGGTCTCTGGTGCCCAAAAGGTTGGGGACCTCTGATCTAGACCATATATAGAAGGAAGAAAATACAATGAAGTGAGTATATTAGGAGTGTTTGCCAAAACAAACAAAATTCAATCAAAGGATGTATCTGCATTTGCAAAAATTCTGTCCCTTAAAAAGAACCCCATAACCAAAGTTAAAATAGTCTAGTACAAAAAAAAATCAAAAAAACTTAGCCCAATATAATAAAGTCATAAAATAAATATACATATATTAGGCTCCCCTAATGTTGTGGCCTTAGCACTAGAGGGGGGCAGCCAGATGTTCATGGCCTCCTAAAAGGCCAAAAGGATTAGGGCCCTCCAAGCTTTAATCTAAGCATTGCAACAGACAATGAAATCTCGCAAGGTGACATTGTTCAATCGGGGGACTTAGAACATACTTACCCTCCTGAATCAGGTGCAATGGGCAGAAACCTTCAGAGACAGGCAGTCCAAATAATCATCTGTTCCTGTGCCATATAGGCCTTCAAAGGAGAAAAGCAGCCCTTTCCTATAAGCAATTGACATATCATCCTAAGTGATACATGGTAATCACTTGGCACTATTACCATTTAGGTTTTACCAAATAATACCAAATCTAGTTGCAGACTTGCTATTTCAAAGGGAATGCAAGGTTTAGTTTGATATAAACATGTAAAACAGATGGTTTCCTAAATTCCAACTATAGGTGAAGAAATAAGAGGAATCTGAATGCAGAATCAAAAGACCGATCAGACTAGAATCCCTACATAGCCACAAGTGGACTGACTCCAACCTCATTGAACTCCATGGACTCTTATCTAAACTCCAAGCAGGTACTAATCCCCTGTGCACAGGCTTTTAAACAATAAATCAGTTTAATTGGATCTTCACGTGTGTTTCCTAGCTTTCAAATCATGTCTTCAGTATCAGGAAATCAGTCTACAAGAAAGAAAGTAACTTAGTTCAATTTATTATAATGTAATAACCCACAGACTCCTTTAGAGTTCTTTAGTTTAAAAACAGCTATAATAAACACACAGATGATAAAGATAAAACCTGACTGCAACCCAAAATAAACTTCATAAACACATTTTAATTAAAAAAAGTTTTACATGACATGTAAAAGAGCAAAGTTTTTCTTTCATGTCCCCAGTTGCATAAGTTATAAATTCTCTATAGTTTACTCTCTCTAGGAATTTAGGAAAAATATAAATGAAACATCCATAATTCTCTTTGCCATTTAGAACTACCACTATTTTATTATCCTGTCTCACTAAATCAGCATTTTAAGTTTAATGTTGATTGCTGAAACTAATTAATTCTTTCACAGAGATTTTTCAGACTGTATCAAGCAAGATGAGAAAAGAACTCTAAGGCAAACAGAGGTGACAAAATGCAAGCAACTAATGATCAATTAGATAGAACTGGGGGGAAAATGAGTAACTACTCCATGTTTCTTCTCTGCTGCTTAAAAATAAACAACAGTTCATTTCCGGGACTATTCTAAAATCATTACACGCAAGTATAGGTTGTTGATATCTGCAAAATAGAAAACAGAAATCTGGCTTTTTTTAAAATATTAAAACATACATCTTTTTTCCTAACTGTTACAAAATCTAGTATGGACATTTGACTTGCCATTCAGTTGAGGGAACAGCTGGATTCTCATGTCTACAATTGATTTCTGCTTCATCTCTTCCTCTTTGCTACAACTACTGATGCTTAATAAAAAGTCTCTCCTAAAGGCTAGGGCAGGGGTCAGCAATCTTAAACACTCAAAGAGCCACTTGGACCCGTTTCTCACAGAAAAGAAAACACTGGGAGCCACAAAACCCTTTTGACATCTAAAATGAAGATAACACTGCATATATCCTTTTTTACTTTTATGCTATGTATAGTGTGTTGCATTTATGAAATCAATGAACTGCTACAAAGAAAACAAATTTTTATGCAGGAGAAAGGGGAAAAAAATACCTTTCTCCTTCATCCCAACAAGTGAAAACAATTTTAGTAGCTTATTTACCATCTTTAAATACAGCATAATTATCCCCATACCTCATCTCTTAATTTAAAAGTCCAGTAAGGACAACATATATTCATATTTTCTCTCTCTCTCTCTTTCCTCTCCCTCCCTCCCTCTCTCTTTCTCTCTTTCCTTTCTCTCTCCCTCTCTCTTTCCTCTCCCTGTCTCTCTCCTCTCCCTCTCTTTCCTCTCCCTCTCTCTCTTTCCTCTCTCTCTCTCTTTCCTCTCCCTCTCTCCCTCCCTCTCTCTCTCTCTCTCTCCCTCTCCCTTGCTGCGTCTCCGCCACCAATGTAAGCCCTGCGTGCGGGGAAAACCTAGCACTGGGGACTAATTGTTTACCTCTTCTGGGCCATGGGAGAGGAGCGGGCCGATTGCCTTCCCGGCAGCCGGGACTCCAATGCGCCTTCCCGGCCAGCGGGGCCAACGGTCGCGCCGGCTGGGGATCGCAGGGGCTGCTCTCCCTCGGGGCCGTAGCTTGCGGGAGGGCTGGCCTGCTCAGCGGAGACTCTGGCGGGCCGCTCCCAGGGGGGATCCCGGGGCTGCCCAACGCGGCACCACATGCGCCTCGGACAGGGCCAGCCCAGGAAAGGGACTTCCTGGCCGCGCTTCTCCGAGGGCAGGGCTGGGCAACCTTGGCTCTTTTATGACTCATGGACTTCAACTCCCAGAATTCCTGAGCCAGCCATGCTGAGGGGAAAGGGAGAGGTTTCCAAGCTGAGCCATGCTGGCTTAGGAATTCTGGGAGTTGAACTGCATGAGTCATAAAAGAGCCAAGGTTGCCTACCCGTCCCAGGGGGTGGGGCGCCCGGGCACAGGGTCAATCAGGAGCCCCATGAGAGAGAGAGAGAAGGGAAGCCAAGTGCAAGTGCCTCTCTCTGTCTCTGTGTCTCTGCAAATGGCGGAGGAGGACTGGAGCTGCAATAGAAGGCTGAAAGAGCCGCATGCGGCTCCAGAGCCGCGGGTTGCTGACCCGTGGGCTAGGGGATTGATCTGAACTAGTTGAAGTCGCTTATAATTTACATTTCCTTTTTTTTCTTTTTTGTAAAATAAAAATCTCTCCCCAGTCACTGAAGGAAAACAGAAAAACCCAACCACTATGCAAGTTTCCAATACTTTGTCTCTACTGAATCTAGGTTAATCTGGTTAATGGTAGGTCAAGAAAAAACCCCATGGTAGAAGCTATAAAGAAATATCATATGCAGCTGTTGGAAGAATAAACTGAAGAAAATTAGATGGAGAAATATCAGACAGAAAAAAATATCAGTTATGTCAAGGAACTACCAGGCATATAATGGGGGGTCCAATGAACTGAAAACAACAATATACAAATTGCTTTTAATATTTATTGGACACAAATCCTGTAATAAACATATCCAGTTACTAATACTGCCATTCAGTAATACAGCCTGCTTCTAATAATTGATGATGTATCTATAAATGTAGGAACTTGATAGGATATACTCTAAAAGTCAGCAAATAAAATTAGTGAGATCAGATTGTATTTTTAAGCACTTTTGAAAAGTGCTTACATTCGTTCAATTGAAAATCATTTAATATGTACAAACATCTCAAAACAGACACATTTTCTCTGTATTGACAATGCCTTGAATTACCTGATGAGACAGTAAAATCATCATAAATATTTTCTACTCTTTTTTTAGTCAATATAAAATTTCATAATGAAAGGTGCACTTTGGTTTGCTGTCAATATATATTCATATTAAAGGAGAAACCAGAAAGACAGAAACCAATTAAAGTAGGGGTGTCAAACTGCCAGCCCGCAGGCCAGATGCATCATAGCAAAACCACACCCACCCCATTGCCGGCAATGGAAAAAAAGTCGCGATACGTCACGACACGTTATGTGACGTTGCGAGTTTGACACCCCTGAATTAAAGCTTTCGGAATTTTATAATCAAGACTTTCTTGGGGGGGGGGGGAGGTTGAAAAAAACCCTCCTTCTATATATGCATTAATTTATATAAATCGTGTAAATTTATGCAATTCATGCAACTTCTATAATATTTCCAAAGAATTAGGAATGTCTTTGTGAGGAACTTCACTGTATGTGGCATTAAGCAAGTAGTAGATAAAATAATTTCAGACAGGGAGAAAAGATGTGGAAAGGAAAACTGATATCATCATCCCAAATCCTATTCTAATCATGAAACTCCTTGGTGCTGTCTTATACTTAATTATTTGTCTAACTGAACCAAAACCGTCAACACTGATTACCATCTTAAGGTAGGAATCCTTCCTATTGTTGCTTACTTTTTCCATGGTTAATGCCAGTGATTAAACCTGGTAAAATATGTAGTCTGCCAGTTAAACAGAGCCCTCCGTTGTTTCAATGATAAAAAGTAAAATATAGATCCTAATCCCATGCATGGGCAAATGAGCTTCGCATGCTTGCCCTCTACTTGTGCAGCCCGATTCCCAACAGGCTGCGGACCGGTATCGGTCCACAGACTGGGGGTTGGGGGCCCCTGCATTAGAAGACATTTCGTATTTACATGAATTTCTAGATGAAGTTAAAGCAGCACTCCAGTAATTACCAAACTAATGGATATATTCCCTTGTCAGAAATATTTCTATGTCTTAAATCATACACAAAGTAATAATTTGGAACCTAAACTGCTTCTCTGCTTGTGTAAGGGATGGGGAGGAATTTGTTTTACTAACTGCCACCCTTCTGTAGTACACTCATAATTTCTCCATGTGCCCCAAATACTAGAAGAGATTGTGACGAACTGAAAAAACCCTTGAAAACATATAAACTGTTGCCCATTAGTGGAAGAAAAATATTCCAATGTTCATATTTTTATGATGCAATCTACTAGGTCACAATCTAATTATACACTTTTGCATTGCTTCTGAACTTCTGTTGCCAATATGTAGCTAACTCCTGCAGAATATGTAGAAGAAATTACTCACAGGCAGTATAGTATGTTTCCTCATACTAATATCTGTGGGCAGGCTGCAATGAGGGAATGAAGTTAACATAAATAAATGCTTTGTAAAGTGTAAGCCTGCAGAGATATTATATTTCAAAATTATTTTTATGTACAGTACAGTATTAAATTCAGGTAATTTCATAAAAATAAAAAACACTAAATGGAAAATAAATCAACCTGAAAAGAGAAGTACCTTGACATAGCAAACAGGCGCTGTTAAAATAATCAGGATGAAAAGATAGAATTAATATTCCTTGGAATTTCTGATGTATTTCTCATTTTGGTTATACTTGGTGACAGCCATAAATAACACACAGGACTGAAGAAATATTATTCTCATCTGGTTGAATGATAATAGTAGCTGATATGCAGTACGGTTTGTCAGACATGTTTGTCAGACTTTATATTATGACAAATTCCATGCTTGAGTCTACAATAGGCACATGTAACTTTGCTGCTCCCATCCTGTTGTTTTAATGCATTTTGTGGCTTTTTCATACAAGACTGTTCTGTTACTCCATTGCATATGTTCATCAGAGACTGCTGCCTAATCTTTCTAACTGCTTTTTCTACCAACTGTACAAGATATTTGGGTGGATGTTATAAAAGCACTCTAAACATTG
Organism: Azemiops feae; assembly: GCA_023970755.1. Classification (NCBI taxonomy): domain Eukaryota; kingdom Metazoa; phylum Chordata; class Lepidosauria; order Squamata; family Viperidae; genus Azemiops; species Azemiops feae. The sequence continues at coordinate 3,092,647 of JALGBA010004278.1, read as the reverse complement.
TAGACGTTGAAAGAAGAAGAGGAATATAATTTCTGCTTCTTTCCCCCAGTTTCATGCATATTCGCTTTCTTAGTATACAGCGTTCCTCTTAGCCTTCTAGGCAGAAAGACTGAAAACACCATTAATAGCCACCACTACTGTACATCATTTATTTCTCAATAACTCCTTGAGAAGAAACATGACTGCAAAGTGATTACACTTCATGAAGGCTGAATTTTCAAGACTCCAATAGTTTAATTTTTCGGCTTTTTGTACATTTCAAAACCCTTCTCTAACAAATTCTATATAGATAAACACCCAACAAAGACTGTCTAGAAAAAGTTTCAAAGTTCAAAATCAATAAAATTGGTAAGCAAAATGTAGAACCTTGATAAAATTAAAGTCTAATGGATTTAGGAAAAACATATATACAAACAGACTTTTCATAGTGAAAAAAATCCTCAAACTTAGGTTTGATTCTTTTTCTGTCAAAGATATTACACAATTATTAAAGGCAGAGCCTACACGTTTTGATGAAGCTTTCTAATTCAGAGAGGTAATGTGTATGTTTCCTACCAATCACTCAGCAAAAGTTTCTGAAAGGGAAGTGCAAAAGTGTATGCATAGTAGTCCCTTTCTTCCACTGATGCTTGCATCCTAGTACTAGATGTAGCTTTTTACATTTTATTAAAAGAGGCACTCTTTGTGGGATGGTTGGCTCATAAGGATTTGTTACTTCAATGGTAAGTTTATTGAAAGCTTTCCATATTGGCTACCAGAATCAACTTTCTACAGGTTCCTGGTATTTGTGGATTACCGATTCAAACTAATTCAAGTAAAAGTTATTTAATACTATTATTTGTATTCCAAAGTTTCAACTATATTCTAATAACTTGAACCATTCTACCAACTTTATTGATAATTCTACCAATAAAGTAGTCAAAATTTGACCATCGTGACAGAAACTATTTTTGCATTCAACAGACCATATATTGTAGCATTGTTGTTAGTTGCGAAGTCGTGTCCGACCCATCGCGACCCCATGGACAACGTTCCTCCAGGCCTTCCTGTCCTCTACCATCTTCTGGAGTCCATTTAAGCTCACGCCTACTGCTTCAGTGACTCCATCCAGCCACCTCATTCTCTGTCGCCCCTTCTTCTACTGCCCTCAATCTTTCCCAGCATTAGGCTCTTCTCCAGTGAGTCCTTCCTTCTCATTAGGTGGCCAAAGTACTTGAGTTTCAACTTCAGTATCTGGCCTTCTAAGGAGCAGTCAGGGTTGATCTCCTCTAGGACTGACCGGTTTGATCGCCTTGCAGTCCAAGGGACTCGCAGCAGTCTTCTCCAGCACCATAGTTCAAAGGCCTCAATTCTTTTGCGTTCAACCTTTCTTATGGTCCAACTTTCACAGCCATACATTGCAACTGGGAAAACCATGGCCTTGACTATACGTACGTTTGTTGGCAGGGTGATGTCTCTGCTTTTTAGTATGCTGTCTAAATTTGCCATAGCTTTCCTCCCCAGGAGCAAGCGTCTTTTAATTTCTTGGCTGCAGTCCCCATCTGTGGTGATCTTAGAGCCCAGGAAGATAAAATCTGTCACTACCTCCATTTCTTCCCATCTATTTGCCAGGAATTGAGAGGGCCGGATGCCATGATTTTGGTTTTCTTAATGTTGAGTTTCAAGCCAACTTTTGCACTCTCCTTCTTCACCCGCATCAAGAGGCTCTTTAGTTCCTCTTCACTTTCTGCCATTAGAGTGGTATCATCTGCATATCTTAGGTTGTTGATATTTCTCCCGGCAATCTTAATTCCAACTTTTGATTCATCTAGCCCTGCCTTTCTCATGATGTGCTCTGCATATAAGTTAAATAGGCAGGGCGACAGAATACAGCCTTGCCGGACTCCTTTCCCAATTTTGAACCAATCAGTGGTTCCGTGTCCAGTTTCTCACTGTTGCTTCTTGACCCGCATATAGGTTTCTCAAGAGACAAATAAGATGGTCTGGTACTCCCATCTCTTTAAGAACTTGCCACAATTTGTTGTGATCCACACAATCAAAGGCTTTAGCATAGTCAATGAAGCAGAAGTAGATGTTTTTCTGGAACTCCCTAGCTTTCTCCATGATCCAGCGTATGTTGGCAATTTGATCTCTAGTTCCTCTGCCTCTTCGAAATCCTGCCTGTACTTCTGGAAGTTCTCGATCCACATACTGCTGGAGTCTAGCTTGTAGGATTTTAAGCATAACTTTACTTGCATGTGAAATGAGTGCATGGTGCGATAGTTTGAACATTCTTTGGCACTGCCTTTCTTTGGAATTGGAATGTAAACTGACCTTTTCCAATCCTGTGGCCACTGTTGAGTTTTCCAAATTTGCTGGCAAATTGAGTGTAGCACTTTTACTGCATCGTCTTTTAAGATTTTGAATAGCTCAGCTGGAATACTGTCACCTCCACTAGCTTTGTTGTTGCTCAGCTTTCCTAAGGCCCATTTCACTTCACATTCTAGGATGTCTGGCTCGAGGTCAGTAACCACCCCATCGTGGTTATCAGGGATGCTAAGCTCGTTCTTGTATAGTTCTTCTGTGTAATTTTGCCACCTCTTCTTAATCTCTTCTGCCTCTGTTAGGTCCCTGCCATTTTGGTCCTTTATCATGCCCATCTTTGCATGAAACGTTCCCTTCATATCTCCAATTTTCTTGAAGAGATCTCTGGTTCTCCCTATTCTATTGTTCTCTTCTATTTCTTTGCACTGTTCATTTAAGAGGCATTCTTATCTCTTCTAGCTATTCTCTGGAATTCTGCATTCAATTGGGTGTATCTTTCTCTTTCTCCCTTGCCTTTCGCTTCCTTCTTTCCTCAGCTATTTGCAAAGCTTCCTCAGACAGCCATTTTGCTTTCTTGCATTTCTTTTTCTTTGGGATGGTTTTAGTTGCTACCTCTTGTACAATGTTGCGAACCTCCATCCATAGTTCTTCAGGCACTCTGTCTATCAGATCTAATTCCTTAAATCTATTTGTCACCTCTACTGTATATTCATCAGGGATATGATTTAGTTCATACTTGAGTGGCCTAGTGCCTAAATTTTGCAACAAGAAGCTCATGATCTGAGCCACAGTCAGCTCCTGGTCTTGTTTTTACTGACTGTATAGAGCTTCTCCATCTTTGGCTGCAGAGCACATAGTCAATCTGATTTCTGTGTTGACCGTCTGGTGATGTCCATGTGTAGAGACGTCTCTTGGGTTGTTGGAAAAGAGTGTTTGCTATGACCATCGTATTCTCTTGACAAAATCTATCAGCCTGTGCCCTGCTTCATTTTGTACTCCAAGGCCAAACTTGCCTGTTATTCCGTTTATCTTTTGGCTTCCTACTTTAGCATTCCAATCCCATGATGATAAGGACATCATTTTTTGGTGTTGATTCTATAAGTGCTGTAGGCTTCATAGAACCGGTCAATTTCATCCTCTTCAGCACCAGTGTTGGGGCATAGACTTGGATACTGTGATATGAATGGCTTGCCTTGGATTCGCACTGAGATCATTCTGTCATTTTGGGGATTGTATCCCAGTATTGCTTTTCCTACTCTTTTATGACTATGAAGGCTACTCCATTTCTTCTGAGGGATTCTTGCCCGCAGTAGTATACCTGATGGTCCTCTGAATTAAATTCACCCATTCCTGTCCATTTTTAGTTCGCTGATTCCTAAGATGTCGATGTTCAGTCTTGTCATCTCTTGTTTGACCACGTCCAGTTTGCCTTGATTCATGGATCTTACGTTCCAGGTTCCTATGGAGAAAAAATCTTTATAGCATCGGACTTTCCTTTCACCACCAGATGCATCCATAGCTGAGCGTCCTTTCGGCTTTGGCCCAGTCGCTTCACTCTTTCTGGCGCTACTAGTACTAGCCCTCTGCTCTTCCCCAGTAGCATATTGGACACCTTCCGACCTGAGGGGCTCATCTTCCAGCATCATATCTTTTTGCCTTTTAGTACTGTCCATGGGGTTTTCATGGCAAAGATACTGGAGTGGGTTGCCATTTCCTTCTCCAGTGGATCACATTTTGTCAGAACTCTCTGCTATGACCTGTCCGTCTTGGGTGGCCCTGCACGGCATAGCTCATAACTTCATTGAGTTACGCAAGCCCCTTCGCCACGACAAGGCAGTAATCCATGAAGGAGATATTGTAGCATAGGGAAGAATAAAACAGCCTCTTTTTCACCTTTTTCCTACCATTTGTATTTTAATTCAAAGCAGACATTTGAGGCATAGGGAGAGATCAAGTGTTCTACACAATACAGCAGGGGTTGTACACAGGCCGGTTGCATCATGTGGAGGCCGCGCCCACCCCAGCTCCGGCAATGTGAAAAAAGTCACGATACATTGTGACACGTCACGTGACATGGCGAGTTTGACACCCATGCAATAGAGATACTACCTGCCATACCAGCAAAATGACAGATACATTCATCACTGACTGCTATAACCTACATCCCTGAAATATAGGAGAATCCAACTGCATTTGTTCCCTAACAGAATAGTATCTGAGGGGCCCTTGGTGCTCTCTGAGCTTGCTAGTTTCTTGCAGATGTTTCATTACTCAAACTAGATAACATCATCAGTGTTAGTGTGCACTGATGACGTTACTGTCATGGTTCCGATCGACAGAGACAAATAAAGCAGAACTCCGAGGCTTGCAAATTCCTCAAAGAACATGTTTATTGATACAGAGTATTGGTACTTCAAAAGTGAAACCAAGTCTGAAGAGGTGCATAACAATTCCCCAATACAAAGTTAAGAAATCCCACCCCCAAGGCTATGCAAGCAACTACGTTTCCCCACTCAGCTTGGAAACGCCCAGCCTGCAGTCTTGGGAGCAGCCGATGACCTTGGTTCCCATGAGAGAAAGTCTGAGAGAGAAAGTCTGTTTTGTCTAGTGCAGAGGTCGGCCACCTGAAACATTGAACGAGCCGCATGGACCCGTTTCCCTAAAAAAAAAAAAACCCCCGGGAGCCGCACCCGTCCGTGCATGCGCACGCGCACCCGCCCGTGCATGCGCACGCGCACCCGTCCGCGCACGCGCACCCCGTCCGCGCATGCGCACGTGCACCCGTCCGCGCATGCGCACATGCACCCGTCCGCGCATGCGCACGTGCACCCGTCCGCGCACGTGCACCCCGCCCGTGCATGCGCATGCGCACCCGTCCGCGCACGTGCACCCGCCCGCGCACCCACCCGCGCATGCGCACCCGCCCTCGCATGCGTGGATGCGCTCCCCCAAATGGCGGGGGAGGCTCCGGAGCCGCAGGTGATGGCTCAAAGAGCCGCATGCGGCTCCGGAGCCGCGGGTTGCTGACCCGTGGTCTAGTGCAACACCTGGCAAACCCCCTCCCTCCGTGCTATGTGGCAACTAGGAATGAGAAGGAAAAAGATGGCTGCAGCCATGCTCATTCTAAAGTTGACAGTTAACTAATTTGGGAGACTAGCACTGATGATGTTACCTAGTTTCGGTAATGAAACATCAGTAAGAAAGCAATCAAGCTCAGGGATCACCAAGGACTTCTCATTTCAATCCTGAATACAAGTATTCTCTTTATTGGTAGAATAGCATCTGCTTGAGAGGGACTTTTTGGAGCAGACATGGAAGTGATACAGAAGGAAGTAAACAGGGAGAAGCCTCACCATACAAGAATATGTCTCTTACATAATGGTGAATATAACTGTAGAGTATCAAGTACCACATAGATTTTTATGACTATTAGTACTTATCTCTAGCTTCTGAAATAACTCTACTCCAGATATGTCTAAGAGAATAAGCAGTGAAGTATATGTATATATTTGTATTATCAAGATCATTGATATTTATTATATAGTTCAAGATATTTTTTCTTACTACAAATTAACACAGTATGACTGCTTTCCTCCTTAACTAAATGGAAAACAATTCTAAGCATTTTTCATTTTTATGTACTTCATAATTCTCCACCACCTGAGTTTGTAGACTTTAAACCAGAAACTGGACATCAATTATTTTTTGCATTGGGTCTCTCTCAGAAAAGCATTAATTTCCAACTCTTTTCAGCGTAGTTGAATAAAATAACAGTACAGCCTCAACTTTTTACTTTTCTATACTTAATATATACTAGCTGTTTCTATAACAATAAACTCATATCTGAATCACAAACCTGAGAGTGATTCACATTCCTCCAAGGAAATGTTCAGTATTAAATACATTTAGCGGGTAAAGGGAACACAGAAATACCAAAACTCACAATGCCATATAATACATCAAGCAGCCTTTGGTGTACAGAAAAGCAGCTTCAAAAGAAGCTTTTATTTCCATTTCTTCAGTGATGGTGGGATTTTTTTTTGAAAAATACTATTCCACTTCTTGTCTCTCTTACAAAAGAAAAAAAAGTATATGGACCCAGATGTGGAAACTTCATTACTGAATTTCAAATGGAACATTCACAATCAATCAGTTTGGGAATTGGTGATGTTAGCAGAAGGAAATACATAAAACACAATAACCTCTGAAATAAATTTATGTATTCAATAATAAATGTGCTTCATAATAAAGCAATACATATATACAATTATTGGACATAATACATAAATGTCAGAAAATGGACTTACAACTGCTATACAACCTCCAATGTCATTTGAAAGTAGTAGAAACTAAATCAGCTGGACTGCATGTAAAATACATTAGGATATTAACTAAATGTTAACAGTGAAATCTATATAAACTTAACAGGAGAAATATTATAAAGGAAATGGATATTATCTCTAAGGGTCATTTCATAAATTACAATGGCCTAAAAATAAGATCATTTTAGGTGACAGCATTAAATAATAACAACAAAAAGAGACTTTACTAACATATACAGTTCTCCAAACATTCCATAGACAAGAGATACAATGGATGTCACCCACTCTATGGGAAAACATCTGCCAGCTGCCAGTTACACCCCTGCTGTGATCAGCGGATGACTTTGACACATGTTTAAACCCAAGGGTCCTATTATAACTATTTTAGGTTTATGGTTAACATAGGGTGTCATTACTTTCCACTGAATTTTTGTAAGTCTCCATTAAACATTCATTATAGCCTAGTTATCCAACACTATCTTGAAAGACCAATAACAGTCTACTGCTGTCTGTTGAACAATAATTTATCCCTGGGAGACTGGGATCAGGTGTGAACATCAATGATTTATCTAATAAAGTCAGAAGTGATATAGGACTTTTTTGTCACCCTCTAGTTCCCCAACTATTCTATTACAAATTGGCTCCTACTGTACATGGAGCTAATAAGAGCACAAGAGATGTTATTTGTTCTTGCTAAAGAATAGCTTTATAATGAAGCACATGACAGTTACCAAACATTCCAAGGATTATGAAGTGAAAGGGAGGAAAAGAAAATATTAACTGTAGTAGCTAAAATTCCAATCTTTGAAAGATAACTCTATGGATTAATTTATATGATGGAAAGTGCATATTGAGGACCCTATTAAAGCAATCTGTCCAAATAATATGGCTAAGGATTCATAAAAGCCACTGTTGTGAGTACTTCTTACTTACTTCTTATTTATGCCTTAAAGCTTTCTTATTTAGGGCCACTTAAATGCAAATTAAAGTATCCTTTAATTCACTTAATAAGTTTCATCCTGTCAACCTTGGTTATAATAAATAGTATGCTCCCCAGTATGCTTATGTAATATAATGAAGACAAAAGTTTGGTTGCTTGTTGGCTCTTAATAAAGCATACAGTACAAGGAAATTATCCTAATTAGGTAGCAAAGAATTCCAAATATTTAATTCAGCATTTTTCACATAACGCTACTATTCACCAACTTACCGTTGCAAGCACACCTTATTTGGAAAGCCAAAAAAAAAACAAAAAAACACCCCATCACGGAGTAATCTCGCTCTCCCTTTCTACTTCTTTGAAAGAGAAGAGTGTTAAATTTCATGGGTCCACTTACGAACTGATGGCAGGCAGAGAGCTGTGAAAAGATGCCCCTAACAACAAGTGGGACCCAGTTTAAACTTCGGAGACCCCCGCCCCCTTCCCAGAGTACGTAAAGGAGCCCGGGAAGTCTTCCCTTCTCTCAAGAAAACGGCTCTCGCTTCGGGAAAAGCTCCCTCCAGCCATGAAAGGCGAGGGGTCCCTGGCCTGGCTCTCCCCCAGCCCCTTTCCGCGGCAAGAGCATCCCTGCCCGCTTTCTCCCTTCGTGGCCTTACCCAGATAGTGTCTCAGGTCCAGCAGAAAGTGAGGAGGGCCCCCGTTGAGCTGGTAGAAGAGGGAGCCTAGGCAGAAGAGCAGCAGGGCGGCCATGCAGAAGCCGTAGTCGCGGAGGGAAAGGAAAGGCAGCAGCGAGAAGGGCCTCCTCCTCCTCCTCCAGCCCATGCCGTGACCGAGACCCCCCGAAGAAGCCGGGGCCACATGAGGCCGGGGCTCCGGACAGCCCGCACCGTAGTGCTTCGGAGGCGGCGAGGCCGGCAGCTGCTGCTGCTGCTGCTTCATCGTCGTCGTCGTCCCCGGCGCTTCCCTCGCCGCCGCCGCCGCCGCCTCCTTCTTAGACAGCTCGTCGGGCAGAGCGCATCCTCCATCCGACTGCCCCGCTCCGACTGCCCTGCACGTTGGAGGGGAAAAGTTCGCCGGAGGTTCACGGGGTTTCTCTCCTACCCATTGCCGGCTTCCCCAGCGTCGGGGCGAGCCTAGGACCGGGGAAAGGAAGCACCCACTCTCCGCCGCCGTTGCCCCCTGAGCGGGCTTAGTTCGGTGTCTCCGCCGAGGCGGCTTTCAGCTCCCTCTCGCCTTGCAGCGCCGCGCTCCAGTCAGTTGCAGGCTCAAGTTACAAGTCCGGCGGACGGCGGGACGGGTGCCTGCAACTCGCTGGAAGCAAAAAAGTTATTTGCGTCTCTCCCCCGCCGCCACCTTCCTCTCTGCCCAACTCTCTCGAGCTCCCGGGGAGAGGGGAGGAGGCGCCTTTGCTCGCTACACCAGCGCCCCCTGGAGGACCGCCGCGACGGATCGGGCGAGGCGGTGGGATCGTTCGAGGCTTCTCCGAACTCAGCTCGAGTCCTTCCCTAGTGGCGGAAGACGTCATCGACCTCCCTTCCCATTGAGCGCTGAAGAAAAGGGCGGGAGAAGGGGGGAAGGGGGAGATGGTCTCCGTTCCCCCAGACCGCCTTGTTCTGGCCGAGAAAGGCGGATGGGCTTCGGGATGACATTAGCGCCCGCAAGCGCTAATAAAGCTTTAGGCCGTCGTAATGATAAATGATTACATTAGATTTAAAAAAAAAAAAACACGATTAGATAGCAAACTAGGGCTTCCTTGTTCTCAGGGCTGTTTGGGAAGATACAGTATTTCTATTCATAACGAAAAGGAACCTCTCTAACTTCACTCTGCTTGGCCTAAGTCTAGAGGACAGTAAAGCGGGGCAAATAACTACAACCAGCCAAATGCTATTTCTCACATTTTTTAAAGGTGTGACTTTTTCATATAAAGGGGCAGTTCCAATCCAATCCAATCCAAAGCATTTTCGTATTTATTGTGTTAAAGACTACTAATTCATATATGGAGGGAGTGTTGTCCATAGAGAGAAACAATTTTCTTGTGATTGTTTGCTGCTATGTGTAGGAGTTACTGGGACTTGCTCAGATTTTGTTTCTTACTACTAGGTTAAAAGTAATGCTCCTTTTTCCAATTCCCCTATAACCTGGATTCAGAAAAATAGGACTGTATTCAACCATTTCCAGCTCCCGGGAGCTCTAATGGTATGTAGAAATGTCCTTGGAAGATAAGAGGCAAAGCAGCTGCCCAGACCACAGTCTGATAAAACTTGAGTGGGAAAGAGGAGGGGATGAGGAAAGCATCTCAGAAGGGATTTTCCCTAGTAAAAATGAAGGATGGTAGGAGTACTTTCAGATTTGCAAGATTCTGTTAATGTAACCTTTTAATAATGGTAGAACTAATACTCCTGCATGCTTCTTGCCTGGAACTAGTAGATAAACTAACTGATTGCTGTTAATGTAATCTTGTAATAAAGATAGAATTAGTACTCCTGCATTTTTCTTGTCTGGAACTAATAGATAGACGTAACTTGGGTTCCCAACCCCTGGGCCGCAGCATGCCAGAAATCAGGCTGCGCAAACAAGCAAAGCCCTATCCGCAAGATGCAGGCAGCATGTGAAACCACACACCCCTCTGGTCCGTGGAAAAACCTCTCTCGGTCCCTGATGCCTAAAAGGCCACTGGACTAACTAGTTGCTGTTAATGTAACATTGTAATGAAGATTGAACTAGCACTTCTGCATGCTATTCTCTTGCTAGCCTTGTGAGGCTAACGTGAGAATAGATGAAGGCAGTGGTGGGATTCAGTCGGTTTGCACCACTTCGGCAGAACTGGTAGCTAATTTTTTGTTGCCCAGGCCCAGAATGGACTTCTGGAAGCAGCATCCACACAGAGAACCGGTTGTTCACATATTTGAATCCCACCACTGGATGAAGGCTCTCTTACAACGTTACAGTCACTCTGTCTTTTGCGAAGTTCAGGCTCAGAGGCCTAGTTTGAAAATTCACACACAGGGCCAGCTGGCTTTTGAAGCAACTGTAGCCCTTACACAAAGCTTATAAAAATGCAACCAGTTGAGCAGTTCAGAGATAAATGATTCACTTATGGGCCACTTTTCAATTCTTTGCTTATCTGTAAGAAATACAGGTAGTTCTCAACTTACAACCATTTATTTAGCAACTGTTCAAAGTTACAACGGCGCTGAAGAAAGTGACTTATGACCATCACAGCATCCCCATGGTAACATGATCAAAATTCGTGTGCTTGCCAACTAATATGCCTTTGACAACAGTTGCAGTGTCCCAGGGTTATGTAATCGCCATTGCAACTTTACTAGGAAGCTCCCAACAAATCAGTGGGGGAAGCTGATTTGCTTAACAACCACATGATCATCTAAACAACCACAGTGATTTGCTTAACAAACATGGCAAAAATGGTAATAAAATCAGGTACAACTCACTTAACAACCACCTTGCTTAGCAAATTCTGGTCCTGTATTGGTTGTAAGTCGAGAACTACCTGCAAAGAGCCTGTCCGATAAAGTCAGAGTTCATTACAGAGTCAAAGCAAATGAAACCACAAGGCTTAAAACATTTTCAAATTTGTGTGAAACTGAAGTTATGTGCAACAATGACAAATTCATGCAAACAAAGTTTGATATGATGCAGTTAGGATCAAGAAGTACATTTATAATTGCCAATGCATGGTGAGATCTTCTGACTAAGGTCTTTGCTATTGGAAATCTATTGACTTCAATAAAACAACAAAAAAAGTACAATGGCCAATCTCCTTTCATATAAGAACTAAAATTACCAACTCTTTCACAAATCTTTGTTGTGTAGAAGTAAACTGTGAAAACTGAATGACTATTAAGTTCATATAGTAATGCTATATTGTGTTCTGTTTGCTTTTCTTTCTTACTTTTCTTACCATGTTATTGAATATATTGTCAACAGTCTGATTGTTTTGTTTAGTAAGAATTGTTAAACAAGTCGATGAATAGAACAGAAAACATAACAAATGGATTGAAAGGAAATGGCATATCCATGTAAATGTTGCTACGGTACTAATATGGATTGGTGGTTGATGAATCTCTAGAATAGTGTTGGAGGACGGGGTAAAAATAGGAAATTCTGTTGCATAAATAGAACCCCTTTCACATGATACTAGGCATGATCCAGCTTCCTTACACACATGTATTGATAGTCTGTGAGATATTTTCATACTGTGAAGACTTCCATTCAGTGGACACTTCAATCTAATTTTTGTCATTTTCTTTTTGTCATTTCCATTGCCTTACCTGGGAAGCCCCATGAAAAGTGACTCTTGAAAATTTTCCATACAGTTTGGAATATGGCATGGAGTGCGGAAGATCAGGGCTGTAATCTGCAAAAATTAGTACACAACACTCATGCTAGCAAAAATTTAACACAGAGTTTATTTCTGTGCTTCAGGTATAATTTCTAAAAATCTAGCAATTGTTAAATGCAAAGGAATAGGCTAGATTATTTTCCTAGTAGCCAATAATTAAATACTATATTAATTCCTATTTTAGGTACTATGTAAAAAGGATTTAGGTACTATATAAAAATGCTGTGGAATAATGATTGTATATCCAATGACTAGAGGAGGCCAACAAACAAAGAGAAAAGTTAATGCTCTGGTTGGACAAATAAAGTTCAGCTAACTTAGTTGTCATTCTGTTTCTCTATAGCACAATAATGCTGGTCAATGTCGAGAAATAAGAATTACACTGAATGCATATGCCCTAGGGCAGTGATGGCGAACCTTTTAGAGACCGAGTGCCCAAACTGCAACCCAAAACCCATTTATTTATCGCCGGGTGCTGGGTGGGCGTGGCCGACTGGGTGGGCGTGGTCACAGTGGTCACAGCCAACTGGGTGGGTGTGGCCATGGTGGGTGTGGCTCCTCGATGCTCATGGGGAGGGCCGCCTGTGGGGGCCGGGCAGGGTTGGGGGAGATCCAGGGGGTCTCTGGTGGGTGGGATGGTGGGCCGGAGGCTTGTCCTGCGGGGTGAGGCGAGGCGAGGTAGGGTGGGTGTGCCAATTGCCGTGGGGCAAGGCAAGGCGAGGCAGGGGCCGGAGCAGCTGCTGCCTGACACCATGCTGCCTGACACCATCGACCCCCACACACAGAGGCCAGCAAGCGCATGGGGGCCAATGGTGTCCGTCAGCAGCCACAGCCTGCTGGCTGTCCTGCATCATGGCAGCCCCATCGGCGTGGGCGGAGACAGCCCTGGGACGGCCGGAAAGGAGCCCTCACCTGGTGCGGATCCTGTCTACACGGTGGCTCTGATGGTGGCAGCTGCTGCTCCTCCTGCTGCTCTGAGCCCCTTGACTGGCCAACCACACAGGGAAGCAGGCGGCGGCAGTGATCCCTGCATTGCCAAGTCCGGCCGGCAGAAGATCTTATGTCGGCTGCCTCGTGACTCGCTATTTCTTCTGGCCGAAATAGCAGGTCACTTGTAAGTCACATGGTTTTCTCACTACTGGTCAGTTTTAGTATTTGTCATGTCTTCTGGAACAAATTACTCAAGAGTATTGAGGTACCACTGTACTCTTCTTAGATTATCATGGGACCATTCAGCGTTAGGGTAAAAGAAATTTGGTCAGCTAAAATTCAATGTTCATTCTGGCCACATCAGATTAGTTACCTTTCTTGCAACGAATGAGCCACAGAATTGTCTAGTATAAATGCATTCTTGTGAACAGCTTAGATCCCAAGTACAGCATGACATGATTTTTTGACCCTCAGTATTTCTTTCATTTGCCATTTTTAATTCCCATTTCAGATTCATGTTCTGTTATACTTGGAATTGCAATTTTTTCTTTTCATCCTTGGAAAGATAATAGAAGGAATAGTTAGGCAATCAGATATTTATTCTTTTGTGATGACTAATTCATTTTGGATTATACATCTACTATATCACATGAGCATTGTTTTCTTATCAAGATGTAAACTGCTCGATGGGTTTAAATGGATTCCAGAAAATATTGATGTGCTTCAAGCTGATTGGACCTCAGTGCATCATTAAGAAATTAAATACTTCAGATTTCAATATTTTCTAATTTAATTTTTTCTATATATGTACATTTTAGGCTGCATTTGATTTTCAGTAATATATTGATACTAGAATGTAAATTTATCATTATAACAAGACTAATAATATTTATAGGCTTTGGGGAAGGTGGGTTATAAAAAAACTGGACTAAATTTTTAAAGAATTAACTCATGAGCAATACTAAGTGTATGTTACCATCAGCTCTTTTTTTTGGGGGGGGGATATGTTCCAAGATATTCGGAGAACAGCTCAGAAGTTAAATCAAATAACAATCTGTTTTCTATATTTGCTTGGCTGCTTAGAAAAAAAAGTATGTTTTGTTCAAACAAAAATTTCAGAACAGAATTTACACCATAAATTACACATAGGAACAGACTGAAAAGTTTCAGAAATCCAGCTAGTGCCTTCAGACACTAGAATTCAGGTTAGAAACTGGACCTTTATCATGTGGCTGATCCCCTCTATTCCTTCCACATGTCCACATGAACAGACAGTAGAAAGCATTTGAGATAATCCAAATCAAAGCCCCAAAAGCACTTTGTACAGTTCTTGTTGAACTCTGCAATAACCAAATGTCTCATTTATTCACAGAAATGATGAGTAAGTTTTTGCAGAATTAAATCTTATGAATCACATGATTTAACTCCAGCAAAGTAGTTATTAGGAAAAGAATCTGCCAACTGGCAACATACAATTTCCTGAGAAAATTAATAAGTTTTGAATGAGTCAAAATCAACAGAACAAGCATAGCTGAAACATCAATTGTGGGACTTACTGTACATCTGCATTCAGATGTACATCCTTATCTTATTAAAAACCCTGTTCTGGAACCCAAATTAATAGTGATATTAGCATGTGTTTAAACTTGTCTGTATCATAATCACATACTATCAAATGTCTTATGATTTTCAACAAGAGCACTGATTTTAGAGCACTGAAGTCCTCTATGCCTGTTGCTTACTCCTAAAAGCATTTTCTCCCTCCAAAGCACTTTTCTCTTAATCAGCTGAGAAAACAAAATGGATAAAAGCAGAAATATAATTGCAAGTTGAGGAAGCTGCACTTATTAAACTCACATGTTCTAAAAATTGTGTCCTAGTAGATCTAATTTAAACAAGTAGATCTATCTACTATCATGATTCATAGTTCTGACCTTTAACCTCGATACTTAACATAAGATTTTTGTTTCCCCTATTTTTCCTTCTCATTTTAATTACATTTCCGCCCCTCTCAAAATATCCTTCCTAATCAAGATTAGCAGCAGCTGATTCAATGCCAGTTGCATAAAATGACTCAGTTGGCATCTTTCCAACATTCAAGCCAGTTAATCAAAGTCAGCAGGAAGACAATTCACTTTCAATATAAAGGGTGTTTTGCTTGGGAATAGGGAAACTGAGAACTAAGCTCTGCATCCACCTCTCTCAGTAATTAAGTGTATCTCACCTATCATCCCTCTAGCTCAAATGCCTGATGTGAATTATTTAGCAGTTTAGGCATGCAGAAGGGCAATTCCTTAAAGTTGCAATGGAACCCAAGCCAATCTGCAATCAAAGCCTAAGTTTATTGGGAAAAATACAAAAAGTACTATTAACAATATAGCAAGGGGTTAATTATCAAAAATAAATCAAAATTTATAATAGAAGGCCTGTCTCTCTAGATTGATATATAGTGATAAACTATGGTAGCTGAGTAGATTTATTAAAGATCTCTGGTTTAGCATTGATCTTTCAGAGTCAGATCAGTCAATAAGAACAGATACTATTAAAGAATGACAAGGTAGAACAAGGAAGAAGAATAAAGACCAGTTTCCTATGTTTTATCCTGTTCATTGGGGATGTCTTTGATTGGCAGCTTTTCTTCCTCCATCCAAGGGGCAATTGTCAGAATTTATCTGCATTTATGAGAAACTTCAAGAAAGTCAATCTTGCATATCAGAAGAAGATGCTAGTAGAATATAATTACATGTGGGCACTGGGGAATTTTTCCCAGCCATTACAAAATTGTTGAAAAGTTTCAGCATGGCCAAAAGGCAGAGGGTATAATTTAAAATGTGTCTGCCAAATCTCTTCTTCCCAAGTGTCTCATCTTAAGACCTGATATATGATAAAGTGCTACTAGTAATGGCTGAATCTTCAATTACCCTAGTCTGGCTAGCTAAGGAGTTTATATTCTTCTGTCAAGGACTTCTCCATTCAGTCCAGTTCTAGAAGAAATAGAAAGGAGAGTACCTAGAATGTTTCAGTTCAAGAGATATATAGAATAGAAATATAGTATTTAGCAAACGTTGTGCCTATCCTGAAATGTAAAGGATGCTGTATAACTGCAATCTTGCACAGAAAGAGTTTAATGAATAATTTCCCTTATTAAACAAAAAAAGCAATTTTCAAGATATAAAAAATATTAAACAATATTAGGAAAAGAAAAATAGGAGAAACAAGGGATTGCGACTATCACACACAGAATTTTAAATAAAATCTATATTGTCAGCCTAGCTGTAATAAACTAATTAGAATACTGTAGACTTCGGGGTTAGTGAGAGTTGGAGAAACAGTATCTGAGTTTCCTGCTTAGATGTTATTAAATGTATCTCCCCCACACACAGAGATACTTTTTCTTGTTTAGTTATGTTGTTTATTATTTGTATGTATTAATGTATTAACATGTTTCATAATTGGTTTCTTTGCCATGATCCTCAGTTTTATAAGGTGTGAAGATAACTGAAAGCCAGGCTCTTTGGAGAGATTGCCTATTGCTTTGTCCAATCACAACATCCCAGATTTAGCCAGCAAATTAGACATTATGATCTAGTGATTAAATCCACTTTTTGACAGATACTTGTGCAATGATGGAGCACGTTCACATGTCACCACCTTCTTAACACCACTTAAATGCAAATGTGGATTTTTTTGATCTTACAAGACTATCATACAAGCACAGGAAAGGCTTGGCTGCTTTAAGGAGCTGCTCACAGGTACAATAATTGTGCCTGCCCCAGATCTAAAATACTCATTTCTAATGAATAACATAAAAATGAAAGTCCAAAGAAAAAACAATACATCCAATCCAAGTTGATCTGTGCAACTCATCTTTAGAGAATTGACATTAAGCAAATTAAGAGACCAAGCTCTTCCAGAAAAATCTATGCTGCCTTGAGGAATATAATGTTAAAAATTGTTATTAGCTTTACATCTACAAAAACCCAACTTGGGTACATGAATTGAACTTTTTTTTATTCTCAAATTGTAATCATGTTAATGCACTAGACAGGGGATCTCAGTAAAATAAAATAAAAAATCCTTTGGGTACCTCCCACAGAGAATGCTATTCCCTTGCAAGCCAAAGGATTTCCTTTATAAAACCTTTCCATTTAGTTCTCCTTTAGATTAAGAGAGTATACATAGGAAAACACACCAAGTAAAACAGTCAAGCAATTCTAAGCGTGATGAACTATGCAGACAGCCCCTAAGTAAGAACTTAAAAATATATAGTTTAATATGATTTATTTAACAGTATTAGAATAGCTGATGGTTATACTGAACTGTCTGTGTATATGTATAGAACAAACAGATATATGGATACACACATATGAGATATTTAAAAAGGTATCCCAAGATCTTTTCTGGCTTATAGCCCTGTCAACTTTGGAGAAGGTATAAATCAAAAACAAAAGCTTTCACCTACCAATTGGTGAAACACAGCAGAGTATAAATTAATATATGCTTAAATGACAGAGACGCTTATGCATTCAAGTTCCTTCCATAATCTTGGATTTTAATTGTAATTTTCAGAATTTATAAAAGAGATCTAGATTTCTCATTAATCCTATAAATAGGAAGCATTTATATAATAATCAGGGCATTGTTCTACCCCTTTCTGTAAGATATGTAGTTTTTTAACAGCAAAATTGTATGCAGTTCTATTTAGTAATAAATCATGTCCAGCATCTGAAAAATGAAAATAAATATATGAGTAGGCATGCCTAAATTTGCTTTGTAATAATTTCCTTCTCTTAATTTGGCTTAAGAAAGTTGGTAGCATATTTCACAATCACTTCTGCAGAACTATGCTAAGGCATTTTAATTTGGAAAAAAAAACCTAACATGGAGCATTTTGTTTATTATTCTGTGGGGTTTCCCCAGCCACTTAATTAAGACATTTCATCATTGTAGAAGCTGCTTTTAGTAGTGAGAATTAAAATGAGAAATAATTCTGTTCATTAAAATGCTGACATTTTAATCAGCAGAATGTACTACTCTGTAGAAAAGAACTGATTGGTTAAAAACCATGATTACGTCATTTGAGGAGGCTGACATCTGATGATAATTAGCTAATTTATTTTACATTTCATGTCATTTCTGTGAAAGGAAGTAATTTGAAAGAAATTGGCATCTATTACTTTTCAGACCAATCGTATTGGTTGTGATATAAGCAGCTTATAATATTCATCTTCTGCTTCGTATTTTTTATTTTTTTTATTTTACAATATTTATTGGAAGTGGGGAAACTAACTCTCCAGTGAGATTACAATAACGGAGGCACAACTGGCCCCAAATGTAGCACTTATTACAATTCCAAACAAACACTTTCAAAACCAAAATGCTCCAAGTACGGAAAAGGAAACGTCCTCTTTTAGAATGAAGTCTCCCCTACGGGTCTTCCCCTCTTTCCCCTCCTTAGAGAGACAAACATTGGCAGAGGTTCCTGTGCTTTGCAGGTCAGCACAATCCCATGTCAAATTCAGTGCTATTATCTTACCCAAATGGGGGAGGGGGGAACCCCCCAAACTTGGATTTTGACAAAAAAAGAGCGTGTGGATATTCACGAACATTTAAAAGGGGAAGCATACCTTTCTTTTTTTTTGGCAGACAAGGTTGCCTATTCAATACTAGCCAGCACTCATGAAACATAAAAAAGGGTTTCAATCATAAAAAAATACTATAATTCAACACCAGACTTTTTTTTTCTTACAGTTATAAATAATAAATAGCATAACACAGTAGATTACAAGTGGATCTCTTTTCTGTTGGTTAAGCCTGGTTAGATCTCAAGAAGTAAATAAATCATTTGTTGTAGCCCCAACTGAGCTTAAGGTATCACAGGTTGTATCCCTCCTGACTTAAAAGGAAGCTCCTTACGGACCAACAGAGGTTCCAGCCCAACAAACAGGGAGCCTGTCTGGCAATCAAGCCCATCTTGGGGCTGTTGTCTTCCAGGCAAGCCCGGCACAGCGCGGGGCAATCCCTAAAGAGCTGGGAGGGTCTTCTCCCTCTCGAGCCCCTCAGCAGCCAGCAAAGAGCAGCAGCAGGACAGCAGCACAAGCCCTCCTTAAAGAAAAGTCTTTCCCCTCCACCCAGGCCCTCTGCTTCCATTCTTCCATTTTTCTGCTAGGTCTCCTAAGGCACAAACGTTGCTCAGTGCCGCGGGAGACACCGATTATTTGACATATTCTATGTGATAGCCAAAACAATTGCCCCTTTCCCCTTCCCCTCAAAACATTTTTGCAACTGGTCGTCCCTGCAGCCTTGGAAGCCATCTCTGTGCAACCCCAGAAACAGCAGATGAGTTAAACCTCCTCCGTCTGCTTCGTATTTTCTATTCAGGTGATAAAATGTTATAGTTAAAACAGATAAAATGGTCCAGTGAACAAAACTTGGGCTGATTTTTATTTTTCATCTGAAATCCAAATGTTCTGTAAGGAACTTTGCAGGCATACTTATAGCTGAAGAAAAGTGATTGACAAATTATATATGATTTTTTTCTTCTTCCTCTCAAGGAAGAACATTTAACAGAACATTTAACGTTCTGTTTTGTTTATAAATTGTTCCAAGTTAGTTGATTTCTAATCTCTCATTTATTTATTTTTCTCACACTTCCCTGATTTAAAAAAGGCATACATATGGTACAAAATAGGGAGAAAAATCAGAACAATCTAGCCAGATCTAAGCACTTAAAATAAGAAACACCTCATTTCCAGACCTGGAGTACGTCTACTGAGAAATAAGTCCCATGTTTTCAAGTGAGATGTACCCCTGGCTAAGTGTACTTTGCATTGTATCTTAAACTAGATTGGAACCAGTGTAGTAGTGCCCATTAATACATAATTGAGATACTGTAATGCTTTTTACCCACTCTATTTGTTCAATAATTTGAGCTGTACAAAATTTCACATACTTTCTTGATAGTTGAACTTGACATACAAAAAGGTTCCACAATAATAGTCAGAGAATTATACTGAGTTTATCCATAGGAAGACCAAGTGCTTTCCTTACATAATTATATATGAACAATTCTTGCATTTTCTATTATTCCTTTTGGGGAAAATCACTTTAAATTCAGGGGAGGGAGCTTTCAGAGGAATGTTGTAATCCATCTGTAATTTATCCAGCCAAAGATAAATATGACTTTTATCCTTTTTTTGTTTTTAGAATAAAGAACTAAGATTAATACTATAATGCTTCTAATCATCCACTGGTGATTGATCCTTAGAGGTCTGATGCTTCTCATAACCTACAATAAGACTACATTTCCCAACAGCCTCTGCTGTGAGTTTTATGCATCTTCCTGCAAAAGATAGTTTGTTCCTCTAGTGCACAGGTCGGCAACCTGCGGCTCCAGAGCCGCATGTGGCTCTTTGAGCCTTCCCCTGCAGCTCCCAGCCTCCTCTGCCATTTGCAGAGAGACAGAGACAGAGCTTGCTTCTCTCTCTCTCTCTGTATTTGTGTGTGTGTGTGTGTGTGTGTGTGTAAAAAAGAGAGTAGCCTCACCCTGTTCCGAAGAGCTGAGAAGTTTATTGGGCAGGGCTTCTCCCTTTGCTGCGTCTCTGCAGGAAGCAGGAAGCAGGAAGGGCAGGAGAGAGCTAGCTAGCCCAGCTACGCTGACTCAGGAATTCTGGGAGTTGAAGTCCATGAGTCATAAAAGAGCCGAGGTTGCCTACCCCTGAGCTTGTTGCAGAACAGCTTGAAGCCAGCTTGCCAGGTGAGCAGAAGATCGGAGAGCGGGAGGGGGGGGAGAGAGAGAGAGACAGAGAGAGAGACCCTTTTGACATCTAAAATGAAGATAACACTGCATACATATATTAAAATCAGTAAAGTAACAAGGGAGTCTGTGCATACACTTATATAACAGTTATAACAAGCTCGCTCGCTCATGTTATTAGCACGCTATATGCACATGCCTTACTGTAACCTATAACTGTTATGTAAGTGTATGCACAGGCTCCCTTGTTATTCAGCCCTTGCTCTGATGATGTCAACACACACACACACATACATATACACACACACACACCTATAATAAAGGCAAACAAGGATATATGCAGTGATATCTTCATTTTAGATATCAAAAGGATTTTGAGGCTCCCAGTGTTTTGTTTTCGGTGGGAAACGGGTCCAAGTGACTCTTTGAGTGTTTTGGGTTGCCTACCCCTGCTCCAGTGGAATGAGAAAGGCCAGGCTGAGCAAAGGAAAGAAAACAGAAGAAACTTTCATGAGGAAATTGGGCGAGGCATCAGTAAGAAACTGGCTTGAGAGATTAGAAAGTTGCTGCATTCTAAGTCTGTACACAAGCCAAATATATTGGGGAAAGAAACTCAGGGAGAGAAAAGGCCTAATAATAAGTTTGTGTAGCCTTGGGTCGAATGACAAAAACTACTGTAGGTTAAAATATTTCCTTCCTATTATTCAGTGGCTGAAAATTGTTTTTTGTAATTGCTAAACTTTGGGTTGGTGCTGTTAGGCCTTTGTGTCATTGTTGGAGGGAGCAATCACTGAAATATCTTTAGTGCCTGCCCAGCCTAGTGGTTGACAAGTTTCTTCAGCTGTGACACCAACGTAAGCATTTAGTCTGAGGAAAAAGTTTTCTTTGGCTGTTACATTTATATAACTATATAACTATATTTATACAACTTTGTATTTTTTTATAAATGAGTCCATATTTCATTATATTTATCTACATGTAAGTCTGTGTTTATAGGCAACCCGCTCATAGGTGGCAAGTGCAATCAGGTCCTCAATCAGTTGATTAAATAGGGCCATATATTTATCTTTTCAGTGCTGCAATATCAGCTTTTTGGCGATGGTAAGGACAGAGAATTCATTTACATTGTCCGGGTGTCAAATTCTAAGTACTGGATATGTAGTTCAAAATAATATTATCAGCTGAAAACATGGGGCATAGAGCTATTTCTGTGTTGCTGCCTACTCAATTGTAAGACTCAAACCATCTGACCAGTTTTCAGTGAAAGTGCTTTTGAAATATCTGAAATCGCACACAAGCAAAACGATTTCATGCAGTGTGAGTAGTGGTTATAATGTTGGGCTGGCACCATGGAGAGCTGAAGGAGTCCCCTTTCAGCTATGGAAATTTACTGGGTGCCTTTGGGTCAGTTTCTCTTTTTTCAGCCCAACCTACCTCATAGGGTTATTGTGGGGAAAATAGGGAGAGGGAGCATTATGTACACAGGCTTGAGCCCCTGAATGAAAGGCAGAGTAAAAGTATAACAAATTCAAGATCATTGCAAAAAGTCATATATTTACACTAAAACAATCTTCATGTAGTTTTTGTTGAACTGGCCATTAAGCTTAAATATGAGCCAGCATTGTGCTGGCTGCCAAAAGAACCAACACAGTCCTAGGCTGCATTAATTGAAGGATAGAATCAAGATCATGTGAAGTGTTAATACCACTTTATAATGCTTTGGTAAGACCACACTTGGAATATTGCATCCAGTCTTGAATGTCACAATATAAAAAAGATGTTGAAACTCTAGAAAGAGTACAGAGAAGAGCAACAAACATGATTAGTGCACTGGAGGCTAAAACACACGAAAAAGAACAGTTACAGGAACTGGGTATGTCTAGTTTAATGAAAAGAAGGACTAGGGGTGACATGTTAGCAGTGTTCCACTATCTAAGGGCTGCCAGAAAGAAGGGGGGGCAGCCTATTCTCCAAAAGCATCAAAGGCGGGATAAGAAGCAATGGATGGAAACTAATTAAGGAGAAAGGCAACCTAGAACTAAGGACAAATTTCCTGACAGAACAATTAATCAGTACAACCACTTGTCTCCAGGAACTGTGGGTGCTCCAACACTGGAAATTTTAAAGAATGGTTTGGACAACCATTTGTCTGAAATGGGGAGCTTTTTCCCCCTTGCCGACAATGGGGCGGGCGTGGTTTTGTCGTGGCGCGTCCGGCCCACGGGCGGGCAGTTTGGCACCCTTGGTGTAGGTTTCTTGCCTGAGCAGAGGGTTGGACTAGAAGACCTCCATGGTCCTTTCCAACTCTGTTATTCTGTTAAAACAACTTTTAACCTTGTGGATTTAAACTCCCAGAATTCCCCAGACAGCAAGTTGAAATCCACAAGTCTTAAAGTTGTCAAGTTTGGAGATCTCTGAGCTAAATCCAGGAACCTATTGAGGCAGACAAATATTAACATGTCATATTGACTCCAAAAAGAAAGATTTTTGAAGGCGTTGCTCCTTTTGTCTTTTAAATTTATTATAGCAGCAGTACTTATAACTGCTGTGAAGAATATCAGAAGCCATTTCTTTATATCTTTTTTTCTGTTTTTCTTGCTTTTCTTGCACTTTTTGCTTTTTCTTTTATCTTTTTTACTTTATATTAGCTTGTTATTTTTTTTAATCTTCTCGTTTAAACATTTTAATATATACACTTATACGTATGTATATACTGTATATAATTTAATATAGCAGCCAAATATCCAGAGTCAAAAGGATAGATTATATATTCCGTAGTTCTTTATTACATGGCTTGAGGAAGTTCATACTGTTCAAACTAGGAATTTAGGGAATTAACCAAACAGTGACAAAAATAGCTCTGAGCAGGAAAATAACAAGTGCCAAGAAATTAAAAAGGCGATAGTAAAAAAAACTGAACTATGTTTGCTGTTCAACCCCAAATTCATCCATGTAATATTATCTTGAGAAAGTTTCTAAACTGAAAGTATCTATCATACAGGGCATGAAATTATTTTTCAACAAGAGAAAATGAGGAACATGTGTTTGCACTGTATTAGTTTCTTTGGGGCTACTGGTTTTAGCCAACAAAAATAGTGTTCTAATTTTTTTTTAAAAAAAGAAATAGGGCAGGCTGGGAGAAACACCAGGACAGACAGTATTCTATTTACAAATGCTTTACATTCTGAGAGGCTGTTTGTAAGTCTGTTTTGTTCGCAAATCCAACAAACATAAAAACATATACAGTTCTTTTCTTACCTTACAGTACAAGTAGTCCTCAACTTACAACAGTTTGTTTAGTGACTGTTCAAAGTTCCAATGGCACTGAAAAAAGTGACCTATGACTGTTTTTCACACTTGCAACCGTTATAGCATTCCCATGGTTATGTGATCAAAATTCAGATGCTTGGCAACTGACTCATATTTATGACAGCTGTAGTGTCATGTGATCCCCTTTTGCAACCTTCTAACAAGCAAAGTCAATGGGGAAGCCAGATTCCTTTAACAATTGTGTTATTAACTTAACTGCAGATATTCACGTAACAGCTGTGGCATGAGAGGTCGTAAAATGGAGCAAAACCCACTTAACAAATGTCTCGCTTAGCAACAGGAATGTTGGGCTCAATTGTGGTTGTAAGTTGAGGACTACCTGTATCTGAGCATATCTGCGAACAGTACGTGAGTGGAAGGCGGAAAAAGAAGGTGGGAGAAGACAGGGAAGGGTTAGTTTCTGGTGTGCCATTTATGTAAGCCATGCACCAGAGACTAGCCCTTTCCTGCCTTTTCTTGACTCCAGGGACCTTCTAGATTGGAGTTGTGGACAGGTTTGTTCATATCAGCAGAAGTGTGTAACTTGAAACTTCATAAGGAGAGTAATGGCTGTAATTTTATGAAAATACAACTTTGACTCATGCACTGATCACATTGCATTTAGATCACTGCAACATAGTTTACATGAGTCTGCCCTTGAAAATGACTCAGAAGCTGCCGTTGATTCAGAATGCAGTTCCAGGGCTACTAACAAAAGAAACAGTTGTAGTAGCTTGACACTTTCGCTTTAATTGACATCACGTCAATTAAAAACCAGGAGCCATGAACATTGGCTGGCAGTCAAACGCCACGATTCCAAATCCTTAATCTCTACCCAAACCGACACCAAACAACACCAGTTTGATTGGAGCAACACTAAAAACATTGGCCACGCTACGCCCCACCATGCTCGTGAGCTCATCGAAGGCTGGCACTCCACAAGCAATTCCATCAACAGACACATCGGCTTACAACCAGCCTACGAACCCCTCAGAATCCAAGCCAACCATAAAGCTAACCAGAGAGAGTACTGACCCTCAACCAACCCATGCAAGCCCCCCCCAGCAGTTCACCTCCCAATGACCCTAACCTGAAGTAACCTCCCCATCACAAGACCCATCACAAGATTCTCACTGATGAGTCACACCTGACTCATCACAAGACCCTCACTTGACCCACCACACCCGAAGCCCGAAGTCAGAAGAATACTGACACTGACATCCCCTAAACTCTGCTGAATATGTTACCTAGTACATCTACCTGGTAACGAAACTTTCGGAAACCAACCCACAAGCTTGGAGAATGAACCTACACCCTCACTTTTGCTTTGATTATTGACTGCCAGGTCCCAATGCAAGATGCTGAGTTTTGCTGATAAAACTATGTGGCGGAGTATCCTTGTACCTTCAACTTCTTTCCTCCTGACTGGTATCAGCCCATTCTGTGAGCTCATCTGGAGGAGGGCTACTCAGGATCCCCACGCCTTGTGAAAGTTAAAGGCACCTGCAGTTGTGACTTCTCATATTGCAGCCCTGCATTAGGAATATCTCACAACCCAAATTGTAACCATTGAATGTGTAAAGCTGTATTTCACCAGTACAGGCATAAGTTAACCAGGCATATATGTTCCATTGAACTTAATGGCCCCTATATCTTAGGTCACATGTATAGAATCACACCGTAAATCTCTAATCCAGCTAATCTCTTGAAGGCATGTGAATCACATTCCTGGAGAAATTATGGCCATGCTTTCCTTCATAGAGTTCTTTGTTTAAACAAATTGAGACATCAGCTCTGCATGTACATTCCTTTGTATGTGCTTTTTGTTTTTCCACTAAAATTTAAAAAAGCCTGTAACCTGTGTACAAGGCTCTTGATGATATGAAGAATTTTCTGTTTCCCTCTCTCTTGCTCTGTTCGTAATATGGGGCTTCTTTATGCACTGAACATTTGTATACATTATTTTGTTTATTTTTGTTGAACCAATTATCCAAACTAGTAAATACATCTAAAATATTTAGTGGCTTGGCAACAGAAGAACAGTTTGGTGTCTGAAAATGGTAAACAGAGAGCCAATTTAGAAATAGTGTATAATATATATGTTTTAAAACTTGTAAAGGAAATATTAGTCAATTTCATGGCATATCTGACATTTGAATGGATTGGCAAAGCATCATTTCAAGAAGAGAAATCTACTTATTGATGGTACCAGTTCAGTCAAACATTTTAGCTGACTGGTTTGGATTTTGCAAATGTAAAAATAGGTCAAGCGTGGAAACTGGCATACCGTTGCTGAATGGGATTGTGCCGAGAGAGAACTCCTGACAGGTTTATTCTTGCCTAGATAAATATACAGCATTGAAAGAGTCATATACAAATAAAAATTATGAAGGCAGGGAAATTGTTGTGCCAAAAACTGTCTAAAACATATCTTGCAGAGGGAGGATATAAGAAATGTAAGTGGTTAGAAGTTGCAATTTAAATCCTTTGCCACTATACAGCACAAATATACACCATTTGCAGGAGCATACTCTGCTGATAGAATATACATATTTTAAGATGAGGATGCATGTTGTAAGCACTGAGGATATTCTAAAATATGTTAACTAAAATAATAGAAGCACAGAAAAAATTGAGAAAAATAGAAATAGAGTAAATGAAATGATATGCAAAAAAAGTGGAGACTATAGGGAAGATTGGAAGATTATGAAATAAAAGATAGAACTTATGGCAGCAGACATATCTGCTGGGTATCGTTTTGTTCTTTCTGGTAAAGTTTGTTATTAAATGTATTCTGTTATTGTTACGAAATTGCATTGGCAGCTACATACTAAGCACAAACACAGATGCTCGTTAATCTTATGTTTTAATAATGAAAAATGAGTGTCTGAAAATGCCTGCAGCAAAGATTTGGTTTATGCTTTAAGATAAACATAGATTGGCATCAGATTCTCTTCTGACTTTCCCCTAATGTTCTTCTGTTGTTAGAGTACTTTCTTTTGTCCTGGAATTCCACATGGCTCAGTTTTTCCCACTTCTGAATGTGGATAAGCTTTGCCCATGATCCGATAGCTGATGATTCATAAGCTCAAAGAAACCGAGCAGTGCTTTATAAATGCCCCTCTAACACGGGAAAAATATAGGCTGTCATTGACAGAGGCTTAACAAGGCACTGCAGCTACAAGTATATAATCCATTGTTGTGTAGCTTCTGTGTTACTGAAGATGTTCATAGGGTACAAATAGTCTATTTGGCCAATGTATAACAATAAGGACATTCATCATTGATATGCCAGGATTTCCTTATCTATGTGTATTGGTTATTTTTACTTGCTGTTTCTTTGTGAAATATTTATTGTAGGGTTTATCAGAAGAGATTGCATTTGTTTGCACATTGTGGATCTTCAGGTTACCAGACTTTGGCTTACAGTCCTGGACTTTGGATGTATCAGGCAAAATCCATTCACCATTTAGAATGCATAATTTGCATGTCTAAAATGGTATTATATCATTCCCACATATACACCTGTGCAGGTTCTTTACTTCTGTACTCTCTTGCGTGAATCTAAACTGAAGCCCCCTTGATCTTGCTAAAAGATTATTACCCTCAACAATGTGGCTGTTTCCACGTTTCTTCAAAGCGTAATGGAAGAAATTTCAACAAAAAGTTAAACCATATAAACCCTCTCATCCAAACAGTAACTTGTCTGATTTTATTAAAGGTTGGCTTGGACCCCAATCTTTTTTAGGGGGAGTGAGACTTGCAAAGAAACAATCCCATATAATTGTGCCTGTGGTTAATGTTTTGAAATAGTCTAATTGGATTTTTGGTTAAAGAAAAGACTGTTTGCATAGTGTTCCGTCTGCAGCTGATTTATTTTGGACAGCACAACAAAATGAAATATAATGTGTGTCTAACTTAAGTATACTTGACAATTTTACTGCCATGCTTTCGTAGTATTTCATTTCTCAATTTATTTACAGACTTTTTCTTTTTCCATAGCTAAACAAAATGTTCTTGAATGAAAAGTCACTGTTGACCATCTGGTATAATTGAGAAGCTCTTTAGAAAAAGAAAACTGCTTTCACTGATGCTACTGAAATACTTTCCAGACGAGACATTTTCCCCTCTTAGAAGCACACAACATTTCTAATATTGCTGCTTTCCTACTTATTAATCCTCAACAGATATTCCTGAATTGTGCCTATAGAAAACCCTTCTGAACTAAACAGAATCTTAATTTCCTTTTTCTTCGTTTTAAGGAAATATATTGTATAACTGGTGGACAGGCTAAAGGCTGATTTGAAGATGCCTAAATAGGGAATTGGACCATGAATTTATGTTGAGAACATTCATGTCTCAAAAGAATAAGAAATAAATATATTTAACTAGTGATCAGTATTTTTGCAAGCATGCCAGAATTGTAGGCTGGAAAATGCAATTTTTATGCACAGTGTAGTTTTTACATGTCTTCAAACATCTAGAATGCAGAGCCAACATGCAGACAATAGTGGAGGATGGGAGAAGTGAGACTTAGAGTTTTGTTTCTGTTCTTTTTGTGCCACTTGTGGTGCCTGTGGAAAAGACTAGCCAGCCATGTTAAATGTTTATGGAATTTGATTATGCTGTATACAGCAAGGGCATGCTGTATATATTTCAGGTAGCTACTGCTCTTATTTATTATTTATTTAGCGTATGGCAAAAATGTTAAAAAGCACATCATGATTACATTCTCAGTGAGCAAATATAAAACTGCTCTATTTACAAATGAATTTAAAAATTCAAAAGTAGACTATTTATATAGTCAATACGTGATGGAGTTGCATACAGAAAGTCTCGGTTTTCCCTGATATGTGCTCAGAGGGCAGTGTTTCAGAATATGTCGCACTGTCGAAAGCACAATATGTCTGCTTTGGAGCACCACAGCCAATTTGAAGAGGAGAACTTTCCCCATTTATGGAGGAGAGGAGCACGCCTGCCATATTTATTCCTAATTCTGTTGAGGATTGACCAGGTCTTTACAGGGCAGATTGAATCCTAAGAGTGGCTACAAGTGAAAGAATTCTACATGACATAGAGTCGGTTAATTCTTCCACAGTGACAACCAGGCAATCCTTTGTGATCTCTCCTGGCTTAAAACACATCACTATGCGAAGCTACTGCTCTATCTTGTAAGAATATGGCTTGTGAAAAAGAAATGTTGAGTAGAAGTTGTCATTTTGATTTTGCTACTGTCACTGGCATCTGGGAAAGCAAAACGAAAATGGTTAGGTTTCATTTATTTTCATTTGTCATTTTTAGAGACTGCCCAGAGTCACTCTTGTGAGGGAGATGAGTGGTCTGTAAATTCATTAAATAAAAATCCCACCCTTGTTGTAGATGTTTTGACACTTCATGTATGTAGAAAGTGGTAGAGCCTTTTATCCTTTCTATAAATATTGGTGGCTACTTTCCCTCTCTTACATAACTTTCTACTTGGAAGGACACATTTACTGCTGTTTTTGAGAGAAAAATAAATTAACATAATTAAAAAGAATGCTCTGATCCTCGCCAGTATCTTAACATTTCACTGGCAAGCTGCACTAGTGGCCTTAGACCTTTAGTCTGCACTCTAAGGATTTTAGAGCAAACTTTTTTTGTTCTAGTGTGCTTTCAGTATCATGTCAACATCGGTAGTATTTCATATAAGGCAGTATTATATTCCATCTTTTCTCTGAGCTCCAGGCAGCTTAGACTGGGATTTTCCACCATTTTATCCCCACAATAAGACATCTTTGAGTGGGCATGTCTGGCTGAAACTGATCCATATAATTCAGAATTAGTCTGAATTTCTGCCTGTTGTTGATGTCTTAAACCCAGATATATGTGAATACAGTAGCATTTCTATTTTGTTGATATTGCTCATGTAGATTTGCATTTGCATTGACTGGAATTAAGTGATGGCAGGAGAGAAATTTTATTTGTCTTTAAGTCTAAAACATAAGATACTCAAGAAGGCAATAATCAAGTGGAACAGCTTGCCTCTAGAAATCGTGGGTGCTCCATCACTGGAGATTTTTAAGAAGAGACTAGACAATCACCTGCCTGAGATGGTATAGGTTCTCCTGCTTGAGCAGGGGGCTGGACTAGCTCCAAGGTCCCTTCCAGTTTCTATTCTATTCTATTCTATTCTATTCTATTCTATTCTATTCTATTCTATTCTATTCTATTCTATTCTATTCTATTCTATTCCCAGATAAGTTAGCACCGAGTTGGTTTTGGCAGGAAAGAGAGTTTAAGTACTGAACAATGTTTACAGTGATGTAAAGGAATTCTTGGGATGTAACTGGAATTTTGGAGAACAGCTGGTCCTTATTAAAACTCTGAAAAAACAAAGATGAAAAACCCTTCCATTATATTTCTGGTCTGTAGAAACATACAAACAAGGAATAACGTGTTTTTTTTACCAGCATCTAATATATACTACTTCCAAACTTGCAAATCCCAATGGGATATTTCACTAAATTCCTAGTATTGCTGACCATTGGCTGTACTCACAGAGCTGATATGGTATGGTGAGCTTAGAAGCTATTACACTTTTTTATTTACTTTATTTTTAAAATGTGAATGCCATCCTTCACAACAGGGTTGCATATCAGCACATGTTGTGGCAATGAGCTGCTATGGTTATTTTTTGCTTGTTTGTTTTTCCCATGGCCAAATCAGTTCATTCATTTATTCATTAATTCATTAATTCATTAATTCATTAATTCATTCATTCATTCATTCATTCATTCATTCATTCATTCATTCATTCATTCATTCATTCATTCATTTATGCATTCAATCAATTACTGTAGTTACCCATTTCAATCCAATTGATTCTGGGCAGTGAACAATATCACAATCAAAACCATAAAAACACAAAAATAGTTACAAATTATACATGTAGGTAACTGAGAATTATAATGATTATTATGATAAAATTAATAGTCCAACCAGGTAATGGGGCCCAAAACACTTTTAGGACCCCAGGATCAAGCATGTAGCCAGGTCTTTCGACCTGGCTACATGAGGCTAACAAGGTCTGGGCTATCCTGACCTCCAAAGGAAGAATGTTCCAGAGGGCAGGGGCTACTGCTGAGAAGGCACACCTTCTGGCCACCACCAGCCGACATTTTTTGGCAATTTTTTAAAACTAATTTTCCCCAGCTTATTGCAGGCTTAGGTCTTCTCTCATTTGACTAGGACTGTTTCTCCCAGGCTGGGCTTCCAGACTGGTTTACAACATAGTTGTTCTTCTGAAGGAAAAAAAACCCCATGCACTCAAGAGCAAACCATTTGATCAATATTACAAATCCTTTGGCCCAAGAATGTTTGTTTGTTTATTTATTCATTGCATTTTCTAACTCTGGGCAGCGATTACATACGAATTGATGCTTCATAATATAGATCTTTTAAGAATCTCACTATCAATATTGTTAACTGGATTATTATTTTTCTTTTTAAAAAAATGCAAAGATCTTACCTTGAATTAGCATTTTTACCCTGCTTTTCTGCTTTAAAACTGTCTGCAATCTTAAGAGACCAGTACGTCAGTTCTTGTGAAATTTTGACAATGTCATTCTGAGGCCGTGAGAAATGCTGAAATCCTATGTAATTTGGTGGTTTCACAGGATTTCCGCTCTACATTTGCTATGTTTAATAACATTTTGAATAAAAATTAGGAACTGATGTACTTATATGTTTAATGGTAATCCTGGTGCGGATGTGTTCTAGCCTTTCTTACTTTACAACTTTTAATCTTCCTTAAGACTTCTCAGGTAGTAACTTTACTTTTCAGAAATCTTTTGAGAACTTTTGAGAACAGGTCTAGAACATTTTATCCATTTCTTGCAACATCCCCTAGAAAATTTTTGCTCATCCAGCAGTATGAATTACATCGCTAGTTATTGGCTGTTATTCTGAAGCATTTATGAGAAACCTTCTTATTTTATTCCTTATCTTTCCTCAAAGAGCTTACCAATATTGAAAACAGGGTGATCAGGCTAGTATGAGCAATAAAATTGCCTCCAGATCATTGTTTAGTAGACAGGATATTTTAGATCAAGAAAAGCTATGAATGAACCCTGAAGAAAGGCAATCCTGTCAGCCCTGAATTGCCATTTTAGAAACTTGCATTTCAGCTGTTTCGTTTTGGCTGTTCTTCTTTCTGTGGTCCCTGGCATCTTCCAAGAATTTTACAGCATAGCAAAGGAACATTTCCTGCTGACTAACATGATAGGCCAATGTAGTCAACTTAGATCTGAAAGGCTAGCTATGTTCCCTGTGGCAGTTGTATGAATGCTTATATTCCTGCCTAGGTTATGTTATAGTGTAATATTTGATTTATGATAGGAAATAGCTAGTTTCATTGGCAAGATGAGTAGTTTTCAAGCCCACAAATCTTGAGGAAGACAAGCCAATCTTCTAAAAAAAAATTTTTCCCCAGGAAACATAAATTTACAACAAAGCCATACTATGTAAGGGTAGGATCAGAGTTAGAATAAGTAGAATTAAAAATAAAAGTGACCACATATTTGGGATGAAACTGAAATGAGAAAATGCTAGTAGGAATATTTTAGAGATTTGTATGGGAATGATAATGAAATGTAAATAACTGAAATTTAAACAAGTGCATAAATGTTATTTAAGGAATAAAATGAAGGAGCAGAAATCCTTGCAATGAGAATACTGAAAAATTTACTGTTGCAGTTATTAATTATGTGACTGAGAAATGTTAAAATATGGACAGGGTTGGTTATTGAGGGTAATATCTGATGGAATGCTTAGTGAAAAGGTCAACATTAAACAGAGAGCAAGACAAGGATTAGGGATGTCCCATTGGTTGTTTAAGTGGATAAGAAATGTTTATGGTGACATTAGAGGTAAGTCAGTATTGTGGACTTTTATATGCAACTGATGCCAGGAGAGTCTGAAACATTTGCCTGAATGGGTAACACGGTGCAGTACATGAATCTAAAATTAATATAGCGAAAACAAAACTTGTGTTTTACGGTCAACATTGAGAGTGATAAAATAGCTAATCAACTACAACTAGCAATTGCAATGTGTTAAAAATCTATTGTCATCATTAAAATCTTGGGAGGTAGCCTGAAACATCTTGATTTATATAAATTCCAGTTTTTCGCTGTACAATGTTGCTGTATTTCCTTGTCTTTAAATGACAACTTTGAAATCTGCAATTGAATTTTCTGGGAGATTAAAATGCTTTGATACGTAGTACTTTATTCTTCTTTTGAGTCCTGATATCAGACCTGTATTCATTAATTCTTTTGCACGAAGTCTGAGTGGTTTGTCCAATGCAGAATCCAAAGGAGTATTGCTAGCAAATGATTGCATATATTACATTGGAGGACGAGTATGTGAAATCACATCTAAATGTGTGAAGTTGTTGGGGCCTTTGATGGTGCTATTGGTGCAAATGTGGGGGCAAAGTAAAACATTGGGGTTTGTTGCAGAGTCTGATTCCCATGATAGCATCCAATAGAGACCCAGATTTGGATCTGTTTCAGAATGTGTGAAACAGAATGTGTCCTTTTTCTAGTATGGGTTGTAGCTTATTAAGAATGTATCTGATTAGCTTGAGCTGTGAACTATAAGCCACAACCAGTCACGTTCTGTTGTTTTTGGATACTTGCATGTGCCATATATATTATTATAGTTGGTTGTACAGTCAACTAGATGTTTAGCCTGGATTTGGTATATTTGTCCATATAAATTCTTCCCATGGACCTGGGAAGTTGTTGTTTAATAATACTAAATGTATTGTATTATTATGGTTTGTTGCACAGTCAACCAGATTTTAGACTGGATTTGGCATTTTTATCCACTTACCAAGTTCTTCCCAAGGATCTGGGATAAGCAGTTGTTGTTGTGTGATGGTGCTAAAGGTGTCATCATAGGAAGTAAGCTGCTCCAAGTAAATTAATTGCCCACCACAGGCAGAATCTCCAATTTCAGTCAAACCAGAAATGTTTCTACCAATCCATCTGTGAAAAGATTGCAGTGGACCAGTCAACAAAGAAGAAACAGTGGAGCTCTGGGTGCATCTATGAGACGACTCAAAGAAATACAATAAAATGAAACTTGGATAAAGGAGGTGAAGAAGAAATAAAAAGAAGCTCAAATTCAAGGACTTGTAATAACAGCAGAAATGATGGAGAAAAGGGCAAGGAAGATTAAGACTGCCTGGCTTTTGATTGAAACATCTGAGTAGTCTATCTATAAAAATAGGCACCTGCTGCATTAGAACATCAGTTTGCTGTGGCCTAGAAACCAGGAGGGTGTGAGTAGAATAGGCACCTTGGTTGCAATTCCCAAAGTTTGCAGAAGGCAAAAGTTTTGGGATTCCAACCAAAGTGCCTATTCTACTCACGCTCTCCTGGTTTGTAGGCTACACCAAACTGATGCTCTGATGGACTAAATTTGAAGTTTCTAAGATAATGTAATCTGATTCTCATCTCATCTAATCCAATGGAACATTTAGATGCTGTAATGCAGAGGTCCCCAACCTTTTGGGCACCAGGGACCGGTTCCGTGGAGAAAGGTTTTTCCGCGGACCGGAGAGTGCGTGGTTTTGTATGCTGCCTGCATCCCACGGATGGGGCTTTGCTTGTTTGTACAGACCAGTTGCTGGCATGCCATGGCCCGGTACCGGTCCACGGACGGGGGTTGGGGACCCCTGCTGTAATGTACTATATTTGAAAGATCTAAAGGAAACCACATTTCTTTTAGTTATAAAGGAAACTATAAAGAAAAGAAAATTTAAAGCTGCCTTACACCACCTCTACTCACTATACAGGTAGTCCTTGATTTACGACCACAATTGAGCCCCAAATTTATGTTGCTTAGCGAGACATTTGTTAAGTGAGTTTTGCCCCATTTAATTATCTTTCGTGACACCGTTGTTAAGTGAATCATTGCAGTTGTTGAGTTAGTCACATGATTGTTGAGTCTGGTTACCCATTGACTTTGCTTGTCAAAGTCGCAAAAGGTGATCACATGATCCTGGGACGCTGCAATCGTCATAAACGTGAGTCAGTTGGCAACTGTCTGAATTTTGATTACGTGACCATGGGGATTCTGCAGCGGTTGTAAGTGTGAAAAATGGTCATAAGTCACTTTTTTCAGTGATGTTGTAACTTTGAATGGTTACTAAATGAACTGTTGTAAGTCAAAGACTATCTGTATTCTGAACAATGTTTCACTGTCAGTTTCACAATAACTTTTTATTTATATACTTCAGATACATCAGGAACGTGGAAAAAGGGCCCCAACTATAAAGCTAAAACAACAAAGAGCATGTGAGGACAACACTGTTCTAGGATTCTGAAATTTATGTGACAACTGTTTGATGACTAATACATAAGCAAAAAAAGTGACTCCTTGTAATCCATCACAAAAAAAAGACCCTAGAGTATTAAAAATGACTGCCAATAGTTTGCTTAATAAGTGCCAGTAATTCTTTGTAAGAAGTTTTATTAGTTTTTCAATTTTACAGCCAAGTATTTAAGGAGCAGCGCGGCGGTAGGGTAGTCAATAGTCCAATAACAAAATCTTTCATACATATCTCAGATTACATCATTAAAAACTCCCTTTCTATTTCCCTTAATTATTGTATCAAATTCAAGTTAATACATTTCTAATTATAGCCCAGACATTCAATACATTTGTCAATATAATTTTGCTTATACATATCCAAATCCTGTTTTTAAATTTTACCTGATTCCAATTAACATATTCCAATTTAGCCTTTAATAACCATAATGTTTAAACTTCAGGTAACCCAAATTTCCCTAATTTCGTTACAAAATAATTATCATATCTAAAATACACATATTATTCAAATAGTTACATTTTCAGAAGTACATTCTATATCTCGTCCTAGTAGCTCATCATTTACTAATAAACTATATTTCATTATCACAAACCCGTTTCCATATTACATTTCAAAACTATAGTCTAATAACTAATTTTCATTTCCTTTATAAGTCTAAGTCCTGGATATTAGATCAGTCAATATCTCTAAAAAAAACACTCCTTAGCCCATTAAGTAAAATTTTAAGCTGTTCCTCAATCAGCAATAAGGAGAAAAAGGAAAAGGAAGATCCCATTTTTGAATCTAACTCTAGCTTTCTTTTTATGCCAAACAGGTTTCCATACCAATGTCCCTGAATACTCAAGTGGGTCTCCCTTCATTCCTACACATGTTGTTTAAATCAGGGGAGACCATCCATTTATCAATTTTTCAAAGTAACTGGCCCCTTTGTAGGCATTAAGTTGTTGGCCTAGTAGTTCAAGTCTCCCTGTTTGATTTAAAATGTTTGTCATCATTTCAGTCAGGTCTTCTTCTGTTTCTAATTTCGTCTGGCTTAAATAAAAGGTCATATCCGGAGTTATAGTTGTTGTTTGATTGTCAGAATTGTCTAAGTTCTCATTATATTGTGTTTCCATCTTAATGTTGCTTTCTTCAGTTTCTGTTGCTTTTTGAGTTACAAGTACTTTGGTTGGAATCGAAATTTGCTTGTCAAAATTCTCTGTGGGTTGTATTTGCTGTTGTGTGGGATGCTCTTTGATATTAATTGGTTCCTCTTCAGTTGTTTTTTGGTTTGTAAGTTCAGCAGTTAAAGTCTGGATTTCCATTTGTAATTTTAAGGTGACATCTTTGTGTTTCACTCTGGAGTTCATTAGCTCAATGGCTTCAAGTATTTTTTCAAGTATAAGTTTATAGTTGAGTTGTGGGTAGAATTCCTCCATTTCTGTGGTGGTTAGAGATAATCTTCTAGTGGAGGCTATATTTGATAAAATTCAAGAAATGTCCACCTCCACTATTCCTAGAGGTTGTTTTCACCACCCAGCTGTTTCAGGTTTTTATCTTTTTTAGATAGTGTGAAGGCCAATTCTAAGGATAAACGCCTCACAGTAAAAAAAAATAAATCAGTTGTTGTACCAAGCTTCGCCACAAGATGTCCCTGATAGACTAAAATCTTTTCCAGAGAGCAATTAAACTTTTATCCAATTTTTTTTCCCAAGTTAAGAAATAGATGAGATGATAAATCCCTGTAATAGGAACTTTTTGGGACCCCAAAGCATCCAAAAAATATAAATCCAGTTATTTAGTTATTTAGATTAGTTGTTCTTTTTCTTTTTTCTTTTCCCAAAGCTTGATTTCCCAAAGTAAGTAAACGCCGCTGTGTTAGAAGGGGGGGGGAAATGTTTCAGGAGGCTTTCACAGGAAGGTAGTTAGGGTAAGAGAGAGGGAAGGAAGTGCCAGTAATTCTTTTATATGCAGTTCATTGTTGCAACTGCTATTCACTGAAAGTTACCATACATATAATCTAACATATAATATTTAATTATTTTCAGCAGGAAACTGTTGAAGATCATTAAATATTCTAACTTATAAAATCTGAATTTACTGGACTATATATTGGTTTGTGATTCTTTAAAATAAGGATGAACAGTAGCATAAGCAAGAGTAGCTAATGATGGAAATTGTTTTAAAAATGTTGGTATCTAAAGAGTAGATTTTACTAACTCATGTAAAATAGGAAATGTTGAGTCTCAAAAATTATTTTCATTCCATGATTCCGTTATTTTGCTTTTCTGCTGATTTAATTCTGCTCAGAATACGTCTGGATCAGCATTATACTGATTTCAGACAAAATCATATGTTTTTCATAAACACTAATACTTTCAAACTCATACCAGGAAAACTGTAAAATAAAAATAAAAAACATATTGTTTAATACAGTAGGGGAAAAAAATGATAGGAATTCTGGAAACCTGGTAACTTGGTAACCTATTACTGTAACCAGATCCAAGCATGGATTTCAATAATAGGTAAAGTATATTAAGTACAATGTACAATATTTGTGAGGAAAAGAACACATGTAAATGTACTTTAACCAAATGCTTATTCAACAAAGGCATCACATTTGATCAATTGTTTCCATAATTACGCGTGCCCTCCATTTCATTTTTAAATTGTTTAATATTGAAACTGCATAACATGCAAAACATCTCTGTTTGATGGCATTTCTTTTGTTTTCTTTTGAAATGCAACATGTAGGGAGAAAAGATTCTTTATACCTCAGATTATATCATGTATAATTTAAAAGAATATTGTGTGTATGTGAATATATATATATTGCTTCTAGAAGCACGAGGCCGAAGAGACACCAGCCTGAAGATGACGAATGAGACTTCGTCGAAACGTCGCCAAGACACTTCCAATTTTACACGGGAGAAAACCCGAATTACCAAAGACCTACATATATATATATATATATATATATATATATAATATACTTTATTATAGCATATTAAATTATGCAAATAATTTCTCATATTTTTGTCCTGTCATTTTAGTTGCAATTATATTAATAATTCTAGCTAACATCTGTACATCAGTTTTATATATTATGGCACATCAACTTATCTTTGATTGCCTTCATAAATAGTTATTCCTGTTTCTTCCCATGTCAACAGCATGGTTAATTGTTGGCTCCCATGACACAAGGATGAAAAAGGTAGGAATTGATTCTACTGTAGTTTATAGTACCGTAGAAGTGACTCCACAATCTTGGCTGAACCTTGAATCAAAATTATTTGAATCAATTGTATAATTGTGCAATCATGACAAAATAACTATATTACACTGGCTAGAAAAGATAATCGTAATTTATCACTTCTGCAACCAAAATAATAGATTATGGGAAACATGGATTAGAAATATAATATGGTGATGATTTATTTTATATCTGTGATTTATACCACACCTCCTGTCAAGAAGTAAAGAAGTGAACTGTTGGCAGCTTTCACTGGCAGAGGAAATAAATTCTAGTGTTATCTGCCAAGCTGTGCAGTTCAAAGCTTCAGCTTGAAATCTGTGGTTTAACATTTTCTGTGTGAAAAGTGCACAGCCATCCTGGAAAGATAATATCCTCACGATCTTCCCATCAGTGGAGTGTGCTTTAAAGGACAAGAAGGACAAGAAGGACAAGAAGCAACGGATGGAAACTAATCAAGGAGAGAAGCAACCTAGAACTAAGGAGAAACTTCCTGACAGTTAGAACAATTAACCAGTGGAACAACCTGCCTCCAGAAGCGGTGAATGCTCCAACACTAATAGAGGTTTTTAAGAAGAGACTGGACAGCCATTTGTCCGAAATGGTATAGGGTTTCCTGCCTGAGCAGGGGGTTGGACTAGATGACCTCCAAGGTCCCTTCCAACTTTATTATTATTATTATTAAGCCTCATTGGTAATGTAGCACACAATGCATCAAAGCAGCAACGTATGGTTTGCTTTCCTTTCTACTTCCGGTTTGTTGATTTTACTTTCCTCTATTATTTGGCATGTTTAGGACCTCAACTCTGTATATTCTGAAAAAAAAAAGTTGTTTACTGTTGCTTTTTGCTTGTTAAAGCTAATTCACGTGTGACTTCTACCATATCTTCTTCCAGTGGTGGGATTCAAATATGTGAACAACTGGTTCTCTGTGTGGATGCCACTTCCGGAAGTCCATTCTGTGCCTGGACAACAAAAAATTAGCTACCGATTCTGCCAAAGTGGTGCAAACTGGCTGAATCCCACTACTGTCTTCTTCCTTCTTTGCATATATTTTTCCTTTAAGGCTTTTATAGTTAGTGAAGAATAAGATTAAATGCGAAACATATAAAAATCTACCCCCTTCTGCATTGAATTTTGACTTTAACAATTATCCTCTAA
Source organism: Azemiops feae (assembly GCA_023970755.1). Taxonomy (NCBI): domain Eukaryota; kingdom Metazoa; phylum Chordata; class Lepidosauria; order Squamata; family Viperidae; genus Azemiops; species Azemiops feae. The sequence continues at coordinate 3,052,950 of JALGBA010004278.1, read as the reverse complement.
TAGTGTGGGCTTTGAAGACAAGCACAGGAATACTAGTAAATTGGTATATACTCATGACAGAATTAATACTCAGTTTTTCATATGCCAATTCTCATGTAGCCAAAAGCAGCATTTTTCTTATGAACTACTGATTTGGTAGCCACATGCCACTTCTTTATATGCCCAAAGGGATGTAGTGTATTTTGCTCTTAAGTGAAGGAGAGTAGAAAAAAAAAATCTAAGAATGAGAGTAGTTTGACAGTGGAATTCATTGATTCCACTTCATTGCAGGCTAGAGAGGTATCTGTTCAGGAAGGTTTCATTTCAGTTCCTGCGCTGTACAGGAGGTTATGCTCTACAGCTGAATGTGCATAAATTGCCACTGCAGTCTTGTGCAATTTTCTCTTTGCAGAAATATGGGAAAAAATGTATTTAAAAAGAAAATCTTCCTCTCTCCATTAAAAGCAGCCCAGCTATAGCCAAGCATGCACAATGGGCCCAGAAGACTAATTCTTTATCAGGAGAAAGGATAAAACTAAAAAGAAGGCATAATAGAGTGGAGCATCCTGAGAAGGCATAGCTGGCTGGATTTTGGAATAGAAAAAAAAAATCATTTTGCAACATGCGGGACCAGGTCTATTTAAAAGGCATACACATGTGTTTTGTGATTCTTTTCTATCCTCTTTAGAAGTTGTACATTTAAGGGATTTAAATAATATAGCAGCCAGAGTAGCTTGGGAGGAAACTCTTAAAACACACACTTTTTAGAACCGCAATTAAATAATTGGTAAATTCCCCAATCTCATTGCTTCAGAAATCTTGAAATGAAGATGGCAAAGCAATCCCTATTTTCTACTTTCAAAACCTCTACTCATAAGTGATAGTGTAATCAGCACTTTCAGGTCAACAGCAAAACTTAGGATTCTGGTAGTATCTTTTCCAGCTAACAATTTTTATTAAAAGGTATAAATTTGATGTGGGCTGCAGCTCCCTTCAAGCTCCTGCCTTTTAATAAAATGTTCAGTCAGAAACGGTGCTACCTTCAGATTGTCTAATGCAACACAGCAGGTGGCAGTGCCTGACTAACATTATATAGGTTTGAAAACTAAAGCCAGCTTCGATAGGGACAATCAGGGAATATCAGAGGTGTAGCTAAGACTAGGAAGTTGAGGCAAAATATTCTGGAGAAGAGCAATGCAAACCATTTCTGTATTGTGGCCAAGAAATGGCATGAATTTGTCTGTGAAATCTTCAAGAGCTGAATTATTTGGCTACAGGGATTGCAAACTAAGAACAATAAGCCCATCTGCAAAGCTTTGTGGACTGTGCTTTCAACCTTCAAAGTCATAGCAAATCTTAAAAACAGGACATCAGAATATGAATTCTATAGTAGTAATGTCTAGTAATTAGTCAGGGAAATGATTGAGCAAGAGGCAATTGAGCATATAAAATTAGAAACAATCTCAAGGGCTATTGCTAGCAATTTGTATAAAAGTAAAAAATGGCAAATGCTAGAAATTAGATGCTTACTGTAAAAGGAGTAAACCAGCAGTTTGGCCTTAAAACAAATGTGCTTATATAAGGGAAGAAGATTTTACAATAAATACTTAATAGGAATGTATGTCTATATCTTACTACAGAATCTCCTATCTTCTGATCTTATTTTTCTTCAGAGGAAAGCATTTTTGCCCTTGATTTTATGGCAGGTCTTCATTGAGATGAGGGTGGCGCGATGGCTCAACGGTTAAAGCACTGGGTTTGTCGGCTGGAAAGCTGACAGCCCAAGTTTGAGATCCAAGTTTTGTGATCTGGGATGAGCACCTGTATTGACCCAGCTCCTGTTCACCTAGCACAGAGGTAGGCAATCGTGGCTCTTTTATGACTCGTGGACTTCAACTCCCAGAATTCCTGAGCCAGCATGGCTGGCTCAGGAATTCTGGGAGTTGAAGTCCACGAGTCATAAAAGAGCCAAGGTTGCCTACCCCTGACCTAGCAGTTGGAAAGCATGCAAATGCGAGTAGATAAATAGGTAGCACTTCAGTGGGGAGGAAACAGCACTCCGTGACATCATGCTGGTCACATGATTGTGGAAACTTCTTCAGGCAGCGCTGGCTCATGGCCTCAAAATGGAGATGAGCTCCACCTCCTATAGTATAGCAGAGTAAAATCTGCAGGAACTTCTTTCCTTTCCTTCCTTCATTGAGGTGCTTTGTACAAATTTTGTCATTTTACTTGTTGGTTGTTCCTAGGAGAAGATGCCACTGCAAGTTACTTTTATAAGGAGGGGGGCTCAACCTAATTTTCTATAGGCATTATAAAACTGCTTAAGGATTAAGACCCTGTTATGAGAGATAACTGCAGTTGAAAAATACTGTAAACTAAAGCAGCTTTTCTTGATCTAAGAGCCCTCCAGATGAATGGATTTCCATTCCAGAATTTCAGCATTCTAAGAGTTGAAGTCTATATGTCTGGAGGCCATGAGTTGGAAGAAAGCTGAACTAGAACCCACAACTGTAGTGATACGGGGTAGGAGATATTTGTGTATGCATAATTTATGTTTATTATCTTCAGAAAGAGAAGAACCAAACCAGCTCTCTCCCAAATCCACAAAGCCTATTTCTTTTATTTATTAAGCAAAAATATTAGTCCTTCTTCTGTGTTCATATAAGGCAAGTATCCCTTGAGTCAAGCTCCATTCCTGGTAATTTCATAGTTATATCCATTTAGTTTTCTTGACAATGAAAAGTTTTTGCTAGTTCCTTCTACTGAGTTTTTTTTCCCCAAAAAAATTCCTGGCAGTGCCACAACCTGGGAATTTCATGTCCCTTCCCAAGAATTAATCAGAATCAATCCTATTCAGCTTTTTCAAGATTAGCCAAGATAGGTGCTGAAGACATGTTCACGTAACATGATGCAATTAAGTAAGTTCATTTGGCATTAAGATGGAAAGAAAAGAAATTGAGCATAGCAATCAAAATTTCTAAGAGCCCTTCAAATGAGTTCCCTGAAATGCTTGTTCAAATATAAAAAGAATGTTTGAAAGAAACAGATTATTCAAACATATGAAATATTTTTCCTTTCAGTCTTCTACCATAACTCTTTTTGTAACTGTTGTATTAGTTTCCAAACAAATGGAGGTTTGGAAAATGCTGTTGGTTACAAATTGCTTATGGCTTTTCCCATAATCTCTGCTAAAGACATGTGTGTTGTGTTCATGTTTTAAGCAGAATAGGTAATAATAATAACAACAAGAACAAGAACAAGAAAAACAACAATAATAATAATAATAATAATATTGGAAGGGACCTTGGAGGTCATCTAGCCCAACCCCCTGCTCAGGCAGGAAACCCTATAATATTTCAGACAAATGGCTGTCTAGTCTCTTCTTAAAAACTTCCAGTGTTGGAGCATTCACAGCTTCTAGAGGCAGGTTGTTCCACTGATTAATTGTTCTAACTGTCAGGAAATTTCTCCTTAGTTCTAGATTGCTTCTCTCTTTGATTAGTTTCCATCCATTGCTTCTTGTCCTGCCTTCAGGTGCTTTGGAGAATAGCTTGACTCCCTCTTCTTTGTGGCAACCCCTGAAATACTGGTACACGGCTATCATGTCACCCCTCATCCTTTTCTTCATTAAACTAGACATACCCAATTCCAGCAACCGTTCCTTATATGTTTTAGCCTCAAGTCCCCTAATCATCTTTGTTGCTCTTCTCTGTACTCTTTCTAGAGTCTCAACATCTTTTTTACATCGTGGTGACCAAAACTGGATGCAGTATTCCAAGTGTGGCCTTACCAAGGCATTGTAAAGTGGTATTAAGACTTCACGTGATCTTGATTCTATCCCTCTGTTAATGCAGCCTAACACTGTGTTGGCTTTTTTGGCAGCTGCAGCACACTGCTGGCTCATATTTAAGTGATTGTCCACTAGGACTCCAAGATCCCTCTCACAGTTACTACTATTGAGCAAGGTATCAATTATATTATACCTGTACATTTGGTTTTTCTTGCCTAAATATAGAACCTTACTTTTTTCACCATTGAATTTCATTTTGTTAGATAGCGCCCAGTGTTCAAGTCTGTCAAGATCCTTCTGTATCTTAAGCCTGTCTTCTGGAGTGTTGGCTATTCCTGCCAGCTTGGTGCCGTAGATATTGCATTGTGTTGTCCAGGCTAGCATTGCATTGTGGAAAACAAAAGCCAGTTATGTATCTCAATAAAGAAACACATTGTACACACAGTCCTCAACATACAACCGCAATGGAGCCTGTCCATGCCATGTTATGACTGCCATGTGACTGACCCGATTGTATGTCATTTTTGTGGCAGTCATTGAGTAATCACCATGGTCAAGAAGTGCACCAATAGTTTGCTGTGGGCATGGTTTTGCCAAAATTGAAGTGCCAGTTTTCAGCAAAAACTATCGCTAAACAATAATGTCACCACGGGATGCTGCAAATGGCTGTAAACGTGGCTGTGTTTCTAGGTGCCTGAAGTTCATCAGGTGATCATGGAAGGACCCCTACTGGTAGAATTCCAAATTTGGGTTGTAAGTCCTTTTTTTGGGTTAGTCATTGAATGGTCACTAAGCAACCAGTAGTAAATTGAGGACTACATGTAGTGGTACAAAGGAAAAAGGAATTTGCTACCACTGGGCATTAGATCCTGATTCCCTTTTCTTAACTCTATTCTCATTAAATATCTTAAAACTAATTTTTACTTTTGCTAATAAAAAACCGAATGTTTTTGCTTTACTTCTGCTTGTGTAATACTGGACATAGAGTCAAATAATGTTATAATTATCAATGGCAGGAACTCATTTTTGTGCTTACATTTTGATAATATAATTAAACATTTGTCTTGTCTATCTTCCTTTGTAAGAGCAATCGGTGTTTTTTTTCATCTTTATCATACATTTCTCCTCCTCCTCCATCTTTCAGAATGCCTTGTGATTATAAGTATTTAGATGAACTTAAAATCTCACTTCATTTTAATTACTTAATTACTTTAATTACAATAAGGCATTGGCATATTGTAGTCTTCAGTTCAAGGCAAAATAAATTTTGTTATTTATTGAACTTGATTCCACTGATCAGTAGATGGCAGTATGCACTTGGATAGGAGCTTACTGTGGAAACTAGAAAATTGTAGTTCTTCCTGTACAACACACCACAGCTGCTTTTGTTTGCTTTCAGGCAGCAAGATAAAAACGACTCAGGGGCCTCCTTTAATTTCACTTTAACTTAAGTGAATTTTCATTTTATATAGTTCATTTAAGAAAATGCTTAATGGCTGGTGTAAAGCTTGAAGTATGTCTCAGGGTTTATTTTTAGAACCCTTTAGTCTGTGAAGTATGATGATGAGCTTACGATGGGGCATTAGCAGATGTTCTGATTTAAAGATCATAAACTTTTCTGATAATTGTTATATCGGTATTAATTCCCTAGCTTTGCCACACAAAATAGTCCTCCTATTGGTCTTATGGTAAATGAACGTAATAGAATTTCTAAAGTTATGATCAGTGAAGTATATAAATGGACAGGAAGTTAAAATGTTTTTATAAATGTCATAGTTTCACATGAGTTCCTACGAACTACATTGAAAAATAGTGCTAAAAATCCTTCAGAGAATAGGGAACAAAATATGCCACAATTTTGACCCCAGTCTTTTAGCAGTCTGAGTCAATTTTGAGATAGTTATAAGGGGAGAAATGGGACTTTAATCCAAACTGGCTTAACTTAATTGACCTACTGAATGCACGGTAAAAATAATATTTTGAAGAGCTTTGAGCTGTCAGAATTTACTTACAGAAGTTTATAATTCTTCTCTAGTAATAGAAAGAAAAGGGGCTCTGCAAATATTTCTGGGTATAGCTTTCTATAACAGGGGTCCCCAACCTATGGGCCGCGGCCTACTAGTGGGCTGTGGGGGGTTTGCAACTGGGCCGTAGAAATGGCTGGCGAGTGCCTGTGTGTGCCGACGCATCCTCATTTGTGTGAGGAGTGTGCAAGAGCGTACTCCATATGCATGAGCGGCAGGCATACGTGCATGCCGCTCGTGCACATAGAGCTGTATGTGTGTGCGCTTGCTGATTGCTTGCGCAAACCATCACCTCCCCCCCTTGCTGGTCCGCAAAGCCAAAACATTGGGGAACTCTGCTTTATAAAGTGTAGATAGTATTGTTTAGATGGTATAGAGCTCGGGAGACAAAGTGGGAATACTGAAAATTTAAACTAGTGATCATATAGATTTTGGCAGCAAGGCGGTTGTAGGAAGAGAGCCGTGTTAGTCTACGGTGGCAAAAAAAAATTATCAAGAATTTGCTAGCATCTTTTTCAACTAATGAATTTTGTTAAAAGGCATAAGCTTTTGTGAACTGCAGCTCACTGTCCCAGATGAGCTCACAAAAACCTACAAGTAGTCTTTGGCTTATGCCCACTTATTCAGGGACAATTCAAAATTATGGTGGACTTATTATTGGTCCTCGAAGTTCTGGCTGTCGCAGTGTCCCTGTGGTGATGTGAACACAATCCAGGCAGAGAGTCTCCTCAGGGGGGCAGCATTTGCGACCCTCCCTATGGGCTTCTGACAAGCAAAGTCGATGAGGAAGCCATCAGGAAAGTTGCAAGTTGCTCCAGTAAGTTGCTTCCACTGCTTTCCCCCCCAAAAAATCCACTATGGAGTATGACATCCCAGGTATCTTATACTCTGTGGCACCTGCAGCTCTACAATGCTCTGCCCTACCATGGCTTCCCCTGACCCATCTGTGGCCCCCACTGACTCCCCATTCTCACTAGTGCCCTTCCATGGTACTCCCTACAGCAGGAGTTCCCAACCGGGGGTGCTCGCACCCCCTGGGAGTGTGAGACGATATTCCAGGGGGTGCGAAACTTGGTTTAGAAGTTTCAAAATTACAGTGTATATACATAATTCATTATTTTGAACTTTTGTGTAAGGGGTACAAGAATATATCAGAAGCGTTCTAGGGGTGTGGGGTATAGAAAAGGTTGGGAGCCGCTGCCCTACAGCATCTGTACATCCCTGCCTACCCTCTACTCAAGACTCCTGCCTCTTCCTGCATAGCCTTGGCTTACAATGGCAACTGGAGCTAAAGGGCTGGCTTGTCAGTAAGCAATGCAATCACGTGATATTATGCTATAGGTCCCGTTTCTTATCTTAACTTGTTTAATTTAGAAGCTATTTTAGGGTGCTGATTTCTTTTTTATTTTGAACATCTACATTCTGCTCTCTTAAACAAATATTTTCTCAGCGTGGCTTGGAACCACAATAAACTAAATTAAAAGCTGCAACATAACACAATAAAACAAAAACTAATTAAAATATTTAAAACAGTCATAAAACAGCAGAAACAAGTTTAATTAAACAGCATCATTAAAAGTTAACATTCTGAGGTCTGGGAGAATAAAATATTATTTGTCTGGCACCAAAGAGAATAAAATTAGAACCCTACTAAATTGACAGCTTAATGGGAGAAGACATACTAGTTACTTTAAAGCAGTTTGGAAAAGTAAAGATAAAGTGGCAAAGATGCCCTCGGTTTTAACTTGAATATTGAGGTGGCCGTGTTGTTTCCTCCGTAACAGAATGGAAGTGGGTCTGCCAATACTTTCTCTGTCTAGCCCACAGCCTTCAGATTGCCTAGTGGTCACCATCCAAATGCTAACAAGTCTGACCCTGCTTAATCTCTGAATCAAGAACTGGTCAAACAGTAACTGGGGCTTGAGGAGTGAGACTAGCCCAAGAGAACTGATGGAGAAGGAGTAAATGGAAAGGACATAATCAACCAGAAAATTACCATGGACAAATGTCCAATTGAAAGAGGTTGCCGAGTGCACATCATTCACTTAGAGCTTCACCATTCACATTTTCTTGTGGAAATGTGGCAGGGAACTTTGGAAATCCTTCCTCCCTTCCTTCCTTCCTTCCTTCCTTCCTTCCTTCCTTCCTTCCTTCCTTCCTTCCTTCCTTCCTTCCTTCCTCCCTCCCTCCCTCCCTCCCTCCCTCCCTCCCTCCTTCCCCCACAGGTAAATGGTTGCTGCTGGTTGAGGGAGAGAATGAGAGATTGTGACACTATAGTTGGGAAACCTGTCAAGGAATATTAAAAATGAAGATCACATGACCACAGCAGCAGTGCAGCAGCCGTCAGTAGCATTGAAAGAGCCACAGATCCCCCAAATTTCATTCCCTCAGGAATCATGGGTGCTTGATTTTGGACACGTTATGTAAGTTAGCCCATTTGAGGTATCTTGATTCAAAACCCATTGCCTTATGATGCACTGTAATGCCCAGTTAAATGAGTTAAATGACAATAAGAGTTTTAGTAATATGTAAATGACTAGTAAGCCTCAATCCAGAAATGAGAGGGTGAGTAGGTAACTTTTGCTTACTAATGAAGAAAAATAAGCTATGATACACATTTTCTTGGTATCAAAATTAACTTGTCTAAGGGTCTATGAAGGTAAAGATACTGTGTTCGTAAAACAGTAAAGAGCAACCTCAAGGTGTTGCACCCCACTATTCCCTCTAGATTCAATAGCCCCAACTTTTCATCTTCCCAACTTTTCTTAATATATCCATTTATTTCCACCACGCATATGAGCAAATTTTCCAAGGCTTTGCTCCAGACACTAGTTTTATTAATTAATTTATCCATGCATAGTTATTTTTATGCTCCCTCATTTTTTATTTTATTTTTAAAGGATGCCTGTGAGGCATATATGGGGTTCAAAAGTATTTTTTAAAAATCAAGATGATGCTGGTGGCTGTCACTGCAGCAGGCCAGTTTCTCATTTTATTTTCAATTAAAACAATGTTTAAGATGAAATCAAATTGAACAGAGATCTGGTCAGTGCCATGGGGTATTTCTGAGAGGATATTAGTTCCCACAAGTCTTTTTGTTTTAATTTACAGGACTTATATGACTGCCTGTCTCATATAATGATTCTGCTCTGGCTATTTGTTTCATATTGTTCAATCCACTGCAAAACAAGATTTGCCATTTTATTAAGCAGTAATATTTTAAAAATAACTTGAACTATGCCTGTACTGTGAAATATTCCCTAGGGATTCAGGATATTCTTTGCCAAACAAAACCCATATTTCATTCAACTTTATCACATCCTGGATCAATATATACCGATTGGATTATGTTTTAACTATTTGGAATAGATTGGAAACTCGACGGTCTGGAAACCAAACAGCTGCCAAGAAGTTTTCAGTAATAATGTTTTGCCATCTCCAAAAATCTGAATTTACTTTTTTCATAGCAACTTCTGTTTAGCTATTGCATAGATTACGCATTATTAAAAATGCAGGTGATGTTCATGATTGATAATCTGGATTATATCAAAGTTGCTGGGAAGGATCTAAGATCATTAAGGTATTTCCTCACTTCTGTTAGATTAGAACATACAAACAGAATATTTTAGATAGTTTTCTGAAAACAATTTCCTAATTTCTGTATACTTGTAAATCCACATTAGTGATTTTGGTTAAATTTTGTCAGATTCATACCATTACAGAAGGAACAGAAAATACTTTCATTTTGACAAGATTCCAAAACTATCCCTGCTGCAATCTTTTCCGAAGACATTATTCTTCCTTGTTAAAAGAATATAGAAAAAAATTGGCTGTTACAGTCTCACACTGGTTTTTATTTCTATTTTGTTGCTGAAAAGTAGCTTAAATACAGCCCAGGGCTGTATCTTAAGTATAACAATGCCTGCAGGGAATGCACTCTTTCCATTTGCTGGAAAGTTGCCCTTTTGCAGGAATGAACTGCTGAGTCAGTGATGAAGATGGATGACAGACTAACTTTGCAAAGGAAGGACGCTTACAATTTCTGCTGATTTCTTCCTATTTTATGATTGATAAAGTTGAGAAATGACTGCCTGACAGCTACCTAAATCTGAAGGACAGGTTTGTTTGACTGAAAGTGGGGCTTTTCCAAGACTCTGTTCTTCAGCTATGGAACATCCTATTAGATAGATGGTAATCCCCATCTTATCTTCTACAACTTAATACAGGTAATCCTCGCAGAGCGACCACAGTTTGGTCTGGCAACTTCATCACTAAGTGACTGGTATTAAGAAAAACATCACAAAACCACAACAGACTTATGTTGTCAATTTCACATTGGTAAGAGAATCACCCACAGACTTTAAGACAGGGGTCTCCAACCCCTGGACCAGTACCGGGCCGCGGCATGGCAGCAACAGGCCCACACAAACAAAGCCCCATCCGTGAGATGCAGGCAGCACACAAAACCATGCACCTACCAGTCCGCAGAAAAACTTCTCCCCACAGAACTGGTCCCTGGTTCCAAAAGGTTGGGGACCTCTGCTTTAAGACAATGTGATTGCAACTTACAACTTTACTGCCAGAGTCTCCATTAATTGTCAGAAGCTGGCTGTGAAGCACACAAATGCCAATCGTGACTATTGAGTGTTGTGATGATAATAAATGCCCACCAGTTGCAAAATGCCTGGATTTCAGTCGTGACTGAGAGACACTGTAACAGTCGTAAGAGGACTGGTTGTAAAGTTGCTTTTTCAATGCCATTGAAACTTTGAATGGTCACTAAACAGGGCAGTCATTTAGGTCTACCTATTAAAGCTTTGCTTCATAAAGTTCTTAAAGTTTCATCTTTTGTATAATTCCTTGAAATTGGCCATATTTTATCCTTATATTCTGGTTTTACTATGATGACTTATGTCATTGGAAGCCATCTTCAGTCTGTATAAATATTAAAAGATATTATAAATAAGCTAAGCAGCCCTGGGAAAATTTCAGACTAATAGCAAAATGGTAATTGATACATTCAATCTGATCAGTGTATAAATTAGTGTGATACTAGGTAACTGTTAACAATGGCCCAGTTTTTCCACCATGTATTGTATCTTTGTAAATTTTTATCACAGCCTTCAGTACTGAAAATTGAAATATATATTTTCATCCTAGGCACTAATACCATTAGGGTGATTTAATGGAATGGATTGTTACTATGTGTTAATTTTTATACTTCATATAAATTGTGTAAAATGCACTTTTTCACTGTATTTTTACTAAATACAGAACATTTGCTAAGCTGTTGTATTTAATGCTATATAAAAAAGCAAAAATATAAACTAAGTCAGTTACTGGAAGCAATAACTTGGGAACCAACCGTTGGTGATGCTTATTGTCATAACCTGGTTAATTACCTGATTTTAATGGAACAATTTTGGAAAAAGGGTATTTAAACCTTTTGATCTGGGCAAGAAATAGACAGTTTCCCCATTCTCAGTTTAGTAATCATTACCTGACTAAATTAAGTCTGTTTATGGAAATAGTATCAATTTTGGAAGGATGAGAAAAACAATTTATTTTTAAAATTTGGCAATTTTATGCTGGCTAGTAAATTTTGGGAGTTGAAGTCCACACATCTTAAAAGTTGCCAAGTTTGAAAAAACTGGTATAAATAAAATAACAGAATAGAACCAGACTGAATTTCCATCACTTTGAAGCTGTGCTCTGCTAGTTCCCATCCCCAGGACCATACTTGGAAGAATCCCAGATTCCCACTGGTTTAATTTTAATGGATTAAGGCCGAATATAATATGTATGTATAATATATATGAAATGGTATAGGGTTTCCTGCCTGAGCAGGGGGTTGGACTCGATGACCTCCAAGGTCCCTTCCAACTTTATTATTATTATTATTATAATCTTAAAATGGAGTATACCAATAGTTATGCCAGTACACAAAGTGTTGAAAAGAAGACTGCAAAATAGGTTTCATAATCAATAACCATTTTGCCCCCATGGCTGGCATAATCTTTGTTGAGAGAATATCCAGGAACAAAAGGGTTAGGAATGACAGCCCTACATGTATCTTCAGAATTCTCTTTCCCAAGTGATCAGTGAAATATTGTCACCAATGAATCTCTGTTGGCTGAACCTTTCAGTGGTATACTGTGGCAGCCGTGAGGCCTCCATGCCAGGCTGCCAGGAAAGACAATTTTCCAATATCTAAAAACTCTTTGAAACTTAACACTTCTGCAAAATTCTAGTCTTCTTTTGCCTTTTGCCTTAGTTTCCATTTTTATTGCGGTGTGTAAAAGAACATTTAAAAATAATGTATCAACATGTATTTTATTTTCCTTTGAACAACAGTACATAATTATAGAATTGTTTTCATACACAGAGAAGTCATTTTGTTGCTTCTTTTCTCGATGTAAAACAGCACAGTAATCTTTACACAGTTGTAAGGTTGTTTTTCTCTCTTTTTTTTTCTCTTTACACAACTTTCTCCAATGGAAGCAAATTGCAAGAACATATCGATGCTGGTATATTACATCTACTTACATTATTTAAGAACAGTAAATGGGAGAAAAATAAGTTATTTAAATATACAGAAAGTGCAACTTTTGTTAGTTGTTACATAATTTGCTTTTTTTTTTTTTTTTGATTCCCAAAGAAATTGCATTTAGGGTTTAGTATGGACAAAGTATGTGGCTTAAAAATAATACAATACATATGCACAGCTATGACTTGGTGAACTGACCTTTATTGCTGCACTACAGTTTGCATAAATAAGATTAATGAGGAGTTGTGCTCTGATATCTTTATTTACAGCATTACCACTTGCACCCAAAGGCAAACTTATAATTAGAACAATTCTCAGGAGGACCGTGAAGCATGTCTTGCTGCCTCTTTGATTAACTGCTGGTTAAAAAACATCCTCCATGGATATTAAAATGGCCCTACCTGTCTGTAGAAGATCAATACAAGAATCTAGCTTAATGTTAACAGCTTCCAACCTAGGGGTCCTTCTATCACCTAGACCAGGGGTAGGCAACCTTGGCTCTTTTATGACTCGTGGACTTCAACTCCCAGAATTCCTGAGCCAGCCATGCTGGCTCAGGAATTCTGGGAGTTGAAGTCCACGAGTCATAAAAGAGCCAAGGTTGCCTACCCCTGACCTAGACCTTCTCTGCAACATGGAAATACTAAATGATTTAACACTTTTCCAAAATCAATATGAATACAGGGGAAATGGTCAGCAGTTGCGTCAGTTGTATACTATAAAGGATATGTAATTTTTATACCTTAAGGATTGTGTATATGTTTGTGTGTGTGTGTGAAACAAAAGAATAAACAATACATTTAAATTATTTTTTAAACGGTATATAGTAATATCAACAGAACCAGCACTGGATTTGTGCACGTCTGATCTCAGTTTAAGAATTTGTTTCCGTCCTAATGAATATACTTCTTGAGATGTATAAAATATATTTTTTTTTCATTCTGTAAATATGAAACCTTAGTGGCATTGTTTGTATCCTGACATATTACTGTGACTGACTTCCAGCTTCCACTGGATCTAAACCATTTGTGGTAATATTTTTTTTTTTAAAAATCAACTTCTATAGTATATTACAAATAAATGAAACTTCCAGCTAATCTTACCGGCTTATAACCACACAATCTACATGCAGAGCACATCTCTCTGCATATATAGTCATCCATTAATTTAATTAAAAAGTAATAAATTTGTACATGAGAAGAAATGTTCACCACAGTCCTTTTTTTTCCTTTGATGAGTAGAAATCTTTTAATCACTTTTGTGCTTGTCAAAATAAACTAATAAAATAGTGAAGGTTGGAACGGTAAGAATTTTTTTTTTTTTTAGTAAAATTCCTCAAATACCTGATATCTTAAAGAAAGTAAAAGAGAAAGATACCTGATGAGAAAGAGTTCTTGGAAAGGCAGAATTATGCTTTGCAGAAATGTTCTTAGCTGAATATTGCGTTTTTTGAAGTTGTAAATCGATTTCTTTTTTTAGAGGTAATGCAATGGGAGGCACAGCGAGGTGATGAGAAACTATGTGAAATCAGACTTCATGTTCCCAGGCTCAGACTGAGTCCATTATATCTTCACACTATTGGGGCATTACTTATCCTGAAAAGCCTTATTATAGCTAATTAGTAGTTAGTAGGTACTACTGGACAATCGATGTGTCAAACTTATTTGGTATATAATGTGTCCAATCATGTACAAAAATAAAGTTTATCTATATTCACAGAAACAAGGAAGAGATTTTACATTGTATAGTTTAATAGTTTTAGTACACAAGAACATGGTACCACAAAGAAAAAACAAAACAAAATCAGTTTGCTCCAGCAATCCATTCTAGTAAATCATTTCAATATCTAATAATATACATATTTAGCTACTCTTACACAAATTATAGCTTGAGAGTTCCCCCGCCACCCAAATCTCACCGAAATAGAATTCTTTTTCTGAATCTCTGGATGATGATATTTTGCTTATTCAGCCAGTTGGGTTTTCTTTGGGGCAGAAGGAACAACCCATGTGTCCCATTGATATGGTCAGGATACCAAGTCAAAGCTGCAGCAAACCGAACGACAATGCATCAAAGTACACAAAATTGCAATTAACATGGAAAAGCATTTTTATCATATTTATATATATCTATGTACATACAAAAGGCAAAATATCTTTCAGCCTTTTAGTAATGCCAGCAAACATTAACAGCTATAAACATCTTGTTAGCCTGAGAACTAAAGTCTGCAATTTCAAAAACAGCAACTTTATACAAGGAGATATTGTGAGATATAGGAAATCTTTAAAATAAGCTGTTGCTAAATTAAAACTGCAACAATGAAAGATCTTATAAATCTGGAGGCTGGTAAGTAAATTGCTCAAAAAGCATTTTAAGGCAAATTAAAACTGGCTGCTAAATAGAACTTTTAAAAATTACTTTTATTCTAAAGGAATAAAAGCTTTAAAAAAATTGGTAAGTTGCAATAAAGGATATCAAATTCGGAACTCCGACCTAGCTACTGTCAGATGGAAATCTGCGGCCATCACTTGGTCCGTGCCTCATCTTCTGTTTATGGGGAAATTTGAAAGCTAAGTGTTCCCCAACTCTGACCTCCAGTTCCACTTTCTAGGATACTATATTGGGAAGGTCGAGCTTTATTAATATATTTTTATATAAATAGCTGAAATGGAAAGGATGTGGAAGGAACCTCTATGAGAGATTTAATCCTTAATACATTTGTTGTGATTATATTTTCCCTCAGTAGGATATATAAATTTAAATTAAAAATCAGTTAGCTAGGCTTTAGCCTTTGAACACAACCAAAGTATCTAGAGATCTACGATTTGCTACCACCCCCCCCCCCAAACTGAAGATATTTGCTGTTGAATTTTCAAGAATGTGGAAAAAATCCCTTTTTTCTAATGGCCAAAAGCAAGGCTAAGAGTCCTTAGCAAACTAAAACTATTGGTTGTGCCTTTTCTTTGAGGAAAAAACAGGTCATACCACTTCCCTGTTGTGGACAGCTGATACTACGGTGTTATATGCAGGGATGAAACTGCAAAGAACTCCAGCTTTCTCCAGGACCAGATTTGCCATTTTCCAAAGCTTTTTCTGGAGCAATTAGTGATGAAATAGCTTTTAAAAGAAATGATAGGTATTCCAACAGAAAAATACTATATTCCAGAATGGGTTAAATTGTCTCTGGGTTCAGAAGTCTTGCTGCTGCTAAAAGCTTGCTTATGTGCCTCTCTTCAGTGATGCCAGCCTCATGAAGTGAAGTCTGTGACAGAGAAGGCACTTTACTTAAGTCATTGATTCCTGCAGCTCTGAGAGAGACTGAGTACATTGGGAGGCCAACAGAAACTAGCCAATCAGTTATGGAAGAGATATTTCCAGGCGATACAGGTTTTCGGCAAATTTCAGTGAGGCCACCACTTGGAATCTGTAGCAAAAGAAAAGATAATTCAAGCTGTTGTTTGGCCTTTTCTATAATTTGAAGGAAAAAAAAGCAACATCAATTTGTTCCACGTATAAAGAAACTGCTGGGATTCTTGAATTCCATCTGAATACATACTATCTTCATGTGAGAGAATGTGAGAACATACGTTTTTCCCTTGGGGAAATGGTATGGTGAGAACGCTAAATTAATTATTCTTTGAATAATTTTTTTCAGAGTTCTTTGTGGTGACCTAAGTAATGCAGTCCTTAAACTGAATAATGCATCCAAATTCTTGTATACTTATAATAGCAATAGCAATAGCACTTAGACTTATATACCGCTTCATAGCCCTCTCTAAGTGGTTTACAGAATCAGCATATTGCCCCCAACAATCTGGATCATCATTTTACTGATCTCGTAAGGATCGAAGGCTGAGCGGTTAGAATATAGTACTGCAGGCTACTTCTGCTGACTGCTGGCTACCAGCAGTTTGGCAGTTCAATTCTCACCGGCTCAAGGTTGCTGACTCTGCAAACTGCTTAAAGAAGGCTGTAAAGCACTGGGAAAGCAGTATATAAATCTAAGTGTATTGCGATTGAGCCGGTGAGAATCGAACTGCTGGCAATCAGCAGAATTAGCCTGCAAAACTGCGTTCTAACCACTGCGCCACCAAGGCTCTTAGTAAAGAGTCACCTGGAATTTCACACTAAATGGTCATCTGCTTCTTGCCATCAGCTTCTAACAGTTGCTGCGGAAGCAGCAAGTTAAACAAGAGAAAACATCAAGAAGTCTTTAAAGGCAAAGATGCCAGTGATACATTGGGAACAATTTCTGTGCTGCTAACACAGTGCTTGTAGAGGAGACTGATAGGTAGCGTGTAATCAAAGATTCCACCATCTATCAAGGAAAATGAGATAGTTGCCAGTAACTTTCTATCAGTCCTTCACTGGCACTGCAGAGGTTGAGTATTGTCACCACTCCCAAAAAAACAAGGAATAGTCTAGTTTTATACGCGAGTTTTTTTTTTAAACCCAATAAACATGAAAAGATAAGCTGCATTTTTAAATATGCAACCTATTCAAGGTTTTCCCAACCTGCAATTCAAAGTGGCAAAACATCAAAAGGACTCAGTTTTTTCTTTGCTTTTATCACAGGCCCATGAACTTGCCACAGGGATTTAATGCTGACTTACCGCCATACGGTGCTGTTTTCTCAGCTGCTTCACTCGTACTTGGTCCAGGTTTGTAGCAACATCCTTTTCAGGCTGATCTAGGTCTTCAGCATATCTTTGCACCAAAGGTTCAGGAATCCCACAACGGCCGTGCTGCAGATGTCCAAATGAAAATTCAAGTTATAATGAAATAAGCAAAATTCTATGTTCTTTCTATACCAGGGGTCCTCAACCTTGGCAACTTTAAGACTTGTGGACTTCAACTCCCAGAAAGCTGACTGAGGAATTCTGGGAGTTGAAGTCCACAAATCTTAAAAGTTGCCAAGGTTGAGGACACCTGTTCTATACTAAGTTCCTTCAGATATTAAATAATGGTTCCTTAAGAAATTATAAGAGGTTTAACTTGGCAGCTATCCTTTCCACATACACATCTATATTTATGACTTGAATTTATTTCAGTAATTGTACAAGGGTTTTCTATAAATTGATAGTAAATCTATTTCTTAAGAACGTATATGGAGATTCTCAATCATCCAGGTCAAGGTTGTCCCAAAGGTGCTTTCCAAAAGACAATTGGACTTTCTTGGGTGTTTTTCCCCCCCGAAATGAAGATGCTTCTTGGATGAAAAGTGAAATGTTTTCAAAGAAAAACCAAGAAAATCCAGTTGTTTTTTGAATAGCACCTTTGGGGTATTCCTTAAGAAGCCTTAAAAATCACTGTCCTAATCCATTGCTCTCCAAGTGTATTTCCCGTACTTTCCATGCAGACTGGTGTTATGAGTGTTAAACTGAAAACATATGAAAGGCATAATATTGTGGGAGGCTGGTCTTGAGGAGAACATTGGTCTAAAGGGGCTCGACAAACAAAATCAAAGCAAGCAAGACTTTAAAAAAGCAGGCTTCAGTATATACTTAACTTTGTCATTAAAATTGATAGATCTAAGATGTTACTAGAAAGCCAGTTTGGTGTAGTAGTTCAGGCAGAGGTTCCCAACCTTTTGGGCACCAGGGACCGTTTCCATGGAGAAAGCTTTTTCCATGGACCGGGGAGTGCGTGGTTTTGTGTGCTGCTTGCATGCCACGGATGGGGCTTTGCTCGTTTGTGCGGACCGGTTGCTGGTATGCTGCGGCCCGATACCGGTCCATGGACCGGGGGTTGGGGACCCCTGAGTTAAGGCATCAAACTATAAATTGGGATAACTGAAGAGTTCTAGTCCCATCAAAGGCACAGAATCAGCTGGGTGACCTTGAGACAATCATTCTCTCTCAACCTTATGAAGCAGGCAAGGGTAAAACACTTCTGCAACTTTGCCAAGAAAACAGCAGAGGTCCCTAATTTTGTTTCATTAAGCCTATTCCAAGTAATATGTAAGTGAATACGATTTGTTGCTTTGACAAAGGCTTAATTTATATATTTATGGGCAGTATAGATAGTGGCCTTTATTGGTAGGCCATTATGTACTGCCATACAGATAATATTCACTACATGGAATACATGTCAGAGTTAGGATTTGCAGTAATATTAATTACTAATATTCAAAATGAAAACTTTTCAGTAGAACAGTGAAAATTGTTCAGTATAGTATATAGATCTACCAGATGGCTTACTATATCACCACTGGAACAGAGTATGTCTACTTATGATTACTAAAATACATGGATGCCACTGGGGTATGATAAAAGACATTCTAAAGGTGAAAAGAATTGAAAAGGTATTCCAAAGAATTAACATTAGGAACATTTTAATTTTCTGGCACCTTATCAGAATAGGGCTCCTCTGTAAGATCAATATCTTCAGATTGCAGCTTGTTTTCTATCAACATTTCAAGATCCAGTCCTCTGTTACAGGATGTCTTCTTTACTGAAGAAGGATCTAGTTTTAACACATGTTGCTGGACACTAGCTGTTTCCGGAAGGTCAGACAACCAAGGAGGCCTTATGCTGGAAGGACTTTTGGCTTCCTGATCAGGAAATGTTCTGCATGCAGTCAGTTCATGGGAACTGGAGGAACCAGATAGGGTAATTTTTTTTGCTGGCAAAGACGGTACATCTGAACAAGAAAGAGTTGAGGGGAGATGACAGTGTCCATTAGAAATGCGTTCCCTGTTTTTTTTTGCAGGGACTGGCGGTGGCTGTGAAGAGGCTTTGGGTTGTGTTTTTGCTTCACTCGTGTCCTTCTGATCAGTTTCCACATTTTCCTTGCGGATACAAGTATTAGCTCTTCCAAGATCGAGGGTGCTTTTTTTACAACTTTCAAAAGGAGTCCAGGTCATACCATATGAAAGTGAAGATGTCCGAGCATTGCAGTTCTCAGACAAACGCTGAGGGAACATTCTTGTGGAAGGCATGGTTGCTGACAAGTGGAATTCCTTTCTCTTCCCCTTAGGGGCACCAGCAATCTCTTTTCTTTGATTAGCCATCAACAGTTTCACCATCTGCCCACCACCTTCAGAATCAGTTGATTTTTTTGATGAATCCAGAGGTGAAGCATCCACTGATTTTATACTATCGGTGCCAATATTTCCATGAAGATCTCCAAGAGAATGGGATCTTGGCCACATAGGCATATTTGGGGCTCTTTCTAAAATTTCCCAGCTCCGACAGATACCAGTTGGCAAACTTCTACCTTTCTTCTTGAGCTCCACAGCTGCTGGCAGCTTGAGACGGTTTTTTGAGATGGGATGCACACAGCTGAACTGGGTTTTCTTTTCTTGCTGATAAGCTTCTGTTGATTTAATTAAGGGTAGATTTGGAAAATTCGCCAGTGGGTTTCGATGGAAATCCTTAAAATTATATTCACTGACTAATTTTGAGGGCAGGAGACAAGGCTGTCGTATTTTAGCTGAAACAGAATGAAATAAACATTACAAGTTTAGAAAAGAAGTAGATTTTTGAAACAAATCAGCACCTGCTCCCTCCTTGCCCCCTGGGATACCCGTGCTGTATTATTTATCTTGATGTATACTGTATGTAGAGAAACAAAATTCTGAGGAATATGTGATATTCCCTGTACAGATGAAGTCTGTCTAAGTTTTAAGCTTTAAATAACAATCGGAACAACAGTATATCAAAAGGGGCAGTTTAATCCTTTCTTCCCCCAGCTCATTTGACATTTCCCAACTGAAATGGTTTTCTCAGGAGAAGAATTTTTGATTCCTCAACTGGAAGTTTCTCAGAGCTAGAGACCTGGAGGCACAGGCAAGTAAAACAACACTCCTGCACTCGATAAAGCGTCTGCTCAATCATTCGAAGGCTACATGAACGGATGCAATAAATGTATTTATTTGGACTGTAGAAAAGGAGGAAATGGCAAAAACAGCCCAAAAACACATCATTGAAATGCCCTTGTAATCTTAAGTGGCAAGCCCCACTTTCTATGTATTACTGTGATGCTCTGATTCAAACAGATCCCTGGTAAATATTACGTACCAATATGATTTTGGGTAAACCTAGAATAGGCGTCTCTATATTATGCCATCCACTTCTTGTGCTGAAGCCTGTTTTTCAGAAAGAGAGGCATTCCATTTACAAAGGCTGAAAGAAGCTGTGATCACTGGGATAGTGCACAGCAGGTGCTTCTCACTTTACAGGCTGTCAGTGCTTCATTCTACTTGACATGCTGCAGTTTACATAAAAGGCTCCAGTAGGAGCTCAGAAACACAACCCTTTGAGTCAAGGAGGATGCCACGTGCATATCAAGTAAAGAAACCCTTCTCTGGAAAACAGTCTTTTTTTCTTTCTCAAGGCTCTGAATAATTTCCTCAATCTATTGTAAGCAGATGAGTTCATTCTTTATCTGAAGCACTTCCTCATTACGCTTTTGTACTAGTGGAGCAACTTCATTCAACACAGCTTGCATGCAGGAAAAGGGTGGAGTCCTTTATACTACATGGATATTAAAAAAAGCAATTACCAAAAACAAAGGTGAAAAATGAGAGCTCTATATACCCTGCAGGGAAATGGTCTGTCCAGAGAACCTTGGAAAAGTGCACAAGCCCCAGAATTAGTGTGTCTCCCCTAATTAGGTCTGCAACAATTGTTTTGTTAGACAATGAAAGCAGTGCCAAAATTGCCACTAAAAGAAATTCTGTTAAGTGCTGTTCCTAGAAACAGAATCTGGTGTCCCTTTATAGAAGCTAATGAATTAGGCATGCAATTCAAATGAGCACAGCTGAGATTACCATTCTCTAAGTTTTCACTGCTTTCGTAGCAGCCTGAATCCCGGGGAGAACATCCACTGAGGTCTTGGCCATCTACAAGGAGCTTCTCCTGGGAGCCCGACTGGTCACTGTTACCTTGAGCAAAGAACAACAATGGCAAAACTAAGAAAGTGGCATTTGCATGGATTGAAAACAATCTCTTTTACGTCAAGCAACCTGTAAGACAATTTAGGTTATAAATAAATGGTAGAGATACTTGCTTAAAAATACTTGAGAAGCCAGTGAGAAAGAAGGGAGAAGACTAAGGAATTTTCAGCTATTGTCGCTAAGCAGTTTTGTGTAATATAGCCGCTGCTGCGCATGTTTGCAAATTCAACATACAAGGTCTGCAAAAAGTATTCAGAGAGTTCCTCAGTCTTTCCACCCTGGAGTAGAGCATTCAGAGGCTGGAAAATTAATCGTCCTTCTCTGTGTTCCTATGGATAAGGTGCTTCTGCTCATGCTACTACCACATAACTAAATCAATGCAAATTAAGTTGAAAAACTAGGGACAGCATATTTCAGGTGCTAATGGGGACAACTGGGGATTCTTTTCCAGCCTAGAATATATTTAGGTCAGAGAAGCATCTCTGTGGTCTTCTTCTTGGGCAATCTTTACAAGCCCTGATTTGGCAGGTTCTCTAGTTATGAGCCACCTCTATGGGAATTTCCCAATGCCCAGTGACATTTATTTCTCATAAACCATTTGTGATTATTCCACATTCTTTCTAGCTCCCTGCAAGCCATGATTTTCAAGGCCTTTGAGGTTCACAGTTAGGATCTCCAAACTCCCAAGTAGGTAACATCCTTAGCTGTGCACTGGAAAAAAAGACAATCTATCTCACTGTCATATTCCTGCAGGAGCTCCACAGCTGTCAAGAGAACCGCGCGGTGCTCTGGATCTCGAATGTTGAGCTCATCCAAATCTTCTTCCTCCAGGAGCTTGAAGGTATCTAAGTCTTCATAGCCATTAAACAGAAAGGTTGGCATGTGCTCCTGTGTCAAAGAGAGATGCTACTTTCAATGCTGTATATTTTGCAAAGTTTTTTTTTGTTTTGTTTCTAATGGTGCTCTATTATAACTGATTTGTAAGTATACAAGGAACATTTTGAGCCATACCATTTTAGAGGCTATAGAAAGAATATGCAGTAGTACCGGTAAACATATACCATAGTCATTCCTTAATTTCTCCCTCAACCAGAACAGATTTCCACTTTCTTTTCGACTGCAGTGGATTCTATATTCTGTATTCCCTATAAAAATTCCTCTGCAACACAACTGTCACACACTTCAGTGCCAGTGTGAGATTTTCCTCGCTGATGTGCCACATTGGCAGGTAGTCAGTCCATCTGATGAAAGAATATGCATGGGGTGAAGTGGCTAAGAAGTTAATCCGTTAACTCCTTGAGTTCTTCATTCAAGATATAATGCAGACTGTGTGATTCCAACTTGAAATAAACTCAGGTCACAGCCTTTACTGGCTTTCTGCGGTAATATTTTTTTTTTTTTAAAAAAAATCCAATGGCAGCTAGTATCATGAATACAAATATTTCTTCCATCTATGCCCTCCCCCAGTCATGAATCCCAGATGTGAATATTCTTGTAGTCTTCACCCTTTATTTCACCCCCCCCCTTCTATCCTGCTCCACTGTTTCCTCTTCGGTTCTAAATTTATCTGAAATATAACCAATTTGTGCCATACACTGGTGCTTGCAATATTTAAAATGTATATCTCATGTCTACAGAAACTTGCTACTTACCAAGAAAAAGATTCAGCTTTTGTTTGCATTTTGCCTTCCTCTGAGACAGCACTTTCAATTCCTGAACTGTGATTCAGACCAATCGGACCAAGAATGTTGGTCTCAATATTTCCCTTATCACAGTATTATCTGGAAGTTCTGACTCAATTAATGCAATTTGCTTAATTTATCAAGTTTCTTTATCACTGGCACTAGGCTAAACAAGCACTGTTGTGGGTTGCCACATACATTTTTCAGGAAAAAGCCTACTATTCCATCAGCCCTTTCATTTTAAAAAATAATACTTAATGATATACTTACTATATTATTTATTCATGCTGAATGAAGATGAGTGTGGTTTTAAAATTGCAAGAAGATGAATGTGGCTTTAAAATTAGAGAAAAAAAGATACTTTGATAGCTGAAAATGCAAATAAAGTCTAATAGTGAACATCAAGGAGAACAGTGAGTAAATGGAACTAAGATTAACTATAAAGAAGACCCAAGCTAATGGCAACTGGTACAGCAACCAGCCTTAGAATTGACAATGAAAATATTGAAGTGGCGGATAGCTTCTCCCTTTCAAGATCAACTAAAAACAGTTGAAAGACCAGGAGTCAAGCAATAGATCACAGATTAGCATTTCACAGAGTAGCAGTGAAGGCCTTGAGAAAAAAAAATCAGATGCTGGGATGTGGCTATATCTACAAAGACCAGAATTTTATTCTCTAAAAATAAAAGTTGAAATCAGGATTGACATCTTTTAACTTTGGTATTGGAGAAGAGTCCTGAGAAAACCAGTGATGGCCAATATGTCACTTGAGACTCAAATTATCATACTTTGGACATATGCAAAAATCTGATTCTCTGTGGAAGGAAAGAGAAGAAGACAACCAGCAGCAAGATAAATGGACTCAGTCACAGTGGTGATGTGTACACTATTGGAAGACCAAATTGGAGACAAATTCTTGTGGAGAAAATCTATCTACACGTACCGTAGTTCTCGATTTAGTTTGCAATGATCTTAGTAATTCGTAATGATTAATAAGCAGATCACCTTGCAACTGCATCGAATTTTACTACCTTTTTATGGTCATTAAGCAAATGCCTCGGTTGTAAAGCAAATGCCACACGGTTGTTAAGT
Organism: Azemiops feae; assembly: GCA_023970755.1. NCBI lineage: Eukaryota > Metazoa > Chordata > Lepidosauria > Squamata > Viperidae > Azemiops > Azemiops feae. The sequence goes on along the minus strand of JALGBA010004278.1, from coordinate 3,028,934 downwards.
GAACCCATTATTCATTGTGAGGCGGTTTGTTTGTTTTTTGCTAGAAACTAGAAGTAAATGCTGGTTTCAGGCAAAAACCACAGGATGTTGCTGTAAATGGGGGCTAGTTACTGAGCACCCAAAATGTGTTTATGTCAAGTATTATCATCTTTGGTGGACGTGCCCCAAAGCAAAAAAAAATTGGTCAAAAATACATGGGTGGTTAGAGAAAATGTTAAGAAAACACGTAGATTTTAAGATGGAACTATTTCTTTTAGGTATAATCTCAGAAAAACATGAGAAAAAATGTGTATTTAATGTTACATGTATTTACAGCAGCGAGAATTGTATTTGCGTAGCATTGGAAAAATGAAGAAATACCAGCTGAAGAGGAGATAATTAAGAAAATTTTGGACTGTGCAGAAATGGATAGGCTTACTTTGAAAATGAAAGGAAAAGAAGATACTTAGAATACTTCCAAACATGGGATGTATTTTACCAATGGCTGGAAAAACGGGGTAGAGATTAGGAATTTAATATGCATTATTAAGTTAAACATTTGGCCCAGACAACACGTTGTTTGCCAAGCACTAACGAAGTGTAAACATAAAAAACTAATAAAATATTTAAAAAAAACAAAAACAAAATGTGTTTATGTGGCTTTAGGGATGGTGGCCATTGGAACTTTGAATCTGGGTGATGAGTAGCTTTTCCAGAGTCTGCCATAACTTTAAACGGTTACTAAGAGACTAGTCATAGGTTGAGGACTACCTGTATGTGATTGCTAAGAGTCGACATTAACTTGACAGCACACAATCAGTCAATTACATTAACTCTTCTTTCATTGGCAGTGGGCATCATCACACATGCTTTAGTTACATGTAAATATTGTTTGGCTGCAGCTAGTCTTGATTTTTCTAAAAAAAACAGTAATAGTTTGAAAGCCTATCCAGTCTGGCCAAAAACAAATACAACCTATATTTTATTTAGACATCATGCATAATATGCTCCTATTTATTTGAAATATATAAACAAAAATCCATTTTCTCTTCATTTTAACTTTTGACTGAATAAAATATATAAGAAGAAACGAAGAGACATTTGTTGCACACTAAGAGCAGTCTATCTTTTATGAAGAATTACCTTTCAAGGATGGTGATGAGGAAAAAAAAAAAAAAAGGATGGTAGCCTGGGCGTGTTCCACCTGAGTGTGTTTTAGTTAGGGCAAGATTGCTGAGATACCTCTAGAGTGAGATAGTTGCACATATTATAGCTCAGAATGAAGACTATGGATTTATTTTAGACAGCTGCTGTAATAAAAAAAACATCTTTCTTGCCAGGAGCCCAGCTGTTAGCAATTGCTCTCTTCTATTCAAGTAGCTTTACTGGCAATAAAAAAAAAATGTAAGAGAACTTTAGGGATACAGGTAACAGCTTCTCAAAAAGTTTACTCTTCCTTCACTGCTCCACAGTTGGGTTATTGTCTCATTGATGTTGGAATTCTCTTTTCAAAAGGCCTACCATCTCTTTCCTTAGAGATTTGATCCTTGCAACCTTCCGATTGGCTATAATGTTTTAGTATCTCATGAATTGTGCTGCTCTCACTCTCCTGTAAACCTTTGTTTTGTTTAATGATTTGTCTTTCTTTCTTTACAGTCAAAATTTTAGCTGTGATCACATTTTAATGATGTTTGGAGGAGCCACTCTTGGTTACAGAAAAAGTCCGAGACCGAGTCCATCTATCCATCCTTGCTGAACAGACAGAATTATTCATTGAATAGCTTAATTTATTCCTGGCTCTTTCACAGCCTTAACATCAAACAGGATTTAAACAAAACAAAAGCAAAGCAGGTACAATGAATCTTTCTAGAAAAGTAAATTAATAACTATGCATGGATAATTGGTTCTCTAAACAAAACTGTGAAAAATAGCTTATCAGGAAATTTAGGAGAGAAAACAAATGGAATTATTGACAATAAAAAATAAGAAGCATACTTTATGCTAAGAAAACACAATATGTGATCACAGAACATCTATAGAGATTTAACCACAGGCAGTATTATCCACTAAATTGTGCACATTCTTCCTGCTGTGGAATTGAGAATCCAATCATCTAAAATCAGCTTGCTTTTAAAAAGTTACTTCACTTTAATAGCAGAGCAGAAAAAGGATAAAAAAAAAATAAGTGTCAATCCCATCTGATAATAAGCATGAAGCAAAACAAATTAAAAATGTTTATTAAATAAAATCCATAAGAGTTGAATCCAGGCTTAATTAGCTGGAATCAATAATTTCAGTGTTAGGCAATGTGATCATCCACTCTTTGGTCTCTGAAGGAGGACTGAGGAGGAAAACAAGAATACTGGAAATGAAGCATCAGCTATTCAAATAATTTCTAGGACTATGATTACATTATCTGGAGAATCAACTGCTGGCATGAAATGGGGTTGCACCTCATAAGGATTGGTAAAAATGTATTTGGCTGAAACATGTTGAGCCTAATGGGGAGAGCTTTAAACTGAATCCACTGGGAGTTGGCAAGTAAAACCCTTAAATCTTCAGATCAAGCTTTCTGCACTCTGAAAAGAAAGAGGAATACTTTTTTACCTGGGTTATTAAATCACTATATGTTAATGTTTAGACTATAGACTATTAGAATAATGAAGATGAGCTTGAACCTTTGGTACAAGAAGGCAAATCTGATTTAATAGGTCTCATGGAGATAGGGTGGGTTGACTCCCATGACAGGAATACAATTTGTTCAAAAGGAACAAAAGCAGTAGAAAAGGAAGAGTTAAAAATGTTCATATATATACTCAAAAATTCAGATGAATTAACTTTACAATCCGATAGAGAGCATATGAGTAAAAATATGATATAAATTACTATTATCTGCCTGGCTGTTGGGATACACATACTGTCTTCCAAAAGCAAACTGCACATCTTTGAAAGAGACATGGAACTCAAAGTATTGGGAGATTTTAACTACTTTAATAAGTGTTGGGAGACAAATTGTGCCAAGGAGGGCCCTTTCAAGAACTTTGTGACTTATTTTTCCAAGAATTTTGTTCTTCAGCTGGTATAGTTCAATGAGCAGGCAATAAATTTAAATAAATAAATATCAAAGGAAGGCACAAGAGGATCATCTGTCTTTGATCTTTGACACTAACTAATACAGAAGTCTTAGTTGAAGCGAAAATAGTAGAACACAAAGGGGGGAAACTCTAGATAGGAATAGAAAAACCATTACTAGAGTTCAAGTGAAACTATAGATGAGTATAGTCCAACAAGTAGATTTTAATGAACTCAGAAGCAAGTAGGATTCTTTATAATGGAAACTGGGAGCTCAAAATAAGCAGGAATAGTTGACTGCAAACTGGGTGTGAGTCAAGAATATGACGAGACTGCAAAAAAGGGAAATGCAGTTTGGGCCAGCATCAGCAAAACGAATAGTTATATTGTATTGAGCAATTGTCACTTTAAGTAAAATATTCAGTGATAGGCATTATGTGTTAAGAATGAGTCAGATGAACTGGAACAGGTTCAGAGAACTCACATCAGGATAGCAAGAGGCTATCCTGAAACCTACGTCCTATGGTGAAAGATTAAATAAACTCAAAATATTTAGCCTTGAGAAGATGAAGTATGGTTACTAAAAGTTGTTACAGAGAAAAAGGTCAAACCTTTTTTTAAGATCGTCCCAGGATTTAGGAACAATATATTAATTTTCAGGAAAGAGATACTGAGATCTAATTTATAAGAAAACAGATTCTATTGGGGGGGGGGGAGGACAAAACAATAACCGTATTTGACAGTGTATCATTCCACTAAGGTAAATCAAGACTAGGAGACTAAAGTCACTTATGTTATACTACTTTTATTATAAAGTTACAATAACAAAAGCTTACAAGTCTTATCCCTTCCTTCCCTTTATCCTCTTGAGAAGTTAAGTATGGTCTTGTCTGAGGTGCTTACTCAGATTACAAGTTTGGCCTGGATTCAGATTTCTTTGAACTGACTGTTCTCTTGGTTGCAGCTCTTCTTCCTGTTCCTCAAGGTTATTCTTTCTACTCATTACAAAGTTAAACCAACCATATGTAGGGGTGATCAGCTCCCCTTCAATGAATGAGCTCAAGAGGAAGTTTTCAGGAAACATGAACAGAACTCAACAGTCCTTCTCAACATTCAATTAAGATAGATTCAATTTGCTGACTTAATATGCTATGATATACTATTCGTTATCAACATTATTGTGTCTGAATGCTGTATAAATTAACTTATAAAAAGTAGATAATTTTTCCATCAAGTTACATGTTAAAAGCTTCCATTCCTAAGGCCAAGGAATATTTGTATCACCTGAAGCAAAGGGTCCACGACCTAATTAACTCAAAATGCATTAGTTCAAATAGTATTTATTGTAATGTTTCTCCATGGACTACACTTTATTTTTAAACCCAAAAATATAAATATAGACAAAGAAGCATTACATAAAGATAAACATAGATCCCATTGCCATTACTTCAGAGTTTTAATTTATTTTCACATTCCTCTGTGAACTAAATTCAGCAATGAAAAGGCAACTCAAATTAGAACATGATTGTTGTGTGCTACCCAGAGTTGTTTTGGTGAAATGGGCATTGCATATAATGATAAACAACATTGACATTAAAGATAAAAGAGAAAGAAGACTCAGTGTATTTTCGAACATGGGATAATTTTTATCAATGGCTAGAAAAATGAGTTAGAGAGAAAGGAATGTGATATATAACATTGAATATATATTAGTAAGAAGAAGACTATTGAGCAATTAATTAACATATTGTTTATGATAATTAATTATTATTCTTTTTTATATTACATGAACCCAGACAACATGCTGTTTGCTAATTAAGAATGTTATTTTAAAAAATCCTAACCCTACCCTGACCCTAACCCTATTCCTAATCCTATAAAAATTAATAATATCTTAATTAATTAATTAAAAATTAATAATATATATTAAAAATGATAAACAAACAAACATATTACCTCACTTGCATAAATAAACAAACTCTAGACTTAACAACTTCTATTCAAGGGACTGGAGCAATTCCACATCTGCTGTTCCTGTGAATGAAGTCGTGTTTCTTCATTTCTCTCATATTTTGAAAGCAGGGAGAATTTTAAAAGTGCAGATGATTTGCAGAGAATTAAGTTTAATCTTGACTTCCTGCCTTGTTATATGGCAATCCTGCAATGCCCACATCGTGGGAGTAATTTTCCTCTGGATATTTTGAACCAAAACATTGTCACGCACCGGCTACCTGAAGCTGATAACTACTGAAGGATAAGCATCCTTGCTTACATAGAGAGAAAAAACAAGCCTTGCTTATAAGACCCAAGAAATAGGAAAAAATGGAAATTGACCTTTAAATTGATGCGATCGAGGAGATCCTCGACAGATTTGGGCTGCTGTAATCTTCCTTTTCGACGCCTCCTTGTGGGCCTTTTAGGCTTTTCTTCCTCTTCATTTAACACATCCACATAGATGAATTTGAAAGTACCAACTTTATTGTTCAGAAGACCCATCCAGGTACCCATGGGAGGCTTGCTAATTATATCAATAATATCACCCTTCTATAGTTGAAAAAAGAAAAAATACATTTGAGGGATGTACTAAATCAATCCAGATAGCTCTTATGTGTACAACCTCTTGTGGAATCCTTCATTTTTTTTTAAAAAAAAATATGAAACTAAGCAAATAAAAGGATGGCTCAATTATTTTTTCTTTACATAAAGAGACTCCACTTCTTAATTCTGCAGCATTTTAACTGAACATAAAACATACTGCTATTTTTTTTTTAAAAAAAAAACATTATACCTGTATAGATTTTAAAAAATATATATCTTCGGCATGAGTCTTCATGACTAAGTATTTAGATGGGAGCAATTTATATCTGAAAATATTTTTTGTCAAAGGTATATATGGAATAAAATCACCTGTCACACTATTGGCTCAATTTTTGATCCACACTCATGTTCCTGCCTTTTAACAGGACCTTTTCTATAAAAATAAATACTTGGGTTGACTTTTCCAATTATCCAGAAAAAAGTGTGTGTGGGGGAGAGAATATTAACGTATGAGAACAGGTATTTGAGGGACTGCCTTACTCTCATTGTTTGAACCTGTCCCATTAGGTCAGGTGAGAGGGACATGTTCAAGGGCCTATCGGTCAGGGATTGCATCTAGTGAGATCCAGGATGTGTGGCTTTTCCACAACTGCACCTGTACTCTGGAACACCATACCATCCAAGTCTTGGTTAACCTGACACTGCTCACCTTTTAAGAAAACATTGAAGACCTGGCTATTTTCCTGAAATGGGAGTCAAGAGAGTAATTGAACCCAGAATGTTGGTGCATGGTGGCTTTGGTGGCCACTTTGTGTTGGTAGTTGGTCTAGATGTGCATTTTTATATTGTATTTATATTGTATTTTTAAATTTTTATTAGCCACCCAGAGTTTTATGAGGGAGATGGGCAGCCATATATAAAGAAAGAAATGTAAACATACATCTTAATTACAAGAAAGTAGTTTCATAGCCTTTTTAAAAGTAGTCAGACAATCACTTTAAAGATATTGATCAACGTTTGTAAAAATGATAGCCTTTCTAAAAAGGACTATATTTAGAATCTAATAAAAATGAGAAACTAGTGTATCAAGGAAGTTTGGATAGGTAGTCCTTTCCACCAGATCTCGGGCCCAACTATGGAACATTTAGAGAACATTTAGTACCTTTGTAAGCAATATCCCTTAATTCAAATTTTACAGATAGTTCATGGAAAGTACCTTGAGTTTAAGAGAATCCGTATCATAAGGGCTGGGGGTGAAGTCAGTGTGAACTCTGGCACGACCACAGAAAGGCCCTCGGTAGGCGAGCTCCTCCTCATCACCATCTTCAGACTTGACGCTCTCTCTATTGCTGGTCGAAGAATCAGTTGTGCTTACTGTCTGCCCACCTATTTGTGCAGGGGAAAAAAGGCAAAAGCAAAGGAATTGCAAAAGACAACAAGCAGATCCTGACGTGTAATCCCCTAAGATGTCAGGAACATTCCTCTGACTCTAGTCTAACATCACCATTCTAGGTGTTATTAGAACAGCAAACACAGTAGATCCTGTAGACCTTTTGCTTCTTTAATGGCATGTTTACCATCTGATCTGATTAGCTCCCCAGAGATTTATTTATTGAAATTTATTTATTTATCAAATTTCTACACCACCTATTTTGCCTAAGTGACTCTGGGTGGTTTACAAATCTATGTGGTGTGGCTGCTCTTGCCTTAGCACAACTTCTGCTTCTCCCCTAACATTAATGCAGATCCTAGCCTTCAATTGAGTCCTCTATTACTTCCTAAATGAAGAACCACAAAAACAGATTTTTGTTTAACCCCCCCCCCCCGATAATAATCCTCACTATCTCTGATACTTGACTTAAGAAGGCTCAGATTCAGCTTAAAATAGACATCTTCTTTTCTCGCTACTTAAGACAAGAGAGAGTCAATTTGGTCCAGTGGTTAAGGCACCAGACTAGAATATGGGAGACAGTGAGTTCTAATCCCACGTTAAGCAGAAATTCATCTGGGTAACCTTGGGCCAGTCACTTTCTCTCAGCCCTAGGAAGAAGGCAATGGCAAACCACTTCCAAAAAAACTTGAAATAATTAACCCCCACAATAGATGTGGGTAAGCATGGGGCAAAGAAGAATGGATGAAGGCAGAGAATATGAACAAAGTATTAGCATCTGGTCTAGGCCATGTTTCCTGAGGTTGAGATGTTTACATCTAAATTGAGCATAGCTGACTTTATATACATTACTTACTCATGGAGCTTTGGCCACTGAGAGAACTCCGCAAACTTTCTACTGAACCACCAGCTTTTAACTTTGGTTTATCCAAAGTATCGGTATTTGGCTGTGGTGCCTGAAGAGACTCTGGCCTTACATCCAGATTGGGTTCCTGAAAGACAAAAACCTCATGATTGATATTAAATTTCCCATATACTCAAATATGGAACTATTGGTTTGTGTGGTTTTAAAATTCTGCAGCATCCTAGTAGAATTTATTGCTAAGGATTTGGCCTCAACTATGATACAAAAAGCAGCAATTATCTATGATTTCCATTTTTTTTACCCCTTGTAAGCTAAAAAGACACAGTAAATGACAAGAAAGCAGTGTTCCTGAATCATGAGAAGACCAGGATAAGGGTCAGACAGAAAATGGTGTCTGAAGAGAATCTAACAGGTATTTTCCTATAGCTGAAGGAAACCTCTTCCTAATTTGCACACAGGTTTTGCATATTTACACAAAGTATCTTGTGATAAGTGAAGCTAACAGGTCAATATGTTCAGCACTTTTGAACAATTCAGAATTGTGTTCTGTTTTGCACTTGAGATTCCCACATTTCTAATGTGTGTTGCCTAATCTATTTTTTTAAGATAGAGAAATCTAGGATTTAATCTAGATTTTTCTTTCAAATCTGAAGTTAGCCCAACACTATTTTCAGTTCCCTTTGGAAAATATTCCATTTAATGTGTTTTATACATGTTCAGATTTTTTAGTATGAAACGAAGGTTTGATAATAGTATTTTCAACTAGTTTAAAGTTCTATTCTTAAGATCATAATTAATAAGAGCTGGAGTATGCTTTCCTTACATACTGGTACTATTTATGTTATCCAACATAATGTCTTACATATATTCTTTGCAAATGTATGAAAAATATATAAATCACTTGCAGAAGCAATGTTTAACTTATTCCTAATCAAACCATGCCATTAATTAAACCCATCTGAATCTAGCATCCACTTCTTTATTCTACTTGTGATTTTGCAGTTGAATTATGTTTTCCAGAACTGTCCTGCCTTGGAATCAGGCATTTTACGCAGCATTTGCTAACAATGGTTAATACAATGTTAACCGAATGGTTGATGAAGTAACAAAAGTATTATTATTTGGAGTAAATAACCAAAAGCATTATTGTGGCACTTTTAGATAGATAAAATGAATTAATCCACTAGTTTAGTACCGCAATTTGGTTTTGAAAATGGTAAACAAACCAAAAATCCTTGACGTGAAAATTAATGTGCATTTTCCATCTTCATTTGTTCATTCAGATACCAAAATTCAAAAGGATGTGAACAGTAATTTCTGGAACAATCTGCACTTAGGAAAGTGGTTAGTTTGTGGATATGGGGGTGTATGTGCATTTTAGAAAGCACTTTCTAAAGGCGATAAAAACAACATTATAGACTATTCTAGAATATCCGCAGGAAAGAATTGAAGAATCCTGCTGATATCAAGAATTGCTGGCTATTCCACTGACATGCAATCACAAACCATCTGATGAAGCCTATTATTTGTGTACTGCAGAGTCATCAGGAAATATCTTCCCCACAAATCAAGCAACTCTTCAGAGAAAACCAAGCCACAAACGTTTAGTTAGAAAGTGACTTCTGTTTTTCCTAAGATCTATCTTTCTTATATTTTAAATAATTTTGCTGCCATTAATTTGGCAGACCCATCCATACATTCTTACCGCAGAAGTATGGGTCATTGGAACCCTGCAGAAGTCAAGTCGTTGGGCTGAGCCGTAAAACCAATATGGTATTAGTATTGCTTCTTTCCCAATTCTGAAATTGTAAGGTCATCTACAAAGCCAAAGCTCTGGGGGGGAACAGGGACTTCACTGTGTTCTATCTATATTATAGGCTATATGCAATATATGTATGATTTTTCTCTTTTAATAGAATTTCTCCCTCCTATGGCTACCCATAATCTCTGCACACACCTGTGAAAGTTGCTTCAGGAGGCCCAACTTTCTACAGATTTGGGAGGCTTAGAAAGGAGGGGATTAAAAATCCATTTTGCCAGCCAAATAACACTTTAGAAATATTATCATTTTTCTTGCTGTATAGTCTTGAGGGAAGTTTTTAAACATAACAAACATCCTCATCTCAAACTATCTATCTGAGAATTTACCCTTATGAACAGTTGGGATGACAGTCCTAGAGCAGATCATCCCTCCTGATTACAGTACTTTTGGGGTTATGTTCTTACACTTAAAAATAAAATCAACTTAATATTTTAAAGCATTCCATTTTTCAAACTGGCTTTTGACACAGAACAAGATATTCTATTTTAGTATGTGCACAAAGTAAATGCATTTTTAAAATAAGTTCTGCCTTTTTAAAAGATGCACAGAATTGTTAACTCTCTCTGAAAGGCTGAGGTTCAAAAATTTAAAAAATGGCTAACAATCATTTTTAAATACGCTGTTAAGAATTGAATAATCCTTCTGATTATTATAAAGCTGTATACAGATAATCCTCAACTTACAACAGTTCATTTAGTGACTGTTCGAAGTTACAACATCACTGAAAAAAAGTGACTTCTGACCGTTTTCACACTTATGACCATTGCAGTATCCCCATGGTCACGTGATCAAAATTCAGATGCTTGGCAACTGACTCGTACTTATGATGGCTGCAGTGTCCCAGAGTCAATGTGATCAACTTGTGTGATCTTCTGACAAGCAAAGTCAATGGGGAAGCCAGATTCACTTAACAACCATGTTAGTAACTTAACAACTGCAGTGATTCACTTAACAACTGTGGCAAGAAAGGTTGTAAAATGAGGTAAAACTCACTTAACAACTGTCTCGCTTAGCAACAGAAATTTTGGGCTCAATGGGATTATCATATTTGCTTTTCTTTGACTAAAATTAACAACATGGGCAGGAATGGGGATTTATATTACAGAAGAAAAATTTCTTTGCAAATATTTCTCTATACTGAGACAGGAGTTAATGTCAGAATCCAGCCAGGCTATGACATTTGCACTGCCACAGCCAACATGACAACAAATGGCTTTATTTTTTGCTGGAAGTCTGGTATTATGATCTGCTGTACAAGGAAGGACTTCAAGATGGATATAAGGGCTGCCTTGTTTCTGTATAGAGCCACAAACTATTTATTTATTTATTTGTTGGTTGGTTGGTTGGTTTGCAGCAACTAGCAGATCCAAATTCCCAATGAAAGGCTATTGTACCTCCATGGCGCCTTTCTGCCTTGAAATCTATCCCATATCATTACAGATAAGAGTGAGGGACTGAATTTAGTTTGGCAATATAAAGTTACCTCAGAGAACACGAACATGTTAGAGTAGGGGTCCCCAACCCACGGGCCGTGGACTGGTACTCGGCCATGGCATGCCAGCAACCGGTCCGCACAAACAAGCAAAGCCCCATCAGCACACAAAACCATGCCCCCTTCGGTCTGCGGAAAAACCTTTCTCCACAGAACCGCTCCCTGGTGCCCAAAAGGTTGGGGACCTCTGCGTTAGAGTGCTTTGAGTATCAAAGAACAGCATTCTCCTACTCCTGAATGCAAAATATAATGGTCTACTATAGCAACTGGATTATTTGATAGGCCTCTAGAGGGCAATATTTCATCAATATTAACTGTTTTCCCAGCTGATGCCAATGACTTGTTGTGTTTATACTGTAGTTAAAGTGGAAAGACTGATGAAAAAATAACAATAAAAAGTGTTGGCTATTTTGACAGCCTCCCAAACTAAACTGACTGAAATTTGCCAAAAGCAACAAGCTTGGAAAAAACGAATTGATTTCTGGCAGGGAAAATTGAAAGAGGAGTTTTAAAGGAATCAAGGATCATCATAGATCTCGGTAATAAGGGAATTAAGCGTATTGTGAAGGAAAATTGTGGGTTTTTTTTTCATTCAGCATACTATGCTCATTTAAAAAGTTGCTTACCAAAACAGAATACATCGCTGTATTCTTTGACTGGCTATAAGCTACTCAGATAACCTCATGGTAAAGCGGTCATATTGCACAAATGTCAAAGCTGCAGGTTGCTTTCCATGATCAAATTTAATTATCCTTCTATTCAGATGTTGACATATCATCCCTAACAGGGCAGAATGTTTACGTAGTTCATGGCTATCTGTTTCTTATTTTTATTCATACATACAAATATGTATTTTTCATATGAGCTGCCTTTCTATCCTAAAAAGTTAGGGAGCTATAAAAGTCTTATGGAGATTCTCAGTCCTCTAGGTCAGGGTTGCTCCCAAAGATGCTTTTTCAGGAGGCAACTGGACTTTCTTGTTTTTCTTTGAAGGTGTTTCTCTTTTCATCCAAGAAGCATCTTCAGTTCTGACTGGATGGTGGGGAATAGAAGGATTTATATTGCTTGCAGACAAGGAAGGAAGAAATATAAATCCTTCCATTCCCCACCATCTAGTCAGAGCTGAAGAAGCTTCTTGGATGAGAAGAGAAACATCTTCGAAGAAAAACAAGAAAGTCCAGTTGCCTCCTGAAAAAGCATCTTTAGGGAACTATAAAAGGTGCTATTCATTTTTCAATGAATTAAATTCATGGAATGAGTATTTGTAATGGCACTAATAAGCATGATGCAACTACAGAGATTTCACAGTACAGAGTGGAATTTTCCTTAAATCAATTAAGAGCTGATGAAATCATGTAACAGATACAATGGAAGATTTGTCTGTATGGACAAGATATCCAGCCTAATCTTTCTTGTATTATTCATTATTTATATTTTTAATCTTTTTAAACCTTTAAACAATATTTATATATTAATATATTTTTAATTACTATAGATAGTTTTGTTTTAAACTGCTATTGCATTCAACATTTAAATAATGATAAAGTATGTGACTGATGGATGTTTCTGCTACTTTCATTTGTCCCTGGTCATAGGGACAAAATACATTGAATCGAGTAAGTGCAAGTTATATTTCTAAGGATTTTCAAGCTTTTCAATTGGAATGATTGTTGTAAAGGGCCTAGTGCTATGTTTTGGATCCTGGACCTCCCCCGCCCCGCCTCAGCCATATTTCTTGGCATTTGTTAATTCTTTGCCCCATGTAATCCATGTTTATATCTTTTATTAGAAAAAATAATCAATGGGAACTGACATGCTATAGAGGGAAGCACAGACCTAAATTAAGATGTCCAGCAGGCCCAAGGGATTTATAAAATAATGTGCTGTCCAGTGATGGGTTTGGCTTCTAGTAAGTAGGTGTTTTGAAACTGACCAGAATCCTCTTGGGAACCATTTGGGGGAAAATGCCCCTCCCTCCTGCCCCCTCTTTGAAGTGTCCAAGTGTCCCCACTAGCTCCAAAAGGCTAGAGACCCTGGATTTGGTTGTTGCTCGCATTTTGACAAGGTTAGAGGCTTGCTCAGGGTATATATAAACTCAGTCATTCTTTATAACATGTGAACTACCACCGCGTATCAAATGAAATCGTAAATTTTACTGGCTTAACTCAATCTTACCTTCCTTTTATGATTTTTATTGAAGCTCTTTTCACAGTAACTAGTTTTGAAAGGCCTTGGAATTGGTTTAGTACATGATACCCATGGGGAGTTTTTCAAGTAATGCTGTTGTACCTTTTCATGAGGTCTCAAAAGAGGCTCAAGAAGTGATTTCATTGCAAAACAAACAAGAACGAACAAACAAACTGGCGTTACCTGCTCTGACAAGCTGCTGTTGCTGTATTTTTTAGACATTCTTTTCTTCATGGTTTCTTTTACAGATTTCACCTTCTTACCCAGGGATATGCGGGAAGTCGAAGGGGATTTGATCACTTCTTTGTAGACAAAATCACCGTCCTTTCCCTGACAAAAGAAAGGGAAGTTGAAACAAAGAGCAGCATCCCATCTTCATCCTTCTATAGCCATCCTCCGACTCACTATATACCTTACAAAGATTGTTCAAATTGCAGATTCCCAAAACATGTTATTTATTTATTTATTTATTTATTTTAAAAAAATATTTTAAAGCCGCCCAACTCATAGATAGGTCACTCCAGGAAGCTTACAACATTTTTCAAAAATCCACCATATACTAAAAACCCATTAAAACTACCATCCACAGACATCCCCCCCCCATCCTCCATGGCAGCAACAATACAATCAAATCAGCCACTTGAGCAGCTCCATCTCCATTTGTGATCCCTAGGCTAACTAAATCACTTTTTAGGGTCTTTCAGAACAGCAACAGGGTGAGGGCCAACTGGAGCTCAGAGGGAATGATGTTCCATAAAGAAGGGGCTATCACCAAGAAGGCCCATCTTCACGGTCCCATCAGATGTACATTCCTAATCGATCAGATTCATAACATGCTCTGCCTTCCCATTCTGGTGAGCTGGGTGGGTGTAAGAGGGGAGAGTTATATATTGTTCTTCTAATCAGACCACTATTTCCCGGGAATCTGTGCTTCCCCTTTGACAATATTTGCAATATTTTCCTTGAAATTCCTCTCGGTGGAAGGATTAATGGAAGAAAGTTAGTTATTATACGTTGACTACCCTATGATGCTTGTCTCCCAATTCTTAAGCCATCACTTAAAATGTCATTGTGAGTTACTATCTGTCACCCTGTAGTGTAACAATCCTGATGGGCATTGAGCCAGAATAAACTATTACATACAAAGAGGGACAAATGTCATCACACAGCCAATATATTCAAATTAGCCACCTATATTGGTTTTAATGTTATACTCATAGACAGAATGCTAAATAACATAATTCCTGCATGCATGCATTTTTATTGAATAACACAAGTGGCATAATCCAATCATTTTCCATTAAGCATGTCTCTGCTAACTCCAAGAGAGAAACATTAGTGTACCCCACTAATAAGTTCCTTGTGTGAAACTCATTTACATCAGTATTGCTCAATATATATTGTTCTTCAGATAATTTTCCTTTTTTCTTGTTCTTTCTTTTTAAATATTTTGGAAGTTATGAAAAGCTATTTGAAATGCAGCTCACATCCTGTATCTGTTACTTGCACATTAAGATCAATTTTCAGAATACTTTTGATTTTTGGCTGAGATGAATGTTTGTTTATAAGGTTAATTGTGTTCTGCCTGCCTAAATTCCATGGAGATTTAACTGACCATGGCTAACCTCAAGCATATTCATATGGTGGCAGTGTTAATCTAATGCTCAAGTGCAATGTCAAAGGCTGCCAAGGGAAGCATAATTTTTATTGGTCTTGGGATAAATAATCTCTCCTTCTGGGTTACTTTGTGGTAACATCCCCACCAAGTAAAATTATGGATACTGAATAGGAAAAAACAACATCTAGTTAAGATTACACAACCTTCAAGCAATAAATGGACAGGAGAATGGTCAAGAAAGCTGGGAACAACTAGAACCGTTTTAGGTTAATGAGTAAAACAATTGCAAACTGGACCAGACTAATTCTGGTCCAACCAGACCCAGTCCCATATTGTCAGAATTCAGATGCCTTTGGAAGTTCACATGGCAAGAACATAGAAAGGCCTACCCTGAAATATTTTTGGTGAATTTGCCATTCATAACCCCGGTCAGAACTATTAATAGGGATTTCCAAAAAATTAATGAGCTGTCAGAAGAAGTGTTTCAGTTTGCACTTCTGGAACCCGCTGTAGAACAGCTTAATGAAATGGCTTTAGGTTCCATAGATCAGGGGTCCCCGATCCCTGGTCTGTGGACCAGTACCGGGCCGCGGCATGCCAGCAATTGGTCCGCACAAACAAGCAAAGCCCCATCCGCGGGATGCAGGCAGCACACAAAACCACGCCCCCTCCAGTCCGCGGAAAAGCCTCTCTCCACAGAACCAGTCCCAGGTGCCCAAAAGGTTGGGGACCTCTGCCATAGATGGATGAAGAGAGAAAGATTCCCAACTAGAGAGATGAAAGTAAAACAAGGATCGATAGAAGGCCTTCGTTTTGGGCAGGGGACCTCCAAGCTCTAGCAAGAACCTGCTAACTGGTTAATATCCTGAAGTCTTCCTTCATATGCGTGTGTTCTAGAGATCCAGCCTCATGCAGCTGTTTCACCCCCACCCTCCTGAGACTTTCCATCTGGCCAGGGATTCAGCCCAGATGTTTTCAGAGACATTTCCGTCTCTCCTCTATAGAGATCACTCTGTGGCAATTCAGGAACTCAATGGTTTGGATACACTTGGAAAGGAGAAGGATGTATTTTAATAACGGAATCACAGATTAATGTCAGTGCTCTCTTGCCTGTCCTACTAAATCCCCAAATGCTCAGCAAAACCACAAAATTGGCTCCTGGAGCAGGAAAAACCAATCTAGATACACAAAAGCAGGGAAAAAAATGAAAGGGGAAAAAAAAACAGTCCCCAAAAAACAAGCAAAAGAACATCACAGTCATTCATGAGAAAGTCTTGCCTAATGTTAAAGGAATATTAACATTTCAAATTATACATCAGCGACAATTTCTCAAAATAGGGTTCTGTGAACATATGGATGAATTGCCATTCAGCTATTCAGCACAAAAGGCAGCAATACTTAGAGACAAGAGGATGAGATCAACTCCCCACCCCACCCCCTTTTTTAATTCAAGACTCCCAGAGAATCCCCAAATCAAATCAGAAACGCACTGCTTCCCACAACTTTCTTTTCTTGACCTAACATTTCCCTTGTAACTTCCATCTCACTGTCACATGGCAGTGAGAATTTATATACATTATATAAATAACATTCCTTCCTTTGTTCTTTCTTGCTCTTCCCATCTGTCTAAATCCTGTCCATTCTCCAACCCAAAGTTCATTTGAATAAGCAATTCATTGGCAGAAAATCAAAAAGAAAGGTTTTTAGACATAACTTTCTATTATGGCAGTCTACAAGAAATGCAAATAATGCTCTTGAAATGCAAGTTTCTCATATGCAGAAAAAGCAATTGCTACCAGCCTGCCTTCCATTGAGGACCTGTATACTGCACGAGCAAGAAAGAGAGCTGTAAAAATATCTACAGACCCCTCACATCCTGTTTAAACTTCTTCCCTCAGGACGATGCTATAGGGCATGGCACACCAGAACGACTAGACACAAGGACAGTTTTTTCTCCCCATGCCATCACTCTGCTTAACAACTAATTCCTACAACACTGTCAAAATACTTAGTAAAGCTGTATTACTATGATACTCATCTTTCCTATTACCTATCCTTATCTTACGACTATAACTTTGCTGCTTGTATCTTACAATTTATATTGGTTTTTTTGTACCCTAGTATGATTTATATTGTTTGCTTAGCTAGTATGATGAATGTATTTTCATGTCGTATATGATCATGATTATCAGTATTACTTGTATGTACACTGAGAGCTTATGCACCGGAAACAAATTCCTTGTGGGTCCAACTACACTTGGCCAATAAAGAATTATGTTCTATTCTATTAGTTGTTGGTTGAGCATTTCTAACTTCTGCAACACAAATCAATGGCTATGAATTTTAAAAAGCTGTTTTGATTTTTATGTGTGAACTGCAATTGTTTTTGAATTGAAATAGATATACACTCAATAACATAAAACTGGTAACAGTCAGGAAAAAATTAATTTCTTCATTCCTGTTCATCATGCAAGACCAGTGATATGTGTAGTCCTTCAAGAACTAAACATGATGATCCCAGCTGCCTAGTCCCACTGCCAGTACTATCCCTATACTCAAAGTGGCAACCCTAAGAAAAAGGGAGATCTGTAAGATGATTCAGGACAATAAAATAGAACCTTACATTTTAAATTGGAAGTTCTCAAAGAAAATTATTGGCTCACTCTTATGTATTAGCATCAAACAACTTGGAAACAATTCAATTCACTACTGAACATTTTCTCAATGTGATATCCTTCCTAAGGATATGTTAAATGAACATAAGAAGGGCAAAAATGTATACAGGATGGAGCTATGCTCTTGATGTCCTCACATTTTCTTTATCTTTGCCTTTCCCAGCTTTGTTTGCAGCTGGAATATGGGAATATAGAATATGGGAAGAGGAACTATATATTTGCTGAGACATATCTGTACTCTGTTCATTGAATTCAGGATTATGCTGAGAGCTGTCCAAGTGGATACAGATCCCCTTCAGGCCTCTTCAGAGTGATTAGTGAGAAAGCAAGGGTAGAATAAATAGAATGTGAAAAGTGGACTACTATGCATTAGACACTACACCTTTCCTATGCTTTTGGCTCCAGTTTAGTTTTAATCAGCTTATTTTGGAATACTTTATTCATTGGATAGAATAACTTGATGAAGAGGGAGGATGATTTTCACTCATTTGATACTCTTAGTTAAGCTAAATATCCTGATTGGCCAATAAAACCATGGCAATTATGGTGAATAGTTGGCTTTTACTAGCTATCTTATTCTTTTAGAATAAATACTAATGCTTTCTAATTGCCTAGGAAACACCCCATTTCACCTGTCCTCATGTCACAATTATCATAGTTTTCTGAATGGTCACAAGGTCGAATAAAAAAAAATCATGTTTGACATATAGATTGACAAGCTTCCTCTGAACTAAATTTTTTTTTTTTTTGGAATTTCAAAGACTGAGTCACCTCCTAATGTTTTCTAGTAGTATAGTCCTTGTCACTCTCATAATTTTATGACATTCTGCTACACATCTTCCTTTTGAATAGAAAAAAATAAAAAAACATAATTTAAAACATCCATATCCAACTTTTTGTTAAATTTTAAAAGTTTACGATCTTATGGAGCTTCATTACTAATTGTCCAGGATTGCATGTGGCCTGCAGGCTGGACATGCCTGATTTAAAATTTTCCAAAGTACAAAATGTTGTTCAGAATTACACAGAGCATTGTCTGGTATTAGTATTTGATTAATAAGCATGTCATGACACTTTTGGACATTCATTTAAGTGCTAATAATTTTCTCTGGTATCAATAAATTATTTATGTAGTCAAAGAGCATCATACACCACAATTATTATGGCATGATGTGGTTATACCTACAAAGATCAAAATAGTGCAAACCATGATATTTCCTGTGAGACCTTCAAAACGCATAATAGAAAGAGTATTTTCACTTTTGAACTTTGAATTGGAGGAGACTCCTGAGAATACCAAGGACAACCAATAAAACAAACAAATGGGATCATCAAATAAATCAACCCAGAGTTCTCACTCAAGGCACAAATGAACAGGTTCAAATCATCCTACTGCAGGCATATTAAAGAAAAACTATCATTCTGGAAAAGAGTCTAATGCCGGGAAAGGTGGAAGGAAAAAGAGAAGATGACCAGAAGCAAGGTAGATGAATTCATTTACAATGATGATGGGTGTATCATTGGAAGACCTGAATGAACCAGGTTAGGGACAGATTGTCATGGAGAAAATCTATCTATATGGTCACTATGAGTCGATACCAACTTGATGGCAAATCAATCAATCAATCATAAAGGTATTTGTCATTAGGAAATGACGTCTTTTGAAATGCAATATAAAAGTATGAAGAAGCAGCTCAGTCTATTATAATTGAAAATGGATATTATCCTCCTGGATCTTATAGCTACTTTTATAGCAAATCCAAATTTATAGCATTTTAATTTTGAAACACATTACAAACACCACTGTTGGGCTGTATGAATGTATCTTATGACTGAATGTCATACTCACAATTTGATCTGAACTGTTTCCAATGTGCAGTGAGCGATTTGCCAAATCAAAGCCACCAAAGCTGCAGGTTCTCTGTGAAATAAGGCAAATTCGTAACATTTTACGACAAAATCAGCATGGTGTCAATTGTTTTCTTAGGCAGAGAAGACACTAGAGAAATGTCTCAGTTGTACAAATAACAGCAGCAAGCATGAAAAAATGTTCTGGATTATGTTCATGCATTATGTCCCCTTCCTGGTCTTTTACTAATTATTTTATTGCTTCAGGATCTTCAATAAAGGAGTATTAAAAGGATTTCCTAAGTGAGGAATAGTTTTACATAGCTCATGTTTTGGGAGTCATTTAGGTACAGAATATTAACAACAACAAAATGTTCCACTTTAATGATACTAGAAACAGACAAAAGCTTTGAAATTTTAAGCATCTGATTCAATGGCTGATCACTCCATATCTGTAACCAAGGCCTGTATGGAACAAAGCAGTTTTCATACTACTACAAGATGGAATACAGTAGGTGATATGTGCAGTGGCATAATCTTGCGGAAGTAATTAGAGAAATGAGTTGTTCTCAGAGAAACATCTCAAGCAAGAAACACTGACAACTGAATAGAATAATTTTGCTTGCCTAAACAGGTCAGTGTAATGACACTAATTTTCTTTTCAAAGCTGAAAAACACAGTCAAGTGAAAGCATATTTACTTGGTGCTTAATAATGATCCTCATATGTAAAGTGTTCATTATTGAAAAGACACTAGTCCTTTGGAGCTCAATAGAACTGCCCTGTTCCCTTTCAGTTCTACAATACAGATGTTTGCCTTTTCCAGAAATAAACTGGCTCTCTATTTCTGTATCTTGATCTATATATTTTACACCTTGTCCTTCAACCTTATTCCCTCTGCTTTTCTTCATCTTATAGAAAAACAACAAGAACAACAACACATCGGGACATGATTATCCTCCATCATATACTTTGTAAATAATAAATGCTGTAAATAAATGAGATATTTGTAATATATGTAATATCTCATTATTATGTCTGTTACCAATTAATACATTACTAAAAGCCAATTATAAGCTCTACCAGACAACCTATATAAAGTATGTTTTTATCCTTATCAAACAAGCCTTTGCTGGTGAACATGTAATTGTATTTCTTCCCTGAAAACATCCATTTAACAAGATAGTCAACAGCAAAGGAATGCTATAGCAGTTTTAACACGTTAACTCAGAAAGTTCACATCATCTTTTAATATCAAACAAGGATTACATTTGGGGGATCTTCATGTATTTGTGTATGAACATGTATGCAGGCAGTGAGCATGTATGACAGCAGAATTCACAGTTGGCATGGATGGTATATGGAATCATATAAACACACAAAAAACTTCTCACAGTTAAAAGCTTTTTAGCAATATGCTATATTTCAAGGAGCTGTGTCGTTATGCTTGCTATTGGACATACAGCTCATTACTTTCATTTATTTCACAAAAACATGCTAAATAAAACTGTTGATGGAAAGACTGTAGACTCTTAAATGAAATGATCATGCACATACTTTAAACGTTCTAGGCATGCCTTGGCCACTAAAATAAATTTAAATGCCCATAACATATATAAAAGCAACACATGTAATCAGTCCTATTGAGAAGGGATGCCATAGCTCCTGAGGTTGCAGTAAACACGAATTATGATCTTAGAGAAAAACAGTGTAGAATAGTGCCTAAAATTCACAAGCAGGGTATAAAGCATCTGATCTTCATAAAAGAGGGCTTAATCCAAGTTTTTATATGAAAAAAAGGAAGAGATATAGCTTTTTCTCCAAGAATGCAATCCAAGCACATCCTAGTTATTATATTATATTTTATTATTTATTTATTAGACCAATTTATATAACTACCCCTCTCACAAGCAAGCAATTCTGGGCAAGGTACAACAGAGCTAAAAGGAGTTAATAAATACATTAAAAATATGAAAACCCAAACTAAAACAAAGAATAATAGACAAAGGGGTGTTAACAATAACAGAGCACCTCACTACTATAGTTCACACATTCCTGGGGACCCCAGCCCTGCTGGCATAACCAGATCTTGAGGGACCTCCAGAAACTCAACACTGACAAGGGTAGATAGCGGGGGTGGGAGGGGAGAGATTCCACAGTCTGGGTGCCACAGCAGAAAAGGCCTGGCACCTACAGCTTATCTAGTATTTCCGAGGCTATAGCAGAGGTGTTCAACTGTGGCAACTTTAAGATCTGTGGACTTCAACTCCCAGAATTTCCCAGCCAGCCATGGTTGAACACACCTGGGCTATAGGCTGTAGGTATGTAGACTCCCTAGGTCACATCATATAAGAGTGTTCAATTCCTGCTACCAATATTGGCAATACACAGTAAGTAATAGTAACGGTCTTACAATCAAATAATTTGCAGGACAAAATGTTAAGGTTTTTTTTTAGAGAGTATGTTATTGCTTCTTATATAAGCACATAATGTGTACTACAAAAGTGTATTTCACCATCTGAAATATTCTCTACATACCGTCTTTGTCAAATCAATTATTTTAATAAAATATGTTACACTGTAGGGCAGAAACAATTAACATATAAAGCATTGGAGAAAAAGAATAAATTCTCCTAGAAAAAAAAAATTACAGCTTTACAATGGCTGTTAGCCAACTGCAGCCATAGTTTACAAATTTGCAAAAATGAGATTTTGTCAGTCAGAATCAATTTTCTTTCCTTAAGTTTCTTGGAACGCTAGTCATGATTGCCTCAACCCAAGACCTTGGTTCAAAAATACAATCCAGTTATGAACTCCCCAGATGGCTTTAGATCCCTGGCTCTCATCCTTACTTTCCTATCTCTGAGCTGGGAAACAAATGTTTCACTTTACAGAGCAATTATGGCCTGCAATCCTAAGCATATTTGCCAGGGCAAAGGATCTATACAGATCTTTGCCTGGTGAAAATTAAGAGTGACAATCTTTTTTTTTTTTTTTTTAATAATAATCACTGAGAACCATATTTTCTGAGAAGAAAATTATCAATAGCTACACAATGTGATCATGGATGGATCCTCAGTCAAAAAAATGGGTAGGATCCCCCTTCCCCCCCCATCTCTTTCTTCTTTATGTGTATCCTTTTCATTTATCTATCGATTTTCTCTTCAGTTCACTGCGTTCCTTTCTCTTTTTTACACACATACAAATACCGTACTTCTCCCTTCCACCGCACCTAGTCAGCATACAGAGATAAAGAATAAGCTGAGATTCCAATACGAATCCCTCCACTTCTTCCACCCCTGCATGAATCACAATGTTTAAAGGAGTTAATGATGCGGAGTACACAGAAATATGATTTTTCTCCACTTCACCCACTCATCACCACTACTAGCTTGGCAGCTGGGAAAACCACAGTTATGCCGAGATCGCAATGCATGGGAATTGCTTTCCCTGGGTAATGTCATCTGCAGCATAATGAGCTGGTTGGTGGGCTTGCAGCCTTACGACTGTGCCAAGAAAAATAATGGAAATGACCCCTCCCACTTTTTCTTCTCCAGTGGAATCATCTTGCTGCAAATCTTTCTCAAGGGCTTGAGAATTTGTTAAGGAGCAATGACACTGGCAGAAGCTTAAGATGGGCTGCTCTCATCAGAGGGGCTCTGAAGAAATATGGGAGCCAGCACAGAAAAAACAAACATATCAAGTACATGTGGGATATTTTGAAAGATACAAAAAATGCCCCCCCAAAAGGGGGGGGATGAAGATCCTGCTCTAGTTTCATCCGTGTAGTATTTCTATTCCTTTTTAGGAAAGATTCACAGCACCTTTTCATCAGTCAGATGGAGCCAATTTGAGAGAGGGTGGGCTTTTTTGTCAATCTAGTAGGGTAGAAATGTGAATTGTGACATACACCTAAAATTCTATCTCTGTAAGTCTGAAGCATACCTTTCTCCAGATGATGGGCCAGACAGCATCATCTGAACCATCCCACATTTCCTGAGTTCAGAATCTATCATCTGCATGCACTG
Source organism: Azemiops feae (assembly GCA_023970755.1). Taxonomy (NCBI): domain Eukaryota; kingdom Metazoa; phylum Chordata; class Lepidosauria; order Squamata; family Viperidae; genus Azemiops; species Azemiops feae. The sequence continues at coordinate 3,005,421 of JALGBA010004278.1, read as the reverse complement.
TACAACAGGCATTAATTAGAATTATATTTATTTTGTTTTAGATTTAATCCGGCCTTTATTATTTTTATAAATAACTCAAGGTGGTAAACCTGAGTTTCCACTTCCTCCTCCTATTTTTCCCAGAACAACAATCCTGTGAGCCGAGTTGGGCTGAAAGAGAGTGACTGGCCCAAGGTCACCCAGCTGGTTTTCATGGCTAAGATGGGACTAGAAGTCACAGACTCCCACTTCCTAGCCTGGTGCCTTAACCATTGCACAAACGGGTTCTCTCTATGTATTTAGTTATATATATATATATATATATATATATATATGTATTTCTTCTTACTATTGTTGATTCAAGCAAATATGGAACATAGAAACAATAGTGTGTCTCAATATTTATTAGAATATCTCATTGGCCAGTAATTAGGAGAGGACTGAGGAAAGAGAAAAGAAAGGCAATGAAATGTTAAGCCTTTCAAACATGGGGAAAAAACCAAGCAATGCTGACTGCAACCTCATGGGAGCTTGTGGCCACCTTTGGTGAAAACTCACAGACTTTTGGTGGATTCTCAAAAGAACCCTTTTTGTACAGCGATCGACTGTAGCAGCCCACTTCCTCTTTGCCGCCGCCTCTTCCTCCAGTAGGCACCGCCTCAACTCCTGTTCTTCACTTTTGCTCAAGGTTCTGTCAGTCATGGGCCGCACCAGATGCGATAGGTTGAGGTGACTGTACAGGCTTCTTTCCACCACATATGTGATATTGAACTCGCTGACTGAATTGCACCCTCGAAGCCTTCTGTTTGAGAAGCCACAGCTTCCACCTCTTCCTAGCCTCTTGGGTTTGTGATGAAGCAGCTGCAGATCGCAGATGGAAGGCGATACACCTTTCCTAGCAGGACGCTGACAGAGAAAAGCTCTAGAACATGAATAATTAGGATCTGCCTTTTTTAGCCGGATCTGCTTCCTGATACTCTGGATTTCCTCCAAAGATACCAGGACATGATGCTTGCACCTGCTGTCATAAAAGCAAATGCTTTCTTTACTTACCCCATGACTGAGAGAGCCAAGGTTCTTCATTTCTCCATCTGTTAAAGAACGGCAAACTTTGGGTATTTTATCCTCTTCTGGATAAGAAAAGAATGTCCCAAGCTTTTTGGGGGGTTTTATAAGGCCACGACTATCAGATTTACTGAAGGTCTTAAGCAATTTCCTGTTTGTACCCCAAGTGTCCAGGCTGCTAGATGAAGGAGATAAGGTCAGTGAATCACTTTCATTATCTGGCTGTTTTTCAGAGGAATTATCCAAAATGAGTTGCTTCTTGTGAATTCCAGAGTAAAGTGCCGATCTACCATCTGGTCCTGTGGGAGTATCAAAGGAGTGATCATCCACACCTGAAAGGGAATATGCCATTATATTAGTTCTCACTAGCTAATGGAGAGAGGCGGGGAGGGAGGGGGGAGGGGAGAGGGGGGGAGGGAGGGAGAGAGAAGTATACCATCAGTCATTTTTTCTCAGTGCTGTTGTAACTTTGAACGGTGACTAAATGAACTGTTGTAAGTCAAGGACTACTTGTAGTTGAACAACAGAAGAATCTGGGCACCATCAAGGAATAAAACAGATGCAATAGAAGCAATACTGGCATACTGATGTATATCTCAACAATATTAGATGATTTTTGGAGAAAGCCAAATCTCTGCAGAAAATAAATTAACCTAACTTAAATAATTAAATTTCAATCCTAATAATACCAAAGAAAAAATAATCCTATAGTGAAAAGCTGAAAGGAATAGAATTTGCTGTGCAAGGATAAATTCCAACTATTTATATGTAGTTAATAAAGTAAAATGAGAAATAGATAGGAAGATCAAAGGAAAACCAGTGTGATGATGGGAGTACAGATACCGAAGACTGAGTTTATGAATGAAAGGGAAATGCAGTGAATTATCTATCAGTTTTCATATATTTAAAGGAATGTCAGGAGGAGGCAGTAGCAGCAGCTCTGGATATAGCCTGTTTTGTTTCTAGCACACACAACTGTAAACTATGCCAAAGAAGTGAATTTAAAATTAGAAATAGGTAGTTTGGGCTTAAAATATTGTCATCAATTGTGAATTTATTGCCTAAGACGTTTGTATGCACTAATCTGGCAAAACCATGGACAGAACCTCTGTCTGAGGGAGGTTTCATACCGAGAGTTCCATTTTAAGTAAGAAAGGGCAAAACTAGGAAAGTAAACCTTGTTGCGTGTCTATGATTACATGGAGAAGTTAAGGAAAATGATAGGTGTCATAACCCACTCTCTCTATCTACATATAGTCAAGCTGAATATAGTGAAAGTCATGTATGAATAGAAATACTCAATTTGGAAAGCTATATTTTTTCTAAAAAATTCCTTTCCTTCTCCTCCTGCTTATTAGTAGAAGGGGAAAATCCATACTATATTATAACATTTTTATCTACTTTGAGAGTAGAACAAGATACAGCAGGGAAAGAATCCAACAAAATACATTGAATATTTAACTTTTAATCTGAATGTTCCAAATGTTTTGATTAAACTCAAAACTTGTAATACATTCACTCAGTGTTTTGTGTACTAATTTGATTCTCCTCTCAAGTAAAATCCTGGAAAGTCTGCACTGGGTTTCATCAACTCTAAAAAGGCTAATGTTGTGCTTAGAAAGGTCATAGCAAGAAATGTCTACATATTTATAGAATTTCAAGAGCTACGACTCATTGTATGAGAAAAAAAGAAACACAAACATTCTTCAAATGTTGGCTGATAACCTAAAGAGCAGATAACCTAAAGATTAAAATACACTACAAATTAATAGCCACATATTCACATTACAGCGCAGACTAAAAGCTCTGCAGAAAATAAACTAACCTAACTTAAAATAATTAAGTTTCAATCCTAAGAATACAAAACAAAACCCAATCATGAAAAGCTGGAAGGAATAGAATTTACCGTGGAAATAAAGACAGCTCTTTACCTCTTTGCATAATGGCATCAGAGACGTGTCTATGAGGACTTCTCCAAAAAAGGAAGGCCAGAATCTAGCTACAGTGATGGCATTGGAAGTTTGGGGAGCAGAGAAAATGGCAGATGTTGTGTACTAGTAATCTGGTTCCAAACACTCCGGCTTGTGCTTGAAGACAAACTGGCAACTGGTGGAGTTGAACATAGATGATATATAGTCCCTACAACTGGCTCCAATCAAAACTTCAGATTTTGAAGCTGATGAAGGCTGAAATGCCCCCCTTTATGACTTGCAATGCAGTCATCAAAATAATAAGCTATTAAGATGATGTATTACCACAGCAAATGACCAAAAGTGCATTGGTCTCAGCTACAAAAAATGCTTCGAGTTAGAGGTCAAATCTAATCCTTACTACAAATATAATGTGTCTACATATGTCAGGATAAATTCCTATCCTCTGTGGATCTTTCTTCCCAGGCCAAGTATGGATAAGCCTGCATAACCTTAATTTATTATTTTAAAATTATATATTTTTTAAAAAATATAAGGTAAAAGTTCATAGGAAACTAGTAAAGGCAATCCTTGAGTTACAACAGTTCATTTAGTGATCGTTACAAAGTTACTGAAAAAAGTGACTTATGACTGTTTTTCACACTTATAACCATTGCACCATCCCCATGGTCACATGATCAAAATTCAGATGGCAATTGACTCATATTTATGACAGTTGCAATGTCCAGAGTGCATGTGATCATCTTTTGCGACCTTCTGACAAGCAAAGTCAATGGGGAAACCAGTTTCCCTTAACAACCGTGTTGCTAATTTACCAACTGCAGTGATTCACTTAACAACTGTAGCAAGAAAAGTTGTAAAATGGGTCAAAACTCACTTAACAAATGTCTCACTTAGCAACAGAAATTTTAGGCCCAATTATGGTCATACATTGAGGACTACCTGTATAGTAACTGAATATGGAACAAGCTTTCCTTACCTTTGATTTCAAGAGCTTGGAAAAGGTCAGAGTTCCTTAGTTATTTTTATTATCACAGAAAAAAATCACATCTCTACCAGGCCTCTCCTTTCCCGAATTTAAATATATATACCTTAATTAGTTATTGCTGTGGAATAATATTTAATGTCCAATTGTCATTTTATTTTTAAATCAAATCCAAATAAACGCTATAAAAATGAAACTTATTATATTTTACTTTAAAAGGTTAAAATCTCTCTCTGCCATGGAATCAGTTGTGGCATTCTTTGACTTCTACTGAAGTGATCCATCTCTTATTTTCTGACAAACTCATCATCGTTCTTGCTGAAAGAACCATTTGCCAGACTTGAAGGGTGTGGTTTTGGTCAGGCAGATGTTTCAGCATCCCATGACAAACTTACTCGCTTTCTAACCCTTGGGATAAGCCCCACTCATATTTTCTCTTACAGTTTTTCACCCCCCTGAACAATACAGCTCATTTACAAGTCATATTTCTTGGCTTCAGGACTTGTGTGTGTGTGTGGGGGGGGAAGCAAGAACGAAGCAAAGTGACAAAGGCTTTAGAAAATTTACTTTTTTTTTTTTTACCAGAAAGGCAATGTATCTTCTGCTCCTACTAGTACTCTGCTCTCCCAGAATCTCTTAATCTGGTACTATTACATTTCATTAATGAAAACCTCTTGAAACATTAGTCACTTCCTGGAAAAGTGTATACTCAACTATGGAGATTCTCCTACTATATTGCCAAATGCAGAACTAAGACTGCTAATGAATTTGGTAGTCAAGGTTATGGATGAAGGGAGCCCCTTTCCTTGAGTCTGTCCCGTTTCTGTCCAGTTTCAGGAGGAATTCTGTTTGGCTGATAGAGTTTTCTGCTCCAGGTGCACCCCCCCCCCCAAAAAAAAGTCACTTTGGGATTGCAGACTTTTGTAGCATGGGAGGGGGGAAGGTGGTGAAAGTTTGTCTGGTATAGTCCATCCATCCACCAATAATAACCTCTCTATAGCCTTTACACTTGAGACTGTCCCCAATAAATTATGTTGCAATAAAAGAAGAAAGGCAACCCAGTCACACAAAAAGCCATGGTAAATAACTGTACCTAAAAAACAGAGTACACAATAGAGTACAGCCATAAAATTACACTGCTAATGCAAAGAGCTATTCTCATCCTGCTGATTAACTTGAGCACAATGCATAAGAAAATCAATTCAGAGGGTGACCAAATGTTTCTTCTTTTTCTACGGCAAGTTTCTCATATGCTTTTCCAAAGGGGTGGCACCCCCACCCTCTCTTTTTTTCACCGCACCGTTCTGACCACTACCCAGCATATCTTCTCGTTAAAGCTGCTAATTCTTACCTTCAGTGCTGGGCTTTTTAATTTCTTCCACTCGAATTAATTTCTTTCTCACTCTGCGAGTTGAGTTGACCAACTTATGCAGTCTCTTAAACTTCACTGATTCTTCTGATTCATCATCTGATTGCTCTCTTGACTGGCAGGGAAGCAAAAGGAAATGTTAGTAGAGGAATTGTTGCACAGCTCAAGGCAGGGAAGAGTCTCTTTTTCCAAAGTCCTAAAACAAGGCAAGCCCTGAAACTTAAAACAGTTCATCTCTCATCCTAAATATTCACGATTTCTCTCTCTCTCTCTCTCTCTCTCTCACGCACACACACACACACACACACACAAAGTATTTTAAAAAGAATGGAACATACCATTTTCACTTCTAAATTAGCACAAAGTAAGGTCTCAGGCACCAAAACGCGTTCCAGCCCTCATCCTCCTCTCTGCCTCTGCACATTGTGTAATAATAGCAGTCTCCACGTTGCCTTCCTACACAGCCCAGGCAGGACACTTTCCTAGCACTCTCTGAGCCCTGTTAGTTAAGCTCCTGTGGTTTGGGTCAGGCAATGGTCTTCCTGGCCTGGCGAAATTTCACATTGAAAAAGCTGGTTACAAACTGCTTTTCTGCACTGAACTGAAACATTCTCATTGACTCCTTTTTTCCAGCCTTAACAAGGAAAATCAAAAACAGCAACAGCAGCAAAAATGAGGAGGTGGGGAGGGAGAGAGAGAGGGAGAGAGGGAAGGGGAGGGAAAGGAAGAGGAGAGCTCATCTTCTCCACTCCGATGTATTTTATTAATTATAAAGAGTCATAGAATTTTTTTTTCTCTTATCCCCATCCCAGGCTTCCCATTCTAAAGATTCTCAAAATTGGCTGTTAATACAGACCAAGCATTCCTCAGGAATTGACCAAAGGAAAACTCTGACCTTTGCAGGCACTTAGTTTAGCCCATACTCCCCAGCTTCCCATTTGGTCTCACATCTGATGCTGCCTGCTCCGTTCCAGCTGTTTTCCCTCAAGTATCCAGCATTACAGAGACATAAAGAATCCTCCCTCTCCAGCAGCAGTGACACCACAGGCTGAAACAATCCATTCCTTGTGAACCAAATCAGAGCTCTCATTTTCAAGCCAGACCCAGTGCTCAATATGCTACTTCCTCTGTTTGGCCCCATTTAGAATTTCTGTGCACAAAAGTAGAAAGGGGGAGACCAAAAGAAAGAAAGAAAGAAAAAAAGAAGAAGAGGGAGACTTAACTCTTGGCTTTTACAGTACAGAACTGCCACTGTACAGGCTTGCATTCCAAGGAGCGGAGAAGATTCCAGCTGGAACTCTCCAAAGACTTTATTTCGGCCTTTGCTTTCACACACAGCTCTGACCAATTCATCCCAATTCCAGCCTCCCAGCTCAGAACCTCAAAAGCAACTTCCTGTGGGTGAACTTTGGGTCATTTAAGTTGCCAGGTTGAAATTGGGCCTTATTGTCTAGCTCTGTTTTAAGTCGGACAAAATAGGCTTTATTTAACAGCAATGTATATAATGTCCATATGTATCAAGCTGGGGACATGAGGGCTCATCGGTTAAAGACGCTGAGCTTGTCAGTTGGAAAGATGATAGCCCAGGTTTCAGACCTGAGCACCGCATGATGGGGGTGAGCTCCCGTTTACTCATCCCAGCACTTGCCAACCGAGCACTTCGAAAGCATGCAAATGCAAGTAGATAAATAGGTACCACTTTGGTGGGAAGGTAACAGTGTTCCATGCACCTCGACATACTGGTCAGTATGTCTTCAGATAACGCTGGCTCCTTTGGCTAAGAAACGGGGCACCACCCCCTAGAGTCGCACATGACTGGATAGGAGAATCCTTTATTTTTACCTATATATCACACTATCCACATGGAACAAAGCAAATTAATTACCACCTACTGTCCCTTCTGAGGGTGCATAGGACTTGGCCCACAGTTCTTTCATAATCTTGGTGGCTCACCTTAGCCATCGTCATTTTTGAACTGTGGTGCCCCAGAACTGGACACAGAATTCCTACTGGGGTCTGACTAGGGCAGAGTAGGATCAAACAATTACTCCTTGCGATCTGGATGTCACTGTTTCACTCTACTGGGCTTTGGGTCATCGGTCAAACAATTTAGCTTTATGTGCAAATATAAATGCAGCCATATTGTCCTGCTTGGATTCTAAAATAAAATAGGACATTTTAAAACTCCTTACAGATACACTCTTTCTCTTTGCACTTGGATCTGTGTTCAGATATGTTCAGAAAAAAATGCTCTTCGAGACGCTTTTGCATGGAATACACATGCATTACAGGAAAAGTATGGACTGGCCCCTATGTTAAGTAATTTCCTACACAAAAAGGTATTTGCATATTAATACCAAAAGGGAGCATTTTGCAGCATGTGGCACTTTGGCTATCCCACTCAGAGATCAGAATGCTTCCAATTCAACAACTTTGAGTCATTTGCATCTACAGGCACGCAGATTTCTGCTTGAAAATGTTTCAACATAGTCAGTAACTCTGTGCCAAAAAAAGAGGGCCCCACAACGTGTATAACCCTCTACATGGAAAGCAGTAATTCTACAAAGCGACTTCTTTGCATATTTCAAAGAAGAAAACACATGGAATTGCAATACTGTAAACAGGAACAGCTTGGTTTTCAACCACACTGTAAGCCCCCACCCCTTTCATTCAAAAGCCCCTAATGGCTCAAGTCTTAATTATTTTGGCTAATGTTGGATGCAGAAATTCTGTAGTGAATGCTTAAGTGTTTCATTTCTAGTTTCCATGGCAACATTACATCAGATTGCAGACAGCTGGCTCCACAGTTTTAAACCATAACAAATTGACCAAGCTAGTTCAGAAAATTATCCTGCCTTTAAAGAGATAGCATGCTATTCAGCCGCCAGCAAAATAGTGCAAGGCCAACAGGGTTTTCTTTTGGCAAATATAGGAAGGCGGACTCTTTTTCCCAGCTTCTTTTGGAACAAGTGCATCTCTGACACATCAGCGATGTTCTAATGCCAGCCAAAAATGGGTCAATATATTCCACAACTGCATGAAAAAGCACAGGGGAACCAGGTCAACAGCATTTTTAGTTATGAAGGTCTCCAACAATAAACTGAAGCAAAACTTTTGTCAGATGGTCCAAAACTTCCCAACCCAAGTTGTTTGGAAGTTCTCTGTGCTTCTTCATTAACAAAGTGGAATTAGAAGTCAGGAAACTGTCTCAGTTGCTAATATGATCTTAGGAAAAGATGGACAGTTTTCAGTTTCCTTTGCAAGCTCTGACTCCCATTGAATTCTGTATCTCAACCCAAGCTTATTCACGTAATTTGGGCAAGTATGTATTTACTATCTAAAGAAACAGCTCCTGAAATTCACATTTTAAAGAATTGATTTGTATCTCTTGATCTGTCTGTATTCATTGCTTTTTTAGTCATGATCTGCTTTCTAAATATGCCAATAAAAAGTCCATCCAAGAAATGACTAATTAACATACCAAATTACTGCTTAACTCAGTTGTGTTAGCTTAACTTTATTTCCTATCTGTATCACAACTAATTTTTCATTTCATAACTATGTGATTACTTACAAGAAATAGGCAGTTTCAATACACACACACACACACACACACACGTGTGTGTGTGTGTGTGTTATAGTATGTTTTATTACATATGCATTTATCTAAAGATAGTTTCTTGCGTATGTTAGGTATCCCTGCTTAAATGGTATAATTCACTCAATCCTTAAGTAAACAAAGGCTATATAATCTTTACACATTTCTGCAAATGTGAATGGATTCTTACTTTTCATATACAGTTGTTCACAGATTCCAAAAAGTGGCTGACTTGTTAGGCCTACAGTTCTACAGATGAATGAATATTCTGACCTTCTAAGGCTGGGACCGGGCTTTTGTCTACTTTCAATGTACATCGGTTTTTCTAAGCAGCTGTGTGAGGAGTTGAAAATGAATACAATTCATTCTTACAAAGCAGGAGAAAAACAAAGACGTTTTCAGCTACCAACATTGTCAGCTGGCAAACAATGTTAAAAAAAAAGGAAGTTAAACAAAACTTCTGAAATCAAGACAAGACTTGGAAGAACAAGAACAATCTCTGCTAAAATTGGTCGCAAACTATTCAGAGCAGCAGATCAGAATCCATAGATTACTGCAAATCATTGGTTGGTATTGTAATTCCTGGATTTCTCAACCACCTTGTCGCTTGGTTAAAATGAGAAGCAGATCTAATATATTTGGAGAATCTAATCATTTATTTGCCTACTTATCTAGATCAAGGCTTGGTTGTTCTTGCCTGTACAAAAGCAACCTTCTCTAAGTACTGGATTCAAATTATTCCACAGGGATATACATGGACAATAATTCCAGAGCCATATATAAACATGTTCTGTACTAGCCATTCTAGATTTCCAAGCTAAACTTGGAAAAAGTTGAAGGATTTGCTAGTCCATTTTAAAGAGGCATTGTGGCCTCTTACTTTATTTAACTAACTGTAGTATTCATCTGCTGTCAAATAGATCTTTTTTGACCAAACCCTACACTCACTTGCTTAGATAATTGGTTTGTAAAACCAAATACACACTCCTAGGGGAAAAAAAACTCTTCACAATCCCTGCATCTTGTTCAGAGGAAACAGAAAGCTGTTAGAAAATTATATTTTAATCAAACGGTAAAAATATGGCTGACCGAGCAAAGCACTTATCTTCAAAAAAGACATCAAGTAAGGGAAAGGAAAGGATCAGAAAAACTCAGCATGCTGGTTTGTGACATATATAGCCACAGAGAGGAGCCCTTCCTGTTCTTTTCTCCCTTTGCAACAGGGGAAACACATCCTTTGAATATTATGTGACAGGCTTGATGACTTCCCGGCTTTGGCATTTAAGAAGTCTAATACTCTGTTCTGAATAATTCTCCCTTGAGGGCTGCTCTTTTCAGCTGTGTAACTCTAAATTTTAGGCTTTTCCACCGCTTACTTAAGTGAATAATACTGGACTTTACCCTCTGCACAAAGTCATCGGATTTGGGAGCCACACAACTTGATAGAGCATTCATTTTACTAATAGCCATTTCCTATATGAAGAAAATGGGGGAAAGGAATTAAAACACAATCCACTGGCTACTTTTTGCCCATATAATTCTCCCCCTCCGGAAGAGAGGAAGAAGTTACCGAGTGTAACTAAATCTATTCACCACAAAGACAGGAAGAGGGAAACAATGCCAGCTTTCTTGCACCAGAGGTTTACTGACGCTTTCTGACCCCCTAGTTCCTTAATAATTGTCAGTGGAATTTCAATGAATGAAAAATGGGTGGGGAAGAGCAACTCATAAAACACTATTGCACCTCTGCAAAAAGAGTTTGAAATGCTAAGAAACAGAAAACTCTCATAGAATACATAGACACAAACATACAAAACTGAGCATTACTCAAAGAATGGCTAACAGTTTTGTCCTGGTTTTATTGGGTTATGAGGCTTTTCCCCCCACAAAAAACAAGCGTCTCATCCAAATGTTACAAGAGCTCAAAATAGTGGATGCTTCCTATTCCAAAATAACCCTTATAAAGATGCTGGGCCCAAGGTCATCCAGTTGTCTTCCATTGTTGAGAATGGATTTGAATTTAGGTTTTGGGGGGGGGTGTTGTAGTTCACTATATCACTTTTTTAAGAAACAAGATCAAGTACAGAAAACTAAACTAAACATCTTTACATTCATCAGCCTTGTTCAGGTCCTGAGTTATATTCCTTTAAATTAGATATATTTGCTAAAAACTTTAAAAAAAGCTATCCAAACAAACCACTGAGTAGCCATACAGTTCCAAAAAGTAACAGAATTTATTTATTAGTTTTACAGTATTTAAGTTTGAAATTATGTAATTGACAAAATTAATCCGACTACGGTTATCTTGTTAAATTGTATCAATTTTCCAGGGTCTTGAAGAAATGGGAGAACACTAACTTCACATAGTTCAGCTCTGCATCCATCTAGTATTTAAGCAGTAACAGAATTTCTTCAATCAGTTTGCACCAGTTCTGAAACATGTTTGAAACATGTTTCAAAAGATTGGCTGCAGTCACATATTTAAAAAGCATTTACCAAATAAGTTCCTTCTTGATTTTGGGGGTGTATATATGTATGTACACATATACACACATACAAAGTATGTATGCGTGTACACACACAGAGAGACACTACAGAATTCTGTACTGTTATAGAAAGCTACTTCTCTTTTTGAACAAACTATTGTAGAATTAACCATTAAACCAATTTCATCAGAACTATCTAATCATTTCATATTTACATGCCACATGAGGTAAATATGTTCTAAGATCACCGCACAAATACTGTATGCACATTTGACTGATCAATATTTAAAGTCATAAGGTTAAAACTCTTTTATAAGTTGTATAATTCAGCCATTCTTTCATTTCTTTTTTAAAAATAGTTTCATTAAGTTACAGAGTGAAATCACCCTAAGAAGTAGCAAAAAAGAAATAACACATACTTGGCAGATGGTAGCTCATTGAAAACCCTCCATATTATGTAGCCTACCCTAATGCTTTTTCAATGGCTTGGACTATAATTCCCATCAACCCCAGGCAGCATAGGAGAATTAGAAAGTACCAGGTTTGGAAATACTGAAAACGGTATTTCTCTCTCTCTCTCTCTATGGAGCAATGAAATGCACATATTTGAAAATGAGGAGAGTTTTAATTTTGATTTGTATGGATGTTCCTGTGAGATGAGGCAGAGGTCCAAGAAATTCACTACTTCTACTTCTACAGCATCCCCTGCTGGCTGTTTCAACTTGTTATGCCTTGATTTTCCCACTGAATATAAAATGAGAATTTGAAAGTTGTCACACGTAGGGAATGAGAAAGGAACTACAGGGCAAGACAGTGGAAAAACAGTGTTAATGAAGCTCTATTGTTCTGTCCAGAGCCCTTGGATCTGGAGCTCAATTAAGCTGTAGCTGCACAGATGTAGTCTGAACATATTATTAACTTCCAATTCCATTTAAATCTCATTGGCAAGGATCTATTATCCTGTTTTCATTCGATGGCTCAGAATCAAGCATGACAGCAAGATGCACTGTCAGAGGGACATTTGGTTCATGCAGGATTGCTTTGGATATTGGCCATAACTTTGCTCCCTGAGTTGCCCTACCTAATGCAAACTAGTGAATTGCACTATGAACCATCTTAAAGCTTTTCATAAGCCCCTCCTGAGGAGGAGAACAATGTATCTGTTATTATTCAGCCTTCTCTAACCTAATTCTCTGTGCCCAGGCTGAGCAAATGATTGGATTTGTGATCCAGCACATCTGGAAGGCTTGAAGACTTCTATTATGTTGATTCCTTTAATCACAGATGTGGGAAAAGGTATTCAAGTACTATACAAGTAAAATTTTCTCTCTGAGTGAGGAATGGAGTAAAGAATTGGCTTTTCTCCCTCCACCCATCCCCAACAAAAACAGCATGTTTCTTGTTGAATATGTACTTAATTCTTATATAATTTAGATTTTATATACTATTTAGCCACTTAACCATACCATGCTGCTTTATACTACGCTCACATTTCCCAATGAAGAGGTTTTTGAGATTGTAATTACTAGAATTCTCAACCAAGATGGAAACTTTAGAAGATGCCAGCTATGGACTCTTCTGTAAGTACTGAACATGGGGAGAGATAGAAAGAAAGAACTAATGTAGCTAAGAAGGGAAACAAGAAGCAATCTTATATTAATTTACTGAAAATATATTTAAAAGCTGGCAATAAGAGGGAGGAATAATATATTACTTTTTGGCACTGACAGTGAGTTTTTTTTTTAAAAAAGGTAAATTTTAAGACTGAAGCTAATATTAGTATTACTTTTTTTAACTGCCTTAAGGCTACTATTTCACTAAGACAAATTTATGTATGGATATAAATAAATCTATATAGAGATAAATTGAATCAAGGCAGATACATATTTATTGTCTTTTAGAAGGATTATCATGACATATTGAGTCCAATCTGCTTTTGATGAGGTTTTGATGATGGTTTTCCCTGCCTCTGTTATTTAATTATATTTATATTTGCAGATATTACTTGACTAATAACTTGTGATCTTATTAGAAGTTTCACAAGGCACCAGCAGAGAGAACCACTGAAAAGCAAAACTGACACTATATTACACCATTAACATTAGCATTGTAATCTTCCCTTCTACCTTTCTCCTTCCCCTTATCTCATCTGTGTTGAATTTTTTTTGTGTGTGTGTTAAATATGATAGTTTTCTCAGAGAGAGACTTGTTTTCTTGTAACTCATGGCACACACAGTGACAGGGCTATATCATTATTAATTATAATTAGAACACCAGCTCCACCTTGACTGATACTGTGGGTTGACAATCTCTGAAATAAATTGGAGTACTTCCTGCCTTTACATTCTTTGGGTTCCAAGAAAGATTTTTGGACTTTGAAATGTGGCATCCCTTTCACCTGTAGGTGAACTTTTTGGTTTGTTTATGTGTCTGCCATTGACAGGACAATGACAAGGTGCTGCATGGAGTGGAAATACTTGTTGCTATCTGTTTGGCTGCTGTACTGGAGAGTCATTGAAGGGTTTATTGTTGAATCAACATATTTTGAATTGGACATTTTGCTTTACAGATCACACTCCTACCATTTTAATTTGCTTTTCATGCCCCTTTATGAAATGTACAATTTATTTGTGGACATTAATGTCTGGAGCAGTAGACTAGATTCACTGATTACTGGAAGTAAAATAGGTCAAAAGGTCATTAGAGATGAATTATGGTTTTTAAATTCCTTCAAATTATGATCTGCTAAGTACTCCTTGAAAAGCAGAACTGGGCTCATGCTTTATGCTAAATCATAAGGTAATATGCTTTGTTTTGTCTTGACATATTGAGTGAACCTAATCATTATGGTTATAAACGATGGCTTATGGCTTAACTTATACAAACACAATCAATTGTAGTTTATTGAACTCATCATGACTAAATTAATCATTAGTTAGTACTAGGAGTAAACTCAAAGGAAGCATAACAAAATATTTATGAAGAGTCAGCCTGAATTACACCATGACATACCACACACACTAGGAAACTTGTGAAAAAGCTCCCTAAACTACAAACTGGCCATGGAGCTATCAGAATACTGAAATAAATCTATCGGAATAAAATGCAGTTGCCAGTTTCGCTTGTTCTAGAACATGGATATCAAACTCGCCGCATCACATGATATGTTGTGACGTATCGTGACTTTTTTTGCATTGCCAGAGCTGGGGTGGGCGCAGCCTCCGTATGATGCAACCGGCCCAGGGGCCGGCAGTTTGACACCCCTGTTCTAGAAAATCAGAGATGGACTGGTCTAAACGGAGTCTATAATTAACAATTTAGTAACAGAGAGCAGCCTTACTGCAGATATAGGGATGAGGGGTGCCTCTCCCTTGCTAGTTCTTTTTTAAGCTCAGTCAGAGACCAAACGTCTCAATTTGCCATGAGAAAAACTGCAAATGACAGAAGGTGAAGAGGAAGAAGCAAGTTCAATATTAATTAAACCCTTTCAGTATGCCATGTACTGACAGCAAATTTCTTTTCTTTTTTCTTTTTCTTTTTAAGTGCTCATCTATACATATGTGAATCTGTCCAGCAGCTACAAAACCCCTTTGCAGAAATAGCTCACATTATTATATTTCAGAAATGGTAAAATAGAACTTTTACTACTTTTATGGTGACCTTCCTTTCAAGAAGTGCTAGAGTAAATTAAAAAAACTCTTTGAAATTAAAATAAAAAACCTGGAAAGATATTTGACTGCCTTTAAAAATAAGTACAATTACCCAGCTTCTCTGGTGGGTCTTTGGAGAGAAAGATAAAAGCTGGTTAGCTTTTGCTCAGGTCCAGTTCTACCATAAACTTCTCTGAAATAAAAAAACCCAACATCCAATCCTAGTGGAATTTATCTTTTATATTTCTATAGGTAGTCCTTGACCTATGACTGTAATTTCCATTGTATTTCATGACAGTCATAATTCAAAGCACCCACATAACTGACCCAATTTTTTCCATTGGTCGTTAAGTGAATGCAGCAGTCATTTAAGTGAATGACATGGTCCTTAAATGAATCCATTGCCCATAATAAGAAGTAAACACTGGTTTCCAGCAAAAAAATGTTACAAAATTGCAGCTATATGACCATGGGATGCTGCAAATGATCATAAATTCATTTATTAAATTTTTATGCTGCCATCTCAATCAATCAATCAGAATAGAGCTGGAAGGGACTTTGGAGGTCTTCTAGTCCAATCCCGTGCTCAAGCAGGAGACCCTATATCATTTCAGATAGGTGGCTGTCCAGTCTTTTCTTAAAAACCTCCAGTGATGAAGCCCCTACAACTTCTGAAGGCAAGCTGTTCCACTGGTTAATTGTCCTGTTAGGAAGTCTCTCCTTAATTCCAAGTTGTTTCTCTCCTTGATTAGTTTCCATCCATTGTTTCTTGTCTTGCCTTCTGGTGCTTTGGAAAATATGTTGACCCCCTTTTCTTTGTGGCAGCCCTTCAAATACTGGAATACTGCTATCATGTCACCCCTAGTCCTTCTTTTCTCTAGACTGGCCATACCCAATTCCTGCAAACGTTCTTCGTATGTTTTTGTCTCCAGGCCTTTAATCATCTTAGTTGCTCTTCTTTGCACTTTTTCCCAAAGTCTCAACAACTTTTTTGTAATGTGGTGACCAAAACCGGATGCAGTATTCCAGGTGTGGCCTTACTAAGGCTTTATAAAGCGGTACTAATACTTCACATGATTTTTGATTCTATGCCTCTGTTTATACAACCAACTATTGTATTAGCTTTTTTGGCTGCTGTTGCACACTCTGGTGATCGTCCACTAGGACTCCAAGTTCCCCCTCACAGTTACTGTTTTTGAGCCTACTCTGTACTTGTACCTTTGGTTTTTCCTGCCTAAGTTTAAAACCTTGCTTTTCTCCACATTAAATTTCATGTTGTTGGATAGGGCCCATTGTTCAAGTCTGTCAAGCTCTTTTTCGATCCTGAGCTTGTCTTCTGGGGTGTTGGCTATTCCTGCCAGCTTAGTGTCATCTGCAAATTTGAGTTCCCCTTCTACTCTTTCATCTAAGTCATTTATGAAGATATTGAAGAATACTGGGCCTAAGACGGAAACATGTGGTACCCCCACTGCTTACTTCCCTCCATGTAGACGTAGTACCATTAAGGATGACTCGTTGAGTACGGTTTGTCAGCCAGTTACAAATCCATCTGGTGGTGATGCTGTCTATCCCACATTTTTCTAATTTAACTGACCCTGTAGGCCAGTTGTTAAGTGCCCAAAATGCATTTGTGTGATGCATGGGAGAGGCCATTGGACCTTCTAATCTGGGTCATAAATACCTTTTGAAGGGTCTGTCATATCTTCAAATGGTCAGTAAAGGACAGTCGTAAGTCAAGGACTACCTGTAGTTCGAAGGTCTTTTTTATTTTCCATTCCTCTAATGATATTCTACTACTGTAAGTTTTTAAAAGTCTACAGTAACAATGTACTTGGTAGAATCATACAGACTTACATTACAATTGGAAGAAACATCAAAAGTTGGATAAGGACTATCAGACCATTCAGATGCATCCATGTTTCCTGACTGCCGATGTTGAGCTTCATATTCCTTAAGCTGAAATGAAAATAAAACAAAGAGTAGTCCCTCAATTTTTTCCACTTGCTAAAAATATATTTATTTAGTTTAATTTTTTTATAAGCAAATAATTATTGGAGAAATTAAAGCTCTGGTAGTATAAATGAAAAACAATTATGAAGATATCGTTGTTCTTCAGATGTTTATTTAATTATTTATATTGCTTATTAATTAATAACAAAAGAAAAAAGAGCAAAACATAAAAATGATAGTGACAATGTTATATACACTACCAAAAGGATGGAAAAATATATAAAAAGTGCTCTATCAAATAACTGAAAAATACAACAAAGACATATCATTAAAACAATAAAGTTACAATTGTATATACTTGTCTAATGCAAATATTATTCAAGTATGTATATATTTCTAATACATTTATATCACATCTTCTTTTAAATTACTGTACAATGGAACCTTTGTTGTTTAGACCGTTTCGAAAAACAGTCTGCACATATGTGCACACACACCCATGTGCATGTACACACACACACACACACACAAACCAATCTAGAAAATTAATCCTCAATGGAGAAAGAGTTTTATATGAATAGGAATTTTCGTTACATGCTGTATAATTGCAGAGCTAAAAATAGTCTTGTCTAAAATTTCATCCATTATAAAGATATTCGGTATAAATGTAATATATATAGTATCTTTTATTGTTCAGATTAACATTAAAGAATAGAATAAATGTTTCCAGGGTTTTTTTTTTTACATTAAGAACTTTACATTAGAAATGTGTTCATTCAGGATTCTGTTTCCTGGTTAGAAAGGACAGAAACGTCTATCTGATCCATAAAACCAGCTACAGTATTTAGAAACTCCCTGTATTTGTTTGATTCTCCTAATTATGGATGCTATGCACAAGATTCTGTGATTCACTGATGTAATCAGGCCTATCATTTGTCCCTAGCACATATAACCTATTTGCATTATGTACCCTTGCAAGAGCTTCCTCAATAGTAATCATCTTCTCCTTGACCATCATCATTAGCTGGATCCGCTCCTCGTCACTCATCGTGATTTCACTTGCCACGTAGCCAACATCTTCCCCTGGAGATAAATAGGAAAGATGAAAGAATAAAGGTATTTCAGTACAAAAGAAATGTGAGTCAAGCACAATAAGGTATGATTTTCCCAGTGAATTTGCCATGTTTAATCATGCTACTTAATTCCCCACTTATTCACATTTCAACATCTTTATTTAAGTTTTGAAAACTGCAATGATCTTAACATTTCAGAATGAGAAATGACACTGGTGATAGAAAATTGATATTTCTAACTCCTCTGTATGGAATGCTTCATTTGATGTGTATATGATTTGCAATGATTCGGGAAAATAATGATGTTTACGTGACTTTCAGAGAATTATTGAGGATATTATGTTAATATCGTGCTATGACATCACTATGCTCAGTATGCAAATTTTTGCCCAATCTGAATATGGAAACTATGCAAATTGTCTGGGCTGCATGACATTATGACAATTTTATCAACATTACAGCGCTAATAGGTTTAGCATCTTTGATTCTAACATCTACATGATTAATATCTTGTACGAAAGATGAGATGTAAATTTTATAAAACTGGAACAATTTAACCCATGGTGCCAAACCAAAGCATGTTTTAATAATATTGATCAAGGGTTACCCAATATATACTTTTGAAGGCAGTCTTATGGAAGAGAAGATGATGATAAATTTTATGATAAAATTGTATATTTCTTAAAACTGCAAAAAATGTTTTATCTATCAGATATAGACAAATTCTCCTAAGATGCTATTGGTCCATTAAAATCATAAAATCAACACAGAATTATCAAAGCTGAAGACAGTATAAATTGAGATAATGAACAAAAATAACAATATATGTATTGTAACGTGAGAAAACAAACCCCGACTTTTCACATGTGGTTGCAACTATATAAACCAGGACTTGCTTTATAAAGTCATAATGCCCATTTTGTCAGTTGCCTTGATCCTACCCTGGGGATGTCTATATGACTGTATCTGCATAACGAAAGTAGAGAACCATGAAGTTTTGTGGGCTGGACCTAAGTTCAGATACTCCCTGATTTAGCTGACCCCTCCAACGGAAGGGTGCTAAAGGACTTTTTGTTTCCTCTAAGAGACCCAATTTGTGAATAGTAGCATAATTACATTAGAAAAGAGCTTTATCCCGTGATAATTCAGCATATAATTGTTCTAAGAGATAAAAAAAAATACCTGAAGCTTTGCTCAGAGTTAATAAGTGATGGTATAGTAGATAACCCAGTTTTCTAATACTTTGGAACTCATTGAACACAGAGCATTATAAAATAATTATGACCATCCTTGTAAAGATTAAAGCTGAGTACATAAATCCTGCTTAAGGGCCCAACAGCTATATAAACCTTCTTTCCCAATTTAATAATGAAAAAAGAACTTCATTAAAATTTTTACCTTTTGAAGACTGTCTCATTAGTCCCTTCTGATTCTTTCGGAAGTTTTGCCAGAAGTATTTATTCTTCTTTTTCCAATCTACTTTACCTAAAGATTTTAAATATATGCACTCAATAAGAAACCACTATCATCATTCAGCTTCAAAAACAATGTCAGTTTTAAATGAGCTGTCATAAATATTTATTATATTTGAATAAGGAAGGCTGTTAGAATATTTGGAATAAACAAATAACACATAGGGTTTGTTTTTAATGAAGCTACAGTTATTTTTGAAAATTCCATGAATTAAAATCCAGATTAAAAGTCTATAATATATTTTGTTTTCTGTTTACTATTTTGAAATTTCATTTATAAACTAGTGATGCCCAGCATTTGGTTAAGGTCCACTTTCTGATTTTCTTTATTAAAACAAGTACAGAGTTAAAAGGCTCTAAAAGGTTTGGTTTCAAGCACCAAAGACCTTTGTTAAAAAAGAAAAAGAAAAAGCAAAAGCCAAGGGTATGGCAAAGAACAACTGACATCCATAACTTAGGGAAGAGCAGAATATGGTCAACAATTAAATAAAGACACCTCCTATTCTTCTGGGTTTAGTATGACTCAACATAATTGATTGCAGACATAAGGAAACACTACAGGCAGTTCTTGACTTATGACCACAATTGAGCCCAAAATTTCTGTTGTTAAGTGAGACAATTGTTAAGTGAGTTTTGCCCCATTTTATGACTTTTCCTGCCACAGTTGTTAAGCTAGTAACACAGTTGTTAATTGAGTCTGGCTTCCCCATTGACTTTGCTTGTCAGAAGGTCACAAAAGATGATCACGGTCCTGGGACACTGCAATCGTCATAAATATGAGTCAGTTGCTAAGCATCTGAATTTTGATCACACGACTATGGGGATGCTGCGACGGTCGTTAAGTGTGAAAAACGGCCATAAGTCCCTTTTTTTCAGTGCCTTTGTAACTTTTAAAAGCTAAAAGAGGATTTTGGAGGCAAAAGTTCTTTCAGAGGGAAAAGTGTAAGTAGCAGAACAAAGGAATTTATTGTTTGTGTTTTGAGAATCGTGACTTCGCATACATTTTGTTATAGCTTTTTCAAAGCAAAGCTTCCCCCACCCCTAAAAAAAATGAAAATAAGAGGAAGCATACTGACCAACTGCACTTTCTTCAGAACTTGATTTATGAAGAGAGAACCTAAAACACAAAAGAGAGATAGTGAGACTTGCGGCAAACATCTGCTACTCCATGAAAGCTGGGTGGTTTGTAACTAATTAATATTTGTGGAATAGCATATCCATCCACTTCCCTTCTTTTTTTTTCTATGAAGCCGGGAGGAAGAAATGGCATGTCAACTTCAGCTTCACACTCACACAATGGCATGAGCTCAGCTCCACTGAGAATGCTTTCAAATGATCTCCTTGTGACTGATGCAGAAAAATATGTTATGGAGGACAAAAATGTTAAAGTTGTGGGGTCAAAAGGGGAAATGGACAGAAGGAGGTCTTTAGCTCTTCCCTCTCCCTCAACTGTCTGCCACAAGAGACAAACAGAAAGCTTTTTAGGAAAACACCATTTTACACATGTAGTTCCAATACACAAATCTTATGGGACTATCTACATTTCCAGCTATCCACTGAGTAGTTACTTAAGAGATAAATCAGATGGCTCCCCAGGTGAACCTTTTAGCTGTCTGACAAAGTTCTCCTGTTTGTTTCTCTCTTTTCTGTGTCCAATTTGCCTTTATTAAAGAGACAACAACCTTTCTCATATCATATTCAGATAGGTATTTGATGGAGATAAATAGTCCAGGAAGATCCTCTGCCATTATTTGGCTACTTATATTTAAATTGCAATTCATAGTAAGCTTAAACTTCCCATTTTGCTTTCTATCAATTTACAAAAAGTAACGATCAGTTGTATAGAAAAACTATGTGCATAAATCAAACAGAAAACATTCCACACAGACAACAGGACCACATCTTCATTCTAAAGCAGCATTGTGTTTGTTGCATTGTTTCATATTATGTATTTTACGACTAAAAGCAAACAGATTGGATAGCAATTGTATCATATTGCTAGAAAACAAGATGGAAATTTCATTTCAAATGCACACTGAAGCTGCATTACACTTTGACCTATGGTTTTGAGTTTGCAAACCACCCTGGTGTGCAGTTTCTAAAATTAGCAGTGGAGGGCAGTGGATAGTCTTTAATCACCTCTGAAAAGTGCCAAGAAGAAATTAAATTGTGCCTTGTTTTAGACCAGTCACAGTCCCTGTCAATGATCCAAATGATTAGAGGCCAACTGTTTATAAGCATGAAAAACATAATCATCAATTTGTAGGGACATCATGAAAGGGAAAATGATAGCAAGAAGTTAAATTCTGATTCAGTAAATTCATCCAAGCAGAGGCAATAACTGCAGTGCCCGGACATGGCAAATCATCTTTCTTTAGCCTGATTAGAAATTTAATCAGCACCAGCCGGGCAACCAATTGACACACCAATTCCAGATCAGGGCGTGCACCAGGTGCATACAGGAAGAAGGCCATTGCTAGTTTCCTGACAGATGCAGTTTACACTCAGGACAACAACTTGCAAAAAGAAAATTGATAGCTTGGTTAGATTCACAGCACCAGCAGCCAAGTATCCGATTTTTCAAAAGGACTCAAGAAATACAGAAGATTTCTCTCTGTGTGTGTATGTGTGTGTCTTCTGAAGCATAGATCTAATAACAATTTCTAAACCACCCAGCAGTGTTTCAGTCAAGTTTGTACAGGAACCTAGAAGAATGCACTTAATCACTTAATATATTTATTAGAGTGACTAACAAAAAAAGAAAGAAAGATAAAAGCTTAAGAGCAAAATGTTTTGGCTTCCAGCTTCTTCAGCTGTTTTAAAGCAGGGTCCTCTTTATGAGCAGCTGAAGTGAATGGAAGCCTTTGGCTTTTGAATTTGTGTGCACATATTACTTACTTGTTTAGCCATCCACCTGACACAAAAATGACTCTGGATGATGTGCAGCACTTAATTAAAATGTAACAATAAATACATTAAAACAACCACAGTTAAAAACTATTAAAAAGGCACACAAAATAGGAGAGGATAATATGAACCACAGTAAGAGAGCTATCACAAAATCTTCCCAAGCCTGATATCATATCGAGGTCTTGAAAGACTTGTGGGATGTTGAAAGCAATGGAGTTAATCTCACTTTTGGTCAGAGAAGATTCCACAAGGCAAGGGCTGTGGCAGAGAACGCCCATCTTTTGGGATGAGATATACACAGGACCCACAACATGCCTTCGCTGCCACACCTGATGAGACAAACAGATGCAATTGGGGATAGGCAGTCCCTCAGATAACCTGACCCTAAGCCATTAAGGGCTTTGAAGGTCAAAACCAACTCCTTGAATTGGATCCAAAAGCAACAAAAAAGATGTTGAAACTGTAGACAGAGTACAGAGAAGAGCAACAAAATGACATAAGCTCTAGAGAGATATTTTTGTAGGTCTTTGTACTGTTTAATTTCTTATCCTTATCTACAAAATTATGTCATGTCAACACATCTCTGCCTTTATTTTGCATTTTCATGTAAGCCTGTCTATTGGGTTTTCTCCTTTTATTCTTGTCAAGGAAACACACTTCAGTCACTCACAAATACTCTGCTTCTCTTTTCCTTAGGTGTGTCTTTTTCAGACACATAAAAATCAGTGCCCAGCTTTTCCAGTTACGCAGGTAACTATATAAACAACTGTAAAAATGGCACCACAGGCAAGAGAAAGACTCCAAATAGAAAACATGCTCGCAAAGCATAGCATAAGACTATTTGCACAATTTATAAATGCAGAGATATTATTATTATGAAAAAGAATATGTGAACCTTTTCCAGGAATTATGCAGTTTTGGTTGGCTTGTTTGTTTGTATTACTAAGAGTGAAAAAATATAACACATGTAGCTCAATATAATACATGTATCTCAACATTTATTCATAAATACATTTCAAAGAATAGTGAGTTGACCTTTTGAGCTGGGGAAAAAAAAGTCTGGAAAAGTTCATAGACAATCCCAAATCTTCTGGACTCAAAATCTTAATAAAAGTCCCCCCCCCCCATTTCTCAAGTATTCACTATCTTAAGTAGCTTACAAAAAAAAAATGCAAGTTATTTTTCCTTTCTGCCATCCATTTAAACACTTAGCCTTCTGAAGGTGTTTTAATTTTAAAGAAAAGCAGGAGAGAAAGGGATTATTTCAGAATAGAGTTACGCACAAAGTTCAAGGGTATAAAATTAGAAGCCCCCCAAATCTTCAGAAAGCAACCTCAGAAATGCTGCCAAATTATCGTTTTATCATGAGAGAAAGCAGACAGAATCAAATACATGGAGAAAAAGCATACTGATTGTTTTTAATATATCAGATTAGGTCCAGGGAGAGACTCAGACATGAAATCTCACTACGGTATGTGACTTTGAGCCAGTCATCTCATGGGATTGCTGTTGTGGGAGAAAATATTATTTATCTCTACCACCATGAGCTTCTGAAGAAAAAAGCAAGATATAAATCTAATGAATAAAATAAATTAAGTTATATTTTACTTAATTATGCATTAGATCTAATTTAATATCTCCCCTAAATTTAATTTTAAATTTTAGTTTTTCAAGGTTAGCCTCCAGACATGCTAGCTGAAAGCCAAGTGTCTCTCTCAACCTGAAATACACAGCTTATTCTACTATAAATTAAAGATGCCATATCCCTTTTCAGTGTTCTCAGTGAGTTTGAAAAAAGATGCTGCCAGTTCCTTAAAATACCTTTATATTTTTCAGATTCATTTGGAAGCACCTGCTTTAATGATTGGCGGAGAATGGCTCTCTTGAACTCCAGAGCAATTCTGAATCATCACAGAGAATATATAGTTCTATGACAATGTTCTAACTGGTGGACTACCAAAGAAATTATTCACAGCACTTTGACAATTATATTAGAAAATATTTGTTGCTAAGAGGAGGGGGGGGGGAAGCAGATTTCAACTCTGCATCCTATAAAGTAAGGATCTTGTTTCCAATCTGAGCTGAGCTGAGCTGAGATGGGAACTTCAACTTCTTAAATACATGAGAAAAAAAAAATTATGGTCCCCAAGAATGGCCTTCTTGTTTGATTCGACAATTACACTCTTCTGTGTGGAACCTGCATCTTCTTCATGAATGTATATGGGACATAATTTGTGTTCTTCCATTCATAGGCTAACTCGCTCTGAAACTTAATGATGCAGTCACACTTGGCAGTAGTTCTGATGCTGTTATGTCTGAAAAGCAGTCAAATGCCATTACACCATAGCTCTGGCCCTTTGGTTTTGTTGTACTCTTATATACAGCTTCATTAGCCAACTTTCAAATGAAATGCCCTCTAAGGCACACAGTAAAAGGACTTACAGACAGTGGTTTGCCTCAGGAGAAAAAAAAAAGATAGTCAATATAGATTTTTGTGAAAGAAGATCTATTTACTATCAAACCATGCTTATAGTAGGACATAAATATCATTGCTTAAAATAAGCAAAACTTTTGACAATTGTATTCATGACAACTCTATTATATAGAACAAAACTCATGTGTCTGGAGCAGTTGATTATATAGTTCATAAAAAAATTATATATTAAGGATGAAACCTTAAGGTGCCACGAGACTCTCATTTTTTTCCAACTGATAATACAGATCCATCTCTAGAAACAGTATATTATTCTAGCAAATGCACATAAAATACAGATCACTGCAGTGTATGAAAAAAACCCATTGCCCAATAAAACAAGAATTACATAAGAGATTATATATCATTCTTGCAAATGCACACAAAGTACAAAACATTGTAGTTTATGGAAAAACATTATTTTCCCCAAAAATATAACAAGAATTATTGAAAGAAATTATCCAAATTTTAAAATAAATGTATAGTTATTTATAAATAACAAATGCAGACAAAGTATAAAATATACCTGAAGAGAAATACACACTTACCTAATTAAGAATTAAGCATGAATTATACTCTGCACTCCCATCCCATTCACTGCTTACAAGCCAATTGTAAACAATAGCTTGGCCTGTTTCAGCCTCTTACATCTGGGGCCCCATGAACACCACGGTACAAAAGCCCTTTGCTACCTTCCTTTGACAGCATTTTGTTTATCTCCCTTCATTATACAATGCCCAGTAACTAACCTACTGTTATGATACTCTTCGGTGTGAAGACAAGAAAATTTACTTACAGATGAAAGACATTATGTGGAAAATGAGTCTTTTAAGGTTCCTATAGAGATTTGCATGTCTCTGCTAGCATCTATGTGAGAAAGATGGAAAACAGAGACATCCCATTCAACTATCTTGTCATTATGTCTCCATAGCAATGGCTCTGGGGTCAATGTCTTCTCAGCAGTAACAAACGTGCCATTTCTCTTGTTTTGCCTTATTTTTCCCGTTACAGACAATACAGACATGGCAATGTTAACTGCACTGCTTTAGAGCAGGGCCCCACAGAAATTAGACCAGAACCTCTGTGTGACTTGCAAACTATCAACAAGATTTTAGATGTAGATGACTGGGGGACTCAAGAGTACTCTACTCTCACAGTGTGTCTATTCTTTCACTGCTCCCTGGTCATTGATTAAAAGTTGTTATCTTCTGTTGGTTTTATTGCATCCAACATTTTTCCAAGAATATTTTGGGATCTTGTTTAAATTCCATTCTACTCAAGCACTGGAAAAGTTCCTTTACTGAGGTACAACAGGATGCAGAAACAGAATGGTTATTTCCTCCAAGAAAAAGGAACAATCTCCTTCAAGCCAACATAAGAAAAGGGGGAAGGGAAATCACAAATCTTCAGCTCACAGTAAATGAACAGAAAAAGAATAATAAATTGTGGCTAAAAAATGATAGCACAGGATGAGCCAAAAATGAGATAAAGGAAATATTAAAAACTGTAACATTAAAAAGAATCCACACAATTGCTTCCAACACTAATGAAAAATAAAATTTCAGTCTTTGATTGAAAGAAAGATTGACAAAATCTCCATCTTTTATTCACCACATTATAGAATTACAAAAAAAATAAAAAATTAAAATAAATGTAAGTCAAGAGGTCTTATTTAAAGCACAGATATGGCAATATGCTGTATGAGATGCAGATTATGATCTTTCATGTCCCAACATTAATGTCTGTATCTTGTAGGACTATAAAGCAGCTGTTAGCCTCATCCTTTTGCTCTGGCCCATTCAAGTCAACCATGGTCTGGACAAGAATATCATTACTATGATATTGCATCAACGAAGTGTGTGCCTTGTAAGACCACCTCTCCGAACTCAGTGGTTCTTAAATCTTCAAGAACTATTAATTACCCATGACTATAGCCTTTTATATTGGTTATCTGTAAATTCGTATATATAGGTAATGCACCTGTGCAAAGCCCCATGAGACAGTACTTTGATTCACATGGGAAGTCAAGAATGTGTTTGGAAAAAAGGAAGTATCTGGGTGAAGGATTTTCTTGGTGATGGAGGGGGAGAATCTCTTTGTAAGGCATACAGTTAGCCAAGACAATATGCTGGCTATCAGAAAGGCTCTTTCCTGATAGATTGTAGAGGAGATCAGGTCAACTTGGGAGGGCAACAGTACTCCCAATGAATGAGACAGAGCAATAGGGTTCATCATAGCTGCTGAGGCCACCAAGATATTGTAAGAATGCAGTTGATTGGATACCTTTTTATTTTGGCAGAGGAATAGATGGAGATGTGTAAAACAGAGTTCTTTTCCAAGAAAAAAAGGAAGGCATTGCCAGGAGACTAGGCATCTATCTTACCTCTGCTGTAAAAGGTTAAGACACTGCTTATTGTGGCACTTCCCTCTGCCTTAATGTATATTATCAGCCTATGTCTAAAGCAGAAGTACTGACCTACGAGGCCCATAAAAGAGACCCCCCAAATTTAGAATCACTGAATCCACAGCCGCCACATGTCCAAGAAAACTACATGGACTCTGACTCTTGTCAGAGAGGAGATCTTGTGTACAAGCACTTGAACCATAGAGAGTTATAGCAACAACAGCAAAGCAACATCTCTAGTATTATATCTACCATGGCTCCAATGAATCAGATTACTTGCAAGAGAATAAAGAAGGCCAAGTCACTTTAAGAGTATAAAGAGCTACATGGTTAGACACATCAGCATGGGAATACACAGCTAGGAGCCAGTTGTATAAACAAAGGAATAAAATTATACCTTGTAGGCAGTTGCATCTGGTGAGAGATGCCATTCATTTATAAAAATCTCTCAGGGCTAAATAAAAAAAGTAAATGGATCCATCTATTATAAAATGAAGGAAGAAGTGATGGTAGGATATGATATACAGCAATCGGAAAGTCTACAAACACAAATTACATCCCCTTGTAGAGCCAGTAGATCTCAAGCCAGAGATGGTGGTATAACCATATAACAACTGTTCAGCCTCAGGACTACCAAATGGTGAGTTGGAATTAAATAGATTTATTTGACCAGTTTAAAGAAGGCCTAATGCATGAAATATGGAACAAACTCATTCATCAGGACAACTCACAAGACATTTTTTTTTTGCATTAATTCATGTCTGCTAACTGCAGAAAATTATGGGCAGGGAAGGAAGAGGCTAGTGCCTTTGTGCCTTCTCATCAGATACTTTTGGAAGTTCAACTCATGCAGGTGTGAACCTCCAAAATTCTGATAGCCTCTCAAGAAAAGTTGCACTGAGGGATACAAAGGTCATCATTACATTGTAGAGAACCTGGCAACAACTGAAGGTCGTTCTTTCTAAGAACATCCCCTTCTGAGGTAACAAATATAGTATTTGTTGGAAAGGAAGGCAGTTCGCAAGTAGATGTTCTAAATGCTCCAGATCTGTTATGAAACATATTTCCCCAATCTACTAGGTTATATCTATTATCCTACAGACCTAGACAGATTTGAAAATGGAACTTCAAGCCATATTAGGCTTTAGTGTCACAGAGAATTTCACTAAATCCTCCAGAGCATACAAATATGGTCTGTCCAGTCAGTTTATCCAACTTCTTTTAACCTTGAGAGCATTAATGACTAGGTGGTTTGCTCAAAACCCAACACAGAAGCACATTGTACCTTTTCTATTAACCACCAATAATCATAATTTCTGCAATTTAATAATATAGTGTAATGCAGTACAATGCAAGAAAAGGTATTTACTTTGGTCTTTCAGCAGCATAAGGTAAAAACACAAGAGTGTGGAATCAGCAGCTGTAGTCTAGGAACTGCAAGGACAGTGACTATGGAATTGAACAATGGTGGGATGAGGTAAAAGCTATAAACTGCTATAAAACTACAGTCTGTATGGTTAAACTAAAGCTCAGTTTAAACTCAAGTGATTGAGTATTCCAAAAAGCTACGCAAAAGAAAGGAAGGAGAAAAAAAATAGACTGGAATAACAAAAGCTACCCAACCGAATAACTAAAAATTAGACACAGCAGTATTGTCATAGTCTAATCCATCCTCTTTCCAGCTCCTATGCATAGGACCCATCATAAAATGCATAGAATTTCTCCTTACCAACCATAATCTTTATCACCCTCTTCAACAGAGGTGGGGAACCATGGGCCCTTTATGACTTGTGGACTTCAACTTCAGCATGGCTGGCTCAGGAATTCTTGGAGTTGAAGTCTACAAGTCATAAAAGGGCCATCATTCCCCACCTCTGTTCTGCAACTTTTTAAAGCTATCCTATTATATTTTCCAGTAGTTTTGGGAAAAGACTGGATTTAAGATTCTGTGCCATACTGAACTATCCTTCCTAGCTAAGCGCTATCCTGTCCTGTTCAAACACTCTGCTTTAGGTGACGTTTTCCAGCATTTTCTTCATCTGATGATTCATCTGGTTTCCTGAAATAGTGGCTCCCCACTTTTGGGGCACCAGGGACCGGTTCCATGGAGAGAAGGTTTTCCGCAGACTGGGGAGGTGGTGTGGTTTTTTGTGCTGCCTGCACCCCACCGATGAAGCTTCACTTGTTTCTGTGGCCTGGTTTCCGACATGCTGGACTGGGGGTTGGGGAACCCTGTCATGAAATATGATATTGCTGAGTTTATTATTGGTCAAGATTACCTAAAACCCAGAAATAAGAAAGAGGAAAAACAACAACAACATCCATCTGGCTATTTTTTGTTGTTTTTGTTTTAAAGTTTTTTTTTGTATGTCTACTTCTTATTTTATGTTTTGGTCTTTGTTCCAACTCTGGACAAAACTCAAGCTACGACCCTATGACTTCCAACTCTTACAGGCAATGCAGCAGTTTGGAGAAAACATAGCAGTTTGCAGGAAGACGCCCTCTTCCTCCAGGAGAAAAGTGCCACTCTGTTCCTGTCTCTATTGTTCTAAAATAATGTTTGGGAAACTCTTCCCAACCTTGCTTGAAAATGGGAGCTTTAATTGGGTTTTTTTTTTTAATGCAAATGCTTCCTCTTGCTGGTTTTTCTAACAGTTCTCTTGTAAACCTAGAAGAATTCACAAATAAATACTAATATGTGATAATCCCAACTACAAAGCATAAAAGGTATGATTTCTTAGTGGAGGATGGGAGGATTTTTAATGAATTAGATTCTCTTCTTCCTGGGACCTTATTGTTTTAATATATCATAACCCATAAATCTCATGCACTTCTACTCAACTACTAATTTTAATGCCAATGAAAGCTGAGTCTCCTTATTTGTTGTTGTTGTTGTTGTTGTTGTTGTTGTTGTTGTTGTTATTATTATTGTTGTTATTATTATTATTATTATTATTATTATTATTATTATTATTATTATTATTATTATTATTATTATTATTATTATTATTATTATTATTAATCTGGAACTAGACAGCATATCCAATAATACCCAATCAATGATAAATCTTTCCTACCTACTTGAAAAACTAAAAGTCTATAAAAATATGTGGCTTAGATTAGAATGTGGTATGAAATTCACAGCACATTGCCGTGCACAACGAACAGCATCAAGTTGCTACGACAAGCGCCACATTCTTCTGAAAAGAGGCCTTCATTTCTCTGAGAACAATTGCCAGGAAGAAGTATTCTTTCAACTGCTCAGAGGCACATTGGTCTGGCTCGTCACATGCCACAAGTACTTTTTGGCTGCCTTTTCACTTCCCCTGTGAATGTTATTGTGGGAGTTTCCTGACCCACTTCTATCAAGGAAAATTGTCTGCACACAACATGAACAATTTGGCCAGGGGAAAAAAAATCTAGCCTCCACCATCAGAACTCTTTCTCTTTTTTTCCCTTTCAGTCCTCACAATTCTTCTTTCACTCATCACTTTGTTGTGGAGTAAAATTTATGCTTAGTAAGAGTCTGTTGCTTTTGCTTTCTCTCTCTCTCTCTCTCTTTCTTGCCACCTTACAGAACTAGGCATAAGCATTCATTCCCCACATTAATTAAAAGCCAATTTTCAACCTATAGTTTCCTTTCTTCCTTGATTTATTTTTGCCATTTTCTACTTTGCAGTTCCCAACACTGTAGCTTTCCCATTTATAGATCAACTCACGTTGAAATGCCAATTAATTTGGTGCCTCTGAGAATTGGCTGAAATAATTTGAATTACTGGGGTAACAATATAAGTGTGCTGTTTCACTACATTTCATGATTACATTTAAAATATTTTAAAAAATGAATGATACAAGTGCTTCCTAAATACCAAAATGTGACAGAAATATAGACTGAGATCTATAGTTGCTTATAGCATTTTGGTTACAAACCAAAAATAATTCATTCTCATGTAAACTGTGAAGGTACCGATTTTCCTTTCCAGCTGTAGACCCACTAACTTCACTGAGAAGTGCCTTGGTGATTGTAACAGAAGGGCAAAAGAATATGATAGGTCAAGGGTACAATACAATACAACTAGTGTGTACATTTATATTCATTTATTCAATTTCTATAGCTGCCCAACACAACCTTAAAAATGCACACCTAAGTCAATAAATTCAATTAATGCTAAGTTACTGACATACAGTATATCCTGTTTTCACTACATTTAAATTAGCAAATGTGCTGATTCTGCTAGACCATTAATACCAACTTCTGTAATTAACTTGGAGGTGATACAAGAATTTCACTGGTCACTAAATTAACCATAACAGCATAACACCAGAAACAACAACAGATATCTAGATAAAAGATTTTACACTTCCAAAAGTTTCATTGTCCAAAATTCTGAGCTGGCCTGAAATGAAAAATCTCTCAAAAACATTGCATACTAACATTTGAAAAATAAGCCATCCTTAGCCAAAATGATCACTTTGTGTTGTGAAGTAATGTTTGTCTCTATTCAATTTAGAATGCACTTGGTAGGAGGACATTTGTAGAAGAGCAATGGGAAAAAATAGGTTTAGAGTCGATTTGTTTTCATTTTAGGAAGATCTTGTTTAACATCATGCCAATTATGAAAAATTGGATCAATAAAGGGATGAAGACGACCCGTACACTATATATCTTTACATTCAGAAAATACAGAGAGACTATGTCAGCCATGAAGCTGCCTTTTTAACTTTAGTATGGGATCCTACCTTGCTTTAGGAAGATTAAAACAAACAATGGTTCTGACAATATAAGCAATACCTTCCTCTTCAATAGTGGTATAGGCCTGGAAATAGAAATTCTGTGTCCTGCTAAAAACAGGATGAAACACAGGATGCAGGAGGAAGCTTGCTTTTCTTTGATGTGATTTCCTGCCAAAACATGCTTAGTAGACCCCTCCCTTTATGGCTGAGTAAACAATTTCAGGACAGCTGCCACTGAGTCCAAGTAGTCAAAGAAGAGCCCAGACATCTGAAACTTTATGTCAGTTAGGCCAGGGGTCCCCAACCCCTGGTCTGTGGACCAGTACCAGTCCGTGGCATGCCAACAACCGGTCCGCACAAACAAGCAAAGCCCCATCCACAAGATGCAGGCAGCACACAAAGCCACGCACCCTCCGGTCCGTGGAAAAACCTCTCTCCACGGAACCGGTCCCTGGTGCCCAAAAGATTGGGGACCTCTGAGATAGGCACAAGCAGCATTTAATGATCTCTGACACCCCCTTGAGAAAGTTCTCCAGTTTTCTTCCAAAACACATAGCCACCCTACTCCTATCAAGCTGTTGCATCCATTTGAAAAGGATACACACACACAAACACACACAAAAAAAGATGAAGATGTCCTTCATTTACTGAAGGGATAGCTGCTATAGGAATTCCATGTATTGCATGCCATACAAATGACCCACTTTTCTCCAGCTTTGAATGTTCCACTGTCCAAGCCAGTTTAGTTGGTATGCCTTTTAGCAATACTTTACAGTTGGCAGTTAAGATTTCCCTTAGTCTAACACCAAATGTTATGGTAGATTTTGAGGTATTTGCCTAAGCTAGGGAAATTGGACCAAACCACCAACTCAATTCTCACAGACTTTGAACAGATGTCAGCTACTCTAAACAGGGCAGAGCCCTTATTTTGAAATGGGTGCACAGATGTGCTACCTGTAACCATAGGGTATGGCAGTGTTTATTTTCAGTGGCAGAGCACAGGAAAGCTTGGAGATTTTTTCCCCTCTCATTTTGGCTATCACCATGGATAAACACACATGGGTTTCAAATAACCAACATTCCAACCCTTATTTAATCATCTCACTGCAGATGAAATATTTAAGGTCTATGAAACAAACTGACAGGGCATACCCAAGTCTCTAAATCCAATTCAATGCCAAGGTCCCAATACAGTAACCTGTTCTAAGCCACAGCATGCAATACACTCCTGGCTTTCATTCCGAAAATTATACTGCTGATCCAGAATTAGCTATGCTTTTGAGCACTATAGCGAACACTTCAAACCTTTGGGTGAGACCTTTTCCCTTCCAAATTCCCTTCCAGACTCATCCTTCTCATTAGCTTTACTCTAACCTTGAAGAATTTAGTAAAACAGCTGTTAATTTTTTTTTACTACAGTGACATGATTTTGAATATATAAAAGAAATATAATTTTTTTTACCAACAAAAATATCATACAGACATTTCTGGTGTTTTTGCTAAATCACAACTTTGAAGTTTCATATAATTTATTAATGCAATGAGAATAAAATAATTTTAAATCAAAATGCTATACACTGCAAGTCTCTCTTGTAAGGACCAAAATAAACAGTCAGTGGCTGTTGGGTTTACCCCATCCTTAATTCTTGATTCCTATAATTTATACATTATTTGATGTTCTGTGATTAGTACTGCTTCAAGATATAATACCTTATACTTATTATTGCTTAGATACATGCTGCACTTATGATAATACAGTACATGAAGGCAAAAAGTGAACCTGTTATAAAGGTCTAAACAAGGTATCAATATTCCTTTGGTATATTCAAGGTAAAGGACAGCTTCACTAAAAAATGATTAGATTTCTGGAAAGTAATAAGACTTAAGTACAGGGTGAACACTTCTTACGTTTTAGGTGAAGTTATAATAATTGCAAAGTAGGAAAGAGATAAGAAAACTTTCCCCATCCCCATTCCCACACTTTTCCATGATTTTTATGCCTGCTCACCTTTTTCCCAACTGAGTAACCAATCAATCCTGGCCTTGCCTTTGTTTGGCTAAACATGCTTGGAAGAATTATTGCAAACCAGGATACAAAGAAATGTTACTAGACTTCATCCCATGTCCTTTGATTGCTAAAATCAGATCACAATTTCCTTTTCCCGTGTGATGGGATATTTAAACCTGATGAGCCTGTATGCGTCACAAGGCTCTTCATACAGTTCAATTACTCATCCATACTTTCTTAAGTTTTAATTATTGACACAATATCTTAGGAAGGAGTGTGAGTACTAATTGTTAATTTTTATGTAATGTGGCCTTCAGTTAGAGATTAGGAGAATGAGTCAAAGGTTGGGTCTTGAGTCAAAGACTAAAGTTTTAATGACGGGCTTCATCACTTGAGATTTGCTTAATACAAATAAAAATGGCATGGATGATATCTAAAATGTGATTTAAAGATTGACTGTGTTACCTGGCAAGCCATTTGTGTGCTTCTCAAGTGATTCAGCAGTCCCTAGACCAGTGGTGGCGAACCTATGGCACGGGTGCCAGAGGTGGCACTCAGAGCCCTCTCTGTGGGCACGCTCACTGTTGCCCCAGTCCTAGGCCTTCAGCTGGGTTTTATAAAACCTTTTCGCTTTAGGCCTCCGCCGCCGTGTGCAAAAAAAAAAAAAAAGATTCAATCAGTCAATTTCAACTTCTTGCAGGAAAAAAAAAGATCTTGCAAAGTTGGAATTGATTGATTGAACTTTTTAGTCCCACCCTGTCTGCCGTTACCGCCGCAGCCACGCCCACCCAATGGGCCACGCCCAGCCAATGGGCCACACCCACCTGGCACTCGATGATGCATAAGTGGGTTTTAGGTTGCAGTTTGGGCACTCAGTCTCTAAAAGGTTCGCCATCACTGCCCTAGACAATTTTATCTGTAACAGGAGAAACTCAGAACACTAGTTTTTGACAGTGTGTTTGCTGGTGGCGTTACCTGCTTTACCGATGACATCCTGCACTTGAAAATAGCTGACTGCTTAGATTCAATTTCACACATAAGATGCAACCCACTAGTTATCAACAAAGCACCCACTTCTAGGAAACCATTCATGTGAAAGAAGAAAGATAAACCTAATTTTCATGTATACTCTCATAAATATGTTTTATGGCCACCTTTTGCTTTATTTTTGGAGTAACAATTAATTAAATTTCTTTGTTGCATTGTAAACCTTTAAAGGTAACAGTGCAATTCACTATCAAACTGCTTAATTGTAAGCAATTTTAAACAAATCAGTTAAAATAAAGTACAATTTCAAATATACCAGCAGGAAATAGCACAAAATCTCAGTAGAAAATCAGAGAGAACAAAATACATAAAGAAACGAGAACATTCTGCCAGCTCACTAGTGAGTGATTATAACCATATGCAACACTGAGTGACAAATGAATAATTTTTGGCTTAGGAGGAAATTTTATTGGTAGAATTATCCCTGAAAAGTCCTTCTCTCTAATATTTGCCAACTTTATCACTGCTGGACCTCTGAAGATAGTATTACAGTAAAGCATCACTTGAAGAATGTGCATTGAAATATAAGGCAATAAATAATGCTAAAGAAAATTAGGATACTGCTTTCACAAAGAGATGGTTGAGCCGTTTTAACTTTCATCTTGCTTCAAAACTCTGAAGGCTAAAGCCCCTCTGCACCCTGTTTTCTTTAGAACTTAATTCTCCAGCTGTATTGAACCTGGATATCAAAAGAATATTTCTTACATTAGATGAAAAGTATAAAAGAATCCTACACAGTAGGTAAGAAGGAAAAAAAATCAGATAATTCTGGGACTGTTGCTATTACAAGCAGATTATACAAATTTCTATTGCCAGATACGGCCAGGGAAAGCCATCCTACAGGTAACCTGGCCCTGGGCCATGAAGGGCTTAAAAGGTGATTACCAGCACCTTGAATTGCACTTTGTTAAATAGGAGGGGAGAGACACTTGAGCCTTGAGGCACTCCATATATAGGAGCGTAGGGCTGGACCTCTCTTCCCCCACTAGCACTGACTAGTACCAGCCATGGAGAAAGGAGATGAACCACTGAAAAACTCTGTCCCCACTCCCAGCTTCTGAAGCCGGTCCAGCAATGTAACATGGCTGATGCCACTAAGAAATCCAGACAGCCAGAATTAAACACTCCCCTCACCCAACATCTTGAGCTCTCCAAAGATAATCCACAAATTTAACCAATACTGTCTTAGTATTATAACCTGGTCTGAATCCTAATCGAAAAGAGTCCAGATAATTTCTGTAGGCTGAGAGCTCACCAGTCTCTTAACAACCTTCCTGAAAAAAAGAAGTTTAAAGACTGGACTTAACTTATCAAAAACCATACGGTCCAAGGATGGTCTCTTGAGGAAGGGGCAAGGCTGGTGGGACCACTCCCTCTGGCAAGGAGGCATTTACTGCTGCTTGGACCCAACCACATGCCAACTCCAGGGAAGTCTTAATGAGCCAGGAGGTGGCACAGCTCACAACATTAAGGTCCCTGTCCACTTCTTCAGGATTGACTAGCTCAAACTCTACCCAGATAAGCAAGCTAGGACATGCCTCAGTCACTTTCACTGGATCTTTCCAGCTAGATTCTTATTCCAAAGTGGAGCAACTTTATTTCATAGATATTTAGAATATCCCTCACAATGTTGTAGAATAACCCTCACAGTGACCCCACAAGGGCTCAGCTATCCCCCACTACACGTAGGAAAGCCCTGATTATCCAAAAATAGGATTGCTGGCCAGCCATCTGCATACACAATAAGAGCAGAGAAGTAAGCAAGCTTTTCTGCTCTTAAGTGCCACAAGGTAAATCCTATTGAAGGCTGGTACTTGTGCATGATTTTCTTCCACTAGCAGCACTCCAGGTGTGCCTTGTGTTATTTCATTTCCAAGAGCCCGGTCCATAATTCAAGGGTCCCTATGGGATCTGCAACCACAGAGTTCACAAAGAGACAATCTGATTCAAGGTCCTTGTCACGTGCTCATTCCAGGCTGCAACTCAGCTGAATAAAGCACAAGAGCCTCAGGAATAATCTCAATTTCCCTCTGAAACCCCTACTGGGTCCACAATGCCCAAACTCCCTGCAATGGGGGACAATTGCAGGAAACTCCAGGACCAAGAGGGAATGATCTATCCATCGCAAGGGACTGAAGTTAATATCCCCTAACCCCCAGACCACCTTGCCATTGTCCCAAGCCAAAAACCAGATCCTATA
The DNA here is from genome assembly GCA_023970755.1 of Azemiops feae. Classification (NCBI taxonomy): domain Eukaryota; kingdom Metazoa; phylum Chordata; class Lepidosauria; order Squamata; family Viperidae; genus Azemiops; species Azemiops feae. The sequence goes on along the minus strand of JALGBA010004278.1, from coordinate 2,968,087 downwards.
TATGACCTCCTTCTGCAAGTTGTTGCCATTAATAACCTGCTACCATGGTACCATGAACTCCGAGACGACCTCAAATTCCAGGCTCAGAGAAGGCAGGTTGAAGTCGTCCAGAACTATAAGCTTGGGAACTCCACTGTCAACTCTGTCACAAAGTCCAGGAATTTGGGCAGGGCCACTCCCACCCTATGAGGAGGAAGGAAGAAAAACAGCAAGCCCAGCTGATCCATGAGACCCAACTCATACCCGGCTATGTCTGGGGCAGCACCCCTAAAAGTCACTAGAGATTCCAGAATAACTGCACCACCCACACCTTGGAGTTGCATCTGGTGTCACATTTGAAACACTGAGGGGTACATCTCTGAGAAGTTTAGCCCGTTCATTTTGTCTCCTTTGTCAACTTAAATTTCAGTCCAGGCTTCAAATGCATGTAACCCCTGGTGACTTTGGAATGACTTGCTTTTCTCTAATGAAATGCTATTGTGTAGGTGCCTGGACCTAGTACCATACTTCCTATGGTAATAGGCGAAATCATATCCCCATGTGCCCACCTACTCACAACTATTTTTGAAACACAGGCTATGAAATTTAGATCTACAAAACCCTGAAGCGGGTCAAAGGGACCCAAGCTGCTAGTTTCCTACACTATTTTTCCCACCAGAGAAGTTATATATTATTCTTTGTGTACTGCAAAATCAATAATTTTTCATTCTATCAGTCTTGTTATTTGAGCAGAGATTATTTTTTTTAAAAAATAGAAAGGGACAAGAAAATATAAATTGTGTGAAATTGGGGGAAAATACACCGCTGGCAGAGAAAGAAAAAGCTGACGCTTATTGAATCTTATGATATGGTCACGTAGCAATAAAACCCTTTGATATGAATTAGTAATTCATGCAGCATGTAAAGCAGAAGTATAAATGCCTACTTACTTTCTTTCTATTTCTGGTGTGGATGCTATACTGCTAAAGCCAAGGGATTCCTGGAAGAGAAGATTCATTGCTTTGAGTTGAGGCTGAACAACCAAAAGCTTTATTATCTGATTGATGCAGGAACAAAAAATAAAGAATTGAATCCATTGTGCTTACTTCAATCTGGGATTGCAGCTGTAGGGATGTGGAGCTGGCATCAGATTTCTCCTGAAACAGAACAGATGTCAAGTTAGTGAAACACACAAGTGTGGCAGTGTTGACAAGCAAAGGAGCAAGACAGTAAAAAGAAGAACAGAATAGGACAGGGATGAAGAGACTATCAAACTATCTCAGTTCAGATGCCTCCAGAAGCTGGCTAGAAAACACCAGTGGGATATGAAAGTTAAATTCACAATTTCATTTTATTTATTAGATTTTCCACTAGAAGCTCAGAGGCATGCATAGCATTCCCCTCTCCAATATTTATCCAAAAACAACCCTGTGATGTAGGCTGGGCAGAGAGAGGAGGATAGGTTCAAAACTATCCACTGAACTTCCATGGCTGATAGTGAAGTTGAACCTGGATCTTTTGGTTCAATACCTTAGCTGTCACATCTCCATCTACCCTGGACCACAAAAAGCAGCCATTTCATTGGATGAGAAAGCATAGCAGTAATATGTTATTCTGGAAGCACCATCAAACTCTTGTCATAACATTTCTCTTAATGTTTTTTATGCAATATACGATGGGAACACTAGATGGCTCAGTATACTGCACAGTGTTTTAAACTGGAAACAAAAGTAAGTGAAGAAATAAACAATCCTGTTAACATCTGCATCGCCTCGGAGTAGCAATCTTAAGTCTGCTTCTCCAGATGTGGAAAACTGTGTGCAGTTCTGGCTCCCACATCTCAAGAAGAATATAACAGAAATGGAAAAAAAACATTAAAGACTGTAACCCAAGTGACTGGGGGCTTGAACACATGTTCTTTGAGACACAACATTGAAGATTCTTTACCTCAGAAAACAAATGCGACTGAGTGGAGACATGATCAAGATACATAAAATTATAGAAAGCAGACAGGGAAACATAACTCAAAGTATAGCAATAACAAAGGGATGGGGAGCTTCATTGAAAGCCCCAATTAATTGATAATGAAGAACTAGTTATAAACGGTGGAAGAGGGAATGATCTGAATGCATATATAAAGACCCTTTGACTGGAGCTTAACCTGGCGCTTAACGACTGTTCAAAATTACAAAGGACTTCAAAAAAACTACTTACAATCCATCCTCAAAGTTATGACTGCCGCACACAGTCTGAAGGTGCATGATTGCATTTTGGGCTTTGGCAACCAATCAGCATTTAGGACTGGTTGCTGTGTCCCATAGTCATGTGACCACTTTTAACAGAAAATGGCAAAAAATATCCATTGGATATGCTGGATTTGCTTAATAACCACATGATTTGCTTAACAACCATGGTAACTTACTTTATGACCATTGTAAAATGGTCATAAAACCGAGTCTGGTTGTGTGGTGCCTTGACTTACAACCACAACGACTTATGACCAAATTGTAAGAACTACCTGTAAATAGTAGTAGCAGCAGTAGCAGTAGTAGTAGTATTTTATGGTAATCATTCATCAGTTCAAACATCTAAGTAATTTTCAACCAATTGTTTAAAAAAAACACCAAGATTTGTGAATGGCCTGCAAAACCATGAATCAGTTCAAGAAGAGACTAGAAAGGATGTACAGGTAACACAGCTATATATGATCTATAACAGACATGTCAAACTCGCGACGTCACGTGATGTCACGTGATGTATCGGAGCTTTTTCCCCATTGCCGGCAATGGGGTGGGCACGGTTTCGTTGTGATGCATCCGGCCCATGGGCCGGTCTGACCTATAGCATCAGAACATTTTCAACCTACATACAGTCCCAAACCTAATTCAGTCAAAGAAGTTCATAATTTCCCTGTTGACTTGTGCAGTGCCTTTTCCTTACATCAAGGAAACACACATTCCTCTGAAATTGGTAATTAGCTTTAATGTCATTGATTTTGAGAGATGGAAACAAAACAACCTATGAACATGAAGTTTAGTGATGTTTTCTTCTGAATTGAAAAAGTCTGTATGAAGCAGTCAAAGTAATGAAAACAGCAAAAAATTAAGTTAGAGATTCTTCATTCCCTCGCCAAAGCAAAGTTCCATAGAAAGCAGATGTGTGCAGTTTCCCCTTTCTTCATTAAGCCAAGCTAACTATCCAGCTGGAAAAGCAATGGGAACATTACTAAGGTTCTTCTTTTGTCTCCTGTCATCCCACCTCCAATGACTTAAAACAGCCAGAAAAGGAAGTGGACAATGTTCATTTAGGCTTCTACTGAGTGTTAAGGAAATAAAAGAGAGGGAACATTTTACCAGACACTGCCGCTCAATCTGAACACCATGAGAAAGCAGATCCTATGGGGTACTAAAATGTAATTTTGCTTGCTGGCTTCTGGGTAGCAAATATTTGGCTTTGTTGAATTTAGTCAGAACTTAAAAGACAAGGATTGTGCTAGGGGTGCTTTTACCTTAGATAAGATCTATATTAATTCACATTACCTTTTATCTTTTTAAAGAGATACTTTGATTACCTAAGCTGACTATAAACAAGATTTACTATGCACAGCGGATATCATTGTGAAGGGAAGGTAGAGTAGATTCTTCCCTCCTCCCCAACCCTCTTAGGGAAAGACCAGCTGCATCCTGTGCTAACAAAATCCAGATTCTGCTCTGTCTCTCTTTCTCTTGTTTACAGTGTGAGTAACTTCTCTTGTCCTCGCAACTAAAAAGCCACAGTGTTCTTTGCAAAAACTAAGCATTGGGATTTCATTAAAAAAAAAAAAAAGAGAGAGTACTGGTTGGTAAATAATAATAAAAAAACCTAGAGGTGTACTATTTTGCTTAATAAAGGTTTGCTTTTGTCCTTGTTTACAAGTGATGGCTCTACATGTAACACATGAATTGTAGTTTCTGAATGATAATGAAAAGCTCCATAGGTAGACTCTTAGACAATGTGTAAGCTTCATAAAAATAGCTTTCTTCCCCTGTGTTAAGGGGTTACTTTAACTTAGCTTTGAATTCAGTGAATATGGTAGACATCATGCTGAAATTTAAGCTATTGTCAAAAGTGCTTCAAAAATTTGTTTTTTGAATGGTACTTTTATTAAGATGTATCATTACAACAACAAAAGCTAATACAAAAAAACTGAAAGAATAAAAAGTAGAAGATGCAAAAAAAAGGAAAAAAGAGAAAGAGAAAGAGAAAAGAAAGAAAAATAAGAATATATAAAAGAAAAATAATATATAAATAAGCAGTTTCGCACCTACATCACAGTAAGTATAACAAAATGTGATATGATCATTTTTCTCATATCCCATCTCTTATCTATAAACAAAACCTCATAAAACCTCATCATTTCAGATCTGATATCAACAAAAGTCCATTAAGGATTACCAGAGTTAGCAACTTGATCTATTTTAACCTTGATCAAATAAACCAACTTTATATTCCTTCCTTTTAGTTCTAACAATTTTGATCTTTAATCCTTCAATAATTTTATTTCATTTTTCCTTTGTCCCTTCTCAATTTTTTCCCCAAAACTTTAAGATGCCTGTTTTGTAAATCCAATATAGAAAAATTATCCAGGTCATTCTCTTGGTTTGTTGTTTAAATACCCTTTTTAATTATTAAGACAACAGCCAGTTGCTTTTGTATGTCCAGTATAACATCTTTTCCCATATCATTTTTGTAGCCTGTAATTTTTAAATCCATTTTCAACTCAGTCTCAGTCTTGTCAAGCAGAACTTGTTCCTCTTCCATAACATCTTTTAGACACAGTATATCTATAGAGGCAGACACTATTAAAATTAGTTTCTGGGTCCATTGTTCAAAAATATCCTATAATATATCCAATCTTAAAGTATTTTTATCCATTCTTTGTTCTTCTTTAATTGTAATCTTTAGGGTTTTTTTTTACAATTTCCCTCTAGTGTCGACTTTTTAAAATCTTGGTAGAGCAAAGTCTTGGTAGAGGTTAGGTGTTCATGGCCTCCAAGATGGCATCTCACTTCATTTTCATAACTGAGGGAAGTTTCCCTCATCTCTTTGTCCTTATGAGTTAACTTCCCTGTCCAGATGAGATAGACTGAGGTGAGAAGGCCTATTAGGTGAGCTATCCCAGACAACTCAAGAACCCCAACAGATTCCAGAGGGTATTCCAGAAGTTTTCAGTGAGTTGCTAGCTAGGCAGTTCTGTTGCATGCCTGGTTAGTTATTGTCAATAGGAGGCGAGGTGGGCTCATGAACAACCACTCTCGGTGTGCAAATTACAAGTACCTTTAAAAAAATCATCTTTATATTCTTTAAATTCAAATAACTAATAAATAAAATATAAGGAACACTTGGGAAGACAGTGGAGGAAAACCCAAAGTAAAATTTGTACTTTTGGCCTACAACATCACAATAATAGAGGGAAAGTACTCTAACCTCTCCTACTTTGTTGTATCAATGACCTTCTTTAGTGACTCTCTTTTCCAGATTTAACATCAGGTAGATCTCCCATCTGGCCACTGTATTTTGTTCAGCAGTTTGCTAGTAAGTCATTGCAGGTGCCTCAGTTTCAAAGGAAGCAATGCCAGCAGTCCTGAAAGTAGCTATGTTGCCTGTTGTTCTCAAGAGCCCCTCCTTGCACTGGCTATTTTTTTTTTTTTTTTGACAACTACTGCCCAGTCTAAGTTTTGGGAAATTTTGGTCAGGATGAAGCTATGGTGTGCTCTCAAAGAGGAAATTTATTTGGACCCTTGTTAGTCATGGTTCAGCTTATAGCATGTGACAGAGACAAGACTAACTGTTCTGGTGGATTACCTCTGTCAGGACCTAGACAGGGATAACGTGCCCCTTCTGATCCATTTAGACCTTTTTGTGGCTTTCCATACTGGTGACCACTGTTTCCTTTTAGACAATTATAAGGTTAAATTGGAACTATGACAGGCTTTTTAATAGATTAAAATCAGTATAGTTATTTAAAAAACCTAGAATTTGGAAACAACACATCTCTATGAATAACCATCCTTACAACATATACCCATTTATTTAAAATGAACATTCGCTTATATGAGAAATGTTGCACGATGTTTATAATATTCACATCTGAAGCCATATTATAAAACTTAAAAACAAAAACAGAGATTTTCCAGTAGTCCCAATTACTAAAGTGTGTATTTTAAGTTTGTTTGCACTAAACCAAACTGTCCTTTTCAGCCCTCATAGTATGACATGGGAAATTTTCTGCTTCATTACCTTTACATATAAGCACTGGAGTTTATATGTTGTATCTAAATGAAAACATTTTGTATTGAATGCAGCATAAATGAGGGGAAGAAGGAAGGATTACAGAGAATTAGTCAAAACTGAATTTTCTAATAGATGTTTCATTTAAAAAAACAAACAAAACCTCACTTTTAGTAGACATAATCACGATTAACATGTATTCGCAAGTAGTATGAGAAACGATTGGATTTGTACAAAAAATATAAAGGATTGAAATCAAAGAAATAATCAAATATGAAATGAACATTTTAACATCCCATACAATTTTCTGCTTAACTGAAAAACAAAAACAAACTATTACTTGGGTAGAGAGAATGCAAGCAATTTGCATAATGGCGGCTATTTATATTTCGTAATGCAAAACATCTAAGATCCATCAATTTGTCAAGGGATTATATAATTCCCTCACTTTACAAGGTATTGGAATTATATACCCAACTTTTTGACAAACATGAGTTTCTGAATCAGGAAAAAAAATATATGCCAAACCATAAAATCAATGATGTAAGTAAAACTTCACAATGACAATTAAAAGCACATACTGGAATAGGCCAGTCTTGCAATGAAAACTGTTATCAAAACCACACAGCTAAAGAAAGCTAACAAATCCAGCAGATTTCAGTTACACAACCAAGCAAGACACGAATATCTTCACTCTATCTCTGAAATGACCTCAAAAATAAATAAAAGCGAACAATACAGCACATGGATCCCAGAATTCTGCAGTCCCTATTGCTTTTTGTGGGCTGACAAGAGTCTAGTAACTATATAAGCCAGAGAAATGCTGTCTAATATAAATAGTGTACAACTGATGTTAAATCTGACCTTATAGTCAATTACACTAAATGAAGATTTATTTCATCTTAACAAACATTATTGAACTACAAATTGAAATACAGAACTCTAATTCCCATATTAACGTTTTGTTAAATTTGCATTCTAGCATTAAAATATGCTGATTTTTATTATCTGACGGTTCCAACGCTTCTCAAGCCAAACAGAGAAATATAATTTGACTGAGGTATGTGTTTTATTCGTACTTTACTATATTTCTGATATTATTCCTTCAGCATTGTTTCTATTTCATAACTTTATACTGATCTCTTTTGCTTTTGATGACATATTTCATCTCGTTTTTTTAAAAAAATTTATTTTTATTTTTATTTCATACTTGTGCTAAAATAAATTCCATAATAAATAATAAATAAAGCAGAAGCATTAACTTCTCTGTGACATCCAGATTTTTGGAGAGCACAAATTTCTGAGCTGTCTATACTAGACTCAATTATGCCCTGTTGTATGAAATAAAAGAAAGAGGAACATACCACCTTATGGTATAAATTGATATCAACAGACTTAAGAATATGGTAACAGACACCATGATATAAAACACTGCTTATAAAATTTAGCACTAATAGCAGTGCCAAAATGACAAACTCATTTCTACAAGTATGCCTGCAGGTACAAATGAAAAGAACAAATGCTTCCAAACATGCAATTAGATATTTTCACAGCTGGATAAACTTTCCATCCAGCTGCTAGAGTGGGGCCTCTTTTTGAAAATAAACTGTACTGTCAAAAACAAAGAAATGCCTGCAAATATAATATGGCCCAATTGTTTCAATGTGGGCTCGAAGGAAAATTTTGGATGTGCTTTTTGACTCATGTAACGGATTGCATAATAATAAAATCAAGCAATCTATAATAGAAGGAAAAGTCTCTTTTATGCTTTCTCTTACTTTTAAAATAAAAGGGCTTCTTGCAAAGGATTTTACTAAAGCCCGTACATTTCACGTTTGTGATAGTAGAAATAGTACTAGCAATAAAAAAGTATGATTGTGAATCACTGCTTAATGTAGTATCAAACGAATGTCTCTCCTTCTGATTTTATAATGAAGAGAACCAAGAATTCCATCCGGCCCAGAAGAGCCACCATATATAACCTGGTGAAATTCCTTCCCTCTTGAATTTATATTGATCATGTTGTCTTTTCTGGTTGGCTCTACGATTGTAAAGAACACTCTTCAAAATGGTTTGTTTATTCATGTCGCAAGCACCACAATTAAAATAAGGCATACTATATGACATAAAATTTAAAATATAAAATACAAGATTAAAATCAGTACAAATTAAACAGATCTTGCCCAGAAACTAGCAACGTTAATTGCATTCTATGGTACTGCCATGAGGTCCTCAAGTGTACACTGATCAGGGCACAAAGAGCAGGTATATATATGTGTTGTTGTCTGTATGTCACCACCATCGCAAAGAACAGAAGCAACCAGAAGCATCCAAAGTGTAGTGAGGTGCTCATTACCATTTCAAAATGGTTACCGGCAGGTATCTCTACAAGATCCAGCTCTTTCATGAAACTGGCAAAGACAATATGTTGTCTGGGGAATTCTGGGATTTAAAGTACACAAGTCTTAAAGTTGCCAAGTTTGGAGGCCTCCAGGCTATAAACTCCCTGCCTTCATACATGCATGCAGCATAATACAAAATACAATATCTAATCTCACTCTCACACTGATACCAATGGCAAGTATTTTGGTATTATCAAGAGATTAAAAACTCCTCTTCCAGAGACATTACAGAGACAAAACCAGAGTATTTTCATTTTTAAAAAAATCAAGAGATATGATCATTGATTGATATCCCATCTCACATAAGAGTTGACTTATATACCGTATACCCATTTTCCTGAATGCTACTAGAAAAGTTTACTTTCTCAAGGGGAGTTGGTCAGTGTAGTCAACATATCTGCTCTTATTATAATAGACTTTTAGTTTCTTGGATAAACAAGAAAGCAAAGAAGGGTATGAAGACTCTGTGATGAAGTGCTGCATTTATGATTATCTGCCTGCTGACAAAAATGTAAGTATGTGCCTAGTGCAATGTCCCTTTGAACCATGATAGTAACCTATGGTTTCCTAAACCACAATTAGAGTCCCATTCCTGAGCTGCTATGCTGTAAGAAAAAAAGCAGAAATGAACATTCCCCTTAAGGAAAAAAGTCAATGATGCTATAAAAAAGGGGGCTTATTCCTTGCAGGATTAAAGCCTACATTTAGTCAAAGCTTTTTGCTGGGTGTCCACATATCTGGATTGAAATCCAAATAAAAGGTTTCTGGTTTTGTGCTGGTTTTGTCGATAAATAAAAACGGAGAGTACAGCATAGTTTAGTTTCTCAAGAGAAAATTTCTCATATGAGAGGGAAGGCAGGGGCGCAGATGCTGGGCTGGCATTGAAAATGGGAGTCTTAAATTGCCAGAGGAACTCTGGGAAGAATGAAGGCTAGATGGCTAGCAAACAAGATGGACCTAGCTCATGCTGTCCATCACAGACTTATGGTTTTAATGAAGAACAATGTGGGCCACTATACTTGAGTTGGATTGCACATTATTTACATAGCTGAAAGTGTATTATTTCCAGGGCAAATCTGGAGAAAATTGTTGAAGAAGAGAACTGATGACAGACTCTGAAGAGGTGGATTTGCCACAGGACATGATCTACCATGAACAGTTGATCCTCCAGGGATCAAGCATGAAGGAAAAATCAAAGATTTTATCACCCAGAGAAAAGGCAACTACCAGAGAGAATATTGCTGACCCAATGGTAAGCCTTAACTCTAAATTAGGGTAGGGTAGATAGGATGTAGAAATAGAGATATAGATTAAACCAAACACATTAGAGAGAGAAAAAATCCATTCCACTACACTTTGGAATAGTATTAAAAATGGGAGAGACCAAGCTTGGCATCTCTGGCCATAAATTTACTAACTCTTTGAAAACTGTGCCTAGGAAACTGTAAATAACGTGCTTACTTTTGCATCTTGTTGTTTGCATAAAAGGGGCGTTGTCTTACCTGAACGCCTTTTCTCAGCGTGATGAATGGAGAATCCACCAATGGGTTATCTTGGACCTCCTGCCCACTTAGACCAAAACAATCAAAGCTGCCACGCCTCTCTGGTTGAGGGCACGCCCCCAGTTTCGAAAGGGCGAAGCCAATGACTGTACGACGTGTTGGCTCCCAGACCCTAAACACTGGACCTGACTGCGTCCAAGGGATGGGTGTGGATTCTCCATTCATCACGCTGAGAAAAGGCGTTCAGGTAAGACAACGCCCCTTCTCCAGCGTGAAAGAATGGAGAATCCACCAATGGGACTTACCAAAGCCCTACTGTCCCAATGGGAGGGGAGCAGACTGGGCCAGTGTCCCTGCCGCCGGCACCACCTGTTGCAGTACCCTGCGGCCAAAGGATGCCTCCGCCGAGGCAAACTTATCAAGGCGATAATGGCACACAAAAGGGGAAGGCGAGGACCATGTCGCCGCCCTGCAAATGTCCTCAATGCTGGCCTGTGTGGCCCATGCTGCTGAGGTAGCAGCACTGCGAGTAGAATGGGCCGTCAAGTGACCTGGAACTGGTAAAGAAGATGTCTGATACGCTTCGGAAATACAGGCCCTAATCCACCTGCCAACGGTAGAGGAAGATACCTTCTTACCCTTGGAGGCCGGGTGGAAGGAAACAAAAAAAGGCCTCAGATCTACGAAAGGACTCCGTCCGCTTGACGCAACAGCGCAATGCCCTGCGAACATCGAGAGTGTGCCATTGCCTTTCCAAAGTATGAGACGGATTAGGACAAAAGTTCGGTAACACGATCTCCTGTGCCCTGTGGAAAATGGTGTTCACCTTAGGAACGCATGAGGGGTCCAGGCGTAGGACCACTCTGTCCGTGTGAAAGACACACAGGTTTTTTTTTTCTGACAGAAAGAGCTGCAAGCTCCGAGATGCGCCTAGCCGAGGTAACTGCAACCAAGAAAGCAACCTTAAGAGACAAGGACCTAAAAGTGCAGGACCTAAGGGGGTCAAAAGGCGCCTGAGTAAGGGCCTGAAAGACCCGGGGCAAATTCCAAGAGGGATATCTATGTACTACCGGCGGTCTACTGTTGGTGACCCCTTTTAGAAAGGATCGTACCTTGGGGTGATGGGCCAGTGGCTCTAAGGTGTCACAGGTAAACACCGTGGCTGGAGCCGAGATCAGTCGGCGAATAGTGTTGGGCGCCAAGCCTTTATCAACACCCTCCAACAAATAGTCTAATATCCGTGGAATGGTTACCTCTGAGATAGCTAAGTGATTGCTGTCACACCAACGGCAGAAATATCTCGAAGTGGAGTCATAAATGCGATTGGTCGCCGGTCTCCGGGAGGCCTGAATCATAGAAATCACTCCCGAGGAATAAGATTCTTGGGTCAAGGCCCTGCGTTCAAGTGCCAAGCGGCTAACTGCAGCCACTGAGGCTCCGGTTGTTGTATGGCCCCCTGCACTAGGCGAATCCGATTTGGAGGAATCCTCCATGGAGGGACCATGGAGAGGCTCACGAGGTCGGCAAACCACGGTCGTCTCGGCCAGTGCGGGGCAATGAATATGACCTCTGCCTGTTCCTGCAATACCTTCCTGATAACTGCTGGGATCAGAGGGAGAGGTGGGAAGGCATACAGTAGTCCCCCTGGCCAAGGGCTGCGAATAGCGTCCGTCCTCTCCGCCCCCGGAGAGGGGAACCTGGAACAGAACCTTTGAAGTTGGGAGTTCGCCGGAGAGGCGAATAAGTCTAGGACCGGCAACCCGAATCTGTCCGATATCTCCCTGAAGAGATCCGGATGTAGGCTCCATTCCGAATGGTCCACTGATGCCCGGCTTAAAAAATCCGCCTGACGGTTTGCCTTCCCTGAGATGTGTTCGGCTTTCAGGGAGAGGAGATTGCTTTCTGCCCAAGACCCCAATAACATGGCCTCGGCCATGAGAGATCGGGATCGGGTACCGCCCTGACGGTTCACATGGGCCTTTGCCGCCACGTTGTCCGTGAGGACTAGCACGTGCTGCCCCGCCACCTGGTTGCAGAGGTGGCGAAGGGCCAGATGAATGGCTCTCAGTTCCAGCCAGTTGATATTGTGTGCCAGATCTGCTCTGGACCACCGACCCTGAGCCAACTGAGATTGGAAATGGGCCCCCCAACCAAACAGACTGGCGTCTGTGGTCAATGTCAGCCTGCTGGGCTCCTTGAACAGTGACCCTCTTGTCACCTCTGGGGAAGCCCATCACAGAAGGGATCTTAGGGTCTGAAGGGGGACCCGTACCCTTTGGTTGGAAGAGCTTGTGCCCAGTCTTTGGAATGGGAGCAAGAACCATTGAAGGTGTCTGGAGTGTAGCCTGGCCCAAGGCACTATCTCTAGGCAAGATATCATCTTTCCCAGTAACTGGGAGAAGACAGCCAGTGTTGCTACACGCTCCCTGCGGATCTTGAGAACCATGTCTCGAATGTCATCTTGTCTGTCTCGAGATAGATAGACCCGGCAAAGGTCTGTGTCTGTTATCGCGCCCAAGTGTAGTAGGCGTGTTGCGGGAGTCAATTGACTCTTGTGAAAGTTGACTGAGAAACCGTGACCCTGGAGGGTCCTTATGGTGAGGGCCAGTTCCGCTTGGGCGGCCAGAGCGGAGGACGACTGGATGAGAATGTCGTCCAGGTAACATTGGACGCGCACCGGTACTAGTCGTAGGTGTGCGGCAAGTACCGCCAGGATCTTGGTGAAGACCCTGGGAGCTGGGGATAGGCCGAAGGGGAGGGCCCTGTACTGGTAATGATTGTTGGAATAACAAAACCGGAGATATTGCCGATGGTTTGGATGAATAGAAAGTCCCCCCGTCGTACGCTTGCCAAGATGGACCGAAGCGTCTGCATCTTGAACTTTCGGTACGACAGGTGAGAGCTCAGGCCCTTGAGGTCTAGTATCGCCCTCCATCCCCCTGAGGCTTTTGGAACCACGAATAGGATGGAGTAAAAACCCTGTTTCAGCTGATCGACTGGAACCCGTTCAATGGCTCGTATGTGCAATAGATGCCGGATGGCCTCCCCCAGGAGGGTCTTCCTGACTGGCTTCCTGAGGAGGGGACAGGAAACAAGGCGCCAGGGTGGCCTGGCCACGGACTCCAGAGACAGCCCGTCCCTGATGGTGCTTAGCACCCAAGAGTCCGAGGTGGTGGTCTCCCATTGGTGGAGAAAGTAAGTTAGTCTGCCGCCTATGGGAGCTTCCCTCCCCGAGTCACCTGGATCTACGGAAGGGGCAGCCGCCTCTGCCTCGAAAGGGTCTCTTACCCTGAGCCTGCTGTCTGTATCTGTCCCTGTACCTGGACCGGTCAAAAGAACGGTCCGAACCTGCGGGAAATGGCCGGGCGACCTGTGCTGAGGCCGAATCTGATCCCGTCCGAAAGGGCTGCCGACGGGTGTACGGGGAGAAACGACGGCCAGGTCTCCTGGAAAGGTGGTAGAGAACCCTTCGTTTCTCCTTGTTTTCGACTCAGTAGGGGGTCAGGACCTCCCCAAAGAGGCGGGCACCGCGGTACGGGGCGGAAGCTACGCGCCATTTGTGTCTAGTCTCAGCCTTCCAATTTCTAAGCCATAGAAGCCTGCGTGCGGAGACGTTGGATGCGATGACCCGGGCAGAAAATCTTGCCGCCTGCAAGGACACGTCCGCCATGTACTGTGATGCGGCCATGAGCTTTATCAAGTCCTGGTGGACTCTTACCTCTTCCGGGGGAATTCTAGCCTGCAATTGGCGGAGCCACATAAGAGAGACCCTGGCGAAGAATGAGGCCGGGGTAGAAGCTCTTATAGACCAAGCTGAAGCTTGGTGTGTCCTGCGGAAAGAAGCCTCGGATTTTTTATCCTCGGGCTTCAACGCCTCCACCATATCTCCAGGTACCCTGGAATCAGAATATAAGGGTAGTAAGGATTCATCAACCTCAGGCACCTCCAGGGCCTCATTCAGAGCTGGTTCCGTGTCAAGCAGCCTGCGGTCTATTCCCCCAGTAGAGGGGGGGAGCACCTGGGGCCTCCCATTGACCCCTAATGGATGTTTTTTTTTTTTTTTTTTTAAACATGGGGGGGCAAGGTATATGTTTGTGTAACACCACCGGTTCTAAAAGCAGCGGATCCGTGTCTTGGCCAGGAAGCTGTTCAGGCACCTGTTCAGGTACCGAAGGCTGAGCCGAGTGTATCCTACCAGTCGCACATTTAGGGGACTTACGCTTTCTGTGTCCACTGGAGGTGGTAGCCTGTGGCTCGGTGTTATCTGCCATTGTAAAGCGAGAGTGTTCAGTGGGGTGCTGAAGCGTCTCGGTCTGCAAGAGATGCGGCTGTTCCCCACCTGAGTGGGACTTGCCTCCACGTGGATCAGTGATGGTCCGGCCCACCGGCAAGCGCAGACTCACACTTAGCGACGGCTGTCGCGGGTCACCAGCGATAATGAGACTGAGCGTGAGACCTACTTTGAGGCCAATGTCGCGCTTAGTGACGGGATCAACACGTGTCTCACTTAGTGACGGCAAGCTCAGTATTGACCGTTCACTAGATGCAGACTGTGGCAGCAGGCTATGACTGGCAAGGCCCATGTAAATGTGGCTTCTGGAGCCTTAGGGTCCTGAAGTCCCTGTTCCTCTTCAAAGAGGGAAAGGAGTTCCTGATAAGGACCAGTTGAAGGAGCCCCTTCTAAATCCCGCTCTGGTGACCATGGGGCCTGAGGCTCAGGTTGAGGGCCATAAGGGAGTGCCACCATTGTGGTAGGGGGCGGCTTAACCGTCTCCGCTACAGCCAGTTATTGCGCACGTGAGAACTGTCTCTCCAGGGCACGATGCCTACGATTGGCCTGTTTGTCGGCCGCCTTGGAGGCTGCTTTCTTTGGGCCGGCCTTGGCCTTGGCCTTGATTTTTGCGGCTGCCTCCTGACTAGAGGACTTACGCTTTCCGTGCCCACTGGAGGTGGAAGCCTGTGGCTCGGTGTTATCTGCCATTGTAAAGCGAGAGTTTTCAGTGGGGTGCTGAAGCGTCTCGGTCTGCAAGAGATGCGGCTGTTCCCCACCTGAGTGGGACTTGCCTCCACGTGGATCAGTGATGGTCCGGCCCACCGGCAAGCGCGGACTCACACTTAGCGACGGCTGTCGCGGGTCACCAGCGATGATGAGACTGAGCGTGAGACCTACTTTGAGGCCAATTTCGCGCTTAGTGACGGGATCAACACGTGTCTCACTTAGTGACGGCAAGCTCAGTATTGACCGTTCACTAGATGCAGACTATGGCAGCAGGCTATGACTGGCAATGCTCAATGGCTGTGATTGTGTTTAAAGACCTGGAACTCTCAGGCAATCTCTCATCCAAGTACTAGCCAGGCACAATCCTTCTTAGCTTCTAAGATCAGTCAAGCTCAAGAAAATGCTGCCACCTGCTGAGGCTGGCTTGCATATACAATAAGAGGACCCCTATGTCCCTTGTGGCCTTTTGAGGCTATGTTTGAGTGAACTGAGATGGGCCAAGGGAAAACGAAAGTAGGCTGATCGGCCTCTTCTTAGTCAGGAGAAGGCCGGCCTGAAAGCTGGTGAGGTGGGAAGGTGAAACCGAAACTAATTCAGTCTGTGCTCCACGCGGTCCAAAAACGGAGGCCGCAACTCACAGGTAAATTTGGGCACCCTGGGACAGCTGGAGAATAGGGAGCAGCCCCCTTACATCCACAGCTCTCCCAAATTGACCCAGCACCTCACAGGCTTGTAATAAAGCAGCCGATCGGCCTAAATTTCCAAGGCTCTAAGCAGTCCGGAGAGGAGGGGAATGCACTCTCACCCCCAGGGGACACCCCCCAGAGAAGCCTAGAAGGCTAAGGAGAAGTAGGAGAAAACCGATTGGGATCGGCAGCCGCGACGATCAGCTGTGGGGGGGGAACACAAATTCAAGGAAAAGGCACTCACAACGAATAAAACCTTTTTTCCCTTCTAGAACAGCACTGATCCCAGTGCTGTCCAGAGGAGAAAAAACAATGAAGAATCCACCAATGGAATAGTTTTAAATAAAGCCTCATTCTCAAATAGATTTAAATAAAGCCTGATTCTCAAAATAGTTTTAAATAAAACCTGATTTTCAAATCGCTGGGAGCCAAAACTACCACGTCTGTCTGGGCTGAAGACCAAAACGAAACTGGGGGCGTGCCCTCAACCAGAGAGGCGTGGCAGCTTTGATTGTTTTGGTCTAAGTGGGCAGGAGGTCCAAGATAACCCATTGGTGGATTCTCCATTCTTTCACGCTGGAGAAAGGAAAAATCTGAAATGGAGTTTTGCATGGAGCTTTTATCAAATCCTGAGAATCCAAAGGCTTTCTTTGTGGTAAATTCTTCTCATGCCAAACATTCTAGAAGCAAGTTATTCATGGTTAGGACTACGTGGTCATTAAGGTCATAGCTTTGTCTATGATGAAATGGTAGACTGCGTGGAGCTATAGGACCAGATAGTGTTATCTAAATAAACTGGTGGTGCTGTGGATTGTTACAATGCTCATTGTTTAATTCATTTTATTACTTCCTGGAGTTCAGGGCAGCATACATAACTCTCCCTCCTCTAATTTTTCCCCACAGCTACCAACATGTGTAGCAGATTGGGCAAAAAGAGAATGACCCAAAGTCACTCAGCGAACTTTCATGCTATGAATGGACTTGAATTTGGATCTCCCTACCGGTTCAATGACATGCCTACTATACCACACTGGAATCAACTGTGAGGTCTTGAAAGCCAAATTTATGTCATTGGGCATGAAAATGACTGAAGACAGATTAGAAATGTCCAGAAATAACAGCAAAAATAAAAGACACGATCCTCATGCAGAAGGAGAATATTAGGATAGTCTGAACAACAATTCTCTCACTGTCACATTCAGATTTCACCATGTCCATCTAGAAGCTCATGCCATAACTTTACACTTCATATCTCATCTGAAATTATTCTGAACGAATGTATTTATCATTACCACGTTATGGTGACCGAAGATGCATTCAACATAAATTAAACAGTCTTTGTTTAACAAGCCTTAATATCTAGGTTTTCCTGTTATTGGTCTTCCCGCCCTTCCATTCTTTCTTCAGACTTGAATTACTGCCAGATTGTGAAACCACTGTAGCAAAATGTGATAATCTGGGGTTTAAACTTCTGAGAATGAGCTCTTATAATTCATTTGCTACAAGCCTATCTGACAAATCCTTGAAGTCTTTGCACAGAATTCAGGCACTGGGGCAGTTGTCTGGATACCAAAATATGTGGCGTTGTTATCTCTAGTTAATTACTCATTTTCTAAAATTCTCTGGTGGCTTTGCAAATAACCACTTCATGGCCTTGCCTGCTTGTAGGTTAACAGAGCTGCTTTCCTTGCACATATTCATTTTAACCAACAGTGGTTAACACTTCATTCTTTTGGCTAATGTCTTCTATCATCTCAGATTGCGTATATGGAAACTTGTACAACATTGTGTTTTTATTGGGACAGAAAGCCCAAGTGAGATACAGGCATTTAGAATATTTTATTTTAGTTCTGGGAATAATTCCTCCACAAGTTTCTGTTGTGTTAGTTCTAATTTTAACAGCTTTAGGGTATTTGGTTAGCCCTGCGTTAGGATTCTAGTAATAAGAATACAGGGGAGGAGAAATATTTGGTAGTGAATTCACTTTCCTTCCCCCCCCCTGACTTTTTCTCTCCATTCTCCTTTCTTAAAATTTCCTCACTTTCTCTCCTTGCTGAGACAAGATCCATGTGAAATTTAGGCTGCAGTCTTATCCATACAATATATAATAAGATGTCCTGAATGCAGAAAGTTATTTTTGTAACATGCCTATATGTATTGGGTTAAATTTTCCCCAATCTCTGAGGGTTAAAGGTCTGGGGTGTATGTGTGTGTATGTGTCCATGTGCATACATAGATGTATATTTATTTATTCATGGTCACCTGAAAGCTGTAGCTTGCCAATAGGAATTATCCAGTCCTTCCTTTTAACAATTAATCACCCATGTTTAATCCTCGCCATTTACGAGGAGATAATCCATAGTCTCTTTGCTTGGGATTGACTTAGAGGCAAGAAAACACTGCTCCATCAGTGGATGACCTACTACTACCTCATGAGTCAATAATTTATGTAGCTATTTTGCATATTAATGAATATGAAGTACTAGAGCTAAAATAATTTTAAAGGTTTCACTTTTGCAATTCTTTCCAAGGAAGATAAAGTGAATCCAAAGAATGGCATTGATTGCAATCAGTGTGCTTTTAAAACTAAAGCAGGTCAAAGCAGCCAATAAATAAATGAAAAGGGCAAAAAATAAAATATTTTTATTCTAAAGACAGTTTTCAATTTGCAAACCAAATCAGGTTATAGAAATATGGTATGGTGCTTTATTATGAAAATATGACAGATATATCATATGCATTTTTATCTTTCATTATGGGCAATTCCATAATCATATAAATACATACATTTGTGCTCCATTGATATTTTAAACCAATTAATAATGGTCATATTTTTGGTTCAGCATTATCTATGTTTATTTTCCTCTGTCTGTACAAGGTGAATGAAAACAAAGCAAAAAGATAACTGGTTGTTCTATTTGTCTTTCAGTCCTAAATACTATACTGATCCAAAAATTTAATATAAAATGAAGTTGCTTTATTTCAGCATAAGCCATATCTTTGGGTATCAGTTTAGATACAGCCTACTCTTTTTCAATCTTATTCTTGGTCTATTGAAGACACGATTAGCAGTGGAAGGTATTAATCAAAACAACAAAGGCTTAATATAGCTAGCCACTGGATAAAAACAGATGTGTGAAAGGGCACATCTAGCTTAGCACTGTGTTGTTTGATAAAGTCAAAGCATTCACAAATACTTATTTCATATTAAGGGTTCTTATGTCATCTACAGTCTTTGTTAAGCCTTGTATTAAAAAAAAAATCTTTATATTTAAAGAAGTTGACATCAACCGCTCATATTTTGTTCTTTCTCAACATTTTTGGTGTTCTCCAATAGCAGATGCTCAGGTTCTTCAACAAGGCTAGGAACTTAAACAGAAGTTAATCTCTTAAAAACCCCTCTGATCTGCAATGTTCACAGCATGAATAAGGCAACATGCCAAAGTAATTAGAAAAACAAAGTAAAAAAATTAAATTTGTGTAATATTTATTTACGAAAGTTAGAATATTTCGGACATGTGATGCGACACCCAGAAAAATACGGCATACTCCATTTAATCCTCCAGGGAAAGATTGAAGGCAAACGAGGTCCAGGCAGAAGAAGAACATCATGGCTTCAAAATCTAAGGGACTGGTTTGGACAAAACTCAGCAGCACTTTTTCGTGCGGCTGCTGATAAAAACAGGATCGCCAACGTCCGATAACGGATATGGCACAAGAAGAAGAATATTTATTTTGACTCTGATAATATATTTTAAAAAATTATAAATCAATAAC
The DNA here is from genome assembly GCA_023970755.1 of Azemiops feae. Lineage (NCBI taxonomy): Eukaryota > Metazoa > Chordata > Lepidosauria > Squamata > Viperidae > Azemiops > Azemiops feae. The sequence goes on along the minus strand of JALGBA010004278.1, from coordinate 2,948,472 downwards.
AAGGAATTAAGATGACCAAATTACTATCTTAACCTTTTCTAAAGATTCCCAACTTGCAAGAATGCTTTCTAGTTATAGGGTCTCAAGTTGTCCTAAAACATCTTGTTTTAAATCTATGCCCCTAACAAGTCAAGAGAAAAGTAATCCAGCACAGGTTCCATGGCTAATTTGAGAAATATGATTAGCTTCTATAATACTACTAAAATTGTGGCATATAATCCACAATCCCACATGGGTCTCTCTCTGTACTAAATCAATAGTAAAGCAATACAACATTCTGTTTCTTGGAACAAATGGATAAAGAGCAAAATGACAGGTACATCAAATCTTGTTTTTGAATTGCCTGGGGACATCTGGTTTGCCTGCAGGGGACATCTAGTTTACTTGCTGATTGACAAAATGCTGTATTGATAGATTTTAGCCCGATGTATCAAGGCAATACTTAAATTCTTTAAAGTAGGTCTGTTCAAGGTGTGCTTACAAAGTCATCATCACAAACTGATCCAGTTGGGGTTCTCCTTCGTCATTCTCTTGTGTGGGGGAAGGAAGGCTGTGGTCAAATCCATCAGAATTGAGAGGAATCACCTTGCCTGTTAATCAACAGTAAGGTATCTACAAAGCATGTCATCAAAGTTTCCAAGTATTCCTCTTATATGACATCCCTTGCTAAAAAGTATAGCATGCTAATAAACTTTGTATTTCATTCTGATTTTACAGCAGAATAATATACTAAGGTGTATATATTTGCTTACTACTTACTTCCAAAATAGTGTACCAAAGATGATAGAATTGTGATCAGTCATGAGTCACTGTCTTTTCTCTTGGAAAATGATCTCTGCATTATATTGAGAAAAGAAGCAGCACTGAACAGCCAAAATGGTCAAACCTAACAATATTTATCTGCCCTGGTTGCTGCATTTTTTAAAGCAACAGCAACAAACTCTTCTTAGTTTCTTCCTCCTTTTTCTGTTACAGATAAGCAGAGATACTGATAAAAAATAGATTGACAGAGGGGAAGGTCTGATGAATTAGCAAAGAGATTTTTACATCATCAACTTCACATTAAGCTTGCTGAGGGCTATATCCAAATCACTTAAAATATAAAGAATTCTACTTGGTGTCTTTATGAAAAAGAAAAGGTCAAAAATGCTTACTTTAACTAGAGATGGAAGTTTTTAATAAAGACTCATATTTTCCCAAATTCAGACATGGACTACTGACAGATGATACTAATGGATATTCCAATAAATAGAGTGATAAAGAAAGCAGGGACACTCTATGTGTAGGACACTAACTTTTTAAAACTAGCAGTCAGCAAAGACTAGATAGATGCAATCTGTCTTCTTGTTGAGTAAGGATAATGGATGCCCCACTGTTCTGTTTCAGTTACAAACATACATTTGTTGGGTCTTTAATTTTCAGAGCAAATTAACACTGGTGTTGCAAGCAAAGGAGTGGGAGAGAGAAATCCCTTAAAGTGGTACTTCAGCAACCCATTATTTTACTTTTGACAAGGCATTTGTTATATATTTAGCTTGCTCACTGTCAGCATGCTTTCATGAATACTAATCTAGATATCAGTAATAAAATGAAGAAAAAAATTCCTTCCTGACCATCCAGCTTTATCTTGTGCCATTTATCATATTAGACGTGTGTGCAAAATTTAAGTAAACTGATGCTTACCCACATTAACATTGTAGAAAACTTCATTAATATTGACATAAACTCTTTTTTCTTTATCTTTAAAGGTTATCTAAATTATCAGTGAATTATCTCTAGTCAAAGCTCTATAAATATCACTGTACCTAATTAATATAGTGTATGACTTGTATTTTATAAAAATACAATAAAAATAAAAATATTTTTTTAAAAAAAGAGAATTCATTAGCTCTGGAAATATAATTCATGGTGTGATAAATTAAAAGATAATTCAATTAAAAAAAACTGTTAGATTTGGAAAATGGCTGAGAATGATTGGCGTTATAGTTGAAGGAAGTATCCCATTGTATATGAATGTGTGTGTTTGAATACCCACACACACAGAGACACACACAGACACACACACACAAAAATAATCCTTGGACATGACATTTAGCTTTATAATGAATTGTTTTCCACAAGCCCCTCTGCACATGCACTATATAACGCAGAAATACCTGACAGCGAAAGGAACCCCCAGTGGGTGTCCCCAGGGCAACGGTGATGTTACTGGCTAATCCTTTCGACCTGGAAGCACCTTGGTGCTTCTGACTCAAGTGCAAATCTCCAAATTATTGGTGAACCTGTGTTCTGGTTCTAGTAGGTCCATTGGAAAAGGCATTGCTTATGGGGTTCTTGGTGCTCTCTGAGCTTCGTGGTTTTGTTGCAGACATTTCATTACCAAAGTCCCCACAGTTCATTCCTGAGCTACAACTATTCTCTTCTATGAGGGACATTATTTCTCTGTTTTTGTCTTTGATTGTCCCCCGATTACTTTTTTCTTTCCCATGAACCACTTCAACTGTTCTTCTCTGCTTTCCTTCTCTCCACATATCCATTGCTTCCCCTTTCTCCTTCCTTCTCTATTTTCCAACTCTGATTACTTCCCTTCTTTCTTCCACTTCTTTGGTGGCATTCTCTCCTTTGGCTTCTTATGGGTGTTCTTCTCCCAGCAATGCAGCACATACCACAGTACATAGATAATTCTAATGTTAAAAATCAGTTCTGCATTCCTTTTCATTCTTTTTGTCAACTTGAAGAACGCCTTAACCTACCCTAAAAAAAACCCTACTTATGGAATTTTGTATTAAAAAGTACTACTTTAATATTTAACATAATTTTTCCTAAGATTAATAATCAACTTTCTTAACCAGCTAAATCTCCAAAACTTGCGATTCTATTAGAACATAAAAGGTTACTTGGACAGACTTCATTAATTTCGTTGAAGATTATCCTACTTAAGAGAAAAGCCTTTAGAAAAAGACATAAAAATACAGTCAAGAGCGTATCTGCTCGAAGCAAGCCTATTTCATTAAAGTGAACCATGCTTTTAAGTTAAAGGCCTTAGAACTTTGACATCTATTGAGCAAAAATCAGGAAAAAAAAATAAAAAAGTAAATGCCATGATTCCAGAATTCTGAGCTAGTTTTTTTTAATGATACAGTCTGTGAAAGGTTGGGCTGAAAATTACTATCTTAGTGGCTGTTAATTGATTGTCCCCAGGGCATGGGGAGAGTTGAGAGGAAGACAAATTAAATTATCTTGAAGCCATCTGCTTCTAAACCAGATGGAAAAATCACACTGGAATGCTGGAAGAAAAGGAAGAGAACTTCAGAGCCAGCAATGTCACAGAAAAAATAAGCCACTTTCTGCACAAGAGAACAAAATGGATCAAATCTGCTATTAGAAATGGCAATAGCCCAGATAAAGATAAGAGTATTCTAGCTGCTCAGAACATTACATAGCTGGTTGCAAAGTGGTTTGACATCATTATTTCCAATCTCCCCATCTTAAAGATATGAACAGAAAAAGGAGCCATACATTAAACCCAAACACCCCTGTACTGTAGTGTCCAGTATTATCACTACAGACAAAGAGTGTCTATCCAAAATTTTAGGTAGGATTTTTTTCAGCTGTCTCAAGAACTGAATGTGTAGCATGTATGCTATGACCTCTCAGCACATTTTATGCATTACATAAAAATGGAGAATCTTGTTTTATATCTATTCTCAAAACTATAGTAGAGGGCACTTCTCTAACAACAACACTGTCAAGGTTCCAAATTCTTTCCTAAATTCATTAATTTTAACTTTTGACTTGTAGAAATTAAGGATTCATTGGCATCTCAAACACAAAATGAGTTCTAACTACAGAATAGTACAAAGTGTTTGGAAACTGCTTAAAGGGAGATTGTTTTAATGTAAACCATTTTAAATAAATGTAATAATTTTACATTACTGCGTAATTTAATTCCAATTTACATCTGCCATCGTATATATGGCACTAGATGAAATAGAAATGCTGTAACGTATCTACTGATTTACTCTTTTCTAATTTTTATTCAGCAAAGGGGTGGGGGAGTCATCCTTCACCTTGTAACTTTTGAAAACTGGTAGGAAAATGTCCTTGGAATCACAATATAAGTCTTAAGGAAGAGTCTTGATATCTGTAAGTCAGCAGCAGCACATTAAAGACACTGGAACACTGTAAAACACAGATTTGCTATCTGGCTAAACATCTTTTCTTAAGCAAAATAAATTGTTTCTTGTCTTCAGTCCTCTGCATCTTTCTTGAAATCTTCCTCAGACCACTGAGGGAACCTCAAAAACAGCACAGGACATTTTACACATACAAAGCCTCTTCTTAGTGAAATGAGGTATTGGCCAAGAAACATGACTGGACATACCACTACTTCTTAAAATCCAAAGGATATAGTGAGATGCCTGACTCATAATTTTGCACTGCAAAATCCTGATTCACAGACTGGTCCTTCAACAGGTGTGTACTGTAAAGGGTGGAGACCAAGTCTCAAGCTAACAAGCTTATCATAGAAAAGAGAAAATATGCTTTGTAGACTGAAGTTCTCACCTTACAAGCACTCAAGAACTTCAGGTATCTCTCAGAAATAAAATCTTAGGGTTAGGTTCTAGTGATTAAACAGAAATCACATTGTGCAATCTTCTTCAGAATACTTAAAATGGAATGGAACATTGATATTCTCCATGTGTAACACCAAAAAAACAAAAACAAAATACCCTAAAAAAACCTCCTACATCTTGTGAAAAACAATTTACAGAAAAGGGTCTCTTTCTTCCTGATGTGGTAGCTTTCCATGGATAAGGAATTCTCATATGGAATTATTTCAGTCCTCATCTATAATTTGTAGTACAGGGTTATAAGGAATACTGCATGCATTTGTTTTTTCTTGCAGAAAGAAGCAAAAGAATGTACCTCAGAATTGAATTCTAAATTATGGGACTCTTAGTCTGAAATGTTACCTTTGGAGTAGATAATTTAGTGTCATAATGCATGTAATTTTCTTTTTTTTTTGCTTTGGGGTTTTTTTGTGTGTGTACCTTCAAATCATTGTTGACTCCTGGTAACTGCTTGGACTAGTCCCTTCAGTTATCTTTGCAAAATTTCAGAAGTGATTTGCCGTTGTCTACTTCCTAGAGATGAGAGAGAATGACTGGTCCAAGAGCACCCAGCTGCTTTCATGTCAAAGCGGCACTAGAATTCACTCTCCTGCTTTCTAGCCCAGTACCTTAAACAATACACCAAGCTAGTGTTGTTTGAATCAACTAGAAACTTAGTCACGACTTAAATCTTCTCCCATAGATCTAGTTGGAAATTAAATTCAACTTACACTGGATTCAATCTATTGAAAATTAAAGCAATATATCTATGTTCTGTTAGAAACATCCATATCTGGCCATTTCTTCTTTGTGCAGCCTTATCAAGTGAAATATTTCTAAAAGTAGAATCCTTATATATATTTTCAACACATTTCAGTGTACAAAAAAAGATGAGTAACATGAGATAGCATAAAACTGAATAGAAAGTGTGAAGGAATTAGAAAGGGGGAAAAGGGATACTTAAAATAATTATATAATATTACTGGTCTTTTTGATTTATGAAGGCTTACTGTTATATGTTATATACAATACTGGCAAGAAAAACCAAATGCATAGGAATAGAAAAGGTGGTACTTGGTTCAATAGTAGTAACTATGAGAAGGATCTTGGAGTACTAGTGGACAATCATCGAAATATGAGCCAACAGTGTGCTGCAGCTGCCAAAAAGGTCAGTGCAGTCCTAGTGTCAGACCTGCCTCAGCCAGGCCCTCAAGAAAGTAAGACTCTTGAATCCATTGAGTTGAATCAAAAGAACTTTTACTGAGAGAAACTGGATGCAGTAAAGTCAGGCAGAATCTGAAGGTCCTGTGCAAAGCATAAAGCAATTATTTCAGTTTCCCAATCTCAATTCCCCCCCCCCCCCCGACCAGTTCACTGGCAGCCAGTATGATGCCGAGAAGATGTTTTGAGAATGCTGAGGTACTAGGCAGATAAAATTCACACTCAGGGCGCAACAGACTTGGAATCTGGCAAAAACTGGCTGGGAAGAAGTCTGACCCGTCTCAAAAAACAGTCCTCCTCCCTAATTCCCAAGCGGACAGCAGAAACAAAAAACCACAAGCATGCCATTCCCCCCTCCCCCTCAGCACAATGGCAGGACACCAGAATACAAATGGTGGACCTGACACCTAGGCTGCATTAACAGAAGGATAGAGTCAAGATCACGTGAAGTGTTAGCACCTCTTTATAATGCCTTGGTAAGACCACATGTGGAATATTGTATCCAGTTTTGGTCGCCACAATATAAAAAAGATATTGAGACTAGAGTGCAGAGAACAGCAACATATTGATTAGGGGACAGGAGGCTAAAACACATGAAACACGGTTGCAGGAATTGTATATGTCCAGTTTAATGAAAAGAAAGAAAGGGGAGACATGATAGCAGTGTTCCAATATCTGCCACAAAGAATAGGTCAACCTATTCTTCAAAGCACCTGAAGGCTGAACAAGAAGTAATGGATGGAAACTAATCAAGGAGACAACGAACCTAGAACTAAAGATAAAATTCCTGACAGAACAATTAATTAGTGGAACTGGAAAAAACTTGCTCCAACACTAGAGATTTTTAAGAAGAGACTGGACAACCATTTGTCTGAAATAGTATAGGGTTTCCTGCCTGAGCAGGGGGTTGGACGAGAGGACCTCCAAGCTCCCTTCCAATTCTGTTGTTCTGTTATTGTTAAATATAGTCTGTATATTACTAGATACCATTCATATAAAAATATCACTGCAACATTTACTATGAGAGACCCAAACTCAGGGCAGGATTATCTGTAGGTAAAGCAAAAAGCTGTCAAAGTTTTACTTGCTGCCAGCAAAACACCACCACGTAGCAACAGATAAGCTTCAAAATGGTTCCATTAATCTGGCAAAGTAAGAGGGAGAGCAGGCTGTATGTCATAAGCTCAGTTATCTTCTGAGCCAGTCGTACTGGCTAGTATTCTTTCATGCTGCCAATAAAGCCAAGAAATCAGATCAGAATTTGACAGCTTTGCCCTCTGAGCCATGGTAAAATAAAGTAGGTCAAAACAACAGAAGTCTAAGAAGCAAAATATGTTTCTAATAAAATTGATGTAAAAAGTAGAACACATTTGCCTTCTATTGTAAGTTTTAAAAGCAAAGGATCCGTATTCATTATGGAAGAATGAAATGGTTTACACATAAAGACAGAAATTTAAAAATAGAGAAATGAAATAATGATAGAACAAAACAGGATAGATAAATAGGATTAGATAAAACCAGATGCCCTGGTTTAATTTAATCTAAGGACAAGTAATGTTTTTTGGCTTATGCCTATAGATAAATTGTAATGAAATAAAATACGAATTTTCTTCACTGAAGAGTGAAAATAAAATAGTTCCTCACAGCTATTTTGTTGGGTTATTATATTACAGTATAGTTCTAAGAGATACATTACATAATTGCTAGTATCCCATAGCCTTTTTTCTTATATTCACATTGGAAATATTACCAGCATACCTCATGTGACTGTTCTGTCAGGAAAATATATTGTTTTTCTCTCACTGTCAGATGAGCTATGTGGACACCACAGAAGTCTATAGGTGGATAGCAAAAGGCCGGGGGACAAGTGACCCATGACCCATGATGTCATGATGCAAAACCTGAGAAGTGTAAGCTTGGGCCACCTGTCAGGATCTAAGGATGCAAAGCCAGTGTTTGCATCATAATGTTATGGGTTGTATGCTGTTATTCTGATGCAATTTTGATTTGGTACAGCCGCCTATGACAGAGATGTGTTCAAGTAAACATTTTTTCCATAGTTTTTCCACTGACCTTACTGCCTTTTCCTAATCAATCCCTCCTACCTCCTCATTCCTATCTATATTCAATAGAGGAGCTGAAGAATGGAATCAAACACAGTAAGTATATTAGCCTAAACTAGTGTTTTTCAAACTCAGCAATTTTTTTTTACCAGAATTCCCCAGCCAGTGTGCTGGAAGCTGAAGTTCATCCATCTTAAAAGTTGACAGGTTTGACAAACAACAGTCTAACCACCACATTACTTACACATTTTGGCAGAGAATGAATTCTTTGAATCATATACATTATGATGACTAAGGTTAGGTCTATGCAAAGCCTTACAGACATTTGCCATCAAGAAAGCTAGATTCTCACATTTTCCCATGGGCCAGAGATATTGAAAGGGGTTCCATTATAGAATCTTGGAAACTGTAGATGTGTTCTTTACCCCCTATTGTTCAGCGAGTATGTTAAGATAGGCCTTCTCTGATCCTCTGTCTTCATGTAGAGGGATGTTGTTCCCTGCTCACCAGATATGGCAGGAATGCACATCTGTTCTTATCCTGCAGTGTTTCGCAAACAGATGTCCCCTTTCCAGGCTCAGATAATTTCAGGGCAAGGAGCTTCACACCTTGCAAGAACACAATGGAGGCCCTCTCTTTGAACATTGAAAGCATCCACATCTTTTGCAAGATTTGGAAGCTGCTCCTGGCATGCAGATGCACTCTTGGTCCCAGGGGAAGTGCTGCCTTTGTGCTTAGTGTATTGCAAACTTTGTGGCATGTTGTACAAAAACTACCTTTGATAATGTGTAGATTTATTATGCTTCATCTTAAAATAAGAGTTTCCCAGCTCAAGTCAGTCTGAAGTAAAAATGCATGCACCATGCATCTAGATGCTTTATTCTATGTTTTTATTTTAGGAGGGCATAACAAACACAGTTCTATGCAGCAATCTATATACTTTTGTTGAGAGGTAGAACTGTGAATGACATTTTTTCTACAATACATATTCATTGCAACATGTATGGGACAAATCAGATAAAGGATTTCTATAGTTTCGGCCCCATCTTAAAAGAATGGGATATGTAATTGAGAAGTATTTCTGTAATTATATACTAGCTTATTCAGCTACAATTGAAAACATGACCTGTCCATGTTAAGTAGTGCTGTAGATAGCATTCTGACTCTGACTTCTAGAATAAAAATATTTAATTATAATTTTGGTTCATTTCCTCTCTATTAAAGAGTATCTCAAAAAAAAGGAAGGCCAGGAGAGGGGGGTGACTTGAATTTTAAATACAATTCACCTGGAAGAAGACATTTACTGCAGTGTACGTTAAGTAAGCCAATTGATAAATTGGCTGCAGAATTCCAAAGATTTAAGGTACAGAAAATACTGAAATGTCATCTGGTAACATCCATGTAAAACTACACTGGAAAAGAAGCCCAAACCTTTGATCTCTAGAAGACTATCTGAGGCTCAATACACTGAAAGAACAATCTTATCTATTCAGAAATGAGGCCTATTGAATTGATGGAGCAGCAGACATAAAAGAGCAGTGCTGCAGATATCATTTGTTGAAATACAAGATTAAACATATTTTTTAAAAATGGTATCATACACTCAGGAACAATGCTGGTATGATTCTACTGTCAAAAGGAACAGCCTCACAAATTTAGACCAATGCTGGTATATCACATCTTAAGCATTTGTGGCCTGGCATAATATTAGCATTGGAATGTATGTAGATGGTTTAGAAATCTAGAAGTGAGATAACAAATCTGGAATATTGCAATTTCCTACAAAATACAACACCGCATTAAGCAAAATATGATTGCAAGCATGTAAGAGTAGATAACAATCATATAACAAGGCTATGAGTAAGCTAAGCCACTTTTGCAACCAACAATCTTAATTCTTATCACAACAACTTCAGTTATCAACTGGGAGACAGACTAGGTAACATTTCAGAAGAATCTGAAACTAAATGAATGAAAGGTTTCAAATGTAAACACTTCTGGGGTCCTTGGCGCTCTCTGAGCTTGACTCTTTTCTTGCAGACATTTCATTTCCCAAATTAGGTAACATCATCAGTTTGGGTAATGAAACATCTGCAAGAAAACAACCCAAGCTCAGAGAGCACCAAGGACCACTCATTTCAACCTTGAGCCACAAATATTCTCCTTTATTGGTAAGCATTTCCCGATACCAATTAAATGGGAGAAGCTGAAATGCTTCCCAAGACCAGGGCCAATCCAGAGGGGCACACCCCACGATCTCCACAGGTCCTTCACCCTGCTATTTCTGCTGTATGAACAGTGACAACACTAAAGAAATTTTACTCATATGACCAATGTGTAGTCTAGAAAGAGATGGAGAAGAGAACAAATAATAAGAAATGTAGATCTATATATAAACCTCTGAACCTCTGGTGCCAGTGACCAACCAAATTGGATCCTGCAACATTATCCTGGGACACGTGTATTTGCCTTCATTCATGTAAATCTTTTCCTTAAGGTTGTATTTAACTGTTCTTCAGATAATAAAATCACAAGTTTTGCTAGTCTTCATCCAGCAAAGTGATAAATGAACACTGAAAAATGAACCAACAACTCTCCTATCTGAACTAAAAATAAGTTGAGTGAAGCTTAGTTTGAGTGAGTATGAAAAGGACTGCAGCGGTAATGAATTAAAAATATGCATTTTTAATACATATGTAATACAAAAAATATGTATTTTTATTCATTCATTCATTTTTATATTACGATATTTAGAGACTGCTCATCTCCCTCATAGAGAAACTGGGGAGTATACAAATAAACATAAAAACATGAAAGCTATATATAAGTATAATAAAAACAGTTAAAACAAGAATAAAATAATTAAAATTCAGAATTAAAAAAGGCAGGGGAGGGGCTTCACTATTCATTTATATCAATCTTAAGAATGACCTTGCTTGAATACCAATGGCCTGTGAGATTTGTAGACTACAAACCTATGGATGCCTCAGAGAAAATATAACAATAATATGCTCTGAAGCATATGCTCTTCCTTGATTTACATTTCTGTTCCAATTTACTTAAGGCTAAATTATTTTCTTGGAGGTTGCATACATTTAAAGTCTTTATAATCTGAGGAGAGGCCACAAGTGCTCTATCCCTGCTGATAACATAGCATTGTGCCATATCGTGCCAGAGGTTCTTAGTCTACAAATCTCATACTATCTTCCAGTATCAATTCCTATGGTCTGCCTTAAATGATTAATTGCTAGTGAGCAAACTGTGGGCCTACAGGTAACATAAGCAGATCTTCTACATTGCTGCACTGTAACAATTATGCAACCTACACTCTGTTGAGTATTTTATTATGTTATCTGTTGCTGCAATAAAATATTAAATGGTAAGTCATCTACAAACAGTAATAAATAAGACAAGGAAACACAACTCAATCTGGCACACTTGTTTTATTCTCTAATGGTAGAAGTACAAATCATTTTTGCCATCAAACTGCACAGATGAAATTGCAAATGGCAGGAAGAAAACAGAGATGTCTAACTAACAAACTATTGCACACATATAACTATTTACTTTAAAAAGATGTGCACTTCAACATTTATCAGCAATGCAGTGTATCTAAACACCATGCTCATAAATTCTATGTATTTGTTAAGTACAACTGCTCTTAGTAAAGGAATATAAGTAGTCAGGAACCGCTAATATGTTAATGTTATTATTATTTAATAGGCATCTAGCTGCAGTCTTCTCACTGAAATTAGGACTGAATTGAATTTGAAAATGCAATAATCTTGCATTTTCATGATTATAAGAAAATATTCTCTCTCTGTGTGATAAAAAGTAAGATGTCAGCTAATAAAACTGTAATTGAAAATAAAATATATTAACATTAATAAAAGATGGTTTTGAATGAATGAATGAATGAATAATAATGCCACCCTAAATGAAAGACCACCGACTGGGAGACTTTAGGACAGTGGTGGCGAACCTATGGCAGAGGCGGCATTCAGAGCCCTCTCTGTGGGCACGCGTGCCGTCGCCCCAGTCCTAGGCCTTCAAGCTGGGTTTTATAAAACCTTTTTGCTTTAGGCCTCCGCCGCCGTGTGCAAAAAAAAAAAAGGTTCAATCAGTCAATTTCAATTTCTCGCGGGAAAAAAAAAGATCTTGCAAAGTTGGAATTGATTGATTGAACTTTTTAGTCCTACCCAGTCTGCCGTTACCACCACAGCCATGCCCACCCAATGGGCCACGCCCACCCAATGGGCCACACCCATCCAATGGGCCACACCCACCCAGCACTCGACAATGCATAAGTGGGTTTTGGGTTGCAGTTTGGGCACTCAGTCTTTAAAAGGTTCGCCATCACTGCTTTAGGATGAAGCGGTAAATTTCCCAACGACAGAAAGATATTTGGTGGGTTTCAGCCATGAGACAAATGGTCATTCAGATTACAAGATCTCTTTCCAGATTATGGAAAGAGGTACACATGGAATCAAACTGACTGAATCCTACCAAGACTGGATGATTATGGATATAAGGGCGCCCTGTCTCTGGGGATTTTCCATCTTTATTCTGCAATCTGGGAATCACGGTTACTGCTTAAAGAATAGCTGGCAGCTATTGTCAAGGGGGCTTTTGCTGAGTGTGGTATGCCAGCTGTACCCTTTCCTGGATGGATTCAGACAGTTATTTATGCCCTAGTCACCTCAAGGTTCAACTATTACAATGCACTCCATATGGGGATACCATGAAAGCTACTTGGAAACTTCAGCTAGTCCAGAATACAGCAAAACAGGCACCGATGGGAATGCCTCAGCATGTCCATGTGACATCTCTTCTCTGCAATGTACCCTGGTTGAGAGTCTGTTTTTGGGGTGCAATTCAAGATCATAACAACATAAACAACATCGGGTTATTTGAGGATCTAGCTACCTCCATGGTTTCTCCATGGCTGGTGTATGTTTAATAGTTGGGCCGGTCAGTATTTAGAAGACTGCAACTCTAAGCAGCAAACTTTCACTTTGAGAAATGAACCTGCCCATGCACAGCTCCCTAGGCAGATGAGCTACAGAGAGGAAAAAGTCAATGCTGTCAAGAGAAAGTGGCATACTTTTTTTATCTTCTTCCTCCCTATACTATTCTGTACATTCTATTTTAACTCCTGGCCTCTCTCTGCACTCTTGATGCTTCAAGCACTTTGACAAACATTGTTTTAAGTACGTTGTTCTGAAATGTTTCAGTTCATCAGCAGTTAAAAGAGTAGCCTCAGTGGGTTTCAAGGGTATTCCATACATATCTCTTCATCATCCAATGGGGAGAATGGGAAGAGGCAAAGGAGGAACGTAAGTAAGTAAGAAGGAAAGACATGAACCATCACGGTTAACCCTTCTCATCCCTCATATGCCTCTTGCTTTGACAGAGATAGTGTTGAATTGCTGCAAACATTACTTAATTTTTTAGCAACATTAGAAAGTGACACAAAAATAAAGCAGAGCTCCCCGTGATGCCAAACTTGCTTTCTTGATTTATTTGATTATATGGCTGCCCATCTCACACTCTGGCAGTGAGTAAGGATTAAAAAGCACAAAATTGTAACATGTAACCTCAACATACAACCCTCAGCACCCAAGGATAAAACAATTATCTTAACACTGACGACCCTGGCTAACAACATATAGCATATCCATCTGATTTTTGCAGACTCAGACTCTGCAGGCAGTTATGCTAGTCAGTTTCACAGAAGTTAACCCCATTTCATGAAGATAACAAAGAAGCAACAGCAGCAGCAACATATTGTTTACTTATTTGTTTACTGGATTCATACCCCAACTTTTCTCCAGGATTAGTAATACTTTCTCCATTTTCCCCCCCACAACAGCAGCAACACAAGGTAGGTTGAGCTGAGAGAGAATGACTGGCCCAAAGGGTCTCGGTGGTTGAGATTGGCCTAGAACCAGTGTCTCTTTAGTAGCACTCCACATCTTAACCATGATGCCATGCTGATACATCCACCCTCATTCTCAGAAGAGGTTTTAAGTTGCTGCGCTCAGATGGTCCAATTTTTGAAAGCCTTGCCAAGTATTGGATAAAGAAGGCAACTAGGAAAAATGCTTGTTACTGTCCGTTGTATAACACTTAGAAGTATACTATATGTTTGAAATTTGACACTGATCAACTAGTTTGATTAGTGTTAGTTTGGCTCCTTGTGCAAGTAAGTTTTGATATGGATGAGGACCTTGGCTCTGGATGATTGGAACCTAGGGATTTACAAATAGTAAATACACTATAAAGTAACTTCTGGTACTCATTTAGCTGCAAGTCAGCTGAGAAATTGCTTTTACAGAGGTGCTAAAAAATGGGTGGATCTGCTACAACAGGCTTACTTAATAAACATTGGCACTAGGTCAGAATTATACCGTCTTCTTTGTCCAAACAAATCAAACACAGAGACTGCTGTCTGATGGTAGAAGTATATTTATGCAACGCTGACGTTTTTCAAATACAACTCTTGGGGCCATTCAGTTCAGTGATCACACCCAACACATGAGTCGCTAAAGCAAAGAAAGTCTGAGATGTCATGATAAGATAATCTCCAGAACAAGTCTAACAATGCTACTTCTGCAGTCTTCAGAAGAGGAGTGTGAAAAAATGGAAGCTGCCTTATGTTTAGACAATGCATGTGTGGAAGGAAGACAGAGTTACTATCAAAGAACTTTCTTTCTTTAGAATATTATGAACAAGATGTATATGGGTGTAGAACCCACAGATATAAATCCCAGAGACCAGACTGCTACCATGTCTCTTGTGCAATATTCATCTAATAGTCCAGGTAAGAAATGGGCTATATGAAATGAATATAATTGACTGCATGCAAATGTACTAAATCCATACATACAGAATAAGGGAGAAGACTGGGAACAGAGACATTGCTTTTCAAACTAGAAGAGACAGAATGATGAAGAAAAGTTTATTCACTAAAGTTTCACCTACCCCACACTGCAAGACTAGGTAGAGCAAACATAGACAATCAAGTTCAGGAACACTGACAAAAATAAGAATGAGGATGTTACTTTTGATTTGTGTAGATGGGCACAGTAGAGGTGACAGTCTGGTTGAATGATCGCTTGAAATACTTGGCACATAATATACTGTGGCTATACTAGCACCTGCTGTCTTTTTTTTCTAATCACTCTTTCCTCATGTATAGAAGAGCTTTCAGTCATTCTGGCTTGCATTTATTAAGGTCCAAATATCTAATTGCTTTCCATCTTTGAGGTCCACCTACTCAACTCATTGGGCTTTTCCCACCTGCTCAGTTGAATAATGATATGATGCAAATTAATCTCATCTGGCTAAATTGAAGGGAGTTCTCTATCCATAAAATAGGCTACCTTAACACCAAAGAAATTGCTAGGACATGCCTTACAAAATACCTCCTTGGGAGGCAAATAACTTCATCTCTAAGAGGTATTATCTGAAGTGGTCATTGCATGGCAGGTTGGGAAGATAAAACAGAACTGCTGTATCTTTCATTTGGATACAGAAAGATGACTTTCATCTCTGATTTAGATCAGTTTATCCCAAACTAGAATTCTTCAAAAGATTGGACTATGACTCTCAAAACTGGCTGCCCCGGCTAGAAAGTCTACCAATTCTGTCAGCATATTTGGGGTCATCCAAGTTGGGGCTTGCTGCACTAAAATCAATTAACCTTTGAGCTTAAGCTTTGGGGGGGGGAGTTGCTCCTAATGTGAGGTTTACAGTGATTTTGTAATAGCCGCAGTGTCTCCCTGCATGCTATAACTAGTTATTTAGACAACAAAACAGCCTGCCAGTGAGTAGGCTTTTAATTACATTCTTTTAATGGAAAGAGTCAGCCTTTTGTTTATTTGTTGAACTCAACAAATAAGGGCTTTGGTATAAATTATGGTTCTACCAAGAGGATTTCGGAATTTCTACACCTCTGGAGAAAGTAAATTAATTGTCTTCATGGAGGAAAAAGCTCTTTAAGTAATAGAGGATTATTTTTTTAAAGAGATTATTAGTTTAGTGTGTAAATATACAAAGTTCTTTTTTAATAATGGATTCTGGCTTAGTCCTTCAGATTCTTTTTATTTTTTTTAATCACTAGAAATCTGAGTTATATTGTGCTATAGATTCCATGTATAATTAGTTTTGTAGCTTCCTAAAAAAAATAGGCACTATTTCCCAGCTGTGTGGGAGATGACAAAGAATGCTATTTGCCCTGGAAGCAAAAAAATTGCTAAGGCCAGCCAGGCTTGCTCAGATCTCGCATCTTATATAGTGTCCATTTCTAAAAGTAAATGTGTATAAGCAAGGCAACAAGAAATAAGGCTATGATTCAAGCAACAATTAAGGACCTGTCGCACGCATGGTGTTTTACAACAGAGCAACAAAATAAATAAGATGCTCAATTCAGGAAAGTTATACAGAGTGCTTTATCTGAGAGAGCACTTGAAAACACAAGAGGCCCACGCATACAATCTTGATCTACTATTGTTCTAATTAGTGATGTCTCTTTGCTCTACTGCAGGGGTGTCAAACTGCTGGCCTACGGGCCGGTTGTATCATGCGGAGGCCGCGCCCACCCTAGCTCCGGCAATGCGAAAAAAGTCACGATATGTCACGACACATCACATGACACAGCAAGTTTGACACCCGTGCTCTACTGCCTTACAATCCCCACTGAACTAAATTGTACCACCCAACTTGAATGTACCTTACTATGGATTAGAAATTATGCTTCAAAATTTTCTATTTTTTCTGCCACATAAGGACTAGAGAATGGAGTTATACCAAAAATACTTTCTCTACATCAGAGGCTGAACATTCTGAAGTGGTCATTCTGGAGGCCAGGACAGAAAAGATTCTGATGATGACTCCCATGAGAGGGAAAATTACTCTTCCCCATTTTCAAGAATGACAAGTCAGAAAGAACACTCAAAGATAAAACATTTGAAAAGGTGGGAGGACAGCAGAGATATGTTTATGGATTGCAAATACTGACAAGGTCCCCAATCATTAACTCCTTTTTTCTGATAATACCTTGGTAGTCTGGATGTTCTATCTCCACTATAGAAAAGGAGTCTTCATTTGATTTTAATCTACTGAGCCAGGGTCTTTTTAAGTGGGACATATTCAGAGCTATCCCTGAGGTAGGATTCTTGCCTAGAGACTTAGACTTTGTGGAGAACTTTTCTCTAGCCAAAAGAAGCTAACTTACATCTTTAACTGAGATGTAAGAAGGACATGGAGGACTATATGGCAGCTGAGGTGGCAGTATTTCAAGTGGACTGACCTTCAATTCTCTGTAGATTGATTTGTTTCAAGTTTCAAAGGATAGCTTGATACAAGTCTTGATCTGCCTGGATATCAGTGTGAGCTGCCAAAAGAAACTAGGAGACTGTCCAAGATTGTGAATTCCTCTGTTTAATTCCAGTAGTTTATTGTTCAGATTATATCAATCCTTCTCTAATATAGATTTGGGCCTAGGGCACAATGGAGGGAGAATCACTTCCTGGCTTTGATGAAAAACTGAATTCACCTTAGCAATGAAGGTTGCGAGTAGCTGCAGAGCGATGATGTCTGGCTGGATGATCAGAACTCCTTTTGGGCAGAGAATATGCCTATTTATGATAATATCTTGGCTACCAGAAATGTTACCTTCTATGTTAGATGCTCTAAGGTATGTACAAGTGATTGAATGGAGCCAGGTGAGGACAAAGTACAAGCTGAAGGTTCCATGATGAATGCTGGCAGATGTTTAATGGAGTTAATAGAGAGGCCTTTCATATATGACTTGGTATGAACATGTAAGATTATTCCACAGCACTAGGACTAAGGAATGGGTCAAAAACTGTATGCAGAGGATGCTTCATTGTAGAAAAGCCAGGCCTCGAGAAGTGGAAATTGATATTGGGAACCTTCTCTACTTTTTAGCCCTTCTGAGCAAAGCTAGCCAACATTAGGTTGTAAATACAGGAAGCAGAAGTTCTTTAGGATGCTGGGTTTTACTCAATGGTTTTAGTATTATATTCCAGGCTAATGAGGTGATTTCTTGCATGTACAATGACCAGCTGAGATCCAGATCACTGAAGACATTTGTTGCCTCTGCTCCCTGGAAAATGGATGGAAAGCATGTGATGAATTGTTGCACCCTGAGACTGGAGAGAGTTGCTAGGAGGTCTGTTGCTGGCATCCTGAAGATCAGCATAATTTGTTCAAACATCGGGAGTTGAGGATTAATCATTTGGATCTAAGAAAACTACTCTAATGGCATACTGTGGATGTGCTGGATGCATTCTGCTACATAAGCAAGTACTTATTCTCTGGCAAAGACTGGGATATCCAGAGAAACTTTTATGGCTAGATCTCTAATCTAATATGTTCTGTGCCATAGGATACACACTTGTCTATGGATGATTGAGGATGACCTCTCTATCTCAGAGATATTACTAGATACAGGGGAGACCTCTGCAACTGATGACTAGAACTCAAGAGTTTCTGGTCCTTCCTTAGCCATGAAAACTGGCTGGGTGACTTTGAGCCAATCACTCTCTTTTAGCCCATTCCACCTAAAAGTGTTGTTGTTGTGGGGACATTCCTGAAATCCTAAAATGTGTTCTTAGTTTGCAAATGAGTAGTCTTCCTTATCATCTTACCATATCAAGGTCTTGAGATACCCTTCGTTTACGCAGTTCTTCCATCCTTTCACATACATCGGTAAAACAGGTATTATAGTAATCTGCATACTGTTGAGCCAGATCATCAATGTTGCCCAGTGACCCATCCTACAGAAAAATACAGAAGGAACAGAATGTAAGCATTTAATAATTCTTAACAAAGTTAAAGACATTAAAGTAGTTACAGAATGGAGACAGTACTTCAATATCTATAGTGCTCAAAAAGCAGTGAGGATACAAGAAATTCCTATAAACCTCAAAATGATACACCGTCAAGACCTTATTAGATAATGAGGCTGTGCAATGCTTTAGATTCAGTCTCCAAAAGCATTTTTGGAGCATACAGGAGCCAGGAACATAGCACCTTAAAGCAGCTTGGTCTTCTCCCCGAACTGTTCAAGGAGCTCCTTGAGGCAATCAAGGATGGTCTTGCCTGTCTTGCCAATTCGTAATCTTTTTTCTTGCTCACTTGGTTTACACAGTTCTAATGTCCATTTCAAATAACGTCCATTTGAAAAACAATAGGATATCTTTTGGGGTTAATCTCATGTATACAAAAAGCCCAGAGCTATCACACCTTATTGATGCACAAAATTTTATTTCTAATTAAACTATCATGATTCCGCCAAGTGAAAAATCTAAATAGGAATAAAATGCAATATATTAAATGATGTAGTCTGTAAGTGTGCATAAGGCTTAGTTTGTAGTTTGACTTAGGAACTGTCAACAGGATTCGCAAAATATTATGTTTCTATCATTATTCATCTTTTCATGTTCTTAAGTTGGAAATGGTTGCAACAGACTCTGCCTTGCAATTCCACTAATGTTATTTCACCGGGAAAGACCTGTTCCAGATAGCACAGGCAGTGGTGGGATTCAAATATGTGAACAACTGGTTCTCTGTGTGAATGCCACTTCCGGAAGTCCATTCTGGGCCTGGGCAACAAAAAATTAGCTACCGGTTCTGCCGAAGTGGTGCGAACTGGCTGAATCCCACCACTGAGCATAGGTTATATTTTCATCTGATCCAAGTAAGTTACTATCTAATAAAAGAAACTTTAACATAAAATTATCAACTCCTACACTTTTTCACAGCATGTTTTTTTCTGCTGTGAAAGGAGAGGAAATAAATCATAAAGAACAAAAAAACATTTTAAGAGGGGGAGAATGGAACATTTATTAAAAGTAAACTATAATATTTCAAGGCAATACTTGTCCAATAGTTTCTTCTGAGATTGGCTTGGGCACTGGAATACTTCCTTTTTAATCACATATATATATATTTCAGAATTTTTGGTGAAATAATTACAGATACTCTAAATGATAAATTGGTATGAAATTCCTACAGAATTAGTTTGATAATATGTGAATATAAGAAACATCCATCATGATCCATGTGAATGAAATGAATAACAAAGACAAGTTATAATAATCTAATGCTTACTGTGCTAGATTTATTGATTATTGCACATCGGTATGATGAATATACTACATCATTATTTTTAACTGATGTTAATAACAACATGGAGCAACAGTTCATTAAACGCTTTGAATTAAATGATATAAACCTTACAAGAAAAAGTATTCAGCTCAAAATATTGTTTGTTAATATTTTTGTGGCTTTAAGTTCATTTATATAGCTTTTTTTTTTTACTATAAGTCAGCACCCAAAGTCAGACTGGCCTTTGAATCTGATAATGTTTTATAAAAGTTTTGCAATTCTACCCTGGAACAAATACAGTAGGGTTTAACAGGATAACAGCAGTAGGCAATACATACACTGAAATAACGTTGATATTGTAAAGTGGGTGGTGATTTTTGTAGGAGGAAAAAATATGAGGCAAAGAAAATAAAACTAGAGGGAAGGCTTTATGAAATAAGAAAGCTTTTTTTTTTAATAGAAGCCCTAACAGGTCAATTTTAAGTTGTTAGATTTCCTGTTTTGTGAAGATAAGTCTGCCTCCGTTATATGTTTTAGTAACAATCAGCCTGAAGTAACCACTTATAGTTCTAGTATCATTGTTTTGTTGAACTAAGGCAGCCTTTAGGAAACTGGTGTGCTTCAGATGTGTTGAGATTTCAGACACAGAATTTACATCCAGAATGGTAACAGAATTTTTTCAACAGAGTTGGAAAACACCTGGCTGTGGATGACTGAGCTAAAATGAATAAGAGAAAAATACTAGCCTTCCATGGATATAAATATCTCTGTTGATATCCTCACAAGTGCACCCAAGAAATATCAAAGAAAAAACTTAGGGGTAAAACTCAACAATATTTCTCCTGATTGTAAATAACTTTCCAGAGACAGAAGGGACTATAATAACACCATCAAGTCCAATTATGTTTGCAATTTCTGCCTGACTTTTGTTTGAAAACATTTAATAAAGTGGAGTTTGCAATATTCCTTGCTAATTAATTTTATTACATGAGATTAAATGGCTCTTAGTTTCTAGAAACTTTTTTTTAAAAGATTTCTACTGGAACCTGCCTTTCTGTAACTTAAAACCGTTGTCCCTGTATCCTGCACACTGTTGTAGGTAAGGATAAATTTTTATTTTTCTAATGGGTAATAGAATTTTGTATTCCCCCCCCCCCCAAGCCTATCTAGAAATACTCACTCTACCATTGTTGGGGACTTTTATTTATTAAACATATTTCTATATTGCCACAATCAAAAATTTCAGGTAAAGAAAATAAAAATGTAGATTAAAAAAGCCTATCCTTCAAAAGAGTACTTAGAAAATACAGACAGGGTGTTGACTATATGAAATATTTCACATATTTAGCTCTGGCTATTTCCAGATAAACACAGAAAGACAGGCATTACTATTGCTAACTAAGACATAAGAGTTACTGTGTGGAAGGCCATTGCAAGCATCGACAATTTATCTACAGAACTTCAATGTAATTAGAAGAGGCAGCCATGAAGAACTATGCAGTAATGCACATGTAACATCTTTCATTTGGGTGCTATGGCTAGGACAAAGGACATAGCTGTTTGCTTCAGCAAAATTATCCCACAAGCTTCACATTACTGAAGAGTTGCAGAGATTATTTCAGCATCGGAAACAGTTTCCCTTGATCACAGGTCCTAACAGAAACATAATGTCTAACATAACTGATATACTTAAAGGTATATAATGGTCTACTTTTTCTCCAATTTGGCACTTACCAGTCATGCTGGGATTACTGCTACCAGGTTTTTCAGCCAATGTTGCTGGCTGGCTGAAAATTCAAGCAATTTTCATTTGGCATGGGAGATTGCCAGATGGCCAAAGGATGGAATTACCTACTTAAAACATCTGCCTTTTTTAGTAATCATATTTCACTTGTTCTTTCTGAGCAGTCAGGTTGACTTGGCAATGATTCCAGTAACTTCTCCAACTTCCCATCGTTTTTCTGAAGTAATCTGACGTCCAGAATGTAACCCTTTCCCCCTCCATCTCCCCGATCCCTCTCTCCTTAAAGATTTTCTGCTTGAGGGTGCTTGCATGCAAGTAGGGACAAGCAGGAATCTTAGTTGAGGATGGAGAATTCTGTCATTTTTGTCACTCCCTTTGATCGCCAAAAAGAAGTCCTTGATTTATGATCACAATTGAGCCCAAAATTTCTGTTGCTAAGCAAGACATTTGTCAAGTGAGTTTTGCCCAATTTTACTTTCTTGCCACAGTTGTTAAGTGAATCACTGCAGTTGTTAAGTGGTTTATTTATTACATTAGTTTAATTTAATAATAAGTTTTATTAAATCAGTTTGCTACCCATTTCGCCATGAGGCAACCGCTTCACCCTTCCTGATATAAATGGTAGAAAAATGTTCCTCCTGCTTTTTAATGTTTTATAGTTTATTTAGTATCATTTATATTTTCAATGGCTGGTCCACAGCTGGTCCACCTGCACTCTCAGGAAAAAAGCTTTACTTACTTTGCTGTAGGACTTGATCATGCACAAAGCTGCTTTGTTGTTGTTGTTAGTTGCGAAGTCGTGTCTGACCCATCGCAACCCCATGGACAATGTTCCTCCAGGCTTTCCTGTCCTCTACCATCTTCTGGAGTCCATTTAAGCTCACGCCTACTGCTTCAGTGACTCCATCCAGCCACCTCATTCTCTGTCGTCCCCTTCTTCTATTGCCCTCAATCTTTCACAGAATTAGGCTCTTCTCCAGTGAGTCTTTCCTTCCCATTAGGTGGCCAAAGTACTTGAGTTTCAACTTCAGGATTTGGCCTTCTAAAGAGCAGTCAGGGTTGATCTCCTCTAGGACTGACCGGTTTGATCGCCTTGCAGTTCAGGGGACTCACAGGAGTCTTCTCCAGCACCATAGTTCAAAGGCCTCAATTCTTTTGCGCTCAGCCTTTCTTATGGTCCAACTTTCACAGCCATACATTGCAACTGGGAAAACCATGGCCTTGACTATACGTACTTTTGTTGGCAGGGTGATGTCTCTGCTTTTTAGTATGCTGTCTAGATTTGCCATAGCTTTTCTCCCCAGGAGCAAGCGTCTTTTAATTTCTTGGCTGCAGTCCCCATCTGCGGTGATCTTGGAGCCCAGGAAGATACAAAGCTGCTAGCGGACTAGCTATTCCATTACTGCTGGAATTTTAGTTCATATTCATTCTGCAGTCTATGACTTTGGTGAAACTTCCATATAACAATAACAAAAAAATCGGAAAATACAAATCCAATTACAGAAAGTGTAAGATGCTCATATGTTTACAGGGTATCTCATTTTATGACTTCAATGTACCTCTTGCTTTTTATTTTTCTAGTTTCAAGGTTCACCGGTTTTGCTAATAACCTGGCCTTCAACTACATGGAAAAATTGTCTCTATAATATTAAGCAAGAATGAGTATGGGTTTAGATATACTGTGATTATTTTATTATTTTAACCATGTCTATAAGCACTGAAGCACGTTTGTCTTTTAATTCTTGGTTGTGTACCGCATCAAAGACTTTCAAATGTCACTTTCAATGTACTGGTCAATAATGTCAGAAAAGCTATCTTAAAAAAAAAATAACAAACAGGCCAAAATGATAGCAATTAGAGAAGCGTGAATGTTCTCATTACATAGCAAATGAATTGGCAGCTGCTTAGACAAAGAGACACTGTTGTTTCATACCTTCTGCACAAACTATGCTACGAACATTTTTAAATAGGCCATGTTTGAAACAACTCTTATCAGACTAAGAATAGAAATAAATTACCCCTTTCTATTTTTTTTTCTTTGATCCTATTGCAACAACAATATAATCATACTATGATCCAACACACATTTTGGCAACTTTACAAGCCTAGTCAGATTCTAGTCAGAACCAGTCAGATTCTATGTATATTTATGGGAAATGGAGTTATGTATAATACAAAAAAAGATATTACCAGACAGTATTTTATTTATTTATTACATTTATATGCCTACCATCTCAAACACATGAATTTTTATACCAAATATTAGTTATGATTGGTAAATTAATCAATTAAAGATTTCTTCTTTACTAAATGCCACTTTCAGTTGGCCCTCCAAGGGATTTTCAAAATAATCAGACATGTAAGATTTATGGGCCAACAAGGCTCAACAAGAACCTTATTGGCCCATAGATTCAACAAGAATCTCAGGCCAGTGATTTTTGCTTTATTATAAATGAAGAAGAATATTTTCACTGGATACTTTCTCCAATATTATTTATTTATTAAATTTATAAGCTGCCCATCTCGTTGTCCAAGGTGATTCTGGGAATTTGAAAGTTTTGATGCAGTACAACCAATAATCTTTAAGGTAGTCTCAAAATGACAGCTTTCATCCAATATGCCTCAGCAATCTGAATAAAGCTCAGCCTGACCATCTGAATCAATCAGAATAGAGCTGGAAGGGACCTTGGAGGTCTTCTAGTTCAACTCCCTGCTCAAGCAGGAGACCTTATATCATTTCAAATAGGTAGCTGTCCAGTCTTTTCTTAAAAACCTCCAATGATGAAGCACCCACAACTTCTGAAGGCAAGCTGTTCCATTGGTTAATTGCTCTCACTGTTAGGAAGTTTCTCCTTAGTTCTCTTCTTGATTAGTTTCCATCCATTGTTTCTTGTCCTGCCACCTCTGGTGCTTTGGAAAATAAGTTGACCCCCTCCTTTTGTAGCAACTTGTCAAATATTGGAATTGCTATCATGTTCCCCCAGTTCTTCTTTTTTCTAGACTAGCCAAACTCAAACTCTGCAACCGTTCTTCATACGTTTCAGTCTCCAGGCCTTTAATCATCTTAATTGCTCTTCTTTGCACTTTTTCCACAGTCTCAACATCTTTTTTGCAATGTGGTGACCAAAACTAAATGCAGTATTCCAGGTGTGGCCTTACTAAGGCTTTATAAAGTGGTACTAATACTTCACGTGATTTTGATTCTATACCTTTGTTTATACAGCCAAGGATTATATTTGCTTTTTTGGTGGAGGTTGTAGCTCATGTTTAAGTGATCGTCCACTAGGACTCCAAGGTCCCTCTCACAGTTACTGTTTTTGAGCCAGGTTTCACCTAATCTGTACTTGTACTTTTGGTTTTTCCTGACTAAGTTTAAAACCTTGCCTTTCTCCACATTAAATTTCATTTTGTTGGATAGGACCCATTGTTCAAGTCTGTCAAGACCTTTTTGGATCCTGAGCTTGTCTTCTGGGGTGTTGACTATTCCTGCCAGCTTAGTGTCATCTGCAAATTTAATGAGTTCCCCTTCTATTCCCTCATCAAAGTCATTTATGAAGATATTAAAGAGTACTGGGCCTAAGACGGAGCCTTGTGGCACCCCACTGCTTACTTCCCTGCATGTAGATGTAGTACCATTAAGGACGACTCATTGAGTATGGTTATCAGCCAGTTACAAATCTATCTGGTGGTGATGCTGTCTATCCCACATTTTTCTAGCTTACCAAGAATTAGGTTGTTGTCTACTTTGTCGAATGCCTTGTTGAAGTCTAAGTAAACTATGTCCACAGCATTTGCTGGTCTAGTAATTTAGTCACTTTGTCAAAGAATGAAATAAGATTGGTTTGGATGATCTGTTTTTAACAAACCCATACTTGCTTTTAGTTATAACTTTGTTTCTAGATGTTTGCAGATCTGTTTTTTGATGACCTTTTCCAATATCTTCCCCGGTATTGATGTTAGGCTGATCGGTCTGTAATTTTCTGGGTCTGTTTCCCCCCCCCTTTTTTTGAAGATGGGAACCACACCAGCTCTTTTCCAATCCTCAGGTAATTCTCTGGTGTTCCAGGATTTTTGAAAGATATGCTAAAATGGTTCTTAGATAACATCTGCCAGCTCCTTCAGAACTCTGGGATGTAATCCATCAACTTCCAGTGATTTATATTCATCAAGATCCAGAAATGGATCTCTCCATTTTTTTCAGGACCCAACAAACACCAGGCGAATGTGGCAAGGGATCCAGGCCATTACGGATTACAAGGTGGGTCCATCGAGATGTAAGGATGACACAGACTTCCTAAACAAACTGAATGCATTTTTTGGTAGATTTGAGGCATCAAATAGCACTCCTGCTAGGAAAGCTGTGCCCCATCCTTATGAACAAGTGCCAAGCTTTGATATCACCTCTGTCCGGAAAACACTGCAGACAGTTAACATTCGGAAAGCAGCAGGCCCAGATAACATCCCTGGATGTGTCCTCAGGGAATGCGCAGAGGAGCTGGCTTGTGTTCTCACAGATATTTTCAACCTCTCATTGCAGCAGGCAATGGTCCCATCGTGTTTTAAGACGGCCATCATCTTGCCAGTGCCAAAAAAGTCCACAATTACAGGCCTCAATGATTACCGTCCGGTTGCACTGACATCCACCATCATGAAATGCTTTGAGAAGCTGATAAAGGACACTATTGTATCTAGCCTCCCGCCAACATTTGACCCGCTTCAGTTTGCCTACCGACCAAATCGCTCTACGGAGGATGCTATTTCTTCCGTTCTCCATCTGAGCCTGAAGCACTTAGAGGAAAGAAATACTCATGTGCGGTTGCTGTTTGTCGACTGTTTGGCGTTTAACACAATCATTCCCCAGCATCTAGTAGACAAACTGGGCCTTTTAGGCTTAAACACTCCTTTGTGCAACTGGATTTTTGATTTTCTTACCAACAGGCCCCAATATGTGCGAGTTGGAACAAATACCTCTAATACCATTTTCTTGAGCACAGGATTTCCTCAGGGCTGCATCTTAAGTCCACTGCTGTTCACCCTGTTGACCCATGACTGTTGTGCTAGGTTTGCCACCAACCATATTGTGAAGTTCGCAGATGATACAACAGTAGTGGGCCTTATTCAGGATGACAAGGTGGAAGCTTACTGCAAGGAGGTTGAGGGATTGGTGAACTGGTGTAAGGAAAACAGCCTAGTTTTAAATACCGGAAAAACCAAAGAGATCATTGTTGATTTCAGAAAAGGCAGGCACAGCCACACTTCTCTGTGCATTAATGATTCACTTGTGGAGATGGTTACCAGCATCAAATTCCTGGGTGTGCAGCTAACGAGTAGGCTGACTTGGTCGCTCAACAGTGAGAAACTGGTGAAGCGGGCACAGCAGCGCCTGCATTTTCTGCACCGCATGAGAAAAGCACATCTTCCTTCCCCTGTCCTGACCACTTTCTACAGGGGGACAATCGAGAGCATCCTGTCATACAGCATCACAGTCTGGTTTGGAGGCATCACTGCTTCAGACAGGAAGGCGGTGCAGAGAGTGGTGAGAATGGCTGAAAAGATCATTGGCAGTTCCCTCCCTCCCATCCAGGACATAGCACAGAAGCGTTGCTTGAGCAGGGTCCGTAAGATTATCTGGGACACTACACATCCTCTTCACGACCTGTTTTCCTTGTTACCTTCTGGGAGGAGGCTTCGTGGTATCCGTAGCAGAACATCCAGATTCAGCCATAGTTTCATTCCATACAGCATTAACCTTGCAAACTCTCAAGCTTCCTCCTTGCGTTATATATTCAAGATGGACAGTATTTAATATTTATTTGCTATGTATATGTAGGGATGTGGGTCTATATATATATTGTTCATAGTATGTCTAGGTGTGTGTCATGTATGTGTTTCACTTTGAGAGCGGGCAACTAAATTTCATTTTTGATGTGTGCCGTTGTGCCCACAATATAAAAAAAATGACAATAAAGGTTATCTTATCTTATCTTATCATTTAGGGAATGAAACTAGAAATACACTTAAACTTCAATTTAATGGTTTGTTTGTGATGAAGTTTCAGTTAAATCAGAATTTGGTTAACTGCTATAAATTGATCCTAACTATATCAATTGTGTGGACTGTTCAGAAACAATGGACTTTACTTGGAGATGAGGTCTGAACTAAAAAAACATTATCTATTTTATCAAAGTCACCTGGAAGTTTTACTGAATAGAAAGATTGGCTGTATTCTTAGGAAGTATGGAACTCCACCGCTGAACCAAAGTTATGCATAGGTGGAGGACTTTGCTTCAAAGTATTCTGAGAATTAAAACTGTGCCTAATCCCCACACAAGCTTAGTCAGTTTCATTCCTTCAGTAATGAATTTGGGCAATTTTCATTTTGAGTTTACTGTTGGCTCAATCTTGCTTAATTTTTCTATTGATCCTTCACTTGTATTTAAAGTTAGAGTAAAGCTCATTTGATAGTACTTTTTCCACAAGTAAAGTGAAATAGGTTTCAGCAGGAAAGTAAAAAGCTGTCATATGTTCATTTACCCACAAATGTTCAATTCGTTATAAAGCTTGTGAGCACACATTAGGCGTAATTCCTCTGATGACAGTCAGATGCAACTTAATTTGCATAATCTGGCATCACATTACGTAAATTCTGCAAACTAAGCCTTTGCAGAAATGCCATGTCCTGAATTATGCCTATATAGTAGTTATGGGTGTGCATGGGGTTATACATGTAATCCCAAAATGAAAGGCAAGGCCTCCATGCAAACAAATATCCTACTGTTTTGGTAAATGGTGGGTGAATTGAGGAGGTGAAGTTGCCTCAAATAGAGAGAGTGCAATATTGCATGTTTTTGCCCAGGCCTTATGTTAATACCAATCTTTGAATTGTACTATCTTGCATTATGCCTTATTTCAGGAACACTGTAGCATTTCTATACATTTCTAATCTGGTTTTCATTTATTCATTCATTTCATAGCAAGACAAACTAACTTGAATCAAGAAACTTCCCACATGTAAGCACCATAGTACTGGGAATTAGCTCTTCACTGTCTCAGCCAGGCACACAATAACTATTTTATTCTGAACTGTAATATAGTTACAGTTCATTTAATTAAACCAAGTCCAATCACACTCCTGTGGGCTTTAAACTGTGCATACCCATTTAGATATTATATAGATGTGTATCTTCTAAGTACTGGGGACTACACAGAGCTTCATGTTTTTATCAATTACGGGTACCAGCCTGTTAACAAAAGCTTTATCTCTTGCCAGTTTTACAAGCCTTTCAACTATTGGATGTACTATGTTTATGTTCATATTGCCTCATCGGTGCCAAAATACTCCTTGATGAAGCAAAACAGCCTGCTTTCTCAAATAAATAGGATTTAACATCTCACTCTACTTGCCAACACAAAGCCATGTTATAATGGCTGGTTCTAAAAAAAATATGCTACACAGTGGTCCTAACTCACTTAAAGTTTTAAATGGATTGTTGTAGTCAACAAAGAGATAGACAAGCATACAAATACATTTATGAGCTTCCCTGATCACCCAAACCAGCAACATGGCACTCTTTACCCCAATCTTACTGCTCGAATTCTATTCCAGCCTTCCAACTTTCAGAAACCTCTATATGTGTGTGACTATTAAAAGTCTCATCATCTGCAGCCAATGGAAGTAATCAATACATCTAGTAAATACCAGATTTGAAAAAGGCTGATGGATGCCATTGGTCACCCTCAGTTTAACATTAATCTCTTTTTCAGAGCAGCTTTTTTTGAAAGCTTTGCTAAGTACATATCTGCAGTGAACCATAAATATATTGCTAGAAATAGCAAGGGGACTTCAATAATCTTGCGTTTGTTGTCCTCTCCCTATCAGTAACTGAGCTTCTCACAACGTATTCTGACCCAGCCTTCGCAAGTAATAAGAAACTGCTTACTTGCATGTAAAACAAACCTCTTTTATTAAAAAAGAGCAGGAACAATCTTTGTCCATGTTGGGTAGACAAAACCAAAAAGTAGTAGTCACAAAGGAAAGTCTTTTCCCCTTCTGACACTGGGCAAGAACAGTCTCTATTCACTTGAGAACTCCAGATAGAAAGTCTTTCAAGGATTAAGCCAAGCAGAAACAGTCTCTGTTCACGCCAGCTGAGGCAAATTCACTACCTATTAGTTCCCAGCAGGGAGATTCAGTTGGCACCAAATACAGAGCAGGTAGTCCCGACAAACCTGGTTCTGGTAAAGGAATCCAACTTGATTGATGTACCCTGGAAAATGAACGGTTGTCTGCAACAACAGGCAACTCCCAAACCCCTACTATTTATTTCCCAGCCAGGGAGGGGCTGGTTAGTGTCTACATCTTCTTTTCCTTAGAGCCGGCTTATGGCCTTCCGTTGCTCTCCTCTCCTCTCTTCGCATACGCACATCTGGGACAGGCGCCATCTGTTCCTCCCCCTCACTCATCTAAGACCCCGAAGACAGCTGCCTCTCCGCCTGGGCACGGACAAACAGCTCCGGCTCTACCTCTGATTCTGC
The DNA here is from genome assembly GCA_023970755.1 of Azemiops feae. Classification (NCBI taxonomy): domain Eukaryota; kingdom Metazoa; phylum Chordata; class Lepidosauria; order Squamata; family Viperidae; genus Azemiops; species Azemiops feae. Next base: position 2,918,158 of record JALGBA010004278.1, on the reverse strand, counting down.
TTTCTCATCAGAGCCTTCCAAAGGCTCCGAAGTTGACCTAGGTTTCCCCTCCCCCTCCCTCGTCTGACTCTGCTGCTAGCTCTGGTGGCAGCCGACGGACCACAACACAGCATGTTGACAAGGGCCCATTGAAACCACAGCTCATGTCCTTTTATATTGTACCATCTGTAAGGTTTCACAGACTCATTTTATAATTTCTTATCTTATAAAATATCTGGGAAATTTTGATTTCTTTTATGTACTGCTATTGGTTCAGTATGATACAGTTTCTTTGAACATAGCTAAATACAGCAGGGGGTTGAACTATAAGACCTCCAAGGTCCCTTCCAACTCTGTTATTCTGTTAATAACAGTTATTGTAAAATTAGGCACGCTTTGGACACTCATCAATGATCTCACCATTAATTTTAGTACACTATTATGTCTTGTTCTGTTCTGCTTTGTTTTATTTTAATATTTTAATATTTATTCTGGTCTGAGACCATAATAGAAAGCTAACTTCGCAGGGCCAGTGACAGCAGAAAACCAGCAGTATCTGGCACTAGACATAGGGTGAAAAGAGGAAGCAATAAGATCACTGCAGGTCTTCAAATGGGACGTGACTGTGGTAAATGGGTAGCTGTAAATAGATATGCATGCATGCATTTTGGGCTGTATTGTAAGCACACACACACCTTTTAAAGAGGGTTTTTGTATGAAACATCACAAAAAGATAAAACAGATTAACCTCCAGATCAAATAGATTAACTTCACACTGTACAGCTATAAAGACCTCCATTTGATTCAGATACTATATGTAAAATATATATAAATGTCTATTGTTCTTAAATCATGCATCAAACTAATCCATGATTAATCATGAATTGTTGAACAAACACCTATGGCTTGATTCAGAATAATATGAAGCCATAAATCATGGTTTAAAAGACACAGTGGTTATGTTCAGACATAATACTAGGCTGAAATCTACACTACTACACTACTTCTTAGTGCAATCAGTTACACAGAATGTATGTGGTTATAAAGGCTTATAAATAGATTTAAAATTAAATCACAACTTGGTCAGAAACTGTTCATCCTTTTCACTGTGGCAAGATAGGTAGCAACTTGAAAATTGTTTTTACTTTTAGTGCCTTGCAAGAAGTTTCACCAGCCTTTTAAAAAGGTTTACTGTAATGCTGCCTGTAATTAGTGCTATTAATATTTTGATTGCATTCTGTTTGTTATACATAAACCAGCCTGAAAAAAGGACATTCAAGGACAATAAGAAGCTTTTTAAAATAAATTTTAAAAAATACTGATTTGGAAGTATTTTATTATGTTCAACGTAAACTACTTTTATTCTTAAATGTGAGCTGGTTTTAGTTCAATATAGGCTGAAAGATGGTTGTAAATTGTTAAAGATTTTATTGTCAATGTCAAAATCTTTTTAAAAAGGCAGGAAGCCTGCTTTGAACCTGAATAGATGGGTCAGGCTGACAGCTGAACCAGTAATCTAGTACCCTGGTATGTACATCTGTCATTCAAACTGCAAAGGCAGGCAAAAAAGAAACTTGCAGCACAGCTGAGGGACCTACTGTGGATTCTTTTATTATGCTTATTACAATTACATCTGTATTGTTTATTTATGGAACTAATTCTTCAATCTGTGGAAGAGATTATCACAAATGCAAGGATCTCAAATATGTGCTCATTTTTGGAATGCAGACATGGACAATTACATTTATGTCAAGGGGATAATATTTCAGGCCCAGCATTTTGAACTGTATTCAAGAGCTTGGAATCTGGACTATGGGCACATTCATATAAATATGACTTCTAGAATTTTTCTGCATACTTAATATTTCAAGGTTTGTAGTTAAGCAAAATTCAAGTGTCCTGTTTTCTAATGATACGCATTCTTAACATTTGCTTTGAGATACTTATAAAGCAACTGTAGGAATGCAATGAAAATAGAATGTTTAATCTGTGAAAGTGTCCCACAAATATCCAGGTTTACTCAACAATCCTATCAGAACAAAAGAAAAGAAGCTATTCCAGATCCAAGAAATTAAGCCAAATAGATATAAACTCACATCTAGACCAAGCTTTATATTCTGGAAATATAGTTGATGCTCCTGATCATACTAAAAATATTTAGTTTTAAAGTACAAGCCTTTAAAAGCCAATCTGTTCAAAGTGAAATATGTTTTAATATATTTCTGACATCTGTACATTTTTTCATAACTGGGAGGGCCTCAAATGTTTTTAAGCACACCATTCTTTCCTTTCATCAGACACTTCTGTCATTCTGGCTTGCTAAAATCTTACACCCAGCTGTTTTTAGGGTATTCAGACAAACAATTAAATTAAGATACATGAATCTCAGAAACACTTTGACCTGCATTAACCCTCCTCAGATCTTCCACTTCTTCCCAACAGTGATGGTTTGTGATGAGGCACATGCATAGGTATGTGCATGAGATTTGGTTGAAACAGGCATAGAGGCTTCCAGTTTTTTTTACTTTTTATTCACTTGAAAGGCAACAAGAAGCAATTTCAGCCAAGCTTTATCAGAACTGTCAAGCAGTGTCACTTCACCAGCTTCAAGTCTTACTGTTTTGCATTCTTTTGTCAACATTTCCCATTCCTGATAGCCTGACGGGGCTTGATCCAAGCAAGCATTTTTCTCCTCGCTGACCTGTAGCCTCAGAGCAAGTACTGAGCATATCTTAGCCAATCATGCTAACATACATGTGTAGCCAACTTATGCGCACTCCCTTCTTTTTTTGCTAAATACTGGAAGTACTCCTATCTAGATTTAAGAAAAAGGTTTAAAGAACTTAGTGACACACTTTCCATCTCTTTCAGTCATATAAATTAGATGCTGGCCTGGATCTAGCTGTTTATTCTCTGACAAGTAAAGCTTTGATCTTTGTTTCATCAGTTTTCTGGCATACCGCCATGCCTTCTGCATCGGCATGATAGATCCAAAACTACCTTTCTTTTTTTGTGTCTCTTCTTCTTGATCTCCATCATCAAAAATTTCATAGACTTCACCCTACTCAGGAATAGAGGAGCCTTCAGAAGGACAAAAACTGCTCAGTCCATTTTAGGATCACTAGTCAATTCATTCGCTTAATTAAGGTCTATAAACCATGTTCAACAGCTACAAGGACCAAATACTTTCTAGCCACTCTTTTATATAGTTTAGGTAGCACCATCATGCCCATATCCTTCTTCCAACAATTCTCTCTGATATTCACAAGTTATATTTGCCCCCTTTTATCAACTTTCTATTTGCTGACCTCCCCTCCCATTAAATACTGTGTCCAATGAGAATCTAAAGAAATCCTTAATCAGAAACTATAGCAATAACATGTTACTGTAGAGCTTGTTCAGATGTCTGCAAGAATGCATTGATATATTTGTCTAGTGGAACATTAGGTTTATTAGGACATTTATAAAATATATTACATCACTAAAGACATTTTTATTCTACACAAACCTTAGTAATATCTACCACAATTTAATTAATAATTGTATTGTCATACTTTTCCACCTTCCACTGTACAAATACAATTTTTGACACTTTTCCACCTTCCCCTGTATGTATATATACTGTACATGCAATGCTTAGTATCCTTTCTTTAGCATGAATGAATCAGCTGTGTCCTCTTTCTGCATCTTTACTTTACAGTTATATTAAATCCCATCTCTCCAAAAAGAAACAAACATTATTCTTTGTTCTTCAGTTAAGCACGCTGTTTTTCATAAGCAGCCTTGCCTGTTGGTTCTTATTTGCTGAAACCTTTATTAAATAATTTAAAGTTTGAAGATCTGAATCCAGATACTTCAGTTTTACTACATGAAATCTCCCCCCCCCAAAGTTGTTTCTCTAAGGAAAAAATAAATAAATTCTGAGATTTATACTTTAGCCCAGATCCTAAAATTAGTTTACTAGTATGAATAAACATTTTTCTTTGTTTTACTTTACAAGGAAAAAATTCTCAAGCACTTCAGTCTGCAAACTGATTAGTCTTTAGTCTTTTTCAACCTCAGCAACTTTAAGATGCGTGGACTTCAACTCCCAGAACTGAGATTGAGAAACACTAAGATACTTATGATAAGTCTAAGATACTTATGATTAATTCTGAGTATATGTGCAGTTTTAATTTAAATTAAGATATGTGCATAATTAAAATTTCATAAATGGTCTATAGTTATGAATAAATTTATGATACATGTCATGTCCTTACAGTAATAAGTTTACATATGGTAAGAAATCCATTCCTCACTGGGCATAGTAATCTCTGCTACACACAATAGAATTAAAAATATTCTTAGTACTAAATTGTACTACATTGGTTTTACTTTCTTTCCCCCAACATTTCTCAGAATGGGTTTTTTCTGCAAAAGTACAAAAGTTTTGCTTCATGTCTTCAAAGTTTTTAGCTTTCTACTCCTATATAAATTAATAAGCAAAGGAACTTGAGGACCATAATAGAGTTAGAAAAGATCACAGTTTCTTATCTGGGAATTTTTTTTTCTTTTTACAACCCTGTAATCCCTTGCTTTGGGGTGGGATTGAGATGACTGGATGAAGCTGAGCGTTTACTGGCTGGATGCCTTCCTGATGCCTATGTGGTGTTCACAGCATATATTTTCTCTTTGCACCCTGATAGAGGTGATGAGTGATGCCTGGTTTCCTTCAGACATAACATTTAGAATTGAGGCCAAATAGTTCAATCTTGGTTTCATCAGACCAGAGAATCTACTTCCTCGCAGTCTGAAAGTCCTTCAGATGCTTTTTTGCAAACTCCACACTTTCATTTGTTTTGAACTGAGGAGAGGCTTCGGTCTATCCGTCTGCCATAAAGCCTAGATCGGTGGAGGACTGCAGTGATGGTTGTCCTTCTAGAACTCTGTCCCATCTCCACACAGAATCTCTGGAGCTGAGCCAGAGTGACCATTGGGTTCTTGGTCACCTCTCTTACTAAGGCCCTTCTCCCGATTGCTCAGTTTGACTGGGCGACCAGCTCTTGGAATAGTCCTGGTTGTACCAAACTTCTTTCATTTGAGAATTATGGAGGCCACTGTGCTCCATTTCAGCACAGCAGAAATTTTATTGTAGCCTTCCCCAGATCTGTGCCTTACAATAATCCTGACTCTGAGCTCAGCAAGCAGTTCCTTTGACCTCATGGCTTTTGCTCTGGTACAGTATGAATTGTCATCTGTGAGACCTTCTCTAGAGAGGAGTGTGCCTTTCCAAATCATGTCCAATCAATTTAATTTACCACAGGTAGACTCCATCAAGATGTAGAAACATATCAGCAACGATCAAGAGAAATGGGAAGCATCTGAGCTAAATTTCAAGTGTTGTTGCAAAGGTTCTGAACATTTATGCCAATGTGATATTTCAGATTTTTTAAAATAAATTTACAGACATTTCTAAAATTCTGTTTTTACTTTGTCATTATGGGCTATCAAGTGTAGATTAATGAGAGAAAAATAAATTTCAAAAACTGTAGATTCAGGCTGCAGCATAACAAAATTGACAAAAGTGAAGGGGGTCTGAATGCACTGTATGTGTATGAATAGTAGTATGTAAGAATTACTTGATGCGTTGAGCTGAAAGAAGATGTAGGGGAAAGAGCTTAGCAGAGAGAGACTTTATGGTAATTCTGCTTTTTAGAAGACATTTGTTGCTACCAGATATCAACTTAATTTCAAATGGCATTTTCTGCTTTCAAGCTGTTCAGTACAAAAGAAACTTGAAAATAGCTGGATGTGATAACAGTGGGTAGCAATGCAGCTTAATTATTCTGGCAGCAGGTTTCTACATAGGTAAGATCATCAACATAGAAACAAGTGAAAGAAATTAGTAAGGTTTCAGCCGTGTTGCTGGATAACGTTAGAACATCTTGCACAAGTAAAGGCAGAGTAGTTGCGTGCCTTTGCAAGTGTGTTCCCTTGCTGTTGGCACGGCTGTCCAAAGAAGCTAATTTTTTGGCCTTCCCTGACAGAATTTTACCATTCTGTAGAATTATCAAATAATAAACTTTATATTTAATGTTGATATCTACTATCTGGAGTGTTATTTTTTCCATTAAAATTTATAGCAACCAGATTATTTTTCTAACATTTATATGTGAGAAATACTTTAAGCCATACATAAAATGATGTTCTCCATGTAGTGAATATTTTTAGCAGCCAAATTAGAACCTATTCAAACAACTATTTTGTTCTTTTTTTTTTAACTGTAGTTAAGTACACAGCCTATTAAATAGTAAGTTTTTTGGGGGGGAGGGGGCAATTGGGAAACATAAAACAGATCATTATCAAAGATTGAGATTGTTAAGCCTAAATGACAAGAGAGGTATTTGATGAAGGCATTTATATTATGCAATATGAGTGTAAAGGAAATCCCCTGTATGCAAAAGTTATCTCATTCTGCTACCTACCTCTATAAAGAGATTAACAGAGCCTTGAAGATAAGTGTTACAGAGGTCATACACTCCCTGCATCAAATGCTTCTCTCTCCTCTCTCCCTTTTAGCTTCAGTTTCTGAAGAATTAACTTAAAAAAAGTTTACACGGCAATAATAAGGCATGTACCTGCAAGGCTGAACAGAACAGAAACTTCATTTTGATCATTGACCAATAAAAGATACATTCTTTAAAACAAACAAAAATAAATTATCCTATGATCAATAATTTTTAAAAAAGGGTCAATGTTTCCCCTGTCCAGTTGTGTCCGAGACCGTGCTCACCTCTGTTTCCCAGCCAACATTATCCGAAGATGCTTCTGTGGTCACGTGGCCAGCATGACTATATGCCGAGGCGCACGGAATAACTGTTGGCAATTTATTTCTCTAAAAGCAGCAAAACTTTGCTATATTGTGTGTAGGTCTCGCCCGCAAACAGATGCCATCAGTAACTGATATCGGAGAATAATTTGTTTTGTATTTTTGTTGGTCAATAACCAAAATGAAATTTCTGTAAGGCTTGTTTGGTTCACCCCAAATGATCAGCCAAGCATCTAAATATAAATTTGGATGAGCAGAAGTAGTTGCAAGTTCTTAATACGTACAGTATTAAGAAACAAAAGTGAAGATGCTGTAAGCCAGGGGTCTTCAAACTTCGCCCTTTTATGACTTGTGGACTTCAACTCTCAGAATTCCTCAGCCAGCGTTTGAAGACCCCTGCTGTAAGCTCTAAAATGAAGGAAAAACAGGTGAAATGCATCCAGAGCCCTTATCCTGGACCCTGATTTTTGCACTTAAAATCTAATTCAAACATATAAGACAAAAAAAACCCCCTATCTTGAAACTCAACCAGCACTCAGGAGCTAGCAGCAGGTAAGTCAAGAGCAAGGCTCAGATAGAAAATTTGTTTTTAGTGCAAATATTAGCCTAAATAATGTCAAATATCAGTAAGTAAAGAATCTTGCATATCCAGCCTACTCTAGTGTAGCAGCCCCAAAGTCTGGACTCTCTGTTTCTTACTCCCACTTTTATGTGGTCACCAACTGCTTGTTAGTCATTTTTCAGCCTTGGATGAGAAGAACACCTGCATCATGTTTTGAGAATAGTCTTATCTGGTCTCTTCTTCTTTGTTTCTGACCTTGGCAGCTTTAATGTTCACAATCATAAAGCTTTCTTTCCAACCAAATTACTTTCCCTGGTGGCCTACTTATTGTTTACTTGTTGTTCAAGTACACCAAAGTAATGGTTTGTATGGTTTCTGACTTTGATTCCAAGGCACTGAGTCTTGGATTCAAGGGTAAAGAAATGGTGGCTTAATTGATACAAATGTTAATTCTTCTGAGAATATTGTTGTTCTGTTCGCAACACAGACATGAAGACGAGGCAGTTGATGCAAAAAGATGTTCTTTATTTGGTGCTTGCACTGAACAGAAGCAAACGAGGGAATGGCAACATGCCCTTTTATACTTCCCCTGCAAGGGGAGGCTCAAACAATGAATGCAGGCCATTCTCCCGCCTTGCGCATGCGCACGAGGCTGGAGACAGCCTGTCTGGGTCCCGGGCAACTTATGGGCTGCCCGGATCTATACAACCGGTCCTGGGCAAACACGTGGTCTGCCCGGTTCTCTGCAGTTACCCTGCAGGTTGCCTGTGCCTTGCTGACTGACTCAGCAAGGCTCAGGACACAACAATTGTCATGCTATTGATTTTTATTTTTAAAAAATAAAACTGTAAGTATGCTTCACCATTCAAATATTTTCCAGAATCTTACATTAACATCCCTAAAGAAGTTGATTCTGACATAAATTCGTTATTTTAAAAAAAGAAAGTTGGTCTTTTCAGATGAAAAAAGTCCATCTTATTTTTAAAAATTATGAAAAGATATATACGTATTATTTACACCAATATTATTATTTCAGGTTCATATATATCAAAGGTATATATGACTGTGTGTGCATACTTAATTATTTAGTTTTCTATGCTGTTCCAATTAACTAAATGTTGACTAGCTTACAATTCCCATGAAGTGTATAGTAGCCAGCAAAAATGTAGGCAACCGTGGTCAACTGTCAAAATGAACAGAAGCTAACAAAGTACAACATCTGTCTACAAAGTTGAATGTGCTATTCGTGTGCGGTGTTTCAATATTTCAAAATAAGAATATTAATTTCAGTGGGTTCAGTGTTACCTTTTTTTAACTGCAAAGTTGTTAATAATGCATAAAAAAAGACAACTGTCTCATTAGGTTTGCAATTAATTAGGAGAGAGTCCCATAGGTGAATTTGTCTCCTCTAACCTCTCAGGCTATGATTCAACAGTACTTTCAATAGCCACTGGCTCCTCTAAGCAGCTCTCTGAACATTAGAAAATAAAGATAATTTACTTCTGCAAAGCCAGGGAAGGTTATTTAAAATGATCTCTAAATACTTCCAAGTAGATTTTCAACTAGCACTTTCAACTTTGGGAAAGATTGTTAAGAAACAGACATGACATGAAACTGCTAAAATTAAGACAATATCTAGAAGAATACAGGTAGTCCTCGACTTTCAACAGTTTGTTTAGTGGCCTTCAAAGTTACAATAACAGTGAAAAAAGTGACATATGACTGTTTTTCACATTTAACAACCGTTGCATCATCCCCATGGTCACGTGATCAAAATTCAGACACTTGTCAACTGAATCATATTTGATAGTTGCAGTGACCCAGGATCATGTGATCTCCTTTTGCAACCTTCTGACAAGCAAAGTCAAGGGGGAAGCCAGATTCGCTTAACAACCGTGTTACTTACTTAACAACTGCAGTGATTCACTTAACAACTGTAGCAAGAAAGGTTGTAAAATGAGGCAAAACTCACTTAACAACTGTCTTGTTTAGCCACATAAATTTTGGGCACAGTTGTGATCGTAAGTTGAGGACTACGTGTATGAAAAAAAAATCTCTCTGAATTTCTGTATCTACTGTATACAACAAAAATATCTATCTATATATCTATACAACAGAAACCACAGTTCACTACAAACAACCTGCCGGGAATTTTAGGTGATACTGGAGTAACTGTCCATTGGCTGACAATATAGCATTGCTTCATGAACTGCATGGAATAGTTTCCAACTTTGTCACCAAAATAATAATCTAAAATGTGCAAAAGGCAGCCTAGGCGAGGGTCAAATCTGTGGAACCAAAAGGTTGGAATGGTGAAACAAAAACTGAACTGTTTAGTCACAATGACATAAGGTACATTTGGAGACAAGCACACCTTGCCAACCACGAAGCCTAGGGCTTCCTCTAATAGGTTGTGGAACTACATAGCAGCCAGTAACCCAGGAAACATTGTATAAGGGGAAGGATGAATGGTTTCAATTAACATCTCCTACAAGCTAATATCATCAGGAAAGAAACTGATGCTGAAAAGAGGTTGATATTTCAACCATACAATGATTTGAAGTGTGCTTTCAAATCAACCATGAAGAACTACAGAAAAGAAATATTTTGGAATGGCCTTCACATTCCTTGGACATGCTTATTATTGAAAATTGGTGGAGAGAACTCAAACCTACAGAGGTGAAGAGGTTTGCAAGGAAGACAGTGAAATTTCCAAAAACAAAATTAAAGTCTTGGGCAACTCTAGGAACCAGTTGGAGCTGTTATTTCTGACTAACGCAGTATTATAAAGTGCTGACTCTGCATTCAAATGTTTGCACCTGTTGTACTCACTTGATTCTTATTCTGATTCTGTAAACAAGTGCACTTAAATACTAAATAGGCATTCATTTGTGAAGAAAGGCATACTGTGTTTTATTGCAGTTCACAGTTATTGCATATTTTTTTACAAGACCCTCCACCAGCACTCGTTGAATGCTCAGATGATGAATAGCATTTTTAGCAATAAAATATTTTTGACTGAGTTACATACATTGTTTTTTTAGACATAATGCTAGTGCACACTTAATAGACTACAGCAGGGATGTCAAACTGCCGGCCTGCGGACCGGTTGCATCATGCGGAGGCTGCATCTACCCCAGCTCCGGCAATGCAAAAAAAAAGTCACATGTCGTGACACGTCACGTGGCACGGCGAGTTTGACACCCATGGACTACAGTATAGTGTAAGCATAACTTTTATATGCATTGGGAAATCAAAAAATTCATATGCCTCACTTTATTGTGATATTTGCTTTATTGTGGTGGTCTGAATGAAACCTGCCACATCTCCAAGGTATACCTGCAGGTTTAACTTTCTATTACTAAAAGATTTTGTTAGTTGAAATTTGACTAGAGAAGCTAAACTTTTGAACGGAACTATAAAGTGATGCTACTCATCTTTACACAATGAACTGTTATGCTTAAATATTGTTGGCAATCACCAACATGTATTTACATATACTTTTTATTGGTTACTATATTCACAATATAGAATAGTTTATCCAAACACCTCATTCTCCAATACAAAATTTAAACTTTAAAATTTGGGAAAATATAGACTTCACAGAATATTTAAAAATCATGTATTTCCGGATGCTCACTCAAATATAAATATTTAAATTTGAAATATCTCACAATCGATACAAAAGCTAAGTGTGGTGCAAAGAGCCATAGAAAGATACATGCTCAGCATTACAAGACAAGATGGAAAGACCTGCACATGGATTAGAGAACAAACGAAAATATACCACAACATCAAGAGAATAAAAGAATTGAAATGGAAATGGGCTGGTCACAGAGCTAGAAGAACTAATGGCAGGTAGACCAAGGGAGTCATAGAATGGATCCCACTTGATAAAAAGTGTCCACAGAAGTGACCTAAAATAAAATGGATTGATGACATCAGCAAGTATTGTGGGTCCAATTGGCAAAAGAAAGCTCAGCACCATATTGGTTGGAAACAGGCGGAAGAGGCCTTCATCCTGCTGTGGATAGACAATGGCTAAAATGATGATGATCATGATGAATGAAGGTTAGACAAATTTATAAATATTTAACATATTAAACATATTTTTGTCTAGCACTTCTTTGGTTTGATTCTGTTTTGATATTTAATGAAAAGATTTTTTTCCAGGAAAATGATAATAAATAAAAAAGGAAAGATAAATACATTGTTCCCTCCCAAATTACTAGACTTCTTTTAAATAACCAAAAAGGGACAAAATAATATATGAACCTCCATATCTTATTGAAATTTGGCAATTGCATAATAGTTAAAATGATTTTTAAAGATTAGTTAAAACTTTAATATTTTTCAATTAAACCAGACATTATTTTTCTATAATTGGTAATGTATCTTTTTACTTATGTATAATTGCAATTGTGCAAAAAAAATTGAATCTTTTCAATTCTAATAATATTAGTCAGAAGTATGTGAATTGAATGTGTACTCATTTGGTATAATGAGTACGGTATATAATTGATAGGTTGGCTGAATTATTATTTGAAATACTTCACTTAATGTAATAGTGGCCTTTTAAATGCTTCTTTAAAATTTACATTTCTGAGATTGTGGACAAAATAAAATTTTCTTCACTAGTGCTAAACAGTTACAATATTATAAAGTACCTACCTACTTTATATTGCACACATGTGGACATGTATATACACACACAACTCCAAACTGTAATTAGTGTAACACTATGGGAAAAGGGTTTTTGAACCCAATGAATACTGTTGCCCTAATTAAGAACTGGTATAGCCACTCTTACATGCTTAGACTGTAGTGCAGTGAATAGTGTAGAAATGCTTCCTGAGGTTAATTAGAAAGAAAAAGTAACATGACAGAATAGTCATTTCCAGTTCAGCAAATACAATCATTTCCTGAAGTATTTGTTAGTTGTAGGAGTGGCATCAGAGCAATTTTTCCAACCAAGCTCTGATAAGTGCACATCATAACTATGGTGTGAGTTGGATATGGTTCTCTTTCATCCACACAATGGAATAATTGACCAATTATTACGATTACACAATAAAATGAATTATTAGAAAGAAGAAAAGCCAGCTGTGGCAGAATGTGACCCACTAACAATCCAGTTTAGTAGGATTTGATTTAAATAAAAAAAGCTTGTGAAACATGTCACGAGACAAATTTACTCTTATGAAATTCCAAGGAAACTAGTAAATAAAGTAGTGTGAATTATTCTAATAGTATTATTCTAATAATAGTGTGAATTATTCTGATAATAAATATTTCAAGGCAGTAACACATTATTCAGACTGGAATGAGAGCATGATGTCATTTCCTAAAAAAAAAACAATAGTATAAACTTTTTTTCCCTACAACTCTGATTTCTGAAATATTTCCAACCCATTTTTGTTTACTGGCAGTGACTTCCTGTAGAGATAAGATTTTTTTTTTAATGTATGGCTTCAAGAATTTGATTATCTAACCTCACAAACTATACAATTAAGATTCTCATTCCATGACTCCAGAGTATAAATTGCAATGTGCAGTTTACTTTGGCTTCTGTCTTGCAAGGAAGCTGAACAGGCCAAATTGCCATTGAGGGGGGAAAAAAACCCCAACATTTTATTCTCAAATGTTATATATTCAAAAATAAAGACCCCTTTTCATATTCTGCATTATAATCTACATATAAATTTCCACAGTCTCCCAACATCCAAAAGTAGAAAATGACACTGTATCAATAAGAGTACAACAATTTATATGCTAACAATATCCCAGCTTCAGCTGTTTCTGAAGGTTTTCAAACATAATTAAATGTGTACAAGTCTACTGAAAACTATCCTTGTTTTTCCAAGATCCAGTTTGCTTAGGAAATACTGTAAATGATTGTTTTTGATGTCTGAAACACTAATTTGCTCAAATAATGCCATTACCAACGTTCTATCACCAACAATTGACTTGTTTACATTAGACAAGGAAAATCTTGGTTTCTAGATATTAATGGTACATAAGACTAGATGTCAGGACTGGCTGCGGGGGTACATGTGACACACAAGTACTCCCCCCCCTTGTGGCCTCTGAGCAAGATCCTTTTCATTTGCTTTTTTCAGGGATTTGGAGTCTTTGGGTGGCAAAATGGTTGCCTTAAACCTTGTAGAGTTAATGCCTCCTCCCAGAATTGAATGTTGGTTCCACCACTTTTGAAGGACAGCCTGTGCCATGCCACATAATGCCTGGCAGAGTCCTCAATCTGAGAAAAAGTGTGCACTCCCAACCTACGGGCTAGTCTGACCATATTATCCCTTGGGATAGCTCATCCTGCATGGTTATTTGCCACCTCCTATGCCTCTGAAGACAGAGATATCCTGTCCTTTTACATCAGTGGGGATAGCATCTGAGGGACTGCTGCATTTTTTTTTATCAGCCTGGAAGCTCTTACAGATGTGGCCATTAAGACCACTGCATTCATTCATTTCTCAACTTAAAAACCTTTCAGCCTGGATACTCAGTTATTCCTTCATTATGACACTAGAACCATCCATACCACTGATTCTTCAATCTGAATTCCCAGCTATAGGTCACAATTTCACTGCAGCAACTGTACTACAAAGTTGACAGGCTTTTGTTTGATGCATTAACCTTCATATACTTAGTTTAAACCAGTTTGTCTCACCCAGTTTAGCTCACCCTGAACATTCCCTCCATTCAACACATTGAAATGCATCAGAAAATGCAGTCAAAGAAGGCCCTCACTTAACTCTACTTCTATTTTTTTTTAAAGGGAGGGGGAGCAAGCAAATTCCAATCTAGTGCACATAGTTCATTGTATTAATTAATATACAAAGGATGTAATATTAAATTTTCCCTTTCTTTCCCTTTCTACTTTCCTAGTAGCAAATGATAAGGAAATATGCCTGTTGGCAAAAATTCTATTAAACTGACACTGAGCATAGGAGAGGGAATAACACAATTAATACATATTGCTTTTTGAAATTACCTTTTAAAGTTATTAATAACTGTGCAACTAACTGATAATTCTAGACAAACATCACATAGTTTAAGATTTTAAGTGATAAGCCTGTAGGCTATTACATCTCTTGCTGCCTTCCCTGCCATAGGCATATTTAAACATATCAAACAACATATTTTAAAAGAAAAATCCCCTTGCCAGATTCTAAAATACTAAAACTTTGATTTTTTTTCTCCTCTTAATTTGCCTAAAGAAATTCAGAAAAAGAAAAGAGAAAAGAAATGACTTGTGTTTTTTTTTAGAACAATTTACTTCAAAAGTTAAAAATCAGGTGCTCTCAAATCAAGCTTGACTCCTGATGATTGCACGGAGTTAAAAACATTTTGAAATAAACAAACTGGGGGTTGCCTTCCAATCTCTAGGGAGCATTGCTGATAATTCAGAGTGGTAGGAATCACAAGAATAAATACTATCTTAATAATGGGCACTGTGTGTAGAAAAAGAACACCTGAACTTGTGCTTTAGAACCAAAATATATCATTTGTGTTCAAAAGTCAGCAACTCTATTCTCTGATCTTAGCTTGCCATTCAGTGGGTAGAAGTTGAAGAGTTAAGTATTCCATCAGTCAGCTCTCCCCCTACTTTGCAACTGGTGCGCCTATATAATGCTCAAACTAATTAAATTCAGGGCATGCATAGTGTAGCTGAACATTTTAGATCCACCGCAGCTATTGAATTATTGAACCTCAGGGGAGGGAGGAAGAGATCGGCAACATGAAAGCAGTATTAGACATGTTTAGCTTCCCTCATACTCCGTAATCAAGAGCTTTATGAAGACCCGGTGAATCACTCTATAAACGTCCCCCCCCCGCCTCGCCCCACCAACACACTTTCCACCCCCCTTTTCTTTTTAATGCTGGCGCAAAGTTGAAACTTGTGCATTCAGCCCCTACATTTAACCCACCCAAAACTGTCCCCTTCCGTTGCAGAATAAGAAAGGGGGCTTCGGGAACCAAAACAAACTGCCAGGATTTCTTAACCCGCCCGACACCCTCCTGGGCGGGTTGCTCGAGCTAAGCGGGATCGGGATGGCCAAGAAGCAGCATCGGCATGCAAAGGAAGAGGTGCTGCTTCTGGACAAACGTTTTTCCCCCCCCCGCCTGTGCGCCCGATCCAACCCCCCCCCCACACACACACACCAGTAGCAGCCCCCTCCCGCCAGCAAGGCGACTCTTCGGACTGGCCCATTTTGTTCCCAAGAGTCCCCTTTCAAAAGAGGATGCCAAAGCCCCCGGCGCACCGCCCAGGTCACCTTTCCCGTCTCCGTAGGGCAGCCGCTCACCAAGATCCCCATGACATCCGTCCAGAGCCTGGAGAAACTCTCGGGGACGCCGCCGCCGCCGCTGGCACCCGCCGAGGCTTGCTCCTCTTCCTCCTCCATCGCCCGCCGCCTCTCAGCCACAGTGCGGCTCAGCGCAGGCGAGTCTGGCGCCGGCCGAGGGCGACCCCGCAGCCTCAAAGATCTCTTGCCTGGCCGCTAGTCCAGCCTTCCTATAGCCGGTCTTTTCTGGCCAGCCTCTCCAGTAGGACGACCTCCTCCTCCCCCCCGGGCAAGGGAAGGTGGGAGGCTGCGGGACCCTTTGGGAAATGCCCGCCGGACTCGGGCTCAGCTCTCCTTGGCGCGCCAGAGAGCCTCCATGTCCTGCACAAACTTTGCCTACTACTTGCCGCGGCCAAGCAACAGGATGGCAGAGCCCAGCGAGGCGCGAACCACCTGCTTTCTGTGGAGGGGTGATCGCAGAAACGCCGCTCGAGTGTTCGGGAGGAAAGGCGGGGCTCCCTCCCTTCTTTCGGCGAGCGCAAAAGACGTCTGGACGGAACAAGCCTAGCCAGGTTCTGCCAGTTGAAACTGGGCACCGGCTAGGCGTTAGGTTTCCACTTGTCGGTACTGTGACTCTCGCTTTCTGCCCTCTTCCCAACATGGACTCTCCCGACTCCACATGACTCCTAGTTCGGGCTCTCTGCGGGAGAAAAGCTTGCAGCAACAAAAGGTGCTCTGATGTCAGCCCCTTTGCATGGCAATGAGCCCCAGACAGACGAACAAATATCCTGGTGAAAGAGCGGAGCCGCTGAAGGCTCCGATTGTCCACGTTCCCAACCGCATGATCGCCAACTTTAACTTAGCCAGCGCCGCTCAGAGAGTTAATGGTTATGCCCAGCCAACCACCCCGGTTTCAGACGTGCAAAACAAAAACAAAAACAGAAAAACTTCTCTTTGCTTTCCAGGAAGCCTCTTATCTAAGTTTGCCTAGGCTGCTTTCTCGCTATGAATACGAGCTTTTAGAAAACTTCAAGCCTTGACACTTTTGTCTATGTTCCCATCGCTTCAGGCACTGGCACATGATGTCTCTGGGCTCTTTCACGTTTCAGCGTCAGAGCAACAGTGTCTTTGCTCACGGTCATGCTTAGAAAACGTCTGACGCTTCGGGAAGAATCCATTTGCACGGAGCGCAGACAAACGCAAGTTTCCTGTGGTGGAATTTAGCTGCTTCCAAACTGCAGAACGGACCTGACCATTTATTTCATGCATTCACACTTAACTATGTAGGGATCCACCAGGAACAACTTAATATACTTAAAATACAGCTGATATGTTGATGGTTTTATACAAGTGGCAATTGATCATAACCACACTCGGAACACCTGAAATTTATGTGCTGGACCACATAGGTGAATGGTGGCACATGAAGGCGCATCCCTATGCACATGTTCTCCAAGGACACATTCAATTTATCAATATTCAGTAAGTTGAGGAGAGGAATCAGCCTCCACACTTCCCCTCCAGGTCATATTGCCCATACGCAAAAAGTCTAAAAACTGGGTTCTGAAATAGTCCTTTAACGCAGCACTCATGCATTTCTCCCTAAGTTTTCCACATCTTAGTTGTTCTATCTGGTATTTACTACCTGGTTTGACATCCTCACATTCAGATGGCTGTCCCTGGGAATGTAGAAAGTGCTGGTGAGTTCTTGTAGACATGATCACAACCTCAAAAAAGGTTTTTTAAAAAACAAAACCTTACAGAGGGCTTTTGTGAGCAGCCCAACATAATCAGCAAGGCAGGGCATTGTGCCTAAAGAGTTCAAAGATGCCTTGTTTTCCTAGGCAAAGGTTATAAACAAAGCACCAGTGCAATGTTCAAAGGAAGGGAAAAAAATACTTTTGCCAAGCATAGCTTCTTCACACAAAATCCTTTAGAAAGGGCACAATTGAGTCAAAAGCGTTATATATCACAAGCTTAACCATGTTTATTTGCCACTGCCAAGAGTTAGACATAAAATTGCAACCTAAAGATACTGTAGCAACCTTTTTGTTTTGATTTTTAGTAGAAAAGTATCAGTGCAAATAGAAAAAAAAAACCCAGTGCTTATGAAAACTTTTTCATAATAAAGTAAAATTACTCATACTATTTTGAAAAGGGAAGTTATAATTTGCTTAAATGTTTAAAAGTCTTAGGAAAAAAAAAACCTGTAATGGTGCAATCACAGTTTCTTCTTCCCCTCTTAAATCTCACCTAAGACAATTCAAAACATTTGAGTGTTTATTTAAACTGCTGCCATTTACATTTAACTTACTAGGCCACCAACAAACAATCTGAAACAAACATACTTGAATTAGAAAGATGTGCTATCCAAAGCTCTCTGTTTCAATTATACAGTGAACTGCATAGAAATACAATGAATTTCTGCTGTCTTTTCTGAGAACACTGTCCTACTGTGGTCAAAACGTTTGGTTATGCAATACAGGTAGTCCTCAACTTACAACAGTTCACTTAGTGACCGTTTGAAGTCACAACAGCACTGAAAAAAGTTATATGACCATTTTTCACATTTCTGACTGTTGCAGCATTACCGTGGTCATGTGATTAAAATTCAGATGTTTGGCAACTGACTCACATTTATGACCTTTGCAGTGTCCCGGGGTCATGTGATGCCCCTTTGCAACCTTCTGACAAGCAAAGTCAATGGGGAAATCAGATTCACTTAACAACCATGTTACTAATTTAATGGCTACAATAGTTCACTTAACAAATGTGGCAAGAAAAGTCATAAAATGGGGCAAAATTCACTTAATAAATTTCTCACTTAGCAATATAAACTTTGGACTCAATTGTGGTCGTAAGTTGATGTCTACCTGTATTTTCCACCAGCTTCTTCCATATTCATGCCCTATCAAGATATTGGCCTTCATAACCCTTCATAACCATTGGCCATGTAACCAAGGAAGGCATCTTATTAGAAGAAAGTTGCTTTGGAAACCCATTCATCATGCAGGCAAGAATATTCATCAAAGTGCCATTCATAAATGATATTATACACACCAGGAAGGAGTCAACAATTATTCACTGACTGAGCACAAGCATAAAATCTAGCCATTGCTTCATCTAAAGGACAGTATCCCTATTTAAGGATTTCCAACTGCCGGCACATAAAAGCCCAATCTTACATGTCTCTCACATACAATCCTAAGTATTTAAGGACCATGTCTAAAGGATCATGTTCTAGAATTATGGCATAATTTACAATGTGTTATTGGACAATAAACACTCAGGGGAGGGAGGAGCATGTTAAAAAGTCTAAATATTTTACTACTATACTGCGTAAGTCTTCACAAGATCAGAGTTCACTTCATTAAATGCAATGCTTTGAGAAAGGAGTATTTTACACACAAACACATATACACACTAATCAAGCTGTTGTCAGGGTGAGCTCAGGGGGCGGAAAAGGAGAGATCAGAGCCAGAATAAATAACAAGCATCAATAATGCAGTAATTAGTGTGACTTAAAGCACTTATGCAGTACGCCTTATCCCAGTGCAGACTACTTCTGATCTGGTGAGGCAGTCATGCTGCACTTATGCAGCTGCACAACACAATATTCAGCATGGTTTACCACTAACCAGAAGGGTATAGGGTCATATGTGGTCTCCATTCTACGTATCAGTGCTATCTTAATCAGCCTTCCCCAATCTGACTTTTTCCAGTTGAAATTCAGCACATCTGGTCATGGCCAGTTTCCATGCCCATTCAATAAATCATTGAAACTTGGCAACTTACATGACAAATATCACACAAGACTCCACAACCACATACTGAAGCATGTCAGTGCCCCACAAAGCACCACAAGGTACTCTACACTCTTCATCCCATCATGGCTCTCCTCTTAGAATACCTCCTAGTTAAAGGACATTAAAGCTGAAGGAAAAAACATTCCCCATTTCTCCATGTTCATAGTGCCCAGAAGAAAGTAGAGAAAGAAGTTCCCCAACAACTGTAAACTATCATGAACATAGTCATTAAAAGAAAGATTTTCTATCTAGCCCAAATCTATTGGAAAAATACTTGCTTCTTCCTGGTTGAAAGAGTTGAAAACATCATGTGACAAATGCAGTGGAGATTTGCAAGTTTAAAAATAAAAAGAGGGGGAGGAGGACAGATTTTCTAGCTATGTTACTCATTGATCTGTAATTAACTCTAGTGTTGGAAGAAAAATCAGGTCCAGTTCCAAGCTGGGAGTAAATAAAATGGAGGCTAAGGCGCTAGAAATAAAATGGAGGCTGCTTAGGAAAGAAGGTTCCTGTTTATTGATGGCAGAACCAGCAACAGCATGCAGTACTGGGACAGCTGACCAAATGGCTGAGTGAGTGGATGGATCTTTATGAGGCTCTGAGACTTTGAAGTGGAAATGTTTCTGGGTTGTGCAGTGAGATGCGCGTTTGTGTCTTTTGCTAGTCTGAAGAGGGTGTTGGGTTAATCCTATTATGTCCTAAAGGTCATGTCCTGTCCTTAGATTTTGGGTGGGGGAATGTAAATTCTTAATCTCATCAGCTGTGGGCGCTGAAGATGTTTTGTTTATGAATAGTGTGCCCCAGTCTTTCTGAATGGATTACCAAATCTGCATTTCTAAAGGTTGGCCTCCTCAGGTTTCTGCCTGAAGAAAGGGAGACTATATAAAAGAAAGTGCCTCCAATTAGGCCTATCTTTTGTACATTCAAGCACTGATTTTTTACAAATAAAAAAGCAAGGGAATGTCATCTACATCAGGGGTCCCCAATCCCTGGGCTGTGGTCCACTACTGAGACATGGCCTATTCGGAATTGGGCCACGTAAGTGGCTGGCCAGAGAATGCATGCACATCTGGAATTGCATGAGTGGCAGGCCGGTGGGCACTCACACACATTTGCAGTAGTCTGGCGGGCACTCGTGTACATGCACGCTGGCCCGCCACTCACGCAAGTTGAGCTGCGTGCGTGTGCGCTGGCCTGCCACTCATGCAGGGGCTGCATGCGCGCACATGCCACCCACCACTCATGTGGCCCAATCACACACACCCCAGCTGGGGCTGCCAAGCTGCAAAGGTTGGGCACTACTGATCTACATGTTATAAAAATGTTTACTGTCCGGAACAAGGAACACAACAGAAATTGTGTTAAACCTAAACCACATATCTCTGTTAATAAATATATGATAAACCTATCCTCCTTTAATTTTATTTAACTCAGAAATATGGTATCCAATGTTACTTATACTGTTATACATTCATTTATTCCATGAGTTAAAAATATAACTGAGCATTTCAATATGATTCATGCATATTTTAAAGTAATAGCAATAGCATTTAGACTTATGTACTGCTTCACAGTGCTTTACAGCCCTCTCTAAGCAGTTTACAGAGTCAGCATATTGCCCCCAACAATCTGGGTCCTCATTTTACCGACTTCGGAAGGATGCAACGCTGAGTGAATCTTGAGCCGTTCGGAATTGAACTCCTGGCAGTGGGCAGAGTTATTTATTATTCTGTTATTCAGTTGCTTTTCCTCGTTTACCAATGCCCCATTTTACTTTTCTTAAGGCAAGCCTCGATGAAAAACAACAAATGAGTACAAATCTGACATACCATCCCCTCCCAAAACTAAGAGAACTCTTAAGCCTGTGAATGAGTTTAAGGTGCCCAATTGAAGAAAATTACAAAGGCTGATTTCATTTTTAAAAAAACACAAGGGAATAGTTGAGGCAGAATTTATCCATTAGTTGAATTCTATATCCTGTTGATTAGATAGAAACAAAGGGTTCTTATCATACTACTTGAGTTAATCAGACCATCAAAGCAGTAAAGTAAGACTCTCATGCAAGCCTTGTTCTGTGGTCATTCTCTTTCTGCATTTCATTTCCCCTGACCTTGTTCCCTCAAGATAGCACTTATGCATCTGATGAAGTGGAATGTGGTAGAAAAGTTTACGCTATAATGCATTATATTTTAAAGTGCCACAAAGCTCTTAATTGTTTGGGATGTATTAGTTACTAACACAGTTACTTACACAGAAGGTCTGTAGCTGATGTAGGATGCTATGTAGAGAGAATATCAATGGTGCTCAAGCCCAGTCCTATCAATCAGCAGGATTAAGTGGGGCCAGTTAGCTGCCCTTTATCCACAACTGGCCAATCTGAAAAGCTCCTCAGAGATGAAGACTGACACATAGCTCTCTAGAGTATTTTGCTGCCCTTGTTTATGTTATTGAATTTGTATCTGCTTAATCCAATCAGAATCATTTCCCATTTCACTCGCATCTAACAATAGGTCAAGATAAGCAGGGACAAATATGACTGTTCCAGGTTTATACTATCCATCCCATTTTCATCTGTGGACTTCTTGAGGCAATGCCAGGGAGCCACCATTCTGTGGACGCTACAATATTAAACTAAGATTCTTGTAAACCATTATGAAACCAGGATCTACTTTTTGTTTCCATTTTTTAAAAAACTATATAGACTTTATCGACCTAGGTGAGGTACAGTACGTCCTCTATAATTCTGTTATATGCCTCTTTTGGTAAACCTTCAACCCCAACCCAAAATCTAGAAATATAAATCAATGAGCAGGAAGGTTTATCAAGAATCATTAGTGTAGTTGTAATGAAAGAAATTAACTCTCTTTTCTCTTTTCACATGGATGAAAAACCAGCACCTGCCTTTTCAGAGAGGAAAACATAACTGTGCCAAATCTGAGCACACAGAGGAAAGATATAGTCATCTTACTGAATGTAGCCAATTTTAAATCTAGAGTTCTGGTTCAGCAGCTGTTGGCACCTGGTTGACCTTGTCTGTGCAGACTATTGAACAGAATCAAGCCCAGTTAGTACTTGAATGGGATTTATCCATGGAATATCAGGGCTGTACGGCAGACTCAGAAGTAAAAAAATGAAAGGTGTATTATAGCCTGAAAAATTACACAGATTAGGGTACCAGGAGTCAAACTAAACTTCAAGGGGGGGGTTTCTCCTCTTTATAAAGCATAATTTTTAGCACAGTATTAATTTTTTTCTGAGTCAAACGGAAAAGGAAAAGCTCATATCCTTTTCATTGTACACCAGTGTTCCCAGCAATAGCATCATGTCCTGTGTAGTTCTGAGAATACCTTAATTATGCTGCAGCAGCATTTATAAATCTTTCCTATTATTATTCAGCAATTTTATGAACTAAATACTGTACCTAATCTGAAGTGTTTATTTCCAGTATCTAGAGCCATAATTAAATACAATCTCAGAGGACCACAACAATAATGAGTTTGCCACTTATGCACATTTGTTCCTTCCTAATAAAATAAGCCAAAATCTTGCAAACTATTTCCTAATCACACATAAAACCGTTTTCTATCTTTCTCAGTACATTTCCATGTAATTTATAGGATAATAGCCAGCAAATGCTTAAACTTAACAAATCTCCAGAACAGTATTAACTTATTAGAGATAAGGAATTTACACATAGCTACGTTAAGCATAAAGATAAATATAATGGAGACAAAAAGAAAATAATTTGAAATGGAATGGTAGACATAGAAATAGAAATCACAGTAAGAGTAAAATTGTTAAGTTACAAGCATTCTTGAGTTACAGCTCACTTCATCTGATGCATGCATGAACTGCTTAAACTGATGTAGGATTAAAAATTAGGATAAAGTGAGGAGATAAAATGGAGGGTGCTTATACAGACACAGGTTAGAAATGAGACAGACCACATGGACCATATCAATTAACAATTTAGTGTGTTAAAAACCATGTGATGAACCATTCTGAGATGGCCTAGAACAGGGGTCTTCAACCTTGGCCCTTTTATGACTTGTGGACTTCAGCTCCCAGAATTCGTCAGCCAGGCAGGCTGGCTGAGGAATTCTGGGAGCTGAAGTCCACAAGTCATAAAAGGGCCAAGGTTGAAGACCCCTGGCCTAGAATCTTTTGATGTGAATTCAGCAGTCTCTTACTCTGTTGTGCTGATACAGTTTCTTTGTTCCAAAACAGCTTCTTTGAGATCTGTAATGGAGCATCCTGGGAAGTTAAAATGCTCTGACATTACTTTGTCCTTGTTTTGAGTTCTGATGTCAAATTTGAGCCCATTAATTCTTTTGTGCAAAGTCTGTCCTATTTTCCTACAGCAGATCATTGCTGTCAGATGATGCCTTATACCTCATTAGAGAAACTGTATCTTAAGATGCCTCTAATTTTCTATATCAGGAGTCCCCAACCCCCAGTCCGTGGACCAGTACCGGACCACGGCATGCCAGCAACCAGGCAGCACAAACAAGCAAAGCCCCATCCATGGGATGCAGGCAGCACACAAAACCACGCCGCCTCCGGTCTGTGGAAAAACCTCTCTCCATGGAACCAGTCCCTGGTGCCCAAAAGATTGGGGACCTCTGTTCTATATGATGTTGCTGGGAACTGTGATGGTGCTGTTAATGTAAATATGGGAGCAAATAAATCTAGATTTATTCTAGGGTCTAATGGCCCTCTGGAATATAAATTAGGATTCAATGCATCACAGTTCTGTTGTCTCTAGTGGTGGTAAGAGTCTGCTTCAGATTGGATGGTTGTCCATATGCAAATGTGGTCCTGCCACTCTATCTGCCACTATAGCTTGTAGCTAATTAATAATTTGATTTAATAGCTTGAGCTGTTAGGTGTAGGTGACAAACAGTGTTGTTCTGTTCTTCTAATTTGCTGCTCCGTTTCCCCAGGAACTGATTTGGCTCTACTGTTAATTTTCTGAAGAGCATAGTGTTTATGTCTATTGTGTTACATTACTGTAATATCAAGGAAATGAACTTGTTCTGTAGTTAGGTTGAAACTAAAGTTAAATGTGGGGTAAAATCTGTTAAGGCTCAATAGAATTTGAACAATTTTTCCATTGATGATGAAAATATACTCAATTAATTTCAAGTGAAGAAAAGATTTCTAGCAGATAAGAGCTAAAAAGTATTGTTCTAGGTTGGTCAAGTAGACGTTGGCATAATATGGGAACATTCATGTGCCCACAGTTGTTCTCTCTCTCTCTCATCCATCCATCCATCCATCCATCCAATTAGTATAATTGTTCATCTCAAACCAATGGGTGGTGAACAATCATTAAAAATAGTTAAAGCCCCTTACAAAAATAAATTAAATAAAAATAGTAGTCAAGAGATATTACAATCTGTCAGTGTCAACATAATTAGGAA
This sequence comes from Azemiops feae, assembly GCA_023970755.1. Classification (NCBI taxonomy): domain Eukaryota; kingdom Metazoa; phylum Chordata; class Lepidosauria; order Squamata; family Viperidae; genus Azemiops; species Azemiops feae. The sequence continues at coordinate 2,893,280 of JALGBA010004278.1, read as the reverse complement.
ATGGGGCCCTTCCAACACTCAAGTCCACTGGTGCAGATTTTCAAGGCCTTTTGAAAAGCCAGCAGGGTCAGGGCCATCCTAATCTCAGGTGTAATGGTATTCCAGAGGGTGTACTATGGAAGAAAAGGCATGCTTCCTGATCTTCACCAACTGATATTCCTTGGCTGATGGGACCTAGAACATGACCACCCTGCCTGACAGTAGAAATAACTGAAAAAAAATGGTATCTCAGGTAACCTGGTCCTAAGCCATGAAAGGATTTAATGGTAACTACCAGCACTTTGAATTGTACCCGGAAACATACTGGCAACCAATGCAACCACTCTCAGAGGAGTGGTGTTACACATGTCAAAAAGCTGACACTATTTACAACCCATGCACTCTGTACCAGCTGAAGTTTCTGAATGCTCCACAAGGGCAGCCCCATGAGGAGCACATTGCAGTAGCCCTGCAATGTTGTTAACAGAGATGAAGTAGTTATGAACGAGTACAAAGTCATAGAATCTGGTGGCAAGGTATGCTATACTGACATCCATGATGACGTTCCTGATAATCTGAAATCCATGTTGTGTATCAACAACATCCGTGTTAGCTAAAATGGTGTTGTTGGAGAAGTTGCCAATGGATTTCAATCCTCAGTCTGTGATGTTTGTTGTATAGCCGGCAGTGAGGGCAGGAATGGGATGGCCTGGATTGCCTAGTAGTTTATGAATTTTGGGAAATAGGTAGAAATGCCTGGTTGGGCTCTTGGGCTACTCCATGTATGTCCTTAGGAAATTCTTTCATCAGATTGTGTAGCTTTTCCTGATATGCTGCTGTGAAATCCGAGAACAGAAATTGGACAGAACATAACACTGGAGATTTGCTTCTGTGCTTCCTGGGGAAAATCCTCCTTATTCATAAAGATAACTGTCACTGATTATGATGGTCATTTTGTTCCTAAGAGTTTGGAGGGCCTCTTGTTTTGCCAGCTGAGATTATCATGTAAGGGAAATATTTTTAAATTGATGTTTGTGGCTTGATCTTGTTGGCAAAAACATATAGAACAAAAATCCAATTCAGTGTTACATGCATCAGGATTCCTCCCCCCCCCCTGTATTTTGGATTTGGTGTGACGTATTGTATAGTATTTTTTTTAATAGCTCATGAAATGTGTTGAGCTATGATTCTCAGCAGCATGGTCATTGAGAATTATAGCTGGGAATGATGGGAATCATAAGCCCATATAATCGACAGATGGCTGGTTGAGGAAAGATATTTAATGTATTAGTATTAATACTGTACCACAGGGCTAATTTTTATATTGCCTGTGGAAGGGAACAGTCCTCGCTAATTTGAAAAGATTGTTTAAATAAAAATAAAACCCCAATTAATTTCAGTGGATATATTCCAAATGTTTGTTCTCTAACTCATCTAAATGGGCAACAGATTACAAATTCAAGAAGCATTTTTCATTCTGGCAGACTTCAACAACCAGAAAGAAGATTTCTCTTTTTGCCACAGATAACACTGGGACACAAGCATGAAATAATTCTCATGAAAAGAGGTTAAGGATTTTGAATGAAGAACAATTTAGAAAATCTGCTGTTTTCCTGTAAGGAGAACTCAGCTGAAAAGTAAATGTTTCTATTAAATAGTACACAAAGTAAACAGTTACTTTATTTCACATTGTGCGGATTTCTATAGCTGAACATTTCAAATTATGTTTAAGGAACACAAAAAAAGGTTTCGAAAGAGAGTGAATATAGACTTATTAACAGTTCAGTTATTTTCTCAATTAGCATTTTGAGCAGGTAGTGAACAGAAGGATTATTATTAATAGGAGAGGATGAGCAGGAGGAATTTTTCTCTCCAAGTCCAGTCAAATGCATCAGTGAGAATACAATAGCTTTTCAGGGTTACGGTTGCATTGAAATGCATTTTTCCCCCCAGAATGTAACATGAAAAAAATCAGAAGATTCGCTGATTTAAAAATATGTCACAAGTACAAAAATGTGCATCTATTGAAAGAACTAGAGTAATACTATTTGAAGAAAAATCACATTTTGCCTAATTCAGAGAATGCATTCTTCGTGACAGTTATGTTATTGATGGAAACTACTTTGATATTCTATTTAAAATGTAACTATATATTCATTCAGCATTTAGCACACAAAGATGTTTATATCATTGCAACAAAGATGTTACAGGAGACCTAGACACCTTCCTTCAATTCAGCTGAAGAGATCCCTGTTTGTAAAACGCCTACCATGTTTACTTCAGCTGCAGGATCAACCAACGAGCCGCAGATCTAAATACAGTTAGTCTAATACAGGAGAAACTCCCCGACAGTTAGAACAATTAACCAGTGGAACAACCTGCCTCCAGAAGCGGTGAATGCTCCAACACTGGAAGTTTTTAAGAAGAAACTGGACAGCCATTTGTCCGAAATGGTATAGGGTTACCTGCCTGAGCAGGGGGTTGGACTTGATGTAACAAGCAATATACAATGTCTTTAAAATATACAGTAAATAGAAGTTATATTGAAACTATTCTAAACTTAACATATTTAGGCTGAAATTATGCAATATTTTGATAGTAAGAGCATAGTGGGATATTTCAATCATTACAGCTTTTCCTTTTAAAACCCTCAATTTGCTAAGCATACTAAGGAAGTATGCTTAGGGATAGATCAAAGGTATGTCACAATAATTGAATAAGAGTAAATAACTAACTGTGTAATCCTAAATCCAACTGAGTTCAAGGAATCTTACAGATAAGTACCTATATCATGGCTACATCATTAACTTAATCTCAAGGCAAGCTAAAGAATCTACATTCCTTAAATGGATGAAAATTGACTGAATTAGAGTTCTGCAAACTAAAAGGGAAACATAAATACAAATAATTACCATATTCTTTAAATAGATAGTTTTCAATACAAGCCAGATGTTTTCCTGGAATTAATTTCTCCTGGTTATGAGGTCTAACCAATGAGAAAGAAATACCTGCCATACATCAAAAACATTTCGGAAGCTGTAGAATGCAGCTTCCAAGAACTGCAAGTGGGCATCGCACACCGCCCGGAGGCTACCATATGAGGACAAATTATGCATTGTAAACATCGCTTGGAGGTGGGAGATACTTCCAATGTAATCCCCTGCATGGATTGCCCCTATGACTATGTAGGACAGAGGGGGAAAAGCTAACCACCATATTGCAAGAACACAAGTGAGCAGTCAGACAAGGAGACCCAAACCCATTGAATAGAATAGAACAATAACTTTATTGTCACTTTGAATGTACACTAATCGGCATACATAAAATGAAATTTCGTTGCATTCAGCTCTCAAAGGGTCACTACCTCCAATATACACTACATAAATATGACAAAAATAAATAAATAAATACAGAATTATGCATATACCCACATATATTATATGACACAGAAACAACAGTTTAGTTCTGGTGATGTATACATGTGCATGGCGAGAAAAACGAATCTTGCGAGTTTACCAGACAAATGGCATAGGGAACAAAGCTATTACAGAATCGGGTAGTCCTGCTAGAAATACTTTGAAACCTCTTCCCAGAGGGGAGCAACAGAAACAGACCATAAAGTGGGTGTGTGGGGTCTCTAACAATGCTTTGAGCTCTAAGCACATAGCGCTTATAAGCAGCATCCTGAATACCAGGAACGAGTTTCCTATGATCTTCTCGGCTGCCCTTACCATTCTCTGTATGGACTTTCTACCTGAGGCACTGCTGCCACCAAACCAGACAGTGATACAGTTTGTTAAAATGCTTTCAGTCGTGCCTCTGTAAAAAGTGGCACCTCACACTGATAACCTCACACTGCAATGAACAAGAACACACATTCAACTTTGCAGCTACTAAGACTGTTGGACAAGCAGGCACAAAAACAGTCAGGGAAGTGATTGAAGCCTGGGAAACAGGCCCCTTGTCAGTCAACAGGAGTGCTGATTTATCATCAGCCTATCAAGTACTTAGAAGGAGAGGGCTGGGCAGTACAAGCAAATGACAGCCAATGACTTAAAGGCCAAACGTCAACACACCCCAATCAGCATCTAAAAAACCACATACAACAGGCACCATATAAATATCTCATGCAGAACAGCACACACTCTGCTAGAGAGAAGTTCCCTGAAGATGGGCTCCAGTACGAGCCCAGAAGCTCAGAAGACAAAACCCGGTGACCGACCCAGATTGCAGCATTATCCTGGGACACGTATATTCGCCTTCATTCTTAGTGTAATGTCTTCACAGTCTGTGTCATTGCCGAACTGTTTCCATCTATCCATTTCCCCAATTCTTGCTCTTTAATACTGTTTTAAATAGTGAATTTAAATCTGTCATGCAGATTGGAAAACTTTAACTCTCACCAATATTGCTTCATCGGGATTTCAGAGTAGTTCTGCCTAAGCTAGTCCCTTACAAGTCAGATTGGTTATTTCAGTGTAGTTTTGATTAAAAAAAATCAAATTTGGTTGTGTGCAACTGACATAACTGACCGTTGTCACATATAACCTGAAGCTGGAAGAAGACATCATCTGAGACAAAAAATAACAGAATTTCTCTTCACTTACAGCTTCCAAGGTTAAGGATTGTTATTGGCACCTGTATATATTTTACATAGTAGAATAACACGACATGTGTTTTCAACTTTTTAGTCTAACTTACATATAAGCATATATCAGAAACATTGCAGGAGGAAGAAAGAATAGTCAATTCAGTCCCAAGGAAAATACCCGAGAACATAAGGAACAGGCATAACATAAGGAACAGGCATAACCCAGAGACAGACAAGCATGAAGAACTATTATCGTAAACTGGATCACACTGTGGCGACAGTAGCACAAGAAAAACCAGACAGGCATTCTCAGCAGTTGACTGCCTTCTGCTCATACATGCAGTAGCATCAGAGAAGTTCTCTTAAGTTCTTCAGGGGTTCAACCGTTTCCATGGAATGTGGTCTACTGATGAAAAATTCCTGCCCCCACTTTGTTCCTAGGGAATCCAACCAAGAACTGCATATGCAGTTTCAATAAGAAGCATATGGAGTGATGAGAGAGGAACGAGACAAATCATCTCTGGCAATCAGTGGATTAATTGATGTCACATCTGAATTGCACGCACATTCAATCTGTATTATGTTCTGTCATCTAGATGCTGCTCTTGTGAATTTCAGGGTATTAAGAAGGTAGGCATCAAGGCTTGTAGGTCCTGTTCTGCCCCTGAATTCCTGGTTAAATCTAAGGTCTTTGGCATGTACAGGTCCTCTGGCACAAGTGGTCCTCACCCAGCCCTTCTTGCTCCTTCACTAATAGGGTCCATCTGAGGACCTCCACTATATAAATGTGGGGATAATTTTAGTTTCTTATCAAGTGATAATATTGGGAAAATATCATAAGACCTCACATTTTCATTTTTTCTCAAATGGAGAAATTCTAGCAGGGAAACAAATCACAAATTTGCTTGTATTAGATTGCAAACATGTATATGCAAGATGTTTCCTCTCCCGAGTCTTGTGCAGACAGCTTTTAGCAGTGAGTTAAATGCATTTTTGAAAGATCTAGCACTGAAATTATTCACATTCCTTCCCAAAAGAAACAAAAAGGCATTAAAATCACCATGTAATCATATGCACCATAACTTCATCCCTCTGGGAGCTGTAAGAATGAGGGAACAGGCCAAGGCATGCTCTCACATGCCACACAGTCTCTGATCTCAGCAACTGGAGTTGTTGACAAGTCACATGTTAAAACTTCCAAATGGATGGGCATTTAGCAACACAGAATCCTGTGTTTGCCTAGCTTTGTTTTGGCTCCTCCTCTGAACCTTGCCAACTAATATATTAACTGAGATGCACACACCAAATTGACAGATCTATAACGTCATCCATTTATCATGTTCATACATGCATATAAAGGTATGTTATTATTTAACATCTCCCTTTGGAGAACTGCCTCATTATTTGGGATAGCAAAAGCAATGGATGAAAATATGAAATATGAGAAAATATAAAACACCCTTTTGGGAAAAATAGTAAGGATTTTGATAACTTAAACATATTTATGCATTAAAATGTACTTGCCCATTGCCATATGCAGAAGTGAATATTTACATAGTATATTTGTGTTTTTTTTTCTTCCTTTCAATCATGTCTGATTTTTGGAGACTGTCCTTGCAGTTTTCTTGATAAGGTTTTTCAGAAGCGGTTTGCCATTACTTCCTTCCTAGGACTAAGAGGAAGTAACTGGCCCAAGGTCACCCTATTGTCTGTGTCCCTAAGGCGGGACTAGAATTCATGGTCTATTGGTTTCTAGCCTGATAACTTATCCACTAGCTCAAACAGGCTCTCCATAGATTATTCGACACTGACATAATATTTTCATATCCCTGTTCAGCTACAGCATTATCTTATTTCTAGTTCTTCTATGTCACTCCATTCCAGCTAGTCTGAAAGACATACAACCAGGGCTTTTTTTCTCATAGAATGCCCAGAAAGGAGTTCCGGCACCTTTTTTGGATGGAACCTTGTAGGATAGGCAAGGCGGGTTGTATGACATGTGTGAGTTCCGGCACTTTTTTTTTTTTTTTACAAAAAAAGCACTGCATACAACATAAACAGAAAATTAAATACAAGAAGGACAACCAGGGCCAGTGACTAAGTTAATGTCCCCCAAATACTCTATCAAAAGGTCATGTTTCCTAATCCTGCAAAAACCCATCAGGGAGGTTTGTATGCAAGGTATTTCAAATCTATTTTAGAGTTTTGGTTGCATTTCATTTCTAAATTTCACTTTAGTATATGTCAGGTAGTAAGTTCGTGACAGAAATTAAGGATGACCGCAGAGAAAGACTGTAAGTCCCTTTCCACAAAGGTAATACAAATAAGCATTTATTGTGGCTTTTAACATGCTAACTAATTGATTGGACATACTGTTCAGTCTAACTCCATCCTTCATGGTAAATATCCTTGTAGAAATATACAGTATTTTACTATGCAGTAAAATACTGCTTTTCGCATTACTATATAATCTCAAGAAAAAGAAAAGAAAAAAGTGAGATATATTTAGTCAGTATAGAAACACACACACACTCTCTCTCTGGCAGGCTTATTAGCAAGATATTACTTTCAGTGAGAACACATTGCAAGAGTTATGTTAATTCCAATGCCCATATGATTTCAAACATGGACCATCCCCAGTGTTAAGGTCCTATTAAACACATGTGCCAAAATGGCATCCCATCTGCTCAGCAACTGTTCAAATCCCCATGACACCTGCTTGGGATGAAGAAAGAGCACATGCTTTGATACAGGTTTTGATATATCTGTAGTACAAAGCAACTGTTATGTGAGTGCTTTGCACAACAGCAGCTTCAGAAAGTTTTGGAATATTTTATGTCAAGTTTAATTTTACAAGTGAAACAAATAATTCTCCTATAGTTACTACTCTAGTTCTTACATTAAAGATATTTGAGGACTTTTCATTATTAATTAAGTTTAATCTATATTAGAACAAGTATTAAGTTACATCACTATTATTTAAAACAATTTACTATTATTTCTTTAGAAGCTTGCCCCTTATTTTGAAACACATTTTGGAAGTAATAGAAATATGAATGGGAAAAATTAAAGGTTATAAAATTAACAACCACCAGATGAAAATGTTAACAAAAATATGGAAATAGAAAACCAAATAAAAAAACTGGTTTTGGCACTGAGGAAAAAATAAAATGCTTAGGTATTATCATGACCAATATGAATTGTATGTTATTTCAGAATAATTATGTTAAGATATAGAATGAAATTATGAAGGACAAACTACAACTCTCACTGTTTCAGACAATCTCTATTATATAAATAAATGAATGTACAGTATTGCTTAGAATAATGCTTTTGTTTCAAACAATCCCTATTTTGACAACCAATGTATCATTTAAGCAAATGCAGATATATCTAGTTTGTAAGACAAAAGTGATATCATGAAGAAAAAAATCTAGATTAATGCAAAGTTATGTTCACTGCCTTCACAGCTTCCATAACTGTCAGTTCAAAAAATTCTACACTAACCTCTGATTATGATGCTCTTATCTAATTTTTTCTCCAAATATAAACACTGCCTTCAGATATTAAGTAGATTCAGCTAAAAAGTTAAAAACATCAAGTTCAAGTCTCTCTCCATGGACGCTGACTTGGGCTTGTCAATATAAGATTGCTATAATGAAAAATTCCCCCAATTTTTGCCTCCTTTTTCTTCTGGCAACATATTAATCGAACAAAGATAATGTCTCTATGGAACTGGATGATTTTATAGCTCGCTTAGACAAGGCTCATGAAGCCTTGGCAAGTGAAGAATGTTTAACTGTTCTGACTAGTAATTGGGCCACAAAGCCTCTTAGTGAAGGAATTCTTGTTAATTTTCGCAGTGCAATTACGTTTCTGGGAGAAGCCCTAGAAAAATCCAACAAAGCAGTGTCTCTCAAGTGCTCTGGTATCACGGAGTCCTTTCCCTAGGGGCTGCCATGAATGGACTGCTAAGATCCAGGGTGCACCCTCAGGTCTTGTACCAAGTATTGGTCTCAGAACCGGTCAAGCTTATTGGACAGATGGAATAAGGAAAAGCACACCTTTCCTTGGTCAACAGCAAAGTGCTGTCTCAGACAATTTGTTCACAATTTGTTATTCACGTTGAGGAGTAAAATAAGTTCCAAAGCATCCCAAGTGATTCCTGAAACACAATTTGAGGATAATTGCCAGAAGGTAATAAAAGGATTTGGCAATCTTTACAAGGGATTCATTCCAGGAAAATGAAAGCTAGACTATGAACTCTCAGAAGCAACTCAACTGGAAAATGGCATTGTCTCCAGAGGATAGAATAAGGATAGAATTTCTCCTTGTATCTAGCCAGAAAATAGCTTTGCCATACTGATTGTATGAGAACAGTTAAGGCAACAATGACTATATGCTTGGTCAAACATGGGCAATTATTAGTAAAGAAAGTGGGCATGTCTTAAATGCCATGTTCTTGTGGCCCTAAAGAGCAAAAATTCCACGATATCTCCTATTCTTTCCTGGTGGTTTCTATCAGGTTGATTCTTTTCCTTGGCACATTATCCTGCAGTAAAATCCACAATTATGTTAAATGTAAAAATTGGCAATCACTCTCAAATATAACCACTGTAGAATTTAATTAAAACTATCAAGTAATATTTGTGTGCTATTTGTAAAGTCTGTACAACCATTTTTAGAAACAACTGATTTGATTATATGCTATCAAGTCAATGTCAATGCATCTATTAGTGATGCATAGATTAGCCATAATTAAAGAAAATATGATGAATCCTTGTTTTCTATGTGGGATGGCAATAATGCTATGATATCCACCAAGGGAATATACTTTTGAGTGTATTTGTTAAATACTGTAAAGATATTCAACCATTCCCTTTTCAATGCTAATTCGATATTTGTGGAATGTGAGGATATATCACAACTATGCATCACAAATTTGACTACATGTTTCAAGGTATTTAACAGGAAGCAATACATAAATGTTTAAATAAAATAAATAAGTGGAGCTAATGCCAAAGCTGACTATCTTCCAAACATTAGTTATACAAGGAACTGACAACAGTTGTGTTGAAAGACAGATTCTAATATTCTGCCTTAGATACCCAGATGGGGACTTCAAACATCATAACACTCATAGAATAAACAGCTTATTTTAACTCTGTTGTTTTTTTAGCTTCAGCAGGATTTATATTTCTGTTTCTACAGAAACCTTTACTCCAGATTCTATTATGATTTTACAACCGATTTCCCAGAAATTATTCATCTCCTACTCATATCACATGCTATTTACTATTAAAATTATAGTACAATATAGTACATTGTCAACAAAGAGGCACAGTGAAAGGCTTATCCAAGAAAACTGATATTAAAAAAAGAATGATAAAATGTTAGCTACATAGATACAAAACATCTATAGTACCTAAAACATTTCAACTAACAGAGCTTGGGGCAGGAACTTAGCGGAATAGGCTGTAGGCTTACTTTTTCAGAGGTTTTACCAGTGTATAAGGAGCAAAATGGAAAAGGCCAGCGTATAGCAGAATTCAATATGTGGCTAAAGGAGTGGTGTAAAGGGGAAGGCTTTGGATATATTAGTCACGATGTCTGTAGCTGGTCTAATGAAAAAATGTACAAAAGAGATGGTTTGCATCCATCAAAGAAAGGGACTGAGTTACTCAGCTATAAATTCACAGATTTTCTGGAGGAATATTTAAACTAAACAGCGGGGACAGTGAGTTAATTGATACAGAACATCCCTGTCCCCGGCAATCTAACAATTATAGGGTTATCAGTGCATGTAACATAGATGTGTGTGTGGACAAGAATATCAACCTTGCTGTCAAGCAAAATCAAGCTTCTAATAGCAAGTGCCACACAAAGTGCACTAACCAAATAGGTGGTAAGACAATAGGGGAACTCAGGCACCACACAGGTTACGTAGAAAGTAAACACAGGGTCAGTCATAAAGGACTCAAATGTCTATATACCAATGCACAGAGTATGAACAGCAAACAGGGTGAATTAGAAATTCAGGCTAATGAGGGCAGATATGATATTGTTGCCATTACGGAAACATGGTGGGATGAAACCCACAAATGGAACACAAGGCTAGAGGGATTTAAATTATTTTAAAAAAACAGACCAAATAAAAGAGGAGGTGGAGTTGCTCTATATGTAAGAAATAACTACATCTCTACAGAACTAGAGCACAACAATGATGAAAACTGTCTTGAATGCATTTGGGTCAACATAAAAGGGGGGAAAAATGACATTGCCATAGGTGTATACTACAGGCCACCCAACCAAACAGAGGAAATAGATGAACTTTTTGCTAGTCAGCTAACTAAGGTATATAGGAAGCACATCACAATAGTAATGGGGGACTTTAACTACCCTGACATCAACTGGGAGACAAACTCTGCACCAAGTGGAAGATCAAACAGATTCCTTGCAAACCTAGCAGACAACTTTGTCTCCCAAAAAGTAGAGAAGGGAACTAGGGGATTAGCCATTTTGGATCTAATTCTCACTAACAGGGATGAAATGATAGAAGGTTTTGAAGCCACAGGAACCTTGGGAGGAAGTGATCATGCAATATTGGAATTCAACATTATGGAAGCACAAGCAATAGAACACAGTCAAACTAGAGTCTTGGACTTTAAGAGAGCTAATTTCAATAAACTTAGAGAGGATTTGGGAAGGATTCCATGGATGAGAATCCTCAAGGGGAAAACAACTCAAGAAGCTTGGGAAATTTTGAAAAGTGAGATAATAAAAGCCCAGTCTAGCACAATACCAACAAAGAGGAAAATTACAGCTCTCAAAAGAAACCAGCATGGCTGCATAAAGAACTCTCTGATAAATTGAAAGATAAAAGGGACAAGTATAGAAAGTGGAAAGAGGGGCACATAACTAAGACAGAATATCAGCAAATAGCCCGAGCCTGCAAAGATGAAGTGAGGAAAGCTAAGGCTCATAATGAACTAAGGCTTGCGACCAAAGTCAAAAATAAAAAAAAAAGCTTCTTTCAACATGTAAAAAACAAGAAAAAAGTGAAGGAAATGATTGGTCCATTAGTGGGTGAAAGTGGCAAAAAGGTGACAAGCAACAGGGAGAAGCAGAACTATTTAACTCATTTTTTGCATCTGTCTTTACACAAAGGGAAAAAACAGACCAACCTACCAAAAATAGTGCCATAAAAAACAGAATAGAAATGCAAGTTAAGATAGGCAAGAAAACGGTAAGTGAGCACCTGTCCAGCCTAGACGAGTTCAAATCACCAGGACCAGATGGATTACACCCAGGGTTCTCAAGGAACTGGCAGATGTGATCTCAGAACCATTGAACTATATTTTTCAAAGATCCTGGAGCACTGGGGAACTACCGGAGGACTGGAAAGAGCTGATGTAGTTCCCATCTTCAAAAAAGGGAAAAAAATGGACCCAGGAAATTACAGACCTATCAGCCTGACCTCAATACCTGGGAAGATTCTGGAAAAATATATCAAACAACGAATCAGCGAACACCTAGAGGCAAACAAAATCACTACTAAAAGCCAACATGGGTTTGTCAAAAAAGATCATGCCAGACAAACCTTATTGCATTCTTTGACCAAGTGACAAAATTAGTGGATCAGAGGAATGCTGTGGATATAATTTACTTGGACTTCAGTAAGGCATTTGATAAGTAGATCACAACCTACTACTTGATAAGATAGAAAAATGTGGGTTAGACAGCATCACCACCAGATGGATCGTAGCTGGCTGACCGGCCGTACTCAGCGTGTGGTCCTCAATGGAACCGCATCTACATGGAGGGAAGTGTGCAGTGGGGTGCCCCAGGGCTCTGTTCTGGGGCCAGTGCTCTTCAACATCTTCATCAACGATTTGGACGAGGGGATAGATGGGGAACTCATCAAATTTGCGGATGACACCAAGCTGGCAGGAATAGCCAACACTCCAGAAGACAGGCTTAAGATACAGGAGGATCTGGACAGACTTGAACATTGGCGCTATCTAACAAAATGAAATTCAATGGTGAAAAAAGTAAGGTTCTACATTTAGGCAAGAAAAACCAAATGTACAGGTATAGTATAGGGGGTACCTTGCTCAATAGTAGTAACTGTGAGAGGGATCTCGGAGTCCTAGTGGACAATCACTTAAATATGAGCCAGCAGTGTGTGCTGCAGCTGCCAAAAAGCCAACACAGTGCTGGGCTGCATTAACAGAGGGATAGAATCAAGATCACGTGAAGTATTAATACCACTTTACAATGCCTTGGTAAGGCCACTTGGAATACTGCATCCAGTTTTGGTCACCACGATGTAAAAAAGATGTTGAGACTCTAGAAAGAGTGCAGAGAAGGCAACAAAGATGATTAGGGGACTGGAGGCTAAAGCATATCAAGACGTTTGCTGGAATTGGGTATGTCTAGTTTAATGAAAAAGGACTAGGGGACATGATAGCAGTATTCCAATATCTCAGGGTTGCCACAAAGAAGGGAGTCAAGCTATTCTCCAAGGCGCCTGAGGCAGGACAAGAAGTATGGATGGAAACTAGTCAAGGAAAGAAGCAACCTGGAACTGAGGAGAAACTTCCTGACAGTTAGAACAATTAACCAGTGGAACAACCTGCCTCCAGAAGCGGTGAATGCTCCAACACTGGAAGTTTTTAAGAAGAGACTGGACAGCCATTTGTCTGAAATGGTATAGGGTTTCCTGCCTGAGCAGGGGGTTGGACTCGATGACCTCCAAGGTCCCTTCCAACTTTATTACGTTATTATTATTATTATTATTATTATTATTATTATTATTATTATTATTATTATTTATTATTATTATTATTATTATTATTATTATTATTATTATTATTATTATTAGCTTTCAAAGAATAGCATTTGTAGAAAAATTCCTTCCTCATATACTTGGACAATGCTCTAGTTTGGAAAAAAAAAAAGTACAGTATAATTTCTAAGGAGGGTAAATCAATTAAATGGTTAAAATAAAACTTTGAACAAAAAAAATCTAAATCATTGCAATAAGAATCTTTACAAGGACACATTTAATTATATGTTACATAATTGTATTTCTCTCAAGAGCTCTGTATTTCTTGTATCTCTATGTACAGGTAATCCTCCACTTTCAACAGTTCATTTAGTGACCATTCAAAGTTAGAACGGCATTGAAAAAAGTGGCTTATGACCATTTTTTACGACCGTGTAGCATCCCCATGTTCACATGATCAAAATCTGAATGCTTGGCAATTGACTCATATCTATGATGGCTGCCGCATCCTGGGGTCAACTTTTGCAACCTTCTGACAAGCAAAGTCAATGGGGAAGCCAGATTCACTTAACAACCGTGTTACTAATAACTGCAATGATTCACTTCACAACTGCGGCAAGAAAGCTCATAAAATGGGGCAAAATTCACTTAACAAATGTTTCACTTAGCAACAGAAATGTTGGGCAATTGTGGATGTTAAGTCGAGGATTACCTGTATAGGTTGTCTGTGTTTTTGTGTGTGCAAGCACACACCTCTAAATCACAATTGACTACTGGTAAATGCCTGGACTAGCCCTCCTAGTTTTCTTAGCAAGATTTTGGAAGTGATTTGTTCTTGCCTCTTTCCTAGGGGTGAGAGAGAATGACTGACTCAAAGTTACCTATCTGGCTTTGTGCCCAAGGCAAGACTAATGCTCACAGTCTCCCAACCTCTACCAGGGGTAGGCAACCTTGGCTCTTTTATGACTCGTGGACTTCAACTCCCAGAATTCCTGAGCCAGCCATGGCTGGCTCAGGAATTCTGGGAGTTGAAGTCCACGAGTCATAAAAGAGCCAAGGTTGCCTACCCCTGCTCTAGCCAGATGCCTTAACCATTCCACCAAACTAGCTTTCACCAAACCTTCTCTACTTACAAGCTCTATCTATATGCTTATTTCTCTTTATTAGCATTTTTTCAAACTTTGAAGTACATTTTTAAAAACAGAACAATGGTCAATGTCACTCAAAGAATCAAACACCTTAGTTCTATAATTTATCCCAACATTCTTTCAGATGCAACACATTTCTTATATTATTTGCACCGTAGGAATATGTCCACATGGGCTAGAAGGTGGAAGAAAACACCGATATAAAATACACTACTGCATTTTTCTTACCATTGGGTGTTTGAGCTCTTTTAAACAAATATTAATTTATGCTGGAGTAATGTGGTTTTCAAAAATTCTTCATCTTGCAACACTTTTGGAAGGGGCTGGCTAGCATAGAGACATAGGAAAACTATAGGAGAACTATATCTGAAATCAGTGTGAAATTCACAGGTGTCTCCTGTTAAGTAAACTCCTGTGTCACTCCTATTCTCCAGCAACTGTGTTACTTGCATTTGAATCATTTACACATTCCTAATCGACAGTACTACCTCTGCAAAGAGGTGATGTTGACATAATAATTGTAATCTGGCTTAGTAATCACAAACCTCTTTGCTCATCCTTTCATGAAAGCAAAAGGGGGCTTCATGAGTAAGCTTACACACATGCTGCCAACTCTCCTGAACTGGCTTTGTCTTGGGTTTGAAAGAGCATACATCAATGTAGGCTGTGTATATAACAGAGTGCTAAAATACTCTTCTCGTGTGTTCATTGAGTACATCAAAGCTTTATAGTAACAAATAGCACTTTCCCATATTCTTTGAATTGAATTCTGCCTATCTGATATTTCCCCATGCAGTTTTATTCTTGGAAGATGGTTTGAATAACCTTTGCACTCTCTCTTTTCTTATTATGCATGCTAGTCTGTATTTATAACAAGGTGGCCTTCGCACTTTTGCTATGTAGCATCTATGAAGAAAAGGAATGTAGCAGTACAATGTCATGCAAGCTACATTTGCTGAAATTCCATTGCAGGCACAATTACTACAGTGGATGAATCCTGCTCTTTTTTTTTTGTTTTGTTTTGAATCAGGTCATTCTATAAGAGGGCAATTCAGAAATAAACCTCCGTTTGGTTATCAATGACAGACACTCGGAGATACAGAACTTTTATTATACACATTAAAAAACTACAACATTACATTACTTTTCGACATAATCGCCATTCAAATTGAGACACTTGTCATAACGTCTTACAAGGTTTGAAAATCCTTAGTAGTAGTCGCTCGGCACCAAATCTGGGCTCTGGGGAGGGGGGGTGATCAAAAACATCCGAACGGAACTGCTTCAAAAGTTCTTGGGTGTGTCTAGCGGTGTGCAGGTGAGCATTATCGTGAACCAACACCACACCGGAAGTGGTGCCATAGAAAATCCCACCAAATGTGAAGATGCCAAAGGAGTACTGCTGGTGAAGTTCATGGAGTGTGGTTCGACCATCAATTCAGAAGTCTACTGTGAAACATTACAAAAACTCAGACGAGCCATGCATAACAAGGGTCGGGGTATGCTGACTTCCGGTGTGGTGTTGGTTCAAGATAATGCTCGCCCGCACACTGCTAGACACACCCAAGAACTTTTGAAGCAGTTCCATTAGGATGTTTTTGATCACACACCCCCATAGCCCAGATTTGGCGCCGAGTGACTACTACTAAGGAATTTAAAACCTTGTAAGACGTTATGACAAGTGTCTCAATATGAATGGTGATTATGTCAAAAAGTAAGGTAATGTTGTAATTTTCTAATGTGTACAATAAAAGTTCTGTATCTACAAGTGTCTGTCATTGATAACGGAGATTTATTTCCGAGTTGCCCTCGTACAATCATATACAAATAAATACATATAATCAGTTATACTTTCCAGACATTTAAAGTCACTCTTTGAAAGGTACAGTTGGCTGGTGTTTACTTCCAAGTAAGTGATTTTAAGATTAACAGCCTAACTAACAGATCTGCAGGTAATCTAAATGATTAAATGGTTTTGTACAAGCCTATTCAATCTTTACATTTCTGGCAAAATACCTGAATGACTGTTCTGCAGATTTGTGGCACTCATTATTTACTGCAGTGGAATAAACTTTTGAAAGAGATCAGTCTGTTTTATATTATTAAGGTTGTTTTTTGGGGGAGGGGGTTAACCAGAAATTAAAAATACATGTGTTTCATTAAGTCATACTTTGATATCTCTTACTAATTTTAATCAACTGCCTTAATTATTTGTCGTTTGTTTTATTTCTACCGTTTTTCAATTTTTTACTTTATTGGATTTAATAGACTTTCCAATATAAACCACATTGTTATAGTTTTATAAAAAGCAGTATAAATTATACAAAATATGAAAAAATACATTATTTTAAAAGTATTTGAAACATATAAACACTGATGCAATGATTTCTCTCACTTTCTTTTAATATTGTGGTCTCGCTGATGTATCTTTCCCTGAAAACATGTTTGTAAAAACAAGAAATAGATAGTTAAATTATATCACAATCATAGGTAATTTACATCCAGGCCTTACATTAATTTGGTTGCAAATCTAACTCACATAATGATGTATCTTAGAATTTAAAATTCCTTGAAAAGTAGCAGCTGTTGTTGAGCTGTAAACTACTCGTATATTTTCTTTCAACGTTCTGCATAACAGTCTATAAAATCAAAATATGGAAATTGCTTTCCTAGTATATGATCAGTATTAAATTCAGCAGCAATTGACTTTACAGCCATAATTGAAAATGCATCCATGCAAGAATCTTAGTGTCAAATGTACACAGCCTCCAATCCATGAATTAAAAACTTTCATTATTTATCATGGCGTGGCAATATAAAAGCAGTTCTCTTTCAAAGGGGTCCTTATTTTGAAAAGGTTTTACATGTCACTACATCAGTGCCCATCTGATTTGCATAACCCTTAAACCAGTGACAATTGGTTTTAAGAACTCAATATGCAAGATAAATGCCTTCTCTTGGGTTCATATCTATCATCCAGGTTGGGGGGGGGGAAACAAAACTCTCAGCATTTTGAGATATGCTGGAAAGACATCCCAGAGGTCTCCCAAAAAGGGAAGAATTGACAGGCCCCTTTGAGTTGAACTTCAAAGGAAGACACCTCTGGTATTTCCTTCCACTCATACCATCCTGTCCCTTTATGTACTTCAAGAGCCACTTCCAATGCAGCTGGCTAATAAACAAACACAAGCAAGATTGCCTGAACTTCCTAAGATTAGCTGACCCACCCACCAACCAAATTGTCTTTCCCTCATCAGTCACAAGAGTGTGATGCTAATTCTATAATCAATGCAAACTTCTGCTGTCACACTCATTCTGCTTCTGGGCTACCTATTGCTAAGACTAACTCTATTGTCTTATCTCTTTGCAGTCAGTCCTTTATATCGTTTTTCTTTTCCAGTTCATCTCAGCTGTTACTTTTCCTTATTGAGCATTATTGTAATCTTTGACAGTACAACTAATGGTAAAGTGATGATACTACACAGAACTTCCTGGAACTAAGGGTCAATGGTTTACGGATTTAGGACTGAACCTTAATGAAATCTAAAGGAGAATTTTCACTCCTTTGTACCAAGTCTCTTAACCATCTAAGGACATATTAATTCTACAGGTGTATTCAATTAGAAACAAGACCCTATCATATATACATATCTACCATAGACTGAAGAGGAACATATTTTAAAAGAATATGTTCTTTACTAAAAGGGCACTGGAACAAGTATGTTCTTTTTTAAAAAAGAAAAAAAAGCTTTGTATAACATAGATCAGGGGTATCAAACTGCCGGCCCGCAGGCCGGACGCTGGCAATGGGGAAAAAGTTCCGATACGTCGCGCGAGTTTGACATGTCTGACATAGATGATTGTCCTATCACACCAATACTATTATTGTTATATTGGATCCTATTTGCAGCAGTTAATTAAAAATAATTAAAAATATAGTGATTCTATTTTTTTTCTCCACTAAAATCTTAAATAGTATATGTAACAGTTGTTTCTTTTGTTCTGCTTATCCTACTAGATTTATTTTTATATAGATATAGCTCTCCTGATTTTATAGTACTTTATTTGTCTATTCTGTTTAATAAACAATAATATTTAGAACTGAAGAAAAATATCAGAATTCTATTTTTAGAAGAATGAAGCTATTATAAATGTCTGCACTGCACTGTACTCTTTATCTCTTTGCTTCGGCTGTTTCATGAGCATACTGCTTTAAATATAATGCAATAATTCTGGGAATGTTCATATTGCACAAAAATATTTGATTTTCCTATTTCTGTTGTGTTGTAACATAAATAATTGTTAAGACTGGTATGTCTGGCAATTTTTCCATTTGTTCCTACAGCTGTAAGAAAGCTTTCTTAAGGTTCAAGATTTTGTTTTTTGATGTTATTTTATCAAACAATAGTAGGAATACATTGATGAATTTCATGGTCAGAACAGGCAACAATGTCCAGTGCAAAAACTTTTATCTGATCTTTACACTTCCCCAAATAGGTTACTGCTAAAAATTATTGCACTGATGCAGTGAGAAGCTCATGGGGAACTGTAACACATTGGGAGAAGAGATAGCTTCAAACTTGCTTAAATAAATCCTTGGATTTTAACAGCTTGCCTTCAGATGTTGAGGGTGCTTCATCATTGGAGATTTTTAAGAAGAGACTGGACAGTCACTTATCTGAAATGGTATAGGATCTCCTGCTTGAGCAGGGGGCTGAACTGCAAGACCTCCATGGTCCTCTCCAGCTCTATTCTGACTCTGATTCTGATATGTTAAATGCAGAGTCAGTTTGGTGTAATGGCTTAGAAACTGGGAGACTGTGAGTTTTAGTTCCACCTTAGGCACAAAGCCACCTGGCTGACCTTGGGTCAGGCACTTTCTCTCAGCCATAGGAAATAGGCAATGGCAAACCATTTCTATAAATCCTCAGCGAGAAAACTGCAGGGACATGTTCAGGAAGTTTCTGAGAATTGGACATAATTGAGTGGAAGAAAATGCAGACAAGATGGTAGAGAGAGAAACTCTAGATCGCTTGCTTATATGTCTGTAGATAGAGAGCTTCCTTGTTCTTCTTCCCCCTCTTCCTCTTTCCTTCCGAGTAATTAAATTCACAGAAGTGGGGGATAAATAAAAGCAAGCCTCTTGGGGCAAAATTTCTTTATCCAAATACTCTATCTCTGATGTGCTGGGTCTAGTCTGAAAATCAGAAATTACCAACAAGCTAAACACACATTCTTAAGGAATACTAACGGAATTATAAAGACAGTCTGTTTTTTTTATCAGTTCAGCCTTTGTGTAAATGGGATTACATGGGAAAGTCAGGAAACAAAAGCCTATTCCTATTTATTTAGGCTTCTAGGACAATTATCAGCTGCATTTGGAGGCACAGTGGTGCCATATAAAAATTAGGGGTTTGTCAAGATAATACATTATCTTTAAGAAATTATTTTCGGTGATGGATGGATGGATGGATGGGTCTTCAATTGCCAATGATACCTGTTTTAAAAATGACTAGCAATAGTAAAACAACTTCCTATGCTAAATTTATATTCCAGATTTTGTATATGGTATCTCTACCTAGCAGAGTCACGTTCATTTTCAAAATATATACATGATGCTAAAATAAATATGACAGCTCTGGAAATTTGCAATCTTAGAATTATATATCAAAATAATTGATTTTCATAGATGGTATATCCTGAGATTACCATTAAACAAAATAGGATTTCTATGATCAATTTCTTCATATCCAAGTTCAAACTCTTTCCCCCATCTAATAAAAACCACAGATCTACTTTTGTATTCATTACTCAGGACTTTTAGGATGTCAATACATACTCGTGGGATGTGTATGGTCATGACCCAAAACAAAGTGGTGGGGAGTGTGGGCACTTTTTAAAATAATTATTTAAATAATTGTTATGTTCCAGGAAACAGGAGATGTGATCTTAGGGGCATTTTGGGGCATTTTCCTCAAAGTGCTTTCAAGGCTGCTCAGATCTTCTCTATCATGGAAAAGCTCTATGAAATTGCTAGGACTTCACTGGGTTTTTTTTTTTGTCTCTAGCTCCAGTTCAGATCATGGTTCCATTCTTTTCATGAAGGTGAAAATATGAAAGAGGCAGACTAGGAATTAGCATCCTTTCTCCTGAAGAATCCCTCTGGATTTATGGATAGACATTGATTGTCAGAGTCTATTCAAATTGCTCTTCAGAGTGGGTGCCTAACAAAAAGAGAACCCTAACAAACACGCTAGTTTAATAAACACAATACTTTACCTCATTTGTATTTCACAATAAAAATGAAATATGAAATAAACTATCTTGAGCTTCTTATCGTAGAGAGTGTCACCATATAATTTTCTCTAGAGTGAAAGCATTTAAATAGCCAGCAGCAGGACTAGTGCGAACATTTTTTAATCCTTCTCAGCATTAGCAGACCACGTGTCTTGCCAGCAACATTCAGTACAAATACTGCTTGGTAAATAGCAGCTGCAAAGGAAGAAGAATGATGCCAGGGTACACAGTGGTAAACACTAATTCTCAGTGGCTCACTGTATTTTGGGCCAAGTAAGCTGAGTATAGGTTGAAGAGTCTCTTTTCAGACCTTTGTTCAGATTTTGTTTCTGCTTCTAAGGGGAAAAGATAAATTTTGGATTTTAAGCATCCAATCCATTAGACACATTTGCAAACTCTTAAGGGGAAGATAAACCAGGAAAGTTTAAATTCTGACAACATATTCATCAAATAACTACAACTAGCTTGTAACATTTATGATCTATAAAATTGCAAACGGCATGAATCTACTAAAGCTATCTCTTCCTATATAAAAGAAAGCTAGCACTGTGCCTTATTTTCTATCAAATATATGCAAATGCCCACAAGCAGAAAGCATAGGCCTCTTAAATTAAAATTATTAATACCGGAAAAGTGGAAAATGTACTAAATAGCCTCACAGTGAATAGTTGACAGTGAATAGGAATTGTGCAGGGATAATTTTTCACTCCTGGTTAATTTTCTATTCTATTATTTTCACTCCTGGTTAATTTTCTATAGTATCATTTTGGTCCTTACTCAGACAGAAGGCACATCTGAAATTTTGAGCCACACTTTTGTCTAATATAGGCAATTCTTGACTTACAACCACAAGTGAGCCCCAACATTTCTGTTGCCAAGCAAGACGTTTGTTAAGTGAATTTTGCCCCATTTTTATGACCTTTTTTGCTACACTTGTTAAGAGAAACAGTTGTTAAGTTGGTAACACGGTTGTTAAGTGAATCTGGCTTCCCAATTGACAAGAACCTGTCTAGGCTAGAATTTATGCACTTTTTTTTATATTACTGCTGGGAGCAAAGTTCTTTGCAATTTATAGCTAGTCTCTCTCTTCCTCAAAAAATTTTTTTCCTTCTTCCTGTTGGAATGTTTCTGGATTGTTACAACTAGTTGCGTTGAATTGTCAGATGCCCAATTTGTAACTGAATCTTTGGACACTAATTAATTTGAGGAAATGCTCAATGAATATATAAAATTAATCAAATACATTTAAGTCTGGGCAATCTTAAAAAAAGATTTTTTGCATCCAACCTCACCCTATCCAAGGTGGAAGACAATAATGGAAGTGGGTTGGGAATAAGGGCACAAACTGTACATAGGTCTTAAAAATAGCAGAGGATTCCCTAAGGTTGAGGAGGTTCACAGGAAGCACTAATTACTAAATATTATGTATGTAACTCCTGAATACAAAAATAAGGCTAACACAGTTGGGTACCTGTTCTGGATTTAGGACCTATGGAAGCAATTGATTGCAATTACAACCTGCATGGGATCAAATCAAAGTTTTAAAAAAACTAATGGTGAAAGATAATCAATCTTTTCCAAAAGAATCCTACAGAGATAAATATACCTGCAATTATTGTTTTTTAAAGCCCTATTTTCTAAACCTAACGAAATTATTATTTTATCTTAATTTATTTTAATATAATTTTTGCTTTAGACAAACAGAAAACCCTCATTCTAAGGGAATAAACTGCAAACACAGTAAATAAAAAATAATAAAAAAATTAAAAGCTGATTTAACTGAAATTATAGTGATTTAAATCATGAAAGAGAAGGTTTAGAAAACCCTAGACATTTTGAGCAATGGGCTGAAATGAATGGTATAGTATTTAACAGAGAAAAATAACCAAAAATAATATGTATTGTGTAATATATAAGAAAATATTCTGGGACATTCCTTCCTTTGATAATTATTGGACAACTGAAATTTGTATGTTATCTCTCAGATTGGAAAAGAGGGGAGAAATTCATTATCCAACAACTTTTGGGCTTATATTTTCCTTTCCTTGCTCAGTCTTCCTGAAGCTCCTGAGTTTTTCAATAAATATTCTGGGACATGCAGACAACACTGATTCATCCCCAACAGCCTGCGCCTATATTCAACAGTGAAGGGACACAGGGCAGATAACATCCTGCAGAAAGCACAGCTCCACAACACAGTCCTTCAGCAGTTCCAAGAAGGCTCCACACCCATTTTTGCTACTCAGGTGACTCCAAGTGGCCTCAACAACTTTCTAAAAGAATGCAAATGACCAGCTGTCTGCAAGGAGTATAAATCCTTCCATTCCCCACCATCTAATCAGAGCTGAAGAAGCTTCTTGGATGAGAAGTGAAACGTCTTCAAAGAAAAACAAGAAAGTCCAGTTGCCTCTTGAAAAAGCACCTTTAGGACAACTATGACCTGGATGACTGAGAATCTCCATAGACATTTCTCAAGAAATAAGATTCTCACTGAAAGGTGCTAGAACCTTCTGTCCAGAACAAGTAAGGTTTTACTTGTTTGTTAATGATGCTTCAGTATCAATTTCCTCTGGTCTATGCTGAACATTTTGATGATTTCACCATCTTCCTACCTCCAGGGAACAATGTGTCTGGGCTCACATGGATATTTGAGGACAGCATTCAGTATTATCCTTCCCAGAGGTTTACTATCAAAGCCTTTTAATTATAGTTGCAGAATAGATTAGGTTGATGACCTCTTTGTAGTTAATTAACATATAATAATTTTATTATGGTCCAAGACCAGCAATAATAGTTTTTAAACCTGATCTGCACACAAATGAGATGCTGCCTAGGGGAAAAAACAGACAAGCAGGAGCCCCTAATTGGCTTAACAGTCAGAGAAGGAAACTTAGAAAAAATCCACCCTAAGGGATCATGCAGTTAAAAATGGTGGTGGGAAGTTTGTACCTTGCAAGATTCTGTTAATCTGGTCTTACAATGAAGTATATTTAGCTCATCTAGTCATGTTTCCTGTTTGGTTTACCTGGGTGGGTTAACAGGTGGGTATGGGTGTCTGTATAACTTGTTTCTATAGCTAAATGAGAGCCAGGTTTTATCTACTTCCAATACATTCATTTTGGATGCTTCCAATCAATGGCCAGTTATAGGGAAAACAGATAAGATGGAGGACTACAGTGCTGCATATATTTATAGAATGGATTTTCAGCTCTCAGCTATTTAATTCTTCATTCAGGAAATGTGACTGATGTAATTTTCAAAATACATAATGTGCAGGAAATAATTTAATAAAAATTTTATGAAATAATTAACCTGTCTCAATAAACCACAAATTTACAAGTATCTCTGATACACTCATTTATAAATACGCTAGGAGACATAGGACACATCCTTGACATTATTATTTTAAAAGATTTATATAGCTGTCCATATTGTAAAAACAGCGGGCAGAAAACCCCCCAGTAAAAACAGAAATTCATGAATCATAAAATAAAACTATATAAACTATACAACTCATGGAACCCTGAGGCAGCACTATCTTACATATCCATACACCTATCTTGCTGGGCTCCAGGCTTATCCAATTCCAATCCCCGTGGGAAGGCCCATCTCTTCAAGGCTTTTTGGAAGGCAAGGTGTTCCATAAGGCAGGTGAGAGAAGGTATACTTCCTAGGTCACACTAGATGACAATGTTTAAGGGAAGGAACTTGCAGGATGCCCACCCTATCTGATGGGATGAGCATATCCCTCAGGGAGTGGTAGTCCTGCAAGTAGCCTAGTTCCATACCACTGAGTGCTTTAAAAGTGATAATCAGCACCATGAACTGCACCTTGAAAGTACCTGGATGCCAGAGTAATTCATGCAGCAGAGGTGTGAGCAAAACGTGGAGCAACCAGAACATGCATTTTTTTTCTTACACAGCCTTTTCACATTATTTCACCAAGCATCCTTTTTAATATTTAATGAATAAATGAATAAGTATAATGGTTTTTTTTAACTCATTGGTTTAATTGGGTTCTCTTTATTTACTTTGAGGACTTTGTGGAGAATAGATCACGTTTTAGATCGTATTTATGCAGAAATTTTAAAAATTCAAAAGGGCTGCCAAACTTTTAATCACCACTGTAATTATCTTCACAAACCTCCATTAACCTATTTCCTGCATTATTGCATTCACCCAGTGTAAATCTTCCTATAATTCCCTGTTCCTCTGTTTTTTTCAGGTTTTGCATTTCAATCATAAAAAAACAGTACTATATTCATTCCTAATGTTGCATTTAGCATTTTTTGCATATTTAGCCATATCCTTTTTGAGTGTCATTGCTACTCCATTCCGTCATTGGTCTCATGCCCTGAATAATATATCATGTTATCGTCTTATTTAAAATAGGCTATTTCAATCTACTAAGTTCACTCATTCCTAAATCAGAACTTTGTATGTTTCATTTCTGGTTTACAACCTCCTCTTTTCTGAATATAATGCTCAGTTTATGTCATAACTGCATATATTCTTATAAAATGAGGAACATTTTTAAAATACTAAAATCATTAGTGATTAGATAATTTTTGTCTAGCTATAGCATCACCCTCAGATCTACTTAAGAAAATTGAATGTTCTTCCCATACCAAGAGGATTGCTTGTAGACCTAGGGGCTGCATCAGTTGATGGTCAAATCATCTTAAATTTCAGTTATGTCCTTATATTTTTATTTAGAACAATATTGAAGTGGATTCTCACTATTTTATTGATGGTAAGAGTTCCTTCTTCCAAATAGGATAGTTTTTATTATGCTTGCAGTCTCATCTATTCTTTCCCCCACATTGTGGATAACTCTTAGCTTCACTTTCCACTTTTGACCTTACCATAAAGGATGATCTACCAGGACCTCCAGCTTAGCTAAAGTTTTATTGAATCTTCCACTGAGGTGGAAATCAAACTACTTTTTAAGTATCTTATTACCACATTTCCCCCCCTAGATATTTCTAAAATGTTTGTCACCCCGGGGGTAAAAGCTTGTATACCTTTATACAAGAAAATAAAAAATAACATGCACACAAAGAGAACAGCAGAAATTATTTAAAGCAGCAATAGGAAAAACAATACCTTAGCAAAAGTGAATTGCAACTTAAGAAAGTATTTCCTTAGTCCAATTATTATAACAGGGCTGAATGCAAGCCAATCTTTCTGTGGAAAGATTTATCTGTACATTATAGGTCAGGGGCTATTACTGCAAAAGTTCACTCTTGGGTAATATTATTGGAAAGCAAGTAATATAAATACAAGTCTAGTTTGCTATAGTGTACGTCCCTTCTAAATATGGCTTATCTTCAAGTAACACACAAAAAGCCTCAGTTGCAAGTGTGGGGTACCATGGATATTCATATCACGGCAAATAATTTGTGCCTTATTTTCATGGAGCACAACATATAGTTATTAATATCTGCTAGGAGATTTAGAATAGAACAGAACAGAATAGAATAGGGCAGGAAGGGACCTTGGAGGTCTTCTAGTCCAGTCCCCCGCTCAAGCAGGAGAACCTATAACATCTCAGACAAGTGACTGTTCAGTCTCTTAAAAATCTCCAGTGATGGAGCGCCCACAATTTCTGAAGGCAAGCTGTTCCACTGGTTAATTGTCCTCACTGTTAGGAACTTTCTTCTTAATTCCAGGTTGCTTCTCTCTTTGATTAGTTTCCAACCTTTGTTTCTTGTCCTGCCCTCTGGTGCTTTGGAGAATAATTTGACCCCCTCTTCCTTGTGGCAGCCTCTCAAATACTGGAATACTGCTATCATGTTACCCCTATTTCTTCTTTTCTTTAGACTATCCAAACCCAAGTCCTGCAGCCGTTCTTCATATGTTTTAGTCTCCAGGCCTTGGATCATCTTAGTTGCTCTTCTCTGAACTTTTTCCAAGGTCTCAACATCTTGTTTGTAGTATGATGACCAAAATTGGTTGCAGTATTTACCTTCAGTTATCATTTAAATTTAGGTTTCATATTAAATGTACAATATAGAGGTATGAACTTTTGTTCCTCGTTATTGCTGCAGTTAAAGTGATGGGAAAATGCCATTTTTTTTTCAGTTTCAGTACTCATGCAATGGAATCCTTCGAATTTAAAACTGAACATTTGGATATTCAACTTACTAAAAGCAATAAAGCATGGTATACAACATTTCTACAGTTCAACATGTTAGGTTCACATTTATTAAACACAATTGTTTTTGACGTGCCAGTGAAACAGCAATTAGTAACCTGAATTTTTATGTGATCAACCCTCCCCCCCTCCAGTTTTGTGTGCACTTTCTATATACGCATCTTTGGAATTTTAGAGCCTATTTCTGTTGAACTCAACCCATAGAAGACTAATGCTGGGCTCACAATGAGATCAATAGAAACAAAAACATACTGCAAATAGTTACACACAATACACTATGGTAATTTGAACTAAAAAAAAAACCTGAAAGATGCCTCCTGTAGTGTGAACAGTTTCAAAAACATTCTTGCTTTTTAATGATATTAGCATAAATCAATCACCGTTGAGTAAAATTGCAAACCTCTAAAGGCAGAAAATGTTAAGAGGTCAGCCATTCACAAATGTGAATAACTGGGCAAATAATCCCATTGACTTCCTCACAAATTCTTCTAAAAGGTGGTCTTCTAACATGACTTATAGTGAGTTCAGTTGACACACAAAATATCACCCCAAGGTCTTCCAGATGCTAATCCAAAGAATCCATATTAATCAATCAATCAAACTATCATGCCAGACAATAGGCCTCTTCCAATGAGGTGAGGTCATTGGCTTAGTTTATGCAGAACTAGTTTAAGCAGAACTCATTTCTATCCTCTAAACACAGAGCTGGACATTGCAGACTAACAAAAGAAATTGGTTTGTACCTTTTTTTTTTTTTGCAGACCCTTCTTTCATAGAAAAAGCTAGTATTTTATAAGAATACTTATATGAAAGGAAGGATCATTAATTCCAGCAGGACTTTCAATTTCAGACAAATACGTTTTGGGATATTGGTAAATATGTCAGAGTTTTCAAAGGAATAATAGTGCTAGTCTTTTGCAACGAAAACAGAGACTCTTGTGGCACATTAGAAACGTAGAATGTTATTATGACATAAGCTTTCATGGACTGCAGTCCTCTTAAGATATAATGAAATTACATTTGAAGTACAGTACGCTTCAGCACATATTAAGTGCACTCCACTTCAACACATACGAAGCTTTTCTTTTCTCTAGTTGATACTTTAGTCAGGAGATGCATAAAGTACTCACTACAACATACACTGTGATAAAAGAACAAATGCCTGAATTCTCAAATAGTGCTAACAAAACAGGCATTTCATGTAACAACTGATAATCATCTTTATCACATTTTCTCAAATTATCCGCAATCATTAGTTCATTCCATGATAACATCAATCTGAAATAAATATGTGTTTAATGACACTTGGCTTATGGTCTTACATATCTGTCTTCTTTCTCTTCATTGTGAATAACCTCTCCAAAACTGCAAATAACATTGATAAATGTTTAAAAGCATGTTTTAGATCAGTGTTTCTGAACATTAGGTTCAGCATTTTGGAAATTCAAGATTTACACTGCCTCCTAGAGGATAGTTGGTAATCAAAGCTAGAAAAACAAAATGCTAATTTGATTTACACTTAACAAAAGTTAATACAGTAGTTTTGTTTTAAGAAAGACAATAAATTTCTATTGAAAAGTACCTCAAAGCAGGCACTTAAAAACCCCTAAAGAAAAAAAAATACTGTAGATAGAAGAATTAATAGTGTTTGGCTAAGAAGATAACTTTGTGGCTTCTCCTGTAATTTTTCATAAAAGTCTAGATAAATGATAGATAGATAGATAGATAGATAGATAGATAGATAGATAGATAGATAGATAGATAGATAGATAGATAGATAGATTAGATAGATTAGATAGATTAGATAGATTAGATAGATAGATAGATAGATAGATAGATAGATAGATAGATAGATGATAGATAGATAGATAGATGATAGATAGATAGATAGATTAGATAGATAGATAGATAGATAGATGATAGATAGATAGATGATAGATAGATAGATAGATAGATAGATAGATAGATAGATAGATAGATAGATAGATAGATAGATAGATAGATAATGAGAGATAGATAGATAATGAGAGATAGATAGATAGAAAGATATAGGAAAATTTATATGGCTTTCCAACTCACTCTCAGTGACTCTGGGTGGCTTACAAAGATAAAAACCCAATATAAAAACAATAAAAAGCAGTGACTTTCACCCACATGTAATGTACATGTACACATACACATACATATTGAAGGCATTTTGCAGCCTACATAGAAACAATATAGCAATAATAATAAACAAAATACAAAGAGCTGCAAATAGAAGTAGAACAATTTGGTAAAAGAAAGCAAAGATTGTACTACTAATAATAGACACCTTGGGTGCAATCCTAAAATATCTGTAGCACCACTTGAACACCATCAGTATTGACAGAATTACCACCAGCCAATTGCAAAAAGCGGCTTCACTTGAATCACCTTACATCCTGTTATGATATCTTTAACCCCATCAAACATCTGCCTACCCCAGATCCTTGGGAAGGACTCAATAGATGGATAAAAATGCCAGATCCAATCTAAAAAACTGGCTGACTGTGTGACCAACTGTAATAATAATTGTTAACTTATATGCCACCTGACTCTCAATAATTCTGTGTCTCTTTAAAAGAACATGTATAATGATGTAATTACTATTATTATGTGTGTTTCAGTATATTTTATTTTCACATGTCCCTTTATTGAAAATAACTAATTAATAAGCTACCTTATTCTCCTTGTCATAGCTCAGACCCAGCTCTTAAATGTGAATATTTCTAATTTGTGTGATTCAAAAGATCATAGGTCTCAATCTCAAAAATGTGTAGCAGTCTTACTGTAATAAATCCTGAAATGAAGCATATCATTTTGTTAGATTTTTATCCTATTTTTTTTGTAGTATTTTATTAATTTTCTAATTTTACATTTAAGTATTTAAAAGCAACGTGGTGGCTGGGTTAATCGATAATTCAATAGCATACAAAAATCTTTAGTACAAATCTCAAGGTACCACATCAAATATTTCCTCTCTTTTCCCCTTAATATCTACTGTCTCATATTTGAACTAATACAGTTCTTATTATATCAATTGAGTAAAAATAGCATTATTACATTTATCAATAATTTTTTAGCTTATACATATCCTAGTTGCTTTTACATTCAATCTTTATGGACAATCAATGTCCTGTTATTAGTTTTTCCCAATTTTTAGTTTCCCAGCAATATTTAAATTTAACATTTGATATTTATAATCTCCAAGTTTTAGGTAACCAAAGTTTCCTTTATCTCAATTCATAACAAAGTCTAATATTCAAGATAACATCTTATCTATTTAAATATATTCTATTTCCCACCATCTTGCATCATCTAGTTAATAATACAATATAACATCCTTATTTTCAACTAATTTCCAAATGTCTTAAATTTAATGACCAAAATTTCCCTTATTTCAACATCAAATACTTCCTCTCTTTTTCCCTTAATAGCTACTGTCTCATATTTAAGCTAATACAGTTCTTATTATATCAACTAAGTAAAAACATGCTTATTACATTTATCAATAAATTTTTAGCTTATACATATCTTAATTACTTTTACATTCAATCTTTATAGACAATCAATATCCTATTTGTTTTCCCCAATTTTTAATTTACCATCAATATTCAAATTTAACTTTTAATATTTATACTTCCAAGTTTTAAGTGACCAAAGTTTTCTTTATCTCAATTCATAACAAAATCTAGCATTCAAAATACGCATCTTGTCTATTTGAGTATATTCTATTTTAATTAGTAATATAAAATCCTCTCTAATAAATCAGAACCCCAATTTTCTTCAGCCTTATTCTAGTTTTTTTCCTTTGCCAGCTCGCCTTCCATGTCAGTGCTTTTAAGTCATCAAATAGATCTCCCTCTGTTGTTATATATATTATTTGAAATAAGAGAGACCATCCAGTCGCCATTTTTTTGGAAGGGCTAACGAATCGTCTCTCTATTATTCCAAATCCCCATAGTTGTCCTGATATGTTTGTCTTCCCTTCGATCTGTTCTTCTTCTTGCTCTTCAAATTTCTTCTGATTTATATAGAAGGTCTTTTCCATTTTCAGTGATGTCAGTCCCTTT
This sequence comes from Azemiops feae, assembly GCA_023970755.1. Lineage (NCBI taxonomy): Eukaryota > Metazoa > Chordata > Lepidosauria > Squamata > Viperidae > Azemiops > Azemiops feae. The sequence continues at coordinate 2,862,226 of JALGBA010004278.1, read as the reverse complement.
TCTGGATTTTCCATTAACTGTATTTGTTAGTCAGTTGAATTCTCTATCATAGTATTTAATTGTTCCACTTCTTCTGTTATCTTCTGCATAGCTGATTCTTTAATTGTGGTCAAAATTTGGGTTCATATATCTAGGCTGACATCTTGTTCTTTTCTGTAGCATCTTATTTCATCACAAGCTGAAAGAATGGTTTCATGTATTGCTTTCAACATAAAAAGAATCTGCTCCTGGTCTTCATCCATATTCTATTGGTGTGTTAAGTTGAGGGTTTTAAAGTCAGAGAATGAAAATAATTTTATAACTGGATAAGCTGAGCTTCTCACAGCTGGTATTTGTCAAGGTTGAAAAGTCTTATCTATAGTGTGGGCTTCAAGCCAAGTCTCCTTTAGACAATAACAAGTTGTAATATCAAACGTGGCCACAGGATGTCACCAATGCCATTTAAGGTTTTTTAAGTCCAAAATTTTTATAATCCTTTTTCCAATTTTATTTCTTTTTTGTAAATAAAAACCAAAGTCTTCTGTAAAGATAAGAAATCTTTTGGTTCCCAAATTTTAGAAGCATATAAATCCAGTTAGATTAAGGTTATTCTTTGTGTTTTAACTCCCCTGGATAGTCAGTCGCCGCTATTCTTAAGTTCCCTTCCCTCTCACAGGGGGGAAGATGCTTTGGGCAGCTTTTACAGGAAAAGAAAATACTTGGGATTGAAGAGAGGTTCAGATCTCACCCAATCTCATCCACGCTGTTTTAGAAGTGACGAGCCATATTTCTATGGACGGTCTTTCGTCCGCTACCACCCTCCCGTGAACAAGTGGGGGTCCCCTCCTTGCTTGTCACCCCTACAGGGCAACGCTCGACCTTTTCCAGGGTCCCCCAGCAGAGCGAAACCGAACGCGGAAGACGGAGCTCGCATTCCAGCATCCGCGGCGACTGCGATGGCAAACAGGAAGTCTATCCTATTATTTTTTAAGTAACTCAAGGAGGCCAATATACCTGATACTTCTTTCTTCTATTCTCCCCACAACAACATTGTGAAGTGGGTTGGGTTGAGACAGAATGACTGGCCCAAGATTACCCAGCCAGCTTTCATGCCCAAGGCTGGATTAGAATTCCCAGTTTCCCAGTTTCTAGGCCTCCACCTTAACCACTACTCCATATTGGCTCTCATTTGCTTACCTTTTATCAAAAGGTAGTACCAGCTGCTAGAACTTCCTTAATTCTTTTATTTCAAAGACCCAGAAAAGCCATTGTATTTGCTAAAAGGTGTGCAACAAGTTAGTTTCAAACCAATCAGCTACTGGACTTTCTTATTCAGATATACTTGACCTGGCTTCCCAAACTGTTTTAAATTATCCATTTTCTGATACATATGCTTAAAAAGTGAACCCAGCTCTACAATCTGCAACCGAGTAATTACCTAATTTCTAGAAGTGAAAAACAGTGAAATCCAATTGCCAGCCTCGGGCTTATAGCCAGTTAAATTGTAGCCTGAAAATAATATAGTTGCTAAATGTTTGCATACTTAAACATCATCATCAAAACATTATATTTATCTATAATTAGATTTGCAATATTTTTTCCATCAACTTGCCTCCGATGTTACCAGTTTATAATAGTTTGAGAATAAAAATTAAATGAAAGGCAGAGCAATTAAAAACAGCAAGTCTTTCCTTTATAAGCACGTGTATGTGTGCTTTACCTTGAGCTCAGAACTGGACAAACATTTTATTGCTAGGTTATGAACTCTGAAAAAGTGAGATTGATGGCAGGAATATCCACACAGCAGACACCGTCTGCAGAAGAAATGCTGGGGAACCATTGCAGCCATCAGTTTAATGAAAGCTGTTAAGATCACTTCAATCAAAATGGCTGCCCTGGGTCGACTTCTTAGGGGTTGTGCACAGGTGTTCTCAGCCAAAAACATAATGAAGGATATTACATTAAGAACAAGGCACAGATGTGCATTCTGTCTGAACCCAAGGTGCCGCTTATTGCCAAGCGCATCACTCTTTGAGTGTGGCCCTAGTCTGCCTATCAATATGCAGTTCCAGCTCACTGAACTTAAGCACAGTCTTCTGCTTGCAATGAGTAATACAGTCAGCTAAGAGAAAGAAACAAAAGGAAGGTGGGGTGTCTCACAAAGCAAAGCAAAACAATATGGATTAAGCTAGAGTGTTTTTTTTAAATCTAGTATTGTGTCTTGTGGGATGTGCAGAAAAAAACCTGATCAGCCTAAAGTCCCCTCTATTATATTATATTATATTCTTCATCTGCAAAGTGAGGCTCAGTCAAGAAAGCTATTTTTTTCTGATTTCAGCCATGCTTGCTTTTTAATACAGATTCGTGTATAGGTTCTGGACCTCATGCACACGTATGGCAGTCATAATTACATAACTATTTGAAATCCTGCAAGTCTTTGAAATTTACTAGCTCTTCTTTTAAATGGCAAAAATTGAAGCAAAATCAATCTCAGTTTGTCATTGTAGTGCTGTGGGAAACCATATCTGGCGCCTTTTGAAATTAATGATCGGAAGTTTTAAAGAGCTAGCCTGTGAGAACACATAAAAACTCAATGGAGTTTTGATTGACCACAATGGCTGCCATCTTGACTTTATTTTATCACACCCTGCAGACACCCTGGATTGTGATGATTCATCTTTGCAGCATTTGACCATATGTAAGCAAAGGGCTTATCTTGGACAACACATGGTTTACAACATGCTCAGATGCATCCACTAAGTTCTTTATTTTGTTTCCTGAGAGGCAAGTTGATACCTAACTAACTTGTAACCTAGCTGTCCCATCTATCCTTATCCTAGGTCATCACGATGCAAACTGCAAGATGAGTTAATGCTGTGCTTCCTTTCTTTCTCCGTCCTTCCTGTTTCTCATCCTGTGTCACGTACACATAGTCCTCGACTTACAACTTTTCATTTCATTTAGTGATCACTCGAAGTTACAACAACCTGAAAAAAGTGACTTATGACCATTTTTCACACTTACGACTGTTGCAGCATCTCCGTGGCCAAATTCGAATACTTGGCAAATGGCATGTATTTATGACGGTCAAGTGTCCATCTTTTGTGACCTTCCCCAGAATGGGGAACAACTGTGTTACTAACTTAACAACTACAGCGATTCACTTAACAACTGTGGCAAAAAAGGTTGTAAAATGGAGCAAAACTCACTTAACTACATTGCTTAGCAATGGAAATTTTGGGCTCAATTATGGTCATAAGTTGAGGACCACATGTATCTTATATTCGAAGCCTGAAAATCTTGACTGTTTTATTGATATTTGTAAGCTGGAATTGAAGACCTTTTTTGGGGGGGGGAGGAGCTAAAAAGCAATGAAAAATAATAATAATCATAAAAGGAAATGGCATATGATCTTTAAAACATTTGTTCCTAATGTTGCAATTATGTATTAAGCAATTTAATAAAATAACAAGACTCCAGCTATTGGAAAAACAACTGAGTACGGAATTGAGAAATTCTATTTTCCTTGAGGTTCCTATAAATTTTATACTCCTAGTTGTTGTTTTTTTTTAAAAAGCTTCAGATACTTTATAGGCATGTGCATACACACACACAGAAACGCACAGAGCCACACACAAAGACACAGACACCAGCCCTTTGAGATATACATGAATAATCTATGAGGCTCATAATTAAATACACACTCATCTGTCAAAACAAAGCATGTAGTGCCAAATTATTAAAAAAATTATCCGGACAGAGTTAGCTTTTTTCCCCTTTGTTTTCCTATGAGGCATATGTGAAATTTTGATATACATTGATCACTCCTTTCTATCAAAAGCTTTCGCATTTCAAATAATCAGTATGTCTCTTTTCCTTTTAAAATTCTTATCACGTCTATTAACCTTTTTGCATAAATTAGAGCGACAATATTTCCAAATGCTGAAAGTGGGATATATTAATGTGTAAAAATTAAACATTTATAAATATTAATCCTAATGCTGAAGTACTCACATGAGTACAGTTAGGGCTGCCACATCTGACTGAAAAAAATCTGGACGACCAATAGATGGCAATAACTGAAAACTCTTAATGGTCATATGGATTCTTGCAATCCAGATATTCATTTTTATATGGCTGCCTAATTCATAAATTATGACTCTGGGCAGCCAACAATACATTAAAAACTACTGAACAGGAAATAATTAAAACAAAAATAAAAACAACAAAAAATAATACATCCAATGCCAACCACTATAATTTCATAAACATTATGAATGCACTCATCTAATTACCCTGGTTTAATGTCTGATTGAAGAGCCAAGTTTTCAAAGCCTTATGGAAAGTCAGGGCTATAAACATTTTTGGAGGGAGGGAGGTGATGTTCAATAGGGCAGGCACCATGACAAGAAGGCACACCTCTGGGTTTTATCAAAGAACATTGCTTCATAGAGGAGATTTGAACATGTTCAAGCTGTTGGATCTTCTGATATTGGAAGAAAGACATAGGAAACCCCATAAATAACTCAGATGTTGCCATGAAAGATTTATAGGTGGTAACTAGTACCTTGAATTGCACTTGGAAGCATACTGGGAGGCAGAACATCTCACTTAGTAGTTACATAGCATTACACATGCAAACTACACAAAACGCTGCATTTGGGATTAGCTGTAGTGTCTAAATGGTTTTTAAGGGCAGCACATTGAAAAAGTCCAAATGGAAAATGGCCAAGGCATGAGTGACTGTGAGCAGGTCTTTCCAATCCAGAAACAGGCACATTTGGCATACAAGACTGATTTGTGCAAAAGATGGTTGCCACTTGCTATTTTGAGTGGGAGCTGAGAATCCAAAGAACTTCCAAATTGGGAGTGCTATCCTATTTAGAACTAAAGATGAAAAACTCCCAGATCTGGGAAACCTTAAAACTCACAGCTATTCAGTCTTGTTAGACTTAAATTGAAGTCTGTTCATCCCCACAGCCTCCAGGCACAAAATTAACTTTGACAGCATCATTTGATCAGACTGAGTCAGAGATTTATGCCAGTATACTGTTGGTACTTAATATCATGCTGACTGATGACCTCACCCACTGATTTTATGTAGAAAATAAATAGGAGCGGAGAGAGCACAGTCTGGAGGTCCTGCATAAATCAGGAATCTAGGGCTAGATCTTTACCCTCTACACATTGACTGGAATCATCCCTGGAAGCAGGAAGGTAACCACAACAACAACACATCCCCCACTTCCAATTTCCAAAAGCCAATCCAGAAGGATACGATGATCAATAGTATTGGAAGCTGCTGAGAGATTAAGGAGGACCAGCACAGATATACCACCCCATCCTAGTTCCATGACAGATCACCAACTAATGCAAATCAAGGCTACCTCAGTACTGTATCCAGGTCTAAAACTCAATTGAAAAGAATCAATATAACCAGTTCCTCCAGAGTCCTTTCTATAATCCAACCACTTTCACATAGCCTTCCTTAAAACAGAAGGCTGGTGATGGGATGAAAATGAGCTCCTCAGAAAACCAAGAAGCACTCTAGAATCTACTAGAAGTGAGAGAACACATGGAAGTAATTTGATCCAATACTAATGACTTCTGCTCATTTCAGGCATCAACTAAGGCTTTAGAGATGAACAGTACAATAGGAAAAACCCCAAGCATTCTCTGAAAGCTGTTTGCCTTCTTCAGGTGTTTGGGATAGATAAATTTAATATATCATGTCTCAAGTCCCTGCAAGAGAGAGTAGCATCAGCTAACCAAAAACAACCAGGGAGTGATCTGACCAAAATAAAGAACAGATGTTTAACATCCTCTACTTTCATATCATGTTTCAGCTGACCTGAGACAAAAAAAACCCATGTTCTTCAGCATAAATCAGAAGTTGAATTTGGGTTGGGTCCATGTTTACCATGAACTCCTGAACTGTTCTGACAATGCCACCCTAAGGGAAATTAAAATTCTCAGTCGCTATCAGTTCAGCCATCACTCAGCAAAAAGCAGTCCTGATAAGGTTGTCTCTGCACAGCATGGAGCTAGTACCACAGCAACAAACCCAACTGCTCCCTAGGGCTGAAGTTCAAGCATAAAGTCTCATATCCATTTTTTTCTGGCACAGAGGCCCTGAAAGCCTTGAAGGCTTTCTAGATGACAATTGCCACCTACTTTTTCAGCCCTTCAACCGCAGCTGGTGCCAAATGCAAAAAGCAGGAGGGTGCATCTCTGATAGAAGAACATCTTCAGAGTCAAACAAGTCTTGTTTACGCATGCCAGGTTTATCCATTATCAAATCACAGATGAGGATGGTTTTACTGCACACCAAATTGAAAGCAGTTGCTGGAGCTCAGGGTCTCCTAGAATCCTGTGGGTCAGTGTTGAAACTGAATTCTGAGGACTAGCTGATGGGACAAAATTAAATCACTGGGCCCCTGAATGGCCGATCCTCAGATTCCCATCATATCTCCCAAAACTGTGTTGAGAGAAAAAGGAAAACACTGTTTTCAAACTGGAGCAGCTAAAGATTATTTTAAATTGCTGTGGACTGGAGGAAATGTGGGTATCATCATGACAAGATCACGTAAAAAATGGTTATCAGTGCATGTTGCTAGGAGGATGAGCCATAAGATTGCAATCGGAAATAGAATTGCAGCATCAGCAAGTCCCACTGAACTAAGCAAGACTTACTTTGGATCGAAACTTATCAGCTGACTAAATATGCATAGTGTATCTCATTAGGCTCCCTTTCCAGAGAACTGATATAAAATCACATGCATGGATATTTTGTTTATTTGTTTAGTTATTTTATATCCTGCCTTCATTTTGTACAAATCAAGGCAGTGTCCATAATGCTCCCTCCTATTTTCTTCATCAACAAGTTGTGTGGTAAATTAGCCCAAGAGAGAATGACTGGCCTGAAATGACTCAGTCAGCTTCTGTGTCCAAGAGAAGGACAAGGCACTCAAGACTCTAGTCTAGCTGCTTAACTGGTACACCAAATTTGGTCTCTTACTTGTGAAGAGCAAAATCTTTTGTTGCAATGCCCACTATGAGAATATGCCTCTAAAGCAAATAATCAATGTTCACCATTAAGAGATTTTCACCTCTTTTTCTAGACTAACCTTATTATTTTCTTGTTCTAGATATAATTATGAGCTCATATATATCATACCTGGATATCTAAATATTCCTTAAAAGAATGAGATTAAGACTTCCTTCTTTAAACCCCAAAATATAAAATAAAATAAAAAAGCCTGTTTGCCATATTTCACATTATTGCCATTGTAGAAGTCACATAAGAATATTACTATTGTAATTACATCTATCAAATTTACAGTATATAGCTGCCCATCTCACCTAAGGTGACTTTGGGAGGCAAACAAGAAACAATAAGAACAATAAATAAAAAAACATACAACATAAACATTAATAAATATCATAAAATACAAATCACAGGAGAGGGAGGATAAAAATAGCCACCTCAACAATGGAGCCATCTGAGCAGATCCCTGGTTGCCTGGCAGCCCCAGGCAACCTAACAACATAGGCAAGACTTGAGGGCTTTTTGGAATACCAAAAGGGATGGAGCTAGTCTAATTTTGGAAGAAAGACTATTCCATAAGATGGTACTGTGCCAGATATCAGTATAATGCGTACAGCATTTAAAATGATTAGCCAACTTGCATCCATCAACATACTAAACATTACAAAATGTCGCAAGATTAAGGAGGAAGAATTTTTCACACTATTTTTTGTGCAGCTTATCTATATTCAATTTTAAATGCCATCATAAAACTATCTCAGGACAGGCCTAATATATCATGAAAAATACCACAGATGAAGGCTACTGATTTATATGCAGCGATGGTGACAGCAGAAGAGAGAAAAGACAAAGTACCTGGTTTTGGCAGGTTCCTCGATTTCATGTTTTCATCAGGAATTTTGTAATGCTTTTCTACACATTATTGGGAGGATTTTGTTTGCTGAAGTTTGTAATTTATTGTGTGATACAGAGTTATGGCTTTGAGAAGACACGGTTAATAGGTTTAGCTCTGTGAAGGTGAAGCAAAGTAATCGTAGTTCACAAAGATTCTAAATCCATTCAAAATATTTTTTAGTATTTTCTTCTGTGATATCAGGCAGCTGTTTCTCTTTAGACAATTCCCAGGGGATAATTCAGATCCATCTAGGATGAAAAAAATATGGAAGAAATATCTCTAGGTTTCCCTCGACACTCTGAATAACTGCCTATCTGATACCTCCATTTCTTCTTTCCCAGAGCAATATATGATCATGACTAATCCTTTTACCACCAGGAAGGCAAATCAAAGAGAAGGAAGATACCTTAAAAATCTCTTTTCCACACCTTAACCTAATGGATGATTGGCAGTAAAGGATACTAGCATATTTAATGAGAAACCTTCTCTACTTTCAGAAGTATTCTGATCTCTATCAAATAGTTTTAACATTAGAGGATGATCAATGAAATTATCCACCTATTATTCAACTATTATTATCTATTATCCAACTATTGATTATAGTGTTATCATGGAGAAAAATTCTGTTCCATTTTTGTGCACGATCATCTTCAGATATTTGAAGAGAGCTCAGCTCTCATGTCTCCCTTGATCTTCTGTTCTTGTTCAGCCTAATATTTAACTTCCTCCATCATGCCCTAATCTTATTCTACTGTAAGTCGTTTGCTCTAAATTTTCAAGAGCAATTTTCCAAGGTCCTCCCAGTGTCTCCAATGCTTCATGCTATCTTGATTTAATATTATCTTTCAGCCATTTTTTTGTCAGCTGTACTTTTTTAAATTAATTATCGTAATTTCAATTTAGTTTTGGACATTTTGGACTTTTGAATACCCATTCTCTTGTGCTGGTTAATGACTGCAATAAAGTTAAGTAACTCTCCCAACTGTTTCTCGTTGGATTTGGTTTCCATATTTAACATTCGACAAGAAACTATTTTTCTCATAAGACATGGAAAAAGGGTATATTAATGAGAAATTGTTATTAATATAATAACATAATATAATAATAATATTGTGCAATTTGAAGCTATATGTGTTTCCTGTAATGTAGAAAAAATGTTTTCCAAGTTTATATATCACTGCTGCTGTATAATCTGTACCCATAGGATTAAAAAGGACAACAAAGCTCCTTGTACATTGGCTACATTTTCCTTTGTATAAGACAATCCTATGCGGTTTATCCTACCATTTAGCTTTAAATAAGTTTCTCTACATGCAGATGAAGTCAATCTGTGCAGGTGTTATAACACTACCCTGTAGGATAAACCAGTAAGTTTTATGGGGTTCTGTAAAATAATGTAAGAAGACATCCCTGCAGTGGTGGGATTCAAATATGTGAACAATCGGTTCTCTGTATGGTTGCCACTTCCGGAAGTCTGTTCTGGGCCTGGGCAACAAAAAATTAGCTACTGGTTCTGCCGAACTGGTGCGAGCCGGCTGAATCCCACCACTGCATCCCTGTGTTCGTGACAGTAGTAATTGAGTCTATGACTAAAGCCCAGGGGTAGGAAACCTTGGCTCTTTTATGACTCATGGACTTCAACTCCCAGAATTCCTGAGCCAGTTCTGGAAGTTGAAGTCCACGAGTCATAAAAGAGCGAAGGTTGCCTACCCCTGCTCTAGCCTGATAAAAATGTGTTCTGGGGTAAATAGACTGGAATGGGAGGGAGCCTTCAGTATCTGATCTTTTACATTTGGAAAATCTTCAGTTGACTGATACATAAGAAGCAGTAGTCTAATTCTTATAATAACAGCAAAAGAAGCTAATTCTCACTGGATTTTTTCCTCTTTTTCTACCAGATGAATAAGATGGTCTTTCCATGACGAACAGCTTCATTTATATTAATGCTACAGGGGAAAAATGACTTAATTGTAGTTCAGGATCTCATCTAATAAGCAAATTTTAAACAGCTCAAAAAGAAAGCAACTTTCTGCCAATCTGTCAAGATACAAATTAAGAAAATTACCTTAGAACATAAATTACGCTGATCAGTAATTAGGCCATGAAAATGATATTTACAGATTTGCACTTATTTTGGCTTTAACCCTAAAGCTCAACTAAGACACTTGGAATAGAGTTTGAACACGCAGTGTTAGCACTTTTAATTTCCATTTCATTAACACAGCATCTTCATTAAATTAAAGGTCTCTTAAAAAGCAGCCCATTCTCAACTTTTACCACCAAGAGTTATAGATGCAATTTTTGAGGTGCCTTTTTAAGTGAAAGCTGTTGTTTTAAGAATTAGACCATCTGAAGCTACAACTGAAAATAGAATGTAGATTTGGGGGAAAAAGACCAGGACTCAAAGCACACACTTTGTTCTCTAATTTCTTAGGGTGTTCTGAGATTTATCCCATATCAGATAAATCAATCAATTCTTCAGTATACTTAGTAGAAAAAAATTCCTGTTTTAAATGTTTGAAATAGTGGTGGTGAAATGTGATAATCCAAATGAAATACAAAGTCAACAAATATGAAAATCTCAGGAAATATAGTGCAAGATTGAGGGATTTTTCCCTGATTTTAAAAATCTTAGCATTGAAGGAAGAAAATTTTCTTTCAGTAGACAGAATTGTTTATACCAGAAATTTGATACCATGACATGTAACATTTCCAGATAGCATTTGTAAGAATTTTCTATTAAATATAAAAATTTGTATTTTATGGCCACAATTTTATCAATTCACCAAATTTTACAGGATGTTGGTTTTGCTAAAATCACATAAATTTAAAATGAGAATGTCAGAACCTTGTGAGAATTCTACTATTTAAAAAAGTATTCATATTACTAAAATGATTATAGGTACATATTATTAAAACTCTTGTTGCCATGACCTTTAACTGGGTGAAACAGAGCCTCATAGGGCAACAAATTTTGAACCAAGGTATCTCAAATAACTAACTTACACAATGTGTCCAAAATCCAGGACCCATGATTCCTGAGGGAATGAAATTTGGGAAAGTTGTTGACTGCTATAGGTGCGGGTCCTCTCATACACTCAGTGACCCTCCGCCATCCGCCCTGTGGAGGGAGGGAGGAAGGAAGGAAGAGAAAGGAAGGAAAACTGAGGAACAAAGGGAGATAAAAAAGAAGGAAGGGTGAAAGGAGAGAACGAAGGTAATACTAGAATGACAGGGGAAGACGGAAGTAAGTGTAAGGGAGATAAAGAAGGAGGCAGTAAAGAAAGGAAAAAGAAAGGAGGGAGAGAGGGAGGGAGGGAGGAAGAGAGGCAGAGAAGGGGGGGGGAGAAAGAAAATGCCAGAATGACAAGGAGGGAAGAAAGGAGTGGGAGGGAGAGAGGGAAGGAGATAGGTAAGGAAAAAAGAGGAGGAGGGAGAAAGAGAAGGAAGGAAGGGGGGAAGAGAGGAAGAAAGGTGTAAGAAAAAGGGAAGAACCATGAGGGAGGTAGGGAGGAAAAGAAGGAAAGAGGAAGGAGAGGGAAGGAGGGAGGCAGGGAGGGAGGGAGGAAGGAAGGAAGGAAGGAAGGAAGGAAGGAAGGAAGGAAGGAAGGAAGGAAGGAAGGAAGGAAGGAAGGAAGGAAGGAAGGAAGATTTCTGATGCTTCATAACATCTTCTCATAAAGAAAATCAATGGGGAAAGTGTCAGGAAGTCAGAAGTCACTCCCGCTTCCATTACTTTTTTGCCCACCCGCCGTCATTCTGTTTCTCCATTTAGGTAAGGTAATATCTATGGCACAGATTGCTATACACACACACACATGCAGGCACGCGCACGCACGCGCACACACACACACACACATGCATACATAGAAACCCACCTACAGAATGAAGACCGAATTATCTATTACAACAAAAATGTTGAAAACACACAAAAAGCTCATTAAAGTAGAAATAAAAGTTCAACAAATGTTCAATTACATGATTTTTAAAAGAACAATATACAAATATAAAACAGATTTAGGACAGGACGTATTTGCGCAGAGGAACAATTCACAGATATTCCACACACATATGTATAGAATTAAGAGCCCGGCTGTTCAACAATCTTTATTTTATAGAGAACATAAAGCCATTTTTTAGTTAAAAACGAAGCAAAAGAAGTACTGAATGCTTATTTAAATTCTTAACTTCGTCAATTTTTCTGCCTACCATCACCACTAAACATTCTTCTCTGATTATAATTGCTGTAAAATTGCATGTTTTTGCCCTTCCCCTGGACAAGTAAGTTGAAATTAGTAATTCTGTGGAGCTGCAGTTGAGTCATTAAAATATGAGTTGCAGGGGCGGGGGAAGGGAGGGAAAGGATGGGGGATTATTAACCTGTTATATATTATGGAGGTTGCCGAGCTGGTTCTTAGATGGACTGCAAATCCAATCGTTAATGCATTCTTTTCAAATTATACAGTACGTAATCAATTTAGCATGTGCTACTTGATGGACAAATAAGCTCACAGAGGTTAATAATAATGCCAATAATGGTAATGCAACCTAGCACCCCCTCCACACATACTATCCAGTGGTAAGTTGAATGTTGCTGGGAAGAAGATCATAGGGCATAATGACTTCCCATTTCCCTAACTATTTAGTATTTATCTCATTATTTTTAATTTTGGATTAGATCCATTAAATCTAGTGCACCTCACTGCCAGAATATTTTATAAAGACACTTAAAAGCTACAATGCTCTACAGTGCAGTAGAAAACAAGCAGCTTATACTGAGATTAGAATTTCAGCATCTTTTCATGATGTTAAAATGTACAACCCACAATAATGTGGTAATGTCTGGATCACACCATATAGTCAACAATTGTCAGACAGATTGTATACGTAATTTTCTTTCTTCTTATCTAGTGATTTTTTTTCTCTGTTGGCAAAAATACACGTGTGACTAAGCTAAAAAAAATGCTACATATGAAATATTATGTAAATTTAAAATATCCTTATTTGCATGCCAAATGATAAATCAAATGAGATAAGATATTCCAAAAACCACTATCAATTAAAAAAAATTACTATACTATCATGCTTTGAAAGAATTCTTTTTTTTTTTTGCTTTATGTCTGCAGTAAAAATTCATTTCCTTCCATTTTATAATTTAAAAATATGAAAGATGATCCAAGAATCAATGGCCCATTTGTTTCTCAAGAGATTCCTCCAGAAGGCATAATTTATGCTCTTTCAAGAACAAGAATAAAAATGCTGCTTCATTTTCTGAAAATGAATTTCTACACAGGGCACCCACTTATAATCTGATAAATGAATCTGCTGAATCCATTGTGCACTAAATAAAGGAATTAATTGGAAACATCCTCTGGTGAATTTGATTTCTCTGGACATTTTCACATTATTAGATTTTAGATAAGGAAATCTGGTCGGTGGGGACTATAAAGTCTCCCGGAGTTGCAAATATCTCATTCCCTCTCAAAAGTCATCTCTGGTCTAGGAAAAGCATAATCTGGGGTTACCACACCTATGAGATAGAAATTAGTTCAGGCAAGAGCTTGAGTCAAGAAGTTTCCATCCTTGACAACTGAAATAAAGAACTGTAGCTATGTGATAAAGAACATGCTTTTCACGCAGAAAATCCAAAGCTTAATCTCTAACATTTTCTGATAGGACTGGGAAAAAAAACCCCGATATCGGATATTTTCTATGTCACTTAATCCTTTTAGGATATTTTGTAAATTTCATGGTGTTAAACAGGGATGTGTATTTTCACCTGCTCAAGGGCTTTGCAAGGCATGAAGAGAGCCACACACGCTAAACAATTGGCCAATGTTTGTTTTGGGAAGTTAAGGCTGCCCTTTAAAACCCACAACCGCTCAAAATGCAAAAAGGGACACTCTCAAAATTTCTATCCCCCCCCCCACACACACACACAGTGCGGGGGTAGGAAAACTCTACAGGCCAAAAGGGAGTTGCTGGTAATTTTCTCTTCTATACCTATTGTAACAGCTTGTATTAAAAAAAAAAAAAGGTTAATTTCATATTATTTCTAACACTGAAAAGGAGTCTTCATGGCACACTTTTTTTATTATGAATCAGGCATCCCTTAAAAAAAACTTAGTTTAGCAATGAACAAATGCTGTCTCCGATAAAGTGCACAACCAGATTTACACCATGTTCTTTCCTTTTGGTGTATGGAACATTGTTCATGGGGAAAATAAGACAGAGAAAGCATGCACATCCTAGCTTCTGGAATTCTTTCCAACACTTTTATAATTGTTTTGAATGGAATTATGGGACAGAAGGCTCAGAATGGGGCAGCCTTCAATATTCCAAGCCATTGTCCGGCTGCCTATTCTACAGGGGTGCATTGGGAGAATTTGGTGTTTTTCTTTCTCTGCAGCTCCTACTCCACTTTCAATTTTAATAATTCGTTTGCTATTTTCTGCCCCTGCATCAGATTTGATTCCATACTGAGCGACAGAAAGTGCTCAACCTCTGAAAAGGTATAAGGAAAAATAAACAAGCAATATTAAGGACATGATATTAGGAAAAAGAAAGATAAAATTAATGTATACTAACACTATAGACTTTATTTCTTCCCAACTTCTTATTGTTACTAATTATCCTAGAACACCATCCCCCCCAAGGTATACATCATCCCCCCCCACACACACACATACCTAGACCTGGCTCTGTTTCTATATCAGATGTATCTCTGATATGATGCTTTGATTTTTAAAATTATTGTTGATGTTTTTGCCAGACATTCTCTTTCTGATCCAACAGTTCTTTGTTTTCTTTTATTGTTTTACTCTGTAAACCACCCAGTCATAACACATTGCAATGGCCTATAAACCTTATATGAACAAACACATAAATCCTTGATTCCACCAATCTCGTACCATATTTCAAATATTATCCATGGTTGTTTAAATTGCTCATTTTTCTCTTTTCAAGGATCTGATCAACTCTGTTAAATCATTATTTTCTTGGGCTTCCTCTTTATTACAACTTCCAACTTCCGTCAGATATTTCTTCTGCAATTCAGTCCTTATTCATTCTCTTAACAGGTAGTCCTCGGGTTATGTCCATTTGTTCAGCAACCATTCAAACTTACAACGGTGCTGCGATCACATGATCAAAATTTGGGTACTTGGCAACCAGCCCCTACTTATCACTACTGTAGCATCTCATGGTCATGTTCTCCTGCCCTGCACGAGCTGTTTCCATTTCAACTCCCTCCACCTGCTGATCTCCCCCAATCTCTGCCTTTTGGTTGCTTTGCATAACATGGCCAAAATGGAAGAGGCAGCTGTATTCCACCCACACCTCCTTCATCATCACCACTGGACTTGCCTCCATCACTGCCTCTTGAGCTGTGGCGGGCCTGCTGCTGATCAGTAGTTTCAGCTGCCATTGGCAGGGGTCATGCTGCTGCATCTGCCCCACACGAAGGGTTTTGCACTGGCCCGACCTGGACTTGCCTCGTGCCCTGGTGCAAAAGTCCCAGTGCAACTTGCTGCTTGCAATAGCTTCTGCTTCTCCTGGTTCTGCTTCTCCCTGAGAAGAGCCACTGCAAAGTGCCAACCGCTCTTCCGCTGGGGCTTGATGCTTCTTTCAGCATGCCTCTCCAGCCTTTGTGCTGTGGCAGCAAGGGCAGAGCATGGCCAGGGCTGCAGCTCAACCTCAAGGCTGCTTCCTGCTCTGGTCCCAGGATACTCCCACTATGGAAGTTCCTGCCTACAAAGGTACCACACAGATCTGGGTCTGTCCGGGGGGGGGGGAGGCACTATTAGTGCTTTCCATGATCCCTGTGGCAAAGTTCAGCTCAGTTGGAACTTGGGCAGGAGAGACTTTGCAGGACCTTGGCTGTGGGACAATCTGTGTCTCCCCGACTGGGCTGGGTGGGGAGGGAGGCAAAGACAACAATGAAGGCCAAAAGGGCAGAAATGTGGAAAATAGACCAGTAGTGGGAATTGAAGCAGAGGCCAGGACAAGAGGAGCATGTGGTCCTTCCTAACAATTGCAATCTGGACTGTTGTTGCTAAGGCAGGGGTCTCCAACCTTGGTAACTTTAAGACTTGTGGACTTCAATTCCCAGAATTCCTCAACCAGCTTGGCTGGCTGAGGAATTCTGGGAGTTGAAGTCCACAAGTCTTAACGTTGTCAAGGTTGGGGACCTCTGTGCTAAGGGACACAGTCAAGTGATGTTCCACTTAAAAAGCACATTGCTTAGAGATGGAAATTCCAATCTCAATTTAGATCGCAACCCAAGGATTACATGTTTATGATCAAACCCCATCAATATATTCTTTCATACTGGTCACTCAATGTTGTATTCACCGCCAAATTTTAGATAGGCATTTTGGTAAGAATTTAAGATATAAGATTAATTGGGGTAAGTCTTTTCATTTTTAACTTCCTTTAGGCTTAATAGCACATGTAAAGATTTAGGTTTTGTAATTGCCACAAGTGGTTTATAGTTCAGGATGCCAGATTTTGTAATTGCCACAAATATTTCTAAATATGACAAGTTTTAGACAATGTTGCCTTAGATATTAATAGACAGATCAAAATTCCATTAAAGTGGTTGAGAAAACTTAATATTATTAAAACGAATATTGCTCCAAGATTAATCTATATATTAAGAGAGAGTTAGTTGTTAATCCAAAATATATTTTTAAGGGGAATGGATTCTTGAAAGGAAGCTTATATGGGAAAACAAATCACCTTGCATTTTTATTAGTTAAAATCAGATTCTCATTCAGGATGGTAGTTTTAATTTATCCAATTTACAAATATATTTGGGCTTATTTTTCATCAACTACATCTATTTGGAAAGAACATCTAATAGAACATCAACTTTTGTGGGCTTTGTTGGAAAGTTTTTATGTATTTTAGTAAAGATTTTGGTAATTGCTAGGACTGATATATTGTAGACAGTATTTTGTTTCCAGAATTACAACTAATCAGACATATTTGGGCCTACAACAGAAATTTGTTTGACATTTGTTTAAATGTCAAATCTTTGTTTAATATGTGACATATATCAATAATGTCACTTCTTTCTTTCTTTCTTTCTTTCTTTCTTTCTTTCTTTCTTTCTTTCTTTCTTTCTTTCTTTCTTTCTTTCTTTCTTTCTTTCTTTCTCTTTCTTTCTTTCTTTCTTTCTTTCTTTCTTCCCTTTGTAAATTTTCTACTATTTTCTGTAACACTTGTTAAAAATAAATAATAAAAACATGTTTAATCTGCATTCATACATTACCCATAAATTTGATCCCCTTTCCTCCTGTGTGCATCTTAAATAACCCATCACACTGCATTCAGCTTGTTTCTCCTAATATACACAATACCTAATTCCATATAATTAAATGGGTAAAATCATACTCTTTATGTTTAGGCATTTTTTTATAATCTTTCAACAATCATTCATTTTTTGCAACAGACCACAAATTACTCACTATTTTTCTACTGGAATTTACACATCATAAAAATTTCCTATCCTTAGGAAATGTTCCAAAATTCAACTTCCTGGCTTAGTTTTTCACTATTTACGCATAACTTGCAATTATTCAGTCCATTTTCCTTGTCATGCGGCCACCTTGATCTTTGATACATTAATTTACATACTATTCATTGCATTATTTAATATATCTATTATTCGCTTCAGTCATGCAAGAAATATACACACATTTACGTCCCAATCTTTAATGTCAGGGCATTCCTTCTAAAATATATCCATTAATACTGTAGAAACCAAAGGGAACAACCATGTCTTTCTGTTCAGTCTTGAACCATTCACTAAATATTGCATGTATTCCCACACACGCTTTACTTCCATCATATACAGATATGCTTCAAGACCCTATTTGCATAAAACAGTAATATCCATTTTCTTTCTTATATTTATATATATATATTTCTCAATGGCCTGCTGAAGAGGCAAAACTCTGGTCTATGCATTTCCTGCCAAACTTCATTTTCCAAATTTTGCTTGTTGTCATTTCTTGTACACTTTAAATCTATAATGGTCTGTGGGAATATCTTTTAGGAACAAGAGGAGGAAGGACTGCAGCTAGTGCAACATTCAGATAAGAGGCATCCCAGCCCACAGAAGTAAGACTACCTCAAAAGTGCTGACAAAATCAGATTTCTGCCTGCCAAATATCTTCTCATGTACTATTAACAAACTAGCTCTCTTAGGGATTTTACTTTTAGTTTATTTATTTTATTTCTTTATTTGTAAAATTTATTAGCCACCCACCTTGCCACATGGTAACTCTGAGCGTCTTACAATATTAAAGTCTTGCTATGTTTTTGTTCATTCTGGTGAACAATAATATCATTCATACAGACTTTACAGGAAGTCACAACTGCTCCATAAGCAAACAACATTAATATTGTAAGATTTCTCCAATTACTATGTATAGCTGCAAGCTTCTTCACAACTTTTATGATTTTTCATTATTCTTCTTTATGAAACACTTACAACATCAATTTCAATTCTACCTTTTCACTTATTGTGGTTGATTGCACAGTCAGCCAGATACTTAGATTGCATTTGGTATTTTTATCCACCTATAATGTCCTTCGCAAGGAGCTGGGATAGGGAGAGGTTGTTCTTTGATGGTATTAAAAGTATAATCACAGGATGTAAGCTGTTCCAAGTAAAGCTTACTTTTGCAATCAACTGATGGTGATTTTATCAGTGCTGATGGTGTTCAAATGTTGCTTCAGATGTTTTGGGATTGCACCCAAGGCACCTATTACTAATGATATTATCTTTGTTTCCTTTCAAATATCCTCTTATCATTGGATTGGATTTGTAATAGCAGATTATTATTTCTTAGTTTTCAGACTTTGTATATTTGCGATGGGTAAACAATTTTCTTCCAGTAGTCCTGCAGCTGCTGGCCCTGGCTGTTCAATAGTCAACAGTCCTGAGTCCTGTATCCCATTTGTCACCAGATGCACAGAAACTCCAACATCTAGCATTGTCTTTGTTGACCAGGTTGATGACTGATTCAGTGTGGATTTGTATAAATTACATCTCACCATATTCATCTCGCTTCTCTGATGAGATTCAACAAGTATGGTTAAACTGCTGGCGTAGCTCTCATTCTCTTTGGAGCCTGCATTCCCACAACTACATTAAGATAGTGCTTCAGTGGGGGATTATTATTATTATTTCTGTATAAATATCTAAGGTAATGTTTTTGGCATCCCCTTACTTCCCAGTTCCACCTCCAAAGTAATTTTATTTCTTCCACGTTTTAATTCCTTTCACTGTTCTGGAGATTTCCATTTTAGTTGTCTTCATTCACTTCCACATTTTTCTTTCCATCAAAATCATTCTCCATTTTCTGTTTTGCTCTCTTTGCTTTGACTAAATTCTTTGCAAACTTCATTTACTCTCTCCATGGTTTCTTTGTTCCACTTCCTGGGACTTTTTTGCAAAAGAGGAGGTGGAAGAGACCCCAATGAGAGGCTTACAATCTAGACCAACCTTACCTGAGATGCTCTGCTGCTAACTCATTGCTGAATTGAATTAATGCTCCAGCTCTGCTAATGATTTCACCTTGGTTCTCCTCCTATGGAGAGCAGGAATGTTGCTATTATTGCTTCTGCTTCTTCTACTCAGCCAGACTGCTGGCAACAGCAGGAAGAGATTAGGAAATGTTTCTCTTTTTCTTCCCCACCCCAGCTAGACCTTCTCTGACCTGGAAGTTGGACATATAAGCAGATCTTGCTAAACTTGGGCAGCTTGGATCACCTTCTAGAAGCCTTTCCTGACTGTCCTGCCTCAGGAATTTGTCTTAGCTAGGCTGGGAGAAGGTAAAGAATGGGGACCAATATCTGCTAGTACAATCTCCCCCCCATAGAGAGCCTAAAGGGTTTTAAAAGGAAAAGGTGACAAATGAGTGTGCATTGATCTTTGAGATAGGGTGGGGTGGAGTTCTAGCAGACCACTTAAAAATATTCTCCCCCCCCACTATCCTATGATCATCCAATGAATTATGACCCACAGTTTGCGAATTCCTGGATTAAGCCTAAATGCTTAAAGAAGTTTTATTCTATATTTATTTATTGAATTTATACAGCCTCCCATCTCATTGTCATGACTCTGTATGGCTTACAAAGTTAGAAATAAAAAAATAAAAAGAAATAAAAGTAATCATAAAAATCAACAGAGACAATTGAACTATTAAGACCATATGGGGAAGGGGAGCAGGATACACTTAAAAGAAAGATCAAGAGACTTAAAGAAGGCTTAGCATAAATTATGACAAAACTTGACAGTTTGGGAATGCTGCCAAACCTTACTTAAATCAGTATTACGCACTACTTTAATACTATTTTGCAGGTCCAGTCATGTGCATACATACTTTTAAGAGAGAGGTCTTATTCATTTGGGCTGGAGCTTTTTCCTTCAACTTCAGTCATCCAGTGACCACACCTGTTGTTATAGTTGTATCTTGATTATATTATTAAGATATAATTGTGATGACTAACAGGCAGAAGTATTCCTTAAGTACACAGAAAATGTGACTGAAAAAGGCAGGATTAACCAAAAACATTTGTTTTTTTTTCTCATGAAGTTTAGATGGGCAACTGATCTAACCAAATTTAGTGAAACCAATTCAAAACATTTTTTTACATAAACAACTCATAGGCCAGTCCAATAATAGTAGTGACTCATAATGCTACTACTTACAGTTGCAATTTATTCTTGAAAATGTTTTATTTCCCTCTATTATCTCCTATATTCTGAGGCTGAAGCATATACAAAACTAAATAGCCTGAAGGTTGACATATATAATATGTAGAAGACTTTTCCTTCTTGAGGCTGGGAAATATGCTTCAGGTCCACAGTTACTATCCTTGCCAATTCAGAATATGGATGGGTTAATCCATAAGTCAGTCAAAGCCAAGATGAGGAGCTGGCATCAAACTTGGAAAACTTTTGATACCAGCTGTAACTGAACTGAGAAGGAATTTTACAGTCTGGACACCTGTATCAAGAGTTCCATTTCTGGGTTTGCCAATAGTGAATCCCTAAAGAATGCAGCATCATTAACTAGAAAAGATTTGCCATTTTTGCTTTTCATCGGTGCTTAACAAGATAATGAATCTGTACAATTTTCTCTTAGGAGTATTTTGCCCAGCTTTCAGGTGTTGCTTTAAAACCTCATAGGTTCCAGTAGTATTTAATCTTCTGTAGGCAGGTAAGTATAGTGAACACAAATACTTCGAGGTGTAAGATCTTAATCTGTCATAGTTTATAAATGGCAATTGTTGCAGTAGAATAAAGAGCTAATAGATTGGCTTCTTTCAGTGTCAAACAGGAGATTCATAAAAGAGCTTATTTAATGCACTTGTCAATTTAAGTCTGCTAGCATCATGCTTTCTTTTAAGCCAATTATAAGCTGAACATAATAGAGAAAGGCAGAAGCAATGAATCTAAGACTCACATAATCTCACTAGATCATTGCTGAGCTTGCTCCTACTAAAGGTTTAGTGTCAGAAGCCACATCAATAGAACATAAGCCAACTGTAATCATGCTAAAGTGTCTCTCTTTAAATTGTGGGGAGCTGAGAAGTTTCTTGGAGGCCTAGGCATGTTTCATGACATTGGAGAATACTAGTTTGTGCACTCATGTTATGCACCAGTTGCACTCTTTTCTGGATTGGGAGACCCTGCACTCAGTCATTCATGCCCTAGTCATCTCTCTTTTGGATTATTGCAATGTCCTCTACATGGGGCTACCCTTGAAGACTATTCAGAGGCTACAACTGGTACAGAATGCAGCAGTATGGACAGTTCTGGAGGCTCCTCTAGGGTGGTGCATGTACTAGGGTGGTGCATGTAACAGCGCTGTTACGAGAGCTGCATTGGTTGCCAGTTTAATTCTGGGTCCAATTCAAAGCATTGGTAATCACCTTTAATATCTTGTATGGTTTGACACCAGGTTATGGGAACAACTGTTTTGCTCCAATGGGATTGGCCCACCCCATTCACTCGAGCAGAGAGGCCTTCTGTGGTCCCCAGTGGCCAAATAATTTTGGCTAGGGGGTCTAGAAGAACCTTCTCTTCTGTAACCCTGTCCTCTGGAACATCTTGCTGCTGAAGGTGAGATCTGCCTCCACCCCTGTGGCCTTCCAGAAGGATCTTAAAACCTGGTTGGCCTGGGGACCTGATGGGATTGTGCTATGTTGGAGGTGGTTGGTTGAGCGAGAAACAAAAGCTCACCCCCGCCCTGTTCATCTCCTTGGTTTTTTTTAGGCTTTATTTGTTGTTCGTTTTAATATTTTTATATTTATGCTTTTATGGCATCGTAAGCCACTCAGAGTCACTTTGGATAGTGAGATGGGCAGCATATAAAAATAAATACATAAATAAATGTCTTTTTAACATTCCTAATTTTCAATCACTTTCTTTCCTGAAAGCAATTTATTACAAATTGATCAAAATTCAAAAACATTATAATCAAAAGCCAAGGTTTTTGTTTGCTTGCTTGATGTAAGAGCTGAGAAAATTTTAAGTCACATTTAAAATAGATTTTTGAATGAAAAGATATTTTACATATTTATAAATGCTGAGACCACAATATACTACCTAAATCACTTATTTGAAAAGAGAAGGAGAGAAAGCAAGATCATTCGAGACATTTCAGTGCAGTTTTCTACTGAATATGCAAGGTATATTATGGTTTAGAGTCTAGTAGAAAGTTGAAATTTTAAGTTCAGCCGGATGTTTGCAAACATTGCATTTTTGTTGTATTTCAACTGGATGTGATGCTTTTCATTCCCACTAAAGAACTTATTACTTTCCCTTCACTTTTCCTAAAATTTAGTGATATCTGTAATAGTCCTAGAAGTGTTTGTTGCCTTCTGGCTCTAGGAATAGTAGAGCCATCCCGTTTTGCTTAGTAGGTTTTAAAATCAATCCTAAAAAGCCCTGTTAGGATTCAGCCAAATCCACTGTCATCCCAGCAAGTGGGATCATTTAAGGGGAAATGATTTTCCTTCACAGCAACTTTTTGCCAAACTGAAAGAGACAGTTATGCTGAAGAGAAGGAAGAGGACCTAGCCTGCAAACTTGCACTTTTTTTAAAAAAAAAAAAATTCATCCAGGAATTATTGTGTACAACAATGCTGCCTTCCTTTGAATGCTTAATGAGATATAGTCTAATAAATATAGTTTTTCAAAATATCTGATCCACTGAGAAAGTGCAAGCAAGCATCTGAATAGAAAATATTAGACACAGGAAAAATGCTACTATCAGAATGATATTTGTAGGCCCAGAATGTTAATAACAATAACAATAACAATAACAATAACAATAACAATGACAACGACAACGACAACAATAATAATAATAATAATAATAATAATAATAATAATAATAATAATAATAATAATAATAATAATAATAATAATAATAATAATAATAATAATAATAATAATAATAATAATAATAATAATAATAAAAAGTTGGAAGGGACCTTGGAGTCATCTAGTCCAAACCCCTGCTCAGGCAGGAAACCCTACAGGAATTCATTCATTCATTCAATTTCTGTAGCTGTCCATCTCTGTCAAATACTCTTCTCTATCACAGAACCCTGGCCTAGGTTATTGTGATGTGAGTTTGCTTCTTGAAATCTTACATTACTTTTCATTTACTTCCTTATGTTAATAATTATTTAATCTCTTACCTTTCACATCTCTGATTTAGTTTTTAGGTGCATCTACTTTCTACAATAATTAGTCTCAACTCCTCTGGTGGTGTAATTCCATAGTTGTTGGAATTTTCAATTTTCCCTCCAAGAAAGCCTTCATCTAATTGATTTAATTTGGGAATCAGCTATTGTTTAGCTTGTGTTACAGCCATTTATTTCTATTTAATTTTGGGTGGAGGGGAGGAGTCATTTCCATCATGTGAAACAAATTAAGGATGTGTGCAAATTGTCTTAATTAAGGCGTTTTCTTCTCAGTACCGTTGTTCCCTCAGATAGTTGATAATTGTCTTGAATACTGTCATATCTGTCATGTAACACTTTATTTCACACAGAAGGGGCGTTGTCTTACCTGAACGCCTTTTCTCAGCATGATGAATGGAGAATCCACGAATGGGTTAACTCTGACTTCCTGCCCAATTAGACCAAGTCAGTTAAAGTTGCCACGCCCGTCCTGGCTCAGGACACGCCCCCAGTTTCGAAGAGAGCGAAGCTAATGACTGCACGACGTGTTGGCTCCCAGATCCCTAACGCTGGACCTGACTGCGCATAAGGGATGGCTGTGGATTCTCCATTCATCATGCTGAGAAAAGGCGTTCAGGTAAGACAACGCCCCTTCTCCAGCATGAAGAATGGAGAATCCACGAATGGGACATACCAAAGCCCTTCTGTCCCTATGGGGGGGAAAGCCAGTGTCCCTGCCGCCGGCACCACCTGCTGCAGTATCCTGCGGCCAAAGGAGGCCTCCGCAGAGGCAAACTGATCAAGTCTATAATGGCGCACAAAAGGGGAAGGCGAGGACCACGTCTCCGCACTACAAATAATAATAATAATAATAATAATAATAATAATAATAATAATAATAATAATAATAATAATAATAATAATAATAATAATAATAATAATAATAATAATAATAATAATAATAATAATAATAATAATAAAGTTAATAAAGTTTGAAGGGACCTTGGAGGTCATCGAGTCCAACCCCCTGCTCAGGCAGAAACCCTATACCATTTCGGACAAATGCTGTCCAGTCTCTTCTTAAAAACTTCCAGTGTTGGAGCATTCACCGCTTCTGGAGGCAGGTTGTTCCACTGGTTAATTGTTCTGTCAGGAAGTTTCTCCTTAGTTCTAGATTGCTTCTCTCCTTGATTAGTTTCCATCCGTTGCTTCTTGTCCTGCCTTCAGGTGCTTTGGAGAATAGCTTGACTCCCTCTTCTTTGTGAAGCCCCTGAGATATTGGAACACTGCTATCATGTCCCCCCTTGTCCTTCTCTTCATTAAACTAGACATACCCAATTCCAGCAGCCGTTCCTTATATGTTTTAGCCTCCAGACCTCTAATCATCTTTGTTGCTCTTCTCTGTACTCTAGTCTAGAGTCTCAACATCTTTTTTACATCGTGGTGACCAAAACTAGATGCAGTATTCCAAGTGTGGCCTTACCAAGGCATTGTAAAGTGGTATTAATACTTCATGTGATGTTGATTCTATCCCTCTGTTAAGGCAGCCTAACATTGTGTTGGCTTTTTTGGCAGCTGAAGCACACTGCTGGCTCATATTTAAGTGATTGTCCACTAGGATAATCTTTAACACCTTGTTAAGTTATTTAATTTGTTTGTTACATTTATTTGCCACCCATTACGTTTTGAGTGACCCTGGGTGGCTTGCAGCATAAAAACATTGAAATCATTGAGTATAAATATTCACCCAATAAAATCACAATTAAAAAAAAATCATTAACACAAGCTGGAGAAGGAAGGAGTTGGATACATGGGGGAAAGGTGCGATTAGCTTTTACTTAATCAACTAGCTCCAGTGAGAATCTCCTCCATTGGGGCCTCAAGCCATCTGGCAGAACAAGGTCTTATGGAAAGACCGGAGGGTGGGAACCAATCTCACCTCAGCGGGTAAGATGTTCCAAAGGGCAGGAGCCACAGCAGAGAAGGATCTGAAGTTGAAATGTCTTGACTGACAGGATCCACAGTATGCCCCCTCTTTTGATGCTCAAAGTATCATTGATAAACTACCCTATTTGGTACCAGAATGCAAATATGTACATGATTTTACCTCAATTTTATAATCACAATAACTCTTTGAAGGAAGTTGTACGATGGGTCTAAAATCTCCTAGTAAGCTTTGTGATTTCAGAAATATTACCCAAGTCTTATCTGACAGTCTAACACTAACACTATATTACAAATTAATATTATTCTTGAAGCATAACTTTTGTTATGATGATAATTATTTTTTATGATATTCTTTCTCCTGCCTGCCTCATTGCTGCTGATGGTAGGTTAAAAAGCAGAGCTTTGGCAGGCAATTTTTTTTAATAGCTTGGTCCCAGATGATTTACATTGGAAGCCCTATTTTGTGGAGTTTCACTGGCAGCCAGGCAGCGGGCAGTGCATTTGGTAAAGGTTACATGTGAGTTTCTAGCACTGGCTCCCACAGCATCTGGCCCACATTTGGCGCCATCTTCAAAGGGAGCCTGATATAAAATACACTATAGCACTGGTAGTCCTCGACTTACAACATTTCATTTAGTGACTGTTCAAAGTTATAACGGCACTGGAAAAAGTGACTTATGACCATTTTTCACACTTATGACCGTTGCAGCATCCCCACAGTCACAGGATCAACATTCAGACGGCAACTGGTTCATATTTAAGATGGTTGCGGTGTCCCGGGGTCACGTGATCCCCTTTTGTGACCTTCTGACAAGCAAAGTCAATGGAGAACCGAGATTCACTTAACAACCGGGTTACTGACTTAACAAACACAAAGGTTCACTTAACAACTGTGGCAAGAAAAGTTGTAAAATGGGGCCAACAAATGTTTTGCTTAGCGACATAAATTTTGGGCTCAATTGTGGTTGTAACTCGAGGACCATCTGTAGTCTAGTTTGGATACAAGTCGAACATGAACAAGCTAGATCCTGAAGGGGATCTGTATTATATGAAAGTCCAGAGAAAAAGAATAATTTCTAATATACCAATTTGCAAACCTTTAAGTTGCTTACCTTTTTTGGGGGGGACTTTTTTTCAATATTGTTCAAATTATTTATTCAAAATTATTAAATCATTGCTTTTGTTTCCTACACAAATTTTCAGGATTTATTCCAACAGACAAGAACCTAACATGCAGATAAGTCCTGAAGAAGAGAATGAGGAACGAAGTGTCAACTGACAATTATGCCATTTGGAATAAATCTAGAGACAACAACTCTGTCATTCACCATCTTACATATCTCCAATTTGAGAAAACTCATTTCACATAACTGCAGCAGCTGCCACAATTTGGATCTGAGAATAATAATAAACCATATGGTATGGAAAGAAGCCCCTATGCAAATTCTCACATGGACAAATATTATTATTGCGGAGGATAAACAGATCGCTATACTGACTTCCCTCTGGGGAAAGTATGGATTCTTCGACCTAATTTTTAAAATACTGTCTGCTTTCCAGTGAACCAATTGTCTGAAAGGGATGCATTTAGATATCTAATCATATTAACTTTCCAAATTATAGGCCTGGGATTTAGAGAAATACTTTAACATTCCAAACAGAGTTTAGCATCACTGGACGAAGAATTTATCATTAAGTAACAGCAGCAGACAGGAGACAGGGAAACTGGAAGCAGATTAAAAGATTATGCAAGAGATTCTAGGTACAAGATTATATTAAGGCAGGGGTGTCTAACTGTTGGCCCGCGAGCCGGATGCATCATGCCAAAACCACGCCCACCCCATTGCCAGCAATATAAAAAAAGTCACACTACGTCGCAACACGTCACGTGACATTGTGAGTTTGACACCTCTGTATTAAGGGCAGAGGTTAAATATATTTATTTTACACAATGATTTATACCTTTCTCTTTTAGTGCCTAATGCTCCATTCAGACTAGTTAACAATAATTAAAACCAACTATTAAATACATCAGCTTTTCATTAAGCTATGATAAAGAAGCATTACATAGAAGCTCCCTGTTATCTATTGAGTGAAATAATCTTGCCAAACCCAGAAAAGTTTATTTCTCACATCTGGTGAAACATAATAAAAGGAGGAGTTAATCAAGGCAAAGAGTTCCTCAGAGTACAATCACAGAGAAGGTCCTTCTTGTGTCCTCATCAATCAAGATTTTACCACAGCAGCATGCATACATAGAGGTTACTCTTAAGTTATGAAGTGTGGGAAGCTGAGCATGGTCACAATAACAAAAGGAGGGATGAGTCAGCTGCCATGGGACTAACGTGCATGTAATTATGCTGAGTATTTATTCACAGGCCAACTGGAGGTATGAATATTATTGCAGTGAATGTTCGCACTTTTCTTTAGACAAATATCACATAATCAAAAGGCACTCACCTCACAGGGATTGATGTTGTTGGGAAAAGAGGAAGAAGGTGTATTGAATATGTTTGCCACCTTGAGTTATTTGTAAAAATAATAAAGGCAGGATACAAACAATCTAGACAGCAACATTTTCGGGAAATTTTTATGAAACCAGTTTGAACCAAGAACAGAATTGGCTTCCAAAACAGAACAGAACTGAAGTTATTTGAACAGCAAGACTGAATGAAGCCCTCTTTTGATAGCAAAGGTAAGGAGTTAATAAAGGTTTTCTCCAAGATCTTTCTTACTGAAAGCTCTGCACCTAACCTACTGCATCATTTTGCAGATTAATTGCTGATTGCATGAAATACGATGCCAAATTAGTAGCCTAAGGTTGTGAAACTGTGCCTGGGAGTTTTATGAGGTCAGTCATATCATTAGTTAGGTATTGAACCTGGCTAGCTCTGGCAGAAGGGAGAGTGGTGGAAGTCTCAGGCTTTCCAGTGTTCTAGCCATATAGTCAGAGAGTACCACCTGCAACATCAGCATTAATAACCAAAAGAAAAGGGGCTAGCTTCAGGCATGAAGAGTGAAACAAACATGCAATTTTACAAGGAAGAATTGTTTTAAATGCAAGTTCTTGTTTAAACTATTTTAGCAAACCACCTGAAACTCCAAAACTATTATATGGATGTCAGATCTTCCTTTTAGTTTCTAAGTGGCACGTGTCGATTATCAGAGCAAAAATAAATATCTGTACTCTGGTTTCCCCCCCCATCACATGTTTTATAGCACAACATTTATAGTATCTATCAGGAGTGCACAACAGAATAAGTGTGGAAGAACACACCATTTCCACTTTTTCTCTTTCTTCAGTCATCTTTTTTTTAAATGCCAAAAAATCTCTTGGTAGAAAATTAATTCTGTAATACATACAGTACTTAAGGGATGCATATGATATGCTTGCCTATAATTTATTATTGTTAATTAAAGGGAAAGGGAAAGGAGGAGAACCCTTTGAACTACTGTTGGACTGGCTCTCGGCTAAATATTTACTAAAACATGTAGTTTCACTAAACGTTTTCCTGAACCACAGAAATTGCTACTGTGAGGTAATATATAAAAATATGACTTCTCCTCCATTTGATCATACAAAGATCCTGCAAATTATACAGGTTAAAAATGGTTTGAGATAACAATTTTTGGAAGGATGTTATATCCCAGCCCAAACTCATAATCTGCTCACAGAAGGCAGGCATGCAACATAAAGCCTCCTGTCTTGAACTTGAACATGAACTTCAGAACTGGCCACTGAGTGGAACATTCATTTGGCTGCCTTTGAGGCCCAAACAAAAGAGAAATCTGTTTTTGAAGCAGAGATCCAAAAGACCACACAGAGAAAGAATCAAAAGAGTGGAAAAAATGGGCAAGACAAGGGGGAGAGCTATGCCATTTGCCATTACAACTATTATTGTAGAAGTAAGATGCAGATAACAACAGCTTTGTGATCAGGGATGATGGGGTTAAGACAGGCCCTGTCCACTGGAAAAGCAGCTTTTTTACGATATAAGTAGCATAGACTTCACCTTGTAAATGGGAGAGGTAGGCCAAGGTTCTCTTACTTTTCTGACTAGTGGTTATCTTTTAGTTTCCAAACTCTTTACCTTTCTCATTTCAAGAGAATGCATAGCAATATACTACAGTATAAAGAAGTGGACTCTTTTATACACTTTAAAAGGTCCAGCTTTAATCCCCTCTCCCCCATTTTCCAAGTATGATGCACTCTTAAAGCTATGCACCATCCAAAGGAAATTGCATCAGAAAAATATATACTTAGATCCAATGTTTTCTTTTTGTTGTAACAATACTTGATTTGGGACAACGCTAACTGATACTTATATGACCACATGAGGAATCTTAGTAAAACATTAGTCATAAACTTGGAAATGGTATTTAAACAGACAGAAACCAAAGTGTCCCCAAACCAGTGATGTTTTTAAGTTATCTAGAATGTACAATTTCTCACTTCAAAGAGTTGGCATTTGAGAAAAGAACCAACTGAATTTGAAATAAAAAAACTGAAATTCATTAGAAAGACTGAAAAACATTTCAGGTAGATAGATCAGAGGCTTTCCCCACATTATCATTTGAACTAGTCATTCACTGTAATAACATCTATGACATACCAAATAGCTGTTTTAAAATACAATTTTTCCACTCTTTTTCATTTTCCCAAACAACTGTGCAAACATACCTTTTTCTAAGGCAGTGAAACTTGTGGGGTAATTTACTTGCCTTTAAAGAACAAATGACTTTTTCTCAGCAGAAGTCTAAGAAGAACAATTATTCAAAAACAAGTTTTTTCAATATTCTAACTGCAAGTGTGTATTGCTCCCTGCAGCTTTCAAAACAATTCTATTTATCTCCACCGTTCACCCCCCTTTCCCTTCTCTCCACTCAATAATCACTTTTGTATAATAAAAGTTTACATCATCAATAAAATGGTTACTCTTTAAAATACTGGGATACTGCATTATTTGTTTCCGTAATCTGTGACTCTGTAGCTTCTCAGTAGAAATTAAATCAACATTAAAAAAATAAATTATGTTAAATTTTAAGCATCTTTTAACCAAGATTAGACAACTTTAAACTGCATTGATTTCCCATGCTTCACTTTCTCCTAATAATTTGTGGGTTGAAGTGCTCTATTGTAAGGCAAAGTCATGATCCCAAACAACCCAACTTGCTTTTATTAACAGCCTATTCCCTATCTCCTATATTTTGCTAAAATGCAGCCCTCTCTTGCAAGTTGTTGTAGCTGGACAGCATTTATGTTAAACGAGAAATCCAATAAGATGCTTAGTCAATTTCAGTAAGAAAGGATATTGCTCATCTTATAATCTCCCCTCTCTCCCATTACATTTTATGAACTGTTTCCTTCCTTCAATTTTACAGTGAATAAAGTCACAATATATATGACTAATATTGAAGCTTGCATCCTTCTTTGATCAGATATACTCTGATATTAATTTATGTAAAATACGTTAGATTTGTGAAAGTCTTTAGAAGATAAGCATTTGGATTCAACATGTAGCACTAACAATAGGCATATTTCTTTCTTATGAAGCTTAAAACATTTAGAAATAGTGAATTACATTTTATGAGCATGAGACTTGCTTCTTAACAAACATTTAAAGTGAAGCAGATATATAGAAAATCAAATACATTCCACAAGAACTAATTTCTGCAATGATTTCATTTCTCAATGTCATTCACTTTTCTTTAAAGTAAATATCAGTTTACTATGAGGAGACACATTGAATTTCAGCACAGAAACCAATTTCTTGAACTATTGTAACCCTTTGTCAAAGTATCCATTCTCTCCCAAGTGTTTCAAAATCAATGGAAACTTTGTTTGCAGTCTTGGTGAATTAAGCTATTAGGACTCATTTGTAACAGAAATACATAAATACGTAGGAAGCTAGAAATATAGTTCATTAAAGAAAGATTTAAGATTTTAAAAATAGTGTCATTTGAAAAGTTTAAAAGCTTTACATATTTTAGATGAACGGGAAAACACTTTCATTCAACATGCACTTTTACTTACAGTTTCCTTCCCAAGCACGGACTCCCCTGAACAATGATCCATAATGAAGACAGAATGCAATTTATCTTTTCCTTCTTAGAAAGGAAACATTTTATTGCTAGACAAAAATTACAGGTATGGAACCTTCTAAGCACTTCCTGGCACAGAGAGGCTCAGTGGCAAATGAGCTTAGAACGATCACGGTAATAGCCTTGTATTTTGTGATTCAGATGTTAACTATGTCTCATTTGATTGAATGGTTACAAAACACTAAGGGGAAAATGAAAATGATACGCATCCCCCTAGCAGTATTCCTATTTGAAAACACTCAGTGCAAGTTATCTTGTGTCATTCTGCCCCTCCTTCTTTTTCTTGACTCTCTGCCTTGCTATATAAATACAAGTGCCAAGTCCAACCTCCCAGTGGGTGTCCTTGAGAAAGGAAACTGAGCCTCAGACCAAAAGTTTGCAATTATTATTATTTTTTAAAAACAAGATGTTCCACATGAACAATACTGCATACATTTAAACTTTTAATACTATACACACGATCACACTTTTGCGTCTGGCATGCACCATTAAGAAACTTTTTCACTATACATTAAAGTATTGGAATAATTTATACTTCTTTATTTCCTGTAAATTCTCTAATGTAATATGCTCAATCCAATCTTACACCATGTCATGACTTGTTTAAAAACACATTTTTCTCCTTAATCATCACTTTATTTAGTTATACAGGATCAGAACCAAACTTGATTTTTGTTGTATACTTTTCTCTTGCATTGATTTTTCTCTCTCTTTTACAATTAGCTAGCAAGGGTAGAGAGATTGGATCACCATCCATCCATCCATCTATTTTGTACACCATCATAATCATATACTTGGGTCCCATCTGTTAAAAATTTACACATAACTTTGTTTTGTTTCCTGCTGAAGTCTCCACAGACTACATTCTACTTAGAACAAAATAAAAGTCTGGTTATATATAATTTGGATCTCAGAGAGAGAAATTACTGGAAGTCCATGTAACTGATAGCTATTCTCAGAGGACAAAAGTATATTTTGGGCTTAGTGCACTTTACAAATATAGTATTCTCTTTTTTTAAAAAAAGCTTATGAGCAGCTAAGTGACTGAGTGATTGGTTTTTGTCTTTGCAATCTTTTAATACAGTTATTTTTCAATCAAGAAAGCTCTCAATATGCATTTTAATTGTCCATCTAACAGTTCCCAGAGCCTGGAGGTGTACTTCAGGAATATGACAACATCTGTGAATTTCAATGAAATCTTTGAAGAGAAAACACACAAGTAGTCCTATTTCACAAAAGATAACTGTTACCTTTTGTCTACATTAATTGTAGGCTCTACACTACAAAGACAAAATATGTGGTCTACAATGGAAAGAATTATTACTAAAATCAGCACGACTGATTTGAGCATTGTTGTTTCTCTTAAATAGCAGAAATAGGCTATTTCAGAATTAACGACATGCTCCAAATATTAAACAGAAAGGAATCATTTTCCTCTTGAACCATTTTTCCTCTCTTCCGGAAAAATAAATGTCATTATGGACAAGAAGACAAGGTGTAAAGTAAGGCCATTAGCAGCATCTTTCAAAGCCCCTTAGTGCTAGCCAGATGCTATTTCAGTTAAGAAAAAAAATGTAATTGCTAAAGAACTTTAGCCCATTTCCTTGGAACAGGATTATATTAGAACTTACACTTCTCTTCATTTGTTTTGAAGCCCACTAACAACAGGATTATTAGACTGTTAATTGCTTAACTATTTATTATGAACAGTCAGATGATTGTTAGTAAGAAGGGTTAGATTAATATCCGTGGCTTAATATCCATGTTCTTCATTTGCAAAAATGCCGAACTGCTGTCTATCAGGGAATGTATCTTTCTTATTTTTCTTTCTTTCTGTGAACTCTACAGCCCAGCTACTGAATCTTTTTTATTTGGTTTTACATTTTGTAAAACATAGACAACATTGTCTATTCGCAAGGAATTGTGAACCCTCTGGCCTTGCCAAATGCAGTCAGGATGTCTCCAGTGCTTTATTTATTGTTCAGAACTGGATGAACATAGGCCAAAGAGTTTCAAATATTTCCCTTAATTCAATTATTTAGCAAAAAATCCCCAATAATTTGTATTTCCATATTCTCATACCAATGTGGCAATAGTTCTTATTTTGTACCTTGCCTTCTTTTTTATAAAAAGGTGTGTTGGCTTTTTGCATTGCATTAGTAATGCTGAGATAAACAAACCGTTCAGATTAGTCAGTTGAACAGGAACAATTTATTTATCAAAAGAAATAAAAGACTTCATTGTTTTGCTATAAGTTAGCTGCTTCTGCAAAGGAAATGCTTACTTTCTTTAGCAGAAATAAAATAAAGTCATGTAAAGTTACAATCTTGTATGCGCTGAAAAAACTTTATGAGATGCTGAATACTACTGTGGCGGCTGATGCCATTCTTAATGTAAACAAAACACAACACTGTATCCTCACTTATACATTGAACACAATACACACTTCTGCTGCAATATCCTCAATGTCCCTGATTTAAACCTTGGCTTCTCTTATGAGAAAAATGGACTATTTCTTCAAGATCACAATGACCACCCATCTAGTCTTTTTATGCTTACTGAGAATAAAGTGAAGTAATTCAGTGAAAAACCTGAA
The DNA here is from genome assembly GCA_023970755.1 of Azemiops feae. Lineage (NCBI taxonomy): Eukaryota > Metazoa > Chordata > Lepidosauria > Squamata > Viperidae > Azemiops > Azemiops feae. The sequence goes on along the minus strand of JALGBA010004278.1, from coordinate 2,827,948 downwards.
GTTCAATTGCAGCCTTTGCAAAAAACAACAACAACAACAAAAAACAGCAGAGGAATAAATCACATCTATACGCCATTTCTGCAGTAGTTTTTATTGATCTACTCACAAAAAGAGGCGTGAACACTTGGCATGCCAACTTGACACATGTTTGATCTTATCCAATTGAGATTTTTTTTTTAATCTTTAGGATCTAGCAATTTATACAAATAACTCCCTGTGCTGAAAAAGGGAAACATTCCTTCCATTGAAAGTTAAAAGCTAATTCACATAATTCTGGATTTTTTTTTTGATTTTTTTTTTAAAAAAAAATCAAGAATGGCCAATCATGATCTGTTTCAAGATATTTTTGGAGTGCGGGAAGATTGCACACATATTACATACATTACACATTAAGGGCAAATGCTCTAAATAGGGTCAATTCTGATAATGTCAGATAGTCAAACCTGAACCCTAGTAACACGTCCATGTAGTTAACTAAATGACAATAGAGAGCTTGCAACTTCCTTCTTCCAGGATTTTTCTTTTAGAATTTCAGGCTGTATCCCTGAAACTTTCTCATGCTCTTCTACTCAAATACTAATCAGGTTCAACTTGCTTTAGCTTCTTTTTTTTACATGATGTAAAAAAAAGAAGCTAAAGCAAGTTGAACCTGATTAGTATTTGAGTAGAATACTAATACTGCTGCACAAATATTTATGAATATTGTTTTTCAATGAATATTGAACATTTTCTAATTTCTGATTGTATTTTCCAAAAGACTTGAGAGCCCTTATTCTACTATTCTGAAAATAAGATAATCCTGTTTTGCATAGAAAAGAGTTACAAGAGCTCACAATGGATTTCCAGCAGAAATCATGCTGGTCAAGAATTCCTATACTTAGAGTCTCCGGTTATCTGGAAGGTTCTCAGATGTGGGAAGACTTCTATTTGCAAGCCTGCAAGCAGCTGTGAATTGATACTCTGATTTTTTTGATGGAATTTTCAGAATTTCTAGGCAATCTACTCTACTCAATTGGTCTGTCTGTCTGTCTGTCTGTCTGTCTGTCTGTCTGTCTGTCTGTCTGTCTGTCTGTCTGTCTGTCTGTCTGTCTGTCTGTCTGTCTATCTATCTATCTATCTATCTATCATCTATCTACCAAATTTAGAAACTACCCATCTCCCTCACAGTTTTATAGTTGTTCACTGTCTATTGCTGCTTATTACAGTATTATAATTGTGTCCGGAAGTGCCCTGATTGATCCTAGAAGGGAAAGCAGTTTATAATTGAGACAAGAGGTATCAATAGTTTAAATTTATATATGCAGATTAAAATATTGTGACATGCAAATCTTGATTTATGGAGGCTCTCCTTAACTTCAAAAGTCTTCCATGTGTATGGATTTTAACTCCCAAAAATTTTCAACCAGCGTGGCCATTACTAAGTATTCTAGGGATTTAAATCTACATCTGGGTCCTGAGAAGCTAATTGATAACTGTCAATTATCCAGGTCAAAGAATTTATGCTAGTAACATAAAATGTCTATCAAATTGTGCAGCAAGATTTCATTGCTACCAACTTCCAGTAATATTTTATTGAAGAATTTCCCAAGGTTGCAACTGGAAAAAAAGGAGTACTTTACATAAATAAGGGCATGTTTCTGCAAAGCAATAGCAAACATACATATATTAGGTATAACATTGCACATTGTATAACATAAAGGAGATATACCAGTGTTTGTGATACTGACAGATTCATTTTTGTTCATTCTAAAATGCAAATTGGGTATAGATTTCCCCATTATTGAATCTGAAATTTTTGCATTTTGCGTTAAAGTTAAATCTGGAAAAAAATGAATTATTCTATACTGCTCCAAAATGCAGTGTTAGTATAATGCTGTATAAAAATATATCAGTTATACAAGAAGAAATATTGTTTGTGTGATATTGTCCAGTGGTAGGTAAGTAAGTAGGTAGGTAGGTAGGTAGGTAGGTAGGTAGGTAGGTAGGTAGATAGATAGATAGATAGATAGATAGATAGATAGATAGATAGATAGATAGATAGATAGATAGATAGATAGATAGATAGATAGATAGATAGATAGATAGATAGATAGATAGATATGGATATGGACAGATGGACAGACAGATCTGGGATTACAGCAATGTTAACAGTGGACTCAATACCAGCATTATAGCAAACAAATGCAAAGCAGCAATTATTACTTTAAAAAAAATGCATTTAAATAATGTTTAATTCATTCCAATCAGATCTTTTAAGAGATAAAAGTCAAAATCAAGAATAATTAAGTTAAGCAGTAGGTATATGTGTGTTTTTAAAAAACATTATTGAAATACACTGGATTAATGAGGGAAAAAATTGAGTATGATAGATTTTAATGGACAAGCAAAGCTACATATAGAACTATTTCAGTAGTCTTGTCGTACAATCACCACATTATCCACATTATTTAGAACCACTGTAGGTCAACAAAACTAAGGCTTCAAATATTATGATTTTTCTGATAAAATTCAAATGCAGGAAATAGTTGGATTTGTCATTGCAATTTATAAAAATACTCCTTTTGTTAGGGAGAGGATTCTTATTAAATTCAGGATCATCTTTCTTGTGGGGAAATATTGGTACCAATTGCCAGTTTGCCAAGAGAAACTAGTGGTGTATCATGAGATTTATATACATTTTTATGATTTGACCACCACAGCCTTTAGTGGCTTTTCTCGAGAGATGGAATCAACAGATGGGAAACTCCTGGTGTGAATCCTAGCTGATGGGTATGATGGGATTAAGATTACATGTAATTTGGAAGATAGAATAGGAAGATGGCAGATTTTTTATAAAACCCAGGCCTAAACAACTGAGATCTCAAGGAACAAGACTGATTCAGAAACTTCCTCTTGGGAGTTAGGCATGACTTCAAAGAAATGAGGTGCACATATGCAAACCTCGTACCCATAATGTAATGTTTATATTTTTATATTATTTTTATATTATTTTTGTTTGTTTGTTTGTTTATTTGTTTAGTTATTTCACACTCCTGATTCATCAGTCTGTGGCATTCAACACTAACTGCAACTACACCTTCTAAAAGAGAAGAGGAAAAATTCCATTTCTTTATCAATCTTACTAAAATCCATTCACGTTCTAGAATGGTAAACACCTCATTAAAGCAACTCTGTAGATGTGGGGTTGTCTCATCTTGCTAGAACATGGCCTCATCAAGGAACCTTTAGATAATTACAGAGAAAAGGACCAGAATGCAAAACAGCTTGCCTTGCATTGGTAATGAGAATTTATCACATTCCACTAGATGGCAGTAAATCTTTATTAAGTTTTAATGATAATATAATGCTCATAAACAAAACAAAACAAAAAAAGTACAAAACGTGTTCTTCACAATCTTTAAAGGTTAATGGATTATTAAATTACGTTTACATAGTACGATACTGTGAAACCATAAATATTTCAGCTTCGCTTTGGAAGACTTACAGTTAGATTATGTACATGACTGAATGTTGTTTCACTATATACAGGCATTAGCTTCAAATGTTAAGAGCTGTATACAGAATAGAAGCGTCTATGGGCAAAACTGGCCTCTTCAAAGAGCCATCACACCTTCACCTCCACTCCTCTTCATAATGAAACTCTGATTCTAATGTCAATTTTCACTTTTTTTCTGGTTCTTTCTTTCTCAGTATTGTGCTCATTTCTCTTTTATTTCAGGACAAGAGGTGGGAGGATATATTATTATACTGTCAACAAAACTGTTACCTTATTAGGATTCTAAAGCCACACATAGTGTGGGAACATTCATCTGCTCTGCAATAATGAAATCCTTGCACGAATTATCTACTCAAGTGGGAAAAAAAGGAATATCCCAGTCTCACACAAGAAATAATTTTAAAAGTCTTTCAGGGTCTGTGGGTGCTTCTCCATACATAGCTCAGATTGGGCTAGCCAATCTTCTCTGCAAAGATCCAGATGGCCGCTAGATGGCAGCAATGAGATGCAGACAACTCCCTCCTGCCACCCAGCAGCCATCCATGCTCTTTTTGATTGACTGATACTCTTAATGATAAAAGTATTGATTATAAACTTTATTGCTTGTAAAGATGCATTTAGCCCATTAACAAAATAGATTCTATGTGATGGATATAATTTTGCAGAATCTAGCAATTATTTGATATTATTACTATTATTTGATATACGTACACATCCCACAAAGAATTAACAGCTTTATTATGTACTAGATTTATATGCCAACTTTCGTAGTTTTCTCTAGAGGTCAAGATGCTTATACTGAGATCTAGATTCATTTTATTCCAATATTGGAAACCCTGTGGGAGGCTTGAGATTAGTCTGAGAGAGACTATCTGTCCACAGTCAGCAGTGACCCTCCATAGATAAGGATAGATTTGAACAGGGATCTTCCTGGCCCTAGATCAACATTTTAAATACTATTCCACACTGACACTGTTCAAGTGTCCTAGGTAAAGCCCTTCTGCATTATTTCCAAAACTGCACAGATATTACTCGAAGTCAACCTTGATTTGGAGAATTTAAATATTCCAACCTAGTTCATGAATAAAACAAATATATGAGATTTACTCTTCAAAATACCTCAAGGAACTTTATTTCTAATAACGGCAATAGAATGAATCAATGCACAAATGTAAACCAATAGAATAAATCAATACGCAATACATAAAATATTCTGAATATTTTCTATTTTATTTTTATTTATTTTTATTTTTCCTCTACTAACATCTGAATGAAAGGAATGTCAACGTGCAACTAAAGATGTATTTGATATGCTTGATGATTCTAAATTACGCTTATAGAAGTTGCTTAATAATACTATTTGTATTAAATTGAATATATACAGTAATGTAATAAATAATTTTAAAACATTAAAAAGAGCTATATATATTTATAAACATAAACAGAGTGGTGGTCCTGCCTTCCTTGCTACTAGTTAGTATACATGATTAATATAACATACTGTAGAATTGTTCATAATTTAACTTCAGTTAACACAACATTAACATCATAATTTTTGGTTGGATGAAATATCAGCACTATAAATCATCTGGATGTTAACAATTCCTCTAAACTTCCTGGCTGACAAACCATCATCTGACCAGAAACTTTATTCAAAGCAATTTTTGAAAATCTACATATAACAAAATAAAACTTTCAGAAAGTTTTTATTCGATTAAGATTTGACTTCCAATTGACTTGAAAAGAAGTGAGGATAGCTGCAACTGTATAGCAGAGAACAGGAAGAATGGGTTGGGGAAAAAAAGAGAAAGTGTTAGCTCACAGACCGATGTTGGCAAGGGCTTTCAAAAATATGTTTAGATGTTTTCATCTGAGACTTTTTTTAAAAAGAGGTATTAGACATGCAGAAAGAAGAACCGGTGCCTATGCTTGTTCACTTTATTATTTTTTTATATCAGCATTTCAAAAATTATTGGAGCTTAAGACACCGCTGCCATAACAGAGGAAGGTATGTTAAGACTTGCATGTACTTATGTATTACATTCATGTACAAGGAACCTGTATATGAATATTTTTGACATAAATGTCAATGTTGAGATCACAATATTGGATGTCAGTACTTGAAAAAAAAATGCAAAAACAAAAAAGTTGAACAGAATGAACTAGGAATTTTGTGTGTGTGTGTGTGTTGTTTGCAGAACTGTATGTTTCCTAAGGGTAAACCTTTGCACCAAGATTTTTAATATTTTTATTGAAGAGATTTCTAAAGGCATCTCTCTCACTGTCAGTGACTCTGGTGGCATGTACTGTAACAATAGAAACAGGAAAGAAAACAAACAAACAAACAAATAAATAAATCCAATCCCAAACCGGTATTGGCAGTCAAAAATAAATAAATAAAACACCTGAAGTTACAGTATGAGAGCAAGGGACCTTGTCATATGGTCAGTTCAGATTTGTCCTTAACAATATAATTAATGTAATTGAGGCTGGCATATTAATAATAACCTGCATTCTCTTCACAAAACTGGCTCATCTACCATGCCAGTCTAGTGCACAGGGAAAAGCCAAATGGTCTTATCAGCAACTTTGAAGTGATGTCAATGATTGGGGCCTATGGAAGGCCAACACACTTTGGGGCATCCAATCCTCATGTGAGAGCCCATTCTAAAGGGCAGGAGCAACAACAAAGAAGGCCCCAATCGTTAACATCACTTCAAAGATGCTGATAAGACCATTTGCACATATGATATTAGGACTCCATTAATGATAGAAAGATGTTAACCTAACTTGTAGGAATTATCTAGAGAGAACATCAAGGCTGCAAAGACTGTGAACGTGAAAGTGCCTCTCATTGATGAGACAAGGTGGCTAGGGAACCCTCTCCTTCGAATCTTTCTCCATAAAAAACAACGTAACACATTTAAACCAGACCAAGAAACATGATCAGATAAACTAATTCTATTTTATTGTAAAGTTACATTAACATAATCTTGAAAGTCTAAAAGTGTAATTCTCCTTCCGTCTCCTTTACAGCCCAAGAAACTAGGGAGGGTCACTACTAAGCCTCTTGGCCATCCTACTCTCTAGCAGAATAAATGGATAGAATAAAACTGTTTCTGACAATCAACCAAAAGTAGTAGTAGTAGTAGTAGTAGTAGTGATGATGATGATGATGTTGGAAGGGACCTTGGAGGTCATCCAGTCCAAACCCCTGCTCAGGCAGGAAACCCTATAGCTAGTGACATATATTGGGCACTTTTCAGTACACAAGCTAATTTTAGGGATCCAGTATTTTCAGTATTTTCAGGTGTTACAATTTTATACTTGAATTCTTGGAGAACACTGCAGAGTGATTGATTCTGATTTGTCAATAGGCTGTTGCTGTTGCTCTCATTATCACTAATATTATTTAAATGTCGTAATTTTTTTCAGAGTGCACTCAAAGTCTAGAATTTTTTTTTGCAAATCGTCTTTATTTCAGTTCTTCAAAATCTCTCCCTACAACTATTCCCTGTGTTCTTTTTCCAGCAATTCATTCCATGTAGCTTCTTTACCCTCTTTATTAATCCTGCAGTTTTTAAAATATATTTCTTCATTTATGAAAAAAAAATCCTTTTTATTGGAGAGTTCTACTTAAACTGCCTAATGATCTTCTGGCTTTCTACTACCTTTCCCAATAGGACAACGTATATCCTCAAGTCTGTAAAGTACCTTAAAGTGCCTGGAAAATTAGATCCTTTTTTAGATTCATTTTCATTCCCTTCCCATTTCCTTTCTTTTTATTCAAAATGACAGTCAAGCAATACTACTGACTACTAAAGCATTAAGCAGGCTGAGGAATTGACTATATGACAGACTGTCATTCTCATTAGGAACAACCCGGTATAGGTAGTCTGCGATTCCAATCATTCATTTAGTGACCGTTCGAAGTTACAATGGCACTTAAAAATGTGACTTATGACAGTTTTTCACACATATAACTGTTGCAATGTCCCCATGGTCACGTGATCAAAATTCAAATGCTTGGCAACTGGTTCACAGTTATTTTTTTTTATTATTTTTTGGATAAAAATTTTTATTGAGTAAACATTTAAAAACAGTGTGAACACAGTGTGGCTTTTCTGGCTATTTGCCATACATACTATACCATATACCATACAGTATATCTCCCTATTCATTGATAGATATTCATTATACCATTTACATATTGCTTTTTATACTATTTACATATTTATATATTTACATATATATTTACGTCTGTTTACAACATAACTTCCATTTCAATTCTTGTTTCATATTCTTTCTGATCTCAATCTTACGCTCACCTTGAGGTTAAAAATCTACACTTTCTCTCTTCTAAACGAGCTTTCTTTGTTCTGACTTTTTCTCCTTGAGTCTAACCAATAGTACATCTTATCCCAAACTTCGTAATACTCTGTTTCATCCTTGTCTTTGATTTCTAATGTTAGTCTATCCATCTCTGCACATATCAATTTTATTTTAATTAATTCACTCTCCACCGGGGAGTTTCCGTTTTTCCAGTTCTGGGCATAGACCAACCTTGCTGCTGTTATAATATGCAACACTAGATATGTCTCTCCTTTGTTAAACTTCCCATCTATCATTCCCAGTAAAAACAGTTCTGGTCTGAGATCTACCTTCAGTCCCAACATTTCCTCCAACCAAGTCTTTATTAGCCGCCAAAATTCTTTAGCTTTAGAACAAGTCCACCACATATGATAATAAGTCCCTAACACTTTCTTGCACTTCCAACACTGTGGTGACATATCTTTTCTCATCTTTGCCAGTCTTGTTGGGGGAAGTGCCACCTATAGAACATTTTGTACAAATTCTCTTTATATGAGGTGGCCAAGGTCAACTTTCTATTTCTTTTCCATAACGTTTGCCATTTGTCTAGATCGATATTATATCCGAAATTTTGGGCCCATGTTATCATCACTTCTTTTACCTGCTCCTCTTCCATTTTATATTCCAATAAATATTTATATGTTCTTTTGATTGCTTTCTCCTCCGTTCCTAATAATATTTTATCTAGTGTTGTCAGATCCCTCCGTATACCCCATTCCTTTTTGTCTTTCTTATAACGTGACTGAATTTGCAGGTACACCCACCATTCCAGTTGTACCCCATTTTCTTTTAATTCTTGTCTAGATTTAAGTTCCCCTTGTTCATTTAGAATATCTCTATACGTAACTACTTTCCCCAAATTCATGAAATTTGGATGCACTAGCGCTTCCAGTGTTGAGAGCCATACCGGTATTTCTATATAGTTCTGTTGTTTAACTTTAATCCACACATTTAGTAATGCTGCTCTGATATAATGTCTCTGGAAGTATTGATGAGCGTTATATCTCTCATCCCACAGAAATGCGTGCCATCCAGATTGTCAATCATGACCCTCTAGGGTTAATTTATCCAATCTCACACCCAAGTGAGTATTGCAGCTTGGTAGTACAGCTCCCAGTCAGGTAGTCCAAATCCCCCTCTCTCTTTGGCTTCTTGTAGTAGTTTTAATTTAATTCTAGGTTTCTTCCCCTGCCAGATAAATTTCAATATTATTTTGTTCAAATTTACAAAATGTTTTTTCTCTAATTTTATGGGGACATTCTGAAATAGAAAGAGTAATTTAGGTAAAATATTCATCTTTACTGCTGCAATTCTCCCCATGAAGGAGAGTTGCAAATTTTTCCATCTTTCTAAATCTTTCTTTATCTGATTGTTTAAATTAACATAATTATCTTCTTTAATTGTAATACACCTTGTTAACTTTCTTCACTATTTGGATATTTACTTTCTCCACCAGGTCATTTTTCTGGGTACTAGTCATATTTTTAACTATCATTTTCGTTTTATCTTTGTTGATTTTCGGTCCAGCTACCTCTCCATATTCTTCTAGTATTTCCACAAGTCTTGTACCCGAATGTAGCGGTTCCTCTAAGATAAATACGAGGTCATCCGCGAAGGCTTGCAGTTTGTAGGTTTCTTTCTTAATATTTAGGCCTCTAATTTGGCTTTCCTTTCGGATCATTCTAGTCAGTACTTCGAGAGTTAGTATAAACATTAACGGCGAGAGTGGACACCCTTGTCTAGTACCTTTCCTAATTTGGAAGATTTGTGTCGCTTCTCCATTAATTATAACTCTCGCCTCTTGTTTATCGTATATAGCTCTGAATATGTTTATAAAATTTCCGCCAAAGTCCATATAGCCTAACTGCCTCAACATAAAATTCCAATTTACATTGTCAAAGGCTTTTTGTGCATCCAAAAACATCAGAGCTACTTGTTTTTCACTGTGAATCTCGTAGTACTCCAAAATATTTAAAATCATCCTCATATTGTATTGAATTTGCCTTCGCGGTAGGAAACCATTTTGATCTACGTGTATAAATTCATTTAGGTATCTTTTAAGCCTTCCCACAATTATTGCCGTAAATATTTTATAATCTGAATTTAAAAGCGATATTGGCCTATAGTTATTAATTTTTGTTAAGTCCGAATTTTCTTTTGGGGTCAGCACAATGTTTGCTTCTATCCAGGATGCTGGCGTTTTTGCTTCCTTTAGAACTGCATTGAACATCTCCAGTAATATTTTGCCAAATGAATCTTGGAATTCTTTGTATATTTCTACTGGCAGTCTGTCTGGGCCCGGTGCTTTATTGCTCTTCTGTTTTTTCAATGCCTCAGTTAATTCAATCATTGTTATCTCCGCATTTAACATACACTTTGTTTCATCCGGAATTTTTGGTAAATCAGCTTTTTAAAAACATTTAAGTATTTTTTCATCTGTAGCCCACTTATTCTCATCGTATAGTTTCGTATAGTAATTTTGAATTATTTTTTTCTTCTCTTCGCTTTGATGTTCACATATATGATGGCTGTCCCTGGAGTCATATAGATCCCCTTTTGCGACCTTCTGACAAGCAAAGTTAATGGGCAGGTCAGATTCACTTAACAATTACATTTCTAATTTAACAATTGCAGTGATTCACTTAACAACTGTGACAAGAAAGGTCATAGAATGGGGTAAAACACAACAACTGTCTCGCTTAACAACAGAAATTTTGGGCTCAATTGTGGTCATACGTTGAGGACTATGTGTATTCATTTTTAACATCCACAGGAAAGATTTTACTAAGCAGGTCTCACTGACAGAGCATTTCCGGCATGCAGAAGATAACTTTCTCTTGCTGTATATCCAGGCTATGAAACTGTTGCATTTGGTTTCTTGTTCAAGTATACAGGTAATCCATGTTTAGTGACTGCCTCATTTAGTAACTGTTCATTGTTACTATGGTGATGAAAAAATAACTTTATGACTAATCCTTGCATTTATGACCTTCACAGGTCTGTAAAACAAAGAAAAGCTGAAGGTAAGCTTATAAGCATAGTCACGGTTTCACTTAGAGACCACTTTATCTAATGACCAACTTGTAGGTCCCAATTATAGTTGCTAAATGTGTACTATTTTAATTTCATTTCCACTCTGTTTTTCCCTTATGGCTGTTGTTGGGGAAATCCTTATGCAGATCTTTATTTGAACTAATTTTGGTTTTATTATTTTAATAAACATGTTTCATCTGTAAACAAGATAATTTCACTGCCCACCTCCACTCTGAAACATTTACAGATACATAAAAAATAATGGCGCCAGTACATATTTCTGGGAAGCTGTGGGTCATATTCTTTATCCCATCAGTGATCCATAATAAAACGTGCTCTATTATTTGATGATTTTTTTTAAATAATAGTTCATTTAAACAAGCGATATTGTTTAAAAAGACAATGGGTGGATTCATATACATTAAGTCCAAATCACTCAAACTATGTTGAGGCTTTTCCCTCTTTGGGTGGGATGCAAATAATAAAAATAATCTAACATGTTTCTGAGCTAGCCTTATTCACATATTTACTGACACTCTTGAAGCCCTGAGCAGTAATTCTCAAGTTTAATTGACTGGAACTGAAAATCACACACCTGTCTGTCCACAGACTTACCTACTGTCTACCTGCTTATCCATCTACTCATCTTCCTACTTATCCATCCATTCATTCTCACCTTCAATCTTCTACTTATCCATCTACTTACAGTATTTACTTGCTGCCCAGAATTGTCTCGAACCACGAGAAGGGCTGCATATAAATTTAATAATAAACGAATAAAAATTCACTTACTTATCTTCCTACCTACATGTCTATCTTTGTGACAAAGGAACACTTGACTTGAAGGCTATCAGAATAAGCAAAGATTTGCAGAGCTATAGCACTGAGATCCTTAATCATATCCTGTTTGCTTCCCCCTCCCCCAGTCTAGGCGTGGAAGCAGTTAGCAGTTATTTAACAAAAATCCTGGAAACAATTCTAAATTTGCACATTTCAATCTGTGTGTCTTATTTTTAAGCATTGTATGTGTAGAGGCGATGTCATTTGTTTTGTGTCTTCCTTCCCTTTTTCTGATGAAGTGTCACTTCAAATAAGCAGCATCTCATTTGTTTATGAATGGCAGGGCAAGAGTGATTTGGTGCTGTAATGCACGTCTTTCTCTCTGTTTTTCCTGTAGCATTTGTTTGCTCAGATAATCCAACCAACATAAGATGCAAATATGCCCTTTATGAAGGTGATGTTTTAAATAATTATGACTGTTTACTGATAGTCCCTATTCCCATAATTGAAATCATAATCTGTGCATGGACTATTAAATGCAGGCATAAAGATGAAATTTATTTCAGAATGCTTATTAATTTAAAAATGAAGATGGTTATTAAGTTCAGACAGAATATCTCATAAAAATTATTAGTTAATGAAATCAGTTCTAAAACTTAATTACATAAAAGTACTTTTAATGCAATACAACCTAATGTTGTGTTTTCTCTGAGGCATTTTCCTCAACAGTATACGGCTAAGCTAAACTACCTTTCAGCTAAGTTACGCTGAAAATAGACAAATTATGTTGAGTGAATCTAGCCTCTTGTTTATGAACTCGTGATCCTACTTGGAATGTGTAGATTAGGCAAAAAGGTGATTACTAAAAGAAAAAGGGAGGAAAACCTGAAGACTCCTGGAAGTTGAGCAATGTATAACTCTGTAGGTTAAAATCAGTATTTGAACTGTACCCAGAAGCCTACTGGTAACCAGTGCAGAATCTGCAACACTGGTTTTACATGATTATTAACAGATTTCATTGGCTAAAAGGCCAGTTGTTCCATTTCTACCAATTGCAGATTCTGGGTTTAAGGGCATTCTCATTTACAGTGTCAGAGAGCTGCATCTTCCTGGGAGCCATGCAAAGTAGTCTGTCTGTCCACACATGCTACTGATGTCAGGATGTCAACCTAGGATTTATCATACATATTGGCTTACAGCTTCTTGAAATCTCAAATCAACAAAAACTGACTGGGTATAACAATGCTTATTGGGATTAGGACTGAGAATGTATGTGTTATCACCAAATAAGGAATTTGCTTAGTATTGGCAAATGATACTTGCTGATTATTTTATTGATCATTGGCCGGGATTTTTGTTGTCTATATGAATTCTAAGCCAGGCTGCAAATGGGATGGCAGGAAGAGTAGAAATGCTTTGGGTTATTTGCTTTCTCAGCTCTTTGATGTGGCCAGACGCAAATTTTAACTTGGTGTTCTCTTGCATTAATGGGAATGCTAGACCACACTGTTGGGTCTGTTAATGTAACTGGGAATTAACTCACTTCTCAATATGGACTCTGGGCTAATCAGTTTAGTAGTATTAACTCTTAGGTCAAGCTGAAGTTTTCCCTCATTACAAATAGTGCCTATATCTCAAATTGATATGGTAGCCATTTACTACTTTTAAAAAGCAGGAGGCAAGTCTCTGCTATTCCTTCTGTGCCATTTTCTGCTCAATCCACAGGCTTCATTACTTTCATCAGAATGGCAAAAGCAGCCATTGCATAAGCTCAGCCCCCTTGGCATTATAGCTTGTGTCACTCTACTATCCCTAGCCTAGGGCATGCATGGCTCTGAGTCTGCTTATCACTCTAGCCAGTTCGCTTCTCCTGTCTTTGTGAATTAACTGAGGATAGTCAGCAAGCTACAATCCTGATAGTATTGAGGGGTGAGAAGTGCTGGGGTTGCCAAGCATTTATGCCAGCCTTCCTGGCAAAATAAGAAATCCAGTCATCAGAGCCAGCAAAGTATACTACTCTACAACAACAAGTCACTGGCCATTCTTCTGAGTCCATTTCTGAGGAGACCGACATTTTCTTCCCAGCCAGGCACTCCACTGGGAACAGTATTGTGGGAGTTCCTTCCAGGATGGACCATGCATGCTGGTCAGCTGTCTGTCTGTCTGTCTATATCTATCTAATATGCTGCCTGCCTCACCATCGACAGTGGCTCTGCATGACTTACAATGGCATAAAAACATAAATATAAAAGCATTAAAATTAACAATAAATACTGTAAATAAAGGTTAAAAACCAAGAGCACAAATGGTATGAAGCCAACCAGAAGAACCGGGTTTTAAAGCCCTCGGGAATCTTCCCTCCACTACCAAATCTTCCAGAGAACAGGGGCCATGATAGAAAAATCTCTTTTTGACCCTGCTAGCCAAATGTCCTTGGCTGATGGGATCCATAGAAGCCCTCTTCTGCCAAAGCGAGAGGAGCAGGCCAAATCCACTGGAGTAAGACAATTCCTAAGATAACCTGTCCTATGCCGTGACAGACTTTGCCAGCTATGCCAGCTCTCCTGACAATCTAGAAAAATCTAAGGAACCAAAGCAGCAAAGCACAAGCCTGTGACATCCTAGAAAGTCAGAGCCTTATTTTTTAAAATGATTTTAAAACACTGGATGTTTAATTTAAGAAACTGCATTGATTTGACCACTTCTCTGCAGGCTGTTGGCCATACCTTGATTTGGAGATGGTTGGATTATTTTCCTTAGCCCAGCTATATATATCTTAAAATAGGTTAACTTGATAAGCTTGTTTTAAGTATTTTTAAAAAATATTTTATTAATTTTCTATTATTACAATTCATTAGTGCTTAATTAACAATGTGTTGTCTGGGTTGATTTTTTTGCTTAATAATACAAGTTAAGTTCTTACTCTCTATCTCGTTTTTCCAGCCATTGATAAAATAAGTTCCATGTTTTAAAGTATTCTGTGTCTTCCCTTTCTTTGATTCTCAATGTGAGTCTATCCATTTTCTTGATTATCTCTTCACCCAATGGTGTTTTTTTTTATTTTTCCAGTGCTGGGCAAATACAATCCTTGCTGCTGTTAATTCATGTAATGTTAAATATACATTTTGTTTATCAATTTTTTCTGGAATTATACCTAATAAAAAAAGTTCAGGTTTAAAATCTATGTGTTTCCCTAACATCTTTTCTAATCAAGTATGTATTTTTATCCATTTTATTTTTGCTTTAACACATGACCACCACAGGTGATAATATGTACCAGGATTTTGATTACATTTCCAGCATTTATTAGACATATTTTTAAACATTTTTGCTAATCTAACAGGTGGAAGATGCCATCTATAGAACATTTTATATAAGTTTTCTTTATACGAAGTTGCCATTGTCAATTTATAGTTTCTTTCCCAAAGATTTTGCCATTTCTCTAATTCTATATTATATCCAAAAAAATGTGCCCATATTATCATTGTTTCTTTCACTTGTTCATCTTCCATTTTCAAATTCAATAAAAAGTTATACAATTTCTTAATCAGTTTTTCATCAGAAGTCAATAACACCTACCTTGATTGCATTTGCAGTCGAGGCCACCATAAGTCAATACCCTGATCTTCTAGCTCTTGTTTAGATTTTAATTTAGATTTTAATGCAGCTAACGAGTAGGCTGACTTGGTCGCTCAACAGTGAGAAACTGGTGAAGCGGGCACAGCAGCGCCTGCATTTTCTGCGCCGCATGAGAAAAGCACATCTTCCTTCCCCTGTCCTGACCACTTTCTACAGGGGGACAATCGAGAGCATCCTGTCATACAGCATCACAGTCTGGTTTGGAGGCATCACTGCTTCAGACAGGAAGATGGTGCAGAGAGTGGTGAGAATGGCCGAAAAGATCATTGGTAGTTCCCTCCCTCCCATCCAGGACATAGCACAGAAGCGTTGCTTGAGCAGGGTCCGTAAGATTATCTGGGACACTACACATCCTCTTCACGACCTGTTTTCCTTGTTACCTTCTGGGAGGAGGCTTCGTGGTATCCGTAGCAGAATATCCAGATTCAGCCATAGTTTCATTCCATACAGCATTAACCTTGCGAACTCTCAAGCTTCCTCCTTCCGTTATATATTCAAGATGGACAGTATTTAATATTTATTTGCTACATATATGTAGGGATGTGGGTCTATACATATGTTGTTCATAGTATGTTTAGGTGTGTGTTATGTATGTGTTTCACTTTGAGAGCGGGCAACTAAATTTCATTTTTGATGTGTGCTGTTGTGCCCACAGTATAAAAATGACAATAAAGGTTATCTTATCTTATCTTATCTAATTTCCCATCTGTATTCAGAATATTCTTATATGTTAGAATTTTCTCAAATTTAACTAAGTTTGGATGAACAAATGCTTCCATTGTTCATATCCATCCTGGGATTTTCGTATAGATTTTTGATTGTACTTTTTCCCATACAAATAATGTATTTCTTATGTAGTGGTTTTGGAAATATCTATGGATTTTATTCTTTTCATATCATAAAAATGCGTGCCATCCAAGTTGCAAGTCATGTCCTTCTAAATATAACAACCTTTTGTTTCTGAGGGTTATCTATTCTTTTACCATGTTAGAGCACATGCTTGGTAGTATAGGACCCAATCTGGTAGTTCAAATCCTCCATTTTCTTTAGCTTCTTGTAGCATTTTCAGTTTAATTCTGGCTTTCCTTCTTTGCCAAATAAATCTCAAGATCAGTGTATTCAAATTATCATTTTCAATCCTGCTATTTCTCCAAATTCTTCTATTCTTTTCAATAGTTTAAGAGTTGTCTCCAGCAGTTCTTCTAAAATGAATACCTGGTCATCTGCAAATGCTTGTAGTTTATAGCTTTCATCTTTTATCTCTATTCCTTTAATTTCCAGATCTTGTCTGGATTTTGTTTTTTAAAGTATTGCAGTATAACCCTTATCTGCACTGATTTCAAACTTGGCAGATTGCTGTTCTTTAAAAGGTCTATCTATTTAGGCAGTGCTTTTTTTGTAAAAAAAAAAAAAGGTGCCGGAACTCACACATGTCATACAACCCACTTTGCCTACCCTATAAGGTTCCATGCAAAAAAGGTGCCGGAACTCCGTTCTGAGCGTTCTATGAGGAAAAAAAGCCTGTATTTAGGTCTATTTTCATCTTAATCCGCCAAAAAGTGAGGCAGCTTCGAGCATTTTGAACTTGATAAAAGAATGAGTATCAGGGCTATTTATTGAAGCAGACAAAAAACACCTATCTACTTATTAATTGCAGACTTTAACTACCTCTGTAAATTATATGATAGATCAAGCAAGCCAAGCTTGTTTAAGACATAAAGATACCTTTTGGAACCCTTTAACTCTAGCAGAAAATTAATATATATGACTTCAATGGCACATACTAATTGTCTTTAATTATTTCAACCCATATTTCCAAGAAGACCACAGACATCTGAATTTTATTCCAGTTTTGATTTCATTACTAATATTAACAGATGCCTACAAATGCAGATGTCTGCAAGAGTCACTCTGTGAGGGAGATGGGTATTTCAAAATTTGATCAATAAAATAAATTTAAAGTGACTAATTCTATTGATTAAAAATGAAGAATTAGGAAGAGTTTTAATCTTAATAGTTTCAGATAGTTCCTTGCTACAACTTTAGTCCAGGAGGCACATATCTGTACTATTTGTAGAAAGATGAGATGCTGTGTTTGCCTCCAACTAATCGCTAGTTGCAAAAAATCAAACATAAACAATGAAAAGACACTCTGGGTCTCTAGAGATCAATTAAAACTTATCTCTGTTCTTCTACAGATTGTGCTTTACCCTTATATTTATGGCTAAAAAAAATCTGAGAATGCAGAATGTTTAAAATCCACCAATAAATAAGAAGCTAAACAGTACGTTAAGTTAAGGAAACTGGTGTTATTGACATTCTATTGTCAAAAGCAAAATTGTCTGCTTTTGTTTTTTTTTAAAGTACAAACTATTTCCTCAATATATTTATCACTGAATTATATTACCAGAGTATAATATTTTCTAAATATCGATACAACCCTTTTTTTTTCTTCTGTTGAGTCTGATTCTTGGAGACTGCCTGGACAAGTCCCTGCAGTTTTCTTGGCAAGGTTTTTCAGGAGTAGTTTATATTGCCTCCTTCCTAGGGCTGGGAGGAAGTGACTGGCCCAAGGTCACCCAAATGGCTTTGTGTCAAAGGTGGGACTGCAACTTGCTTCTGGTTTCTACCTGATTCTTTAACCACTACACCAGATTGGCTCTCTTACACATTTATAATTTACACTCGTATAAATGCTTGAAAATGCTTGAAAAATAGTCTCCATCAGATATGTTCATTCTTGCCTTTGAATGCATGTGTTACAACAACCATTTTAGCTATAGAAGACCAGGCACAGGAAAACCATGTTAAGATGAAGTTTTGCTGTGAAATAGCAGCTTGAGAACAGCCTGTACTTTTTAATAAAGCATGTAATAATGTACCTAAGGTAATGCTTTGATGTATTTCCATGTTAAACCTAGAAAATATTAGTGTTTTGTAGATATGAAAAACCAGCTATTGTACAGTAAGAAGTGTGCAATCTACTAGCCATTTGGATAGCCAATATTTATCAATCTGACTGCATGAGAAATGAGAATTTGATATTTATTTCAGATATGTAGCTTATTTCTATATATTTCTAATCTGATGCTCCCTAAAATCATTGATCTAGTCTTTTAAACATCAATTGAAGGAACTTTTTTCATACAGTATCCCTAATATCTTTCTTATTACTTGGGTAAATAATCTCCAGGGAATACCAGGTTTGTAGATTAAATTGGGAACTTAAAAAAAATCCTGGAAAAAGATAATGCTTAAATTTCTATATTACTGCCGAGAAAAATATATGAACTTGTTCATAAAACCATGTGAAGGTGACTGGCTCAAAGGAGATGTTATTTTCAATATCAATATATTTATTTAGCCCTATCTTTTATATCTTTAAAATTTAATCTGGCAGAAATTTGATTCATTATCTACACTGCAACATACACATCAGTAAGCATTATAGATTATAGATCATTCTTAGTGTATGTCAGTAACACAAAAGAGATTAGCAAAGAAGAGTGATCCAAAGGTATCTGAAAGATTTCTATTAATTGCCTATTACACTTAACCAGGCCCAGTTTACCAACTTTCAAAGCCTAAGAGCCTCATGGCCTGACTACTTAAAGCAGCGGTCCCCAACCCTTGGTCCACAGTCCACCTCTGGGCCTTGAGAGTTTTGGAACTGGTCCGCGAAATGGCAGGTGTGGGTATGTGCATCCCCCCTTGCGCGAGCAGCGGCTGAGAGCATGCACACTCCATTTGTGCAAACAGTGACCGAGCGCATGTGTGCTCCATTTGCATGAGCGAAGGACGTGTGTGCCCACCACTCATGCAAATGGAGCTGCATGTGTGCGCATGCCCAGCACTCACATAGAACCATCCCCCTCCCCCCTGCCGGTCCGCAAAGCCAAAAAGGTTGGGGAACTCTGACTTAAAGGACCACTTCCCATTACAAACCTGTTCATTTATTAAAATCTGCAAGTGATCCCCTTTGAAGAGTGTCTGCTGTAGGAGGACCAGTACATTTTTCTGCATTTCTCTCAGGCTACAGAACACACTCCTGGGAGTTTCATTTGGTTTCTACTCTCTCAAATGACTAGAAAATCTATAATGATTCACCTCTTTCACCAGGCCTTTGCTTATTAGATGAACGTAGAATTTATTTTATTACAAGTATAGACTATCTGTGAAAACTTTGTTTTTAAAATTTTTTGTTAGCTGACTTGAGAGGTCACCAAAGTAAAAAAGCAGCATTTAGATCAAACACCTAATCACAAATTTAAAAATAAAGATATGGGGGGAACACATGTTATAGTTTAAACATTTTTAAATACAATGTTTACTGAACATTCTGATTATCAAAATGTTCAACAAATTATACTGCTGTATACAAGGCATGATCATGTTATCTAGTGTAGTTTTTTTATACAGCCGTGCCATTAAATTGTTTTTCAAAAATTGGTAACATTAATGATACCATGATATATTTTTGGTATTTTATTATCATATAAAATTGTCCTTCCTTTTAAAATTTAGCACATATCTATTTTACACTTACTAGTTTTTTATTGAATGCTATCTATAAATCATTTAACACAGTTTTCTTTTAACAGATTTGTAAATTTAATTTTAATGCAAATAAATATAAAGATAAGGTTTTGAAATAACTAGGCCTAGAATGCATTAAGTAAGAGAAAGAATTACTGTAAGAAAATGAACTACTATGCCATCCATTTTAAGTAACACGGGTTTTAGTTTGAGATATTATCTATCTATCTGTCTATCTATCTACTGTATCCATCCATCTATCCATCCATCCCCACTACAAACTGTATCCAAAGCAACTGACAATAAAACTGACAATTATATTAAAATGTAGCATCTTTTAAAGTAAACAAATTGCAAAATGTAATTAAACAATGCAAATGCACCAGCATACTCAGAACTCTTCATAAATTCATATATAAGTAAATTATAAAACTTTTTTTCATGTTCAATAGGTAATAGCAGCCTGGTTTAAAGAATAGTAGCAATCGCGGTGGAATAGGGAAAAAACATGGTTAAGGATTATTTTTTTTTGCAACTGGCTCCTTCATCTTTCCTCCAAAGAGGCACAGGCCATAAGCTCAATGAAACAGAAATGATTCAGCACTGAATGTTAAGTTAGATGATTCCTGAAGTAGTATGAGTTTGAAACAGATGTTTTGAGGCCATTTCAACCTCAGAATATTTCCAGAAATGATCAGAGCCATTTCAAATTCAAGATAAGCATTCTGAATTTAAAAAGTATGACATATCTCTCCTTAAAACAATTGGGCACAATCAGCTTTTTGCCCTGATCAGCTGCAGCACAGCTTCAAGGGTGCTTCTATCATAGTGATCAGTGCAAATACTGGTGAGCCAGACAGAGATTCAGCCTTTGGGCTATATCTAGTTCTCCAACCCTACTCTACTTTATACTGATAATCTACAGTATTATTATTTCTATTGAAATTCTGCTGATCTGGAATTTTAGACTATGAATAGATCAAACAAAATAACCAAGTACTGTATTGTCTGAGCAAAGAGATTGTTTCACTACTTTATGTATCAACTCTAGCCCCTAAGTTCCATTAAGCTGGGGGTAATCAGGTAACGAAGACAATATTAAAAGCAATCATGTCAGATGATTTAAGTTGATAGAAGCTTACTTTTCTTCAAAAGTTCTGCGTGGGAACTTTTTCTCTTTTGTTAGAAAACACCAGTGCTTTTTTTGTAAAAAGAAAAGGTGCCGGAACTCACACATGTCATACAACCCGCCTTGCCTACCCTACAAGGTTCCATCCAAAAAAGGTGCCGGAACTCCGTTCTGGGCGTTCTATGACAAAAAAAGCCCTGGAAAACACTGTAGAATTATTACTATAAACCTGTTTTAAGAAGGAATGATCTAGTCAACTTTCATCTCATACAGTTTTCTCTTTATGACTGTTGCCTCTAGATGCCATGAATAATTGTGCTTTTGTTGCTTGCGAATATGTGAATATCTGTGCACATTTGAGTGTGTATAAATACATTTATTCACATGGACACAGTTTTCAAATTCTACAGCTTTGTTTCTCCACCTTGGCAGATTTCCAGAACTCCCCAACCAGGATGTAATCCATAAAGACAAACATGGCAGAAGCTATAGAAGACAAAGAATGGACAACATCTATTTCTATATCTAGAAGTCCCTGGAAATTCTCACACACAGGAAAACTGATTCATTTCTTCTCACATGACATATATACTGCTGCCTGTATACCCTTAAAATGATGTGCTCATTTTAGAAAGCAGTAGTGATACTCCAGTTGCACCCAGCACTGATTATTCGAAAGGAATTATTGCTTTAGCCCACTGACATTGCTAATTTAAAAAATTCTGTTCAGGGTGTCAGGCATTTGCCTAAGATGACAGTGATTTGAATCCTGCAGTCATGACTTACATCTTAGTTTTTAGAAAACCCGTATTTCCTTCTCCAGCTGAGGCAAGTAAGTCTTTATTCAATTAAGAATCAGAGTACTTCTGGGAAGACTTATTGAACCTGTTTATAATACCATTTTGCTGAAATTATTTTTTCTGCATTTACAAAAACCATGACACAAAGCACATTTTATAAAATTTAAAAATAATACTAATGCAGTTGAAGGCTTTTCAGCAGTACAATTGCTGGTGTAATGTAGCCTTCGTAAATATTTCTATTACACGTAAAATGCATAGTAATAGTTATTTTCCTATTTTCCTACAACATAGCAATGGAAGTAACAAAAGAAACTGTGAAGTGAAGGGCAGTATTGCCCTCAATCAATTATATATCTGGCACAGACAGCCACAGTTATGTACCTGTTTCTCAGTGAAAAGCTGTTATACATCCCTGTCTCTCGGAAAGAAATTATATGTGGGTGGGAAAAGAGATACAGTGCATGGAACTATAATTCTTGTGAAGGTTAAATTCAGTCACTGACTGCATCTTCATAGAACATAAAGTCATCTATTATTGCAACTAGGGAGGAAAATGTGTAGGAGACTGTTATCAGAGCTGAATACTACTAGCTCATGCTGTACTTTGTAGGCAGGGGCGTGTGTTTGTGTGTGTGTTTGTAAGTGACAATTCTTTATCTCTGGGCTCATGGTGCAGAGTAGAGCACAGACAAAGAAATTACTTCTCTAGCTTGATTACATTAAACTCTGACTTGCTCTGCATTTATTTCCTCTTATTACACACATATCAGTTAATGTATGGAAATCCAAGGGCTGTGGAAGTAAGATTCTCCTTAGACCTGAGCAATTAATTCTGCTCCAGATAAAGAGTAAATTAGAGCAAAAGGGGAGGGTGGCAGAAACCCAGAACTGAATATGTCTACTAAGGACTGGGGCTAACAATGTGGGGCACAATGGAGTGGACCAGAGCAAAGGGGGACTTAGAGGTTGGCACTGATATAGAGAGGCCAGTAAGAAGTACTACTCATCACAATGCATGGATAACAGGAAGAATTTGAAATTATAACACAGGAGCAAAATTATGTGGGGTGGGCATGGAAAAGTACAACTTATTTAAAAGAAAAAGGAGAGAAAGAGACAGAGAGAGAGAAGAGAAAGAGAGAGCGAGAGAGGGAGGGAGAGGGAGAGAGAGATAATCTTTCAATATACATAAGAAAACCTAATATTTGAACAACAAATTATGAATTGCAGTGTGAAATTCTTGTTGAGAGTATTTGGCTAAGAATAAAGGAGAGAAAATCCAATATTTTTTCTCTTATCAATAATCACTGGTTTACTAATGAACTCACTTAATATAATATGAAGAATACAATTATTGTAAGATATCATAAAATCTCTACCATGGTAACACATGTTGCTGCACCTTTTAATTAGTAGAATCAGCAAAGCTTTTGATAAATTTTCTCAGAGTCCTCTGGAATCAATAACTCAGATAAATAATTATACACTAATCAATCTTGTGATAAAATATAGGTTAAATGATATCACAGTTGGATTCATAGTTGGCTTGAATGACCAGAGACTCCTCATAATTGTCTTACAATCAACTTGGAGCATACTATAATTTCGAGCCCCACAGTACATCAGCATATTGGTTACATTCTAAGAATACTTTTATCTGTTCTAACTGTTAAACTGTAGATTTCTACAGGGTCAGGAAATGGTGTTTCTTAATAGTTTACAAATGTTGGAACCATGAGTGCTGAATTGAAAGGAAAGGCAGGACATAAACAGAACACTGCAAATAAATATTCACATTCCAACAGAGCTATGAATTCTTCACAAGAATTTGCTAGTAGGATAAAACTGGCTGGAGCGAATAAATCTGCCAGAAAATTGATAACTGTTGCCTTTACCAAGTGCTTCTCAATCTGAAAGATAGTACAGAGTTTGTTTGTTTGTTTTTCATTCTAACAAAAAAAAAAAAAGCAGTTGGAGGAGGCAGAATTTTATTGCACACACTGACCGAGAAAGAGAAGATTAGATAATACATACAAAGTTTACTGTCAAAATAAGACATATTATTTTATCTTAAATTGATTTCTTATCCCTAAGCCATAACCCACGTGCCTTGCATCACTGATTGGGCAACTTTTTTTCCTAAAACACAAATGCTAACATCTCTACTTTTTAAAAAGCTAAGAAACTTCAAGCTAAGAATAATGGACAGGTAGATGACATGCTGTGACCTCTTAGTTAAGTCCAAATGCTCCTCTCCAGCAAGTCCCAGGTAGAAAAAAAATGACTCTTATTTTACAAATTCTACTTTGGGTATGTGAATAATTATCTCTATTTATAGTTATGTTCAGACAGCAGTTTCATAATATCTATAATATTCTACCTCTCTACCTCTGCCATGGGAACTTTTTTAATAGGGCGGCAGACTCCTAAGTGTGACACTTCCATAAAAAGACACACATTCTTTTTCTCACAGCTGCTGGAAGTGAAATATGTTCCTAATCAGTGCCTAGGACAGTGATGGCAAACTTTTTGGGCTCGGCATGTCAAAAATTTGGAAAATACCTAATTTGACTGAGATGGCGTCTCACTGCTGCCCCCAAAACAGAAGAAACAATTCTTCACATATTCATTTATTTAAAAAAAAAACACATTCCAATCATTTGTGGTGCTATGTGCTATATAAAGAAATGACAATTACAAAAATGAAATACAAGTAAAACAAATTCATTTTTGGAAGGTCGAGACTGCATAAGAGCACTCTACCATTCTCACATGGCCTCTGCAGCTTCCAAAAATCGTGCAAGAACAAAGCATGCTTTTGTCTATGGAGATTATCAGATCATGATTGTCCCAAAGGTGCTTTTTTGAAAGGCAAATGGACTCCCCCCCCCCTTAAGAAGCTTCTTCAGTTTAGACTGAATAGTGGAGAATGGAAGGATTTATATTCCTTGCAGTCATCTGGTCATTAGCACTCTCTCTGAAAGTCATTGAGGCCACTTGGAGGTTTATCTATGCCCCCAGGGTCACCTGAATAGTACAAATGGGTGTGAAACTTTCATTGAACTGCTGAAGAGCATGCTTTTCAGAATAATTGTCGTCAGGGGTTGGTGAATGCTGGTGTGTTACCCAAAACATCATAGTGTTCACCTTTGACATGCGTGTCATAGGTTTGCAATCACTGACCTAGGACTTGTAGGCACCAATAACTTCTTTGTCAGGAAAAAATCTTGAAAATACAGAACCAGGAATCAGCTGGATAGTGAGATTTCAACTTTGTGTGTGTGTACACGCATCTTCAAGTCAATCGCTGCTTCCTGGCAACTGCTTGGACAAACTCCTGCAGGTTTTTTGGCAATGTTTTCAGAAATGACTTGCACTGCTTTCTTGCTAGGGCTGAGAGAGACAGAGTGGCCCAAAGTCATCCAGTGTGCTTTGCGCCTCAGTCTAGAACTCATGATCTCCTAATTTCTAGCCCAATGCCAACCAATACACTAAACTGGCTCTCAAATATTTTTTACAAAGGAGGGCTTTTTGTTGTTGTTGTTGTTGTTAGAGCTGTGGCTCCTTTAATGAGTTATATATAGGTAGCTCTTGCATTTGCACTTCCATATTCTACAAAAAACTTCTAAACCAAATCAGAATCACTGCACATTCTGAATTTCAGCTAGGAAAGAGAGAATCTGGATTTGTAAACAGCTTATATATTTGTATTGTTCTTAATAATATAAGCTACCATAGTCTAACTGAAAAATTGCTTGTATTTATAAGGAACCAATTAATCTGAAAAATAGTATACAGTATGTGTTACACACACACACACAGACGAATATATAAAATACCTACTTTCTGAATCTGTGACTTGACTAAAGGCTACCTATTCTTTAATAGAACTGTGGTATAAAATGATATCTATTAATTTAAAATAATTAGCTGCACAATCTTATGCATGTTTCCTTAAAAGTAAGCCCAATTAAAGACTTCTAATAATATGGATTGCAGCCTAAACTAACTGATTTATTAGCTTTGCAATTCCATAATAAAAGCAACAATTCAAAGAATGAAAATACAAAACAAACAGCATGGCAGCAAGTAAAGCAGATCCTGTCAAAACACCCAAGATTTCAGAATATATTTCACTAAGTACAATAGAATATTATTCCATGGCTTGAGACTCAGAAGTCTATTTACACCTTTCCGATAGTTGATATCAGTCACTGAGCAGATGGGCTCTTCCCAGTGTTACTTTAATTGTCACACATGGAATGAAAATCTCACACTTTATTTTCAGCTGGCTGCTAGAACTACTTTACATTACAGGAAGACTTATCCAAGTCAAGAACACTGGAAATGTGCTTTTACTCTCTTTTTCTTTCTCTCTCTCTCTCTCCCTCCCTCCCTCCTCTCTCTTTTGAAATGCCACTCAGTTTTCCTTTGAAATACATAAAACATTAAGCAATACAAATATTAATTAAAAATACTAAGCTATCAAGAAGCATGTTAGGCTGACAACTGACGACTTTTCCAGTGGTACTCCCATGCTCTTATTGAGAGCTCACTTTTAGCTATTTTCAGGTTTCATATTTCTTTAATTATTCATGTCTATTCCTTCTTGTTACTTCTTACCTTGGAATCTTTTCTTGACCAACATGAGGACACAATTAAAATGTCCGAACTCACACTAGCTGCTTTATTTAGCTGATGGACATTCCACACTGCCATCACTTCCACTACTTTATCTCTCAAAAACAGTATGAAGATCCATGATCAACTTCAGCTTTATGAGAAGAAGGAGCAAAAATTATGTCCTCCTTAAGGCACTGCAGGTCATGGACCAATGAAAAGTATCTCCCACTCCATGCAAAAGGAAAACTGAATAAATAGTTTGCACATATACTGTATATTCATGACCTTAGTTTATGCGACAATGTATTGGGTTGTATGCAAAATATTCTGATAATTCCTATTAGACTGCATCTTGGAAGATTTGCTAAGGCCAAGATCCTCAAAAAAGGGAGAGGCAAGAATTCCTGCAAGTCCACAAGAAATACTGAGCAGAAGGGGTGCTTTTTAAAAAATAGATTTACTTGGATTTCTAATACACTACAGCCAAATCAGAATTAAATCACACTGAGTATAGTCAGTATTGTGGGATCCATGAGCCTAAACTGCTTTTAAACTGGTTCAGTATCCTCACGTGGAAGCCTTCCAAGGACCTTGTTTGTTTGTTCAGATTGCACAGGCTGAGACGAAGCAGTGTCACACTGCAGAGTTTGCATTAGGTTGGTAAGATGTTTTGTTATTTACAACCCTCTTGGCTCCCTTGCAAAATCACACTGTTTGTAACCATTGACATAGATTGTGGCCAACCAGAAAGCAGTAGTCCACTTCAGTGGATTGGGGATACCTTATATTCTAAAATACGTGTCTCCCAACTGTCAAAAATACAATAGCCAGGACAGAGGTGTCTACAAGATGTGGCCAAACAGATGGTGGTCATTATGCTGTGATTGAACGTCCATCTGTTTTTATGTGCATTTTGTTAAAGTAGGGAAAAGTTTTGATCACACCATTCTGGCCACCGTCTTGAATTTTTCACCATAATTTGCAGACACTATTGAGTCAAAAATTTAATGAGATGTAGCAAAACCATTTGCATCTTTGTTCCTAGAGGAGAGTATGTTCTATTTGTTATGAGTCATGGTGGCATAGTGGTTAAAATGAAGTATTGCAGTCTGACTCTGCTCACTGCCAGGAGTTTGATCCTGACTTCCATCCTTCCGAGGTCGGTAAAATGAGGATCCAGATTGTTGGGGGCAATATGCTGACTCTGTAAACTGCTCAGAGAGGACTGTAAAGCACTGTGAAGTGGTATATGAGTCTATATCCTTGTGAAGACAAATAAATATGATTCTACAAATTGATATAGAAAAATGGAACGTTTTGCTATAAAAAAACTACATACTACAGAAAGCTGTAATCATTTCAACTGTGGTATGTCATCACTGTCTTTCTCTATGCTTATGATGCGACTCACATTGTTCCTCTAACTGATTTAGTGCATATTTCTAAAACAGACTCTCTTGGGAACACTAATAAATTTAATGTTTATGATTCTACTAGTCTCCACATCTCAGGTATTTGGTGCTGGCGTCCTCCTTCCATATGCCCAAACAGCATAAAGTAGCACAATCAGAGTTGAGTAATATCCAGGGCTGGCTTTGCTAAATGTCTCCTTTCCTACTGTAACCTATCCTTTCTGCTGTACATGTTCCACTTTTCTTTTTGTGCCATGCATTCAGCCCATTTGAATCTGCTGCTGGCTTCAGCTCTGTTATCTGCTTCATGCCCAGCCAAAACAGGACCATCTGTTGCACAGCTGCAGTGTTTTCTGCATTGGCTAAAATATAATGAATCAATTAAAACAACGGGAAAAGGCACAGTGAACATTTGTATTTTTATTGGTGACCCAGTTATGCCATCTGAGTTCCCCTTGTTCCCATTTTTGTACTAGGCTAAATTTAAAAGAATTCTTCATGGTGGGAAAAAGAAATTAGAATTCTTTTCTTTGGGGCCTGCTGAATTTCCTACTGCAATATCGTTTATTCTGCTGGTGTTAATAAGCAACAGTTAAATTCTGGACATGACCCCAGGCATCAATTAAAACTGTAGGCTTCCATTCCGTGCATAGTTATACTGAAGTTTATTTAAGATCAATGGAAACTACACAAGGATAGCCTAATGATTTGCAACTATAAGCAATTCTATACTCTAATTAAAGCAGTGGCAGTGGGGGCTTCCTGCCACAATACCTGCAGAATGATTGCTGTATTCTTTATGTGCTTAAACTGGAAAGAAAGAGAAAGCTATAGAATCAATTTTGGGAGGGAAGAATGAGAAATTGTTAGGGGCAGGAGAAACTGGAAATGTAATCTTTGCCCAATTCTCTCTATGATGGATTCACAACCCACAGAATTTCCCGAATGTTCAGCATATTCACTTTGTTTCTTTCTATTAAAATACCATTTTTCATCAAGAAGAAATCAATAGTTCCTTAATAAAATCCAAACAGAAAGAGGTATTCAGGAAGTTAATTATATTACTGTCTCACTATTTCTCAGAATGTGCAACCTATCTTCAATTCAGCCTAGTAAATGGTGAGCAAAACTGGAAGCTCTCATCTGAAGATTGAACTCTAAATAGCAGTGCTGGGTTTTTTTTCTTGCTAGCCATTTAAAGGAAAGTATTTATTCAATCTTGGCTGATTTACAAAAAGCTGAGTAGGGTCAAAACCGGATGGGAGACCACAAATTACAGAACTGTAGGATGTATTTAGGAATTTGAAAAAAAAAGCATCCCAAAAGAAGGCAATAGCACACCTCATTTTGCTGCCAATAAATAAATGTCTAACAATTTTTTCCATGAAATTCTGTCACCTTATGAGAGAATCATCTTTCAGAATTAATATATAGAGGTATAATATCTAGGTAGGCTTTAACTCGTGAACACTTCTTTCAACAATTTGCTATAGGGATACTGGAAGAAATTGACATTTTTTTTATTAATGGACTGTTCTCCACATAAGAATCAAGAAGGCATTTTAAAGACACTTGAAGATATTTATGGAATGAGGTTATGAATTTATAATGCAATGCAATATCTCTGAATGAAAATGGTTGAGGTTTTTTTTTATGTTTTCTTGACTGAGAATATTTTTTGAGGATGGAGAGCTACAAAACTCTCATTATCTGTTTCTGCTTCAGTTCACATTGAACAAAGCTGCTCACTGCAGTCCTAAAATGACAAGCCCATTCCTTTAATTATGCAGAGGGCAGGTGGATATCACTGATGTTTCATATTCTTTGTATAAGTGTCAATCTTCTTGTAACAAGGAGCTATCTTGGCAATATAGATATTAAACCCATGGGGAGCTTCAGTGACAACCTACATTTAACAGGCCAATTTATGTTTAAGATGCATCAGACTTTCCCAATCTGATGCCTTACAAATTGGGCTGAAGAAAGAAGGGAACTGTAGCTTAAAAAAAAAAAGATAGCAGTTGAATTGCTAGTTGATTGGGTGGCCTCATAAATTGAAAGCATGATTAAATAAAGAAATGCAATGTCAAAGCAAACCATGTTGACTCGTCATTAGATTTCATCATATTGACCCTCAACTGATAGTACTGTACAGCAGCAGTCCCCAACATACCTGGCACCAGGGAACCAGTTTCCATAGACCGGGCCAGGGGGGATATTTCACCGCAACCTAGATCCTGTGCATGTGCAGATGAAGCTTCGTTTGCTCTCCTGTCGTTTGTGCAGCCTGATTCCTAACAGGCCACAGACCACTACCGGTCCATGGCCTGTAACCTTCAGATGTTGAATTACAAGGCCCACCTTCCTTAGTTATGCTGCTAGGAGTTGAAGTTGCTGCGTGTTGGTGGTGCTAGGAATGGAAGCACAGGAATTTCTGAAAAGCTACAAGTCCACCAACTATTTTACACAGCATAATATGATGCTTATTCAGGTATGATTTCCAATATATTCACTGTCCCCCCCCCTAAGAAAGTGAGTTTAGGACCGCAGTCTTACATAAAGAAAGAAATAAATGGAAGAATTTATCAATTAACAGTTATCATGATCTAAAACACTAGATTGAACCCAAACATTAAACATATATATTCCCAAACCACTAAAACCTAGGAAAACAATGGTGTATGGAATCGCAGATATGGTTCTATTCTTTTTCTAAATTTTGTTATTGTAATGCGCTTGAGAAGTACTTTGTTTGCATTTGAAGCTTTTTATTATGCATTTGGGGTTAATTCAATATATGATTACCTCTGCAAGATTATTATATATGTAGAGATGGAAAGATTCAGCCCTCCAACCACTATGGAGAAATGTTTAGTGAAGATGACAGATTTTGCAGAAGTGGATAAATTGACTTCTTTGATTAGAGAAAAAGACATTATCTACATTTATTGTGACTGAAAGACTCTTATGCAGTTTTTGCATAAAAATGAAAAAATGGAGTTGTAATTTATCATCCTGATAAGACAGGATAGATTATAGAAAGAAGAGTAATATGATATAATTTTAGAGAGGGAGATTAAAACAGTTATAACTGCAGTGAAGAATATTGGAACCCACTTCTTTATATCTTTTTTCTTTTTTTCATTTTTCTGCACTTTTTGTTTTTTCCTTGATCATTCTCTTTATTTTTTCTTCTTCACCTTATATTGGTTTGTGTTCATTTTTCTCTTCTTATTTAAAAGTGTTAATAAAATTATATTTATATATTCATGCATTTGGATGTAATTAAGTTTAAGATAATTAATATTTTCCTTAAACTTTGCTTTGCAATCTTTTTATACTAATTCCAGAACATTAAACTCAGTACTATTTCTGTTCTTAGGGAAAAATCCAGAACATGGCTTTTTATCCTTTTGTAATGTAATAAAATGTCAGTGGAACTAATTTCAAAGTATCTGAATGGAGAATGGTTTTACAATGCAGTTCTTTATATCCGAGATTTCTGTGTAGGATTTCTGTGCATATTTGTATTTTTCTAACTTTATTTTTAACTTTTTTCCTTCTGAGGTTTTACCCCCTAAGCATATTGATCAGGAAATAAATATCAGATTAGACTATATCAACTTAGTTTTAGAATAGATATTGGATATGTCTCTCACTGTGGAATATAAATGTACAAAATGTAAGTATGGAGATACGTGACTTGAGCCAAAGAATATTTATTAATATTTATTGTAAATATAAATGAATATTTATTAACCAAGTGCTTTAAAAATGTCTACTTACTTTAGGCTTATCTTTAGGAATGAAAAGATCTATTCAGAAGTGAGACTCAGATAAATACGCACAAATTTGCAGCCTTGGATTAAAGAATTTAACTAAGGGGCTGCCATTCCTTTATAAACCTGCTTATATTTTCAAGTTTGGCAGATGAAGTGGTCCAGAAAATGCCTCCTGCTGTCAGAAGCAGGTTTAACTGACAGATGTGTGAGAATTTTATCCTGCAACATCTCCAAGCTGTGCAATGTATTCTCTCAGGCGCTAGTTATGGCCTCTATTTAATTCCCCCTTAGAAGAGCAGCCATCCCATTTTTGCAGTTTTTTCAATGTTGATAATCTTTGCACCAGTTTAACTATATCCTTGACTTTTTTTAAAAAAATTATTGTGCTCATTTTAACTGATTTCAGCAACCTCGACTGCAACTACAGAAAAGCAGGAGAAAATTTAATATTGAAACTCTGGGAATCAGCCTTATCAAACTCAGTCGGACAACTTCTGATCAGATGTGTATAAGAATATACTATTTGGCTTGGTTTACAAACATAAAGCAATTGCACTGAAACAAACCAAAACGTTTCCCTAAATTGATCATTCTGTTCTTGCCAATGGCCTGACCCTTAAGGGGGGAACCACAAGCCTGAGGAGGAAGCACAATGGATAATGTGAGACAAAGATCAAGAATAATACTGCAATCCAACTTTGAAGACTAGTCTATTATATAAAGGACATTTAGCAAGAGATTTTTTAAAACAGTAACTTTGCCAGAATCTGAAATTGCTTAGATAAATAAAACTTTCCTCCCTAAGAAGATTTTCTGAATGCTGAATAAATGCTATTTCCAGCATAGTTCTTGAAAATCCCTCCCCCTTTACACATAGCAACATTAATATTGTAGAGCTGCTGTCTACTTAGAGAACAGATTTATTTACCAAAGGGAAATTAAAGGAATGAAACATTATACTATGCAGCACTTCTACATATTGATGAGTAGCTATTTATCATAAGCTGAGAACTAGTCTTTCTATGCCCATTAATATGAATATCTAAGAATAAATACCCTGTGGCATGGCAAGTGCACACAAACATATGTCTCTGCCCATTATAAGATGTACTCATATGGTCACCCCATCCCAAATGCCTGTGGTTTGAGAAGGAATAAGGATCTGGAATTTTAGATAAAAGGAAAGAATATTTCTGACATGCCACATGTGTTTTTTTTTATGGAAAAGCTCTCTAATAAACTGGAACTGAGAAATTTCAATGGCAGTAGATGTAGCTGTCTGAAACGGTCTAAGAAAAGCACATCTATTCAGAACATGAATAGGTCCAGGAGATAAACCATTATTGTGAAGGTTTTTCCATTTACTGATGGAAATGAGAGCTATGCAGTAGAATAATAGACCATTATTATGTAGCTACTTTCTTTTATGTATATTCAAAGTAACCCAAGAAAATCAGGGTCAAACAGACATCGAATATTTGAAATCAAATCCTTTACAGAAGCACATATAGGGTTCATGGAACACATTATCAGAAAGACTTCTCATCAAGAGCAGTTTTGCTGTATCTCCCAAAATGAGAGCCTGATCAGATTTTTCAGTCCTTTAAGGCTGTTTAATTCATCGTGTTAGATCTCAGAAAGGTGCTTCAGGGTGCACAAGGCATTGCTGTCTGCAACAATTTAAAGTAGCCACACGTGATCCCAGGAAATGGTGCATTTGTTCTAAGGTGCTGCAGAAGGTGCTATATTTGTACTTTTGTGCATTCCAAAGCATCTTTTATAGATTGAATCTGGAATGCTGCCCAGTCTGATTGGGAATCTCTATATCTCTACATAGCTAATAAACTGAACAGAAGAGAATTAATGTTTATGTTGCATTAACAGTTTAGTACTAATAACATTTTACTGTATTTAAGATAAACTTACTTAAAGAATTATAGAAAATGAATATACATTGTTCCAAGATATTGGGCTGTAAGTAAGTATGTGTATGTGTGGGAGAACACCAGGAAATTTCAGATACTGATACACAGTATAAATCCTTAGTTTGTCTGTGCGTATTTTTACATTTTAGATTCTTTTTTTCTGAACCAACAGGCACATTTACAAATAAAGAATTTGGCTGTAGCCATTCACCATTTTTATCTCTCCCAACATTACTGTGCTGAAATTGGAAAGCTGATGGGTATGACACATTCTGAAGGGAGGGAGAGATGACTCTGAAATTGCATCTCTCCCTCTGAGGCTAGGGCATTGTCTTCCACCCCTCTTGTAACCTGAGACAGAGCCTAACAGTCGCCAGCTCCCCCAGGGAAAGAATTCAATCTTCCATGAATTTGGTTTAGTTTACATGAAGGATTCTCATGCCAGTGAAGAAAATATTGTAAATTATCTTGTATGTACATTAAAACAAGCATTTCCTGTTTAATATCTATAATATCTATATGCTGTTTATTTTTTTCCTTATCACATTACTGTAGTTCACATTTAATGCAGATAGATAGATAGATAGATAGATAGACAGACAGACAGACAGACAGACAGACAGACAGACAGACAGACAGACAGACAGACAGACAGACAGACAGACAGATAGATAGATAGATAGATAGATAGATAGATAGATAGATAGATAGATAGAGACAGACAGACAGACAGACAGACAGACAGACAGACACATACAGTATATAGGCAGGCAGGCAGGCAATGGTTATAGATAAAAAATAGCATTAACAAAATCTGCAACCAATCCAATAAGCAGAATCTTAGATGTAAAAGATTACAAAACATTATAAATCCCAAACTAAAAGCAAGAATTATATACAGGTAGCCCTTGTTACAACCGCAATTGGGACTGGCAACCTGGTTGTTAAGTGAAGCAGTGGCTAAGTATGATCCTACATCAGCTTTCTTTTA
This sequence comes from Azemiops feae, assembly GCA_023970755.1. Taxonomy (NCBI): domain Eukaryota; kingdom Metazoa; phylum Chordata; class Lepidosauria; order Squamata; family Viperidae; genus Azemiops; species Azemiops feae. The sequence continues at coordinate 2,793,428 of JALGBA010004278.1, read as the reverse complement.
CTTTACACACCTGCGAATGTTACAAATGTGAGGATAGGCCATAAGTGTATTTTTTTCATCATTGTTGTAACTGTGAAAGGTTGCTCTATGATAACATAGTTGTTAAAATGGACTATCTGTAGTTAATGCTTAAGAAAAAGTGTTTGTCTGATTTCACAGGCTGCACTCTCCTATAAAATTAAATTTTATACATATAATTTCTCTATCATCAACATTGGTGATGATGAAATTGAACTTTCCCATAATGAACTTGAACATTGGTTAAGCCAACCAACCTATGAAAAGATTGATAAATGGTCGAATAGATCCAAACAAGCAGAAAGAACTATGTGCAAATTTTCAGATGATGACCAAACTGAAAGTGGTAAACACCTTATAATTTTTGCTGAATCACACAAATTGTATGTGATGAATATTTACTTCAAGATGGCACAAAGAAGTGCTGGATTTGTAATTTTCCTAACAGGGCATCCAAGATGGAGATTAATTTTGCAATGACGCAAAATTTATTATAAATGTTGAAGTATTACACTGGCTCAACCCTGACAGTGACTATAGATCATTCTGACCAATGCTTAAACATAACATCCCTGCTTAATGTCTATTTACAAAAAATATGATGAGAATAGATGCTACCTTATTTGAAAATGAAATAAAAGACAATAGGTGTATGCAGAAATTGACATAGTGATGACTCTCACTCAGACGGCCACTACAAGATGTGAGAGGGACTATGAAAATATTTTTGATCTCAAGAACAATGCCATAGTGAGTGACTATATCAAATATAATTATCTGTTGAAGTTGTAACTTCAGAAAGCAACACTATTTAAAGGAATACTTACGGGAACTTTGGGGAGTGGGCAACATACAAATAATGTAAATAAACAATCAAACATTGATATTATTGCAATCCACCTTGCAATAGCCAGATCTATTTTCATGTGGGGAAAGGTTCCATTGAGTCTTTCTTAATCCACTTCCCTTACTCCACAAAAAATGGCAGATAAGTGGGATAAGGTGAAGGGATGGTCATCCATTGGGAGGGAATCAATGAAGAAATATGCATCATGATTTCTCATGGTTACGAAAAATTGCGTATGGTTGGAATGTGGAAGAAGATGAGCAAAATGCCTTATGCAAAATCTTTACATAATTTAAGCTAATACGTCTGAATTATATATCTTGTTCTATCAGTGACAGAGAAACTGCATGTCATAGTCTTGTGTTCTATGAATCAGTGACACAACTTACAGATATAAGCAAATAACTAAAATACAAGATATCAAATCTCTTTATTTTGTATGGCTATATATTACATCGAGTTTACTGCTTTTTTAATTACTGTCTAAGGAAGTACATTAAAAGGCAGCTTGCATTTATGGAAAATGTCTTTGCCCAAGACAACCAACTTGATCTCCCTAATTGCAAAGTCACCGTTTGTCACTATCCAAAAAGGTTAATGAAATAATTAAGAGTTTAAATTAATCATAGATGACATAAACATATCATCTATTTTTAATCTCTCTCTCTCTCTCTCTCTCTCTTTCTCTCTTTGCAATAGTAATTTTACAATTACAATTAATACAATTAATGATAAATAGAAAATATTATGCAGCCCTAGAGATGGGAAGATCTGGGGGAAAAAAACTGGAAAAACTGGGGGGGAGGAAACAGGGGTTTTCCCCAATTTTTTCCTTTTTTTCCCAAAGCTGTTTGGAAAAAAAATGAGAAAAAAGCTGTTTTTTCCCAATTCTTTCCGTTATTTCTAGGCCTTCCCATCTCAGCGCTCACCTGACTATTGCTTTAATTTTGCTCCCTTGTAATATTACAAATAATCTGTTCATTTTGCTGATGCTATAACTTAATCTTGTCTATATGAATGAACTGTGACATCTGAAACATCTAAACATCAATATAAGGAGGAATGATACCAAGATAGGACATGCAAAAAATGCAACAGAGAAGCCTAGGCTGTATGGAAACACCAAGAAGTCACAGCATTAAATAATTTAAGGCAGATGCAAATATTCCTTTAACAAACTAGTCAGAGGTTGATGAATTGGAGATGCCAAGATAAAACACACAGTAAACTACAAGCCAGAGATTAAATACCAATTTTACTAAATGAACTGTAGGCCCTGCTGTCACCATATGAAAAGCTAAAATGGATGCAATGAGACTGTAGATATTTCCTGGGATGTTCTGAAGGCTGAACCAAGAAACATTTCAGGTTGCCCACAGCATTTCATGAATAGGTAATTTTAATTTATCAGTGGCCACAGGCTGCATGCCGTATCGTGAAGCATTAGAGATCTTATACCTCATTCTTTACTGGTTGTGAACTTGTTACCGTAACATTTTATGTCTCTGTCAGTTGTTTCCTAGCTGGGCTGCATGTCACAACTGATTTTTAAAATGAGGCACAGGTAGGCAACCCTTGGAAACCTCTTCCAGCCCAAGGATAAAACTTGCCCAAATCAAAGATACATCAGGGCTAGCACTTTAAACATAACAGGTGGTGACAGGAACAAGAATTATATTTCAAATAATTTTGTTTGCACAATTGGTTGTGTAATATGGTTAATCTTTGGTCCCTCATTTAATGTTTTGCATCTTTCATTAAATTAAAAACTACAAAAACTGAATGAATGCCACACCCAAGTCTTTTGACCTCGTCCTTCAAATTGTGTATGTCTATCCTACAGAAATGCTGTCTCACCAGCAATGAGTGAAATACAGTGAAATTTAACAGACTAGCTACAGTAAACATCCATTATTCTTAAATGTCTCTTAAATATAAAGGCTTGTCATCTGTAGGATAATGCTGTTTTTCTTTAGGATTGCTTACCATGGCAAATGACAGAAACCACTGAGAATGATTAAATTGATCTAGATTTAACTCTACCTTCACAATATGCATTGAATTAGTCTACTATTTCAAAAGACTATTTAGATGTAAATTTGCCAAAGTCTGCTCTATTAAACTGAGATTTCACTAGATGGAGCTATGTATTTGGAAAGCTTTTCAAAAATATTTTTACTTTAGAACTTGTTCAACATGGTCAGTCCTGTCCTGTAACATGGTGAAGTGATCTGTTTTAGGGACCACAAGAAGGGTAGAAGAAAGCAGAAGCTGCTTAAATAGTGCAACATATTTTAAATTTATTTAGTGGGTCTTTGCATCCAGTTCATCTTGTGTACCAGTTGCAACCATTCCCAGAATGAGAAATCCTTCAGATGGTTGCTTATGCCCTGGTCACATCATGATTAGACGGCTGCAATGAGTTCTATACATTGGGTTATCCTTCAAAACCATTTGGAAATAACAGCTGGTCCAAAGTGCAGTAACACAAGCAGGATGTGTCATTACTGCTCCACCAACTGCACTGCTTATCATTTGGCTTTTGAATACCATTCAAGATGCTGTGATCAACTACAGAGATCTTTGTGGATGGCATGGAGACTGGTTATCTGAGGGGCGGCTTGTCTCCAGTGTTTTCTGCCTGTCCAATATGATTGAGCACAGTGGGGGACCTTTAAGTTCCCACAATTTAGCAATGTCACCTAGTGGGACTTAGAAGCTAGCTGTCTTGTCACATTACCTGTCTCTGGACCAGGATCCCCAGAGATATTTGAATGGTTCCATCCTTTAAGAGTTTGCATGGCTTAAAAACATGTCTTTGCCCCCCCAGCTGTGCAGTTAGATTGTTTGTTGAGTCCTTGGTAGTTTTGTATGAATTGGGCATTGATCTCCATTAATCAACTTCAAAGCAAACTCAGATCCATTTTTCTGTCCTGCTTCTAAAGTTCTTTCTCGATTATATCATCTCAAGTGCTCATATTTGAAAGAAAACACATCAGTTTTTTGCAGACCCATCTTGGTAGTTCACTGACTCCTTTGCAAAGGAAAAAAATACTCCTGCAATTGAGCCACTACTAATCATGCAGTTTAATGTTTATATTCCTATCTTTACAAGTGTGCTGAAATAGCATAGTGTCTAAAATCTTTGGCTAAGAGAAATGAGACTGTCAATTTGAAACCTGGAAGGTTTTTTCAAAAATTATAATTATTTTCTTATTTTCTTCATAGGTAGTGATCACACACAGCTTTTGTAAAAGAATAAACCCACAAGTTTATCTTATCACCACTGTTCTGATCAGCTGGGTTAGTTGGGATCTGGGGGTGAAACATTGTTTTACTTAAAGATGCTTCTTATTTCTTCATGAATCTTCACTTTGATGCTTTAAGCTACTTTATATACATTAATTTAACTTTTGGTTAAATTAAAATTTAAATTAAATTTTCTTTCTCAGAAAGGAAAGCACAGTTTATTTCCTGGACAAGAAAAGTTGGGAGCATAGCAAATGAGTCTTAACCAATAGCAATAACACTTAGACTTATATACTGCTTCACGGTGCTTTACAGACCTCCCTAAACAGTTTACAGAGTCAGCCTATTGCCCCCAACAATCTGGGTCCTCATTTTACTGACCTCGGAAGGATGGAAGGTTGAGTCAACCTTGAGCCGGTGAGATTCAAACTGCTGAACTGCTGGCAGCCGGCAGTCAGCAGAATTAGCCTGCAGTATTGCGTTCTAGCCATTGTGCCACCATGGCTCTTAACCAATGGGAGGATGTGGCAGTCTACGCCCATAGTGATCACCTTTCATGTTCTTGCCAAAATATCTTGGTCCAGACAGGAGTTTCCTAAACCAGCTTAAAGTCCAGTTGGCATGAGCACAGGACAGGAGGAGTTTAAATGATGTGCAGATATCACATCATACCAGCCTATATAAATCTTCAGCTGGATACAACTACCTACTAAGATATCTTCCTATTGCTAGTGGAGCTTTTTAAAATGGTATTGAAGTTTTGGTTTCTGTTTCCTCTACATTCTTTAAGACATGACTTGACTCTGTGTATCTTGCAAAAAGTTGACTCCATTAGCAGTGGTGGGTTCTCTGAAACCTAGATGTGTCCATGCTTGGGGGGGGGTTGTTATCTACTGTCCCCTTTAAACTTTTCTTGCCAAATCCTTCTGTAATCAGTATCAAAATGTCAAGTACAAGAAACCAGAGAGGTATCATGACTTGGTCAAAGTTACATTTTCATTGTTGCATGCCTGATTTACAAGAATCCACCAAACTAATTGCATTTCCTTGGGAATGGTAAGATAAGGCTTCAGGAGTTGAGGGGGAGGAAGATCTGCACTGCTTCTTATTGTGCAAGGATTCTAAGCTTGGCTCCCTCTTCACACGTCCCCTTACTCTAGCAGAGACCACACAAAATGATTTAGAAAACTTTTTAAAAAAAAAACCCTATCACACTATCAATTTATTCTATCCATTTTTGTTATGTACTTCTATTAACTGATAAAAAAGAATTCCTATTAGCGTTTAGCAAAGAATAATTTCTTTGCATTCTGAAATTCTCTCACTGGTTAAAGTTCTAGAATGTTTAACCCGCCAGCTTTAGAGATTCTGTAACACATGAAAGCCTCTTTGAAACTCATAGGATTTGCAATATGAATAATATGAACTGCTGAATCTTTAATATTTCACACTAAAAGAAAAGCCTCAAGGTAATTTTTACCATACATGATAATCTTGGGAAATGAATTAATCATAATTTCAGTTCCTTGTGCATATTGTAAATCTGATTTATTTCGCACGCACTGGCAAGCTCAAAAAAACTCATATTCATGTATATAGAAAACGTTTCCCAATGGTGCTCTGGAATTGAAAGGTAAGATGCGATCTCAGAACATCAGGCTGAAATAATAGTACTAGCTCAAAATAAGACGTAACAAATGGTTTTAAAAGACTTTGGTGTGCATTGAATCAAAACAGGTTCATAGTCATAAACAGTCTAGCCTCCTTAATTTACTAGTTTACTTTTCTTTAGAATATTTCTAAAATGAGTCATTTCATACTTCCTTCTTTGTATCTTATGATTTTCTTTCTTTCTTTCTCCTCCTCCTTTACTTTTAGCATCCTTTTCCTTTTTTTCCAATTGTTTGTTTTTGATACATTGATGCCATTCTCTGATCTATTCTGATGACTCAGTGAGTATATGTCACCTTTTACCTATTATGTACTTATTTATCTGCTCTGGAGCAATTTTATTGCCGTAGTACAGATATCCAAGTTTAAAATCTAATTCCTGAAGTCCAAATTTGGACTCCATTTGGTAGAACACAGTGGCTTTTGAATTAAAATGTATGGGTGCAAAGTGGCTGAAATATGTTGAATAGTTTTGCAATATGGTTTACCTGAAAAATATTGTTTCAGAATCAGCAATCTCCAGCTGCTCCACTGCTCTCTGTACTCCAGTCATAATCACAACCTTCAAGATGAGGAAGAAAAAATATTTGGAGGGTATTTGGTTGGGGGAAAAATAGCTAGAGGGAAACAGTAATGAGTTATTTTCCTTTCTGATCTTCACGTATACTGCATAATATTTGATTTGTGTCATGCTAAAAAATTGGGAATACTCCTTTAATTTAATCATACAAACTATTCTACATGAGGACTTTTGGTTATAGAATATTGATTTCTTATGTGAACATTTTATTTCAGAAATAATTGTTTTTTGTTTAAGTGCACAGTTTGGTGGGCAAGTCAGTCTTGGCAACTTTTCTTAGAAGTATTTTGCTGTTGCCTTCTGAGAAAAAGTGACTGGCCCAAGGCTGCCCAGCTGGTTTCATTCTTAAGGCAGGACATGAACTCACGGTCTCCTAGTTTTCATCATGCTACCTTAAATACTACACCAAACTCGCTTTTGCTCAACATTTACTGATATGAAATTGAATTCAGATAAGGCTGCAAATACTACGGAGTTCCATTCTTAGGTTGAAAGTTGCTAAAATGTACTGTATTTTATGATACATTATCAATATGGAATTAATCTATTTGCTGATTATACTGTATTATATTCATTATATTATATTTTATATTGATATAAAAAGGTTTTCTTCTCACTGTAATGTGAGAATGTGAACTTTAGGAATCCCAATACTTTGGAGCAAAAGTGAACATAAAACAAACAAATAAAACAAAACAAAAAAATGAGAATGAGAATGATTTGTTAAGCCAGTTAAGAAATAACATTAAAATATGCAGTTCAAACAACTTTTACCAGTATACTAAATTGTATTCATAAATGGACCAGAAACTATTAGGAAAAAATTTTAAATGGGTAAAAAACCATGAGCCAGTTTGGTGTAATGGTTAAGGCACATAGGTAGAAACTGGGAGACTGCGAATTCAACTATTTATTAACATATCTTTTTTCTCCTATATAGTGGAATTGTATTTTTCTACCCAGAGGGAAAGTTCTAGTGTATATACACACTGAGCTCAAAATGAAATTATCTTCACATCAAACTTATTGACACACCGATCTCATTTTCTTGGTAATCACAAATAAATAATTAGCCACTATCTTCTTCCAGTCTAAGCTACAGCTTTGGTATTCTCTGCTGGTCTACCATACAAGGGTTGGCCTTGGTTAGCTTAACTTCACGGCCCAGACAAGGTCAGCCAGATGTTGCAATCAAGTAAGACATAATTAAAATTAATTTATTCAAACAATTGTTCAGTTAAGAAGGAAAAAAAGATCCTTTCAATTGAACCATTGTTTACCTATAAACCCATATTCAGGTTAGAGTCATCAAGCTTTTCAGAATTATTTCTGAAATTTCTTCAGTGAGGTGTAGTGAATTTAAATGCAAAAAATATAAAGGAACAAGGCATATTAGGAATAAAATAGTTTCCAGTGAAATAAAACTATATAACATCATGTCTCTTCCTCAGAACTGATGATTTAAATTGGGTTCTTTATTCCCGTCTTGATTGTGGAAATTCTGAATGACCAAAACATTATAGCACTGAGAGCAAAGCAGCATCACATTTTTACAACAGCATAATTACAAGTATCATTTATGGAAACCCACTACCTCTAATTATTTCTTAATACTTATATACAGCAATTCAGTAGCAAGATTAAAGTATTATTATAACACTTTCAGTGTAGCAACCTGCTATGAAGGAGTAATTTAAAGCTGTGATAATGACAATAATATTTATACACATACAGATTCATATGCTTTGTTGCATCATAAAATATTTCTAATAGTCAATGAAAATAAGTTTGGTTCTCAGTGAACAAGTTCACTATCTGCATATAAAAACAGACATACTGTATATGCATTTCTCAATATCAACATACCTTTAATATATTACCACAAGCATTCCCTGAGGACATTAAATAACCAAAAGGCCATCCTACATCCTTGTCCTATTCTCTGCTGAACCATTTACCAAGCATTCTTTTTATTCTCATACGTGCTTTATTTTTTATTATATACTATTTTTATAATATTCCAGGATCAACCTTCACCCTTGTGAAAAACACAGATAGTCCTCATTTAGCAACCATTTGCAATTATGACACTGGTGAAAAAGAAACTTGGGACCAATGGCCACATTAACCTTCGCAGCAACTCTCTCTCAGTCATTCCTTTGCCATTAAACTCATTTGGTATGCATTGTCCTATGCTTCACCTATTTTTTCCTCACTCAGCTGTTTGGGGTCATATCCTTCTGACACTGTAAAGTAAAGGAAAGCTGAAATAAAATCATAGGCACAGTCATGGTCACGTGATTTTTCACTTGGCCACCGCTTCACTTAATGACCAAGTCTCCAGTTCCAATTGCGGTCATTAAATGAGGATTATATGTATTTTGTAATTTAAGGTTATTCACTTCATTATACATTCCTATAAATTAACAAAGGCATACGTTTGCCTACATATCATACATTTATCAATGACATGTGATCTGCAAACCCCCTGCCCAATATAATCATGAAGCACAGGTACAACCTTCATAGTCAGTATGACTGTGGAGACGGGGGGTTACTCTCTAGGCCCCTCTTCTGTGGGGTGCCACTTTTCTCCTCTCCTATTCAGCCTCTACATTAAATTTCTGAATGAGGCCCTTCATAGGTTTAGGTTTTAGTATCATCAGTATGCTGTAACAATTTCTTTCCGCAAAATCAGAACGCCTTCAATTTCTTTTATTGCATCCTTCTTTGTTTTAATTATTTACTCCTCTAAAAGTACAAAGTTCCATATGCCAAGGTTGTGACCAGCGGGTTCATAGATATTGACCTCAATGGGCCATCATGACTTTGATCAAAGCTTTCACATAGATTTTTTAATACTATAAAGAAGGTATAGCCTAACTTACCCATCCTACTCATGTTCAGTATTTAACCAAAGGTATACAGAAACTAGACATACTCTTGACTAAAGTTTTATCATACCTGCCTTCAGTTGTATATGTGCATTTGAGACACAGCAAAGTATCTGGAAAGCTGCTCTGGTGAATTTAGATTGTACCTCTTCAAGGAAAAGAACCTGGAGGGCCAGCCAGAGTCCCATGGAGGAGCTGGGTTTGAGGCTTAGTCTGAAAGAGCTTACGTGGCTGGAAAAACTGTACTAGTTAATTTAGGCAGATTATGGTTATGTGTCCCCATGGTCATGTGATCGCAAACAAAGTCAATTGGGACGCTGGCAGGAGGGTGCTTGTGTGACCATGGGACACTATGCACGATTTTCATTCATGACAACTGAGACATAAAAAATGGTGGCCATGTGATGTGCTTTACGACCATATTGGTCCCAATTACTATATGTAATTAATTTTTAACATTTGTAGCATTTATTTTCCCAGGTTTTTACCAAGTCTCTGCATTGATACAAACATGCAAACCTCTGTTTAAATCAAGCAATCAAAATCCCATTCAGTTCTTTGATGAGAAATACAAGTCTTTTTTTGGTGGAGAAGATAAAAGTCTCGCTGGGTAAAAATGCAGACAAGAGAAAACTAGGTTTCATTTAATTTTTTTAAGGCAAGGAAGCAAACAAAAACAAAAAAATGTGCTCAGTGAAAGTAAATGATATCTGTCTACAGTCTTTCAATTCCTCTAAAGTGAGAGGGCAATAAAAGGGCTGCCAAATCAGAATAAACCTGAAAAGAAATATTCTGCAGTCCGTGATTGAAAGTGAACATAAAAGGCTGTCAGGTAGATGGATGCCTTATTGCTAGTTCATAGTTGAAAGTGGGAAACAAGGACAAAAAGCAGCGGAAGATGTGAAATCGCATGTCTTCCATCTATTTCAGATGCAACTAACCTTGGCTTTTGATCATGATCATACTCCCTATGCCTTTCTACACGTTGATCAGCTGATCCACCTGATGAAAGCTTGTCACAGAGAGCACTCTAGAGAATTATATTTATTATGTACACATTTCTCATTGTTATGTTTTTACAGCAAACAAGCTCTGAATGCCAAAACAGGAGGTTAGCAAGTAAATATAGTTGCAGCACAGTGGGAAGTGGACTGATAACAACCCCTCAAATTCAGTGTGCAAATCTTCAGTTTCTTCTTTCAAATTTGAGACAACAAAAACAGATCCTTGCAAAGTGCTTGCTGTGTGTTCAACATATTTGGCTTTCTTATCTTTTAGCATTGTCAGCTCTCACTTTTATTCTATTTATATTTAACCCATACTCCTCTATTAAAGAACAATAAAAATTCGGGGTTACACAGAATTTCTTCCAAATCTATTTCAGCATACTCTCAGGAACTGATCAGGAATCAAAATATTAGAAGGAGCCATTTAGGTCATTGGATCCAGATTAAAATATTCCTGATGGATCACTAGCTAGTCTACATTTAAACACATCCAGTATAATTTCCTGTATTTGGAAACTCTGTTAATTTCTGTTAATGCAACCTATAATTTTATTTGCATTTTTGCATACAGTTAAATTCTATTTGGTTTGCCAGTTAACAATGCTTTTTTAAGAATTATTACCAAGAGAGAAATTATTGGATGTTTGTTGTTTCTTTAAGGAACTTTATACTTTCTATATGTTAAATTTCATTTTATTATTTTCATTCCAGTAAGATTATTTTTAGTATTACTTCCAGCTTCTAGAGTATCAGCTAGATCCTTCTGTTTTCCAGATGCAAATAAAAAGCATTTTCTTTATTCAAATATCAATAAGAAATATTGAATAATAGAAGGCTTGGGGCAGAATCTTGGGGCATCCCACTTGATATTGCACTCCAGTGTGATAAAGACCCATTGATGAGCATTCCTTCAAGCCAGCTATGTAATCATTTCATTGTCATACCATCCAGGCCACAATTAACTAGCTTGTTGATCAGACTGGTGCTCTGTAAAATGCTTTGTTGAAATCAATATATATTATGTCTACAATGTTCCCACATCTATTAAACAAGTTATCTGATTAAAGAATGAGATGAAGTTAATCTTGCAAGACTTATTCTTGACAAATTCATGCTGATTTCTGGTAATTATTATATTATTTTCAAGATGATTACAGACTGATGGCTTTATGATGTGCTTTAGAATCTTCCTAGATATCTGCTATGAGTTTGCCTGGTCACTAGGGCTTTGTATCCAATTTTTCCTCCATTTTTAAAATCATTTCCTGTTCTGTGAGATTTCTAAAGGAGAATCAAAAAGGCATTCTGTATATGACATCATGATGCACTTTGCAAAGGGGTGGACTTTGCATTGCGATGGTATATTGGTCTGGCTGGCATCCCTCCGCAAATGACTCTGAACACATCCAGGAAGCCGTTTGCTTTTCTCAGACGTATCCTTCTTAGTGATGGGGCAGGTAACTTTTGCACAGATGAAAAACCGTGCAGAGAGAAACTACAGCATTTGGAGAATTAAGTTTCTAGAAAGAACTCTGGAGATTTGGTGTTTATATAGTATTATGATTGGAAAGCCTAAGCTGTCTACATAGTCTATAACTTACCGCTAGCATAGTGCTTCATCCATTACCAGAGAAACAGAAAAATAATAATGAAAAAGCAGGAACTAGAAGTGATGACAGCCTGAAAATATAAATCTAAGCCGGAGTTTTTGTTCCACAGAACCCCAGGGGTTCTATAAGGGACTAAAAATTGGAGGGGGGGGGAAATTCACTCAATTTTATATCACTAATGCTCTGCCCTGTGACCCGAGTTCCAGGAATTGTTTTAAACTAATTGGTTCCATTGACAACTGGACAACGTAAACAGATTCTCTGTGCCCTTCTTATAGCTCAAAGACTGATTGCAACATTGAAAAGTTAAATGTATGGCCCATGTACTTAATAGACTGAGGACCTGACTACACTTGCTAGCTATGAGTGGATAGCCTATAGGTGTAGACTTTGGGTAAATATAATGAAACATGGGACATATTTCTGCAAAAGTATGGAAATCTAAATCTAATTGAAATGTGAAAAGCTATAAGATATAAAAGATATACAGTATGAATTAAAAATTAAAAAGTATATATGGAAAGCAAGAAAGATGGGGTAGGATCATTAGATGTGTATAGGGAAACATAAAAAGTTAGTATGTGGAAGACATATCAATCAAGTTACAAAGCACTGTAATATGCTCATTAAATCTAGTTTTATAGCACAGGTCCTCATCAAACAAATTTTGAGCACTGTTGCACCGAACCTGGGAATATTATATACTGTAGCGGGGTTAGTATCTGAAAACAGCAGGGAACTGTGGAGTTATCCAGTGCACCCTGGGTATGTACAGAATAAAGGTGAGAGGAGGCTAGTATGAATTCTCTGTGATGCAGGCATTGGAGAAACACATGCTCTGTTATATCTGTGTATCACAGGACACTGGTCTCTCAAGGTAAGGAAATTTTCAAATCAGCCTTCAAGGGCAGTTGAGATGAAGCCATGAAACTGTGCCAGGGTGAAGGCCTTTCTGTATACCAAGTCAGTAATTATGTATATCTTTGATAAATCTGTAAAACATTTAAATCTGTAAAACATTGATAAATCTGTAAAACATTTAAAGTGACTTCATGGGTGGTCTCATCCATTGCTGAGTGTGACCTTCTGACAAACAAAATCAACGAGGAAGCCACAGTCACTTAACAGCTGTGCTACTAACGTAACAACTGCAGGGATACTAATTTAACAACTGTGGCAAGGAAGGTCGTAAAATGGGGCAAAACTCACCTTACAAATGTCTCACTTAGCAACAGAAATGTTGGGTTCAATTGTGGTTGTAAGTCGAGGACTAGCTGTATAGTATTATAAATTATATATTATAAAATAATTAGATTCTTATAGCTAGAATCATTTATTATGGAAGAAGAGATAGATAGGACATATCACCAATAATTTGCCCCACTGTTGTTTTATGGGACAGGTTCAAGAGAAGGGGAAAAAGAATGGAAACTGGTGAACACTGGTAAAAGGTTCCCACTTCTCATTGCTGTGGGTGTGTTTGCTGAGAGACTGCTCTGCCAATGGATCTAAATTCAGGATCCCATACTGAGCTTTATTTTTTTAGTAGCATATTTCAAAGAAGCAAAGCAAGAAATCACAGTAAAATTAGTTCTCTCAAATCAGCTGAAGATGAGGAGAGACCAAGTAGCTTCCATTCAGATCTTATTAAAATAATTACAAGTGCATTTCTACATTTTCTTAATTTAAAGAAGAGTGACTCATAAATATTGTTCCTCTAGCACTAAAACTACATTTCCTCTCTGTGACATGTTTCCCTTATTGAGTTAAAAAACATTACAGTGTTTATTCCTTGCATTGCCGTGTTATAGCCTCAATATTATAACCTCAGGTCCCTGTTAAAGGTGTGATCACAAGTATAAATCTGTCAGGAATTGGGTTTGAAATTTAAAACACTTAAAAGTATAATAAAATGTTTATGTTATGACAAGCTTACTGTACTCTATGCTTCATTTCAGCCATCGGGAAATCTTAGCTATAGTTTTATTCTACACTGGAAGCCAAGAAACCCAGAGAAAAAACTGCTGAGCTAAAGACAGTCAAAGTAGACTATCTGTTTTAAATCACGATTTGCCTCTTTGTATCAGACATTCAGCCAAGACACAGCAGTAAATCTCTCTCTAGAAACTCAATCAGCATTTAGGAGCTAAGAACAGAGTCAAGGACAAGATGTGGACAGATATGTTGTTTTTACTGTAGATTTGATAAGTCCTATTAATAAAGAAGATCAGAAATGCAGCAACCAAGGACTTAGTAAGCGGGTATTTTTCTCTTGCCATTGGCCAGCGTGAGCAATGGACATTCTGTTCATTTCCTGGCACTGGAGATACAAAACCTGCACCTTGCCAGTTTGGGCTCTCACAATGTTTGGAAACCAAACCACATTTAAGTTTGACATTATACTTATTTGCCACACTGGCTGAACTCAACCACTGTTTGAAAGTGACACATATAGCTGCAGCAGCAATGGTATGTGGTAAATAATTCATCATGTGGCTGATATTAATGTACAGAAAAACATGAGTTAAGTTGCTTGCTAATTATGACAACTGAAAATTATTACAGTACTAACATTAGATCTAAATAACTATTAGCTCATGATGGTTACTACGAATAATACTGAGTTAATTAAGAAAGCTATGTAACTAATTCAGAAATCCCCCACTTGCATGTCATCAGCTACATTATTAAAGATCTCAATTCACTTATATATACATGTTTTCAGACAACCTCTGACAAAACTGTATCACTGAAAAAAAATAGACATTAATTCTAAATTGGTAATAGAAGCAGATTTCAGTGGATGAACTCTTCATTTTTTTACGATATTCTATTAGTGCCTTCAAGGGGTGCTGATAATCTCACACAATCTACCAATATGTATATAACAACAACAACAACAATAATAATAATAAAGTTGGAAGGGACCTTGGAGGTCATCTAGTCCAACCCCCTGCTCAGGCAGGAAACCCTATACCAGGGGTAGGCAACCTTGGCTCTTTTATGACTTGTGGACTTCAACTCCCAGAATTCCTCAGCCAGCATGGGGGAACTAAGGCCCCTTCATGACTTGTGGACTTCAACTCCCAGAATTCCTCACCCGGCAATGGGGGAACTATGGCCCCTTCATGACTCGTGGACTTCAACTCCCAGAATTCCTGAGCCAGCATGGCTCAGCTTGGAAACCTCTCCCTTTCCCCTCAGCTTGGTTGGCTCAGGAATTCTGGGAGTTGAAGTCCACGAGTCATAAAAGAGCCAAGGTTGCCTACCCCTGCCCTATACCATTTCAGACAAATGGCTGTCCAGTCTCTTCTTAAAAACTTCCAGTGTTGGAGCATTCACCGCTTCTGGAGGCAGGTTGTTCCACTGGTTAATTGTTCTAACTGTCAGGAAGTTTCTCCTTAGTTCTAGGTTGCTTCTCTCCTTGATTAGTTTCCATCCGTTGCTTCTTGTCCTGCCTCAGGTGCCTTGGGAAATAGCTTCACTCCCTCTTCTTTGTGGCAGCCCCTGAGATATGGAACACTGCTATCATGTCCCCCCTCGTCCTTCTCTTCATTAAACTAGACATACCAATTCCAGCAGCCGTTCCTTATATGCTTTAGCCTCCAGTCCCCTAATCATCTTTGTTGCTCTTCTCTGTACTCTTTCTAGAGTCTCAACATCTTTTTTACATCGTGGTGACCAAAACTGGATGCAGTATTCCAAGTGTGGCCTTACCAAGGCATTGTAAAGTGGTATTAATACTTCACGTGATTTGATTCTATCCTCTGTTAATGCAGCCTAGCACTGTGTTGGCCTTTTTTGGTAGCTGCAGTACACTGCTGGCTCATATTTAAGTGATTGTCCACTAGGATTCCGAGTCCCTCTCACAGTTACTGCTATTGAGCAAGGTACCCCCTATACTATACCTGTACATTTGGTTTTTCTTGCCTAAATGTAGAACCTTACTTTTTTCACCATTGAATTTCATTTTATTAGATAGTGCCCAGTGTTCAAGTCTGTCCAGATCCTCCTGTATCTTAAGCCTGTCTTCTGGAGTGTTGGCTATTCCTGCCAGCTTGGTGTCATCTGCAAATTTGATGATTTCCCCATCTATCCCCTCGTCCAAATCGTTGATGAAGATGTTGAAGAGCACTGGGCCCGGAACAGAGCCCTGGGGCACCCTACTGCACACTTCCCTCCATGTAGATGCGGTTCCATTGAGGACCACACGCTGAGTACGGCCGGTCAGTCAGCTACGAATCCATCTGGTGGTGATGCTGTCTAACCCACATTTTTCTATCTTATCAAGTAGTAGGTTGTGGTCTACTTTATCAAATGCCTTACTGAAGTCCAAGTAAATTATATCCACAGCATTCCTCTGATCCACTAATTTTGTCACTTGGTCAAAGAATGCAATAAGATTTGTCTGGCATGATATGTTTTTGACAAACCCATGTTGGCTTTTAGTAATGACTTTGTTTGCCTCTAGGTGTTCGCTATGTTTTAAGAATTTACAAACTTGTTAAAAATACACAATATAAAATAAGTCAAGGGAATAATTGCAGCCCAGGAACAAAATTAAAGACAGAAAATCTGGTAATGGGATTATCTTGCAATAAACAAGCTTAAAGAAAAGAATTTAAAACTTTTATTCATACAATTTTTAACTGTTGTGTAATAAAGTTATTAGTGGTTCTTCTGTCCATAAAGTCACCTACAATTTTTGGGAAGATAGCTTGCTCCCTCCAGTTTCCTGACTCGAGAGATCATGTGTTATTCTTTGAAATGGAATGAATACTTTAGAACTATTTAATAATATTAATGGGCCAAGTTAAAATGGGTTGGATATAGTCTTTGTTTATTCCTGCAGAATAATCTTGCCACCAAATTTGCTAACTGTCCTCATGCTTCCTCCTACGCTATTTCAAATGCTTGCAACTTTCTGAAGGATGGATATACAAAAGTAGTTTCCTATTCTATTTGGCCACTAAGATTCCTCTGCCAGGTCTATTTATGGGGGTTAAAACTAATCCATTGTATAGTTCCTCCTTGAAATATATATCATAGACTACTTATGGCAGGGGTCTTCAAACTTGGCCCTTTTATGACTTGTGGACTTCAACTCAGCGTGCCTGGCTGAGGAATTCTGGGAGTTGAAGTCCACAAGTCACAAAAGGGCCAAGTTTGAAGACCCCTGACTTATGGCAATCAGAGCGCCATTTCTGGACCTCATATATTTTGGCGCTGCAATCAAATTTTCATGTCAATTGTATCACTGAAATGTGTGAAACTATTCCTTAAAAAGTTACTAATTATAATACTCACAATACTGGCTTATTGCCTGCTTCCATATTTTTGCATTGATAATCTTGCAAATGATTAAAAACAATATTGTAATTTGTGACTAAGTAGCATTTCTGAGGTATTCAATATCCTTGCACAGCTAATTAATTTTAAGCGATGACTTTAAATATAATTCTCTTCAGATAAGTGTACTGAAATTAATCATGTTATATTATTGCTGCAATCCTTGAAGACATTCTGAGACTTTTTATATTACTACATGTTAGCAGTTTTCAGCTGTCTAAAAAAATCCTATCTTTTTGGCAGACCCTAACCCTAATCCATTATCACTACCATAATGAGAACTGTCACATATTCTCAACCTGTTCCTCATGGGAAACAGCTTTGCACCACTAATATAGAAATATATATTGTTAAATTATTATTATACCTCTTTTTTTTGCTGATCTCATTTGTTATTCCAGCTTATAAAAAGCATTGTTTTCCACTGCCTGACTTTATATTTTCACTCATATTGCAATATATTTGGATTGCATGCAACGTTAAGACTATGCATTGAGATTTATCCAATATTTCAGATTTTATTAGACATATGATGATAAGAGAGTATCAAAGTTTGAGCCAATAAGGAAGTCTTCTTCAAATCCTATAGATACAAAGAAAGTCTGCTCCCAGAATTCACTAAGTTAATTGACTAGAGATGATAGGAGACGAATTAAAACACTTTCGAAGGAGACTAAATGACTGACGGGTGTTCAGTCTGAGCCTGATAATCATTCTCGGGATCAGCTAATCATGATCCTTGATAATTTGATAATGAAAAAATAACATTGAGTCAGTTAAATAGGCCAATTAATTAAAAATATGTCATTCAGTCAAAATAAGTTCCCAACTATTTAGGTATAAATTTATTTCTTTTAAAAAAAATAAGAATGTACAGAGTTTGTGGAAAGTAACATCTTCAAAAGGACATTTTTTCTCTCTCTTGGACATTATGAAACGTATTTTTTAAAATGGCTTTGACTGCAATGCAAACAGGGATTATTTAAAAGTATTTTTCTCTGGAAATATAGTTCCAGTCATATGAAAGTTGATTGATGAAATTTTCATACAATATTTATTTAAAAGAGTAACTGTTTCTCTAACTTCAAATTAGTACAAAATAACCACACATTGTTTTAAGGCAATGTGTACATTAATCTCAACGTATTATTATAAAAATCATTTTTAAAATATAAAAATATTTCTCAGTCATTCTGAAACGGGAAATGCATGAAGAGTCACTGTTCTACAGTTATATGATCTTAATGGACAGAGGCGGATAATACTGATTTTTTTTTTAGTGGTAGACATTGCAATTAAATGATGTGATTATATGACTTCAATTATCTCTTTGTAATTTGGTAGCCAGTTTTTAAAAGTAGTCTTTTATGGATGATACAGGACTTTCTTGCAGACATTGGAGTTTGCTGTACATATTGCACAATCAGTAAAATATGTGATACTATACAGACTTTGCAGTTATGCAAGAGAGTTTAACAAATTGTATTTCCAATAGATATTTTTCCTTTCAATTATACACCTAATGAAGTATCTTGTAAGGAACTGTAATATTGCAAGACTTGTAATATTATCACACAGATGTTATTTCAGATTACACTATAGACCGAGGGTCCCCAACCCCTGGTCCGTGGACTGGCACCAGTCCACAGCATATCAACAAGCAGGCCGCACAAACAAGCAAAGCTCCATCCTCGGGATGCAGGCAGTATTCAAAACCACACCTCCTCTGGTCCACGGAAAAACCTTTCTCCATGGCACCGGTCCCCAGTGCCCAAAAGGTTAGGGACCTCTGCTATAGACTATAGAGAATGAAAATTACAAATATGTAATTTGTTGAAATTACATTTTCTAACAATAATATATTGTATACCACTAATTGTATAACAAGCATTACTAATTTAATTTTCTTAGGGAACAATGTAAATATGTATTATCCTAAAGGTTAAGTTAAAAATAAGGAAAGTTTATTCTTTAAAAATGTGGAATGTTTTCAAATATTATTTAGCTTGACATTTCACGGTTTAAGAACAGTTTCATGTTCTTAAAAAGATCTTAACATCTTTAAATGATATTTTAAAAAGTCATGCTTTTTTATAGAAAAACTCTTTCGCAGCATATTTTGAGTATGTAAAATGTGCCAGTACTTATTTTCTAAGAATTGTACCTGAACCTGAAGGAAGTATCACAGTGAAATTCTTTTATGAAATTGATTTCCAGCAAGGAAAACCTCAACTTACAACAGTTCATTTAGTGACCGTTTGAAGTTGCAACGGCACTGAAAAAAGTGACTTATGACCATTTTTCACACTTATGACCGTTGCAGCATCCCCACAGACACGTGATCAAAATTCAGCTGCTTGGCAACTGACTCATATTTACAACGGTTGCAGTGTCCTGAGGTCATGTGATCATCTTTTGTGACCTTCTGATAAGCAAAGTCAATGGAGGAGCCACTTAACAACCATGTTACTAACTTAACAACTGCAGTGATTTACTTAACAACTGTGGTAAGAAAGGTTGTAAAATGGGGCAAAATTCACTTAACAATTGTCTTGCTTAGCAACAAAATTTTTGGGCTCACTTATGTCCATAATTCGAGGATTACCTGTAACTGGAAATTTTAAAAATTGCCTGTCTAGAAAAATAAAAACCCTAAAAATGTTCATCGTATGTGTAGATAGTAGGGGAACTTTGCATCTGCCTTACATGTATCAAGAGTTAGTTATTCAGTCAAGAACTCTCAGGCACAGCCCTTTTTTAACCGGCACTTAGTAATTTAGGGCCAGGATTTAACATTTATTTCAAATAATTATGATATAATATGTAAATCTCCACCTAAACTGTATGCTGCTTTGGTTCAGCTAGGGTCACATTTTATTAATATGTATCCAGTGATAATAGAATAAAGATGGTAATTATTTATTTTGAATTTTGAAGCCATTGACTCCAGTCGAGAGCATTCATATTACAAAATGATACAGCTTTGCAAATACATTTTTTACTATATTAATATTTGCCACAATAAATTTTTAAATGACAGCTTTTCCTGGATTTTCTGAGTAAAGTACTATTTCTCAAATTGGAAGAGATAAAAACTTTATCTCTCTTCAGGGTTTTTTATACAGGCATGTAAAGTATTGAACAATTGGAAAACCACATTTTTCATTCTTTCATAAGGCACAACAAATTGAATTCATTGAGTAACAAGGACCATTAACATTTTTCCAGTGTTAAAAAATTAATGATAATAAAGAACAGAGACCCTATTTCCATTGTCCAATCATCAGTTTCCAGATGGCAGTTATGTAATTCAAACAAATATGTATGAGAAATCCTTATAATATATAATATTTGTATTCTTTCTTTTTCTTCTTTTCCTTTTATTTTTTTCTTTGTTCAGTTTTATTAAGGCAAATCATCAGTACACTTTTTAAATGGAAGAAAGATATTTAAGACTCAGGATTCCCTTAACTGTTAGTGGCACTACCAACATCAATTAAGAGAGTAATCAGTTTTTACATATGAATGTATGTGTAGATACCAGCAGGAAGAAGAAACAACAGGCTGAATTATAAGTGGAAACACTGTAATGGGTAGGATACCTGATGAATGCCATGGAGATCCAGCTTCAAGTCCATCCTCAGCCATGGAAATTCAGTGATTAACGCCTGGTCATTTGCTATCTTTCAGTTCATCTTTTGGTGTTAAAGAGGAAAGTCTAGAGAAGGAAGTACTATGAAGTGCTTTCTTAAGAGCTCACCATTGTTGTAGTAAAGTTAAGAATTATATGGGTGAGATTTCTAGAATGGAAAAGAAATGTTCTACTAAATAAAGAAGAGGATGTAAATGTTAAACAATTCTATATTAGCCAGTCTCTCAAAATTATTAGAAAGGAATGGTTTTGACCAGAAGGCCGTCATCATCATTATTTAAAAAAAAGATGACCACCTGGATTATGAGACAGATATTATGTACTGAACTTCAGCCACCAAACAAATGTTAAATGGAATGTACTAATTTAATCACTGAAAAGCTCCTCTCTGCTCTAGCATGAAAACATGTATAGCTAACCCAAAATAGAATGATTATACTAAAAGGGGTTGTTGTTTTTTTGTCTATCTGCCCTTTTCCTTTTTAAGCTTAGGATGAGTTTCTTTCAGATAGATACAATATTATGAATATTCCTGGCGAACACTCAGAATATTTTTTGAAAAATTCTAATAGTTCTTAATTATTTTATAATAATGACTTCATTACATTTGTATTTTAAGCCGTACCTGAGTCAGTTGCATCTCCTGGCAGCCTTCCTGGGTCACCTCTGACCTGGTGATTGCCCTAAGAAAACTTTCCCTTCATTGTCAGATTTGCAGATATTTAATTGATTCTGGAAGCCTTTTAATGAGGCAAGTTGGCAAGGCTTCTACTAAGAGTCTTGAGAGCAAGCTGTTGGAAGAACATTTTAGTTGAGATGCTGTCCAGACTTCTGCCAATTTGGAGCTGATTTTCATGCTATTTGCAGCAAATTTGGTCTTCCAATGTACCTACTAGAGTCTACTTCCTTGACAAGACATATATAAGTATTAGTGTTCATTTTATTTTGTTTAAAATAGTATTTACTCCTATTCTTTCAAACTGAATGACCTTCCTCACTATTCATAACATATATCTCTCCCTGCAGCTCATACTTCAAAACTTATGCCAGTATTGTCTTTTAAACGAACCAAACACTTTAATGTCATATACCACTTCCCTTGGGAGACTTGTCTATCTCACCTTCTAATAGATCTCACTATGAGAAATGGCAGCCTTTTTTTTTTTGCCAATTTCATCCCATTATTTCTAATTAGGACATTTTTTTTCTTGTCATGCTAGCTTATAATGGATAACATTATATAACCTATATATTTTATACAATAGCATATCTGTTCAATAACACAGTCCTCGTCCGGGAGAAATATAAACCAGCTGTTTATAGTTTAAAACAATAAAAACAACTATTTACAATATTAAAACAACTTAGCTTTTGGTCCTCTGCCAGCGTTCAGAGTAAAGTTTTGGGGTGAAATTTTATATATATATTAATATTTTATCAGCAACACATTGTCTAGATTCCAACATTTAACTTACATTTAATACATGTTAAATTCCTTTCTCTGTACCTCTTTTTCTAACCATTGATAAAAGGTATCCCATGTTCTAAAAGTATACTGAATCTTCTTTCTCTTTCATTTTCAATGTCAATCTATCCATTTCTGCACAATCTAAATGTTTTTTTAATTAACTCTTCCTCCGTTGGTAAATCTTCATTTTTCCAATGTTGAGCGAATACAATTCTTGCTGCAGTTAATACATATAAAATTAGATATATACACTCTTTCTCATTATTCCCTACAATTATGCCTAACAAAAATAATTCTGGCTTAAAATCTATATGTTTTTTTCGTCATTTTCTCTAACCATATGTGTATTCTTGACCAGAATCTTTTAGCTTTGGGGCTTCTCCACCAAAGATGGTAATAAGTGCCTGGTTTTTGTCTACATTTCCAACAGTTGCTAGATATGTTGTTTAAACATTTTTGCTAGCCTCACCGTGTTAAATGCCATCTATAGAACATTTTGTATAGATTTTCTTTGTACGTCACCGCTTTTGTTATTTTAGAATTTCTTTCCCAAAGGCTTTGCCAATTTTCTAGTTCTATGTTATGTCCCAAAATCTTTGCCCATTTTATCATTGTTTCTTTAACTTGTTCCTCTTCCATCTTTAAACTTAATATATATTTATAAAGTTTCTTAATCAATTTTTCATCTGATGTCAGTAATATCTTGTCAAATTCTGTCTGTTCTTTATAAAATCCAGATGTTTTAACAGTAGAAAATAGTCTTTAAAGGAAACTTTAGTCCTCTGTTACCCTTCCACCCTGTAACATCTGTAAAATATATTGTTCTGGAAGAAGAGGCAACAATAATTGCTCACTAGGTCCAGAATAGTATGCTGCTTATTATTGGCTCAATCTTCATTTGCAAAATAGGAACACACAGGTGAAGTAATAAAGGATAAGAGAGACAATTTGGTCTAATGGTTAAGGTACCATCAGGCTAGAAACTAGGAGACTGTGAGTTCTAGTACAACTTTCGCATGAAAGCCAGCTGGGTGATCTTGGGCCAGACACTCTCTTTCAGCCCAACCCACCTCACAGGCTTGTTGTGGGTAAAATAGGAGGAGGAAGGAATATTAGGAAATTTGCCACTTTGAGTTATTTATAAAAACAATAAAGGCAGATATAAATAAAATAAAAAATAAAAACTAAGGCATTTCAGTGTTTCTGGTTGCAAGTGTTTGAAAAACAATTTTGCAAACAGCCACAATTTATAAACTTGTTAAATATTAAATGCTTAACTATTACATTTTTTTAATGTAAGAAATGCTAAGATTTTTTAACTCATCATTAATTTTTACAGTCAAACTCTACTGTCATTAAATTTCCAAATTTGGTGATGTCTAATCTGTAGCCTATGTTAGTTACTATAAAAGTAATTAATTATTTCCATCTTTCTGTGATTATTTTTTGTAAAAATCAATGAAATAAAACCTCCCAATAATTCAGTGCAATTTATTAAAATTGCAATAAATTAATATTTTGACATTGATTTCAAGGCAAAGAATTTGGTGCCTTGCTTTGGGCTTTACTCTGCTTTTTTAAAAAAACGACAGAAAAACAAAATTCTTTATAATGTTGCTCATAATGATGGATTTTGATGACCTTTAACATTTAAGAATGGATACCAACCTGACAACCATAATCAATCACTCAAGCATGTTTACAAGAGGAAAGTGAGCAAGATACTCCTCTGCCCAATTGTAGTTAAAAGCATAACACACGCCTCTTCAAAAATCACCAAAACAATCATGAAATTGCTTGCAGAAGAGATGTATCTGTCTTAGCAGCGGAACTATTTTTGGAACCATTCTCTTATTTGTTACCATATAACATGGAAAATGAAGTTTAGAGCTGATTGAAATATTTATAAAATATTCAGTTCTATCCCACAACAAATTCTATGACGTGATTTGGATCTAAGGCAGACTATAACAACCATTTTCAGCGTTTCAAAGTATTTGTCATATATGTATATGTTTTAGTCTCATAAATACCATTAATTTTTTCCCCTTTCCTTTGCTCAAAGAAATTTAGCAAATTATATCTTGTCATATATTTTTAAAGAAATCAGATAGAAAGAAGAATGTGCAGCAACTCTAGCAATTTAATTCAGTGAATGCTGAACTGAAGATTTTGTGACATGTCATGTAAATTATCCGCCGTAGTATTTACTTAGCCAATGAAAATTGGCTATTTTTGATGAGAAGGGTTAATGCTGTCCACACTGATGAGAAAACTGTTTTTTTCTTCACTGAACATTTTTTTTTTAAAAAAAAGAAATCAGTAAAGAAAAAACTGTTAAGTGGTTTACACTAGATTAAAATTATGCAATTTCAAATGTCAACTTTTCTTTTTCTATAGTAGCGGAAGATTGACATCAGTGGCAAGAAAAAACCCACAAATATTTTCTATGCTACAATATAAAATATTTTATTTTATGATGGCTATGTGTAATAACTCTTATTGAAAAGACTAGTTTAAGATTTCTATTTATTTTCACTAGGCTTTTTAAATACTGCCACAAATATTTTGTTGTTTAAAAACGAACTTCCAAGTTTTTTTTTTTAAGAATTCCAGTAAAGAAGTGGCAGATATATTATACTAGGTGGGCTGGAGAGTAAATAAGAAAGAAGAAAGAAGACAGGAAAATTCAAAGAAATAGGGCCAATAATTTCATTTTGTTAGATATGCCCAGTTCCAATGCTGTAAAGCTGAAGTAGCAATGGACCATTAATAACTGCCAGTTGTTAACTACTATGGAATACTAGATAACTTTACTGAGAATCTAGATCTAAATCTTAGGCAGCAGAGTAATGAGTCCCAACGGAATTAGAGCTGTGCTCCTCTTTGTTATAACTATTGATTTACTGTAGAATCCTGATGTGATTTAGATAAGGGAGGGAAGGTAATAGCATTAATTATTCTACTGTATTTAGAAGCCAGAGACACGAAATTCAGGCGTAACAGAAACAGACTTTCAAGACATGTATACAGACTTAAATGCACATACACAAAAAACAGCATTTTTTGTTGTTGATTCTATTCAGTTCAAAGCAACATGTCACAGTGAGAGGCATTTGCTTCTGTCTAAATACTTTGATGTGATGAACCAATTACATTTCTTCCCAACTCCCCTGCCCTTCTTCTCCCCCCTTTTTTCTTTGCATAAATACTGCCTATAAAAGAAGAACTCAGCATTTTTTTTTAAAAAGTATTCTTTTCAACAACTGCCTTTTGCAATCTCTTTCAGTGCTGGGCCAACATTTAACAAGCTCAGGTTTAAAGTACACTTGGCTGTCTCCGAGGATCATTGGAGATGGAACAGCAACAGCAAAGAATCACACCAAGGAGCAAAATAAGAATTAAATTACTGATAGAGGAAAATATGTGTCGTTCAGGGTTGAAATGAGGGGCCCTTGGTGCTCTCTGAAGTCTTGCAGAGATGTTTCATTGCCCATACTAGGTAACATCATCAGTGCTAGTAAGGAGTGGGATTTGTTCTCAGTTTATATTCTAGTGGCTTGTCCTGCCAGTGTTAGTAGGGGTTGTATTGGGACTTCTTTGGTTGGGCTGTTTACAGTTAGCTTGTTTGGCAGTTCCTTGATTGGGGTATTGTTTACTTCTTGATTGTTGGTCTTATGTTAATCTCGGAGTTCATCTGGGCTCCCCTGGGTGTTGATTGCTGGTGGGGAGGTGTTTTGGTCTTTTTGTTCCCTTTTTGGCTTCTTGATTGTGTCTTTTGAGCGGTAGGTAGATGCTACGTTTCTATTGATGGGTGATTTGTCAGAGTGCCAGGCTTCCAGGATTTCTCTAGCATTTTTGGATTTGGCATGGTCTATGATGGTCAGAGTTTCCAGTTGAAACTATGGTTAAGGCTGTCTGGTGAAATTAAGGCGTTTTCTTCATGTCTTCTGGCTGTTATTTGATGGTCATGGATGTGATCTGCTAGTCTTCTGCCTGTTTGTCCTAAGTAGTGGCTATTGAAGTGCTTACACTATATGTTGTAGATGACTCCTGTTTTTTCTTCTGGGGCTGCTGGTCTTTTGGTTTACTTAGGATGTTTTGGAGGGCTTTAGTTGGGTGGTGTGCTATGCTGATGCCATGCGGTTTTAAAGTCTGTTGGTGGTTTCTGAGAAGTTTTTGATGTATGGTAGTGTTATCTTTTTACAGCTTGTGTTGATTTTGCTACATTGGGTTGAGTGGTAAGGCAGTAGAATATAAACTGAGACCAAACCCCACTCCCTACCAGCATTGATGACGTTACCTAGTTTAGGTAATGAAACATCTGCAAGAAAACAACCAAGCTCATAGAGCATCAAGGATCCCTCAAAAATTAAATTGCCTGCAGAGCTTTAAAAATTCAAATGGGGGCAAGGGTAGTGGGGAAAGACTAATTAGAATTTTACATGGAAGTTGCCAAGCGATTGGGTGGAGCAAGAAAATTTGTAAGGTTTCTTGTGTTAGTATAATACTATGTAATACGAGAGGACTCTATGTTAAACCCAATTCTAATTGCTTTTTTTCTAAAGTAGAACAAGCCAAGTTCTTATCTTGCTAGATTCAGGCTGCTTCATCAAACATCTTAATATTGTACCTGTCCATCTCATCAACAAAATTTTAGTATCAGTTCTTTCTTCTTTGATTTTACTTGTCTATTTTTTCTGACATTTTAATATTTTAAGTAGCATAATAATTATAGTGCTTCCAGCGTTTTTGGCTGTGCATTTTAAAATCTGGATTGTGAATAAAGCTGCAATGCTAGATAACTCCATTCATGTTCAGTGAGCCCCCTTATGCAGTCACAAAATTCCACAGTGCCACTAAAACTAACATAGCAGATAATATCTTTAATTCAAATACACTCTTGCTTGGAGCTATTTATTGTAGAACATTCCATTTCCATTAGTTTCTTCATTTTTCTTTTGCAGTTGGCCAGATTTTCCCAATATTATTTTTCATAGCACTTTAATTAGCCTGTAGAACAGTTTAACTTGATACCTCTTGTGAGAGAATCTGAAATAGTTTTCCTCAGACATTAGTAACTTCCTGTCTAAGACTGCAGATTCGCAATATATATCTAGTTTTATATAAGACTCATCAAATGCAATGGGACTTATTTCCAAATGGCTGGGTATTGGAATGTTACATAAATGAGTTCCATACACTGGCTTACATTCAATTTTATATGAGCAAATCTACATTCTTGCAACGGAATTTTCCTTCTGCTTTCCACTATTACTGTGTGACTGAAAACTGTTCCCACCGCTTTCTTTCCTCTCAATTTACCAGATTGATAGTTTCACATTAATATTAAACAATAACATTCATGTTTGTCACTGAGGAATCAGTGACAAACATGAATGTTATTGTTTAATATTAAACAATAGCTTTTCCAATAAATAAGCATCAACAACTACAGCATATCCCTGGCTTAAGAATATGTTGGTTTCAGAACAACCCATAATTAAGAATCAAGTCTAATTGTAGTAAAATTTGAGTTAAATACACAATGGTTCAAGTTCAGTACATGATATTACTTATATAGTATGATACAATAATATTGTTTCAGCCAACATACTAATTTGACTTAAGAACAGATATTGGAAACAAAACTCGTTCTTAAACTGGAGACCACCCATACTATCAGAACTAGTGTTAGAGATCAGCCCAAAACTTCAGATTTAGAAGCTGAAGAGCTTGATCAGTCTGAGCCCTGGCTGCATTACAGGGTTTACAGCTGACCCAGATCCTAAGCCAGACAATGTCCCACGCTCTGCAACATGTCACAAATTAAGAAAAGTTAAACTATTTACCTAAAAGAAAGCAGCACAATCCAACTGCATCAGAGCTAAACACAAGATATGAGTTTTATAACTATTCAAATATGCTATCTGTCACTCTGTGTCTATGCTGTTGCTGGTTTACATGAAACCATGGACTGGAAATAGACTACTTTTGAAACTTACTGAACTCAAGATTGCAGAAAACTTATAGCATGCTCTGAGTTACTTTGGCAAAAGGTTTCTGAGTGCAATAAATAATTTGAATTGATTATCAGATGTTAGTACACTAAGTGTTTCATATGAGAGTAGAGTACTTGCTGAAATTATAATCTTATTCTTCCTTCCAAAAACAGTATTAATCAGACTTTTTTGATTCTTATTTCTTTGATCAAATGTTTGCATGGAGGAAAGACTACACTATTCCTGAATGACCTAGATTTTCTAGATTCATATCAATTTCGAGTTCAAGCACTGAAATTGCCTTGATTACAATACTGAACTATCTTTGCTTGGAGGATGAATGGCAGGGGAACAGTACTGATTCTCCTAGAGTGCTCAGGAGCTTTCAATACCATCAACTAAACCAGCGTTTCTCAATGTCAGCTACTTTAAGATTTCAACTCCCATGTGGGCTAGGGAATTCTGGGAGTTGAATTCCACACATCTTAAAGTATTGAGAAATACTGGACTACATTATTTTTCTGAAAAAGCTTTCAAGTTAAGGGTGATCAGAAGAGGGTTGAAGTGAATTTACTCATACATGATTGGCCATTTCAAGAATGTGATCCCAAATAATTTCAACTCACCACTATGGTCATTATACTGTGGGCTTCTACAAGTTTCCATTTTATCCACCATATTTTTAAACATCTCTGTGATACTGTTGAGAGACATCATTTGGAGATTTATAGTAAAGTATCATCAGTATGTTGATGAAGCTCAGCTCTATCTTTTCTGCTCATAGAATCTAGCCAGTAACTGTGGTAATGGAATGGATGAGGAGAAAAGAAAGTCACTCCAGACAAGAAAGAGATGCCATCAGTGGAAGTTTTACTTATCCAGGTGTGTAGAACTTACTGGATAGGATGGCACTCTCCCTAAAAATTCAAATTTGTAACTTGGGGACACTTTTGAATCCATCTTGAACTATTTAGGCACAAGAGGTTTCTGTGCACCAGGTTCAGTCATATTTGAATAGAGATAGGCATTTTGTACTAACCCTAGTAACTTCTCATTTATAGTATTGCAATGCATTATAAGTGAGGCTGCACTTGAAAACCTAAATTACTCTAGTAAATTGTGACTGGTCTGGGACAATCTGGATAGTTCTCCATGATCTTTGCTAGCCCCCAGTTCATTTTCAGTTCCAATTCAAGGTCCTAGTTTTAATCTAAAAATCCTTCAGAGCTTCGGACAACATTTTTCATTTTTGGATGCTGAGCTCCCAGGCTAAGATGCAGTAAATGGGTACATGGGAACAGGCTGCTTTATTTGGCCCCTCTTTCCCTGACTCTGGAGGTAGTATAAGGACCTGCCTCAATCCCTCTTCCCAAGAAAGCAGAACTCCTGGAACAGCTTCATTCCAAAAGAAACTTTTATTGGGAGAAGTTAACTGCAGGCATAGAAGGCAGGATCTGAGGGTTTCCCAGGTGAATCAATAGGTTAAAAGAGCAACTGGCAAACCCCACCCCAATAGTCCATCCGGTCAGTTCAAATGAGCCAATCTCCAGGTGTGAACCCGCTGTGGGAACGGGGTTGATAAGATGGCCGTCCCCTGTGGGAACGGGGTTGATAAGATGGTTGTTAGGCTGTTAGGTCTTCGCTCCTGTTCTTCCGTGGTGGCTGGAGATAAGGCAGATGGCCAGAGGCACATTCCATTCTCACCCCAGGCTGGTAGTAAGGGAAATGGATCAAAGAACAGGCAGATAGAGGAAAGCGGAGAGGATACATTGTAGCAGTTATAGCCAAGCGGAGATGATACATTGTAGTGCCCATAGCTTCCCCCATCCCCCCAGGAGTATGGCAGAACCCGCAGGAAGATAGAATAAGGAAATCATCCCCCTCCCAATAAATGGGTTCTGACATGTAGTCCTGATACCAACTTAATTGTCTTTTTGGAGAATACTTTTAAATTCTTTTGGAGAATAGATTTAAATTCTTTCACATACAATCACATTAACATTTAATGTGTTAATTTTGCTCTAAAAATTTTAATTACAGAAATGACTCCTTTTATTAATTGTTTATTAATGTATTTTAAGTGTAATGTTTTACTACACATTTAAAAAAAAAAACCACAAGTTTTATTTTAATGTATTGTAAACTGCCCTGGGATGCTGGTTTTAAAGAGCATTACCATTCTGTATTACCTTGTTATAAAAAGCAATCTTTCTTGTCACAGTTTCACATGAGACATATGACAGGCAGTAATTGTAATGCAATGCAATAACCCAGCTCATTGGCAGATACAGTGCTCTGCAGAGCTCTTTGATTTTCAGGAAGCTCCTGCCCCTGCTGTAAGAGGGTTTTTTTTTTTTTTTGGTCCTTCAAAAGCAGTCAAAACCAGAACATAATATATGTGCAAGCATTACTATTTATTATTTAGAGCAGTGATGGCAAACCTTTTAGAGACTGAGTGCCCAAACTGCAACCCAAAACCCACGTATGCATCGTCGAGTGCCGGGTGGGTGTGGCCCATTGACTGGGTGTGGCCCATTGGGTGGGCGTGGCCCATTGGGTGGGCGTGGCTGCAGTGGTAATGGCAGACTGGGTGGGACTAAAAAGTTCAATCAATCCATTCCAATTTTGCAAGATCTTTTCTTTTCCCCACGAGAAGTTGAAATTGACTGATTGAACCTTTTTTTTTTTTTTTTGCACACGGCGGCGGAGGCCTAAAGTGAAAAGGTTTTATAAAATCCAGCTGAAGGCCTAGGACTGGGGCGACGGCGTGCGTGCCCACAGAGAGGGCTC
Source organism: Azemiops feae (assembly GCA_023970755.1). Classification (NCBI taxonomy): domain Eukaryota; kingdom Metazoa; phylum Chordata; class Lepidosauria; order Squamata; family Viperidae; genus Azemiops; species Azemiops feae. The sequence goes on along the minus strand of JALGBA010004278.1, from coordinate 2,762,291 downwards.
TGAGTGCCGCCTCTGGCACCCGTGCCATAGCTTTGCCACCACTGATTTAGAGTATGGCATTACTGATAACAATATTTCAAAAAGTTATTTATTTAATTGTATTTATACCTTGCCACAATCCCACAGAACTTTTGGCAGTTTACAGGAAACCGACAATCAATAGAACATCTATGGTCAGCAATAATCAGTCAATCAATCTTGGCATTAAATTCTGAATAGCTTCCATTTTCAGATGCTTCTGCAGTGCAGTTAAAATAGGAGGTAGCCTAATCTCCATGGAAGACAATTCAAAAGATCAGTGCTGCTATTGAAAAGCAGTACTTCTGATCCTCAATCTCCCTACCCTACCACAATGAGGCATACTAACTGCTTTTCCTTGCAAAATCTAATTGTTAGGACTCTTTCTACTGGGTGAATGTAATATAACATGATGATGCCAAACCACAAAGAGTATCACTGAAGGTGCAAAGAAAGAACGGACGCAGAGAAAGAATAGCCAACAGTCTGAATGGGTCAAACGTTGCTTAACAGAGTTGTGACTCAAATCCCAATATATTGCACAAGTCCCCTTGTTTTGATTATTCTAACAGTTATCTTTACACAGCACTGGTTGAAAATGAAATACACCACATTATACTGTACAAAACATTTCCTTGTGATACTGTTATGTGAAAAAAATATATGAAAATAGCAGTACAATAAAACTAGAAATAAAAGTGATAAACAGTGCTGCATTTATAATTTTTCAACTGTAAAAGTAATTATGAATGTAAAAAAGACATAATGTTAACACAACTATGCAAAAATAATTTTGACAGCACTAACTAAAAAGCCTCTTAAATTCACTTATGCTAATCAGGCAGTAAGCAAATTTCTTAGCTGAGTAATTTTTAATGTTGTCAAATAATGGGTGGTCTAGTCATGCAATGTAAATTAATCACTTTGTTAATCCTACTGCAAAATGTAATTAAAAGAAAAAACAGGAATGGCTCGTATTACAAAATTCAAAGACAGAGTTGACTAGTTACATTGGCATACATTCATGTCTATCAAAACCAGAGACTATGGGAAGGACATGATAAGAATATGAAGATGGAAGAGATATAAATATTTTAAAATTGCATTTGTGAGAGGAATAGAAAGAGAAAAGTAAGCAATTCAGGTAGTAAAAGGAACAAGATGAAGATCATATACCAGAAAAATGGTAGGAAGAGATTAAAGATGGTTTATAGACTATATTCCTTCGATAATATAAAAAATAACTGAAACCTTGTTTATGAAAAGTGAGATATAAACTTCACAAAAGAAATATTTCTTAGTGGGGATACAACTGTTCCCTGCAAGAGAATAAAATAATTATAACAATAGTAAGTGCTTCCATGCTACCAGGAACAACAATAAAAATCCTATTCTATGCTACCATGCCAAAGCTGCAAATCCTGGGTGACCATTATATGGCAGCAGAATGATACAGAAATTTCTTAACTTTTTGCTATCATCTAGCACAGTGGTGGCAAACCTATGGCACGCGTGCCAGAGGCGGCACTCAGAGCCCTCTCTGTGGGCACGAGCGCCATTGCCCCAGCCCTGCCTCCCCCGTGGCCCCCTCCTCACCAGCAGCCCCCGAGAGGAGAGTCGCCCCTGGGCGTGGCCCACGCGGAGCAGCGTAGCCAAGGACATGGCAGCCAGGCAGTGGGGACAAGACTCCACCCTCTTGCCCCGGCGTGTGCAGATGATGCTGCGGAGTGCGGGCGGAGGGTGTGGCCAACATGGCGCTGCAAGGTTGCCTGGGCGATCTGCTGTGGTGGGCCGTGGAGGTGGTGGGTGGCCCTGTGGGCGGATGGGGCAGGGGGCGTGCTGGGGTGGGGGACGGAGCAGGGGCGGGCCCAGAGCAGTTTTTGGACGCTTGGTCTCTAAAAGGTTCACCATCACTGATCTAGCAGTTACCCAGATTTTTTTCAGCTCTGCAGGGATTCATAAAAGCCACGAGAACCTGGCTGTTTCAATAAACCTTGGGGGTTAAGATGTTGAATGATGCTCTCTTTAGAGTATGTGTTGTTGAATGTTATGTGTTTTGTACTGATACTATTGTTTTTACTATATTCATATATTTTTATCCCCATTGTTTTAAAGTCATTTACAGAGATCGTGCATGTACAGCACTTACAATCAATACTAATTTGAGTGTAAGCCCAATTAAATAAAAATAAGTAAAAAAAATAGAATTTGAGTTAATTGCTAAATAGTGTTAAGCTGCCCCAATGAAAGTGATTCCTAATTAGGGGAAATGATACTTGTATCCTATTCTCCATTGATCATCCGACACCTAACTTCACTTATCTGAATGCAAGTAGCTTCTAGTTTTTCTTCCACGCTGGTTTAAGGATGATTCAGACAAACTGGAAAAGTTGCAAAGAAGGGCAAAGGAAACTGGAAAATATGAGAATAAATGGTGATAACTGGATACGTGAATCTTGAGAAACAATGATGGAACTTAGAAAAGCAATTTTCAAGTACCTGGAAAGATATAATTTAGAAGGCAGCTATACACGGTCTCTGTTGCTGCAAAATGCAAGACACAGAATAATGGCAGGGGAAAATATCCTAGCAAGAAAAATAAATCAGTATTTATTGTGTATTTTATTCAAATGAACAATTCTAAATATATTTTTATGATGCACAGAATTTTATAGATTTTATATATGTGTTGTAAAAAATAAATACTGAAAAGTCTAGATTGATTCCTTTTAATGAGAAATGTATTAGTATATTCAAAGATATTCACTAAGGTACTTTGTGTCACCAAAAAGTAAAGAGGATGAAATGTTTAGAATTTATAAATCAGATCAATATATATCACAATTTACAACATTCATACTGCTTAGGCAAACTATATATTATCCATCTCTTTCACCTATGAGAATCAATTTTGCCAAGCTTTCTATCTATTAATGGTTCTGAGTAAACATAGTGGGCAGTAACAATTATTCTGAAAACATCTTCACATATTTTCTTTAAACGGGCTATAGGCTTACTGGAATACTTAATACAGAGTCTTTCATTTAAATGGATTTTGAATCCAGGCCCCCAGACATGGTAGGAAGTTCTAATTAAAGTGTTATAAGCTGTGAAAGGCCTATAGTATTACTGGGATAGAAAAAAACACAGAAATCTGCAGCCATCATAGAAAAGCAGCCAACGCTGTATCTTGTGAAATGGACCAGAAGAATTCAGGAATTTAAGACTAGGAATTATGTTTGTCACAAAAAGCTTGCTTGGCAAAATTGAGAACCTTGCTTTAAAGCTGTGATGCTTTTATTACTAAACATGAATATTCATTTTCCAGTAATGATTTGTGTAATGGGATATGTGTACGCATGCATATGCAATGAAGTTAAATAGAAGCTCGAATCCTTGGGGAACCATATTTTAGCTTACCATATAAATATTACTAAATAACGGAAATACTAAAATTTACAGACATTTAAAAGCGACAGGAACTGTCAGATGCCTTGGAGAATATGGCAAAGCATTATCTATGCAGGCGAAAAGTGAAGAGAAGGATTACAAAATATCATGTCTTAAATTTAATAACCCATTTAATATTGCCTTTCAATTCTATTTCATGCTCAGTAAAGCAAGAATAACTGAACTTTTCACCAGTTCCAGTTTCAGATGAATAGATTTTGTTTTGAATAGAAATATTACTTTATAATACCTTATCATAGTCGACAATTAAGATCTTCATGCAGACATTTGCCAGTGATTTATTTAAAAAAATTGGAATGGATATTTTTAATAACATAATTTTATTTCTTTGTCTTAATCTATGAACTACTCAAAAGTTACTTGTTTCAGGGAAATAACAGACATTCTCACCTGTCCAGCAAAAGCGCTGCTATAAGTTAGCTGTTATAACACATAAATGAAAATTAAGTTTAGAGAACACAAGATACGTTACTATCATATTTTATGGTATTAATGCAAGAAGGGAGGGAAGGAGGAATGGAAGGAAGGATATCCAATATTGAGATTAAAGATATGTTTAAATTATTTATAAAAGTTTAGTGGTTATACCTCTCAGTGTCTGTAAATGAGACAGGAGAAAATAAACCCTTTACTGAAATTCAACCAACTAAGGCACATGTTTATGCAAGGAGTAAAACAGCTTTTCTTGGATGTCAGATTAAAAGTTAATTTTCCTCCTTTCTTGGCATACATAGACACTCACACAAAAAAACACTTACATACAATGGATCAAGCAAACAATATACAATTTTTTTGTATTTACCCATTTTATTAATATACATAAATCTATTGTACAGCAGTCTTGTAAAGACTCACCATCTGATAAAATAAGACCAATAAGCAGTGAACTGTTTATGGAAGAAAAGATGCAAGTGTCTAAACTCAGAGTTATACTGAGTTATACTGTATGATATGTAAAATAGCAAATAATATGGAGTTGTAAAGGTTAAAATAAAAAACGATGACAGGTATTTTTATAAAATTATTTTTATAAAATTATTAATTTATTTCAGCAGCAGGCTTGTGCTGGTGAACAGTCTCCCTATGACATCCAGAGTCCCCTGACATCTGCTGAGCTGCAAACATCAGGCTTTTCCTATAGATATTAAGGCCAGGATGTTAGAGGAGCCCAATACATGTGCTTTCATATTGTTAATTAGTTATGTGGTGCCTCAGCTATCATTATTTTTAACAGTATTTTTGTTTTATTTATGTTTTCTAAATAAATCAGCAAGGGAATGGCATTCTTGTTAATGAATGTTTATTGGATGCTCTGTTAAACACACACACACACACACACACACACACAGAATTCCACTGTTGATTCAATATTCACATGTTTGTATGAACCTTTACTACTACCACGCTTCTCCTATTACTTCTGCCTACAGATACAAGTCACTCTATCATTTTTTTTTAAGCATATGGCATTGGTAAATTGAAAGCCAGGAGACTACAATGTTATTACAGAGTAGTAGTTTGGCTACCTAAGATTGTTAGTTCATTCAGTTCACTTTCACATGCTATCCAGGATGCACCACAGGGCGTGAACTAACTTCACACACAAGTATCTATAAATAAAACAAAAATCTCCAAGCAGCTAATGGCATTCTGCAGGAAAGTCAGCATCATCTGCGGTTTGTTTTTTCTCCGCCAATTTTTAATCTCACATTTGGGCAGGTCCAGCAACAGTTGATTTCTTGCTTCTGAGTTAGTCCCACTGGAGTGGTACCTATTTATCTATTTGCATTTGCATACTTTTGAACTGCTAGATTGGCAGAAGCTGAGGCAACAGACAGGAGCTCACTCTGTCATGTGGTGCTAGGGCTCGAACTGCTGGACTGCAGAGAGCTGACCCTCTCCAGCTGACAAATCCAGCATCTTTAAGTCACTGAGCCACCATGCCTCTTTTATTGATAGATACTTTATCATTGAATAGGTTTGAAAGCCTATTTTATTGTGGGAAGCAAATCAAACTGACATAATTGTTATCCATCATAAGTTGCTACTTAGAGTTCTTTGAGTGTCAGACTCCCTTTTACTTGCCACTTGTCACTTAGCGCGTATTCACAGATAAACCTTAGGAAAACTGAAATCAAGAAGGCCAATTTTCTTTCTTCTTGATTTCAGTTTTCCTAAGGTTTTCTAGCAGCAGTTTGGGTAAACTCCAAGATAGGCAAAAGGGAGATACAAATTAAAGCTTTTTTGTGAATTTAAGGGGACAAGTACATTTAACATAATTCTGTTTTCACTTTTAGGTCTTCCAGATTTGCAAATTATTTCAAACTCTCCTGATGAAGCCCATCATGCTTTCTCACTAATACCATTTGTGTAACCAAAAATCCACTTGCAGTATTTTGGTCTTGGTCTTGTCTTGCAGTCTCCTTCTAGGGAACTTTCTGAGCCATTCCATTCCCGAGCTTTCTTCTTATGTCTTCAGAATCTAAGGATAGGTTGTTATAGGTATTCTTGTACAGTATTTCTCTGATATGGATTAATAAATCATTTTCAAAGGACTTGTTAAGTGTTGGAAACTGTTGTACCACATTCCTGATCCAGGCATTTGACAGACAACACCCTTGTCATGGTGAAAAGTCTGGTAAATATATATTAGTTCCAATGCCAAGACCAAATTAATATATATTAGTTCCAATGCCAAGACCAAATTACTACAATTCTTTTTTTGTGCTTTTGCAAGACATAGCTGCATCTCCTTTTCCTTTCAGAGATGCACTGTCCTGCCACCTGTTTGTCAATGTGTCTTTTGCTTCCTCTGAAGCTGGAAACAAACAGAAAGCCTGAAGAGATTCCTGAATTCTCAAACTTCAAAAAGTCTTTCTTATCTCCTGCTTCTGGTTTCACTGTCATTAAATACACTTTCTCCTTAGTTTCATTATTTGCTTCTACTGTCAGTTCCTATTGTAATATCTTAGCCCAATCTAATAAATGTTCAACTTTTGTCAGGTGAAAAGTAGCCATTAATTTCACCCATCCTTTCAGGTTTTCTCCAAGCACTATTACATTTTGCAGATGCTGCAATTATATGCCAGGTTGTTTTCAGAAAGGAATGTAAACACGCCACAAGCATTACAGACTCATAAGTGCAGAGTCCTTTCTATTCAGCTTTACTTGAATGGAGTCATCAGTGGAAGATTTTGATTGTTTCCTTCTCAGACTAGTCGACTTCACACTACTGAGTTAGAGGGAAATTTCCCTGAATGCTTTCAATTTTACTCATCACTTCCATGAAACTGGTTGCTTTATATTCCTTCTGCAATTTCTGCAGCAGCCTCAGTTTACTCAACCACACCCACAATGGGTAATCAGCAGCTTTCAGAATATGAAGGACATAACTGTTGCAATCAAATGCTGTTAAGAAGATTACCTTTTTATCTGAATATCATCTGGGGGGGGGGGGCTTCTGAACAGCTCGTTTTCATCACAATTGACCATTATAAAAACCACAAAACATTATGAATTAGTATCTGAGATATTTTCTGTGTTATGTTTGTTTAGATCTGAAGCCTGGAGTCTTTATTTTTTACTATTCTGTAAGTTCTATGGAACCTAAAGTGTTAGGCCTGAAATAGTAAAAACAAGCATCCATAGGTCTGCATACTATTTTTGCAGTTTTGAAAGGCAATTTCTGTTTTGTAGGTCCAAACAAAGCAAGCTGAAACTCCTACCACATTATGTCAGTAGTCATGATTAGCAACATTGTGGCTGGGTGAGTCATTTCAAGAAAGCTAAAATAGGACAAAACTGACCGTTTTTATAAACTAAGCTTATCTTTCTGCTAGCATTGTATATTTCAATATTTCGGGGCATCAGTTTAAAGATTTTATTGAGAGCTAGGGGATATATTTAAGTTTTCATCCACAAATGTTTTGATACTTTTCTCAAAAGTATTGTACATGAATCTTCAGGGATGGCAAAGAAATCTATATATTTTGAAAGTGTAACATTATTGATTCCTGTGTATGGCTTACTATTAAGATTTATTAATCCTTGTGATCTAATAATGACTTATATGTGCCCCAATCAATACAACTTGCACTAATAAATCTTAATATTGGCAAGCAGAGTCAATACCTACTTAGGAATTTTCAAAGTGGTAGTATAAAATGATGATATAACATATGCAGAATTGTGATGGCCACTTCTCAGTTTCTGTTGACATTTAGTTTGATTCATTCTTTACAAGACCTGTAACTTTCTTTTTCACTCAAGCCCTATGCCTTCATACACAGCATACAAATCTATAAAAAAAAACCAACATATGGCTAATAAACAATTCTTACAATAATAATACTTTTTTATTTTTTCCATTAGCAAATAGGATGGATTTGAACAGGATATTTAGCTTCAGACTCTCCAGAATTACCAAAAGTGGGGAAGAAGAGATTAAAAAACTTATATTATTTGTCTGTGTTTGAGTGTGTATGTGCTTGTGCATGTGTATGTACATGCCTTCGAATCGGTGTTGACTCCTGGTAATTGTCTAGAGAAGTCCTTGCAGTTTTCTTGGCAAGATTTCAGAAATGGTTTTGGGTTGAGAGAGTGACTGGCCCAAAATCATTCATCTAGTTGTGTGCCTAAATCAGGACTAGAACTCATAAGTCTCCTGATTTCTAGCTCAATGTCTTAACCACTACATCAAACTGGCTCTCCCATATTATGGGAGAGAATAGAAAAGAAATTGCCCTTCATTCTGTAAAAAGTATTGCACTGCAGCCTTCTGGAGCAGATTTTCAGGGCCAAATGGAAGAGTTTAATGTTCTGTCCTGAGCACATGGATAGAAATGACAATTCTCTTTGCACCTAAAGGCTGTGCACCCTGTAAAACAAGTGGACAGCTGGGAAGATTATGGAAGTGTCTGGACCTGCAACTATAGAGAAATTGCTGTTTATGCAAATAGACAGTGTTCTACCAGTGGAAGAAAAGCATTGGCTTCATTTTGTTCTTGACTTTACCATGTAATCTACTGCTCAAGAGTATATATTGATGTATTATGTTTAATTAAGTGCATTTAGCCCTATGTAATTCACCTTAGATTCTACACACTCCACCAAAGCAGCAAGACTTCAAGAATCTCCACATATGCATATAAACACCCAATCTGTTTATATTCTTCCAAAAATGAATGCTGCCAGCAAACAATTTCATTTATATCACTGATAGTAATTGAATTTTGTTCCAACTCTACCTCACAACAATGCACAGTGAAGTCAATATTATAATGGTGAAACTGGAATAATTTCCTTTGCCCTAATATTCTTATTTAAATGCATTAAAAACCTATTAGCTATATATAGTAGCAATAGCATCTGTTTAATATTTATGCTAATACAAATTATATATTATGTTAAAGGTTACAGAATAGCTTCTTCTCCATATCATTAAATAATTTCAGAAATAGACATTTAATAATGAGAACTATACATTTAAATATCACCGATAATAGGCATTATTTTTTCATATCTTGGAAAGGAAAATGTTAATGCTTAAGAAAAGTAATTATTAGCAATTTCCTACAAACATAAAAAGTAAGTCTTTCCGTATTATTTCACTTAGGACAGAGCTGAATATATATACATATGAATAAAATTAATATATTCAGAGTATTTTGTACAAGAAGAGATGGCAAACCAAATAGGATCATGGTATCTTCCTCTTTCTACTGTTCATGTGCATTCCTGGATGACCTTTCTATCTCCTCCTCTGAAAAGCTCCTCTGGCACTAAAGTGGGATTATCTCTATTTGTAAAGACAGCTTGAGACATGTGACCTAGAATTGGAGAAGTAAATATACAGCGATCCAGTAAGTTATGAAAAAGAAATTAATCTTACAGAGGGAAGAAAAGAAAAGAAAAAAAAAGAAAAGAGAAAAAGAGAGATGGGATTGGAGGAAAAGAGCACTGGGATTCAGAAAGCAGCAAAAAGCTGTTGCTTTTTATATATATAAATCAATTTTATTTTGGAGTTGTTTTGATGGTATTTCTAATAATGGATTAGGCAGCCATTTTACATGTTTTACTGTTCTCAAGGCACTGTGTGTTATTGCATTTATTTGTTTAAAAGAATTGTATGGCCAACTATCTAAAACACAGCCCTGGATGGCACACAACAATATACAGGATTTAGAATAGCAGCATACATCTAACTGGACCAATAAACAAATTGAAAAGAACTGGTTACTTACTAATGCAAACAAATGGATTCTTGGAGCAATCAGCTGCAAAGTTATATAAGTAGGTTCTGGGCTTTTAAAAAAACCTGTCCATAATCTTCCATAATTTATGGAATTATGGGATCCTCACTCAATGTGTAACACGGATTTCCCTTCAGTTCCTGAAGGTGATATAGCAGATTCCACTATTACTTCCAATATGATATTTGCCCTTCTGCAGAAGATATAATGACACGTACATTGACTGTTTTGTCGAGCTATCTAATATATCATACATGGCAACCGAACCCCATTCCTTGATCACCATCTGGGCTGCACTGAATGCATTTTTCTGATAGCAGATAATTCCCTAGAAATCTGTAAACAAAACCTGCAAAATGATGTTCATTAAGAATGTATACAAAGAAGCTGCATTTAAAAAGAATTGGATAGATAATTTCTGCATTAGAAGGCTAACTATTTATTTTACAATTTTATAATTATGTTTCAATGCTATATTTTGTTTTATTGCATGAAATTTGGTCAAGTGTAAATAAGTAAATAAATAAACAGCAGATCCCAAGAAAAACATTGAAACCACCCAGCCTAAAGCACACTGTAAAAGTTTTGTGAATTCACAGGTGAACAATTTTTGAACCTCAGTATATAGAGAACCAGGGAAAGATTTCATGTGAGGTCCCTGGAGACACTGGCAGGTAAAGGCAAATCATAAAATGGTGTTTGAGCAGATCAGCAAAGAGGGGCACTGGAGGGCAGAATGTAGGAGAAAGCCAACTTGTTTCCTCAAAACGAAAGGGATTGAAATTTCTTTAATATGATTTGCAAAAGCTCTCCTCTTGGTCATCAAGGAGGCTCTTAGAGGGTCTCCCATAAGGAAGATCTCACCAATGTAGGCCTAATATTAAGCTGGAATGGATCTTCTGATTGGCTTTAATTGGTGTGCCAGTTGCAACTCTACTTCGGGTGGAAGGACTTTGCTACAATGACTTGTGTCCTCATCATTACTTCGTTAGATTGCTTTGAATTATTGTACGTGGGACTGCATTTTAAGACCTCCTGGAAGCTTCTGTTAGTCCCAAATGCAGTGGCCTATATACTATCAGGCTCCCACTGATGGTAGCACATTATAATCATGCTGTATAGGCCCTGCACTTGCTTCCTATTGGCTTATTGTTGTGATGTAAATTGCTGATGTGACTCTATAAAGGCCTTCATGACTTGGTACTAAAGTAGCTTCAGAACTGCATTCAGCCATTAGAATCAGTTCAACCAATTCTGTGTTGTCAGTAAAAGCAGCTGGCAGTTCACCACTTTCGGGAGATGTGGGGAATCAAGCTATGGATGCCTCTATTTTTCTGTAGTAACAGTTGCCCTATGGGATGGTTGACCCTTTGGAACTGAGGTTAGCTCTGAATTTGGCTCCCTTCTGAAAGCAGCATGTTCCAAAGGCCTTTAGGACTTGATGTTCAATTTTTGTTACTTGTTTGTTGTACTTTTTTTTTTTTTTTAATTACTTTAATGACACCATGGATATTTTAGTGATTTATATATTTCTATAATTTTGTTGAAGGTCATCTTGGATTGTGGCAGAATATATATAATGCAAGGCAGTGCGGTGCAATACAATACAATACAGGTGTGTTTTTACAGTCAGCAACATATAGGAAATCAGGTGTACTTTTCAGATGGGCATGTTTTTATGTTGCTATTCTTCTCCCTATGGAAAACCACAGATGTTTTCCACCTAACATTATAATTAAAAAGATTTTGATTTTGGAAACAGTATGGTTTTAATTTATATTTGAATGAATTCATTCTATAAAGCATAACAGGAGAAGACAGTAAGATTAGAATGTTTCATTTTTTTTCTTTATGATGTACATATTTTGTCAAATATATATTAAAATTTACTTATATATTTACACTGTTCTCATATATTAAGAAAACAGTGATCTTCGAAAGCTGCATATTTTCAAGAGTTTTAGCCAACTACCATCTTGAAACATATGTTTATGTGTTCTTTAACACAGGGGTCCCCAACCCCCAGTCCGTGGACCAGTACCGAGCTGTGGCATGCCAGCAACTGGTCCGCACAAACAAGCAAAGCCCCATCTGCGAGATGCAGACAGCACACAAAACCATGCATGGAAAAACCTCTCTCCACAGAACCGGTCCCTGGTACCCAAAAGGTTGGAGACCTCCGTTTTAACATGAGCCAATACCTATTTAAAGCATTATTTTTACCCACCCCAACGTAAAAGTTAGCTGAATCATTTGGCAAATATTATACACACAAACTATCAAAACTACAGTAAAGGTTTGTCATGTTGGAACATGACACTTTGGATAGAAATCCCATTAAGCTAACATTTGTAGTACCATCCTTGCCTATTCACAGTGTTTAAAACCACAGAATTCATATTTCATTTTAAATCTTACCATTACAAAATGATGTTCATGGAAGTTTTTAAAATGTTTTTGAAAGCATTATTATGATCATAGGCTAACTATTTTTGCAGAGAACTTAAGTATTTGAAAAATATAGAATAGCAATTACATTATAGAACACATTAAGTACTGCTCCTTTTTTGGCCAAGGGACACTACTCAAATAATCCCTATAAGTAATGTTTTAATTTTTTATAGCTTTGCAAAGAAAATGCTTCATTTAACTTTTATTCCAGAATAACTGTAGTTGAAGTATTGTAGTACATAATTATACTAAAAATACAAGTACAATATTCTTCATCGGGTTGAAAGAGTATATGATAGCATTGATTCCAATGAGTTTGTATGAAAAACCTACATGGCATACCTCAGTAAATCTATCTTTATTTATGAAAATGTATTGCATATCTAAATTTCTTGTGTGTCTTTTAGGTAACTTTTATATAGCCTTTCAGCATAATTTAGCAGACAGGGATGTTCCAGGCTGAACAAAGGATTGTATACTGTTCACCAGATCAAAAAGAAAAGGGCTTCTATATAAGATGTGATATCTAAATTCCCTAAGCCAGTCCCTGACTGGTTAATGAGATTCTACTATAGAAATGAGATTGAAAGATGTTGTTTTGTGAACTGTAAAATCAGCTTTGAAAGAAAGTTGGCAAAGGATCTTAGGCCCTTGATTAATTAAAGTTGAACTTGTTCTGGTAAATGGTATACAGTTGGGATTAGCGATTTGCATACATTATACTAACTATGCTGTCTGACTTTGAGTGTAGTCTCATGTGGATTTACTAAAGAATTGCATTCCTAAGTATCAAGTTGCAATAATTAATACTTTTGGAAAAAAACTGAGCTCTTATCTAACAGAGATTCAATGACCATTTACGTTAGTATATTCCTATGCATATAACCTCAACAGTATGTTTCATTTCTATTAGTTTTCACTTCCTAAAGGACATTTTAATATTGTCCTATACATTTCATTAAAATATCATCATTTATGCTATTAATTTCATAATAATAAAGGTTTCCTATAAAACGTATATGAATATTTGTATTACTATAAAATCTTTGTTTTCTAAGTACAGAAAGATGCAAGCAATCTTTCAAAGAAATAAATAAACAAAACAGAGAAACAGAGAAATAAATAAATAAACAAGAATGGTTTGGGTTTAACATTTAAAATAAATTTTATTAAAATAATATAAGCTCCAAATTACATAGAGCAGTGGTTCTCAACCTTTTCCTCACCACGGACCCCCTTTAAATACCTTTTGTGGCCACAGACCATGGCCACGGACCTCCAAGACTTAACTCAAGATTTAAATCATAACATTTCTTTAAATTCTCAGACCCCCTGTGATAACATTGCGGACCCCAGGAGTCCGCGGACCACAAGTTGAGAACCACTGACAGAGTACAGATTAAAGACTAGACATTTTAGCAAGACCTCAAAGACTGCGCCTTTTCACCTGTCCCTTGACCTCAGTCAAGAAGTAGGAGTATTCAAGTAGCATATAGAAATCCTCCACATTCTTCGCTATAATTGGCTCTAATCCTAGCAGTCAAATGTCAGATATATTTCTCTTCAGCCTATCTTCCTTCAGCTTCTCAATGTGACCATGAGGTCTCCTGGCATCTGTCCAGCTATGCTGATCCCAAGTCTGCCTTTATCAATACTTCTACACCAGATGTCTGACCAGAATGGCACTATGTAGAGGTTCTTCAGAATATCCTATGAAATGAATATTATGGTGGATTCACTTTATTCTTCCATGTTTATAATTCATTATGAAATTCCTGAAATTCATAATGGATTCTGCAGTGCACTTGAATTATGCAAAAGCTCAGGGGAAGAATGTAGTTGGACTACAAGCATAGCTTGTAGCTTCAGGGTTTCAAAGATTTAACAACATAGCGTCAAAAACAGATACAAATAATGATATGATACTACATCCTAGTAATTTAACATATATTGGTAGATCTTCAACATTATGATTCTAGTCTATATTTGCTGGGTTCCTATAATTAATTTGTCACTATATGTGAAGTGTTATAATCCATCCACATCAGCAAGCGTTGTAAGATTAATGGAGGTCCCTTTAATCTCCGCTGCTATAAAGCTGATACTATGTGCGAACAGGAAGTAAAAATGGGTTAAATTCAGTTGTAGAAATAAGCACTAAAGCTATCCAATATATGAAAAATAAATAAATAAAAAGAACATAGCTGTAGAAAACATTAATTTATAGCATGGTTTAACGCAACAATTTACAGCACTATTCTTGAAAGTAGACTTAAGTCTCAACATTCTTTTAATAGTCTGAAATATTTTATATGACTTTGTATATTTCTTTAGTAAGGAGAGAAAAGATTTAATACATGAGACTTGAAATTACTATATTATCATAAAACAAGATGATTCTGTTTGTTTAAAAGATATTATCAGAAAGTCATTTCAATGACAGAAAAGTAATATTGCTGTTGAATTCTCTATGTTTGCCCCATAGCTAAAGATCACTACTTAGATCTTATTATGGCAACTGGCTTTGTTCTCCCATTTTAACTTAATTTGGAACTTGCAAATGAGCAGTTCATGATCTATTGCAATGTCAGCCCCTGGTTCTGACTTTATTGTTATAACTAAACTTCTCATACAAATAATATACTCAATTTTATTTCCTTACACACCATCTGATGATGTCCAGGTACATAGGCATTATTTTGGTTGTTTGAAGACATGTTATCAATGAAATAAATCATTGGATTGGCAAAAAGCTGATATTCTCCTGCTTCATTTCAGTTTCCTAGATCATACAATCTCAAGTATGTTTCCAACTTTGGCATTCCAATGTCCAGTGCTTTTTTTGTAAAAAAAAAAGATGCTGGAACTCACACATGTTATACAACCCACTTTGCCTACCCTACAAGGTTCAATCCAAAAAAGGTGCCGGAACTCCGTTCTGAGCGTTCTATGAGAAAAAAAACCCTGCCAATGTCCATAAGCAACTTAACTTGTGTGCATGTTTTACTGGTTTCAAATTGAACCTTGCCATGAAACTTGCCATCTCTTCCTCTTCGGCTCAATGGTTGGAGCATAAATCTGGACAATTGTTATACTAAAGGGATTTCTACAAAGTCTAATTGATATTACATTAGAGTTGAATGAATGATACTGATGCCCTGTCCTCAAAGTTACAATATTTCAGTGCCCTCGTGGTCAGAGGGACAAAATCTGGGTGCTTGGCAGTCTGCCTGTCTGCACTTACAACCACAGGGGTTCTTCAACTCCCTCCACCTACCTATCTCTCCCACTCTCTGCCCTTTTGTCCTCCTGAACTTCGTCCTGACAATGTTCTTGCTCTCCCTGCTGTGATGGAACGTGCACTTGTAGAAACAATGGAGGAGAGTCTTGGCAGCTCAGAGATTTCTCAGAGAGGAGGCAGTACATTCCAAAGAAAAGCTCAAATTAAGAGATTGTGCAGTCCCAAACTGGATGGACGAGATGGTAAATTTCATTTTTATACTTACCTCAGTTATGTCCCATTCCCCTTCAAGGCATGCAAGTTAATATATTGGTTCCACCCCACCCCATTCCCTTGTATCCATGCAAAAATAATGTGAAGTAAGTTAGTAACTGGGCAAACTTTTTCCAGTGAGCTTTATGACTAATTGGAGTTTCAACCCTGGTCTCCATTGATCACTACCTCATACTGGTCATATAATCTGATCAGGCCCTAAGAATTTAACATCTTTAATATGTTTCTCACTATTTGAAATAGTTTTGCTTAGGTAGGTTTTTACAAATCACCGTAAGACATAAACCATGATTTGCAAGCCCCAAAGTTTGCAGTGTCACAACAAATTTGGTAAGATGTGTGATAAGGCAATAAATGATGAAAGAAACTATTTCATTCTGATAGTTCTGGAGTTTAAAATATGAAATTTCTTGATACAAGTACTGCTTTTTTTTTTTTACTTCCACTGCTAATGCCCCCATTCATTATTCCAACAATTCATTATTCTAAATCTTACACATTAGTCAGAAAGCAAACAGTTTCTTCAGTTCTGCAAATGATTAAAACAACTAAAGAGGATTTTTGTTTTTGGTTTTTTTTATAGCTAAACATCTTTTATGATCATAAACCAAAATAACCCTGCTGGGGACACTACAACAAGAAATCAGATAATGCAAATTAAGCTTAAAACTGCATATTTGTTGCAGATCTTCATGAGCCAGCTGGCACTGTATTCTTGTAAAACAGCAGTCAACTTTTTACTGTCCCTGTGGTTCTCCGATTTAGGATGCCAATTTTACCCTGGGATTTCAAAACCCATTTATATTCCTTCAACCATATGTCATATTGTATTTTTTCCATAAAATCTCTGACTTAATTCTTAACTGTCATTTCCATCGCAAATGAAGCTAATTTATATACATGCTTCATTATTATTGTGCTTGCATCTCCTTCTCCCTACCACAGAATGTTAACTCTTAAAAACTTGAGATCACTAATATGAATTATAGAGGACATAAGTTGCCAAGGGGTAGAATTGAACACTAATATTGAAAAAAAAACCCAACATTTTTCAGTAGCTGGAAGTTGAGTAAAGCTGTCAAGTAATTGAGCTAAGTTGCAACCATAATTATTAAGCATATATTAATAAACAAATAGGAACTTCAAAGATTCCCATTAGCTACCTCAGTTATTTGAAGTCAGAAAGCTAGATTATATTGAGCATGAATGCCTGCAGATCAGTTCAAAAGAAGCTGAGACTGAGTGTCACTTTTTCTTCAAAAAAAATGACAAGTTGCTCTTAGATATTATTGCTGCAGAGTCTGAAGGACCTGAACTTCAATCAGACAAATGCTAAACTTTGTCACACTGTCAGAGAATGGGAATGCATAGGAATTAAACCAGACACACAAACACAATTAACAGAATAATTGGAAGGGACCTTAGAGGTCTTCTAGTCCAACCTCCTACTCAAACAGTAGACCTTATTTCAGATAAATGGTTGTCCAGTCCCTTTTGGAAAACCTCCAGTGATGGAGCACTCACAATTTCTGAAGGCAAGCTGTTCCACTGATTAATTGTTAACAAGTCATGCTACATCTCATGCATGGTTAGTGGATTTTATTTTGAAACCCCAGAACAGCCAGCATTCCTGCCACAAAGATTTCCTTTTGAAATGAACAAATACTATTTTCAAGTAATGGTAAGACTAAGGGACATAAATTATAAAAAAAAGGAAGGATATTTGGGGACTGCAGATGTGTTGACAGTTTTACTTCAGTTGCTAATCTCTTGCATATGCATTCTTATTTTTTCATCTCAATAAAGGTGAAGCAAGTACTTGCTTATAGTATTCATTTCAAGGTTAAATACTTATAGCAATGATTCTCAAACTGACCCTATTACTTCTTTTCCCAGCCTTGAATGTCAATACCCACACAAACACAAAACAGAACCCAAAACAAAAACCAAGACTGTTGTTTTACACAATGGTAGTTCCAAACTGAATTCTCAACTCACTAGCAAGTACCTAGAAATTGCTCTACTATCCCCAAGATATACCTGGGATAATAACCTCAAATTTCAATAGCCATTTGAGTAAATAAGAGAAGAAAATCTTTTCTTATTCTTATTCTTTCATATTCTTAAACAAATAATTGCAGGTATTGCAAGAAGTTATTTAGATTATATTTCATCAACAATGGTGGTAATTGAACCTATATAACCATGTGCAGTACAAATGATTTGTTAGAGATGAAAAATCTCAATGATTTGTGATAACTGTTCTTTTTACTTATGTTATATTCTGTCTCTGGTTATGTCTGAATTACAATCATACTAAGTTGATAAGAATAATACACAAAATCTCTGACCTGTATTTCATGTTTTCTAAGAAAGGAATGTATCTCATTGACATGGAAACGAGAAGAACTTTTCATATTGTCTAAACATTTCGAACTGAGAAACGATGTGACAAAATTATGACACACTGCCTGTGGGCTTCCAGCTGGACAATGTAGGACTCACAGCTGGAAGGACAAGTGAAAAGTAGGTAAGACAAGAAAAGCCAACGGCATGGGACAGTACAATTTCTTTTTTGTTCAGGGAAAAAAAAAACTCACATCAAAACTCTTCCAGATTCAGAATTTGCCATTTGACTTGCACTGACATTTTTAGGTGACTCTTTAGTCCTATTGATTTTTATTAAAAAGACTTTATTTATACAGAGACTAGAAGGATTCCTGACAGTTTCTGGAGTTAGTTAGCCTATGTTCCAATATCACCAGTTTGTACCCATTAAAAAAATGGTTAGTGTACCTTAAGCAATTGCAATCCATATGTATATATATGGATTAATATATATATATATAATATATATATATATATTAATAAAATTTACAAGAAAAAGCGAACACCAGGATAAAAGTAAACAAGACTGTTTAATATAAACAAGCCTGTAAATAAAAAAGCAATAAGCTTTCGTCGGCCAGACTGCCGACGTCATCAGAGTTGGAATAGAAGGCGATCTGGGAGCTGGCCTATATAGCCACCTGCCTCTGCGCCCGGCTTCTCGAGCACATCATCAGCCCATTGGTTGTATTAGTCCACAATGCGCTGAGTTGATCCGCACCTGGCAATCTGCCAGTGGCCCCAATGGTTGCATTCCGATCCTCCTTCGCTTTTCTAGCACGCGTACGGGCGCTCGGGGGGTGGCTGTTCAACTGCCTTTGCTCCTTATCTCCCTCCCCTCCCGTTTTGGAGCGATCTCTCAACCTGCAATTCAGATGCCCTGTGAGGCTGTCATCCTCCCCCAAGGCCGCCGTTGTCTCGCCCGTAGTTCCCTCGCCCCAACCTTGCGAAGGACAGCCATTCGGGCATTCCTGCTCTCTGTTTCCTCCCCCTTTACTCTTTCCAAGCTGTATGTCCGTTTCCAACACCCGATCGTGACACCTCGTTAGTCTATCATCTCCTCCCATGGAAGTCATCGCCGCCTCACCTGTAGCCCTATCGCCCCAATCCTGCAGGGAGCTATCCCATTGTTGTGACTCCTGGTCCCCCACCCCTTTTTTTACCGGTTCGCTGTCCCCTCTGAGGATCGCCGCTTCCGCATTTGTAATTCCATCGCCCTGCTTTTGCAAAGGGCGGGCTGGCCGTCTGCTCCGTGGATCGCAGCGTTGTCTCTCCCACCTTCTGAGGGTCTGGTAAGCCGGTAGGAGGTCTATATGCTGGTTAATGGAGTTCTCATCAGAGAGCCAGGCTTCTTTAAGAAGGCGGCCACCCTTGGTGGTCTCACGAGATATGGCCTGCGCATTGTCCAGATTGAATGTATGATCAAGGCTGGCCATATGGGCCCACACTTGTGAGCGCTGCTCCTGCCTTTTAATTGCCAGTTCATGTTCATGGATCCTAGTCCTGAGCCTTTTGGTCGTTTTCCCAACGTAATTGCAAGGGCAGTTCTTGCAATTAATTCTGTAAACTATCGAAGATCTTTCCTCGTTGGGGAGTGGCTCTTTGGGACGCATGATCTTAGTTCTTAGGGTCTGCTCTGATCTATGGGCAATGCTCACATTGTGGGGGGCCAGCAGACGTGCCGTGGCCTCAGAAACACCACAGATGTAAGGTAAAGTTATGCGTGTGGCCGATGTTGTTGTTGCCCCGGAATGTTGGACCCTGTGAGGTTGGTGTGGTCTGCTATAATGTCTCACAAATTCCATGGGGTAGCCATTGAGCCTGAGGATGCGATACAGATGTTTTTTCTCTTCAATTTTGGCTCTACCTGTGCTGCAGTGGGAATTGACTCATTTGAATAAAGTCCTGACACAGCTAATTTTATGTGCTACAGGATGATTACTCCTGTAGTGTAGCGTTCTGTCAGTGTGAGTGGGTTTACGATAAATGGACGTGCATAGTGAACGGTTAGGGCGCCGGCTAACAAGTACATCCAGAAAGGCAAGTGTGCCTTGGGTCTCTTCTTCTGCCATAAACCGGATGTCTGGAAATACAGAGTTCAATTGTCCCAAGAATTTGGAACTATTTCGTCTTTTGATGATTACAAAAGTATCATCCACGTAGCGTGCCCAAACTTTGGGGTGGTACTTAGCCATAACTATCATCTCCAATCGCTGTAACACCGCCTCCGCAATAATGCCTGAGATGGGGGATCCCATCGGCGTCCCTTTTATTTGTTCGTATGTGATGCCCTGGAAGGTAAAATATGTTTTCAGGCATAAGGATAGCAACTGTACCAAGTTGTCAGTATGGAGAGAATCCGGATGCTGTACTTGCTCCTCTTGTAGGCGGTCCTTTATTACCGTGACCGCGAGATCTTGGGGGATGGAGGTGAAGAGTGAGGTGACGTCAAACGAGATCGTTACCTCATCTTTCTCTATTCTTAGGGGCTTTATTCTCTCAAGGAACTCCTCAGCGGATTTCACCGTGGTCTCGTTGTTATCGACCAGGTGACCAATGCAACTGCTAAGCCATTTGGCCAGTCCCGAGGTTGGTGTGCCTCTGAAGGACACGATGGGCCGTAGAGGAATGCCCACTTTGTGTACCTTCGGCAGGCCGTAGAATCTAGTCATGGCCACGTCGCTGGGGCGTATCTTCCTCAGCAACAAACTATAAAATTATTACATCAATCTTGAATACTACATTCCAGGTGTAATACATACATAATCCTATTCAAACGGATGGGCTGAAATATATTTCACTTTGTGGCCTTTATTTTGTGACCATCCATACCTCAGTGGGTATACCTCTGTAGTAATGAAGAACGCTTAAAATGGTCTGCTTAAAAAGGATTCCCAATGAAGATTTTCTTATCTGTATCTAAATATCTTTGAGGAGTTCAACATTATAGGTTGACAACTAGAATAATTTTAGAACAGGATAAAACTGAATGGGAATTAAAATCTATTTAATGGAATACTACTCTTTGATAGTAATTTGGACAAATCACTCTTCCCTGGCTCCACTGGAGCAGCACAGTGTCATCTAAAACATGATTGAATTTTGTTAGACAAACTGCTTGATGGAGAAAGACTAATTACTTGTTCCCTCAAACTGTTAATCATGGCTGATAAAAGATTTTCAGAAGAGGGCTAACTAATTTGATGATAGAAGTAGTAAATGCTTATCTGTTTATTCCAGTTTTTCCAGCATTGCTACCAATAGCTTTTATTAAATACTAATACTGTGTAAAATAAGTTTGTATTATGTGCTAAGACACTAGATAAATGCTGGCCAATCAAGTAAGATCTTAGAATAAGTGAAGGTAACAATGCACTAGGCTTTCTTGGATTCTTTCCAATCTGTATTGAGACTGTGGTGGTGGGAACAAGCCCTGTCACCAGGGATTATGCAATTTCTTATGGCTTTATTATCCCTTCTATGATTTTCAAGATCTACCCAACACCATTTGAGTTTTGCTTTTTTCTCTCTCTCTTGGTTCCTTTTGTGTGTGTGTGTTTGTGTCTGTGTGTGTATCTCAGTGCTGACTTCTGAAGATTGCTAGGGTTGAGAGGGAGTGACTGGCTCAAGGTCACTTAACTGGTTTTGTGCCTAAGGCAGTACTAGAATTCACAGTCTCCAGGTTTTTAATCTGGTGCCTTAACCACTAGATCAAATTGGCTCTTGGCTTGTAACATTAATAAAATTTCCTAGGGAAAATTATTTACCAATATAATTACCTCAACACTGCATTTGTATCAATCAAATAAGACCTGTGGACATAGGGATAAAAACTAGAAGGAATTATAGAACAAAATATTTTTTAACAAATTGCTTTATTTGTAGAAAAGACTATTTATAAAAGATGATTAGCTGAATCCATAAATAAATGGGAGTTATCATTCATACACATTATCATTCATACACACACATACAAAGACACATAAAGTCAATAGCTTAAGAAACCTGAAACCATTGGAGTAAAAAAGCTATTCGTTCAATTTAGTTAAACATGCAAGTTAACCACCATTAAAATATGGCACTAAAGAACCAGCTCAAATTAAACCTTTCAAAACACTTGTCATTAAACGATGGATTGTTGAAACTTCAGACAGGTTAAATGTACACAGTGTTTTGAGTTAAATAATTATCTTTCCAGGGTTGCAATTACCAGTGCTCGGTTGCTATGGAAACCAAGCAACATATAGATATTGTCAGATGAAGACATCAAGAGGCAGACAGCGGATTTTCAAATCACTACATGCCAAGTGTCAGCTGTAATACATTTCACTGTTCAATTTTTTAAGAAGGCAAGAGAAAAAAGGGAAGATTAGCATATCTAAACAAAGTATTAATAGCATTAAGACTGTAACTCTTAATCCCACGTACTGTAGACACAGCTCAGGGCTGAATTTTTTTCTCTCACTTTCTCTTTTAGTTAATGTTTATCAAACACAGAAGCAATACATGGATTTAAGAGCACAATGTCAGTCTTAATTCAGGACTTGCTTTGCTTTGACTTTTTGTTTAAAGCCTGCCTATTTTTCTGTGTTTAAAAGTCCCGCTGACCTGCGCTTTGATGTTTTTAGTTGATGTCGCTGTTCACCTGTTCTCTGCTTCTGTTCAAACAAACAAAAGACATCACAGGTCTCACAACTTCTTAGGGACAACAAGAACAAGAAGCTGTGCTGAGAATGCTCCTGAAATCCTTCCAATGGTGATTTTTGTGTAAAAGATCAAACGAGACGGATGAATCCGGTATTAATATAAATTTTGACTCACCTTCAACTTAATGTGTTTCATGCTTGATTCTAATAGTTTCCTATTACCATGAAGAATTTTTTTTTGGTATTTCTTAATTTCTTAATCACATCCCAGGCAAAATCTTTGCTTTTTTTTTTAACAAATAAATGCTTTTCCCATATGAGAAAAAAGTTTGCAGAAGTTGTGATCATCATTTTTATTCAACTACCTCCCCAGTGTTGGAAAAAACGTCATTTGAAAAATGAGTTCTACTCAAATACAAAACAAACCCAAAGCACTTTTCTGCTTAAAGGAGCTTTAAAAAACAGCAATTATTATTTTTTTTGAAACAATACATGATTTGTCAAATGGGCATCTTGTAAGAGCCATGGTGGCGCAGTGGTTAGAATGCAGTACTGCAGTCTAACTCACTGCTCATCCTGGAATTCGATCCTGACCAGCTCAAGGTTGACTCAGCCTTCCATCCTTCCAACGAAGTCAGCAAAATGAGGACCCAGATTGTTGGGGACCATATGCTGACTCTGTAAACCACTCAGAGTTCTGTAAAGCACTATGAAGTGGTATATAAGTCTAAGTGCTATTGCTATTGTGTCAATTTAAAATATGAGATTAACCAGGCTGTTATGTACGTGTTTAATATTAAAAAATATTCGAATGCCACCCTAATCAGTTTTGATTGTTTGTAGATTCCTGCAAATCATCCTGGGTGCCTAATAGCCAGAGGAAAGAAGTTGGAATGAACATTCAAATGAAGGCCTTCTTATTAGCTTCCAGGTGTAAATATAAAGTGTTGCTTTCAATCTATGAAAGGCTTTTTTGGTTTGGCCTCTTTCCATCTGAGTGCACCCAACTACTTCAAAATTGCTGAAGAAACAGCTAGCTGTCCCTCATTTCCAAGAAGTCCAGGGGCCAAAGCCAGGTATAAAGTTGTTATGTGGTGGGATTGGATCTCTGGCTCCAGTATTATTCACTTTTTGGAAACAGCTGAAAACTGGACATTCCCACAGGAGGTTTGGGGGTTGATGCCAATTTCTGTTTGGGGATCTGTATATATTGTCTTTTTATTATTTATGATGATGTCAATTTTTAAAATAGATCTACCAAGAGTGTGTTTGTGACAAGAATGTTCCTGAAATGCTTTCCTCTGTGTAAAGGATAAGCAAGACTGATGAATCCAGTATTAATATACCTTTTGGCTCGCCTTCAACTTAATATGTTTCGTGAATTATTTTGATAGTTTCCTATAATTATGAAGAAATTGTGGCAGGATATAAATCTGATCAATTAATTAATTAATTAATTAATCTCACTATAGTTCTGTCTGCTTCATTCTTCTTTTCAAAAAGGGCCCAGCTAGCTGCAAAATGTCAGGCTGATACAAGATCAGGCTCACTTTGTTTTCTTTGGGGGTGTGGAGTGTGTGTCTATTGCTCCAAGTACATCTTTCTGTACTCCTCCCCTAACAATAACAGGTAGCCTTTAATATGCTAACCTCTTTGTTCTCCTTCTCTCCCACTCCAGCTGCTACAAAGCATGCATCCATAATTACAGCCACTGTATTGGGAAAAGAGTTCTGATGCAAAAGATCGAGCATGCTATGTTTTTTTTTTTTACCATTATTGCTAGGCTTTTAAACGCAGCAGAGGAATAATGGTTTGACGGGTTCACAAAGTCTCTGAATATAAAGCTTTTGCTATCACCCGAATGAAAACACTAGTAAGCCACCTAGCTAAACTTTATACTAGTTGCTCATAGAATCCTAGTATTAAGATAGATCTAAACAAAATAATTGGATCGATGGGCAGACACAGAAAAAGATACAAGCTTCAATAACATCTGCACACTTCTCTCTTGGGTTTCAGAAGATTGAGGAGAACAGGCATTTATTGGCTGCAAAGATGCTGCGGTAACTACACTTGCCAAGATTACTTTAGTTAAACTCCTGCTGCCCACAGGCAAAACAAAATGTAAGGAAGTAATGGAGCCAAGCTGCAGCTTGCTGATGGGTAAGAATGTTTTGTGCACAAAAAGAAACAGATAATTCTCTGCTTAATTACTGAACTGATCTGAACTGGGTCGTTCTTATTAATACTAGCTTAAACTAGTCTGGCTGCAGCCTTGGAATCTGATTGTGTAGTCCAGTGATGGCAAACCTTTTAGAGATCGAGTGCCCAAAAACTGTTCCGCCTCTCCGCCCATCCCCGCTCTGTGCTCCGCCCACCCACAGGGCCACCCACCACCTCCACGGCCCACCGATCACCCAGGCAGCCCAGCAGTGCCATGGCAGCCACGCCCTCCGCCCGCACACCGCAGCATCATCTGCGTGTGACAGGGCACAAGGGCGGAGTCTTGTCCCTGCTGCCTGGCTGCCATGTCCTTGGCTGCGCTGCTCTGTGCGGACTGTGCTTGGGGGCAACTCTCCGGGGGGGCTGCTGGTGAGGAGGGGGCCGTGGGGGGAGGCAGGGCTGGGACGGCGGTGCACGTGCCCACAGAGAGGGCTCTGAGTGCCACCTCTGGCACGCGTGCCATAGATTCGTCACCACTGGTGTAGTCAAACATTACTTTTATATAGCTATTACTTCTGTTTCTAGGGAAGATTGAAAATTAAAGACATTTCAGATTTGAAATGCTCAGAACTTAAATTTCAAACATTTTGCATCACCCGCTTCTGAAGAGGAGTGTGAATAAAAGGAAATGGAACCACATCATTAATCCTAATAACACTGTGTCCTCTAATATAATTCCTGCATAAAAAATTGACAAAAGAACCAATTCACACGATATGAGCTGATGAGGCAAACATGAAGATATGGTATAATGCTCAGAATCAAGCATTGCAAATTCTTGATTCCCCCTCTGGCTTGAGTCTAGTTGCAAATCCTGATTGTAACAGTTTATTATTGCCCAAATATGTTTATAATTAGCAGCACTAATTATAGAATCAAAGAGTTGGAAGTGACCTACTGAATCCAAATTCCTGCTTGTCCAGAAATCTAAATTAAAGCATTGAGACTGATAGCTACTCAGCTGCTCCTTGGAGTTATCCCATGAAGGGGAGGTCCATTATATCTCTGGTGAATTATTTCCACTGTCAAATTGTTTGTTCCACTCTCTTCCCAGCTCTACCAACAAGATGGGATCTGCCTACTTTATCTATTCTTCTATCCCTTGTCCTCAGGTCAGAGAATAGGTGTTCTTCTTGTATAATACTTTTTTCAATTGCTTGAAGTGGTATTATGTTGTCATTCAATCTTCTCAAACATTTCAGTTTTTTTCACCTCTTTGCATAGGTTTCACACTTCAGTCCTTGATTATTATTATTGCACTTTTTTTGAATCTGTTTTGATTCACTGAAACTTCCTTGGTCTGTTGCCCAGAACTGAATATAATATTTGAAGTGAGATTTGATCAGGACAAAATGATTTGGAAACTATAGTTCCTTAGATACAGTCTAAAACTGCATTTGCTTTTATGAAATCACAGGACGCTGTTGTCTTATTCCTTTTACAAACAACTATTATTCCGAGAATATTTTTACAAACAGTACTATGGCCAAGACAGATATTCCTCATTCTATATTTATGCAGGGGAATTCTTAAGTGAATAATTTCGCATTGGTCTCTGTTCACTTTCATCCTCTTACTTTCAATCATTTCTCTTAACTTATCAAGATCATTCTTTTTCTTTACAGTATTTTATTTCTGCTTCAATTTCTATGATACAGGAAATAGAATGCAAAGTACCTCTTTTTCTGATGACCTTCTCACAAATAGTTTTACAAATACATTTGTTTATTATTATTAAATTTATATACCTCCCATCTGTCTCTTTGAGGCAACTCTAGTAGAGTACCTTTAGATACTCTATAATCATATTCTTGGAAAGACTAGTGCTTCCTTCTCTAATCTTCTGGGCCTCAGACAGATAAGCACTGTGATTTTGGGTGGCAAGCATGGGGAATCATAGTTCAGTTGAGGATGCTAGATTTGATAAAGCATCTTTTCAAACTTTGTACATCAGGGGTCCCCAACCCCTGGTCCACGGACCGGTACCGGGCCGTGGCATGCCAGCAACCGGGCCGCACAAACTAGCAAAGCCCTATCCGCAAAATGCAGGCAGCATACAAAACCACACATCCTCCGGTCTGCGGAAAAACCTCTCTCCACAGTACCAGTCCCTGCTGCCCAAAAGGTTGGGGACCTCTGTTGTACATAATAGAAACAAACACAGACGTTAACTGGAGCTATAATCTGGAGAGGTTTATAGTGAATTTTGGTATTATGTTCAAGTGACTCACAACACAGGAATTTAATATGAATCTATTTAAGCTGTAATATGTGGAAATATTTTCATGGTCACCTTGAGTGAAGGCCAGAAGAAATAAAGAATATGAAAGAAACCAGGACATTTGATTAAGAAAATGCAGGCAATCCATTTCTGATGCTATTTTTAATTATTCTTTTCTTCTTCTGTGTATACAGTTTATGGAGACTTTGAGTTATTAATGCTTTGATTGAAGTCCAATGGAGGTCTATAAATCATTAATATGATCACATATTTCAATTTCTTCTAACATTTATATTGAAATGACCTTCTAAGTTATATTTACTTACTAATGACAATGGCTTGCAGGAAATGATTCATCAACTATTCGGAAACAGATTACAAAAATGTATTTTTGTAGTTTTTAGAAAATAGAATTGGATAGAGATTTTCCTTCTATAATCCCTGAAAAACTGGCATTTAACATTCTTCCTCTGATAAGTAATGTTAGAAGAAATACCAACTAAACGATAGTTAAGAGCTCCACAGTTAACTTGGTACAGAAACCTGCTTAACAATAATAATAGAAATGAGCTCATCATAACTTCAAAATGCAGATGTTTCTCAATATTGCACATGATCAGCACCAACCAGCAGCACCAACCAACTACAGTAGCTAGTACACGTGTCTTTCTGTCAACTATACACATCATGTTAAGATGTATGTAATCCACAGAATATTGCTAAATGCACTGAAAAAGTGTTAGTTAAGAAGCTGGATTTTCCCCATGTTGCCTTTTCGCCATACTTACTAATCTTTGCTAATTTTCTGCAAGTGACACACACAAGCACTTTCACGTGCTACACATGTATACAGCTGAGTTATGACCTTGCTGTTTAGCTAAATTGTATTGATCAGGATACAGTCCATTTGCAAAGCAATTTAATATGTTGATAGAATTTTCTTGATTACCCAAAATGTGTTATACAAAGATTGGAGGTACAAAAGAGAATTTGTAAAATAGGCACAATTTATCTGGATAATGTTCTGAAATAGAAAGGAGGGGGGCATTTACACATTAGTGATCATATCCTTCGATCCTCCCCTACCTAAATAAACTAGATAAACTATTAGACTCCATTTTTTAAAAATAAACAAACTGTATTTTACAAAATGAATTCTAGCGAGACAGTTTTAAAATTTATTATAACAATCATAATGCGCAATAATTTGTAGTTACCAAATTCTAGAAGGAGAACACTCTGAATGCATCATTCAGTTTCATTTTTAATATGAAGACACTTAATCTGTAGAAACCAAGGCAGAATCCAATCTGCAGTTATCTTTTATAATCTTATCTGAATTTTAGATATGCTGCTCTAGTTAAAAGTGTACTCCAAGTGTTCATGTATATGAAAAATGCACATCCATAAAAATACAATTAAAAAATTAGATTAAAAATGGGAAATTACTTGTAGAATGTGCATATTAAGCAACATATACAAAATTCTTGCATTAGGAAAAATGCATAAAAATGCATCACAGGATTAATTTAGATTGTTCTGCTTAAGAGAAGCAAAACAAATGTATGGTTAAAAAATTAAGAATTGACAGATAATGAAAATGACTGGTAGGCATTATTATTATTAAGGATTAATTATCTCTGGCTTTTACATCCTTTCAAATTTTAACTCTCCTATCAACTAAAGTTATTTCCCGTGAGTCTTTGAATGGAGAAACAAGTTCTATCTTTTGTTGCCTTAAATGACATATTTGGTTTTTGAAGAGGAGTCTGACAGTTTCCGCACTCCTCTGAGTGCAATTATATCTAAACGGTGCAAGAGCATTAATGCCTGTTTACTGCACATAGAAAGGGAATTTCTTCCCTCTCATCTGGGGAAGGTAGGACAAGCTAACTATATCATACTCCAGATACTCATCATCTCTCTTCAAATCCCAGAACTGCCAACCTTGATTTATCCTTATGCCTATAGAATAAGAAATAGAAATTGACTTAAAATACGTAAGATTCAAGCTGCAATGCAGTGGTTAGTAATCAAGGTTGAATATGGTTTCCTTAATCCTTTGCAGTCCTGCTGACATGATTTGTACAATCCTGTTTCATTTAATTCAGTGCCATTCATGTAAGAAAATGAAAAAAAAAATTGGCATTGTAGGATATAGGGCATGGCAGCTCATCTCCAGCTTAGAAACTACTACTCTACTTTTTCATCCTTTGTAAGAGAATTGATGTAAGAATCTTCACATATATTAAATAATGCAATCCATTAAATACATATTTGTACTTTGCTTTAAAAAGTAGAAATTGACTAAACTCAAATTTTTAAATATAGGTAGTCCTTGACTTACGACCACAATTGAGCCCAAAATTTCTGTTGCTAAGCAAGACAGTCGTTAAGTGAACATTGCCTAACTTTACAACCCTTCTTGCTATAGTTGTTAAGTGACTCACTGCAGTTGTTAAGTTAGTAACACAGTTGTTAAGTGAATCTGACTTCCCTATTGACTTTGCTTGTCAGAAGGTTGCAAAAGGGGATTACATGACCCTGGGCCACTGCAACTCTCATAAATATGAATAATTTTCCAAGCGTCTAAATTTTGATCACATGACCAGGGGATGCCACAACAGTCATAAGTGTGAAAAATGGTCATAAGTCACTTTTTCAGTGCCACTGTAACTTCGAATGGTCACTAAATGAACTGTTGTAAACTGAGGACTGCTGTACAGGCAGAAATTTCAAATACATGACAGTCTAGTTATGAAAAGTAATATTTTTATATTTTGAGTGCTAATTTGATTTCATCTGGATAACTGTGTCCAGATCTGAATATCACAGTTTAGAAAATAATGTAAAAAATGGAACAACCATATTGGAGGGAATTAATATAATTTATGGAAAACAAAACAAATCTAAAGAGGAAAGAATGAAGGTTTTCAGCTCTTTCTATGTGGGTGGGTGTATACACAGAGACACAGAGGGAGTAGGAAAGAGGGAGGATAGGCTATCAGTGATGGGAGAAATAATAGGAACAGCATATATGTTATTACAACATAATTCATTTTAAAAATGTGAAGAAAGTGCCAAGAGCAATTTGATAATGCAGCCAATTCCCTAGAGTGGGGGACAGGATCTCTCTTGCTGAAGTTATTTGAAAACAAGCTAAAAGGCCATCTAGTTCTAGTTCTGGATTTTGAGTTGTGAGCTACAGCATGGACTAGCCAGCTAATAATGCCCTTTCAACTCTGTGATTTTTTTCTTTGTTTTGAATTTAGAATATTTTTTTTTGGGGGGGGAGAAGAGGGTGGTCTTAGGTATTTGACAGAAAGGACAAAATTAACAAAATATAAGTTAAGTACCAAACAGATAATTTTGGGCATATTTTACATCATATGTATACCAAGAAAATAAGTTTGTAAGTACAGTACAAACTTTTTAGAAACAATTTTTTAAACTGAATGAATATTTTCATTTAATTGAACTGAGAAACCAGAAGAAAAGGAGGAATCAATGATGGTTTATATTAAAACCTTGATGTTTTGGGTAATCAACAAAATTGTAGCTCGAAGTAGAAAGGGGGGAAAACACTCTTTTGTGCTATCCTCCTTACATCCTAGGAATAACCATTTTATATTCCACATTTTCTATTACTTCTTGCTACTGTCTGAGTTTTTTTTTATGATAGAAGACACCCTCCCCAATAAAATAAATAAAAATGAAAGCCTACTGTGATTTACAACCATTTTGTATTTAATTTACAAGGCTGCCAATGGGAATATACAACTACTGTACAACAAAGGTCCTTAGCACTATTCTTTTAATTTATTCCTCAAAGTACCTGCAGTGAAATTTAAGTTCACAATAGCTACTCAGTTTATTCCAGAAACATCTTATATAACTAAAATCGTATTTTCTTTTCCTGAGTTTTTTCACGTCATCTTTTACAGATTGTGGCAATGAAATGGAATAATAGAACAGAGAGTATGGTACACATGAGTTCTTACACACATACACAAACACACACACACAAACACACACAAGCGTACCTTAAAAAGCTTAGTTCAATGTTATTCTATCTCCAATGTTATTCTCCAAAGAACCAGCTAGCAGATCTCTCCATGTGGTGAACAGTCTTTGCTTGTCAAAAGAAAAACATCAATCCTGTCCACTGTGAACAGTTTGCTTCCCACACTACAGATGAACTATTAATAAACTTGGAATGATGAAGAAGCTACCAGTCTGATTATGTCCAAGTATCCGGTCAGTTTATCTAATCAGCACTATGGCAAGTGGTAAACATTTCCAGGACTTACCTGGAAAGAGGAAGATAATATTTCTGACATATCCTTTCTTGTAAGGGTCAGAATTTCAGAATGATTCAATTTATAGATAGTCCTTGCTTAGTGACCACAATTGGAACAGACAACTCCATCGCTAAGCACTGTTGTAGCTAAGTGGAGAATCATGTGATGGACTTATGATGTCACTACACATTCAGTCACTAAGTGGATCACTGCAATCATTAAATGAAATATCACGTGACTGTGAGTTGTAATTTTACTTCTGCATACTCTCCCAATTGGGAAACACAAATGGCAATTACAGTCATAAAGAAATGTTTTCTGTCACACCATCGTAAATTTAAATGGTTGCTAAACTTGGGACTCCGTAAGCAAGTAAAAATAGACAAGCAAGTTGGAAACCTCAAAAGCGGTTTTCAAAGCAAGGTTTAGAGTAGCTTCCTGAAATATAATATGCATCATTTTCTACCCTGTTGCGTTTGTCACATTCAATTTTGGGATATGGTATTTTGCCATCTTGCCAGCACTGTACCCATGAAAAGATGTAGCCATTGACTTCGGAAGCCTGAAATTAGAAGGCATTAGAACATGCAGACAAATGGACAGAGGCTCAACCTTCACATGGAACTGAAAACTAACTAAAACTATTAATAGAGTATTCCTACACAGTTTTTACATTGCTTTTAGAATAATTTATCAAAAGAAGAATAGCTACAGCATGAAGCAATGTTCCAACTGCTAGAGATATCTAGAAAAGAAGAAATATCCTCCTACTAATAAAAGTTACTACTTTTTAAGAATGACCACACAGTCTTTACTAGTATTTCAAAAACGGACACTTTCTAAATTCTAATGGGCTAATTAATACTTATTAATTAAATAGCACTTTAATGCCTTATCTTTACAGGTTGCTATTTAAAACAGTGTGAAAACAGTGTTAATTGATGCTAACAGATTTAGCAGATTGCTTAACTCAATACCTATCAAGTACTGAGGAGAGAATGTACAGAGTGTTAGAAAAAACTGAGTTCCAATTTGTGAAGCTCTGAAGAAAGGAAAGTTGGAATACAAGTTTAAAAATGAGAGACATGCATATTTATCTTTCTTTTTAAGCAAGATGAAGGCAAGACAATCTCTAATCGTCATGACTTTATCTTTCCTTCTCATTTATAGTAATAATGTGTTTGCTTCAGGATCCTTTTTTCTTTTCTTTTCTTTTTGTAAGGATTCCAATCGTATTAAGAATCCCTCTGTTCTTTATTTCTTTTTATTCTTTTTCTCTGCCTAATATTTTGCCTGTTTTAATTACTTAAGTAAAAATAATGCTAATATGTACCATATCTGCTTTTTAAAAAGTTAGCCTCTGAGCCAAATTTTCTTTTGAAAATAAAGTTTGCTATTTTCTCAGTATTATTTGATCTTCTTAGATATAAGTCAATATGTTCATTGACTACCACCTACCATTTATAACATTTGATTATAACATGACCTTACATAAAACTTTTCCTTACACCGTTTACTATGTGGCTTCTTCCTGAACTTGAAACAGGAAGAAAGTGATTGCATGTCAGGTGCTTAGCAACCAGCTCTGATATATGACTGGTTTGCAACATCTTGTGGTCACATTACCATAATTTGTGACATTTTTTGCCAGTTTCTAACAAAAAATGTCCATTTTGGAAACTGGGTTAGTTTAATGACCACGCGATTTCCTTAACAACCATGGTGACTTGCTTTATAACCATCATAAAAAATGGAGATTGATCATGTGGTCCCTTGACTTATGACCACAGTGACTTATGAATAAAATTCTGAGTTCCATTAAAGTTGAGGACTCCCTGTACTTCATTTTCCTTTTTCTTAGTTTCACACACACCATCCTGCTTTTGGTCAATCAAAGCTTTCACATAAGAATATTTAATATAACAGACAAGATGTCATGTTTACGACACATGGCTGCATTCTCTGCTGACAATAAATATCACTTTTGATGCATTTTGACCAGTATGTTACAAACATAACCAAGACCTATGCTCACAAGCCAATCGATCAATTAGAATAAAGCTGGAAAGGACTTTGGAGGTCTTATAGTCCAACCCCTTACTCAAGCAGGAGATCCTATACCATTTCAGACAAGCGGCTGTCCAGAAGAGATAATATCAGCAAACCATTCATACCTGAACAGATTGCACTACAATTTGAATGGAAACGCTAAATCTAAGCAATTAGTTAAGAAAATAAGATACCACCTTGAAAAAATAAGAAACTGGTTTAAGAAAAATGTCTTGATTTGGAGAGGAAAAAAGCAGATATTGTCAATATTGTACAAGAAAAGGAACGTGTCTTGTTAGATATGTCAATATTCTTCCCATTGTAAAATGGAAAACTGATATGAAAGTTAACTATAGGTTTACTACCCGCTTCAATTATAACTTTTTTACAAAATACTACAGGTCAATTTGAACTATAGATCTTACAAAATCCTTCTAGATTAAACCAGTATATAGGTTGTTTTTGTTTCCTCCAAAAAACATGCACGTGAAAATCCCCAATGTTTTCACTATTATAGAATGGCAAAAGACTATTAAACTGCTATCACCTGGAACTATCTATTCCTGAGTCTAGCCCAACCTCTTTGCAGCTTTGATTTTAGAAGTACAAATCCAATTACCATTTATCCAGCAGTCTTTTCATGTGGGACCAGCTGGAGTTACTTTAGTACTATTTTCACGTATCACTGCATGGAATTGCAAAATGCTGGAGACCATCGCCAAAGCAAGGCACAAGGAGAAAGCAAGAGAAAAAGGAGAAAGATGAGGCATTGTCAGCTGCCAGCCTTGAGGGACGAATTAGATAGGAAACAGGACCAGATAAGCTAATTCTACTTTATTGTAAAGCTACATTGACAGAATCTTGCAACTCTGAAAGTCCGTCCATCTTTTTCATAGCTTGTGAAACTAGGGAGGGTCTCTTCTGAGCTGCTTGCCTGGCCCCCTGTCCAGATATGTGGTATGCTGTCTTTTATCTGACCATTCCTTGGCAGGGTGTCTTTGCCCAGTTTTCCATGGTCATTCCCACAAACCATTGATTGACTAATTTCATTTCATTATCTACAGTATATCCTGCCTTTATTTTCACAAATAACTCAAGGTAGAGAACATATCAAGCACACTTTCCCCCTCCTATTTCCCCCACAACAACAAACCTGTGAGGTGAGGTGAGCTGAGAGAAACCCCAGATGGCTTTTATGGCTAAAGTGGACTCTTGCTCATGGTCTCTCGTTTTCTAGCCTGGCGCCTTAACCACTAAACCAGGGGTAGGCAACCTTGGCTCTTTTATGACTCGTGGACTTCAACTCCCAGAATTCCTGAGCCAGCATAAAAGAGCCAAGGTTGCCTAGCCCTGCACTAGACCAAACTGGCTCCAGCATTACATCATAAACCATTACATCAACCTTGAGGAATAGACCAGACAGGAAGCACAGCCAGATAAGCTAAGTCTAATTCTACTTTACATTAACAGAATCTTACAAGTCATTTCTTCCCTCGTTCCTTTTACAGCCCAAAAAATTAAGATGGGTTCCCTTCTGAACTGTTTGCCTCATCCACATTCCTACTGCAGACAAAGTTGCCTTTTATCTGACCATTCCTGTAGTTGCATCTCTTCTCCTCTGTCTCCCAGGTTTATTCTCATCTATCATGTTGTAAGTCCTCGACTTACAACATTCGTTTAGTGATGGTTCAAAGTTAACAATGGCATTGAAAAAAGTGACTTATGGCTGTTTTTTTCACATTTAGACTATTGCAGCTTCTCCACGGTCACATGATCAAAATTGAGTAGCTCGGCAACTGGTTCATATTTATAACAGTTGCATTGTCCCGGGGTCATATAATCACCTTTTGCGGCCTTCTGACAAGCAAAGTCAATGAGGAAGCCAAGATTCACTTATCAGCCATGTTACTAACTTAACAACTGTAGTGATTCACTTAACAACTGTGGCAAGAACGGTCATAAAATGAGACAAAACTCACCGAACAACTATCTTGCTTAGTAACAGAAATTTTGGGCTCAATTATGGTTGTAAGTCAAAGATTACCTGTATGGGCACTTTTTATTTAAGAAATGGGTCTCACAAACCAGGCAAAACTAAGTAACACTCCTGAGAAAGAAGCAAGCCAAAGTTGATGTCATTGTAAACGCTGCTAAGATTATGAAATAATTAAATGGTAGCCCAGTTTTTAAGTATCACGGCTACAAATGAAGTGCTTTTTGGCATATATTAGAATACGTATGGAATAAAAAGGAAATGTTGAAGTTTGTTACTGATAGGACTAAATGTAATAAAATATTGTGGATGAAAACAAACTGTGGATGCCTTCTTGGATGAAAATTTTTAATAGGATGGTATTCTGTATTTTTAATCTGTCATGAATGGGTATTATTAAGTTAAAGATATATTCAAAATACCTAATTCAAACTACATTAAAATATATTATATTCATGTGCTGCTTTGCTGACTAGAATTGAGCCAACAGTGACTTTAATAACTTATGTTTGACAGAATGTATTAACGTAATTACTGGCTAAAATCCAGCTATCATAACCTCAAAATAATTGAACAATATTCAAAAGGAGGGAGGAATAATTACATGATTATTGAGTAATTGCTTAGAATAGGTTTCTGTCTACCTCAATGCCCTGCTACATTTAGAAAATTTTATATCCTGGACTTTTCAGCATGAACCAGAAGCACTTTACTCTTAGGCAGGAATGTTAGCTAATTTAAGCAACACCTAGTTCCTACAATAATTAATTGTGTTAGCCCTTCAAAGTGAAAATATCAAAGTAATTAATAATCAGGTTGTACCAGTGCATCTTTAAGAAGTTGGAGAATTACAACAAAGCTCCTGAACCATTAGCGGTTCAGATAGAATTGACTTTCCTTATCACTATGAGGTCATAAATACCCCAAATTAAAATAAAGTTAATTTGAAACCATTGAGAAATGTAAAAGTTTTGGAATACAAGCCTGAGCAAAAGAAAAGTTTTTTTTTTAAGGAATCTCCTTTGAGCTAGATGTCATTTTTAATAATAAAATTAGAATACTTATTCCCGAGTCCGTTACTTAGAAAATCGAAGACTAAAAGACAACAGTTTGTTTTCCTCTTGCGTATGGATGCTAAACATATGAGGGCTAAGATATATTTTCCCTATTTTAACTATTCCACTTCTAATATTGTACAAAGATAATTAAAACAATGTTAAAGATTTTATTTCTTAAAAGAAATCAATTGTAATCCTGAATTCACTAGTCTTCTTAGAATACAATTTGCAAGCCTACTACAGAGGGCTACTAATCTAAATAGGCATCAAGTATATACAGACAAAAACTGAAATAGTTGCTTAGCCATAACCACAAAATTCTGTTTAAAAGAATTTAATTCTTCATTAAGTGCTTAACTTCCAGTATTTTCAATTCAATTCAGAATGAAATATAAGCAAACTATTTTCCCTACTCTGCCTCAACAAGCTGTTTATCTGCAGAAGTCTGAGCACAATCTTGTCAGAACTAGGTTCTGGTTTTAATCTGTGTGCGCAAAGCTGATCTGAGTCAGATGTACGACAGGTTTTACTACCAACTCTGCCTGGGCAGGACAGGGCAAATGTGAGTTTTTTGTACAGCTAAAGTGGCAGGATTAGCTAGATCAGGGGTCCCCCACCCCTAGTTCGTGGACTGGCACCGGTCTGCAGCATACCAACAAGCGGGCTGCACAAACAAGCAAAGTCCATCCTCGGGATGCAGGCACCCCCTCTGATCCGCGGAAAAAGCTTTCTCCGTAGCACCGGTCCCTGGTGCCCAAAGGGTTGGGGACCTCTGAGCTAGATAACACCCCAGGTCTTAGGGTTTGCCAGGGTTATACTAGTAGCACAATTATTACTTTTACTTCACAATTACTTTTTCCCCTACTGTTTTTGGTTTGATTTTGTAAAAAATGATAGCAAGATGCGGCAGAAAAATGTATACCTGCCTTTGCAAAGACTTCAAAATATAGCAGCCTAATCCAACTTAACATTTGCTAACATAGACATTTTCCTATAAACTATAGTTTGTTTAGGGACATTCATTAAAAAAAAAAGTCTTCCAGACAGCATTTCTGCCATCATTTGATTTATACAAATATTTATTCATCATACTTAATCCAAATGTCACTCTTGTCAATGATTGATGGGTTATTTGTTCCCCAGGAGCTTAAATTGGTTTGTTCGTGTAATGATATCAGAATGTGGCCATATAAAACAGCAATACATTTTCCTTTGTAACAAAAAAAATCAATAGATCTGCAAATACATAATGAATATTCAGCCCTTTTTGAATTTATTCAGGAATTAATACTCATGAATTTGATGTAATGGTTGATTTCTTGCAGAGGCAGAAGACTGGAGTTTGTAGTTGGTTACCTGGATATTTTGGGAGGGGAGGGTTCCGTTCAACTGTTTTTTATATAAAAAGTTCTAATTTTTTTTTGAAATATCTCTTACATATATATGAATATGCAAAAGTCTCACCCTTGATTAGGGTACCCTATTTAAACGTCTGTCATCATTATCCAGACTGGTGGGCCCAAGATATAGACCCTCTTCAAAGGCATCCTATCAATATGAAAATCATGTCTGCCTTTCTCATTAAATGCTTCCGAATGGAGTTTTAAAATTAGGTTGTTTGCTTTTAAAGACTCTGGCTAGTAACTGATCTATAGCTAATGAAATTTAACTGTAGAACTGATATTTTAATTGAGTAATTGTTTTGAAATTGAAATTTTTTACAACTGAAAAAGCAACATAAATATGTAAAGGATTTTATTAATGATTAGAATAGAATAGAATAGAATAGAATAGAATAGAATAGAATAGAATAGAATAGAATAGAATAGAATAGAACAGAAGTATGGTGACCAAAATTGGCAGCAGTATTCCAGGTGTGGTCTTACTAGGGTTTTATAAAGCGGGGCTAAAACTTTGCGTGATCTTGATTCTATGCCTCTGTTTATACAACCCAGGATTATATTAGCTTTTTTGGTTGCTGCTGCACACTGCTGGCTCATGGTCAAGTGATCGTCCACTAGGACTCCAAGGTCCCTCTCACAGTTACTTTTTTTAAGCCAGGTCTTGCCCAATCTGTAATTGTACCTTTGATTTTTCCTGCCTAAATGTAAAACTTTACTTTTCTCCACAATACAAGTGTACAAAAATAAATTATCTCAGAGCCCTTAAACAGCTGTTATTGCACTCTAGAAATCAAAGCCATACTAGTTTATTATTAAGTTCTATATAAATCTTCTCAACCGTATTAGCTCTACTGTCATAAGATACTACTGTTCCTGATTGTCAGAATCTTTGGTTGGACAATTTAATGTCAAACTGAATGCCACACTACAGCTTTTCCCTGCTGATCGACAGAAAATTCATTTAAGGTATTTATTCATACATAGCTTTTCAACTAAAAGTTATTCAAAGTGCTTTACATTAAAATATATTTAAATAGCTTCTAACATTTTTAAGTAGGCAGGGTGGGATGTCTATATCTCATACAGCCTCCCCATCTGCCCTATGCTATTCTTCTTCCTTGATCTTCTCATGTATCAAGTAGGCTTTTAGAATCTTCTATTGATAGCAACAGAATTTGAAAAAAAAACCCTAATTATTCTGCAGATAAGAATATGGGCACCTAACTCTCTTGTCCACAAGCATTGTACACTCCCATATTGCTTTCATACATAGCATACATTTCTTTAAACAATTTCAATTAGGCAAACAGTTTTACCTGGTAGCCAGAATGTTTGAATGGGCCTTAATTCCATGCTCAACTCCCTTCTGTGCTGAAAACCCACCATTTTAGATTCCCTACAATGTGAAGAATCTATGATGACGATTATCAAAAGTGAGACACAGAAAGAGCTGGGTTCTATCCAAAATTCCTAATGCATTTAGAGAGAATGTGATCAGTTATGACCTAATGGCATCAGAAACATTGAACAGAGGAATGAATGAGTAGCACCAACAACTAATGGGGACTATAAGGATACATGCTCCCTGGGGTATGAGAGATTCAACCTACAAGATGGATAGATAGATAGATAGATAGATAGATAGATAGATAGATAGATAGATAGATAGATAGATAGATAGATAGATAGATAGATAGATAGATAGATAGATAGATAGATAGATAGATAGATAGATAGATAGAGACAGGCAGACAGACAGACAGACAGACAGACAGACAATTTTAAAAACCTATTTGTTTTAAAAACTATTTCAGCTTATTTCTCAGTTTTAATTTGGAAGAACATGTTAATTACTTTAAATATAACTGAAATATATTTGCATATATGCAAAAAACATTTTATGTATTATAGATGGAAATCTGAGAATAAAAATAGTATGCTAATATAGTAACTGAAGTTCATGCTTTGAAGAGAGGTTGTCATTCAAGTTATTAAGCATTCTGAAATAGCTTGTTTTACAATCTCAATAATACGTTGTTTATGGATCATTAAGTAGCTTGCTAAATGATTTATGGTATATATATACATATATACATATACATACATATATAATAGCCTGCTTTTGATAACTAAAATACCAAATACATCTTTAGAAATCAATTGAAACTCTTCTAGTGCACAGCAGTTCTATTAGAATGTATTGTGTGAGTTCAGCCTTAAAACTAGAGGTTGTTGCTCCCTAGTAGTCTGTTTGTATGCTGGCATGAATAGTCAAACATGAGCAGAACATTAAACCTACATTATCCATTTGACAAAAATTATTCTCATCCATTCTAAAAATCACATGCATGCAGGATCTGACCACAGTTTGCATGTCCTTTTAGAAACAAATACTGTATTCACTGTCAAGATTCCAGGCTGATGTCTGCCTTGTATAAAAGTCCTGTCTGAATATTTACACTTGCATCCAATGATTGTAAGAAGAACTAGTTCTACATCTTTGAAGAAGAAAAATGCATCTTTTATAGCTTGGTAAGTTACAGAATTAGTAGTCAGGGACACTAATAAAAGGTCCTGCCTGTTGTTAATTATTGATTCTGTATCTGCAGATTGAAGTGATCAAAGATGACTCAATTTGCGGATAGCTTCATTTTCCACATGGAAAAAAAAGGATGCAGATAGGTTAGATTACC
Organism: Azemiops feae; assembly: GCA_023970755.1. NCBI lineage: Eukaryota > Metazoa > Chordata > Lepidosauria > Squamata > Viperidae > Azemiops > Azemiops feae. The sequence goes on along the minus strand of JALGBA010004278.1, from coordinate 2,721,611 downwards.
CTATAATGTTAAACAAATGTTGGAATGCAACAAGATGTTGAATGTCTATGGAAATTCTCAGTCATCCAAGTCATGATTGTCCCAAAGGTGCTTTTTCAAGAGGCAACTGGTTAATTTTTCTCACTGTTAGGAAGTTTCTCCTTAATTCCAGGTTGCTTCTCTCCTTGATTAGTTTCCATCCATTGTTTCTTGTCCTGCCCTCTGATGCTTTGGAAAAGAAGTTGACCCCCTCCTCTTTGTGGCAACCTCTTAAATACTGGAATACTGCTATCATGTCCCCCCTAGTCTTTCTTTTCTCTTGACTAGCCAAACCCAAATCCTGCAACCATTCTTCATACGTTTTTGTCTCCAGGCCTTTAATCGTCTTAGTTGCTCTTTGTCTGAAATGGTATAGGGTTTCCTGCCTAAGCAGGGGGTTGGATTAGAAGACCTCCAAGTCCCTTCCAACTCTGTTATTCTGTTATTCTGCTATGATTTATCTTTTAATACAATATGTCCCTGTAAAGGGTGCTGATCACTAAGAGAGCCTATTAACAAATCTGTGGGATACACACCCAGAAACATGATTACAAAAAGGGAAATGTGAATATCAATCTGGCTGATGCCCAGCATTTTTGTCAAGGTGAACATATGCATTTAGGGCCCAAAGGTGAAAAGCTCTCCTTACTGGGCAGTGTTATAACCTTTATTGTCACCCCCGCCACATTTGTCATCTGTTTTTCAGGCAAACAGTCCAAGGAGAATTAGACAAGTTAACTGACCCAACAGCCCCATAAAATAGATTGAAACATTTGACCATTTGATGCTGACAGCCAATGGATTTTCAAACAAAAATCATGACTTTTTTTTTTAATAAACTGTCTCTAGAATTGAAGGTACAGCATTAACAGAAACAAACAAATTAGTCAGGAAAAGGTCAAATCACTTCCCGATAAACCTTATAAGACTTTTTACTCTCATTAAGTCTCAGCTGAGAGCTTTATAACTTGGAAATTTAATTACTGTCAGGAAACATGCCAAAGAAGCAATCAAGAAAAAGCAGAGAGCAGGAGGCCATGTCTAATTCTGATGCCAGTGCTAAAGCCCATAATACATATATTTTTTTTTCATTGTGGCAAAAATAGACTGGTGTTTACTTTCATCACATTTGAAATATATTCAGGCTAAGCATCAGTAAAACACAAGATACTCATTACTACATGATTAGTTATTAAAAATGGTCTTTTAACGAGATCAAAATAAAATAGGAAGTTAAGATTAATGATCATGTGATGAGGTGGTAATAGTATTTATTTATTCATCAGTGGTTTGCCTCCAGAAGTTGTAGGTGCTCCGTCACTGGAGATTTTTAAGAAGAGATTGGACAGCCATTTATCTGGGATGGTATAGGGCAGGGGTGTCAAACTCACAACGTCACATGACGTGTCGCGACGTATCGTGACTTTTTTTCCATTGCCGGCAATGGGGTGGGCACGGTTTTGGCATGATGCATCCGGCCCACGGGCCGGCAGTTTGACACCCCTGGTATAGGGTCTCCTGCTTGAGCAGGGGGCTTGGACTGGAAGATGTCCAAGGTCTCTTCCTACTCTGTTGTTCTGTATTCACATTATCCCTATAAAGACTGTCTAATTCCAATGTATATTTCTTTTAAAAATGTGCTAGAAATCTGGTAATCGGTTAACAGATGACCCTATAGAAAATAGTTCAGATATTCACTAGAGCAGGGCTTTTCAACCTGTGGTACGCGTACCACTTGTGGTACATTAATGAGTGGCAGGTGGTACGCAGCCCTGCCTAGCCAACTGTAGTGGGGAAGGGAAAGAGCCAGCACAGGCAAAGATTTACAGTGAGAGGGTCCTCTGGAGCTGCAGATTTTACTTATGAATGGAGCCATTTGGGGAGGCTGCCTTAGCCGGCAGCCAGTACTTACATTTTTTTTCTTCTTTAAGTGCAAGCTGGGCTCCTTACTTTCCTTTCTAGCCAGTAGCTAATTCTTAAAGGGGAAGTGCCTTTTTAAGCTAGTTCACTCAGCAGCTTGTCTTTTCTGTCTCTGGAGGCCTTTCCTTGTTTGATCAATATATGGAAGAGGGAAAATATGGGGGGGTTCAAATTCTTCCTTCAGAAGGAGATAGGAATGAGAAAAAGGGAGGCAGGGAAGGGAGGGAGGGAAGGAAGTCCCGCCTTAGCAGTTGGCCACGAGCAGCTCTGCCATTGATTTTGCTTGTCAAAAGGTTGCAGAAGAGGATCACATGACCCTGGGACACTGTGACCATCATAAATATGAATCAGTTGCCAAGCATCCAAATATAAATCACATGACCCTGTTGCTGCAATGGTCATAAGTGTGAAAAATGGTCATAAGTCATTTCAGTGCAATTGCAACTTTGAACAGGTTTTTTTTTTTGTCACCAAGTTTTTGACACCTTGCTAGGTAGTACTCGAATATTGCCATATCCTAAAAGTGGTACAATTGGTAAAAAGGTTGAAAAGCCCTGCACTAGAGGATAGAATAATCGGTAACAAGAGAAAGCTAATACTGACTATGCTCATCCCCAACAGAATAACAGAGTTGGAAGGGACCTTGGAGGTCTTCTAGTCCAACCCACTGCTCAAGCAGGAAACCCTATACCATTTAGACAATATAGTGTCTAATCAGATTCACTGCTAAATTTTAATTGTTTAGGAAGAAATGTGCACACAGGAGGAAAGACAAAAAAGTTGTGGGTATGGCTAAATACAGCATATTGTATAATATTATTACTGCCATATAGAAGACGTTATCATAAAATGATAAAGATAACTAATATTTTAAAATATGCAATTATGGGAAGCAAGGAAGATTTTTTGCTGCTTTCTGTCAGTAGATTAGATGTGACAAAAATCAGTGTTTTATATGAAATGGAAGCATTCTTTTTTTAGAGAAATCTTATAGCTAGTATGCAAATTATTCATTAAAATGTAATTGAATTCATGACAACATGCTTTATCTTTGAACCAAGAAGATTTCAATTTTCCTTTGTTAACTCTAGGAATCTTATCTTATTTTTAATAATATACATGTTAAGAATAAATAAATATATAAGATTATTTAGCTGTAAATCCTTCCAGGTTATTTTCCCCCCTTTTTGCATGTAGCCTCAAAGGGAACACATATAGAAATCATATTCATTTAGGAAAGCAATAAAAAAGCTGATGGCTAGGTGAATATTATTATATAACTTTATCATATTTCCTTAGGCTGGTCTCTAAATTCTTAATTTAAAAGACCAATTAAAAACTATTTTTGGTCCTACTTTAAATAAAAATATTTAGATATTTATCACCTTCAGCAATATTTGCAAAAAGCCATCATGTTTCCCAAAAAGCTCATTCAGGATTTGAAATAAGGCCAATGCTATATTAGCAATTCCATAGGAATATTGAAACACAGAATAGGTACAAGCTATAGAAGTTGTATCTTGAATCAAGAGTGATGCTACGTTTAGTCAGCTCTTTGGTGGATCATAAACAATAATGGGCTTGATGAAATCTTCACCAGACACCACTGGCAGAGATTGAAGGTTTATACATTTATATTTATATTTATGTTTGGGGAGATCTATCCTAAGCTTCGTCTTTGGTAGACCTTTCTTCTTCCAAGTACCTTCGTCCCAATCTTTCTCTTGACACTTTTGCATGTCTCAACTCACCTATATAATTTTATCTTTTTAAACGTTCCCTGTTAACTCCTTCTCCACTTCCACTCCTAATGCTTGCAGGTAGTTCTCACTTACTGACTGCCTCATTTAGTTGCCATTAAAGTGAAATTACAATGGTATTAAAAAAAAAACAGCTGTGCGACCAATCCTCACATTCACAATCCTCACAGTGTCCCATAGTCATGTGATTACCACTCAGATGCTTAGCGCTATCACATGTGTTTATGAGCATTGTGGAGTCCTAGGGTCAAGGGATCACCTTTCGCATGCTTTCCAATCAGTTTGAGACGGGCAATGTTAATGGAGAAAGTGGAATTGAAATCCTAAATTACGTTATGTGAGGTTTTGCTTAATAACTGGCACTTAGCAACAAAATTTCTGGCCCCAACTGTGGTTGTTAAGTGAGAAGTACTACCTGTATTTCTTCTTCTCCTCCACGTTGCAGTCTGGATTCTGAATGACAGCCAGCAATACCTTTTGCTTTGTCTTCAGCTTTCCAGGGAAGCTGGAACATTTTTTTTCCTTTTCTTACGGCTAGAAAATGCTGTCATTTCTTGGGGGAGGGGCAGAAGGAAAAGCTCATCTACTCCCACCAAGGGAGATTTCATTTAAACTGTATTAAAGTAAGACTCGTGGATTTTGCTCATTATTGGAATCTCTAACAGTAAATACTGCACTAAAGCTTTCACATATTATTCTCCGCCAGGTAATAGAACATGATTAACAAATAATCTCCTGGCAATTTAATAATTTAAATACCCCAATATGGAGAGTCAACTTTATTTATTACAAACCCACTTTTAAACTTTTTCCTTTATACATTTTGAAACCGAACAAAATGAAGACACTCGTTTATGGAATGAATCAACACTATTCCATTCATTTTCTGGTAAGACACTTAATTATAAAATTGAGATAAAAACTGAAAATATTTTTGTGCAAAGACCAATTCCCCCCCCCCCAAATGCTTATTGTTAAAGAAGTTGTAGCACAGCATACTGTTGTCCATCAAATCTTAAAGATCATCCATAGGAAAGATATCCCTCCATATATCCATCTATAGTATTATCAGGCCTTAAACATTTCAGAAATATGACTGCAGATTGATCACATATTTCCTGCACATGTACCAATAATATCTGTGTATAGGACAATAATGAAGCAGCAGGAGGCCTTACATATTATATATAATCAATACAAATATATGGATAAAAAGCATATGCATGGCTCTGGTATCTGATCTTAAACTTACTGCTGTACTGTACAAGAATATTTATTTTCTCTTACCTCAGAAGCATGTTAGTGCTGAAATGTTAATTTGAAGACAAAATACCACAGCCTTCCTCAATCTGGGCACCCTCCAGCTGTATGTTTTAAACTTTCCAAATGTCCTAACCTGCAGAGCCACTACTGAAAATTGTAGGAGCTGATGACCACAGAAAAGCTATAATATAATGAAATATATTGCCTAAGATTTCCAAGACAACTAATAATAATGCACAATACAGTATGATTAAACACTGACACACAATAAAATATTTTCTAGGTAGACTAATTATCCTAATAACTGTAATGTGAAAACATAATTTAATGTATGGCAATGAGACATTGATTGGTACAAATTAGTGCAGGTAAATACTAATGCCTTTAGTATCAATCCAATCATCTAAGCTATTGCTTGGAAGACAAGATGTCATTACCAACTTACTGCACACTAATTTTATCCATGGGACATTAAGCAAGTCAAGCAAAACAAGGCAATCTAAATGTATCATTCAGTAACTCAATATTACTGGTAGTCACATTAGTTCTCTTCAGTGTAGCGTGCAGCAAATCTATTTGGAGAATTCTGTGCATTTTGAAGATCATGCTGGCAATTTCCTTACAGAAAAAATTAAGAACTACTTGGTAAGGGCAAAAAATGAATAGATCATTATAAATCCTTTTATATTAAATTTACCGGTCTACAGAGTGCAGTGATAAGCTCTCTGACCTCAATCCCTCTGGATGTGACTTCAGAAATGAATGCAGCTACTGTAATGTGCTTTTTGCTTTATGGAATGTGATTCAGGCTAATTCCGCAAAAAATGTGGTGAGGTGAAGGTGAGGTCATTGATGACAGAAAATAAGGATATGAACCAATAGAATCAGAGAAATAATACAATAGTAGCCCAGATCCTGTATTAACATAAGGAAATCCCAAAAGTTAAAACAGTGTTAATTACTTAACTAGAAAGAACTAAAACAGGAATATTGAGAAGATAAAGAAAAGTGAAGCATGTTATAAATTCTCAGTAAATGATTTATTCTGATTATAGTAATTATAGGGTTATCCAAAGAAGATTATGCCTAGCTAAAATGATTATGAATTTTTCCAAAGTTATTAAAAATCCATTAAGGAAAATTACACAAAGAAAACAAAAACTGTCTTTGTTTTGTTTCAATTGTGCAGTTAATATGACATCAAACATGGAAATGATTATTTAAATATTTAAATGATTATTTAAATATTTAAAACTAACACCTGTGTGGTATTAGACTTATCAAAATATAGACTTAATTATATTCTCACATATAAAATTCTGTTTAATATCAAAAAGACTTTATTTATTTTTTTTATTTATTTTTTTTATTAACAAAATAATTTTTATTGAATACAAAAAAAAAAAAGATTAAAAAACATTGAACATAGTGTATCATCTTTGACATACATCTTTGTCTAAACATTCCTTATTATACACATACTTTATACATTTCAGATATTCTTCCTCTATTTACATCCCTTCTAATGACCTTCCTTCTTTTTTTTCCTTCCATTTGTAAAATTTATTCCAGCTTAAATAGTATTCTGTTTCCTCCTGATTTTTTAATTCTTTCGTCAACTTATCCAATTCTGCGCAATACAAAATTTTCCTTATTAACGCATCTCCACTAGGCACTTCATTTGTTTTCCAATTTTGGGCAAACAAAATTCTTGCCGCCGTTATTACATGAATAATTAAGTATATATCATCTTTGTTTATATTTTTTTCTAATATGCCAAGTAGTAGCATCTCTGGTTTATATTGAGTTTTTTGACCCGTCATTTCTGTTATCCAATTCCAAACCCTCTGCCAATAAACCTGTACCTCTTTGCAAGCCCACCAAACATGGAAAAAAGTACCCTTTTCCCTTTTACACTTCCAACAAAGTGGTGAGTAGCCACTATACATTTTTGCGAGCCTGGCCGGTGGCAGGTGCCATCTAAAAAGCATCTTATAAAGATTTTCCTTGTAATTTGATGCCAATGTAATTTTGCAATTACGTTCCCAGATTTGCTGCCATTGGTCCATGTTTATAGCGTGCCCCAAATCTATTGCCCAGGTAACCATTGTTTCTTTAACTTGTTCTTCAAATAATTTATATTCTAACATATATTTATATATTTTTTTGATTTGTTTTTTCTCCGGGCCTAATAATATTTTATCAAGCCCCGTATCTTGTCTATTAATTCCCCATTCTTTCTTGTCTTTCACGTATCTCGCTTGTATCTGAAGGTAAGACCACCATTCCAAAGCAATCCCCTGTTGTCTCAACTCTTGCCTTTGCTTTAGATATCCTTCCTCTGACAGGATATCTTTGTATATGATAACCTTATCTTGCCTATAAAGGTTGGGGTATATAACTGCTTCTAATGGTGAGAACCAGCCTGGGAGTTTTGTATAGTGTTGGCATTTAACTATATTCCAGCTTTTTATTAGTTCTTGCCGGACTTTATGCCTCAGGAAATATTGATGGTTCCTACTTTTATCTGTCCATAGGTGGGCATGCCAGCCCTGCTGGAGATCGTGCCCCTCTAATAGTAAACATCTTTTATTTTCCAATGTTATCCAATCCCTGATCCACGTCAGGGCCGCCGCTTGGTAGTATAACTCCCAATCCGGGAAGCCTAATCCCCCTCTTTCTTTAGCATCCTGTAGAGACTTTTGCTTTATCCTCGCCTTCCTTCCTTGCCATACAAAATCTAAAGTTAACTTATTCAACTCTTTAAAGAATTTTTTATCTAATTGGATTGGAATATTTTGGAATAGAAAGATAATTTTGGGTAAAATATTCATTTTCACCGCTGAGATTCTTCCTAGAAATGAAAGATGTAGATTTCTCCAGCGGTCTAGGTCAACTTTTATACGTTTAACTAATTTTCCGTAGTTATCCTCTCTAATTGATGAGCAACGTGCTGACATAACAATGCCCAAATATTTTATTTTAGTAACTACTTGTATTCCTAATTTTTCCCCAAGATTTTCTTTTTGCGTGTTAGTCATATTTTTTGCTATGATCTTTGTTTTATTTCTATTTATTTTCAAGCCTGCCACCTCTCCATATTCCTCCAATAGTTCAAAAAGCTTCTGACCTGATTGCACGGGATCTTCCAAAATAAATACTAAATCATCGGCATATGCTTGGAGTTTATATTTTTCCTTTTTAATCTCAAGCCCTTTAATTTGCTCTTCTTGCCTTACAGTCCTAGCTAAAATCTCCAATGTATATATAAACAATAATGGCGAGAGAGGACACCCTTGTCTTGTACCTTTCTGAATATTGAATTTATTGGTGGCCTCACCGTTTATTATAATCTGGGCATTCTGTTCGGAATATATTGCAGCTATAACATTTAAAAAATTTTCTCCAACATCCATTAATTTCAGTTGTTGGATCAGAAATAGCCAATTAACATTATCAAATGCCTTCTGTGCGTCCAAAAATAAGAGTGCCATTTGGCAATCGCTATGTGATTCGTAGTATTCCAATATGTCTAAAATTGTCCTTATATTCCGCTTAGTCTGCCTATTTGGGAGGAAGCCATTTTGGTCGCTATGTATGAAGTCAATTAAATAATTTTTAAATCTCTCTGCCATTATTGATGCGAAGATCTTATAATCGACATTTAGTAGGGAGATAGGCCTATAATTTTGTATCTGTGTTCTCTCTACATCTTCTTTTGGTATTAATACTATATTTGCCTCTAACCAGGATTTAGGTATTTTTGCCTCAGTTAAAACATCATTGAAAACTTCTAATAGGTGTTCATTAAGTACATTTTGGTGTTCTTTATATAATTCCGCTGGTATTCCATCTGGGCCGGCCGCTTTATTAATTTTTTGTTTACTTATAGCCGTAGTTATTTCAATCATACTTATTTCCTCATTTAACATTATTTTTTTTTCCTCTGGTATCTTCGGTGTATCTGTCTTTTCCAAATAGTCTATTATCTTTTCTACACTTTGTCCCTCACTCCTCTTATATAAATTTTCATAATATCTTTGAGCAATTCCCCTTTTAATTATCTCATCATGTTGAATCTCTCCTTCCTCATCTTGCAAATTAACAATCTGTTGCTTCTCTTTCTGCCTTCTCAGTTTATACGCCAACCATCTTCCAGGTTTATTCGCGTGTTCAAAATTATTTTGCTTGGCAGCCTTAAGTTGTTGTGCTAACTTTTCCGAGTCTTCTAGACAAAGTTTGTGTTTAATTAATTCCATTTTACTTTTCAAACTTTTATTATTTAGGTCACCCTGATATTGTGTTTCAGCCTGCTTATATTCTTCTTCCAGTCTTATCCTGTGTTGTTTTTTTTCCTTATTTCTCTTGGCCATATATGAGATTGCAACTCCCCTCATGTATGCTTTAGCTGTATCCCAAGTATTCTGCAAAGATGTATCCCCATTCTTATTCGTTTGAAAGAAAAAGTGCATTTCTTTCTCCATCTTTTCCTTAAACTCTTTTTCTCTAATAATCACTCTTTGAAGAGTCCATCTTGGCCGGCTCCGTTGCCCTTTCCAGCAACAACTTATAGGATTATGGTCCGCCCAAAGACTAGGTTCTATATTAATTCCTTGAATTTCCGAATCTAATTTTTTTGAAAGCCATAACATATCAATCCTGGTCCACGAGTTATGTCTATTAGAGTAATATGTATATTCCCTTTTATCTATATTTCTTTCCCTCCAAGCATCTTGCAAATTAAGGTCTGTGCACATCTCAAAAAAAGTTCTGGGAAGTATTTTTTTGTTTCCTTTCCTTGCCCCATTACTTTTATGGTCTTTTGTTCTATCTACTATGGCATTGAAATCTCCAATCATACAAAACCCATCTCCCTCTAAGTCGCTAAGCTTGCTGTGTAGATCCTTAAAAAAAGATACTTGGGCTCCGTTTGGTGCGTAAACTACAACAATTATTATATTTTTTTTGTTTAGATTAGCCTCCACTATCAAGATCCTTCCCTCTTTGTCCTTATATATTTGTTTGGAAGCTATCTCCTGTCTAATATACAATGCAATTCCTCTTTTTTTTTTTTTCTCATCTAGTGAGATGTATAGTCTTCCTAATTTAGGTTGCTCTAGTAGATACTTTTTAATATCAAAAAGACTTTAAATGTACCTTTATAATTACTTTTTTCTGGTTAAAGAAGGAGTCAGCATATTAAATAATCAAGTAAACTAATTAATACTGATCCGAGCCCTCTATAACAGTTTTTCAAACTTGGCAACTTTAAGATGTGGGAACTTCAATTCCCAGGATTCCCCATTTAGCATATCTATATACCTAGCACATATAAATATTCTTTCAAATGTATTGCAATTACACCTTCCAGAATTCGAAAGTCAGCACAGTCAGGCTTGCTAGGGATTCTGGAACTCACAAACTCAATATATCAGGAGGAAATCAAGCTGGACAAAAAGCTTAAAAATCAGCCACCTACCGATCACTGTGAAAGCAATTTATTTCTTCCTTAAAGAAAGCAAACTCAGCCATCTCTTCTTGTTGAATTGCAAATACCTTTGCATGCATGAAGGATCAAATCCAACTGCCTTTACATTCAGCTGAGCTACTGTATTTATATTTTTTTCTTTGTTACATTAAACTAAACGTGTTAAATACACAGAACAAAATCTGTCAGAGCAACTAATGAATAATAATGTGCCATCGCAAAATAACATAGGCTGCAACTCAATGAACCATACAGTATATTATAATTAAACAGATACTATTTCAAGACAACACATTATAAAACTAGTGCTATACAGTCAATTGAAAACAGTATTTGAAATCCAAGGAACTATGAGACACTAGTTCACTTGCTTAATCTTAGTAAAATTCAGCAAAAGCTAAGCAACATTTCTTCTGCAGTGAGCTGCATGCTATGTTAAAAACATTCAAGTTTTCAAAATGCTGAAACAGATTTTGTGGGAAAAATTTTAGTCCCATATAACCTGCAAGAATCATAAAATGTGATTTTGTTATGTTTAGAAAATCTCAGAAGTCCACTCTGTAATACTTTTAAAGAACGCAAAGCACAATTCAACAAAGATGAAATGGGTAAAGCTAAGCACCAGCAGAGGCACAAAAAAACCTCAGTAAGCTTTAAGTAACTAGGCTCCCCAGATAGCACTAATTTACAGAAAGAAGCAAATCAGTATAATCACTCCATGAAGAACACTTACCACAGTAATCAAACACTCTCAGGAAAGAAATGAATGAGAAACTTCCACTTACCTGCAAAAGAGAAACAATAAATCAGCTTTTGAAAAAAAAATGTTGGTCAATGAATACCAAAGGGGGGGGGGAGGAATTTGATTTTAGAATTATGAACTGTTTTCATAATATTCATGTGTTATATATATTCATGTGGTATATATTTCTAAGTTAAATTAACCGTTCATATAAGAAAGTTAAAATTATGCAGAGACTACTGGGAAAAAATTAAACACATTCATAATAGTATTTAAACATAGCAGTTCAGCAGCTGCATTAATAAACTAATTAACAAAATAATAACATAGCAGTTTTTACTATAAATCCCTTCAGCTAATTCTACCATATTTACATAGGTTGGAAGTAAGAGCACCCAGGAAAAGGATAGGTAATAAAACTGGAACAGTTGGAGCAAAATATAACAATAGGTGTGCTTAAACGCAAGAATAAAGCTCAGTCATCTTTTATAGCAAGATAAATTTGAACTGATATTTCAGACCAATAGTAATTGGTCAAGAAATGAGCATCACCTCTACCAATGCAGAAACATCTCACTATTGCTACTGATCCAACATATTTCAAGGTACTTAGATATCCTGGAAAACTTGCAATTGATTTTGAGGTTCACATAGTGTAGATACTTAGGATTATAGATTTTCAGGAGCATAAAATAGCTTGTTCATATCTCCTTTAGGGCAGAGGTCCCCAACCCCTGGTCCGTGGACCAGTACTGGGCCACAACATGCCAGCAACCGGTCCGCACAAACAAGCAAAGCTCCATCCGTGGGATGCAAGCAGCACACAAAACCACGCACTCTCTCATCTGTGGAAAAACCTTTCTCCATGGAACTGGTCCCTGGTGCCCAAAAGATTGGGCTGAGAGGGAGTGACTGGCCCAAAGTCACCCAGCCGGCTTGCATGCCTTTGGTAGAACAAGAACTCACACTCTCCTGGTACTAAACCCAGAGAAATTCAGGTTCAAGTCTTCCCTCCCCCATAGAAATCTACTGAAAAGCCAAGCTACTGCACAGGGTTTTTGGAGTAAGGATACAAAGGAGTTCCCCATTAAACCTGTTATGTCCTGGGCCTTGCTGAGTCATTCAGCAAGGCTCAGGAAGGCTGCAGGAAGGCTGCAGAGACCCGGACAGACCACGTGTCTGCCCGGGATCCAGACAGGCTGTCTCCGGGCGACAAAGTCCTGGTTTATTTTGCGCAAACCGGGAGCGGGCACTCCAGACACCTATTCCTAATCCTACACCTACAACTACACCTGCACCTAATCTGGCTCCACGGAGATCAGAGCGGGTTAAGGGTCCTCCTAAGCATTTAAAGGAATACGTAAGGTCCCTGTTTACTATACAGGAGATTTATTAGTCCTCACCATCTGAGGGAAGAAAAAAAACAATTGTAGTGCTGCGGTGATAATATTGTCAAATAGTGAAAGTCCGTGGACATAACAGGGAACTGAAGGTAATGGGTTGCAAGGAGTAAAGGTTGACTGTATAACGTGCCTACCGGCCTGCCATGATGTGTGTGTATGTACAGTGTTAAACAATATGCTTAATAATTGTTTAATCCAAGGAGGGAGGGGTGTTATGTCCTGGGCCTTGCTGAGTCATTCAGCAAGGCTCAGGAAGGCTGCAGGAAGGCTGCAGAGACCCGGACAGACCACGTGTCTGCCCGGGACCCAGACAGGCTGTCTTCGGCCTTGCGCGCATGCGCAAGGCGGGAGAACGGCCTCCAATGATTGGATGTGCATCCCCTTGTAGGGGAATATAAAAGGCCAATGGCGATTGTGTTCTTGCTTCTGTTCTGTGACTGTGTTTCAATAAAGAGATCCTTGTTGTGAACCAGCCTCGCCTCGATGTCTTCTTTGCAAGAACAGAACAAAACCCATTTTGAACTGCTGGGGAAAAGCTGTGCTACAAACGTAACCTACAAAATAAACTATGCGATGTGTGAGTGTGGGTGTTTGTGTGTGAAAGGAAGGAAGGAAGGAAGGAAGGAAGGAAGGAAGGAAGGAAGGAAGGAAGGAAGGAAGGAAGGAAGGAAGGAAGGAAGGAAGGAAGGAAGGAAGGAAGGAATCCATATAGTCTTAAGATTCCAAAATATATCTTATATTAAATCAATCTTGAAAGCCATTACAAAAATAGAAATACATTTTAGACAATCTAAATTAAGGCCACAATGTAGAGAAGTCATCTATCAGTGACTTATAATAACCCTATCAAGGAAGACACCTCATATGTCACTTAGGGGTTTCATGAGCAGATTAAAAAGCCAAAATGCTGACTATAAAACAAGCCCTACTCATATGATGCTTAGTGAGTATGTTCCCTCCTTCCTTTCATCATTTCAGCCCTGAAAAACCCAGGAACACATTTTAAAGTTCCCAATATTTGGGACTTATTAAAAAAGTATCATAGCCAGTTGCTCTGATACTAAAATCACCTTGCTGCAGCTGTGATTATGGTTGAAAAAAGTGCCACTGTGTGCATGTGCACAAACACACGTGTGCACACAAACATTTTTCTCATTTTCTACATAATTCGATTACTGTTAATTGATGTTTAGCTGAGACAGTTTGAAGGATATGGTAAAACACTGAATATAGGCAATTAGATTTTCTAAATAACCACTTGATTAACAGAGATTTCTCCTGTCATAGCTTGGTGACTGAACCTTATTAAGAGCTATGGTCTGAGAGCATGCATCTCCTCATATCAAGAAATTAATACAGATGTTATTATTTAACCGTATGAGCTTAAATGAAGTTTAACCTAAATTGCTCAGCTTCCAACAATTACATTTTTGCCAAGATATTTCAGAAATGATGATATTCAGATCAGGCTTATGTGGGAGCACAACCATACAGATGGGAAATTAGGTAGCAAAGTCTTTATATAGCTAACTATTTAATACCATCCTTTTGCAGGCATTATGAAAATTATAAAAAAGAAATAAAACTAATAATAATACTCTGAAACAGCAGATGAGGAATAGGAGTATGTGTGACCAATTCTATGATAGTTTCCAGCATTCGCAGATTAGAGACAGCCATGAAATACTGGCTAATACATTTCATTGTTCCCATGGAAACATGTGTGGAAGAAATTCCTCTCTATAGGAGCACACTGGAAAGGTCAAATGCTGCTTTATATAGACATGCTTACTATAGTCTAGTTTTACCAATGTTATGCATTTTAATGATAAAAGCATTCAAGGAATTAACAGAGCAGCTGGAGCTTAATATATTCATAAGATCCATGATCCCACAAAAGCTGTTCTTTGAATGCTCATCAGTGAGAAAGATGGCCAACAGGAGAAGCGATCAGTGCAAGAAAATATATGGTCAGTTTGGTCTAATGTTTGGTCTATTTGGCCAGTTTGGTCTAGCAGTTAAAGCACCAGGCTATAAAGCAGAAACTGAATTCAAGCCCCTCCTTAGCCACAAAAGCCAGCTGGGTGATCTTGGGCCAGCCATTCTCTCTCAATCCAAGCCATGTCACAAGGCTGTTGTTGTAGGGGAAAAAATAAAATGAGGAAGGTGTGTTGGGTATATTTGCCACCTTATTTGTAAAAACAATAAAGGTGGAATATAAATAATGAAATAAATAAATGTCCCTGGAAACATAGGAACAAGAACTATATCATAACCTTAAAAGGTAAATGTAAGGTATCCTTCAATTCAAAACTGACTTCTGGACAATTTTCATGAAATTTAAAAAAATGCCGTTTTCTTGGCAACAATACAAAAGTGATTTGCCACCATCTTCTCTGGGGAAGGTTTTTTTTCTTTTATACTTCCAAGTCTACTCTACAGCACTGCTGTGGTCTTTCATCCAAATAAAAACCGGACCTCAGCTTGCTTATTTTCAGAGACCCAACAAAGAAGCTGTGTATGTTCTCTTAATAATACTTGTGCAACTTTTTCATGGTTTTCTTGGGGGGAAAGGGCTACATTATGTGATCATATACTTTTCCCCTTTAAAGTAAAAGTACTAATATAATTGCAAAGTTTTTATAAAATACAATTTTACAAAACAACTCTCTTCTAGTCTGTATTCAAAATATATAGTACATAGTTTTCAAATACAAATAACTATCCTATCATAAAGGTAGACAGCTTTAATTAACAGATAATGTGAAAAATTATTTAAAAGATTATTGAAGTTGTTTATGATTTGCAAACAATGTTCTGACTTACCAGTATAATATTGACCATTATACAATGATTTCTTTAAGCATATATGCTAGAATATATTTAAAGAATGGTTTCCTTTTTAATTGGATTCTCCCTGTAGTGTATTTAGAGATTTTAATAGCAATTAAAGAACATTCTATGACATATATTACTTTTTAAAAGTGTGCACCTAACTGTAACATAAAAATAGATGTATTTAATCCTTTATTTTGAAATTCAGCTTTAAATTTGCAGAATGCAATTCTGTTTCTTTTCTTCATTATGAAAGAGGGAAGAAGCTGAATTTTAAAATGTCACTGTATGCTTCCCATGCTCAGAGTTTCAGTGGTTAAATCCCTTAACAGAGCTGCGTTAGTGGTTTCAAACAGATGCAGTTAACTACTTTTCCATAGGGAGCTTTTAAGCATGAAATTACTGGATCACAGTGGGCACACTGTAGAAGGAATTTCCTACTCATAAAGCAAGTCCACTCGCCTTTGTTCCCTGTCACTCAGATAATTATCAATGCTTTGGAAAGCTATAGGATGTCTTTTCTCATCCAGATGTACTCTGAAGCCTAGTACTGTCCTTTACTAGCCAGTTTTAATACTGATTTTTCTCCATTTTGTCTAGGATAGTCATTAAACAACAAAATAATTGATAGCGGTCTGCTTATGTTTATTTTTTCCCCCACCCAATGGCCTGAAAATTGTATTTTAATTAAAGCACCCTGAATCGGGATTAGGAAGTATCAGTACAGGAGGTATAAAACTGATCAATACATTCCTAATGTTAATAGGCAATTTTTATAATGAAATCACTATTTTGTTTCATATATTCTTACTTATTCATAATTTCAAGTAAAAAAGGATGACTTGTATCTACTCTAATATTAGTTCAAACTCACTTTTTTTTTTAAAGAAAAACTTTTTTACATGCCAGAGGAAATCTATCATGTAGCAAAGCAAACTGCTATGAAGAATATTCCAGGATAGTTCCTAATATATTACTTAAAATTAAAATATAATCAGAGAGGAACATGCAAGATATTTCCTGTCATATTTTCTGAAGAGTCTTGCTTTGACAGGACAAGAAGAACAGGAAGTCCTGAAATGGGGCATCATCCACCATTCAGCATTGTTTGTTGGAACCCCTATTTATATTTCCACATTAATGTATAACGCTCATGAAAGAAGCTAGGCCACAGCAGTACAAGGGCATATTCATGGTTTTTATCAGGCTATTAAAATAATTACAAAATTATTACTCATTTTTCCTTAACTACTTAATTTCTGCTCAAGAATAGCTAGGGGATTTATAGATCACACAGTGTGATTCTGAGCAAAGTGTTGTAGTTTTTCATTGTTCATCTTTAAACTACTCAATGTATGGCAAGTATCATTTTTTTTTTTGTATTTTCATCCCCACCATCTTGAAGACAGCTTGCACCACAGGTAGTTTTAAAACAGGCTCTGGCTTTATGAAGGCTATCACACCAATTCCCCTTCCTGAACTGACATAGCAGCGTTTCTTGGTGGATGTGTGCCAGTACCCCTGCTGTCTTAAAGTGCCTGGATAATTCTCTTGGCTGAGGCACACAGAAAGTGTCTTTAAGGCTAACAGCAGGTCTGACACAGGTGTACATGCCTTGCTATTAACTCTTTTAATACTATGAACCTTAGGATGCTGTTTTAAAAGGACACAGCATTTTGCAACCCAACCAACTACAAAACAGCAATTGCATGAATCACCTTAACTATTAGCTTTCTGCACACACAGCTGGAAAAATATCACTTCACAACAAATGTCAGAGGGGCATGTGGTTCGTTTGTTGCCCTAAAATTAAGAAAACCAAGGAAAGTTTTGTGGTACTTAAAGATTATATATTATGGCACTTTTTTTTTGTGGCGCAAGCTTTCATGGACTTCAGTCTTTTTTTCCCCTTAGGGCACACTAAACTGCTTAGATTGTTGATTACAAACATCTGTTTTAAAACTCAGCAGTGTTTCCAAAATTATCTACCATGCAGTATGGTTGCTTAGACTTATGACTTGAAAAATAAATAATGTAAGTCTTTTAAACATTTAATAGTTTTAAACAATGTGGATGGATGATATGTCCTTAGATTTGTCATTTGGTTAATGTGTTGGAAAGCTGAAAAAAAGTTTTTGACATGGAATACAAAAGTATTTGCACAGAAATGCTTCCATGGGGTCCTTAATAATCTCTGAATATAGTTGTGTAAGCCTAGCACTGCTGATATTACCTAGTTGGGTAATGAAATGTCTGCAAGAAAACAACCAAGCTGAGGGAACACTAAGAACCCCGCAGTTCAAGCCTGATCTACAAATATTCTCTTCTATTGAAGTGCATTCATTTGGATTCTCTATTGTTGGGAAATATAATTTCATTGATATTTTTTATCCAGTTGATACTAATGGAAGAATAATAGCTTAATGATAACACTTCAAGTTCTCAAGCAAACTTTTCACTGAAATCTATTTTTAAGTAAAAATAGGTTGGTTTTCAATAATGAAGAACATAACTCTCCAAATTCCCTCATTGGAACTTTAAATTAGTAAAGAAAATTATTACTATTTATGCATTAATGATCAAAATATACTATACTAAACCTTATCCTTGACTTGATAAATTAGTGCACTAATTTCAGCAAAGCATTACAATATAGTACTATCCACTCTAAGCATATCTAAATGAAATGATACATAATACATATTGAGTATTTTCTCTGCCAAATAACTTAAAAAGTTATTTGTATACAATATTGCTCAGCACACTTATATAATAGCAAATTTAGCTAGACATCTGTCAATTACAGAAGACCCGCCTATCCCTGCTTTTTTTTACTTTGTTTACTATAAAAGGACATAGTCATGAACCATATCAACTTTAGAATTATTCAATAATTCATCTCAATTTTTATTATGATTTTCCAGACTTGCTGGAAATGAATAATAATTGGAATAATGCATTTCTCTGCATCTATTTTATAGAAATTATTGCAGGTAGATGGCTGAAGAAAGACATAACAATGCTTTCTAAGAACCCAAGACTTAGCTGGGCTGGAAAATGTCATGAACATGACTCTATTACAAGGATGCACTTACATGGTGACACTGATTTTGTCATTCTTCTCCCTTGCCAATTATCCCTTCTGGCAGGGATGTACCATAGTTGTGTCTAAGTTCATGGTGGTATTAACAAAATCTAGCCTTCTTTCTTCAAGCCAATGTCAGCTAGTATTTGTTGATTGCTGAAAGGATAGTGGCAATCAAGGACAATAAAAGAGGACTCTCTAACAAGACAAAGAATAGGAAATTAACTGACATGCTTTTCCCCCTCTGCCTTTCTGAGTTAAGACTGGATTATATCAAAAATGACAAAATGGAAAACAGAGAAGGCATCAAGAAACATTTTGGCAGCTTTTATTGGCTGTTCAATCTATATACCTCTGTCACAATCAGAATTAACAGATTACTTGTCTAAAGGAGTTCATTTTGGAAATGGTGTGGTATCACTCTGTACTACCCAAAACAATGCCTATTAACGTATTCTGTAAGTTAAGTGATGGTATCATGCACAGCACAGGTTTGAGAAACAGAAGGAAAGAGAAGTGTTGTATGATGTGGGTAACTGGAACTGGCACTTCTTACCTTGAACAGTAAACCTGCATTCTAAGTAAGCTTGTTTCTTTTAAAGATACAGGCTAGGACTCAGGGGTAGGCAACCTTGGTTCTTTTATGACTCGTGGACTTCAACTCCCAGAATTCCTGAGCCAGTAAATTACACATGGAATACTAAATTTAGTACCTGCAAAGCATGACCAAACTTTCCTACCTTTTCAAAGTAACGAGCAATAACTTTCTTCTTCTTCTTGTTGTTGTTAGTTGCGAAGTCGTATCCGACCCATCGCGACCCCATGGACAACGTTCCTCCAGGCCTTCCTGTCCTCTACCATCTTCTGGAGTCCATTTAAGCTCACGCCTACTGCTTCAGTGACTCCATCCAGCCACCTCATTCTCTGTCGTCCCCTTCTTCTACTGCCCTCAATCTTTCCCAGCATTAGGCTCTTCTCCAGTGAGTCCTTCCTTCTCATTAGGTGGCCAAAGTACTTGAGTTTCAACTTCAGGATCTGGCCTTCTAAGGAGCAGTCAGGGTTGATCTCCTCTAGGACTGACTGGTTTGAAGGACTCGCAGGAGTCTTCTCCAGCACCATAGTTCAAAGGCCTCAATTCTTTGGCGCTCAGCCTTTCTTATGCTCCAACTTTCACAGCCATACATTGCAACTGAGAAAACCAAAGCCTTGACTATACGTACTTTGTTGGCAGGGTGATGTCTCTGCTTTTTAGTATGCTGTCTAGATTTGCCATAGCTTTCCTCCCCAGGAGCAAGCATCTTTTAATTTCTTGGCCGCAGTCCCCATCTGCAGTGATCTTGGAGCCCAGGAAGATAAAATCTGTCACTACCTCCATTTCTTCCCCATCTATTTGCCAGGAATTGAGAGGGCCAGATGCCATGAGGGCCGGATGCCATGATCTTGGTTTTCTTAATGTTGAGTTTCAAGCCAACTTTTGCACTCTCCTTCTTCACCCGCATCAAGAGGCTCTTAGTTCCTCTTCACTTCTGCATTAGAATGGTATCATCTGCATATCTTAGGTTGTTGATATTTCTCCCGGCAATCTTAATTCCAACTTTTGATTCATCTAGCCCTGCCTTTCTCATGATGTGCTCTGCATATAAGTTAAATAGGCAGGGCGACAGAATACAGCCTTGCCGGACTCCTTTCCCAATTTTGAACCAATCAGTGGTTCCGTGTCCAGTTCTCACTGTTGCTTCTTGACCCGCATATAGGTTTCTCAAGAGACAAATAAGATGGTCTGGTACTCCCATCTCTTTTAAGAACTTGCCACAATTTGTTGTGATCCACACAATCAAAGGCTTTAGCATAGTCAATGAAGCAGAAGTAGATGTTTTTCTGGAACTCCCTAGCTTTCTCCATGATCCAGCGTATGTTGGCAATTTGATCTCTAGTTCCTCTGCCTCTTCGAAATCCTGCCTGTACTTCTGGAAGTTCTCGATCCACATACTGCTGGAGTCTAGCTTGTAGGATTTTAAGCATAACTTTACTTGCATGTGAAATGAGTGCAATGGTGCGATAGTTTGAACATTCTTTGGCATTGCCTTTCTTTGGAATTGAATGTAAACTGACCTTTTCCAATCCTGTGGCCACTGTTGAGTTTTCCAAATTTGCTGGCAAATTGAGTATAGCACTTTTACTGCATCGCTTTTAAGATTTTGAATAGCTCAGCTGGAATACTATCACCTCCCACTAGCTTTGTTGTTGCTCAGCTTTCCTAAGGCCCATTCACTTCACTTCTAGGATGTCTGGCTCGAGGTCAGTGACCACCCCATCGTTATCAGGGATGCTAAGCTCGTTCTTGTATAGTTCTTCTGTGTAATTTTGCCACCTCTTCTTAATCTCTTCTGCCTCTGTTAGGTCCCTGCCATTTTGGTCCTTTATCATGCCCATCTTTGCATGAAACGTTCCCTTCATATCTCCAATTTTCTTGAAGAGATCTCTGGTTCTCCCTATTCTATTGTTCTCTTCTTTTCTTCTTTGCACTGTTCATTTAAGAAGGCATTCTTATCTCTTCTAGCTATTCTCTGGAATTCTGCATTCAATTGGGTGTATCTTCTCTTTCTCCCCTTGCCTTTCGCTTCCCTTCTTTCCTCAGCTATTTGCAAAGCTTCCTCAGACAGCCATTTGCTTTCTTGCATTTCTTTTTCTTTGGATGGTTTTTAGTTGCTACCTCTTGTACAATGTGCGAACCTCCATCCATAGTTCTTCAGGCACTCTGTCTATCAGATCTAATTCCTTAAATCTATTTGTCACCTCTACTGTATATTCATCAGGGATATGATTTAGTTCATACTTGAGTGTGGCCTTAGTGTTTTTCCCTACTTTCTTCAATTTAAGCCTAAATTTTGCAACGAGAAGCTCATGATCTGAGCCACAGTCAGCTCCTGGTCTTGTTTTTACTGACTGTATAGAGCTTCTCCATCTTTGGCTTTCTTAGTTGTCCAAAAAACAAGAGAAAGAAGCATCTGATAATGTGTTTTTCCCCTCTCCTTTTTTAATTCTTATTCTATTTTTTTTCTTTTTTCTATTTTATTCCTATTCTAATATCCTAATTTTTGTTTCTTCTTTCAAAAAAAATTCTCATAGAATTTATTATTCATAGAATTAAGCAAGCAGAGAGCATTGCAGAGATTTTTGGAAGGGAAAGATAACTGTAAGATTATTTTCTTGCTCATTGCTTTAAATAAGCTTCCATCAATGAGCCTAAACCCTAGTATACAAATAAAATGGGGAGCAGTATTGATTTTTTACAACTGCAAGCTCTTCAGAAACAGATCTGAATTTTAAATATGTTTTTGGGCATTCTTTTAAATTACTCAATTGGGCAAGACAGATGAACACATGCTATACTTATATAAATAAATAAGACAAAGCATCATCTATGACAAGAATTTAATTCAAACACAGCTTCATTAATTATGAACATTTTTCAGTCATCAAAATACAATTAAACTGTATTCACTTACTGATATTATAATTACTATCAAGCATTCTTATATTATAAGGCAGACAGTTGGAGACTGTTCCAGTTGGGAGGACAGATCAAGTGGGGGATTAGTCTAGAATTGTTATATAGACATGAGGTCCAATGTCCCCTTGAATGCCACTGAACCTTACCTAGTCTTTCCCAGAGGCAAACTGCCTATCTGGGAAGATTCCTGTGAAATAGGCACTAGAACAATAAAGTAGCTAGTTTAAAGTCTTCGTGTATGGGTCTGGTTGTTTGTGCCTGACATTGACCAAACCATATCTACTAACTATATATGAATTTTAATAAATAATTTTAGACATAAGACTGAGTCTTGCTTTAATAAATAACTGAAGTCATAATTAAAAACCCTGAGTGTCAAATCAATGCAACTTATTAATTTCTTTTTTTTTTTGCATGAAAAGTATATAATAGAACACAATCAGATTTTAGTATTTCTTACTGATTGTCATGGATGAAGCTTAATGTCACTAAATCATTCTTGAAGACAGTGGAACCTACTTTCAAGTAAATATGCAGAGATCACAACAATCTATAGTTTTTGACCTTGCCCATATTATGGACTGAATTTCTAAAATTCATATGACAGACAAGTGATATTCTTCTTAGCACACCATAATTTTATGAAAAATAATTTTAATTATTGCACTAATTTAGATAAGAGGTTCCTCAAAAAGATTACTCCCAGGCACCATGCATACTAACTATCATTACTGAGATAAAATAAAGGATTACACAAATCAGTTACTTAAATAGTCACATCTTTCATATTCTCTTGAGCTATATTTCTAAGTGTTGATGATCCACAATTTATTCTTCTTATAATAAATGGGTTGATATATTTACTTAAAGGGAAAGAATCACAAAACACAATCTTAGAAATATGAAAATTCATGGCTAAGGCACTTGACCAAACACAGGTACAGATGAGAAATTGTAATGACGCCATTCATTCATTTAGCTCTGCCTTGTGTTCCTACATCATGTAAAAACTGATAGCATTTGTTAAATTAACTCTATATTTACCACGGGGAACATTTGTTCTAATCTTGGCTCCTTTGATTTATTGTACTTTTTTTATTTGGGATTCAATGCATGTTGATCAAATAATGCAGAAATAATATTGATATGCATTTTGATTTATTTTAGCTTAAATAACTAATACTAAAATTATTATTGCTTGTCAGTTTCTTTACTAAAATTATGTAGCAACATTTTTCACAATTCAATGTTATTTACAATCAATTATAACAATTACACTTATAACTGATTTAACTTGTTCAACTTCAAATTACAATAAATTCCAGACATGAGTTACTAGGTTTTTCAACCCCATTAACAAGTTGTAGGGATTGCAAGGGGGAGGGGTGTGTGGAAAGGTGCTATATAGGACAAAAGGGAAAGTCCTCAGTGTCAGCAAGAAAGAACAGAGTGAAGGTTTGGCATAGCCAGATAAATGGTAAGCAAAAGATCAGATTCCGAGAAGTCAGAATATTTGGAGATGAAGAGGACAGAGGCTACCCTCTGTGGACTTCAAAAACTAACATAATGTGCGACAGGCCTGGCGGCTTCAAGACAGTTGGCGATGGGATAAGAGAATTCCTCATAGGAATCTCACCGTAGGGGGTATTATTTAGAAGACCTTGTATTGGGCATGCTTGTTTATGGCCATAATAAAGATCTGATTTGCTTTGACTTGCTTTAAGGTCCTTAGGATTTTGCTGACATGCATCATAGGAACTCTTAATAGCTTGGTAGTTTGTATAGGTAGGTCTTTCTATGCATAGATACATTCTTCTATATTGATAAAACATATGTTGACAATATGGTGTGTTCAGCTCAGGACTGTTTTATGATGTTGCATTTTATTAATGTAGAAATGCAGAATTGGCAGCATAGAAATGGCATATGAACTAAAAGTTACAACAAACTACACCTGTACAAAGCCGAATAAAAACCAGTTCCTATGTTTTGCAAACCAAGTTACTTCTCAGCAAACAACTGATTCCCTTTTCAGGTTTTTCTTCCAGGTATAAGATTTGCCATGGGGAATAATTTGCCTCAAATGGTCTCAGCTTTGAAAATCAGCTTTCAAAAACAAGCATCTTTGCTATTCAGCTTTTTGGAGAGTTACATATGGAAGGTGCTTTTAAACAAATGACCATATGTTAAAAATTATATGAGAAACAGATTGTGCGCAGCTTTTTCCACTACCAAAATAAATGTATAAATTTACTAGGATGACAGCAATTTCATGCACTTCTAGCTAACAAGTGGTCACTGCGATCATCATACAAAAAAGGTATACTGTGGTCTCACCCCAATAAAAAATGGTATTTTAGTTAAAATTAGATTTCTATAAAAAATTTTCATATAAAGCTTTCCCCCCCCCCCAGTTCTGTTGTTTCTATTGTAAGCAGCATGTGTTCTGAAAATAATATGAAAATAAACATAAAATAAAATGTTGTAGTTCATTTATTTAAAACTAAAGCTCTCCATTTGTAAACTACTTTATTTGGGAAAAGGGGGAATAGACATTGATTAATTCACCAGAAAACATTGTTGTTGTTTTGTATATTTAAAAAAACAATAAAAAGACATTAAGCTCTCAAAATACTTTGCTATGGTCAATGAATGCACAATAAATCATTGCAAATTCTTATTTTTCTATTTCTCCTCCAATTGGTTATATACTATTTAAGATTAAAAATAAATGACTGAAAATAAAACACTGAATGAACCTAAAAATAAATTTGGGGAATGAAGATGGATGATGACCTCACTTACTGCTCTATTTGTTTGTTTGCATATTGGATGTTTTCCTGATTATAGTGACTCTGAGATTTAACAGTAGGGGGCTAATGGAAATGTTGTATGTTGCCATGGCTGATGAAATCAATGGGGGAAGGAAAAAAATGTGTTTACACTTGAAGATGTCACATAAACCAGCTGGAGGTTCCTACTTCCCCAGTCCAAGCCTTGTAGGTTCCTTGAAGAATTCATCTGCATCATTATGCATTTTTCACACCTATAAATCTATTAATTATGATTAGTTGTATTGATCTTACGGCAGATTTATAATTTCTGTAATAATTTAAAGAATACTCTCCTTAGAAAACATAGAGAAAATGAACTATACACATTATTCAATTCAGCACTGACTCTTTTTATTTCAAGTCTATTATTCATTACAACAAACCTCATTGGTATATTTTATGAAAAACAT
This sequence comes from Azemiops feae, assembly GCA_023970755.1. NCBI lineage: Eukaryota > Metazoa > Chordata > Lepidosauria > Squamata > Viperidae > Azemiops > Azemiops feae. The sequence continues at coordinate 2,696,339 of JALGBA010004278.1, read as the reverse complement.
TCTTTGTGCCATCCACCCTAATTCCACGGTTACGCCTAAACTAAAGATAGATACAGTATGGAATACATTTGCTTTGGAAATGAAAGTGTTAACAGAGAGGGAGGAAAAATATATTGTATTTTTTTAAAAAATGTTGAAATCCAAAATCCAAATCCAAAAACATAGAAAGAATTTTATGTGGCTAAATTGCATTCTGTATTTCGTTGTCACTAGACAATTGTGTGCTCCAGTGCATAATCAAGTGTTTCTATAACTTTATCTAGACAATTATCTATTCTTTAGTAGGATGACTTTGTGAACAGAAAATGCATTCTATTCTTTGGCTTTTGGAATTCCAGAACATCCTACCTTTCTCTCCTTAGATCTCAGAAATGTAGAATATCTCATGACTCGTTGTCCTCAAACCTGTTCTTTAGAGCAGGGCTTTTCAACCTTTTCACCAATTGTACCACTTTTAGGATATGGCAATATCCGAGTACCACCAGTCGCCTAGCAAGGTGTCAAAAACTTGATGACCAAAAAAAAAAAAAAGGAACAAAGTGATAAAGTACAGGCAGTCCTCGACTTACAACAGTTCGCTTAGTGACTGTTTGAAGTTACAATGGCACTGAAAAATGTGACTTATGACCATTTTTCACACTTATGACTGTTGTGGCATCCCCAGGGTCATGTGATTTACATTTGAATGCTTGGCAACTGATTCATATTTCTGATGGTCACAGTTTCCCAGGGTCATGTGTTCCCTTTTTGCAACCTTTTGGCAAGCAAAGTCAATGGCTGGGGGGGCGCTTGTGTGGGGGGGACTGTGGGGGTCTCCAGTGGAGGGGGGTGGGACTGGACTGGGCACCAGGGCATGGTCCACCAGAGGAGCTTCACTGTCCCTCTTGGGCCACGAGGGGGACTCCCAGAGGGTGGTGCGGGCTACCCAGAGCCCTGGACAATGGAGGGCAGAAGTGGCAACAGGCAGGCAGCGGTGGGCAGAGGCTTCCCATTTTGACCCCTCCCTCGTGTCGTTGAAAAGGAACCTGTGAAGCGCTCAGAGCATGGCCCCCAGGGATGCCAGGCCCCCCTCACTCGCTGCCACCTCCTGCGCATGCACCCAGGGGGCAGGGCAGGGGCAATGAGGCAGCCTGTCACTGGTTCCAGGGCTGCCTCATGGATCTAAGGCTGAGCGCGTTCTGGCTTTGATGGTAGCTACGAGGTTGTAAATCAGCACCCGGTCAGCCTGGGTTTGCCCCTTTTCTTTCTGAGAGGTCAGCAGGGACACCGGGCATTTGCCATCTCCTGTGCATGCACCTAAGGGGGGGGTGGGGGCAGCTCCTCGCTGGCCCTTTCCTGCCAAAACCTCCTCTTTTTATATCCTTTCCTCTCTCCCCCCTTTTCCGTGCACCTCCAGCTACACGCTGCTTTCAGAAGCGCCAATCAGCTGGAGCCCTGCACTGATCCAAGCCCCGACAGCCCTGCAGAAGCGCCGATCAGCTTGTAACCGTGCACGCAGATTCTAGGGCCTCTGCCAAGCCCCGACAGCCCTGCAGCTCCAGCTGTCTCTCCCTCAGGCTTGTGCAGCGCTGCCGCTGCTTCAGCTCATTCCTCTTCCCTCTGTTACCACTTCTCTAGGACGGTCGCATACCACCTGCCAGGTGCCAAAGTACCACTGCTTTAAACCACTTAAGACAATCGTTAGGATTGGTTCATCAGTTTGATTAATTAATTAATTATGTGCCCATCCTGGTCTTCCAGATCTTTCGATGGTTCAACCATCACCATTCTACCATCTGTTAAAGTCCATATACCTTGCTGCTGATCATCTTCTTGTAAGTATTATGTATTCATTAAATTCATACACCTGCCAACTCCAAGCAACTCTGGATGGTTCACAAAGTAAAAGTACGGTCTTCCCTGGTCCTTCAGGAAATCTTTTGCCTATTAATTTACATTCACAAAAATGAAACAAGGTTGTATATCGACACTTCTTCCCTTTAATGTTTACATTAACTCACTGGCCTAATTTTTGAGAATTCTACTTTTGTTCTTTTATGCATTAAGAATGTAGTAGTTTTTTCCATTAAAGAAATTGGTTTGCTAACATCCACTATCGCAAGGAGAAATTAGTCACTGATTCTAAGAGAACTTCAGTAGACATATTTTCCAAAGGATTCATTAGTCACTGCCCTTCCTGGAAAATTAAAAGGTAGTCATTTTATGAACATTTCGCTTTGAAAATGATAAAAGAATTACAAAGTAAGCAATTGTATGGAATATGGGTTTTTTAAAAGTTACTTCACATATATTTGTAAGAAATAAATCTCTGGCTTATCCAGCCACTCTATGGAAAGATATTCTCTGTTTTAAATTAAAGGTTAAAAAATCAAAAGTCTAACTAGCAATAAATGTTGATGTATGGAACACCATTGTTAAACACAAATAAAATAGCAGTGATTATGTCTGTGAATTGCTTTATCTATTTATATGGAGAGTTTTTTATTGTCCTTATGTCAGCGTCCACCATGCCTTTGTGTTGGATTCTAACTTCCACTAGTCACGCAGGCTAAGAATTTAAATTCAACACTTCTGAAGGACACCAAGTTGGGAAAAACTGATTTGCATTCTGCTAATGAGGAACATGTGGCTAAGAGACAGCAAAACCAATACAACCAGAGAATTTATCGGTTAATTGAGCCTGTGAAGTTAATAATTTCCAAACATTCTGTATAAAATGGTTAGGTAACAGATGTTGCTGAATTATAGTATTTAGTATTTCTAAAAAGCCAACATGAAAGATGCTGGGCAATGTAGTTAGCAAAATCAAAAGGTCAAAACAAAAAACTCTCTACAGCTTGCCTCTCCTGATCTAAAATCAAGCTATAATTAGGGTTAGAGTTAAGAGAGACATAACTGTATAGGAAGGTTAAGATAAATCCCTGAGTATCTAGCCTTTGTACATGAGTGGCTTTCTTTATATTTATAAATGGTCTCAGTGGTGCTGAATTTTCAGTAACTGTTGGAGACTAGTGACAACAGTAGCATGAAGGTGAACTTGATGGACAGATTAGGAGATAAGTTCTGGTTCAACTCATATCCTTGATATTTCCTCAGCTTACAGAAAAATTATAATGAGTTCCACAGAGGCACTGCTAGCACAAACAATGCAGCTTTTCAATTTTTTGCTGGCTTTCTCATCTCAGAACCAATTTTAGCATTTATATTGTTACTTATGGGAATGTAACCGAGGACTACAACTATTTTTGGTAGTATATTTTCAGATACCTTGCAAAAATATTTATCATACACCAACTAAGGGGCATACTTTGTGTTTGATAATATAAAAGTATTCTGATTCACTGGTAGTGAAATATATATAAATCTAAAAACACCTATATGTAGCAACTGCAAAGTAGCAAAAAAACTTTATTATTCAATTGCTGCATCCAGTTTTGGTCACCATGATGTAAAAAAGATGTTGAGATTCTAGAAAGAATACCAAGAGCAACAAAGATGATTAGGGGACTGGAGGCTAAAACATATAAGGAAAGGTTGCTGGAATTGGGTATGTCTAGTTTAATGAAGAGAAGGACGAGGGGCGACATGATAGCAGTGTTCCAATATCTCAGGGGTTGCCACAAAGAAGAGGGAGTCAAGCTATTCTCCAAAGCACCTGAAGGCAGGACAAGAAGCAATGGATGGAAACTAACCAAAGAGAGAAGCAACCTAGAACTAAGGAGAAATTTCCTGACAGTTAGAACAATTAATCAGTGGAACAACCTGCCTCCAGAAGTTGTGAATGATCCAACACTGGAAGTTTTTAAGAAGAGACTGGACAGCCATTTGTCTGAAATGTTATAGAGCAGGGCTTTTCAACCGGTGGTATGCGTACCACTTGTGGTACATTAACAAGTGGCAGGTGGTACGCAGCCCTGCCTAACCAAGTGTAGTGGGGGAGGGAATGAGCCAGCGCAGGCAAAGACTTACAGTGAGAGAGTTCTCTGGAGCTGCAGATTGGCTGGGGAGAGACAAAGGCCCCAGGCTCACTTCTGGCTCACCCTCCCCCATGAGAAAGGAGGAGGAGGAGGGGGCAGAGACAGGAGAGGCTATAAAAGGAAGCAGTTTGGGCGGGAGAGAGAGAGAAAAAAGCAGCAGCATTGGGAGGCGGCAGAGTCAGCTCTAGCTGCACCGAAGGGAAAGAAAAAGAAGAAGGAGGAGGAGGAGGAGGAGGGTGGGGGGAGAGGAGAGGCGATTAAGCAGGCTGGCCGGCCATGAGCGATCTACAACTGCTGTGGCAGCCACCTGTGCTAGCAGCAGCAAACAGGCAAGAAATGCAGGGGGGAGGGTCGCCCTCCAAGAGGAACGAAAAAAAGGCAGCAATGGCTGGAGGTGAGGCACAGAGGGAGGGAGATGGAGAGTGGAAAGATTCTTATGTGCTTTTGTGACTTTGAAGTTCTGGGATTTGTGCAATGTGGGCTTTGTGTTCTTAAGGAGTGTTTGGCAATATCTATTTGGCTGATGTCTCATGTTAGCTTCTATTGCTCTGCTATTGTTAGCTGTAAGTTTTGCTGCAAGGGATTTTGAAGTATTTTTCTCCTGAATGGATTTTGCCTGTAGATTCCTTTACTTATGAATGGAGCCATTTGGGGAGGCTGCCTTAGTTGGCAGCCAATACTTACTAAAAAAAATTTCTTCCTTAAGTGCCGGCTCCCGCCTCCTTACTTTCCTTTCTAGCCAGTAGCTAATTCTTAAAGGGGAATGCGCCTTTTTAAGCTAGTTCACTCAGCAGTTTGTCTTTTCTGTTTCTGTTTCTGTAGGCTTTTCCTTGTTTGATGAATATATGGAAGAGAGAAAATATGGGGGGGGGTTTCAAATTCTTCCTTCAGAAGGAGGTGGGCATGAGAAAGAGGGAGGCAGGGAAGGAGGGAGGGAGGGAAGTCCTGCCTTAGCACTTGGCCACCAGCAGCTCTGCCATTGACTTTACTTGTCAAAAGGTTGCAAAAGGGGATCACATGACACTGGGACCATCATAAATATGAATCAGTTGCCAAGCATCCAAATATAAATCACATGACCCTGGGCATGCTGCAATGGTCATAAGTGTGAAAAATGGTCATAAGTCATTTCAGTGCAATTGCAACTTTGAACAGGGTTGTGTTTTTTTTTGATCATCAAGTGTTTGACACCTTGCTAGGTGGTACTCGAATATTGCCATATCCTAAAAGTGATACAATCGGTGAAAAGGTTGAAAAGCCCTGGTATAGAGTTTCTTGCCTGAGCAAGGGGTTGGATTAGATGACCTCCAAGGTCCCTTCCAACTTTATTATTGTAATTATTAACACTGCAATTCTATATTATTTCAAGGCCTGCTTCTGAATGACCATTCAAGCATCATTTAGTGAATACCTCATTTAGTGACTGTTTTGCAATTATGACAGTGATAAAAAAAATAACGTTGCAACCAACTCTCACATTTACAGCCTTCGTGGTTCTGTCAAGCAAAGGAAGCTGAAGCAAAATCCTAAGTAGAGTTGCGATTTCACTTAGTGAACACTTCACTTAACAATCAAGTTGCTGGTCCCAACTGTGATCGAAAGACAAGGATTATCTGTACTGCATGTAGCTCTCTTGGTGCTAACACACAAGCAGTTAATTCCCACAGATTCATGTAGTTACATGCAACCTGCCTTATGGAATACATTTACATAGCACAGAGCAGCAACACGCAGTAAAAGAAATGGAAAAACAGAACTGGTGCAGCAATCCTAAATCTTAATGTTCTGCATAGAGCAGAGGTCCCCAACCCGCATGTCAGAAACCGGGCCACACAAACAAGTGAAGCCCCATCCATGGGATGCAGGCAACACACAAAACCACTCCTCCTCCGGTTCGCGGAAAAATCTCTCCCTACAGAACCGGTCCCTGGTGCCTATATGGTTGGGGGCCTGTGGCATAGAGAATAATTGATAAATTAATTAAATAATTGTAAGAAAACAGTGGGCGATCCTTTTGGCCTATAGTTTATTTCTTCTGATCATTTTGACCTCATCGAACCACAGTGGCATTCTAGTCACGTGTAGATATGGGCAGGAGATAGCAAGGCGGATTTCTCATTCTTTTAAAAAGAAATAGTATTTTCAAGACTTAAACGGGTGGTTTAAATCTTACAAAAATTAGCATACTATTTAACATTTTTTTAGAACCTACCCAGAAACAGGCAAAGTTGCCACAGAATTTTCATAAGGCATTTTGAAGATGCTCTAAGTAGTTGGTGGTGATCTCGTGATGGCACTTAGCTGGGAAAGAGGTCTTGGAGTCACTCATTCATCCCAATGTAATCTGTAAAGCAGGCAAAATTCCTAGCACCAGATCGATCATTCATTCATTCATTCATTCATTCATTCATTCATTCAGTCAGTCAGTCAGTCAGTCAGTCAGTCAGTCATTCATTCATTCTTTATTTCTTTATTTAACGTATATGCCTCCCATCTCACTTAGAAGCGACTCTTGCAACTTTCAATCAATAAAACACTAATGTAAATCATTAAAGCCATAAACAGTAACATTAAATTTGGTTTAAAATTGATTAAGATGGGGAGGAAAGGAGCAAGATGCACACAGGAAAGAGGTGGAGCCTTAGTCCAATTAAGAGATTCATCAAAACAAGAATTGGAAACAAAATAATCCCTATGACATTTTTATCATTTAAGTCCATGGAATGGATTTTCAAATTTTATTTTTAATTTATTTGGTATATGCCTTTCCTTCTGTTACTCAAGATGGCATACATAGCCCTTCCAATTTTCCCCCAAACATCATCCCTGTGATATGGATTGGGTTAAGAGAGAGCAACTGGCCCAAAGTCACCCAATGTTAAGCCCCAAGAACCAAGAACGATACATGGAGTTACTTTTAGTTTCCTTTATTGTTCTTCACCTATGGTCAGAATTTTGCCAGCCTATTTGCATAACTACAGATAAACTCTGGGAAAAGCTAGGGAGGAGACATTTTAACCCTTTTTTTGCCAACCAAACTTTCTAAGCTCTGCTGCCTTTTTGCCCTTTGGAAAATAACCCCTCCTTCCTTGGAATCCAGACTACATTTCACCACACCTAGGAGCACAAATCTTTTGAAAAACGTGATATACAAAATTACATTACTGAAATTAATGAACTCCTAAAGAACCATGTTTTAAGCCGGAGCATTTTCACCTTCTACTAGTGTAATCTTACTAACAGAAAGTTCCCTTTCTGTTACTGCTGTTACAGTGTCTTTCAAAACAGCTACTGGTCTGCTTAGTGACTGTATGGAATGGTACAGACTATATTAGGTTTGGGAAAAGGGAATACTTGGTTTTGACAGACTAAGCAGACCTTGTAAAACGGAGGTCAATAAACCAGACAGCCCAAAGCTGTGACACAGTCACAAAAGAGGTCATGCAGAGAGTCTATGGCTCAGAGACCAGGGAGGGAAACAAAAGGGGGATGCTACATATTCATTAGTGCTTGCTAGGAAAGCTGATGGAGATTCAAGACAGCAGGCAAAAGAGTTCGTTCTCTCTCCTACTGAAACACAGATTATAGTTTGCCAAATTTATGAACAATTGAGTAATGCCCTTTATATTTTAAATAGTATATTTGAAGAATTTACCTAGCTATTTGCTGCTACTCAGCACTGATCATCAAAGTATCTTTGAATGGACTCTAAACATTTGCATTAAAGAGTAGACAAAAAACCCTCCCATTATTGTATCTAATATCAGAAAATGTGTGAACTCTGAAAGCATTTGACTGCCTTCTGTTCAGTTCAGCTGCAATGCACTCAATGTATTTATCCCCATTATTTGTCGCCTCAACCTTGTTGATCAATAACAAGTGATGCCCATATTTCTAACAAGGCTTTCTACCATTCAAAATCCTTGACAGCTGAAATTACTGTCATTTTGAAGCATTTGCAAGTGAATCAACATAATATGTGGAGTAAATAAGCAGCAGCAACTTTTCCCCCAGATCAACATAATTTCTCAAAAGAGGCTTTTACAAGGACTTTATAATTTTTAAAAAACAAAACAAAAAAAAATAGTGTTGCTTGATTACATTCTAATGTTAACACTGGAGTTAGAACATGTAAGATTATTTTCCAGGAATTAAACATAGGCAAACTGTCCTGATCATGCTACATTCATTCATTAGCTGCTAAATGCAAGAACATCTGTATCACACCCAAACTATTGCTTTGTTTATAGCCACTATTCATAACTCTCATTATCTCCCATTCTCTATTGTTCCTTTCTGCCTCCTAGATTCTCTCTTTTTGTCCCAACAACTATCTGCTTACCTAATAGTGTTTAGACAGAATTATATATTCCATGCCTCTGATATAATATAACTCACAGTCCACCAAAACTTACATTGTAATAAATGTGTTAGCCTTTAAGGTGCCACAAGGCTCTTTATTGTATGCTGCTGCTTGATTTTATTGCTGCTATTTATTTCATAATGGAGGTTATTCAAGTAAATGCTGATGTGTTACTTTATGGATTTTTTGCACTGCAATGTCTCAGAAGGGCCATGTTCTAAAAGATGGGCTAGAAATCTTTTAAATTAATGAAGTGCCCTTAAGGTTTCCAATTGGTCTCACATACAATCTTTACATGGGGCAGCAAGGCTTTTTTTATTAATTCCAATCTGCAGACTGAGGAAGAAGTGGAGCCCATGACAAAAGTAGACTTTGAACAGGGGATCTGAACTGTTCCATATTCTTCTAGCTGTGGATTTTTTGGTGCCTTCTGAGCTTGGTTGTTTTCGTGCAGGCGTTTCATTACCCAACTAAGTAAGTAAGTAAGTAAGTAAGTAAGTAAGTAAGAAAGAAAGAAAGAAAGAAAGAAAGAAAGAAAGAAAGAAAGAAAGAAAGAAAGAAAGAAAGAAAGAAAGAAAGAAAGAAAGAAAGAAAGAAAGAAAGAAAGATAATAGATAGATAGATAGATAGATGATTAGATAGATAGATTAGATAGATAGATAGATAGATAGATAGATGATAGATAGATGATAGATAGATAGAGATATAGATAGATAGATAGATAGATAGATAGATAGATAGATGATAGATAGATAGATATAGATAGATAGATTAGATAGATTAATAGATAGATAGATAGATAGATAGATAGATAGATAGATAGATAGATAGATAGATAGATGATAGATAGATAGATAGATAGATAGATAGATAGATAGATAGATAGATAGATAGATAGATAGATAGATAGATAGATAGATAGATAGATAGATAGATAGATAGATAAGCTTTATTGTCATTTTTTACTATGGGCACAACGGCACACATTAAACATGAAATCTAGTTGCTTGCTCTCAAAGTGTACACATACATAACACACATTTAAACATACCATATATAACGTATGTATAGACCTACACTGTATGGAACAAAACTGTGACTAAATCTGGATGTTCTGCTTCGGATACCATGGAGCCTCTTCCCAGAAGGTAACAAGGAAAACAGGTTGTGAAAAGGATGTGTAGTGTCCCAGACAATCTTATGGACCTTGCTCAAGCAACGCTTATGTGCTATGTCCTGGATGGAAGGCAGGGAACTGCCAATAATCTTTTCAGCCATCCTCACCACTCTTTGCACCGTCTTCCTGTCTGAAGCAGTGATGCTTCTAAACCAGACTGTAATGCAATATGACAGGATGCTCTCAATTGTCCCTCTGTAGAAAGTGGTAAGGATAGGGGAAGGAAGATGTGCTTTTCTCATGTGACGCAGAAAATGCAGGCGTTGCTGTGCCCACTTCACCAGTGTTTCGCTGTTGAGCGACCAAGCCAGCCTACTCGTTAACTGCATACCCAAGAATTTGATGCCGCTAACCATCTCCACAGGTGAATCATTAATACACAGAGAAGTGTGGCTGTGCCTGCCTTTTCTGAAATCGACAATGATCTCTTTGGCTTTTCCAGTATTTAAAACTAGACTGTTTTCCTTACCCCGGTTCACCAAACCCTCAACCTCTTTGCGGTAAGCACTCTCATTGTCATCATGAATAAGGCCCACTACTGTCGTATCATCTGCAAACTTCACAATATGGTTGGTGGCAAACCTAGCACAACAGTCATGGGTCAACAGGGTGAACAGCAGCGGACTTAGGATGCAGCCCTGAGGAGAACCAGTACTCAAGAAAATGGTGTTAGAAATATTTGTTCCAGCTCACACATGTTGGGGTCTGTTAGTAAGAAAATCAAGAATCCAGTTGCACAAAGGAGTGTTTAAGCCTAAAAGGCTGAGTTTGTCTACTAGATGCTGGGGAATTATTGTGTTAAATGCCGAACTGACGTCGACAAACAACAAACGCACATGAGTATTTCTTTCCTCTAAGTGCTTCAAGCTCAGATGGAGAACAGAAGAAATAGCATCCTCCATAGAACAATTCGGTCAGTAAGCAAATTGAAATGGGTCAAATGCTGGTGAGAGGCTAGATACAATAATGTCCTTTATCAGCTTCTCAAAGCATTTCATAATGATGGATGTCAGTGCAACTGGACAGTAATCATTGAGGCCTGTAATTGTGGACTTTTTTGGCACTGGCAAAATGATGGCCGTCTTAAAACACGATGGTACCACTGCCTGCTGCAATGAGAGATTGAAAATATCTGTGAGAACACAAGCCAGCTCATCTGAGCATTCCCTAAGAACATACCCAGGGATATTATCTGGGCCTGCTGCTTTCCGAATGTTAACTTTCCGCAGTGTTTTCTGGACAGAGGTGACATCAAAGCTAAGCACTTGCTCATCAGGATGGGGCACAGCTTTCCTAGCAGGAGGGCTATTTGATGCCTCAAATCTTCAAAAAAATGTATTCAGCTTGTTTAGGAAATCTGTGTCATCCTTGCATCTCGATGGAGCCAAATTATAATCATCCGTGCACCAAGGAACCCACAATTCAATCTGAGCTACAAATCTTCTTCTGTCAATACTCTTCTAACTTTAGTATTTTCCAACAGGCGACAAGATCATTCTTTATAACATCTGAAATCAACCAGTATTCTTAAAGAAAAGGAGTGCCAATATTATCAATATAGGTAAGAGAATGTATGCCAATACTAGAAATATAAAGACTATAGTTCTAAACACAATTTCCTCCAAGCAGGCATGCCCAGAGTTATGTATTAAATGTGATCACACACGAACCTTATAAGTAATTAACTTGCCAATAATGGCTTTTTTCTCTGTTCCTTTTCATAGAAGTATCTCATGTATCTGAGTTGCAGATCATATCATGCTATCATTGTTCATCACAAGATGACTATGAAACAACAGAATTCAAAACAATTCAGCTATTCTAGGACCCAGAATTATTTTGCCTTAATAGAATATATTTATAAATAGTGTTTTCATCTATATTTAAAAGAATATATTTCTTTAAGATTTTTCAGTGAAATTCTTTTGTGTCCTCTTTCAGATGTAACTGGTATACATTTACATCTGCTTGTTGAACACAATGAAAAAAATTACATTGAAAGAAAAAATAGATAATAAAATTGCTGTCATATGAGACTCTCTCCCTCCCTCCCTCCCTCCCTCTCTCTGTGTTTATCTGTCATGGCAAATATGCAGACCAGATTTTTAGGAAAAAGTGTCATACTGTACAAAAATAACAGAGCATGCTATTACATTCTCTCAAAATTATGCAGCAACTAAGTGCTCTGCATTGCAATTTCGATGGTTGGAAAAATGTATTACCGTGGAAATTGAACACACAGTACGCTAATCTACTTGGAGCCTATACTTCTGTGTTTCTTAGGTGTTTTTCGTATCACATTATGGATTTTAGTTGCCTTAAAATGTGCAATCAGAATAGTTAAAGTCATTAAAGGAATAGATTTTACTTTATCTGAAAACTCTGGATTTGTTTTATTTCACTTTGCTGCATTCGATGTGATTGGAATGCTGGGTAACACTGCAGAAATATTTCTGAAAATACTTATAAAATAAAGTATGAACAAAAGAGGAAGCTGTACCGTACCAGTTTTAAAGTAACATAACACGATAACTTATTTAAAAGATCAGGTCAGAATCTCTAGTATCACATATAAGGAGTCTGTGAGTTCTAGTACTGCCTTAGGCGTGAAACCCAGCTGGGCAATCTTGGGCCCGTTACTCTTTCTCAGACGAAACCAACCTACTTCACAAAGTTGATATTATGGGAAAAATAGGAGAAGGAAAGACTATTATACATGTTCATTGCCCTGAGTAAAATAAAATAAAAATAATTAAGGCAGAATAAAAATCAAATAAATAAATTCTCTAGCACCACATACCCAAAGGATGTACAATACCCAAAGGATGTACACCTATCGGCTTGGGTGATTTCTATAGGGTTTTCACCACTTCATATTTCAGTGCCTAGAACTGAATCTCAAATATCAATATAAAGCACACTGGAAATTTCAATGATATTCTCCGAGCTTATACTTGAAGAGATTTATAAACTCCCGGAGTTTCTTTTTAATATTAGTGGTTGTGGTCATCAATGAGTTGCTTGTGATTCTTTGTGACCTGACATTTCTCCAGGATTACTTGTCAGTATCTGCTTCATTTCTTGTAAATTCATGCTTCTGTCATTAGTAATAGTATCTAGCCTGTACAAGTTCTTTGTGATAGCCTTTGATTCTTCTTATCACAAGGTCTTCTCCAATGATTCTTATTGTCATATTATGCATTGTAAATATCTATACTTTAGGTTAATTACAGAGCTTCCACTGTGTGATCTGATTTTACTTCATCTAGTATTGAATTATTTACTTGTCTTTTTCAATTATAGTTACTACTGAATTACCTGTTCCTCTTGTTTTGTTTATTCTCAACAATTCAAGCATTCAAAGGCATCCATTTCCTTTTTTTCAGTGTTCCTGAACAACGTCCAGCTTTCATCACCATATACAGTATTACAACTGAGAAAACCATGGTCTTGACAGTATGCACATAACCACATATAAACCATATAAATATGACAAATAAACAAATAAACAGTAGGTTGAACAACAATTTCCAGCATTTTTTACTGTCCCACTGGATTGCTGGCAACTGAACTTCAATATTATCTCATGCAACACAATTTCCCCTCTTTGTACATGTGTTATAATGTGGCATCAATCTCAACTTGTTTTCTTTTTTCTTTTTCTCCTACCCAAATGCATATATTTGGAATTGTCATCTCCCAAGCATTCTATCACAATCTATACTCAGCTTATATCTTTCAAAAAGCATGAAAAAGAGGCTTAAGATGTTTCTTATTCCCACATTTCTGAAATCAGTCACCCCACTGACAGAACTGTGTATAAAATAACACGTGTCAAACAAGCAGAACTTTGAAAGGCAATCCAATTTTACTTTCCTTTCAGTCAAGAGCGGGTGTTTCTTTCCTCAAACTAGAAAATACTGAACAGAGACCAGCACTGCCCTCTGTCTCCACCCCTCCATGGGGCTTATGCAGGGCTTGGGTAGGTTAACTAATGAACTATTACTATATTTTACATGCATAGAGATGATGGATTAGAGAAAATACTTAGTTATGAGATTTAAATAAAAATATTAATTAATTAATTAAATTTATACACCTATCACATTACATGACTCTGGGTGGCTCACAGCAATTCAACACAACCGCAAAGAAACGGTAAACAAAATACAAATAAAGCCACAAAAACATATAAAGCTATATTTAAAACCATATTAAAATATATACATTATTAAAGTATAAATAAAATAACATCAGTACCATTAAAATCCAGAAAAAAACAAACATTCATTTAAGCAAACAATTAATACCTTGACAGAAGAGATGTGTTTTTTACTACCTTTGTTGTACATAGTGTAAATTGTAAAAGCCAACCAAATCTCTGTAGAAAGCATTCTGCTATTTGGGAATTATGCATGAGAATGCTCTTCCCTATTTCACATCCCGTCAAACCTATGATAGCAGAGAAGTTTTTAAGAGGACCTATCCCTGTTGATGTGAATAGCTTAGGACAGTGATGGCGAACCTTTTAGAGACTGAGTGCCCAAAACCCACTTATGCATTGTCAAGTGCCGGGTGGGCGTGGCCCATTGGGTGGGCGTGGCTGCGGTGGTAACGGCAGACTGGGTGGGACTAAAAAGTTCAATCAATTCCAACTTTGCAAGATCTTTTTTTTTCCCGCGAGAAGTTGAAATTGACTGATTGAACCTTTTTCTTTTTTGCACACGGCGGCGGAGGCCTAAAGCGAAAAGGTTTTATAAAACCCAGCTGAAGGCCTAGGACTGGGGCGACGGCACGCGTGCCCATAGAGAGGGCTCTGAGTGCCGCCTCTGGCACCCGTGCCATAGGTTCGCCACCACTGGCTTAGGAATTTCATAGCCAAACCAGCAGCTGTTCTAAGGTAGATCCTAAGCAGTTTAGAAATGTAGCCCCTGGGAAGGATAGGAAAACAATTGAGTTCTAATCCCAGTAGCCACTGATACCCTTCATAAATTTCTCTAATTTAATTATAACCTATGGTTAATGTATGTAATTAATAGAATGAAGAAAATAACCAGGAATTTTAAATTATTCCAATTAAATAATAAGAACCGAAACATTGCAGATATGCTCAGCATTCATGTTTGAACAAGGATACAAATTTTGTGAAAACAGATTGCTATTTTCTATGTAGAAGACTAAATTATTCATGGCAAGTGATTTGCTGTCATAAAGGTTCTAAAAGAGCACTTGACCCATGCTTAAAAAAAGATATTTTTTCCTCATACAGAATTGTTATTCAATTGTATAGAATTCAAAACTCTCAAGGCTTTCATGTTGCATAAATTCATCTTGCTGCCATATCAAAGGTATGGATAGTAATAATAGACAAGGAGTATGGTTTATTATTGGAACTGCAAACAGAATGCCTTTTCAGTTTTCCATAAGGTATTGAATTTATAACAACTAAATCCTCTAATGATGCAATAAAACTGTTTTCTAATTGCTGTGTGCCTAAGCAGTCTCTAAATAGTAATTCAATGCTTAATTTGTCTTTAGGCCATGATTATTAGGCTTTTTACAACAAACACTAAACAAGAGACAATAAAGCCATACTTACCCAAGCATCTCCTGTACTTATTCTTTGACATACTAACAGTGCTTTGCAGTTTATCTACGAAGATTGCTATAAAACACTGCACATACCTTCTTTCTGCTTTTCAAATTATAGAAAAGTGAAACACAGTTAAGATGGAGGATGGTTTAATTTACTTAATTCAAAAAAGTCATGCCTCATGCCTTGTTAAACTAGCAAATTATTACATATGGAATAGCCTAATTGCCTCTAGCCCTTCCCTCCCTCCCAAGTCCTGCTGTGTTGCCTCATTGTGCCAGGGTGTGTGTATGCATGTTGTTCCTGGGAGGGATTAGCAAAGAACTTCCGGAGTATATGCCAAGTATATATTTTCCCATCAAAGTCATCTAAGGTATGAAGGTCATCCCAGCTGCCAAGCTAAAACAAGCAAGCACCTACTTGAGGCAGCAGTGATATAGACAAAATCACAGAGACAGATGGTCCCTTTATTGATAATGACAAAGGCATCAACTCATACTGCATGGGAGAAGGCAAAAGTACTCTTATATTTTTACTAAGAAAACCATGTGGATACAGAATATAAAATGATTGACGATAGAGTGCTGGATGATGCCTCCCTCAGGTTGGATGGTACTCAAGAAGATACTGAGGAAGATCTGAGGATGTTTTGGAGTGCTAATGGTGTTTATAACATGACTAGATTAAAGCTTTTGGGATGACTAGTGCTGATATTACACATACAGGAAAAGAAAAGCCAAAGCTGCTATGGTAGAATTACAGTAAGAACATGGAATGTAAGAGGCATGAACAAAGGAAATTAAATGAAACATCTACAAATTGACATATTAAGCATCAGCAAACGGTGATGGACTGGCATGGGTCACTGTGAGTCAGAATATCACACTATTTATTACTCAGTACATGAAAAACAAGGGGAAGTAATGTTCCTTTTATAGTTAGGAAGGGTATAGCAAGAACAGAACTTGGCTACAATGCAATTAATGACTGAATAATATCAATTAGACTTCTTGGTCAAGTCTAATGATGATTGTCCAAGTTTATGCTCCAACCATCAAGGCATGAAAAGAAGAAGCTGATCAGTTTTATAATCAAGTTCAATTTAAAACCAACAGAACATGAGAACAAGATGTGCTGGTTGTAATTAGAGACTACAATGCCAAAGTTGGAAACATAAAAGAAAAATGTAGATGGATTGCATGCCTAGCAGATCAAATAGAGCAGGAATCCAATTTCTTCATAGCTAACACTGTCTTCAAACAATCAAAGTGGTACCTCTATGCATGGACAACCTCAGACAGAATATACAGAAATCAAATTGCCTGCATTATTGTTAAAAAGAGGTTGAGAAACTTAATTAAAGTATCAAAGTCATGGCCAGGTGCTTACTGTGAAGCAGATCCACAATATGATCTTGAACATATGCCCACCATTTTCAAGGAAAACATCAAGAATCACTTCGATATCCTGAATTCCATTAATAGAGAACAAGATGAATTGTGGGATGAACTTAAAGAAGTTGTTAAGGATGAATGTGAAAACAGACTTCTCATGATGAAAAAATAGAAGAAAGTAGACTGTATGTCAGAAATTACCAAGAAGAGAAGCCAAAGACAAAAAGTTCATAAAGGAATTTAAGACAGAACTTCAGATAGCTGTTATGTCAGAGCATGCAGTCTTATTGCACCGAGATAATCCAGGAGTAAATACAGTAAACAGTAGTTTGTATTAAATGGTGGTTTATCATACACTATCTACAATATCATACACCAGGAACAATATACATACACATGGTAATACAGCAAACTCCAACATACAGCAGTTACAGCAGGAAATGGACGAGAGAGAGAGACACTCCAGCAAAAGCCTTCCTTTTTATACTCAGGCTCTTAAAGAGACACAGACCCTGCTGAGTCATTCCTATCATTTCATCATCCACCTTATATTACATTACATCATTACATCTTCTTATATCATTACATAAGCTGTTTGGCTGTTAAATCATAACCTTGACATGTTAAAAGAGACAAGAAGCTGTATTACAACATCTGTAAAGACACAATAGAATGAACAGATTTGGAAAACAAGAAAAGTCTTTCAAAAGATTTCTGAATTCAGAAGGTTCCAACCTTGAATTGGTATGCTAAAGAATGCCAATGGACAGATTATAACGATTTAAAAGAGATCAAAGGAAGATAAAAACAGTATACTGAAGTGCTATAAAGTAGTGACATCAACATCCAAGATACCTTAAATGATACTATTTACTTAGAAGAACCTCTAGTACAGGGGTGTCAAACTGCCGGCCCACAGGCCGGACGCGTCATGCAGAAGTCATGCCCACCCCATTGCCGGCAATGGGAAAACCGTCCCAATACGTTGCGTGATGTCACGTGATGTCGTGGGTTTGACATGTCTGCTCTAATACAAGTAGATGAAGTTAGTTTGCTCATTACCAAATTGGAGGACTACTGGAACTGATAAAATAACCACTGAAATATGGAAGGGAATAGAAAAAGAATCAGTAAATGCTCTAACCAAGATATGCCTGCATATCTGGAGAATAACACAATACTAACTGACTGGAAGAGGTCAATCTACATTCCAATATAAAAGAGAGAGAGAGATTTAACAGAGTATGCAAACTATCATACAATATCCTTAATTTCAAATGCTAGCACAATAATACTTAGGATCATCCAATGTAGATTAGAGTCATACAAAAAAAGATGCCAGATGCTCAAGCTGGGTTTTAAAAAGGCCAAGGGAAATGAGACATTATTGCTAATGCATAATGTCTCATTATCACTGCTGATAATTGAGAAAGCCAAACAATATCAAAAAAGAAGTCAGTATGTGCTTTATAGAAAAAGCTTTGAATGTGTCAATCACATAAGGTGCAGACAGTGCTTAGAAAAATGGGAATTCTAGAACAACTCATTGTCCTCATGAGAAATTTATATAGAAGTCAGGAAGCCAAAAGTTGGTGAAACAGACTGGCTGCAGGTTAACAAAGGAGTGTGACGTGGTTGTATCCTCTCCATTTATTTATTCAACCTACATGCTGAATGGAAGAAGATGAGTATGGTTTTGAAACTGGAGGAAGAAACATTAATAACCTGTGCTACACAGATGACACTACCTGAGATCTGAAAATGCAAAGAACCTGCAAGGATTCTAGTACTAAAAAGTCAGAGTGAAAAAAAGAGTGAATAAAGGGGGAAAAAACATTACATATGAAGAAGACTAAACTTAGGACAACAGGTAGAACAATCAACCTTAGAACTGAAAATGAAGATATCAAAGTGGTGGATAGCTTCTGCCTTTTAGCATCAACCATCAATAGTAAAAGAACAAGAACTCAAGAAATATGCCACACTTGGTAGAACATCCATGAAGGCTTTGGAAAAGATATTCCAATGCTGAGATATGTCTATACCTATAGTGATCAGAATCATGCAAGCCATGGTATTGCCTGTGATACTCTATGGAAATGAATGTTAAACTTTAAAGAAACAGGATAGGAAGATTATCAATGCCTTTGAACTCTGATGTTGGAGAAGACTCCTGGGAATACTGTGGACACCCAAGAAACAAATGCATGGATCATTGAACAAATCAACCCAGAGTTCTCATTTGAGGCACACATGATTAGGCTTAAATTATCCTACTTTGGACACATTGTGCAAAGACCCAATTATCTGGATAAGGCTTTAATGCTGGGAAAGGTGGAAGGAAACAGAAAAGAAAGATGACCAGCAGCAAGGTGGCTAGACTCAGTTACAGTGGCAATGAATGAACATGAGTGAAAAAGATTAGAATTCTCTTTCTTCTTTTGGCATATTGTTAAAAAGCTTGGAGGGAAAGTCTAAGGATTTCTGATTGGTCTAATACAGAAGCCACTCAATTTTCTGGTTTTGAATTAATTGTTAAACCCAGCCAAGTATTTCAACTCCAGTTTGTTTTCTATAACTGCAGGGAAGGGAGAGATAAAGAGACTATAGAGATGGATAGGGATACAATTTGGGACTATAATCATCATTCAATCATTTAATTTGTTTCCTACTTTTCTGTTCAGAGGCCATTCAAAGCAGTTTAAAATCCAATAGAAATGGCTAATTATCAACTATAAATCCAAACTGAAAATATATGGCTAAAAATAGAGAGCACAGACTGAGCATATTCCATAACTTTCCTGTATGCCTGACAGAGCTAGGAAAGCTTTTCTTGTTGATCTTAATGTGTGTCCAGGTTCATATCAAGATAAGCAATCCATTTTGCTGGTGATATCTCAAGGCATTTAGGCTTTTAAAGGTCAGATTCAACACCTTGAATTGTGCCTAGAAAGTTAATATTCCTATGGCTATCAGTCTGGCTACCACCGAGTGTACATCAATTAAAGCTTTTAAACATTCTGCAATAGAACACACAGTAGTTTTCAAACAGGAATACAAATAAGGCATAGGTAATTTTTATGAGATCCAAAGAATAAATGTTCTACTTTTATCCAAGACTATAAACTATATGATAGTTTATAAAAATTATTAAGTGCAAACAGAAATACATATTATTTCAACAGCAAGGAAGATAAAGCAGAAATGGTTAAATTGATTGTTCTACTCAACGAGGAAATATATTTATGTTTTTTTATTTGGATATCACCTCTGGAGTTTGTGCTTGTGATAAAAAAAAATGAAACTTTGACTTTGGTTATGCTGATTAGATAGATTTGTTCTTATAGAAATGGCTAGTTATATACTAATGTGTAAAAGTAAAAAGTTGAGGCTGTAATGTTGTTATTGAGTTGGAAGTCAATGCCTTTTTCTTTCTTTCCTTATACCTCATATTTTCTTCCTGCCTTTCTTTTTTCTTCCCTTAATTTCCTATTTTTATTTTTCTTTGTATTTTATGCATTAATTTAAAAAAGTCACATGTCAATTGAATTAATACTTATACTGTTATGAAGCTGTAATTTTTCAGACTACAGGAAGACATTCAAAACAATTTGCAATATAGAAAATAAAGTCAAAGAAGACTGAATTCAAATCTAGACACACTTGCAAATTCATAGAAATCAGTGGGAGGTAATCATATTAATTAGAATCTCAATTTCAATATGTCTATTCTAATTATGCCAAAGTTTGAACCTCTTCTTTTGTTTTATTGAATACAATACCTGCAAGAAAATATTGCACACACAAACGCACACACGCACATGCACACTTACTAATTCTGAAAAAAATAGACCATAAAAATATTGTGACATATATCATGCTTAAAGAACTGTGTGATTGAGGTCCTAGGGCAGAAAGCTCATGCTAACAAGTTTTCATTGAACAAATAAATTCTTGTGTTTATTGTTTAGTTGTTCAGTGCTTAAAGCCATATTCTAAAGCAAACCTTACAAACGTCTGTACAATTTCCTACCAGCTGAGTATGCACTGGAGAGTAACCACAGATAACTACACAGATTGACTGTTGTAAAACTGTAACAGCCTTCTGTTAAACTTGATTGTGTAATGTGTTCAAGGTCAAATCAATCCCACCCTATTTTCCAGCCTCTCAAAATTTCACCGTTCAGGTTGTCACCCTATTCTTGCCCTCTATTTAAAATTTCTTATTTTCTTTCACCAATGGGAAGGGTTGTTTTTTTTAAAAAAAATGGTAATACGTTACTTATCTATATTCCTATTTATAGCAGCAGAATAACATTTGGTATAAATAAGAAACAGCCATTTACAGCTTTATACCTTGACTTGCTCTTCTTTCTGGAAATGCCCTTCTTTCATTGCTGGAAATGCCTCTCTTTGTTTTAGTAAACATGTTCCAGCAATAGATTATTTTCCCGTTCTCCTCCTCATTTTTCATTCTATGAAGTCACAACATGGAAGCCCTGACAAGAATACATCTATGAGACACAAAGAAACAGGAAAGTCTGAGTATCTCCTACTGAAGGTCCTCTGAGGCAGCAATCAAAAAAATTGTCCTTAAGTAATTGTTTTATCCCTTCAGCAAAAGGAATTTAATGGGAGAGAGAGAGAGAGAGAGAGAGAGAGAGAGAGAGAGAGAGAGAGAGAAAGGAAGGAAAGAAAGAAAGAAAGAAAGAAAGAAAAAGAAAGAAAGAAAGAAAGAAAGAAAGAAAGAAAGAAAGAAAGAAAGAAAGAAAGAAAGAAAGAAAGAAAGAAAGAAAGAAAGAAAGAAAGAAAGAAAGAAAGAAAGAAAGGCTATACTCCTTTAAAGCTTTAAAGAGATTTAGTAAATTTACTGGTCTGGTTTCACAATATGGTTTGCTGGTTTCGGGCAGAGCATGATGCCCAGAGCCATTCACTATGGTTTGTAAACTATGATTCCTTTCTTAGAAGTCTCACTCATATGTTAGGTTAAATAAAAATAAACCACAGAATGACTTATTGTTACATGTGAACCTTGCAAATTAAAAAGAACGAAGGAAGGCTACATATGCTACCTTCTGCTCCTGTACAAAAGACTAAAATGCTACACTGAAAGCAGCCCACTAATGGTCTCTTGATCACAAATCTGTACCTCTCTGCCTGCATCACAGTATCATCCTGTAATTAAGATATAAGGCTTAAGGAATTACATTGTGGAGGTGGTGTTTTTCCAATAACCCATCTAAAAACTGTATGCAGAAAAACTAGAGCGTGCTGGTGGGCAGGTAATGTAAGGTATTTTGACGAGCATCTGACAAAATGGAAGGCAACTTATGCTGGCAATCTTGCAGCTGTGTTTCTACCAGTGTAATATTATGTGGGAATCACTTTGGGAAACAAGGTGGGGAAGAGATGTTACTAGGGAAGAGTCAGCTAAGAGAGGACATAGCCTGCAGCTACATAAGGAGAAGAGAAAAGAGGCTCAGGAGGGACTCCCTTACTCGAATTCTCAGGCTGTAAAGGAGATGGCGGGAAATCTGTACATTCAGACTTGCAAGATTCTGTTACAGTAGCCTTACAATAAAATAGAAATAACTCATTTGGTTTCATTTCCTGACTGGTCTATCTGGCAAGACTGACAACCCAGTTTCCTATGGATGCAATGCCACAAGTTAGGTCCCTGACCTCTTTACTTGCATCTCAGTGCTCTTTTGGTTACAAGAAAACTTTTGCAGGCATTTCCACCCCCCCTTTTTTTTTTCAGGATTGGTTGGCTGGTTGACCTAGAGCTCTGGATGATCACTTGACTATGAGCCAGCAGTGTGCAGCAGCAACCAAAAAAGCTAACACAATCCTGGGTTGTATAAACAGAGGCATAGAATCAAGATCACGAGAAGTACTATTACCGCTTTATAAGGCCCTAGTAAGACCACACCTAGAATACTGCAGCCAATTTTGGTCATCATACCACAAAAAAGATGTTGAGAGTTTGGGGAAAAAATCAAAGAAGAGCAACTAAGGTGATCAGGGGCCTGGAGACTAAAACATACGAAGAATGGCTACAGGGTTTGGGTCTGGCTAGTCTAAGGAAAAGAAGAAATAGGGGAGACATGATAGCAGTGTTCCAGTATCTGAGGGGCTGCCACAAGGCAGAGGGGGCCAGGCTGTTCACCAAAGCACCAGATGGAAGGACGAGAAACAATGGTTGGAAACTTACCAAAGAGAGAAGCAACCTGGAACTAAGGAGAAATTTCCTGATAGTGAGGACAATCAACCAGTGGAACAGCTTACCCCCAGAAATCGTGGGCACTCCATCACTGGAGATTTTTAAGAAGAGACTGGACATCCACCGGTCTGAGATGATATAGGTTCTCCTGTTCGAGCAGGGGGGCTGGACTAGAAGACCTCCAAGGTCCCTTCCAGCTCTATTCTATTCTATTCTATTCTATTCTATTCTATTCTATTCTATTCTATTCTATTCTATTCTATTCTATTCTATTCTATTCTATTCTAAGTTTTAACTGGTGTAGTTGAAAGGAATTAGATGATGTACTTCTTTTCCTCTTTGGGAATTTCCTTCTTAGTGGTGGATGCTTCTAACTTCTTCACTTCACATTATGTTGTTAGAGCAGGTTCCAGCCCACGCAGTGATCCCCACAGCTAAATCATATTCTTAAATTCCAGTTCTTCAGCAACATTTATCCGCTACCTGCATCTGAACTGCATACATTCTGATGGCAGCCAAGAGATAATCTCCCCAATTCTCTACTACCACCTAATAGTCAACAGTTGAAACAGTCAGCTAATCCATTGTTTCAATAAATAAATAAAACAAATAAATTGATGGTACAATGGGAAAGAAAAATAAATAAATGCAGAGCATGGAGTAACCAGGGTATGGTGCATGGAGGCATCTGTTCAGTCCTGGTGAGCTGGAATTTCAGTCAAAGAAACATCAATCCAGCCTGTAAAATGTGTGTTAACGCTGCATGGACAAGACTGCAGCAGAGAACTGCTTTGTGTGTACATTGGAGGCAGGAAGATTTAGGGTGGCCTGATTTCTTCCATGTTAAGAAAGAATTACACAGCTGTGTATGCATGGCTTAAGAGTTCATGAAATGTACATGCATTTTTATATCTTGCAATGTTATATCAAGTAAAATATTTAACTTGCATCTGCTTTGAAATTCTTGCTTGCTCAATTTTATATCTGTGCTTCTCTGTGACACATATACAAATAATGTCAGACCATAAAGAAGCATTTCCTTAATGCAGCTGCAAGGTTTTTTTTTTTAACATTTTATTTTTAGCCTTTCCCTGACATTATTTGTTGCAATTAGAATTAATAAAAGAAATGTACATGCTGGCATTAATAAGGATCTATTTCTTTTATTAGCTTTTGCAATACCAGTAGAGGAATATATGAGAATACCAGGAAAGAAATATAGAGAAGTCACTTCTGTTTTCTTGAAACTGAATTTGGTATAATTGTGATAACAATTTCAGACTTCACAATTAAAAGAAACATACTCATTTCAAAATCTCATAAGACATAAATGTGGAGGCATTCCATTCTGCCAGTTTTTAACTTCCATTGCAATTTCTATTAATTTGCTATATATTCTTTTGTGTGTGTGTATTTCATAATTAGAACTGTTGAGGGGGGTAGGATTGAGTAATGATACTGAAAATTTTGTTTCTTCATTTGGGGTTTGTAATTTTGGAATGACTTAATCTCTCATTGGGACAGATAACCAAAATATAGAAAATTCCAATATCATCTCTTCTGAGCCAATTAAAAATAATGTGTAATTCAGGCCTATTCACAGTGTTTCCAAACAGTGAATGGATTTTAGGAGGAGACTGATATATGATGAGAAAGGGGCAATAAGTAATACAATTCTTTTACAAATCTTCTATTTCTTAGGATGGCTAAGGTTAGAACTTTGTAACTCAAAAGTGATCCAAGATAACTTCAATTACTAAGTGGATCCTTTAGGATATGGGAAGGAAGGATGACAGCCTAAAATTAATTTTAGAATTTTAAAAATTAAAAGTTTTTATGACCATATTTGCTTTCTTACAATATAGACCCTTGTCTTTATTTTTTCCACATCTATTATATGCTACATTAGCTTTTTAAAAATCTTAAATTGCACAGGAGAAATATGGTACCATATTTCTATCTTTCTTCAGTGCTATGGATATTTGAACAGCAGCAACTAGACCCAGTTCTAAATCAGATTAGTTGTAAATGCTACTTGTTAATTTTGGGGGTTTTACCAATTTGAAATTAACTCCTCGTCTATTATGAAATGACAGTATCCCAAAATTAGGAACAAACAGCAATAAGCATAATTAAATAAGCACTTAATTATAACTTACTGGTATTTCAAATTCTTCACGGTAGTTTCAGGGAAGAAAGGGCAGCATCTCATATCTGTATATAGGAAGGTCTGAAAAATCCTATTTACACAGTACAAAACTGCTGGGGTTGGTGGATACAACTACTGATACTGTAATCCTGACAATCTCTCCACACTGTCTTTTATGCCTATTATTTTCTGAACAGGTAAAATGACTTTCCTATAATCTGTGAAAAAGAAGGGGGAGCATTAAGGATGGAAGCCATAATCATCTGTCTCTTAAGTATACCTTTTTGTCCTTTTGTATACATAAGGGACTGAGATTATTATGACTACTATCCTTAATGCTCCCCCCCCTTCCCATGAACCTATCATTATTTCAAATAATGCAGAAAAAACATGCAAGCTGATCCAGCCAAATGTTAGTAATAACAGGGCAGTTGACACAAGAATGGCTACAATACAATGCTCATTTCAGACCTGCAGTATTGGATGGCATAATTTTTGGTGCTAATACCCATCTCCATTGAGAGACGTCTTCCTTGGTGATCAACTATTAGCCTGTAATTAGATGGGCTTTATTTGTTTATTTAAAATTCCACCTTTATTACTTTTATGAATAGTTCCAGATGGTGAACATACATAATACTCTTTCTTCCTCCTATTTTCCCTACAACAGTCCTGTTAGATGGGTTGGACTGAGAGAGAGTGATTAGACCAAAGTCACCCAGCTGGCTTTTATAGCTAAGGTGATACTAGAACTCACCTTTCCTGGTTTCTAGGCCAGTACCTTAACCACTGCATCTAACTGGCTACGTGATACAACAGCCTACAACAGGTTTTCCCCAATATGGAAATTCAAAGTGCTGTAGTTCTAAAATAACCAGAGAATAGCCCAATAAAAAAGGCTGATCTATATGATGCTTGTGAGGTTTATATTCTGCTTTCCTTTTAGGAATTCAAGGTATAGTATATACAGCATTCCTTCTTCAATTTTCCCACAACAACACAATGATAAGGAATAGGTTGGACTGAGAAGGAATACCTGTCCCAAATCATCCAGTGGAGTTTCATGGGGGAGGATTGACTTGAATGTGGGTCTCCTGAGACCTAGTTTAGTCATTACACCACAATGTTTGGAAATGAAAAGTGTTGGCATTTGCTACAATAGATGAAGAGAACTTCCATAATTAACACAAGGTATTGTTTCTGTTGATTTACAAAATAATCAATTAGTTATTCTAATACCAGTATGCACCTTCAAAGGTTTGATGACCATACAAGTATGATTTGTACATATGTGTAGTCACTTGGCATCCACACCAATATTTGAGAAGAACCTAGCATTGTCATAATGGATTTTAAAAAAAAAAATAAAGAAAAAATCTCTGAACAACATATGGAGTCATTAAATATAGAACCAGTAAAGGCATCGTAAAAAAGCAAAATCAACTGTAACCCTGTTATTTTATTCATACAGATATATAACATCAGCTAGAACAACAAGTATCCTGAACTCTGCAATCATTCACACAGAGAGAGAGAGAGAGAGAGAGAGAGAGAGAGAGAGAGAGAGAGAGAGAGAGAGAGAGAGAGAGATCAGCTAAAATAACAAGGGTCTTGTACCTTGTTTTTGGAGTACAGAAGCCATTTCAGAAGGCTATACATTTACACATGAGTTTCTTTGACTTACTGTCCCATGTGAGTCATTTGTTGACTTTCAGAAAGAGGGATAATCTGGCTGTAGCAGTTACACTTTAAGGCACTCCTTATAAAAAGGTGTGCAGTGCCTCACAGCTCAGTACACAATAAATATTTGGCCTCCTGAAGGCAACATATGGATCAAAGGATACTGCACATACTGTTCCTGCTGACAGCAGAACTCCTGAAGTCCCAAAGCATCTGCCTTCACAATCTCTACTGCTGGGTTTGTGATACAACTTGCAGGTGTTTGTTTAAGATAAATACTGAGTTTCACAATCCCAGATGGGGAAAATCAATTTCAGCGCCTCAAATGGAGGAAGCACTGATGTGGAATACAACTAATGTGGGATTGAAGATATAATGGAGACTTTAAAAAATTGGAATAGAATCTTGACATTTAATCACCACTCTGAAGAACTGCCTGGAGCTCACAGAAAAATGGAAGTGGGGGAATAGACAAATTATCACAGAAGTGTTTAACATTTCTTTTTTTATAATGAATAAACTAAATAATTAAGAAAAAAATCAAAGCAAAACACACAGGCACAAAGAGAAGAAGGAAGGTCTGTAAATGTTACATTGCAGTGTTTTGTTTTGTTTGTTTTGAAACAGTCATTCCTATGAGGAATGCAAAGTTACATCATTGTCAGTGAGATTTCCTTCGAAATATCTATGGTGAACTGTCACCAAACACTAAAACAGTGCATGCTATAATGCTTTACTACCATTGCTTTTATATCAGTAAGTGAAAGGCATTTCGCTGCTTTTTGTTCGTTTGTT
The DNA here is from genome assembly GCA_023970755.1 of Azemiops feae. Taxonomy (NCBI): domain Eukaryota; kingdom Metazoa; phylum Chordata; class Lepidosauria; order Squamata; family Viperidae; genus Azemiops; species Azemiops feae. The sequence continues at coordinate 2,668,988 of JALGBA010004278.1, read as the reverse complement.
TGTTTGTTTTGGGGAATTTAAACTGTTATTTAGTCAAGATGCTATTCGTTGGTCTCTAAAAATCTGTGCATATTACAGACACATCTCTTCAGTAAGCAGACAACAATCTATGGAACAATAAAGATTAATTTAAGGTTAATAATAGAGCAAATACTACAACACATTTGGTGTTGTATTGTGGCATCAGGGTAGAAAAAACCAGGAACCTGAAAGTTTTAGTTCCACATTAGACAACAAAGCTGGCTGGGTGATTTTGGGTAAGTCACTCTTTCTCAGCCCAACTCACCTCACAGAGTAGTTGTTGTGGGGAAAGTAGTAGGAGAAAGGAGTATTAGGTATGTTTGCCACCTTGAGTTATCAAAATAATAATAAATATTTTTATGATAATAAACGAATATTGGTGTGTGAGAAATGACAGCACAGATTCTAATATTTCCTAGAAAGTACCTCAGGTTCTGGAAGATCTAAGGACCTGGCTTATTAGCCTACTAACAAGGCTCATAAGCACTTGATTTGGACTTGGGTCCCAAGCATACCAGCAGCGGTGTGATGGCTCAATGGTTAAGTCGGCTGGAAAGCTGACATCCCGGGTTTGAGACCGACATGTTGTGCAAGGGGATGAGCACCTGTCTTTGCCTAGCTCCTGCCCATATAGCAGTTCAAAAGCATGCAAATGCAAGTAGATAAATAGGTATCACTTCAGTGGGGAGGCAACAGCACTCGGCGACATCATGCTGGCCACAAGACTGCAGAAACGTCTTCGGACAGTGCTGGCTCATGGCCCTGAAATGGAGATGAATGCTGCCCCCTATAGTCGGCAACAACTAGTGGAGTAAAATCCACAGGGACTCCTTTCCTTTCTTTCCCAAGCATATTTCTTTTTTACTTCTGCACAAAACTAACATGTTGAACCAACTCAGCATTATTTACTGGCTCACCACACTGGGTAAAATGAACCGGTGTTGGGCTCCACCAAAGATCAATGGATTATCTACTGAGCAGGTCATTTTAAGTATTGCTTTCAATCCTTTACTTGCTGGGAAAATGAAGAGAGCTCCTTATAAGAACACCAAAAGCTTGTTTTGTGATTATTATTCAGTTAGCAACCATTCTGTAGCAGCAGCTATTAAACTGTAGAGCCAGTTTGGTGTACCCAGAGAAGGGCTGCAAGGCTACTCGGGAGGAGGTCGCTCCACCCCTCCTGACAAGGAACACCTGGAGGGGAGTAACTTTAAGGAGAAAGCGTGAGGAGTTAGTCTTTGCCGGGAACAATTGTTTGCTTTGGCTTACACTCCCCCGGCTTTTACTGGTGCCTGGTGCTTCAGAAAAGGAAGGCGGTGCACAGAGTGGTGAGGATGGCTGAAAAGATTATTGGCAGTTCCCTCCCTTCCTTCCAGGACATAGCACATAAGCATTGCTTGAGCAGGTCTGGGACACGACACATGCTCTTCATGACCTGTTTTCCTTGTTATCTTCTGGGAAGAGGCTCCATGGTATTTGAAGCAGAACATCCAGATTCAGTCACAGCTTTGTTCCATACAGACACATACAGACACCTTGTGAACTCTAAAGCTTCCTCTTTCCATTATGTATTGAAGATGGACAATGATTAATATTTATATGTTACTTATATGTAAGGGTGTAGGTCTATACATATGTTGTATATAGTATGTTTTAAATGTGTGTTATGTATGTGTACACTTTGAGAGCAAGCAACTAAATTTCATTTTTGATGTGTGCCATTGTGCCCACGGGGGGTGGGGGGAATGACAATAAAGGTTATCTAATCTAGGTTATCTGTTTGCCTTGCCTCGCTTGGAAGATTGCTTTTCACCTTTTGTTTCGGACCTTGCCCTTCTGTTGTGGCCTACATTTGGCCTTTGCTTCACTGGGGCTTTGGAACTGCTTCTTTTCTGGGATTTGTTTCTTGTCCTGAGGACTGCCCTTGTATTGTGCCTGGATCCTGCCTGGTGGATTGGACTTGGTACCCTGGACTTTGCCCTGTGAGCGTGCTCCTACTCTGTGGGCTTTCTTTGTATTACCAGGGGGGGAAATGGGGAAAAAGTCACGATACGTCGCGACACGTCACGTGACATCGCAAGTTTGACACTCGTGTTTTAAATGAATCAAAATTAACACAATGAAAAGAGCCTTTACTTTAAAGTAGATTACTGTTCTGGCCTGACTACACGCTACTCTGTGTGCAGCTTGACATGCAGCTAAACCCACCTATCCTCCAATAAAACAGACCGTGTGTGTAGATCTGGATGCTTTATTAAAGGAACAGGATGGTGATATTGGGAAAAACAGAAATACATACAATAAGAACCCAAATTCAAAATAAGCAGTATTGAGTTGCTGGTGGACATAGCAATTAACAAATAAAGATAAATCTAAATCTCATCAGCGATGCTGTGGGTATGGGATGTGGGTTTTATCCTCAGACGACCATGTGCCACAGATTAGACTGGATTCTTCCTAGTGCTTCTGCTTCCTTCCAAATGCTAAAGAAAATGGAATCTAGCTTCCCAGATTGCACTTGTTCTGGGAGTGAGGGTTCATATATAGATGACTCTACAAGGGGGCTGGGTCAGCTTCCAAACAATAGATATTTACTCCCCCCACCCGGCCACTAGATGGGGCTAGAGAGCAATAACAGTTTATACACAAATTATATGCTGGGGCATGACAATTACACTTTATAAAAGTATTATAATATTTGATTACTAACTTTCCCCACTTGGGAACACTGGCAATCATTATACTGGTTCATTTATATATAACTCATTTAAAATCAAGACCAAAATGAAATTAAGCATATCAAGTCTAGATAGCAAAAATTCAGATTATCACAAGATATGCTAATTATTTGAGAATATCTATTCAGAAATGCTAATTATTTGTGGATTTTTGCACAGTATGGTAGGCCTAATTAAAAGAAACCCATGCAAGATAGTAATAGAAAGAACTTTGACTCTATAGTTCTGATCATATTTTGAAAGAAAAATGTACATTTCACTAGAAGGACAATTTGGAATTTTTTCAAACCGAAATGTGAGAGAGCATTACCAAGATTCATGGAAATGCTAAGTCTGAGAATAAAAAAATGAGCCTGAACCTTCTATTGAGGAATTTATTCATTTTTTTAAATTTAAACACCACTCAGCTCCGATGCACAGCTCCTAGATCATATAATTTCATAATGCAGAAATAATTTATTTGAACATGTTGTCTATGCTTATAACAACCACATGACTTATTATCTAGATTTTTATTCTTGAATTTTCAACTTAACATCATTCCATTCTTTTTTTAAAAAAAAATGTTTATAATATAAAACACAAAAAATACAACATCATTCCATTCTATTCAATTACTTCTGGAAAGAATAATTGGTTAATGACTGCAAGAATAAAATAGAATTTGTTATTACTATACTAAGCAAGGTATACTTGGAAATAAGATTTATCCAGAATATCATACAATATCCGAAATTACAGTTTGCGATGTGTAAACCTCTGTGCATTATTGATTTCTGATACCATTTCTTGAAATGAATAATTTATCTATTATTATTTTAATTGATTTCTTTAATGCTGCTTTTAACATTCTCTCCCTCCATCCCAAATAGCTATCCAGGTGAGTTAAGCCAATACTATTCAAGGTGACAATATGAATTCTCTTCTAATGAAAAATCGACATAACAGTGTGGACTAAGCATTTGTTCATTCAGGTTCATTCTTGGTAAATTAAAAAGTTATCTCTTGAGAATCATTTTGATTTTATGTGCTCGGTAGTCTATTGTCACAACCATTGCAATGATATTGTAGAATATTTTTATTTCCATTAAATTAAGAGCTATATAATTAAGAACACTCAAGAATAAAAATTTGTGGAAGAATGAGTCAAAGATTTTTTGTGTTTAACCTGTTAACACAAAGCAAAACATATTCACAACAAATCTGCATATGGAACACCACAAGGAACTATAAACTGGTTTGAAATTTAACCCTAACCTAGTTATCTTTTTTATTTAATTCAGGTACAATGGAAAACCAAGATAGAATCATTTAAAAGTCAGCAGAGAAACTGAAAGAATTTCCCCTTTATTATAAAATATATACACATTTTCTGGCTAATATAATTGATGGTTGGGCTCAAAATTAAATTTTGACACAAATGAAACAAATTTGATCAATGTGCAGATTTTGTTATCTGACATAAGTCTTTTCTATCCATCAGTCTACAATCATGCCTTGTGAATTATGAGAACTAACCTGAGGTTAGAAGTCTTTTAGTTGTGTAATTACTTCAAGGAATTATTCCATGAAGAATAGGCTTTAGGAAAATTTTTGCTAAAAGGCAAATATGAAAACCAGAATAATTTTAGTGTCAGACATGTTCTGCCCAAGAGGCAACCATAGCTACATTTAATTATATTCTCCCACTGAAATCTACATAATTTTAGTTTTTGTTTCCCCGCCTTATTAAAAAGCTTGCTTTTCCTTATTCTACAATAAAATAAAGATAACCTTTAAATAGGCAATTGAATAACATTTTTAAAAAATATATCATTTTGCTTCTTTAATGGCAGGTTAAATCTAAAAAATACAGTCAATTTAGTTAGTAGAAAACACTACTGCTGCCATATTTCTCAAGAAAAATCTTTGTAGACTTCTACATGATACTCAGCACATAGTGGCCTTATCAGGCTGGGTGACAGTTTATTCATTTTAATTAACTATAATCAGATAGAAGGTCCAGTTATACGAACCTATGTGTGTAGATATATTTTTTTAAAAAGGAAACTGTTTGGCACAGTGCCAAACAGAAATTAATATCCACTAAAGAACTTTTTTAAGATTTGTGAGTAATTTTGTCTTTTGCTTTTATTATGTGTGTTAGAGTTATGAGGGATTTTCCATGCACTACTCAGAATCTATATTGATTGGGGCAGTATACAATTACCATTAAACAAATAAACTAATAAATAATTTTATATTGTAATGTATAATTTACATGTCTGGTCAATAATTGTAGTTATAAAAGTATATTAAATGGAACATGAATCAATTATAGCTCTTTAATTCTTCTTGGCATTTCAGGTAATTTTACAGTAGCATTTTTAGAGCATGAGGTTCAAATATATATATGGCAGCATTATATTGACCACATCTTAAGTATATAATTAACACAAAGGAAAACATTTGTATAAAAAAAATAAAAAACAATGTTAATACTTAAGGTTGCTTCCCCGTCTTCTTTTGCTACTGAAGCATTCAAAATAGTAGTATAAATAATTATACTTATCTTAAAAATTCTTCTGCATAGTCATTTCTGCATCTAATTTTTATAATATTCGGTGTCTATCAATATAAAATGATTCAACTGCAGGAACAGATTTGAGACTTGGGGGGGGGGTCTTTCTCAACTAACGGCCACAAGTGGGACCAGAATTTCTGTTGCTAAGTTTGTTAAACGAGTCACATCTGATTTTATGACCTTTTTTTGCCATGGTTATTAAATGAATCACCGCAGTTGCTAAATTAATCACACGGTTGTTAAACAAATCCAGCTTCCCCATTGAATTTGCTTGACAGAAACCCCTTGGGCAATTTGAATTATGCATCTAAGAAGTAGCACATAACTACACAGTTTTAATTTTTTAACTTATGTGGCCCAAATGCCAGGACTTATTCTAAAAGTGCAGCATGAATTTCTGCTTCTCTTGCAATTGAGAACTGTGCTACGGCTTGTTGCCTATATTACAAACACAGTGCTATACATTGTGCTATACCCTCTAATGCAGGGGTCCCCAACCCCCGGTCCATGGACCAGCACTGGTCCGCGACATATTAGAAACCGGTCTGTGCAAACAAGCGAAGTCCCATCCACAGGCAGCACACGAAACCACGACCCTTCCAGTCCATAGAAAAACCTCTCTCCACGGAACCGGTCCCTGGTGCCCAAAAGTTTGGGGAACCCTGCTCTAATGAGTAGTTAGTGTACCCACTGTATTTCGAAACAATACTGGCACAGCAGTGACTAAGAAAGAAAAAGACTTTCAGAGTATATCCTTGTCCCAAACACTCGTTCTGTTCTAATATTATATCATGCCACATTATAATGCTAAATGTGGATAAACAGTGAAAATAATTGTAAGTATCAGCTCAGCAGTGACAGTCCAGCAGGTAACTCAAGGTCAACTGTTTTCTCTAAATTATATAGAAAGTTTAATTCCAGGCTGGACTAAACCTGATTATGAGCAGTAATGTGCAATGGCAGGCCAAAGCTAAGAATAAATATGAGGATTTTATACCATAAATATCTGATAAGAAGTTTATGAATTCTGATTTTCTTAAATTACCTGATATCAATTTCTTAGATATAGAACATTGATACCTCTTATGATCAGAATATAAATCAGTCTTAAAGAAGCTGCATAGAATAGTATTCTAAAAGGGCTACATCAGAAAAAAATAAAATAAAATAAAAGCTTTATACCAAATAGTCATTTGTAAAAAGAATAGCAAAATGAAAATTGTTCTCTGTAAAATAACATGGTTTAATTCCTTAATAGAAGCTGAAAAGTAACCTTCTGGTAAATAAAAGAAAAGGTCATTTTAGATTGAACATAAGATTCTGGTAATAAAAATGATCTAATACAGCTTACAACAAATGTTTCCTCTATTCTAGAGACATTTCAAAACAATGTTTTGAGGAGAAACAGGACCAGGATCTAATATGTAGTGAGAGCTAGAAGAAACAATTGAAGAAATAATGAAATTATTATTGGCTGGATGAAGATGTTTCAATTCTTGATTGAATCGAAGATATTTGGGGGAAAAGGTATATTTAAAACTACAATTTTTCTTCTTACAATTTTATAAAGACAAAGCTAAGAATGTGTTACAGAGAAGTGCACCATTAGAATTTCTACTATCATTGCTCGATCCACAAAATTATTATTTGGTAAGCCTTTTGTTCAAAAGCTTTCTTCTCCCCATGACTTCTCCACACGTTCAATTATGAATAAACCAAGTACATTTATGTCACAATAACCAACTTCTTTCACATCCGCAGTGCCAGTCATGTTAATAATTTGAACTGAAAGTGATCAAAGTTGCAAAAGGAAATTAATGTTTCTCATTACTATGCCATAAATGAATTTCATTCATCTTTACTTACACATAAGATGTCCTTAAGCAAAATCATTATAGGCCAACTTATATACTTATACTTTTCAGCAAGGTGAGGGATCAAGACTTCCGTAAAGCTAGAAAATGTCACAAGATATTTTGCCCTTTTTTCATCTTTGAGGAACAATTCTTATAATAGTAAACTTTTATTTATACTTGGAAGGAAGGAAGGAGAAAGGCAGAACAATCAAGGGCTTTGAGAACAATTTCAGTAGCAATTTAAACTGCTTAGTAATCATTTCAGCAGGTGAATTAGAAATTACAGCAGATCGGTTTATTACAGTAATATAAGCATCTCATTTTATTTTAAATTTAAAGTCTGTCCTGCTGTATTTTATCTGATCAGTGAGCTGGAAAATAAGATAAAAGCAAAATGTTATAAAACAGGTTGGAAGTTGGTCATTATTTTTCCTTCTATTCAGCGATCACTGGAGAATAACAAATATATATATATGAGAAAATAGAGCAATGTTTTGAAGACAGCTTCTAATTTATCATACTCAAAATAAAATAGTAGAACAATAAGTGTTTCCCTAATAGAAAGAATTACACTGGAAAATGTTGTCCACACAGGAGAGGTTTGCTAGTATAATTATCATCAGGAGAAAATTCAACCCATTAAGAGTCATTCAATGAGTTCAAATCTATTTAATATTTATTTGCTATGTATATGTAGTGATGTGGATCTATATATATGTTGTACATAGTATGTTTAGGTGTGTGTCATGTATATGTTTCACTTTGAGAGCGGGCAACTAAATTTCATTTTTTATGTGTGCCATTGTGCCCACAATATAAAAATGACAATAAAGGTTATCTATCTACTCACTTCAGGCACTTAGTCAACTTAATTTAAAAGATTTCAGCTGACCAACAAATGCTCATTGTATGGTAGATATCATGTACTAGATTTTCATTGTTACAATCAACCATTTTAATGTTTCTATACTGAGTGGCATTCCATCTTAGTAATCGATTTTTATTATAAGCTGAATTTTCACACTGGGAGTTAAAAATATGAAAATAAATACAGATGATAAAAAGTTGCATTGCATAAAAGAGTCAATTGGATTTGAGAAGCTAAGATAGATGGAGAGAGAGAGAGAGAGAGAGAGAGAGAGAGAGAGAGAGAGAGAGAGAGATATCGATCAGCTAAAACAACATATTTTGATTGAGGTTCAATTTATAAACTCTCTCATTCACTTCCATTAGTGGAAGTAGTAGCAAGATTCCTTTCATTTTCTGGTGGAGGATGTATGTGGACAAAGAAATGTGGCCTCCTGGCATTGATGGCCTCCAACTTTCATCTACTCTAGTGAATGTGGTCAACAGAGAGGAAAAAACCAATTTCTTCTGGCAAAAGTGGTAAAAGCATAGCCAGCCCATTTTTTAATTTGCTTTTTTTTTTTTGCTGGTTTCTTTCACTACACCAAATTTGATCCCATTCTGTTGGTGTTAGAAACGCATCTTGCTGACAGACAGATGGATAGAGTCCCAACCCATTACATAATTTATTTTGAACATTCTGTAGCACTAGATAGAATACAAAAAAGAAGAAAAACCAAATTCATATATTCTTCAAAGGATTATGTTTCAACCTTGGTTTTATAGTTTTCAAAGAATGAGGCAGAAAGCAGTAAGTTGAAGCCTATTTTCAAAACAATTTATTTTATTGATTGTACCATTTCAATAGGGTTTCCAATAAAATGATCTGAGGTGATGGGTTTGAACTCCCAATATTTTTTTCTTTGTGGATACAGCTATAAATTTTTTTAAAATTCACCCTTTAATAAAAAAATTATATAGGTGAACATGCTCACTTATCAATTGCTACAGATCCTTATCAATAACTGAACTTAGTACACATAATACCTCAGAGTTTTTCAATTGTCCTCGTATCCTATGTTTCACAATCTTGTTATCTATAGACTTATTTTGACTATTTTGTACTATGGTGAATCATGCTGTATGATGATTCTAAATATTGATGAAGACTCTGGAATAATTAAATTGGAAAAATGCTGTCAAGGCTTTCTATTTGTGGCTAGTGAACTGTTAAAGCAGAAGTCTTTTTGTATATATAGAAGAATATTCATTGTCATTACATTCCAAACAGATGCAAAATGAAGCTTCATGTATTGTTATGTAAGTAAGATGGCACAAATGTGTATAGAAACTCCTGACTTTCAATATGACTCTATAGATATTGGGATACAACATTTAATAGTGAAGCTCTTTATAACACCCTAGCTGAGACTTACAGCTCATTATTTGGTGTTCAGAACAATCTACAACAACATTGCAGATATTTTAAAGGCAAAGCAAATAAGCAGGATTTATTTAAAGTCCATTTGAGGCGTTCTAGAAAAACTTGTCCTGGCTATTAATTGGCCCCTAAAATACTGCATCTAATAAAGAACACTTTTGGGTCTCGAGATGCCCGGAAACCAAAAAGGAGATTTTCAGTGGGAAACATAATTAAAACCAAACAGACAGGAATTCAAATAAGATCTCACATATTTGTTTTCTTTATGTCAGAAAGATTTTGCCCACCTTTATGTAAAATGTGGTTTGTGCTTAATTGATAGGTTGGATTCAACTGCAGGAATTAATTAAAAGTGACACTGTCTGGTAAGGAAATTCCAACAGAATAAGAGTCTATCTATATCCTTGGGAAAGTCAATTGTCTCAGAATCTTAAATAACATTAAAGTCTGTTACAGCAAAAAGTGCAATGGTGGGAGAATAGTTCAGTCTTTGGTGGACAAACTTCAGCTTATTTTTGGTTGATGGCCTTGAAGGTAGGCAAAGAAATATATATTTCATTCCTTTTACTTCACAGTCTCAGGGCTGTCAAAATATACAGAAAACCATAGAATTTTAAAATCCAGTAATAAATAAACAAACAAATATTTGGACTTTGCAGAAGCAGATAGAAAGAGAAGGATAAGATGTTCAGCAAGAAGGACAAGATGGAAGTTGAATGGTCACAGCTGGAAGATCAGGTTAGGGACACATCATCATAGAGAAAATGTGGGTGCTAGAAGTTGGCATCATTTTTGTGCCAAAATGATGGCACAAAAAACTATATATATACCTCTCTTCAACCATCTGACCCTGCTAAACATGTTATGACTGAAATAGCAATTCCATCTAATCCTGCCAAGTAGCCAGTGAGGTGCCTTTTTAACTAGTAGAAAAAGGATATTCCAGTGTTGGGTTTACCTCTACTGAGGTTTTTCAACTAATTCTCTTATGCTGAGATTTCGTTAGGCAGGAGGCTTCCCAACAGAAAAAAAATCAATTTATATCAGAAAGAATCTTTTAAATATGTCAGTAAAATATAAATATCCATTGGGCTTTATGTTAGTTACTTGGTCTCATGGATAAAATTTTCAGTCTTCAACGGCAGCATAATACAAGCAGTCCTTGACTTACGATCACAATTGGGGCTGGAATTTTGGTCATAAGTCACTGTGATCATAAGTTGAGTCAAAGCCATGGTACTCTTTATCAATAATTTAATACTTTTACATGATTGGATCCCATATACGTACTTAAAATTTTCCTTCCTTCCTTTCTATTACAATTCTATTTATTATTTTTAAAAGCCAGCCCCTTGTTTCGTTTTACAGAAAACATTTATGTTCATCTCATTTAACTGACTTGTTGAAAGGAAATTAAATATGTAGCTATACAACGGAACCTGCTGCATATGTACCAATTCTCCAAATATTTTATTTTATTTTATTTTATTTATTTTATTTTTTGACAAGATTTATATGGTTGTCCACTCACTCTGAATGACTGTGTATGAAATATGTATTAATTGGTTGAAACATCCCAACCAATGATTTTGTTAATTACATTAAACATTTCTAGACGTTTTCTACTGTCTGGTGGTGTTTTTTGTTTTTGGGTTTTTTTTTTGCAAGAGATAAGGAAAACAGGATGCATTATATTCTTAGTCGCATTTTCATTCTGCTCTTCCTTAGGGTCCAGATTCTAATTTTAGTTATACTGAATTTTCTAGCCTAACGCATTCAAAGAAGCTATAGCAGATGTCCAGAACCTTGAAGGTAATTAATTAAGTCCCACTGTTTCCATACTGCACGCCCCAAAAATCTGTCACTGCATGTAAAATTGTATAATTGAGTATTATAAATGTTTTCAGGCCAAGTCATGCTATGAATTATTTCCTTCATCTGTACAAATAAAAGACCTATTAAATTAATGCCTCATAACTTGACAAACTAGTTTAGTAAGTAACAAATTATCTGCCTAATGACCTCAGACAAAGTTTATAGCAACCTGAAAGTAATTTATTTGTGTGTACAGATTGGTTTCACTAGAATATTATGTCTAGATATTCTTATCAGCATAAGGTTTAAGTAAAACTTTATCTTGCTTCAATATATGCTTATAACTTTTTTGCACAGTAATTATTCTATTTTTGATTGCTGCCTATTTAATTAACTAATAGAGGATTTGGGAATCCTCTATTTTTAACAGAAATGTAGAATTTGAAAGGGGAGCTTTGCAAACTACGTAGTACACATGAAGGATTCCCTCCTCCAAGATTTAAGCAGGTGCATCATCTGAAAGATTAACCACAGCTGCTTCAAAGGCAAATTTCACTGGTCATCTGCATGTGTACATGCATATAGAAACAATTCTGCAACTTTTAGATGTTCGTTTTACATTAATATATCGATTTTCCTTTCTCAATAATGCCTCAGTTTGGTTATACATAGTTTGGAAGCGTTTGCAAAAACCTGTCTTTATATGGGTTCTGAAGGCTTTCATCCTCACAAAAATAGATTGTGGAATATGTTCGGATCCTTTGCAGTGTATCTAAGGAAGAAAACAGTAAAATATCAAACGTCTTTGATTTAAAAAAATCACAAAGTAGAATTGTTATTTTTCGTTTTCTACTCAGGAATAAAGGAAATTACTGTTAAAACCTAACAATCCACACCCCCAATTCTTCCATAAAACTGGAATTTTCTTCCAGAAAACATCGGAGATCATATGCTTGCCCTTTAAACCTAAAGGGACCCTTCCTTTTCCTTAATTAACATTACATCATGTAGGGTATTAAAAAAAATGTGTAAATATGTCATCTGATAAGCCAATCAATTACAAGTGCCCCTTGTCCAGCTACCTTTCCCCCCAAAAAGATCTCATCTGCACATCTAAGTTAAAATTATATTGGAGCCAGCTGTCAGCCAGCTCTCTGGACTGTTGGTATTTCTGTTAGCTGAAGCTGTTGGCTCAAGCTGACCTATTGTCCTATGCCCGAGGCAGTCACATCAACCTTACCTTTTCATGACTGAAAGTGATTGACACACCACTAATGAGATTCTGCAGGAAGCTGCAGGATGTATCACAACTCTGTACAAAGAAATCATAAGACACCTTTATCCACAATTAATGATTTTTTTCCCTTGCAGGTTTCCACAACGAGTGTTAAAGTTAATTCAGAATTTCAAAGATTTAAAAGACTACTGGCTTTTAATTGCTGAAGCCTAAAATTACTTCAGATACTACCATTCTTTATCAGTAATCAATATAGTTATATAAACCATCAATATCTGGTTCAAGATGGCAATACATATATTCTGAATTTGAGATTCAACATTCAAAAGATTCAATCTGAACTGGTTAAATTTCAATTTAATAATAATAATAATAATAATAAAGTTGGAAGGGACCTTGGAGGTCATCGAGTCCAACCCCCTGCTCAGGCAGGAAACCCTATACCATTTCAGACAAATGGCTGTCCAGTCTCTTCTTAAAAACTTCCAGTGTTGGAGCATTCACCGGCTTCTGGAGGCAGGTTGTTCCACTGGTTAATTGTTCTAACTGTCAGGAAGTTTCTCCTCAGTTCCAGGTTGCTTCTTTCCTTGACTAGTTTCCATCCATTACTTCTTGTCCTGCCCTCAGGCGCCTTGGAGAATAGCTTGACTCCCTCTTCTTTGTGGCAGCCCCTGAGATATTGGAATACTGCTATCATGTCACCCCTAGTCCTTCTTTTCATTAAACTAGACATACCCAATTCCAGCAAACGTTCTTGATATGCTTTAGCCTCCAGTCCCCTAATCATCTTTGTTGCCTTCTCTGCACTCTTTCTAGAGTCTCAACATCTTTTTTACATCGTGGTGACCAAAACTGGATGCAGTATTCCAAGTGTGGCCTTACCAAGGCATTGTAAAGTGGTATTAATACTTCACGTGATCTTGATTCTATCCCTCTGTTAATGCAGCCCAGCACTGTGTTGGCTTTTTTGGCAGCTGCAGCACACTGCTGGCTCATATTTAAGTGATTGTCCACTAGGACTCCGAGATCCCTCTCACAGTTACTACTATTGAGCAAGGTACCCCCTATACTATACCTGTACATTTGGTTTTTCTTGCCTAAATGTAGAACCTTACTTTTTTCACCATTGAATTTCATTTTGTTAGATAGCGCCCAATGTTCAAGTCTGTCCAGGTCCTCCTGTATCTTAAGCCTGTCTTCTGGAGTGTTGGCTATTCCTGCCAGCTTGGTGTCATCCGCAAATTTGATGAGTTCCCCATCTATCCCCTCGTCCAAATCGTTGATGAAGATGTTGAAGAGCACTGGCCCAGAACAGAGCCCTGGGGCACCCCACTGCACACTTCCCTCCATGTAGATGCGGTTCCATTGAGGACCACACGCTGAGTACGGCCGGTCAGCCAGCTACGAATCCATCTGGTGGTGATGCTGTCTAACCCACATTTTTCTATCTTATCAAGTAGTAGGTTGTGATCTACTTTATCAAATGCCTTACTGAAGTCCAAGTAAATTATATCCACAGCATTCCTCTGATCCACTAATTTGTCACTTGGTCAAAGAATGCAATAAGGTTTGTCTGGCATGATCTGTTTTTGACAAAACCCATGTTGGCTTTTAGTAGTGATTTTGTTTGCCTCTAGGTGTTCGCTGATTCGTTGTTTGATTATCTTTTCCAGAATCTTCCCAGGTATTGAGGTCAGGCTGATAGGTCTGTAATTTCCTGGTCCATTTTTTTCCCTTTTTTGAAGATGGGAACTACATCAGCTCTTTTCCAGTCCTCCGGTAATTCCCCAGTGCTCCAGGATCTTTGAAAAATATAGTTCATGGTTCTGAGATCACATCTGCCAGTTCCTTGAGAACCCTGGGGTGTAATCCATCTGGTCCTGGTGATTTGAACTCGTCTAGGCTGGACAGGTGCTCACTTACCGTTTTCTTGCCTATCTTAACTTGCATTTCTATTCTGTTTTTTATGGCACTATTTTTGGTAGGTTGGTCTGTTTTTTCCCTTTGTGTAAAGACAGATGCAAAAAATGAGTTAAATAGTTCTGCTTTCTCCCTGTTGCTTGTCACCTTTTGCCACTTTCACCCACTAATGGACCAATCATTTCCTTCACTTTTTCTTGTTTTTTACATGTTGAAAGAAGCTTTTTTTGTTATTTTTGACTTTGGTCGCAAGCCTTAGTTCATTATGAGCCTTAGCTTTCCTCACTTCATCTTTGCAGGCTCGGGCTATTTGCTGATATTCTGACTTAGTTATGTGCCCCTCTTTCCACTTTCTATACTTGTCCTTTTTATCTTTCAATTTATCAGAGAGTTCTTTATGCAGCCATGCTGGTTCTTTTGAGAGCTGTTATTTTTCCTCTTTGTTGGTATTGTGCTAGACTGGGCTTTTATTATCTCACTTTTCAAAATTTCCCAAGCTTCTTGAGTTGTTTTCCCCTTGAGGATTCTCATCCATGGAATCCTTCCCAAACCCTCTCTAAGTTTATTGAAATTAGCTCTCTTAAAGTCCAAGACTCTAGTTTGACTGTGTTCTATTGCTTGTGCTTCCATAATGTTGAATTCCAATATGCATGATCACTTCCTCCCAAGGTTCCTGTGGCTTCAACACCTTCTATCATTTCATCTCTGTTTAGTGAGAATTAGATCCAAAATGGCTAATCCCCTAGTTCCCTTCTCTACTTTTTGGGAGACAAAGTTGTCTGCTAGGTTGCAAGGAATCTGTTTGATCTTCCACTTGGTGCAGAGTTGTCTCCCAGTTGATGTCAGGGTAGTTAAAGTCCCCCATTACTATTGTGATGTGCTTCCTACATACCTTAGTTAGCTGACTAGCAAAAAGTTCATCTATTTCCTCTGTTTGGTTGGGTGGCCTGTAGTATACACCTATGGCAATGTCATTTCCCCCCCCCTTTTATATTGACCCAAATGCATTCAAGACAGTTTTCATCATTGTTGTGCTCTAATTCTGTAGAGATGTAGTTATTTCTTACATATAGAGCAACTCCACCTCCTCTTTTATTTGGTCTGTTTCTTTTAAATAATTTAAATCCCTCTAGCCTTGTGTTCCATTTGTGGGTTTCATCCCACCATGTTTCTGTAATGGCAACAATATCATATCTGCCCTCATTAGCCTGAATTTCTAATTCACCCTGTTTGCTGTTCATACTCTGTGCATTGGTATATAGACATTTGAGTCCTTTATGACTGACCCTGTGTTTACTTTCTACGTAACCTGTGTGGTGCCTGAGTTCCCCTATTGTCTTACCACCTATTTGGTTAGTGCACTTTGTGTGGCACTTGCTATTAGAAGCTTGATTTTGCTTGACAGCAAGGTTGATATTCTTGTCCACACACACATCTATGTTACATGCACTGATAACCCTATAATTGTTAGATTGCCGGGGACAGGGATGTTCTGTATCAATTAACTCACTGTCCCCGCTGTTTAGTTTAAATATTCCTCCAGAAAATCTGTGAATTTATAGCTGAGTAACTCAGTCCCTTTCTTTGATGGATGCAAACCATCTCTTTTGTACATTTTTTCATTAGACCAGCTACAGACATCGTGACTAATATATCCAACATTTACTACCAATGTTGCCCATAAAATACAATGCAGAAGCATGAAATCTCCTGTACTTAGTTCTTCTGAAAAAATGTGGTGGAAATAGCAGGATTAGTAGGCTTTTTAGAGCTTGCAGCTTTAAGAGTTTCGTGGAATAAACTTTTGAAGTATTTTGTTTGCACTTCTCACAAACCTAGTAGATGGAGTTATGGTTTTCATGCTTACAGTGCAATTCTCTGGAGTAATCAAGCTAAATCAATATGTAGCTACTTCAAGATAAAATAGAAATCTAATAGAAGCATATAGAGTTCATATAGAAACATTTATGCTAAGACCCCCGTTGCATGGTGATTATCTTTAAACTGATGTCATGTAGGGGAAGGGCCACTAATTTTAAACTGAATATATGAAGATAATTCTTTTCACTAAACTAACTCAGTTAGCCATGCCTGACCACACCTGTAAGTGGATCATAAGCTTTCTAATAGACAGGAAGCAGCAAGTGAAGCTAGGCAAAATCACATCAGATACCTGTACAATTAGCACAGGGGCCCCCCAGGGCTATGTGCTCTCTTCACTTCTCTTCTCTCTCTATACCAATGGCTGTATCTCAAAAGATCCCTCTGTTAAAGTACTGAAGTTTGCAGAAGATACAACAGTGATTGGCCTCATTTGAGACAACAACAAATTAGCATACAGATGGGAGGTTGAACAACTAGCCTTATGGTGCGGCCGGAACAATCTTGAACTGAACACACTCAAAACTGTAGAAATGACAGTAGACTTTAGGAGAAACCCTACTATTCTACAACCTCTTACAATACTAGACAACACAGTATCAACAGTAGAGACCTTCAAGTTTCTAGGTCTATAATACCTCAAGATTTAAAATGGACACCTAACATCAAAAATGTCATCAAAAAAGCACAACAAAGAATGTTCTTCCTGTGCCAACTCAGAAAACTCAGACTGCCCAAGGAGCTGCTGATACAGATCTACAAAGGAATTATTGAGTCTGTCTGTTTGTACCTCTGTAACTGTTTGGCACTGCAACCAAACAAGACAGACACAGACTTCAACGAATAGTTAGAACTGCAGAAAAAACAATTGCTAGCAGTCTGCCTTCCATTGAGGACCTGTATACTGCACGAGCCAGAAAGAGGGCTGTGAAAATATCTACAGACCCCCTCACATCCTGGACACAAACTGTTTCAACTTCTTCCCTCAAGACAATGCTATAGGGCATTGCACACCAGAACGACTAGACACAAGGACAGTTTTTTCCCCCATGCCATCACTCTGCTAAACAACTAATCCCCACAACACTATCAAACTACCTAGTACGGTTGTATTACTATGATACTCCTCATCTTTCCTATTACCTATCCTTATCTTCTTATGACTATAACTTTGCTGCTCGTATCTTACAATATATATTGGGTTTTTTTGTTTTGTACCCTAGGATAATTTATGTTGTTTGCTTAGCTAGTACTCTATGACTATCACAAAGTGTTGCATCTTACGATTTATGATGAAATGTTATATTTCACAATTTATGATGAATGTATTTTTATGTTGTATATGATCATGGTTATCATATGAACTGGAAACAAATTCCTTGTGTGTCCAACCACACTTGGCCAATAAATTCTATTCTGTATTCTGTAATATCTGAACTCTGAATCTGAAATTTCGTCCATACATGGAAGTTAAAAAATTATTTGAAACTCCAAAAAACCCCAGAAAGTCTATCTAATTTCTGAAATGCCTTCAAATCATTCCAAAATCTATCTATAAATCTTCTGAACTTTAGAACAAAATATAAACTGAATCACCTTGCTCTTATATTCAATTAATAAATGATCCATTTGTTAATAACTTGGTATTTTTCACAGTGAGATTATTATACTATGTCAGAATGATAAAATATCCATTATTATCCCCTGGTTTTATGAAAGAAACATAAACTGCATTTACTTCAGAGCTGGTATAGCGTGCTGAAGGAGAATAGGATGTTTTAAACCTCACTTCAGCCGTGAACTCCTTACATGATTTAAGGCAAGACAATATTGTCTCAATCCTCTCCATTATCAATACAGAGGGAACATAATATTGTTCCACCTCAGGAAAGCTGTTATAAGAATTACTGAATCAGCTTGCTGCTGATTCCAAAAATTATTTTCTTCCCTATGAAAAAAAATATTTTATACAACTACTAATATTAGGATTAGTATTTGATGCTATATCATTCTATATGCAATTAAAAGTCCTTGCTAGGAAAGCTTAGAATGTGCTTTTGCCCTTTAACTACTGGTGTGAGAATGTCCTCGTATTGAATAAGGATTAACATTTTCTTGCTAAGGACAATTAGTGAAGATTGAAGATAATGAAAGCTATTTTCAATCCCAGATCCCTATCTTGGATAATTATCCCTTCATTGCCTGCAATCCATCTACTACTCTTTGCTTTGAGGAATACTTTTTCTTCTTGGTATCTAGAGATGCATGTGGAAGAACAGAAGCTGCAATATAGATCCAATGGTGTCCTCAAAGTTCCTGATAGGAACACCAAGAATGAGAAAGCTACATTATCCAAATTATCATCACTGTAAATAAAAGTAGTTATGCAAAAAGAGGTCCAGCTATTTCATAGCTTTTGATCACTTGAAGAGCTCCATTAGTGTACTCAAGACTATATTTAGCTCACAGCTCCCACTTTACAGGTCTGAGAACAACCTCAGATCCCATTGCTTATACTCTTGTACAAAATGGTTGATTTTCAATGAGGTGCTTTAAACTATTTTTAAAATTTAAATTATAATAGATGCTTGTCCTTAAGACACCCATTTTTAGATTCCACTTTTATTATTTTTAAGGTGGCAAACATATCTAATACTCCTTCCTCCTCCGATTTTCCCCACAAGAACCACCCTGTGAAGTGAGTTGAGCTGAGAAATAATGACTGGCCCAAAGTCACCCAGATGGCTTTCATGCCTAAGGTGGGCCTAGAACTCCCAGTCTCCTGGTTTCTAGACTGGAGCCTTAACCATACCCCTACCTTTCCAACTAGTCTAAAGGGAGCTAAAAAAATGTCAGCCTTACTTAACTGATATTATAAATTAGTACTATAATAAGATGTCCTCTATTGCCCTTGGAGAGGAGGGAGAGGGGGGGGGGAAATTAGAAGAATATCTGAAGAATAATGAAGAAAATGTATTGAAGCTGGTATACCATGAAGGTTTATACTGAATACCCGAGAGACCAAACTGGCCTACAAGAAAAATCAGATTAAGGATAAAAAAGAGACATGGCAAGGCAAAGTATTACATGACCAGCACATTAAAAAAAACAAACTAGCAAACATAACAGTTAACAAGACCTGGCAGTGGCTAAGAGCAGGAAATTGAAAAAAGAGATAAAGGGAATAATTCTGGCTGCACAAGACCAAACCTTAACAGCAAATGCAAAGCCAGAATTGAGAAGACAGTAAATTCAGCCTCTGCAAAGAAGCTGAATAAACAGTGGACCACCTGGTTAGTTGCTGCTAAAAATAAAATAAAATGAAATAAAAACACACAACTAACAACAAACAATGGCCTGACAAAATAGCAACTATGGTGCATTGGAAGATCTGCAAGAAATACCATTTGTTTGCAAGCAAGAACTGGTGGGTCTTCAAAATAGACCAAGTAATAAAAAATGAAGAAGCCAAAATATTCTGGGACAGACAGACATCCAAACAGACAAACATCTGCCACATAGCACCCCAGATTTAATAATTATCAATAAAAAAGACAAAAAAAGTCTGGATAGTCGATGTGGCAGTAACTGGAATCAGCAGAATAGAAGCGAAAGAACTGGAGAAGATAACAAAATTCAAAGACCTGCAAACAGAAATAGAACAACTATGGCAAAAGAAAGCAAAGGTAGTAGCAATAGCAACAGACACCTTGGTACATTCGCAAAACAATTGGAGCACCACTTGAACATCATTGGCATTGACAAAATCACCATTAGTCAATTACAAAAGGCAGCTTTCAACAACAACAACAACAACAATAATAATAGTTGGAAGGGGACCTTGGAGGTCATCTAGTCCAGGGCTTTTCAACCGGTGGTACGCGTACCACTTGTGGTACATTAACAAGTGGCAGGTGGTACGCAGCCCTGCCTAACCAAGTGTAGTGGGGGAGGGAATGAGCCAGCGCAGGCAAAGGCTTACAGTGAGAGAGTTCTCTGGAGCTGCAGATTGGCTGGGGAGAGACAAAGGCCCCAGGCTCACTTCTGGCTCACCCTCCCCCATGAGAAAGGAGGAGGAGGAGGGGCGGAGACAGGAGAGGCTATAAAAGGAAGCAGTTTGGGCGGGAGAGAGAGAGAAAAAAGCAGCAGCCTTGGGAGGCGGCAGAGTCAGCTCTAGCTGCATCGAAGGGAAAGAAAAAGAAGAAGGAGGAGGAGGAGGAGGGTGGGGGGAGAGGAGAGGCGATTAAGCAGGCTGGCCGGCCATGAGCGATCTACAACTGCTGTGTCAGCCACCTGTGCTGGCAGCAGCAAACAGGCAAGAAATGCAGGGGGGAGGGTCACCCTCCAAGAGGAATGAAAAAAAGGCAGCAATGGCTGGAGGTGAGGCACAGAGGAGGAAGGGAGGGAGATGGAGAGTGGAACGATTCTTATGTGCTTTTGTGACTTTGAAGTTCTGGGATTTGTGCAATGTGGGCTTTGTGTTCTTAAGGAGTGTTTGGCAATATCTATTTGGCTAATGTCTCGTGTTAGCTTCTATTGCTCTGCTATTGTTAGCTGTAAGTTTTGCTGCAAGGGATTTTGAAGTATTTTTATCCTGAATGTATTTTGCCTGTAGATTCCTTTACTTATGAATGGAGCCATTTGGGGAGGCTGCCTTAGCCGGCAGCCAATACTTACTACATTTTTTTTCTTCCTTAAGTGCCGGCTCCCCCTCCTTACTTTCCTTTCTAGCCAGTAGCTAATTCTTAAAGGGGAATGTGCCTTTTTAAGCTAGTTCACTCAGCAGTTTGTCTTTTCTGTTTCTGGAGGCTTTTCCTTGTTTGATGAATATATGGAAGAGAGAAAATATGGGGGGGGGGGTTCAAATTCTTCCTTCAGAAGGAGGTGGGCATGAGAAAGAGGGAGGGAGGGAAGGAAGTCCTGCTTAGCACTTGGCCACCAACAGCCCTGCCATTGACTTTACTTGTGAAAAGGTTGCAAAAGGGGATCACATGATCCTGGGACACTGTGACCATCATAAATATGAATCAGTTGCCAAGCATCCAAATATAAATCACATGACCCTGGGCATGCTGCAATGGTCATAAGTCATTTCAATGCAATTGCAACTTTGAACAGGGTTTTTTTTTTTTTTTTGTCATCAAGTTTTTGACACCTTGCTAGGTGGTACTCGAATATTGCCATATCCTAAAAGTGGTACAATCGGTGAAAAGATTGAAAAGCCCTGATCTAGTCCAACCCCTACTCAGGCAGGAAACCCTATACTATTTCAGACAAATGGCTGTCCAGTCTCTTCTTAAAAACTTTCAGTGTTGGAGCATTCACAGCTTCTGGAGGCAGGTTGTTCCACTGATTAATTGTTCTGTCAGGAAATTTCTCCTTAATTCTAGGTTGCTTCTCTCTTTGGTTAGTTTCCATCCGTTGCTTCTTGTCCTGCCTTCAGGTGCTTTGGAGAATAGCCTGACTCCCTCTTCTTTGTGTCAACCCCTGAGATATTGGAACACTGCTATCATGTCACCACTCATCCTTCTCTTCATTAAACTAGACATACCCAATTCCAGCAACCGTTCCTTATATGTTTTAGCCTCCTGTCCCCTAATCATCTTTGTTGCTCTTCTCTGTACTCTTTGTTGGAACAGCTTATATACTGTGACAATATCTTTAATACAGGGATGTTAAACTGCCGGCCCGCAGGCCGGTTGCATCATATGGAGACTGCGCCCACCCCAGCTCCGGCAATGCAAAAAACATCGTGCTATGTCGCGACATGTCACGTGACGTGGCAAGTTTGACACCTATGCTTTAATACCTTCAAACATCAACATATGCCTATCACAGGCCTTTGGGAAGGACTTGATAGGTGGATAAAAATGCTAGATGCAGTCTAAACATCTGGCTGAGTGTGCAGCAAACCATGACTATGTTTAATAAATTTTAGTAGCTGAAGTTGAAAAATGTTGCCTGCTCCTGGGTTACAATATGTTTTCCTATGATAATATAGCAATTATATTTCTGAACTTGGAATGGTAGCAGGCTGATATTTGAGGCTGGCATTCCCTATCAGTCATTAGTGCTGATTTTGAGTCAGTCTTCATTCAACCTATCTCATAAAATTTACGAGAGGTTAAATATAACAGGGAGAGGCTTCTGCATGTTGCCTTAAGCTCTTAGAAGATAAAAAGGATATAAATATAATGAATAGATAACCAGATTTGCCTCAGACTATTACTCACCAAACTTTTTTTTTCTGAGATTTTAAATCTATCTATCTTGTCCTATTTACTAGCGTTATTCACTGAATCTTTACATGAAATTTCACTTATTTCCCCTCTGATCTCATATATCCATATTATGTGTATATCTTGTGAATATTACTTATCCTCACCAATAAATGTCAAGTCTGGCAAACAGAATAACAAACATCACTTCTAAATAGGTGTTCAAGAACTAAACCTGCCTACATTAATTGCTTATATCTGATATATCAAGGCAATTCCTAATATCAGCTGACAGTTTGACAGCTCTTATTTCCAGAGGTGTAGTTGCTGTAACTTTGACCTTAACAGCAGTGTCTTCAAAGGTTGTTTTTTTTACACTACTAGAATGAGATACAAAAGACAGCTTCTAATAGTAACTCTTATGATAATGAAGATGGTATGTAAATATGTTTTCATCTTTCTGAATATATTAGAAGGCCTCTGAATATATTGGAAGAAAATACTTTAGGAGACAATCAGGCTTTTGCTAAGCTATTTAAATGTTCTAACACTCTCTTTGTAACAAGGTTGAGAGATAGGAAGAAGAGTCCAAAGGAGGAATGGGGATGAAAAAAGTATCTCTGCATTGACCCACCTAATTCTGTGGAACGTAAAGGCAGAGGAAGGGAGATGTGCTTTCAGACCTGCTGAATTCCATTACTGGAACCTTACAATAAAAGACACCATTAATATTCTTGGTTTTGGTTTCCTGGTCTAGACTATCTTGAACGGTATTATAAATGCTATTTATGGGGGAAGATACAGTATACTATTCTTATAAATAGATTTTAAATGGGGAACTGCAACATTTATATTGCATTAATGATAAAATTTCAAAAACAGTGCTAAATTTAAAGCAGTTAAAACTTTCATTTCCTTTCTGCCTTAAAACCATGGGCATACTCTGCTTCTGATCCAGTTCTGATCGTGTGAAAATACTGACAAACATGGCTGATCTTTATAGAAATATATATATAAATAAGTAGCTTGTTTAAATCCTTCTATGACTATTACATGAGGAATGCAAAAAGAAAAAGTAATCTCCTCAGGGAAGTAATTTCTCAAAAAGAAAAAAGTTTACATTCTTAGAAATGTTAGCTTTGCAAACACAAATATAGATGAGGAGCTCAGACACAAATTATTTCAGCCAGCTAAATATGATGATTTTTGAAGAACACAGACAGAGGGATATTTCCTATACCATTTGCTTTTATATGCCAAGTTTCATTTTACAAATAAAATTGTCTTCAGTCTTAGATAACAAGAAAAGGAATGGCCCAAGGGGGAAAAAGGGGGGTTGGGAGACAGATGTACAAGGTTAGAGGAGACTAAGAAAAGTAACCCTTATAATTTTTGATTTATGGCTATAGAACAGGGGTGTCAAACTCGCAACACGTGACGTATCGCGACATATCGCGACTTTTTTTCCACTGCTGGCAATGGGGTGGCATGACGCATCCAGCCCATGGGCCGGCAGTTTGACACCCCTGCTATAGAAGGAGTGGACTAAGAAAACAGCATCTATATTCTATTTGAAGATCATTTTTAACCACCATGAACAATCCACAAATCCAACCAATACCTGTGGGATGCGCAAGGGAAAGGTAGAGTAATAGAAGTAGTGCCATGGCTTTCTGAAGTGAGCCCTGACTTTTTTACACACATACAAAAGGTCAGAACCTGAGGCATGATTCCACAATACTATTTGTGTTATTCTGACAACAACAGCAGTCTCCTGTAGACACACTGCAGCATACGTTTCAACTTTAAATAATGGGGTGGGTTCCACTCACCAGACAGCAAAACAGATTTTGCAGTAAAATGCTGCAATACTTAGTACCCTGCAATCTGCATTAGCTTTGGTAGTTAAGTACCTGTGTCTACAGAGACAGAAAGGCAGATGGGTAGACTAAATCGAATCTGAACTATTTGCTGCCAAATAGCTTTTTCCCTAATTCTCTTGAGTAGTTTGCCTTGAGCCACTGTGTGTATCTTGCTACATATAGAAGACCCTGAGAGATTGGAGTCTGGAAGGGCCACCTATTTTTGTCTTTGATAATGAATAAAATAATAGTTGTAAAGTATTTTATACATGGGAACTAACACATAGCTTTCCACAAACCTGGCTTGAATTTCAGCTCAGCTCTTCCCATTTCAAGTTATTTGCTTGAAGCCCTTGTATTTAAAATAAAATGAGAGCAAAAGCAGAAATTTTAAGAAGTGACAGCTAGAACCATTGAGTAATGTTAGGCCAAATAAATCTATAACATTTTGCAATGCTTATGTTTCTGCATAAATTTCTTTAGGGCAAGGTCTGGTTTTTGGGATATTATTTGTGCATATTTCTGCTCTTCCTTTTAGGCCACCAAGGACTGGATGCAGTCTATTGGAAAAGGCAAACACATGAGCAAGTGCAGCCATTATTTTTTAACATCATTGCTGTCACAGGCATCATAGGCAACCCATGTAAAAACCAGCAAGTTATCTGATTGTTCACAAAATTGCAGCCCCCATCTTGCCTTTTTTTACCTCCCCCCTGCAGAGGCCCAGTTGTCTATACATCTGTTCACTTGCACAATCACACACACTCCCAATGCATGTTTGATGTTAAAACTAGCTTGCTTTCTATAAGTAATTTAAGATGAATGGGACTTTTAAGATTTTGCATACCTTGGTTTGAAGTTTAGATATGTCTACTATCCTTATGATATCCCTATGGAACAAAATAAAACTATTGTATATAGCAAAGGAATTCCTACCTTTCCACTGAAAGTGAATAATATTTTTTGTCTACACAGATGCAGTCATAGCACGGTTGTCTTTCTTGACAATTTTAAACTTTCTTTGACATCAGGGAAAATTGAAAGATCAAATTTCAATTATCTCAACCAGGTTCTTTCTAGTTGTTAGACCACAATCCTAATATTCTTTTTTTTTTTTTTTCCATAACAAGTTTTATTAGTTTTTGTTTGTTTTACAGCCAAGTGCTTATAACACATCGTGGAGATAGGGCACTCCATAGAACACAACAAAAAATACAGTCATACATATACAATTTAAACTACTACTTTAAAGGTTCCCTCTTATGGTATACAATTCGAGCATTCCTAAAATATAAATTGTTTCTCACCTCTATCTATTATTCCAATTTCAATTTATGCTTCTCAATCAAATTATATCTCTTATTCTATTTCACATACATATTATGTAAATAAACATGAATTTATATATTTTAAAACTATTGCATTAGACATAGTAATATAATAACATTATAATAATAATAATAGGACAATAATTATTTCTATCATAAACAAATAATATAACTATTATATCTTAATATTTCTCAACTATATTCTATTTCATATATTCTATCCAATATTTTCATAGATCAGTCCACGTCCCTAAAAGATTCCTCAATTGTTTCAATTTAATCCATTTATACCTCACTAATTACCATTCAATTCTTATAAATAAAAATATCAATAATATTTCACCAGTCTCAATCTCAATCTAACTCCTTTAATTATAAATTTTCCAATTTTTCTTATTGCCATTCCAAATCATAATCAAATCCATAATTTAAATCTAGTGTTGACTCATACCAAAGTAACCTTAAAAATCTCAAAAATATTAGTTCAATCAACGTCCAGAAGCCCTTTTTACCCATCAAATAAAATTTTAACTCTTTATTTTTAAATCTAATTCTAGCTTTCTTTTTGTGCCAGGTAGGTTTCCACAACAGGGCCTCTAAATCCTCCCATCTTAGTAACTGGCTAAAGGCCTTTTCCCACCATTGAGTCCAATCATATTCTTTTTCTCTTTTATCCAGTGTTGTCTGTACTGTCATGTTGTCAACGTTTTTGGTGCCTCGTATTTGGAAGTCCAATCCTGTTGCTTTTAAAGTTGTAAATGTTTTAGTTGAGTTCTGCCTTTGATCATCAAAGATATCCATCATGTAGGATGTATCCTCTTCCTCTTCAATAAATTCAGTAGATTCAATAGATTGTAAATGTATTCCATCCATCTCATTAAGTTGTAGATCTGATTGTGTATCATAGTCAATCAAAGGTTGAGCTTCAATTTTTGAGTCCTCCTTGAAACTAAGCGATCTAATATGTTCTTTAAGTTCCAGTCTCATTTCCAAGATTTTTTCTAATATAAGTCCATAATTAATCTGTGAGTAGGATTCCATCTTCTTCTTTTTTTTTTAAAGAAATTCAGCTTAAAGAATAGATTGCAGCGTTATAAAATATAAAATGCAGACAGAGATATATTTCCAAAGAAAGATAGAGAGAAAAAAACCAATAGTCAAGTCCAGCACAGAGATAAAAAATAGCAGTCAGTTGTTATGTTGTAATCCAGTCTGGGCATCACGCCAAAATCAGGGAGTGGGAGTTCAAATGGAGAAAGTTACATTGTATCAGTCATAGTTTCTGGGCTTCATGCCAAGTCCCAGGATGCATTGTATCCAAAAGAATCTACATAAGTCCGCCCAAAGAGCAAAAAGTTTTTTAGGCAGTACTGTTCAGGAGGGGGGGAGAAAAAAAGAACATTCCACCCCCTCCCTAAGGATTTTCACCTAAACTGAAAATAAACAAGCCAAAAGAGAAAGTCACAATAACCCGGATGCCCGAGTTCCAACTGCTTATGTAGACAAAATAAAATAATAAAAAAAAACAATAATTATTTTTCCAAAGCCCGTTTTCCCCAGTAATCAAACACTGCTTTCTCAAAATAGGGAAATAGTTCTTAAAGCTGTTAGCAGGGAAAAAGGTAAATTAACAAGAGGGAAGGAAAGGTCTCACCCGGATCTTCCACGGTGGTTCTTTTCGCTTAGATGTTGCTGTGACTTTCGGCTGGAGCAGCTGAGGGATCGGCCATGTTACTGGCCGATCTTTTCCCCGTCGGCCCAAAGGTGGTTTTCTCGGACCGCAGAGGGAGCTGCTGCTCCCTCCGTGATCGACGAGTGCCCTCCTCTATGGTGGTCGCCCCTCCAGGGCGACTTTCGACCCTGTCCAGGGTCTACCGGCGGGGGGAAACCGGACGGCCAAGAGAACGAGTTCTCTGCATGTCCGCGGGCGCTGCGACCGGAACCGGAATCCTAATATTCTTAAACATTAGTTGTACTATAAGGCTGACAGGAATTTTGGTTTAAAACAACTAGAGAAATCCAACATGAGGGAAGAATTGTAGTTAGCTCTTCCTAGGATTACCGTCATTATTAATTCAATCCAAATGTGCTTCCTGTTTATTAGTTTTAATTTACCTTCGATCACTATAATTTTAATACCTTCCCTCAAGAATGTCTTATAAACTAAACACTTAATGTTACTATTGTTTATATACTTCTATAAAATCAATGTAATATATTTAGCACTTTATACAATAAAATCCAGTTTATTTTAAAAGCAG
The DNA here is from genome assembly GCA_023970755.1 of Azemiops feae. Classification (NCBI taxonomy): domain Eukaryota; kingdom Metazoa; phylum Chordata; class Lepidosauria; order Squamata; family Viperidae; genus Azemiops; species Azemiops feae. The sequence goes on along the minus strand of JALGBA010004278.1, from coordinate 2,641,001 downwards.
TATTTGTTTACATTCAAAGACAAGGTCAAACAGCAGTACCTGTATACAGAAATTCTGAGTTTTATTAATGAAACAAAAATGCCTGAAAAAATTACTTCAACCACTGTTAATTTTCTTGCCATACATTTGAAACTGCTCTGTTCACTTTCATGCTATTTGTTGATGGCCTCATTTATGTTAACCATCTCAATTAACTGATACATTAATACAGTCAAGTAGAGCCTCTAACAAAATGAGTAAATGCTGTTTTCCTATCAATTAAACTCACCTTAATTAAAGGGCAAATTTGGGTGGCCAGATGCCATGCCTACTTACGGCATAAAACAAATAAGTCATCAAAATTACTTTTCACACTCACAGATACTTAATATATACCTGATGGTGCAATTTGTCCTCCTTCATTCTATTCTATATAAATATATATAATATTAAAAATAATTATGCAGTTACCATTGTATATTTAGATTGTGTATTTATTTGCAATAAGGACATCAACCATCCTGGGGAAGGATGCACCTTTGTATGAACATCAGTGACACATGTATAGAAGTGGCAGGACTTCTATTGCACTGACACAATTCATTGTTTAATCCTCTCCTCCCCTGTATGGATGGCACTGCTGAACAGCTAAATGTATTTTGTGACTCTATATTTGGACATTATTAATAATATTGATAAATGTTAAATATAGATTTTGAAGCTTTACAAATATGTGCCAAGTAAGAAACAACTTGTTACACTCAGCAGTTTAAATGTTAAGTTTGAATTCTTGGCTCTGTGAAATGCCATCAGTCACAAATAATGGTATTAGCTATCCTTTCAGTTTGATAAGGAAAATCAGCAGTCATCCATAATATGTAGATCTAATTGCTGAACATTGCTGTTTCTTCTAATGCTTCAAATCTAGAGTTACAGGGCCAAAATATACGAAATGTTAAAGACATGGTTTGTCCTTGGGGTGAGGCTATTCCTCACAAGTAGCAAACATCAGATCAGATCTCCCCTTATTTCTATGGGGTTTATGACAACTCGCCATGGCCAACTCGCTGCGGGACAAGTCACCACAGGATAAGAGTTACACTAATATCGAAGAAATAGTGAATAGAATAATTAAAGGATGCCAAAAGAGGGACAAAATGAAATGTGAATGACAAAAATTAAAATATTTTTTTAAATTATTTTAAATAATTAAATTGAATTGTTGAATTGTCCCATGGCGAGCTGGCCACGGTGAATTGACCATAGCGAGTTGACTATGGCGAATTGGATATGGCAAGTTGGCTGCAGCAAGTCGTCCCATTCCGATTTCTATGGGACAAAAAATTGTCAATAACACAGGTGACCCATTAGATTGAATGCAAGACAATGGTACAAGTAGTATGAAGAAAAAGAAAAGTTTTTATTCACTACAAAGAATATAGGCTAACTAGAACTAATTACGAACAAGAGCAAACAATATTTTTGTTTAAAAACTGAAGTGTTAAAATCCACTGGTGGCTTGCATGGTTATTCATCTAAGTATTTAAGACTGACCCATATTATGGCCCAACACTTTTAAATTTAAAAAAAATGTTCCCATTACAAAGAAGCATTTTGGTTTAAGAATCAGTTTAAAATGTGAAAACTGCAGCTCCCATGCTGGCTGGGGAATTCTGAAGTTGAAGTCCACACATCTTAAAGTTGCCAAGTTTGAAAAACACTGATTTAAAAGATACTGCAAAAATATGGCTGGTGATTCAGCTAGCATCTGATGACCCCCTGGAAGGAGCAGATGATCAAAATCTTTGACACAAAACCTCCAAATATTTTGGGATTGCAAATAAATCACAGAACTGGAGTCTATCGTTTAAAAGTCTGTCTATAGATTAAAAAAATATTCCTATCTCTTCCAATGTTAATATTGCCTGCTTTTATCATATAAATATTATTCAATTTGTGCAAGTTCTTATTTTACACATACAGAAATAGAGCTGAGATAGAAAAACTGATTGAGATGACATCATGGCAGATGTCGGCTTACAACCAGTTGGATCATGTTGATTTTCCTTGCAGGCAAACAGGATGGCAGGCAGATGTGTGTGTGTGTGTGTGTGTGTGTGTGTGTGGTGTATGCAAGATTAGATTTCCTTCATTCTTTCTTTCAGCAGAAACAACTACCAATAATCATATTAACTATATAACTATTAAGATTAATTATATAATTGTACCTTTCAATAACTGTATCTTTATTACATATTGCATTTCTGAAATATTATCCAAGATTCAAAAGAATGGACCAATGAAATGAGTAGGAAATTCCCTCCATCCTCAGAATATTTGGAATTCTCTTATAGCATCATAAATAGTGCTAAAAATGTGAACTAAAAATCTGACATATAATTAGTTTTGAAGATGCACAGCAGACTGACTCAGTTACTATTACTATAAGATGATTCCTGAAGTGAATGGCCCTGTTACATGTGTATTTCTGACCATATTCTTGAAAATCTATTTAATACTTGTCTTTTGAGGTTTGCAATTTGGCGGCTTAAAAAAAATCCTCGGAAATCTTTGGTAGGCAACACGTACATCTTGGATTGGTTTCAAGATGTGCTATGAAAGACCTCCCAATAATAAGAAATCAGCTCCAATTTCTAGTCTGAGGCTGAACATTGGCCAAATTCCCAGCATATTAAGCAATCTATTCATTCAGATTCATCAATCTCATGCTAATCATATTGCATCCGGAGGGTTTTCTTTTAATAAATGTTGCTACTATAATAGAACTGTAATGAATGCATAAGAATGTATTTTTCTTTTCCCATTAGCAAAAGTGGCAGCATTTTGGTGACTACACTATGTGCTTATATTAGATTTTAAGAAACTGTTACTACAGTGTTATAAAAGCAACATTTTCAAACAACAGTGCTTTGTCCTTCAAGTACAATTTCAATTATTTTTCTAATATCTTACACAGCCCTCAGAATTTAAAATATCAATTATATATTATATAATGTTGTATATAATATAATTACATAATTAATAATAAATTAAATTATTATCTAATATTATTTTTATCCATTCAAAAACAATGACTCTATTCAAATTATGAAGAAAATCGACACAAAGGAAAAACAATAATTGGTACTGGGAAAGAAAACAAAAATGTAAATTAAATAACAGCCACAATTCCAAAATCTTACCTAGTTTAATCGTAATTTAACAATTGTGGTTTAACAAAATATATATAGAAAAGAAAACCTTGAGAATAACTTGGAGAAAATAAAAAGGTGTCTGTGCACATATATGTGTGCATTATTTATTTGTTTGTTTGTTTATTTATTTATAACTTATCTTTTTTATCTATGTTTTCCAAGCCCATCAGAAGTTACTGCAGAACATAACTTGACATCTGAGAGTTGTAAATATTGTAAATAATAGCAATAGGGGAAGCCAATGTAGGAAATCAAACCTAGTTTGAGTTCCTAAATGGAAATACCACTGCTAAATATACAATAATGTTAGTGTGAAAGTGACAAAATAATGACATCCGAATGTACCTTTTTTTATCTCAGCATTCCATTTTTTATTATTTATTTATTAGAGTTGGAGTCCCCCTGATTCCAGAATGACTCTGGGCAACTTAATATTTAAAAACAGAAAATCAATAACTAAAGAATCTGAAGCAAGGAGAACACAGTAACATAAACCACTCAAATAGTATAACCTTTATTGTTACCTTGTGTTGTATATGCACATATACTGCACATATATTTCAAATACAACTTATGCTGGCGCACATCAAGAAATTATTTGCAAAACTGAGTAGTTCTAATGACTTCAAAATTCTTTCATTTGAATTATTCACTCAAGTTTTATTCTCCATATGATGTTGCATATCCCCTCCCTGTTTAAATAACAGATTTTAACCTACAGCTTTAATGGCATATTTCCCTGGGAGCCTAGTAGGTGGATGGGGACATTATATATTTAATAAATAATGTGTGAAGAAAAACATTGAGAATATCTGCTTCTTTATACAACAAATCATAGACGGAGTCTAGACAAAATCAGCTATGGTTTCATCCCAATTTAGTCAAGGGACTAAAATTTGATTATCTTATTTAAGATACAACACATGTACTTCACTAGTAGAAAATAAAATAAAAATCACCACTAGGATATAAACAATTACAGCAGCACAGCTGCAACCTTGCGCTGGTTGACAGGTTTCATCTGTGGAAAGTTTCTAACACTTGATCATTTTTGTCATCTAATCTGGAGAAAGAATCAGGAATGCAAGCAAGATGATATTGCAGCCCAGCAGTTCCCAAAGTATACTGTAGCTAAAAATCACCCCATTTCTATGCTGAGGATTCCATTTTTCTTTTATTTTAAGGTACCCCAAATGAGAGGGTACAGTATTCCTAAATCTAAGAAAGGATTGCAAAGGTTTTTGTTCTGTTATTGTATCTACCTTAAACTCTGTTCGATATCCTTCAATACCCAAGAGGCAATGGTAGAATTTAGATCAGCGAATTAAATCTCATCAGTAAAATCCAACTCCATATTGAAATTTCTCAGTAAAAATTTATTCCTCTAATGGTCATCAACAATTGTTTATTGATGCCCAAATGTTCCTATGTAACTTAAAGGTAATTTTAAAAAAAATCACAGTACTAAAAATACTGTACTAAAATCACATGTCCCTACACTGGGGACTTGGGGAAAAATATTCCAAAAATCAAATGACTAGGAGAATTCCTGTAACCCCAACCACCACTGACAAGATATTAGTTTAATTGCACCTGGCTGTACTGGCATTCTGACCAAAATAAAGATCAACTGAGCTCTACAATCTGGATGTACTTATTCAATTAATAAACTTCAAGTTTACATTGACTTTTTTTTCTTTTGTATTCACTATATATTGGCTGGCTATCTTCTAGATCTTTTAGATTCTTCTCACATACAGTACATTGCTGCCAAGCTAGGTATCCCTAAGTGGTGTCTTAAATAGCAAATCCATTACATTTAGGAAGGAACATGTATACAAGGCAGGGAATTCATGGTTCAAAAACGCTACATAAAGACTTGGGTGTCCTTATGCAACAAATTGAAAATGAGTCAGAAGTGTGTGAGGTAATCACTAAAAGAATTACAAGAAGCTCTGCATTAAACACATAAAGATCCCCGATTCCCCTCTACTCTGCACTGGTGAGAGTACATCTGAAATGTAATGCGCAATTCTGCGCATCAAATTTCTAGATGGAACAGGTGCAGAAGAAGGCAACAAAAGTGATAAAAAGACTGGAGATCAGCTGAAGGAACCTGGGATGTTCAGTTCAGGGAAAAGAAGACTGAGGGAAGACATGATATCAGTGTTCAGATGCATAGAAGACTGCTATAAGAAAGATGGACAGAAAGTATTATCCATTGCCATAGAAACAAGGACGAGCATATTGGATACGTGTTGCAACTACATAGATTTCACTTAAATATAAGAAGAAAATTCCTGACAATAATATCTGTACAACAGTGGAACAATTTACCTTCAAAGATTAAAAGTTCTTCATCTCTGCAGGCTTTTAAGAAGAGACTGTAGAGATCTCTCTCAAGAGTGGTTTAACTGGTTTTCTGTACCATTACACTGGATTGCACTAGACAATCTTTGTGGTCCTTCCCAACTCCACAATTCTGTTATTTCAATGGTTACCTATGAAAACACCCAGGACACAATGTGAAAGGAACTGTAGGATTAGTTGGTGACACATTTCCGTAGAGGAAATATTAAATAATAAGAAGGCAGATTAGAGAATGGAGATGTAATAAAGAAATAGGAAAGAAGAGAAGATCAGAGGAGCTATAAATTATCCATCCCGTTAGCTCTATTTAAATAAAGGAGAAAGGATTTATGGACACCCACTAGGAGCTTATGAATTTGGAGAAGGGAGAGAGGCGGCTCAAGGAATAAAATGTAGGAGGATCAACAGTGCAAATCATTGCAGCAAGAAAAAGAAGAGCTGGTGTGTCCAGTCCATTATGGAATAGACATTGCAAAGCAGATCTTACAAAAAAAGAGAGAGAGAGAGATAAGGTGACAGGTAAATAATATATCTCAGATCTTGCTTGGTCAGAAAAATATAGATTTTTCTCCATCAAAATTTCCTTGGATTTTTATGCAGTGTTTCCTGTAATGTCCTTCTATTTCTAAGAGGTCTGCACAACAGCTAATAGCAGCACTGAGAGGATATCATTAGATGAAGCTGTGCAAAACAGAGGCAGGTACAAAGTCCAACATTCTAATTCCTGAATAGTGAACAAAGCGGAAAGTTCTGTAGGCTTACAATGTAATGTGTCTGGATGAACAGTTTATTAGGATCATTTGCGCCCCCCCCCCATATATATATTTAGAGAGCACAAAGCTAAGGAATGTGCTAGAGTCTGTTTTCAGTTAGGGTATCAAGAAAAATATGCAGCTGTCACTAAGCCATAAAAGTGATAGGTGGTATTGAAAGACTTTGCAGAGTATTTTGTGATCTTATTTCACCGTTTTTTGCTTCTCTCAACTAATTAAGACAAGGAGATAGTCCAGTTACTATATTCCTGTCCTAATTATTTTTTGTATTTATCATTCAGCTTAAACTATATAGGGAATGTTGCCATAAACATTCAGTCTCTTAGGCCAGCCAAAACCTCAAAGCTAACATCAAAAGACAAGACTAATCTTCACTTACATTAGGCAAAATGAGGTGTACATTTAGAACACTTTACTCAATAAGCTCACTTTCTGACAATCTTTCTTAGAAGTTACAAGCTATTATGCAATCATCCTTGTCAAAGATGTACATTTTCATTTTGCTATCATAGCATACAGCCCCCTGTAAAGTAATACAACAGAGAATATAACCAGCTTATAAAATGTTAATGTGTACAAGGAAGAAAATGCCTGTTATTTATCTTCCAGACTGTATTCAGACATTCATGAAATTGAAAGTTAATGTACCAGAGACTTTCATTATCTGACCCATTCCATCCTAGCATTAAAGTACCATATCACTGGAGACAGAGAGGACCAATATGTCACCAACATAAGACGTAAAAGGTCAACAAAACAAGCAACAATAAAGCATTACTTCTGTGTTAAATTTTATAATGCTCAACGAAAATGTACTGGATGAAAATATTACATTACATTGTTAAACTGAGAGAAATATATGTTTACAACAGAATAATATATTTTTTTAGTAAATGCTAGGAATTTATCCTTAACTGCCATACAGGTAATCTTCATTCAAAGTTACTATGGTATTGAAAAAAGTGACTTATGACTGGTCCTAATACTTACAACTGTTGCAGCATCCCCATGGTCACATGACTGCCATTTGGGAACTTGGTAAATCAATGTGTATTCACAATAGCTGCAGCTTCCCAGGGTCATGTGATTGCCATTTGCAACCTTCTCAACTAGCTTCCAAGAGACAAAGTCAATAGGGGAAGCCAAATTTGCTTAACAGACATGGCAAAAAGATAATAAATTCAGGAACAATTGTGCAATGACTCACTTAACAATCGGATAACTCAGTGATGGAAGTTCTCATCCCAATTATGGTCATAAGTCAAGGACTACCAGTATTCAAAACATTTCTAGAAAAAAAACAAATATATACTAACACACTTAATGAAGGAATAAAGACAGCATTTTGTTTACATTCTGTCTGACTTTTCAAATATTTGATTGCAGTTTGAGAATAATTAAGTCATTGTTTCTTTTCACTCTCCTTAGTGCCACAACCTAAAAATATACTTCATTTTAAAAAAATAATAGAAACTAACTATTAGGTTCAATATAAACCTGAAATCTTTGGAAGAATTAAGTGTATAATTACAGAGTTGGATGGGCCATGAAGTTATACAGTCTTCTCTTCTACTCCTTTTGTTATTTGTTAAGGTATAATTAGCCTTGGTTTCTCTTAGAAATAGAGTTCGCATATCTTATACAAAAATGTGTATTCTGAATTATTATATTCATCCTTTATTAAGTGTTAATAGATCATTATATGATTATGAAATAATTATCACTGCATTCTTGACTATGTCACTAGGTGAAGAATTAAATACTAAATTATCCACACTAACTACACTGGATGAGTCCCACATTTAACATTTTATAACACTGGAATGCTTTCTGAAGAAGAAGGCAGGTGAAATCTACTTCATTGACTGTAAACATCTTCAATTACTACTATTAAAACAAGTGATCCCAAAAGTAGACGAAAGACAAGTTAAGTCCTCCAAGTATAATCCTTTCCTTCCAAAGGATCCTTAAGGCCAACCTTTTTGATATGGATGGTCCCTGAACAAAGAGAGAGAGTCCAGTTATTATTTGTGTTGAAAAATGTCGTTAATGTGACTCATGGCTTGGTAGAAATTGTATCTTGAAAGAAAAAAAAAGAAACATTTGTAAGACAGATTAAAAAAATGAAAATGAGGAATATTTTATTCCAATTAATTCAAATTTCCACAATGTTCAGAAATATAACTTTTCTCAAAGTCCCAGTATGGGAAATTATGAATCATGGTTAAAATGCCTGGAAGTGTGCAGATTTAGAACACAGCTTTATTCATCAAGATAGGGGAAACCTCTGACCTCCCACATCTTTTTTGCTGCAATTCCCTTCAGCCATTATAGCCAGCAAAAATCAGTAATCTGGTATGATGGAAAGATAATCTAACATTCTTTGAAGAGTCTCAGAATCTATACTACCCAAGGGCCTTATGTTTAAAGTAATACTGCATACCATTGTGCTGTAGAAGGGGAAAGGATTAGGACAGAGGCATTCACAATCCCCATATACAGAGCAGAGACTAGGCTATCACACAACAAAACAGTTAGTCTTGTCACGTCACTGTTGCAAAGGGTAATGTTTTCCCCAACCTCCTACTAGCAGAGATGTAGACTAGAAATTTTTTCAGTGGCAGAATTTTTTGTGGAAATACTCCACTTCAGGCTACTTCAGAATTTTCAAAGTTATATATTTATTTTTTAGGCTACTGCTCTAAAATGGAGATATGTAAAGTGATTAGATTATGTATTATTTCACTGTATATTATCCAATATTGTTTCCCGGATTCCACAATCAAACTTTCAGTTTCTTTGAATGGAATCTTCTAACCTCACTAAATACAGCAGTTTATTTTTTTTTTCACATCAAAGTACAGAAGCCAAATTCTCATGCAGATTATGTATATTAAGTTAAATATGCTAATTGGAACCATATTCATTTTCATAGGAAAATCTTCAAGACATTTTCTAATTCATTGTTTTCCAGAATGTATTTTTCCACATCTCTACCTACTGGTGCAAACGGCAAACCAGCTAATGGGAGAAACAATCAAAACACACTGTGAGAGATCTATTAACTAAACCAATTAAATTTGCACCTTCATTTTCTCTTTATATTGTTCCACCCTGCTCCAGAAGGCTAATTTGCATGTTCCTCAATTAATGTCTATTAAGGGATCTACACTAACAAGCTGTGACATTGCTTAAAACTACTGTGAAAGTAAGTTTTAAAAAGATATTATCTGCTCTACTGAATATGATAGAACAATTCTGACATTCTACTTGACCAAGCCCTGATTCCCCCCCCCCTAATTTTCTTTTATATAAAAATGATAATGATCTTCTTAGAAAAGCCAGGAGATTTCTTGTTAGGTGGCTTTACAAAAGTGATAAATAAATGCAGAAAAAAATACACATTAATAATAAAAAATGAAATGCAAAATCTTAGTACATAAATCAAGTTCAGTTAAATTGCTGGAAGGCAAACATTAGGCTTTGAAAAGCCTCTACTGGAAGTTACAAATGGTTTAAAGATTTTAAATAAAACAATTATCTCTCTCCTTAGCTGGCACACATTTCACACTGTTACTATTTTCACAAACAAAAATCCTGAACTAGTTTTTAGCACATGATGATCACAGTTGAAAAACAATTAACTTGAGTAATTTAAAAGTATGCTACAAAATAGAAATTTCAGTAAATAGAAGAGAATATTTGTAACTCAGGGTTGAACTGTGGGGGTCCTTGGTGTTCTCTGAGCCTGGTTATTTTCTTGCAGAAGTTTCATTACCCAACTAGGTAGCATTATCAGTGCACTAATGATGTTACCTAGTTTGGCAATGAAACATCTGCAAGAAAACTAACAAGCTCAGAGAGAACCAGGTACCCCATATACCTTAGTTACTTAGTAGCACAGGCTAGTAAAGACTAATTTAATCCTGGTGTTGTTTAAAATATGCTGCTTTTCACAGATTGTATAAGTGTTAAAGACATTTCAATTTTCAATTAAAATTAGGAGAATAAAATAGTATATTTTGAGCAAAGAAATAAAGAAAAAAACAATCCAACTAATTATTTATATAACTTTTTAAAAAAATTTTACAGCTGTTCCCAATGACTGCAATTCTAGTGTTAAGTAGCTCTTCCTGCCAAGTTTTCATTTACAATCTTGGCACAGCAAAGACTCGGATCATCTGTAAATTGTTTTCACTTAGTTTGCTCTTCAGATTAAAAAATAAATTTCTTGCCCGCAGAGAGGAGAAATAACTAGAAAATTAGATGACAAAGAAGGGATAATAAGACCAGTGTCGGCACCAAAATACCTTGGCACCTGCTAGAGATCCAGCTATGCAGCACAGTTCACTTCAAACACCTATCCTGACCTTAGTTAATTTTCATGTGTGTTCTGAACAGTGCCAGTTATCAGAATTTTGCTGTACTAGGCCAAATATTACTGAAAGAGGTTACAGTGGTATCAGGCATATCTACCAGTTTGATCCAAAATTCCTCCAATCTGAAGCCAGCCATGGCAATTAATTTCTTTAATAAAAGAAGAGTTTAGATTTAAAAACTGCTTCAAGTCTGTTGAAATCATGCTCTAGAATGCATCAGGGGAGGTCTCTCTTGGTATAATTGGAAAGCGGTTATTTTTTTTATGTGAAAATAACAGCTTTGAAAATGTATATCTCAGTTTTCATGAGTCCACTCTGGCTCATTAAAAATTATTCATGTTTGCTGCTTGTTGCATGGGCATGAGTAGGACTAAGTAGATAGATGGCCATAAGTTGAGTCTTGAAGTATGATCAGCAGTGGCAGAGCTCAAAACAATAGAAATTGCATCAGGTAATCAGGCTGTCTCACTAGTGCCAGGATAATCCCTGGTGAAAGCTAGTTGGTGCAATGGTTAAGGCATCAGGCTAGAAACCAGGAGATCATGAGTTCTAGTCCCGCCATAGGCACAAAGCCAGCTGGGTGACCTTGAGCTAGTCCCACTCTCTCCGCCCTAGGAAGGAGACAATGGCAAACCACTTCTGAAAAACCTAGCCAAGAAAACTGCGGGGACATGTCCAGGCAGTCTCTGAGAATTAGACACAATTGATGAGAAGGAAAAAAAATACTTGTAAAATAGGAAATAAAGATGGAAGAAAAGATTTACTGAGTTCTCTATTTACTGAGTTGTATAGAAAAGTCTATTATTTGTTAGAAAATAAGAGAAAACAAAAAGTGTTTGCAAGTACGTAAAGCTGCTTCATTACCAAGAAATGGCTCTCTTGAATCCTAAATATGCCAAAATGTTGCCATCTAGCAGGAACCAGGAAATATGCCTTCTCAGTGGTAGTCCCCAAACCGTAGAAATCCAGCAGGCCTTCATCATTTTAGCCTACTGGAAGGTCTTAAAACCTGGATTTACCCCCTAGGTCAGGGGTCTTCAAACTTGGCCCTTTTATGACTTGTGGACTTCAACTCCTTTTATGACTTGTGGACTTCAACTCCCAGAATTCTGGGAGTTGAAGGCCACAAGTCATAAAAGGGCCAAGTTTGAAGACCCCTGACCTAGGTGATAGCAATAGCAATAGCATTTAGACTTATATACCACTTTCCAGTGCTTTACAGCCCTCTCTAAACGATTTACAGAGTCAGCATATTGGCCACAACAATCTGTGTCCTCATTTTACCAATCTCGGAAGGCTGGAATGCTGAGTCAACTTTGGGCTGGTGAGAATCGAACTTCTGTCACCACAGCACAGTGGTTAGAATGCAATATTGCAGGCTAATGGAACTTAATGGTTATGGTTTTTATGAATTGAGATGTGTTGGTTTAGAGCATTAGGAGTGTCTTTCTTTTTTAAATAATTGGGTTTTTATACTGTTACTGTGACATGCAAAATTATAATTCATAAATGAGCACCCAGGAATCTAATAAATAAATAAACACATACATACATACCTTCAATGGTTTTGGTTTTTGTAATTTTTGCCCACAACATTTGAGAAACTAAGCTATGCTTTAGCACTAATAAATATGTAAATTGAAACATGTTAATGTGCTTTGGGTCTTATTCTTGGAACTGACTTGTATTACATATAATAGAAGTTATAGTGCTGCATCTATCTTCTTCAAAAAAAAATGAGAAATTTGCCAGGCAGTTTTAGAATCTCAAGACATACTCTTGAACTACTAAAACCCCTTTAAATACAGTGCTGAATTTATATCATGTGACAGCTCAAGAGAAATCACTTCAGTCAAAGCTAATTCCAGCTCAGTATGTAAGCCATGTATATAAATTTCATAAATAAGAAACAAAGCCCCTAGTTTTGATAATCATGTACAGATTTGTCATGTTTATGCATATTCAAGGATTTGAGCATACTCCACATTATTATTTTGCATCATGCGTATCAAAATTCATTTTAAAAATCTCCTGGTTTCAGAAGATGTTTGCCTGATAGCATTAGGGGGGCTTTTGTTCGAATTATACAAGCCCAGAGCTACCTTCTACTTGCATACTTATTTGGACGTTGATCCATGCTATGTTGCATAAAATATAGGAGAAATATATTGTGCATAAAAATTGCAAGTAATTGTAAGAATTACTATCTAGACATTTAAATCATAGTATGTAATTTCACTAACTCCACTGATATTAATAGTAGTTGACGAAATGTTAAGCAGAGCTGTTATTCTTAATTATAATGGGCCAAGTGTAGGAGAAGATCACTTTTCAATTGTGCACACAGTAAGGAAAAATAATTTTTAAGGAGTATTACTAGATTGCTAATGAAGTATGGATTTTTCCATCTTCTAATGCAACCTACTAGATACTAGTTAAAATACAAAGCTGAACATCATTTAACAACCTTTATGAAAAAGTAGAAAATTCAGCCATTACCTAGAAAAAGTGCTGTGAAGCAACACACAATTATTACCTTGAATAATAAATGTAAAATATTCTTGGCACCTAAACATTTGTACTATTTGCAAAGTGCCAGCCTTTCCCAATTATGAATAATCCCTTGAAATCTGCTAACTATATGAAGCGCTTTTCCACTGCAATGTCTGTGCTAACCTGTTATTCAGATAAATAATCTCTGGGGATATCAGACCAGCTCCAATGCAGTGTCAGTAAAAATTCACCTTTCTGTGTAAATGAAGAAATGTCTCTGGCTGAGCTCCCAGATGACTAAACTGTGAAGGTTGGAAAACATTCTGATGCTGTTAAGAACAGAACCAAATGAAATATAAAATACAACTGGCAAAGTCAACCTATTAACTTTGCCTAAAAACATATTTATATTCAACCAAGACAGTGAAATTTAAGGTGGCAATATTATTTTCCATTTGTGACCAAATCTTTTCTTTTCTATCCAAGCCAGTAACATACATACATACATACATACATCAACTTCATCAATTTTAGATCTATATTTAAAAATAAAACAAAAGAGTTAAGTAGAGTGTTTGGTATTATTTGTAAAATCAAATAATTTTATAAATAATACCAGATTGGGGCTGGAAACAGAATATTTTACAAATAATACCAAATTGGGGCTGGAAACAGAATATTTAATTTCATATGAGATCAATGTCTTATGAAATGCATATGAAAATGAAATTATAAAAGCAGATATGATAAGTAAATAATAATTGCCACAAATGAAAGCAAATATACATATCCAGGATAATGTTGCAGGATCCAGTTTGAGCTGCTCACTGGGAGCATAGGTTTAGTCTTCGAAGCTTTGGGACTCATGCTGCAGCCTGTCCTCAGAGAACTTCTCTCTTTTCAGAACCCTAACCCTTGACAGTCAACAGGAGTGCTGATTTACCACCTGTTCTGTTCCAGCCTACGTCCGTCCTTGTTGCGTCACAAGAACAACCCCTCTTTAACAGTAGGCTGGAAAAACCAACCTCTTTTTATTTCAAAAACAGTCCTGATAAGTTTTTCTCCAAAACAAAAACACAAAAGACTTTCCCAACAGATAAGTGGTTACAAAAGCAAAACAGAGCAGTTGTTAAACAAGAAATTCACCGGTAAAACAAACAGACCATGATCCCTGGAAGTTCTTTACAAACGGTTGCCTTCAGCAACCAGCAACGCCCACACCTTCCCTTTTTATAAAGCATTCCCAAGGCGTGGCTTCTCAAAGCCTTCTCCTCCTCCCCTGGAGTTGTCGTATTGACTGCTGCTGACCTGCTCTAGATAATTGCCTGCATCTACGAGCATCAATAATGTCTACCAGCTGTGAATCCTCAAGGTCTGACTCACAACACCACCACCTTGCTAGATATTTGGAGCTGAGGACTCAGCAGCACAAGGAAACAAAAACCAATGACTTAATAGTCAGCCACCAACACCCCAATTAACAACTAGAAGCCACAACTAGGCAACACATAATAAATACTATACATAGAACAGCCCAATGCACACATTCTGGAGAGATAAAAGTTCCACAAGAATAGACTTCAGTATGAGTCCAAAAGTTTGGAAGTCTGGTCCCAGTGACCAACTCAGATTGGATCCTCCAACTAATTGCCACCATTTTAATAGCATTAAAACTGTATAGAATCAGACCAAGAATTCAATGCATCCAACATTAGATTACCAAATGATGCAGCCACATAAATGCAAGTCATATAGGCCAGAGGTCCCCAACCTTTTGAGCACCAGGGACTGGTTCCATGGAGAGGGGTTTTTCCATGAACCGGAGGGGGCGTGGTTTCATGTACTGCCTGCATCCTGCAGATGGGGCTTTGCTTGTTTGCACAGACCGGTTTCTGGCATGCTGCGGCCCGGTGCTAGTCCACAGACCGGGGGTTGAGGACCCCTGATGTAGGCAAATATTTTACCACAGAGACATTGTTATATAAAGATTCTGGAAACTGGATAAAATATTGTTTTAGTGAATTAATAAATTAATAAATATATGCTTCTTTATTTTATCAACTGAAACAACAGCATTTTTTGTACTGAAAGGTAAAGGTTTCTCCTGTCTAGTTGTTTCTGACTCTATGCTCTTTTCTGTTTCATAGTCAAGGAAGCCAGTGTTGTCCGAAGACATTTCCATGGTCATGAGGCCAGCACGATGTGATTTGTAACTAGGATAACATAATTTTCTATAAGATGGGAAATATGAAAATACTAAGAGAGTCAGTATAAGGGAAGCTTTTAGTTACCCAAATGAAATTAATTATGAGAAAAATGATAATTGATAAAGTTATTTTGAATATTGATGGGAAATTAAAATTGAAAAAAAGAGAAAAAAACAGGATACAGATTGAATAAGGGAACTCTGATTGCAAATACATTTGAGATATGTTTTGGCTAGAGAAGATATTATAAACTGATATTATTGACACTATGTATAACATTAGAAACATGTGATGAAGATGTTTATATTTAATTGTATAGGTATGAATAGCAGTAAGAATTATACTTGCATAGTGGGGGGAAATGATTATTATTGGAAGAAGAGAGGATCAGGGAAATATTGGATGGGGTAGTATTGGACATTTTGAATGAAAGTTAATATATACCACTGAATGATAAAGGAACCCAGACACCGAGTTGTTTATTAAGTACTTATGATTGTAAAACTTAAAATTAATGAAATATTTACAAAACAAAAAAGAGGATGATGGATACTTGCATGGAAATGTGAAGGAGCTGGCTTAGAAGACTATAGGATGTTTCCAACTTACAGCCATTATAGGGAAGAGTTAATTATTATTTTTATTAAATGAGTTTTTCACAAAAGGATTCTGAAAATACAAAATCCTCATGATGCAAATAATATGTTTGTATAAGGGAAAAAATCAATGTCTATTTCTTATCTCAATTAATTCATTAAATGAATTATTATAGAGCTGTGGTGGCGCAGTAGTTAGAATGCAGCACTGTAGGCTAACTCACTGCTCATTCCAGGAGTTCGATTCTGACCGGCTCAAGGTTGACTCAGCCTCCCATCCTTCCGAGGTCAGTAAAATGAGGACCCAGATTGTTGGGGGCCATATGCTGACTCTGTAAACCACTTAGAGAGAGCTGAAAAGCATTATGAAGCGGTATATAAGTCTAAGTGTTATTGCTAAATTCAAAATGCATTTGTTTGCTGTAACACTTCTAACTCGTTTAACTTTCCTGCTTGTTTAACTTTTCTCTTTCCTTCCTTTCCTTGGTAGAGAAAATGATCTGATTAAAGCTCCTTTCTAAGCCACAGACTGTTCTTTTGTACTTTTGCAAAGCTGAAAATGACTGACAAGACATTAATAACAAAACACAGCGCAGCCAGTCTGAGACTGCTAGCAACAACAATGGATGGTGCAAATCAAGCAGTCAGGGCTCAGAAATAATAACCTGCCCGCATACCTGGCTGCAAGCAGCACAACCCTTTCTGATCGATGGGTAAAAATATAAAGGCTGATAGTATTGTAATAAAACAATGATGATCATCTAAAAGTATTTATTGCAAATTGGAAATGCTACTGTTTTTGGAAGCAAAGCTATAAATAGGAGGCGACATCAATGGATGACTTCGAGGGTAAAAGCATGGCCTATTTCAGCTGCAGAGTCACCATTTCATTTGTTTAGGAGATAAAGCTGAGATCACAGCTGAATTGAACAAAATCTTCAGAGGCTTAAAAGATAAAGTTAATAGCTGACCTGCTATCCCTTTTCCTGTAATTCTTCTAAAGCAGTGACTGTCTAAACATACTACTGACATTTTAAAAGAAAATTATGAACTCTTCACCTCATGTTGAAATGGCTTTAGTCATATTCTTCTTCAAAAATCTCTAGGGTAAAATATTCATTCTATTTTTAAAAAATAGATGTACATCCAAATAAGTATTCTTCACCAGAATTTGTTAGTATAACAGATAAGCAAGTGGATGATCCATAAATAGAATGGAGGGTTTGAATAACTCTCCCCCACCTGCTCTAATAGTCCCCCCTCCATTTGTTTTCAAAGGCACCCCAGATTCTACAGCAAATTTTGAGGAAACGTTAATCAAAACCACCCTCCTTTTCTTTAGCTGCATCCAATGCCAGAGGTCCCATTTCTGACTCTTGCATGCTCCAGATCACATGGCTTTGACACTGTCATCTGGTTCAACCCATTTGGAGGTGGTTTTCAAAGGAGATAGTCACCGTAACTTTCAAGTGGCCTATGTCTACATATATTTAATATGCAATGATACTGGAGGCCCTGTTTCTTCTTTTCTGATTCTTTAATATTCCTTTCCTTTTATATTTATCTGTGCCAGTGAGTCTCAAACCAGACGAACAGGCATCTTCCATAACCCCCCCCCCTTTTTTTTTTTTGTCCCAGTGTCTGTTTTCTAATATTCCACCAAAGCTGGAGGTTGTTGTTACTGATTCAGGAAAATGTATCGGTGACTGAAAACTGATTCACTGAAGTATACAAATAATAATGTAAGTAAGTACATAAGTATAAGAGTGAGAAAGTCATGAGTAATTAGTATCCTGTGTACATCCAATTTTGCATTAAGTTGGGCAAAACAACTGATATGTGGGCTACTAATGAGCTCTTCATTTATGTGCAATGCATACACAAGGGAAAACTGCCGAATAAAGAGAACTATTATGGAAGTAAAATTCTAATTTGGCTAATGACTATTTTGTGATGTGTGTGGGAAGAGGCATGGTGGGATAAATAGGGACGGAGCACCTACTATGGGTGGTTGAGGGGACACAGTGCTACTTGCCTTAAAGAAAACAGACTGGAATTGTGCCATACTATTCTTTATTCCAAGAGACTAGTTGATGGTAAAAAAAAGGCTTACAGTCCTGAAGCAAGTGGTGAACATTGTAAGCACAGTCAAACCATAGTTTTTTGACTGCTTATTTTTCAGGATAAAGATAGTCTTTCATATCAGTTAGACAGGTGGCACTATTTCTATTTCATTTACACTAGTTTTGAAAACCCTGACTCACAATTGCAAGTTGTGTATGGAGATTCTCGGTCATCCAGGGTCCCAAAGGTGCTTTTTCAAAAAGCAACTGGACTTTCTTTGTTTTTAATTGAAGATGTTTTGCTTCTCCGCCAAGAAGCTTCTTCAATCTTCAAGCAAAAACAAAAACAAAAAGAAGTCCAGTTGCCTTTTGAAAAAGCACCTTTGGGACAAGCGCAAGTTGTTGAGAATGTTAGCATGTGTGTCTGATGGCTGCACTGCATATTTCTGGATATTCAGAGCACATAGTAACCCAGAAATCTGAAAGAAATTTCTCACTGAAGAGTACTTTTAGTGTCCTGTCTGAGACTAAGTCAACAAGCTTGTCACACTTTCACGCTGAAAGTCTGACATTTTTATCTTGAGAGACACAAGAGAATGGATTCCTGGAATCTTTCATTCCTTGGTGACATTCAGTTTTGGTAGGTGTCTCTTGATGTTCTTTTGCCTTATCTGGATGCATACTTCTCTTAAGACATCATTGACTCTTTCCACTGAAGAATGGGAAAAATCCTCAAGTATGGTAAAAGAATGAAATTATTGTTTGTCAAACTTTTGTGAAAGGTTAGGATTATTCAAACTTGTCATTTGGAGATGTCAATTGAAATCATACAGAAGGATTAAATAATTTTTTTTGAATACTTCTTTAGAATATTTTTATCTATTTTTATTTAAAAATAGAATATTTTTACTGGAAAAGAATCATCACAAATCTACTATACAGGTAATACATTTTTATTTACTCTGTAATACTTTCCTCTCTGGGAGGTTTACAACTTGTTTGTGTCAGAAATCCTTATCACAAAGGGAGCCAAGCCTATGAAATTATACTTGTCAATCCATTACTCTTTCACCATTCTTCAGGTTTACTTTCCCCCCCCCTCTAGTTTTCTACAATGGTTTTAATATAACCCTCTTTATTTATTTTGTCCCACAACTCCTATGAGTCAATATGCATATTTTCCATGTATTAGACAAGAATATTATATGTCATAATATAGTAATGCATATTACATTACTGGTACTGTGACCACAATTTAATATTTATTGAGTGTCGACAATGTATAATGGCTGAGTAAAGTGTTAGAGAAGATATATATTATGCACATATCCCAAGCTGACAGCAAGGTTAGTCAGTCATTGACAGGGATATCTTTTGAGAGTAATTTTAATGCATTGACTGATCCAGATTTATAGATGTCCTTATTTCTGAGGCTCGGGACAACAATTTTACCTTTGGAGACAGACCCAATCCTTAGGAATTTATATTTCAATGTCAACAATTATCCTTGCAACAGAAATAAAATAAACTGCTTGCCTACCAACAGTTTGCATATGAGTTACTTTTTGTGAGATGGATGGCTGCATTAATTTGCTGCATAAATAAATTAAATATTCATGTTTGAAAGAAAGTTATATAGGAAATTCCAACACTCTTAGATTCAGAAAGGGAATTACACTTAATGAAAACTTGCTTCCAAACAGATATAGGTCCTAACTGAAAGCATTGGAAGAATACATGAAGTTTTACACTGGTACACTGTGTACAATAATATATGTTACTGTAACATATATAAATTTTACTAATCGTTCTTTCTTTTTTTGAATGGAAAGTCTAACTTATTTTCCCCCTGGAAGCGCAATAGTGTTTGCAATATATAAAGCTTTCCTTGCTGTTGTAATTTTTCTTTGACCTATTAACTACTGCATATAATTTGCTGGGAGAGGTTTTAAAAAACGAAAATAAAATAAATTTGCATATACCCAGTTTAAGATGTAAATGATTATTCTGAGAAGAATAAAAGCTGTAAATATTTTGAGAAGTGGCCCCCCAGTGCCTCTTAAGGATTCAAAAATGCTCCATGTGCTGGGTAATTATGTAATATATAGTAAAACCAGCTGGTCTGAATTGTTCTCAGGGGGTTTGGATGACATCAAAATGCTGTTCTCCCAGTGAGAGCTATAATCAAGCAGACAACAACATAAAGTCAGACTAAAACTGACACTGACTTGTCATTTTTAATGCATTTTAAAGTGGGTGCTAAGCTATATATTATGGTTTTGAAAAAGAGTTTTAAAAGCACACACCCATTGATATTTCTTATAGAAAGAAATTTATATAGATACCCACATACAGATAGATGGATGGATGGATGAATAGATAGGTAAATAAACAGATAGACAATGCAAATAATGGGGCACATTTATTATCAGGATATCCTGGCCAAGATTCAACTACTTAAAATCAAAAGGGGATGCTAAGAATGATAACCCAAAATGAATGCTGTTAAGATAAGATAACCTTTATTGTCATTATCTATGAAATTAAATATTGTATTAAATCATCCCTATGTGTATTCTCTTCAAGTTTAACAAAGAAATAATGTAAATATAAAGAATATATAAACCAGATTCTATTTCCCCAAAATGTGCTACGTGTTGTTTAATTTCAAGGGGAACTGCAAGGAAACAATTGAAGCGTCATTTGTTCATTTTTTTCTGCTTTAGAAACAGTCATGTAGATATTTATGCATCCTATTTCCAATCCTAGAAAGTTCAATGTTTGTTTGTTTGTTTATTTATTTTATTGTATTTTATTTTTCAGATTTTTGAACCACCCTTCACCCTCAAAGATCCTTGTTAATTTGGGGTCATCAAATTCTAACCATATGCAAAGACTATCACAGATACAATGCCCTGCAGTGTTTAAAAGCAATTACTTATCTGCTTCATCTTTCAATAAAAGTTTTTTTTTTATTTGTTAATATTGTCCACTTTATTATGATATCTTGTAATCTATGTGGTGCAGATAAAAAAATCACCCTTGCTGGGTAGATCGATGTCAGCCTCACCAGGTAGACCAGACAGAAAGCATAACCAGATCAGCTAGCTCTACTTTATTGTAAAGCTACAGTAACAGAATCTTACAAGTATGAAAGTACTATTCTTTCTCTTGTGTCCTTTACGGTCCAAGAAACTAGGGGGGAGGGTGTTCTTCTGAGCCTCTTGCCCTGCCCACTGTCCAGTTGTGGGTTATGTTATCACTTATCTGATCATACCTTGACAATATCTCCCCCAAGGTCTTTCCCCTATACCAAGGGTAGGCAACCTTGGCTCTTTTATGACTCGTGGACCTCAACTCCCAGAATTCCTGAGGCTGGCTGGCTCAGGAATTCTGGGAGTTGAAGTCCACGAGTCATAAAAGAGCCAAGGTTGCCTACCCCTGCCCTATACCATTACAGATGGAGTATACTGAGGTTTATGGGAGTAAACCTATATAGTCTATTCTATAATCATTTTACGGTATAATTTCAAATCCTTTTTTTAACCTCCAGTGGAGATATCTATGTAATCCCTCTGTCTCCCATTATTATTAAACAAATAAATAAAACCAAGAGCATGCTTGCTTTTGCGGCTTTTGTTATTTTGATGAACATGGTAAGATCTTGAAGAGACTGGTCAGAAAACAATATGGTAAGAAGGGCAAGTAAAAATATCCACCTTCTTCCAAGTTGTTCACTATGCTTCAAGTATATGTTTTATTTTCTTCACATTCCCCAGCAGTTGTTCTACTATTACATTTTACCCTTCTTTTGGACTTCTTATTGGAAAGAAAAGCACGAGAGCATTCCAAATGATGTCACTTGGCACCTACTCACCTCCCTAAAATTCAATATATCAGAGACAGCACAGCACAATAAGGGATTGATCTAGAACAGGGGTAGGCAACTTTGGCTCTTTTATAACTCCTGGCTCAGGAATTCTGGGAGTTGAAGTCCATGAGTCATAAAAGAGCCAAGGTTGCCTACCCCTGATCTAGAATAACCCCCAAAACGGATAACTACTGGAGAAGTAATAAATTCCAGTTTGGACTTGCCTCTTCAGACAACATAGGGAGCCAATGATAGGGAGGCATTATTAATGACTGATTCCTTGTTACAGCTGAGCTATATTTTAGTACTGAGGCTAAAGTGCTCTGAGACCAACACATTAAAGGGTGTGTGAGTGTGGAGATCTTACAGCAAAGTTCCTTGAATTGCCCCAATGTATTAATCTGTCCTTCTCTGTGGATTGAGTTGTGTATGTGTGCATGAGATGCCATTAGTAATTGGGGGCAAAAACATCCTCCTCTCTTATCTCATTCTACATAGTTCATACTCTTGGTTTGTCATTTTAGCATCAAAAACAGGAATTATATAACAAAGCAATTCTATAGCAGAAAAAGAAGATAATGTTTGTCAATAAGCTATTTAAACATTATCCAGAATTTCAAACATATATAAAGATTATTACAGAAAAATGCTCTAGAAATAGTATTATTTAATTACTAGCAACATATAGTATTTGCTCATCTCAAAATGCATTTCTATAATATAGTTGAGTGAATTTATTACTATCCCTGGATAAATGATAAGAGCTGCTAAGGAGCCACAAGACAATCAGCAAAAAGAGTTCCAGATTAAATCAGGAACAGACATTTTCACTGACATCCTAGGCCTCTTTGCAGAGAGATGTCAACTGTAATTGTTGCTGTTCCTGTTAACTTTAAAACAAAATTCCATGTTGGCCCAACCAGAGCAATATCACCATTTTAGTGTATGAATATATTACAGAAGAAAGATAATAAAAGTGGAGTGCCTAAAGACCCATAGAGGGGCAAATTGAGTTAAAACCGAAACAAATAAATACTAGATTTTTTTCTGCACATAATCCTATTTTTGATATAATCAGGTGTGTCAGGCAGACAAGAAAAAAATCAAAGGAAATTATTTCAATGCATTCTTAAAAAGAACATTGACAAAACAAAATAAAGTGTTTTTCTTAGTAGGCTTACAAACATACACGATAAAGGGTTTTTTCCCCTGAGTACCTTTAACAAATGTAGACAATGGCTGGCCCTTTTCTTTGTGTAAACCTAGAATACAAATTGTTATTATAATGGCATAAAGCCAGGGTTTAGATTCAAAATCTGCAGTTCCAATTATCATAGTTTTTCTTCTAAAAGAAGACCTCTTTTCAAAAGCCTCCCCCCTCCCTTTTCTTCTGCTAATAACATCTCCTGCCACAGTTCTTCATTGATTGCCTGAGCATCAAAGATATGGCTATATAGAAAATTCATCACAGCAGGCAAAGTAGATGAAGTATTCAATTTATGGTGTAAATTGCTTAGCCTCTATATGATAATGTTAAGTGAAGAGACCAGTTACATAGCACTGTGTAGTATACATATGATACAAAAATATCTAACTTTCAACTTAAACAAAACCACTATGATTTCTGGGAAACATATCTGTCTGTCTGTCTGTCTGTCTGTCTGTCTGTCTGTCTGTCTGTCTGTCTATCTATCTATCTATCTATCTATCTATCTATCTATCTATCTATCTATCTATCTATCTATCTATCTATCTATCTATCTTATCATCATCATCATCATCATCATCATCAATCATGGAATAAGACTAAATTAATAGTAATGAGTGGCACATCATCCAAAAAGAAAACTTACAATTCAATCTCCAATTTTGTCTACTACTATGTTTTTGCTCCTCTCACCTTAATCTACCACACTTATATGAGAAAGCACTACAGAACCAGATGAAAATTATTTTCTCACCAGATCATTTTACGTAAAATTCAAATTCCTGATTAAACATCAAATCTAGTTATATTTGGGTGACCCCTCGGGACATTAATAATCAAAGTCTTTGAACCTCTTGTCATGAAAGCCCAAACCCTCAAACAAATGCAACCCTTTGTATTGATTTTTAAATATATTACAGGAGAACAAGCATCCATTTTAACCCATGTTAAAATGACAAAACATGTATTGTGGCATCACAATATAAGCTCCGTCCTTTTGTATGCTGTATGTAAGGGGCAAAGTTTGCTTGACAATGTCTCTATACACATTTTGTCACTTATCTCTTCCCTACTTTACAGATACTAGTGATCAAAAGAACCCAAAACAGGCAGTTATTTCTAAAGCTGTTAGATATAACTGCGCAAGAACTAAGAAATAATTAGGGGAAACCTGTTTATGATGCAACCTGTTTGAAAATTTAAAACTATCACTGCTCTGTTCAAGTTGGAATTAATATGTTAATAGACGCTGGGCCATTTCCACTGACACAGACTAACAATGAGGCCTAGCCTTTTAGGAAACATAAAGAAAATAACTGTATTTTTGTTAATATAATTTTTATAATCACGGCTGAGGAATATATATGGAGAAAATAGTTCTGCCTCATTGGCCCGTAATTAAATTCTTGCATGGCTTCAGAGAAACAACTTATCACTTATTTTGTGCATTTAAAATGGACCTCTGGTCTACTTAAAAGCATACCTCCGTTAAAACATTCGGTCATGATACTTTCCCAACTTTTTACAATGTTTGAAACTGTATGTACTCCTTTTGCAAATAGATAATAACTAAATTAAACTAATGGATATGTATCATATAGTGCATAGGACATTTCTCCATGTAAATTTTGGCCCCTAGATTGGGACAGTAATCTCCCCAAACTGCCATCTAAATTTCAGGAAGAAATAATCTTTCAGGAAAATCCTTAAAGGTACATAAATTAACTGCAATAGCTGCAAATGGATAAATCATTAGGTGGATTTACACATTCTAATTAAAGTTTTATAACACTACATGCCAATAAGAAAAGTATAATGAAATGGATTAGTGTGGAATTAATGACAACATTTTTTTAAAGAACGCAGAACCTCCTACATAATTTCTTCACCATTTTTATTTCTTAAAATCAATTATTTAATTTGCAAAAGAAAATCTGTTAAATAAAAAGTTCCACGGGACATTATTTTCATTTTATATAAAATTCCACACTAGCAATAATACTATGATTCATAAGGTATATGATTTTGAGAGATTATTGGCATTTTAGAGTTAGAAGATATCCTGCAGCATATAAATCTACAAGCTTTATTAATTAATTAATTAACTAACTAACTAACTAACAATTAATCAGTGGAACAACCTGCCTCCAGAAGCTGTGAATGCTCTAATACTGGAAGTTTTTAAGAAGAGACTGGACAGCCATTTGTCTGAAATGGTATATAATTTCATGCCTGAGCAGGGGGTTGGACTAGATGACCTCCAAGATCCCTTCCAACTTCTTCTCTTTCTCCTTCTCCTTCTCCTTCTCCTTCTCCTTCTCCTTCTCCTTCTCCTTCTCCTTCTCCTTATTATTATTATTATTATTATTATTATTATTATTATTATTATTATTATTATTATTATTATTATTATTATTATTATTATTATTATTATTATTATTATTATTATTATTATTATTTACAACTAACTGTCCCAAGATTCAACACTGTAGATTTCCTTTGATGGAAGAAAGACTGTGTTTTTGCTTGTCCATCAAGAACCTATGTGCTAATTTAATCAATTGTGTTAATAGTATCTTTTTGGCAGTAAAGTCGGCTCATCCTAGTGGTGCCACTGGATACTGCTCACCCACCAAGGTGGTGCTGAGATGAACACAGACCAAACTGACACCAGGCCCAGGCGACAAGCCAGTTGATCAAGGTTGTTGTTTTTTGTTAAAACCTAGGGATCTACAGCTATCTCCATCAAAATGCAGACATGACCCACATGCTGCATTTGATCGTGTAAAATGGCATTTATTGATCCGAAAAGTGGACCCTGCTCCTGCCAGGAAAAACATTAGGAAGATGAGATGATGAGATATTAGTAGTATCTTTTTCTAAAATGCATAAATATAATAGTGAGATAGGACTAAAGGCCTGAAACAGCAAGATTATAAATATGCACTGCTTATTATAGAAAAAGTGTGCTTATTCTGGGCAATGTCTGAAACATGGCAGCAATCAGAATTGGACTGAGTTAATCAATATTCAGTATTTCATACCCCCTCTTTGCTAAACATGCATTATCTGTTTCAGTTGAATAGGAGAAATGTGTTGTCATTATCCACGTTAGCTGCACCATTCCATTTTCTCTCAATGCCCATTCAGATTGAAGGCATACTTCCTGAAATCAACATCAATATGCATGGTGACCAAATTAAGATGCAACTTCACTAAGCCAGTTCAAAGTGATTAAAGGAATATACTCTGTCTGAACGGACAAATGGAAAAGCAACTCCTATATATGCTCCCCAATCAGTCATAAAATGTATCTAAATGATTGGGAAAGAAGTTACACTTCCAAATAAAATTGTACCAATCAACAACTACTAGAGGCAGCAAAAAATATACACATTTTTTTTTCTAAATCTTCTTAACTTCAGAAATCTAAACATGACAATTCTGGTGAGTATTCTTAAGGAAGAATAGCTTAAAGTTTAAATGATGAAAAGCTTTCATTGTTATTGGAAGTAGATGAATCCAAATATAGTATTAAAATGAACCAATGCACCATGGACCTTAGGTAGTTCCTAAAGAGCACTTTAGTTTAAACATTATTAGAAGCTTTTTACTAGTTTGGGATTCAGATACAGATAATTCAAAGTAACTAAAATTGCCATATAAAAGCTGCTAGCAGTTTAAAATGGAAATTACCTTTGTAATATAAAACATATGGAGGGGTATCTGAATCCAAATTGCCTATTTCTAGGAAATTATTAGCATTTCTCTTTATTGTTTCCTCCCTGGTCTGCAATTTGAACTTATTTTCCTTTTGCAAAATCTGTTTTTAATACCTATTTTTAAGAATTTCAGAATTCTTCAGATGAAATTTGCACAAATCAAAGTGGGCAAATCAAATGACTTCATGGTACCAAGCAAAGGGATTGGGAGGGAGAACTGGGGATTTGTCCAGATGTTTGACGTCACACACATGTGCAAAAGGGGCAGTGCTTGCAGCATGTTGGTGTGGCATTGCTTTGGACTTTTTGACAAAGGCAATAAGACCCCACAGATACCCATGCTTCTAAGTCATTCTATAATGCAAGTTCACATTCACAACCAGACATTTTTAAGCTTGGGCAACCGCTACATTATTTACCCATGCCATAAATCTCATTTAATCTGTTCTATGAAAATATTGTCTCCAAGAAAGACACAATAACAGCATGCAACTGAAATAGCGATGTAATTCCTGCTTCCAGTTCTGTTTCAAAGAATGAGTTCTCCGCTTCATCGAGGAGAGAGAGCATCTCACCACAGCAAGGAAAAAAATTACTATCTATATGCGCATGGATGTGTGTATGTGACAACAGTTTATCTTAATATAATCTGGTTGCAATGGCTACTGCAGAAAATTGTTTTTAGTTTGCTGCACCATAGGGAAACCATCATTACTGGCAAGATTGGAAAAAAAAAACTATCAATGACAATTCCTGGCTTTCAGTTCCAGTGAGATCTAACGGCTGTGCATCTTTGACTATAATAATACAGCATTCTTCTCATCTCTCCTTAGCACAAATAAATTGGAGACAAAAAAAGATTTAACGACTGAATTCTATATCAAATATCACCATGATATAAAAATCATCAACTCTTTATAAACACTGCTTTTTTAAAAAAGCTGATAAAATGTAGTATCATTTGGTATGGATAAAGATGTATGTTCTACATCTTTAGGACTTTCTGTTCTATATGATATTGATTCATTTTCTTTTTCCTCTGAATGTGTCAGCCATAAAGCAATCTCGTCTACCTTTATTATATTTTTGTTTTCAGCAGTCAAGTTACAGTTGAAGCTCACATAACAAATGGAAACGGACATTTATTCACAGGAACATAAAGCTACAGATTTATCTCATCTTTTTCATTGCTACCTAATAAAATTTCACCTAGTACAAAAACACTTAAATTTAACAATCTCATCACTATTAAAGTTTGAAGTAATTTGACTTGTGTTTCCCTTGTATTTCCCATAGTCCCCGAAGTGCCTGAACAATTGACAGAGTGCAACGTTTGAAGCTCCAAACCTCTAAAGCAGGGGTCCCTAACCCCTGGTCCGTGGAGTAGTACCAGGCTGCGGCATGCCAGCAACCGGTCTGCACAAACAAGGAAAGCCCCATCCACAGGATGCCAGCAGCACACAAAACCACGCCCCGTCCGATCCACAGAAAAACCTCTCTCCATGTAACCGGTCCCTGGTGCCCAAAGGTTGGGGACCTCTGCTCTAAAGGACTTCCTACAATGATAAAAGTTGTATTGTGTTATCTTACTAAGTACCATGACCTTCTCGACCAACATACAATTTCACGACTCATAAGAAAAAAACCTTTCCATTTTAATTCTGAAACTGCTCTATAATTATAGCACTATATCTTAACTTCCATGGAGGTCATCTATTCCAACCCACTTTTTGGGAAGGAATTCTCTTACATTTAAGGTTGTCCTCATTTCAGATAATCCAGTAAATTTTTGTGGGTAAGAATATGACATCACTTCATACTACGTATAACTGTGTTTTAAATCCTTTCAACAGAATATTATTAACTCACAATGATGACTGTTTATGATGATAGGGAAATACATCCTTCTCCATTTGACATCTTCCAAGATATCTTAAAGATTAAAGCGACTCCAAGATTAAAATTAGGTCCTTTAAGATTTTTGGATATTAATGATCTGGCTCTATTTTATTTTATAATTTTAGTTGAGGCAGGGATATGAAAAAGAACAGCATGGCAGCCTCCAAATTGTCCAGCAAAGAGCCCATAGAATTCTATGCTGAACCAATGAAGATGATATTCTATTCTATCTTGCAAACACAAGTTGCATAAGTCTACTAAATATTGATGACTCTTCCAACTTTGTATCAATTGTTTTATTCGGCTGGCAGATGTATCAGCGTGTCTGATTAACAAGGCTGCTGCTGTGTGGGAATAATATGCCAGTTGTACAATTTTTCTTTTAAAAACTGTTCAATTGCATCTAAAAACACAGTAATATTGTTACTATAATATGCATTGATATAAATAAATGTATTTTACACAATAATTTAATAACAAGCATACTGTTTCAGGTTTGATAGTGTAAAGAAGAAGGTTCACTCACATACAAGATAAAAGCTGGGAATGGAAGGGGAACAAAAAGTCTTAAGAACTTCAGAGAGAGAGAGGGGGGGGACACTGAAACTAATAGGAAACATGCCACGAAGCAGACTCATATGAAAGAGTGAGGAAGGATAATTTTATAACATATGGAGCTAGGGAAAGATAATGTTTCAAATAAGAGATATTACACCAGGTTGAAAAAGGATAGTGGAAGAAATCTGAGTCTTTAATATTTTTTCTTCTCTTTCTCAACTTCCAAGCAGCCTTGTCTAAACAAATACTATCAGAAGGCCAAGAAACAAGGGGGAAAGCAATACTCCCTGGAGAGCTGGGAAGAACAGAGTTGGCAAAAGTATTAAAGGTAACTGACTGTTGTTAATATCAAAGATCCTACTGTACCACTAAATCTTGCTTTTCAGCTTCATCCATATGGAGTAGTAAACTAAAGGGATGTTTAAGACTCTACAAATTCCACTGTGTCTTCATGACCTATTGAAATCTCTCTAAAGTGATTCAAAGGCTTCAGAATGATTTGATATCTCAAAATCAATTCATAAAATAGAAATAAAAAGGTGATTCCAAGCTTCACTCAGCCCTATAAGCCAAAGGGCCCTTTGGGCACCAGGGACCGGTTCCGTGGAGAGATGATTTTCCGCAGACCGGAGGATGTGTGGTTTTGTGTGCTGCCTGCATCCCGCGGATGGGGCTTTGCTTGTTTGTGCGGACCAGTTGCTGGCATGCCACGGACCGGTACTGATCCACGGACCGGGGGTTGTGGACCCCTGCTATAAGCAATATGTCTAAGAAAAAAAACAGGATCTTCTTCCAAATTCTCTGACACCATTTTTCAGGTGCACAATTCCAATTCACAACTTTACAAAGAATATTTTATGAATGATCAAAAATATAATGCTGTCAAAATATATTTATTCTGAAACTTTAATCTTAGGGGGGTGACATAAATATTGATCTGAACAAAGCCACATCAATAATCTTGGTCTTCGTTTGGTCAGTTTTCATCATGACAAAACTATACTGCTGCTTGGCCATATTGGCAAAAGACAAATGTGACTGAATTTCCCAAAATGTTCAAAGATAAGAAAGCAGTGAGCATAATTTTCCTAGCCCTGCTTTTCCCCAACTGTCAAAAGGGTCATTTTATAGATTGCACCTGACATCAATACATCTTGGCAGAAAAAAAATGTGAAAGTAGTTAAAGTGTATCTGCCTTTTCAAATCTAGTTCAATTCCCTGTAAAAAGCTGTCCTATTTACAAAACAATCAGGCGGGTTGTAATAAAACCATTCATAACATGTGGCAGTTCTCTGACATTGTACAGAATTTAATATGCACATATTCATTCTCCTAAGAAACGTGTTGTGCTCTCTCACACACAAATCACGCTAGAGTGAACCAATTATAGATCTTGGCATTAGAAAATAACTATATAGCATATGCTGTGTACACTAGATGGATGCCACCCACAGAAGGTTAATGAAATGTTGCATTACATCAAGCCATTATAGAGCAAATGCCAAGGCTGTGCTATTTCAATGTCTCCTCTGCCTCTGATGAAAAAGAGAAAAGAATGAGCTTTTCCTATGGGCCTCACACATTTGTTGGTCTTTCCATATGCTAATGTTTTCTTTAATGCAGGCATTGGTGTCTACTGCCAATTTTGTGTCAAGGGTAAAAAAAACCGTTGGGAGCAAAGAAATGACTACTAGATAAGTACTTCCACTACATGGGAAATAGTATGTATATGTATATGTGTGTGTGTGTGTGTGTGTGTGTGTGTGTGTATATATATATATATATATATATATATATATATTTGTTTTCTGAGGTTTTCACGGGTGTTTGTATGTAGGTCTTTGGTAATTCGGGTTTTCTCCCGTGTAAAATTGGAAGTGTCTTGGCAACGTTTCGACGAAGTCCCATTCGTCATCTTCAGGCTGGTGTCTTCGG
Organism: Azemiops feae; assembly: GCA_023970755.1. Lineage (NCBI taxonomy): Eukaryota > Metazoa > Chordata > Lepidosauria > Squamata > Viperidae > Azemiops > Azemiops feae. Next base: position 2,609,734 of record JALGBA010004278.1, on the reverse strand, counting down.
CTTCATGCTTCTAGGAGCAATGCTCCTAGAAGATGACGAATGGGACTTCGTCGAAACGTTGCCAAGACACTTTCAATTTTACACGGGAGAAAACCCGAATTACCAAAGACCTACATATATATATATATATATATATATATATATATATATATATATATATATATATATATATATATATATATATATATATATATATATATATATACTTGGGCGAAAATCAAGCTCATTCATAGAGGTGTTATTGTTCACACTTGTTCTTCTCAACAATTTACAGAAAGGAACCTTGTCTCTGTCAAAACACAGGGCTTAGTTTGCGAGCCTAATGCATATTAACAAGTTAACATTGTTTATTGTTATAGACCTAAAGATTTGCTCTGAAAACTATTCTGTGTATATTTAGATGTTCAAAGGCTGCAGTTTCCTATAGTTAGCTAAATTAAAGCACCTTAGAATAATAATAATCTGATAATTGTGTTTGTAAAAAATATTTGTATTTTAAGAATATGAAAGCATATATAGAGGATATAGAACAGTGGTGGTGAACCTATGGCACGTGTGGCAGAGGCGGCACTCGGAGCCCTCTCTGTGGGCACGCGTGCCGCCGCTGCCAGCAGCTTGTGCAGGTCCATTAGGCTGCCGCTGCCGCCCAGGACAGCAGCCGCACCCAGCACAAAGGAGGCGAAGCGGGCAGCTAGTGAGCTCGAGTAGAGGTGGTAGACATGCCCATACCCAGCAAGCCAAAGGCCACCCCAAGCAGGGAAAGCCGGATCCCCATTGGCGCCATGGCCCCCCAGTCCCAGCTAGGATTGCGTGCCTCCCCCATCTATGCTGGGCCTCCTGCCCACCGCCTCACCCGCCAGAGACCCCCTGGATCTCCCCCAACCCTGCCCGGCCCCCACAGGCGTCCCCCCCATGAGCAGCATCGAGGTGGCCATGCCCACCCCAGCCACACCCACCCAGTGGGCCACACCCCCATGCCCCCCTGAGGGCACCACAATGCCCTGGCACTTTGCGATAAATAAGTGGGTTTTGGGTTGTGGTTTGGGCACTCTGCCTCTAAAAGGTTCGCCATCACTGATATAGAAGAACTTAGCAATCTTATCTTGAAGTCAGAAAGTTCCCCAAACTGAAAACTGCTGGCCAGCTGCACTCTGCAAAGGGGGAATGCAGGGGAGAAATACATAAAAAATGAGAAATCTGCCCTTCAAAACAATGTTTCCCATGTGGCTTACAGGCTCTTTCTGCATTTGAGCCTAGAAATATCATTATCCATTACAAAGGCAAGACCATGGGGCATTTTTTTTCATGTGTCAGGGAGTCCTATGATACATTTCAACAGAAAACCTTCACTACTTGAAATTCTGTTAACAGACAGATGCACAATTGCTGAATCAGGAACACATTGTACAATTTCAAACACCGGATTAGTTTTTGTCTACCTTTTTGTTTTCTTACTGAATTATGTGACTTTAAAAAAAAAAGAAAAAAAACCCTAAAGCCTTGTTGCCTGTCATTAATCTTTTCACATAAGCAAATCAGCAGTCCCTTTAATCACTTGGATTGATATTGTGATTACTGGTAAAGCATCACATGCATCTGCCAATTTCACAACTATCAGATTCATGACAACATGAAAGCACAAGATAAACAGCATCATAAAGCATGCCAAGGCTGGAATTAAACATTAGCGCCATCAGAGGGGAGATGGATTACTCTTTTATTATACAATAATCCATACTGTAGTTAAATCTGGACATGCCATTCTGGCTATGACTTCTTTCATTTCAAACAGCAGTTTTAAGCAGATACACATGAATGCATTTTGGCTTGTTGGGTGATCACCAGAAAGGAAAGCAGCTGCATACACTGTTGAAAGGTTTTTGGTTTTTGGTTTTTTAAAAACCAATCTACTCTATTCTTTTTTTCTCTTATTTGCAGTTACAAATGAAAATAATTAGCAAATGAAAGATAATTAGCAAGCATGGAAAGTCTTACTTATATTAATGGTATATTTGAAATTAAATGTACTTTAAAAATAATAAATTTTATACTGGAAATATACCTGAAAATAATCATATTAATATTCTATTCTGGGTTCACTGTAATAAAGGTAAATTTAAAAAACATAGGAGATAGACCTCCTATTCAGAAGGAAGTTGCATTCATATAATTTAAATCATATGTCCTACAAAGCAAAATGAGAGGGGGAAAGACTTGATCATCTTGCGTGTCACCTCTTAACATGAATTTGGAGAGTGTTATCATATAATCTTCTTCTTTGAAGGCTTGTCAATGGCAGAAGAGACTTTTGAGTCCTTAGTGCATTACCAGAGTTCTGACTTCTGAACCCACCGTAGTCTCTGTGGGAATGTTGTTTTTTTGCCTTACCTGTGATCATGTGTGAACAACAATCGGTTACTTAACTTTTATTTATGAACATATAGAAACCCTGCTCTTGTTGTACTTTTCAATATTTGGGGGGCTTCACCAAGCATCCACCATGCCCTCAGACTGAGCAATGTAATAGAATATGTCAATGAATTTGGAGGGAGGTTGGACGAAGCAAAGTAATGCTGCCTGTGGGACTATCAGAAAAGAGAGGGAGGAGAAAAAAACATAGAAAGCACCCATCCTAACTGATCAGACATGTTATGTATTGATATTAAGAGTTGATGTGTTTTGGTTCAAACGTATCTCCAACCGTTTTGGAGGGAAAGTTAAGTTTAAGTTTGAGCGGGAAAACACTGTTTGATTTGATTGGTCGCCGCCTAGAGGCGGCAAGTATAAATAGCTGTCATTCTGTCAGTTAAGCCAGTTCTGTTTTCTGTTGCAATAAATCGCATTGTATTAAACCGGTCTGGTCAATGCCTCCGGAAAAACCCACTACATAACAAGACAGTTAATAATAGTGGCAGAAAGTTTGTACTTCAGACTTGCAAGATTCTGTTACTGTAGCTTTACTGTAAAGTAGATTTAATGCTGTCAGGCAAGCAGAACCTATAAGCAAACATATGGGACTTTATAATTATAATCCTCATCTTGATTTGCACACAGCAGCCAGACAATCATCTCCCTAATTCACAAAAATATAGGAAAGGAGAATGGGTATAGCATAGTGCAACATCCTGTTATTGAAATGGTATGTGTCAGACCAAACAAGAAACACATGGGTTAAATTTACATTATTGTAAGGCTACTTTAACAGAATCTTGCAAGTCTAAAAGCACAAACCCTCATGCTGTCTCCTTTACAGCTGACAACTTGGTAGGGGAGCTCCCTTCTTTCTTCACCCGTTATGCAGCTACGGCTCATGCCCTCTCTTATTTGACCATAGGCAGCATCTCTTGCCTCCCATCTCTCAAGGTCATTCTCAGTACCATTACAATTTGTGAGACAGATCTGGGAGACTCGATAAACAGATGCTGTCAAAGGAGTGGTAAATGAAATAAATAAAGTAGAAAAAACTCATCTAGTTGTGGTTCCTATCTGGTTTAATCTGCAAAGCCAAGAGTTATTATAGCTAAACTCAATAAAAGTAATTTTAAACTTCTTGCGGAATAGATTATTTGATCAGGTCTATCTAGCGGAATTGAAAGGATCAGAGATCAACTTTTCAAATGGCATAGCTAATGCTATGGAGTCCTCTCTTTTCTTCCTCAAAAATTATAGGCTCAAAAACCTCCAATTAACACTGTTAGATATTATCTTTGCCGTCTCATGGAGTCCTGTCTCTTAGCTTCCAAATGGGAGTGACTATGAATAGTTTTACATAGAAATAATCACCCGTATGATTAACATTCAGAAAAATGAGTTATTCTAGAACAGAGGCCCCCAACCTTTTGGGCACCAGGGACCGGTTACGTGGAGAGAGGTTTTTCCACGGACCGGAAGGGGCATGGTTTTGCCTGCATCCCGCGGATGGGGTTTTGCTTGTTTGTGCGGACCGGTTGCTGGCATGCCGCGGCCCGGTACCGATCCATGGACCGGGGGTTGGGGACCTCTGTTCTAGGACATTTTATTTCCCAAGAAGAGAATAGCTAATGTTGACAGTCCATACAGTAGATGCACTAAGGACAGAGAAATAGTGCCTCATTGTCACAGAACAATAGGTTTAAAAGTAGGCTTGAACTTGAACCGTATCAATTAACCATACCATATCTTCTTAACTTAAATCAGTGTCACTCTAGGTATAACTTCTCACTTCATTTCCTAGGATTCCTTGAAGTGACCACCGAGAAGAGGTCAGACAGGAGTAATCTTATCTAGTGCCTGTAGACTCCATGCTATACATTTTATTTAAAGATCGATTTACAGGATTTTGTAGGGTAAATATGTGTATGGATAGTTATGTTTTTCTATTTATAGAAAACTGTCTATTTATTTAAAAAAAACATAAATATTAGAGCCAGTTTGGTGCAACGGTTTAAGGCACCAGGCTAGAACCTGGGAGACCATGAGTTCTAGTCCCACCTTAGGCAGAAAGTCACTGGGATGACTAAAAATGTGGCAATTGCAAACCCCTTCAAAACTCTTGCCCAAAAATTACAAAAACTCATCTAGACAGTACCAGGAATTGAAACTGACTCAAAGGCACAAATACTAAGCCCCTATCAGATATACCAGTATAAGAAATAATAATAATAAGAAATACTATTTTTCTATATATACTTTGCTAGAAAAGAAAATTGTGGATTTTGTAATAAAACTCCATCAACATACAGACAGACATCGCATGCATGTTGGCACATACTGAACAACTCAGTTTGAACAGGAAAATATGACAGCTATTGTTTTCCCTCAGGCGAGTATCCCAAAGGAGACAAGACTTGTAAACTGAAGCTATATCAATCTATGAAGAATACAAATGTATAGTGTATTTTTAATAAAGCAAGTCACCAAGAATCTCACCACAGAAGAGAAGAGCTCATTCTCAATATCACAAATAAATCATTCAAACAATTTGAAGGCAGACCTTACATGACAAACATGCTTTCTGTTCATAATGTTGAAGGAAAAGAAAGTGAAGGTATTGGTGGCCTTTATACAACAATATTCTATAATCTCTGAAGGGAAACTGCAAGCAAATAGTTCTAAGTAGTTGGCATTTTTTTTTTTAAATGATCTGTTTGTCAGATATGAATGAAATGTTTTATTTTCATCACTTACCCGTTTCCAACTCATAATGGCTTATCATGTTGTATATATCATGAAGTTTAATCATATAATCATAAGTTTAAGTATACATGGAAACAACACAAATATCACAGTAAGATTGGAATGTAACTGTCTGGTTTAAGTTAAAATTTGTATTTCATGTTTGAACTAATAACAGTTATCTAGTGACATGGATATACTCTGTAAAACACAGTATTGAACCAATTAGAATATATGTCTACGACAAAACACCTTTAAAAAAAACAGGTTTTAGTTTTGTGCTTTGAATCAGCTATGAATTTCTTTTCTCTGTTGTGCTTGGTAAGTTGCAATTTTGTAATGTAATTCAAACCAGATGATACAGAAAGAACAATAGCCTAGGCCAGGAGTAGGCAACCTTGGCTCTTTTATGACTCGTGGACTTCAACTCCCAGAATTCCTGAGCCAGCATGGCTGGCTCAGGAATTCTGGGAGTTGAAGTCCACGAGTCATAAAAGAGCCAAGGTTGCCTACCCCGGCCTAGGCTTTATTACCTCCAGCATCTACTTTGGGGGGTAGGGAAGAAAGGCTTTTGTCTTCTAAAGAGAAACATTTTTCCCTAGTTACTTTACATATGGCTATTCCCATCAGCAGCTATGATGATAAGTTTATTTATAGGATCTGATAATGTAAAGATATTTGAGCCAATTCTGTTTTGTTGGGACTGCAACCCTGTCAATGTCCATTATCAGATATTCAGCACTACCTATCTATTACAAACTCTGCATTGGCGTCAGGAAGGGCATCTGATCAATAAATGCTCAGCTCCAGTCAGTCATCCCTACTCTACCCCGAATTAAGGGATTACAAGGTTGTAAAAAGGGGGAAAAATAATGTATGATTCATTCTTTCCCAAATCCTGCAAATTCTCTCCCTAACTTGACGTGCCTTCTTTCATATCTGATCTGGGTACAATCAGAGACAAAAGCCTCTAGCAAACTTCTGGGTTAGATAACTTCTATGGGGAAGGATGATACCTATACACAGGAATTTAACCCAAAGTAGTTCTGGATTTCCATATTAAAGTTAAAGGTATTAGTTTAGCTGGTTGTATATATGCTGATCCACTCTAATACAGATCTTCAAAACTTGCCTTGTTGGGTATTCATTTTATACCACAGAACATTTTTTATCTGACATTTTATACATAGTTGCATTGAGCTTCCTTAATGATATTTTCCTAATGTTTTATCTTTCACTCCCAAACTTCAAAACAGTTCTGAAATTCTGAATTAAGCAATTTTTTACTGTCCCAGAAAATAATATATTACAAATGCCTATACCTATCCCCAAAACGAATGGAATTTATGAAAGGGAGATAAGTGGCAGTAAAAGGAAAAATATATAGTTCAAATAAATGACCCTATTATAATAAAAAATGTTGTAAATCTTTTCTTTTTTTAATGGAAACACATTACAAAACTACTATAGGCATCAATAAATAAAACTGGCTGGCACCTTATATCTTCATGTAATATGATACAGCCTGCATTTGCCACATAGTTATGAAGAAGCTTTATTTGCTTTATAATATAGTGCTGATGTGATTTATGGCTGCTAGATATCTTTTAAATTAAGATTTCTGTGATCGTTGTTTTCTATTAAGGCAAACACAACAATATTTCTCCCTTTTCAAAATAAAAATCTATTCATTATACTGCATATTTCAGTCGCTCATCTGGGAGATGACAATGATTAATTTCTGCTGATGAATTGGTTTCTTCCAATAATTAATTTAAGATAGTCATTATTTTAATAAGTAAGACATAAATTTTTCAGAATATTTCTGGTTAAGTAAATGATGCAACGTCTTCATATAACTGACTTTAACTTATGGCTCTGATATTAATCTGTCAGATATTTGGAGAATATAGCATTACAACAAAACACACTGCACAGCACTCATACTTTTAGGAAAAGATACATACAATATTTGGGGTACAAAACAACTGCAGATGATCACTAGATGGCAGGAAAATGTAGGAGCTTCTCTGTTTATTACCATTTAGTAATTATCCAGATTTTTGCAGCTGAAATGTATAGCCTGAATTAAATATGAAACTATTTTTAAAAATAACAATGAGGTTAGTGGCATTGTACAGTAATTATATTTCTCTGGAGAAGGCTGTGTTACTAGGAAGGATGGAATGAAAGAGAAGAAGAGAAAGGGCCGCCTGGCCTGAAATTGCTGTCGAGGCCTGGGAGCTGAACGCTCCGACTGGCGGTCAGGCCTGGGGAAAAAGGGACGAGAAGGCTGAGCCCACTCTGTTCCTGACCATGAGCAGAAGGACGGTCTCCGAGAGTACGGGGTGGACCATCTGCCCGGCTTTCTGTTAAGGTTGGCAAACACCATACATTTGTCCCTATTTTCCACCAGATAAGGGTTGAGTGCCTCTCCAAATAGGCGCCCGTCACTATAGGGGGCGGTTGCCAGGCGCCACTTTGACTTTAGGTCCGCTCGCCATTGTTTGAGCCATAGCAGACATTAGCAGCTATGGCCCGGGATGAAAATCTGGCGGCGTGTAGTGATGTGTCCGCCATGTATTCTGATGTGGCCACTAACTTACCCAGATTCTGGTGAGTACGAACCTGGTCCGGGGGAATTATGGCCTGGAGCTCTCTAACCCAGATGATTGACATCCTGGCAAAGAAGGAGGTGGATGTGGACGCCTTCACCGACCATGCCGAAGCTTGGTGAGACCTGCGCAAGGAAAACTCTGATTTTTTGTCCTCTGCTCTTAAGGCCTCAGCCATATCGCCTGACAGGAAAAGATTGGTGTTAAGGACTCATCCACTGTTGGAACCTCCAGGAGCTCTGACAAGGCCGGGGTGACATTAAACAATTTTTTATCCACTCCCCCTGGTGAGGGGAGGGTGCCCGGAGTCCCCCATTGCTTTCGGATAGTGTCCAGGAACAGAGGGGGACAAGGGATATGCCTCTCTGTAAAGGTTGGTTTGGAGAAGAGTGGCTTTGGGTCCTGGCTGGTGGAGGCAACCGGTTGTGGTTCCTGCTCGGGGCAAATATTAGCCGAGGTAGTTGCCTTTGACAGGAGTGATTTGAACAACCCTGGGTCAAAGAGGCCAACGAAGGGAGAGGGGTCCGGTGCCGACTCCTCATCCTCTGATAATTGGAAGCCCGCTGACCCTACTCCTCAGAACCTGAGTTTCCTGCTTGAGAGGAGTGCTCGGAGTACACAGATTCTGGATATTCCAGGATTTCCGCCCGTAATTGAGGTGGAATCGCGGGTGCCACCAATTCAGGTCTGGGGCTCTGGTAAAATGATGAGGCCATGCCCTGGGCAAATGCTTGGGTGAGTAACGCCTGGAGCTGCTCAGGTCCCACCCCCTGAGGCTCAGAAGGACAAAGTCCAGCCGCTGTGGGCGTGAATGTGGCCTCAGGAACCGACTGAACCCTGGTCGGGGAAGCCACTAGGTGGGGACTTGGCCCATGAGCAGCGGGCATAACTGCACCCTGCCCTGTTGGGCATTCCGGGGACTAGGCCCGTTGAGCTAGTGAGCCGGTTGGGAGAAGTTGGGGGTTACAGAGCAAGCCCTCTTGGGGAGCCGGGGAAACGGGTATCGTGCCCCTAGCATTTAGCTGTTGAGCCTTGGAGAACTGCTTTTCTAGAGCTAGGTGTCTCCTGCCGGCTTCCTTCTCAGCGGCCTTAGAGCCCTTTTTTCCAGAGATGGCCTTGGCCCTGGCCTTAAGCTTTCCTGCCGCCTCCAACTTGGAGGACTTGTGCTTCCCGGGAACGGGAGTGCTGGGGACACCTTGCGCAGTCTGAGGAGCTGCGTTGTAGCCATTGCCGAAGGTAGCTTGTGGCTTTGGATGTGTCTCTGGAGCAGGAGCAAAGCACCAGGCCTGATAGTGCGACAAGACGCTGGAGACCAGCGATAGCTCCGGGGCTTGTGACTCACTTTATGCCCCTTAAGGCTCCGAGTGGCTGACAATGCCCAATGACGCACTGTGGCGTGCTGTTCAGGGTTACGGTGGCGGCAAGACCCAATGGGTGAGCGCCTGCACACGCTTGTTCCTTTCAGTGGCGGTAGAACCGCAATCGGTAAGTGCCGGCACACACTTTTACCGATTAGTGGCGGCAATCACCTCAGTGATATGTGCCTGCACACAGAGCCTAGGTGGTGGCGGTGGGGCCAAAGGGTGTGCCAGCTCACGCTAAGAGAGCCTAGGTGGTGGTGGCGGGGCCAAAAGGCGTGCCAGCTCACGTTGAGAGAGCGTAGGTGGTGGCGACGGGGCCAAAAGGCATGCCAGCTCATGCTAAGATGGTTGTCTAGGCCTAATCCAGGTTTGTGGTCCTCAGGGCCAAATATCTGCTTTGTTAGGGCCGCAAAATGGCCACCGCTGAGAGTGGTCTGCCGGGAGCTCACTGGGCCTGTAGGGCCGAGCGCTGATTTGGGGGTAGAGGCCTGGTAATGGCCTAAAGTCTGTCCGATTGGCCCCCTGGCCCCACTGCAGTTGATTTAAATTGGGCTGCAGAAATTGCGTTGTCCTGTCAAGCCTCGCGGTTCACAAAATGACGGCTGCGGCTTGCGCGCCAAAACAGGTCGATGCAAGGAAACGGAGCCGCCTAGCAGCTGGCCGGATCAATCGACTGCCAGGAGCGCTGGGGCCGATGGCGAGGGAAGTGTCCTCAGTGGTAGAGGGAAGCCAGAAATCGCGCCCTTAATGCAACGGGTTAAGTGCCTCTGAAGGCTTGGCTGTGTGCCAAATACCGGCTGCAAGCAGGCCCGAAGGCCGACGCTCAGCTGTGCCACGGCAGAAGAGAGAGAGCGCCGACGCTCAGCTGTGCTGCGGCAGAAATTTAATTAGAAATGTGAGTTCTTTGAGGAGAATCCACCGAGGGGAAGAAAGGGAAATTTTACAACCTGCCCTGTCTGAGAGCCAACACAATGCATCCTGTTGGGCTGAAGACTAACTCATGTCTGGGAGGCATCAAGCCCAGCAGGAGGCGTGGCAAATTCATCAGACTTAGTCTTATTGGGCAGGAAGACAGTCTAAACCCATTGGTGGATTCTCCATCCTCATGCTGGAGAAGGCTGTGTTACTAGGAAGGATGGAATGAAAGAGAAGAAGAGAACAATCAACAGCAAGGTGGATGGACTACATTTTTGGAAGACCTGAAGTACCAATTAGGGACAAATAATCATGGAAAAAATCCTATCTATATGGCTGCTAAGAATCACTACCATCTTGATGGCCCATGTTCAATCAATCAATCAATTTTATTTAGCCCATTTTTGAGAAGGTGTTCTATGAACTTTACTATTTTTTATTTCTAAATCAGGGGTCCCCAACCTATGGTCCATGGTCCGGTACCGGGCCATGGCCTCTTGACCACCGGGCCACGGGAATAGCTGGCGAGCCCCCCCACTTGCAGTAGCGCTGCCACACGGGCGCTAGCAGCCCAGTTTGCACATGTGCACCAGCACGCCGCCACGGGGGTGGCATCCTACTTGTGTTACCATTGCCGCCGTGCGCGTGCATGTGGGCCACACGCGTGGGCACATTTCCCTGCTTTTCCCTTTTCTTCTGGGCCGCCAAGCCAGAAAGATTGGGGAGCTCTGTTCTAAATGATATTCAAAATGCTGATAAAGGCCTTTTGGCTATGATTTTCACCTAATCTAACTGAAAGATAAAATCTGCTAATAAAATAATTCTAAAGGGAAACAAACATATTTTTGTTTTTTAATATTATATCTTAGAAATGTCCTGTTTTTTTTACCCTTTAAGAAGGACTTCCTCTAGCCAGTTGCTATTTTCAAAAAAAAAATGCTGATAATACTTGCTTCCTCACTAATTATAGGATGTATCATTTAGTTACTAACTGATTAAGCACCACAGTCCTTACTTACTTGCACACATACAGAATTACTTCAATGAGCAATTTCTGCAATTTCATACTGTAAATAGTCCTGTTTTTCAGCCACATTTATTAGTTATGTTCAAATATGTGCAGATAAAGGACACAGCTACTTATATCTAAGTAAGTTTGATAAAAAGAGGTGTTAATAAACACAAAGTTTCTCTATGCTAAGATGATATAACTTTTCCCGTACCCCAATCACAAAAATCAAAATAATTGTGCTACAAGATGTGATAAACTATAGTGACTCTACAATATTGATAATTTTTCTACATAATAAAACAGTTTGTGTATATGTGTGCTGTTCACAGTATTAAATTAATTATTTCCAAAGTTAGTTATTTTATGGAGAGTGAAATTATTTTTTAAAATCTGACCATCATAAATATTAAGGCCCACTAGCACTGTACTGCTCAAGGAAATTTATTACTGAAAATGATTTAATGACTGTCCTATTTACTGACCATTTGACATTACAACACTGCTGAAGAAGTAACTTTACAACTGGCCCTCATGCTTGTGATTACTGAACCATCCTTGCAGTCATGTGATCCAAATGCTTCATAGCCAGCTTCCCAGACACAAGCAGAGTTAATGGAAAAGCTGGCAGTAAAATTGCAAATCATGGTCATGTGATGTCTTAATAACTTAGGACAAATTTAGAGATTGACTTACCAAACCCAATTGTGGTTATTAAGCAAGGACTATCTATACAGTAATTGCCTAAGGCATTATTTTTAGTAATGCCTTAGTTTAGTACAGTTTAGTAATACATTTAGTATTACCAACGGAACCCTCAATTTCTTCGAAATAAATTTTGTAATCTCAAATAGGCTTCTCTGTATCAAACTTTAGTTAAAGTTTGTTCATTTGTTTTTTAGCTGTTACATGGCCATCCATAAAAAGACAAAGAGTCACTTGTCTGAGATGGGTGGCTATAGAAATTAAATACATAAATAGCAATCTAGGGGCATAAAGTTACTGCAGAGATCATAGTTTGTGAAACTCAATTTTGCCTTACTGCTACAGAATTCATGTGAGGTTAAAGTGCAGCTTGTGACTATCATAAATATACTCCTAATAGTTATAAATTATTGCTAATATTAATAAATGTATGCAGCAGTTTCGCAACCAAAAGTTGCATGGCTTTTTTAAGCTACCGTTCATCCAATGCTGAGATTATCAGTTTGTCTAAAAAAAAAAAACCTAGTAAAGTTCCCTTGGAAGGAAATAAAGTGAGCTGAAAAACAATTAAGTGGAAATTCTGATATAATCGGACATCTTTTATGCTTTAGCATTTTCACATCTGCCTATTTTCCAGCAGCTGTTGCTTTTGTAATTGCTCAGAGCACCACTGACTAAAGCAGTTTATAAATTCATTCTGGCTATGAAGCTTCTGAATCTCAATCACATGACTGCAGGGGTGCTGCAGGGATCATAAGTATGATGGCCAGTTGTAAAGTTACACAACTGTTAAACTGCTTAAACAATTGAGGTCTTGCATCAGATATTGCTAAACCCCTAGACTCACAGATATGGGAGAGCGTCTAACAAAACATGCATCATGACTTTATGATGCAAACCCTGTGACTTACACACCTGCATCAGAAGTCAGGAAGGAGAAGAGTTGTGCTGTAATGTCATGCATATTGTTTTTAACAATGCATGTTAGTAGCAAACATGTGTGTTTTATCTTTATATAGCTAGGAACAATATGGAACACATTTTCATTTTTCTGGGATACAGGAGTTGGACCTCATGAATTTGGGTCCTCATAAGGCTCTACTCCCAGTCTGCTTCTCAGCATATTGAAAATCTGCAAGGAGTAGCAATAGGGGAGGGGAGTTAATTATTTGAATAAAATACCATGATATTGGTTTCAGCAAACTGACTGGCCTATTCTTAAATCATAGTAATTATCTCTGGTAATCCCAATCTCAAGATTTTTTTTTTAAAAGGATGCAAATAAAGAGAGCTTTAGTTTTATTATTCAAAATCATACCTCCTACTGCCCAGTCCCAATTCTGAGTAGCTGTGTAAAATTTATTTGGTAGCCGACCCCATCCCTTCCATCCATCTTTGTTCACTTTTTCTTTCTCTTTCCCATCTTCTCTCTTCCCCATACATTTCACTAATTATTTCTCTTCTAAAATATAATCATCTTTGGAAAAATAAATCCATTCCTTCCTTTGCTGCCTTCTCCTCCTCTTCTCCATCATCATCATCATCATTTTATTTCTAGTTCTTTCATAAAGGTCACGTTTATAGTCTTGTCACCCCACTGATTTAGGTTTGGATTAGAGTTAGGAGATAATTGACAAACAACTTCATTATTTCGGTCTGTGGTGCAATTTATAGCTGCAGTCCAATCAGAATGTAGTTGGTGCATATACACCACCTTATCTTCATGAGGAACCCAGAAAATTGACAATATCATTTGGGCCAAAAAAAAAGCAGAAGCAGAGTTCTGGCTTCCATTACTCCCAAAATGGTTCGCAATGTTTTCAGTATAAAATAACTTTTTGACAAAGAGGAAAAGAACGCTAGAAGCAGTCCTACTCTTCCTGTGTCTGTTACAGCTGTGGCGATTGCAGCTGCAAGGAAAAAAGGACAATTTAGGGAAGCAGGACGGCAAAGACCATCTCAGACTCAAGTATCTATTACTGATGACATGGGGTTGATGACAGAGGAGGGATCTTTTTCTAAGCTACACAAGCTGTCCCTGGCAAGTAAGCTATAGTGCTTATACCAAAAGCATAGCAGAGGAGGCAGAGAAGCCATTGCTAGCAGGTGTTCCTGCTGATAGTGCATTATTCCAGGACTGTGCGTTATTTCAGTACTGATGAGCAAAAACATCCTGAGTCCAAGCTCCATGCCTGGATCAATTATAAAATGGCCAGACAATAGAGGCAGCATAGTGTGAGATCATTTCAAAGCGGTGACAGATCACAGCTATACTATCTGCAACAGTGCAAAAGCAAACGGAGAGGGGAAGCAGGCAAGGTATCCAGAATTGGCATTTGAAAGGCATCATTAGGCTGCACTATTGGCAGCAAATCATTCAATACTATATTGCATGCCCTCATTGGGCTTTCTTCTCCCATTCTTCTCCTCCAATAGGAAGTGACTTAGCCTGGTATCCATGGAACACATGGAGTGTGGCAAATACATACCCACCAAATGAAAACCTCTGATATGGCGCACACCACCCCCTGAAGAAATAGAAATGCAATCAACAGCATGCCTAGGCCCGTTCTGAGGCTCCGTGAATAAGTATGGTTGGTTTAAAAGTGGAGGCTTCTAGTCTCGGTATGGCAGTTGTGAGCACAGGAAAAATAACATGTAATGGGAAAGGGGATCTGTAGTGACTTTGCATACTTTCTTTCATTTAAGTTAGAACCAGAACTAAGGAAATGCTTTTTTTATTTAATAAGCTTACGTCTAGGTTGAGTGAAAAGTAAAGGCTTCCATGTTATAATGACAGTATTGATGTGCTAGAAGGTCTGATCTGCTCATTAGCATTCATTCTTTCACTTCTGTTTGTGGGAAATAGCTGTGAGGAAAAAAAATGTTTTCATAAAATGGACATCATCAGGGTGATTTAAGCAACATGCCAAGATTGATTTTTTTTACTACTAAAGGAACCCCTCCAATTAAAAATGAAATTCAATTCACCACTAAATGGAGGTTATTTGTGGCGATGGCTTTGTTAACGCAAGTACTGTGTACTGTTGGGCCCAAAAGTGTAAAGATGGTGAACTGGGAAGAACTGATTTGTGATTTTAAAAAAGGGAACAACATTTGATAGCAACAGACAGATTTTACATGAGAAAGGTTGATGAGTTGATTAAGCACAATTGCTGAATCACTCAAAGGGAAACTGCTATCAAAGTTGGCATTTCACAGGAACATGTGGCTCACGTTGTTGACGTTCTCCATACAAGTAGTCCTCAACTCTCACAACCACAACTGGGACCAGAATTTCTTCCCCAGTTTTCAGTATTTTTCCTGACAGCTCTGTCATCCATTCTATCAATTCTTCTTCCTTGTCCTCAAATATGATCTGAAGTCTTGAAAAGTAAAGTGTTTTTCCCATTTCCAGTGTTATATCTGGGTCTTCCAAATTTTTATTTATCTGAGCCTGTCTGTTGGTTTCTTCTTTCAAATCCTCTATCTTTATGTCAGTTTCCTCTATTTTTTCTTCTGGTTTCTCAGTTTCTAGTTCATTCTTTATGGTCATTTTCTGAATGTTTTTTGCTTGTAAGTTTAAGTTGGAGAGTTGCTCATTTCTGTTATTTAAATTATTTTTCATCTCCTCATAATTTAAAACCATTGTTTCTTGAATTAATTTCAACATGGAAAGAATTTCTTTCTGGAGTCCATTTACATGTTCTTGTTGATTATCCATGTTTCTTCCAAAAAGAAAAAGTCCAGAAGCAACTTTCCCACTGTTTCTTAATATTTCTTGATAATTCTTGAAACTAAAAGTCAGCCAATATTTGTAATCCAGGCCGGCCAATTTAGAATGGTTTATTGTCTCCTTCATACAGATAAAACAGCCCAAGGATTTTTTTCCCTTTTCCCAGCTGCAGTCTGCAAAAGTGAAAGTTTCCAGGAACAACAAAGAGCCTTATCTATGTCTGGGCTTTGTGCCAAATTTTCTTAAGCATAATAAATTGTAATGCCAAGGTTCACCACTAGATGTTGTTAACATCCATCTTCCGCTTTTAAATCCAAACATATTTCACCAACTTTCCAAATATCTTTTCGAATATAAAGTCTTAAAAATACTTTTAGCCCCCAAATTTGTCAAAGCTATGTCTCTATTAAATCCCAATAAATCTTGTAGTTTTCTCTAATTTCCCCGCAAAGAAAGTTATTCGCCACTTCTCTTTTCCTGAGAGAACGGGGTGGAAATTCCCCTTCTCTTTATCATCTGGGGGATTCTTTGCTTTGGGAGTTCTTTTTTCCAGGAAAAGATTTTAAAGTTATAAAGAGAGGATCATTCTCACCCAGTTCCATCCGTGTTGTTCAGAAGTTGTTAGTTTGTGCTTATCTTGGGTTGTCAGTGGCTTCTGGCTGGCCGCATAAATGCGGCCAGTATTTCTTCCACTGGTTTGAAGAGCTCTCTCGGATCCAATGGAAGGGCTGCTGCTCCCCCGCGATTGACGAGGGTCCCCTTCTTCTTCATCTCTCCAGGGTGACTTTAGACCCTTTTTAGGGTCCCCAGCAGAGCAAAATCGGACGTGGAAAACAGAGCCCGTTTTCCTGCGCCTGTCACACCACGACGTCTAACCCGGAAGTCTCTGGGACCAGAATTTCTGTTGCTAAATAAGGCGGTTGTTAAGTGAGTCACAACCAATTTTACAACCTTTTTTGACAGAGTTGCTAAGCAAATCACTGTAGTTGTTAAGTGAATCACATAGTCATTAAGTGAATCTGGCTTCCCCCATTGGCTATGTTTGCCGGAAGCTGACTGGGAAGTTCACAAATAGGGATCGCACTTCCTCAGGACACTGCAGCCATCATAAACACAGGGCGCCTCCCAGAATCACCTTGCAGGAGAGATGGGCAGCCCCAAATTTTAATCACATGACCGTGAGGGTGCTGCGATGGTCGTACATGTGAGGACCACTATTAAGTCACTTTTTTAGTGCCATTGTAACTTCAAGTGGTCACTAAACAAATCAATGACTCACCACTTCTAAAATTTTACAACCCCCCCCCTGCAAGCATAGCCTAGGCCAGGGGTAGGCAACCTCGGCTCTTTTATGACTGATGGACTTCAACTCCCAGAATTCCTGAGTCAGCATAGCTGGGAGTTGAAGTCCATCAGTCATAAAAGAGCCGAGGTTGCCTACCCCTGGCCTAGGCAGCTGCCAGGGGTCAACAATGATTCAACAAAATAAACAAATAAAAAAATATTGGATCAGTAGTCAGCTTACTTTTTTATAAAACTGGAATTCAGCAATGAATTTGTGATTATTTGTGTTGTGATTATTATGTACAGGTAGTCCTCAAATTGTAACAGTTCATTTAGTGACCGTTCAAAGTTACAATGGCACTGAAAAAAAGTGACTTATGGCTGTTTTTCACACTTACAATCATTGCAACATCCCCGTATAACATTATTAAAATTCAGACGCTTGGCAACTAAGTCATATTTATGATGGTTGCTGTATTCCAGGGTTATATGATTACTTTTTGCAAGCCTCTGACAAGCAGAGTCAATGGGGAAGCCAGATTCACTTAACAACCGGGTTACTAACTTCACAACTGCAGTCATACACTTAACAACTGTGGCAAGAAAGATCATAATATGGAGTAAAACTCACTGAACAACGGTCTCACTTACCAACATAAATTTTGGGCTCAATTGTGGTTGTAAGTCGAGGACTACCTGTAGTTGGTGTGTTTATCATATCTCGTTGTACTAAATCAGTAGCCATATACACAGTATTTTATTCCACATCCAAATCAATATAATCAATGAACTAGTTCAACAATTTGATATTATATTATAAATTTCTTCAGAGATGGTCATCTTTAATGTAAAATGTCCTCATATGGAATAGATATATCCCTGCTATTCTTTATTTATTTCCATTTGTGATACAGACTTGTCTCGATTCTTTTTTTTTTTTTTTGAAAGGACTGGAATTGTTTTGGTTTTTCTACATAGAATGCAGAAGGTATTTCTGGCAGATCGTAGCATTTATCACAGGAAACAATTATTAAAGCTTCCAGTACTGTTGCTACATAGAGACAACACAACTGGCATATTGATCTGGTTCCTATGTTTGTGTCTCTGTTACATGGTGTGTTGTTGCTGATAAGTAACTACTGTAGGTTAGGGAATTGTCTGTAAGCTGGGCATCAATTGCATTATTGCTGAGGTGCATAATTATCATTTCTGGAAGGTTGGACTGAATAAGGTGAAAACCAAATATCAACTTCTCTCTGGAGAAAAAGGTTTGGGACTTAAGTGGGCTATCAATTCCAGAAGGAAAAAGAATGTCATATATATCGGTATTTTAATTGTGCTTTTGTTTGCATTTTAATTGCATGGCATTTCAAAAGGCAATTTTAGCTGAAAAGTGGTGCAACAATACTCAGTGATTGCAGATTAGAAATTGAAGAGTTGGTAAAGTGTGCATATGCAGTGCAGAGAATGTTATGGATTACTTCATGCCTGACTGCTCTAAAATGATAATTTCTGTCTACTATTCCCCCCCAACTTAGAAAGGATAGTGCCATAATGAATACATAGACTTTCTACACCTAAAAAATTAAAGCATGTCCCTGTGACACTGAGCCTGAGACACAAAAACATAGGAGAAATAATGACTGAAGCAAAACAAAAGCTGTGGAAACATCAGAGATTCAAGCAAAAACAAGATAGGTTGCTGACTATGCTTATCTCTCTGTGCAGATGCTTAAAGGATTTTCTTCCTGGATGAAGGCAAAGCTGCAATATAGGATTTGTTTTATTTTGTGCTTGCAGCGTGCTATACTATAGCCCCACAACTATTTTCCTTTTCAATATTTTGTCACACAAACAAATGCAGCAGTTTTATGGAATGGATTTCAAACATCACATTTTTTTATAAGTTTGACAGTTTTATATTGCTTGTTAGGAAAAGGATCTTTATATTCTAAAATAAGAACATGGGGCTTCATACTAAATGTCACCTATCTAGCTCCATTCTTTCTGTGCTACACTAACAGAATAACAGAGTTGGAAGGGATCTTGGAGGTCTTCTAGTCCCTGCACTGATGAGTAGGTTGCAGGGTTGCAAATTAATATCTTATCCAAGAAGACCAGAATTAATAATGTTGGAATCTCTTCTATGCAATTGCAGAGCCTCTACTACTGTGGTCTAGGACAGAGGTCTTCAAACTTGGCCCTTTTATGACTTGTGGACTTCAACTCCCAGAATTCCTCAGCCAACGTGCCTGGCTGAGGAATTCTGGGAGTTGAAGTTCACAAGTCATAAAAGGGCCAAGTTTGAAGACCCCTGGTCTAGGACAACTTGCCGCAGCCAACTCACCGCAAGACAGCTGGCCGTGGCTAACACGCCATGGGACAACTCACTGTGGACAATTCCACACAGGATAATTCAATACAATAATTGTTTTCCTCCACTGTTTCTTTAACATTATTTCCAGTTTTTTCAAGAGAAATAATATTTTGTTTTTCTTTGAAGACATTTCGCTTCTCCATTCCCCACCATCCAGTCAGAGCTGAAGAAGCTTCTTGGATGAGAAGCGAAACGTCTTCAAAGAAAAACAAGAAAGTCCAGTTGCCTCCTGAAAAAGCATCTTTGGGATACTTATAACCAAACGTTCTAAAGCCCACTTTATCACACATTCCTAAGACTTCTTTTGTTTCAAATGTCAATACATTTTATTACATCTTAGCAATCACATGTTCATCATTTGTACACAATTCTGTTTCAAAATCAGCCTTACCATGTTCAATACATTTGCTACAAAGGCATTTTCAGATTCTCTGTGCAAGCACAAATAATTCTACTGTGACTGGCTGTGAGTAAAGTGTAAGTATATTTTTAGTTTGTTTTTTTGTTTTTTTCAGGGAAGGATATCTTGCTTAATTACTTCAATGAAAAGCCAGTCTTTCCATGGGGCTTTCTTGGTAAAATATAGGAACGCCTTACCTTTGCCTTATTCTATGAAATGATGCCTTGGACATTGTCCCTAAAGTTTTAATCCACTATCAGCTTCTTTCTGTTTCACTAGTGCCATTATATAAATGTCTGCTTGCTTTAATTCATCAACTGAGATGACCCTGCTGGGATTATATACTCTTGGCAGATGCTCCTATGTCCTTTGCTCATTCCTCCCAGAAACACCTCCCGTCCATGATGAGGCACTTAGGAGGAAGTGGGAATTGGAATCAGTCTTAATTATTGCCAACTACCTGGACAAGCACAAACAACAGTTTCTGAAGTGGTTCGCCATTCCTATTTCCTAGAGCAGTGGTCTGCAACCTTAACAACTTTAAGACTTGTGGACTTCAGCTCCCAGGATTCTGGGAGCTGAACTCCATAAGTCTTAAAGTTGTTAAGGTTGCAGACTCCTGTCCTAGAACTAAAAGAAAGTAACTGGCCCCAAATTACCCAGGCAACATTGCACCTAAGGCAGCATTAGAACTCATTTGGTAGCCAATTAACCACTATACTAAACTAGCTCTCATCCAAAGCCTACAAATCCACATATCTATTTTTAATAAAGCATTTTTCTTCCTTCTTAGGATTACTTAATCGGAACTGGGAAATACACCAATCTTAGATATTGAATGTTATTTTACAAATCAGACAAATAGAAGAATATAAAAGAATTACTTATAATCCAGTGCTGGTTTTCCAATTAAAATGTAAGATTTCAGTGGCCAGAATGTATCTTCACAAAATGCTCGGCCCCAAATCTTTCTTTTTCTATGAGAGAATCAGTAGGTTTGATGGGCTTTTTCACTTGCTTCACTGTTTTTTTCCCCTTTGAGCATCCTGAAAGCTTTACAATTTACATTTGCTTTGTGTCATTTTGTTGGATTAAAATCATTGTTTTGCTTCAACTTTTGCCTTTGTCCAGATAGCTTTTTCTGCATTGGTCCTAGAAATCTGTCCAAATCAGTAGGAAGAAAGAAACAACTATTGAGAATTTAGTGGCAAGATAAAAAAGGTGAAGATGTGGAGGGAAAAAAACTGATTTTATTTTGAAGGACTTGATATTTTCATCTTACTCACCAATAGACAAGAATATATACAGCTCAGGGCTGAATTGTGGAGTCCTTGGTGCTCTTTGAGTTTGGCTGTTGCTTGCACATGTTTCATTTCCTAACTTAACCTCACATTCACTAGTACTAATGATGCTACCTAGTCAGATAAGGAAACATCTGCAAGGAAACAACCAAACTCAGAGTGCATCAAGGACTCCACAATTCATGTTAATCAATTAAATGGTATAAGGTAAAATACATAACAGTTGTGCTATATATATATGTTATTTTCTAGCTAATACAATCAAAAGGGAATTATGAAAACCCAGAAGTGATGTTTCTCTCTCTCTAATTCAATAGCTAATTTTGCATATATGTCTATGAATGAACACACATTCCGTAAGTATAGAATTTCACACATGGCCTCACGCCATATGTTTTAAAAAGAACTAGGTTAATTTCTGTGTGGA
The DNA here is from genome assembly GCA_023970755.1 of Azemiops feae. NCBI lineage: Eukaryota > Metazoa > Chordata > Lepidosauria > Squamata > Viperidae > Azemiops > Azemiops feae. Next base: position 2,588,450 of record JALGBA010004278.1, on the reverse strand, counting down.
TTATATGTAATTTCACAGTAACAAAAAAAAAGAGTACCTTCATCATGGATTAATATGCAAAGCATCAACCCAGTCCTAACAATCACACATTGTGATAAGTCTGCAGTAAATCCTCTTTCTCGGTCATGAAATCCACAGCTATTGCTTCATGTTGATATTTTCAGTGAAAAAATAATCATAACAATGTTCCGGAAGAACAGATAGTATATCTGAATATATTACAGGTATAGAGTTCTTCAAGTTAAGTCAAGGGCTGGTAACTACATATAGGCTGATGATATAGCCAGCTTACTGTTACTTCTCAGACAGTAAGATAGCTTGCACCCTGGGCAATGTTTACTTAACAGTTTCTATCCTCATGATCTATATGGGAATTCTCTCTCAAAGTGGAATGTCTTTCATTGGGGCACTCTATAAGTAATCCAGAGGTATTACATGGCTTCACACATTTGATGTACAGTGATATTCATTTATTTTGATTTGTTATAAATGCTAGAAATAATTATCTCCTGTTTTCTATATATTCAATATTCTTTTCCAGTTTGTGACCATTTAAAATTATTTCATATAATGTACTGACAATCTATTTATTGTCTGAAAAGCAACACAGAAATAGTTTAATAAATTAAATCAACCTAATGGTATATTGATTGATCTGCAAATAAACAGTTTTGGTAACAGAGATGAGAAAGCTGTTTTGCCAATCAACCCATCAGTCGTGGTTGAAGTCACCAAAGACATTAAGCATCTAATGCACACAAAACCTGTGACTTGTTTCAGCATTACTCCACAATTTCAAAGGATCATCACATCTTCATGCAAAATTCAACTTCAACATTAAATGGCTAGGTGGAAAATTATGCTTCTGTCCACTTGGGTTTGTCCAGGAAATAAAGAGTCAAATGCAGTTAAAATGGAGTACTTAAGATGTATGCGAATGATGGATCTAATGAAAGAATAAATGACCAGTATGAAAGAAGTACCCTGAGGGAGAAAGAATTGAATCACAAAGTGAATATATGAAGGAAATAAATATATGAAGGAAAAATGAATGGGTGGAGTTGTCAGTGTTTACTAGTTACATAAATTTGATATTCTCATGATTTAATAGAGATGGCATAGAGGGATCTAATGAGTCTTAAGTCTAAAGACAATGATATACTTTAAATTTATCCATTATTAATAGTATAAGAAACACGCACTAAAGAAATTCAGGTAAATTCTATCCACTTGATCTTACCTGAGCATCAATCTTGATGTATTTCAAGATAGACCAAAACATAATTTGTTCGGGGACAACTATTTTTAACAGAGTATATTTATTTTAAAAGTAGCTACAGTAGGTAGCTGGAATAATCTTTCTGTGTAAAACAGTATTTTTACTAATTGTCTCTGCTCTTCACTAGCTAAACAAGGTGCTTTGCAATTTGGGGCAGGGGGCGAGGAGGGGAAATCTGTCCATAAAACATGTCGATACATCTCCTTACAGCTAAAATCCAATGGCATGTGGTTGAAATTATTACATTCACAGTTTCAATACATGGCACACAAATTACCTCTTCAAGAGAGCTACATAATAATACCTGAAGCGTAAAGAGAGGAAATGGAGTTTAATTAAGTGTTGCCCAGCTAAATCAAACTGGGAAAAAATTACAGTAAGGAGAACATGGATGATGAGCTTACTTCTGCACTAGATAAAAATATTGAACATTGTGTAAAAATCTTTCTGAAAATGTGCTGCAGCTCCTCTGGGTCACAATGCAGGCTTTCTGATGGGTAAAAGTGGTTCTTTTAACATTCATCTCATTTTTTCCTACCACCTCATTTTTTAATAGGCAGCTGGGAATTAAAAGGAATAATCTGTGGTGTACAGGTAGTCCTCAACTTACAACCACAAGTGAGCCCAAAATTTATGTTGCTAAATGAGAAATTTGTCAAGGGAGGTTTGCCGCATTTTACGACTTTTCTTGCCACATTTGTTAAGTGAATTACTGCAGTTGTTAAATTAGTAACCCGGTTGTTAAATGAATCTGGTTTCCCGATTGACTTTGCTTGTCAGAAGGCTGAAAAAGGGGCTCACATGCAACCCGGGACACTGCAACCATCATAAATGTGAGTCAATTGCCAAACATCCAATTTCTGATCATGTGATCATGGGGATGCTGCAATGGTCATAAGTGTGAATAAGTCATAAGTCACTTTTTTCAGTGCCGTTGTAACTTCGAGCGGTCACTAAGCAAACTCTTGTAAGTCGAGGACTACCTGTATGTGGACATGTTTCTCGATTTTTTTAAGGCATAATATCTGACATCTGTGACAATGAAGAAAATATATTTATGCTCAGTATATCAAAAGCTCAAAACAAAGACAAAATAAGCTTTATTAAAGTAGAAATGGAAGCCAGGGGGAAAAATAACAATTAGGTTAGGTGGGTTCCTAATAAGGAAAGGCTGGATTAAGTTATGGTGGTTGAAAGAAAATCATACTTTCCAAACAAAGGAATGTTCTACTATTGATTGATTGACAAACTTGATTTAATGAGAGTTATATAGTGCCTGTCATATAGGAGCTCAAGGCGCTCCTATTTCTCCTCACAACCTTAAGTGGTAGGTTGACTTGAAAGTTAGCTGTAAAAATTGCAAATACAAATCTTACCTGTTTTTGAGATATTCATCCAAGAACCCGGAGAACTGAGTAGATTTTAAAAATAATAATACAGTAGTTTACTTACATAATTTTCTGTATGGCCGGTGTGCACAATTGGGGTTGTATCGATCTTTGAGTAGCATTCCAAAACTAGATGAGATCTGGATTGATTGGGGAGGGAATTTAGGGATTTTAAGAGGAAAAGGTTTCCTTAAACCTCTCAGGGCTTTTGCTGCTATCTATTGTGTCCTCACATTCTCCTCCTTTACAAATATTCAATTTCCAAAAAGGCATAAATTACATCCCATTCCTTCTGTTAGGCTTCAGAGGCCACAAAAGCAATGGAATCCATATTTTTGCACTTGTTTTAGGGTGCCAAGAAGTTGTTTTTCCCCAAAAAAGTTTCATTTTTACACAAGCGTTTGAAGATTATTCTGGTACATTTGATTCTGATATGCTTTATTACTATTAACTGGGAGGCTTAAAAGAAGATTTTAATTCATTAAGCAGCGTATCTATCAATAAACTTTGACTCAACCCATTAAACTTTTCATTAATGTTTCTTTCTGTTCATAATCAAGCATTCAAGAGAAGATAATAGATTTATACTATGTCCTGATTTTAGCAGTTTTGTTTTATTAATGTTAGCCATCCTGGCAACACCTCTGACAATAAAAGAGATTGAAAGTCACTAGACTTTCATTAGCATTAGATTCTAATGTCAATGAAAGCCTAGAGCTCTCTATCCCCTTCTGAAGGCAAAGTGTGCAATAATTGTAGCTCAAGTGAAAGGAGGATCAATCACTAAAACAAGGTAAGAGGAGAACTGAGCACATGTACCGTAGAGGCTCCACAAAGGTATCTCTACTGATTTTACTGGTATCTGCTAATATACAACATAACAACTTTCACTCTTTTCAAGTTCATACCAATAAATGTGACCATGCCCTGTAAGACAGTGTTAAGAAATTACTCGTATAAGCAATTCTGCGCATTTGAGATTGATTTGGAGTTGCTCGTAAAACAAGTGTGTAACTCCAGTGACACGTTGTGAAAAAGTAATAGGGTCCTTGTACAAAAAGGAAACGATGAGTGACAATTAGTGCCGTCCAGATTTGTTGTATTCATTTCCCATAATTCTCTACCTGTGTCAATGGTGCTATGTGGAAAGAGAAGAGTTGATGTTACACTTCTAGAGAAGACTGTTAGGAAAAGCTGGTCTAGGTCCCTCAAGATATCTACAATAACTGTGAATGTGTATGCATCTGTAGAATATAATTAAATAATACAATCCACAGCCCTCCAAATTGGAGTCATTTCCATTTAATCATTGAACTTTAGTGAATTAGATTACAGATTGTGTTATTTAATTAATTATAACACTGATTTTGTACCATACTATGCTTGTATGGTAGATCTGGAAGACACTTAGACTCTCTTAGGTTTCAAGCATCAGATAACTTGCATACACACACATACACATAACTGACATTGTATTTTCCCCCCAAAATCTGATTATTGAAATAGATTATAATTGTATACGATGCTGTTCCAGCAGTCACTGAAGACCAAATAAAATAAAACAGGAAGTACATCAGTGGACAGTCTTTAAAAATTAAACATCAGCTCCTAATTAACAAAGCAATAGTTGAATATTGATCACTGTTTGTCAACTTAAAAGTAACTGAATTTATATCTAGTTTTGGCTTTAAAAATCAGCTTGAAACTATTAATCTAAGGCAAATGATGACTTCGATTTCAGTAACTCTTAGCAATTTCTTACAATATGTTTTTTTTTCTTTAATTAAATATTGGTGAGGTGTTTGAGCCTCTCACTTGTGCCATTGAACTAATTAATATGATCAGCTTTGCAAGCATATACAACATAATTTAAATATACTAAGAAAACAATAACTATCATGAGGATTGAACAGGGATGGCTTATAGTTACCTTTTGTTATTCCAACAATAGACATTTTTGTTTTAAACAGAGCTTTAAACCAAAGTATCACAATTCTGTTTCTGTCAGTAAATGATAGCAAGGAGAGTATCCTTTTGCATTCCAAAACTTCCACTCACCAACAATCCATTTATTATGTAATTATTTTACAAAGGTATTTTTTCAGCAATGTAAGCTGCTTACTCCAAGCTGAATTTTAAGTCTGAATCCTGTCCCACTAGCTGATGAAACCTAGGATCATCTATATGTCTATGAATATTTCAGTCCTGATCATTACCTTATTTTCTTCACTTGCCTGATCACAATTATTTGAAACTATCTGCTTTAACAAATTCTCCTCCATATGATACTTAGGTAGTGGTAATGAAGAGAACGAAGACTTTCATGGTTGTCAAAAGCCTAACTATTGGCGTTTAAATGAAAAAGAATATAAGTATAGTAATTAACTAGTTCAGCATGATCTTATCCTTGCTGAATTATTAGCTTATTCTAGTAATTCTAAAATCATGCCATGACGTAACATTATTTTCTACTTTGTCCATTCATATTTATAATAAATTATTCTACTGAATATTTTTAGAGCTTGAAAGACAAAGTATTCATACACATGAATGAAAATTAAAGTTCTGCATTCATCCCAGCACCTTTCTTTTTTTGTATTCCCCACCATCTTCAAAGAATGAATGGAAAAGCATCAACATCTTCCACAATGGCACTGCACATGTTTCCTATCAGAGAAATTTGGCCAATATACTATCATTCTTAGCATTTAATTGACTTTTACAGTGTGGACACTATATAATCTTACAATAATTGCTAGTATTCCCACCTTTGCCCTGTTTGTTCAGAACCATAATGGAAAGCAAAGGAAAATGAGTTATGATTTTAACTTGTTTTTAAAAAGATACCATTTCTCTGCTTTGATAGGCTTTACATATTACAGAGTGAATCTTTACTGAACAATGAATTGCAATCCAAGTTTTTTTTTTTAATCTTGCCTTTACTTGCAATAAACATGCACTAAAAGCAGCAGCCCTGGTAATTAATTTGTTTTAGCTCCTGCAGGAATAGAAATGTTTTTTGTCTGGCACCAAAAAGATATTAATAATTATAATGCCAGGTATACATTATGTCACTGGGGAAGACATTCCACAGAGTTGGGAGATTACCAGCAAAAAGCGAGATTTTGGGGTAGCCTCTCCCTGCCCTTCAGCATGGGAGCCACCTGGAATACAACCTCCAGATCTTGGGATATGGATACTACATACATCAGTTAACCTGTTGTCGTTTCAAGATGTGAGAGACTTTATAGAATAGCACCAGCTCCCTAAATTGATATTTAAAATTTAGTAGGAACAAATGAATATTTTATAAACCTATTGATGCTGCCTGTTGGTAGCATTCTTGCAGTATTTGATACCAATTTCAAGGCAGTTTCACATACAGAACCCTGCAAAGTTATTAAAATATGTAACTGTATTCTCTTTGTTCTAGGAAGGCCTTAACTAATATGCCAGCTTCAGATGTTAAAAGACATTTCGTGTATTTCACAGGATGACCAACCCTTCAGCAAAAGAACCCTTCCTTCTTAGCCAGAAAAATCTCCCAGAGCACTCTCTCAAATCTATTAAAATATTTTACTTTATTTATTAAATAGATTTACAACCTATTTAAAATACATGCTTGAGCGGGTTGACCCCAATCAGTCCTGCTGCTGAGACAAACACTTGCTGCCTGTTATTTAAAAATCTGTGAGTCTTCCATAAATATGTGATAAATTACTTGTATACTAGCTTTCTGTGGCAAATGTCAAAGAATTGCCATGCTCCGGGTACCTTCAATTAAAAAATGTCACTTGTTGGGATCCAGGAAGTATCAGCCATGTGAGGTAATCCAGACAAGAAGTACTGGCTCTAACTTTATTGTATGATTACATTAACAAAGTCTTTCAAATCTCAAAGTACATCTCTCCCGTCTTGCTTCTACAGCCAAAGAAGCTAGAGAGGGACTTCTGAGACATTTGCCACTCAACCCATTCCTTTTGTGGGCTTAGCTGCCTCTTACCGGCCTCTCATCTAGTTTATGGCTCTTCCTCCTGTCTCCCAAGGTCATTCTGACATACCCAGTACCGGAAGCACGCCTTCTCTGTTGCAGCACCTATCCTTTGGAATCAGATCCCCCCCTAATATCGCTGTGGTTACCAACCTGATGCCATTTAAGAAACCCTTAAAGACTCCCACTGGATTGTTTAAGAATGTGGGCGGGGTTAGCCAGATTTTTCCATCAGTTCTTGCTTTTATTTCTTTTATCTTGAATTTCTATTCTGTATTTTTAGCCAGTTTGTCATAAAAATGGTTATAAAAGTTAGTCTGATTGTGTAGTGCAAGAACTTACTATCAAAATTCCAAGCTCAATTATGGTCATAAGTGGAAGATTGCCTGTATTTATTTCAGAAATTCAAATTAAAACATCCTCAACATGTAGCCTGAATTGAACACATCTAGTCAAGGGGCCCTATGTCCTTGTTTGGTAATTTGTTTCACAGTTGAACTGCTCCAATATTTAGGATTGTTAGGATTTTTTCCTCCTAACACTCAATCGGAAATGTTCTACACTCTGTAGTTTCTTCCTTGTGACATCCTTTCCACATCTGAAGAGGTACTGTATGATATCCTCCTTCTGCCTTTTCTTTATATATTCTCCTTATATTTCTCTTACCTTTCTTGCTCTCATTGTATTGCAGTGCTTTGTACACCCAAAAGCTAGTCATTAGAGATAATGGCCCCTCGATTATAACGTGGAATCAGGATGGAGAACAGGAATGCAAAGGGCAGGAAAATATAAGGAATTTTTAAATAATCATCTTTAGCCAGTAATTCTATTTTATAGCAGTGGTCCCCAATCTTTCCAATTCTGCAGACTGGCAGGGACAGCGGGGTGGGGGGGGAGGAAGAGAGGGGATGGTTTTGAACATGTGTCCACTGCTTGCACAAATGGAGCTTTGTGAGCTCTCCTGCTCACCTGCTGCTTATGCAGCCTGCTCGCCTGCTGCTTATGCAGCCTGGTTCCCAACGGACCACGGACCAGTACCGGACCACAGATCGGGAGTTGAGGTCTCCTGTTTTATAGAATGAAATTAGTATTTTTCAGCTCATAATTATTCTTGAGTAAATCTGAGTCATACTAAGATCATAAAAGATGCTAACATACTTGAAATACTTAAATTTAAAAGACTATAAAGAAACTAAGAAAATAGTTTATATAGTGAAAGTCAATATTTGATTTTTAAAAATTGTTGATGTGGGAGAAGATAGCGCAAACATATTACTCCAAATATGTAAAAAAAAAAAAGTAGGAGAAAGAACCATATGTTCTGCCTTTCTAATAAGCAAGAAAAAAAAGAAATGGGATTTAATTATGCTTTTTGAAACTTGTAGTATAAAATGGTACAAGAAAGTTGGATCAATTTTAAGTTAACTTATCAAAATTATTTTTCATGCCAAATACAAGTCATTTTTGAATGCCAAAGGGGAAGCTTTAAAAGAAACACCATCATGCTGCAACATCATTGAATTTCAGATTGGAAACTTTTGCCAGGATCTTGAAATAACAAATACAGGAAACGATTAACAATTTCCTTTAAAAGAGTAAAAAGGAAATACAATTAAACTTGTGTTTAATTCCAATTTCACTTGTTTTGACCTGTGTCCTTCCAAGAAATAAATGCAAAAACTCACAACAGTTAAGAGCACACACAATAAAATTGCTTAAAATATATGAATTTGGTGGAATCTACCATGATTCATGCATTGGCATAATGTGACGAAAGATCAATATATAATTCTAAGTTTAGAGGCTGGAAATATTCAATTTAAAAAATGATGAATGGGGAAAAAAGGTAAACATTCCCACCTTAGACACCATGATCCATATTGGATTAAAGGTAAACATCCCCACCTTAGACACCATGATCCATATTGGATTATATATATATATATATATATATATATACACACACCATGGAGCACAATCACACCTTTAATTTTACGGAGGCCAGAGTCATTGCTCATGATGCAACAAAGGGTGGCCGGTTGCTAAAGGAGGCATGGCTATCTGATCAGTATTCCATTAACTGGCATATTGAGCTGTTGCCAGCTTATCAGATGCTGCGCCGGCAAGAAACATCAAGCAGGAAAACTGAAAGGATGAAACAACCACAGAGCCGCTCCGGCACGAACAGGCGAACGAAGGATCACAACTTCTCCCCAATCAATACAGTGTTACAGCAAACGACCACGAGGAGGCAGATCGCACCTATGGGCAACTGGGAGGGGCCCGTGACTAACGTGGATAGTGACGAAGACAATAAGGAAGGACAAACGGCCGAAACGGCAGCATTGCATATAGAAATGCCAAACAAGCAGCGAGATGATTGCGTGCGGCAAAACGCACGCTCCACATGGGTGGGGCGAGTGGAGAGAAGCAGAGCGCCAAAATTTAAACAGCTGTCAACGAGTCTGATGGAAACAAGAACGGAGCAATGTGTGTGTGTTTTCTGAGGTTTTCACGGGTGTTTGTATGTAGGTCTTTGGTAATTCGGGTTTTCTCCTGCATAAAATTGGAAGTGTCTTGGCGACGTTTTGACGAAGTCCCATTTGTCATCTTCAGGCTGGCGTCTTCGGCTTCGTGCTTCTAGGAGCAATGTGTGATCGCAGCTGTTTCTTCCTTTTAACTGCCAGTGGGGGTATGAACTGATTGGGTGGGAGCTTGGCTGTGTTCTGATTGGTGGAGGTGTGTTTTGATTGGTTAGGGGCTTGGCTGTGCTCTGATTGGATGGGGGGTTGGATGTGCTCTGATTGGCTGGGGGTGTGTTCTGTTTGGGTGGGGTTTTTGTTGTGCTGGGATTAGTCTGAGTTGCAGGGGGATTTGAGATGGAGAGCTGCGTTGCTGTTGTTTGGCTTCGCGTTCGTGGTCGTGCCATATCTTCAAGTTGGTTCCTCTTTTCTGACTGAGTTCTTGTGTTCTTCAATGCGTGCACTTATTCTTCTGTTGGTTTGTCCGATGTATGTGGTGGGGCAGGCGGTGCATGGGATTTCATATACTCCTTGATTTTCTAACTCAATTTTGTCTTTGGGGTTTCTTAGGATGGTGGATATTTTTCAGTTTGTGCAGAATGCCGTCTTGATGTTGTGTTTGTGGAGGATCTTGCTGATTCTGTCTGTGGTGCCTTTTATGTATGGGAGGAGGGCTTTGCCGTCCTCCCATACAAGCCACAGGACATAAAATTGACTTTAAAAATACCAGAACTATCGCCAAAACTGAGCACTTTAACAACAGAATAATCAGAGAAGCCATCGAGATAGAAAAACGCCCACACAGCATGAATAAACGAGATGATACCTCCCGCCTACCAGCCATTTGGAAACCAACCCTTATTGACAAATGAGTCCCTAACACAAAGAATGACACTAGACCCACACTCACGAAAACCACACAGGATGTCACCACCACACATCCATGTAAAAAGCAAACCCAAACCCACACCGATGATGAGGCACGACCACAAACCAGAAACCAGACCACAGCTGCATTATTAGCCATTTTAAACCCCTCCAATCCATACATGAAGCAAACTGACACCCACCTTGAAGATATGGCATGACCACGAACGCGAAGCCAAACAACAGCAACGCAGCTCTCCATCTCAAATCCCCCTGCAACTCAGACTAATCCCAGCACAACAAAAACCCCACCCAAACAGAACACACCCCCAGCCAATCAGAGCACATCCAACCCCCCATCCAATCAGAGCACAGCCAAGCCCCTAACCAATCAGAACACACCTCCATCCAATCAGAACACAGCCAAGCTCCCACCCAATCAGTTCATACCCCCACTGGCAGTTAAAAGGAAGAAACAGCTGTGATCACACATTGCTCCTAGAAGCACGAGGCCGAAGAGACACCAGCCTGAAGATGACGAATGAGACTTCGTCGAAACGTCGCCAAGACACTTCCAATTTTACACGGGAGAAAACCCGAATTACCAAAGACCTACATATATATATATATATATCAAAGTTTATTAAATAAACATAACATTAAATTAAAACCAAATAAACTTCATTATAATTAGCAAGATATATGATTCCAGTTTTACTATTTTAGCAATTAGATTAGTGGATCTTCAATGCCCTTGCTTTTTTTTTCTTCCCATTTTTTGAAACAAGGGACACCTGAAAATTTTGAATGTAGAAATGAATTAATTAAGGGATTTTCTTCTGGTTTTGAATAGATATGTATAGTATTTTAGTGTTCTATCATACTGTTACATTGGAAAAATGATCCTATGAACTGTTCACATGAATTTATTTACATTATTTTAAATATCTGCAGTATAACCAACCTGCTAACCACAGATAATTTGATTTTTCCTTAACATGATATGGGAATCTACTCATATAGTATAAGGAAGGTCATTAATGCTTCTTCAACAGGTTATTGGTGTGTTATATGAATCCAGACACTATCAGGTTCTATTCATATAGATAAGTGATACTATATCATGTTAGTTCTGATCAGAACTGCTTGTTATTACTGCAGTCAATAATAACTTCTTATATACATTTTTCATATTACTGTATCCTTAAGTGACTAAACTAATGAATTAAGAGCAGTCACTGTAAAATTGGGCGGAGACATCAAATAAAAAACAAGAATCAATCTGTGATATCCTAATTGGAATAAGAGCTACCACTGTCTGTGTGGGAAATGTTTAGTGGCCCCATCCCATTTCAACCACATTTGAACAAGAACAGCTGGAGATGCCCCAAATTAGCCATTCGTTCTGGCCTAAACTTACAATAAACCTCTTTTCCAGGCAACATCAAAGTGAGGTAGAGTATCCAATGACAAATTCTGGATACAAAAAGAAAGGAGAGGCTCAGATTAGACGCCTGAATTTCAGCATTTGACTGACATGGTATCCAGCAGAAGCATGTACAGGTAGTCCTCAACTTACAACAGTTTGTTTAGTGACTATTCAAAGTTGCAATGGCACTGAAAAAAGTAATTTATGATCATTTTTTCACACTTACAACCGTTACAGGATCTCCATGGTCATGTGATCAAAATTCAGATGCTTGACAACTGACTCACCTTTATGACGGTTGCAGGGTTCTGGGATCATGTGATCACCTTCTAACAAGCAAAGTCAATGGGGAAGCCAGGTTCACTTAACAACTGTGTAATTAATTTAACAAGTGCAGTGATTCACTTAACAACTGTAAAATGGGGCAAAACTCACTTAACAAATGTCTCACTTAGCAACAGAAATGTTGGGCTCTACTGTGGTCGTAGGTTGAGGACTGCCTGTAGTACAAAGACAGCCAGTATAAAAGGATAGCTAGGCCCTTATTGCCTACATGTACTGAGCTCTAAATCCCTGAGGGACTCTTTTAAATCAACTGGAATTCTCTCAAGAATACTTTTGTTTTTTTAGCAAAGGACATACATCTAACTGAAAAGAAATCAGATTTCTTCATTATAGCTCATTAAAAAAACATATACCTTTTAATAAAATTGGTTAGGAAAGGGTTATACTGGGCTTCTCCAGGCTTTTTCAGTGGTTAATTGTGGTAAAAAAATACTTAAAATGCTTGATACATTGGTGTTACTGCTATTGTTCCTTAGCTAGTTCTATTTTATTCTTCATGCGATTTTTATATATGTAATTTTCATTTCAAAGAAAATTAATGGTGGATATATTTTTAATAAATACAGCTTGCATTCTAACAGTAAAATGTACGGTACTTGACTTAACATGACATTAATATTTTGTTTATAAAATGTTATTCTCCTGTAATAGTGATATGAATACATATTTTTGAACTACTTTGACATTAGAGGGATTACTGTGCCATTAAATCATGGTAATACAAGGATCCTTTTACCTTTGATTTTAGTAATATTATCAAATTCTTTCCTGGTCTTTCTTCAGTATGTTCTAAAATCATTCATATACAGGCGCAAATTAAAACAATTCGCAGGATGTAATTAAACTTCAATCAGTAATGTGGCAGCTGCATTGTGCAGCATCAAACCCAGGCAATTTCACAAGATTCCTCAAAGGAATATATTTTGTGGTATGTTACGATTGCAGCTCCATTCTCTTTTTGCTCTTATTCTCTTTCTACCCCTTCTTTCTTTTGACTGATTAACACCAAATTAATCTTGGCATATTTGCTACTTGTAATGCAAAGGCTATAAAACAATTACTCAAATTCACCCAATATTTTAATGATAGAAATATTGATTTGACTTTTTTTTTCTTACAAGGTAAGGAGCAAGTTTTTAATTAGTTTGAAAGACTGATGATAATCAGAAGGGAATCAGACAAGACTCCAGAGACAGGGAAGACCAAAACCTTCATGTCCATTTCAGATCTGTCAAACTGAAAGCTAAATATGCTTGGTGAGAATCCCAGAAGTGCTGCACAGCATCTGCTTAGCTAGAATGGCTGGTTCAACAAGGTGGGTGAAGCCATTCAGAAAGGTTATCTGGATATTTCTGTCAGACAATTCCAAGGGTAGGGCAAAACTGTCTCTGTAAGAGCAGCCCAAGCTTTCTTGAAGCTTTTCTTGAAAGTAACAGAAGAAAGCTTATTGGTTTGTTTTTCTTTCTTTCAAGGCAAACACCTGCCACAAGAGCAGACTTTTTTTTTTAATCTCCTGAATGGTCGTTCCAGATGACCTTTCCACAAGTACCAGATTTAAAGACACAAAAGTGGTTTCCAGTCCTTGTCAATCTGATCTGCCATCATTCTTTTTCTTTTCCAGATCCAATCACATTGCTTGTCATAATTTTTTCTTCTTCCCACTTTGATTTACGTAGGTCAGGTGGTTTTCTGAATTTGGACTTAAGTGCAGTGAATATAAAAGCCCTTCAAAAATTATTGCTGAATTGCAGCTAAGTTCAAAGCAAGCTTCCCTAACATGTATAATTATGTGTAAAGTTTAAGTTAAAGCAACACCGTGCATTAAAAATAGCAAAACATGAAATGCGATTTGGAATATGTACTTGAATCCAAAATGATGGTTTTATTAAAATCTATTTCAAACAACCATGTACGAACTTCATGAGAAGTAAATCTTATTTGGTACCACCAAGAAGGAATTCTTGATATTCACAAAGCTCCAAGATAAACAATCATAAGCCAGGTACCCAGCAAATTGGTCAAAAGTAAAACCTGGTTGTCACTGAAAAACACCCTCATGTTGGGAAAGATCGAAAGCACAATGAGAAGGGAAGATGAGATGGTTAGATAGTGTCATTGACGCAGTGGACATGAGTTTGGGCAGCTCAGGGAGACAGTGGAGGATGGGGGCCTGGCATGCTATGATCCATGGAGTCACGAAGAGTTGGACACGACTTAGAGACTGAACAACAATAACAAAAAACCTGGTCAAGAGAGAACAATGCATTTTAGGCAAAGTATTGGAAGGATTAGGATTCACAGACCATAAAATACATGTTCTGAGCCTGTTGTGAGCAGGCCCATTAAACGAGGACTGCCTACAAGCAACAATAATATTCATCAAAATAAATGCTGCAGTTAGACTAGGATAGAGAATAACCCTCAAATATTACAGGACGACAACTCCCATAGATCTTTATCACTATATTGAGCGGAACAGAGTTGTTCAATAATATGTGGACATTCAGAGAAGCCTGGATTACTTCCAGTTTTCTGTTCCTAAGTGAAAAATTGATAGTGAAAGGCTAAATATGGCATCCATCCCCAAAGATAAGATAAGTATTTTTATGGAAAACATCTTAATTATTGGTATTTTTTAATTTGAGCTACAGGCCCTGTTTTTCTTCTTCTCCCTGCAATGATCCTAGATGTACATCTCATATTCCTGGCCTAGGGAAAAAAATGCTTAAAGAGAGATGTTCTTAGATGGCAAAACTGAATTGAGCTCGATTAAAAGTGTCAACTGCCATTCAGCTAGGTTTTGATTACTAGCATCAGTATTCCCAGAGGAGGACAATAGAGCAGTCATAACAATGTGATAGAAGGCTCTGCCCCTTTGTGCATGCATGGAACACTGACGTACATACAAAAGGATGGGGCTTTAATGGCTGCCATCTTGACTTTAAAAAAAAAAAAACTTCCCTCACAGATGTCATGGACAATAAGAAGAAGAGTATCCTATGAACCCACCACAAGGATGTAGGAAAAAAGGAGAAAATGAAGATGTATGCATTCATGTATCATACTTTTATAGCCGCCCATCTCGCAAGGTGACTCTAGGTGGCATATGTCATAAAACAATCAAAATACATTAAAAACATTGAAAACAATTTAAATTAAAAAGATAAAACACAAAATAAAAAAATGACAGAAAAGCATACAAAGAGTACATTCAATTAACTACCAAGTAGCCATCTTGCAGGCTCCGTTTTATGATGGAATTCCCAAACTAGTTGACAGCTTGTTTTAAGGGCCTTCTGGGGTTGGGGACTGCCTCACCTCAGAGTGAATCATGTTTGACAGGGCTGGAGTATCAGGATACATAGCAAAGGCCTTAGGAGATGGGGCAAAGAGATGCTGCCAAGGGAACGGTCTGATAAGAGACAGCATAAAAGCCTGCAGCTAAATAGTGGACAGGACAAGAGGCTCAGTACAGACCCTTGTTAGTTTCTTGGGCTGTAAAGGAGAAGGGAGGGAAGAATTGTACTTTATACTTGCAAGATTGATGTCAGGCCCTTGGAGTATACTAGATAGGAATCACAACCAAATGAGCTAATTTTACATTATTGTAAGGCTACATTGTCAGGGAGCCACAGGAGAAAAGGCTTTCTTCCTAGGACTTGCCCAATAAAACTCCCCTGCTGAAGGGACCCACAAACATGCTTTGCTTCTCCAGTTGGACCTAATGGGACAAGTAGATGCAGCTGGAAAGAGTTAACCTGGTCCTGTGCAATGTATGAGTTTAAAGGTCATAACAAATATTTTGAACTGGACCCGGAAGCAAACTGGCAATCAGTGCAGCTTATGAAGCAGAGGGCCCCACGAGACCACAGAGCTTAATGCAGGAACTTTTTAGCTAGGTTTAAAATAATATCAGCTACTGAAACATGGAACCCTGAAAAGAAATATCTGCTATCAAGGCATTTAAAATAACAGAAAATCAAGCTTTTAATTAGCCCCTTGCTTCCATGGAGATTGAATGCATTTGCATAGATCTTTGATGGGTTATTTGTCCCTTAAAATATATTTTATTTTTCTGTTAAAATGCTCAAGGGAGGGTGGAATAAATTAGAATAAAGTAACCACATAAAATATATATCCTACAATATTAAATAATAGAAACTACATAGCCCCCCCCCCAAATAATATACTCAAACAGTCTTCCAGGTTCAAGCTTTGATTAAAGTAATGAGATTTAATATTCCTTTCCTATCCGCAAGTTCTCCATTGTTTTTCATAAGTTAATATAGTTATGTTTTCACTGTTTCACTCTATTATGAAATAAACCAATAAAGCAAGTATCTGCCTTTTTAAAATTACATATGACTTTCTTACTATATCTTATTTATTCCAAAGCAGGCTCACAACAGGACACAATGGGGAATAAAACAGTCGTAATTAAAGCATCTTTATGGAGGAGAAAGTCAGGTATTTTACTAACAAGTTGGAAAAGATCCCACACAAACAAATTAACAAGCCACTTGCTTCCATACTGATTTATCACACTCATCAATTACATAACTTTTATTTATGCCTTAGGGCTGTCCTGTGCTCACAACTTGTTGGACTGTTCTCTCAGTGAATCTATTAGCTGTAGCATAATTTAATCAGTTGTTTCAATTTACCACTAGGAAGCCACATTAATCACAATCATATCCAATAATATTGCTTCCAAGTAGAAGTGTGTCATTTTATTGCACTTTTAAATACTCTTTTACCTAGTGCCTACATGATAAAATAAAATGAACCATCTTGTGTTGTATTTTTCTAATCTGTCTTCTATTACTTTACAACAATGAGTCTTGATCTTTTATCTTTGTAGAGAAAGGGATAAAAAGTCTGCAAGAGGAACAGTTCAATCTGCCCTAGTATATCGGAGGACTTATCTAAACAATCTGTTCAAAGCATGTGCCCACTCTGGTATAGCTTTTGCAAGACTCAGCTCCTAGGGCTAAACGAAAAGAAACTGTACACCATCCTGGATCAACATTTCTATGTATGTGTGAAGAAATATTCTTCAATATGATTTCTTCTCAGCCAGGCTTCTTAAAGATGTTAAGAATAAATAAGACACAATTCTGATAGCTGCAATTACTTCAAAAAAATAATAGAAACCTTGACTGGGGCCTTACTGATCAGCAAACCTTTGAGGTGACCTTATCCTTCATTTAATAATATTCAACAAGTATCTGATAATTACACTGGGATTTTTTTGCAGCTGTTGCCTATTATTCATCATTATTCTCCTATTATTTAGCCATGTCCGCCACTGGGCAAATATCCAATACTTTCAGAAGCAAGGATAATCCACATCTAATCTGATGCAGGTCACAACTTATATTAGCAGTCATAAATTCAGCCCCGTCATAAATGTACAAGCTGTTCCTGAGTATGACTGCCAATATTTTTGTCCTTCCACAACTTCTGTGTTCATTAAAAGTGCATTATAGACTGAAATGTTACAACTGCATCTAACACGGAGATACACTGATCAGGAAAAAAATCAGAGTCAGCTCAAAGTCACAATGGAGCCTGTAGGCTATGAAAGACTCCCTATTCATTTCCAACCATGAAATCCATACAAAAAATTTATGCTTGCAAAGTTATAGAGTAGAATATGGGTATGGTACAGATGACTGAGCATGAACAGGAAGGCATGACATCTGTGTGAGTGTATGTAGACAGATATAGCTATAGATGGTATAGCTGAAAATAGATATATAGAGAGATGAGAGATGGATAGATACATAGATAGACCGACATTAAAGATTAATCTGTTTCAAGCATGGATGAGATAGATATCAAATCTAATGCAAAGGATGAGTTCATCCATGGGATTGAAAGTCCAGAGAAAAGCCTGTAATATTCACCTATAATATTCAAACACTTCAAAAACTTGTGATAAGATACAGGATAGGAGTGCACACAGAATGAGACCTTATCTTCAACAAAACTAGATTACGGCTAAAATATTCATAAGATATGTTGAATCAGCTAACATAGTTTCAGGTTGGCGAGGTTAAAAACAAAAACCAAAATCTTGGGGAGCATATTGCAAAAGTAATACTTGGGTTCACTCTCACTAGGACAGCTGTAGATACAGTAACTTAATACCTTATAGCAGGGGTATGCCAGCAACCAGGCCACGCAAACAAGTGAAGCCCTATCCACAGAATGCAGGCAGCACACGAAACCACGCTCCCTCTGGTCCACAGAAAAACCTCTGTCCACAGAACCAGTCCCCGGTGCCCAAAAGGTTGGGGGCCACTGCCTTATAGAGCCTATTGATCCAATAGCTTCATGTGTGCCTGGTGCTTTGGACTTGAAGGATTTTGTTGCTATTTTTTTTGCGTCTGCATAGGTGAGGTAGTGTAGTGCTAAAATACTGAAGATATTATGAGACCTTCAATTTCAGTCTTTGTAAATAATAGTAAGGCTGTGTCCTTGTGCTGAGAAGATACAAAAGAGCTCTCTCAAACTGAATGACCCAGGATTCATTGGATTCTGTCTTCTCAGTACATAGCTGAATCCTTGACTCCCACCCCCATCAAAACAATAGACACAAAACCCACAGAAAATAGAACTAAGAGCAAAAGAAGAACTCAAGAGACATTAGGAATATATGGGGAGAATATGAGGCATATTAAGCCACTGTGATGTTGTGACAAAAACAGGCCTTTACACAAAAAGTAAATGGAACAATAGATTTATCATTCCCAATCCAAACAGGAGATTGGTTTTATTTAAGACAAACCCACAATAGATGTAAAAATTAAATTCAGCCTCCACCCTATCTAATCTGTTGGCTTGCTACTTATATTGTTTAAGAAATGTGTTAATTGTATCTAACATTTAACATCATAATTAGTTTTGTACTTCAAGAGATAATAGACACATTATCTTCATTCCTCATTCTTCTGATTTTACTACTTACTTTGATAGTTTTCATTTGGGTGAGATCTTGAACACCAAATAAAGACACTTCCCCTACTTTTACCATTTACAAACAAAAGAGACCAAATAAAAATCTAGAATTAAATTAACAATCATAATTATACATGCCAAGTATTTAATGTTGATTAATTGCAGTAACAGATTTTTCCAAGTAAAATTAATAATGTGTTAATTAGGCAATTCTCTGTTAACTCTAACAGCTATATTTTGAAATAATTTTGTAGCATATACTATATATTACTATACATACTGATTAGCCTATTAGTATTACTATGGTCTCACAAATTAAAAATTACTCTAAAATACATCATGCTAGCTTACAAAAAAGTGTAATACATACATACCCATCATATTATTGCCTTAGCATTATGGGCAACATAAAAAAAGGTTAAGGAGTAGAGGCTATAGGAGGAAAGGAAACTACAATAAATCTGCTTTGCAACAACAGTATTCACTTTACATCTCCATATTTTTCTACCCTGGTATCCTTACTTAAGATACATTTATACACTAATAACAAAACATGCTAGTATGTTAGATATTAACATTTATCAATTTGCTGTTTAAAATTGAATTGTAATAATTTGTATATTACTATTGATATCACAAAAAAGAAGTGGTATTTCTGATTTTTATTTAATTATGTCAGTGGGTTTTTAGTTTGCATTGTCTACGTTTTTTTCAGGTATATCTTTTTTTCCATAATACTTTAAATTAAAATAGTTGTCCTTAACCATTTTGATTTCTTTGATTATCAAATTATTTTCAACTTGTAGTGACCATATAGATATATACCTAACCTGGTTTTTTAGATCTTCCAACAGTACAGTTCATTGCCACTATAACTAAGTCCATCCACCTTGCTGATAGCCATCCACTCCTCATTCCTTCCTAGCTTAAAAGCCTTTTCCAGAGAGCAAAGTCTTTGCATGATAGAAAGAAATGTACTGTTCTTGAAAAAAATAGATATAAGTGAATTTAGGGTAAATTTAGAATAAAAAGTTTATCGGTGGAAATGGAAGAACATTTGGAATAAAAATGAACACATGTGGAAAAGGATGTAGAAAATAATTAAAACACATTTCTGCTACATCTATTGAGCTCAATTCCTGATGATTGTGTGGCATGTTTATATAATTTTATGCATAACAAATGTTCTTCTTCCAGGATGTTTTTTTTTAAGCTTCCACGCTAGTGTACAGACATGAGATTTCTTAGTAGCCTTCTTAATACAGTTGCATGATTTTTGGCTTGAAATATATGTTACAATAATCATACTTATTTAAAAAGTGCTTAATGCTAACACTCTTAAATTAAAAGACTTAGCCAATGAATTCAAGCCCAAGTGGATTACATCCCAAGATATAGAAGAAGCTAGTGAGATCATAGATCTATTGTCAATTATTCAAAAGTTGAACTGATTGCAATGAGCTATAAATGTAATTTAAATAAATAAATGAACTCCTTTGAGAACTGTAGGAATCACAAGGTCTCAGAAGCCTGAAGGAAAGCTAGTGTTATTCCTATTTTCAAAAAGAGAAGGAGGAAGACTCAGGAAACTAGAGGCCTATCAACATCTCTAGCATGTTTTTGAGCACTGGCTAGGCATGCAGCAATTAACTGGAGCTAGTATGGATAGTATGGATTTGTTACAAATAAACAATGCCAGGCTGACCTTATCTTCTTCTTTGATAAAGCTAGCAATTTAGTTGATCAGAAGAAAATGGCAGATATTGTGTACTTGGACCTCAACAAAACTTTAGACAAAATATATTTGGAATCTTTACAGTCTGGCTGACAGTTGGGAACAGATCTTTGTTCAGTTTCCAACTGTTGGAGATTGACAGGATTGATAAAATTGATCCAAAAACTCAATCACACATGTCCACACATTCATATACCTCAATTCACAGTCATTATCATTGTGTCTCTTTCTCCCTCACACATCTACATCTATCACCTATTCATTAATTCATTAATTAATTAATTCATTCATTAATTCATTAATTCATTCATTCATTAATTCATTCATTAATTCATGCATTCATTCATTCCACCCTGTGCAGTTTTGCTCCTTTTCCCTATCCACTTTTACTTTTATGCTTTCTTCACTCTTCTTTCTTCATCTCCATTCTATTTAGTACTCAACTCTCTCATGTTCCATCAAATAATGAGCTTAAAGGCTTTATATGGCAGATCAGGGTTTGAAAAATATGACTGAGATACAATATGACCTAGAGGTTTGCATTAAATGGGTAATGTATATATGATTCATTTTTGTACATAAGCTGTACACTTGTTTGTTTCTTTATAAAAGGTAAAGATAGAATAAAGGCCATTTCACCATTTAAACATTTTAGAAAGCATTCCAGCAATTTACGAAGCATGTCAACTTTATTAATCTCTTGAGGATCACCCCATACTGATACATGTTCCATTTTATTTATTAACGTAAACTGGAAATGTTAAGATATTTACTTGGCCATACCACCTTTTTTTGAATAAGAATAAATGGGCTCTTGCTAGCATCAATTTTCCATTTCAATGTTCTCCAAATGTGTTGAATAGTTATGACTTAATATGGTTGTGGGGCATCAGACCAGAGAAGACTGTACTACGAAAGCATATCACTGGGAGCTTAAGCATTTAGAGAAAAAGGTTCATAATTTTTTGAGTTGAAAGTTTTTCTATAAGGTGGACAAAGTCAGAATAAAGAAAAGACAAAAATACAGTTAAAATTAAACACAAACAATAAAATTTAAAACATGCTTTAAACAATGCTCTACTTCTATCACTTATTTTTCAAATAATTTCTCCAATACATTTCTATGAGTGTAGTATTTGGAAATTAAACCAATAGAAAAGGTCAGCTGCTAACAAGGAAGCCATGAATCCACTTTAAATTTGTTGAAAGATCTGCTATTGCTTGCCACTGTTTTGGTGGCATAATGCAGCATGCTAGTTTTAAGAATGAAAAGCATAAACAGCATAACACTGTATGACAGACTGCATGTCTCAGTATGAAATTGTATGGCCACATTGAGGGGTGTCTGAAAGAAATGTCCTTTTTCCTGTCTGGTTCCAATTAACAATGCATTTGCTTATAAGTTGTATATTTTTCTCCACCTTCAGAAAAGGAATCAAGCCTTTCTTCTTCAACTGGAATATTTAAGTTGGATTAATTATTTTACCTACCATTTTTATTAGTTTTAACTTTTTAAAACTTTATTTTGCTATCCAGGGATGGGGGAGACTACTCAAATGCTCTGGGGTAGAAGTAAGAAATACCAATCAACATAATAAATAAAACATTATTTCAGTGTGGTAGAATTAAAACATGCTCTTTATCAGTAGCCTACTAAACACCCATTTTTGCAACTTCCCACTTTTCCTTTTATCATGTAAGATGCTCCCTTGTAAGCTAGTAATAATCATTACCAAAATACAATATGTGGATTTGAAACTACTTTTTGTAACAAATACAGTATATCTTCAATAATTGAGCAGGAAACTAATTAACAGGAAAAGGGATTCTGACATAGTTCACATAGCAATCAACAGTCTGGAAGCAGCCTATAGTACCCAATAAAAGGTGATTCTTTAAAAAATTGAAAAAAATGAAAAACTCTCTTATTTTTAGATGAACCAACATGCTATCCAGGGGTAGGCAACCTTGGCTCTTTTATGACTCGTGGACTTCAACTCCCAGAATTCCTGGGAGCATGGCTGGCTCAGGAATTCTGGGAGTTGAAGTCCACAAGTCATAAAAGAGCCAAGGTTGCCTACCCCTGTGCTATACTAATGAAGTCAGCAAGTGGCATTTCTTAATAAAAAGCTGTCAGTCAGTATCCTTTCAGAGTTTGCTTAGAAGTTTCATCTTAAAAGGCATCTAGTGGATGTGAAGCTTTCCAATGGGATATCTTGATTCTATTGCTGGTAAAAGGTAATTTGATATTTAAGTGTAGTACAAGACAGCTCTGGAACCCTTAAACATAATTCTGCGCTCCCCCAAAAATGGCAATGTACTTTACAAACAAACACAATCGCATCACTGCATCACATAACTAGATTATTATTTATCAAGAGCAGATTTCCAACCCAATCTGATACCCTCTTTCTTTTTCCTGTTGCCTCAGGGCATAACACATTGCTGTGCAGCATATTGCCTTATGAATCTTCTTCAAGTACCCAATTATCCTGGTGCACCAGACTTGTCTTTATCCTGACAGCTATGTGCAGCTTACAATGCACCTTGTCAGGGGTGAAAGATTGTATACCAGCTTCCTCATATCTCTCACTACATTTCCATTATAATGCAAAGAAATGAGAAAAAGATACCAGTACTGGAAGAAGGTACAAGCTAAAAGCCTCTCCTCCCCTCACAAACACATACACACTTGCTTGTTCATTTGAGAGTTTTGTTTCAAAACTTACTATTCCCTTCTAAAAACAGAAAGACTTAAAATCAATAGCAAAAACAAAATACGTATAAACAAAAAAAACATCAGTAATTATTAAATTACTAATAATCAATAATAATTAAACCTGCAAATTCCCATTCCCCATTGTTATGGCTTATTCAGAAGGAAGGTGGAGTTTTTCTCTTCACTACAGTTGTAAACAAATCTTATGCACTGAGGTACTTGCTCAAAATTTGATTTATTTTCATTGCAACATCTTTTTTCCTTATTGTGAAAATATACTAGCTATTTTCCTTTCTGTAATCCTCTTTTAAAAGGAAAAATAAGTAAATGGAGCATAAACAAGTTTAATCATTTATAACTTTTCAGTCCTGGACTTGCAGCTCATGCTGGAAGAGAGTTTTGTACATATTCATCTTGTGAACGAATTGTGCCCGTTCCAGGACTGAGAGGTTCTATTTATGGTCATTCATGCCTTAGTCACCCTCTACAAGGAGTTGCCCTTGAAGACCATCCAGAAACTTGTCCAGAAATGCAGTAGCATGCACAGTTTTGGATGCTTCACAGTTCACCCAAGTAACACCATTGCTGTGTGAGCTGCACTGGCTACCAATTGATTTCTAGGTAGAATTCAAGGTGCTGCTTATCACCTTTAAAGCCCAGGGCCAGATTACTTGTGGGATCACCTCTTCCTGAGGATATCTGCCCATTCCTAGGTAGGGTAGGTATGATGGATGCATTCCAGGTGCCCTCCTTTAAATGTTGCCTTCTGATGGGATCTTCTTGGTGGCTGCCCCAGCTCTTTAAAACAGCCTCTCACCTGAGATTTGAAGGATCCCAACCCATTTAGCTTTCTGAAGGGCTGCGAAGATCTGGCTTTTCCCCCAGGTGTTGAGCTACAATAGGGTGAGTCAGGAGTCTGTTTGGTCTGGTGCTTGGTGTTTGCTTTTATTCCTATTTTTATTTATTATTGCCAGCTACCTAAGATCATTATATGAGATAGGCATCCACATAAGTTCTATCAGTACATACATACATATTTCTCGTTATATTACAATATATTTATATATAAGACTGATTTTATGTACTTCAACCATGACTGACTTTCTTTTTATTGAACTGAAGAAAATCTCTCTAATGAGCTTAATAAGCAAAGGAAAGAATTGATATTTTCTCTAAGCTATCTTAGGTGTCAGCAAACAGGGCTTATGAATAGAAGCTGTTAGAGAGGCTTCCAGAATCACTCACTAGAACAAGCAATGCCGGGACAGCATAAATTATGGTTACATCAAAATGTCAAACTTTCAGGCTGGTTATATATAGTATAAATTCATCTCTTCCCTCATATTTGGCAGAACCCCCTCCTCCCTTAGTTTTCCAGAAGGACATACAGACCAGGCTCTTCATGTAAGCACTGGGATAGAAGTGAGCCCCAAAATGTAGAATTGATGGGATAGGGCAGGGGTAGGTAACCTTGGCTCTTTTATGACTCGTGGACTTCAACTCCCAGAATTCCTGAGCCAGCTCTCATTCTGGGAGTTGAAGTCCACGAGTCATAAAAGAGCCAAGGTTGCCTACCCTGGGATAGGGTGTTTCCTTTGTAGTATTTTTGTGAATTTATATTAATTTTTTGTTTTTGTGGAACATTGTTGTGAGCCACCAAGGATTATTATGTATAAGATAGAGAATTTTTAATATCTATATCTATCTATCTACATACATACACACGTTTTTTTAAAAAAAATAAGTGAATGAATATCCACCTTTTTGCTGATTTCTTTTTACCTGCATTTTCTGTATTTACAGTTGTTTTTCTTGATGAGCAAAAATTCAAGGATTTTCTAACAGGATTCAGGAATTATATAACGCCATGGTTTATTTTAACAATGGTATTTTAGATCAGCCATAATATTTATCTATACATTTGTAAATTTATAGGTAAGCCACAGAAAGTGATTTACAAGTTACAAGGGTTTAGTTCACATGTCAAATGAACCCACATAACCTAACCACGTATTTAATCTTAGCATGAAAAATATGAACCCAGCTTGTCTGTACACACTATGTGTTTTATATACAAGCACTGTATACTAAGGAAAATACATGCTACTACTGTTGCATGAGAATAATAGCAATAATAGCTTAACCACTGAAATTTTAATTTCACGCCAAAATGCTTATTCTAAACTGCTAATTTTAAGCAATTCTCCCAAATCCTGACTACATATTCATAAGCACCAGGATTATTTATTTTGGTTTGCTTTTTGTTTTTGCGTTTGCTCTTCCTTTTTTATATTTTTGGCTAGTTTTCCATTACCTTTGTTGCTGCTGTAAAATGCTTGGTGGGTCAAGATATTCTGAAGCAATTAGACAGCTGTACATTTTTATGAACCCCAAAAAACCTTACTATGTAGAAAATGCAGTAATTCATTCTGGGTAATTCCTATTTTAAACATTGGTATTCAAAAGAGACCAGTCTAAAACATTAGCAGATTATTGGAATGGTAATTAACACACAACAAACACAAAGAGTATAAGTGATATTTACTTCCTGATTATATATAAATATTTATTTTCTAAATAAAACCTACATTGTTGAATGGGCCCCAAAACCAAGTAGAGATACAAACAAACTCTGTCATAGATTTAATTATAGCAAATTCATTAAATTCGTCCACTGTGACTCAGACAGCAGCATTTGGGGTTCACAAGATTTTTTTTCTGAACAAAAAGCCCCATCAGAACTTTTTTTTTGACTGAGAATAATCTGAAAAAAAAGCTTTAAATATGTCAACAAAAAGAAAAGTTTATATTAAAGGATTTCTTCATAAGAAAAAAGAATGCAGGTGGTCCTCACTTAATGACCACTGATTCATGACTGTGCAAACTTACGATAGCGCAGAACAAGTGGTAATTATAACTCGTCCTCAAAGTTCCGACTGCTGTCGCAGTTACAAGGTCACCATTTGTGATATGCGGCCAATTACATCATTCACTGCCAGCTTCCAACAAGCAAAGTAAATGGGGAAATCAGCAGGTGATCACGTGACATCACACTTAAAGACAACATGGGATTTGTTTGATGATGGCAACCGGAAGTGCTGGAACTGCTGTCACTAAGCAGCACAGTCACATGACATCATGCTTTATGGCATTGCTTAGCGACAGAAATTCTGCTCCCAATTACCATCATTGACAAAAGACAATGTGGCATCAGGATAGAGAGGACTGTGGGTTTGTTCCCTTCTGAACAACCCACTTCCTTGAATATTCCATTCTGTTACAGTTTTACTCCCTTCACTTGATTCCTCCTGCTCTCTTTCCCTTCTTTCCTGACAGACATTTAAGTCCTATGCTTGGATTTCCAGATTTGGGTTCAACATTTTCTGTAACTCTTTGATGTCATCTAGTGGTCAACTGGATTTTTGTAATCCAGAATTGTTAGCCCTGCGGATACACATCTAGTATGTATCCTGCCTCCCCAGTGTGCATGTTCCTCTTTCAGTATCCATGTCCACACAATTTTTTCCTCCTTCCCACCATTCATTTTCACTTTACTCTGCATACTATGAGTTTTCTATATCCACCATCTATGGCCAATTGTAAATTCTCTTTAAAAAAAATTCTGTTAGGACAAAACTGATGCTGATTCTTTTTATGGAACTTTTTTAAAAGTCAGTAAAATAATAACAATAAAGGAAAAACATATTAAGTGGGCAGACATAGTGGCTTATTAACACAAGTATATTATGAAGAGCATTTACCTAGGAGTGATAATCAGGAATTACACTGAAAACAAATGTATTGAAATAATTATAAAATTATATAAAAGACTAAATTACTTTTAAGAATTTTAAGAATGGGTTTTTTAAACATATAAGATTCTTTTAACTATATAATCAATAGTTGAAATAATATTAGTATGAAAATAACATTTTGATAATATTTTATGAAGTAATTTCCTAAATCAGGAAAAAACACACACATATACACACCCACAATTCAGAAAAGAAAACAAGGAAGGAAAATTATATAATTTCTACATTAGATTAATTACATCCAACAAATGGCAAAACAAATTGTGACATGAACTTTACACAGTCCAATTGCTTTTCAGTCACGGGCTGGGGCAAAGTGTCATTTGCTTATTTGTTTCACACTAACAGTTGGACACACTTTTCCATGCTAAGCTGACTTCCTAATAAATGATGTTTGACAGCATAATTTACAACCTTCCCTTGGAAACAAAATGGAGATGATATAGAATGGACAAAATTATTCTTTCTCCTACAAGTTATAAACAATAATGTTTTAGTAATAAAACTTCATATGCACATTCACTAAGTCCAGCTTGCAACATACATGTTGTTAATTTCCCCTTTGAACAATTTTAACATTTGTAGATAGGGCCTGGATTTGGTAAATTCCCTTAAAATATCTTAGTATCTGTCTATTGCATTCATTAAGACTATCAAGACATTTTTCTCTCTGTAGTTGTAATGACCCCATCTGAGGAGAGTGAGTCAGGCAATAAGTCCAGCATGAAACTGACCAAAGAGAGAAGCAACCTAGAACTAAGGAGAAACTTCTTGACAGTTAGAACAATTAGTCAGTGGAACAACCTGCCTCTAGAAGCTGTGAGTGCTCCAACACTGGAAGTTTTTAAGAAGAGATTGGACAGCCATTTGTTTGAAATGGTACATGGTTTCCTGCCTGAGTAGGGGTTGGACTAGATGACCTCCAAGGTCCCTTCCAACATCATCATCATTATTATCATTATTATTATCATTATTATTATTATTATTATTATTATTATTATTATTATTATTATTATTATTATTATTATTATTATTATTATTATTATTATTATTATTATTATTATTATTATTATTATTATTATTATTATTATTATGCCTCAACACAGATACATAATTAGTTCCAATTTATGTGAGACAGTCTGATCTAGACTAACCAGTCCAGTCCTGCTCCATGAGAATGCCACTATCACTGGGCTGAATATCAGAAGGCAGAGAAAGGCTAAAGCAGTCCATATTTCTTACACCGTGGACAGAGAAGGACAGGGTGAATATATACTGATGTTTTAGTCTCTTCTCTTAGTCTTCCTGAACCTTACCTGGGATTTATTGATCCATCAATCAAGTAAGAACTCCTGATAATCTAGGCAAGTAAATCAATAGTTCCTATTTCGAGGAGCTCCCTTTTGCTCTCTTTGTGTCTCTTTGGAAAAGCAATGGGAGCCATATACAAATTATTTTTTAAAGATTCTTCCATCTCTCTTGATTCATGATCCAAACCCAGGACTTTGTGAATTCTAGAAATGAGCCAAACAGAGGAGAAAGGGAGATTTGAATTAGTGATGATTGTTTAATGGTACTTTTGATCTTGCTTTTTGGACTTTTTAAATTGTTTTGTTACATTGAATATGATTGACTTGATTCTATCTGAATTAATTTGATCTATTCCTAGGGGCCACTTTAACATTTTATTGACAGCCAATTTGAGCACAGATTACAGGAAAAAAGCAGTAAGATTCATTGTCCATGTATCTCTGACAGAAAACTGGATGAGTTGGAAGAATCTGGTCATAGTTCATGTCTTAAAACTTGTTGTGTTTATTTTGTATGGCACAACTATAAATAAGCCAAAGATTTTGTAGTGTATACTCAGTGTGAAGAAAAAGCAATCAGAGTACTAAAAACATCCTCAAAGTTTTATTAAAGAATACTTCTAATTTTTATGCTCCACGATGGGCTACAACATTCATACATTTCTATTATGAATAAAACCCTTTTTAACCCTATTAGCAACAACAATATCAAGAAACCAGCGGGGTTTGATTCACTAATGATGTAAAGAAGCAAATTTGCATATAGGACAATGCTTTCTGATTAGTTATTTATTCTTCTGAACTGTTTGCTTGTAGTGAAATAATCAGATCTGATAAAAATAAACTTTTCTCAATTATATTAAACATAACCCAAAGCTACAGTCACAGTGAATGAGGGGAAAATATATGTGGCTCAGGGTTGAACTGTGGAGTCCTTAGTACTCTCTGAGCTCAATTAGCTTGCAGACATTTCATTACCCAGCTAGGTGACATTTTCAGTGTTAGAAGGGCAAGCTTCTGAATATTAACAGAAAGCCAACCTCACTCCCTTATAGCACTGAAGATGTTACCTAGCCAGGTTAAAAAAAAAAAAATCTGCAAGCTCAGAGGGCACTGAGGACTCCACAAGAAAGCATGCAATTAGAAAGTATTGCCATAACCAGAACAGTGGTATGGATTACTTTCAGACTTCTAGAGTGCCTGTGCATACAAAAAAATAATCTTATTGGTATTTCTACACTTTGTTTTCTCTGCTGCATCTGAATTCCTATTCCCACTTCCAGCTCAATAGACATATTTCATTGAACTATTTTTGCATATGCCAAACCTCAGGGGTCTAACCATGAATTAATTTAATTTTTTTGTTTTGTTTTGCATATGGGTGGCCATATGCTTATCAGCATATCCATATGCTTTTCCTTTGGTTGTGCCTCAGCATATTTTCCATTTTATTTTATTTTATTATCATCCAATCCCCAAACCACCTAAAAAAAAAAAATCATTAAGAAAAAAGCATAGCGAATCTCTCCCCTATTCTTTCTCTCTTACAAATGAAATACACAGTGTGTGTGTGTGGGGGGGGGGGGGTAACTGCTCTTGTTTTCATCAATATTGATAATGCAGAGCACATTGCTGGGGCTGCTTTCGATCTATACTTTTATTGTGTAATTGTCCTGCTTCAACCATAGAATTTAAAGAGTTTATATTTCATCATGGTGATCTGAAATACTCCTGTTCTTTATCGCAAAGTATTAATTAGGAAAGACAGAATAACAATATAATGGCTTTTGACTGGAAGTCCTCTGCCCAGAATCAATCTTTGTTATTATTAGACTGAATTATGAGGAAACGGATGTTTTAATAATCCTGAATAAACTATATTTCTGGATGTCTGAAAAGTTAGCTGAATACCATATTAGCTTTAGATAAGTACCATAATACTCAAGGATATAAATCCACTAAAAGTATCCCTCTCTTTTTTTTCCTTCAGTATATAAGTTTAGTACTTAATAAGTGGCATGCAAATGTTACTACTGTCAGGGATCAAATTGGAAGAAAAAACATCAATATCAGATATATGGATTACCCCCAAAAAAACCTCATTAAAAACAGCGTATTTCCTACACTGCCAAGAAAACTACATCAATATGTCCAAAAAAATAACTAGAAGTGGGCTGTATTTTAAATACAGTTTCTATATACTTCTGTAATTTATGTTTAATCACTTTTTACTTAAACTGCATAAATACAATATCTCTTCTTTTTTGTGGAGTTCTTGGTGCTTTCTAAACTTGGTTATTTGCAGATTTTTCATTGGTGGCATTATCAAATGTACGTGAGTATGGTGTTTGCTGTCTGTTTATATGCAGTAGTAGCTTGCTTGCATTTTTATTGCGTCTTGTCTTAACATACCTATTTTTGAATAAACTCATTGCATTAACTTACTTTATACCTCTTATAGTCATAATTCTAAAGACTATTTGAAGGCGCCTTCTTTTCCTAATTACATCCACCTGATCCACCATAGCGGGGAGGTGGATATGTTACAGGTTCTCTCCCTTAAGGAGGTCCATCTAATGAGACCAAGAAGGGCTTTTTCTGTGGTGGCTCCCTTCCTGTGGAACATCATCCCCACAGAGATAAAATTGGCCCCCACCTTGATACTCTTTCAAAAGGCCCCAAGACATGGTTTGCCAGTGGGCCTGGGGACCTTAAGGTGATATGGTGTCCATCAAGTGGGTTTAAGCTGATTTCATACAAATTACTAACCTCTATTGCCCATCATGAGTTTAATCATTCAAAGCTTTTTAGTAAACAGAGGTGTGTAGCCACAGGCATACCTATGCACCAATGCAGCATCACCTTGTAATGGTAAAGACAGAAGTAGTCAGTTTTAGAATATTTGCAACATTACGCATAAAGCCTAACCAAAGCCTAGTTTTATGACAAGCATTGCTATTCGTACTATTCTATAGAAGTCTTGATCTCTAAGCTATAGAATCTTAACCTTACAAGCTTATATACTGTTTGTCCACATCCCCCTGATTAGGAATACATATAGGGTATGGATACAAACTCAGGCTCATCACAACTCACTTATCAAATTATATTTAATTTGTTGCTTTTCCATTGGCAATAGCAAACTGTGCCAAATGCATGTATATGGCTTATGTAGAAAATATTATTTACAACTATGGTACAATAACACTTTAGCCTTGATAATATGCAAGGATCGAAGCTCCCATTTTTGTTTGCAAAACAAAAGCCCCAACAATCTCAACCCAGCTTTGTTCTTCAGAGTATTTGCTAACATACATTTTGATCACTGAATACAGATTCCTGCTGTGAGAATGGAATGCAAATTAATTAGTTTTAGTGGTTGCAATAGCTTTAGGGGGGGAAAAGAATCCCAGAATTGAATTTACAAATTATATAAATGTTCTGATGTTGACAGTTACAATAGATCCTACTCATACTGATTTAGTCTTACAAAATATTTCTAGTTCTCGACTGTTTTCTATTAAACAGGAAAAAATGAGTACATACTTTTTAAATTTGTTATATTAGCATATCTAAAATCCATATTGATTTTGTAAGATCATTAAGAATAAATTTCTGTGAAAGATATTGGTGAAAAGTTGAATTGTTTTGTGCTTGTTTTGCTTGTTGAAATAAATTTCAATTCAATAAATTTAACTGCGGAGAAATCAAACATATCTGATTATAAAACAAAACTTAATATATTTCAGCCATTATATTTTCTGCATCTTTGTGAAATGTTTTATGGAATATGGAATATTAGAAAACCCAACAGAGTTTCAATCAGTTAAAGAGCATACGCAGAAGACAATAGCTTGAATAGATTAATGAGGGGGAAATGTAGCCTAGGACATAAAAATATGCTGTGTACCCAAAATGCTGTTCTTTTAACTGGAACCCAACAACAAATTAAGCAGAAAGGACAGTTTGTTGACAATGATTGCTGGAATCTTTAAAACCCTGAAGGAAGAGGTATTTCAAATCACTTTCACTTTCCCTGTTAGGTAATATATTTCTTGGAAAAGGTGAAGACACTGTGGCATAAAATCATTCTGAGCTGAACACTCTTAGGGCCAGTCTTTGTAAAGGGAAAGTTAGACTTTAAAAGCTATAAATGGAACACACTTTTTTCTGCCTTCTGAAGGATATTAATACAGCCAGGAAAATGTATTCCTCAAAATAAACTGAACACAATTTTATTTTTAAATAAACAGTTTATTATTGCTTTTCCATGTACCAGGAAGAATGAAAATGGGGCTTGCCATCTACTATACTTCTTAAAACAAGGAACCAAAGTTACAATATAATTGAACAAATAGGGTCACTCCAGAGTTCCTGTCAAAGGAAACTGATATCAACAATTTGCAAAGACGAATCTCCTTAGCTCTCATGCAGGTTTGTCTAACCCAGGGGTAGGCAACCTTGGCTCTTTTATGACTCGTGGACTTCAACTCCCAGAATTCCTGAGCCAGCCATGCTGGCTCAAGAATTCTGGGAGTTGAAGTCCACGAGTCATAAAAGAGCCAAGGTTGCCTACCCCTGGTCTAACCCATGGCCCATGGACAGCTCGTAATGTGACCCACAAGATAATAAAACATATAGGAAAAAATAGAGGAAGTTTGCTATTCATACACATTCACTATATTATATATTTTATATGTAGCCCAAGACAAGCCCAAGATAATTCCTCTTCATTCAATGCAATCCAGGAAAGCCAAAAGGTTGGACAACCATGCTATAATGTGTATATGTAGAACAAATATCTTCATTCCAGCTTCTGGCAAAATTGATTAGAAGTCACAAAATTTCTAAGTTTATTTTGGAAGTAAAAATACCTTAAAATCTCACTGCCTCAATCCCAAAATGATATACTTATAGTTCTTATGCTGAGGTAATCTCTTAAATGTTTTTTTTCCCTTTTTATATATCCTGGTTCATCTTGTTTTATTTTCACCTATTTATTTTTTATTATTTTATTATTTCTTTATATTCTGGCCGATAATCCATTGCCTTTGTCTTTTCTAAACCTCTCCTAAGTTTCCTTAGCTTTCTTCTTGCTTTTTATAAGGAAGTGATCAGTTAACTCTTTATTTGCCTTCTACCCAAGCAATAAATTACCAATCTGTTCACCTTTCTCTGATTGATAGGCAGCTGCAAAAGATTATTATTCAGTCAATGCTTTATCTCCTGGTTTGTGGCAGCTCTTGAAGCCCCAAATAACCCCTCACTCCTGCTGTGCAGAAAAAAAGGATGAAGTAAATTGCTAAATCCTTCCCATTGTATTGTAGATGTCTGAATGGGCATTTTGTACCACTGATTCAATTAAATATTATTGAAATAAATATGAAAACTAATAGGACCATAGTCTAATTCTGACCTGATAGTACATTCATAAACTTACTGTTCACTCTATGTTCTTTACCATCTGTCAAAATGTAACAGTAAGAGTGATACAAATTTATTGAGAATTAACTAAAGGCTGTCCAATAGTATCTGCAATGTATCGATTCAGACCTTCTTCTCGTCCACAACTTCTACTTTACTATTGTCTGAAATTGCACATGTCCTTTCTTGGCTAATGGTTGGTTGTGGTGGAGTAGGATTATGTGTAGCTTATTTTGGGCACAGGTGGGAATACAGGTATACTTTTTTTATAACATTCATACTGTTTTTGTCACTTATTCTTGTGGTTAACTATACAAACTTTAAAATGTAGACTTAATAAGAGGCAGATTAGGATTGTTAATTGAATCTTAATTCATGAAAAATTGAAAATAAGTTAATTGTGGCTGTATTCATTTTTCCGTCAAAGCTACCTCACACTTTTAAACACCTTGCAGCCTTTAATATAGTTTCAAATCTCAACCTTTGAGATTCAGCTTGGTATGCTTGTATTATAACTGAAGAGCAGGTAATCATCACAATTTAATAAGATGCATACTATCACAGCTAAAAGAAGCATAATTCCGTGTAGAATTGAACACCATGTAGCTTCAACAACAACTTATCAGAATTCCATAATAGCTACTTTGCCAAACATTACACTGACCTCCCTACTTCCCAAAATCAGAGGAAAGCCCTAAATAACAACTCATAATTCTTCATTTATTATGTTCCTCTTCAACGATTTATTAACTTTGCATGAATAGCTATGAAGGTACACATCTACATCTGGGAGACCAAGATGATTTTATAGTAAAAGTTTATTATTTAATTTAAAATTATTCTTATTTGAACAATAGTACCATTCATCTTATTAAAAGTGTCCAGATTACCAGTTCTTCAGTTATAACAACATAAAAGCTGTAAAGAGAGGAGAAGGAAGTCCCACTAGGCTGGTGGAAAGCCATAATTTGAAATACTACTTTTCCTAAATGTACACTTACAATAGTTCATTATTATTTTCTATTTCTACTTTCTTTCATTCTTAGAGAACAAACTCATTTATACATTATAATATTCTGACTTTCAAGCATTCCAGTAAACACAGATGTGTTTCTGGCATCCAGCAGCCTGGGATTGTGAATGTAGGGACATGACGTTACTGGTATTCCAATTTCTTTTGTTTCATTTATTTAGAATAGCTCATGAATTGGTTTAAAATTATTTTATGGCTTAGTGGTCTTGGGTTCTTCTCAGTGCCTCTCAGTGATCAACATTTCAGAATTTGTGCCATAGTTTTATATACTTTCCATGAAGTCACAAGAGAAACTGAAAGCAAAGCGTAAAAATAATACCCTCCAGAAGTTCAAAAAGAAAAAAAAATGCTGGAAGAACTAGAGCAGTGATGGCGGACCTTTTAGAGACCGAGTGCCCAAACCGCAACACAAAACACACTTATTTATCGCAAAGTGCCAGGGCCGCATCAGCATTTTGGTGCCCTCAGGGGGGGCAGGGGTGTGGCCCACTGGGTGGGCGTGGCTGTGATGTCATGGCAGACTGAGTGAGTGTGGCCAGGGTGGGCATGACCACCTTGATGTTGCTCGTGTGGGGGCTGGGCAGGATTGGGGGAGATCCAGGGGGTCTCTGGTGGGTGGGGCTATGGGCAGGAGGCTCGTCCTGCGGGGTGAGGCAGAGGGTAGGGCGGGGGTGCCATTGCTGCGAGGCAAGGCTAGGCAGGGGCGGCGGCTGCCTGACACCATCAGCCCCCGCACACAGAGGTCAGTGAGCGCATGGGGGCGTGCTTTACTACTTCTACTCGAGCATGCTAGCCAGCTGCTTCACCTCCTTTGTGCTGGGTGGGGCTGCCGCTTCGGGCACCAGTGGTGGCATAATGGACCTGTGCGAGCTGGCGGCGGCAGCGGCAGGTGTGCCCACAGAGAAGGCTCTGAGTGCCACCTCTGGCACGCGTGCCATAGGTTCGCCATCACTGAACTAGAGAAAAAGAATTAAGGATGTGTTAGCTGAAGTAATAGTGTTTAGAACAACTTTGACCCAATTCAGAAATACTGAGCTTTTTTATAATTTGGGGAACAATTATTTTGAATTTTGTGTACATGGGTAAATAAAGGTGCAACCTGCCAGGATGAGTTTGTGCTTTTCCCTTTGAATGAAATCTAATCCCTAAAAGCAGTAATACAAGAGCATGATGTAGAATACTGCATTTTAGGTCTTTCATGAGGCCAGAAAGCCTTAGCAGTTTCTATGGTGGGCTTTTAAGCATCATCACAAAAAAAGAATAGAAGATGAGGATTCGCCCAACATAATGCTAGCATTACAAAATAGCATAATTATATAATTTTTAGAAGTAATTGGGACTGCAGAAATACGTCTTAGTGGAGAATAAGTGGTCAATTGCCCTTCTGGAGATTCCAGTTCCAAAACTCAAAGGAGTGCCAGGAGAGAGAACCTAGATTCGGTAATAAAGGACACTTTTTTATGCTGGATGGTACTGGCATGGTTACAAACAGCTTTCTTCTGAGCCAGTTGAGCTGTTGTCAGACTTGGCAATAAAGCTGTTAATTCATAATTAAGACATTTTTCCTTGTGTTACCTTGGTAGCAAAACCACTGAAATATATGTGAGACCAGCTTAGTTAGCTCCAGTAACTAGATCAAAAACACTCCATATCCTAAAGCAGAAAACTGTCTCTCCCTACAAGCCTTGGCAGCTTTCTCATTCAGCTCTTACATCCCTCAGAATTACTGCTGACTGAAATTCATAAGCAACTTGTCAGATCTGGAACAGAATGCTGGATCTTGTATTTTGGCCCACTCTCACCTTCTGTTCCATTTTCTCTTGCTATCATGGGATGCTGATACCCTGGATCCTTTTCTGTACAGCAATTCTCTCTTAACCTGACCACTACCAAAGGTTATGACTATCTAATGAAATCAGTAATGTGACTATTGTGGAACAAAAAGTACTATTGTACAGTGTCTCTGAATTATTTCTCTTAACTCAGGGGTTTCCAACCCCCGGTCCGCAGCATACCAACAAGTGGGCCACACAAACAAGCAAAGCTCCATCCTCGAGATACAGGCAGTATTCAAAATCACACCCCCTCTGGTCCACGGAAAAACCTTTCTCCATGGCACCGGTCCCCGGTGCCCAAAAGGTTGGGGACGTCTGTCTTAACTGGCAATATATGTCCAATGGACTGTACCAGGGAAAATTAAAGAGACCTAAACCACTGCCTTTTACATCCTTAAATTTGCTTAAGATTTCCTTAAGATGACCAAATTCAAACCCCTCCTTTCTCTAATTTGTTCTTTGCCTTTGAAATAGACTAAGACTGGGCTATCACCTTTCAAATAAAAGACGTCATCAAAAACAAAGCTGTTCTACAAAAGGACATTATATAGTCATCCTGCCAATAAGAAATGTCCAGTTTCAAGAGGCTTAAGAAATGTTATTTGCAACAATTCCTGATTTTTGAAGTTAAAAGTCTGAAACATTTCTAAGAAATCACTGATTAGACCCACCTTGATATGAGCAGATATCTACTCATACAACAAGATTTCCTGAGACTTTCTTCTTTCCATGTTTCCCAACCTTCCAAAAGAGAGGAGCATGTGCAAAGGAATGGGGGAATTAAGAATCTATGCTACTGGAGAAATGGCATCTGCTCAAGGAGTCTCAGCATTAGATAAAAACCCTGCTCCTAATTGATATGGGGACATAGCTAAACTGCAATAATTATAAACTGAACTGGCACGAATGATAATAATCTCAATCAAAGAAGCTGGTCTGGTTAAAAAAACAAATGAGGATATGAATTATCATTTGCTAGTTGTTGTATATACTTCCTTCCCCCACAAATATTTGGAATGATTGATATACTCTCTCTCTCTCTCTCTCTCTCTCTCTCTCTCTCTCTCTCTCTCTCTCTCTCTCTCTCTAAGATATATCTAGATATATTGCACATCACATTCTTGAATGAATAGCTTTTGTGAAGAGTAATTCTGAAATATGGATCTAATGAAATGAAGTAATCATTATGAAGATCAAACAAATAAAAAAAACCTTTTGAATCAATAATAAATAGTAACTAGGAAAGTGTGAAGAATAGCAGATAACTAAAAATATAAAAAACCTATAGGAAGATCCAAATTGAGCCATTCATTTTAAATTAATCTGATGTTCTCAGAAGAGCCACATCACTCAAAGATTGTTTAGATGTATTAATTTAAATATGGATGATTGATAAAATGCTAAAATAGTTTAGACTGAAAAACCTGAAACTTTTTTTTGCTAAACTTTATATAGTGTTAAAGTGATAGTGAAATGTTAAAGTGATGATGAAAGTGATAATATATGTTATCTGTCTATATACCCATGTCAACATAAACACCAGACACAAAAAGGGACAATAAAATGAAAGTGACTGCTAGAAAAATAAACTTATTACTGAAGTCCTGTTGGACTGCCTCATCATGAGGGGCTGTCCTGAGAAGACTGAGCAAAAAACACCAGGATTGTACGAAAGTAATAGCAGGTGCTCATCAAAAGCAAGCAGACACCTACATTGGACAGCAACAATATAGAAAGATGCTAGTGGCAGATTATCATTTTTTTAAATGGCAATGGCATAATTTCATACTGCGTGGATAAGGCAAATACACTTGTATTTTTTTATTAAGAAAACCACATGGATAGACAATATAAAGTGATTTATGATATAAGACAGAGTCCCTCAGGGCAGATGGTACTCAATAGGCTACTGAAGAATAGCTGAGGATCTTTTAAACTATTAATGATACTTATGATGTGGCTAGATTAAAGTCTTTGGGAGGTTTAGCATCTATGCCATACAGGAAAAGAAAATCCAAAGCTGACATAACAACATAGATCAGGTTGACTGTAGGGTATTGGCACAAGTAGATGGAAGAGCTCAATTATAACAGCAAAGACATGGCCAGGAACTAACTGGAACAGATCATGAACAGTTTTAGGCATATGCAAACTATTTAAAAAAAACAAACCTTCATTAATTGCTTTGAAATCCTGAACTTCATTGAGAGTAAACCAGAAAAACTGTGGAATAAAATCCAAGAAATTGTTAAGGATGAATGTGGAAAAAAAGACTGGCTAAACAGAAGCACATTAAACAGCTGTTAGAAGAAAGAAGAGTAGTATAAGTTGTCCTTCATGTATCACCAGTCTATTCTATGTCTGAGCCAGAATGTAATGTGCAAAGCATAATTTTTACTTCTTTACAGTCTGATTCTGACCTGTAGACTATTATATCAAAGATATATAATGAAATTTATAAATGCTTCAATTAACAAAAATTTCAAGTATTTATATATTTCAGCTGTCACAGTAATAGCACCAGAAATTAATGGGGGAAAAAAGTCTGAGTAATTCTTACACATTATTCTGATAAGAAAAGAGGAGACTCAATATAATTTATAGTAAAAACAATTTTCTTAATTCTGTTGTTGACATGTAGCCAGGCCTTTCCAAAGTGTATGTGTTAGCGCAGCCTACTAACAGAGTAAACAGATGGAGAACATGTCTAGTATACAGTAGTCTGCTAATTGAATTGGAGTGGGGAAAACCCTAATTAACCAAGACTTCTCACCTTGGCAATCCCAAGTGCACATTCATCATCAAATTTGGTGCCCCCATCAGACAGCAGCCCACCTGTTGACTGCACAACCTGGCTGATACATATGCTACAGTCTTTTCGTCGACTAAAAAAGAAAAATCTTAATTCCAAGCCCATAAATAATTAATAGTAGCAATGTTTTGATTACTTTTTGCTCCAATAGAACTGCACTATCAAAGGTTTTGCTTTCAGTGGTAACAGTGGTTAATGTAAGCCATAAGCAAATTACAACTTATACTTGATTGTACTATATAAGTTGTGAGCCACCTAGAAACATCAGATGAACTAAGCAGCCATATAAATCCTGTCAGTAAATAAGTAAGTAAATAAATATTCAAATTCAAAGAGTTGAAGAGCAAACAGTCCTTGCAGGGCAACTGCCATAAGTGTCCACTTAGCAAGTAACTATTGTCACAAAGACATCAAATTTTAAGACTGTCCAGTTTTCATTTCATTTTCATTTCATTTTTTAAATGTAATATTGCATTCTTCTATGCTTTACTGTTAGTTCTCTTAAGTGCTCTTTTTATTGGACAAGTTGGATATAATTACATTAACAAAATTGTATTGCCTTGGTATCTATGTTCTCTTCCCATTAATATAAGAGGTATTTCTATTTGCAGAACGAGGAATTGGCAGAAATTGCTCATATGCTCTTTTTTCCGTATCACATGAGCAGATGATGGAATCTATTGTTGATAGACTTTGTCATTTGAGTTTTCCCTATGCAGCTCTTCACACAACAACATTGATCCCAAGCCCAATATACAAAGGGTAAAACAGTGCCTCAAGAATAAAATGATAAAACATCAATCCAAGTTATTGAGGATCTTGTTATGCATACTCATTGGTACTAAAATCACTAGTGCTCTGAATTATTTTTATTTATGCATTTATTTACACTGTACTACATATTTCTTAACCACT
Source organism: Azemiops feae (assembly GCA_023970755.1). Taxonomy (NCBI): domain Eukaryota; kingdom Metazoa; phylum Chordata; class Lepidosauria; order Squamata; family Viperidae; genus Azemiops; species Azemiops feae. Next base: position 2,548,068 of record JALGBA010004278.1, on the reverse strand, counting down.
TGTCTCCTTCGTACCCATCCTTATATGTTGTAGGAGATTTACCTAAATTATAAAAAAAAAGGAAGAATTTCCACTTCAAGTCTTCAAGTAATTTTCAAGCTCCTCTATGTTTTATAATGTAAGTCAAGCAATCGGGCTTGGATTTTTCTAGATAACCCTTCTTTTCACAAATGTATTAAGATTCATGCTCCAATATTTAAGGGCCCATATGGGAAGTAAATGGGTTTTTCAAACAATTGCTGTTGATGATTGTTTATGACCACTTTGTGGCATGAACAAAAGCAGCTTATTGGTAACTTAGTCAATGCAATCCTTTTCCCAAACCAATACTCATCATTCTTGACTTTCTTCTTTTCATTACAAGTAGTCTATTATGTTTTTAGATAGCAAACATAGTTAATGAACATAATATTGTCAAGTCTATAATGGGCAAAACATTTTATTGTTGTCCTACAATGGATTTTGTTTATCAAGAGAACAGATTTGCTAAATTATATCATTTCCTTTTAATGAACAGAATCTAATTAGAAAATAAATCATAGGAACAAGAGAAAAAGTGAACGAAAATGAAAAGATAAATTATTTTACTTCCTCCCCACTCTTTTCAGTCATCTGTGCCAGGAAGAAATCCAGCAACAAAAGCTTAATGGACTGTATTAAACCTGCCATCACTTCCTCCCCTCCACATTAAAAAAGAAAAATGCTAAGGAATGACTTGGGCTCAGAGCTAGCATACTTCTTTGCCATTGTTCATGTATATATTAGCATGTAAAAAGACATTAATTACTTAAAATTCTCTGACATCAAAGCATTGCACACAAAGAATGTATCTGAACTGCAAAACTGTATACTTTTGTTGGCATTAAATAATACAGATAATCCACTTGTTAGAAATCTAGGGGCCTGAACTGAAGTCAGCACTCTGGCGGAGCCACAGAATATCAGCTGTAACAAATGGCATGAAGAACAAATTGTGACAGGAGCATTGCACTGGCACAATGAAACAGAACACAGCCTCTACTTCTGTACCTACTGATGCATATATTTATGGATTCTAGCAGCACCACTCAATGTTACGGTTGAGAAAGTATTTGTACTATAAAAATCTAGACTATTTTAACAACCAGGAAATTTAGCCTTTGGGATGAAATTTCTCATGCCTGTTTTCATCCTAAAAGCTAGTGGCAGGTCCTCATCTATATTTTTTTAATAAGGAAAATGCAGTATTTCAGATTCTAAGTCATGAAGATCCTTTGAGCATGCAAGAACCATACACATGGCACCTGTCTACAACTCTTTAAACCATGAAATCTTTTCCTGAGATTGTGCTGCAGCAATCGTGAGAGCAGCTGTAGACACGTAGTTGCTTTAAGGAATTGTAAACAGGTGCTACATGAGTGTCCGTGCATGTTCTTTTTTGCATCCAAATTGTGCCATGCTCTAACACAGAAATCTATTTTCTAAATTATCCATGTATGAAATAAATTTGTAGAAAATGTCACAAGTCAGGTTTCTGTTTTACAGCATACAGCTGTTCTCCACAAAGCATTCTAAAACTCCAATTTCAACCATTCCCAAACCTGCTCAGCCTGTGGTTGTATGAATTAGCATTTTTCCAAGTAGTCTTCAGGGTAATGCTATATCTAAAGCACTCTAGGGAGAAAAGGAAGCCCATCAGCCACTACATGGAGTAAAGAGCTTTGCCATTACAATTACCACTGTTGATTCAAGACAATCTATCCTGAATCCCCAAAGAATTACAAGGAGTACTCACAGATTACCTCCTATTAAAAGAGTAACAAATTGCAACATTCTAGAAATGTAAAAAAAATCCCCCAACATTCTCAATATATGGGTTTCTCAATATTTCCTAGAGGTTTTAATTTTCCTGAATTTAATTTATATCACTAGGAATATTTAATAATCATTGTGATGAACATTATATTGAATATATACATTTTTGGTCCCAAGTGGACAACTATTATCTTCTACCCTTGAAATTCTCAAGTACTTGGTCCCATGTATATCCGAAATTCTGGGATATTCATAATACTCTGTTTAAAACTCCCAAGACTGTTAAGACATATTTGGGGATGATTGAGTAAGAAATTAAAATGTTCACAAGGTTCACATGAAACACTTTGAAATAATCTGTTTTTCAAAAATGGGCATACACAACCATGGGAAGATAATGGGATTACTTTTAATTAATTAATAGGGATACCTTCAAAACTTTTTAGAAGGAATATAATTTACCAACTGAGTAACAGTGTATAGTGGTAAAAGATAAGTTCTTATTTTAGTTGTATACCTCAACAGCTTCTGAACATCTGGTAGCTTTGAATGTGTTGGAGAAGGTATTACAGAAGCTATACTAATAATACAATATTATCAGCAAGTTAAAAAATTTACATGAATGTATTTGGATAAGGTACTTGGAATAAAACCCAAGGGTATACTAAATGACAAAATCAATAGTCCTAGGATTTCAGAAGCATTAAATATGTTTCTTACTATTAAAAATTAGATTAGCTGAACTAAAAAACATTTTTTTCAGGTTTAATGAACTTCCAAATGAATCATTTTATAAAACTTGTGTCAACACTGCAACGAATTTGGCTGAAGCCATTTTTGCTTCGTTTTCGGTTGCCACAATACTGGGGGGGGGGATAAGTGGTTTTAAGATTAAACTAAACAATAATTTGTCCCGTGGGAACCAAGGTCATAGCTGCCTGACTTTTGGTGGGCTGAGCCTTCCGTTAGAAAGCCTACCAAAGTATTCTATTGGGGAACATGGATAATTACATAGTGCTAGGGTGGGAAGGTCAATTTTGTAACATTGTAACGCTTGGGAGGGAACTCCAGACTTGGTTTCACTTTTGATTGTGCCAATACTTTGTTGCCAATAAACACATTCTTTAAGGAAAACTCTTGCCTTGGAGTTCTGCTTTTTACTGGTCTCATATATCGGAACCATGACAACTTGGTTATTGTTGTTTCTATATTGGAGATGTAATAAATCTAAAGATAATTAATGCATATATTTAAATCATATCTGCTGATAGTTCCTTTTCGTTAGATGTTTTTGCTCTGGTAAATGAGGTATTTTGGAGAAAGTTAAGGCTTACCATTATTCCTGCATTGTTAAAATATGTGATTATGCATTCCTGGAAAGAGGTATGCATACCAGATTTTAAAGTTAATTAAAGTTATCAACTCTTGAAATATTCACATTTATGTATTTTTTAAAAATTTGTAACTTGCTTTTAAGAAAATTGATAAAAAATTTCTGAATGATCCTCATTCAATTGGTAGAATAAACAAATGTGATAACTGAAATTTATTTCTATGCTTTTTTTAATGGTAGATTATCATGGTTTATTGCTTTTTTAAATGAGCCCTTGAGTAGGAATATAACAGAAAGAAAAGAAAAGCTATTTATATTTTTATGCTGCCACTTGTTGCTTTTCTTGTTCTTCTTCTTACTTTATTGTGATAGCATAACAAACATACCTTGTTCCTAGCTTACTTAAAAAGACTTCTCACTTTTCAGAAAGAAAGTATAAGTACTTTAATACAAATTGCAGTGCTATAGTATGATATTGTTGTTCACATACATTATTGGGAATCATTTCATTTTTTTAATATTCATTTAAGTAACTTTGTTGCTTTCTTGTTTCAAACTTTTCACTATAATTATTCATTACAATTTTGCAGGAGAAAGACATCCTACCTTAAACAGAGTTATCTAAGATAGCATAAAATTTCCTTCCTTTTTTGAAGGCCAGCCCAGATTTTACATAGTGATATGCAGTTTGTGACAAACAGTTAACCTATTTTCCAACATAATTCCTATCAGGCTGAAAAGAATGCCATATAATTACCAATTACTAGTGATGCATAAACAGAACATATTGTATAATAACCTGGACTGATATACATATAAAAGCAAAACAATTGGGGGAAAAACTCATGTGACAAAACTGAACATTTACAAAAAGATATATTTCCTATTTTCCATTATGCCTCTCAATACTGTAATTCTATTGAAAAGTAAATACTAAGATCATTATTATTCCTTATGATTTCTTATAAAAATAACACTATAGGAGCAAACTCTTTTTCCCTACGGAAATATGTGCAGCCTTCTGTTCCAACGTGAACTAGAAGAGATCGTGGTTAATAGTTTAATTAGTCAGATCAGCCTCTCTGTCAAGTCCTATATCTTGACATGTGGGAAACGAGACAGTTCCCTTGAAATGACCAGTCTACAGATTGCTAACCTGTTTTTCTCAGGAGTGAGTTACACATCACTATTGCATACCTTTTCTTCTCTGGGATGGTAGTTGAATTCCTTGTTTCTATGGAAGTCTGAGCTTCTGTCCTTCCCAGCTGTGGAACACTAGGCAAAAATCCTTTTCAGAAAGTCTGCAAAGCTCATTCAGGACTTGTGCAGTTCTATTTTTAAAAGGGATTGTCTCTTGGTCCTATGAATTACATTCTTCCAGTCCTCTTCTGAGGCTTTTCTTCTTTGTATAGTTTCCTCCTTTGTGTACTCTTTTGGGATTTGATTTGTAATGAGATACTGTGGTAATTACATGCTCTAATTTATTACTACATACTGCATTTATTGTAGGCAAAATAGTACTATTTCGTACTACTACCACTAATTTAACACATGTAACCTAAAAATATATCAATTCTGAGTATGATAACCATTTTATTAGAAAAACCGTCTTCTAAATCAGGGTTCTCCAACCTATGGGCCACGGCCTGGTACTGTGCTGTGCCCTATTGGCCGCCGGGTCCCAGGAATGACTGGCAAGTGCGTGCACATTTGCGCGCACCTCCCCACCTGTGCTAGCACTGCCATGTGGGTGCTAGTAGCCCTGTTTGCGTATGCATAGGGGTGCTAGCTCTGCCACCAGCATCACACAGGCGCTAGCGCCCTGTTTGCACATGTGCGCGGGCACTAGCAGTCCATTTGTGCATGCACGTGGGAGCTAGTGTCCCCGCTGTGCATGCACCTGTTTGCACATGTGCACGCATGGACGCGCATGTGCACTTTTCCTTGCTCCTCCCTTTCTCTTCAGGCCACCAACCTGGAAAGGTTGGGGAGTTCTGTTCTAGATTTCAAGATTTCAAGCAAGTGTATTAGAACAATTAACCAGTGGAACAACCTGCCTCCAGAAGCGGTGAATGCTCCAACACTGGAAGTTTTTAAGAAGAGACTGGACAGCCATTTGTCTGAAATGGTATAGGGTTTCCTGCCTGAGCAGGGGGTTGGAGTCACTAGATGACCTCCAAGGTCCCTTCCAACTTTATTATTAATTATTATTATTATTATTATTATTATTATTATTATTATTATTATTATTATTATTATTATTATTATTATTATTATTATTATTATTATTATTATTATTATTATTACTACTACTACTACTACTACTACTACTACTACTACTTTGTAATGAACTTCACAAACTACCAACAAAATTAGACTTACAATGCAATAGAGATGGATGATGATAATAATTAGGATTACACCTCTTAAAAATGGGATCTTTTGTATTATTATAAATAAGTGCGAGTAGTGATATGGTAACTCTTTCATCCATGGTTAGATTCACATTTGAACTGGGGCCCCTGTAGTAACTATGCTTGAAAGCAAAATTCTGTATTCAGAGGTAAACTGCCTGATCATGTGTAGCTTAGACTGAAATTACATTTCATGTAATTGCTTGTATGTCAAAACACAATGCATGAAAATGTTTCTTTAGCATTCAGGAATTTATTTTACTTAAACACATTCAGATTATTATCAGGAACACCATTCCAGAGGAAGCACCATCACACACACACACACACACACACACAAGGCTGGTACAAAGCAATCAGATGAAAGGCCTTAAGGGAAGAGTATGAAAATGATGACCTTGTTGTTGTTAGTTGCGAAGTCGTGTCCGACCCATCGTGACCCCATGGACAACGTTTCTCCAGGCCTTCCTGTCCTCTACCATCTTCTGGAGTCCATTTAAGCTCACGCCTACTGCTTCAGTGACTCCATCCAGCCACCTCATTCTCTGTCATCCCCTTCTTCTATTGCCCTCAATCTTTCCCAGCATGACCTATAGAAGATAAACGAGGGAGGAGCAGGTCCAAGAAGGTAACACACGGAGGTGCAGCTCATCTGGATCAGTGAAATTAGACTTGAGAAATGGAAGGGAAAGAGACTTGGGTTTCAGCTTAAAGATAGTTTTGTTAGCTGACACAAATATGGACAAATTTGAAGAAAGTATAAGCAAACTCTGGTAGGGAAACAGATGGAGAGGCTCTTAAGGGGCAATTTCAGTAAACAGTGCTGGACTGGCACTTCAGGCCCCGAAGCCTTATGATGGGGGTCCAGGTGTTTGGGTTGCTGGAGGCCTTGCTCTCAGTTATTGATATTGATTTTATACATGGACATTTTATTTAAATGACTTGTAATTACAGTAAGTTACCAAGAAACTTATGATAGCAGCAGGTATAAAATGTGATAAAACAAAATGCAGCAGTCTGCTTGTTGGGAGTATTAGAATTAATATTCACAAGTAATACCAATGTTACATTACTAATTGTAACCAACAGATTACAAATGGTTACCCAAGGCATAGCAAAAATGCTGATTTTGACTTACTTTGTAAGTATGTTCAGGTTTGTCTGTCTCCTTTGAGTCAATGCTATCCATCCAGTGTGTGCATCTCTGATAGGAGTGATTAAGGCCTAAGATCTGGGAGGTGCCAAGAAACTCCTATTTTTCATTAGTGACAATTCCCTCTGGAAAACAACCTCCTAGTAAAATCTGGGTAGTTCCTTCACTACTGAACTTTAGAGAAGGCTTAAAAACAGAACTGTTCTGAAGGACATTTATATATTCACACAAATCCCACATTATAATAAATATTTTTTGCAATTCACTGCTCTAATACTCAGCACGAATGCAATAAGTATTTATGAGGACACGGAGAAATTTGTACTGTGCATAGGAAGATTGCAGGCAATTTTTTTTCCTTTAAAAGAGAAAGAGTGAATATCCATCTTCCCAAAAATATGAAGGCTTCAAAAAATCATTTCAGCTGTGAAAGGTCAAATGTGATTAGGTTTTCTTCCCCACAAAGATTAGAAGGAACTTACAAGATGACCTGTCAATACCATTTCTGCTGATTCTCAATTTACCCTTAATTTGGCTGTCTGAAGAAGAAATATCATAATGCAATTGGGTTTGATGAATGATTTTATACAATACCCTGATTGCTTTTTATGCTATTCATATGGATTACTTCTACATCTGTGTCTGGGGTAGAGGTGTGACTCTCCATACATATTCATTAATTCTTCAGCAAGATATGCATGTTTCAGAGCAAGAGGAAATATTAGAAATGGTTTTCTTTTTCAGAAGGAAAAAAAAAGGAAACTGTTTATAGGAAGGCATGGGCAGTTACACCTATAAAGTCATTACATCAGCTGGAAAGGGTTTTTGATGATGTTTCAATTGTTTTCTAAGTAAGCCACACTTAAAATCGTTACTGATATTCACATTGTTTGATGTGGATACGTTGGTAGCATGGAAATACTAAAAGATAAGATACAACATACTCCAGAAATTATATGGAACTAAATGGGGAGCTTCAGCTGCCATCCACAGGTCATCAACATGCTACTCGGCAGCAGAATACTGTGCACCTATATGGCTTAACAGCTGCCATACTAGTAAGTTAGACACCAGACTCAATGACACCATGAGGATTATAAGCAGATGTATCAAAACCTTTCCAATTTGCTGTTTTCCTGTTTTGAGCCATATAGCACCGCCAGCTTTACGAAGGCAAGATGCACTAGTGAGAGAACATAGAAAAATTATGAATGACTCTATGATATGCCATACGTTAAATAAATAATAACTAAAAGATAGGAAACTGTGACATAAATTCAAATTAATTAATCAAATTCAGGAGCTCCTGAGCTTACCAACTGAACTATTTTAGTGTAAGTATAATATAAAATATCCACAGTATTTTCATCAGCAATACTTTGGAACTGGATTTATTTATTAGATTTTAGGGTTTTTTTAATCCCATCTTTATGTTTTTATAAACAACTCAAGGCAGCAAATGTATCTAATACTCCTCCTTTCTATTATTTTCCCCTCAACAACAATCCGGTGAGGTGAGTTGGGCAGGGAGTGAGTGACTGGCCCAAAATCTTTTCATGTCTAAAGTCGAACTGGAATCCTGGTTTCTACCCTTAGCCACTGCTTAGGCAGAAATTCTGAGTCAGAGGAAGTCACTATGAGTTCCCTACTGCATCTCATTGTTTCCAGAACTTTCTTGTTGCTCACTGTCTTCTGTCTTAGGAATTTCTACAACCACCTCTGCAATGTCCCCCAAAAGAACAGCACAACATCTGCGTATGCTCTAGAGGTAGAGGGGGAATATTATCACATTGATAAATTAAAAATAATTGTGGGCTGCCAACCAGCTTTGTGCAGCCCACAGGCCATATGTTTTGCAGGCCTGATTTAAATGTATTGAACTTAAATATTGCAGGAGGCAAACACTGTCTGCCATCCTGTCCCATGACTAAACAAACAAATGAATCTGGCAGTTGGGAAATAGCCAGAGAAGAACAGATTAAGAGGTTTCATTCAATACAGGGGAAGATAAAATAAGCTAAGAGGCTGGCAGGAAGGGATTGAAATTGAGTGCAGGTTGGAGAGGGGGAATGGGGAGGGAGAAAGAGACAGAAAAGAAAGGGAAGGAACAGGATTATCAAGCAACAAATTATGATTCTTGGGTGGCCAAAAATATAGGTTCTAGGGGAACAGAAGAGGAATTAGCATACTATTCAGATGTTTATATAGGAAAGACACCACAGTATGTGATCTGACAATCCTATGCAAATATCCGGAGGGAAAATATAAAATGAAGATACCGAAAAGAAGGCCTGGAATCCTTGTTTAAGTTTTTAAGGAATTTAGTAGCCGACTACATTTTAGAAAAGGCATTTTGTCACCTTATCAATACAGTAGTATCATTATTGTCAAAAGAGAGATAATTAATCTCTGAATTGGAGAACAGATCCAGGAAGCAAGGGGAACTATACAACTTCCTGAATGCAATTGTCAAATTCTGCTTGCTTAGTTTGTATTATATATATATATACACACATACATACTTCTAGGTAGATAAAGGTCAGAACTGCATTGTTACAGATGCTCCTCTTGTAGAAACATTTCATGCAGGAAGGCAGGATGTATTCAAATGGTCTGTCCTCTGTGATTAATGGACCCACTCAGGTTGCAGAAGGAACTGGGGAAATGTCCTGGGGGTTCTGCTGCACAGCCCTGTGGAGGCTTTGGACACAACCTAAAATCAGAAAACAGCCTTGTGCCCTCTCCTGGCTTGTCGTTCCCAAACTCCCTGTGCTTTACAAAAGAGCTAAGGGTGCTGATACAGCACCACTGAAGAAAAAGTAAGAACGAATCTGACTGGACACGGGTCGTAGCCACTGTTAAAGCCTATATTATGACAATAAGAATAGTGAAACATCACTATTTCTCCAGTCTTAATGAATTTGCAGAGTGTCACCCAACAGCCCAGTTCAAAGTCACTTTCCCTCTTGGCTGGCGAAAACTCCCAGAACAATAACTTGCAGATAACTCCAAGCGGTGATTAATGCATTGCCATTGGAGGGGATGTTCCTAGCACCATTTAAGGAAGCCTTGGTCAACCCCCTCCTCAAGAAACCATCATCGCCCCCAATCTGTCTGGATAATTTTCATCCAGTTTCCCACCTGCTCTTTCTACGAAGGTGGTGAAAAAAGTGGTTGCATTGCAGCTCCAGAGGATCCTGGATGAAACAGATTATCTGGACACCTGTCGGTCAGGGTGGGATACAGGATAGAAATTGCATTAGTCGTACTTGTGGAGGATCTCTATGCTGTCCCTGCTGACTCACGTAACAGTGGTTTAGTGTGTTCATTAATATTCTCCAGCAATTCCCTTCACCCAAACCCCAGAACTATCCCAATTAAGTCCAGTCAAAAGCAGATCAATGCTAGTCCACAGAGCAATGACCAATGAGTCCAACAAGGCACTTGAAACTTTCCCAAACAAGAGAAATCCACCAAGCAAAATTAAATCCACAACACAAGAGGATTCACGACACCCAAAAAGTCCAGAGCTCACAAGGCATGATCCAAAGTCAAGGCACAGTGTCAATCCAAAGCAAGGCAGGAATCACAATGACCAGGAACACACAGCTAGGAAATGAACACATTGTTCCCAGCATTGTCTCCATCTGTCTGCTGTGCTAAATAGCCAGCTTCTGGTGCAGCCCATCAAAAGAGTTAAGGCTGCCTCCTCATGAGTAATTGGGCTGACCTTAGCTGCTCCTGCCTTTTCTCTGTCCAATGTATTCTCGGATCAGGGTTACTCCTGCTCATCACTATCCGGCTGCAGCTGCACGCTTTCCTCACCTGAAGCCTCAGGGCTGTCCTGCTGCAGCTTTGCTTCAGCCAGCTGCTGGATTATTGCAATGAGCTCTACGTGGAGATACCCTTGAAGATTATTTGAAAGCTATAGCTGATGTAGAATACAGTGTAATTTTGGGGGAGGGGCTAAGGTAGCATATATAACATTGCTGTTATGTGAGCTGCATTGGTTATCAGTTTGCTTATGGTCCAATTCATGGTGTTGATTATTACCTTCAAAGCCCTACATGGCATAGGTCAGGGTATCTGAGTAGCTGTCTCACCCCACTGGGACTAGCCCGTCCCACTTGTGCCAATGAAAGAGGCTTGCTATGGACTCTATCTGCTAAAGAATACTGGCAGGTGAGGTCAAGGAGATGAGCCTTTCCCGCTGTGGCTCGACCTCGTGGAACCCTCTAATGCTCCTACCCTTTTGGCCTCTTGGAAAGACATTAAAACTTGATTTTACCAGTCGGCTTGGGGCCATAATGAGGAGCTCACTGCTGGCAGTGGCTGACGGAGTAAGACCTCATCCCCATATGTGCCATCTGTATCCTCCTTGGTTTTGGTTTCTTTGTATAATTTTAAACTTTTAATGTGTACAGTTTTAATTATTTTAATTGCTTTTCTATTTATCTTTTTATGTTTTGTAAGATGTCTAGAGTCACCTTATCAGCATATAAATTAAACTAAATTAAATAATTCCTGAATGAACAATGACAATTAAGAGGGATAATTTTAAGAAAGCTAAAGGTTTCTGGAACTCTGAAGTCATGAAGTTTAGAAGAAAAATGTATTGTTAGATGAAGAGAATATAGACTCTAGAGTGAAAAATGTAATGTGAGAAATTCTACTTCTCCTATGGCCATGCCCATACCTGTCATGGTTCTTGAAATGGGTGGTTTACAGTATTTTCTGTGGCCTTCCTTATTCAACACATTTCCCTATCTATTCAAGATTTATAGCTAGAAGCATGAGAATAAAAAGTAGAAAGCCAATGGAGTTCGTGACAATTCAGGCAAAAAGTAGGCATGATTTAAAAGACTGCCAAGACAGCAAAGATAAAAGAACTAAATCACTAGGGTATTTCCACATTTCTATTTCTTTTGAGGTAAACCTATTTTCAGGATCAAACAAATTAGGAGCACAAAGAAGATACAAAAAATACGTGCAATTGAGAAAAATAATTTACGGGCACGTGCTTTTTCACACAGATATTTGCTCAAGCCTTAAGATCTTCATCACTCTTTCCTAGGTGAAGCACTGTATGTAGTGGAATCTAATGAAACTCTGCTAGAATATCATTTTAATTTGGGATTTCAGGTGTGGCAATTTCTTCTAGATATATTAAAAATCTTTTACTTTCCCAGTTCTTTTAAAATATTGTCAAAAATGATTTGGTTATTATTACTCCTTTGTTCAAAATTTACCCTTATATGCCTATGTTATTTTTGTCATAATTATAGAATCAGTATAGTTCAGCAGTTCAAATTTATCCAGGCTTTCTGAGAGATAGGCTTCTGAGAGAACATGTACTAGCTTATGCTACACATTGGCTGGGAATTCAGAGATGCTTAAATGGGGAAAATTGAAAGGATGATCTTCCATAGAGTGAGTGCAGTATTCAAGAATTAATGATTCTGATAAACTTATCCATATTTTGTGAAAATAGAACCAGACCTCTAAGTGTCATTTATATTTTTTGTGCATAGAAATCAGTAAAAAAACCCAAAACATTCTCCTCCCATTTCCAACAGCCCCGGTCATAATCTCCATACATGTTGTTGTTGTTGTTAGTTGCGAAGTCGTGTCCGACCCATTGCAACTCCATGGACAACGTTCCTCCAGGCCTTCCTGTCCTCTACCATCTTCTGGAGTCCATTTAAGCTCACGCCTACTGCTTCAGTGACTCCATCCAGCCACTTCATTCTCTGTCATCCCCTTCTTCTATTGCCCTCAATCTTTCCCAGCATTAGGCTCTTCTCCAGTGAGTCCTTCCTTCTCATTAGGTGGCCAAAGTATTTGAGTTTCAACTTCAGGATCTGGCCTTCTAAAGAGCAGTCGGAGTTGATCTCCTCTAGGACTGACCAGTTTGATCGCCTTGCAGTCCAGGGGACTCGCAGGAGTCTTCTCCAGCACCATAGTTCAAAGGCCTCAATTCTTTTGCGCTCAGCCTTTCTTATGGTCCAACTTTCACAGCCATACATTGCAACTGGGAAAACCATGGCCTTGACTATAAGCACTTTTGTTGGCAGGGTGATGTCTCTGCTTTTTAGTATGCTGTCTAGATTTGCCATAGCTTTCCTCCCCAGGAGCAAGCGTCTTTTAATTTCTTGGCTGCAGTCCCCATCTGTGGTGATCTTGGAGCCCAAGAAAATAAAATCTGTCACTACCTCCATTTCTTCCCCATCTATTTGCCAGGAATTGAGAGTGCCGGATGCCATGATCTCCATACATACTTCCCCACAAAAAATCTTTCCCCAATTTCATTTAATCATGGGATAAGCAAGCAGTGGCAAGCTCTTTTCTTCTGTCCTGTCCCCTGAGGTTTTGTCTTCATCTTGCACATGATAAAAATTACTGTTTGATTCAAATACTTAAAATGGATCTAAAACTGAATTTTTCAAAAATAATTTTGCAGACAAAAAAAAGGCATTTTGCCAGGACAATTGGTCAGCAATTATTTTTTATTTAAGCTCGTGATTATATCATCACAGAGCATCTAACCTTCTTTCTGTTGTCTTTTTAAATTGCCTTTAATTTTTTCAAACTTCTTCTCTAATGATTTTTGCCTTTACATCATGTTTTCAAAATATGTAAGCTTTAATTGCACTATCAGTGCTTCCAGTGAACAGTCGGATTTTATTTCATTTAATATTTAATTAATGGTGCTTTTCAATTGCAATGCTTTTTTTCCTTTGTTTAGTTTTTCTGATGGTCCAGCTTTCAGCCATATATTATAGTGAGGAAAATCATGTCATTCAGTGCCTATCCTTGTCAGCATAATGTCTCTGTACTTTAATATGTTGTCTAGATCTGCCACAGTATTTCTCCCACCAGACTCTTTAATTTGTAATAAAAGCTTTATGAATATTAGTAGTAGTATTTAATGTGGTTATAATGCAATTATAATTTCAATAATTATTACAATAGACAAGATAATATATTAAAGGTACAATGTAAGTCATTTGCATTATTTGCAGATTACTGTCAAGTTTTAATTCACAATAATTACTAAATTCTCTTCTATTAGTATTCTAACTGTGGCTTGAAATCATGAGCACTGTCATCTGGTCAGCTTATCCCAATATGATTGTTCTCCCTCCAGAATCACTTGTTTGAGATGGGCAGCCATATAAATTGAATGAATAAATAAATATGATTCAGTGAAAGTCTCAGAGTGAGCCAAAGACTCCAGAAGACATAATGAGTGTGTTTTACTTTGCTTTCATGATGTACATTGGTATTTTTGCCACACTGAGGTATACTATCAATTGGATTTTTTTAAAAAAAACAACAACCACCCTATAGTCCCTTGCATCAGAGTGGAATCGGGGCAACTGAATAGAGCTGAGTGTTTACTGGCTGGATGCCCTTCCTGACAACTTTGCAGCAAATATTTTATCTTTACACCCAGAGAAATATCTGCCACTACCTAGGATCAAACTCACAGCCTCCCGATTGTGAGGCGAGAATACCACCTCTAGACCAGCATGCCTCTCATACTACCAATTGGATGATAGCAGGAAATGGTACATTAAGCAACCATCAATGAGGTACTGAAGAAAAACCTATGTCAGCTACTCAGCACACACTACATTCTGTAATCTCAATTGATGCTTTCAAATCTATTTATATTATTTTTATTAGTTATATTTAATTTAAGATAGATTGAAATGCCAGATGAAATGGCTCCTCAGTGCTCAATTTTGTGTTCTACCACAAGCAATTGTATCTTGGAGTGGTTCTATTTATTACATATTTAGCTATCTATTTCTTGACTAAGGATATACCATACCAGCAAGACAGTTCTAAATTGCTATCACAGTGTCAAGACAAAACTGCAATTGGGTTCAAGTCTCTTCTTGTTGTATAATTGACTACAATTCAGCTGAATGGTTACAACATTTCTCATTTTGATTTTTTTTAAAAAATAAAACTATATTCGTCATTTGGTTGGTGGTAGTCCTTGAAAAAAACTGAAGTTATGTTTACATGGTCATATATAGATAAAGGAAAAAGGATATAAACACACATTCTTTCCTGTACAACAAAATTGCTTATGAGAAGACAGTAGCATATATCAAAAAATGTTTTATATAATCACGATCTTTACACAAATATGTTTGAATTATTCTAGCCTTTTAATATCTAAAATGATACTCTGCTCAAAAAAGTATAAAGTTTTACATTTATGAAAATGTCTTCCTATTTTGTTGTTTTACTTATGGGAAATGGCAGCATTCTCAGTATATTTACCTTAATTTTTTTTCTTTTACTATTTCTGGAAATGCTCCATTTTTCAACATGATCAAAACAAACAAAGTTAAACAAAACCAGCAGTAAAGTTTCTATTAGCCATAAAAGATCTATTGTGACCATCCAATTACAACTAAAATTTTAATAGGATATACAGTGGTATCTTGGTACTCATCGTTAATTGGTTCTAGGAAGCACGATGAGTACCGAAAACGATTGAGTACCAAACAATTTTTTCCCATAAGGACAGCCGGCATCGATAAGTTCTAGCTTGCGCATTGAGTAAATAAATAAACTATGAGTATCAGGACAAAATTTTCGTGTCAAAATGTGTTGGGCACCAAAGTCAATGAAGCAGTTGAGTACCAAGATACCACTATAATAACTTTTTGAAAAACCATTCACTGCAAGGAAATGCTATAAAAGTATTGTGCTACTCTGAGAGAAAGCAAAGATTCTCAAGCTTCTCCTAATAATAAAATTGGAATTCGTAATATGAGTTTTCCAATTTTATTACAACTATAAATTCATTGGATATAATATCCAGAAATAACAGAAATACTAGAAACAGAGGTACAGGTAGTCCTTGACTTACGGCCATAACTGAGCCTGAAATTACAATTGTTCAGTCATTATAAGTCAAGGTATCCATTAAGAATGGTTAATATTGAATACAGAAACATCATTTATTGTTATTTCTTATTTTCATCCTTAAAATATATACAGCAAACCTTTCTGGTTTTAACGTTGTATTGGTGACAGATCATTACTTCTCACTCCTAGATTGTACTTACTATAAATTAAATAACTGCAATAGAATTTCCATTTGCTGTGTACCAACTACTATTCCACATTTTTTTTGTTCCTCTATGTCAGGGGTGTCAAACTTGCAATGTCACGTGATGTGTTGCGACGTATCGTGACTTTTTTTCCATTACTGGCAATGGGGTGGGCGCGGTTTCAGCATGATGAAACCGGCCTGCGGGTCGGCAGTTTGACACCCCTGCTCTATGACTTACAAATGCTGTAACTGACATGATTACTGCATTGCATCGGAAATAAAACTAGAAAAAGTTGGCTTGCTAGCTTGCTGGTCCTGAACATTGTTTCCAAATGCCAATAAATTTGGGCAAGCGACCATAAAAGATGCTACAGATTTGTGATACTGTACATCTAAAAAACTAGTAGCTTCTAACAGAAGCATGACATACCTCCACATATCTGTGTGTTATGAATACCAGACTTTGATAGCGAATATCCAGAATTCTATTCTGTAAGTAAGCAGGACCTTCCATACTCATATCTCATTATCATCCCATTGATTGCAGCACGACTCTAATTTTGCCTTCAAATATTCCTAGAAGTTCATATACTGTTGCCGCACATACATATATAGGTTTGAAACATTTCCCTCAATAAATAAATATGTTTTTGACTCAACTGTTTACTTAGCATTTCTTTAGTTTTAACACCGGTGTGGAGAACAGATCATGGTTCAGATCATATTTATGCAGAAATATTGAAAATTCAAAAGGATTCCCAAGCTCCAGTATTACTCTATGGTAGCAACATAATTTGATTAAGCTAATTATAAAATTAATACAGATACTTGTAGCAGTAATTCCAAAAATATAAAGAAGCATTTATTTTCACAACAAAATATAATTAATAAGATGTTGAAATATATTTTAAAGGATTTACTCTTCATCACTACAAATCTGAACATAATTATTGGTAATGGGGTCCTTGGTGCTCTCTGAGCTTGTTTTCTTGCAAATGTTTCATTATCAAATTCTGTAACATCATTAGTGCTAGTAGGGAATGGAGTTTACTCTCATTTTATATTCTAGTGACTTGCCCTACCAGAGTTGGTGGGAGTGATCCTGGTGGTTCCTTGATTGGGCTGTTTACTGTTAGCTTGTTTGGCAGTTCCTTGATTGGGGAATATTTGCTTCTTGATTGTTGACCTAATGTTAATCTTGGTGTTAATTTGTGCTCATCTGTTGATTGCTGGTAAGGAGGTGTTTCGGTCTGTTTCCTTTTCTACCTTTTGATTGTCTCTTTTCAATGATATGCAGATGTTTATGTCTACATGCTTCTTGATGGCTGGTTTATCTGAGTGCCAAGCTTCCAGGAATTTTCTAGCATTTTTAGACTTGGCTTGGTCTAGGATGCTTACAGTTTCCCAGTTAAAACTATGGTTAAGTCAGTCCATGTCTTGTGAAATTAAGGAGTTTTCATTATATCTTCTGACTGCTAATTGGTGTTCATTTACTAGCCTTCTGCCTGTTTTTTCCTACATAGTAACTGTTACAGTCCTTACACTGTATATTGTAGATGACTCCTAGTTTTTCTCCTGGGGCTGCTGGGTCTTGGTTTATTTAGGATGTTTTGGAGGGCTTTAGTTTGTTTATATGCTAGGGTGATGCCATATGGTTTTAATAGTCTGACGTGGATTCTGAGAGGTTTTTGATGTATGGCAGTGTTAACCTTTTCCCAACTTGTATTGGTTGTGTTATATTGGGTTGATTGGTCAGGGACTTTTTGATGAAGTTGGGTTGATATCCATTTTGTCGTAAGATGTTGTACAGATGACCTGTTTCTTTTTTCTTATGCTCAGGATTGCTGAAGTTTTTGGACTAGACCAAGCCAAGTCCAAAAATGCTAGAGAATTCTTGGAAGCCTGACATAATGGTAGAATGGCACTTGTCAATGGAAATATTTCCTTTCCTCCTGTGCCCCTGGAAATCTCTTCCCCAGATGAAATTCCTTTAAAACAAAGTTAAAGTACATAGGGAACCCAGTAGAAGTAAATGAAAAAAAGAGAATTTTATTTCAGTAATGCTGAATGTAAGTCAGTGAATAGGAGGTAGATAGAATACTTCTCTCTTAATTTGATAATATCTGTAAGGATGGTATAGACCTACAAAGGACTCTGTAACTCCTTTCTATTTTTTTACACATATGATAATGGCATTTTTCTTAAATGAGAAAAATCAAGCATGTTTTCTCAAATAATTTAAGTTCTTGAAACATTTGTTGTTCACATCTGTCTCTAATTTTACTAAAATCAAATTAAAGTGAACCTAAAATGTACAATAAGTTTATATATTTATTATCAATGATTGATTTAGCAGATCTATTCTTTTTTTAAAATAAATACAATGCAGAAATAGGTTCATATAATACAAAATACATTACAGTTGAGTCTATGATAATGTAAAAACATTGCAAATTACAATACATTTATCAGCGAAGTTCTTTTGAGAAAGTCCTATAAAACTGCAGTTACCTATTTTTGTGGCTTTGTTCTGTAATTTATACATTGTGACTGTATTCTACTTGTTATATTTCTAGTGGTGTCATTTTCTCTTTTTGCTGTTGTATAAAGGTAAGAGATTGACTAAGGACCCTCAGTTGTTGTATTTCATCTATGAGACATTCCTGAGCCATTGAGGTTGAAAGCACTGCAAATGTTTTTTTTTTTAAAAGATAAGAAAGGAAAACAAAAGCATTTTCAAATTTGACAGCTTTCTTCTGAGTATTTTTGTTTTAATTTATAATTTCATCTTGATACACAGGTTTCTGTTTCAATTATTAAAGTATAAACCCAAATAGTGAATGTGCAACTCAACAGGTGTAGATACTATGCCCAATGATTTACAGCTGTCTTTCCTGTAGCAATTTACAATATAAAATTAAAACAATTATTGGTCTAGTAAACAATTGAACAACTATTAATCTCATGAAACTTTGAAAAACAACATAGTACTTTTCACATTTTACCGACAGATTAGTTTAAAAATATTGGAGAGAAGAGGACAATATTTTTGAAATGTAATGTTCAATTTTATAAGTCAGCAGTCCTTAACATTTCTGATTGTTGTTTTATTTTTTTTATCTTGCAAACTATATTGGGACAGCAAGTTTCCTCCCACCCCCAAAAAATCTGTTTAAATTAACAGTAAGAAGGCAAGGTAAGATTGCTGGACTGCACTTAGGAAGACAAAAAGTACAAGAGAATTTCAAACTGCAGAAATAATTTTTTCTGTGATATCAGAAAATTGGCTATTTTCACCTAATCTCTATGAAAATTTGCATGTCTATGTGTCCATGTGTGTAGTTAACAGAACAACAGAGTTGGAAGGGATCTTGGAGGTCTTCTAGTCCAACCCCCTACTCGGGCTGGAAACCCTATACCATTTCAGACAAGTCATTGTCCAATCTCTTCTTAAAAACCTCCATTGTTGGAGCGCCCACAACTTGCAAGTCTTCCACTGATTAATTATTCCAACTGTCAGGAAATTTCTCCTTAGTTCTAGGTTGCTTCTCTCCTTAGTTCCCATTCATTGCTTCTAGTCCTGCCTTCAGGTACTTTGAAGAATAAGTTGACCCCCTCTTCTTTGTGGCAGCCCCTTAGATATTGGAACTCTTCTATCATGTCACCCCTAGTCCTTCTTTTCATTAAATTAGATATACTCAATTCCTGCAACCGTTCTTCATATGTTTTAGCCTCCAGTCCCCTAATCACGTTTCTTCTCTGTACTCTTTCTAGAGTCTCAACATCTTTTTTACATCGTGGCGACCAAAACATTATATCAACATTCACCTCTTTTGCTGGCTTCTTGCTTAATGTTTGTTTTCATCTAACAGATGACTGATTTATCTAACAGTATAGATTCGTAGTTCAATGACAATCTCATTACATAACAGTAACAGATTAATTTTAACAGATCTTACCAGCTACAGAAAGCAAACTTCTCCAATTTGAGTTCTCCCAGATAACCCAGATTATAACACTCTTAATCTTCAGGCAGCATATCCAATAGGTTTACAGATCATTATGATTAGACCGATTAATTATGTGCTGGATCTCATTTTATTCTCAATGTCAGTGAAGAATTTTGAGAGGAAATAACAGTTAATTTGCAATTAAATTATAAGCAAGTAATTTTTTTTATGACTCATCTTATAGTAAATGAAGTATCAACAAACTTCAGTGACTATTAATTTAAAACTACATATTCATTTCCCATATAACTCACAGTGATATTTAACCTTACAATACCAGAATCATCATGAAAGAGTGGGTTTTTTTTTAACTAAATGGAAATTTGGAAGCTGTTTCCTACATTTAATAACACACGTCTCTGTATATAATTGATAGATTTATAATAAATACTAAGAATCTTTTTTAAAAATAACTTTAGCAACTGCCTCCTATCTGTAACAGAGTGGCCCCCAATCTTTTGGGCACCAGGGACTGGTTCCGTGGAGAGAGGTTTTTCCATAGACTGGAGGGGGCATGGTTTCATGTGCTGCCGGCATCCTGAGGATGGGGCTTTGCTTGTTTGCGCAGCCCAGTTTCTGGCATGCCATGGACCAGTGCTGGTCCACGGACTGGGGATTGGGACCCCCTGCCATAACGGATGAGTGGATGACTTTGGGGAACGAGGGGAAGAGATGCTGCCTTAAGAAACAATCAGATAAGAGAGGTAGGAGCCTCCAAAGACTTAGCATTAGATAAAAAAAAAATAGGAAGGATCCACCCTAATGGATCAAGCAGTTAATAGTGGTGTCAAGTCTTGTACTTTTAGACTTGCAAGATTCTGTTAATGTAGCCTAAGAACAAAGTAGAATTAGTTCATCCAATCATGTTTCCTGTCTGGTTTATGGAAGGCTGACACTATCAAATACTGTTGATAATTACAACGAACTAGCAATTTTTAATACAATTCATCATCAGGAAACAACGATGGGACCCAAAGCTTCTTGTCTGGCAGTCTATAAAATTTCACATAATTTGTGCTACTCTGGAGTATATTTTTGAGGGAAATTAAATAATCTAAAGCAAATTAAGGATGGTTATGCATTGCATGTTTTAATACTGTAACAAAACCATTTCTTCTACATGCAAATTTAAGTAACTAAGGACCAAAAATATTCTATCAATATTCTAACTTGCCTTAAGTTGAGATAAGTTGTATTGCATAAGTTACTAAAATTATTATTTTAAAATTATTAAAAATATTACGGGACTGGAGGCTAAAACATATAAGGAACGGCTGCTGGAATTGGGTATGTCTAGTTTAACGAAGAGAAGGACGAGGGGGAACATGATAGCAGTGTTCCAATATCTCAGGTGCTGCCACAAAGAAGAGGGAGTCAAGCTATTTTCCAAAGCGCCTGAAGGCAGGACAAGAAGCAACGGATGGAAACTAATCAAGGAGAGAAGCAACCTAGAACTAAGGAGAAACTTCCTGACAGTTAGAACAATTAACCAGTGGAACAACCTGCCTCCAGAAGTGGTGAATGCTCCAACACTGGAAGTTTTTAAGAAGAGACTAGACAGCCATTTGTCCAAAATGGTATAGGTTTCCTGCCTGAGCAGGGGGTTGGACTAGATGACCTCCAAGGTACCTTCCAACTTTATTATTATTATTATTATTATTATTATTATTATTATTATTATTATTATTATTATTATTATTATTATTATTATTATTATTATTATTATTATTATTATTATTATTATTATTATTATTATTATTATTGAAACTAAAAGACTTCCAAGTGAATATTGAGATTACTGGGTGAATAATGAATAAATAAATGAAATAAAGTAACCAATATCTTTAGAAGATCTTGAAATATATTGAAATATTGAATATTGAACAAAGAAGAGTTTTTTTCCATTCAAGAGAATCATGGCAAATAGCCATTAAGTGGTTTGATTTGAATATCTATTAAGTCCAGAATTCCCTTAACAACCTTGAAAGCTTAAAAACAGGACATGAAGAATAGAACTCCTGCTTAAGTGTCTCCAAACCACAAATTTAATCCTTTTAAATTTTAAAGTTCTAATTTATTTACTTTATATTTTTTGAGAGACAAACTCTGCCATGTATCCAATGATGTAACTAGACACAAATTTCTAGGCTGATAGTATTCCTACGTAACTTTTAAATTTTTTAATCATAGACAGGGAGCCACAAAGATGATTTTGGAGATGACTGGAAAAACTATGTCGTGACAATTAGAAAAACATATTTTAAATCTAGGAAACAAGAAAAAGAAACTAAAACTGACTCTACCTTTATTCCCTGAAATATAAAATATAAAAAGAAGAAAAAATACAATCAAGCTTTTAAGATTCTGTTACTTTCATCTATATCAATAAAATAAATTCTTGGGGAGTCTGTATCTAGACTCATACTAGCTCAAAAGGCTGACAGAATCGATTGGATTGACTATGATCATTTGATAATCCCTACTATTTATTGAATCAAATAGCTAACTCAAATTGAATTGATACAAATACAAACAGTATGAGTACTATTACTTTCTCATTACCAAAGACAATCTTCCCCACTTCATCACCCTCCAGATGTGATGCAATTGTAACCTGAATAATTCCTAACCCCACATGGGCTTTCACTGAGAATTCGGGGAACTTCTATCCCAACACATCTGGTGAAACAAAGGCATATTCCACTGAGAAGTTCCTTATCTGCATCTGACTGATGTGGCTGAGATCTAATAGGGGAATGAGGGAAAGTTTATTAGATCAACTTTCAACATTCCCAGGATAGCCGAATATGAAGTTACTATACATGGAATTAAATTATTTTGTTCTTTCTAACCATAGTTTAAGAAATCCCAGTTTTATGAGTTTGGAAAAGAGAAGGGAGTTTGGTGGAAAAAGAAAATGGGAAACACAGAAGTGAGTAAAAGCCTAAAGCTAGATTATATTATAGGAATAATTCTTCCTGATATTTGAATTATCCATAAAGAAGCAAGGAAGTCCTAAAACCACAGAAGATTACGAGCATAATGTGTAGAATGATATGGCTGCTGTTCCATTTCTGCCATCTATTTTAATTAGGGAACCTATACAATTTTTTAAAATGACCTTAGCATGTGAAAATAATTTTAACACTAATAGATCTAATAAAATGATCACTTCTATTCTATGGATTGGAAATTTTTTTTAAAAAATAACAGAAAATTTCATATGATATATTACTTTTTTGCAAACTATTTTCCAAAAGAATGAAAAAGCATATCTGACTTACTTACAATTTATCATAACACTATCAATTTACAACCATGGCACTAAAATGGAAAGAGTAACCATAATAATAATAATTTTGCTCACAAAACCCTAACCCTAACCATGTGAATATTGTAAATTAAAATATGTAAAGTACTTACAATCCAGCTATAACAAGGTAACTTAATTACAGATTTATTTTTAAGAAAAGACCAGTGACTATGTTGGTCCTCAAGGGACCTTTATCTCACTAGACATCTGGAAAGCTCACTGATTAATTAATAGATTCATTAATTAGACAGATGTACTGTTAGAAAAGAATTTAATTATTTGAATTAATACCCTTTTTAATTAATGCTAAAGAAAGCCATCAACCTTATAGCTGAGAAAATGCTGACTTTCTAAATGCCCATCTGTGTAATTAACATCATTATTTGGAAACATACTATTATAAGCTGACTTGTAGCACCCTACGTGAAAGGGGAATGCTGTTGCAAAACTGCTTTTAAAAGTGGTCATGACCTTTGTCTCTTAAACATACAAAGACAACTCCATGACAACTATGCAGTCTTTCTACTTTATGCTTAATGATTTCACAGAGTTGCAGAAAAATGAAAATTGGGAAAGAAGAAACTAGCAATGAGGATACATAAGTTATATTTCAACCTCATATATATGTAAAAATTTACTATATCCTCATCTGCATCTGCATCCATTTGTAAGCTCTGTCAATTATACATAATTTCCCCTTAGGAGATACCCTCTGTGGGAAGATTTTGAATGCCTTAAATCTTTCTGATAACTTGTTAGTTTAGTTGGCCACCCTTCTACACCCAGCTTAATACAAAATTCCAGACAGCCAAACATGCAAGTAGATCAGCCTAAATAGTTGGGCCAGGGGACCCACCAGCATCAAGGTATCTTGCAGTGGCAGTACTACAAAATCCAGCTTTTGGTGTGACAGGCAGCGGACAGCATCAGCATTGGTTACTGCATATAATCATAAATGTTCCTCATCAATATGTGAGGATGATATTTAGAGTGAAAGTTTGGTATTAGAGAAGATTCCTAAAAGAAATTTGTGAACAATAATAAATTTCAAAAGCACAACCATGTAAATAATTATGGACCATCTTGGTCCATAATAGGAAAGGCCAGTAACTCATTTTGTGAATAGTTACTTCTAGTAGGAAAGATGACCCCTAAAATTGTTGCGTCTGAGCTTGAGAGCAAAAATGTAGCTTTCCAAACTATCTCAGACCAACAACAGATGAAAATTTTTGTAGCATCCATCAGCATTTAGCATTCTCCATTAAACCTAAGGCAATAGGGAGGTAATAATTCAGTTCTCTGGTTTCAAGCTAATGAACCTTGAATTTCATACTTACTCAATATGACATTTCTTTTTCTTTTTTTACAAAACCTGCATTCCACAACATTGGTTCTACATGCAGCAGAGTGCTGATGCAGTCCATTTTAGCATGAGCAAGAATTGGTATTTCTGGTCAATCTGCACAGGCTACGGAGGTACAATTCCTTATTCATCTGAAATCATCAGTTTGAATTTACAATGTACTTATGTGGATGGCATTCATTGCCATAGCCTTAATTTGTGTGACATACAGTGACACAATTTTCACTAATTAATGCCCTTCTCTGAACTTCTGCAACTGTCATATTTGGTTCAGACAAGAGTCTCTAGATAAGTGCTTCATCAGAAACACATAGCAAGGCAATCTCACAGCATTTCTGCTAAACATTTCTCAGAATAGCAATACTAAGTTAAATTATGAAGTTCTATGGTAAAAGAAATGCAAATAATGCATCACCAGGATGTAAAATTCACTTAAAAACTGAAAGCTCTGTACATTGATTGATAATGCAGACCAGAAATAATTCTTCAATAATTTCAAATTTGGTAAAGCAGGAGCAGAGAATATTTTTACTGTAGCAAAGGTTTGAGCCCCAAAGAAAGTAATAAGTAATAATAAGAAAGTAATAAGCGAATAGAATTTGCTGATATACTGGAGTTTAACAATCTAATTTAGTCTTCTTCTGATGTATAGATAGAGGAATATCAAACACTTCCATGAAAACTAGATCCAAAGATTATATCATGGCGAAGCTCACATGTTACAATAAGTTAAATGGTAATTCGCTTGTTTGTGGTTTATTGTTCTATGTCAGGGGTGTAAAACTGCCGGCCCACGGGCCGGATGTATCATGCCGAAACCGCACTCACCCCAGCTCCGGCAATGGGGAAAAAGTCGCGATACATCGCGACACATGACGTGACGTGGCGAATTTGACACCCCTGTTCTATGTGAACATAACTACTGTAGTCTGTAAGGTCTGTTTAGAGATTAGCATATTTTGAAAGCACAGCTGATTTTGATTTGTTCAGTAAACAGCTGTTAAAAATAGATGATACATCCAATCTATTTTTATCCAGAAGAACTAAATATACACACAAGCCTGTCTGAATCCCAAACCATACTTTAACAATCTATGCAATATTGATATCTGCAACTTGTCTATATTGGACTGGGCATAAGATGCACATTTGCTTCCCAAATCATGTAAAGGCAAGAATCGATACTTATCACTAATATTATAAGAAGGATCAACATAACTGAATATGGCAAAGGAGCATACAATTAAAAACTAATTTCAGGTTGTTTCTGTTCTGTGGGTTTTCAGTAAACTCAGTGTATCGAAATAATGCATTGTAGCAATTATGCCAAACAGAAAAATAAAGGTTGGAATCCAAGTATTATTCTGGGTAGTATGTCCATGTAATAGGTTTTCTCCGAAAGTTTTTTTCCCTGTACTTTCTTTGAACGAGAACATATTATAACATCTTATTTTCAAAAGCAATTTGCTATGTAACATGACAGCTGTTATTAAAAGAAATTTAATCAAAAACTTTTTTGACTTGTACAACTCATTGCTTAGTTACATAGATCTTAGTCAAAACTGGGGGGAAATTAGCTGGACTGGAATTTTTATTTCATTTTACCAAGTACAGTACAGTATGTCAAATATGAACAGCCAGTGGTCAGGGAATCCTGAATTATCAATGATAACATTCTAGCAAAGATACAGCATATACTCAAGCTTAATAAAACTGGGTGTAAGTTTTTAATAGTGCCTGTCCTCTTACCAGGATAAAGGCATATTCAAAGATTAAAAGTAAATTAGTGCTTAATTATAACATATTCAACAAGCGAAGCACCCAAGAAAAATTAACATTTAAATAGAATATGCAATTCCACATAGAACTGTGCTACAGATGTGCCGCTGTAGATTATGCCAGTGATTATTTTATTTTGAAATGATTTTATAATATGTTTATATCTGGAGCATATAGTTATTTTATTTTTATATGCAAACACCCAAGACTGCAATATCTCTGGTCTCCTGGATCGCAGGACAACACTTCAGGATTGAAGGATAATCCAAACTCTTAATTTCAAGGTCAGAAAACAATGTTCAAAACGTCCTTCTCTCACCTTGCAAGGGGTTGCTGTCAATATCAGAAACTTCTAGGAGAAAAGATATGGCAGAAAACTGCCAGGAGAGGCTGTTTAGCTAATGAACCAACTTCCTTCTAGCTTTCTGTGACACACTTCAGTTGGGGAAAATGTGCTAACCAAAATTATATCTATTCCAGTTCTTGCAAAAAGAGGGACAATATTTTTAAAGTGTCTGGAAGAGATACAGGTAGTCCTCAATTAGGGACTACAATCAGGACCAGCTACTTGGTTGTTAAATGAAGCGGTTCCTAAGTGAAACTGCAATTGTGCTTATCAACTTCAGTTTTCCTTTGCTTTATAGCCCTCCAAACAGATCTTTTTTATTTTTCCTAATTCCAGAATTTCCCCTTATAAAACTAATGCTAATCTGGAGAGGAACTCTCTTTTAAATGAACACAACAAATCTAGCAAAATTATTTTCACATTATACTTGATTGTTTAAATATATTTACATTTTTGACATTCTATAAGCAAACTACATTGAATCAGTTCACTCCCAGATCAGTAGGTTATATTATTTTATTTTATTTATTTGTATCCTGCCTTTATAAGTTTTACAAATAACTCAAGATAGCAAATATACTTAATACTCCTTACTCCTCCTATTTTCCCCACAACAACAGCCCTGTGAAGTGGGTTGGGCTATGAGAAAGTGACTGCCCAAAATCACCCAGCTGGCTTTCATGGCTAAGGTGAGACTAGAATTCAGGATCTGAATTTTTAAGAAGAGACTGGACAACCATTTGTCTGAAATGATATAGGGTTTCCTACCTGAGCAGGGGGTTGGACTCGAAGATCTCCAAGGTCCCTTCCAATTCTATTATTGTTATTGTTATTGTTATTGTTATTACAATCCCACAATAGATGTAAAAATTAAATTCGGCCTCCACCCTATCTAATCTGTTGGCTTATTATCTCCTGGTTTCTAGCCTAGGGATTTAATCACTATGTACATGCTATCATTGTGGTCCTTATGATAAATAGTTACACTGAAGCTCAGATAAAGAACACTATCCTGACCTAATAAACAAATAAAAACAAAAACAAAAAATGATTTGAATGAGCTAAGTGGAAAAGATCCAAAAACATCATAGAATTATTGTTAAAATATTTCAGTATTACTATTCATATTGTTTGCTCTATAGTAAGGTTGGTAACAATAAGTTAGTCATCAATGGAAATTTCAAATAGAAATAAAGCATTTTGCAAAGAATGAAAAGTGTGGTGGACATACAGTATATAGCAAGGCAAATTCCTATTGGGAAAATGCAAAACATTGAATGAAGTCAGTACTATTATACTAGCAGCAGTGCACTAATAGAACCACACATAATATAGTAACATATACTGTAAGTTAACAAGGAAAATAACTCTATAACGACAAGGAAGAATGTTTTTTCCCCTACAATATATTGCAGAATATTTGATCACACGACCCATATATAAACAAAATAAATGAAACGCCGTCATATGAAAAATGATCTTTGCTGACTTTGCCAATATTCTGGAATTGAAAATTTCAGAATTGGTTAAAGAAAACCGATGCAAGGATTATTTCAAAAATACCTTTCCTATATCTCATTATTGTGCTGGTAAGTGAAGACAAGCACATACTTAGAGACTTGTGAGTGTAGTCAATAAATGCATTTCATCACTGTTCTTGCAATAACAAATATCCCTGTAGAAATAAGTTTGACAAGCATAAAAAGAATTAAGTGAAAATGGAATGATTTATTGCCTGTAGTAGATTGACCACTGAATGAAACTCAGAAACTCAGGGCAGCTGGGTAAACTGGTAAAGAATAAATCAATGAAACAGCTCTTTTAAAAACAGATTCCCTTAAGTCCTAACTTCAAATGCTTGACTTTCAGTTATACTCATATCATAATATTAATCATGTTGATTGCATCTGAGCTGGAAACCCAAATGGAGAGCTCGTGTACAAGGTCCTGTACAGAAACAAAGTAATAAATAGTTCTTTCAGAAGTAATTTATTAAGACGCTAACACATAAATAAAATATGTATGGAAAAGAAAAGAGCTACAAAATGCAAGCAGCCGAATAGAAGGATGATTGCCTGATATGCACATATTTTGAAAGTCTCTCTTAATCCCAGAAATCTGTTGTGAAACTGACATTATTTGGGAAATCAAACTGTGTTTAATTGATAGGTTTTAACTGAAATGGACATGTAATAGCATTTTTATTCTTAGTCATAGTTTTTTAAAAAAATATTTAAGTACATTTAATTAAAGTCTGTGCAACATAAAAGAGAGAGAGAGAAAAAAAACCCGAACGAAAAGCAGAGTACAGATAGTCCTCGATTTATGTCAGTAATTGAGCCTGGAATTATAGTTATAAGTCATGCTGGTTGTTAAGTGGATAACCATGTGACCTTGCCTTTTTTGTGGTGGTCATTAAATGAACACCACAGTCATTAAGTAACCACTGCATTTGTTAAGGAACTCAATTGTCCAAAATGGATGTTTTTTTGCCAGAAACTGGAAGTAAATGCTGGTTTTTGGCCAAAACCATTGTAAATCATGATCATATGGCCGCAGGACACTGCAAATGGCTGTAAAGGAGCCCTGGTGGCACAGTGGTTAAAGTGCAATCCTGTATTGCAGGCAAACTCTGCCCACAGCCTGAAGTTCGATCCTGACAGGGTTCAAGATTGACTCAGCCTTCCATCCTTCCAAAGTCAATAAAATGAAGACCCAAATTGTTGGGGGCAATATGCAAATAATGCTTAAATTGTAAACCATCGAGAGACTGTTGTAAAAAAACTATGGGGCGGTATATAAGCTTAAATGCTATTGCTAAATGCAGACCAGTTGCTGAGCATCCGAAATCGATTACGTGACCATGGGGGAGTGGCCATTGGAATCCAGATCATAAGTAGCCCTGAGAAAGTGCACTGTAACTTTGAGAAATCGCTAAGCGACCAGGTCTAAGTCAAGAATTACCTGTACCTCATACAGGGAGATTTAAGAGGCAAGAATCCTTTCTACAGTATATAACCTTGGGTTTATAATAAACAATGAATAAAAGACTTAAGTATATGCCAGCCAATATCCCAGGCCCTTTTTGGGAAAGTCTGCTGGAAGACTTTCAGATTTTCTTAATTTTTGCAAAGAAGAATCTTACAAAGCTATAGCCCAATTGTTTAGGACCCAACATGCAGGGGGCAAAGGGTATGGCCCTCCCTATCAGTTTTCACATTTCAACCTAACAATGGGGGATGAGAAGACAAGGTGAAAAGAATAGAGATACTGAAAGCAATGTAATTCTATTTTGTAACTTCTATTTCCCAGCTGTATGGCCAAAGCAAACCATCGGTTAAGTCACCTCATCAGGTTCATATAACATAGCTGAAAACAGCCATGGGTAAAAACGATTAGCTCTGTAGTAATCACAGTCTAATGTATGATCCAATTAGAATGTCACACAAATTCAACCACGCTATGACTTAAGTGCAAATTGAGACTCGTTTTTTTCAGATATTATAAACCTTTAAGCCACATGTACTTCCCACTATGGGAGCAGCCTTCTCCAATCAAGGAATTAGAGCTGGACTGAACAGGAAGACATCTTTCCTTCTAATACAAATTCTACCCGAAAGTTATATAAGTACCATGTTCAACCATTTATTTTCACCCATTTAGATCTGGCAAACTTCCAGCAGCCACAGAAACAGCTGGAAAGAAAATGCTATTTTTCGCCTCTCTTCCTCCTACAGGCCTTTTTGAAAGAGGCCATGCAGCTGCTGTAAAAATGCAAAAAGTGCAACCAAAAAAAACCTCTCAGACTGCAGGCAAGTAGATATTGCAAATCAAGATAGACAAAGGGTTGGAGGGGAAGAGCAAATGTCTCTTTCACTCTATGTTTTAGATCTCCACTGTCCAATTTACCTCTGTGGCCCAATTTAGCTTATGCTTACTCAGAAATAAGTTCTGTCACACTGGATGGAGCTTTGATTTAAATTCAGTGGTATAGGATTCACAGGTCTACAGTTTTAGATTATCACTTTCAGAAGAACTGGGAGCCATTCGAAGCTCTTAATTCTTCAGCCTCCTGGCTTCTCCATCTCTAGATTCAACAGAGAAAGATTGAAACAGAAATCAAACAGAATTGGAAAAGATGCTTGTCTTCCTTTCTTCTTACAAATTCATTCTGGTTGCCTTTATAAAAACCTCATACATCATAATGCAAATTAAACAAACAACTTTTAATATTGAGCAGGACAATACGCTTCTGCTTAGATCCCCACTAGATTCACTGCCTAAGGGAAAGCCATGTTTTCAACGTAATTGGGCATTGTCCAGACTAGCAACTGCCCTGAAGGGAGAAGCCTTCATTCTCTTTGTTCTGCTTGATCTTCTGTTCTGGTAGGATGAATTGATCTGTTTGACCCACAGGACAGAAATGGCTGAGTTACCAAGGACATCTCTTGTGGGTAGGTGTCATATGCTGTGGTCTCATTTTTCTCTCTTTGGGAAGTTTTACAGGTGTCTTCGACATTTTATTTACTAAACCTCTTCCTCCCTCTCCAACAGTTGATTGGTCACTAGGGATCAAAACCAAAAAGCTGAAGGGGTTTCAAAGAGAGGTTTCTTGTAGAACCAACTGAGGAAGCCCAAGGATTGGAAAGAGTAATAGGAAAAGCTGACACCCTGCATCCAGCTTCCATCCTTGCCAGTGCCCAAAGAGGAGTGGCAACATGCCAGCTAGCTGCTGTGAACCAACAGTTGGAGAGGAAGCTGCTGCATTTGCCAGCACCTCATGGAGACAAAAAAGTAAGAAAATGAGGGTATGTATTGTTGTGACAAACCATGGTTGAAAATCTGCAGAATTTATGGGACCCAAATAAAGGAAAAGGAAAGAAAGGAATGGAAAATGCTAATGGAATAATTGGAGGAGATAAAGTTCTGCTAAAGTTGAGCGAATACTTGGCAGACCGAATGAGCATGCCTGCTCTGTAAATCCAGGCAAGTCTAGATCTAGGAATAAGATATATCCTCTCACCAAAAACAACCTCAGAACGTGTTCAGACCCCTTTTAGGAGGGGATATTGCACTGTTCAATATCCTGGTTCTAATGAAGGAAAATAAGATTTTGTCGGTAACAAAATCTTATTTAAAATTGGAATGATTCTACACAAAAAAATTCAATCATATTTCCTAAGTTGGTTTGAGCGTCTTGGAAAGTGGCATAAAATATTTACATTAAGCAATATATTTATATGTAAAAGACAGATTGTTCTAGGACAAAATGTCATGAATAATCATTTTAAAAGATTGATAATGATAATCAGCACTAATGATTTTGATAACAATCACCAACATGATTTTATGCCAAACTCTCGGGAGCTTCTAATCAATTATGACTTCCAGAATTCCAGCTGCATATTACATGAATAAGACAGAAAATGCTGCCAATATTGGCTAATCTCAAGAAGGTAAGTAGGATCTGACCTAATAGTACTCTGATTAGTACTACTGATGCAGGCTAGACTGGAAGGTAGAAAAACAGGCATAGCAAGGCTTCTGGAATTCTTTCTAACCCATTTACAAGAGAGGTGTCTGTATTGCCTTCTGTGCAACTAACCAATTCGTTGGATGTTTCTTCTTTTGTCTGTTCTCGCTGTGTCTATTTATAGAGAAACACAGTTGAGTTATGTGGCCATGGGGGTTACATGACCAGGAGAAAGATGTTCCAAACTACCACCTAACTCAATCATCCACATGGATGTGGTAGGGAAATTTCTTGGGGAATTGTTGCTCCACAGCCCCCTGAATTTGATCTTTTACTGGCTTCTCCTCCCATACCAAATATATTGTCCTTAAACAATGTATCTTTGGCTGTATCCCCGGTCAGCCCTTCAGTGTAGATCAGACTAGAAAGTCAATGGTATGTAGGTACTTTGATAGTAAAGCTATATTAACAGAAACTGTCCAATCTGAATAAGCTTCCCGCTCCCTCTTTTTATCTTTGAGTGAATTGGGGGGGGGGGTAGCTTATCTGAGATATTTTGCTCACATTACAATCTTGCCCTGGAGCCAGGCTTCTTTTTATCTAACCACTGCCCCAGTAGCAGTTCTTTCTCCTGTCCCTCAAAACCATACTCTTGTCCCTCTGCAATTATAAACAGGAATAGCCATCTTTCAGTATTAGGGCTAGGCAAGAGGGTATGCTTTGCCTCCATGTGGCATTTTGCATCATGCAGACAACATGCTCTGCTGCAGTAAGGAATGAAGATGGTGTGGCTGACACTGTTATGTCAGTCCAGATCAGATACCTCCCAAGGCTATGAGAGGACTGCCAAGTATCTGTCAGTTGCCTAAAGCTTAACCCCATTTTTTGATTTTTGCCTAATATATATGGCTTCATCTGTGAAATAAAGAAACTAACCTCTCAAGAGTTGTATCTTACTATTGAATATGCCAAATTCTGGGCAAGAGTTTCCGCATCCACACTATAGAGATGGGCCCTGATATGATGTGATTCTCTACCAGCTATCTCATTTTGCAAAAAGTAACAGGTGAACCAGTGGCCACTCTGCTGATTAGAACTGGGTGCTTTGAAGAACACTCTGATCAAAGTTTAATCCATCCCCAGTCAATGCATTGCATACATCTATTAAGTGATTGCATGACTTAATCCCTAGGGTCAGAAAGACAGAATCTTAACACCAGATTTCCAAACTCTTCATTTATTCATTAATTTGAAAAAATATCAATAGAAAAGAAAACTAAAAAAACCCATCAGAAATAGCACTCTAAGTATCCCAAATTTATTTCAAGCAATTATGAAATGTAGTATCTGAGAAAACTGTTGTTTCCATTAGAAAACTAATTTGGGTCTAATAAAAAACACAAACTAATCTTCAGATTCCAGGAAAACAAAATCCTATTTTATATCTTTCAGGAATGCTGCCAGAATTAAAATGGTCTCCTTCAAAATTGGAATACAGGGAAAACTAGCAAAAAACAGTTACTTTAACTAACAATGGAAATGATTTAATTCATTTGCTTGAGATCTGGTCTGGCTTTTCAAATACAGAATTTGAAATATATGCTAAGGCCACCACAATCAGGGAACAATGGCTGAATAGTAGGAAAGTTTTTTAACTATTACTTTTCTACTACTTCTTTCTCACTCTAAATATGGTTAAAACAAAACAAAACAAAAAAGGTATATAAGGTAAATTGCAAATATATCCTATGTTCATAAGACAAATAATGGACCTGATGCTGCACATATCATTAATTTAAATATTAATAGACAACCCTGTGACCTATTGGGTCATCCTTTAAGAAAAAAGTAGCACAATCTGATGTGACCAGAGTGAACATTGCATTTCAGGTTAATCCTTTTTTTTTTTTAACCACAACATTGGATGGTTCTGTGATCATCTAAGAAGAATATATATCATAAATAGAGAAATAATTATAGTGACAAATGTCAATAATAAATCAATACCTATTTTCCTAAAGAAAGAAATAGTGGGCGAAAAAGCAGTGGGAGCAGGGGTGACATTTGACTTCCTACTAGCTTCCCCAGTAACTTTACTCATGAGAAACTGGAAGGAAGCACCAGAAATCATGATCACATGACTGTGGGGACGCTGCAAGAGTCACAACTTCTGTGAATCAAATTAGTGTGAACATCATGGAAATTTCAATTCCATGGGAGTAATCGGTCCTGGTTGCTTACACATTCTTTAACTTAGCAGATTTTAGGTACCTTGATTCAAACCTTGTTGAAATATAATGCAAAAACAGACAAACAGATAAACACAGTAAGGGTTTTAGTAATATATAGATATATTGTATTAATGTACAAGTATGAAATAACAAAGATCAGGACCATCTCTAACAGTGAAAGACAGTGAGTGAAAGACAGAAACTGCCTACAGAAGTAATAAGAGAACAAAAGGCAAGCCTAGATATAAAGAAACTAAAAATATTTTAATTATTACAAATTATTTATAGTAATAATAAATAACAAGAAACACTGGTGAGCTAAACAAATATTGAATTTATTTTAAAACAGATGGCTGCATTTTAGAAATATGGCTGAAAATATTCACTAGAAAATGTGATAAAAAATAAAGGTTCATGTAAATAAATAATAAAAATATATTAGTTGCAAAGAGAAAATAGTTAGCTAATACAATTTAGAAAATAATATGAAGAACTTTGGGAATACCACATATTTAGGACTACTACTGATTTTAATCAGACCTAACAGCTATTGAAATTAAATTGTTCATTTCTCTTCTTTGCTCCTCCATCATTTTATATTCTTCCTTTCATTCATTTACTCATTTGCAGATACTATAGCTCCCCACTTTGCAGATTATAAAATCCTTCAGCAATGCCAAGAAATTAAATGGAGAGTTCGGAGACATTCATCCTGAGGGAATGGAAACATGGTCCTAATTACACTCTGTTCCTTTTTGAGATGGGGCTGAATCTAGCATGCATCACTATTAAAAACTACTCTGAAGTTTTTTTCTCAAATGTATATTGCAAGTATGTATGTATACATTGTTACAAATATGATATTACAAGCTCTGTGCAAACAAGCTGATTCTAAAAGAGGCTTCAGATGCACTGCCACAGTGCCTTGAAATTCATGCTGTTATACTCCACTTCTCATATATTTCTCC
This sequence comes from Azemiops feae, assembly GCA_023970755.1. Taxonomy (NCBI): domain Eukaryota; kingdom Metazoa; phylum Chordata; class Lepidosauria; order Squamata; family Viperidae; genus Azemiops; species Azemiops feae. Next base: position 2,512,812 of record JALGBA010004278.1, on the reverse strand, counting down.
TTCTCTCATTAATGATGAAGGCTACGTATTGTTTCATCTAAAACAGCACAAAGTATGGATATTTAAGACCAAGATCAAAGTACTGCAATGCAAACACAGACATTATAATAGAACAACATGGAGAAGAATGGAACAGAATCATGTGGCAGACTGGACCTTAGAAATGGTACACCACACTGTTCTTCCACATAGGACTGCAATTAACCTAGTCTGTTGCTCTGGAACTGAAAGGGAATTATAAACACTGTTCAAAAATACTGCACAAGGCTAAATTCTGCCTTTGGAACTCTCATTCTTGATTTCATATTAAAAAGCAGAGGCCATTTGGTTTTTCCCTCATTGCTACATTGTCTGAAATGAGGGAAGCCTTCATAGTCCTTTGCTAATCAATGGCACTTAAAATTCTGCAAGCACCCCAACCTTAAATTCCCAACTAGCAAAAATCGAACAAAATATTTACATGCACTGCTACTCTCTCAAAGCTATCTAATTCTTCACACAGACAGTGCCTTTGGGATTAACTGCTCTTCTTTTCTCTCATCGGTGTGCAAGCAATTAAATAGCTCAAGAAGTGCCTAAAATGAATAACTGCTGATATAAAATACATTTTAAAATAATACACCTTTAAAACCTGAATGTATGGATAAACAGAGCAGATGCTGAATGCGGTTACAATGTAGAGAATTTTAAAAACAAAAACAAAAGAAAACTGTAAAGCTGTAGATGGAATTTGTCTGCTCTATAAGCATCAAGTGAAAAGTACTCAACTATGAAAACATATTCTGATCTTTGAATAGTGGATTTAAATAACTGAAGATGCTGTTACAAAAGCAACAATATTATTTTTATTTTGGTAAATTCTGCTGCCTTGTACTCATAAATTGCAGTATTTAAAATTCATATCCTTTGTATTTTGTATTTCCAGTGCTCTTAACACTGTATAACATTTTTTTTTTTAATTTTTAATTTAATGCAGGCACACACACTTTTAAAAGTTGCATCAGGAAATATACTATGGAGCTTTGGTGTTCTCTGAGCTTGTATGTTTCTTGCAGATATTTCATTATCCAACTAAGCAACATCAATCAGCACAAATGAGTTTGGTATTTGCTTCCTGTTTATATACAGTAACTTGTCCTGCCTATGTTGGTGGGGGTATGATTTTCTCCTTGGTAATTCCTTGATTAAGGTATTGTTTTCTGCCTGGTTGTTTGTCTGGTGTTTATCCCGGCTTATCCCAGAGTGTTAGCTGCTGAAGGGAATGTGCTCTTTTCTTTTCCTTCTTAAGTTTTTGTCACTTTTGAATGGTGTGTAAATATACTTTATTTCTATATGTCTTTGATTAATGCCAAGCTTCCAGGAGTTCCCTAGCGTTTTTGGATTTTATTTGGTCTAGGATGCTTAGGTTCCCAGTTAAAACTCTGAGTCTGAAAATGTATTGCTTCACTGCATCCCACTCCTGGTGCGGGAGGAAATGGGCAGCCTGCCCAAAATCAAGGAAGCATGCCAATATGTCAAGAGCTTTCAACTGCAATTGTGAAAGGACTCTGACTGCATCATATGATCATTCTGGTAAACAACCCAAACTGGTACCTATTCTATTATAGATGGCATACAACTTAGTTGTCCTAATTAAAGCAGAAAGCTCTAGGTAGGGGGCTTGGGAACTTCTTAAAAACAAAATACAGGAAGTGCAATTGCTCACTATTCCGTTAAGAAAAAAATGGGGAGCAGCTTAAGAAAGCACTATGGATGTACTGTATATGGAGCCTTTGACAGGGCAAAGAAGAAAAAGGAACAAGTATTGGAAATGGAAGACTGGTGTGATCCCTAAGGAGATGTACCAACAAGAAGCTAATATTTTCAGAAAAAAAGTGGGAAAAAGGAAGGAAAGGAACTTTGATTTACAAAGGAAGCTAAAAGAAACAGAAAGAGCTTTTAGGCTACGTCTGTAAAATAATTGGGAGGATTGGTGCTATAAAAGATGATGGAACAGCAACAGGTGATCGGGAGAAAGCAGAACTCCCCAGATTCTATTTTCCTATGGTCTTCTCTTAACTGTATTCTGGAATGAGCTACAATGGCCACCTTCACCTTCAGGAATACACTGAGAGCCAATGACAAACCAAATAGGAGGACTGGCAATGAGTATTCTGATATTCAAACATCAGGAATTTTGTATGCAATGAGAGTATTTGGTTACGTATATAGGTCTCTCGAAGAAACAACAAGGCCAAAGATATCTATAATTTAGGACATATGCTTCTCTGTTTCCTCCAGTTTTTTTTCCAGTGCAGAAGATTATAAACAGTTGTCTTTTGTGAAGGAAGAATAGCCTACATAAATGTTTTGATAATTGTCATTTCTATCACTGTGAGATGTAAATCTCAAATACTGTTTTTTTCAAAAATGGATAAATTTGCCTATCAGGTTTTTGTAAGACATTTTAGGAAGTTTTCATTGAGTGACTATTCATTACATATTCCATTTCAGTTGAAAACATATTCCTTCATTTTTCAAACCAGAAAGAATGGTAATTTTTTTTCTGGTTTGAAAAATGAAGGAATATGTTTTTCAACATATTGTGTAATTTTCTTTACAGCTTTTCATTGCCAGCACCTCTTCTCCATGCATTTGTCATTTTTATTCCTAGGAGTTCATGTTAATAGCAAATGCAGCATTTACATTATTGAGTATCTTTTTCCCTATCTGAGTAAGGATAATTTTAAATGGAGTTGTAAGCTATTCCTTGTTCTTCACCAAGATCTTGACAAAAATAATCTCTTCTTCCCCAACCTGCTGCTAACCATTACAGGAAAGGGATGGTTGGCTTTATTTTTTTCAATATATGCTTCACAAGGTTTAGCCAGTAAGCAGAAAAACTGTTTTTAAAATGTGCCATGGGTGAAAAAAAAATTCATTTTGGTAATGGGTGTGTGTTCTTTAAAATATCTTTATAGTTCAAATATTCGAGTAAAAAAAATCGATACCATGTTTGCTAGTAGGAAAACTAATAACCATATTAGAGATTAATCAGCAGTCTAGAGTCCTCTAAAATTCTGATCAAGCATTCTCATTTTGTTTTCCTCTGCCCAGGACTCCAAAATTTCACAGAAAAGTCAATGCTTAAAGAAAACATTCTAAAATAGAAGCGTCTCTTCCAGACAACTAAAAAATATGGACAATATGGTAGGAGTGCTATTAAAAATAACCATTTGGAATTCCTATCAGGAACTTAATTGTGACAGAGCAAAATGAAATACTACTGCCTGAAAGTACCAGCATGACAACTAATCCAATCCTTACTGTAAAAAAGCCTTCTCAAAACTATTTAAAAGTTCTGTTAAAGACAATGCTCAAGAACAAAAATGACACAGCCCTGAGAAATATTCTAAGTTTATTTCTGTAATGAATCAAGCAACATATAGACCTCAAAAAGGGTTTTAGAGTATATGAGATCTGAAATTTTCCAAGATCCCATATGATCTAATTATAAAAATGGATGTCCTTACAGCTCCAAATTCAAAAGTCAACCAGGTCCTAGACCATACAAACATACTGACATCTAAATCATATTTGAGTTCCTGGATGCTCCACAATCTGATCCAGTTCATGATCTAAGAATGGTACAAACTGAGGCCTACAATCTGCTATATTCTGTACCCGCTTTAGCTTGTTGTTCTATGATTTGTGGTAAAATCATATTGTGAGATTTTGTCATTCATTTGCTTCTAGTATAAAGCTTGAACAGCAAATCCTTCTCCACTGTTACTATTATTTCTTCATTTCTTCTTCAGGTTTTTCTGCAAATCTCTGTGTGGCTTTGAAATGTAATGGGATGGGATTTAAGAAACAAAGCATGTGTTCATACCCAAGGAAATTAGTATTATAGGCATATGTTGATTCTCTGCTGTTCTTAATCTACAAAGGAGTGCTTCTTTCTCTCCAGCTTCGCAAAATGTGAGGATGCATTTTGGCCTTTTAGGGACTGCACAGCATATGACATGCAAGATGATGCAAGATGTTGAAGGATTTGACAAGACCTACTTTTTTCACGCCAGTGGATGCTGTGAAAAGTCTTATTCAAACACTTTGCAGTTTCCGAATAACTCACAGCTCATGCAGCCATTTCCATTTCTGCAAGTGAATTTATTGAAGATTCCAATGTTCCTTTGAAATTCAGCAGTACAACAATCTGACAAATTATTATGCCCAACCTAATCTAACCCTAACCTTAATCCAAGCAACCCATTAATCAATGGTTCAGGTGATTGCACAATATACCTGGTAGATGTTTTCAGCCTATTTCCTAATTATAAAAAAAACAAAGTGGCATCAAACAATACCAGGGAGAAGAGCACCAAAATAGGGGGAATCTCCTTTGCTCAGAAGAAAGGGTAAGAGATTTTGAAAGCAAAATGACCTAAAATCACTAAAATCTAGGGGATAAAACAGCATTTCTTTTAAGTGAAAAAGGCAGAACGAAAAGGGGGCTGTAGCATAAAACAATGTGTTTGTAGCAAATATGTGAAGGAAAAAATATATACCTATACATGTGTAAACAGACATATTCATGTAAAAGGGGGGAGGCAGAGCTAACTGTGTGTCATTTGGCTTAAGACAATTTAGCTCTGTCAAACTCCCAAGTAAACTAGACCGGAAACATGTCAAGAGGATCTAATTCTACTTCATTGTAAGGCAACATTAACAGAATCTTGCTAGTCTGAAAGTACAAATCTCTCGCTACCTCTTTTTTCTGCCTCATTAGTTAGGGCAAATTCTTTTTAAGTTTCTTCCTCTGCCAGTTACTTAGGTGTAGGCTTCCTTTTATCTGATTGTTCTTTATGCTGCATCTCCCACACCACCACTTCCAAGGTCATTTTCACTTTCCATTACATCCTCTAACTCTCACTGGCATGAAGCTAAATGGTATTTATTCTCCCAATGCATTTCTTACCTTTATAATAAATTCAAATATTTTCTTCAACTCTGCCCCTACCAAACACAGACTGTTAATAGTACTCACGTGATCAGTTATTAAATATGAAAACTACATGCAGTGTATTTTTAGACTGTAAACAGGCAAGATAGGTGAGGATAAAACATGTATGAATTTCCCAGGAAAGTGATAATTGAAGAAGTAAATTAATTTCTAAAATCAATTAAATATTCTTGTCTTCTAAAATTCAGTTGGTGCACAATTAGCATCATCTGAACTAAAACTCAGTTATCATGTGTGCCTTATTAAAAACATCAGACAGGAGTTAGCAGCTGGCTATGTGATGTATGCCCTTATAACTGTAAACTGCAATCAAATCACAGGATTATCATACTAATCAGTTTGCACCATTTTCATAATCAACATTCTTTATCATTTTTATCTCCAACCAAATCACATGAACTTAAAAAAAGTACAATGTAAAGTGAAAAATATATAGAATTTACAAATTCAAATAAATTGTTTTAAATTCAGTTGCCACAGGATGTTAAACTAACCTATCAAAGAATATCTAGCAAAAAATAATTTATTTCAAGAAATGGTAAATAAGTAAAATCATTTACTTAGGAAAAATCCAATTACTATGCAAGTGCTATTTGAAATAAAACATATTTTGAACTGAGACTTAGATAGAATGATATACTGCAATGATCTGCAAATTTCCTTGCTTCTCCTACCACAATTAAATTGATTGCAAAGTAACTGAAAAGATATACAAAAATATATATTTCTATAATCCTCCATGTCAAAATTATAAAATATTCAAATCTCCTATTCTAAAGCACTATGAGAATCTGGGGTTCTGTTAATGGCAAGGAATTTCCAGAGAAATTCTCAGAACAAAAATTCAGACCATGCAAGTAACTGCTTTCAATTACCTGTTTAATGGAGGAAAAACTGGGCCAGACTGACAAATGTTTAGCTTCATCCTGTATTTCAAGGTATAAAAGGAAAGGAAGAAATGAAGAAGACTCAGTGTTTACCCTCTTTCTTGTCTTTATCAGGAAAGTTTCTATTGATTTTTGAACCTTTTTGACTCAAATGCTAGATCAGTGATGGTGAACCTTTTAGAGACCGAGTGCCCAAACTGAAACCCAAAACCCACTTATCGCCAGGTGCCAGGTGGGTGTGGCCCACTGGGTGGGCATGGCTGTAGTAGTCATGGCAGAGTGGGTGGGTGTGGCTAAGGTGGGCATGGTCACATTGATGTTGCTCGTGGGGAGGGATGCCTGTGGGGGCCGGGCAGGGTTGGAGATCCAGGGGGTCTCTGGCAGGTGGGGCGGTGGGCAGGAGGCTTGTCCTGCTGGGTGAGGTGAGGCAAGGCGAGGCAGGGTGGGGATGCCATTGTCGCAGGGCAAGGCGAGGCAGGGGCCGGGATGGCTGCTGCCTGACACCATCGCCCCCCGCACACAGAGGCCAGCGAGCGCATGGAGGCCAACAGTGTCCATCAGCAGCCACAGCCTGCCAGCCCCTGAACCGGCACACTCTGAGGCTTCGCAGTCCACCGCCAGCAGTTCAGAGAAGCCACCTCTGAGCTGGACGGCCGGCCAACAGCTGAGGAGGCGATGCAGTGGGTCATGCCCGGGAAAAGGAGAGCATGCGAGGCCAGGAGGGATGGGACGGGGGGGGAGGGAAACCAGCTGTGCTGGGATGCATCCGGCCACGTGGGACCTCGGCGAGTTAGCGGGCAGCTGGTTGAAGAGGGACGGTTGCCATCTCCGGGGCATGGCACGTATGCCCACAGAGAGGGCTCTGAGTGCTGCCTCTGGCACGCATGCCATAGGTTCGCCACCACTGTGCTAGATGCTACAAAATTATACTGGTATTCGTCTTACATCAGACAATAATTCAAGATGGAAGATAACCAAGAAGCCTACTTTGTTTCTTATGTTACTGATACTGATGAACCTTTTTTCTTTAATGCTACCACATTCTTAATGTTGTCCCCAAGACAGTTAACAGTTTATTTAAAGCTGGCCATACTTGAACCTTCAATGGCTCACAGTGACATACCTGAATGACTTTTAAATAACTTTACTTCATGGACTTCATAGATGTCTACATTATCTGTAGATTATTTTCAATATGTGGGCACTTGGTTTGTAGTAAAAACAAATGGTAAAAGAATAAGCATGCATGGTAAAAAAGCAACTAGTCGAATAATCAATTCTTTAAAAAAAAGTTTCGTCTTGCTTAAATGAGACTTTAATTACAACTACTCTTGAAGAACAGAGAAGATCAAACTCCTAAAAATTTAACAGCAACATTTCTTTTTTTTTTTCCTAACTAAAGAGGACTGCACACCTTGAGACATCATTAATTTTCTGAATCCTTTTTGCCTGGAGTTTAAAACCATGAATTTGCACTGACAGAAATCTTGGCCTTTTGGATGAGTTCTGCTAGGAGTAGTTGCCTGAACTTGGTAAGTATGGATTCTTTGGTAGTCCTTCATCCAGCACCATCTTCTGGAAAGAGCCATCCAAGGAAGAAAAAAACGGCAAAGTTTTGCAATTTGAAAACCTCAAGATGGTGGTCATAATCCTCCTCCCTGCAGGTTCATTCTTCTTGGATGACTCTTCCTAGAACATGATGCTGGGTAAGATTTGTGGTTTCTTCCCATGTTTAGATCTGTCTATTCATGAAAAACAATATCGGAGAGACAGGCCTAAGCTTAGCAAATGGAGCTCTGAGCACAGATGTCAATTAATGAAATGGACATATTGATTTTAAAACTTTCTTGCTGAATTGGAGAATTGAACAAAAACGGGAACAAACCAATTAATTCTTTTCTGATTGGAATCAGAAAAATTGCCTTTAATAGACAATCCTGGTTTTAGCTAGCGAGTCACAAAATATGCCTAGAATGCCATAAACATGATTTCTACAGGTTATTTAACATAATACAATCCATTCAATTTTTATGGTTGCTCAGAATGAGCACAGAAGGGTGTAAATATGCAAAGTAGATACAATCAATCACTCTTTAATTCTACGTGCTCCAAATGCATTATCAACTTTTTAAAGAGTCATATGTAAAACATACTGTGTTAAGTTTTAAACACCATTGATTTCATTCTGATCCCAAGGCAAAACACCACAAGATGCTTTCAACTTTCCATTAAATATTCAGTTGTTTTTTTAAAAATGTAGTTGTTTGTGCTATTGTGTTTTAAACTGAGAAGTTAGATGACAATTTCAGTATATGGACATTATAATATATAAGTATGTAAAACTATCCTTACTGCTTTCTTGTCCTTTTTCTTCTGTTTCCATACTAAAATGATCATACACATTTCAAATAAAACCCTGGATTGAATAAATCATAGATACTATAGTCTGGCTTTTTCCTACATCTGCTAGAAATTAATCTTTATTCTGAAATAATTTTGTTTTGAATGGAATATCTTACCTTCTATGTTACAATATAAAAGCCAGAAAATTTTTTCACATGGAGCTAAAGAGTTCTTTAGCTAAACCAGACTTTGCGCTATTATTTTTCCATTTCACTATATCACCTCCTATCTCAAACTGCTGCTTCAGAGTTTATATGTATCTGTGGTCATATGAAAATGACTTTTAAAGCAGCCATCCAGGTTTTACAAAAGAGGTGGCTGTTTTAACATTTTGAAGTCCTTTATTCTCTCTAACATGCCCTACAAAATACATCTTTTAAATGCTTACTACACATCTACTCATTAACTTGCAATTTGCAAACTATCAAATTGTTTCCAACTTTGCAAGCTTCAACACTCAAATGAGTTTTTTGACGTGACTCTATTTTTAAAAAGACAATAAAGATATAAAGATGTTTGCACCGAATTATTTCTTCATGTGTTTTATTTATTTTAGTGGAAGTATTAAACAATATTTATAAACAGAGGCATAGAATCAAGATCACACAAAGTATTAGTACCACTTTATAAAAACCTAGTGAGACCACACCTGGAATACTGCAACCAATTTTGGTCACATACTACAAAAAAGTTGGAGACCTTGGAAAAAGTTCAGAGAAGAGCAACTAAGATGATCCAAGGCCTGGAGACCAAAAGATATGAAGAACGGTCCTGCAGGACTTGGGTTTGGCTAGTCTAAAGAAAAGAAGGACTAGGGTAACATGATAGCAGTATTCCAGTATTTGAGAGGCTGTGACAAAGAAGAGGGGGTCAAATTATTCTCCAAAGCACCAGAGGGCAGAACAAGAAACAATGGTTGGAAACTGATCAAAGAGAGAAGCAACCTGGAGTTAAGGAAAAAGTTCCTAACAGTGAGGACAATTAAACAGTGGAACAGCTTGCCTTCAGAAATTGTGGGCGCTCCATCACTGGAAGTTTTTAAGAAGAGACTGGATAGTCACTTGTCTGAGATGGTATAGATTCTCCTGCTTGAGCGGGGGGCTGGACTAGAAGACCTCCAAGGTCCCTTCCAGCTCTATTCTATTCTATTCTATTCTATTCTATTCTATTCTATTCTATTCTATTCTATTCTATTCTATTCTATTCTATTCTATTCACCTGTAGATACTTTGTTACTTTTTAAATATAGATATTTTTCACCAGGAAATCCTATTTTTTTTCCATATATTCTCATCACACTGAAATGGCTTTATTAATATGATTTTGGAAACATTAAGGTGATATAGGAATCAGAAAGTGATACTGTATTATAAAAATAATGAACCAGCAATTAATAGGTTTCATCTGAAACTATTACCTGTCACGACAACCAATATAAAACTTGGAGGGGACCAAGAGAATATCTTTGCTGGTGAAAATGGGGGACAATTTTGTTATTTGTTTGTGCATGTATTTTTTGAATAAAATATTTCCCAAGTTGATCAAATCAGATTTTCAATGTTCAATGAAAAGAGTACTTAAGAGATCACAGTTAACTAAAACCAGAGGTCAAATTACTATTTTGCAATATATGTATGAATTTCATATTGAATTAGACTGAGTTAAATACAAATGCCACCTTTTGCCCTCCCATCCAAAAATGTTTTGCTTATTCATTAGGAAAATATGGAGGTTGGGGAAATAGATATGCATATGGAATTGGTACAATCCCATAAGTATAAATAATTTACCACTTAGTACACAGCTTACTGCTGGGCCTTTTATTTTTAAATTGTAATTGTATATCTTTCCATGATATTCTTGAAAGCAGTACTTCATGAAAGACAGGTTACCATTTTAAAAATCATGTATGATCAAATCAAATGTACCTTAGTTTGCTCAGCCTATATTGCCAAGCTGTTTTTTGCTCTATAGGCAGAAAAGACGTCATCAATTCTCAGGGCCAGCAAAGGATTTATTTGTTTGTTTGTTTGCCTTTACTATTTTTACAAATAACTCTAGGCGGTGAACATATCCAACACACCTAACTCAAGGTGACGGGCTTATCCAACACACCTTCCTCTTCCTATTTTCCCCACAACAACTACCCTGTGAGGTGAGTTGGGGTGAGAGAAAGTGACTGGCTCAAAGTCACCCAGCTGGCTTTCATGGCTAAGGCTGTACTTGAGCTCACGGCATCTCGCTTTCTAGCATGATGTCTTAACCACTAGACCAAACTGGTTCAATCAAAATCTATTGAATAAGAACAGTGTAAGGACAATACCTAGACAGAATTTAATCCCTGGATCTGATACAAACAGACACACACACACACACACAAATGGTTTATTTCCTGTATACTGCAAATATTCTGCATATATTGTATATTCTTTCATGTTTAAAATAAACCAACTTCTGTAGCTCAGTTAAGTTTGTGAAGCCTCTGCTCTAACTAATTAGTAAAGGAGGGGTTGAATTTCTAAACAGTGAAGATTTATTGCTGGTTTGAAATTTGAAGGTAAGCACTTGACTATTAGCCCTTAAGAAATATTTTTCATAGTTTATAATGAGCAAAATTACTTTAATTTACTTTTAAATAAGGTAAGGCAGATAATTATCCTTTTAATACTAGGTATATTAACTGATTATGCAGGTCTTCCAAGTGCCAGGACACAGTCTCCTATCATCATCTCTTAGATAAAATTTGAACTTCTTCCATATAATATTTGTGCTATAGTTAATATAAACCTTCTCTAGCCTGCATTTTATAAAATAACGGGTTTTCAGTGTGGAAATAATTATAGCTGTAGTATTTCAACACTTAAATAATATAGGCTGTGCTAATTGGGATTGTAGGGACCTGCAATCCAACACTGAATGTTTGGGAAGTGGCTATTCAAAGACCAATTTCTTACAGTATTATTGCAACTAAGAATGTCCAGTTTTTCTTCATCAAACTTACAAAGATGGACAGTTTTTAGATAAAGTTAAAGTGCAAGAATTGTGTCTGAAGTAGCATGGTACAAATATCTGCTAGTATAGCTTCCATGGTTTCTACTGTGAAGGCATGCCAAATAACAGCAAAATACTTCATTCGTGCTTATGGTTGAAAATATATACGGAATAATAAGTCATTTTGAAATATAATTCATTGTACAATCATTTTATGCAAGCAACCAAAATAATACTGGCAAGATATTTGGAGTGCAAGAGATATTCATAATGAAAAGAGCATCAAAATACTCTTGTGATGGAAATGATTACTGCAGGGATCTTAACACTGCAAATAGAAGAGATGAGAATACACTTTACGGTATAATAAAAGGGATTCTAAAATCCCATCTCTTCACTTTAACTTTCAATTAATTAAAAAAAGGGGCTGCAAAAGGATACACATGTATTCTTTAATATACAAGATTGTAATTAACATAACATCAATTTCAAATTTATTATTATCTACCAAAGAATAAATAATATAGCTTTATAATGTGTGGCTCATAGATTTTAAATTACTTGGCTATAACTAATAAGCAGTCTAGTATCAAGAATACAACCTTATACAGTATTTTTGGAATGTAAATCATCAATTTTAATACATATGCAACAGGAAATCTTTATAATTACTGTGCGCATTTTGAATAACTTTTATGGCTACTGCTCAAGAACCATTAAAAATCCAAAATACTGCACTGCACAGGATATAAAGCTAGAATTATGATGCATTACAAGCTTTAATTGAAATCCATAAATTTCTACCCCAGCATTCAAAGTTATTTTGACACTGAGAATTAGTGTCATGCAGAAATGACTTTGAAAACATTTACTTTGTCTTCCAAAGTGATTAGGGCAGCAAGACCTAGATTCCACTTCAATACTTGATAAGCTGAAATTGCGCAGACAACACTAATAATTTAGTTTAAGCTTTATGTTTAACATGAGTGAGAACAGAAAACCAGATATATATGCAGATATAACTCCAATTCAAAGATTCATGACCCTCTGAGTGTATTTTTAAAAAAGGACATGAAAGATTTTAAAAATACAAACTCAATGCAACTTCAATAAATTATTTAGTGACAGTTATCTTTTAATAGTTAAGCAATCATACCTTATGACAAAATATGACAGATAACTAGAAATGTGAAAATCAGTTTTTATCACTTGCTTTCATTAGTTTTTCCTGAAGTACATGGTACAGTACTAATTTTAAAAGTGATATTTGTTTTCACTGCTGGTACATAAAACTTACCCATTTTTTTCAAGATCTGTTTGTATTCTTGAGGGGGGGGAAAGCTGTTATGAACTACATTTTTCTGAACTAGAAGCAAACTTCAGTGTCCATGCTTTGCATAATAAAAGAGGAAATTCCTCTCTCCACCATAGAACTTCATCAAGTTGTTTTAAAAAGAGATCCACAATTCTATTTTTTTCTTTGCTGGCCCAGAGCAGAGCAGGCTAGTAGATTTTATGAGCTTTCTTATGCTGACATTGATTTATAAAAGGGCTGGGAGGCAGATGCTTGATACTTAACATTTGTCTGTGAATAAATAGGCTTTGGTTGAAACGTTTGCTGCAAACTGACTGTTTCTGTGCTAAAGAGCTTCATTTGAACAAAATCTGGCAGGCTTCTGCTTCATACACTACACCACAATCTTAATGTGGTAAAAATGCAAGCCTCTATGAAGACTAGAACAGATTTACTGTGCCATTCGAAGCTTTAAATTTCACAAGAAGAAACATGTCACCTGCTTCAGGCACAGAAAACTAATAAGCTGAACCAGGAATGACATTCTTCTTTCCCAACTTAAGGAAAGTATCAGAAGAAAAAGATACCCAGTGGCAGAAAATGGTCAGGATAATAACTTACCAGGTTTTTATTAAGATTTTTCCAGTTATTTTACATACTCCCTCAATTATTTAATTACTTTATTCCTCATTCTCTTTATGACTGGGACCAAAACCAGAAATATAACAGCAAAATCCTGGTAAACAGGACCAAAGTTTCATATTACAGAATTCCTCCAAATATAATTAGAGGAGAATTAAAAAAGAAAAGTTGTTGAACAAAATGAGATGTTTTTATCGGAAGTAAAAACTACTGTTCTTATCACAATCTAATTTCAAATGTGAGTAATTCTTATTCATATTAGTTTAGTTGATTATTCAGTCAATTCCTCCACCATGAGATTTCTTTAATTAGGTTTGGTGATAGTGCTTTGCATATATAGGACTTGAAAGTAGAATACTATTCAAACAAAATTCTTATTATACAATGGGATTTCTCCTAGCCTCTCACTCCTTCACTTTTCCAAATCTAAAAAAAGAAAATGTTGGTGGACGCCCAGAGGGTGTATAAAAGTATTGATGCCCTTCCAACGGTAGATGGATATGTGAAAGTACACACAATATTATTAAATGCAATCAATTGTATTTTAGAGTCTATTACAAATGTATTTTGCAACTTCACATAACATTCATTTACAATTAAATGATGAAGCTGATGTGGTTCTCTCCTTTATGAGATGATAATTAAGTAGGAAAACATTATAATGGTCAGTCTAGAAACAGGTGACATGGCATTAATACAAAAAATGCAAAGTTTTGAATTGTCTTATTTAATCTTTTATATATTTGTATAATTGGAGGTATTGTGAAACTATAAGATAGTCAGGATAATATAATAAAAAGATACTCTGGTCAAGCATTCTTCATTCTTTTCACATTTCTAAAACATTTTTTATTTACATTTTATTTTTATATAGACTTATTCTGAATTTTTTTTGCCTCTTTTAATGTCAACTGTTTCTTTTTCTTTTGAATACATTCTTTGCATCTTTTTTCCATATGTACATTAGAAAGCACTTATCTCTCAATTTTTTCAATCACCAATTTCTTACATGCCTTTTTTTCATCCATAGTTTTTTTTTTCATTTTATCATTCCATCAAGCTTTCTTTTTCATACTTCACATTGGTATAAGACTGTACCCAACTGTGGTGTTCTGTAACTTAAAGCTTTTTCCTTATGTTCCAAGCAACTTTTGCATTCTTTTTTCTTGTAGCTCTTTCCATTTCATTCTGTTGGGAGAATAATTTATCTCCTCATATTTTTAAATGTACTGAATTTAAATGATAATGCAGCTGAGTTTGTTTACTGTACTGTATTTTACTATTTTTCCTGATTAAATAACAAGGAATAACTTTCTAAAAAGAGTTTTCTTAGAATATATCAATGCTCTAATTGTAGGCTACTGCAAAGCCCATGGAACTGAAATACAACAATATTAAAACTTTTATGATTGTCACTAATATTGGCAATTCAGATAATCATATTATTCTAACATAATAACTGATTAATATATATAGTACTAGTTTGCTTTTGACTGTCACTCCAATTCTCATGCTGCAATTCCAGTGAAGTTCATTCCAAATGGAATTCTGTCCTTTCCCACCAATAAAGCTCTTATTACGAATAGAAACAGCAACTTTGTGGAAGGATGGTATGCGCATCATTTGGAAAAAAGGTTTAGAAATTCTTTTCATCCAGCATACTTTACATGCATTTATATATTTAACACATTTAATTAATCTTTCATCAAAGACATTGCAGTATAAGGATCATGTTGTGATTTATATTTTCTTTATCTTTCTTGTGTATTGTAATCTGTAACCTTGCTTAGTTTGGGGCGCTACAGAAAAGAACCCAGTGATTACTTTGTACATGTCAATAAAGTACTGTTTACTTTGCTGCATCTATCCCCAATAGTATTGATCCCTCATTTAAAAATAGCATTTTTTCCTACGACATATTTTTTTGTCATATTTCCAACAATACTCTTTACAGGTAGACTTTGACTTACAACAGTTCATTTAGTGACCGTTCAAAGTTACAACGGCACTGAAAAAAGTAACTTATGATTGTTTTTCACACTTATGATCATCACAGCATCCCCATGGTTATGTGATCAAAATTCATAAGCTTGGCAAATGACTCATATTTATGACAGTTGCAGTGTCCCAGAGTCATGTGATCACCTTTTATAACCTTTTGATAAGCAAAGTCAATGGGGGAGCCAGATTTGCTTAACAATTGTGTTACTAACTTAACAACTGCAGTGATTCACTTAACAATTGTGTCAGAAAAGTTCATAAAATGGGGCAAAACTCACTTAACTGCCTCACTTGGCAACAGAAAGTTTGGGCTCAATTGTGGACATGTCGAGGATTACTTGTATTATCTTCTAGTTATATAACAGATAGTGAAAATGGCTTATTATAATGTATAGTATACTATAAAGTAATTACATGAGTTTACAGGATTTATCAGATATGACACTAAAGTTCCAGCTTATTGGTAGAGAAGGAGATTCCTACTGCATAACTGTGATAAACATAGTACAATAATGTTTTAATAAATAGGATCCTCAAACTTCAACCAGTATATTTGCCAAATTATCAGAAATTGTGTATTTATCCTAACCCTAACCCTAATATTGCATCACTTAGTTGCAATTTTAGGGAAAAAAACTACCTACTGTAATTAAATTGAACAGCCCAAAAATCCAAAAGCTTACATCTTGCACATTCAGATAAGAATATATATCATACAATAATCATTTTTGCTCAGAGCATATAGATAACATAGAAGTTTGAATGACATCATTACCTCATTTTAAAAATAATTAATTTAAGGATACAATATATTTCAATAAAGTATATGAAAAGAGAGTTTCACTTTAAATTTGAATACTTTCCCTACATTGATACAATAGTGAATGAGTGTTATTTCAGATTCATGGTATGCCCTGTTTCATAAATCTCCTCCCTTTTTGAGTCGTTTCCTTTGGAGAACTATTAAACAATCCATAGACTGAAGATGTATGAATCCCTCACACCCTATACATCAAAATTTGAGACTCTTAAAGCTTCACAAGAAAATCCTTACATTAGCCTATCTAAATACTGGGTATAAAATTGGTTGGTTTTTTTTTTAATGATTACTCTTTTAAAAATTGTAAAAAGATGATACATGATATCAGTGTAGAATCCAATGTACAATCTAAAGTAGCTGTGATTACTAACAAATGTGCAAAGTTCTCAGTGACAGAATAGCTACTGTATAGAAAAGAAAATCAATTTATTAACAGATATGAAATGAGCAAATGTTAAAAATATGTGGTCAATCATATAAGATGAACAGCAATCATTCTCATTAGAACCTCACTCCAAATGCTGGGTACAGAAATAAATATACTATATAGGTTTTATCTGACTCCCACTAAACTATACAGCATATACCAATTTAAATCTGTGATATGAAGGATATGAAGGAGCATGCCACTTTCCATTCATCAGATATTGTGATGAATAGGAATCTTCTTTCAAAATTCTTTTTCATTAAAATTAATATTCAAGTGTAAAATTTAAAAACTCTGATAGAATTGAAATAGAGAAAGAAGACAAAATTAGGGCTGTTTTTTTAAATGATTGTGCACTCTTGAAAATATCCTCTCCGCATCCTCAGCAGTGAAGTAGATAAAGAGAATCTATAATTTTGAAATAAAATTGAGCAGCTTTCAAATGATACTAGGTCTCATTTATACCAATAAATATTGTTCAAAATAAATAATGGAAGTATAAATATCATGTATATATTGGGATAATAAGTAAATCATTATGCAGGATCCATTTTCTCCAATGAATTTCGGAGATTCACAAGATACATCTTTGGGCTCCATGATAACTCATGTTTTAATGCTTAAATAACAAAGTATTCAATGGAAATACTTCCTAAATTACAGGGGAAAATATTAATCCAATTCTAAAATAATATTGAAAAGTATCAAATCTAACTTTAAAATATACAGTTATATATACAATTTCAAAAAAAGTAATTGCTCGGCTATAGATAAGATAGATAAGAGATAAAATAACCTTTATTGTTATTTTTTACCATGGGCACACCTGCACACATTAAAAATGAAATTCTGTTGCCTGCTCTCAAAACATAACACACAGATAAACATGCTGTATGCAACTTATGCATATATACCTACATCCTTAAATATAAATACATATATATATTAATCACTGTCCATCTTGAATACATAGCGGAAAGAGGAAGCTTGAGAGTTCACAAGAATAATACCATAAGGAACAAAACTGTGATTGAATCTGGATGTTCTGCTTCAGATACCAAGAAGCCTCCTCCCAGAAGGTAGCAAGGAAAACAGGTTGTGAAGAGGATGTGTAGTGTCCCAGACAATCCTGTGGACCCTGCTCAAGCAACACCTATATGCTATGTCCTGGATAGAAGGGAGTGAACTGCCAATAATCTTTTCTGCCATCCTCATCACTCTCTGCATTGCATTCCTGTCTGAAGCAGTGATGCTTCCAAACCAGACTGTAATGCAATATGACAGGATGCTCTCGATAGTCCCTCTATAGAAAGTGGTAAGGACAGGGGAAGGAAGATATACTTTTCTCATGTGATGCAGAAAATGTAGGCGCTGTTGTGCCCGCTTCACCAGTGTCTCACTGTTGAGTGACCAAGCCAGCCTACTCATTAACTGCATACCCAGGAATTTGATGTGGCTAACCATTTCCACAGGTGAATCATTAATACACAGAGGAGTGTAACTGTGTCTACCTTTTCTGAAATCGACAATGATCTCTTTAGTTTTTCCAACATTTAAAACTAGGCTGTTTTTTTTACACCAGTTCACAAAACCCTCTATCTCCTTGTGGTTAGCACCCTTATTATCACCTTGAATAAGGCCCACTACTGTTGTATCATCCGCATCTTCACAATATGGATGATGGCAAACCTTGCACAACAGTCATGGGTCAACAGGGTGAACAGCAACGGACTTAGGACACAGCCCTGAGGAGAACCTGTGCTCAAGAAAATGGTGTTAGAAATATTCATCCCAACTCTCACATACTGGGGCCTATCAAGTTGCACAAAGGAGTATTAAAGCTTAAAAGGCCCAGTTTGTCTACTAGATGCTGAGGAATGATTGTATTAAATGCTGAACTGAAGTCAACAAACAGCATTCGCACATGAGTATTTCTTTCCTCTAAGTACTCCAAGCTCAGATGGAGAACAGAAGAAATAGCATCCTCTGTAGAGCGATTTGGACAGTAAGCAAACTGAAGCGAGTCAAATGTTGGCGGGAGGCTAGATACAATAATGTCCTTTATCAGCCTCTCAAAACATTTCATAATGATGGATGTAAATGCAACCAGACCGTAATCATTGAGACCCATAATTGTAGACTTTTTTGACACTGGCAAAATAACGGCCATCTTAAAACATGATGGGACCTCTGCCTGCTGCAGTGAAAGATTGAAAATAACGCAAGCCACCTCATCTGCACATTCCCTAAGAAAAACCCCCAGGGATATTATACAGAGCAATGTACTGAAGTCTATTTTATCTTAAGGAACATGTATATTTATAATACTACGCAAGAAATAGTTTGGAGTCAAATAACTGAATGCATTGTTGACATATGCTAGCTACATATCAGAACTTTTATTTCTAGACAAAAGAACATACCTATTATTCTATAAATGTAAGACAAATGAATTATCTAGACACTCTGTTAAAGGTTTTTTGCAATTAATATTATAAAATTCACATCAAAAATGCAGTAGAAAATTACACTGTATAGAGCAGTGGTGGTGAACCTATGGCACGGGTGCCAGAGGCAGCACTCAGAGCCCTCTCTGTGGGCACACCTGCCATGCCCCAGAGATGGCAACCGTCCCTCTTCAACCAGCCACCTGCTAACTCGCCGAGGTCCCACATGGCCGGATGCATCCCAGCACCCATGCGCTCGTTGGCCTCTGTGTGCGGGGGCTGATGGTGTCAGGCAGCAGCCGCCCTGGCCCCTGCCTCGCCTTGCCCTGTGACAATGGCACCCCCACCCTATCTCGCCTTGCCTCACCTCATCCTGCAGGACGATCCTCCTGCCTACCGCCCCACCTGCCAGAGACCCCCTGGATCTCCCCCAACCCTGCCCGGGCCCCACAGGTGTCCCCACGAGCAACATCGAGGTGATCAAGCCCACCTTGGCCACACCCACCTAGTCTGCCATGACCACCACAGCCACGCCCACCCAGTTGGCCACGCCCACCTGGCACCCGGCGATAAATAAGTGGGGTTTGGGTTGCAGTTTGGGCACTCGGTCTCTAAAAGGTTCGCCATCACTGGTATAGAGTGTGCTACTTTAACAACAATCATAGACATAATTTTATCCATCTGTATGAGTTTTCATTTTTATGCTTAAAAGTTAGTACAATTTTCCCTCTGTATTAGAGAAGAATCACATACCAGCATTCATGAATGTTTGAACACAAGCAAAAAGTATATTCCTGCGTCACAAATCATAATTTTATTATTATGATTTTTAAAAATATGTTAAATCTTCTATACTTCTAAACTTTATTAAAAAATTTATTGAGATGGACACATTTAACACGTGCCTCTCTTTCAGCAATGTTATTTTTGCTCATACAGTGTACAATTCTCACAGGGGGAAAAAATGGAATAAAGTTTCTCAAGAATGGATAAGGTAAGGTCAGGTCATTTATTTCAATTAGAAGCTCTAATTAAATTTCACTAAACTATCAGATACTAATTAGTCTATATGTAAGATAAATAGAATGCCTAATTCCTCATGACATGTCCTATAGTTGTACAACCCTAATTTTTTTTTTGTATTAAGAAACTCCAACTTCCATTCATTTTTAATAATTTGTTAGCCATTTTAACCATTCTTTATTGGCTATACAATTAGTATTTATTAGCTGAATAAATTCCCATCACTGCTGCTTTTTTTACATAGTGTGGAATAGTGTGCTTTGAGCTACAATGAAACTGCATTCACCATACCTTGATGGTTGACTGGTAAAATTCATTTGTCAGCCATGCCTATATCTATCACTGTTATCTATTACATTTTTCACATAGGTTTTAGAAGCAAACATTTCTACTTACTTTACCTGAATATTTCTGAAACAGAAAGCTTATTTGTCTAATATGTATTTGGAAATCTTTTGTACTTTACTCAAAGCAGAGCACAACTATGAAAATTATTATTTAAACAAACAGATGCCTGGCACAGATGCCTATTAGCATATGGCATCCAGAAGAAGAAGAAAAAAACCAATCCTTTAATTGTACTGATTCATTCCTGAAGCCATAATGCCTAATTAAATATTAACAATAAAGAAAACAATAATAGTTGCATACCTTATGCAATCAAAAACCAGGGGCGCTATTTATACTCCCTCATCCTGGCTGATTCATAGGATCATACAGTTGGAAGGAGCTATTTAGGCTACCGAATCCAATCCTTTGCTCAGTGAGAGCTCAATCCACAGCTTCCCTGATAAACAAACTCTCCTCAAATAAATCCAGCAAGCAGGAGCAAGCATCTCTTTCAGTAACTTCCAGGTTTTTCCAAATATTCAATGAAATATTTGTCCTGTCTTAATCTGAGGAAAGGAGGGGAGGGGGAGGGAGGGGAGAGGAGGAGAAGGGGAGGGGAGAGGAGCCAGTTTGTTCTAGTGGTTAATGCACCAAGCTAGAAACCGGGAGACCGTGAGTTCTAGTCCCAGCTTAGCCATGAAAGCCAGCTGAGTGACATTGGGTCAGTCACACTCTCTCAGCGCAATTCACCTCACAAGATGGTTGTTGTGGGGAAAATAGGAAGAACAAGATTTGTTGGATAAGTTTGCCACCTTGAGTTATTTGTAAAAATAATAAAGGTGGAATACAAAATAAATGAATAAATAAATCTTGACATTTTTTGTATGATGGCTCTTTCGGGTACTTCAGGTACATTCCTCAGTCTTTTGCCAGGACTAAAAATAACAGTTCTCCGAGCCTCTCCTTCTAGGACTTAAAAAAGTGTTATGTTAAAATCCTACCTACATTTCTCACCATTGCTGGCCTCAATATTGATGAAACATGCATTAGATAAAATTGTAAATCAGTTTAACACATAGTACAAACTACTAGTGTACAAAGTGTTTTAAAATTAAATCTTTTTTTTAATCTAAAGTTCTTTATTTCAAGTTTGAAACAGTTGTTTCAAGTTTTTAATGAACTGTTTTGACCTTATTGGAAACAATATGTTTTAAGCTCAAAGCACTTCAAACAGATCAAAACAGCTTGTTTCAAACACATGAAAATGTTGCTTTAAATATGAACTAACAGTTTCATGTTGGAAAGAGGACATACTGGATTCAAATAATTTAAAACCAAAATGTTTTCTACATCCCTAAGGTGAAACTCTATCTCAAGACTTATTCTTTTATTTTGATATTACCTTATATTTGGAGAAATAGTTATATCAATGCACAGCTCTACAGAGGAATTATTGAGTCTGTCATCTGTACTTCGATAGCTGTTTGGTTTGGTACAGCAACCAAGCAGGATAGGTACAGACTCCAATGGGGAAAAAAAGCAGAAAGAACGATTGCAACCAGCCTGCTTTCCAATGAAGACCTGTATATTGCACAGGCCCAAAGGAGGGCTGACAAAATATCTATAGACTCCTCACATCCTGGACATCAACAACTTCTTCCCTCAGGATGCCACTATAGGGCACTACATGCCAAAGCAACTAGACACGGATACAGTTTTTTCCCCTCATGCCATCACTCAGCTGAACACTTAATCCCCACAGTATTGCTTTATGTCTAAGTATATTTACCCATGTTGTATGGCTGTGGTATTATTATTATGATCTTTCTCATCTTCTCTACTACCCCCTCTTTTGGGTATCATATTATGATTATTATTACTCTGTTCCTTTGCGGGTATACTGAGAGCTTCTGCACCGGAGACAAATTCCTTGTGTGTCTAATCGCACTTGACCAAATAAAGTATCCGATTCTATTCTGTTCTATTCTATAAATCCAACCAGTGCAAACTGAGACAAAAGAAATATGCTCTGCAAGTAAAATATAAGCATCTCTATCCTGAGAAAAAATTCTCTAGGAAGGGCTGCAAAGGTAAATCTTCCATGGAATTTAATGGTGGGATAGCAAGAAGGGCCACTAAAAATGATCTGCAGATGTGCATGTTTCTTCACGTTAAGTAGTCCTAACTGATTTTGCAGATCAAAACCAATTTATTACCAAGTCCAAATTGGAATGGGAAATATCTTAATAGTCTTTAGAAATAATGCTAGTAAGATTGGTGATTTGACAGTATAACCTCAGCACATTGAAAGCAAGACCTAAGTAGACTAGTCCATGAATAGCTGAAGTTGTACTATGATATGATCACAATTAAAACAAAAGCGTACTGGAAACAGTAGAGTTCTATTATGTATGTGGTAATGACCTTGGCACCTGGTAGGAAGAACCACAGACTGGACAACCAATGTGTAAAGATAACTCAGCCCACAGAAAGAGGCCTGAGGGGAAAACATTTCAAAAGGGGCACTCCCTAATTTTCAGACAAGAAAAGGAACGGAAGGTGAGAAATACTTTCAGTCTTGAAAAAAAATATTAATGTGGTCTTACAATAAAGATATCAATAGCAATAGCATTTAGACTTATATACCATCCCCATGATGCTTTACAGCCCTCTCTAAGTAGTTTACATATTGTCCCCAACAATCAGGCTCATTTTATCAACCTCAGAAGAATGGAAGACTGAGTCACCTTGAGCTGGTCAGAATCGAACTGCTGGCAGTCGGCAGAGTTAGATTATAATACTACATATTATACATATACCACTGTGTCACCATGGTTCTTAGAACTAATATTCTTGATTATGCTTCTTGCCTGGACTACCCTGCAGCACTAACAAATTCAAGATACTCTGGATAGTATATTGATGGAAAATTCATGGGCACCAATCTATTTGGCTAAAATTGACCTGCTATGTCTACTATGAATTACCCTTTCCATCCTGCCCCTGCACTCAGTTTCAAATGTCAGTGATTCTGCAGTACTGTTTTCTCTGCAAGTGAAACCAGAATCTTATTTGTCAGAACCCCTTACTTGTTTAAAAATTTAATTTTAATTGGTTAGTTAACTACCTTCCCTAGAGAGGGCAAAGCCCCAAAACCAAGTAGCTTGTCCTCATTTTAATGCATATAATTGTACATGTAATTAAAAGAACTTGGTTCTTGTGCATCTATTGCCTGACTGGTAAGGGAGAATTCTCTTCACTGTGGTCACTCTTCTTTGTGAAGCTTTGATTCCTCACTCCTCTTCACTGAATGTTCTTCATAAATGGTTGCTTTATTTTAGATGGTAACCTAGAATGGATATGACTTCACCGTGTACACCCATTTTTCCTCTCCCACACGTTTGGATGACCAGTCCAGAGCTGTATGCAGACTGTGATTTAATACCAAATTCTGTAAAGTGATTTCTCCAGCTCTTCAATGCTTATCCAGCAGCTGCTCCCCAGCTGCACAACTCCACATGACTCTTACGACCTTTGCAGCATTCCCCAGGATCATGTGATCAAAATTCAGATAGCAGTAAGTTTTTTCAACATGGGAATATAGGCAATCACTATCTTTTTAACATCCCACAGAGTGTGTTTTTTATATTGACAGCTCCAGGATGAAAGTAAAACATAGCCAAGCAGGACTTCCGGTTTGCCATTGCAACTGCCGCGGCCATTGGAAGGCAAGCTCCGTCTTCTGCGTTCGATTTCGCACCGCCGGGGGACCCTGGAAAGGGTCGAAAGTCGCCCTGTAGGGGCAACCAGCAAGGAGGGGATCCTGATTGATCACAGGAGGGCGGTAGCCCTTCCGCTCGATCTGGGGCAGCCCTCCAAACCGGCGGATGAAAGACCGGCCATAGAAATATGGCTTGTCACTAGGCTGCAGACAGCCAAAGTCAAACTTATCACCAGGCACTCCAAAGTAGCACGGATGAGACTGGGTGAGATCTGAACCTCTCTTTAATCTCAAGTATTTTTTTTCTCCTGCAAAAGCTGCCCAAAGTATCTTTCCCCCTGTGAGGAGAGAGGGAAGAGAACTTTTATCCCACCCTCTAAGAATAGCGGCGACTGACTATCCAGGGGAGTTAAAACACTGAAAGAATAACCTTAATCTAACTGGATTTATATGCTTCTAGAATTTGGGGACCAAAAGATTTCTTATCCTTATCGAAGACCTTGGTTTTTATTTACAAAAAAGAAATAAAATTGGAAAAAGGATTATAAAAATTTTGGACTAAAAAACCTTAAATGGCATTGGTGACATCTTGTGGCTAAGTTTGATATTACAACTTGTTATTTTCTAAAGGAGACTTGGCTGGAAGCCCAGACTACAGATAAGACTTTTTCAACCTTGACAATTATCAGCTGTGAAAAGCTCAGCTGTGTTCTATACTCAGTTATAAAATTATTTTCATTCTCTGACTTTAAAGCTCTTAATTTAACACACTACTAAGAGAATATGGATGAAGACCAGGAACAGATTCTCCTTATGTTAAAAGCAATACATGAAACCATTCTTTCAGCTTGTGATGAAATAAGATGCTACAGAAAAGAACAAGATGTCAGCCTAGATATACAAACTCAAATTTTGACTACAACTAAAGAATCAACTACACAAAACATAACAGAAGAAGTGGAACAATTAAATACTATGACAGAGAATTCAACTGACCAACAAATACAGTCAATGGAAAGTCCAGAAAAGGGACTGACAACATTGAAAATGGAAAAGACTTTCTATATAAACCAGAAGAAACTTGAGGAGCAAGAAGAAGAACAGACCGAAGGGAAGACAAATATACCAGGACAAATATACCAGGACA
The DNA here is from genome assembly GCA_023970755.1 of Azemiops feae. NCBI lineage: Eukaryota > Metazoa > Chordata > Lepidosauria > Squamata > Viperidae > Azemiops > Azemiops feae. The sequence goes on along the minus strand of JALGBA010004278.1, from coordinate 2,487,677 downwards.
ATTTTGGGGATCCAAAAAAAATGGCGACTGGATGGTCTCTTTTATTTCAAATAATATATATAACAGAGGGAGATCTATTTGATGACCTAAAAGCACTGACATGGAGGGCGAGATGGCACAGGAAGAAAGCTAGAATAAGGCTGAAGAAAATTGGAGTTTTGATTTATCAGCGAGGATTTTATATTACTAATTAAAATAGAATATACTTAAATAGACAAGATGTGTACTTTGAACACGAGATTTTGTTATAAATTGAGATAAAGAAAACTTTGGTCATTTAAAACTTGGAAGTATAAATACTAAAAGTTGAATTTGAATATTGATGGGAAATTAAAAATTGGGAAAAACAAATAAACAGGATATTGTTTATAAAGATTGAATGTAAAAGTAATTAAGATATGTAATAAGCTAAACAATTATAGATAAATGTAATAAATATGTTTTTATTTAATTGAGATAATAAAAACTGTATTAGCTTAAATATGAGATAGTAGATATCAAGAGAAAAAGAGGAAATATTTGATGTTGAAATAGGGGAAATTTTGGTCATTAAATTTAAGACATTTGGAAACTAGTTGAAAATAAGAAAGGTTATATTGTATTATTAATTAGATGATGTAAGATGGTGGGAAATAGAATATACCCAAATAGATATGTATTTTGAATAATAGACTTCTTTAAGAATTGGGATAAAGGAAACTTTGGTTACCAAAAATTTGGAAATTATAAATATCAAATGTTAAATTTAAATATTGACGGGAAACTAAAAATTGGGAAAAACTAACTACAGGACATTGACTGTTTATAAAGATTGAATGTTAAAGTAACTAGGATATATATAAGCTAAACATTTATTGATAAATGTAACAATGCTGTCTTTACTTAATGGATATAATAAGAATTGTATTAGTTTAAACATGAGATATTAAGGGAAAAGGAGAGGAAATATTTGATGTGGTAGTTTGAGATTTGTACTAAAGATTTTTGTAGGTTATTGAATTATTGATTAACCTAGCCACCACGTTGCTTTTTAAATACTTAAAATGTAAAATTAGAAAATCAATAAAATATTACAAAAAAACAACAACATAGCCAAGCAGATACATGGATGGACCTTAAATGTCACGTTCCCCATGTCCTTTTCTGGCATGAACTATCGACTCACTGTGACCAATTTGGCAGCTAGTCTAAGAGTTCAAAAATGATGGGGAAAGGATAATGATCTCCAATAGTTACAGAGGTCAGGATCTTGTAAGGCAGCATCCTTTTTCTTAACAGCAGCAACAACAAATAGGGGAACTCACAGAGCAAGAACAAGGACAGATCTAAATTGTCATCAGAAAATTCTTTTAGACAAGCCAACTCTGCTTGCACTGGAATCAGAGCACCAGGAATAATGATTTTGATTACAGTCACAACATCAGTCTATGTCTATGTCCAATGCATGCCAAGTTTAAACTCCTTTCCAAACACACTCTGTATATTTGGCAATCTAATACTCTAGGGGTGGGGGGTGGGGTAGACAGACCCGGGGATTTAAAGTCCTCAGCCATTTTTCTCATGTCTTTTCAAATCAATGGATTCCCAGCTAAGCTCTGAAGATCAATTATCAGTTCCACATTTATACAACAGCTATTTCTCATGTAAGTCATTTCTGCCTTAGGACATGGAAATCTGGCCTGCCTGTGCTGTTATACCTGGTGGCAGAACTGGGGGATGGAAGTCCCATCTTGTCCTAATGCTGGATGGAACATCTGGTAGTGATTTGAGATAGTACCACTGTGTGTTGGCATCTGAAGTAGTGTACCAAGCACTAACTTGATTTTCATTCAGCACTTGGTTAAGTGCTGAATGGTTAAGATTTACATGCTTTGTTGACATGCTGATGACTAATTAATGTCCCACTATAACCATTATACTGAAATTTGTAATATGAGTTTTTTCTTCTAATACTTTTAAAAATGTTTTTAATTTATGATTTTATATTCTTACCAATTCTGGGATATTTTTCATTAAAGATGAAAGGAGTATTAGGAATGTTTGTCATCTCGAGTTATTTATAAAGTAATAAAGGCAGGATAAAAATTAAATAAAGAAATAGTTGACTACAAAAGGAAGTGATAAATGAATGTTTTTTTCAATTATTAGAAATATTAAATACAAAAATGTGAATCACTATGGAACTTAATGAAATAACCAAGGACATTTAGCTATTTTAAGTTCAGTTACATATTGTGTTACATGTAAACCAATTATTCTTTACATTTATTTATATTATTCATCAAAATCAGCATTATAACAACTCTTTGCCGAAGTTGGACAGAGCATCTAACTGCAATTTTTAACTATTCTCCACAGGAAAATATAACATACTTTAAGGAAATATAAGCAACAATACTTGCTGGTTTTATAATATTTTTCATATACCTGTTTTTATCCCCATAAAAAGAAATCAAGATAAGAAATATTCATTGCAAAAATTAAAATGGAAGACATATTTATGTTGTCCGGTTAGATTAGGTATTACCAAGGCTTATATTTTTATGTTTGTGCCTCTCAAAATAATTTCAGACTAAAGTATCAGTAGAGGAGCAGCTTTTCTATTTCTGGCTCAGGTTGCAAAACAGATCCATAAAAAAGTTCTACGACTAACACCACAGGCAAACTGCTTCAAAAAATTATTCATTTACAGTGGATATGAGAGTTTACACATCATATTTGCCAATTCATATTAGACATCTGGTACACTGAATATGGGTTGTTATTACTCTTTGTTGGCCTGTCAGGGAGTTGCTATATAATCTGTCCAAAACTGAGGGGAAAGGAAATATTTTATTCATTTTAGTGCAACAGTAAACAATATTCTTATTTGTAGTCCTACTGTATTCCTATAGATCGCATGGCTGAGCTCTGTATATGTGTGCCTGTGTATATTTTTTACAATTATTTCTGAATTATTCTGACATACATTTCACAACTAACGCAGTTCTTCCTCAACACCTTTTCATTTCATATCAGTTTATAGCATAGCATACCTCTATTTGACAGAGTGACATTGTGTTCCTTCCTTCAGATTTTTACTTCCATTCGTTCATTTATTTGCATTTAGAACTGTTTTTTTCCTGCATGCTAGCTAGTCGTATCCATTATCCATGACAACTGTGAAATATGTTTTGTGAAAGCAATGCCCATCTGTGAGAAGCTTATAATATTATAGATTTACATTAGATATACAAGATTGTGATAATGATTTTACCTGTCACTCACACAAACCAATTCTACAGTGAAAATAAATTAATCTGAAGTTCTCATGCGGTGCTTTTGGGCTTATTAAACATTCTATAATTGTCTGTTCCTTGTACAAAAACGTGATTTTAAAAACATCTAGAACTCAAGGCAATTATTGAATTCAGTAAAAAGAAAACTTGCAGGTACTTGACACTTCCTTAAAAATCTTCAGAGCTTGACACTGATTGTCAGTAGATAAGGTGCCTCTTTTAGATCACTTAACACAGGTGCTTTGTCCATAAAAGAACAAACTTGAATGATTACCTGCAAGCTTGAATCATGTGCTTTCTTGCCAATCACTTTCACTGCAGTGCCACTTACTTGTGAATAAGCATGTACAGAAACTGGGTACAAGCTCCCAGTTTAACAGGGACTGTAAACAAACCTGCATTATTCACCTTTTTCTCTTTCTCTTCAATATTTCTTTGTCGAGTGTGCCAGTTTCTTTCACACACCTCAACAAATATGTAATCAATAAATAAACAAACAAACGTGTCCACCTTATGCTATAGCAATTCAGATAACTCTTTTATGAAACACACTTTCCTCCCTCAAGAATCAAATTGAAGTATTAAGAAACGCTACTGGCACCATCATAACCCCATCGTCTCCCAAGATAAGTGCAAGGCAATGAAACTGAATCATTGTGAGACTTATGATGTCCACCTGTATTCATGCTTAACTATTTTCACGTGAGAAATGGATTGTACTGAAATTGGAATCCACAATCAATCTTTTAACTCCACATAGAAGAAAACGACTTCTCCGACACCAAAACAAACCCCACTGCCTAACTGCAAACAAACTTAGAGCAAATCAACTCTTTTTCGCGAGAAAAGCGAAAAAAAGTTCACTCTTTGCAGTGTGTTCTCCATCTAACGAAGAGAGTGAAGGAACTACAGTAGCAACGAGGGCGAGAAAAACCGGCAACGCCAACAGGATTTGAGGCACAGCTCCTTACCTTGCTGGAATAGGGGGGCTTGCTGAGAGTGATCCCATCCCGGATGAGTTTATCCCTAATCATGATTTTCAGTCTGAGTTTGGGGTAAGTGATCAACTCCTTGGAGTTGAATTCCATTTTTCGCGGCGCCCCCTTTTTCCCCTGAGAGTGACCCGGCGGGGGCGTCTGATGAGCTGGGTCCTTCCACGTCTTGGCTTCGCGCGGCTCCACCAGGCGGCTGGTGTAGATGTCGGGTCCCGGCGAGCCCCGCCGAGGGGGCTGCGGCTCCAAGGTGAAGTAGAGGCCGGCGGTGGTCTCGTCCTCCTCCTTCAGCCTCCGCACGGCTTCGTGGAGACGCCGCCTGTGCTGTGGCAGCGACACCCCGATGGCATCCAGGTCCGGCTCCCCGATTTGCTTGCACACCTCCAGGTCGTCGTAGCCATTATCCACAAAAGACTCGGCGTACTGGGTGAGTTTCAAGGTCTTCAACCATTCGTAAACGACGTTGGCGCACATGTTGGAAAGCAGCCCGGGAGGCCGAAGGAGGCGCGAATGGCAACTTTTGGAAAGCCCCGCAGCCCCGCCGCTGGCGGAAAAGCCAAAGCCCGGGAGCCAAATCTGGACGTGATAGGCATCAGCTGAGCGAAACGCCGAAACTCGGGTTCGGCGAAACACCCTCCCTGCACGAGGACGAAGAGTCAATCCCGGCGCGATGGGAGCGTTGAGTCTCAGGCGGCGCTAAGCACACCTTGCGGCGAGTCCCTCTGCTCCTCAGTCATGGGCGTCCCCGGCTCTCAAAAGGGGCTACGGCCTCCGTCCATCCCCCCCGAGCTTCCCGACCGGTCCCATCGCCAAGTGTAAGCTACGCGACCGCCTCCCTCGGCAATCGTTCGCGGTCCCTGCTGTCTCTGGAGTCTTTCCTCCGGCTGCTAGGCGTTTCTTTTCCAGCCCTTCTCGCCTGTGGTTGCCCCTCAACGCAGCACGGTGTGCGCTGTGGTCCGTGTGCTTGCGCGCCTACATTTTAACCCAACCTCGTATTATTCACGTGGGGCGGGAGGAGACGCTCGCCCGTTTCTGCAACGGCTTCCTCGCTGCCTGCGCTCGCTTGTCAGTCTGTGCAAAAACGAAGAACTAAAGACCTCTCGTCCTCATCCGACAAGCCACTATATCATCCCCCCGACCTTTAATCTCCAAGTCAGGTCCCTTGTTTCTCCCCATGTCTTGAGGGGTGCAGAAAAACCTCTCGCTATGTAGCTGGGAAAGGCCAGAAAAATCAAGTTTTCCGGCTCCCGCCTTTTCCCCCCCCCCCGCAGGCTGGAACTGCACCTTTCGCCTCGCACCCCAGAGAGAGCGCGCGCACGTTATGCCGGCCGCGGAGCGAAGGGAGGGAGGCGGCTCGGCGTATTTGAAAAAAAAGGGTGCCTGAAAGTGCCGCCGTTGTTTGTAGAGGAGAGCGCGGAGCAAATAGCAGCCTCTCCTTTCCACAGGATTACTGCCGGCTAGAAAAGAGGATCGGAGAGACTTTTCTCTCAAGCAACAGCCTGCCCCGCTCCAGTCAGGAATTCCGGAATCTCTTTAGCCCCGAATAGTGCCATTTTGGAGCACGAGGAACAGGAAAGCGCGCATTCAACAAAAAGCAGCAGCTGTGCCTATCTCATCTCTTTCTCACCTTCAATTGCTCATTCATGCTTCATTAAACAAGTTGGATTGCACACAGCCTAACATCAGAATGTGAGGTGCAGTCTCTGCACAGATGCTGGCGATTTCCTCACTTCATCTTTTTCTTCCGGGATTCTCTGCAACCCCTCCCTGGTGATGGTTTATTTTATCCCCCCCCCCTCCATGCATGTCTTGTGACAAACCATAGCAACAAGATATATTTGAAAAGCATGGCATTGTGGTGAGGGGGGTCATCACCATTCTGAAAACATCATAAGGCCTTTCATAAGGCCTTTACTTAGCAGGACAAATGAACAGAAGATAACACCACAATTTATGGTAGCTCTTCTCTTTTATTCATACAGGGAGGATTAGGTGGTACATTAACTGCTCATGAGGAAACACCCATCAACTTACTTTCTCTGTGACAGCAACAATGTTCTAATTCAACAGTCATTTGTAAAACTCTATTAAATCACGGGGATTATATCCAGGTACCTAAATCTTGTGTCATTCAATTCAGATTTACCAGCAAAAAATGCTGCTTTGTAAAAGATGCCTCCTTAATACTCTGGCGACAGACCTTTATTTGTTTAAATTTATTAGCTGCCCAACTCCAATAAACTGCAATGGAATCTCATTGGTTTATTTCTTTATTATAATTTATTAGCTGCCCAACTCCAATAAGCTACAATGGAAACCTATTGGTTTAGATACTTCAAGTCTGTTCTCTGGTCTCCTTTTTGTGGCCGTTTTCTCATCAGTGCTTTGTAGTGTTTACTAGTGTGAACTGGTCTTTATTGTGGCAAGCAATTGAAAGACTATTATAAATTTATCAGAACAGAGTAAGTTGGCTAGCACAAGAAGATGCTAGAAATTGGTGGTGAGGAAAAAGCCTCTACATCAAGCGTGTCCAACCTTGGCAAATTTAATGCTTGTGGACTTCAAATCCCAGAATTTCCCATGCTGGCTGGGGAATTCTGGGAGTTGAAGTTCACAAGTCTGAAAGTTGCTAAGATTGGTCCTACATATTACAAAGGGCTAGAGGATTATGCCTATCCCAAATCAGTAAGCAACTGATGGGTCAGCACAGATGACCAAAGACAAGATGGCTATTCCCCCTGCAGAGAAGTGAAAACTCAGACTGTCTCTGAACAGCATAGTAAGCCAATCTTCTCTTCTAGCTGCCAAAAAGGGATGCAGCCTTTGTCCATTTCTGACATGTCCCCAGAAATGGAAACATTTAGAAGAAATTATCCCAGTATGCAGAGGCTTGGACTTTACTGGCTGGTGGTTCCTTCTCATCTTGCCTTGATAAATCTCCCTTGCAGGAGCAAAGAAGGAAAAGGGGAAGGAAATTGCTACTGTTGTAGAACTCTACAACTCTACCTCTGCAGCAATGTTTCTCAACTTTGGCAACTTTGGAGACTTCAACTCCCAGCATCCCCCAGCCAGTATTGCTCGGAGTTGAAGTCCCCACATTTTAAAATTGTTGGGCAGCTAATAAAGAAATAAACCAATGGGATTCCATTGCAGTTTATAGGAGTTGGGCAGCTAATAAATTTAAACAAACAAAGGTCTTAAGGAGGCATCTTTTACACAGCAGCAATTTTTGCTGGCAAATCTGAGTTGAATGACACAAGATTTGGGTACCTGGATATAATCCCTGTGATTTAATAGAGTTTCACAAATGACTGTTGAATTAGAACATTGTTGGTGTCACAAAGAAAGTAAGTTGAGAAACACTATTCTACAGATATATTATTCACACTCCATTCATGTATAGGTTTTACTTTTGGTTCAAGAAAAGCCATCAGTTTCAGGTAGATATTTTCTTGACTGGTGAAGCTGGGTATGGTGGGAGAGGGACGCGGTTGGTTCTGGAAGAGCAAAAAGTGGGGAAAGTTTTTGCAGCTTGATTCGCAGATTAAAATTGTAGACCACCTAATTCCGGCTTTGTCATTAGCGGGCATTGTCTCTTTCATTTCCTTCATTACTGGGAAAAGAAAGCGGCTGTCTTGGTCATCCTTGCCATGGTTGGCTGGCGTGTTTCGCTGTAATTTTCTCTGTCCCGCTTAACTCACTTCTGCTTCTCCTAGTTCTGAGAAGTCCGGATTTCCCACAACTTTTTCAAACTATACGCGCGGTGGGGAGAGGAAGGAGGGCAGACCACCTAACGCATTAGGCAAAGTGAATGGCTGTGTGGAGGACCAGCAACAGGAGCTTCTTTCGAGGAGGGGACAAGAAGTGGGGCGAGAAGGGGCCGCTGGCGTGTCAGAGCTGCCGGCTTCTGGAAGCTGCAATGGTATTGCCGGTCGCGCAATAGACAAAGCCGGGATCATCGTGAAACTGTGACCTTGGTGCCGTTTTATCCCCTTGCCCTATATTGCTGGAAGACCTTGGAAAAGGAAAATTGGAAGAGGAGCAGGGTTTGACGCCCTCAATAACACCGAAACCTGCCTCGTATCCTTTTTGAACTTAGTCTTGTGAAAGCAATGCTTGTAAGGGTATGGGAAGGAAGTGTCTTGTACACGCTTCGCTTTAATTAGCTGGAGAGGAAGAATCAAAAATGCCCCGGAGGGACTCCGGGTGGTCCAGAAGAGACGGAAAAACAAGAGGAGGCTTCCCCCGTAGTTCTTTGCTTTAAATGGGTGCTTTTTCCTTTTCAGTACGAATTATCCTTTCTCGCCTGGTTTTCGCTCCCAATTCTGAGCTCGCAGCGCCTCCACCCGCTTGAGGTAAAATGTAGCTCCTTCTCGTTTCAAGGCTGCAGCTGCTGTATTTAATATAATTTGATTTGTTTCTGGATAGTATTTCCAAAAGTAACAGGGGGAAGTATGAAACCGTATGAACTTATATCATAGCGTGTGAAAGCTGCACAGGTGAGTGACGTAACCCATTTGTTTGATACTGCATGAATCGAATTATAAGAATGGTATCAGATGCAAGACTACCTGGATCCCTAGCAACCTCACAGAGTGGAAGTTTCTTTCAGTGAGCTTCGTGTCATGAAGAATTTATATTCTTAGGCTGGTTTTTAATTTCATTTTTATCTACCTGTCTTTTTATATCTGTTTCAGTGGAATGAAGCTACTTCTACTGAGAGCAAATGAAAATCTGACATCCAGATCAGCACAAGGGGGAAAAGGTGGGGTCTTTGACATACCAGAGCCCATGTGTATAAAAAAATAATTTTTTAAAATAAAATATGCTGCTGGGCTGAAATATTTTCAGTACGCTTCCCTGTAAACTTTTAAAAAACTAATCTAGAATAACAATCTTTAGTACAATTTTGAGGAAGTTTGAGCAGAGATATATAAGATGGCATTGCTTCTCAAACTCATCTGCATTGTCCTGTACTATTTGTTGTCAATATCAGATAATACATTCCAGAAAGTAAGGTGTAATGGTGTGTTACACAATAAATCAGTATTATTAAAATGCTGGTTCCCTATGGAAAGAAGTGAAAAAAGCAAACTAGGTATTTCCACATAACAATGCAAGTTATTAGTAGAAAAGTTATTCTCCCTTCTACTTTTTCCAAAGGTATGTTAAGAATCCTAGAGCAAAAGCTTCAATATTTGGACCATCAAATATGGGCTGCAAAACTACAGACAACCCTTGTAGTTAAAAATCTTTCTTTGTTGTTGCTATTTTGTAAGTTACCTGGATGTTCACAGCTCAAATTTGATAGCCCTATTCAAAGTACAATGCAAAAACCCTGCTGCCTGTTGTAAATATTAGTGTACATTTATCCACTGCAGTTTGGTGACTCTGTTTCTTTATACATTCAACTGAAATTTCCTGTGCTAATGTGAAAATGTAATTTGAGTGCCTGCTGCATTATAAAAAAAATATCTGACTAAACTGTGTAACTCTGAAATTGACTTCAATAAGGCATTTGACAAAGTAGACCACAACTTACTTCTTGATAAGATAGAAGAATGTAGCATAGATAGTACCATCATGAGATGGATTTGCAATTGGCTGACCAACCGCAACTAGCGTGTAGTCCTTAATGAAACATCTACATGGAGAGAAGCATGCAGTGGGGTACTTCAAGGTTCTGTCTTGGGCCCAGTGGTCTTCAACATCTTCATAAAGGATCCAGACAAGGGGATAAAAGGGGAACTCATTAAATTGCAGATGACGCCAAACTGGTGGGAATTGCTAACATTTTGGAAGATAGGCTCAAGATTCAGAAGGATCTTGACAGACCTGAGTATTGGGCCCTATCCAACAAGATGCAGTTCAGTGGTGAGAAAAGTAAGGTCCTGCACTTAGGCAGGAAAAACTAAATGCATAGGCACAAAATATGAGGGCCTTGGCTCAATAGCAGTAATTGTGAGAGAGATTTAGGTGCCCTAGCTAGTGGACTTCCACTGAAGTCTGAGCCAGAATGTGCTGTAGCTGACAAAAAGTCAATGCAGTCCTGGGCTGCATCAACAGAGGGATAACATCAAGATCATGGGACATGACAGTGCCGCTTTATACTACACTACTGAGGCCACACTTGTTCTGGTCACATGATACAAAAAAGATGCCGAGACCCTAGAAAGTGTACAGAGAAAAGCAAAAAAGATGATAAAGGGTCTGGAGGCTAAATCGTATGATGAACAGTTGCAGGAGCTAGGTATGTCTAGCCCAGGGGTAGGCAACCTTGGCTCTTTTATGACTTGTGGACTTCAACTCCCAGAATTCCTGAGCCGGCCATGCAACTGTAAGAAATGGGAGTCAGTTGTCAAGCATCCGAATATAAATCACATGACCGTGGGGATGCTGCCACGGTTATAAGTGTGAAAAATGGTGATAAGTCACTTTTTTCAGTGCCATTGTAACTTCGAACGGTTACTAAGTGAACTGTTATAAGTCGAGGACTACCTGTACCACATTTATAATCATAGCAGTGAAAAGCGTTGCTACTCACAGAGTTTTCAGGTGCCTTCTGCACTGAATAGTAGGCAGCAAGATACAATTTTCATATTAGCCAAGCTTTAAATGAATAGTAATTGATGTGTCTTCAGCATCTGTTTTTGATTGTCTGGAATGTTATGTTATTTTTACACTATTTTTCCTGTAAATTTACATGGGTTTATAGATTTCATGTAAGACAAGCCACAATACAAAATCCATTTTATTGTATTTGTTTAATGAAAACAAAGTGCATTTTTATATGTGAATTTGCATTACTTATCTAAGTAAATAGGACTGCTTATTTACCACAAGTAAAACCCATCATTCTCAAAAAGACAATCTTAATCTAAAAGTAAGAAAGAGTAAAAAATGAAGTGTTCATTGGATGAATAAACTTGTTCACCCTTGCCATAAACTATAAACTATAACAGCTGAATTCAGACAACTTATTAAACTAAAATCAAATCAACCTCATTATAGCTTGGGCTTCATACAAGGTAGGAACTAACTACAGCTTGATCCGTTGAAAAATGGATCAAGGAGGAAGGTCTATTCTGCCAAATGTGGTTCTCCTCTGGGATTGCTTTGGCTAGTCAACTAAATACTTCTTGACTGAACTTCACATCAGAAATATGTCTATGAAGATTCTTAGTCATCCAGTTGTCTGGAAGTTGAGTCATGGTAACTGGACTTTTCTTTTTTGGTTTGAAACATTTTGCTGTTTATCCAAGTAGCTTCTTCAGCTAAAGAATCATCAGAAAATAAACTTTGTATGAAGATCTCCACTTATTCATCTAATTTGAAAATGGTTCCTTATATTTATATGGTAGAGGGCAGACATTTTTTATCTAAACATTTTTTTTCTTTTTACAACCCTTTAATCCCTTTATTTGGCATGGGGTCAGGGTGATTGAGTGGAGCTGAGCATTTATTGGCTGGATGCTCTTCCTGACACCTACACAGCAAATATTTTCTCTTTGGGTCCTGAGAAAGTAACACCTGCCACTGCCTGGGTTCGAACTTTCAGTCTTCTGAGTGGGAGGCAAGTGTTTTCACCTCTAGGCTACCATGCCACTCCTTTTTTCCAAATAGGTATCCAGTGTCAAATTCTCATTCTGCTTAAACTGAAGCCATTGCTTAACTGAGTTGATAGTGTAGGGTTTTGTACCTTGGATAGGATAGGATAGGATAGGATAGGATATGATAGGGAATAGGAAGAGTAGAGTAGAGTAGAGTAGAGTAGAGTAGAGTAGAGTAGAGTAGAATAGAATAGAATAGAATAGAATAGAATAGAATAGAATAGAATAGAATAGAATAGAATAGAATAGAATAGAATAACAGCTTTGGAAGGGACCTTGGAGGTCTTCTGTCCAACCCCCTGCTCAGGTAGAAAACATTATACCATTTGAGATAAATGGTTGTCCAATCTCTTCTTAAAAACTTCCAGTGTTGGAGCATTCACAACTTCTGGAGGCAAGTTGCTCCACTAGTTAATTGTTCTAACTGTCAGGAAATTTCTTCTTAGTTCTATATCTAGACCACGGGTCGGCAACCCGCGGCTCCGGAGCCGCATGCGGCTCTTTGAGGCCTTACCTGCGGCTCCGGAGCCTCCTCCGCCATTTTGGCGAGCGCATGCGCGCATGCGCGGGCGGGGGGGGCGCGCGCGCAGGTGCGCATGCGCGAACGGCATGTGCGCATGCGCGGGTGCGCATGCGCGGGTGCGCGGGTGTGCGCGCGCATGCGCGAACGGGCCGCGCGGGGGCGCGCGCGCATGCGCGAACGGGCCGCGCGCATGCGCGGGTGTGCGCGCATGCGCGAACGCGCGGCTCCCAGCGTTTTTTTTTTTTAAGCTAAATGGGTCCGTGCGGCTCATCCGACGTTTCGGATGGCCGACCCATGATCTAGACAGATATAGTTACAATAAAGCAGTGTAAAATAGTTACATGAATAGATTGGAGAAAACAGACATAGCAGTCCAAAAGACACTGCAGTAACAGTAAAATAGAAATATGGAATTTCATTAGATTTTTTTTTAAATAGATGTGTGTCCTTTACCAGAAAATATTATCAGTAAATGTATTCTCTAACTAATACATGCTTAGGGTTTAGGAAAGTGTCTGGCAAAACTGACAACACAATCTAATTAACACCAGTTGTTTAATGAACTGCTAAAGACTTGTGAAATGCAAAAGGTGTAAATAGTCTGGGAGATTCAGAGGAACATTTAAAAAACCCTATTTGAAGAAACTATTTCAAAGTAAGTAATTATGATAGTTGGGATCTTATTGTATCCATTTGCAGAATGGGTATGCTGTCTAATGTACCTTAACCCACTAAAGTGATTTAGATAAATTACTGCCTTTATTCATTGCATCAGATACGGTTTTAACCAGAAAACGCAAAATTAAATTGATGTAGATTAAATCTTTTAATAATAAAACTACTCTTATTCTTCAGACCATTTTTTTTTTTTTGCATATCACACTGTAAAATTGTTTATTTGGCATAATGTTTTGGTAAATTAAGGAAGATGATATGGCATTCTTCGATACCATACTTTCATAAAGTGACAAAAATAGATGCAAAACATTTCTACCTTTTTATATGTAATAAACCATATATCATAACCATATATCATTACTGATTTATAAACCATTCTTTGCTGTTGGGACTCCTTAAATCCATCTTATTATCACTAGTACACTGATGTGACCTCTATTTTGTAAGATTCGAAGGTTAATTGCATTGGAGTCAATATCTCAATTATTCTTTTTTTTTTTTTAATTTAAGACAGGCTTTAATATTTATTTCCAGTCCATCTTTTGATCCAATTCAAAGCACTGGTTTGATCTTATGAAAGAGCACTTTTTACATATATTTCTGCCTGGTTAAGTTAATCTTCAGAAGTTATTCTCCAGACACAACTATCACCAATGGCACAACAGGTTTTAAAGATCCTTATAAACTATGATGGCATCCATCTGTGGAATATCCTCCCAGAGAAAGTTTGTCTGGCATGCTTGGCTCTTATGTTTACACCTCAGGCCAATGCTTAAGATGTGAAGTGTTTATCATATATTTTACTGTTGTTTTTTTTAAAAAAATAAAAAGACTTTGTAATCCTTTTTTTGCTCTTATTCTTTGTAAAATGCTTGTGGCAAGTTCAGTGATATATTAAATAACACAGACACATAAATACTAAAGGAATCCAAGTACTAATCATCTCTTTCAACAAGAAGCTGGCATAATACCTAGGTTTGTGACGATTTCCTTAAGAGATTTCCCTACATTAATTAGAATTATTCTAGCCAGAAGTCCCATTCTAAGCCGAATCATACTTATGCATATTAATTGCACAATAATTTTGAATTATTTGATGAGAAATATATAATCCACTATATGATAAAATTAAGTAAATAAAAATACGTATACTGCTTTAGTGTAACAAAAAATATATATTGGTGACACAGCATGTACATTGGCTTGGATAGTAAAAAGTGTTAAATAGGGCTGCCCCCCTGTGACCAAAGAATGAACTACAGGATTTATGTTTCTCAAAATTTGCCTATTTTGGTACTCTGAAAGTGTTTGATATAATAAAAAGCTGACAAAGACAAATGAAATGAAAAATAAAAAAAATCTTGAATTAAGCATAAACTAATAAAAAGAATAATTTTAATATGGCTCCACTATTGATATGGATGTACTCTCTCCACTTGGGATTTGTCCATACTTTTATTTTTATTTCTAATGCTGATTTTTTTATTTTAAATGTGTTTTTATACACGTATTATTTTCAGTGGGCTATTTTATGCCACCCAGAATCACTTTTCATGAGATGGGTAGCTATATAAATTTGATAAATAAAGATAAGATCATTCGAAAAGCTAAATTATGAAAGATAGAAATCCAAGGTGATACAGAATAACTAATTTGGGTGCTTTTAAATGTCATCGCCTTGGAACAGGGGTCTTCAAACTTGGCCCTTTTATGACTTGTGGACTTCAACTCCCAGAATTCCTGAGCCAGCCATGCTGGCTCAGGAATTCTGGGAGTTGAAGTCCACAAGTCATAAAAGGGCCAAGTTTGAAGACCCCTGCCTTGGAGCTTGTAATTCCAATTATCTGAATTAAACTCGCAGTAGCATTCAAGTCCCTTGTTGCACTTCCTCTGAAAAGGACAAAATGACATATTACGAATAATACGGCACCTTGCTTGGTTCCAGACTGTTTAGAATCTGAACTAATTCATGTTACCAATTTGGGCATTCGGAACATACAAATTATTCCTGTCCCTATACTAAGGAAGATTTTTTTTATCAAGGATTATACCATTTGACAATCTTAGTTTAATCGTGAAACTCAAATTTTATCACTATATGCTTGTTGCTTAAAACAACATGCAACTTTCATGATGTGACTTAATGAACCAGTAACTCCTCTCTCCATCCATCAGGAATATAATTGGATCAACAAATGATTGGACTCCTAAAAGATTTGTTTGCCATTCTTTTAACCATTCTATGATACTCATGTAAAATTGAGACTTTAAATATTTCATAAATTAAAAATGATTTTTGAATTTGAAAGGATAACCCCTCTTCCTATTATAGCATGATATGGATGTGAATCTGCAATGTTTTCTTCCCAGATTATTTTTTTTTAATAATTTCCCAGTTTGGCCTACAGCCTTAGACTTTCCAGATAAATTCCTGTCCAAGTATCAGCTAGGATCAATCTTGATTGCTTTCTAAATTAGTCAGTCAGCTAAGTGCTGCCACCTGCTGAGGTTAAGAAACAAAAAATAATCAACAATCAACAATTAACGTTAACAATTTAGGACATGTGGATAAAGCTAAACAGTAAAATGTACAGGTGGTATATTTTATAGTTATGATTGGTTGCTTAACAACCTCTGAAATTATAACAGGTCCAGAACAGGTACTTTATGGCCTGTAAAGCACTTCAGGCTGTTGTAAAATGTGCCACCACTCCCCCCCCTTGTCTTGTGACTACATTTTGGGCAGTTGGCAGTTGGCTCACCTTTATGACCTGTTGCATCATCCTGTGGTTGTATGATCATGACCTGCTATGCAAAAAACAAAACAAAAAACTTCCCATTTAGAAGTATTGGTTTGCACTTATGTCTGCAGCATTTGCTTAACAATGCTGCAAAAATGTTGTAAAATCGGGTAGTCAGGTGGGTGTATGGACTGATGACCATAATGACTGAAAATTGTGATCCCTAAGTTAAGTATTAACTATATTCCCTTATCTAATGTTAGGAACAATTTTTGAATCTAAATACATTCTATGGCAAAACTAGTATCAGAAAAGATATACTCTGGCCTGCATAGTACCTTCCAAATATGACATTTTCATCAAATTCTTTTACTCTTTAATGATAAATGGACAACAGTGGGTCATTTGGAGATAGTCTAAAAATTGACGGTGTGCCATCCAGTCATTTTCAATTCTTAGTAACCGCATAGACAGATTTTCTCCATGACACTCTATCCCTAGCCTGTTCTAGATTTAAAAAGTAATGACTTAAAAACATTATCATTCTCGGAGATATGAAATAGCTTGATCCCTCAGCTTGCATGATCACATTTTTACCATATTAATTGTTGGGTAATAGCAGAGGCACCCATGCTGTTCAACATACCCACTCAGGTTAAAAAAAATCCTCTTGTAGTAATTTGAAAATTTCACCAGTAGATATAAACATTTAACTATTTGACTCAAATATTTGTATTTCTTTGAGGGAAGTGGTGTTATTACAGCAACAAAATAGTTTGTTTCACTGTTTTATTCTTGGTATTGTCTAGAGTCTTGACCTCTTCCAAGATAGATGGTAAAGTTTTAAAATAAATTTATAGGAGCCTTATATGGCAGATATATATTTTAACATTGATTCTACGTTTGTGACTAACCTTTTATTCAGGAACGGCAGAAATGCTTTTTAAGAAAGGAGCAATCTTTTTTTCAGTCCTTTATATTATCCTCAGAAATGACACTGTCATTGAATTCAATAGTTATTTTAGTGGAAACTGTATGTTTTAAGTATAGTGTGTTACTCTAAGCTCCCATATTTCCCCTGAAGGCTTGGCTGATGTCTCTAAGACTAGAGATACTTCTATGGGAAAATTCTTTTATATTACTGTGCCCTTAATAGCAAGCCTACAATGCAAAAGAAACATACTTGCACTTAACTCTAATCTCAAAGTAGGAGTTACTTCGAAATAAATATGGCATTTTGACTGCATAATGATTAAGACTCTTGTTCTAGCAATACCTCAAACTAACAGAACTACAGACATAAATCACACAAGTGAAACACTGTTTCTGAATATAAAACTTCTATTCAGTATTTTTTAAAAGATGAGTACTTAAAATTCAAGGTAATGACTTAAATACACACTGATTTTAGGCAGATACCTTGGTTGTAGTGATACACTCCCATAATCTCATGTATGGACTAATGGAATGTGATCTCTATGGGACTGCTTCAGAAATTATAGCTGTTAATGAGAGTTTTAATAAGGTTGAACTATGTTTAAGCAGTCATTTCTCCCTTGCACTACATGCTACTTCATTCTTACAGTTCTGGTTTCGATGGTAGGTCTCTTCGGTTTGGCATCTGTGGAAATGCTTTCATCTAAATATATTCTCCATACATATGTATTCCCCAGAGTACCTTTGGGGTTATGGAATATTTTCCACAGAGATCAGCTGGGACTAGATTATTATTAAATTCTCAGTACTCTTAAATGTTAAGTCTTTTAGTACTCTTGGGTTTTTAAAATAGTTGCTGGCAGTTTGATATTCTAGTTTAACTTTGTAGTTTTTAAAATGTATTATAAGAGGTTGGCTTATATTTTTAAGATGTGAGTTTTGTATATCCTTTATAATTTAATTATATAAATCTTAATGTAGTTTCTTATTTTATAAAAGCCACTTTGAATGGCTAGACAAGGAAATGTATATAAATTAATAAATACCTGAGTAGAAGATTTGACTTTACAGGATCTTATAAGGGAAAGGTACAAGGCCAACTTGATAAGGCCTACAAGATCTTATAAACACAAATAATAAAGTGTATGCAACATTTCAGTCAGAAACATGGAAATGAGCTTTAGCTAAAAAGCAAATAATAAATTATAGAAATACATGCAACACTTATGAGGCAGCATTTTATAGGTGTTTGTTCATAATCAAGGAAGTCAGCAACTTAAACCTAGCACTATTTTCAGATGCAGGACCCTTTTTTAAAGATAGATTAAGGTCTGTCACTTTGTCTACTTCTTGAAAGCAGGATAGATCTTCAAGAATTGATCATATTAAGGATACATTAATGATGCATGAAACAAAAGCTAGTTTTGTTTCAGGAGAGATTTGAATAGTTTATTTTGCCCAGTCAGAGCCCTTCAGCATAATGACACATTCATATACACATATGAACATTATTTTCTGAAACATGTATAATATACATTTTTCTCTTTTTAAAATACCAACTGCACAGGTATTTTTATTTACAAAAATATCCCATACTTAATTTTAATATTATGACATAGTTTAGAATCAAGTACATTAAGGAAAATTATGCAATCTAACATTTCCATTTGTAATGGTATGGTTTACCGTTCATATGAAACTAAGTTTGTAGACGGATGAATCTGCAACCCTATCCTAAAATGCATTTCCCAGTTTCATCATCAGAACACACAGTGGGGCTCAGCAAGACTAAAATGGTAGAGGACAATAAAAAAATAAAATGAAGTACACAATGGAATAGAGCAAAATACATTTAAGCTAGAAGTTCTATATCAAGCATGCTTTCCCAAAGAATAATGGCAGAATCATTTACTGATAATTCTTCTCTTTTTTTCTTCAGTGGTGCTTGCTTAATGAAACAGAAGCAATTCTAGAAAGTAGAATGTTCTTCTTAGATCTAACCAATATGAATAGCAGCATATAAGATTAAGTAACTCAAGTACAGTTTATTTACACATGTTTTAAAGGGGGAGTTAACATTCAGTTTCTCCACTTTGCAATATCAAATAACAACTCCATGGATGATGCCATGATTTTATCCAAAAATCAGACTTACTAATCTGTAAAAATGTAAAGGTCAAGAAGAAACATACAGTTGCTTGACATTTAGAAATACTAATTTCTAAATGTATTTATGAAAAATGCTAATACAGATTTAGTTGCATTTTGATTCCTATAACCAAATTAGTTTGAAAATTAAAAAGCACACTGATCTGAACTTCAAACAAACATGATTTACATAGGAAACATATTCATGCATTCCTGATTTGAATCTCAATGTACATTAAGCAGTTTTTAAATGCAGGTAATTCACATGTACTGGACATTAGCTTTTTATCATCCACCACCCCCAACCATAAAATCCATTTAACAGGATCTTTATTTTTGGTAGTAACATCACTAACATTCACAAGGAAAAAGAAATTCACAATACTGTACAGACAAGTATCTAGACTACGGGAACAAGCGCAGCCGAGAATTTGCACAATAAACAAAGGCAAGCAATGAGTACTTTTCAGTCACTAGGCACACCACAACTAGTGGAGTCATATTTCCATCTCTATGCATCAGGGTACTAACAAAATGGGATGTTTCACCAATTACAGCAATATGCATTAAAAAAACCGTTTTGAAGATAAAATACCAACAAATACAAAATATGGAGAAAACAATATTACAAAATACAAAATACTGTAGCTGACCAAAATAAAATAGAATGGAATTCAGTTTTAGTACACTTCTAATGGATATACATCAACAAGCTTTTCAATATGATGTTACATTTGGATTATGTATATGTCTAAACACTCTTCTCATAAAGCAATTTTCTTAGGTAGTGTTATAATGTTGCTTTAGGCCGGAAGTTTTTATGGGTATGCTTATTGTCATCTCTACATGACATTTTTCCTATAGGCTGAATTAACTTTTGTATGCTTCTTATATATGTTTTCTTTGACAAACTTAACATAATTTTAATTAAAAGAAATATCCTCAGATTTGATAGCCAACTATATCTTATGACATTATATAAAAAGATTATCACGACTCCAATTTAGCCTGTGCTTAATTCTCTTTTTAACATAAAACCAAAGCACATTTTATTTTGGACAACACTGCAGCTTTAGGTGACCATTAAACAAATCTGAAAGTGTTTCAGTTGTTGCTGGTGTTTTAAAGCTTTTAAAATTATTATTTTACAGTTACGTTTTCCTAATCCTTTGGAGTTTCAATATACAGTACCTCCTGCACTTTTGACGTGTCTACTCATACAATGAAGGAAACAAGTCCATATGTGCAGTCTTTAGTCCTGAAGACCTCCTTCCTTCACCAGCTTGGAAGCTCCTGTCCACAAGGAACTTGTTGATACATGAGAAAATGTAGAATTCTGTGTATGGACAGGATGTGTGCTGAAATTAATTTTCTAAATGGTATCTACATAGAATTTAAAATTTATAGATGGAAAAGGATGAAATACTCAAGCTTGCAATACTTAAAGTGCAGGGAAAAGAAATTCAAGTTTATAGTTCAGATAAGATCAGTGCTATAGAAAGCAAAAAAGAAAGAATTCGCTGCATCAAAATTATCTTTGGCTATAGCTTTGTAATATAGAGATGTCACATGAAGAAAATACCTCAAGCAACAAATGTAAATTAAATCATACCAAGGTTATTGATACAAATCAGGAAAGTCACTTCACTCTTATAAGGGAATCACACTTTCAGACTTGCTTGAAATAATATTTAGATAAACATTCAGGAGTTACAGTTTGGCAGTTTTTAACTGAAGAATTGTGTCTTCAGTTTATTAAAATTAAACTTGTTAATATTACATGAAAGACAAGTAGCAGCAGTTTCCCTTGACTACATATAGATGCTTATTTTTCTACCACAATGCTACCAAACTGTCCTGGCTGTTGTGGAATGAGCCCCTGACACAGTATCAGTGGTTTAATAATTGCACAGTTGTGATAAGTAAAGAAACAATGCTGGCGCATTTTTTATTCTTTATTTTAACCACTATATCTATTTCTAAAAAGTTCTGAACTACACATTTTCCTCATAAAAAACACTACATTTCCTTCCACTGACTTTGAAAAGGTATACATAGTTATGTGAAATATATTTCTCTCACTAGCCAATGCAGTTACAACAGTTCAACAAAATTAGCAACTATAATGAAGAATTTGTTTTTTCCAAACAAAATGTGCTGGGCAAATATGGACATATTTTGTGAATGAAAATATGCTTTCCCATTTTGCTAATTTTTTAGTGTCTTATTATCAAGATGTTCATGTGCCCTTACAATGTAACACATCTCCACATTAATTTCTTACACATTCCCCACCATTTTTTAATTCTGCCCACAGTATTTTTTAAATAAGTTTGTAGACACTATTGACTCTTATTTCAACACCACTAAAAATAAGAAACAGATTGTTTATGTAATCAGAGGAAAACAAAATTTATAGTAAGGTTCTTTAATGCAATCATTTGTATTACTTGTCATGTTTGAATGTCTACATAAGCAACCTACTCTTTCTAGAAAGAAAGCACTTTTTGTTTTAAACAATGCACAAACGGATTGGCGAATAGGGATTTACCACTAATAAACCACAACTAACCTTTCAGGAAATTTCATCAAGTCTAAAAAAGTTCCTCCTCCTTCACATCAACATTCAAAATATAAGATGGCTCAGCAGAGCACTATGAGAAAATCCCAAATCAATTTGATAGAGTTGTGGAAGGCCTCCAAAATGAACGTGCATACTAAGAGTATACAACTTGGGTGCTCCTTATATAGTTTGGTTATAAAGCTCATAATTTATGATTACTGGCCATGCAATAAAGAGAGCATCTCGATGTCTACCACAATATGACATAACCACCAAACATTTCTAATATTCATTCCAAATCTGTAAAATGTATGCAGCCTTATTCTGACTATTTGTCCAGATGAAATACAAATGAAGAAGATAATGGTTATGTCCCCAATACTATAGCAAATAAATTATGTATAAAGCAAACTGTCCTACAACTGTATGTTACTTCAAGGAGAATTGACAAATGGCATTAAATGAACAGAACCAGTAAAATGGCATATTTGCCAAAGTCTATTTTCTGAAAATATTTTCTAGTTAAATTATTTCATTCATGGTATAAAATGCATAAACACATTTTAGAAGGTGTTTGTTGGCATCTCCTTCATGAAGCTTGTCATCTATCAAATACTTGTTCAGAAATGCATAATAGAAATCACCTCAGAATAAGGTAATGAGAATTCAGAATGAGTGGAGCACTTCCAGCATGTAAGAAATCTGACATCATTAATTCTTGAGTCATTATGGCATTCTCTTTTCCATCCATTATAGCATTCTCTTTTCCATCTTTTACAACTGAAAGAATTACTATTATGCTTATTTGTAGCTATAAAACATTTTTCCTTAAAGGAAATTATGTTTCGGTTAAGTGTACTGAGGTTTATGCTTCTGACTGTAAGACACAATCAAGCCAAGGTAAGAGCCAAGAAATCAATAGGACATTGTTTTAGCATGTGCTTAAATCAACAAAACTTAACAATTTTAGCTAGATCATACTATTTGTACAACAAAAATTAGCAACTGACAAGTGAAATTACTAATGCATAGGGAAGTTACAATAATAAATAAGTTGTTAACATTATATGCCTATATCACGTATCTTTTAAAAATTTGGCTTATGGATCTTATTCAACATATTCTTATAAACTCAAGTAATTTATTTTACACCCCTAAACCCCCCCTCAATTGTACTATAATTAAATGTCATACAAGTAAAATAAGTAAGCAAGCAGTTTTAGATCTGGCTCAAATCTTGGTGGCAAAAACCATTTGCTGAATCAAATGTCCAAGGTATCCCATATTTGCAGGAATATTGAAATTTTCTTCTCTCTTCTCTTCTACATTAAGTGAATTTCATAGCATCCTTACCCAAAACTGCGCTGAAGAGAGGTAATAATCTAATGCTTTAAATATACTAGCAAAATACATTAGCAACCCCAAGAGAGAAACAGATTTCAACTTTCCTGAAGTTTGCACTCCTACCCACCCAGTGTAACCAGACTGTAAGGGCTTAACTTTATTAAATGAAAGGTTTCTTAAATCATATTCTTTCAGAAGTAGGTCTAATTTATTTGAAAGACTTCATTAAACAATGCCAGTCAGTAACTTTTAACCTGAACTGAACCATATTACAGATAAATGCATATCCAAATAATATTTTGAGCCAAACCATCGCTTAACCAACACCAGGAAATTTTCTTTTGGCTTAAACGTCAGACATGCATATCAAATAATTCATTCAACATTTGCAGAGTTTGGGCAAGTGTTTAGAAAAATAAAACGCAAGCCTCTGAATGGCCATATACTGGCACTTGCTTAAATAAAGCCTAAACTAATTAAGGCTGTTTGCAAATGATCACAAATTAGTCACTATTTCTGATTTCCAACATGACAAACATTTCTTAATTATGTATTTTTCTAAATATTTTAAAATAAATTACATTTTATAATATGGCTTTGGTACAGCCTTTATTAGCTAAAAATATACTGCTTCAATTTGGCACATCTTAAATCCCTCCTCTCATACAAATCTACATAAGAATCTACCAGTTCCTAAAGTGGTAAAATATTGAGTGCTTTGAAAACAATCCACTCTGACTTTAACTTTATTGTGTAATCTATGCAGTGAATCAAAGGGCACTTACATGGAAGAAAATTCCTTTCAAATTAAAAGACTTGTTTCCAAGTAAGCACACTCAGATTAAGGAGCCAACTTCTTTGCTGATGGGTTTGACTTAGAAACTATTTTCAAATTAAATGTTTTTTCCTGAATATATTTTAGTACAATGCAATTGATAAATTGTGAAAGTTGTATCTTAAGAGTTCAACACTGAACTGAAGACAAGTTTACCTGATTGGGCATGTAAGCTAGCTACATACCTGATATTTAAATTCTTACACAAATACATTCTGTTAAACACACAAAGTAAGTTGTACAGCATGAATTAAATTTGTAACCATGTAAAAAAATTATAAATTGATCCAGCTATATTGGCAGGAAAATAAAATATATATATATAACTGGTTGAAAGATGACAAATATGTATCATTGCAAGAGATATTTTTACTTTTCACATTAGACAGCCATAACACAAATGAAAACTTTTAGCATGATGTGCAGGTCAATCACTTGTGTTTTTATGATGCAAAATAACTTATTATCTTATTTTTTACTTGATGCTGGCTGCATGTGGACATCACAAAAACCATGGATTATTATAAGAGAAATGAGCTACAGCAAGCCTTGAGCTTACATGTTCCTTTCTTCTACTTCTCTGATATGGCCATACAAAATTGGAAGCTTTCACATCTGATTAACAGCAGTTTAATCCTATATGGTCATCTGTGGTAAATCTTACCTAAAGTTTATTGAAACAAGCTAGCTTCAAAGTGAGTTATGAAGATGGCTTATTTCAGACCAGTAAGTCACAGGCAATAAAAGTAATCTTGTTGAGTATGAACAAAGCTATAGTTAAATGAAAACTGAAGCAAAAGCATGCCATGGTTTATTATGAAGTCCCAATGCAGCAACAATATAAAGATGCAAAGACAATACTATTAGATCAGGGGTCCAAGAAGAGACTATGTGACTGCATGTGAACTATGTGTAGATTCAAGATGGAACTTGTGTATTTCCAGTTTATCAGATCAGAGAAATGGTAGCAGAATAAGTCATTTTCAGACAGCTTTATGAATGTGCTTTTAAGGAGGAAAGGTGTAGATCAGTTACTAATAGTCCCATAAAATGAACTTTATTCTAGCTCTTGGACCCCTGATTTATTGCAGCCTCCTGGAGGAGGATGAAACACTGGCAGCAACAACAATAGCACAAAACTTTTGGCATATGAAATATTAACACAGGATAGATCCTGCATTGCCCCTGCTCTTTTGATTCCAAATTTTCTATTTTTGTCCATGTGTTCTCTTTGCCATCAATTCTGTTTTCAAGCTCCCAGTCAGCCCAGATAACACACATACATGCGCAGTTGCGCAAACACACCTTCACGATGTGGGTGTCAGTTTTAAATACAATGATCCTCAGTTAAAGCTGTACGACTGAGGTAAACCAGTGCATAATTTGTGCTAGGAAACATCTGTACCCATTGGCTGACACCCTTCCAGCTTTGCTGGTCCTGCAGAAGTTAATGAAAATATTTTTCTTCAAGGTAAAGTTATAGAGATGCATTTGAGAATGTGTTGTCAGAACTGGTACCATTTTTTATCCTTGCATTTCAACATCATCTAAAAGCAAAACAAAGGGACAGAATATAATAATGCATCTGAGAGTATACACAATACCATTTATTTTAAAGACTACATGGTATTCATTATTAATGACATTATTAATGAGTGAATAAATAATAGTTAAAGGGGTATAGAAAAATGAGCCCCACAAATATAAATTGCATGAATTCATTTTCTTATTCTCTGCCTATAACAATATAACAACCAATTAATTTCAATGAAGATGGCCAGGAAAGCCCATCTGATCATAACTGCTAACATAATGGGAATATTCACATTCCTTCCCCAGAATATCCACAGTGATAACTTTCATGCTGCTCTCTACAAACTGGAAAGAATCATTCAAAAGAATTGGCCTTCTTGTAAAAAAAGGCAACTGATATCTGACAGGGACGTACCTCATGTGCATGCTTTGAGAAAGAATCAGCACTAGCTAACATGGCTGTTGTTCGTTCTTCCAGCTCTCCCAATTTTTGCCCTCTTTCATCCAATGCTATTCTGGCTCGTGCCAGCTCACAAACTATTCCTGATGCTGCTCCTTTGACTCCTTCAATACCACCAGGACCTGGTATATGCTGGGCAAGGCTTCTTGATGCCTTTCCAGCAGCAGATTCACCAACTGACCATATCAAGAAAAAAACAAATTACGTTTGCATTCCTTTGGGAGGAGAACTTACCACTCATAAGCAGAATTAAATATTGGGAGAGATGAAACAATATACTTTATGATAAAACCAAATGAAAATAACATGTTGAAAATTATTCAACAATTCTAACAGCAATATAGTCAATATCTTATCCCTATTTAACTATATACTATATATATATTTAAAATGTCATTTGAAATTACTTAGAGGAAGTTAATACACCTATGAATTGTATGTTCCTTATCCAATTTATAATGAAGTAGTAAACCAGAAAGTAAGCCTTTTCTGTTACTCAGTTTGCCCTTTGGAGCACCCTCTCCCAAATTAGATTGGCTTTGACTTGCTGGCTTTTCAGAAAATTCTTAAGACCCTGGATGTGTTCCAGGCATGGGGACTGGAGTGCTAGTTAAATCCTGTGATGTGGTTATTAGTTGTGTAGATTGATTTGGCTCCTCAACAGTTCTTTATGTTTTATATCATGTTCTTCACTTGATGAATTTAAGATGTATGGACTTCAACAGTCACACATCTTAACGTTGCTAAATTTGAAAAATACTGTTTTACTTTATGTTGCTGCATTGTTTCTAAATGTAAAACAAAAGAGAAGGAAAGAAAAGGAAAGGAGGGGAGAGGAGAAGTTGTAACAATGAAGGGTATTATTTCAATCACCTTAGTCTTTGCCTCTGTGAGTCAGAAACTGAAAAGTATTCAGTAAAATCACTAATCGTTTGCCATTTTGTTGTCTTACTTATTTCCACGTTAATATACAGTTTTTATATTCCTAGGAGACTATGAAGTAGTAGAATATACAGTACTTTATTACTAATAAAAGATAGATCACTATTATTATATTTTAATAATATTATGTGTGTTGGAAGATTTAAAAAAGTCACTCTTACTGAATATATATATGACAAAAGTGGATAGTTCTGACTCACATAATAATTTTTAGTACTTCTCTTAAATATAATTAAATTAATGCATTTGAGTGCCTCCAATTCTAGTATAATCTTTTCTAAACTTTGTAAATCTCTACTTGTAAGACTTTGATTTTTTCTGTCTCTTGAACTGCTTTCACTTGCTGGAGTCTAATAAATATTTTGCATTTATATTCAGGAAAAAAAATCCAATATCTTTCTAACAGGTAAATACTTGCAGAAATCTTAATTCCTGTTTTATGAGTACCTACTTAAAATCTTGCATTTGTTTCTTTTAATGTTATTTTTTACAGGTAACAAACTCTGAATTCTGGTTATCGCATAAAATGGAAAATATATTAATAAACATTAATCTGTAGGAGAAGATATAAATCCATTTATTTGTAATCTAATCTAGGAGAAATGATTACAGGATACTTGCTCCTACATCTATAGTTGGACTTTAGTGCATTTTACATCCCATGGAAACTAGAAATGCCCTTTTTTCGGCTTTCTGTCAGACTCTATCCCATTTTTTAATTACAGACACCTTTAAGTATTAATGCAACTCTATGAATTCTACATTAAATAGATGAGAATTTTGCAAAAAAAACCAACCATATTCTTTTATAAATGAAGCAACTTAGGAGGAAATAAGCAGCATATTTCAGTAGTTTCTATTATTTCAATTTCTTTCCATACTTTAGTTTATATTGGACTGATAAATTGTGTTTAATTTTCTATTCCCCTCATATGAAAGTTTGTTTTAAAAAATGATAAAATCAACTTACAGAGTTCTTCCCTGTCAAGTGATTGTGCACCACCTCCAAAGAGACCTTTGAAGAACCCTCTGTTTGGTGCTTCTGGTGTTTCTACAGGTGTGAAGAGCTCACCCAACATTTCCTTTAAATAAAAATCATTTTAAAGCTTGTCAGAAAATTCTTCTTGGATTTTATTAAAACAGAAGGAATGCTATGTATCCTGTCGCTATGTCTGATCTTCAAATGTTTCTACATTTACAGTATTTTAAATATGCTAAAATTTGGTCCTGTTGCTGATTTATACAGGAAGACTAGGACCAGGTTCTGCAATAATCCAGCTCTGATTATATGAGCCAAATATTTTTTTATAAGAGACTGCTTTTTTTCGGTGCAACCCTGGTGGTTTGTGTACAAATTTAAGACACTGGCAAAACTTGGTTCTGCTTTTCCTGACAAACCGGCTTATTCAGGCAGAAAAAGGAGTAAGTTCTGACAACCCACTAGCCCAGACCTTGCTGGCAAGGTCTGCCTTTGTGTGATTATTGTCACAGGCAATGACTTGTGTACACAAAGCTAGATTGCTATAAGGAGCATCACTTGGAGGGACACAGGTTCTGTGCCCAAATCTTTGTATTGCTCCACAAAGTTGGAGGCTGTGAAATGCAAAAATATTAAATAAAATCTAAAGTGAGTCTTCCAATGCAAGTAGAAGGCCCTTTGGTGGCCAAGAAGGGTGCCCACTGGCTGCAAGGAACCATCACACACAATTCTCTGCCCCTTGTGCAATTTATATTAATTGCTTCCACCAAAGTGATCTTGATGCATTTTATACCTGCAAGATAGCAAAGTCGTTCATGCACCATTTGTTCCTATGATCATGAACAGGGAGGGATCAAGGAAAAGGCAGACTTTTGAAGACTCTGCAGATCAGACTTCCTCACCACCTCTGTTTTTTCCTAAGCAAACCCACCTTCCCATTCATCCTAGAAATACTACATTCCTTCCTATAAGGCAGGCAAATCCAACCTGTGGCCCATGGATTGCATGCAGCCCTGAACAACTAGTACGTTGAGGTCGTCCTCAACTTACAACATTTAGTGACCATTCGAAGTTACAACAGCATGAAAAAAGTGACTTAGAGCCATGGTAACACAGTAGTTAGAATGCATTATTGCAGGTTAACTCACTGCTGACTGCTAGGAGTTCAATCCTGACCGGCTCAAGGTTGACTCAGCCTTCCAAGGTCGGTAAAACGAGGACCCAGATTGTTGGGGGCAATATGCCGACTCTGTAAACCGCTTAGAGAGGGCTGTAAAGCACTGTGATATATAAATCTAAGTGCTATTGCTATTTTTCACACTTATGACCACTGCAGCATCCCTCTGATCACATGATCAAAATTCAGATGCTTGGCAATAGGTTCATATTTATGATGGTTGCACTATCCCATGGTCATGTGATCACTTTTGTGACCTTCCAACAAGCAAAGTCAATGGGGAAGCCAGATTCACTTAACAACTTTGTTACTAATTTAACAATTGCGGTGATTCACTTAACAACTGTGACAAGAAAGGTCATAAAATGGGGCAAAACTGACAACAAATGTCTCGCTTAACAACAGAAATTTTGGATTCAATTGTGGTCGTAAGAAACGAGATAGATGGCAAATAAATTTAATAAATAAATAAGCAAGCAAATGCTATAAGGCTTTATATATATTTTCCTATCCTCCTGCTTCCCAATTTCTAATTTTGGAGATGTGCACAGCATTGCACATGCCTGCTACTCTGCTAAAAAGTTACCTTTGCTTTGCAGTACAATGCCCCCATATCCAAGGTGTACATTTCTCCAAGTGTGCCAGATTGCACACTTTATATATCTACATTTTGCGAAGTGGAAAAAGATGAAGATACTTCCTTTCTCACCTCATTGACATGTACTAGCCAACCAGTCATTCCTCACAAAAGAGCAGTGCAGCTTTCAACTCCATTGTACTAAACTGGTTGAAGAATGTGCCAATATTCCTTGGCCATCAAGTTTCCACACCCAAAGCAGGAGCTTTGCAAGAACTTGGTCATGCTGGGCCAAATGTTCAGAGACCATCTTTGCATGGGCAAATCTGCCACCAATTGGCAACCCCTTAATTTGCTCAGAGTCCATAGTTTGAGAATAATAGTTTCAACTTGTGCTCAGCCCCAACTATTATAGAGTGTAGGTAACAGGATTTGATTACTTTCTTCTGAAGGAAAAAAATATCCAGCATAATGTTACACTTGGATCCATTCATTGATTACATTAACTAAAACTTTAAGATGCACGTAAAATAACTGCACCTTAAAGCAGGGGTCCCCAACCCCGGTCCATGGACCAGGCCGCGGCATGCCAGCAACCGGTCCGCACAAACAAAGCCCCATCCACAGGATGCAGGCAGCACACAAAACCACGCCCCCTCTGGTCCGTGGAAAAACTTCTCTCCACGTAACTGGTCCCTGGTGCCCAAAAGGTTGGGGACTTCTGCCTTAAAGAGATGTATGCTGGGATGGAAAAGAAAACATACACTGTACATCTATAGTTTGTAGATAAATAGCACATTCTTCAATAAATACTTTTCAATAACAATACATTTTAAAATTACCTGCAGGTTTTCACATGTTTCTTGGCTATAAGTAATTCTCTGGATTTCTGTAGGTGAGACAAGATACAATGCCTGCCCATTGTTGGTGAAGCAAAATGTTCTGGCTATCCTCATGTTGGTAAGTGGTAAGTAATATACGTCCAATAGTGGCCTTAAACTTGGCAAACTTGAAAGAAACAGAATTAAAATTTGTTAAAATAAAGCACTGTATCTTATTCTAGTCTCCTTTAATAAAACTTTATAGTATAATACATTTTATGTTCTCATTTTCTTTTAAATATTCATATAAGTCCAAAGAATTACATATTTATATTTACAGTAGTGGCCAAAATTGTGGAAACCTTTTGGAAAAAGTGTACAGTAGAAATGCCACCTTTGGTTAAGTTTCCACCACTTTTTCTTCTAATTTCTTTATAACTGTAGCCTTGTTCACCTAATAATACTATTTTACATCGCTTTCTGGGCAACCAGTCAGCTCTTTGCACCATTACTTTAATTTTATTACGTTTTACAAGCTCACTAAATGAAAGAACCCAAAAAAACCCAACCAACTTGATAGTGATCACATAACACACTGACAAATGTCTTCCTCTCAGCTTCAATACATGACATCAATAACTGAATCCTACTGTGATCTGATTGGCTCATTGCCAAAACAAGATGACACCTGATTGGCTCTCTAAACACTCATGTTCATTGGCTACAATCAGATGAAGGAAAGCTACCTGATATCAACCTAAGAAAGTTGTGCTTCCTTTTTCTGGTTACTTGGCTATAACTTTTCATAGAATACAGTACAGATAATTGAACAAACTTTGTTGCATTACATTCTTGATTAAATTATCTTTGCATAGATATATAATTATATGGTACTACTCCCCCCCCCCAAAAAAGTGGTGTTATTAGCCATCAAACCTCAAAAATACACTTTTCCCAAAAGGTTTCCACAATTTTGGCCACTACTGTACATTCATACTCACAGATCAGTATGCATATACTCCCAAATTCCATTTTAATAATTGTACTGGAAATTCTCAGTTATTCAGTACTGATTATCTAAATAACCAAATACTAAAACCCTAGGGTTTTTTTTTGAGGGGGGGGAATTCTGATCACTCCAGAAAACTTCCATGTGATGCTTCTAATTCATAACATATTCCCTTTAATTCCTCCAAGGATGGAACCCCAAATTAAAATATATTAACAGAAGCTTTAAGGAGAAACAATAGAAGAGCACAAACAACTTTATCATAAATGCCACAGAAAATTATGTTATTCTTGCTTGGAAATACAAAGCTCCTCTAACTTATATTAGTAATACTAAAAAATATATTGCAATCTAGTCCCTGCTCCTGAGAGTTCCTACAGAGAGAATTTCTGCTACACATTCTAAAGAAAGTTGTCAGCAGAAGGAATCAATTAGATACCATTCTAATTCGGAAAACTAGAACAAATAAACCAAACGTTTATGAAGGACTGACATTAGACATTTAGCAGCTTACTAAATGTATAAATATATTAAATCACAATAAAATATAATTTGAATATGTTTGCAAATATACGCCGATATGAAAAAAATTAAGCAGAAGTTCAACAACATAACCCTAACCCTAACTCTGCCATTCTTCCCTAGGTTCTTTTAAAATAAATATTACTGTTGAAGTCATAATATCAAAACATCTTCCCCATGAGGAAGAACAACAAAGCTTTTGATAAGCAGCAATATAGAGATGGGTAAAATAATTATTTGGTATATGAAATGTGGAGAAAGATATTTTAGTCTTTCTTTCAGATCTTAGGATAATGACAAGATATCTCAAACGAATTAAAATAGTTTTTAATGTAATGCATAGCTAAACAATAGCATTTTCTATCCTTCAATGAGTTGATGATCATCAATTTAAATGCTTTTAAAAGGGTATATAGAAATAAAACAATTATTATTATAACCTATTACTTCCTGAATCATAAATAACACTCTTAGTGGGGAACAATGGAAAAGAAGCACTATTCTGATGTTTTGCTTGTGAGTTTCCGGACATATCTAGTTAGCAGATACACAGAAGGCTTATTTGGGTGAGCACTGAGCTTTGGGCCAGCAGACGCCTTCAGGAATTCTTTTAGGCCTGGGGTCTCAACTAGGTTTTTGCTGAAGCTTTGTCTCACTCTGTACACCATGTGGAAATGCAAAGCAAACAAAGAGTTATAAACCCCAATTGCTGGGGGAAAAAAAACTAGATTCTATAGTTTGCTTAAAAAGTAGATAAGAAAATGTAACAAAGATGTTTTTACTTAGTTGATAATAAGAACTGTATGAGCCTAATATGAGATAGTAGATATTAAGAGAAAAAGAGAGGAAATATCTGATGTTGTATCTTGAGATTTATACTAAAGACTTATATATGTTATTGAACTATTAAAAGTAGATAAGAAAAAGATAAGAAGCCATGTCAAGGCACAGTTTTTAACTTTTAATTTTAAGTAGTTCAGACAAAAATCAAAGAACCCTCTCCTCAAAATGAAGACAGCAAAAGGAAAAAAATGCAAAAATATTATGTTATTTTAAAAATTCAAACTATATCATCCAAGCAAATGGGCTACAATTTGATTATCAAATTAACCAGAATGTAAGATGAAAGACTAAGGCATCTCTTTGTCTGCAGGCACAAGAAAGGGAACCAAAGTAAGATTTGCTCCCTTGCTCATCTTCAGACAGCCCAAGGGACATTATAAAAAAGGAATAGTTTTAAGGCAACATAAAAAAAAAATGAATCTGAAGTAAAACAGATTTTAGGAAATCAGTCCCATCTAGGGATTGATTTAGATACCTATGTAACTATATTAATTGTCCCTTCATATTTTTATTTCGTATTTTATTTCCAAGGAAACAGATACACTTTCTTCTTTTAGCAATTAACACCTTACCTAAAAGTCATTATATGTCCATTGGCACAGAAACAAGCAAGACAGATACTGTTACTGAGTGCCACTATATCTCCGCGAAGGACAAATGAAGTCTCTGTTATATTTTGCTTATAAGTACAGTTCTGTGAGGGCAGTGATATAACCTTTGCTTGCTTTTCGGAGCATATCACTGCATATTGGTTTTCAATCATTTCCTGAGAAGAGGATGGAGATACTGAGACAGGCCGACGTTTTTTCAATTTATCCTTTTCATCCTTGTCTTCAGGAACATTGTGTTCTCTCCAGGGTTCATGTGCGGCTGGAACTAATGATCCTGTTGTGTCCAGAAAAGCCATTCTTAAGACTGCTCCTTTAAGCCTCAGAATAGTTCCTAAGATGAAGAAAATAGTGATATTTCTCAGTGCTGTGCATAGCTGAAGGGTATTTTCTTTATCTAACCAAAGTATGTTTTAGTAGATACTTCATCTATAAAATGCTCTTATTATTATATATTCCATTCATAGTAGACTACATGCACGTCAAACATAACACTTGAAACAGGAACTTGATGAATTGGAAGAATTTAAAATAATTGTTAAAACTGCAAAACCATTACAAATCTGGATAGCTATTCATACATACAAAAATGAATTTCTAATCATTTCACTTCTTGTTAAAGGAAACTATACATTGATACTGCTCATACATATGCTTAAAGGTAAATCTGAAAAATGCAATGTAGCATTATTTCTTAGGAGGTTGGTGGATTTCCTTGATACAAGCTTGAAAAACAGATTCCCAGTGGCTCTCCAAATCTAAACAGGCTTGAAGTGGCATTTCTCAGTGGCTGTGCTGGGGCTAAAGTACAGTAGAGGCCTGGGGTGGTGGCAGCTGGCTGAGACGGTTGAAGGCCCTGGGCCTCTATTTCAGCCCCTGCCACTGCTGCTGCTGTACACTGCTCTGCAGATCAGCCAAAGGGGCATATGATTAGGGGGAGATAAGTAGCCAGAGGCTTAACAGACCAACAAAGGATTGGTGTCATGCTATAGTATTGCAGCTGATGTGTGTGAAATGAGAATGAACATTGTCAGTAGTGACAATCTCTCAAGGAGAAGAGACTTCACACAACATTCTTGGAATGTCCTTCCTTATCTAATTTATAATTTTTCTTCTTCTTCTTTTTTTTAAACAAGTTTCATTGGTATTTTTTTGGTTTTACATCAGAGTGCTTTAAGAATCCACGTGGAGATAGGGTGGTCAATCATCCAAAGAAAACAATATAATCAAACATAAATAATTCAATAATTCCTTAAAAGTTCTTCTCTATTTCCCTCAAGCTATAACCTAGTATTAATATATTTCTAAATAAAATTCAATCATTGTAAAAAGAATATCAATAGTAATTCACTTATATCAATCAAAATCCTGTTTTTAAGTTTAACTATTTTAAAATTACCATTTTCCACTTTAGCCTAAAATGAACGCATAAGTTACATTTCGGGTCTCCCAATTTCCCATAAAGCAATAATTATTTCTAAAATATACATATTATATAACTATTATATTTTCATACTTCTCAACTATATTCTATTTCCTGTACTCTTATCAAATATATATTTTATAAATCAATCCATATCTCTAAAGGTTCCTCAGTTGCTTTAACATAATCACATTAATGCATTTCTAATTAGCATTCATTTTTCTTCTTAATGTGTTTTACAGTGAAATTTTACACTGATTATTTCATATTTTTATTTTTAAAGATTTTATGGTTTGTTGACCTGCCTTTTATTTTTAAGATTTTATTTTATTTTAAAGTCTTATATGAACATTCCAAAACCAAGATGGTGGAACCTTTTTTTAAAAGATTACATTACATTAAGGGACATTTATGACAAATTTCCCTTTTCTAATGAAATGCATGCTGATGAAAAACAATCAGCCAAAGCTTATATTTCAGTCAAAGCTTATATTTCCCGTCTCAAATTTTTTTTAAACACTTCCCTGCAGATTATTGCAGAATGAACAAAAAACTAAGAACTAATAGTACACAGTAAGTTGTCAGTAATAGTAAAATCATTGTCTTGCTAGTTCATTGTTAAATACATACCACTGGGGGAAACGATAACTGGTTGAAGCAGTCTTTGTTCTCCTCCTGGAGGTAAATTCAGTGCAATGACTAAAACGGTGCCTAAAGTAGTCCCAACCCACAAACATGGTGAAGGTGATGTATCGGCTTTTCGGGTGAAGGTGTCACAAAAATGGAGAGCTGAAATTGCTTCTCGGGATTCTTTATCAATGCTGGTTACACTAGAACTTCTGGATCGGCTGAAGGAATTATCTCTAACATCTGAAAGATTTTGCACTAATTAAACATGCTGCAACACAATATTATTGTTTCTATTTCATACTTTACAGAACATATTACATACAGTAAATCCACCTCTAAAATCTCAACTCAGTAATGTTAGATTCATATCATCATTACATTTTTAGGGGCATGCTCAAGATTTTTAAATTGTATACCTGAAGTACATAGGATTGATAAAAATATATTTATATATTTGGAAATGTAGAAGCACACTCATTAGACAGTTAATTGACTATAGCTCCCTGTGAACTATAGTGAACCTAGACATGTATGGTATACTTAAGTTATACTACACAGCAATATTTTGAACAGGAGAGTAGCTATCATTATAGTTTTTTCAAAAATAAATGTTACATTATACATGATGTACTACTTGAAATATATACAGCCATTTTCATTTTGATGAAAACTAGGTGCAGCACACCTGAATGGAAAACTTTTTTCAAATCTGTCTCTCTGACACACACATACACACAAATATAAAACTATGAATTCCAGTTTTATTGTTAAGCAGCCATTATGAAGGTATTTTTAACCTAATTTCAGTAATTTCGATTAGTGATACAAAAAGGAAATAATTATATGAATGCTTAATTATTGGAAACAGCACCGGAAAAAACAAAATAAGCATAGTTATCTAGAAGAAAATAAAAATCAAGACACTGAAACATGTATCAACAACAACCAACCACGTAACCTACTGAATATGGTTTTAAAGATGATGAGATTGGAAAAGATATGTTTACCGAATAGTAAAGATTATTAAGATAGTGATAAAATATAGTAAATGTACCGAAGCATAATTAAAAAGAATTCATGTGAAAAATCTGTTTGAAGGTATTGGAAGGGAAGTAGCGAGTTATTTGTTCACAATCTTTTCAATGTCATTTTTAAGATTTAGAGCCTATCTTATAAATTTCTAATTTAATCTTCAGGAAGCAGACTCTGATAATTTTAGAGAATGTACTGGATAATACCCTAGTAAAGCTATATTGTATATTATATTATATTATATATTAGATGCAATATGTGGGGCCTTTATGGTGAGAATATGCCAATTGAGAAAGCTTTGCATAGGGAAATAATATCAAGCTGTTTCAGATGGTTTTTGTGAGTAATTAATTATACTATTTATTACTGCCTTAACCTAAATTGTAAA
Organism: Azemiops feae; assembly: GCA_023970755.1. Classification (NCBI taxonomy): domain Eukaryota; kingdom Metazoa; phylum Chordata; class Lepidosauria; order Squamata; family Viperidae; genus Azemiops; species Azemiops feae. The sequence continues at coordinate 2,451,085 of JALGBA010004278.1, read as the reverse complement.
TTTAGTATTTTTTCAAAACTGTAATTTTAATATAGAGAGCAGAAAATTGGGTACAGCTATAAATAACTGTGTAAGCAATTGATGGGGCAATTCTAGTGTGTTTCAAAAGGAACTAAAATATTCCTTGAAAAATTAAGGATCTTCTTGGATACACTCATCACACTACGCTAGTAAACGCTGAAAAGTACTATTTGTTTCACTTTTTAAAAAAAATATAGTGAATGAAAAAGCAGAAGAGCACGCTAAACATTTTGGATATAGATTGACCCAAGTAAAAATAGTCCAATGCCTCATGAACAGATGCTACCCTTTCCTTGTACAATGTGGCTGTCTATAACTTTCCTCCTTATCTACAAACTCCAATATATCCCACAAATCTGTTCTGAAACTTTCTAAAATTTCCAGAAAAGTTTTTGAGGCTTTCTAAAGAATAAGAGTTGGATTGCTCCCAATCCCAATTCCACTTTTTCCAACAGAAAAAGTTCCGTTAACAGAAACAAGATTTCTGATTATACTCATTGCCCAGATCTTATATCTTTAGAAATATAAGAATTCTAGGTTTCTCTTAAGATCAAAATGTTTTACATGTTTTGTTACAATAGAGTCAGCATGTTTTTAGAATAGCGTTTTATAAACTGTTTTTACTTTTTAAATAAAACAAAGAATTGAGAAAGGGATGAAGAATTACTAAAGTATTCATATAAAATCTTACCATGGACAAAAATTGAGAGTTTTATATAAAACTGAAAATAGAGAATTAGGTAAATTGGTGAATTCAGCCTCTTTTGACTAAGTTTCTATGTATTTTTATTTGCTTTGCAGGATAAAAATATTTTGTAGAAGCACTTTCTGTGGAAAATAATACTTCAAGAGATTAGTAGAGTTCTCCATAAGAAGTTTAAGGGAGCAACGTGATTGAATAAAGTTATTCAAACAGATTTTAAATTGAGTTCAGCCCACTCTACTGATATATCCTAGATAATAAAATGTCATAATAAAGAAATGTTTTTAAATTTCAGTCAGGTCAGGCTCTAATTAACCATGAGTTTCATAATATACCTGAACCTTCAATATATTTCTTCATCTTCTACAATTACAAAGTGTTTTTGAAGGTAATACTATCTTCAGAAACATTTATTCAGACCCTTACAACAATGAACAAGAAAATTATGACATATAAAATAAAGAGCAATGTTAAATCTTCTTAAGGCAGTTGATACCTTATATGCAAATTGATTTAAACAATTAGCAAATTTAGTATTTATTTAGTTGCAGATTAGACAAAGGATATATCTATTTAGATACCAGACATACCAGAGCATATTTAAAAATAATTTGTCAGAGATTTGTATTTGCATTTTCCATCTAATTATTTACTAGTTATTTATTCCAAACTGAAAGTTATGTACAATTTCCTGATATTATTTTTGTTTTCTATTAAAGTAATAGTGTAAGTTATGAAAATTAAAAAATAAACTATGAACAAAATTATACTTCTGTGGGTGATATTTTTCATGGCTTTTAAAGAGGAACATAAAAGTAGTTCCAAACTGAGGGCAAAGAAATTGTAAACATGCACTGCATCAAACCTTGGAACTGAACAATGAAAAATAAATGGAAAATTTCCCTACTTAGATGTGTGAAATTTCAAAATACACAGTGTGTATTTTTATAGCCTTTTGAAAGAGTATAAACACCATTAATACAGGCTTTGAACAAATACTTACCTAACTCAGGTTTCAGTTCAGTTGGTAAGCTTAATTTTCTAGACATCTTTGCTGAAAAATAATGTATAGTTTTGTAATAAAACTAGAATGATCATATTTTCAGAAAATATGAAATAATTAAAATTGTCAGTTTTCAAATTCAGAATTCATATATTAGTTCTAAGCAAGGAAGTATGTGTATGTAAACATACATTTATGAAAAGTTTAATTACAAAGGTGCAATGAGAGTATGACAATTACTTTTTCTGGAATTAAAGCAAATTAAAAATACTAATATTTAAAATTATGAGGCTTTCAAATGTCTTTATTGTGGCACATTAGGTGTTCTGATTTATATTTGTGCTCCCCCAAATACATATTTTAATTAGTACCAATCAAGATGGAGCCAAAGTTATTTAAATATCTTTTACAAGACAATATTCTGTCCCAAATATTGCAATTCTAAAATGGCGAAGATCATAGAAAATTGCCAGATTAGAAAGATTTTCAGAATTATAGGAAAATTGACACACCACAAAGGGTAAAATATAGGGCTTCATAGGACTATTAGGGATATACTGCTAGCATATTTATAAATGATGCTTTCTGACAACCATAGCAGTCATTGGGATGAGTGAGCATTCTCTTTCGAATGACAAAACTGTGTCCTACTATTCTTGCTCCTAGCTTGCATAGGGAAAAGGAAAAGAGGTTTTCAAAGAGACATTCTGTCCCTATTATTGAGGACAGATATAACCTGAATAAAGAGGATTCTATTATTTGGTTATATAATACAAGATTTATCCCTTAAAGCTTGAAGCTGCTAAGAATAAAATCTGTTTCTTAAAGCATCTTGTGATACAGCTTTTTTTTTTTTAAACATGTTTTACATCAATAAATAAGACAAGGCCATGCTTTGTAGGAAAATAGAATATTAAACAAATACACTATAGTGGCTAAAATCTAGAGTCAGAAAGCTTTAAAAGAATCTAAATGAAAAAGCCTTGTAACATAATTAGGACTGTAGCTACTATAAACATTTCCTTTTCATCAAGGATCCTTGGAATTACTGAACTGTTTCCAGGAAGCTCTATCAATTTCCCCTTCTTCAGAAAATACAAATTATGCTAATAAAAGGCCTGGGGATGGAGCTTTCTAAGGCTGTTATTTGCTACTGCTTTTTGTTTTAGAGTAATTAATTTGGCTTAAAGGTAACTGGAATAAAATTATTGTTTTATGTTATGTAAAATCACAGCTTGTATTATATTTGTGTATATTGCTTTATATGTTGTTAGTTTAAAATAAGGTTGAAAGTAGTTTAACATGTTCTTTGGTATTAAATTAAGAATCTAGGCAGCTTAATCCTTGTTAAATACAATTTTGACAGAATTTAATACAATTATCTCTTTTTATTTTTAGGGGAGTTTTCAAAATCCACAATGGAGATCTTTTCACCACCTTGAAGATAGACAAAGACAGCAACACAGGTTCATGCAAACTTGAATCCACACACACAGTTTAAAAAGGTTAAATTTGTGACTATAAAAAATTAATAAAATATTGAAAAAAAGGCTAAATTTCTGTGGGCAGTAGAAACCTGAAGATTGGAAATTATAATTACTATACAACATTTCTCCATCTTTTTTCTATTAAAAATTGTACATTTACTCAGCCATTCAAGTATACTGCACAATAACCAGTAAAAAGTTTACACATGGCCAAATAATCTCTAATAAATGAAACCAAAGATCGTTGACTATTATCTGATTAGATCAATCCACACTTGGAAATAGCAGCTATACTTGTGTTTCACTTAAAATACACTCTATGGTATAATAATCTGGTTAATTTTAATCAAAAGTGTCACTCCCTTTTTGAAACTGTCATCCACTGTAAGGCAGAAGGATTATTTGACAAGGACTTTATTAGGCCCTATATATTAATAGAATGTTGGTATTGAATTATAATCAATATATATTAAAAGTGCTTATCTGGGCAAATTCTACACAATCCACAAAGCAGGAAAAAAAATCACCAATGGCATAACACATAGGTTACCCATCTAAATCCTAAATACTGAAATAATAATTATATATCATATATTTCCAACTGTCAATTAAAAAAATCACACTTATTATAATATATATGATGTGTGTGCATCATATATAAATCTGTGCACTGGCAAAATTTCCATCATTCAATTACAAAAGGTAAGACGGCTTGGAACACATACTGTATATTACGCTGATACATTACAATATCCTAGGTTCTTGGGAGAACATTCTATATGCAAGACTATTCAGTGCACTATATGCTCCTTTTATTTTTTTCTCAACTCTACACAACTAGTGTTAAATACAATCATGCATTGTTTGGAGCTAATTTTGGCACTACAACATCATTTGTCAAACTGATCTCTCCAGCTTGTCCCACTTATTATAGAAACTTATGATAGATTTATCTAATACTTTCCTCATTTTATACAGAAACAAAATCACATGTTACCTAGTTTATCGTTTTTGACAAACATTTGCAGATAAAAACTTTTATTTGCTGAAGATGACTATTGCAATTAGGGTAGAAACTGAACTAGAAATTACTCTTGCTTAGATTTGCTTTCTCATCTTGTTATTAACAGGAAGTTTGGAGAATTCTACAGTACATTTGTTTTGAATGGCAAGGGGAAATATAAACAATCAAATTCCTCGAGTGTTGAGAAACTAGTATTTATTTGCAAATCTTAATGAACTTCCTTAGGGCATTTGAAATTGCCAACCATTCTCTGGAAATGAAAGGTATTTTTCTCTGAAAACAAAATTTCATGAGGCTGGTAGTTGCAGGAAGCACTTTTTGATAGACCTGTGAATATGAATTTAAACATTTCTAGAAATTGTTAATCCTGAAATAAATCTTGTTTAATTTTGATCCCAGAAAAAAAAGTTAAAAAAAAGCATTTAATAATATAAAGTGGTGCTATGAAACATAAAACATGCTTTGTAAATCTCGATTTACTGATAAAATTAATGTTGCTGTATTATCCCCGTATTTCTCCATTAAATAACAGGTTAGTAAAAACCCAATTATAATTTACAAAGTACTAATAGAATTAAAATAAGATTAACACACTGAAAGTAAACATTTTATCTTTCAACAAAGAATGCAATGCTTTCTTTCCAAACTATTAAATTTGCTATGATATATTTTGAATCTGAAGACCAAACATAGTGGAAAAGAGTGCACCTTCTAACTTTCCCTGAATCAAGCAATCATTTTCTTGCTTTTCACTGCAATCTTAGTCCTCTGAGACTTATTCAGGCAAGCAGGAAAACAGATAAAGAGTGAAGCATATAGTCATAGGCAAAGGAGCAAGAAATTCTTTTCCCTTCTCTTATAAAATGAAAATATCCCTCCCCACTTCTCAAGAACACTAATCCTAACTCTTATTTTAAGAAGAATATGTGTCCTAAGTACAGCAACTGGAATAATTCAGAACAGAAAAGCTTGCAGTTGCATTGGTATTAGGTATCATTGGTGGGATATAAAAGTTTACAATATCTAGAAAATTTGTCATTTTTTTCATAATTCTAAAAAAATAAAAAATGCATTTACCTTTCCCCCCAATTCTTCAGGAAAAATGTAAATCTCTTTTTGAAGAAAAAAAAGTTTCTTCTTTTTTCCCCCCTCCAAAAATATTAGTTTTGCAACTATTTATCTGGAATAATTACGTGACCACAACTACTTTTCCATTTAGATGTTATTTAATAGAATGAGTAATTTTTATTTTTCTCTGCTACTTAGTCAAAGCAATTGCTGCAAGTAATCATAAGTGTCTTTATTTTGAGGAGTCTAATTGTAGATGACAACAGACTAATAGGAAAACAAACACCTTAAAACTAAGTACTTTTATTGTTTCATAAGTGCCGTGGCGGCACAGTGATTAAAATGCACTATTGCAGGCTGACTCTGCCCACTGCTAGAAGTTCGAGTCTCACCAGCTCAAGGTTGACACAGCATCCCATCCTTCCAAGGTCGGGAAAATGAGGACCCAGATTGTTGAGGGTAATATGCTGACTCTGTAAATCGCTCAGAGAGGGCTGTAAAGCACTGTGAAGCGGTATATAAGTCTAAGTGCTATTGCTATTGCTATTATATTACATTGGAACTACAATATTTACTCTATTTCCTGTTTGATTCATCCATCTTTCTCCATTCATTATCTGAATGGCACAGGATCCATCCAGAAGAACCTAACATTGATGCTACTAAAATAACATACAATACAATTTTAAAATCTACATTACATTGCTAGTACAACATGAATGTATCTAGCTGGTTTGGTTATTATTATAATATATTATAGACTTTTTCAAAATGAAATATAACACATTTCATTGAGAATGCTTATCATTCAATGCCATTAATATGATTTTAAAAAGTGTATTTTTTCCAAACCATCTGCTATAATACACGTCACCATGAACTTCTTTCTGAATTCTAATTTCAGAAGAACTATAAAGTAAGAATGATTTCAACACTCTCACTCAAAACCTGGAAGTTATTAGTCAATAGTTTTATTCAGGGGTCTTCAAACTTGGCCCTTTTATGACTTGTGGACTTCAACTCCCAGAATTCCTCAGCCAGTGTGCCTGGCTGAGGAATTCTGGGAGTTGAAGTCCACAGGTCATAAAAGGGCCAACTTTGAAGACCCCTGGTTTTATCAAATATGCAACTAAATATATATAAAGTCTTTGAACATTTCTAAAAGAAAAGAGATAACTTATTAATTTATCAGGTGTCTTTATTTTTATTTTGCTATAAAAAGACAAATTTAGAATGACCCAAGCTCTGTGCAAATATAATATATCTTCTGAGATAATCATAGAAGTAAAAATGACAGAAACTGAAATATAGGGAACAAGAAAAGCCTTTATAGTGTAATAATATAATATATACTCAAGTGAGCGCCACTGAATTAAAGTACACACTCCCAGATAAATGGCCAAAGAATCAAGAGTTTTAATTTAAACAGAAAACCAATAACTTTATACTTTAAAATAAAAAAAAAAAAAGCAAAATAACCATATCCAAGCCAGAAAATATTCCTATCTCTCCTTTATGTTAATTCATCATTCACCATAGTTATATCCTTACAACAGAAGGGTTCAATCATCATTCACATGTACTGCAAATGTTACAATTTTCAATTTATTGTCAATTATATTAGTTTGGTTAGCAGTAATTCAGAGATAAAAATGTGTCATACTTTTATTCTTAAAATTGGAAAAGATCTATAATGATTCATTTCAACATAATTCGGTTTACTCAAGAGGACCAAGTTACAAATTATTTATGCAGTAATGCTTACACGATTGAACTTCTTCAATATTTTAAACCTGAAGCCAATTTTTTTTTTGGTAAAGGAATGTGTGCATAAAATTAGAAAAAAAATTAAGAGCCCATCTCCTTGATTAAATAACAAAGCAAAGTATTTTAGAAAATAAGCAAATAAATGGTTAGGAGAGTATTAATTTAACAGTAATGCACTGCAGCTTGCTTTGTTTTACAACTGAATTAAGCGCTGCATAGAATAAAGTGCCAGGAAGGAGCAAAGGATATTTTTTTCTAGTTCCTACCTATATCACTGGCTATCATCTTGGAAAGCTTTCTGCTTTTGGTTTTCACTGCAAATAATATTTTGATAGAAAATGTCAATTTACTAAAAAGATAAGCTAGTGAAATCAATGATAATACTGTACTCTTAGAAATAAAAATACTATACCCTTTTCTATAAAATTATTCATTTTTTGTTCATCACCAGAATTGTTGGGGGAACCAGAACCTACATGAGTGAAGACAAGAATGAAAGGAATATAAAGAAACGAGGTTCAAAACAAAATGTATACAGGCAAAGGAATTGGAACAGATTGTAAAAATAAAGAAGAGACACAATGTCCTAGTCTGTATCAAATGCAATGATAATCTAAAATATGTAACATTAATGAATATGGATAACTTTCATATTTAATTTTTTTGTACTGGTAAGAATGTCTATATAATGTTCAGCTCTCCAATTATATCTCCTTCATCCCTTTGATGCCCACAGAATTTGTATAAGGACCTCAGTTTCACAGACAATTCTGTATTTCCTATGTCACCACGTCATTACATTTTCAATCAGACACATAACATTATTTTGGCTAAAGTATTCATTTCAAACTCCATCTATTAAACAAGTGCAGATGATACATATTTACTCAATACTGTAAAGAAAAGTAAAATTTGACAAGACTATTTGTTTAACAAAAAAAGTTCACAGTGCATGACAGACAATATAATTTATATTTTAAATTCCAGTGGTAAATTATATATGTAGTCAATCTAAATAAAAAAGAAAAGAAATGAATTAAGATTGAAAATACATCAGTGAAATTTTTCTTGAATAGTAAATTATAAAGTGCCACTCTTCGTTTCAAAGCAGAATGAACCTATAGAAGAGGAACTGAAAAAAATTGGATACAGTGAGTAATTTATATGGTTTCCTGCTTTAAAAATAATTCATTTAGAGAACTTCTCAGAATATCTGCACAAGGCAAATCTCACGTGGGTAATGTATAGAAGCCATGAAGAGTAACAGACTTGGCTGATAAAATTGAATTGAAAGGTTAGGATTTGCATGTTAGTGATAAGGAAAAAAACTCTATTACATTCTCTACGATAGCTTACCATTAGAAATCTCAATCCTATCTAAATTGAGATGACTCATGCTAAAAAATGAAAATACAAGGATACTTGCCTTTACTATTTCTTCAGGAGAATTTAAACAAAATTTAAAGCATAGTTGCTTTCCTATATATCAAAACTTTGTAAGAAATAATATTTTACTTACCTGTAAAATTACTTCTAAAAATAACAAAACTTTATGGAAATACTATTTTAAACTACTTCTTTCTAAGAATCTATGTTGAATTTTGGAGCATGTTTTCTTTCTTTCTTTCAAATGATAGCTAACTTTGTTCTCCAATATCATATAAGATTGCAATTAAGCTCAAATAAGTAAGGGACTCCCCTCAAAATAAATTAAATACTTTAAAAGAAATCATGAAATTCCTGCAATTATTCCAAATTAAACCATCTATGGCAGTGTGATCTATTTTTCCCTCCACATTTTCTACTAAAGCCCTTCCCACCAATAGTGGATCTTTTTATATAATATCCCTTTTCCTCCTTGCATCTCAGATTGCTGTCACTGTAATAATTTAGGCTACAGGAAAATGATGGAATAGAATGAAATAAATGATTGCAACCACCCATTAAAATTTGAATTGATAAAGGGATCATTACACTCATGTATTTAAGGAACATATTATAAATAATCATTTTATATGCTGACTCAATTATGAATATTTTTGATACCATCACTGCTTTTTGTTTTTATTCTATATCCCACTCTGATCTTTCCATCTTACTGCCAGAATTAATATATGTGATAAAATCTTGGATGTCTTCTAAATAAAAATTATATCATTCACTTATAAATTGAAGCTCATACCAAAGTAAATTATTACACTCAATTGCAAACTTTAGTTTCTGATTAAAGAAATTATGCTTCTCAATAGAATGATAGAACAAATATTTGCCTATGGTTAGAAAAATACTCCATGAAATTTCTGGGATCTAAGTTTACTTGAAACACATAGTCCCAGGTAATTAAAACACTTCCCTCATATACTGTAATTATTATTGCCAATAGTATACATAAAATGGATATGGTATATGGCTTATTTGTATATTAAACCAAGAACAAACTTTTCACCTGATAAAGATATTAACAGGACCACATACTTGCTTGAACTGTATATATGAAAAATCATTGTGAAGTTCATTGTGAAGTACCTTCTCGAACCCCAAAATCAAAGAACACCTCCCCCCCCCCATATAGCATTTGAAGTATTATTTAAACTGTTTGCAAATTTAATCAATTACCTGAAGTGGGTGACTTGCAACGATCTTCTTGTACTGTAGTACTCTCATTGATATCACAAAGACCTGCTGTAAAACAGAAAGCACACAATAGACTTTTTGAGATTTTTTAACAAGATTTAATTTGGAAAATAACATACACAAGATTTTTGTTTATTCAGACCTGTGTATAAATGTAGTAAGTATATAAAGGGCATATGATTAATCTGAAACATAATACAATCTATGGTACAAATTGCAAACAGAATAACCACTCTCCACCTTTTTAATTTAAAACTCCAGAATTCTCCATTCTGGAGAACTACTGTTTTAATTTAAAAACACCTTTTTAATCTCTGGCCCCCAAGTACTCCCTTTTCTGTCTCTGACATTATCTTTCCTTTCTCTTTATATTCACTAATACTGTGTGGATAGCATATTTTTGTCAAAGTTTTACAAACAGGTTTGTAAAAGTCTTTTCCATGTTAGAGGACAGATGATTAGCATATTAAAGTGAACAGTGCATCCCCAAAAGACATGTTTTGTAGGCCCTGGTTGCCTCCCCCCCACCACATAGAAAGTACAGACCAGACTGGTAATTGAGGGGAAAACTTGTTTGCAGCAAGATACCAGGGGAATGATGTAGATGATCAGATGGAGTGAGGGAAAGAAAATGAAAAGGGTTATGAAGAGCAATGAGGAGGTGAGGGAGGCAGGTGGAACAAATCAATGAAAGAACAAAAACCATCAAGATAGACAGGTAGAAATATGTGCATATCACATACTGTACATAAGTCTCTTCTGGATTCAATTGTGCTGTCAGAAGATTTGGCATATGAGAGTGGCATCTGGTGATGGTCATATAGAAGAAAATCCTAAGTCAACAGAGTTTCTGTTTGGAAGGCCCAAGCATCAACTATGCTATCTATTCAGGTCTCACATTAATCATTTTTATGGTAGCCTTGAAGTAACATTTTTATGAAGTGTTTTAAAATCCATTACTGTAGCATTTCATGAATGACCAATCCTTCACTATCACTCATTTTGTAATGGTATGTGTGATACTTCTAAAAATTTCAAATGAACCCCCAAGCCAAAACATTATATTAATATAATATTTCACTTTTATTATGTATTGTCACAGGGCAAACTCAATTGTACATTTTAAATATGAAAAACCCTTAAAACATAAATCATTCATATTGCAATGATGCTTCTTGAATCACAAAAGATACCACAGTGGTTATTGTGATTAAAGACTCTGATTAAAAATAATTCCAGTAATGGAATTTGTCCAAGGCTCTCCATATACAAGGAAAAATATGCCAAGCTTCCTTTCATCACGAAAGCATAAACTTCATTTTCTCAGTTTGAGACTTTCAAATGTGTGTAGGTTGAAAAAGACTGAAATAGTTTATGCTTCATTTCTATTATAACCCTTTTAATTACACTAAATACTGCATTTACAAAAAAGCAGTATAAATTACAATTTAATGAGTTGTACATAATATAGGTTACACACTTAGGGTCAAATACTTTTTGCTGATTAAAACAAGATGAAAAGCCTATTAAGCAATTTAATAATGGGAATTATTATCTCTAACACAGGAAACAAAAACTGTTCGTATCTCATCTTTAATTTACCCTTAACAGAGTAAAACTGAACCCAGCACAAAAATGAAATAGATGTTGGCAGTCCATAGATAAAATTGGGGGGTGGGTGGGTTGTAGTATGAGAGATGCTGAGGTACACTGTAGAACTAGAACAAAAAATAGCAGTGTATTGGTTAAACTGATGTACTAGGATTGAAATGATCCAACTGAAACCCAGCTCAACCAACTGTATTACTCTGTTGTTGCTGTGGAGACAAATGAAAGGAGAACCTCCATAAAACTTGCTTTAAATTCCTGCAGAAAGTCAGAATAGATATTGGAAGCAATATTTACACTGGGAGGCAAATGCTCTTTTTCTTTATAGTACATTCCCATTGACTATTTCAATTGTGTTTTCCCATTAACTGGTAATTTTCACAAGCCCTTATGTCTTTTAGCCTTATGTCTCTTACTGGTAATAAAATGGGGAGGAGAAAGCCAGAATATAAAGAAAGGCAGCAATCCTTCACTGAATCCCTTCACTACCACCCCTTTTCAGAGAGACATATCTTGTTTGATTTTGCATGAAACTGCTGACAGAATAGTAGATTCAAAAATTCCTGGGGGGAAAACATCTGATTGATGAGAAAATTCAAGAACTAATTGGGAGATAAAAAATATTGTTACATAAACAGAAGCCGTTTCATGGTTGAGGTGCATATTGTTTGCAGTCAGAACTTTATAATTCAGACATGTCAGCACAAGATAAATAATGAACAGTACTCTAGTAACTTTTTAAAGGGCTGTATGGAACCATTGAAAGTATTTAAAAACAATTACAAAGCAAGTTACAATTATAAAACAAGTTACATTCTTTCCCCAATATATCCACTGATATCCATTACTAGTTATCAGTAATGTGATATCTAGTTCAGTTTTATGACATACTTCTACAAAAACAACTTGGATGAAGTTACTATGTTTGAACTGAGTGAAAGTTTACTACCTTTATCACAGCATTTTTGGTGAAAGGATTTTTTTTCTTTTCTTTTGATGCAACTAACATATGCACTCATTTTATAACTTTGCAATTACTACCAATGGGAGTGATTTTTACCACCTGCAAAATCTGCTTTCCGATATTTTTGTCAATTCAGGTAAAAGATTTGGGGGTAAATAATTCCACTTTTCTGGAAACTATATACATTGTAGCTATAGATAATAACTCACACTGTATTTTTACTCTATATTGTATATTGCAACTAGACTTAAGAAAACAAAAACACCCTGAGATAATCTCCTCCATACTTTGTATATCTACTTCTGTTTCCAATTTCTGCAGTAGAATATTCTGCACTGGTATTAGATCAATATGATGGGTAAAATGCATGTATGTGTCCTATTTCATTTGAAGTCATAGTGATAGAGAGGTATCTTACTAAAAGGGATTTCAGTATACATCCTGTTGTAATTATTGTGAAAAATATAAAATATTTGACAAATTCAAAGTTACTATGCCAAATACATGCAATTGCTCCTCCCTCATGAAGAAAGCCTTGATAAGCTGTTCGCCAAATCAGAAAGCTTTGAAGAATAATCATTCTTTAGCAAAAGCAACTTTCAGTGAATTCTTGATGGTTTCAGAGAAATCTGGGTTCTTGCTTTATTGATATCTCCTTATTTCACCAAAGAGGGTGGGAAGAGATGATAAAAATTTAATGACGCTTAAGAGAAGAATCCAAACCCTTGGCAGGATATATGTTGACCAGCATTATCATGCCAATCTGAGAGAATACAAAGGGAGTAGAATCAATGTTGAGTCCAATGTGAAAGAAAACAACCATGTGACCTAGATGTGTGGTAGAAATACTAGCTTGTGAAGAAACACTCTGAAGTCTATTATGGCAGGGTGAAAAACTATATTCACCAAATGGTAGATTTTACAGGTTTTCCATCCCTCACTCACAGGGATCCAGTAGGAAGAGATTATTTTGGATTTAGCTTAAAGCTGCAGCATTATTTGCATGTATATTTGTGAAAACATAACATTGTTCAATTAATGACAATATACAAGTAGTCCTCGACTTACGACCACAATTGAGCCCAAAATTTCTGTTGCTAAGCAAAACAGTTAAGTGTGTTTTGCCTGATTTTACAACTTTTCTTGTCACAGTTGTTAAATGAATCACTGTAGTTGTTAATAACACGGTTGTTAAATGAATCTGGCCTCCCCATTGAATTTGCTTGTCAGAAGATAGCAAAAGAGGATGACATGATCCTGGGACACTGCCACTGTCATAAATATGAGCCAGGTGCCAAGCATCTGAATTTTGATCACATGACCATGGGGATGGTGCAAAGGTCGTACGTGTGAAAAACAGTCATAAGTCATTTTTTCAGTGCCACTGTAACTTTGAACGGTCACTAAATGAACTGTTGTAACTGAGGAATACCTGTAGTGACCTTGCTATGAAAAGGAAAAAAAAGCATTACTGAAAGCAACAGCAAATGCCAATTAAATCTTTCCTTTTTCATCTGACAGTTAAGTTTCATCTGGTACAAGGAGATAGGAATGAACTATGTAACTTGGCAGGAAAATGTGTGATAGAAATACTGAATCTGGAAAAGGCACCTTATTTACAGGCTTGTAAAGAGACCAGATAGGACACTTTCTCACAGCCTCTTTCTGAAGCCTACACTAGAAGGTACCTGTAATAACTGAATAGTGCTGGTGAGGTTTGGCAACTGTTGGCTATAAACCAAACATATCACAGCGTAAGTGGCACAAAGAGAGGCACCCGATACGGAGGAACCATGTGTATTCTGTATCTTGCACTAAAAGCATAAACAATATGTGTACCTCTGTAAATACAAAAATCAATTTTTTGTTCATACAACAGTTGGAAAAGTGCTAACATAAAATAAATCTCAGGAAACATGAATAACTAAGCTGAACCTAAATATACTACATTGTCATTAGATAACTTACATATGTTAGAGGTGAGAAGGTTTTTCACAGAGTCTGAATATAAGCTAGAGTGGCCACACATGCAAGAAACAACAGCCAGCATGCCTTAGTGAAGCAATAAAAAGAAAAGACAAGACACCAACATTTTGCATTGGAAGCCAGGAAAATCTACTGCAGAACTTGATTTGAGTAAGATATAATAGAAATAGAATCTGCTAAAAAATTTAAAAAATGAATACAGAAATTATTGCTATTATTTGTCTAGAAGAAAGTTACAAATACACTTTTATTCAATTACTTCAGTTGATCACAATATATAGAGCTACTATAAAAACTTTGAAAAACCATCAATTCTGGTCCTGTCCTCTGGGGCAACAGAAAATATATCCATTCCAGTTTATATGTGATATTTGAAAGTTGCTAACACATCTTCTCTCAGTCATCTTTTCTACTGGGTTGACCTTAAGGTTTGATTTCCAGATACTTCACCTTTTCTGAATTTGCTCTCATTTGTCATCCTTTTTAAACTGTGATGCCCATAACTAGGCACAGTATTCCAAATGGGATCTGACCAGGGCAAGCTTACAGTTAATAATTACTTCCCAGGATCTGGACTCTATTTTGTTAATACATCCTAAAATAGCATTTGCCCTTTTAGCAGCAATGCCCCACGGCTGGCTGAATTTAACTTGTAATCAACAAGAACACTCAGATCCTTTTTAAACTATTACTGCCAAGCAAGATCTTCATCATTCTATACATTTTTTCCTATCCAGATTTAGAACTTTAATTTTCCTGCCCACTAAATTCCATTCTACTTATTCCATTCCATTCAATTAATTTCGTTCGGCCTACTGCTCAAGATTGTCTAGATTTTTGAGTCTTCTTTTTGAGTCTTCTTTCATCTAAACTACTTGTAACTCCTCCCAGTTTGTTATTATCTATAAACCTGATAACTTTAGATAAATTCTCTAAACAGTATCATCCAAGTCATTAAGAAAACGGTTGAAAAGCACAGAGACTAGGACAGTGCTGACACTTTACTTGATACTATCCTCTAAGCAGAAATGTAACTGTTAATGACTAGTATTTTGAGAAGCCATTCAATCAATTGTGGGCCCAGCTAACATTTAACTTATATTTTACTTTTTTATAAAAGTAGTATCATGTGGTACTCTGTTGAAAGCTTGCCAAGGTCTAACCACACTAAGACTCTGTACATTATGTCCTCAAAGTTAGCAACTCTATCGAAGAAGGAAACGAAGTTAGACTCACATGATTTATTTGTGGCAAACCCATGCTGACTTTTGTTAACTGTAGCATGCCTATCTTAGACTTACAAACACAGCTGTAAAGAGAGCTACTTTAAGAAGATATCAATAGCTGCCCAGTCCTAGTGAGTAGCGTTCAGCACTTCCAGAATTGTCTGTTCAGACACAGTTCACACTAATGACAGACTTTTTTTAGCCAATCAAATTTAATATACTATAAGTATGTAATTAAAAAAGAATAAAAATGAAAGATGGGAGAAGCATTGGAGGTTATGACTGAAGTAGTTAGTTCAGAAATTAGCATATAGAAATCCATGAGGGAGAATTTGAAAATAATGAGCAGAATATGATAAATTGATACCGTTTAATTGAAAAAGGTGTTAGTGTCTGAACAACTTAGTATGAGTAAATCTGTCCATGACAACCGGAAGAGAGGTTTTCTAGAAGAAAATCCTGCTATCTATATAGCTACTATCTAGCTTTCATTTGTCATTTTCGAAGAACAGGCTAGTAATCCACATTTCTAAAAAGCACAGTATACATTTTTATCAGCCCCTTACCTCCAGATGGTTGTCTACTTTTACGTGGAGATCGAGGTTCCCTCCGATAAGGATCATTAGAGCCATACAATTCAATAGTGCCAAGGTTTAAAAGCATGGTCTTTTGAATGTAATCAACCATTGCAATACCATTACAATTACCAAAAACTACTCTGGAAAAGAGTTATTGGAAAAAAACATGATTCAGATGAATGTTTTCTACTGATCTCTTAATTTTCCAATATGCACATTTAGACTAAAAACGTAACTGACAAATTACTTTAATAATAGTAACATGGATTTATGTTAGGTATCTGAATATCAGCCTTTCCCCCAAGGTTTCCTGTACTTATTACATTCTGTTTCTCTTAATCTCTCATCAAAGGTTTTAACTTTTGCAAACACTTCCCTTTAGCTAGAGCTCCCAAATATAGTTTCATCATAAACAGTTTTTCAGACAGTCTACTTTTTGACTAAAACATAGCAACATATCAAACCAATACATATTTGATTACAGCTATAGATTTTTGACAATAGATTATTGATATCAATCTTTATTTTATGATATATACAGTATATATATATATATATATATATATATATATATATAATGCTATGCCACGGGAGTATTTTGATCGATATTTTCTAGAAATGTAGACAGTTTCACAAAATTAATCATCCATATAAATGAACAGATGCAGCACCAATCAAGTTGGACAATATGAATAAATATAATACTATTCATAATAACCAAAAGAATGACACTTTACTCCAAATAATTATTTGTGAATTGAGGGGCTTCTTACACTCTCTAATTAAAAAAAGGAGAATACTGAATAGATAGCAATGGACAGAGATGCAAATAACTGTAGGCATCTCTGCTGAAATGTAAGGATGTCTTTGAAGATTAGCCAGTAGCTAGGAGGATTGCTTATCTAGTGATTTTTAACCTTTTCTCTAGTACTTAAACAGGCCCTTCCTTCCCCCCCCCCGTACTGTACATGTTCCCCTCATCTTATTACCATTCAGTTTTGTTCCCTCTGTCTTTCCCTTTCCCTTCCCAGTACAGTTACACTTTCCCCTTCATCCCATGATTATCATACTTTTTAAAAAAAATTCTATTTTTAAACATTTGTTCTGTAAGGAAAATATATGTACATCGTATTGTTCATGAAAGAAAATGATTGGCATATATAGATGTGGGTTTAATTAAATTTACAAAGGTGTGCCTTATTTTAAAAGCAATTAATCTTTTCTGAAAAAATGCCATACACACCTTACATCAATAGTTACTTCTCCCACTAATTATAAAGAAATGCAATAGGTTGTTATTGTAATTAAGGGGTCTCTAGACTAAGACTACGGTACTATTGTAATATGTACCAATAGATTAATACAGCTGTACATGACCTTAAAGTATCTGGTGACAAATTACTGAGTTCATTTAGTATTAGGGTGACATAAAATATTGAGTTCATTTTCTAATGTAGTATTTGGGTGAGATAAAATGTAAAACCAGTTTACTTACAATCCATATGCAGAGTTGATTGCAAGACTTGTTATTTGCTGAGGAGGTTCACCACTCACCCATACTAACTGGATAACTAGCTCGGTCTGGTATCCTGGAGACTGTTTAAGGGGAGAATTTTTAACTCTGCAACAAAAAATGAAAAGTGCATTAATAGTTAGCCTTGGGAAAGTCTTAATTTTTTCCCCAAAAGATATTACAGTATTTCATTATTGGTTTTACATATTTCTGCAAGCTAGAGCAGCTGTAACTATTTACTGAGGAATAGCTCATTGATTTGAAGATTTTTAAAACATCCACAAGCAAACATTTAGAAAAACATTCACAAAAATGTTCTCTTGTTGAACTTTTATTTATTTTTGTATTTATTCAGTTTTTATCCCATTACAATCTCACACCCTCAGATGTTACAATAAAACATCAAAATAATTAAAATAGCATACAAAGCAAATTGCAAAACCAAAACACAACAGAAACAGAAACAACAAGAGCTGTTCTTACTAAAGATGTTTCAAAAGACTGTTCACAAGAATTCTATTTTTAATAATTCCCTGAAAGCTCCCAAGTAAGGGTGTCAGTCTGATCTCAGTGGAGAGACCGTTCTGTAGCATTTTCACTACGGGGAAGCAGCCCTTTCCACCTTTAATTGTCCTGACATCCAGGAAATAAAGGACAACATGGAGTCTCTCCCTACATGACCATCATGATTTGCAATACAAATGTAATATGCTGTCAGTGTTGGGAGACAGTCCATGACAAGAAGCAGCTGTATTTTATTGTAAGTTTATATTACAATAAAAGGTTGTAAGGTTACATTAATAGAATCTTGCAAGACCGAAATTTCTACCAATCCCCTTTACAGTCTAAGAAATTAATAAGGGTCCCAAGACATTTTCCACACCCACGTTCCTACTGTGAGTTATCTGACCATTGCCCTGGCTGCAGCTCTTCCCCTACCTCCCACAAATCATTACAATATTATGGATGTGGGCTGGTGCATTCTGGAGCAACTATGATTTTCTGATAGTCCTTAAAGGCGGACCTATGTAAAGTGAAGTGCAATAATCTATGTGGATGGTGATAAGAAATTGAGATATTTTTGCTAGGGTCCTTGGCTTACACAGGCAGAATCTGCAAAGCTAGAATAACCCTCATTTCAGAAACCTGTTCCTGGAGTGGTAATGCCTGTCTATTCAGGGATAAAACTAGCACCAAAGGAGAATTGTGAGGTACAAACAGCAATCCTGTCTTGCTTGAATCCAATTTGAACTTGTTCTCTTCCATCAAGATCTTCACAGCCTCCAATCATTGGGAAAAAACATCAATAACTTCTCCCTGACAATATGGGGGAACGATGTATAGTTGGGTATCATCAGCATACCCTATACCCTGAACTGCTGGATTACTTCTCCCAGCAATTTAAAATACTGCAAGGGTATTCCATAAGTAAGGATCCACTGAGATGACCTCTTCTCTACTACAAAAGACAGACTGTTCACAGAAGAAGGAACAGAACCACTAAGAAACAAAGGTGTCAATCCTCTACCTTGTAAGTGAAAAATAGGAGGGAGTATTGTGTATACTGCCTTTAAGTTGTACAAATAAACAAAAGAAGGCAGGCTCAGAGGTTGCCTGGTCAGATACTATGATCAATAATATTGAAAACTGCCAAGAGGTCTAAAACAGCAAAAGGAATTGAATGCCATCTCAGTCTGTATGCAAGCCTGAGCCCAGAATGAAGAAAGTCAGTCTCAGTGACATTCCCCAGAACATGAATATTGGAAGTCAGACAATATTTATCCAAGACTAGGGGATGGAGAATGTCCGAGAGTCATTCTGTTCAGCAAGGGTAGTACTTATTGCCTTCTTCCAGGCAGCTAGGACCTGATCCAAATGTAAGGGGGTACTAACAGGCTCATGGATCCACACGGTTGCTCCTTTAACCACCCCTCACAATAGCCAGGATGGGCAGGGGTCCAACCTACATGTAACAATGGATAGTCTAGACCAGTGGTTCTTAACCTGGGCGATATCGCCCCCCAGGGGGCGATTTTATTTTTCAGGGGGGCGATGGAACGAAAAGGGGCGATGTGGGGGCGAAGGAATGAAAAAGGGGCGATATGGGGGCGATGGAGCGAGAAGTTTTGGGGACACTTTTGAGACTTTTTCGTACAGTGAATCGCTGTATATCTGTCATACAAAAACATCAGATCACTCGCTATTAGTGGATTGAATTGTGTTTTCAAATGTTCCTCCAGCTAGCTTCAGTACAGAACGCCGTACATATGTGAATACGCATCGCTTATCTTCATGCGCGTTGCGCAGCAGCCTCTACCCATACAGTGGCGCGCCATTGGCCAGAATGGGCAGTGATGGAGGGGGGAGCTCTTCTTTCGAAACATCGCATGCTGAGTGACTGTCCCCTGTGACATTATATTTTCTTTGTGTCTTTTTAATCCTTTTTACAGTGTGCGTGACTATATATACTTTCCTCGAATCTTAATTTAGTTTCAGAGTTTTCGTCTTGAAATTCTTAGTTTTTCTTTTCGGGCATTTCACTTTCTTGCAATTGAATTTTGTTTTCAGTGATCATTACATTTAAGTGTCTTGAATAAATAAGATAATAATGAAATACATGATTCACGAAGTTTGGGAATAAAGTGACGGGTGGCACCAAAATTTTTCACAGAGTTGAGATATGGGAAAAAGACTGGAAATAAATTATTTGCATCGATATGTCCTGATGACAATTTTAAAGAAAACAAAAAAAGTGTTTGCATAAATTGAAGAATTATTTCCTATGTTGTGATTGAGAGGTTATGTTGGGGGAGGGGGCAATGACAACTTCCTCATTGGCTCAAGGGGGCGATTCGTTCAAAAAGGTTAAGAACCACTGGTCTAGACCAGGGGTAGGCAGCCGTGGCTCTTTTATGACTCGTGGACTTCAACTCCCAGAATTCCTGAGCCAGCATGACTGGCTCAGGAATTCTGGGAGTTGAAGTCCATGAGTCATAAAAGAGCCAAGGTTGCCTACTCCTGGTCTAGACAGCACTCTGTCCACTTCCTCTAAGCAAACAGTCCAAAAGGAATTCCAGAGAACAGGGCAAAATAATATCCCAGTTATTACCACAAACACTGCCTTTGGAGATGCAAGACTACATGAGTCTGAGCAATTTTGTGAACAAAGTATTGTGCAAATTGATCACAATATTCAGGTTCCTATAGACCCTTTTCTCAGAAATCAAAAGAATCCATTAGGTGCCTGGGGTGAGCCATTCAAATAGTCTTGCCATCCTATAGAGGTCATGGTGACTCTTAACTTTAAGTAAAGACATGATCTAACCATAATAATTGGGTATCAAAGTCCTTCCAGTTCCAGATGATATAACATCAGTCCAAGGCAAATATGAAACAATACGTGACAAAATACACTGAAGTATGAAGTATTTCCATCAGTGTAAGCATTCAGATAAGCAATGCCCATTATTTAGAATACACTATCATACTTACTTTAAACATGGGACATTATCACGAAGTCCATCAGATGAACTACTGCTAGTGGAGGGATGAGATTGGGGGATGATGGATTGAGGATTGGAACCTGTGCCTGGAGTAGGCAATGGTGGCATTTGCTCAGGATCAGGAGATTCTATATAATTTATTTCATACAATAGCCGTATTTCAAGCATCTGCAAATGAGAATGAAACAGCATATAAGAAGAATTTAAGATTAGTGATGCATTCTCTTAAAAGCAAATAACTGATTTTGCCAATATCCTGAAGCTGAAATGCATCCATCAAACTATTACAAAAACAAATCAGATATTTTATGAAGATGTCACCATGGTTCTAACTTCCATAAAGACAGATATTAAAGAATGCTACTTTCAGGACTTCTGGTTCCGTCTCGCAGCGACATGGCCAAGGGACTGCGGGGCTCCCCACCCCACGGCTGGTTTCAGCCTGCCAGGCAACCCTAAATGGGTCTGATGTTGCTCCGGAGAGATGACGAAGAGGGACACCCCGATGATGATGGAATGACGGCGATTGATCCATTCGATCCGGGGGAAGCCCTTTAACCTGACAGGAGAAAGGCTAGCTGCACACCAGCGTCTAGCCCAAGCTGTTAGCAGCCGAAGTCCAAGAGCACAAACCAGAATAACAGTGAACAAAGTGCTTGGAACTGGGTGAGAGTATCGATCTTCTCTCTTCTATTTTGTAACTGATTCCTTAGAAAAGATCCCCAAAGTAAGAAATCCTCTGAAAGTGAAGGGAGGGGATCACATCCCCACCCCTCCATAGACAGAAGCAGCGAATTAACTTCCAAGGGGGAAAGAAATATACTGAAATGAAATTAATATTACTATAGTCTGGATAAATCTGAAAATTAAGAAAACCCTTAAGATTTTATATCCTAAAGAGTCCTGATGAAATTTAAAAAAAGAAAAAAAAAAGAAAAAAAATTCTTTGTTTGAAAAAGTTGGAAAATGAATAACTACTGACATCTAGTGGAGAACTAGAACATAGAACAATAGTATAACACTGACTCAGAAATTGGCAAGACGCCCAGAAATAAAGAATAATCTGTTCCCTTGAACTTTATTAACCCTCAGCTAAATAGAAAACTTCTGGGAACAAAGAAAAAAAAACATACTGGGTCACCCATAAGCTTAAGAAGTGTCTGCAAAAAAACCCCAAAACCTTTAACTGTTGTCTAAGCTCAAAAATTGTTTTCAGAGAAAGAAAAACTTTGATGTAGCTAATCTTCTAGGGGAGAATTTACTGGAAGGCTTTAAGGTAGCGAAACATTTAGCTGCAATTCTGACTAGTTGATAATTCAAAGACCTCTGAACAGAAGAATTGTTATAAAACACTGCTTTCACTGATGCCTTGAAAACTGGAAATGCATTGGATTACAAAAACCATATATAAAGATAAGAACTATATAAGATTTGGTTGTTTGGATTTTAAGATTGGCTGGTTTGATAAGGCTAATCACAGAGACTATGGTACCAGTGAAAGACTACCTGGAGGGAGGAGACAAAATGGATATTGCATACCTATCTAAAAGTGACAGGAAACCACACCTAATATTCCCTTCTGAAGGACCTAGCCTGGAACATCAGAGATCTGCAGGAGCAATACGCCAAGATGAGACAAATACTTTCCAAGAGGAAATGTATGCAATGCTACAACAGATTCAAATGACAATGGTTTCAAACCACGATGAGATTAAAAACTACTTTGACGACATATATGAGCACATCTTCAATTTAAAATCACAAATAAAAAGCTCTCAGAAAATGATGATAAAGAATGAACAAACAAACCAGATAACAGAACACAAACTAAAAGAAAGTGACTTAAATAGGAAAGCTACAAATCAAGAGAACTACAACTTAAAACAAACAGAAAAAAATCTACAAAATTTTGCCACAACAATGAAAATGGAAAAGATATCATATCTATCAGGACTTCAAAACAAACTAGAGGATAAGAAAAAAGATTTAATAAAATGGATTATAGAGCTGCCAGGAGAATCATTAAGAGTCTGGGAGACAAAAAGCGTACATTATATACAACCTGTCTTTCTTACTCCCAACAATATTTACAAAAATACAGGAATCCCCTGGCAAGCGGAATATACTAACTTGGAAAGCTAGTTGGCAAAAGAAGGAGGCTAGAGTTAGATTCAAGAAACCTGATTCGACTTATCAAATGGAGTACTACATGATTAAACACTTGTTTGAATGTGGTTAAAAGAATAGATAATTTTGGATATAAAGGAGCTATAGTAAGAGAAATAAAAGACATAAATAGTATAGTATTTTTTATAATATATGAAATGTAAAAATATTGGGATGATGTATGTGAATGAAAATTTAAAGGTAATTAACTTTGAGAGAAGAATGACCGAGAAGAATGATTTGAATACTGAGAGAAAACTAAGCTTAAATAAGAATTTTGAAAACAAGACATATGACTTAACAAAATGATTTTTACAAATATAATTGGAACATAAGCCAACCAGAAAAGATGTTATGTGTGGATGTTATAAGATATATAAGTAGTATTTTTATAATATATGAAATATGAAAATATTGGGATGGTATAAGTAAATGAAAAGTTTGGATATTTAAAGGTCATCAATTTTGAGAAAATTATGACTGATAAGAATGGTGTGAATATTGAGGGGAAATTAAGTATAAATAAGAATTCTGAAAACAGGATTAGTGATTTAATAAGATGACTTTTACAAATACAATGGAAATATAAGTCAATCAGATGGATGTCATTGTTACTTGTACAGATACAAAAAAAATGTCTATATCCAACTTTGCATTGAAAATATTAAGAATTATATCTGTCTAATGCTGATAAAGGAGAATATTATTGGAAGAAGGGACGATCAAGGAAACAAACTATTAATTAATATATTGATTATGGAATTATAGAAATTATTGTTTTTTTAAATATATGAACCCAGACAACATGCTGTTTACTAAGCACTAAAGATTGTCATTGTAAAAAAATCAATAAAATATATTTTAAAAAAAGAATGCTGCTTTCAAATCTGAGTACTAGAGCTACATACAGGGCAAATGCTTCTAGGTGATGTCATTAAACATTAACACCAGTACTTTGAACTGCTACTAAAAGCTTGCAAGTCAGAACAGATGACTCTGAAATAACAGAAGTGATTTTGGCTCATCTTTGTCAATTAAGCTAATTTCAGCACTCCATATCACTGGAACTCCTATATCATGTTCTCAAGCCTGAGGCAGTAATCAAATATTACTGCTAGACAGCCAGAACTAGCTCAGCATCCTACTTTGGTTAAAGACTCACTGTCTACTCTTGTCATTCAACACCAAAGAGACTCCATAAGCATTTCCATCTAGAATAAATGATAGCCAATCAGATTTTTATACTGTATCTTCTCTATACTGAGATCCTAGTTTCCATCAAGTCCATAAACCTGTTTAAACATTCAATAATAGAATAAACCATTTTCTTGGACATAATGAAAATGAACTGACAAAACTAGTAACATTTCTCAATTGAAAGCAGCTATGGGAAGTTTTAATGATAATTAGGACAAGAATTTGCATCGCTAAGCAATGTTGTCGTAAAGTGCGATATCATGCAACCATGTCGCCTAGTGACAGCAATCCTGGCAGTCTCTGTTGCCGTCATTAAGCGAAGGTTGCAATTCATTAACTGAGGACCTCGTGACTTTCAGCAAGCAAAGTCAATAAGGAAGCTGGCAGGAAGCTGCAAGTCCAAGAGGGCTCACAAGCAAGCTAGCTGGGAGGTAAGTGGCTGCTGTAGTACAAGTGTAGCTGGGCAGTGGGTGAGTGCTCCAGAGTGTGGAAGGGTGCACAGGTGACTGCTACAGCCTGGCACAAGCATGCTGAAAGTGGGGTGAGTGCTCAAGAGGGCAGGAGGGTAGTCGGATGGATGCTATATCCTGGAATGAGTTTGGTCATCTGTGCGGAGTGAGGGGGGAGGATGTGTGGGGATGTAGCAGGAATGGGAACGACTTATGGGAGCTACTTGTATCCTTCCCTAATGATTTTGCCATTGACTCTGATTGCGGTAAACTGGCAGGGAAGGTCATAAATGACCTTCATGTGACTGTGGGATGCTGCAACCATCATAGATGTGAGCTGGTTGCCAAGTGGCTAGATCATGATCACGTGACCACAGCAGTGCTGGGACAGCCAGAATGTTACAGACAGATCATAAGTACCATTTCTTCAGCGCCATCCTAACCTTGAACAGTCGCTGAATGAGTGATTGTTAACCAAGGACTAGCTGTACTAAATTTTCTGTCCCATAGGTACATAGAGATGCCAGAGAGCACAAGAGGAAAAAATGGATAGGGCCTAATGATTTCGTGTGACTGAGCTATAAGGTAAAAGAAGAAACATTTCACAGACATGATTTAATTGTTAAATTTATCAAATTTGGTTCAATTATACTTGTATTTGTAATGAATAAGGCCACTTATTTCAACAGGTCTTGGTCCCAGGGAAGTAACCACAAAACCTAATTGTCTCTTTAATAAAACTTCAATCTGAAGAACTGATTAAACAAAAGTTATGCAAATTAGGCATTGTTACTATATTTTCACTGTTGAAATACAGGGATCTCGATAACAACAGATACGTTAAGTGAATGCCACTTAAGTAGAAATAAATTTAAGTGAATGCCATTACCGGAATAACTTCTGTTGTTATTTCTTGTTTGCTGAATCTGTAAACAATGACATGTGCAGAAACTCCTGCTATACACAGCATCCTGCTTTCTGGACACCATGAGATGATCTGAATGGCATATGGATCTTCATCTACTATGTCAGTGCTTGGCCTATCTTCTTTATTTCGAGATTTTTCAAATACTTTAGCTGTTTTTAATTTGTATAGTACTTGCAAAGTTACTAGGAATAAATTAAGAAATAAACTTGGTTATATGTTTAAATGAAATCATTTTGAGGAGAGTATTTTCTCCATTTAGAAACAGGACTATTATTCAAGGAAAGCAATTCTGAAAGAAAAAATAGGAATATTATTCAAACAATGCAATTCTGAAACAGAGGTTATATTGCAAGGTGTTTTAAGTTTCACTAATTTGGTTGACATCAAATATCAATGCAGAGAAAGAGCTGTGTCTGAGCTGCATTTATTGTGACAGAAGGATATTCCACTTTATAATCTCTAGTCTGAGTCTCAAACATAACTTTTAACAAAATATAGGATTTTCAGCAAAATGAGTACTTAATTTTATATATTAAAAGAATTGTTAATTATGATATGGCACTAAGATAGAATGCATAATCAAAAATTGTTGAGTTTTAAGTCCTATTCAAAATAGACAATTTTGTCACCACTAATTTAAAGTATATTCATTTCATTTGGATCCAAGCAAGACGGAGCAATATTTTAATATTCAAACAAATAAAGAAAAAAGAGACAAGTAATGTCAGTACTATGCCATTCATATTATGCTGTTCTTATAACAGCTTTTACATGTTAAATGGCTTTGTATGTGGGGGGGGGAGGAGGAGTAAGAACCTTATTGAAAGTGGCAAATCACTCACTTGCAGAGGCATCCCAAAACTTGACCGATCCATCTGCATGCCTATTAAAATATAAAATGTTTTTAAAAGTATGTTTAGAAATTAAAGAGTAGTGAGATTTACTTAGTTATGCTAAATTTATATAACAATTGTACAGCTTTATATAGTTATTGGTTTCTTAGCATTGACATGTTATTAGCTCAACAACATAATAAGCAAATTATTGTGGTTAGAGTTTTAGATGCAATATTACAAGTATCTTTGTAGTCTGAAGAGAAATTAGACTTGCTTTTTCTTTTCTTCCAACTTAAGTGTGGAGAATTTTTTTTTTTTAACCCCCATGGAATATAGTTGTTGAATGTTGAGATTTTAACTAAAATGCAAAAAGAATCCCCTCTTTTTATACCATTTTAGAATCTAGGATTAGTTGTCCTTAATAATAATAATAATAATAATAATAATAATAATAATAATAATAATAATAATAATAATAATAACAACAACAACAACAACAACAACAACAACAACAACAATGTTGGAAGGGACCTTGGAGGTCATCTAGTCCAACCCCCTGCTCAGGCAGGAAACCCTATACCATTTCGGACAAATGGCTGTCCAGTCTCTTCTTAAAAACTTCCAGTGTTGGAGCATTCACCGCTTCTAGAGGAAGGTTGTTCAACTGGTTAATTGTTCTAACTGTCAGGAAGTTTCTCCTTAGTTCTAGGTTGCTTCTCTCCTTGATTAGTTTCCATCCGTTGCTTCTTGTCCTGCCTTCAGGCGCTTTGGAAAATAGCTTTCACTCCCTCTTCTTGACCCCTGAGATATTGGAATACTGCTATCATTGTCCCCCCTCGTCCTTCTCTTCATTAAACTAGACATACCCAATTCCAGCAACCGTTCCTTATATGCTTTAGCCTCCAGTCCCCTAATCATCTTTGTTGCTCTTCTCTGTACTCTTTCTAGAGTCTCAACGTCTTTTTTACAACGCGGTGACCAAAACTGGATGCAGTATTCCAAGTGTGGCCTTACCAAGGCATTGTAAAGTGGTATTAACACTTCATGTGATCTTGATTCTATCCCTCTGTTAATGCAGCCTAGCACTGTGTTGGCCTTTTTGGCAGCTGCAGCACACTGCTGGCTCATATTTAAGTGATTGTCCACTAGGACTCCGAGGTCCCTCTCACAGTTACTGCTATTGAGCAAGGTACCCCCTATACTATACCTGTACATTTGGTTTTTCTTGCCTACATATAGAACCTTGCTTTTTTCACCATTGAATTTCATTAATCATTTAACAGTTTGGAATCTTTTTGTTCTGGCAAACCAAGGCCACAATCTCAACACTAGAGAATAAGCTCTAATGAATTCAAACAAGATTATTTTTAAATTGCACAAATTGCACAAGAAGTCAATCCTATCTGTATTGTTCTCAACTCTATTTTTTTTTAATACACTAGAATGAACAATGGAATCTATTAAGACATAACTATAACACATACATTATAACCAAGATTTTCAACATGTAGTAGTGTTCTATTTGGCACCTACTATTTTATTACTTACCCAGTAATGATAATCTCTGAATAACTCTGTGTGACCAAGCCCCAATTTCCACCATTGATAGGCCATTCCTATTAAAAAAATAATTAAATCATAATAACAATTGCCCACCAATATATAAAGAACAGTACTTCAGAATATGATATTCACTTTTTTTTTTTACCTTTTTACTATAGCCTTGACGCTTTTGTCGTGCACCCACTGAATAAAGTGCTGGAATAAGGTCTACAGGGCAATCAGCAAAATATTCACAACAAGTGACTGGAGATTCATGTATATTCAAGGGATATGGATTCTCAAATATAGGATACCTTTAATGAGGTGTTAAAAAGATAAGCATTGTTATTTTTTTACATATTAAATTTGATACTATTCAAACTATTTTTCAGTGATAAAAATATTAAATGAGAAAAAGAAATGAAAACAATTATGAGAAGAAATATAGCACTTGAAAAACATAAATGTATGGCTTTTTGGCACAGTAGCATCTTTGAAGCATAATCACTACACCATTACTAGTATTATATATTGATTTATAGTTATTTGATTCACATGTACGTGTGTTCATTTACTGGTTATATTTGTAGGCATGTATATTGTATCTTGTGTCAAGGATTTGGGTATCAATTTGTAAGAAAATATGTGTATGAAAAATGGAATACAAGAGATCTATTAAAAGTACATCACAGAAACATAAGGTTTTATTATGGAAGATTTCAGTTAATGAAACACATTAAAAATGTAAGCTTAGAGACTTCTAAGAAGGCTCAACAAAGAGAAAGATCCTCAAAACTGGTTTTAAACTCTGTGGTGATACTTAAAATATGAGTTGGTTTCCATGTGTGTAAATAAATGAAAATTTTAAGTTCAGAAAGTGAACAATAAAATTTGAATTTGTTTAACCCAAATCTCTGGATAAACAAGAAGAAAAAAGTATTAAATAACTGGATGTATTAAAATGTCCCTCTTTAGGATATTCTTCATCCATATCACACAGGAAAGTTTTAATTACAATTTTCTTTGCAATTACAAATGCTGATACCCATTAGCATTCATGCTTACTTTCAACCAAGTATATTTAGATAAAATTAGAATGTCTATAGCATGTCATGTACAGTTACTATAGAAATGAGTTCACTAAATTTAATTATGCCAAAACTTCATTAAAATCTTTTTCTTCAAGGAGTCCAATAAACCTAGTTCATAAAAAATTAACCACTATAGAAACAGTATATTGTTAAACATGAATAAGGAAATAAGCAAGAAATAGGTATCTCCATATTATATTTTTATATCTTACCCATTTTGTGCAAGGTCAATAACTACTAAATCTTTTTCTAGGAGAACAACCACAGCGTATGGCTCTTGGAAATCTAAAGAAGAGATACAAATATTCAAAGAAGACCAATTAATAATTCACATTTGGTAAATATTTAGCCACTGTTGATTTCACACAAAGACTGTAATAAGATACCAGTAAAGCATTAACACAGAGATTATTTCAATTTGAATACTGTGAATAAATGGCAGAAAATATCAGAATAGTTCATGTTTAGTATTTTACTTACTCATGTATTTTTATCACTTTTGCCAAAACTTTATTACTAATTTTCAGTAAAAATCCCTGAATAGTGTAACATTAATAAAGCAATGAAGAACATTTGAAACTAATCAAAATGAGCATAAATAACCGCTATTAATATAAAAATCCAGCCACATATACATCTAACAAAACCAGGAAAAAATGAACTCCCCAAAACCTCAAAGAAAACTGATGGCTTTGCAGATCCTGGGCAGAACGGATTAAAATCTTTCACTGATAAGGAAAAGCAGAAGAATATAAGTCACAATATTCTTATATATAAGAATACAAGTCACAATATGACTTGCATTCTCCTCTTGGCCAAATGCTAGATCCCTCTGCTTGTCTGCCTGATAATCACACGGACTAAGAGAAGCAATTCTGATAGAAAATTGCAAGCAGCATTGAAGCTGTGCAGAATTGGTGAACTGGTGCAACTAAGAAAAGCTCTCAAGAGTTCACATGAAAATTCTGGGTATTCCAAAAGTTTTCATTCCAACACATTACTCCCTAGTTTTCCTTGAATTTAGTCTGAAATTAACCAGATTATTCTATTTCTAATTTTAAGAATCTGGATCATATTTTCCAAGCCACATTCCAAATATCTCTCCCATTTCTCTCTAAGGCCTTCTTAGCAATTCCCCAAACACATTTCTTCATTCCTATTAATGCTCATCAATGGAAGAATTAGAAATAACATAGAGATGTGACTCACTTTGGATCTGAAGGTGGATCTGAAGGTGACAAAGTGCTTCTCAGGGGCCATGGGTACACACACTGTACCTCGCCGTTTTAAGAAGCTGCAATATTTTCTGATTTAGATGGTAATTGGGCAATCTCAGGAAAGCACATTTTTAACGTGCAGCAATGTGCAGCCATATTCACTCTTCAAGTATCTCCTTTCCCTTTCCCTCCCCTCTCCTTCCTTTTCTATCAACTTCAGTAAGATTGTATTCAAGCTAAGTGATTTACAAATGGAAAATTAGAGAGAGCTATTTTATGAGTAAAATCAGAAGAAAATAAAAAATGCAAAAATATTCAAATCAGCTTCAGGGGATAAGAAATGTTATCCCCCACCATTTAGCGTAAGTTGATGCTGCCCAATGTACAATTTGGTTTAGCAATACTGCGAACCTTATTCTTGAAAAAAACCTACTTGCTCTCAACTCCGAATCCCAAAAGTGAGATTAGAAAAAGATCATGACGGCTTCCGGTTCCGGTTCACGGCGCTGGCGTGGAGAGTCTTCTCTCTTCGCCGGCTGGTTTCCTTCCGCCGGTAGACCCTGGACAGGGTCGAAAGTCGCCCTGGAGGGGCGACCACCGCTGAGGAGGACTCTCGTTGACTATGGAGGGTGCGGCAGCACCTTCCACGGTCTGAGACAGCTCCTTTGGGCCGACGGGGAAAAGATCGGCCATCACATAGCTGCACCAGCCGAAGTCAAAATAACATCTAAGCGTTAAAGAACCACTGTGGAAGATTCGGGTGAGACCTTTCCTTTCCTCTCTTTACCCTAACTATCTCCCTGTGAAAAGCCTTTGGAATTATTTCCCCAATTTGACAGAGCAG
The DNA here is from genome assembly GCA_023970755.1 of Azemiops feae. NCBI lineage: Eukaryota > Metazoa > Chordata > Lepidosauria > Squamata > Viperidae > Azemiops > Azemiops feae. Next base: position 2,419,730 of record JALGBA010004278.1, on the reverse strand, counting down.
CGTTTGCTTACTTGGGAAACAAGCTTTGAACAATAGAAACTATAAATTAATTTTTATTGACTATTTTTATTTTTGGGGGATACTCTGGGGTCCCGAAAAATTTCTTCTATTGAATTTTATTATTCTATTCACCTATTAAACTGGGCAATATTGTTTTTTTTTTACTTTTACTGCTTTTACTCTTTTAACTGGATGAAACCTTAGATATCTGGAAAAAGATTTTATAGTCTACTGAGGACATCTTGTGGCGAAGGTTTACATTACAATTGTACTTTCTCTTTGATATTGAGGTTGGGTTTGACCTTCAAACTATCGTAAAAGGGAAAAGATAAAGAACTTGAAACAGCTGTGTGGAGGTGGATATGGGCTGATTGTATATTAAATACTGCTTTGAGCCTCCACTAAAAGACTAAAAGATTATTTCATCATGGAAATGGAGGAATCTTACCCACAGCTTGACTACAATCTTATATTGGAAAAAAATTTGGAACTTACTGAGCAAATGAACTTTAGGATGAAAACTAAAGATGATTTTCCAGAACTACAAACTGAGGAACAGATCAACAGCAAAGAGGCCTGTGTTCAACATTACGTATAACACGATGAGATGGAGGGATCTTATTCACAACTTAACTATGAAAAAGCCTCTGCCCCAAAATTTCAAACTGATTTCCAGACTTCAATTGATTATTTTACAAGTCAAAAAAACAACAGAAGAGGAATCTATCACTACCAAAGAGGATTTTACTCAATCCTATGTACAATCTCTCCTTCATGGATTACTGCCTTGTCGTGGCGAAGGGGCTTGCGTAACTCAATGAAGTTATGAGCTATGCCGTGCAGGGCCACCCAAGACGGACAGGTCATAGCAGAGGTCATAGCAAAAAAAAGAAAAAGATCATGACAAATATGATTTTATTTATATATTTATAGGATCTATATAGCTGCCCATCTTATGTACCATTACCATAGGTGGCCTATAAGCAATAATAAAAATAGCAGAATTTTTTTTAAAAAGAACATAAAAACTCCTGGTTCCTTAAACCCCCCCCCCCCCCATCAATCCACAAATAACTTTTCTGGGTCCAACTATCATTATCCCAGTTCTAATAGGATAAGCCCGATCTTCAAGACTTTCCAGAAGGCTATACGGTAGAGTTCAACAGTACTATGTTTTCTATACAATTCGATTGAAGGCAAGTTAGAAAGTCTCCAGAAGAAAATTAGACCAAAAATAAGGCATTAATCTAGGACAGATCCAAGAGATCTTACACCTAATATCTATTCAGCAGTTTTCAAATAAATTGAACAAAACCTTCCATTATTCCAAAACAGCATTGTCATATTAAGTAGAAATAATTAGAATTACAATTCTAAATATCTGGACAATAGTATGATTTTCATAGATGATTGCAAAAACATTTATGTATGATATTATCAGAAACTTATAGAAATTAAAAATGATAGTGAATGTGCATTATTACCCAGATGCTTACAATGTTTAATCTTAACTCTGTATCAATTAACCCATTGTCCTTTTCCAAAAATCTCTTTATAAGATGTTAATCTAATTTAAAAAACCTGATATTACATGACTTTAACTGTCTCACTGTTCTAACAAGAAACAGAAATTATCAAATTAAATCTAGGTATGATATTATTCATACAAATACTTCCAGTCAGTGTTTTGTCATGCACTTAAAACATTCTTTTACTTTTTTAATCTCTTCATTTACTATTTTAAAAAAATTGTATAAGGACTTTCCTTCTGTTACATGGATTTCTTCCACCATTTGGATTGCAATAATCAGACTTAGAAATTGGCTCATTTTGTAAATAACAACTTGGAAATTAGGAATAACCAAACTCATTGCCAAACAGTTGCAAACAATTGAAATTCATATATGACTTTCTCCTATACAGAGAAAGTTATCTATTTTCAACCTTATCACCATGGCAGTAGATTATTCTGCAATAGGCTGTTGGCCGAAGATATTTTCATAAGGGGAAAATTGGAAAAAAATATCTGTATAATTTCATGGCCTATAAGTTTGTAAATCTGATGTTGTAAGTCGCCCAGAGTCACCTTGCAGTGAGATGGGTGGCAAACAAATTTAATAAATAAATAAAAATAAATCTGATCTGGAAATGCTATTTTACATAATCTAGTTGTTTTCAGAAATGTTGGAACTTTCAGAATTGCAAGCTAACATGATTGGAATGTTCTGGAGTTTAGTTCCATCATTTCTGCTGGATGTCGAGTGAAGAATGCTGTTAATAAAGAATGTAATGAAGGAATTCTGGAATTATAGAACAAAGAAAATAAAAATAAAGAACCCACCATTAGAGTATGGAGTTTCACACAGGGTTAGAAAATCTACTATTGAGTAATCCATTTCTAGAACAGCAGTGCTCTTTCCATGCATAACAGTTAAACAGGGTCTTCTTCCGACAGTGTCATATGATAAGCCACCTGACAAGATGATAAAAGGCTCTCTGAAAATCAAGACAAATAAATAGTTAAGCCAACGAAAGATAACATTAAAAAACATGGAACACTGTTGGATTTAGTGGAATAATATATTAAGAACTCTATGTGCTATGCCTGCTTGTTATACAATATAGGCTTGCCATTTGGGCTGGACTGGACCGTATTAAAACAAAAACAATAAAACTGAAAAAAATGACAGTGCACTGATTTATGAACAATTAATGGATACTTTTTTTTAAAGAAATCTCTTTCAAACTATAATTTGAGCAGTTGAAGAATGTATGTATTTATATATTTGTTTAAAGTTTTGTACAGCTGCCTTAAACATATCTTATGTAATGTAATCCTGGATGACTCACAAGCAATAATAAAAGAGTAAAAGCAATAATAAAAAAACAAAAGGAAAACCTAGTGCCCAAACACAGCACATTCCATCAAACTCAAATAAACTGTAGGGATTCCTTGGGCTTCATATCTTAGTCAAGGATTGAGCAGAGTCATTCCTTTATCAAAGAGGGACTCCATCTAAAATGTACTAAACTTATTAAAATGATTGGTTCTATCCATTATCCCATTAATATTATTTCCATTCATGAAATGGAACTTGCTCTTTTTCTGTAACTCCCACGCATCAATAAATTTTGGAATATCACATTTGGGGATTTAATATAAAGTTCTATGAAATCTTTCCAGAGATGTAACAATTTTGATGGTGATATATTTATAAATGTGTGTATATGCTTAAGTATATAAATTTGGAGATATTTTTTACTGCATAAAACTGAAGAACTCATGAATACATACAATTATTTCTGTATTTTGAATGCTTATTAAATATTTTTAAATATTTGACACATCTTAGTTTGCAAAATGTAGGCTGGATTCAGACAGAGCAAAAAAAAAAAAGAGTCCATTTATAGGAAGGCTTCAGCTCAGGGAACATTTTAGATACAGGAAGGTATCTAACTTTTATCTATTTGCTTTTCCTCTGAGGCCTCCAAGATTTGGAGAGACGGAAGATCATTTCACTCAATGTGGGAGAAATTGCAGGAATATGCAGAAAAAAATAACGAATCCACTGAAGTTGCTTTCTTTCTTTCTTTCTTTCTTTCTTCTGATGGAATATCCCATCAAAGGCGCTCTATCCAGGGCAAATCTGGTTCATACATTCCATCTTTAGACACAGTAAATATCCAATCATCATTAAATAATTGTGGCCCAATTCTTACCCAACTCTGGTTGTTTTGTATTCCACTTTAAGAATAGGTTTACAGGGTTCTGGCTTCTTTCCATCTTTAACCTGCTTCCCTAAAACAAAATATTACCTTATTTTTATTTAAAATTGATTTGAAAGTTATCAAAATCTTAGAAATTACATTATGATCTTAACAATATTTCCATGTATTAGAAAAGCAGTATGTTCCATATGTTAGAAAATGGTTCAAGATTCATTGCTCATACGGGTTAAGGCTCACGCAAAAGACCTATTGAGAACAATCATCCCTATTCTCAACTTCTCAGGGTAATTCCTTATTATTAGAGTGGATGGGAAATTGAAATTAGGTGGGACGTGGTGGCTAGGTGTTCCTAAAACTTAGATGGAGCATCACTGCTACAATGAATAAATTATGGCTGTAATGGAGCCTGCCCATTATGGTCGTTAACGTTAATTGAATCACTTTAAACCAATTAACCCCATCCCTCCTCTCCCTAATGCATTCGTTGAATGCATGGGTCGTTAAGTACGCATGAGACACCTCAGGGATGGGAAAGACCATGGGGGGGGGTCTAGTGCAGGAAAAGACCACCTGACTCTGGCCACCCAAGGCATCCCTGCACCCACTGAGATATCTCATGCTCCCCTTCCCACCCCTAAGGGTCCCCATTGCTGCTTCCTTCGCCTTCTCCGCACTTACTTTTCAAAGATCATTAGAGCTCAGGGCTACATGGCAGAAAAGTGGCCGTCTTCTCAGATGCAGGTGAAGCTGTTTTCTTTAGATCTTGTGTTCTTCCGTCCCCTTTGCAAAAGCTTTTGGCTTGGAGAACGGAGGCCTGCAGGAGCAAAGGGGACGGAAGCCTTTGAGGGTGCGATCTCACGCCTCTGCAGGCCTCCATTCTCCAGGCCAAAAGCCTTTTGCAAACAGCACGGAAGTCTTTGGGGGTGCGATCTCGCACTCCTGCAGGCCCCTGTCATCTGTGCAAAAAGCCTTTGCAAAGGGGATAGAAGGGTGTGCAAAAACACAGAATCTAATGAAAACAGCTTCACCAGCATTTAAGAAGATGGCCGCTTTTCTGCCATGTGGCCCTCAGCTCTGCAGATCTTCAAAAGGTGAGTGATCGGTGATGGGATGGGGAGGGGAGGAGCCGGTGGGCTAGCATTCCAGGGCCAGTGCCTGTTAGGACCCCATGGAAGGGGATAGGCAAGGGGCATGTTGCAGCATCTCTGTGGTCAGTCATAAGGGTGAACGACTGCTGTGGTGCTGCAACATTTGTAACTCTGGGACTGGATTATAAGTACTTTTTGGGGTGGTGTAACTTTGAACCATTGCTAAGTGAACTGTTGTAACTCGACGACTACCTGTATTTCCCATCTTTCAAAGGATTCTTTGCGTTCAACTGGCTAAAGAGACTATGCACTGGAAAGAAGGATCAGGAAAATCTGCTTAGTCCAGTATTGTTATAAGTGTTCAGAAGTGGAGTCATCCCCATGTATTTTATAAGGAATGAGCGTTTATCTAAAATAACCTTCAGTAAACGACACTTATTCAATTGAACAGAATTTAATATAATATATACCTGGAAAATGGCAAAGAATAAATAATCCTTTTTCCTCACACTAACACTATACTTAAATAAAGGTATTACGTATTAGAACAAAATTAAAATCAGTATTAGTATTTAAATGCAATGAAATATTGTAACACTTTTATATGTAGTAATGACCTACAACCTAATTCTGAATCATATTTGCTTTTAATTTTTAAAAAGTTAAATTAGGTTTAACAGTAAACAAAATATAATGCAAGACTGGCCATATGCAAATGGTGATTGTTGTTATTACTTATATTAATTTCTTATCTGATAATATGGCACTGAAAAATCTTTTTGTGCATATAAGAATATACAAATATTCTGTAAATCTACACGCATTTATTCACTGTAGGCACAATCTGGGGGCAAATTCAATAGGATTTACTTCTAGATATACATAGAAGTGCAACCTAAAATATAATGTACCAACATATTAAATACAAAACACATATACTGTAAACTTACCATGGGGAGTGATTGTCTGCAATGGCTTAGTAGGGTTCCTTAAATTCCATATAGTCAAGGTGCCATCTGAATGGCTACATATAAATTGCTTTCCTTCATGATGCCAAGCTACAGAATGAATTGCCTGAGCAAAACAATAATAATTTAAAATATTAAGAAATATAAAATTAATTAAATTCAGTTACTAAAACAGCATGGCAAAGTAGTCACAGGATTATGGTAGCATTTTTTTCTGATGAGCACAACCTACTGTGGCTGCAGCTCATGTCATTAAATGGATCTGATGATGTGAATGCAGCTCACAAATGCTTATGTATTTGAACAAAATCTGTTAGTCAGAAAAGGTGCTGTCAGATTTTTCTCACTACAGACTAATATGGCTTTTCTATTATAATATCTAAAATTAAGCATGGAGGAAACTAACAATAAATTGAACATAATATGCATGCACATGTACATAATATGCGTAAATACCTCCAAGTAGTTAAATTTGGCATAAAACAATATTTTAATACAAAATTAATTCTCAAGGAAAAGTCTGCATTTAAAGGACACATGTATTATTTATGCAGCTATATCAGTTATATCATTTAATGTCATCTTAGTTAATCATTTAAACTGTTCTAATGCAAATACTTTGCACTGGTAAAAATGAGAAAAGTAAACCTATATTCATTTACAAATGGTTATTTATCACAGCCTGATAGATTGCAGCATATTCTGTGCCTTTTATATTGCATAAGCAATATAAATATTACCACCTCAGTTTTACACTTGCAGGTTGTCAGAAAATTACGATGGCCTGGTAGAATTTTATTTTTGCAGTAATATATTTGCCCTGACCCATCCCACTTAGCTTCTGAAAGATATTTTTAGTTAGTTGTTAAGACCATTATATGCACACTTACTTCCATTTTGAAAACCAACTTTTAAAATCTCTCTTATATCATGAATATAAGAATTTGATGTATCAATTATAACTGCATTATGTGATTATCTATGAAGCACTTAGTTCATAAAACTCATAAAAAGCTTAATTAGAAAAAGTCATAGCATGTTAAACACACACACAGTTCATCAACCTTTATGGATATTTGGAAAATAGGCTGATTTTATATAGCAAAAAACAACCTGATATATACTACAGTGAGAATCATTGTAGAAAACAAATCTGCAGCTGAATAACATTTGAATGTTATTTTAATAAAGTTTGGAACAAATCTACTTTCTAAACGTATTAAAATGATTGCATTAAACCATAATAAATAAAATATGTAGCATATTTACTACTAGTCTTAAACTGAAGATTTGAAGCATTACCAATGTTTAACAGGACAAAATGGTAACAATTTTATTAGCAGCTAGAAGCAACAGAATTCTTAAAACACTGTATGTGGAACGAGATGCAGTTGGAACAACTAAAAAACTAATATTGTTAAAAATAAGGAAAAAAGCATTACAAAGTTTTCAGTGTTCTTCAAAAATCTATACTATGACTTTAAAATATATACATGCAGTTTTTTTAAAAAAAAAACACCTTTTTTTCTAAAGCCACAGATTCTTTACACAGTACATTTTTAGAATATTTTTGATATGCACCTAATTTAGCTGAGATAGGCTTTAATAGATCCAATATTCCTAATAGATTACATTTGACTACGGAACATTGATATTTATAAGCAGGAAATTTCTCAGGAAATCCTATCCCTAAAATGGTCTTCTCACTTAAGAATTCTCAATAAGAAATCCCAGATTTTGTAACCTACTAATACATTCAAATTTCATAACTATATAACTGCCAAACTACGTTATAGTCATGTGAAAAAGTACACCCTCTTTGAGTTCTATGGTTTTACGTATCAGGACATAATAAAAATCATTTGGTCCTTAGCAGTTCTTAAAAAGTAGGTAAATACATCAGATGAATAACAACACATATTATACCATGTCACCATTTGTTTTACAAAAAGAAAGTCAAAATGGAGATGCCATGTGTGAAAAACTAAGTACACCCTTACTACTTCCATAGGTATGAAGAGACTAAGTTGTAGCCAGATGCTGCTATCAACTGCCCTTGATTAATTATCAGCAAGTGTGACTACCTCTATAAATGCCTGTTTTAGGAGTTTGCTGGTCTCCAGCATTGAGATGTGTGTTAACACAATGCCAAAGAGGAAAGACATCGGCAATGGTCTTAGAGAAGCAATTGTTACTGTCCATTAATCTGGGAATGATTATAAGGTCATTTCCAAACAATTTAAAGTCTATCCTTCTGCAGTGAGGAAGATTGTTCACAAGTGGAAAATATTCAAGACACTTGCCAATCTTCCTAGGAGTGGACATCCCAGTAAATTAACCCCAAGGTCAGACCATGCAATGCTGAAATTGCAAAAATTCCAAGATGTACATCTCAGAATCTACAGGCCTTAATTAGCATATTAAATGCTAATGTTTATGACTGTGATGACTCCTCCAGAGCTTCCCCAGATGCCTCTCCAGATGTTGTTCAGAGGCGGATGAACCAGTCCCAGGCACTTCAGAAGGAGAGTTGGTCAATGGCTCTGAGCAGCTGGCTGAGGGTGATTTGGCTGAAGCACAGCTGCAGGACAGCCCTGAGGCTTCAGGTGGGGAAAGCACACAGTTGCAACTGGTTAGTGATGAGGAGGAGGAGCTGCCTTTTGCACTTGATCTGAGAACATGTAGGGCAGAGAAAAGGCAGGAGCAGCCAAGTGGGCCAAAATTCCTCCACAACAATGTGAGAAACTGATAAAATCATACCAAAAATGATTACTTCAAGTTATTGCTGCTAAAGGTGGTTCTTACAAACTACTGAATTATTAAGGTGTACTTAATTTTTCATACATGGCTTCTCCATTTTGGCTTTCTTTTTGTAAAATAATGATGACATGGTATAATATATAATGTGTTATTGTTCATCTGAGCTTATATTTACCTACTTTTAAGAACTGCTAAGATCAGATGATTTTTACTATGTCCTGATACGTAAAACCATAGAACTAAAAGAGACAGTTTACTTTCTTTTTCACATGATTGTATATACATTCTGTTATTTAAATCACTAGGTTGCAAGGAAAAAAGATCAATTCCACATCTTGGAACAAAATATGTTGTGTTAAGAGAGCCCAATTCATTTAGCTTTACCCAATTTTATTTGTGTATTGATAAAATATTTGCTACTCACATACTGAAGTATTACTATGACTTTTTCTATGTGCTAAATAATGTCAATTAAAGATGATGACAAGACCCTGGTACCAAGTTGCTTAGGAATGTTTTTAGTAAAGGAGTGTTAATAAGACAAATGTCTTAGCCTACCTTGTAATCTTTAGTTGAACAGTGTTACTATGACTACTGAAGATATATGCATAATGTTATTCTTAATGATTAGTTTATAAGGTTGTGTGTTTCTATCATTTGCTCATGGCAATGTATGCTCTTCAAAAAGTATAAAAGAGTCTACTCCAACCTGGGGTGTGCCCATTTAGAACTTGCTTCCAGGTAAGTTTTTATTTGCAAATAAAACATCCACCCCCCACCACCATTCTAATGTGGTTCATTGGGCCTGCACACCAGGTAAAAGGACCTGAGCATTCTGGGACAACATTTGTTTACTCAAAATGCCTATATTGTACACTACAATACTCTGCATATTATAAATACCACCATTATCCAATTAGGAAGGACAATCTTATATTAATAGGTTTTGTTTTACTCTTTCAATCTCATTTAAGATAGCACCTGTGCCTGTGGATCATACTTTTCTATGTTACTTATACATTATTTCATTTTCACTGACATGTAATTAATAGAGTCAAACTAAAATTATCTAACATACCTTCATTCTATTACTTTTGGTTCTGAAAACATCAAAAAGTTTTAATACTAGTCTCTGCATGCTGAGCATTCATTGCATGACAAGAGAGGCACTAAAAAGATAAAAGTATAACACTAATCAGGGGAAAAAAGAGAAATAAAACAAACTTACCAGCACCCAACAATAGTAAAAACAATCTCTTTTGCTTTTGCATTATTGGGGATGCCCTTTCACAAAAGAGCAAAGAGAATATTTTATTTTCTTCTGCAATCTTTTTTTTTTTAAATTCTGGAGAGTCTCTACAAAATTTCTGTCATTTGACATGCAAGTTTATTTTGTGCTACAGATTACTACAGCTACCCATGCCTTATTGTTGCAAGTTAACAGTTTTACAGTTACAACACTATGCCTCCTTCATTCCTGTTCTAACTACAGAAGCATAATTCTCATTTTTCAACTTGCAAGAAAATATAGCCTCTCCTCTGTTAAGTCTCTGAGGAACAATGGGATAATTTATATGTAAACCAAAACAGCAGTTGATATATGGAAAGCCCCCCCAATCCATTTGTACTTGTAACAGACCCTCACCAATTGCTGTTTACTACATAGTTGCAAACTGTTGCTGATACTTAACTCCTTTTTTCTGCAATGATTTTCTTCTGCCTTTTAGCTACAATGATGTCTAGCATGCCATCTAATTAAAAAGCTTACATTATGGTATGCTACTCTCCTTTCTTACCACCTGCAGAGTACCTGTAGTACAGACTTCAGTAGATAGTGCATGGCACAAGAGCCAACTGAGGTAGAAGAAAACAATTCACCCAACATATACTATCCATAATCTGGCAGTTTTGAAAAGGGAAAGAACTGAGAACTGATACAAAATGCATAGCATTTCATTTGTCCAAAATTCTTTGCAATGAGAAATTATTTACTTTAGAGGTGTGACTAGTTTGAGAAAGATGAAGTTTTGCTACAGCATAATGAAGCAGATTCTACTCTGTTTCTCCAAACTTCATTTATGTAGGGAAAGGATTACATATGTAGAATGAAAACAAGAATATGCAAAAACAATTTATTGAATCCTTCAACAAATAAACAGTAATTTGAAAATAAATATTAAAAGGCAATCTCAAAGAATGCAATGATCTAATATAGTCAATAGAATCCTGGAGAACAAATCTCTTCAGAGAACTAGAACAGGGCAGTAATACACTGTATAAATGTGGAAAGCAGCTGCTTATAAAATCCATACTTCCTTTTTTTGAATTGTAGATGCTGTTGGTACAATCTTACAAACAAGCAGATTTTTGGTCACTATGATAATCAAAGATTGTTTTAAAAATCATTACACTTGAAAATAGGGATGAGTAGAATATTGAAAGCATATATTTTGCTTCTATCTGTGTCATTTTTAAAATAAAAATTATTAAAATTCACTCATTTGGGGAGTAAAGTGTTAATTTATTTTTTCTACAGTAGATTCTGCATTTCTATTTCCTAGTAAAAACTGATTATTTTAAATGAAGAAAAATTACTGTGTTGTAATTTGAACTATTATTGCAACAAGAGTGTAAGATTTAATTTTTCACTAGTTGCATAAGGAATGCTACAAGCAATCTTATTTTGGATCTCTTTAGAATGTGCTATGTTGATCTGTAAAATGCAAGCTTAAAGGTAAGCACTTCCAACTTACATTGCATAGACTAATATTTTAAATTCAAGAATTTTCTGACCATTTTTAAGATTCTTCAATCATAGGACTTGATAAAATTTCTAAGGAAATTAAATATGTGTGGTATGTCCTTTCTAATAAAGCTATAAATACCTAACCTATTACACTCACTAACCTTTGGATGTATGGCATCCAGTCTTGGGGTACAGCAGAGGGCCACATTAGTGACATCACACATCACAAATAGGCTTCTGCCTCCTGAATGGACTGAAGACCCGCCATATGATGTCCTAAAAAAGGAAAATATTTTCTCTCTTTTACAGAATGCTCCCTTAAAATAGCCAATATGCTCCTTGCTTTGGAATGTTCATGGTTACCAAGGCAGCATCTACTATGAAATACCAGAAATTGGAATTTCTGTTTAAATATCATGCTGATTAAACAAGACGAGAACAATTTACCATCTTAATATTTAGGTGGGGTTTAATATGGCTTCAAGTGGGAGTGTAACTGTTGTTATGGAAATGTTAAGAGTAAAGAGTCTTCTTTTAATAGAAAAGAGCACAATACAGTTCCATGTATATGTTTACATACACTATATATACATATTGGTACAAATATGTTTAATTCAGGAAACACAAAAGTGATTCAGAGAGGGAAATCAACACTATGGATACTATAAATAAATCAACATTTGGGGGGGTGTCAGCTTGGAGCAGCCCTATCTCTGAAGGATTGGGCTTCCAAAATTATTTGTTTCTCATAGGGATGGGGGAGGTGACAGCAGCCCGAAATCTTTTTTCAAACTATCATCTATGCCTGTTGCCTATTAAATGATTAATCTGTGTGTGACACCGAATTGTGACCTCTGCTAATTGCCAGTTTTGTTGGAACCCAATTTAAAAAGTTGGTTTTAACTTTTAAAGGATTAAATGATTTGCTGCCAAGTTACCTGAAAGACTGCCTTAACCTTATCAGACTGTTTACACTTTCTCACCTGTCCTCATCTGAAATAAATCAGGGTGCTTGCTATATGGGAGAGGATTCCCTTTTTCCTCCATGCCTATAGGATCTCTGGAGTACTTTACTAATTGAAATTGACCAAGCCCATCCCTATAGCCTGTTTTCTATTTCCCTTTTCTTCAAAATTGGTTTCAAATACTTAGGGGTAAAATGTCTATTTTTTATGATTACTACCTTTTATGATATATTGCTATTAATTACTGCTAAAATTTCATCCTATGAGCAACACTGGGAAGAGTTTGTATCTTAAATTGCAACCTAAAAATATGTTAAATATATACTAGTCTTGCATGAGCCTTAGAAAAAGGTCACTAATTTTTCATAATATTTAAAATATGACTTATGCAGTTAATTATAAAAATGACAACTTTTATTTCATAAAGAATCATAAATGTGGTGTGCCTCCCTTCCTTCCTTCCTTTTTCCTCATAAACGTTTTGTACCTTCCTGATGATAGGAAAAGCCATCACCTACAGCCAACTGAGGTCTTTGCTATCTAGAACAGGTGTAGGTTTAAGTGCCCTTACAAAGAACCTTCCAAGTATGTCAGGGCAAGGGTCAGAAAATCTTACATGTCAGTGATGGCGAACCTTTTAGAGACCGAGTGCCCAAACTGCTTATTTATTGCCGGGTGCCAGGTGGGCATGGCCCACTGGGTGGGCGTGGCTGTGGTGGTCATGGCAGACTGGGTGGGTGTAGCCAAGGTGGGCGTGATCACTTCGATGTTGCTCGTGGAGACACCTGTGGGGGCCGGGCAGGGTTGGGGGAGATCCAGGGGGTCTCTTGCAGGTGGGGTGGTGGGCAGGAGGTTCGTCCTGCAGGATGAGGCGAGGCAAGGCGAGATAGGGCGGGGGTGCCAGTTTCACAGGGCAAGGCGAGGCAGGGGCCTTGACACCATCGGCCCCCGCACACAGAGGCCAGCGAGCGCATGGGTGCTGGAATGCATCCGGCCACATGGGAATTGACGAGTTAGCGGGTGCCTGGTTGAAGAGGGATGGTTGCCATCTCCGGGGCATGGCACACGTGCCCACAGAGAGGGCTCTGAGTGCCGCCTCTGGCACGCATGCCATAGGTTCGCCACCACTGTAATAGGTTATAGTTCTGAAAGTAGACTTGCGTATCACTGAAAAAGATGGTATTTTATAAGATTATCAAACCAATATATTTTAACAAAATTTCCATGACCTCCCTATCCTTTATTACCCACAGTGTATCTGCTATACACTTTGCAAAATGAATTACGGAATAGAGTTTCTGCCATCACTACCTTAATTATTGTGTCCAGCAAATGTTCGTCTACCTAATTTAACTTACCTGAAATTTAAAAATAAAACATTAAGAAAGAAAAAGAGCTAGACAATCTAATTATATGCATACAAAATTCACTCCAAAATTAGAAATAAGCTAATGAAATAGCAAAATATGATAAAGTCAAAATGAAATATTACTAATTGAACTAATTCAATAGAAGAAAATTTTGTAAAATCCATCAATCAAGGAACTGATTCTCATATGCAGAATGCCAAGTTTGGATCCAATCAGATTTTTAAGTGATAGATATCACACCCACACACACACCACAAGTTAAAAGAACTATATTATATTCCATATAATTCCAATTTTTAAAAAAGATTAAAATCTTTGTTAATGACTACATACATGCTGTCATTTGAGTATAAATGATACTCAGAATGTTTTAGGCAACAATCCTATAGATACTTATATGAGAATAAACAACCGTGAGTGGTTCTTGCTTTAGGGACATATATTCTATGAAGTTAGTCTTAAGATTCTACATTCTGGAATATGCCGCAGCTGAAAAATATTTAAAGCTTATTTGAAGTAAGTTCTGCTATTTACCTATAGCAGAAAAGCAAATGTTTAAAATTGGAAAACTATTATATAGATGGAAAATTACAGATGAATTAAATTGTTATTGATGAACAGTACAAGAATTCACTAAACCATTTCTAATAGGGCCATCCAGCCAGTTTGAAAACATCAAATAAGAGGTGGTCAGATAATGTTTTAGGAAAACTGTTTAATAGCACTTGTCATTAAGAACATTTTACTAATATTTAACCTCAATCTCCTTTAATTGACATACATTAACCTTGTCCTTCTTTCAGTTTCAATAGAGAATAATACACTCTTCCGTGATGTGATAGACTTTAGATATTACTGTTTTCATATTTCCTCTTAATTTTCTATTCGTAAGCTAAACAAATTACCATTCTTCTTAAGGCTTGATTTCCAGAGCCCTCATCATTCCGGTACATATCCTGTAAACTCAGTGGAGGGTCTCTGTATCCTTTTAAAATGTACTGCCCAAAGTGGAATAATACCTCGGCATTCGATGTATCAAAACCCGTTGAATTTGGTATTCGACGCGTTTTGAAGCAGAAATCTTGTCCCAGCACTCGTCTTTCTCCCAGTAATCGACATGCAAGAAAGAAGTTGCTGATGTTGGCTGCCTCATGACTCACTATTTCTTCTGGCTGAAATAGCGGGTCACATGGTAAGTTACATGGTTTCTTCGGTACCCATCAGTTTTAGTATTCGGCATGTCTTCCGGAACGAATTACTGATGAGGACCAAGGTACAACTATACTCCAAATGTGGTTTAATCAACAGAGTTCACAGTGTACTACTGATCTGGATGTAATGTGCCTTTTTTAGTTGCTACATCATAGATTGCTTACATGTACGCCCATTCTTAAGTTAGTGACCCTTCGCAAATACCATGGTAATTAAAAAAATCATTTTGTGACCAATGCATGCAATTACCACCAAATGTCATGCACCTGACAACAATGCATGCTGGAGGAAAAATAACACTGGAGTAGCTGTACAAAAGGATTTTATCTGAATGAGATGACAACAACCAATAATCTTTGCAACGTCTCTCTCTCTCTCTATGTTCACTTAGTGACCATTTTGCTTAGCAGAACTTGGTCACTAAATGAGAAGTGGATGTAACTAGTGCTACATCAATATTTCTAGATTTTGATCATATGCACTACCACAAGCCAGGTATTCAAGGATGCTGAATAGCATTGGAATGAGAATAAAAATTTCAAGGATTCCGCTCAACATTCCCCCCACAATGATCAAAACCAGTAATGAAGACATTTTGGATGCAGTTGTTCAACCAGCTGTAAATATCCCGAACTGTAATACCATCTAGTCCATATTTTTCTATCTTGTCCACAAGGCTAGTTTGAATCTCCTAGTCAAATGCTTTACTGAGGTCAAGGCATACAACATCCACAGCTTTCCTTTGCTCTAGTTAACTTTGAGTTGTTGGACTTCATGGCCAAGTATGAACATTTCCAACACTTGCCATATTATGAGAGAACTTGTATATGCAGTACTCCAGCCATTAAAAATATTTCTCATATATTGTCAAATTCTCAATTATATGTCCCCACTAGGTTTAAATACTTATCATCCTTATTGGAAAGAACAGCCCACTGCGATCTGAACCATAATCATATTTTTCCTCTTCGGCTCAAATGTACATATTATATGCAGAACAGCTAAATTTATAACTAAGATAGTGATCCTACAAATCTGATACATTGAACAGATTGGGATTCCCTGTGAGGGAGATTCATCTATCTGATTATTAACTCCTTGTGTTACCACATATGTATATGATATATATTTTATCATTGTATTTCTCCCTATCTATTTCATTCTGAAAATAGACTATGTATTGTATTTTATTTTATTTTCCTGATAAGGTTGCAAGACTAATCAGTCAGTAAACTATTACTATTACATAACTACTTTTTATGTGATAAAAGAGACAAAATTATCTGACAAAGCAATGCTGTTAAAAGGTCCTTTATTCTAGCTTAGTAACTAGTTTCTTGCCTGTATAGATATTAAATTGATTAATCCCTAATTCCTTCGATACTTCTTTCTCCTTTCTTTAAAGTTGCAATCCCAGTTTTCTGGGAACTTTCAAAGATTATTTAATATTTAGTATTTAATATTTATTTGCTATGTATATGTAGGGATGTGGGTCTATATATATGTTGTACATAGTATGTTTAGGTGTGTGTCATGTATATGTTTCACTCTGAGAGCGGGCAACTAAATTTCATTTTTTATGTGTGCCATTGTGCCCACAATATAAAAATGACAATAAGGGTTATTTATCTTTTATTTACTAAAAAAAAAAAAAAAAAATTACAGTCAGAAATGTTAAGATAATCTCTTTTGAAGTTTTAAGACATCCATTTTCCTTATTAATGCTCGCCACAAAATCATATATACCAGGAAAAAATAGGTCTGATAGTTTTGACCCTCCCACTTGGTGGGTAAGGGAGGGTTCTGAGAGCCCAAATTATGGGTTGAGGCCATATGAGCTATCCCAATTACCTCATATTCCAACTATACCGGGGGGGGGGGGGAGAGGTTTAAAACATATAATCTACTCTGTTCTCTATACATGAGATATAATTTTAGGTACTACAAAACTTAAAGCCATTTGAGTAACCCTTAAATTCCCATGTGAATCAATAAATTGGACTGTATCTAGATATATTTCTTCCATAAATATAAGCAACAATGCTGAGTAAACATTTACTGAATAGTAATTCTTCTGCAAAATTCCAATACAGTCAACAAAATTACAGTATGACTCAAAACATGCCAGACTTATTTTTTTTTTTACCTCATCATGTGTGTATCTGTATTCCGCCTTCTTGGATTTGAGGTCCCATAATGCCACTGTTCCTGATTCAAAACCAATCAACAGCTGTAATAAATTACAAGTTGTATTAATGTCATTCTAGTACATAATAATCAGTGCAACTCTATGGCTCACCAATTTACCATACAATTCTCTACTATAAGCACACCTGCATGCTAGATAAATTAATATTTCGTACGTTTTGTAAACAAATGATAACTGAGATCTCATTTGTTTGGGACATCCAATAATTGGATATTCTGATACATATAAATGATATCCTAGGAAGTTTGTAAATTGCAGATGAGCTTATAAAGAACAAGATGCTTTATTTGTGCTGTTCTGAATGGTCACCTCTCTAATCATACACATGTCCTTTCCATTATTGTAAACAATCTTATCTTGCTGCATTCCAGAGTTGTGTCTTTTCTGTGGTGGTACTAGTCCTATAGAACAGCATCGCCCCAGAGATTAGGATGGCCATGATTCTGGGTGTTCTTCCAAGTGTTTAGGCTATGTGCATAGGTAAACTCTGCTGGTTAAACATGGTTAAATTATTCTGTATGAGTTGGACTGTACTTGTGGCATTGGCATTTAATAACTATTGTTATTGTGGTTTTAACCTTTGTATGTCATTAGAGTCACTTTGGGGAGATGGGTAACCTTACAGATTATTTAAATAAATAAATATGCATTATGCACTTTCACAGGTGCTATTTTTCTTAATGCAGACATGCAGCGTGATTCCAGCCTCCTCCCCTTCACTGAATCCTAGAAACTGCCATAGCAACCACAGAAGTTTGAAAACTGCTCTGACAGATACCTGCAAAAAGCATAGGAAACTAAATAAGCAACCTATTCTTATTAAAAAATAAGCAACCTATTCTTTCTCTCATGATATTTGTACAGCACAAACTTGCTAAACCAAGAAAGCAAATTATATGTCTGGAGAAAACAGAAAATAGTGCAACCCATTCAAAGGAAGATCTAATCTTGCTCAAGAGTAATTTATGCCTCAGGATTCTGTTAAAGCAGTCCATCTTAAAGTAGTTTTAGGCCACCCTGGAGTACGTTTCCTGGTCTGGTCTGTACCTTGGAGTTCAGCACATCCCTTCATAGTTTATTGACTCAAGCTGCTTTATCTGTCAAATATTAGATTAACTAAATTAATTCTTACAGCACACAAGAATTGAACTTGTAAGAAGTTAAACTTAGTCTCAAAAATGGACTAGTCCTCTATGTGTAAAGTCGCCCTCCTGGTTGATTAAGGCCTCCCATCAGACAATATATAATTGGATTCAAATGGCATGAAAAGCTTCCTTGAAGAGGGGAGTGATATCTCCAGCTCTTAAATACTCTGTGGTCCCTCCCCTTCTCAAAAAACCTTCCCAGGACAATTTTTATCTGGCCTCCTTTTCCTGGGAAAGCTGTTGAAAAGATTGCAGCTGCAGAGGGCCCTGGGTAAATAGATTTATCCTGAATCCTTCCAATTGGCTTTCAGACCAGGATGTAATACTGAGACAGCACCAGATGCACTTTTAGATAACCTCTGGTTGGTCAGGGATGGTAGTAATGTATACATCCTAGCCTTTATTGAGCTCTTAAGTGATTTTTGATACCATCAATCATGACATCTTTTTGGGATGCTTCAAGGCTTAGGAGTGAGTGATATGTTAGCAAATATGCCAATTCTTCTTCTTCTATAATTTCTTGAACTTGAGAATGCAAAAATGGCCTTCAGGGTTTGAAGGCTATTTTAAGAATATACTGTATGACTTAAGAAACTCTCTACATAACAATGATTCAGTAGAAAATATATCAGAGTGTCTGTTTTATCTTACTTCATTCTTTTTTTTTTCCAGATCTAATTCATCTCCCCATGACACAGTAATTTTAGTGGTAAGATCAGTTTTTTCCAAGTCATTTTTTTAAAATATGAACTGAACCATTATCTTCCTAGAGTTTTTTTTAAAAAATAAGCCAGGACTATATTACTTTTTTTCCTATACAGTTATTTAGCCTCTTTTGTAACCTATGGTAGGTAACATTTTCTCCTTCTGCAAACTATGGGGGGTAAAAGCTGGAACTTAGCACAACTTATATAACTGCCTTTTCAGCTCACGTGGAAAGATGGAAGGTAAGTACGTAGGTAAATAGGCAGGTAGGCAGGCAGATATACACATATATAGAGAGACAGTGAACCCATGTACTGTATTGATTTATGTGAAATATGTAATTGTTTATTGCCCTAAGTGGAAGCTGAGCTGAAAAATGCTAGAAACTAATTTGGGAAAATAAATTATTCCTCTGCACTTTTCTGCATTCAGTTTCTAAAATGGTTGGTCTCTTTTTCTTCTTTTAGAAAGTAAGCACTGCAATTTCTTACCTTATATCTGATTCAAAGTATACAACATAGTATTAAATTACTTATTACTAAAGTGAGTAACTATTGGAACATTTATGAATCACTTAAGATAACAAAACATCATTAAGCACACTATCTCCTTAAACGTACTAATACATTCTACAGCTAAATCACTGCATACTTGAATGGAAACCCCTTACAGAAATATACTATGAATGCAAACAAACAAACATGATAAGAAAAAAGATTTACAAATATAACAATTCATATATTTTTTTGAAAAAAAAAACACCAAATATAATAGAAAGCTGCATTTCATCTCATAACAATGCTGCCTAGGCTCTTCAATCTTACCTAGCAGCGAGCATTTCATTAGACTATATTATCTGAAGATGATGCAGTTAGTAGTTCCCCAAAGGATGGCCCTGCTTTGTCCCTAGTTTATCTCCACTTGGCTGGGAAAGTAGAAGCCTTTACTGATTAGCAGCAAAGGCTGTTATTGCATATGATCAAAGAAAAGTAGACTTGCTTAAAGACTTTTAGTTTTAGATAGAATGGGTTTTTGCTAGTATCTCAAATCAGCTCCAGTCTTTCTACTGATAGACCTTAGTATGTATTATATTTTATTGAAATAAATAAATATGGATTGGTCTAATGTAGTCTGTTCCTTTCCCCACATCTAACAGGATTTCAGGAATAAAGCAGCATTTAATGATTCTAAGAATATCATTCAAAAAGGACCAAGATTGAGGGGAAAAACAGATGAAAACTACTTATGAAGCACACAAAAGCTTAGATCTGTGCTTTACACTAACCAATATCATTTTGATTTTCCTGCTTATCAAAATGGTTTAAAGGCATAGCATGAGTTGGTCATAAATACATACGAGATCAATTTTTAAATATAAAATCAGATAGCAGAGAAGATTTTCTAATATTTAAGTTTTATCCTGCTAACAAAACTATTCTGTACTATGTTCCATTTCAGCTAATAAAACTGCACACAAACTGAATGAATGACAAAAATAGAAAATTAGATATCAATCTTCCATACAATCTTCCATACAAAAGATATAATCTACCTAAAAATATCAAACAAAAATTTATGTTAGAATTTTGGCTGATATCTTCAAATTGAATTTGCTAGCCCAATTTTGTCTCAGCTTAAGGAATTCATCTTTTGACTGCTTTGTTATTTAATTAATAAGCAGATAATACTATTGGTCCAAAGGTAAAAAAAAACATGGATCAGCCCCTTCCCCTTCTGAAGGGTAGCAATATAATGAAGTAAATAAGTACAGTATATAGAGACATTTTACCTGAGTAGTATTGACATAGTTAAAAATCACAATGAGCTTATACGGAAAGACCAATGTTGTCAAAATGAGTATTACTTCCTAGCTAATATGTGTGCTTAGAAAGATTCCCATTGTTGTACCTTCAGAGTATTTCAGGAAAACTGATAAATTCTTGAAAATATTAAAAACTTAAAATTAAAAAATGGGAAGCATAAACTTATAGATTTTATTCATCTCAATTACAGTTATTATATGATGAAATGGATTAGTTTTCCTGACTTTCAACCTTACCCTTGGCATGCATTATTTACATTATTTTAGGAGGAGTCTGGATTATTTAAAACAGAGAATGAGAGTATATTCAATTAAAACATGCTGATTTCGTAATATAATCCAAATGCATTAGCAGCATCAGAAACTCCTGATTATTAACAATAACTATTGTTATTGAACTATACTTTGGAATATTCTAAATAGTGTTTTAGTACACAGTTAAAGAATTTTGTTAAGGTGGGTGTTAATTATTTACAAACTTTGAAATAAAGAACTGAAAACCCTATATTCCTAAATCAATAGTTAAGTATCTTAAAGATATTCTTTAGAAGAGACTAATTCAACAACTCATGAAGAAAATCTAATCTATGTGGTCATTGAGAGTGAATGACTTGATGGCACACAATAGCTTTTCTCATTGATTCACCCAAACATTTTATAAAGGTTGGCTGTCAATTTCATTATGCTCAAAGTAGACAATGGTTGGGGGACAACTATGTACATACCATCAATTTAACCCACTGTTGTCCAATTTTCATTATTTCATTTCATTATTTTGTTAATATAGTTTGGAAAAGAGCAATATATTTAAAGATGTTCATTGAACCTGGCAAAAAATTGGAATTCATTATTTTATGAATATCTATAGATTTACCAAGCTTAGGATGTAGCAAATAAGATTATTCTTTTAGCATGGAAAAATACAAACACAGATAAGATGGTATGTGTTAACTGTCTGCTATTTACTGAAGTAATGGAAATACTGATTATTATTAAAACTGAGTATTATTCTATGTGATTCAGGTTTAGTACTGTGTTTCATAACTACTGTAGTTATATACATTATAACATGTTTTTGTTTTCTTATGTTTTTGCTGTGTTTGGCTCTTTTTTCATATATTAAAGTAATAAAAATAATTTAATGTTTTAAAAAGCAACCAGATGTTTTGGTAATTGCTTACATTAATACAAACTCATGCTAAAGTAAACATTTGAGCATTTATTAGAATTTCCATTTACTTGTTTTAGAAGCATAACATGTCAAAAGTACAATTATGAATAGTCAGTAGGCATGCTTGCAAATAGCCATTGGGGATATAATTGCAAAAAATACATTGTTCTAATGCTTGATATATGTAAATATGTAAACTGGGACATCCAATAAAGCATCTGTCGTACTTTAGTGCTAAAGCACAATCATCTTCAATATAATTTAGGTTTGGTTTAGTGTGTTTTTTAACATACCTTGCCTTCATCCATTGGATTGTCACTAATATGGACAACAGGTCCAGGATGAGACTTGGATGACCTAAACATTTAAACAATATTTTTAAAAAACAAAAATACAGATGTATAGAATATTACATCATTTACAGTGTAAACCCCAATACCATTATTAAGCAGACTGACTTTCCATTAATGAGCCCAAGTCAAGGTGCCAGCCATATCTTAGAGCCCTAAAGAAGGAGCAGGCAACTTTTTCCATCCCGGGAATTCTTTCTACTCTGCTAGAGACCACAGTGTATGTGGGCAGAATTGAAAGTGAAGATATTTTATCTGGCCTGGCTACCACTCTGTTGCTGTTGCTACTGCGTTCCCACTTGCTAGCTCCCAGCTGCGCTCTACCAGTTCACTTGTAAGACTGTGCTTTGACTGAGGTGGCAGTGGGTAGCCCACCCCAGGTCCCCTCATGCAATGACACCGTCTCTTCCTCAGGCTGCTCCAGGCAAGGGGTGAGCATTGCGTAGGCATTAAAAAGTACTTTCTCTCCTCATCCTCTTGCGGCTGCCAACCAATTGAAGAAGTGCACAGCAACTGCGCAGCGGGCCTGACTCAGCTTCTTCTCCCATCCTCTGAGGTGCGCTTATTTACATTTACATTTGATTTCGAATTTCTGATTGATCGCACACGGGTCGGACAGGGACAACCAAAGGACCTGATGTGGCCTGGGGACCATAAAATGCCCAGGTTGGCTCTAAATAGTAATTTTTTTTAATCTGCCCACGTGCTTTCAGCTATTATATTTTCACTTGGTTGAATATTTTAAGTCCTTTGATCTGGTCAATCCTTATTTATTTTATTTTTATTTATTTACCTATTAAATTTATTTGCTGCCCATCTTATACTGAAACAACTCTGGGTGGCTTATGTTGTTTACCTGAACCACAGATTTTCAATTTTATGTGACTGTCTTCAGATCTAGTACCCTAAATAAAAGTGATTTATACAAATAAATAAAATTTAAAGAAATATATGAAGAAATAACTTCCCTCTTCATCACAAATATAGAACATTTTAGTAACTTATCACCTTCTTTCTTTTTCCCATATCTCATCTCTTATCTATAAAAAATCCTTAAAGTCTTGACATTCAATCCTGATCAGCAAAACTCTATTAAAAGTTATTAGAGATAACATATCTATTTTAATCTTGATAAAGTAAACCAAATCATATTCTTTCCTTTTAATAATTTTGATCTTTAGTCCCTTCAAATACAGATAGTCCTCAACGTATGACCACAACTGGGACAGAATCTCTGGAGCAAAAGCTAGATTTCACATAATCACTTTGCTCAATGACCACAAATTTGGCACTCCTTGTTGTGATTGTTAAGCAATCTCATGGTCATTAAGCAGACAGAATCTGAGGTAAGGCATGCAGGAGTACCTCAGAGGGTGGGGGAAAATCTCTGGGAGCCCAGCACAGCCTACAGAAACCATTGGCACATGAAAATCTCAGCCAGCTGCAAGACCCAGCAGCACATGGAAACCTGCTGCAGGTCTACTTGCCAGCTCTACATTTTGCTGTAGTCACTGGCTACACTTTTAACAGGGAGTCATCTTCAGTTCGCCATTTCTTCCCCATTTTTGTTTTCTTTCTTTTCTATACTTTCTATATTTTCTTTTTATTGTTTTCTTTTGTAAGTTTGCATTAGTTAATTAGTTTGTAATTGTATTAATTATTAATTAAAAGAGAACATAATCTTAAAAATTATTCAACACCCCACTTATTCAATAAATGTAACTACTTTTTTCATTATTTACTAACATTTTCATTAGCAGATACTTTTCTGCATCCCTGCTGTGAGGGTGAGGTGGGTAAATAAAGGTGAGCATGTTGGAAAATTGGGCAGAAGAATAATGCAGAAAATGGATCTCCACATTATTCAAAATCCCACCTCTCCATTTAGCCCACTTTCCTATAACGTATCTCATTCAACATTTATTGACCTTTTTTACAGGCTAAATGAAATACTACTGGGACTACTGGAAGAGAACAGTTATATTCATGGGTCTATAATAAATTATAAATGAGTAAAGGAATAGAGTACAGGTTTATGCATATAACCACTTAAAATAATATTGGAATGGTCCTTGTTTTAGCAACAATATTTTCTTCGAACAGATTTATTATGTTACGCAATGTCCATACCAGAGGTAGGCAACCTTGGCTCTTTTATGACTCGTGGACTTCAACTCCCAGAATTCCTGAGCCAGTCCACGAGTCATAAAAGAGCCAAGGTTGCCTACCCCTGGTCTATACCTACTAGACAGCAATAGTCAAAGCATCAAAGCTACAGTAAAAAAATATATATAATTTATTTATTTATATATTTTAAAGAATAGAGTCCAAACGGACTATATACATTTTTTTCACTCATATCATGCTCACAATTCAATGGCTTTATTCCACATGATGACGTAGCCTGAGAGAGTGAAAGACTCCACATTGACAATGTGTATATTTCCTCTTTCGGTGCCCACATACAACCATTTACTCTGGAAAGGCTGATGGCAAAATGTTATCCTGAAAGAGAACACATTAAAAATAGTAAATTCAAAATTGTAAAATCAGACAGTACAATAAAATGAATGCATAGTTTGAAAATAAAATACAGACACACAAAATTATCAAAAGCATATACAGTTAATTCAACATTATCCAAACTGCTTTTTTCCCCAAAGGGAAGCTAAGCATAGTTTTTTCAATGTCATCAACGTTATTTTCTAAACATGTGCCTCTATTAAAAAAATACACACAAAATAGAACACATTTTACTTCTTAACTAGTATACTTCTACGACTTTAAATATGGAAATATGTCAAAAGTTTTCTATGATCAACAAAACGTAAGTATATTCCCAAAACATTTTGGAAAATCTAACACTGTATGACTTTTTCTTCAAATTTGTCACAAATGTCTGGGACAAATTGCTACATCTCAAATCTGAAAATTGGTTACTAAAATGTTCTGCTCATTAAAATGAAATCTAATAGAAAAAATGCAATCTACCAAAATATTTATTTCTACTATATTCAAACATAAAAACTGAATAGCATTTCTTTCATTGAATACTTCTTTATGAGATTTGCATTTTAAGTCAATATTTTTATCTATAAAATACATGGTTCAAATTAAGGATCCTAGTACTCATATCTTTCAGAATTTTTAATTAATACAATTATGTTACCTTGTTTTAGTTAATTATTTCAATAATTAAAATAAATTATTTTAAATTAATAATTTTTAATAATTTTTCTGTTAGTTTATAATCTTTTGGGAACATAAGCATCAAAAGACACAAACTGTACATGGGAAATGTAGTAATGACAAGAGATTTTTCAATAACTAAATTTTTTAATGGTAAACAAAAATCAAGTACTAAGTAGATTAATTTAGGCTTTATTTTAGCATGGTATTTATTAGAATTTCTGTGGCTAATAAAATAGTAAAACTGCAGCTCTACAATACAGCTCTTATTAAAATAAACATTATGAAATTATTGAGTCTAAATATGATCTGTATAATTACTTATGAAAATGTATTAACAGTAAAACAAGGTCACTTGAGAGGCAATTTGCAGATGCTTTCAAAGGATTTCCTTTGGTATTTGTAGGCCATATGTCTCCTCTGATAAAACTGTCAAAGCTACTTAAGAGAAACCTTTATCATGCTTGTAAAACTTAGCATAATGCATAACAATTAAACAAAGAAACTTGTTGCCTAAAATAGCTTCATTATAAAACCTTAAACATTAAAGGTCAAATTAAAAATGCATTAATGCATTATCAGTTTGTCAAATATCTGTAACTATTCAAATGTTACAAAACTGGTTATGTTCACCTCATGATGGATTCAGTGACATTATTACCATGTTGTAAAGTAATTTTTGGACATGAAATTCACATGTACAATGCAAATGTGTATACTAAAGAGATTATTCCACATACTACTTTGCAGGCAATGGCTTTCACGTTAGTCTATTTTCCCACATTTACACTGCTTTTTAATACTCACAATATTCAATTATTATTTTTTTAAAAAAACTGATCACAAGTTAAAAGAATGCTTCAAAATAATGCATTGTTTATAAATTAAATTATCAGTAATCAAAGATATTTAAATCTTAAAACTGTGACTACAGGACAGTTATTAAACAATATAAACAGAAAATGTGTAGCAGTATCAATTAAACAAAGCAAGCAGATAGGTCTTAAACTAGCAATGGAAGCTTGGTGCCAAAACAGAGAAGATTCTATAACTATGGTGTTTGGGAATTCACTCCTTCAAGTAAATGTGTAATGAAGAGGCAACAGTCCTGGCAAACTCAAGCTGGCATCTTTGCCATGTCTTTGTTGACAGGGAATAAGCATACCATCTGATATCCAGATCCTAAGCTATATATAGATTGGTATTCTATAGCAGATTTCTTCACCTTGACTAGATAGTAAATTTATAGCCAGCCCAATAACTTCAGGATAGGTGAAAGAGTTTACTATAATTTGCCTATTGTGCAATCTAGCCCCATTATTTTGTACTAGTTGTAGCTTTTAAGAAAAATCCATTATTTAAAAATGCCATTCAGAATATACTAACTTGGAAGATGTGTCATAATGACAGAGCGGCTAGAGCACTCAGCAACCAAGCAGCCGGTGCCTCCCTGGGGGGGCAGAACAATTAGGAAATGGTGAGCGGTGAGTGGCAGCGTGCAATGTGCAGACCCAGGAAGGCGACTGAACTCTCCCAGGCAAGACGTTGGAGGGTTCCTAATTGGGCTACCCAGGCAGAGGCTTAGGCCAGTGACTGGAGTGGAGCAGCCAGACCAGGCTGGAGCAGGCAATGGCCAATTGGTTTAACAGGCCCAGGAAAGTGGCTGGACCTCCACAGGAGCATGGGGCAACAAGCCAGCAGCTAGCACCCAACAGCATCAGCGAGTAGGGTGATGGCAGCAGCAACACTGGAGGGCCTGTGGGATTGCTGTGAGATTGCCGTCTTGCAGTCACAGCAAACAAGAGCAAGCAGTGGCTGGAATCACAAGACCAGCTAGAGCGACACTGTGGCCATCTGAGGATGGTGGCTGAGGCCCTGTGAGAATGATTATGAGAGCAATTCAATCTGGGGGCCCACTGGTGTGGTAGGGGTGGCCTTCCTTCTATAGGGTGAGAGCAAAGGGGACAGAGCTGAATCTGGATGTTTATGTGTGTATGAATTAGTAGATAATTGGGCAGTAGTTCTCCAGGCAGATGGTCCTGGGGAGCTTCAATTTGTTGTCCTTGAAAGTACCTCGGGAGTTTATGGCCAACATGGTGGCTATGGGCCTATCTCAGGTCATTTATGGCCCAATGTGAAACAGTCATACACCAGACATGGTTTTTTTTGTCAGAGTAGTGGCAATGTGAACTGAGTGGAGAACTATCTTTATTCTCTCTGTCATGGTCAGATCATGTCCTGATGACTGAAATTTTCTTGTTACTCTCTTCTGGAAGGAGACAGGACATATTTGATCGGTCCACCCCCCGTGACTGATAAATCCATGGAGATTTCAAAGGAACTGGTGGTTCTATCTGAGGTTCTGCTGCACAGTCCTGCTGAGGCCTGTATCACTGCCTGGAACAGGGAGGAGGTGGAGGCCTTAGAAGGGACTGCACCTATGTAACCTGTCTTGACCCATTGCTCCTGGTACTTCTCATGGTTTACAGAGTTCAGGAAGTTGTAAAGAGTCAAGAAATATCTAGAACACCACTGGGAAAACATAAGGAATGAATCCAACTGATCACACATTAGAGTTCCTATTAAGACCTACTAGCAACAAAATGTCCAAGATGTCTGCAGAAAATCACCCAGCGGCTGTGTTTAGGTTTACTCAGACCGTCATGGATAAGGGAGGCTCAAAGGTATTACCTTCAGGACTGCACTGAGCAAATTTCAATGCATCACAGTGGATAAAATTGCTCAGATATCTTTTCAGCTTAGAAGAATGATCTTTTGCAGATGCATGGGAGATAACATAAAACAGCTATCTGGGAACAGTTTGACCCTGTTAGACTCAAGGAAATGGACAAGGTCTTCAGGAACCTAAACATGGTCACCTATGAATTAGTTCCATGAATCTGCTTCTTGGTCTAAACCAGGGCTTTTCAACCTTTTCACATATTGTACCACTTTTAGGACATGACAATATTTGAGTACCACCAGTGCTTAGCAAGGTGTCAAAAACTTGATGACTAAAAAAAAAAGGGGGGGGATTTTGGGTTTTACTGATTAGATTCATTTGTTGTTATAGAAATGGCTAGTTTATAATATTATGAAAAAGTAAAAAGTTGAGGTTCAATGTTAATGCTTCCTTCTACTGCAACAGAGGAAGTATGTTCTTTTTCCCTTCTCCCACTCACTTTTCCCCCCTTTTTCCTCCCCACTGTGTCCTACTATTTGCTTTTGTATTTTTGTATTTGATTCTATAATCTAATAAAATATTACAAATTGTAGAAAAAAAGAAAAAAGTACCAGTTTTAATTTCTTCAGTGGCTGTTCCTTTGCTGAATCAGTTTCCCTTTGCACCGACAAATGTATGATGAATTTATCCATGTTTATTAATATGCACCACTACCAGCTAGTTCAGGGGTCTTCAAACTTGGCACTTTTAAGACTTGTGGACTTCAACTCCCAGAATTCCTCAGCCCTCATGGCTGGTTGAGGAATTCTGGGAGTTGAAGTCCACAGGTCTTAAAGTTGCTAAGTTTGTAGACTCCTGACCTAGCTGGTTGGCCCTTCTGAGCTCTTCCACAGTGTAGTAAGAATGCACCCCCCCCAATCCCTTCCCTGTACCCTTAAAGAATCAAGTGCAAAGCAAGAAAATAAAGAAACACAAACTTCGTTTTTTTTTCCTCTTTAAGCTGCCTCAGGCGTGTCACGTGTCACAATGTTGCAATTCTAGACTGAAAGGGTCTGGCAATTGCGAAAAGCTTTAGCTTTAAATTAAGCCAGTTTACCTTCAAAGAAAACTTTCTAAAAGCCACAGACAGACTCAATTAAAGGGGATAAAACTAATTACATTTGTTTAAAGGGCTTAAACCTTTTCTGTTGTCTTTTTTCCCCTTCCCCCACCCAAACCACGTTCTTTTATAGCCTCTCCTCTCTCCCCCCCCCTTTTTTTCTTCAGTTCACCTCCAGCTCCGAGCTGCTTCTGGAAGTGCCAATCAGTTGGAGCCAATCAGCTGGAGCCCTGCCGGCTCCTGGGGCTTCTGCCAAGCCCAGACAGTCCTGCAGCTGCAACTGCCTCTCCCTCAGGCTTGGCTCGCTTTGGCTCATTCCCCTCCCCTGCTACACTTGGCTAGCAATCACCTACCACCTGCCATGTGGCAAAATACCACAAGTGGTACGTGTACCACCGGTTGAAAAGCCCTGGTTTAGACCACCCAGGAGGTGACATGTAGGTAGGTCCTAGAGATGGTTAATTCATCCTTGAGGGAGGATGTTTTCTTAGCACTATTTAAAGAGGCACCAATGCACCCTCTTCTCAAGAAGACACTAATGGACTCTACCACTCTGGATAATTTTCATCCAGTGTTTCCCATCTCCTCTTCTTAGGGAAGGTGACTGAAAAAGTGATCATGCTGCAGTTCCAGAGGATTCTGGATGAGATGGATTAGCTGGACACTTCCAATCAGGTTACAGGTCTGGATATGGGACATAAATGGCATTGCTTGTGTTTTTGGATGACTTCTGGCAGGAGAGGGATGGAGGTAGTGCATTCATCCTGATTCTTCTTGACCTGTTGCTAACTTTTGATACCATCATCTATGGTATCCTTTTGGATTGACTTGGAATGCTGGGGATGCAGGGCATGATTTTGTGCTGGTTCACCTCCTTCTTTGAAGCTGGTCCCAACTGGGGCTGATAGGAGTGAGTGATCCAGCCCACACCCCTACTTTGTCGGGTGCCACAGGGCTCAGTGTTCTGTCTGCTCCTTTTTAACATCTACGTGAATCCTCTGGGTAAGATTATCTGTCACCATAGGATGACGTAAGAGTGGTGCAGTGGTTAGAATGCAATATTGCAGGCTAATTCTGCCGACTCCCAGTTCAATTGTTAACGGCTCGAGGTTGACTCAGCCTTCCATCCTTCTGTGGTCGGTAAAATGGGGACCCATATTGTTGGGGGAACTATGCTGACTCTGTAAACCACTTAGAGAGGGCTGTAAAGCAGTATAAAGTGGTATGTAAGTCTAAGTGCTATAGCTATTGTCAATTTGCGGATGATACTCATTAGTACATCTCCATCCCTGGTGAAGTGATGCTATGGATGTCCTTATGAAGTGGTATTTGGAGGTTGTAGGGGTCTGGATGAACACTGGGAAGATGGAGTGGCTGTAGGTAGGGCCTCTTCTTTATCTGGGTTTACCATCATTGGTGCTGGATGGGGTTGCACTGCTCCAGATGGAGCGGTATGCAATCTGGGGATTCTCTTGGACTCACCATCCTGCTGAAAGAACAGGATGCAGTTATGACTAGAAGGATTTTTGCTCAACTTCGTATTATGCACCAGTTGTGCCTCTGGATTGAGAGGTCCTTCTTTCTGTCACTCATGCCCTAATCATTTCCAACAGAGACTACTGCAATGTGTTCTACATAGGGCTACCTGCTCCACCTGGGGATCTGTTGACCTATCTCACCCGATCAAGCAGATAGGATATGCTGTGGACACTGTTGGTTAAAGAATTTTGACTGGCGGAGTCTAGAAAGAGAGCCTTCTCTGCTGTTGCCCCTGCCCTACGGAATATCTTGCTCCCAGAGGTGAAGTGAGACTCCACTCTTCTGCCTTCCAGAAGAGTGTCAAGACCTGGTTCTGCCAACTGGCAAGGGGATCTAAGAACTGCATGCAATTCTAGAAGTGGTTGGCAGCTTGAGGACATTCCCTTTGCCTTTTTTAACTTTTGTAATTTTCAAATTTTTAACTTTTAAAATTCTTTTTAATATTGTTTTTAACTACATCTCTTTTTATGTTTTTTATTTTTAAGCTGCCCAGAATCACTTAGTTGAGATGGGCGATATAGAAATGTGATAAATAAAATAAATACATTCACTGTTTAGAGCTCTTATTCAAATGATTTCAAGACCAATCCCAGCTACTTCTATTTAAAACTACAATTAGGAACATATAGAAACAGCAATAACAACATTATGCTACATAGCCTAAATAGTTACAATTTAGTCAGTCGCACTAAAGTAAAAGCATAGGTAGATATTGTCAATTGATACTCTAATAATATAAGATCAATTACTATATATACATATTTTAGACTCCAAACTGAAGGCAATAACTTGCTCAGGCTCATCACTGACTTTCATACTCAAGTGGAGATTTATACTTTAATATTCTATGATCATATTCAAAATATTTTTAATCTATCACAATCGTGCCTTTGTTTAAAAGCAAGCTTTACTGATTTTAATAACATAAGTTCACAAACTGCTCAATGTATTGTAGCCATAATTTATAGGGAGTGAAATGACAGTAAAGACAAAATAACATTAGCAGCACCATTGGGGAAAACAAGAAAAAAAGTGATTACCTAAGAGAATAGAGCTATGACTGAGTGGAGAAGATAAATGCTGTTTACTAGTCTGTTACATGATCAGCCAGACACATAAACTTTACTTGTGATAACTTAAGTCTGGGAAACAGCTTAGAGGAAAAGCAAGTTTTTCATGAGCACAGTGTATTTCTTGGTAAGAGAAGCTGAAACGGGCTAAGGAGCTGTCAAAAAGTGGTTGGAGTCAGAGGAAAGAAAAACAAAATGACTAGCAGGCAAAGATAGATTTAAGCAGTATCAGTCTGCTGAAGAGACATTCCTTCCTGAGTGAGAGAAAGATAATGTGACAAGGGTTCTGCCTATTAGGCACTAATATTCAGAGACAAGATGATAATAATGGTTGTACTGGAATTAGAGATTACTGGCTAAACTGTACCTTAAGCCCTGATTAACTGTACAGAGAATTTAGTAGCTGCTATATACATAACAATAGCTAATTTAAGATAGAAACATACAATGTAACAGCAGCAGAAACAAAACTATGGCAGCATGGAGATAGTTAATACTGGTTTCATAGAGAAATTAGCCATAAGAGTTTACTGTATTCCTCAGAAGACAAAAGAGAAGGGACTAAATGTTCCTTGCATAGTTAATATTCTCTGAGAAACGTGTTGTTTTATTCTGGAAATGTTACAAATAAAAGGAGAACAACTAAATTAATTCACAAGAAAATCTTTGTGTACTCTCTCCTGTCTGATCCTAAATATACATGACATTGGCATTAAGGAACAAGCTAAGATTATGCAACATCGGGTTAGGCATTGTGGGCAATGCTACCTGGTTACCTGTAAGCCAGGATCCCTCATCACTATCTCTACAACAGATACTGTCTTATAGCAACTACTCCCTTTTCTAACAGTGTAATCCTAACAGCAATCACAGAAATATTGTTTGCTCACAAAAGCCTGTACACTACCAGCAACCTCACTGACGCTAAGTAAGCTGTCGCCCTAATCCCTCGATTACCCTAACTGTAGAATTGTAGAATCACCACTAGCACCAAGAGAGAAAGTGTGTCCAGTATACATCTGTATATCACAATAGTCCCAAATCTGGTATTCTTAGTTCAACAGGGCTGTTCAACATTAGTTCGACAGGGCTACATCAAAGCTGGTTTTTTCCCCATATTGAAGCAATTGCTTCCTGCCTGTTGATTTTACTGAAGTCAAGCAGCAGCAAGAACCAGAACAGGAAAAGCTTATAAAACTATTTACTAGGGTCACCAAATAAGCATTAACTAGTTAACATTCTTATGTGGATTAAAGTGTGGAAGGACGAAACAGAGAGTAAATAGATAATTCCTCTGCCTGATCTAATAGCCTAAGATTGAAGAATGAACAATTAATTAGCATGAAAGGGAAGGAAATGCCATAACCTGACTAAACATTTGCAAGTCGTACTTATTGTTTTTGTTTTTAATTTTTATCTAAACAAAAAAGTCTCGAAGCTGATAAAGCTTTGAGTACTAAAAGATACTTTTAACTTTCCATCATTATAGCACACATCCTGTCCCATGTAGATACAGAAATGTAATTAATTTTGTCAAATTTGATCCGGCAGGGTCAGAGACTAGATCTTAATAAAGGTATCTCCATTGTTCCTAGCTGTCCAATTCTGACCTCATCAAAAAGGCATAACCTATTAGCTCAAACAGAACTGAAGAAACTTCTTGAATGAGAAGCCAAACATTTCCTCAAGGAATAAAC
Source organism: Azemiops feae (assembly GCA_023970755.1). Classification (NCBI taxonomy): domain Eukaryota; kingdom Metazoa; phylum Chordata; class Lepidosauria; order Squamata; family Viperidae; genus Azemiops; species Azemiops feae. The sequence continues at coordinate 2,386,213 of JALGBA010004278.1, read as the reverse complement.
AAAGCCCAGTTGCCTTTTGAAAAAGCACCTTTGAGACAACCATGACCTGGATGACTGAGAATCTCCATAGACAAGAGCAAACAGTAGATCTACATTGCCAGATGGCTTGGAAAGATACCTCAACACTTTCAGGAGCAGGTTAGAACCAATTTTTTTCAGTCAGTATGATTGGGACCAATTAGAAGTATCTAATATATAAACATCTGTTAGAAATTACTGGAACAACTTATAGAATACCCTATAAGTTGTGTCTTGACACTTGGCCTTGTTTGACTTCTTGAAAACACAGAATTTTGTGTCTCCCTGCAACTTCTTGCTGTTCAAGAGACATTGCTCATATTGAGCTTTTTATACTAATGTCTAGACCTTCCCCATGACTTCATATATAATATTTTGTCAACTGTATCAAAGAGAAAGTACTAGTTTTCAGGAGAAAAAGAGATAGGTAAGCGACATCAGAAAACACATTTTGCCACATGAAATGTTGCTTATCACTCTCATTTTCTGAATCTGATGTATTATCACTATTGTTAGTTTCTGCATCTTTTGAATCTTTAATTCTGAAAATTGGTTTTGAATAACAATTTTTATATTAAATAACAAAACTATTCAGTGTATTTATGTCTTGCCTTTATTCCAAATAAAAAATGGAAATGGGGTAAATATAATGCCAATTTAAAAAGGTATCCATGATTAATATATGAAATTACAAACTGATTAGTTGAATATTTGTTTCTGGTGAAAAGAGTACTACTGTGGTCATACTTTTCAGAATCCACGAGTTTTCTTCATTAAAAGTTGTAAGTCAATATCACTATTTTTAAAATTCTTTCATCTTAGAATCCACCTTCCTTTCCATCAGCATTCAAACCAGGGAGATATTACATATGCCATGGCCTCATGATGAGATTTTAGATTACTTCCATGCCTCCTGTTGGGGGTGGAGAAAATTTTCTATTTTTAGGCATGTGTAGTATTTTTATTTATAATGACCACCAGGAGGCTGCATTTGACTGGTTTCATCTTATTTATGATTCATCAGACATATGTAGGCGAGATTCTTTTCTGTGGGGTACAAGCTGTCTACCAGGAATTGAACTCCTGGCAGTAAATATAAGTTTTAAATTATTGGTGTTTTAATAGGCACATATTCAAGAATCATCTAATAGAACCAGGTTACTTAGACTACCAAAAGGTTTTTTGACAGAGTTGCTCACCCAAGGCTCTTGAAAAAAAAGAGGGCCTGTCTTATGTAGTAATTGATTCAGGGGGGTGTATCCCCATGGATTTATACTTGAATTAATATGGTTCATTTTGCTCACAATCATTTGATGTGATTAAAACATAAAAGCAACAAAACGTTTTTGATTTTTAGAACCAGGGAGGAAGAAAATCACAAAAACATAACAGAGTAAGTAGCTTGTAGACAATCAAGGAACATAATCAGAATTTAATAATTACAACCTAAGGGGCGACTGTCTTTTGAAAAGGCAGCAAGAAAAGTCTAATATTTGTAGATTATGGGGGGAAATGCTTAGTAATGTACACTACACTTGATCTTAACCAAAAGGCAGAGAAGTGATGGTAGTAATATGCTGTATGTTTTTCCTAATATTCTCTAAGATTGTCAGTACATTGAAGGAAAAATGGTGGTTTTAAATTTTTTAAAAGATTTTAAAGAAATCAATTGTTTAAAACTATGACTCTCTCAAACTTGCTTTGATTTCTTTCCAGTTAAAAGAATAATAAATTTAAAGATCTTATAGCATATTTTTGTAAATAGGGAATTTTCACATCTCAGTCTAATTTGTTTTCAGTTTTACAAATCAAGTCTAGAAATTCATATTTTATTGTCATTTCTTGTTAATTCAGACATTGAAATCTGCCTTGTGGCAGACATAAATTACTATAAGATCCTTATAATTAATATTACAGACACTTCTCCTTCTTTACTTCCTTTTACAGCTTTGGGTGTCGAGGGAGATATTTCTCATTGAACAGTCCAAATGCTTCTATAATCAATATCTTTCTTCTAATATACAGGAGGTTTTTTTGTTTAATGACTACTCATTCAGTGATCAAACTTACAATGGTGCTGAATAAGTAGTAGTAATGACAGGATCTTGAACTTAAAAGTCATTGCAGTGTCGCTGTGGTCACTTGATCACAATTTGTGATCTTCCCTGCCGGCTTCCCACAAGCAAAGTCAATGGAGAAGCCAGCAGGAAGTTGGGAGTCATGGACATCTGAGCTCCTCGCTTAACAACTGGGACTGCCAGAGCTACCACCAATAAGTAATGCAGTCACATTTTTTTTCCTTATGATCATGTTACTTAACAATGGAGTAACTGGTCCTAATTAACATTGTTAAATGCAGACCACCTGTATTTCATTTTATTGCTTTTTACCATCTTAATGAAACTAAGGATATATAGCCTTTTAAAATAATCGTATATGCATCTATTATTCTTGGTTGTTGTTTTTTTATAGTGCAAGATGCCTTTTTTGGCTGTATTAATCTGAGGAAGATTTTTAGGAATCCTAGAGTGTTCTTTCTAAAAGTGTCTAATGTTGATCATATAACATGAAAACAATATATGTATGAGTGTGTGCATATGTGTATAATTATTTATTTACCTTTCTCTGTTAAATTTCAGGGAATGCAATATAGCTGGTCTTTTCTGACGCAAGTTCCATAAATGTAAGGTATCATCAGCCAAGGCACTCACAAGGGCACCCTTAAAAGAGAAAAATACAGTTAAAATCTGTAGAGATTTAGGGACACTGTCCTTTTAGGAAGACTAGCTCCACAATAGCAATTGAAGGATAAAATCAATATATTTGAAGTTATTGGTTTTGTAAATACAAAGTGGTAAGATCCATTTCATTTATTTCTGATTATGTCATTCAGAGTCAATAATTTAATATAAGAACCTCAGAGTAGTTTTGAAAAGAATGTCAGAAAAACAAACTTCTTCTGATCTCCTTTATTTGTATGCATAAAATAAGAGGCAGTATAAAACAAAAAGTGGCTCTGAATGATAAAACATAATTTGCCATTTTACTCTATACACTAACAGAAATTCCTACAACTTATTATCCAATAATTGTTTAGATTAGGCAGAGTCATTTATTCAATTTTCATTTTATCATACATACTGTAATAATTAAACTAATATTTAATAATAAAAAAACAGTATAAAAAAATCAACAATCACAAGCAAACACTACCAAGAGGAGAAAGAACACATAATCTTAAGGATTTTAAATATTCTTATTCAGTATTCTGTTAAAAATTATATTTGGATAAATGAGGATATTCACAATTAACTAATTTTTAAATATAGCAACAGAGACCAACTTTTAAGTTAAAAAAATCTTTTTACTGAATGGGTTTTTTTAATCAAGCAAATCAGCACATTCGTCTTACATTTTTAAATACCATTGATAGTAACTAGCCACCCAGTACAATAGAATAAGTTTCTGAATTATCTATCTACCAAAAACAAAAACAACCCCTTGGTAAAGGAATCAGATACAAGTTTACAAACCTCATTGATCAAAAACTGAAGCTGGATTACTGCAGCACCACTATCATGTTGGCAGTAGCATTCAACTCCAGGTCGACCAAATCTGGCATTAGTTTAATTAAGGAATATTATACATATGAAAATATAGTAAACTCTTCAAAACTTTACATATACTTCATCTATTAACTAATTGCTTCTATGATAGCAACAATACTTACTGGAACCTTTCATTGAACTAAGATGGCAAATGAATATTTCTCCTTTATTTTAATATATAACTGAAATATATTAAGACTTGTCAATTTAAAGACCTCATTATCATCAATAGTTTTGAGTCACCAGTTTAGTTTAGGTTTATAAAATTTATACTTCTTTTATTTTCTTATATAAAAATGTATAGAATATTGTAGCATATAAAACTGAAAAGCTGAATAATCATAAGACAATATTAATATTTCAAAAACTAATTTCAATCCTACTAATATGTAGTTAGAATTAATGAAGTTAAAATTCCACTATCATGAAAAAATATGACAAGGAAAGTAGATGGATATTCAACACTTATTTTTGCAGCCTTTAACATTCTAAAATAAATAATATATTATAAATAATGTAATCAAATATTTTATTTAAACTGCTTTTAATTTTCAAGAAAATGCATGAAAAATTAATCACACAATATTTTAGCTTCCTTTACTAAATCAGAGCTTTAAAGCAATTAAAAGTTTTCCAATTCAAAAATTGATTCAGTTAATATCAAACTAGATATAACATCACTCATAAGAAGTACAGATCAGTAATTTTTTTCCAGCATGAAGTAGAAGTATAAATTATGAAGAACCTAACTCACAATGGTAAATATGGAATGAATGTGGAAGAAATATTAATAGCTAAAAGCCCATTGATAATGAAAGAACAGTATCCAGTTAATCTGAACTTACGGTTTCATTATTAAAACAAAAACTTAAATGAAAATAAATACTTAATCTACTCATGAAATAACAGACTTGCCATCTCAAAAACTAACATATGTCATGGATAGAAATAAGACTGCATTTAATCTGGAATGATTGTACTGAATCCAAACAGAACTCTGAATTAAATCAGAAAGAACACTCCTGGCTATAAATTCTAGTGCTTTAAAAGTGGTTTGCTCCATGCATATGCACTGTAACTTTTCAATACACTTAAGGAATACACATTCATTTCAAACTATTAATTCAAATTTTAGGCTTCATTATTAGGCTTTTAATTAAAGGTGATATTAGCATTTTAGAATGAGATCCAATGCTTTCATTTAAATTTCAGGAAACTATTTTTTTTTAGCCAAATCCACTTTTTTAATACACAAAAATTAGCCTATTCATAAGCTAAACAATAGTGCTCCTGAGTGCTGCAAGTAGTAAAGAAACAAGCACAGATGGGAAAGGGGAAGATACAACATATTTTAAGGGTATTTGTCTTTTCTCACATCTAAACAATGTCTTTTATTGTTGCTTTCTGACACATCACCTATTCTCAATGTATGTATCATTTTGCTTTTCCTGAATTACTTGGTGATTGATATTTTCAGATGACCAAAAGAACTCTTTCTGAAGGTAAAAAAGTGTTTTCCTTCTTAAATTCAGGGAATAGGTTCCTTCAGCTCCATGCCAATCAGGGTGACTGAGTTAAAAGGCAAAAAAATAATGGCTATTACGGTGATTGGAGGAGAGATAAAAGGTTTTTGATAGTTTATTTTTGTTTTATAAATATGACTTCAGAATTGTTTGTAAGGAAATGAAAACAACAAATGATAGATTTTACAGATCTTAATATTGATTGAGGTAAATATTTCAAAGACAATTATTTACTTTCTGATCGGTCCTAAATTAATAGCCGGTAACATCTACCAAGTTTAGGTACAAAATAATAGTGTTAAAGGTTAAATAACTTTAAAATGCTATTTTTAAAAAGGACTGCAAAACCAAATATTCCAAATTAAGTTTTACTTCAATGCATATTGATGCCAGCTTTATTGCATCCTTATGTCAATAAAATGATGTCAAAAAACCCAAATGTTGATTTAACAATCTAAGAAACACAAGATGCAATGATAAGATGTCAAAGAATTCTGACAAAGGATATCATTTTCCATTACAGGTAGTCCTCGACTTAACAACCATTCGTTTAGTGTCTGTTTGAAGCTACAATGGCATTGAAAAAAGTGATTTATGACTGCTTTTTACAGCAGCATTCCCATGGTCATGTGATCAAAATTCAGCCACTTGGGAACTGGCTCATATTTATGATGGTTGTCATGTGGTCACCTTTTGCGACCTTCTGACAAACAAAGTCAACGGGGAAGCCAGATTCACTTTACAATTGTGTTACTAACTTAACAACTACAGTGATTCAATTAACAACAGTGGCAAGAAAGGTGATAAAAAGGGGCAAACTCAGTCATGCTTAGCAATGGAAATTTTGGGCTCAATTGTGCTCATAAGTTCAGGACTATCTATATATCATTTTTATTTTACAGTGAATATAATGTTTCTTTTAGGTCGTCATTGCTAGCAATAGAAATACATAGTGTAATATTTGAAATATCACATATCTACAGATGCCCCACTTAAGATTTAAACTGATTCAAGGGCCAAATTAGAATCAACTTTAATATTTCAAACTAAATCTCTGGCTTAGTTCACAGGTAGAGTTTAGCTGGCACTATTTTGTAGATTTGGCCCCTTGGAACTTGTTCAATACAAATTCCTCAGGGTGCCATTTCAGATGTGTTGTTGTGTTTCTAATGCATTCTTACAACTTGAATCAGGTTTAATAAAGGTAAAGGCCAGACTGTGGCTTTCAATTTTCATCTACTGGCTAAAATGTGTCTTCCTTTCTCCCCTAATACTCTCAGATAATTATAGATCCTTCTGGAAAACAAATTACAGAAATATTACAAGTGAATTAGATGGAAGTTATTTTTGGATATAGTTGTAAGCTGCTAAATTATTAAATTACTTCTACTGAAAGTTTTTCTACCATGAGCATAATAATGTTCTAAAGCTAGAAGCTGAATACAGTTGAAAATGCTTATCAATGGCTCTTTTTCAAAGCAGATTTAGGAATTCAATGGGAATTCACAATCCTGAGCCCTGAACTGACCTATATTTTTCATTAAAGTTTTAGATGAGGAAGCAAGAACTATTATAAAATTTACTTATTACACAAAATTTGATAGGAAATCAAATATCCTAGAAGAGAGGAACAGCATTCAAAATTATTTTGACAGGTTAGATAAACAAGCTGAACTAACAGAATAAAATTTAACACAGACAAAAGCAGGTTAATGCAGTTAGGAAACAGAAATCAAATCAGATATAATACTGCAAGGGCTGCACTTGGCAAAGACAGAAGCAAAACATCTCAAAATAGGGAAGATAAGTAATGGTTCCCGCCTCACCAAATTCAGTTCTGATAAGGATAAGGGATAATTGGCTTTGCAACAGTATTTGTGATATGAATATAGGAATATAACCTGGTTACATAATGAATGTGAGTCAGCAGTATAATTTGGGTACAAAAGTGGCAAATGTACTTTTAAGTTGCATCAATAACAATATCACCAAAAGTAAAACAGCTAGTTATTGTTTAGCAACCACAACTGGGACTGGCAATTCGGTTGTCAAGTGAAATGGTCATTAAGGGGAACGGCAACTATACTTATGATCTATCATCAGCTTTCCTTTGCTTTACAGACCAGTGAAGGTTATAAATGAGAAGATTGGTCACGAAGTTACTTTTTCACCATTGTTGTAACTGCAAATAGTTGCTAAAACAAGATAGTCACTAAACAAGGACTACCTGTAGTTACACTTTATTCCACACTAGTCACTCCCAATGGTGTTGTGGTAAATATTCAGCAACTGGCTTTCTAGGGGGGGGGGAACTGGCAGACTTCACCAACACTTCCAGCTCCCATTGCCACTCCCCTGCCACTACTTGCAGAATGATTAATCAGTGCACCAGCCATAGTGGTTTAGCTCTGCTCTCAAACGACCCACAAAATTCCAAAAAAAAATTAACAATTGGCTCTTCCAAGTCAGTACAAGCTGGCTCTAGCACACTACTCCACCTTGACTCAAACTCCACCTTGAGAACTGTATCAGTTTCTGGAGATCATGCTTTAAAATGAATTTTAGTCATGTGGAACAGATTCAGAGAAGGATTGGTAAAGCTGATCAGGGAACTAGAAACTAATCCTTATGAAGAGATTTAAATAGCCCTAAGAAGGAAAGAATGATGAAGTATATGATACCACATTCTCTAAATATCTGAAGCACTTAGAAAACAATCAAGGCTTCTTTCATTCCAGGAGGCAGGATGTGGAACAACAGAACTATTATACAAAAGTAGATTCCAATTAAATGTAAGGGAAAGCTACCTAGTAGATGAACAGTGAAAGCAACTACCTGGAGATATGATGTATTTGAAGTTATTGCTGGAGATGTTTAAATTGAGGGTTGGACAAGTCTCTGGAAAAGTTGCTTTCATTTACATCCCCCTGGAGTGATAAGGAACTGGATCCAATCACCTTTCCTATACTAAGATTTCAATGGACTAATTGGACAAACTTCTAAAGTTTATTTTTAGTCATTCAAACAGCTGTTCAGACTTTCATCCATTTAAGTTTAACCACTGAACACTTCTTCTCCAAAATGTATGCTGAGCTAGATACTTCAGAAATGGTTTAGTTTTAAGTGGCATAAAGTCCAGTAAATGAATGAATAAATAAATAAATCAGTAAATAGCTGAAGAGAATAAGTTACTAAATGGGAAACATTCATTCAGCTTTGAAGAAGACATAATTATAATAAATATTCTCACATAATTTAACACCCTCATAAATTTAAAAGTAAAAATTATGACGACTAGACTTCTATTACAAAGCAATATGAAGGTACTATATGTCACAGAAATTTCAAATCACAATAGCCTTACGACCGTGTTTCCCTGAAAGTAAGACCCGGTCTTATTTATTTTTTTGCCTCCAAAAGAGACACGTTTTATTTTGGGGGGGGGCTGTCTTTTCCATGGTCTCACCTTGCGGTGGCAGTACCAACAGCCCCACCTAGCCAGCCCACTTTTCCTGCAGCCGAAGAAAATGCCTCTGCAGCTGAGAATGGAGCTCCGGTCTGCATTTCAGGTCTCTGCAGCTTAGAACCGAGCTACGTATTCAATCAGTAACTCAGTTCTTGGTTGCAGAGGCATTTCCTTCAATTCACAACTGCAGAGGCATTTCCTTTGGCCACAGAAGAAGTGGGCCAGTGAGACAAGGCAGGTGTTAATTCATGGAGGGCCTGGCTGCAATGCTAAGTGGGTGTGGGGGGCAGCTCCACCTTCTCACCCAGCTTTTTAGGCGTGCACCCCACTCCAAAACTAGGGCTTATTTTTGGGGTAGGGCTTATACTAGGCCCACCCCCAAAAATCAAAGTAAGTCTTATTTTGGGGGTAGGTCTTACTTTTGGAGAAACACAGTATTATCAACAAACACAACCAATTATAATTCCTTCCATATACTTCCTGCTTTTCAACAGCAGCAAATTGCACTCATTCAAACAATGTTATATTAAAAATGTAATACAGTAGTCAAACTAGCTGTTCTAAAACAATTTCTGCGTAGAAATCAGACAGACAACTACCACCAAAATCAATATATTTACTGCAAAATATTATTGCATGTTTTCTGTTTTCCTAAGTGCAACATTGAAATTAGAAGGTGTTTCCCTAGAAAGAATCAAAAGCATGGTCAACAATGGTATTTGCCTGGATCAGATTTAAGCTGACAACCATTAACACTAGAAAGACACAAATCCAAGTGGTGGGGCATTTTTATAGCCAAACTGCAAACCAGGAATTTTCAATGAAGCAACTGCTAACTTCCAGCATATACTATACTGCAGGGGTCCCCAACCCCCGGTCCGTGGACCAGTACCGGGCTGCGGCATGCCAGCAACAGGGCCGCACAAAAAAGCAAAGCCTCATCTGTGGGAAGGAGGCAGCACACAAAACCATGCCCCCTCTGGTCCGTGGAAAAACCTCTCTCCATGTAACTGGTCTCTGGTGCCCAAAAGTTTGGGGACCTCTGCTATACTGTACTGAGGCAAGGAGAGAATTAAGCCAAAGACAAATGATACAGAGCCATAAAGTGAACAGTCAAACTTTTAAAAGGTATTGACCTTTTAGACAAAATCAGAGTGGTACCTACTCATCCTATGTATTCTTGGGCCTTTACTAGAATCAGTATCAATACTTTCTCCTCAGCAGTTTTAGAAGAAAGATTTAATAATATCTAAGCCACACAGTGATGATGCCTTGTGAATGTAAGGAGGTTGAGTCAACTGAACATGTGATTTTTGTGATGTAAAGTTTATTCTGACCTCTGTTTAAGGCTAATGTAAGCCCTTTATTAATAGAGATTCCGGGTTACAGAAATAAATTTTATTTTCACTGCCTAGAAGATCAAAAGCCAAATGTGACATATACTGTTGCAAAAGACTTTTTTCAAGAACTTGTATTATGTTATCCTTAGGAAGGTTGAATTAATGTAACTAACTTCTACAGCACTGTCATATTCTGCCTATATTTTCTTAAGATATTGCTAATCTAAGATTATAATGAACTATAAATATATACAACAATCCATGAAGCACAAAAAGTTTTCAAAAATGTACAGGCTGTACAACAATTGGCTTTGGGCATCTGGAGTATCTAGAATACTAAATATTAAGAATCCTTATTAGCAAAATAGCCACACAAAATAGTCAACAGGACAGGTCCTTGGTGCTCTCTCAGCTTGCTTGTTTTGTTGCAGACGTTTTATTACCCAAACTAAGTAACATCATCAATACTAGTAAGGAGTGCTGTTTGCTGTCAGTTTATATTCTGGTGGCTGGTGGGAGTGGTCTTAGAGATTATTTGGTTCAGCTGTTTGCTGAAGCTATAGTCTCCTTTATTAGTTAATTTTTTGTGTTAAAATATGCATTTACTGAAATCACCATGATGTCACCACGATATACAAAAGATGTTGAGATTCTAGAAAGAGTACAGAGAAGAGCAACAAAGATGATTAGGAGACTGGAGGCTAAAACATACAAGGAATGGTTGCTGGAATTGGGTATGTCTAGTTCAATAAAGAGAAGGACGAGGGGGGACATGATAGCAGTGTTCCAATATCTCAGGGGCTGCCACAAAGAAGAGGGAGACAAGCTATTCTCCAAAGCACCTGAAGGCTGGACAAGAAGCAATGGATGGAAACTAACCAAAGAGAGAAGCAACCTAGAACTAAGGAGAAACTTCCTGACAGTTAGAACAATTAATCAGTGGAACAACCTGCTTCCAGAAGCTGTGAATGCTCCAACACTGGAAGTCTTTAAGAAGAGATTGGACAGCGATTTGTCTGAAATGGTATAGGGTTTCCTGCCTGAGCAGGGGGTTGGACTAGATGACCTCCAAGGTTCCTTCCAACTTTATTATTATTATATTATTATTAAATATATTAGAAGTTGCAGCAACTTAACAAATTAGCATAATACACGATTCTTATATTTGTTATTTTTTGTTTGCTCAAAGTACAATATATTATCATTTTCTATATTACCCATATGTGGCTAGATCCTCAAGATGTGTTCCACAGAACTCGAGAGTTTGGCAAAAAGCTGCCAAATGACCGGGGGTTCCAGAAATTGTTTGTTTTAACTTACTGGTTCAAAGACCTGAAAAGGTTTGAAAACCCCTACTCTTAAAATATGTTCTCAAGTTTCAAGGACTATACCAGCAAGGAATTCAAATCAATGAGAAAAACAATCACAGCCCCTCTTTAAAACTGAACAGAGACCCTTGAATTATAGGTATGAAACTGTGTTTAGCTTTAAGGATGGCAAAGTAAGTAAGGAAAATAAATTAGATTTTACATCTATAAGCCATAAAGTATAAGTAATATTGAATTTCATATGTCTCTTATTAGTGGGTATATGTAGAACTCCATATATTTTTTGCAGAAAATTAAGTATTTGTTTTAATTGGTTTGCAGAAATGCAGAAGAGTGGACCAAGGGTTGCTAATATCCTTCACCCACACACACTCATGCATTCTATGCAATGTTTACCTGTGAACCTTATTTTAATGTCTCAGTAGTTTAGGGACTTAGTGGTACTTTAAGGAAAGCTACAGAAACAAATCACATAAAGTTTATTCAATTATTATATTTGACTTAATCATTTAGGCTCTATATTATTATTTTGGACTTATACATGATGCTTCCACAAATAGTGTTTCCAATTAAAAACACTGTGCAGCAACTCAAGTCTTCTCTCGTCCGTAAAAACTTTCTATGCAAAAGAAATAAGATGTACCCTATTTTTCCGTGTATAAGACGCACCCTTGTATAAGATGCTCTGGCATGTGAGTTCCAAGCTTGCAGCAAACAAAGTCAGCGTGGGAGCAACCGTCTCCCAGCGCTCTAAATAGACGTCTTCCGGCCAGCCCCAGCCCCACCCACCTAACCAGCATCCGGCACGATGAGCATGCATAGTCAGTTCACAGCAGCAGCCTTCCGACCCTGGTAAACAAACCGGCATGAGCACCGGCATGAGCAGCAAGGTAAGGGAAGCGAAGGCAGGTTTTAAACTCCCTGTTTTGGAGCGCCGAACAGCTGAGTCGGAAAATCCGGAAGTTCGACCGGCCACTATTATCGAGCAGGACGGCCTCGCAGCTGCGTTCCACAGGGTCCCCGGCCAGCATAAAGGTACGAGGGAGGGAAAGGGCTGTCGCTGCCATCCATGCTGCTGGTCCCATCCGCTGCCTCCGGATGCTGCCATCTGACGATCTTGCCCCCTCCCCCTCCCATTAGTGGCAAGCCCACAGGGGCTTGACACCTGCACCAGGCGGCATGGCAGCGGCATGTAAAGAATCCACACAGGCATGCCCTGGGCTGTGGAGGTTATCATTATTTTTTCGTGTATAAGACACTGCACTTGTATAAGACGCACCTGATTTTTGAACAGGGTGTTTGCAGGAAAAAACAGCGTCTTATACATGGAAAAGTACAGTAAGTCACAAGGTGACACAAGAGGGACACAAAAAGAATATAAAATTTTGCCCATAGTATTTTAGGTGAGCACACATTAAACTCTGAAAGCAGAAAGCCCCCAAAAGCTGAAGGCACTCTACAAACCTGAAGTCAAAGAGATCTGCTTAAAGCTTACCTAATATTCTCTATTATGATGAAGCAGAAAATCAAAAAGAACTTCCCAGAAAGAAGTTTGAACATATTTACTTCTTCCCAAAACCAGATAATATTGCCATTCTTTTTTTTAAATAATATTTTATTATTTTTCTAATTTTACATCTAAGTATTTAAAAAGCAACGTGGTGGCTGGGTTAATCAATAGTTCAATAACAAAAATCTTTAGTACAAATCTCAAGTTACAACATCAAATATTTCCTCTCTTTTCCCCTTAATATCTACTATCTCGTATTTAAACTAATACAGTTATTATATCAACTAAGTAAAAACATCATTATTACATTTATCAATAAATTTTTAGCTTATACATATCTTAATTACTTTTACATTCAATCTTTATAGACAATTCCGACAGATGAAACTCTTCAAAGAACTTCGAGGCATTGTTTACCTTAAAGAATCTTTATTAGAGGAGCATAGTATCGGCACTAACATAATCAAAGCCAAAAACTGGATTCCCCTCCCCTGAGCACATAGTATCAAAGCACAATTCCCTCCTTCAATTAACAGTCATAAATCACATTCTCTAATTAGTTTGAAATGCAGGCTTTCCTTCCAGTCCTCCAGCCCGCCAATTCTTATCATCTCTTATTTCAATAACCTTGGTTCACACACGAGGTCCAATATTGTTATGTCTAGCTGAACTCTCATGCATATTCCTCCCCCCAGCATCATCTAACTCTAGCTCTAACTCTAAAAGTAAAACATAAGAAGAAAATGGTTGCTTCTCCAACTGTTGTCAAAGCAAAAACATCCGATGTTAGCAGCATTGACACAATCAATGTCCTGTTATTGATTTTTCCCCAATTTTTAGTTTTCCATCAATATTCAAATTTAACATTTGATATTTATAATTTCCAGGTTTGTAAGTGCCATTCTTAATTATTAAGGGATAACTTTGCTTTCAGGAGAACAACAAATTATTTACCTCCAACCTATATAATCTGAATGCAAGAGAGTACAGAAGGATCTTGATTAGCTTCCACAATTGACTTTGTACCCCCAGAACTGGATCTTACCACTTATCCTTACATATATCTCCATTTTGAATTACCATATTTTTCTGTGTATAAGACGCTATTTTTTCCTGCAAACACCCTGTTCAAAAATCAGGTGCGTCTTATACAAGGGCAGCATCTTATATACGGAAAAATAATGGTAACCTCCGTAGCCCAGGGCATGCCTGTGTGGGTTCTTTACATGCCGCTGCCATGCCGCCTGGTGCAGGTGTCAAGCCCCTGTGGGCTTGCCACTAACGGGAGGGGGGAGGGGGAAAGATCGCCGGCCGGCCGAACTTCCGGATTTGCCGGCTCAGCTGTTTGGCGGTCCGCCGAACAGCTGATCGGCGCGGAGAAACTTGCATACCAGAGCGTCTTATACAAGGGTACGTCTTACAGACGGAAAAATACGGTACACAAAAACAGTAACAATTACCCAGTATACCTAATATTATGCATTTTCTGAAAATGCATTTATTGTGTAACCATAGTACCTTGAATAGAGTTCTATAACCTATGTGGACAACATCTTCCTCTTAGAATGTCACTATCCATCATTTTTTCATTGCCATAAAAATCAATTTCAGGAAAGCAGATGGAGTACTGTAGGTATTCAAAACGAACAATGGCTTTGACTGTAGCACTAGGAACCCTCTAACAGGAAGTATCCAAGTTATGTGTGTGGGACAACTAAGAAATGGACCAATAAGGCAAAGGAAAAAAAGATGGAGATAAAGAGGAAGACACCAAATTAGAAAATTAGGATTTTTTACAGTGGAAATATACTCCTCTCAGAAGCTGAAAAAGAGAGAAGATAGCAAGTTTCAGATAAATTACATTAGAAATAATTTGATATAATGGAAGGAAGTGCCTCATGCTGACTTGGAAATGTACATTCTACTTACCTACCTATTTATCTATAAAGACCAGCATGACATGGTAGTAACATCACTGCTGGGGTGGAGTTTTTTTTCTTAAAAAAAGGGCCAGTATGTGCACATTAAAGATTAATTTGTACAAGAGAAAGAGAGATGGGGAAAACCATACCAAATTTGTCATTTTGCTGCTTCTTTTCTAGAGAAATCGGAGGGGAAGGAGATTGCCCATCTCTGAATCTGTATTGGAAGCTACATATCAACTGTTATGTAATTACCATTTTAAGGATTTTTCCCAACCTCAAATTGAATTAGGCCTTTCCAGTTCACAACAGTGAAGGTATCTTCAACTTAAGTATGTTCTAACAGTGAAGAAACAATGAACTTATTTAGCCACTGCAAGAAAATTACACAGACTAATTACAAACAATGCCATGACAAAGTAGCAACAATGGAATATCTGCAAGAAATACCATTTACTTGAAAGCAAGAATTACAGAAGAAAATAGACAAAGTGAAATGAAGAAGCTAAAGTGCTCTGGGACTTTAGAATTCAAACAGACAAGCACCTGCCACATAACATCCAGAACTTAACAACTGTTGATAAGAAAGGGAAACACATCTGGATAACGGATGTGATACTACCTGAAGAAGCAGAATTGAAGAAAAAGAACCGGAAAAAGCAACAATACAAAGACCTTCAAATAAAATGACTATGGCAAAAGAAATCAAAGATAGCATCGATAGTAGTAAGCGCCTGGGTGTAATTCTAGAACATCTGGAGCATCACGTGAACACTACTGGTATTGACAAAATCACCATCAATCAATTGCAAAAGGCAGCTTTACTTGGAACCACTTACATCCTGAGAGCATACCTTAAACATCATCAAACAACATCTGCCTATCCCAGGTCCTTGGGAAGGACTTGATAGGTGGATAAAATACCAAACCCAGTCTAAACTACTGGTTGACTGTGTGACAAACCATCGTCAACATCATCATAATTCAAGTCTTTCTTTAATGTGTTTAGACATTTTCTGAATGTTCTAGCGTTTTGGGAGACTTTTGTCTAACTGCCCAATTTCTTTTGTAAGATGCTTAGTTATATACATTTTAAATTTGTTTGTTTATAAAAGCACTATAAAGCAAGGGAAATGCAAAATATATATTTTATATTAAGTATATTCATATCTACAACTTACATCTAGCAAATTTTATACAAATAGTGGCATGACCGCATATTAAGTTCTCAAAGAACTGTCCCAGTACTACTTATTTTAATAGAATGCCAAGAAATAAATATATTGATGCATTCAACTTCCATTAATTGTTAAAAATCTATATACTGTACTTAAATAAATATAGGGCTCCTAGTACTGAACAAGATGACCATATGACGAATTAAAATAAATTACTTTATGAGGAGAAAAGAGGTTCAACAGTATTGCCCACAAGAATTAGCTTTTGTATCAGCCTTATGCAAACAAGACAGCAAGATAAGAAATGTTTTGTGGAAAATGATCGACAGTGATATACAGCATCTCTGATTACCTAAGTTTCTTTGAAATGAAACCCTAATAACTGTCAGTCATAAATACATCTTCGCCAACACACACTGAAACAGAATGAAATGGTTTAAATAGAAAGAGAGGGACAAACATACTGCAAAATAAGTTTAAAAGGGAATTCAATCCAAATTTCTAGAAGTATTCAAAGATTAGTCCTCAAACCTTTATTTCATAAAATCATTTTTGAAAAATGCCATAAAGGTTTTCTTATTTTCTTCAAAACTCAACTATTAAGAATAAATATAAAAGTTCACAATTGGTAGGACTGTGTTTTAGGAGTTAAAGTTTTAATTTATAAATTTCTTAAATCTTTCTTTGCAATGTCTAAAAACATCATCTTCTTTTGCTGAAACTATTGGCTTAATTATATTTAAAATGTTTCAGTGTTTTCCTACCGCATATTTTAGTTACATTTCCCAATCTCCTCTCTGAGCCTTGAACAATATAGCTCGTGAAGTGATTCCGAAACAGGACTTCTTATTAATCCATATTTTTAACCTGGCAATCTTTCCATTATAATCATTTATTTCTAAAATAATCAATATACTCTATAGGAAAATTCAACCAATCTGAGATAAAGGCTGGGTAGAAAGGTACAGTACCTTCACACTTTTTCCAATGATTTCCCAATATCAGTTAAACTTTAAAGAATTACAATACTAACTGAGATTTGTTACTTTTAACAATGCCTTCCCACTCAAAGTTTCTGAAAACTATTAGGCTTTTTTCAAGCCTCATAAACTGTGCAGAGAAAAAAAAAGTTTTAGCTTAGCCCATGGGTATCCAACTTTTTGGCTTGCCCGGGCCACATTGAATGAAGAACTGTCTTAGGACACATATAAAATATACAATATAGTTAATGTATATAAATCACATAATATTAAAAGTTTATGATCTTGTGGGGCCACGTTACTAGCTGTCCAAGGGCATGGGTTCAACACATTTGGTTTAAACAATCATTTAACTAATACTTTTAATATACTTGATATGGTACGGCATTATTATAGTTACAGTTGTCATATTTAGCAAATTAGACAAATTATTAAATATATATGCAAATCCATGGGGGTGGGGTTGATCTTAATAACTTAGTCAAGATTCAGGTTTCCAAAACCCTGCCCCCCTTTTTTTTACTATCTTATGCTTTGCAGATTCAATAAAGCAATAGGCAATCACTGTTACATTGCCAGCTTTTTTGACTAGGAAACTGCAGTGCAAGCCTTACTGATTTAGCTACTATTTGGCAAAATATGCCAGGGAGTCTGGCTCAAGAATATATGTACCCTTAAGTCATATTGGCTGAGGTGCCAACTCCTGCCAATGCAAAGATTTGCAATTTTAAAACAATTCAGAAGGAGGGGCAGTACTGGCACCCCCTAAGCTTTGGTGCCCTAAGTCAGTGCCTACTCAGTTGTAGCCTAAAGCTAGTTCTGACGTCAGGAGCTTCCACAAGAGGCCTCTTCCTTTGAAAAGCAGTCAAATGAAGCCTTGTTTGGAACCAGCGCTTGTGCTGAAGCAATATACATACACCTCTACAATATGAAGATGATAGGTGGAAAGGCTAGGCACAAAAATCTCATCAGTGGGCAGCAATACACTAATCCAATTTAGAAACCTGGAAATTACATTTAAGAACTAAGCTCTCCAGAGTCATTTGTGAAGCCAGCTTTTGATATCGCAGGCTTGATTAAACAAACCTGAGGAGGAATAAACTAGATACTATTAAAAATACAGCTAAATTTAGGAAGATCTACCTCAAACTGAATGTGAACCGAATATACAGAATTGTGCAAAAATAGATGTATGTTAAAAAGCTAATGTTGGAAGCAAAAAAATTCTGGAACTATGATTTTTTTAAAAAAAAATTCAATATTAAGTGCAAGGTATTACAAGATGCAAAAGAAAGAAGAGACTTAAGTCTAGCTGATTTAAAATTATATTTCGCAAGTTGTCTAGTTTGGATAAAAGATTGGGTGACATTGACAAATAGAAGGTTATTGGAACTAGAGGGGCATGATTTGAGATTTGGGTGGCACACTTATTTATGGTATGAGAAAGTCAAAGTTAATACGGAGTTCAAAAAATCATTTTATTGGACATGCTATATTGAGAAAATGGAACACATATTTAGGTTATGTCTGGAAAAAAGTTTATGATTGTCACCACAAGAAGCATATTACGGAAAAGACATGATAACTAAGGATAATGGTTAATTTATAGTGATATATTAGAACTCTTCAGGAGATTTTAAAATAAAATTAAAAGAGAATTTGACATCAAAAGGATATATCTGTCAATGGTTTTCTTAGGTATAATTATTAGAAAGATTAAAGTAAATAAAAGGACTTTGGGCACTAAACATGAAAAGAAGGAATTTGAAATAGAATTATGTACAAAAGATGAACATATTATTGCTAAAATGTATAAATTGCTATTAAAATATAAAATAGAAGATGAACAAGGGAAAGAATGTACGATAAGATGAACTAAACTTTTGTGTATAATATACAAATGGGAGAATGGGAGAATATCTGCATGAAAGGGTTGAAATTCACATTGTGTTGTAATCTTAAAAATAATTTTCTTATAAAATGATGTATTGCTGGTATTTGCCACCAGAAAAATTGTCTAAAATTGTCCAACCTCAAATGTATCTTGGAAATGTAGGCAACAGGAGGGGATATTTTATCATGCTTGGTGGACATGCACAAAAGCCAAAAAAAAAAAAAAAAAATTCAAATAATACATTAATTCAGAAGATCTTAAATACAGTTGAAACCCAGAGATATTCCTTTGGTATTGATGGACAAACAGTTGGAAAACATGGAACATTTTTTGATAAATCAAAACATTTGTTTTGATAAATGACAACAACAGCAAGACTTTTATATGCACAATAATGGACATGGTATGGTAAAGTTGATGGAGCTGGTAAAATCAATGGCTTTGATTAGAGAAAAGGCATTAATTTTAATGCTGATTAAAAAAACCCTTTAACATATGGATTTGATGTTTACAAAAAATTATGTTGTAAACTTAAGAGTAAAAGCTTAATATAAATGTATACTTATATCTGCTGTGAAAGAGAATCAGAAGCCAAAAAAGAAAATGCTGACGCTAAGAGAGATAACTTCTAAAGCTAGTAAATGTAAGCCATAAACAGTTTGTAGCAGACTCTCCTGTTATTCATAGAATTTATGTATATAATCCTCAGTGTTCTATTCAAACTAATACATTATTTCTTACAGGTAATAACTCTGACATAAAAATGTACCAACCAGCATACAATATGTGGGGCATTTTTTATCATTCCTTTTGAAGCTGACTATAAATTGCACAGAACAGCTTCATAATAATCTTGTAACTTAAATACTTTGCTATTTGTATTTGATCACCAGATAAATTGTGTGGCATTAAAACAATATTTATTCATTTATTTAATTCCCTTTGTACAGCCAGCCATCCCACATAGAAACTCTGGGCAGCTTACATAATAATCAAAATATATTTTTTAAAAAATCAAAAGAACCAATTTGAATTAAAATTAAAAACTGGAATAAAAAAAAAATGGAAATGGAAATAGAATAGACAGAAAATGCATTCCATTAACTGTCGTACAGCCATCCAGCAAACTATACTCTAATGCAAACCTCAAACTACTTGACAAAACCATGTTTTAAAGGCCTTCTGATAGGCCAACAGGCTTGGGCCCAGTCTCGCCTTGGCAGAGATGATGCTCCGCAGGATGGGCACTATGGCAGAAAAGGCTTTCTTTTTAGGCCCTGCCTGATGACACTCCCTGCCCAATGGAACCCACAACATGCTCTCTTGCCAGAGTTAATGTAGATATAATTGAGAAGAGTTAGTCCCTCAAATATCTCAGGCCATGCTATGTAAGGCTTTAAAAGTTATAATCAGCACCTCGAATTGGACCCAGAGCAAATTGGCAATCAATACATCTCATGTAGCAGAGGTGTAATATGTGCAGACGTCAGAGCACATTTAACTACCCACGCTCTTGCACTCCAGTGAGCTACCGCACTGAGTTACAATGGAGTAGGCAAATCAGTCAAGAGAAACAGTATTGGAAAAATCCAAGAAACATAAAACTGGATGATCACTTTTGATCTTTTCCTGCAAATTGAGAGTATAAGACATGGAGATTCCACAATAAACAATCAACTTAGACAGTAAGGCAAGAAAAAATATATAGGCCTATCTCATATGGAAATTCTTTATAACATAAGGATACAAAAAAAAAATCCTTCTATATGTCCAGTATGACTGTGCAGTGGTGTTTTGAGTTCAAAGGCTAAAAGGCAGAGATGCAAACATATCTGTTTGTAACTCTGTAAAACAATATGTCTTTTCCTAGAATTGTGCTGCAGTTTAGCAAGGTAGCCACACAAACTCAGGAAAAGATACAGCTTCTTTAAGACTGATGCTATGTGCATACGCCAGCTCACTCTGAAGTACATTTTTTCTGTTAAATCTGTAGCACTGCACAGCAACAAAAAAAACCCAATAATATTCAAATTATTCAGCTAAAATATTCTGTGGCTAAATTCTCCAAAATAAAAGGAAGAATTTGCTAGAATTCTATGTCTTGACATACTATGACATAGTATGTCAAGTCCTTCAATTTTCAAGAAAAGAAGCAGAATTCCCCTCCTCCAACAGAATCTGGCAGCTGATTAGATTCTCAGAACAGCCTAGTGACAGCTGGTGCCCACAGCAGTTGGTGGAGTGAAGCCAAGAAGTTCCCATAGCTGGAACCCACTGTAGGAGAAGTTGGCATTTGTCTGACCCATACAACACAAAGCAATATTTTTTACATCTTCTGAATGTCCTGACTCATACTGGGAACTCAATGTTTATATATGCCTGGATGAACTTCCAGAAATGTGCATGACATTACTTTCCTCTCACAGCAGTGAATATTCAAGGGAGAGCAATCTGCAGTAAAAGTTGCTAAAATGGCAAAGACTGTGACTAAAGAATAAACAAGACCTTGGAGCAATCAACTTAAAAATCGCAAAAACTGGAATTGTAGAAAATATAGAACCTTTTAATCAAAAGACCTGCCAAAGCCAAAACGTTTCTCTCCATTTTAGTAGAAAGCATTCTTAGGTTTCTGGAGCTTCAAGAAGGACCTCCATTTATTTTTAATAAAGGAGCAAAGTATAAAGAAATAGAAAAATATAGCTGCATGTGAGTCTGGATTTGAAGGTCAATGTGTGATTTAAAGCTTGCATGGATGTTCCTATATCACCTCTCACAAATGCTTTAAAGTAGCTGCAGCTTTACTGGGGCTTGCATGGGTGGTTTTCATAGTCAATAAGCAATTCTAGGAAAAGACCGATTTGTTTAAGGTGTTCCCGACAGGTGTTAAGTACATGCTCATATGAGTTCCAAGTCACATTTTTCTTTTTGAACAAATTATCTCTCACAATCCTAATGGAGTGTCAAAGATACACTGTCAAGCTTCTGGAAGCATTTTGAAAACATTGTTAATAGTGATGAAATAATTACTAGATTTCATATAATAGTGAATGTAGTGAATATTACAGAAATACCCTCAGGGCAGTTAATATCTGGGAAATTCAATCATTACACAGCTGAAATAGTGGACTGTACTCAAAAAGAAGTAAAAAAAAACCTTGGACCAGAAAAAGAATGACAATAAACCATGCCCTAAATCCACACGGTAATGTTTACAGAAGCTACTTACCAAGGAAAATGGGTGGGTGTGGAATGTTGCAAGTGCAATAGATAGTTGAAGAAGAAAAAAGGCCATTGGAAGAATATCTGAAGGACAGTGAAGAAGATGCACCAAAGCTAGTATACCCTGAAGGCTTATTGAGTACTGGAAAGACCAAGCTGGCCTACAAGACAGACTAAACGAACAAGAGAAAAGAGATACAAGGCAAGGCAAAATATAACATGGCCAGTACATAAAAAATAGCAGACAAAGCAGATAACAACAAAACCTGGCAATGGCTGAGAGCAGGAAAGCTGAAATTAGAGACAGACAGGCTAATTCTGGCTGCACAAGCCCAAGCTTTAAGAACAAATGCATACAAAGCCAGGACTGAGAAGGCAGCAAAAGACAGCAAACACTGCCTTTGCAGAGAAGCTGTAGAAACAGTGGACCACCTATTTAGCCACTGCAAGAAAATTGCACAAATTACAAAAAAGAGCATGACAAACTAGCAACAATGGTGCACTGTAATATCTGCAAGAAATACCATTTTCCTGCAAGCAAGAATGGGTGGAATCACAAAGTAGACAAAGTAATAGAAAATGAAGAAGCTGGGATTTTAAAATTCAGACAGACAAATACCTGTCTCATAAAACCCTAGATAGAATAGAATAGAATTCTTTATTGGCCAAGTATGGTTGGATACACAAGGAATTTGTTTCCGGTCCATAAGCTCTCAGTGTACATACAAGTAATAGTGGTAATCATAATCAACAACTTAAATCAGTTGTTAAATCAGACTTATCAACAACTGTTGATAAGAAAGACAAAGAAATTCTGGATAATGAATGAATGTGAAATTACAGAAGAATAGAAGAGAAAGAACTATAGAAAGTAACAAAATACAAAGATCTGCAAATAGAATCACTGTGGCAAAAGAAAGCAAAGACAGTATCAATAGTAATAGGCACCTTGGGTGCAATCCTAGAGCATCTGGAGCACCATGCAAACATCACTGGCGATGATAAAATCATCATCAATCAGTTGCAAAATGCAGCTTTGCTTGGAACCACTTATGTCCTGCGAGGATACCTTAAACACCACCAAACAACATCTGCCTATTCCAGGTCCTTGGGAAGGACTCAATGGGTGGATAAAAATGCCAAATCCAGTTTAAGCATCTGTCTGACTATATGACCAAAAGTAATAATGGATTCTTAACTCCAATCAAAATGTATTAATGAGATCTTCAATTAATTTCTATAAAGAAATACTAAAGTTCAAAATTACAATGACAGCATTTAATTACAGTGACAGCATTTAAGCTTATAGCTGAAATCACACAGCATGCTTTGCCTTAAATTTTTTAACTATGACTTGTGGAATAAGGCACATTAGTATTGTTTACACATCTGACAAAATTGTAATGGTTTAGTATAGCACATGAAATTAGTCAATTTTTTTAATCTTAGGTGCCATTACCAAAGTGACTTAAATCAAGTTTCATATTTTGAGTTAAATTAATAAGCATCCATTGCCCTATAAACCTTGAACCATATGGTCCGCAACTACAGCCTTCATATAACTGAACTTTACACAAAATGCATGTTGTTTGTACAATCAAATTATTTCACAAAGCATGTATATGGAAGGCCACTAACTACAACATTAGTAGAATACTCAATTTCAATCCTTCATAATGTACTGCAGAGGTGTGCTTGAAGGAAAGCTTATTTTGGCTTGAGCTAAGAAAAAAATACCTCATTCAAAATATTGTGTTCTCATTCAGCAAAATTCAAAACTGTTATAAGTATTCTTTAGTCCACTCTTACAAATTGAAAGGTTTAGAATGTTACGGCCATTAGAAGCAACTGAGAACCAAATATGAATTGATATTTCCATCTAACCCATCCTGAGTGCTACTTTCAACCAAGTTGCAAAAAATGTTATTGAGGAATCAAGCAGCATACCTCTGGTCCCACCCACTGGAAAATCTCTTTTGAGTGGAATCTGTCACTTAAAGAACCTGCCCACAAACACACCAGAGATATTTTCAATAATCTCTTGAAGACAGTGCACAACTAACACTGTTTCAACACATTTTTCCAATAAAGTTTTGATTTTTTTAAAAAATCTGGTGCAGTATTTTTTTGTAGGCACTGACATCTTGCTTCCTTAGCAAGATCAAGCAACAGATGGGACATGTTTTTTTCCAAACTACCTGCCAGGACCCAAGCCCAGGAAAAGCAGTTGTGTTGTTCTTTGATGTTTTTATTTGCAAATTGGGGAAACTGCAATAAAAGGCCTACTGAGGTTTTTTACTTGCATAAAGAACCCTAAAAATATGACAAAGGAATATGCATATCAGGTATACATGCATACCAAAGCAGACCAATGCCAGCTTGAAGCACCTAAAAAACGCCTACACCGAGTACATATACACAAAACATAAAGAACAAGTGAGCACTGTTAGTAACCTTTAAATTTATATAACCTCAGCAGAATCAGCTTGTATGCGAAGCACAATTAATCATGCACAAACACTGCATTAGCTGACTGAACTATAATTCACACCTTAGTACATAAGCATCATACCCCTAAACTCACATGATCTCTATTTGACATGTAGTAAAGTTAGTTTGAAAAGAGCATTAACTTTTCAATAAGCCTAAGTAGTCTTCTTCTGTTTCACTATCAACTTTTGCTTCACTACCTTAACATTACACGCTCACCAGCCCAGTATTTACTGTTACAATCCTGAAATAAACTCTTGGGTTTATTTTTATATCAACATTTGAAACAGCTATTCTGTTTGCTCCTAGGATATTATCATCTTTTTTATTAAGTTCTACTGGATAAGGCAAAACTTATGATTTTATAAGCATCTATGAAATCTTTCATCGGACTTTCAAAGAAGGAAAAGTAGTTCACAATAAACAGTTTTATTAAGCGACTAGGTCTATGTTCATAACATTTTATACAAAATATGTAATTTCAGAATTGATCACACAAGTAATTTGGTCATAATAAAGGTTTATAAATCTATTTTCAAATGATTTAGCCTATCTTGTTAACAAGATATCACTCACATCTACTTCTTTTATTATGTAATTTTATTTATCCTGCTACCAGCAATGAATAATATTTGGTCAATCTTGAAAAAAGAATTCTTTTCTCAGTAACTATCAACCAACAGAACAAAATTTTATCTTAGATCTTGGGATACAATATAGTCTTTATAAGCAGCACTGCAAGTCATACTTGTTCTGAAGTTCAGTTCTATGGATGAAGCAATCAAGCTTCAGTTGAGAAACAGAACTGAGACTTTTACAAGTAACTAACAAGACAATAGAAGTCCTGGCATATTCATGAAGCTTAAGTATGCAGGAAACTGCAGATGAAATATCTAATATTCCTAACAATTATAAAGTATACTCTATTAGAGGCTTTATAAAGTATACTCTATTAGAGGCTTTACACAAATAATGTTATAACAGGAGTTAACAAAGAAGATGAACTGTAAACGCAAAACTTGAAATGTTTAGCCAGAAATTTAAAGCCAAGATTCTGCAAATGAGTGAATGGATTTTAGAATTAACTGAATAAACTCCAAAATTTAGATACAATATGGACATTGGAGACAAATTAAAAATGGACAACTTTCTAGAATGGTGTAGAACTCTTTGTGCAATAATAGCACTACTGGTGCTATTTGCGTCCGTTATGAATTGGCTTCTCTTTTTATGACTGAAATGTCATTTTGAAAAATGTACAGTGAATTTTTAAATAAAATAAAGAAATCACCTAATAATTTAGTCACATGCCCAACTAACAGTACCTAGTATTATCTAATTTATAAAACTGAATTCCCCAAATATATTGTTTTATGCTTATGATAACAGATAACTATCAAAAGTATGTGTTGTGTATTTTGTGAGTTTTGTTAGTTCTTTAAGTCAATAGTTGCATCATAATTTTATTTTTCTACAGCTTGAAAAATCTGGAGTGGTAATAGAAACAAACCCCTCAATACATTTAAGAATTAAGCAAAAACAGAATCTGAATTCTGGATGAATCTGACTCAATCACTCCAGTGGTTTCAAAATAGTTTTTTTTGTTGTTGTTGTTCAATCAGATCCAATTCTCTAAGACTGCCTGGACTACTCCCTGCAGTTTTCTTGGCAAGTTTTTTTTTTTAAGAAATGGTTTGCCATTGCCTTCTTCCTAGGGCTGAAAAAAAGTGACTGGCCCAAGGCCACTCAGTTGGTTTTGTGTCTAAGTGTAGGATTAGAACTCACAATCTCCCGGTTTCTAGTCTTATGCCTTAACAATTATACCAAACTGTCTCTCTAAAGCAGACATGTCAAACTCGCGACGTCATGTGACATCGCGCAACGTATCGGAGCTTTTTCGCCATTGCCGGCAATGGGGTGGGCGTGGTTTCCCGGCGTCTGGCCCACAGGCCGGCAGTTTGACACCCCTGCTCTAAAGTAAGATACAAGTCTCCTAGTTAAGATTCTACTGTGAGATATTGTTCAATGCTATGGGTCATCAGAAATTAAAAATAGCTTATGGGTTTTTGAAATCATGCAAGATTTTAGATTTATTAAGGTTGAATTTTTGCAGATCCCACCTGAAACATTCCTGTGGCATTACTTGCCAATCCCTAAGTCAACTGATTCAAATTCATCAACTGTTCAGAGAAGGAAAATTCAAGAAGTTACTAGCTGCAACTTATAGGGGGCTTATGAGAATCTTGACAGGAGGGACATTGTTATCGATCACTGCTTGAAAATGAATAGCTATAGAAATCTTTTGAAAATATGCTGTAATAATAAAGAATTACTAAAACAAATAGAAATGTAGAAAGAGAGCTGAATGGCAGCTAGTCTATGGTATCCAAAAATCAGAAGAACTAATAAAATTTCAAAATAATAAATTTTGTTAAAAAGCATGTGAACTAAGCTTGCTTAATTAGATGCAGTGGAATAGCTAGATTTGCAGGGTCTACGAAGCCCAATATTCCAGCTATGGTGGTTCCATGTGCTTGAAATGGTGGGGCAGTTGAAGTTGCCCGATTTCTGTACTTTGAGAACCCAGCCACTCTGTAGCATCTAATGAAGGGCACTAAGTTCGTAAAATCATGTACCTCTTAATAAAATGTCTTTATGATGGTCACAGTGTCCCAGGACCATGTGATCACCTTTTGCGACATTCTGACAAGCTAAGTCCATAGAGAAGCCAGATTCACTTAACAACCTCAGAACTAATCTGTCCATCCTCCCCTCCATCCAATCAGAATTGATGACGCTTCTTGGATGAGAAGTGAAATGTCTTCTTTAAGGAAAAAACAAAGTCCAGTTGCCTTTTGAAAAAGTATCTTTGTGACTTAACAACTTCATTACTAAGTTAACAACTGCAGAGGTTAACTTAACTACTATGGCAAGAAAGGTCGTAAAATGGGGCAAAACTCACTTAACAATTATCTTGTTTAGCAACAGAAATTTGGGGCTTAATTGTGATTGTAAGTCAAGGACTACTTCTATGTATATTGTTGGGTATAGTTTGTTAATCCCAGTAATACCAGGACCCTTAAAAGAGCCAGATTTGAAACCTCTTTTTTATGTAAAGAAGCAGTTACTTAAGGAACAAGGAAACAACAACAATATAATTGTATACATATTATTAATATAATTATATACACAGGATCTTTAAAATAGAGATGAAGTTGACTAGTCTGATGAAGGTTGATAAAACTAAAAATTTGTTTAAGAGGCATGGATAAACATTTATACACAGAACAGTAAAAGTAGGTCTCACTGTACATTTTACTAAATATTTAAAAGAAACTAGAAAAAAGCTTTCAGCAGTTTATAAAATTTAGAAATTTCACTGTAGTTTCCATAGTGAACGAAGCAAGCTGTGTTTATGCAGCAAACCTTTCCAGAAATTGCTATTTATGGTGCCACTGATCTCAATAAGTACGTACTCCAGGAATTTGAAATATAGGGCAGTAGTCTCCTTTAGCGTCTATGTGTGATTGACAAGTACAAAACCCTATTCCTAGACTTCAACCACCTATTATGGTATCTCCATGCCCTTTCTTGCACAGGGGAAGTAAAAAAAACAAACCCACAATCTTATCATTCCAAATCCAGGATTTTTTCTGACTTAACTATATTTTACTACAAATTACAAGCCATCTAATTATCACATTCCAATTCTGCAAATATGCTCCAACTAAGGGGCTAGAGAACATGGTAAAAGATAGAAAACCACACTAATCATCTTAATTCTACTATTTGTTGTGTAGGAAGATTTGAAAAGCATGCCAAACTACTTGTCCCAGGATTAAAAACTATTTTTCTACAATTAGTGTAGCTATTTTATATTTTCAATTCTTGCAGCATGGGTAGCATAGGCACAACCATTAAAACTGCTTATACCCATTGATATCAATGACCATTTCTAGTCTTCTAGTTTAGTTTTATCCAATGTCTCCATATTTGAAAACTTTCAACGTAAAATTGTGTTCCAGGATGCAATGGTTCAGCTCTTATCCAACTGGTTATTTTGCTATAATTTCTTCAACAAATGATTTACACTGGCTCCTATGCATCTTCACTTGTTTCTAATGTATTAGCAGTGTCAAGAAAAGAATCTTTCACCAAGGGGCTACACTGCTTATTTTACTCCACATGAAACGTAAGCCTCCACAACTGCTCTACTCTCAAGGAGGGCAGGTCAATATATGGAAACCAATCCCAAATGCTCAGTATTTTTCTAAAGAGCCATACTTTATACGTCCAGCAAATTAGCAGCACGTATTCCTCTCTTTAAGCAACTGCCAGAGCTGAGAAGGAATTGCCATGTATAATGCAGACAGAAATATGTTTAGTTTGTAAACAGAAAAACATTAAGTATTGAAGGCACAGATTGCATCCAATCTTTCTTTTAAATTCTTTGATTATATTAACATTTCACTGCAAGTACTTTTTGTTGTAATTGATAAAAAAGACCAATACTTCCATCCCTACCATCATTTAGTTTTTTAAAAACGGGATATGTATCTTAATAAAATCAGCATTAACATTTTAATTAAATTAAAATTGTAACAAATTTTAATAAATTACAATAGTTTTTGTAATTTAAGATGTTGCCACAGCAGAAGAGGTCATTAAAAGGTAAAGTCTCTTGGTAACTTCATAGATAGGTCCATGCAATTTTCTTGGCAAGAATACAGAAGCAGTTACTGTTTCTTTGGTCCATTCCCAAATGAATTGCTTTTGTTTACCTTAAACTTCTACTAAAGAAACGCCATCACTTATTAACTAGATCATTTAACCTAGATCATTTACACAAGCCAACAATTCCTTTATATCTCAAAAGTTCTTCCAAAGAAGCATATATTGTTAGTGCTTAATATACATCCATTCCTTATCTATTAATAAACATTAAATGTTATCACTGCTACCAACAAAACCATATAATGGCTCAATTTTGGTTCTTTCTAATTGAGTTATGAAATAATCTTAAACTCTTATCATGTTTTAAACTTGAAAGCCACACAAAAACTACTTCATTTACCATTAAACAACAACAAAAATATTTTACTTATCAAAGCATTTTATATAACAGAACCCAGTGGTACATTTCTGATTCACGTTTTAAGATACAAGGTTACAAGACAAAGCTCCCCAACAAATCCTAATTCAGGTTTTTAGTTTACAACATGGAAAATAATGACTCTGCTTTAATAATCAATAAAAGTTATCAACTCATTCATAACAGTAAAAATAACCAACATGTTTTCCAGGATGTCTTTTACTTCCAATACTGGAAGAGTTAGATCACACATGCAGAAATGCAAAGGAACAACTTTTTTGTCTCCCCCATTCAAATGCATACCTGGTTTGCAGAGTGCTTTATCACAGTAACTCCAAGATTAAATAGAACATAAGGGCAGCCTTCTTAAGTATTTTCTTTTAAAAACATAACAAAAGGATACAGCCTTAAAGCGCCAGTTTGTGTTCCAATAGCAAGTATCTTCTGAACAGGATCAAAAGCCAAAGCTGAAGGCTGATAGGGGAAACCATGGCGTACAGTCTGTCAAGTCAAGGTAGTGAAGCAATGGCGATTCAGGCAACCAAAGAAAAATAGAAAGCCAATGTTTTAGAAAGAAATGACTTCATTTTGTGTACAAAAGATTTTTTTTAACTTGGGAAAATAGATTAGAATGCATTTGAATCTTACTGAACATAGGGATAACAAAATGAAGCCTTTGCTTAAATACCCATAGATAAGTTTATCATTCACTTCTCACTTTACTACATTTTAGAAACTCTTGCAAAAATTAAACTGTATTATAATCTGAGACAGAGAAATTTGATGATGCAGCCATTCCTGTAAATTAAGTGTTCACTAATTATTAAGATAGCTCTTTGGAGAGCTATCTCTATTTCTCTAAAGGCCTTAAATTATACAGAAGTTTTTTTAAAAACACACAGACACTTCTGCATTTAATACATTACAATGGCCACCAATGCTCCTCCTTTTTATTTTTAACAACTAGAGATGTACTTAACCTCACTGTGTGTGGGGTAATGAGCAAACAGCACCGGCAGGTAAAATCAAAATGTTTTGTATCTTAAGGATCAATCCTAACCCATTATTTAGATAAAGTATTCAATTATTCAATCCACAAGCCAAACTACAGCAGTTTAGGCCACAGGTGTCTAAAGGTGGAGATGAACATCCACTTCCTTTTGTGTTTCAATTTGGCACAGCTGGTGAATTAATCTGCTGCATCACCGTTTTGGAATTTAGACTCCAACTGCATTTACTGCATCCCATCTGAGAAGAAATATCCCTTCCTATTAGTATTACTTCTTCCTCCATTCCCAAAATGAAGAAATATTGCCTCTATATTTAGAGAACATTTACTGAAGCCTGTTAAAATCCCTGTGTTGCTGGTAATGCAGAGCCTTTAGTACTCTGTCCTCTGATCGCATCAGAGTGGCATTTTAATTGTGTTCAACAGTGAAGCACACATTTAGAGGCTTCCCTCCAAGCATCTTAGATATACATGTACATATCTGCGGCTTAAAATTCAAGTGATAAATAGCCATCAGGGAAAGCTGAGGGTCCCTCATAACGTCATCCTCGCGGTTGCTCTTCTTCCCCCACCCACAAATTAAAAAAAACAATTAAGCTGACAGCTTTAAAAGCATCGGAGTCCAGAGTCTGCAGAACCCATCATGGCTACATCATCCTCTGCTTCCCCCCCCCCCCCACCATTTCTTCCCAACCGGCTGCAGCATTCACCTTGCAGAGCTGGAAGTGCTCGGACTGGAGGGTCTCCTGGATGTCGTTCTCCCGGGTCGCAGACTGCTGCTGCTGCGAGGAGGAGGAAGCTGAAGAAGAGGACGACGAGCCCGCCAGGCCGTCCAACACCTTTCTGATGTTAAATTTCCTCATGGTCTCTCCGGCGGCGCACCCTTTTCTTCTTCCTCCCCCTCCTCCTCCCCCTCTCCACCCCCCTCTTGCCGTGGCTCCTACTCCCGCCCGACCACACACCTCATTCAGACGTGCGGAGGAAGGGAGGAAGAAGCAGGCGGGCAGAGCGAGGTGTCCCGCTGCAAAGGGAGGGGGAAGCAAAGGGAAGGACGCCTCGAAGTCTCCGCTTTCCCCTTCGGGTTTGCCTTCATCCAACCATTATCTCCCACCCTCGGTCTGGGCGCAGGGTAGGAAGGCAGGCGCGAGGGGAAAGGGGTTGCTCGAGGCAGGCGCGGACGAAGGGGGCAGAGCAGTCACCCTTATCAGCTGAGGGAGGGAGTGGACCTGACCAAGGAAGAGGAAAGCGCCGAACAGGAAGAGAAAGGAAGGAAGGAGCGCACGAAGTAAATAAATCTAGCGGCGAGATTAACGTAGTAGCGCGGCGGCTCCTTTCTGCTGCTCGCCACGCCAGCGCGCTTACACGCACACTCAGGCGAGGAGCTCGCCCTCTGGCAGACGGCTCTGCCCCGACCCCCACCCAGGGCGCCCTCTAGGCTCCGGGAAGGCCGCTCCGACCGCCTTTCGCAGGCTGCCCTTTGCCTGCGCCTCCTTTCCTGTTCAAACCCTAATCCCCGGCCCTTTTTTGCACCGATTCTCCTCACCCACCCCTCCCGCTCTTTGCTACTACTGCTGCGCGGCGAGGGGAGCCCGAGCCTGCCTCTGCCCGCCCCCTCCCTCCCTCCTTCCTCCTCCTCGTGCGGCTGCGAGCCCAGAAGTGACAGCGACGACCGCCTCAACTTCCCTCCCCTTTTCCCTTAAGGGGAGTAGAAGCGGCTGTCCATCATCTCGCCGGGTGCCCACCACAGTTTCTCTCCCCGGCACAGCTGCAAATTCCCGCCGCCCGGTGATTGCGCTGGCTGGCTGGCTGGTTGGCCGTCCGCCCTGCGTCGCCGGCAACGCTGCCCCTCAGCGCGACTCCTGCTCCGGGAGCGTCGCCAGCGGCGCTTCGCGGGGACTTTGGTGCCGCCGGCTGTCACACGCCCCCACAACCATCCTCCTGCAAAGGCTATGCCGGCAGCTGCTGCTGTTGCTGCCGCCTCCTCCTTCTCGCCTGACAACACAAAAAGGCGACCCCACCGTGAAGCGGCGGCGCAACGCCGTCTTCCTCCTTCCCCACCAGCCCTGTGGTAGCTATCGCTGTTGTCTCCTTAAACTGCTGGTAGTGGCAAAGCAGAAGCGACCGAGGCGGAGCATGCGCGGTCCAAGGCCTTCCTGCAAGCACCCGGATGTTGCCGTCTCTTGTTATGTGTGTGTGCGTTGGGGGGGGGACGTCCTTAACGGCCTTCCTAGAAGGCGTGCAGAGGGGTTCGGGGCATTGGCCTGTGAACGTCCGGGCTGGGGGACTAAAGCCCTTTGGATGCAGCCGCGTGCGCGCCGGCTTAAGCGCGCATTGGAAGGGCTGAGCGGGCGGGGGAAGGTCTCTGGCCCCTTCCTGGAGATGCTGCAAGGGGCTGCAGCCCAGCTCCCGCCTTGCCTCAAGGAAGCGCGGTGGGATTTGCGTCAGAGTAAAAGAAAAGGGTCGTCGGAGGGCAATCCTTGCGCGAGATTCCCGCCGACCACGACTCGGCCGTGCTGATTCAGAGCATTCTGGTCCGCGTCCGCCCGACGCCAGGGATGCAGGCACGGAGCCTGGCGATGGGCTGGAGGGGGATCCCTGCTGTTGTGCAAGGCGGCAGTAGGGATGTCCCAGGTGAGGACGGAGCGCCAATGCGCCTCCGTTCATGTAGAGGTAGTAAGACGGAAATTCTGCTTTCTTCAAAAGTTGAAGGGCTCCCAAGAGGTGAATTGGATGATGCTCCCGTGGGGGACAAATGATTAAAGAGACGACATGGTTCGCATTTTGTTTACTTCTTTGAAGTCCTCTCTTCCGCGGGAAAGAAATGAGGCAGCTGTATTGCAGGAAGCAGTGGGGGATAAAGGATGGTGCTGATGCTGGTCCAAAGCTTTTTCATTGATGGAGCAGTAAAAGCGAAGTAAGAGGCAGAATTGGACAGACCAGTCTTGCACAGGAATGACCTCAGCTCAAAATGCCTATAACCACCGAGCTTATGCTTTCCAGAGGGACACTGTATATTTTTAGATCTGAGAGGTTTGTTCCTGCTTTCCATTAATTAAAAAAACTAAACAGGAGATAGCCATAATGGTTTTCTCTTCAGATTTCTGTGATGTAGCTTAGCAATGCCCTCAAGCTTCTGGTGAAATTATTGGATCAGTTTAAGGCCAGTTTATATGGAAACGGTTGTGTTTGAGCATATTTGTATCCCACCACATCTAAATGGTCTTTTAAATCAAAAGCAAATGCAAAGTGTAAAATAAAATAGGAAAGAAATAAATTGCAATCAATAAAACTAATTCAGAAACTTATTTTAATTAAAACAATTGTATTAGTTATCTTAAAACTTTTAAAGGCCTTTATTATGTTTCAGACCCAGAAATTTAGCAGATATTATAAGTGATAATTAAGTCTTTAATCCTATAGGGACTTGCTCCAAGGTAAGTAAATGTAGTGTGCTTTGAGCATGATCATGGCAGATTTAAACTTCGCAAGCCCAGCTAAAGTAAATATCCATAAGCATTGTTAGTTTCTTTCTCTCTCTCACTCTGTTGTAGGTAAAAGGTATCTGAGCTGGTCAGCAGTCATTTTTCTTTTCCCAAAATTCTCTCCACAACTAAGTTAACTGTTAAATTGTTATGTCTTATGAAACTGAATAAGCCAGGCCCGTTTTACAACAAAATGGAATGGAATTAAAGGGACAATATATAGTATCTTGACCTAAAGCTGGTAGCAGCGCCTAATCAATGCTAGCTGAACTTGAAAAATAGTATTCAGGATTTAATTGGGAACATGCAGGACTGCAGACTGGATTGAGAACTTCAGTAAATACTTAGAAATAAGGCAAGTTGATGCCCGTATTACTGCCAAGAACAATTCATAGACATGAACATGTAATCATCAGGAATCAAAAGTCAGTCTGATGGAGTTTGATCTTTTTATCCTGATATTGAGGATAATATAGACTGTTCCACTAAAAATTTAGCTGTCAGAAACCATTTTTCACTGGTCCATTTAAAAACAATGTAAAATTTTAAAAGTCTAATATAGCAAAGAAAAAGACTAAAATCTTTCTCCTTGCTAACATTTTTCATGGGAATACACACACATACCAAAGTGACCCAGCTGATTTCATGCCTAAGGCAGCACTAGAATTCACAGTATACCAGTTTCTAGCATGGTACCTTTACTAAACTGGCTCCCAGGAATATTTTACTCCTTCATGAGTTGTACAGCAGTAAGATTCTATTCCTACTCCTATATGCTTAGCCTGCCATGAGAGAGATGATTATTCAGTCTCTTGAACATCAAAGCAAAGGATGTGTGAAGTTAGATCCTATTTATATTGATTGCTGCAAAACTGACTTAAAAAGCATTAGTCTCTTACTCTTGGAGATATTGTCCTTCTTTTCCCTCTCCCTCTGTGACATGATAGCAGTGTTCCAATATCTCAGGGGTTGCCACAAAGAAAAGGGAGTTAAGTTATTCTCCAAAGAACTTGAATGCACGACAAGAAGTAATGGATGGAAACCAATCAAGGAGAGAAGCAACCTAGAACTAAGGAGAAATTTCCTGACTATTAGAACAATTAATCAGTGAAACAACTTGCCTCCAGAAGTTGTGAATACTCACAACGCTGGAAGTTTTTAAGAAGAGATTTGACAAATTTGTCTGAAATGGTATAGGGTTTCCTGCTTCAGCTGGGGGTTGGACTAGATAGAAGACCTCCAAGGTCCCTTAGAACTCTATTATTCTGTTATACTGAAATTTGGAAGATGCATTTTAGAATTTTAAAAACTTAAGACTTTTACATCAAAATCCACTGCTTTTTATATAAAACTAGGACTGGCCATACATAAATCATCAGTCTGCTGAACCAGTATTCCATTCTTGTGACAATCATGCACAAATAACAACATGAAATTATAAAAAAATAAATGAATGGTCATTTGTATTTTTTCTAAATAATTATGTCTAATTAGCCCACAACTTATAAAAATGACAAACTTTAACAGTATTTTAAAAACTACATCATTCTGAAATTTTATTTTATTGGCATTTACATAGTTGTAGGATTAAAGAAGCAAAAGATTCAAATTCAAATAAAAAGTATGTCAGAGCATGTTGGAATGCTCATAAATCATTTATTGACAATTTCTTAAAGCAGCTGCATCGTTTCTCTGAATCTCTACAGCAGCTGCATCTTTGCTCTACAGCTGCAGCACAGTCCTGTGAAAATATATTTTCTAGATGCCAACTGGACTTGCTTATATGCTCATGCTCGATCCAAACTATCATTTCTCCTTTGAATATGAAATGCTATAAATTTTATAAGATAATAGCATTAACGTGCTCAGTTTTGGCAAGGAAATGCCTTTGGTGCCTGTTGTTTTGGGTTTATTATTATGCTTTAGAATACTGTGTTATTTTTATGCTTTAAATGTACAAGATTTGGAGAACGTATTTTATCAAAATCTTAGATATGTAAATAAATAAGCTAATAAATAGTGGGTGTCCGTAGCTCTCTATATAAGAGTATACAAACTACATTCTATAGTATGTAAACCTTGAGATATGTTTATATTATAGATATTAAACATAACATGTGCTATGGATATTTGGTCATACCTCAGTTATTGGAGCTTGGAACAACATGTTTTTGTTGATTTCTACCCATGCCATCACTAGTTTTTTTTAAAGGGGAGATTTATGTATCAAGCTTGTCCACAAGTGAAATATATCGATATAGTAATAAATGAAAATAAATTTAATATGCTTCATGAAACACAAACCATTGCCATATGCTTCAGTAGAAGGTATTGCAACAAGGTTTTATATAATATCTATAATCAATATGTCATGAAAATGTCAAAAGCAGTATGCTCGTAACCACATTCTGAATATTATGTGCCTTGAAAAATTTAGAACAAGCCACTGCAGTGAAAGTAGAGTACTGTTACCTATATGAAGTATTAGAGTCTATGAGATTACACAAGAATTGTAGGCCTGTTCAGGATTATGTGGAAAGGGGACAGCAAAGAAGGTTGGTATTGCTATGACAAGAACATCACTGCCAGAGTAGAAACACTGAATGTTACTTCCTGGCACTCTGTAGAAGGAAAGAATTTGAGTATGATCACCTTAGTGTTGTCCGACAAGCTGATAAGAATACTGTCAGTCACAGATATTTTTTTCTAAGGGGATTGCAGATGATAAGAGGAAAGCAGTGGTCACTTGACTAATCAACCAGTGACTGCAATTACAGTTGTGACAGCATAAGCCATTCTGTTTGTCTTCAAATATACAGTATCAGTGTAGAGTCAAATTGCTACATCTATTCTGATTACTAATTATCATCCACAACAATTTAAGGGAAGTGGGCAGGACATAATTTCACATTTTTGGAAGTTTTGGTTTCTAAAATCAAGCCTATATTGGTCTTAAATTTTGTTCATGTTCTCTTGTGTATTTTAAAAGGACCGTGTTTCATTAAATCCCACATAACTCAAACAAACCTTTCATTCCAGGCACATGGAAAGTTCTTGCAGATAATTGTTTCACTTTCTTTACTATAGAGATGGATGTTGATTTGAGAGACAGGGACAGATAGGCATGGAGAGAAGAAGGTGGCTGAGTGCCTGTTGCCAAAATGAGCCCAAAGGATGATTGGTCTCGGAGCATTCTAAGTCCATGTTAATTTTGCTTTTGGTTTCTTTTGGTTTCTACTTGGTTTGCATTTATATCACTCTGAACAGTTTTAGCATAGCCATGGTATATCTTATACCACCCTCACCTGAACATACAGTTGTTTTATAGCAGCTGTGTTCAGAGCAGCATGGGCTAGCTGATTTGGAACATAAATTTATGTTTCCTCTTTTTTTTTTTCCCCTTTAGCTTGGTTTCCTTTTCAGTAAATTCCCTGAAATTTCTTTCTGGTCATTCTTGTAATTCTATCACTGTCTGAAGGACTAATTTATTTTTCTGCTTATCCAAATCTTCTTTTGGCCATTGCAAGGACTTAATTAATTTCTTTCCTACAGTCTGAAAATGCACAGTACAGTTTCCTTTTGTTTCATCGAGTTCTAGTTGCTGCTCTGTCTTCTACCACATATCAGCATTGGCCAGCTTGGAATTAATGAGGACAACTTCTTCCAAAAAATATCTGCTTCTTTTTCTTTTACTAGTAAAAGAAAAAAAAAGTTTTTCCTGACTGCATCTAGATATAATTTCATATTTTGTTTAACATACACTGTCCCTTTATCTTCACTGCAAATTTTCTATAAACTCACTATTTAGAAATAAGTAACAGTTGTCTTAATAACAGGTAATTCTTGTTTCATTCAGCAGATACTGTCAAATTAATGTGCTAGTTCTGCATATTGATACCTAGGCATATGAAGTCTCATTGAACTCAAAGATGGACTGTTTTCTTTGAGTAGGCAGGAGTAATGCATATATGTAATAAAATTGTATCTGTTTGCTAGAATGAAAGGATACACATACTGTAAATTAATTGAGTTGAATTAAACTAAATTAAATTAAATCAACTTTTAAATACATGTAACAAAGAGAAAAAAGACCTGAATATATAAAGTGGCTGTAACTCGAATCTACATTCCTTGGGCAATACTGCTTTTGCCTTTATCTTCTGTGAGATTTTTCAAAATTCTAATACTGCTTGATCTTTTATGACCAACCAGATTAGCTAGAGCAGGGGTGTCAAACTCAATTTCATTGAGGGCCGCATCAGCATTGCGGTTGCCCTCAGGGGGCCGGGTGGGTGTGGCCAGGGTGGGTGCGGCCTACTGGGTGGGCGTGGCCAGCTCTACATCGTTCGCATCAAGGGTGCCTGTGGGGGCCTGGGCAGGAGTGGGACAGATCTGAGGGTCTCTGGCAGAAGGGAGTGGCACCAGGGCAAGTGCCAAGGCATGGTTCACTGGAGGAGCCTCACTGCTTCTCTCAGGCCATGCGGGGGGAGGGGCTGGATGGTGATGCGGGCTGCCCGGAGCCCTGGGCAGCAGAGGTCAAACGCCCAGCCTGGCTCTCAAGTACCTGTGGCACCAAGCCCAGCCCCACTTCCCCAAGGGGGTGCCCAGCTGCCCTTACCTCCTCCTCAAGGCTGCTGCTGCTGTGCTTGCTCTCCTTAGCCAGGTTGTTCATGATGGGTATGAGGGCAAAGTCAGAAGGAGGCCCATTCCCTCTCCATGGGAGGAGACCTGGCTTTGTATGCAAAGCTTCCTTAGCAATAGGATGGGAGACCCCAGGATAGGCCAGGAGGAGGGGGCAAGGGGATGGTGAAAGGGCAGCAGGGCAGGACTAAGGCAGGACTTCCCTCAGACCCTCCCTTTCCTTCTTTCCTTCTTTCC
The DNA here is from genome assembly GCA_023970755.1 of Azemiops feae. Classification (NCBI taxonomy): domain Eukaryota; kingdom Metazoa; phylum Chordata; class Lepidosauria; order Squamata; family Viperidae; genus Azemiops; species Azemiops feae. The sequence continues at coordinate 2,347,276 of JALGBA010004278.1, read as the reverse complement.
TTCCTTCCTAAGTACAGAGTGGTGGGAAAATATTTGAGATGAGGGAGGGAGAAAAACAGGGAAGAAACGCAGCTGGGGAGGTGTCACCCTTCGTGAGGAATGAAGAAATGCACCATTGCCTGGAAGTGGCCAGCACATGGCCCTCACCTACTTCACATATCTGGCTTGGTGGGCTCTGGGGGAGGGGATGCCATGAGCAGCATGGAGTCAACATTACCTGTGCAATGCCGCCCAGCCCCCAGCCTGCCCGGTTTCAGCACTGAGAGGTTGAGCCGTTTCCCTGCCGAAACCAAGCAGGCTGGGGGCTGGGCAGCGTCACGCTTCTTTTTGGATTCACGCCGCCCGGCTCAGCCTCTCAGCGCTGTGAGGAGAGCACCCCGCTGCCTGCCAAAACCCCTCCCCCAGAGCCCATCAAGCCGGATATGTGAAGTAGATGAAGGCCATTTGCTGGCCACTTCCTGGCAATGGTGCATTTCTTCATTCCTCACAAAGGGTGACACTTCCCCAGCATGCACCCAGGGGGCGGGGTGACGCGGCAGGGGCTGGTTCCTCGCTGTTTCCAGACGGCCTTGTGGAGCTAAGACTGAATGCGTTTCAGCGTAGATGGCCACCACAAAATTGTACATTGGCTCCTGGCTGGCCTGGGCCAGGGCCAAGGCAGCGGGGGCCATTCCCTTACTGTTTCCAGGATGGCTTCGCGGGCCACATGAAACCACTTCGTGGGCTGCATCTGGCCCCCGGGCCTTGTGTTTGACATGTCTGAGCTAGAGTAATTAATGCCAGAGTAATACCACACTAGCAGTAGGCGTGAGCTTAAATGGACTCCAGAAGATGGTAGAGGACAGGAAGGCCTGGAGGAACGTTGTCCATGGGGTCGCGATGGGTCGGACACGACTTCGCAACTAACAACAACAATACCACACTCTTCTAATCTGGACCATGTCTAACTGAATTGTGGGTAATCGTAGAGGCATTAGACAGTGTGGATAGTCATGGCAATGGAACATTCTATGTATGCAGATTTGTAAATGTTGTAGACATTTTACCATGAGAAGGATTTCTCTTGAAATGGCATGCTTAGGTATTATTCTGATGAAAATTTGATTTTTCTTCTCATATTCTTTAATCAATTGTGTAAAGTGCATTAGTAGTCAGATATAGTATATAGTATAATTATAATTATATTGTGATATGTTATTAGAACTGGCTCTTTATGAGGTAAATGAAAGGGTATAGTTAAATACAATACATATACTTCTACAAAGAAATGATTGAAAAGAAACTTCATTCAACAAATACAGAAATTTTTTAAAAATGGCTCTTTTAGTAAAAAAAGTACATACATTCATTTGAAACGTGAAGTAGATTCAATTGATATAAGCTTAGTATATGATATATAGACTCAAGAGAAACTCAGCATAGTGTATTCATACTCAGCAGATAATTGCACTTGGTGAAATTTATCTGAATTTGTTAGCTGATCAAACACCCAAAGTTTCTGGGAGTGTAGTGTTGAAAAAAATCTAATAAAATTAAATAAGATTAGGTCAGGAATTATGAGGATGTAAGCTAGACAGGACAGGTTTTTTTTGTTTTTTTTTAAAGTCCATACTATTCATAAGAAAACATGCTTGAATATATCTATTAATCGCCATGATGACAGACTAACCTGAATGAATCTTTATTCATATGTTGCACTGTGCTGTGATATCGTTTGCTTTCTTTGTGTATTTTGTGAATCCAGCCAGTTTAAACATAGAATATGGCTTAATACATTGTATAAATACAAATAAACAGTAAAGATGTATAAAATAAACAAAAAAATAGTGAACAAATTAAGCATTTGAAAGAATTTCTTAATTCATTAAAGAACATGCATTTGTTCACAAAATATAATCGGGGGGGGGGTTTCAGATCACATTGAAGGTTTCACTGTTTATTATATTTTAATCCCCATTACATAAGATTATAAAATTATCTGTGTATTTCCAAAGTTATTTCTGAGCTAGCAGGCCACTGAGAAGTTTAAAGGTTCCCCAGAAAGCTCTGTTAGGTTTATTTTTTAAACTGATGTAATGCTTGGAGAATGAGATATAATATTTGATATTTATTTTCATCTAGAAAAATGTATATCTTGATTAGATTAGATGAAATGAAATGCTATAAACTGAATGATATGCCTTCCCCTCCAAAAAAGGGAGGGAGAGATATAAAAGCTGTATGGTGAAATCATTACATTTTAATATTTCTAAATTACAAGCATATATTTTGAAAACTTTTCAAAGTACCTTTAAACACACAAATTGCAATATTTCCTCCTATAATTGTAGAACATTTTATTGATACTATCTTACATTGCCATTTTACTTTATAGAGTATTTTTCTATAAAGGCTTGTTACTAGTGAATGTCACTACAACATTTATTAATGTATTACAATTTTGGGATTCCATCAGAACATGATTATCACTACTCTAGGATATGTACATTTTCTAGAAAGTATGCTTTGCAGTGGATGTATTCCTTCTAGTACGATAATAATTATTGACTATTGTGATTAGCTGTGTAATCAGCTGCTCTGAATATGACTTTGGAGGCAGTATTTTCCCCTCTTTTTCAGAAGCAATGAGAAAATGTCTGACATTTTAAAATCATTACTATTTTTAGTAGCATTTAACAACTCTTGTAGTCTTTGGAAGTGATAGATGATCAGTTCATTCCATTGTTCTACTCAAGATTGATGTTTTGGGAATATTGATGGGTATGCACATCATATGCATTTTTAAATATGAGAAATTTCAAGGAGAATTTTTTATACTTGAGAAGAAAAGGTCAGAAGTTCCATACTTTTCCTAAATAATCTTTTCTTGGATGGAAGCTATAAACATGAGTAGTGATGCGTAACACTGCCATCCAAGGCAGTCAAGAAGAACTAAGATAACTATGCATCTGTCAGCAAGCAGATGGAATAACTTAATTACTTTGTTAATCCATGTATTGTTCTTGTTAATCTGTAATGCTATATTTGTTTATAACAACTATGTATAGAAGATACAAACCTCATAATACTATAGCTATAAATTAAAGTTTTTATTATAATAATATTCTACTTAGTTGCCTTATGAAATCCTGTGATTAAGATAAGGAATAAAAATGTTACTGTATAGTATTAAGCTTGTGCTTTTATAGCATTTTGGAGAAATCATGTATTCTTGCTATGACTGCCCAAACTCTGTCCAGAGTCACTAAGCATACAGTAAGTTTAAGGAAGTTTGTGCCTAACATAAACAATGTTTCTCAACCTCAGCCACTTGAAGATGTGCAGACTTCAACTCCCAGAATTATGCAGCCAAATGGCCCAGGTTGAGAACACTGGCATAAACAAAATTGATTAATGGGAGCAAGTGGGATGTCCAGCTTCTACTATCATATGTACATGTTTGGCATAGGGATCAATTTGGGGTTGTTTTTGTTCCACTGCCTGTTCTGTTACATTTCTATTTTAGAGTAGGATATAATTAATGGTTAAAAGGAAGTACATGAAATAACTAGGGAAATGCAGAAAGCGAATACTTCTGTGGCCATGGGTGAGCAGATCTATCCTAAAGGCAGTCAATATCTATAGAGAAGTGGAGAAAGACTGAAGGGAAAACTTTTAATAAAACACTTGGTTTCTAATAATGAAGTCACGGGTTCAGTCGCTGGCATTTCTAGTTAAAGGAATCTGAAATAGAGAAGATTTTGTATTGCAAACCTTCAAGTTAGATTATGACAGGATTCAGACAGGTGATTTGTTTGATTTTGTCTTGGCATGTTGCACATATTGATATGTGTGAAACCGCATTCAAAATGGTAATACTGCGCTGGAACTTCACTGAAATTTATAGCTGTATCTGTTTCAATGGGAAAACTGCTTTTTGATAAAATGTATTTTAAAATTTTAATATATTAAATAGAAAAATTATATATATATATATATATATATATATATATATATATGTCTTAGAACTTTTTTTAAAGATAAGGTTTATCCCAACAACATACAAAGCAGTAGTAAAAGCAGAAGCTGAAAGGTATAGAATATTTATTTTCCCCACTAAAGTACCTATTGCACATATATAATGCATCTGTAATTGTCAGAGGAGATTCTATATTTGCAAGATTGATGTCAGAGTATTTCGTTACTACATTTAGAGTAAGAGCAAGTAAAGAAACTTAGAAATATGCCATCCATGTTATCTTTTCAATCACCCAGGATAAAAATCTCCCATTTTTTATTGTTGAAGTATACCCTACTAGATTTACAAACACTAGATCCATGTACTGCATTCAGGAAACCTTATTGCAGCTGGTTGTTTATTATCATGTCTCCCATTTTTTTCGAAGTGATAGGTCTAGGCTCAGGATTCAGTATGTGGAGGGTCCTCTATTAAAGTAAATAGAAAAGCTTGGATGAGTAAGGGAACTGTGTGAACTTCAGAAACCGTGAAGGGGAAACAATAATTATATACACCGTTGTGCACAAAAGAAGCTTTTAGATATGGTAAGATGTAGCTTGTATATTTATGTACTTATCATTGCTGATATATACCTGTGAAGTAGGTACTGGTTGCTATTTTATGTATATGTATTGTAATTGTTAACTGTTGTATGATGGTATATATTTATTTATTTATTTATTTTTGTATGCTGTTTGCTCTCAGAGTTACATTTATTTGAATTGGGCAGCCGTATCAATCTTAAAAACAAACAGGCAAATAAGGCATAGCCTATCCAATACAGGTAGTCCTTGACTTACAATCATTTGTTTAATGACTGTTTGAAGTTACAACGGCACTGAAAAAAGTGACTTAATAACTGTTGTTCACTCGACTGATGCAGCATCCCCAGAGTCATGTGATCAGAATTTGGATGCTTGGCAACTAGCATGTATTTATAATGGTTGCAGTGAGTCCTGAGGTAATGTGAAAACCTTTTCCAACTTTCTGACTGGCAAAGCCCATGGGGAAGCCAGATTCACTTAACAACCATGTTACTAACTTAACAACTACAGTGATTCACTCAACAACTGTGGCAGGGAAGGTCATAAAATGGGGGAAAACTCACTTAACAACTGTCTTGCTTATCAGTGGAAATTTTGGGCTCAATTGTGATCGTAAATCAAGGGCTACCTATACCATTGCTTCAGAATGTATTTGTTTATTTTATTTATTTAATTTCTATAGCTGCCCAACTCAACCAAGTGACTTTTCTTCTGAATGGTTCTGCTGTAAGGGATTTTATTTTTTCTTACAGGATGAGCAAAATTAGAAGATTCTTTCCACTGTGAGCAAGTGGTCAGATCACATATTCTCCAGCCAAAGGAAGTAAACCATAGAAGATGAAATTTTCTCAGAATTGCTCAGGTACATTGATATGACTCAAATAAGCAATATTAATCTTTCTCCAGATGTAGAACAGTCATATCAATTTGCTAATTTTCAGACTAGCCTTTTAGTTTACAAAAAAGCTGGGAGAGATCTTAGCTCTGAAACATGTTCTGAACATCAATAAACTCAAGCAGCCTATTAGAGGAACAGATAAATCATATTTGAAAGATAATAATCTTTCCCTTTTTATGATTAAGAATACTAGGTATTAACTTTTTAATACTTTGGCTGATGTTCTTTGGTCATATTTGAGAGCGAGTGAGTGCTATGCTCTGCGAACTCCATAGGTCAAATTCATTTACAATTAGCCTTTTGTATTCTTTGTTTGAATGCTTAAACTACCATCCACTTGAATTCTTTGCATTTTAAGAAAACATGTTAGGTGACAAATGTTATTTTTATTGTGTTTGAACTGGATATTTTATGAAATCAGACTACAATACATATTGTCATCTGAAAATGTTTAGTTCTCCAGGTGATGTTGGACTTTAGGTTTCCATCTAGCATAATCAGTGATCATGAATGATGGGAGATGTAATCAAGCAATACTTGGAGACAAATGGTTCCCTGCACTCCTAAAGCAGAAATAGATGTACAGGTAGTCCTCAACTTACAACCACAGTTGACCCTGGAATTTTGGTTATAAGTCATTGCAGTCATAAGTTGAGTCACTACATGACCAGACTCAATGTTCTGATTGTTTTTACAATTATTGTTAAGTGAATCACGCAGTCGGAAGTCTGAATCTAGCTTGTCCAATGTGTGTCTTTTGCTGGAAAATGGCAAGAAGGTCACAAAACATAGTCACATGACTGCAGGATGCTGCAACTGGTCATAAACATAAACCAGTTGCTAAGTGCCTGAAATGTAGTCACTTGTCTGTGGGGGAGATGTGGCAATTGTAACTTCAAGGATGGGTTGTAAGTAACTTTTTCAAGTTCATCATAATTTTTGCTGGTTATTATGTGATCAGTTGTAAGTCGAGAACTATCTTTAGATTTTTTTTTATTTGATTTGGAATTGTACATCCTGGTACAAACAAGTCATAAATATATTATCTGAGAGATAAATACCATCCCAGAGTTTAATAGATCAATAAAGCTTAGTTCCATCACTTTACCTACACAATTAAGACTAAGATCTAGTTCAACAAACATTCTTCCTGCTCTTAAGTATATTGACATATGTATTAGGTAGCAAGAACAACTTCTTATTTCATTTTCCTGCAAACTGAATGCAAGCTATCTATGATATTTTTGCTTTTTTATTCTCTTCTGTTGTACCAAAAGTTTTAAACATAGTGACAATTTTTCAAATAGTCCATCTCTGATAACAAACATATCTACATAGCTTTGAGAATACCATACAAAATAATCAATACAGTGTTCTAATGTGGAGAACAGAACAGCATCCCATTATATACAATCAGATTACTGTTTTAATTTAACAGTAAACCTGGTTTACATGGCAAAGAACCAAACAGCTGATCAAATAATAATACAACATGACCATAGTCAATAAACCTAATAATGTATTCACAACCAAGAAACTGTTCTAGATCATGTCTACAAAATGGTGACTAATAATAAATAATCTGTTCTGATTTACTCAGTCTTTCTTATTAATTCTTTCTGGTGATGACAACTATCCTACTGAGTGAATGAAGCCGTGCTTATCTCTCCAGCTGGTAGAAAATAAGAAAGATGTCACTGTTTGTGTATGCCGATGAGTATACTGCAAAATAAAACTTACTAAATAGAAATATCATTTACAGAATGTCTGACATTTTAGATCTTATTACTATTAGGATTCTAATAGCTAACATTTATGCAGCTCAAGTTCTTGCTTGAGCTTCTATAGAAATCTGTTGAAAGGAATAACAGTAAATAAATTAGGAGACCCAAAAGGAACATGATTTTAATGCTAAATTAAAGCACCTGAAGGCAAGACAAGAAGCAACAGATGAAAACTAACCAAAGAGAGAAGCAACCTAGAACTAAGGAGAAATTTCCTGACAGTTAGAACAATTAATCAGTGGAACAACCTGCCTCCAGAAGCTGTGAATGCTCCAACATTGGAAGTTTTTAAGAAGATACTGGACAGCCATTTGTCTGAAATGGTATAGGGTTTCTTGCCTGAGCAGGGGGTTGGACTACATGACCTCCAAGGTCCCCTTCCATCATCATCATCATCATTATTATTATTATTTTCAGGGATCATTTTAGTCAAACCTTTTTGTTTTTGTATCTGCTGCATATTCCTACCATCTTTAAAGGTGTAAATTTCATCTGTGGTCTAGATGACAACTCAAAACAACTTTTCTTTTAAACAGGGTAGACAATCCTTCCGAAGGCATGCGGCTACCTAATTTTACTTACTTGAGATTTGATAGGATATATGCATCATTTGGTAACGCTGCACAAATATTCTTAGGAGATAATCATCTTATGATTGAGAATCTTTGTGTTATAACAAGGTTCATAAATGAGGTGAAGAAAATTTCCTGGGGCTGTTGGATTTAGCTTCATGATTTGTCCTGATAGGCATTTAGAACAGTGCAGGCCTGTACAGCTTGTGGAGGGAATAAATTAAAAATCATTGCCAACCAACCAACCAATCAGTTGTTTGGCTACAGGTAGTCCTCAACTTACAACAGTTAATTAAGTGACCATTTGAAGTTACAATGTTGTACACAACCATTACAGCATCCCCATGGTCACCTGATCAAAATTCAGACACTTGGCAACTATTTATGATAGTTGCAGTGTCCTGGGGTCATGTGATCCCTGTTTGTGACCTTCTGACAAGCAAAGTCAATGGGGAAACTAGATTTGCTTAATAACCATATAACTAACTTCACAACTGCAGTGATTCACTTAAGAACTGTAGCAAGAAAGGTCATAAAATGGCACAAAACACAAAGCTGCTTGGTGGGCCAGGGGTTGTGCAGGCCTGGTCCTATGTTGTATAGTTAATGAAATGATAGCTCAAATACCATATTTGCATCTCATTAGAAAAAACTATGAAGAAAATATCTTTCAGAGGGGACATAAAAGAAGGTTAGTCCAAGAGATAGGATTAGAAACAAAGCTATAGAACTCACAGGTACATTTATTAACTTTAATATATTAACAAAACATTTATCATCTAAATGATTGGTACCTGAGAGTACTTCAAAAGTAAAGTATGAACTTGGGAGTGGATAGAAAATTCAAGCAAAAAACCCCCAACACTACTACTTTGTACAACTAGCAATTAATTTACTAGGCAGAGAAATTCTGCTGTTTTTTTAAATCAGATTTCATTCAATTTGATAAAAGAAATTGCATCAAAATTTCTTTAAATTTAACATTATTGTATATATTTAGTTAAGAGATTACTAAGGGATGCCTGGGAAAGTCCTGTCTTTCATTGTACAGTAATCTTTATCTATCTATCTATCTATCTATCTATCTATCTATCTATCTATCTATCTATCTATCTATCTATCTATCTGTCTGTCTGTCTGTCTGTCTGTCTGTCTGTCTGTCTGTCTGTCTGTCTGTCTGTCATGTCTGTCTGTCTGTCTGTCTGTCTGTCTGTCGGTTCTGTCTGTTCATGCCTGCCTGCCTGCCTGCCTGCTGCGGCCTGCTGCTGCCTGCCTGCCTGCCCGCCGCCTGCTGCCTATCACCCATTCTATCTATCTATCTACTATCTATCTATCTATTATCATCTATATATATATCTATATATCTACTATCTACTGTTCGAGTCTGTCTGTCTGTCGTGCTGTCGTCTGTCTGTCGGATCTGTTGTCTGTCTGCTGCGCCTGCCTGCCTGCCTGCCGCCTGCTGCCTGCCTGCCTGCCTGCCTAGCTCGCCTGACTGCCTGCCTGCCTGCATGCCTATCACTCCATTCTATCTATCTATCTATCTATCTATCTATCTATCTATCTATCATCGCTATTCTATCTATCTATCTATCTATCTATCTATCTATCTATCTATCTATCTATCTATCTATCATCGCTATCCTATCTATCTATCTATCTATCTATCTATCTATCTATCTATCTATCTATCTATCTATCTATCTATCTATCTATCTATCTATCTATCTATCTATCTATCGGTGGTAAACATAACTAATACTCCTGCCTTCTGTGTTTTGCACAATAACAACCCTGTGAGATGGGTTGGGCTGAGAGTGATTGCCCCATCCAGCCGTCTTCCATGCCTAAGGCAGGCCTACCATTCACAGTCTTCAGCTTTCTGGGCCAGGGGTAGGCCACCTTGGCTTTTTTATGACTCCTGGACTTCAACTCCCAGAATTCCTGAGTCAGCTATGCTGATTCAGGAATTCTGGGAGTTGAAGTCCACGAGTCATAAAAGAGCCAAGGTTGCCTACCCCTGTTTCTAGGCCAACACTTTACCCCTACACCAAACTGGCTCTCATATCTCTCGAACTAGAACAGAGTTTCCCAAACTGAGGTGTACATCTCTTGGGCAGGAAACTGAATCCAGACAAGGTGTGAAGAACCTTTTTAATTACACATTGTTGCAATAAATCCACTTTTTCCAAAATTTCATTGTATTGTTTTAATTATTCATTTGTGTTCATTTTGGTGTTTGGATTTGTACAGGAGGTTCGTACATTAAGATTACACTAAAGGAAAGTATGATGGCAAAACATTTACAAAACAATCATCAAGAATTGTTCCTTTGGTTTCAAAGTGAAAAGTACAGTATATTTCGGAGCACGTACAGTACTGTTATAAGGTTTTAATTCTTTAAGCCAAATGTCTCTTTTCCAAGGATTGCACTGTAACTATGGAGAAAAGCCACCTGATCTTGGGAAAAGAAGCTGCTGCTTTAAGGAGTTGCCAGTAATGATACATGAGGATTCCACATGCTCCAAAGCAGCCTTTTCTTTTGAATTCAGCACAGTCCTCTTTCTTATGTCTTCAAGTTCCTATTTGAAGACAAGTTCCTATTTGAATAGGGAATTACCTATTTGAAGGTGCCATCAGCAGGAATTTCCTACTTAATGTTCTCATCTAAACAAGTAACATGCCTGTTTTCTTCGTTCACACTTTCAAAATCTTACAAGACTTGTCATGTCAATGTTTTAATTACTTTACAGAGATCGAAGTAGTTTTTTCAAACAAAATATTTAAAATGAAATGGAATTGGTCCACTTAAACATATTTTGTGGTGAAGACCTACTATGTTAAAGCATGTATATTTAAAGCAAATTTAACGTGCATATTTCAGTCGAAAAATGTAAAAACAGTACCACTTGAATGAAACTGATGCATCTTTATGTTTGATAGTATACAATTTTTGAATAGAAAATAGAAGCAATGCTGAATTACAAATTTGTTTTGCTCATTTGCTAACTCCAAAACCTTTTATTACTCACAATGCAATTTTTTCCCAAGTCCATACTTTCCCCCTTCTACATTATTGTTGCATGATTTTTGATTGCTATCTATTTCTGCTAACCGGGATACCTCCTAAAGTGTAGTGCCACTTAGAAGATGCCTAGTTGGAAGCAAAGAACATAACTTTAGTACTTTAGTTTCTGTATCTTTTACTGATTTAGATAGCTGTGTTATAATAATGCTTGTTAAGATAACAATGCTCTCTGGAAAGTACTAAAAGTACTTACAGGTTGTTCCTGACTAATGACCAGTCATTTAAAGTTAAGACAGCCTTGGAAAGGGTGCTTTATAGTTCATAAAGCATTTCTGGTCATCGTAAAATCAGGTAATTAAACATGGTTAGATGAATATACCCTAGTTTGTCCATTGCTGCTACAACATTGCATTCATAGTTAATATCCATGGTTCCCTAAATGAACCTTGACTTTCTAGTGTGCAATGTAAAACCTCTCATGTTATTCATTTTACAGCTATTGTTTTTATCATCCTATCCTCTCTTAAATTTTGTGTGTACCAACTTTCTGAACAACTTTGCAAAAAGATTTGTTATATTTTTAATTTCAATTAGCTGAGATGGATGCCAAAAAGCTCAACCACCTACCTACCTTTGGTCAACAAATATTACTGCAAACAAGCATGAATTGGAAGTGCAGAACAAATGAAGAAATGTTTTTGACAGGCTTCCCTGGTAGTGTAGGAGGATATTCTGCAAGTCTAAATATACCTTCAGCAGTTTTCATAGACAATTTGAAATATCTCCCTCACTACAGAAGATGGTCCCAGAGCCCACATGATAGATCTGACAGATGGCTTATAAGAATCTTTTCTTGTACTTGAGTTGCAGAAAAGGGGGGAAAAATTAATAACTAGTTGATTCTTAGATTTTCATAAGGCCACTGAAGCTCTATAGCCAGCCAAGTCAACGTGTCTTCCTTCTTAAATAAAGTCCATGTTTCTACACCTTTCTTTACTGTACCTAATAGTTGACTGTGAACTTTCCATTTACTTAGTTGTGAACAGCACAATCCTCCTTCCCATTATGCTTTTAAAATTCTCCATTTGATTGGAAAATAATACTTGGCAAGATTTAACAAATTAGGAAGCATACATTGTATAAAAGGTGAGTTGATTCATCCACAGCAAAGAAAAAAAGAACTACTTGTGGCAGATATGGAAAGTTTAAACTTAAAAGAGTTGTTCTGACTACGCACCATCTAGCCTAAAGTATGGGAATCCTTAAAGTCTAAATTGATATCCCAAAGGCTTTCTCCTTTTTTAATTATTATTTTGTGAGCACTTGAGCGGGTTCAGAAGCTGAATTCTGAATTTAAGAGAATATATCAGATATTAATGACCACCAAGTCTAGACTCAGCATGAAAAACCCAATTGAAAATTTATTGATTTCAAGTATATGTATTTAGGACTTCAGGCTGAATAAGCCAGTGAGGAACTGCATGTACGATAGGTTATTCCCTAGAAGTAATGGACTATCTGATGAATTCCTTTGAAAAGTCCTTGTTATACATTCCTCCCTGTGCCAGATCGGAAACTAATTTCCTTCCAATTTTCTTTAATAGTATTTGGAAATAAGGACAATTTTCTTTCTTTCCTGTAAAATGGATTGGATCTATTTCCTTAAGAAGTTAATTACAGAGCAACTTTTCCTCCATCTCAATGGGCAATATGCTTGCAGTATTCCAAGTTCTGTCTTCTTTTCATCATGTTTTTTTAAATCTGCATCTTTGTTTAGGGCAAACTAATTGTATTTGGGCTTGACTGCTCTAAAGATTGTGGAATATATTTTCCAATTAGTTTGAGGCCTCATAGGAAAAATACATAAAACTGTTGCTAAATGAAGACTACAGCTCCTTATCGGGATAGAGAGAGAAAAATAACACAATAGTAACCATAATATTAATTCTCTCCATGGCCTAGTGATTGGAGTCAGTGTTCTTAAACTGAAGCAGAAAGCCAGATGAGAGACAGTCTCTAAAACTAGTTATGAAAATCTTATTAATTTGATCAGATTACTGGGAAAAAGGGAACCATTGGAATAAAGGTATAGCTCCTCTTTTCATATTTTCCAATTCCACAGGCCTTCAGACCTCAATAGTGTGTATATTTTAAAGACCAATAAATGAAGTGATGCAGGAAAATGAACATAGCCTGTGGGGTTCTGAATTGAGTTTTTTCTGCCTGCCTCTTTATCAGGCATGAATGATTGTTTATATGTATTTCAGAGGATGAGCTATTTCCTCAAAAATATTCCTTGCTTCAGGAAAAGTACTTATTTCTTCCTTCTGTGCCAAATCATCACAGGGGTTATGATGCTATGCTGAACAGGCCATGGCCAGGACCAATCCTACAATCATTTATTTTTATCCTCAGATTGTTTTCTGCCATGCATCAGGAAGAGCAATATATAAACTCTCACCTCCTCTATTTAATAATGAAATTTAGATCACATGTGTTTTGGAATTCTTAACAGTCAATCTACTCAGCTGTAAATTCATAGGATGACTCAAATAAGTTATTTTCTTTTTAAACATAGCCTATTTAAAGTAAGATTGTGAAGATAACTGGAAGACTCTTTGTATGTTAGCACAGCTTTAAACCTTTTACAAGAAAAAGAAAAGTCTAGTTGAAAAATCTGATCCATAAAACAGATGCAATATTCTTTCTGAGGTTCCATTATATGTTATTAAGAACATATTAACCTTATTAATGTAATGGAAGCAATATAGCATCAAAACAAACATAAATTTCCAAAACAAACAAACACTGAAAACTAACATAAAAATCTTTAAAATTTATGTTATTTTAATGTTTGGCGGGAAACAGTACAGAGTTATAAGATGGGTGGCTATATAAATATAATAAATAAGATGGAAAGGAAAGGAATCCCTGGGGCAGCGCTCATCTCCATTTCAAGGCCATTGAGCCAGTGTTGTCTCAAGACATTTCTGCGGTCATGTGGCCAGCATGATGTCACAGAGCACTGTTTCCTCCCCACAAAGTGGTTCTTGTTTATCTACTCGTATTTGCATACTTTTGAACTGCTAGGTTCAAAACTCCACCTTGGCTCTTTTATGACTTGTGGACTTCAACTCCCAGAGTTCCTGAGCCAGCCATAAAAGAGCCAAGATTGCCTACCCCTGGCCTAGCTCCTGCCCACCTAGCAGTTCAAAAGTATGCAAATACGAGTAGATAAACAAGAACCACTTTGTGGGGAGGAAACAGTGCTCCATGACATCATTGAGCTAGGCAAAGATAGGCACTTCTTCCCTTGTGTGATGCTGGGTCACGAATCTTTCCAGCTGACAAGCCCAGTGTCTTAACCACTGAGCCATCACGCTGCCCCAACAAATAAGATTAAAATTAGTGCTATATTATTAAATTTTTATTAAAAATTAAAATGAATGCATGAACTTCATACCATACCAGGAAACCTCTTCACCAGTTAACTCATAGATCAAACAGAATGCTTTTGAATAAATACGCTGAGGAGCTTGTTGAAAAGTGAAAATGTACCACCCATCTTTACCGTGAAGGTAAGCATTCAAGAAAATATATTACATATGTTTTTAAGACCAAGCCATTTAAAAAGGAAGGAGATAATGGATACCTACTGTATTCCTAACTGACAGCTGCTTGTATATTTTCGATTCAGAAACTATATTTCTCTTTTCATATATGTGCATGACAAAATCCAGCTCAATTCCTTGCAATAAAAAGACAATGATTTATATTAGTGTATTATGTTGGAAGCAGCACACCCTGTCCGCAAACTTTAACTACATGCATTTGCCATTTCCCATAAAATAAGAGCTCCACGTAAGCATTGTTGCAAGATTAAACTCAGAATGAGTTATTGTTCACTGGCAGTCTGACTTGTAGCATGTTTACTAAGAGGTATGTTCCACTGAATATAGTGAGATTTCTTCCCAGGTAACTACATGAAATTACAGATTAAATAACAGGAAAAGTTCATACATAATTCAACAGTTACTGTTAAATCTTAGATACCAGCATGTACCACATTTATAAAAAAACAAAAACAAATTATATATCTGTGTTGCATATACTTTTTTGGAGCTAAAAGTTACTAACATGCTATTATGAATTCTTTTTCAGATGTTTGCACTTGCTGTAATTAATATAGGACAATTATACATGAAATAATTAAGTATTTAGTTTATGAAACTAAAATTGGTCAATTGAAAAATCTTTGCTTTACCTATAGAGAAAGCTATATCCCTTTGATCTCTGCCTTGCTCCTAATCCTGTGGCCATGATTGTTTTAAAAATGCTCATTAAATGCAAAAGCACATTTAATGCCCCATTTAATGTGGTTCTTAGTTTTGTTTAAAGGTTACATGCTGTAGTTTTCTGTTAAGGGATTCTGACTGACCGTGAATAAATAAATGGTGAATGAATAAATATATTAGTGAATACTGCAGTTGATATGTTTGCTGTGGTAGATTGATTGATACCTTGAATTTTCAGTTATTATGTGAGAGTGTATTTTTTTTTTTAACAAAATTTTTATTGAATACAAAAAAAAAAGATTAAAAAACATTGAACATAGTGTATCATCTTTGACATACATCTTTGTCTAAACATTCCTTATTATACACATACTTTATACATTTCAGATATTCTTCCTCTATTTACATCCCTTCTAATGACCTTCCTTGGACTATTGGACTATTAAACTATAGCCTCACAAGTTAGAACAAAAATTGGGGAAGCTTAAAACTAACATTTGGTACTGTGGTACTAGAACGTGAAATATATTGACAGAGTTATATTTACAGACCACAATAGTGACAAAAAGTGGAAGGAAAAAAAGAGGGAAGTGAAAAGTGGTTATTTTGGAGGAACAGTAAGTTGTGGAAAAGTTTACAAAAAATGGCAAGTAATCCAAATCTGACTAAGATTGGCGGGGAAAAAAAAATACAATACAAAGTTCTAGCCCCATGAGTCAGAAACTGTTAGATGATATGCTTCAAAAGGAGCGTTCTAACTCATTTAAAGACCTTCAGGTAATGATGCAGGCAATGCAGGAAGCCATGTTTAAGAATCATGAGGAAATCAAGAAGGAGTTAGAAGGGGTAAGGAATGATACAGGAGAAATGAAAGAGAAGATTCAGGCAATGGATGGAAGATTTGAGGCCTTCCAACAGCAAATCGTAAAAAATGAACAGAAACTATTGGAAGTAGAACAAAGAATGGATAATGAGGAGAAGAAGGTTGAAGAGATAAATAAAAATCTAACTTTGGCTAACAAAGAATTAGTGACAGCGGTGACGCTAATGGAAGCGGAAAAGGCAGCTCATTATCTCAGATTCCAAAACGTCATTGAGGAGAGAGGGGAAGACCTTCAGGATAAGATGGCAGACCTACTGATGGGAGCTCTTGGGATAAATAAAGAGAAGATGATTGCTGCAATGGACGAGACATATAGGGTGCAGACAAATTATGGGAGAAGATATAATTTGCCTAGAGAAGTTCACGTGAAATTTATAAAAAAGACAATTAGAGATAAAATATTATACAAGACACGTGATGAACAGCTGGAGTACAGAGGGAAACAAATTATAGTGCTAAAACAAATACCTAAAAGAATGAGAGACCTACGGAAAAACTATCAATTTTTGACGTCCAGGTTGCACCAAAGTAATGTGAACTTCAGATGGCTAACACCAGAGGGGATTATCGTGACTTGGCAGGAGAAGAGATTCAGGTTGGATACGTTGGAGAAAGCTGAAGACTTTTATAGACAATACTGTATCTCAGAGGAAGAGCTGGGAGATCATGGAGAAGGAAATGCGATGGTTGAAAAAGGAGAAGGTGAACGAATGATGGATAAAAGAGGGACAGAGCAGGGTATAGAGGAAGTAAAAGGGGGAGGAGGACAAGATGGATTAGGACAACAGGGGAGAAGCCTTGAGGAGTCGAAGGAAATAAGGATTACTCGAAGCACTAAGGCACGACAGAAACAAGTTAATGGGAGAGGAGTATAGGATATGGTCAACGAATATTAGGGGTTTGAATTCACCAGTAAAACGGCGGAAAGTTTTTAGTAAACTTATTAAATTAAATGCGGATGTCATTACATTACAAGAGGTTCATATAAAAAATGATCAAAAGTATCTATTAGAGCAACCTAAATTAGGAAGACTATACATCTCACTAGATGAGAAAAAAAAAAAAAGAGGAATTGCATTGTATGTTAGACAGGAGATAGCTTCCAAACAAATCTATAAGGACAAAGAGGGAAGGATCTTGATAGTGGAGGCTAATCTAAACAAAAAAAATATAATAATTGTTGTAGTTTACGCACCAAACGGAGCCCAAGTATCTTTTTTTAAGGATCTACACAGCAAGCTTAGCGACTTAGAGGGAGATGGGTTTTGTATGATTGGAGATTTCAATGCCATAGTAGATAGAACAAAAGACCATAAAAGTAATGGGCAAGGAAAGGAAACAAAAAAATACTTCCCAGAACTTTTTTTGAGATGTGCACAGACCTTAATTTGCAAGATGCTTGGAGGGAAAGAAATATAGACAAAAGGGAATATACATATTACTCTAATAGACATAACTCGTGGACCAGGATTGATATGTTATGGCTTTCAAAAAAATTAGATTCGGAAATTCAAGGAATTAATATAGAACCTAGTCTTTGGGCGGACCATAATCCTATAAGTTGTTGCTGGAAAGGGCAACGGAGCCGGCCAAGATGGACTCTTCAAAGAGTGATTATTAGAGAAAAAGAGTTTAAGGAAAAGATGGAGAAAGAAATGCACTTTTTCTTTCAAACGAATAAGAATGGGGATACATCTTTGCAGAATACTTGGGATACAGCTAAAGCATACATGAGGGGAGTTGCAATCTCATATATGGCCAAGAGAAATAAGGAAAAAAAACAACACAGGATAAGACTGGAAGAAGAATATAAGCAGGCTGAAACACAATATCAGGGTGACCTAAATAATAAAAGTTTGAAAAGTAAAATGGAATTAATTAAACATAAACTTTGTATAGAAGACTCGGAAAAGTTAGCACAACAACTTAAGGCTGCCAAGCAAAATAATTTTGAATACGCGAATAAACCTGGAAGATGGTTGGCGTATAAACTGAGAAGGCAGAAAGAGAAGCAACAGATTGTTAATTTGCAAGATGAGGAAGGAGAGATTCAACATGATGAGATAATTAAAAGGGGAATTGCTCAAAGATATTATGAAAATTTATATAAGAGGAGTGAGGGACAAAGTGTAGAAAAGATAATAGACTATTTGGAAAAGACAGATACACCGAAGATACCAGAGGGAAAAAAAAAATGTTAAATGAGGAAATAAGTATGATTGAAATAACTACGGCTATAAGTAAACAAAAAATTAATAAAGCGGCCGGCCCAGATGGAATACCAGCGGAATTATATAAAGAACACCAAAATGTACTTAATGAACACCTATTAGAAGTTTTCAATGACGTTTTAACTGAGGCGAAAATACCTAAATCCTGGTTAGAGGCAAATATAGTATTAATACCAAAAGAAGATGTAGAAAGAACACAGATACAAAATTATAGGCCTATCTCCCTACTAAACGTCGATTATAAGATCTTCGCATCAATAATGGCAGAGAGATTTAAAAATTATTTAATTGACTTCATACATAGTGACCAAAATGGTTTCCTCCCAAATAGGCAGACTAAGCGGAATATAAGGACAATTTTAGACATATTGGAATACTACGAATCACATAGCGATTGCCAAATGGCACTCTTATTTTTGGACGCACAGAAGGCATTTGATAATGTTAATTGGCTATTTCTGATCCAACAACTGAAATTAATGGATGTTGGAGAAAATTTTTTAAATGTTATAGCTGCAATATATTCCGAACAGAATGCCCAGATTATAATAAACGGTGAGGCCACCAATAAATTCAGTATTCAGAAAGGTACAAGACAAGGGTGTCCTCGCTCGCCATTATTGTTTATATATACATTGGAGATTTTAGCTAGGACTGTAAGGCAAGAAGAGCAAATTAAAGGGCTTGAGATTAAAAAGGAAAAATATAAACTCCAAGCATATGCCGATGATTTAGTATTTATTTTGGAAGATCCCGTGCAATCAGGTCAGAAGCTTTTTGAACTATTGGAGGAATATGGAGAGGTGGCAGGCTTGAAAATAAATAGAAATAAAACAAAGATCATA
This sequence comes from Azemiops feae, assembly GCA_023970755.1. Taxonomy (NCBI): domain Eukaryota; kingdom Metazoa; phylum Chordata; class Lepidosauria; order Squamata; family Viperidae; genus Azemiops; species Azemiops feae. The sequence continues at coordinate 2,328,198 of JALGBA010004278.1, read as the reverse complement.
GCAAAAAATATGACTAACACGCAAAAAGAAAATCTTGGGGAAAAATTAGGAATACAAGTAGTTACTAAAATAAAATATTTGGGCATTGTTATGTCAGCACGTTGCTCATCAATTAGAGAGGATAACTACGGAAAATTAGTTAAACGTATAAAAGTTGACCTAGACCGCTGGAGAAATCTACATCTTTCGTTTCTAGGAAGAATCTCAGCGGTGAAAATGAATATTTTACCCAAAATTATCTTTCTATTCCAAAATATTCCAATCCAATTAGATAAAAAATTCTTTAAAGAGTTGAATAAGTTAACTTTAGATTTTGTGTGGCAAGGAAGGAAGGCGAGGATAAAGCAAAAGTCTCTACAGGATGCTAAAGAGAGAGGGGGATTAGGCTTCCCGGATTGGGAGTTATACTATCAAGCGGCGGCCCTGACGTGGATCAGGGATTGGATAACATTGGAAAATAAAAGATGTTTACTATTAGAGGGGCACGATCTCCAGCAGGGCTGGCATGCCCACCTATGGACAGATAAAAGTAGGAACCATCAATACTTCCTGAGGCATAAAGTCCGGCAAGAACTAATAAAAAGCTGGAATATAGTTAAATGCCAATACTATACAAAACTCCCAGGCTGGTTCTCACCATTAGAAGCAGTTATATACCCCAACCTTTATAGGCAAGATAGGGTTATCATATACAAAGATATCCTGTCAGAGGAAGGATATCTAAAGCAAAGGCAAGAGTTGAGACAACAGGGGATTGCTTTGGAATGGTGGTCTTACCTTCAGATACAAGCAAGATACGTGAAAGACAAGAAAGAATGGGGAATTAATAGACAAGATACGGGGCTTGATAAAATATTATTAGGCTCGGAGAAAAAACAAATCAAAAAAATATATAAATATATGTTAGAATATAAATTATTTGAAGAACAAGTTAAAGAAACAGTGGTTACCTGGGCAATAGATTTGGGGCACGCTATAAACCTGGACCAATGGCAGCAAATCTGGGAACGTAATTGCAAAATTACATTGGCAACAACTTATAAGGAAAATCTCTATAAGATGCTCTTTAGATGGCACCTGCCACCGGCTAGGCTCGCAAAAATGTATAGTGGCTACTCACCACTTTGTTGGAAGTGTAAAAGGGAAAAGGGTACTTTTTTTCATGTTTGGTGGGCTTGCAAAGAGGTACAGGTTTATTGGCAGAGGGTTTGGAATTGGATAACAGAAATGACGGGTCAAAAAACTCAATATAAACCAGAGATGCTACTACTTGGCATATTAGAAAAAAATATAAACAAAGATGATATATACCTAATTATTCATTTAATAACGGCGGCAAGAATTTTGTTTGTCCAAAATTGGAAAACAAATGAAGTGCCTAGTGGAGATGCGTTAATAAGGAAAATTTTGTATTGCGCAGAATTGGATAAGATGACTAAAGAATTAAAAAATCAGGAGGAAACAGAATACTATTTAAGCTGGAATAAATTTTACAAATGGAAGGTGAGAGTGTATTTTTTAATAAGTGCATACCTATTGTGAGAGTCAGTTTAGGCTAGTGGCTTAGATGTTGGGCTAATAATCAGGAGCCTGTGAATTCTAGGCCACCCTTAGTCTTGAAAGCCAGGAGGGTGACTTTGGGTCAGTGATTTTTTCAATCTACCTTACTCAACCGCACAGAATTGTTGTTGTGGGAAAAATTGGAAGTGGGAACATTAGATATGCATGCCACCTTGAGTTAACCAAAAAAATAAAGTCAGGATAAAAATCCAATAAATAAATGCTTGTAAGTTCCAATCTTAGCACCTCTGCAGAGTACAAGTTCTCCTGCTTGTATTTAGTGTGGTTTACTTCTGAATGGATATCTTTAGTTTTCTATTTACTAAATTTTGATATAATGCTTCAGGTCTTATACTAAGAAAAAGGAAAATGACAAGAAAGGATGTTGCTGCTGTTTGCTAGAAAAATTTTATTCAGTGTGCACATCTGACATGCTTTCCCTATTTATATAACTTTTTAACTTTAAATGGGTGGGCAGATTGAGGGGGCTATCACAGAAAATCCTGTTTAGGTAAAATGTATTTTTATTAGAGATTTTTTTTCCACTTATGTTGGCAAAAGAACATCATGATGTTCATTTAAATCTGCTTTTGCAGTGACAGTATTAATAGAAATTTGTAAACATTAAGGACCTTTGAAAGCATTTTATTTCCATTGTTTGACAAAGTTTGTTCTCTAAAAGCATAACTCTGAAACAGCTGTTTTAATACAAGTAAAGATTTGCAAGCATGTTTTTCCCCCCCACATACTCATGTAATGTGTAAAATGCTTTAGGAAAGGAAAGTCCACTTCTGTTTTAGTAACCATCCATTAGATAACATTTATACTTAATGTTAGAAAAGGCTTAGTGATATTAGCTGGCTTTCCTTTTCATCTCTTTCTCTTGCATTAATTTATCTGGTTTGGCTAGTTATAGCTTTTGATGCATGAATACAGCTATTTCGGTTTTTCAACCATGTGTTTATAGTTTAGAATTGTGTATGAACTCAGTCATTTTGCCTTATTCAGTAATGATAGTTAAATAAATCATGGTTTCCTTTCACCTTGATTTCCATCAGAGATAATTTCCACATGGTCTTATCTATAAGCATGTATATATAAAACCAATAGTAGTGGTGTAGAATTGACTTTAGTTAGTACGGGGCTAAAAAGTGAAACTGGACCATCAGATGTGTATTTGTGTGGGTGTCAATGCCACATTGCTCACTCTTGAAGTATTATCTGAATGTATAATAAACTCTAGATATATATTGTCCAAAAGAAATTAAGATTTGGGAATCTGAATGACTTTGTCTTCCTCAAAATCAATTTTAAATTATACCACTTCTGTCTGCCAACACTTTGCGGTCTTTAAATTAATTATGAACTTAAAATGTAAGATAAATATAAAACAAGTACAGGAGCACAGCATAATGCCAGTTAAAATCAACAGTATAGAGGAAGAATGTAGTGCCTAATTAAACCACACTTAAATCACTTTCAAGAAAGCCTGGGAGATTAAAGTAGATTTTTACCTGCACCCCTAAATGAATAAAAATATGAGTTGAACAAAACTTCTAGGGAGTTTTGTAGGCAGATGGCAATTTGAAAAAGATCTTCCTCATTTGGCAGGTATACCAGGCAGAGAGCTTTGAGTGACAGCATTACAAACAGGTAACTTATTATCAACAAAACAGGGAGCAGTTGAACTTTGAATTGGATCCAGTTGTAGACTACTTTTATTTTGAGGTAAAGGCTCCCTTAATCTAGTCTTGATTCCTGATGATTTCTTCAAACATCTGCACAGTTTTCTTGGCAATAGTTCTGATGTGATTTGCCCTTCCTGCCTTCTGGGATATTTTCTGAACTTAAAGGCCCATGTTTTCTGGTGGCCTTAACAGGTTTACCCTTGTCTAGGATATTATTTCGACTGAACAAGTGAACAATATATTTTAAAGTAATACCTATCCGTGTCTTTAAAGCTCTAATTGGTTTGGACCAAAATACCTCATGAAGGTTTCCCCCCCCCCCCTAAATTATGCTATTTTTACATGAATTATATTTGGAGAATTGTTTGTTGGAAGTATATCGGTTACACTGAGTATTTTGTAGCTCAAAATCTACTGGCCACAGAACTAAGTGAACTCTCATTCTGCCTGATTCTTCCTTCATGCCTTTATCTTCCTGAGGATATTTGCTGTTTGTGCTTAATTAGTTGTAGGAAGTAGGTTTTGCTTGCTCCCATCCCCCTTTGTTTCAAGTAATAAATATTTCTGTTAAATTTACTGTTAGTTCACTAGCTCTCCCTCTGGTTAGATTTTCTCTCTTCAAGAACACACAAATCACTTCCAACATTCTTTGCAATTGAATCAGGTTGTAGGAGTCTCAGGTTGCAAATAATCCACTCAGCTTCTTCCTTAATGATATTTTTCTGGTTTGTTAAAACTATATTTATTTTGGCAACTATTATCTTAACTAATTGGTTATTCATGACTGTCACTACATTTGGTTTTCTGACACTCATTTATACCCTTTGTTCTGTATAATTCAGGTGTGATATTCAAAAATTTTCAGTGTGCTGCTTTAGATTCTTTACCAAAGCAGGAAGATGTAATTGACTTTTGCTTTCATATATATATATATATATATATTCATTCATACATATGTGCATAGGAAGAGATAAGCGTCATAAAACTCAGATGAACTTAGGCTAAGTTAAAAAAACACACGTATCATGTTGGAAATGTGTATTTCTTTCAAGCAAACTGATTGATTTAATTTCAAAACATCTATTTACACAAATAGGCATCTTTCAGCTTTAAATTGGATTAGGATGGAATGGCAATCCTCTTTTGGATGTGTGATTCAAATGCTTACAAATATCTCAGATTGCAAAAGAGCATCTACCATTCCAATGTATGTTTATTGAAGAGAGTAATTTAGAATCAGGTGCAGAAGCTGCAAATATACAATTATTTTAAAAAGCCCTTAAAAAGAAATTATAGCTTTGAATGTATAGCTGTCTTTTAGAGCACTTCAGTTGTAGATTTCAAAACATTTGAAATAAATAATCTTGAACATGAATGCTAATGAGTAATCAATATTTTTAAATGTTGAGAAACCAGATGATATTTGAGCATGGGGTATTTCAAGACATTACTTCCCAAGAACAAAACAATCATTGGATAAAATATCATCTAGACAAATGTAAGCAATTTTTTTGTCCACTGATTGTTGATTATGACTCAGAGGAATATTCTATATACATAATCATAGAGAAGTTGCTTCCACTAAAATTCAGTCCATAAGATTATGTCTTATGCATTCTAATTAATAGTGGGTATAGTAGGCTGTGTTACAGGTGTGATTTTGCATGTTTGCCTAATCAAATCGGGACAGTTGTTTTAAAACGGTAAAAAAACAACAGAGACAACGTTATTAAACTTCGTTAACTGTTAGAGAAACTAGACATATTTGGAAAAAGAATGCTTTATGCTGGTTTTATTTAATCATACTGGTGTACTTAGGAGTGTTTACATATTGATGAAGTATGCATATACCTATAAGAACAATAATCATGCTCTGAACTGAATATTCTTCCAGTGGCCCTTGATAAAGAAGTCAGAAAAGCAAAATGGTACACTTTAAAAATAGCCACTGGTTACCATTTGTTTGGGTTAAGATTTCATCAACATTTCCAACAGTGAACATTTTGAATCAGTGCATTAGTTTGTAGGTAAAAAGAAAGATTCATGAAAGAGTTTTTATAGGTATATCTGATATAATTCAACAAATCAACAAATATCCTCTTATCTAATTTGTAAGCATGTAAGTATATTAACAACAAAAAATATTTATAATCTACCACCCACTGAAGAACGATCCAACCACAGTAAACATTGATAAATGAGAAAAAAAATACAGTGATTAAAATTATGCAGAAAGAATAAAACCAATATATACAATGTTATATTTATAGTCACAATGGAAATAATTTTAAACATTTACAAAAATCTAAGCCTACCTATGACTTTACTTTACTAATAAGATTTCTAGTAAAATAGGTCTACCACCACCAATTCTTGTTTTATTAAATAAAACAAGATTCTTCTAAAAGTGCATACTTTTAGAGTCTTCTAAAAGTACATCCAAATAATGCTACAGCTAGAATGTGTGTGTGTGTGGGGGGGGGGGGAGAGAGAATTCCATAATTGATATAAAATGGTTTTCTGCCTATTCCCATTTTGTTGTCTTCTTAACCTTTGCCATACAGTCTCTGTGTGAAATGATTCACTTTCTGTCGGTGAGCATGTTTGTGCTAGCTGTTTATACCTTTACTAGCCACTCAGGATTCACTGCACGGTACCTTGAATTGCTAGTACAAGGCCTTCTAGGGGTTTCCATATCCTCACTAGTCTAACTGGGAAGTGTTCAAATGCTAGAATATGTTGTGTTGGAAACATCATTAATAAGGGAAAAAATGTAACTAGAGAGAACAATAGACTAAAAACAGTTCAGCTTTAAGGGAGGGATTTGTTGCGAAATTTCATAGAAAATCAGGATTGAGGTCCATTAGATCCAATAAGTATCTGCTTAGGGATGACACAAAGTCCAACATCAGTCAGACCAACGCATTCCCCATCTTTAGGTCTGGTCTGACAAAGCCAAAACTCAGAAATAGGCTTTCTTCCAGTTCTATTGCATAGCATCAAGAGGTAATGCTGGAATTTAATTTCAGTACTGTCAGATTGAAGCAAGTTTTCTGCCTTTGGTCTGTTAGACCTTCTTTGCTATCCTCTCCCATTTGTACTTATTTCTCTATTGACTTGCCTGTTCCAAGTACATCGTGTGTGTTTGTGTGTGTGTGTGTGTGGTTTCTACAGTGATTGTGATTAAATTCTGAGATTGCCATTTATTGATAACAACTGGTAGAAGTTATTGTTATCTAAAATTCATAATACACACAGATGATATATAATAATAATGTGACTGCTTAGAATGTAAAATTATTTATTTATTCTGGTTACTTAGCCAGAATTCTTGGCCAGGCTGTAAGCCATATAGCACTGATATAGGTCTGTGGAAAGCATTTGAAAGTATACTGGTGTGCAAAATGTCTTTCCTCAAAGCTTTAAGCAGCTGTATCTGGTAGAAGGCTCAAGTAGCTTCTCTGAATGTTATTTCTAGTTGTCTGCACATTCATGTAGAGCAAGGACATCTTTGAATGCTTTGCATACAGTACTTGCAAATCACTTAATATTTTAAAAGTCTCCAATAGCTTTTAAAAAGAAGTAATGATGGTTTTTTGCAACTGGAGGCAAATTCAATTTTCTACCACTGTCTTGCTTAGAAAATGGCAATAGCATTTAAATACCAGTATCTTTTCTGTTTTCCTAGATATAACTGGAAAGCGTTTTTTTTTGCTTTTAAATTACACTACTTTGTGGATGAACAAACAGCCCCATTATTGCAAAATTATACAGAGATCAACAACTGAGTGGATTTCTTACCTGGCCATCATAGGATGAGTATAGATAATAGTTCATATCTTTTGATGCATATATGCAAGTACATACTAACACATCTCTCTATATTTTGTGGCACAATTCTTTCATTTTTTTTTGGCAAGATGGCAATACTATTCCAAAATAAATCCTAGGGAATTTCAGATGCTTTTCTGTGTACGCCTGCTATCCAATAAGAAGAAAGGTATAGTTCTGAAATGCATAATAATGCCTAAAATTATCGTAAGCAGGCAAGTCTGGATCATTTGATATATATGTATATAAATAAATATCAATTTCTTTGGAAGAAATATGTGCCATATTTTGTGAGTAGCTGGATGGTAGCACAGTAATGTGGTAGTGATGTGGAACAGATAGTTTAAATCAGGGGTAGGCAACCTTGGCTCTTGTATGACTCGTGGACTTCAACTCCCAGAATTCCTGAGCCAGCATGGCTGGCTCAGGAATTCTGGGAGTTGAAGTCCACGAGTCATACAAGAGCCAAGGTTGCCTACCCCTGGTTTAAATAATCTGGAGATCACCAGGTTGAGATGTGCTCTCTGTTACACAGTGTTCAGCAAAGTTGCACTTTCTAGGTATACGTATGCAATTTAGCACATTTATTATATTCATCTGGAGCAGAATAACATCTAAAAATAGTGTTGTTTTCCTGCCAGCTATTTAGATAAGCAGAAGAGCCAGTTGAAGCTATTTCAGCTACAAGACACTCATCTGTCTATTACCTATCAACTGAGGAAGCAGCCCATCTCTTTGTGGTTCTCCAGGTCTGGAATGCATTTGGACCTCACTCTCCCACTACTCAAGAAAATCACGATATCGTGAGATGGGCAGCGTAATAAACAAACAAATAAATAAAAATTTCAAAACCTTTAACTCTTCAATTACATTTTTAATGGCTAGTGGAATTGATTTTAATGATAGTCTAGAGGACCAGGACTCAGATACTGCCTCTGACTTTGAAGAAGATGCTCCAGCAGAACCTGTGGAATTTCAGCCACAGGAGACAGTCAAGAATCACAGGCTGATCAAAAATAGGCACCATCTGGATAACTGGAGCAGTCACATGAGGATAACATCAGGTGTCCTTGTCCTCCATCCCTGTAACCAGTATGTAGAGAGGATAGCAGAGCAGAGATTATATGAGGCTTCTTATCCAGCAAGGGAGTAAATCTCTTGATTAATGATTGTTGACTGCAGCCTGATTTAAAGGGCAGCCCTGAGCCATATTCCTTTGCTGGAAACAATCTCCAGGTCTTGCATGACAATTTGTGTGGACTCTGCCTGCGAAATTCTGCTCTCTGGACTGGCTGACAACCGTGATCTGGCTCTTGGAGCCTTGGACTGATTTTGGATTATTCTTCAGTATACTCCTATTAAAAAGCTTTAGGCAAGGGTCTGTCAGCATTTGCATGCTTTAACTGTAGTTACCTCTTTGACTGTAGGTAAATTATAGTGACCATGTATGAGTCAGTATTTGAAACCAGAAGAGACACTGATTTAAATGTTATCCCTTGAGATCCTGTTTTGTATAGAACGGTATGATCATGCTTGGGCTAAATTAAATTTTAGTTAAACTTTTTGCATACTGGCTTTTTGAGGGAATGCTGCATGTTGCCTACATACAACTAAGGCTACCTAGATTGTTCTTTTTTTTTTTTTTTGATTTGCCAACAAATGTCATGTGAAATCCTTGATAGATCAAAGCCATGATAGTGGTGGAGAGTGATCTTTATGGTGTTGACCATGTCATTTGGAAGTTAAAGAGGAGGAAAGTAGGAGCTGCATATGGTAAATCTACTTAATTTTCTCTTTTTCTGGCACTCTGACTCCAATTTCTTTTACTTATACCTTTTTACTCTTTTCCTGCCCATAATGCCGCTTATCCAGATAGGGAATAAAGTTATTAGTGTGTATGGGTCTAAATAAAATCAATGAATTTGAACAAATATATGTTGAAAGAACAACTTAGTGATAGCTGCTATCTAATGCATCTTGCACAAAGTTGTTTTTCAGGTTGTTTCATGAGTTTCCTGAATATTGGACATGGTGAGTTACTTCTTGGAGTGCATGCACATGAATAATAGTTCAGTTGATTCTGACATATGAATGCCTGGATGATGAAATGTAGAGTAACAGCTAAAGAACTGCTGATGTTAACTAGTTTAGTAATGAAATGTCTACAAGAAAACAGCCAAACTCAGAGAGCACCAAGGACCCCACAGTTCAGACCTGAGCTACAAATATTATCTTCTATCAGTTTTGATACTCTATTTCCACGTTCTTGAATTCACTGCTATTTACAGTTTTTCAGTCACAAATTATACAAGGTAAAGGTCAATATGAGCATGACTTGCACTATGTCATGTCGCTCCTGCTAGCATCAAAACTGGTTTGTCAGCATTTTTAAATTGTGACTGGCAGCTGTATGGTGGGACTAAATGGAATCTTTCTTCTCCTTCAAAGCAACACTTAAAAAATCTTTTCAGAATTGCAAAATTACTAGTAGCAGACTTTTTCTTTAAATGTTGGAATTACTCCAATCTTTTTTGAAAGCATTATATTAATATTTTCTTTGGTCAATGAGACCTATAAAACGAAAGTAGCTCCCTTGACACAAAATTTATTCAGGGCATGGCAGCTAGAATATTATGATTGCTCCTTCTAGTGAGGAATTGGCTTTAATTTGGGACTATGGATTTTAGTATTCCTCTGCCTCTGTGTGGGTACTTGTGTATTCCTATGGTGTATATCACACATAGACAAACACATGCTGCCTATGAATTGGCTGGATTCTTATTGTTCATATTATGTCAGTTGGTGTTTTTCTGAATTATGAAGTTTGGAAGTTTATGATACTCAGAGTTGTCTGATTAAAGCAGTTTACAAACCTTGTGAAATAAAAAGGGAAATATAGAGATTATCAAGTTTTATTGATTTTTTTTAATTTTACAGCCAAGTGCTTAGGACTCATCGTGGAGATAGGGCACTCCATAAAACAAAATAGAACATATAATCATACATAAACAATGTAAGTTACTTCTTTAAAATTTCCCTCTCTATTTTATCAATCAGAAGAGAAAAAAAAAAAACAACTATCAATAATATTTCCACCCATTTTCGAGCTTAATTAGCTATTAACATATTCCAATTTGGCATTACATAAACACATAGTATACAATTCGGGTATCCATATAATAAAGACTATTCCTAATCTATACATATTACTCCAATTATTCACTTTATACTTCTCAGTTAAATTCTATCTCTTATTCTATTCTATTTCACATACATATTTTATAGACGAATATAACTTTACGTTTTTAAATCATTTTACATTAGCCTAAGTTATTTCTAATTATTTCTGAGCTAAACATATACCTATTATATATATGTATATTTTAATATTTCTCCACTATATTCTATTTCCTATACTCTATCAAACATTTTTATAAATCAATCCAATCTTCAATCATTGCAAGTAAAAATATCATTAATATTTCACCAATCTCAATACAACTCCTTTAGTTTTAACTTTTCCAGTTTTCCATAATTGCCATTCCAAACCATAATCAAATTCATAATTCACATCAATATTAATCAGACTAAAATCTTAAACCTTAGAAATCTCAAAAATATTAGTTCACTTGAAGTCTCTAAAAACCATTTACCCGTCAAATAAAGTTTTAACACTCATTTTTAAACCTAATTCTAGCTTTCTTTTTATGCCAAGCAGGTTTCCACAATAGGGCCTTTAGCTCCTCCCATCTTAATATTTGATTATACACATTTTCCCACAGTTGCGTCTGAACATAGTCTTCTTCTCTTTTTCCCAATATTGTCTGCACTATGTAATCAGTCTTAGTCAGTATGGTGATTATTCGTTGTTTGTATGTATTGTCAGCATTTTTAATGTCTCGTATTTGAAAGTCCATTTTTGTTGTTTTTAAATCTATAGATGTTTCAGTTGAGTTCTGCCTTTGGTCCTCAGAAATCTCCATCCTTTGTATATAAGGTGTAACATCTTCCTCTTCAGTAGATTGTAGATATAAATCCTCCATCTCATTAGGTTGTAAATCCAGTTGTGTGTCATGATCAGTTGAAGTTTGAAATTCAGTTTTTAACTCTGAACCATCCTTGTTCCTGAGTGTCCTGAAATGTTCTCTTAATTCTTCTCTCATTTCCAAGATTTTTTCTAGTATGAGTCCATAATTAAGCTGTGAATAGGATTCCATTCTTCTTCTCTCTCTTTTTTTTTTCTATAGTAAAAATTCAGCAATGTCTGGGCGTAACGCCAAGTTCAGCAGTTCAGTTACAAATGGTTACAATATTACGATAAGGCTTTCTGGGCTTCACGCCAATTTCTGGGATACATTGTAACCCTCCAATCCACATAACTCCACCCAGAAGCCAAGGTAGTTTTTTTTTTCTTTTTAAAGTGGATAAAAATGTTCAGAAGGGGGGGGGAGGAAGAAAAACACTCCACTCCCTCCCTAAAAATTTCCACTTAAGCTGAAAACAAGCAAACAGAGAGAAAGAGTCACAGTAAGGCTTTTTCTTCTTCTTCTTCTTTTTTTTCAGGATCCCCAGAATTCCAACAGTTCAAATACACAATAAAGATTAGTTACTTTTTTCCCAAGTATTCAAACGCTGCTTTTTCAAGGGAGGGAATAGTTTCTAGAAGCTTTTCATAGGGAAGTAAAGAAAATAACAAGAGGGAAGGAAAGTTCTCACCCAGATCTTCCACGGTGGTTCTTTATGCTTAGATGTTGCTGTGACTTTCGGCTGGAGCAGCTAAGTGATCGGCCATGTTACTGGCCGATGTTTTCCCCATCGGCCCAAAGGTGATTTCTCGGATCGCAGAGGGAGCTGCCGCTCCCTCCGCGATCAAACGAGTGTCCTCCTCCACGGTGGTTGCCTCTCCGGGGCGACGTTCGACCCTGTCCAGGGTCTACCGGCGGGGGTAAATCGGTCGGCAAAGAGAACGTACTCTTTGCCTGACCGCAGGCGCTGCAACCGGAACCGGAAGTCTGGAAATATAGAGATTATCAATAGTGATTGTTTTGGGGTTCTTGGATAAGTATTAGAGTGAATTAATGCATTAGAACACAATCATATGTATATTTAAACTGACTTTTGGGCTATAATCCTATGCTTATTTACCCAGCATATTTATCTTGGAGTAAATTCCATTAATTGTATGTTCCTTATTTCTAAGTAGACATTGCTGGAATTTTTGGAACATTAATATAATATATAGTAATGAAGTAGTACAGAACATAATTTTTGATGCTGACATCTTGTGTCTTTCCATATGCTGCTGAACCGTAACTCTCACCATCCCCCATCATTGGCCATAGTACTAGCAATTACTGGACATTTTAGTTCAGCAAATTCTCCACACCAATCTAAAGATATATGCCAGGACTGTACACATGCAATTATAATCATTATGTTGTTCACTGAAAAGTGTGAACTCCCATGCCCTTAAAGATGAAAATGTAGTAAGTGGCAGTTCCTTTAATTGCATTTTCAGAATATTTCTCTGGTGAGACATGATTGAAGAAAGCTTGAGAAACATTGCACTATAGAGTTGACAAAGTTCACTTCAAAAGATCAGTTTTCCATATTTTTTACTCACCTCCAGTTAACAAACAAGTATAGATTTTTTTTTCTTCCTAGCATTTTCCTGCAGGTGCAAGTCCACTTTTTTTTAATCAACCAAATGTTGATTCATTGGAAATGATGGAACAGCTTGTCACTTGAGCCTGATGTCACGGGCTCAGAGAAAGGGACTGGCCCAAAGTCACCCAACTGGCTCTCATATTTAAGGTGGGACTAGAACTCACAGTCTCTTGGTTGCTAGTCTGGTGCCTTATCCACTAGACCAAACTGGCTCTCAAGTATAGTATATGTAAGGTAAAGACAAAGGTTTCCCTGTCCAGTTGTGTTTGACTCTAGGGAGCGGTGGTCATCTCCGTTTCTTATCTGAGGGAGCCAGTGTTGTCCGAAGACATTTTCCGTGTGGCCATGTGGCTATCATGGCTCTATGCCAAATGTGCTAACCTCACTATCGATGCAAAAGCTACGAGTGGCACAAAGAGGCATGGAAAGATACATGCTTGGCATTACAAGACAAGATGGAAAGACCTGCACATGGATTAGAAAATAAATGAAAGTATACTATATCATCAAGAGAGTAAAAGAACTGAAATGGAAATGGGCTGGTCACATAGCAAGAAGAACTGTTGGACCAAGGCAGTCATAGAATGGGTCCCACTTGATAAAAAGCATCCACAAAAGAGACCTAAAACAAGATGGATCAACGACATCAGTAAGTATTGCACCATTCAACTTGAGCTTGATTTTTGATGGCTTCATAGTTATATCGATGCAGTTTTTTTTGTAACAGTATGGAACAATTGTCACTTCTGGAATTTTTTTTATTTTAATTTTTTCAGTGCAGCCCAGAGACCCGTGTTCCCTTGTAATTTTCCATTCAAACAAACCAGGCCCAACTGTACCTAGCTTCTTAGCCCAGAGAAGAACAGGCAGATCTACCAACCCTGTGTACAAGATCTTTTCAATTGATGCAGAAATCCATTTGTTGAATTTGCCTATTAAATTCTGACTTCCATTTATTTTTCCATCTATTGGCATTAAAATAAAATAGATGAAATTGTTCTGTTACTAGGAGAATTAGGTTGTATCCCTGTGTGAAAGACTGATCTGATTCAGATCAGGCTGGGAAACAGAATCTGTTGCAAAAAGGAAAAAAAAACCTGTTTCCTTTCCTTTCATCTTTATCTAAAAGTTATTCCAGCTTTTCTCATCTCTGCTTGACAGATTCTCTCTTTTGCACAGTAAAGGAATCTGGTCTTTACATCTAATCACCCTACTAACATACTGGATATAGCCAGGGCTTCATTATTTGCTGCTTGCAGAGCTGCTGCTGTAAGAGTTATGACACATTTGGAAGGAAGCAACATTTTTTTAAAAAAAAAACACAACACTATTGATTTAACTTACTAGTATTTAGCATTCAACTTTCATATACATTTAAAATGCTGTAGGGTGAAAATCTAATTGAGTAAAAAAGAAGGGATTCAGAAATATTCCATACAGCATTACCTGCAACTTGTAAAAAAAATTGCTAGACTGATTGCTAGAAGAGTAATAGAGCAGGTGCCTCTAACAAGAAACCATAGATAAATATCTTAGATAGAAGGGGGAGGCCGTCTCTCGGGAGCTGTGACTGGCTCAAAGACTGACTCTTTTGGGCTTTATTTGCCTCCTATTTTTATCTCAGATGACTGAACTCAGCAAGTTTTTATTTTTTTCCAAAAACCTGCACAATCTGTTTGAGCAGAGGTGAAAAGAGGACACAAGCGATGTGTTCCCACAAAAAAAAAAAAAAAAGATGATGTTCCTCATAAACTGCCTAAACTCTCCCTCTCTGTGTCCAGTAATATCTTTGCAAGCAAAAATATGCAAGACTGGCTGTCAAGAAGGAAGAAGTATCATATATTACAAGTGAATGAGACTTTGGTTGGAAGGGTAGCTTCACACTGGGTAGAACTGTGGATTATATATTGAAATAGAGGAGCGGTAATGAGAACATTTGCATGGCTAGGAAAGAAAGTTAGGTTGGCATCCCAATCATTAAACACAGACCCAATTCAAAATAGGATTGTGTTGTTAAGGAGCTGGAAGGAGGGGAGATGTCACATTTACTGTGTCTGGTTCATTGGCGCAGTTACTTGGCCTCAGAATTGACAAAGAGCAGAAATACCAAAGCAAACTACTCTGATCCTGACGGCAAGGGTCCCGCCTGTTCTTGTGATTGGTTTCCATTTCTGCTGGTACGCTGCTCAGTGGAGGGGGAAAGCAAATCTCGAAATGCATTAGTTGTGAACTTTTGATGGGGCAAATAAAAATGATCCATCCATGTGCACATGGGGAGGGAGATGCAGAAGGGCTGCATCCCAGTCACTTGCAGTTTTGTCGAGTTCATTGGATGAGAGAAGGAAGGGTCTGTACTTGCTGCCTGGAGGAGGCTTGAGAGAGACTCATTAAAACAGAGCTGCTGCCACTGCAGTGTCTAGACTCTCAAAAGTGGCCTCCACATATCACCTGTATTTTTCTCATTCAGGCCACTAATTAAATGAGTGGCTTTGCAGCCTCCTTAATAGGAAAGGTGAGGAAGGTCTGCCTTTCCTGCTCCTTCCGTGGCCGAAGACAGGCAGATTCTGTGCAGTAGAAATGCAGCCCTGCCCTTCCCAACCTCCATCTCCGCCCAGCAAATGTTCCTGCTGACAAGCAAAGTGATCAAACATCTCCCATTCTGTGCCAAGCAGTAGGCACAGCTGCATGCATGTGGAATACTGCCTCCTTTGCAGTGAAAGGGAGGGAGAGCTGCAGGGATCAAGTGTCATTTCTTTGATTCTGGCTGGGCAGAAATTCTACATCTCGCTTATATCTCTTTTTCTCTCTCATTTTCAATCTATTGAGTGCCTTAGTATCTGCAATAAACAAGAGAGCCTGCTGAGCTGCAGCAAAGGAGCAAACAACACAAGGCAGGTTTCATCATCATGGCAGCATAATGGGGTCCCCGGAGGCTTCGACCTGAGCTCACTGGGATGCTTTACGTTCCTGTGAAGGAGCAGTTTGCCCCCTTGTTGGCGTAAACAGACTTTGGAAAACATGTCTGTCTTTGGCGTTCAGTTTAGTTGGCAATCTGCCTCAGGCTCCCCAACTCCCAGTGTTAGCTATGGAAACTGCTGCACCATATTTTGTCTTTAGAGGATTTGAATCCATTTGCCATTTATAAAGCCTGCATCCATAATACATCACTTCCAGACAAGTTAGTTTTTATTTGCAGTCATTTAGAGCCATATTTTGCTACACTATGTTCTCTTTCCATCTGTGCACATGTGTATCACATGTAACAGCTTCAAGATAGGAGGGGTCTCTCCCTCTCCCTCTCTAGCAGATACAGTGCACTTCAGACAGCACAGTAACACAGTAGCTGACTCCTGCTTATGTGGCAAAGAGCCAGTGCAAATTCATTCCTGCAATGGCTTAGAAAAAAAAGCAGTAAATCCTGCAAAAAAATACAGCAGCAGTGGTAGTGTAGCACTGGGAAAGCAGGATAACCTGCAGAGAATCAGCTCTGTCCTCTGGATGACATTCACCTTCAGGGCAGAAATATGTCCTGTTCCAAAAATGATTTAATGTTAAGGATTTTAGAGAGGGAAATGGCATTACTGTGCCAAGATGAGGACTGAGCTTTTTTATCCTCTTTGCATTTGTTTCCAGAAAGCAAACACTGTCCTTTAAATTTGTGTACTATGAAATTATTACTGTTCGCAACCAGTTTTCTAGAGTGTGAAAGGAGGATACTAATAAAATCCCCATCAGCAAAATAATTGTGAAAGCCTTTTAATTTGCAGCAGCCTGGAGATGGGCCACCTCTTTTAATTTCTCGCAGCAGGCAAGAAACACCTTATTTGCACACAGAAGGTCCCATATTAAATTACAGGGCATCACTGATGGAAACATTCTAGGTAATAGTGGTAGGGAAGTTCTCTGTTCAATAGCCATTAGTGCTACTGAAAGGAAAGAAAGCTATGGCCAAGGCTGGGCTGTAACAGTCTGAATTTCTGTCTTTGCAACCATTTAGTGGTGGTTTGGATTTTTACAATCCAATTATGGTAGTGCTAGTTCAACATTCCTGGAGACGTCAGAAAAGGCCAAATTTATGGCTGGTTTACAGTTGGCCAATCTATTATAACCTCAGTGACGCTATTCATTTCCAAGCGGGCAGTGGTGGGATTCAAATATGTGAACAACCGGTTCTCTGTGTGGATGCCGCTTCTGGAAGTCCATTCTGGGCCTGGGCAACAAAAAAATTAACTACCGGTTCTGCCGAAGTGGTGCGAACTGGCTGAATCCCACCACTGCAAGCAGGGAAAAATTAGTACAGGACTTAGCTCTTCCCACACTAGAGCTAATATTAGTGGCTGAAGATCATATGAACCTCTCTGGCAGCCCTTTACATTTCAGAATTTTCCTTCCCTTTAGCCTCCCAAAGAGAGTATAATAATATGTACCGTGTGTGTACTCACATACACACTGATCCCTCTAGCAATTTGTGGGCTACCTTTAAAATAGAGCATTGCCTTTCTTTCTTTCTTTCTCTTTCTTTCTTTCTTTCTTTCTTTCTTTCTTTCTTTCTTTCTTTCTTTCTTTCTTTCTTTCTTTCTTTCTTTCTTTCTTTCTTTCTTTCTTGTAGCAAAGCTAAGAAAGCTGCTATGATTGAAAGATTATCATTGCAACTAATACATTCTAATTGTTTTGCTCTAATTTACTTTTTTACTCTCCATATTATAATATATAGCTTTTTCTTTATACTTTCTTACCAGAGCCCTAAGTATATTTCTAGACTTCTGAAATACATGTAAAGACCTGTGTCTAGTTCCCTATTCTTAATTCTAAATTAATATTGTATAAAATTAAAGAAAACAATGCTTTTCAGTGCAGAAGCAAACAACTATTTTGTAATTCAAAAAATGAATTTGCATTAGGCAGCTGATAAAGACTAGGATCTCCTAGTCTAGTGCTGCCTATGTGTTGGAATTGCACTCATTTCATTTGTATCTGGAAGGCATCAGATTAGGTTAGGAAGCTTGGATTCAGAGGTTCTAAAGCTTATATAGATTGAGTGTTTGAGGTCAGAAGGTGCTAGGTTTAGAAGCAGGAGAATATTCCATTACCCTCCAGTGTCAAATATGAACGTCTAATTCAGGTTCCAATAATGTTATCATTAGGAACCAAATGAGAGATCTTTAGCATGGTATGTTGGCCACCAGTATTAGCGTCTGGCTGTTTTAAATATAGACACTAAAGTGCATTAAAAAATAAAGATATGAGCTCCTGGAAGATCCATTGGAACTGTTAGGAAATATTTTGAAATTCAGTACCTCTGGCAATAAATCCAGAAATATACTGACCTGTTTTTCTATAGATTGGACCAGTTACATACATGTATGACATCAATGCTTAAATGAGAGGCTGGTGTCAAAAAGAAAGCTTTAGATTTTGGGAGAAGCCATAATTGGAGATAGACTGAAACTGATACAAAATCAAATATGTAATGCATACAAATCGGCAAGGTTCACACATAATTTACTGAATTCTTTCATTGAATAACATCCATTTTGTGTTTGGCTTAGCATTTTATATAAACCTAGGAAATTGTGACTTCCTCTACAAACCACAGTTAAGAAACAGTGGTTTATATGACTTGTCAAGTAGTCTAACATTCATTGATCTGACTGTCATTTCTCATGCTGTCAGTAAACGTAGTTCTTTTTATTTTTCTAAGTGTTATATTGATGCAGCAACAAAAATCTAGCACAGCAATTCATCATATCCTCCTGCCTGGGGACCGATTTGTAGGGAGAGAGAGAGTCTGTTGAAAATGCCAAGATCTCTTTTTAGCATTGTCAGAAGAATATCTGTTACAAGTAATTCTAGAAGTATTTTGTTGTTTTTCATTTTGAAGTAGCCTTTTACCAGTGCATTACTACTTTGTTGTTTTTGTTCTATAGTTGATTTCAGGTATGAAGCTGACCTCTTGGAGCTCTCTCTGAAATTAAGTGGCTTAAATCAGCCTTCCTTTAACTTGGTGCTACTGTAACAGAGTTATTTTCAGCCATAATAATTCTGAGATATTAGGTTATCATTAGCAGCTGAAAACTGGGAAGAATAGCTTAGAATATCTATTTTTCTGTGGTTTTGAGAAACCAGTCTCTAACTTACAAAAAAAAAACAGTTTAAAAATACCATAAGAAAATCCTGGAACTGAGAGCTATAAATTTATTTTGCCTTTATAACACTTAAAAAAAAAAAAACAGTTTAAAAATACCATAAGAAAATCCTGGAACTGAGAGCTATAAATTTATTTTGCCTTTATAACACTTAAAAAAAGAAGAAGAGGTGGAGGATCCCTGCCTGTAGCTAGAGTGGAATTTTTTTGTAGAGAATGCTAGCTGTATTTTATTCCAGTTAGTGTTCAATCCATCATGAACTGTTATAGATCCACTATACAGCAAGTCCTTGTGTTAAGAACTCCTCAGTTTAAAGACAACCCATAGTGAAGAACAGAGCCTACTGTAGCAAGTTTCATAAGGAAACCATTATGCACAATCGGGGGAAGAAAGCCTTGTGTGGCCAGCAGCTGCCTTGGAATAGGTGAGGCCAGGCATGCTTGATCAGCAGCGGGAGGAAGAAGATAGCAAAAGTCAGCTGGGGCGCAGGAGCCATGGACTGCAGGAGGCCAGAAGGAAATAGATGGAGGGAGATAGGCGGGTGGGGGCAATTGAAATGCCCGTGCAATTGTACGTGCAGGCAAGCAGCCAAGCGCCCAAATTTTTATCATGTGACCGCAGGGTCACTGCAATAATTGTAACTTCAGAGATTGATTGTAAATAATTTCATTCAGCAGCACCATAACTTCAAACGATTGCTGAACAATTGGTCATAAGTTGAGGGTTACCCCTATGTTGAAATTGTTTCATAATTATTCTTCACTAGAAGAGGTTTTCAATAGGCCATGATGTACTGATTTTTCAGTAACTATTTATATATTGTATATATGTGCTAAGTTAGTCTTGGCTCCTGACAACAGTCTGGACAAGCCCTTGCAGTTTTCTTGGCAACATTTTCAGAAGTGGTTTGTCCTTGCCTCCTTCCTAGGGTTGAGAGAGAGTGAACAACCCAAAGTCACAAAGCTGGCTTTGTGCCTAAGGCAGAACTAGAACGTACAATCTCCCAGTTTCTAATCTAGGGCCTTTAACTACTAGACCAAACTGGTTCAGTAACTATGCATGGATTTAATTGCTTTGAAGATTTCAAATAGCTACTTGAGAGATAATCACTTTAAAATCACACTGATTTTAAAAATGACACATTTTGGTTTTGTCTATTGTGATCTCTTCTCATACTATATACTGTGTATCATCCTCGCTCTTTCCCCAAACTGCTAGAGAGGGCAGAAAATAACCTGTTGAAGGACACTGAAAACCCTCACATCCCTCCTTTACCATCTTAAATCTTGAGCCAGTGCCTCCAAACTGAAGTCTATTGGGAGAAAAACATGTTCACATTCCTCCTAAGGAAACCTGAAACTTTAATGAAGAAAAGTAACAAAAACTAACAGGACTAGTGAGGCAAAAGGGTTGGGGTATCGTACTCCAATGATATGGATTGATTGCATGCGGTTTAAACCTATATAAATCTCAGTTAGCTTTAGGCTATTTCCAGTCCTCTCAGTCTTAGGTGAGTCAGTTACCTCCCTCCACCTATTTGGTGTTTCCATGACACACCAACACCCCCCCCCCATTGCCAATTAAGAGGGGATAAGAGTATTGATAAATAGGCAGAGAATTCTGCTGTCATTAAATCCTGAACTATAATTTAAACTCTGAATTTAAAAGGTTGTTTGCAAACTCTTTAAAGGAAAATGTGTGTGGGAAGGGAAATACACCAGGCAGAGAAACAGAGAGAAATCTTTTAAAGTGGCTAACGGGTAGTCATAATATATATATAAGCTCAGTTTTAAATGAACTTTTCAGGCACTCAAGCAAAAAATGGGTGGATTTTTAGACAGCTACAGGGAAGAAATATAAATATTCCGTTTGCATACAAATCCTCCATTTTCACTGAGGGAAGACATCTTCAAAACGTAGACTGATAAGCTGTACAGTATTTGAGATTTCAAGACCAAAAAGGTGCTTCAAGGGAGGGAATGCATTAAAAGTTGTCTGCAATTTTAAAAAACAAATGCATCTTTCCCTGGGATCAATCCTAGGAAAAAATGTAGTTGTTTTAATGAGTTATACATAAGTGGTACCCTCTTGCATAGTCTGAAGCATTATTTTTGCTTTCAAATCCAGTGGACTATACATCCCTATAAATTCTACTTTTAAAGGTAAACAAAAGTCAAGGAAAAGTGTTTATAATAAGGATATATAGGTAGTCCTCAATTTATGACTGTAGTGAAGCCTGCCCATTATGTTTGTAAGTCTTGATGTCTTAAAATGAGCCATCCACATGACTAACCCAACTTTATGATCTTTTTTTTGCAGTGGTCGTTAAGCGAATGCCACAGTTGTTAAGTGAATCCATTGTTCGCTATGGGGCATTTTTGCCAAAAACCCAGAAGTAAATGCTAGTTTTGGGCATATGTCTTAAATCACAGTCATGTGACTGAGGGACACGGCAAATGGCCATAATGTTATCTCTTAGCAAGTGGGCAGCATATAAATTTAATAAATAAATAATAAATGCAGGTCAGTTTCTGAGCATCCAAAATGTGATCACATGACTGGGGGAAGCTGGCTGTTGCAACTTCAGAACTAGGGCATAAGTACCTTTTGGGGTATTTGTTGTAACTTTGATCAATTGCTAAGCAACCGGTCACAAGTCAAGGACTACTTGTATGTGTGGAATATATACAAAATGGACCTCTGCGGCTATTTTTTTCTCCAAAATTAAAGTGTCCAGTTTATGTAAATAATGCTGTATGTAAATTTTTTCTTTCTATTTCCAAATGCTCTTGGGTACTGTTGATCTCATGCTTGGCTTGCCAAAGGCATCTGGACAGAATGCAGGACAAAATGGCTTTCTTATTTTGATTCTGCATGGTTTCTCTTACGTTCTTAGCTGTTTTTCAAAATATTATAGGCACATGAGTGCTCATTGACTTTGACACTGACTTCTCAACTTACAAAATTAGTTATCAGACCATAAAAAGACTCTCTCCCCCCCTTGTTTTAGTACAGGTTAGATTTGCTATTAGATGTGCATTTGAATGGTCACTAAACGATTGGCTGTAAGTCAAGGACTACCTGTACATCTGGCCCCTCAGCAGGAAATTATAGCTTTGAAATAATGAGACAGCAATTCTGAACATTCTTTAAATGCAACATTGCTTCTGTTCCCTCTGTAAAGCCAATGATGCTGAAAATAAGACATTTGGCTATAAACAATACAGCTGAAAAACAGCAAAAACTCAACAGAGATTTCTATCAAGAGTGTTCAGCATTTAAAGAGATAGATTTATATCCTGCATTCTACCGAACAGATTTTGGTGGTAATTCACAAGTCTTTTCTACTTTGCCCTGCTATTGCAGGAAACCTTTCTGTGAAAGTAATCTTAAAGACACTGAGAAATCAATTGGAAGAATCAGGATGTCTAAAACAAAGACAGAATCCTGGCCCACTGTCCTTTCTCGTGAGTAGGCTAACAGATCTGACCTCCAAAAATCCAGATAGTCACTAGATGGCAGCTGATTATCTGGTGCTTTCCTAAGGCACACATGTAGCATGTGATGGAAAGAATCCTAAAACTCATTAAGCCTACTAAGAAACAGTGGGATTGCTAGGGATTCATGTGGGGAACAAATAACACGAGCACAGGGACTATCCAGATAAAAATAGCCATAGCAAAATGCAGTCATACCAACCAACATCCTAAGATCTCATTGAAGTGTTCCAATTTTTAAACCTGTCCAATTTCCAATTTTTTTTAAATGCTCTATCTGTGCTCTTGTGTTTAAAAAAAATCCTAATTCATTACAAAGATATTTACAAAAAAACTATACATGCGAAAAAGGAAGTGATTACCAGGCTATTGTTGTTTTGGGATAATCATGTGTTTAAACTTACAGATTCATAGGGTTGGAAAGAACATTAGAAGCTTTCTAGTCCAACCACTGCCCAGGGCAAAAAGTCCTCAGATTATTCTGGATAAATGGTTGTCTATCCTTTACTTGAAAATCACCACTGGTAGAGCACCACAGCAAGCAACCGCTTCATAGCTCTCACAGTCAGAAAATTTGTCCTTATTTTGTTTTTTCAAGATTTTTTTTTCCTTTTAAATAATTTTAAATAGTTACTTAAGTGATGCTAGTTGTCTTAACTGGTGTGTGTGCATTAGAAAGATAAGCTATAACATTTAGTAAATAAATAATACAGGCAATCCTTGGTTAACAATGGTAATTGGGACTGAAATTTCTGTTGCTAAGTGATGTGGTCATAAAATGTAATATCACCTGGCCGCCACTTGCCTCTTTCTGACAGATTCCCCATTGACTTTGCTTGTCAGATACCGGCAGAGAAGTTCACAAATGGTAGTCATGTGATTGTGGGACACTGCAGTGTTGTAATTGTGAGACCGTCACTGAGTGCCCAGATTGCAATTGTGACAGTGGGGAATAGCTGCAGTTATGAGGACTGGTCATCAGTACCACTTGTTCAGTAAATTGGTTTGAGTGGTTATTAAGTGAGGACTGCTTGTATTTATTATAACATGGACAGGTTCAGATATATACATGCATACATAAACACATACACACATGCACACCCACATGCACAGAAAGACAGACATTTGTGCTGTGATATGAAGTGAACCTAGTGTTTGAAATATATCTAGGGAATTGTTCTAAGACTCATATCTCTTCAGGCATTTCCTCCTCTTGTAAAAAAAATCTTTTGGAATAATGAATGGCAGCCACTATCCCCTAAAATGAATATCATGTCAAGCTTTATTTCAGCAATATTTATTGCACTTCTGGGGATTACCTTCTGTTTTCTGTGTAAGTGGTTTCAATAACAGCGACAAAACAAGAAGCTGTACTGTTTTGTCCAACTTTTTGAAAAGCCCTCATTTAGACTGTGGCCTCAGCAGTAACTCTTGCTTCACATATGGTATAGAAAGGAATAATATGACAACTTTGGGGAAGTTGGGCCAATTGATGTAAGTCTTGAAAACTGTAAGAGGAAAATCTCAGTCTAATTTATAGTGAGTTAATTACGGTGGAATTTCTCTGAATACTTTGAAATGCGGTGACTCAGATCTCTCCCCACCTGAACTGAGTTACCGTTCTAAGAGAATCTGTGAACTGATTTCTTTGCTGCTATCTCTTCTATTCCTTTTCCATGTTTCCCATCATATCTCGCTTTAAAAATATTTTCCTCTTTGAACTTGTGCCTTTTCTCCCAAGAGTTCTGTTCACTTCCCTATTCCTCTTGGCTTTCAACTTTCTACTCTCTGTAGATCACTCTGCCTTTTATATTTTCCCCTTAACCGATTCTTCCCTCACTGTCCAGTGCTTTTCTTCCCAACGTCACCCTATGTTTTTATCTTCTTCTTTCCCAGATGTGCCTTTTCCCCCCTATCCCTCCAGTTTCCTCATTTTCCCCAACCTCATTGGCGGTGAAACTATGATAATGTAGGACAATGCATTTGGGAGAGTTTAAATGACAACCTCTTGAGAAAAATGGCGGACGAAGCAAATTCCGTATAGAATTCCCCCATCTGCTTGAGTGAAGCTTAGTTCTGAAGCAGGCAGGAAATCCAGACCTTTTGGCTTCAGGGAGATGGCCCTGTGACTGTCACATGAGATGCCAGCAAGGACAAAAGAGCTAGCTTGACAGGCAGTTTTTCTTAGAGATAGAGGCTGTGTCCAACTTTTAATACTGTATTAAAAAACACAAGTGACAGGAAAATAAGACAAAGACACAGTGATTGTTTTTTAAAGCAAATATATAAGTGTATTTATTAAATGCCTTTCTCTGCCTTTCTCCTCTTCTGAGTGACTGTTTTCAAATGAAGATAATTTTTTCCAATAGTCCTTGAGGTGCTTTTGAACCTGAGTCAATTTTCTCCTAAAAGATGGAAACCACTGGCAATTATTAGTTCCTAAACAGGTACCTGGATAATTTAAAAAAAAAAATTCTAGTTTTTTATTTCTTCAATCCCTGCCTAGTATTAGCTGATGTAAATATGCTAATGATACAAGCAATAGTACAATAATATATTTAAATAAAATTAATGTTATTTCTATCACACTTGTTTGCCAATTTTTTTGGGAATCAAAAAGGCTGAGGGAAAATATCTTTTTCCAATCCACCTAGCTGTCATGGTTCCGATAGATGAAACTCTTCAAAAGAACTTCGAGGCATTGTTTACCTTAAAGAATCTTTATTTTGAGTAGCATAACATCGGCATGGCATAATTGAAGCCAAAAACTGAATTCCCCTCCCCTGAGCACATAGTATCAAAGCACAATTCCCTCCTCCAATTAACAGTCATAAATCACATTCCCCAATTAGCTTGAAGCGCGGGCTTCCTCTCCAGTTCTCCAGCCCGCCAACTCTAAAAGCAAAAGGCAAAAGATGGCTACATTTCCATCTGTTGTCAATGCAAAAACATCCGATGTTAGCAGCGTTGACACTAGCACTTTTTGATACAATGCACTTCCTTTTATATATAATACGCTTCATTGTCTAGTTAATATATTATAGATTTCTTCAAAAACTGTCACCTGGGAAGGATAATGCATACAGCTCATTCTCTGTGGTAAATGCATACTTGACAAGATTGCTATAGGTTTTGCTATCTAATAAATAACTCAATGGTGCAGCTAAGTTGAAATGAAAGCCATACAGTAGGAGAAATTTATCAAGTATGAATAATTTTTATGTGAATTCAGAACACGGATACAAAATGGCAATCAGAATATACTATTATGAGTGTTATAAAAAGACTGAACTTGAGGTCCCAAAGGCGTTTCGCTTCTCATGCAAGAAGCTTCTTCAGTTGGATAAGAAGCGAAACGTCTTCACGGAAAAACAAAGTCCAGTTGCCTTTTGAGAAAAACGCTTTTGAGACAACCATGACCTGGATGACTGAGAATCTCCACAGACACCGAACTTGTAATAGTAGAACAAAAGCCACAGGAAAATAAGTTTATCTGAAGAAATACGGAAGGAAAAATATATTTTTCTAATATATTGGTTGCTAGGTATGATTCACTTAATGACTGCAGTGATTTACTTAATGAACATGATAAAAATAATTTCCCAGTTATATACTTTATGACCATACCAATTAACAATTGGTACAATTGGTAATTTGGGAAGTTATAGTCCCAATTGTGGTCATAAGTTAAAAAATACTGATAATCCTCAACTCTTCCTCAGGAGCATGTCGAGTGCCATGCAAGCTGAGGGGCACATCATCTGTCACTATATTGTCTTATATTTTATAGCCATGTGGTTTTCTTGGTAAAAATACAGGAATGGTTTACCATTGCCTTCTCCCACACAGTATGAATTGATGCCTTTGTCATTGTCACTAAAGTGATCATATGGCAACTGCCAACATCACAGATACCCAAAATAATTGCTTTAGATGGGCAGCAGGGATGACCTTCACTGCTTGTGTGACTTTGCTGGGTTTTTTACTTTTGCAATATATTTCCAACGTTCTTTACTCATCCCTGCCAGGAACGTTTCCCAATCCCCCCCCCATCCCCCCTGGCCATAGAGAGGCAACACAGAGGACTTGGTTGGGGAAGGATATCTGCAGAAGGATAATTCTGCATATAAACAAAACATATTACAACAAACAGTTTTAAAGATAGCACTTATTTCTTAAGATAGTGTTTATTGAATTTTTAAGATATATACGTCAGTAGAAGCTATTCAGGCAATCTTATGTCTAAAGCTGGGTAAAACAAACTGCTTATTTTAGTAATGTCAGTACTGATTGTATGCTAAATACCTATAGCAATGAAGCTATGATTAACAGATTATCTGTTTAGGGTAGATAAACAGAAATAATTGGGAGATACTAACCTCTTTAATACAAAACCTTTTAAAAGCACCACAGGATAATTTTAGAAAATAGGTGGGTGAAACAGCATCTATGTCAATTATTAGTACAACATAAATATATTATTAACTCCAGGTTATTGAATTACAAGAATTCAACTGATAAAATATTGCCCTGAATTATGATGTAATTATAGGTCCCTGAATGAACAGAGACTGTTGAGTTATGAAAAATTGTTTTCTTCCCAAAGATTTATGGGAATGTTTTGACAGAATTGTAGAAGAGACATACATGTAGAGACTGTTAGCAAAACAGGAGCTCGATTCAGGAAAACAAGAAAACTGCTTAATATAAAACAGACTTCTGTTATTATAGCAATATCAATAAAGAAGAGTTGCAGTATTTCTCATGGGATATGTTTTCTAATCTGGACTAATTCAAAGGACCAACATGAATAAATATGGTGGTATGAATGCTGAACCTAACCCTACCAAGAACAGCTATATTATACATTAACTATATCCTAAATACTGAGAAAGGGCTGTTTGCAAAATGTATTGCTACAGATGTTATGATAGTAAGCCTAGATCAGTATGTTTCTAATCATGCTGGCTGGGGAATCCTGGGAGTTGAAGTTTATAAATCATAAAATTGTCAACTTTGAGAAGCACCGGCCTAGGTGGATACTGTTAAGGAATAGAGTTTCTATTCATCTCACTTTAACATGATTTGAAGAAGGGCATCATTTGCTTCTGGTTGGGAATAATAATGATGATGAATGCAAATCATGTGGTGTAAACATCGTAGCTTGAATTATAGTGGGAGAGTTCCTCTGTATGAAGTTGCATATTATATTACAGACCTACCATACAGTTTTCTTCTATGTATATTCATACTTTCTTCACAAGAATTGAAGAATGTAAGTCTCCAATATGGATTGGCATCAGTACCCATACATTTTGTGAATTGAATCTTCTCTTCCCAGAGATTCCCAAACACCAGTTTACATGCCAGAATTAAGAAGAAAATGTGAAACAGTAAATATTCTTTTTTAAAAAAAAATGTTGTTAGTTGCAAAGTCGTGTCCGACCCATCGTGACCCCATGGACAACGTTCCTCCAGGCCTTCCTGTCCTCTACCATCTTCTGGAGTCCATTTAAGCTCACGCCTACTGCTTCAGTGACTCCATCCAGCCACCTCATTCTCTGTCGTCCCCTTCTTCTACTGCCCTTAATCTTTCCCAGCATTAGGCTCTTCTCCAGTGAGTCCTTCCTTCTCATTAGGTGGCCAAAGTATTTAAAAAAAATAGTAATGTTATTAAAAATTACAACTACGGTGATAAAAAAAATAATACAAACTAAAAAATAGAAGGTCCAGAAAAAAAGAAAACAGAAAAAAATAGAAAAGAAAGAAAAAGAAAGAAAAAGAAAAGAAATATATAAAGAAATGACTTCCCCCTTGTTCACAAATATAAACAATTTTAGTAACTTAACATATTTTTTAAAAAATACAACAAATATCTCTTCATTCCATATACCGTCACTTATCTATAAACAAATCCTTAAAAATCTCATCATTTAATAGCAAGAGTCTATTAAGAGTTACCAGAAATAACATTTCTATTTTAACCATGATCAAATAAAACAAGTTTATATTGTTTTCTTTTACTTTTAACCATCTTGATCTTTAGTTCCTCCAAATAATGTCCTAAAACTTTTTTTAAAAATTTTTTCCTTTTCACAAAATTCTTCAATGCTTTAACAAACCTCTTTTACAAAGCCAATATAGGAAGATTATCCAGGTCACTCTCTTGGTTTGTTATTTGCATACTCCTTTTAATTATAAAGACACCAGAAGTTTCTTTTGTATATCCAGATTAGCATCTTTTTCCATATCATTTTGTATCTTGTCATTTTCAGATTTGTCTCAGTCTTGTCCAGTAAACATATTCCTCTTCCATAACATGTTTTAAATATAGTCTAGCTATAGAGGCAAACACTCTTAAAATCAGTGCTTTTTTGTAAAAAAAAAAAAGGTGCCGGAACTCACACATGTCATACAACCTGCCTTGCCTATCCTACAAGGTTCCATCCAAAAAAGGTGCCGGAACTCCGTTCTGCTTAAGCCCTGCTTAAAATTAACTTATGGGTCCATTGTTCAAAAGTAGCTTTCCGTATATTGAATGTTAATATAGTGTATTTTGCTCCTTTTTGTATTAGTAGATCAAATTTAAGTATTCTCCTTCAATTATAATCGTTAGCTGCTTCTAGTTCCCTCTATTATCCAATCTTCAATGTCCTAGCGGCTAGCCCATTTTTTTTTTAAGAATTGAAAACAAAAGTATTTTTCCATGGGAAGAATTCTTATACTTAATTCCAAAATCTTATTTCAAATTATCTGGACCTTTAGTCTGTTTGCAACTTTCTAAAATCAAAGTTTTAATCACCCTTTTGTGTTATTCCAGATTTATTTTTTTAAAAAAGTCCTTAAGAGTACAGTATATTTAAAAATTCTTTTTAAATACACACACACACACACACACACGGACACACACACACAGTCACACACACACACACACACACACACAGAAACACCAACCTTTCCTAGTAAACATATCAGATTAAGTATATTCGTGATTGCAATTATTGTTGACATTTTTCCTACTTTCTTTTTTATATTTACAGCCATATCTACAGCTTGTCTAAAAAGAGGAGTTTTTGGTGTCATTTTACCAACTAGATAAATATAATGATACAATATATCTAAGCAAATGGTGAGGGGCCAAATCTTTAGCTAAAGTATGAAATTATAAAATTATAATTCAGATTAGATGGCTTTGTCAGTACAATTTTGATAGCATTTTAATGCTTTTCTTAACCTTTTGTTATTTTGTTAGTTTAGTTAATTCTTAAGGCCATCAACCACTTAAAATTTCAAAATATTAATGTTGCTATCTCTCTATCAACCTTATAGTATTGTTTTTATGTGTTCAAGGTGCAGAAAATGTTATTTTTAGGCATTAAATTCTGGATGTGTGGTTATACTTGTCCTCCTGACCGCCTGACCCACTAAAAATGAACACTGAACTGAAATTAGACCACTAAATTAATAAACTAGCCCATACATACTATGCAGCATGCATATTTCTGATAATTTGCATTATTAGGCACCCCTACTATCTGACAAAGAAATGATACTTATCTCTGAAATTTCTAAACTATAACGCTTGCCATTTGGATTTTGGGGTTGTGAGTCTAATTTATACCCATTATTGAGATCATTGGCAAAAATTACTTTGGACTGTGTTCTAAAATGTTCTTATTATCATGGTGAATAGTGAACAACAGTATTATGGTATCTTCTTACATTTTTAGGGATACTTCTTAATGTAACACTTTTAAAGCCTACTGATTAGGAAGTAATAATAATAATAATAAAGTTGGAAGGGACCTTGGAGGTCATCGAGTCCAACCCCCTGCTCAGGCAGGAAACCCTATACCATTTCAGACAAATGGCTGTCCAGTCTCTTCTTAAAAACTTCCAGTGTTGGAGCATTCACCGCTTCTGGAGGCAGGTTGTTCCACTGGTTAATTGTTCTAACTGTCAGGAAGTTTCTCCTCAGTTCCAGGTTGCTTCTTTCCTTGACTAGTTTCCATCCATTACTTCTTGTCCTGCCCTCAGGCGCCTTGGAGAATAGCTTGACTCCCTCTTCTTTGTGGCAGCCCCTGAGATATTGGAATACTGCTATCATGTCACCCCTAGTCCTTCTTTTCATTAAACTAGACATACCCAATTCCAGCAAACGTTCTTGATATGCTTTAGCCTCCAGTCCCCTAATCATCTTTGTTGCCCTTCTCTGCACTCTTTCTAGAGTCTCAACATCTTTTTTACATCGTGGTGACCAAAACTGGATGCAGTATTCCAAGTGTGGCCTTACCAAGGCATTGTAAAGTGGTATTAATACTTCACGTGATCTTGATTCTATCCCTCTGTTAATGCAGCCCAGCACTGTGTTCGCTTTTTTGGCAGCTGCAGCACACTGCTGGCTCATATTTAAGTGATTGTCCACTAGGACTCCGAGATCCCTCTCACAGTTACTACTATTGAGCAAGGTACCCCCTATACTATACCTGTACATTTGGTTTTTCTTGCCTAAATGTAGAACCTTACTTTTTTCACCATTGAATTTCATTTTGTTAGATAGCGCCCAATCTTCAAGTCTGTCCAGGTCCTCCTGTATCTTAAGCCTGTCTTCTGGAGTGTTGGCTATTCCTGCCAGCTTGGTGTCATCCACAAATTTGATGAGTTCCCCATCTATCCCCTCGTCCAAATCGTTGATGAAGATGTTGAAGAGCAGATTAAGGCAGATTAAGTTCTGTGTATCCTTTATTATTGAAGTGATGATGTAGGATGAAGCCTCCAATTGCAAATTTCCAATTAGGGAAACATCTCTACAGTATATAGGCTACAATACCAGCCACAGCAGATGACCTTTCATTCCCTTGGTTTTCATTGGCTTTATATAGATGATTGCCTTGTAGGCAAGGTATCTAATTGCTACCACATTGATTCGTTGAAATAAAAAGGGTAAACAGATTAAAGATCTGACATCTAAATATATTGCTTGACAAGTAGACACATGGTACTGCATTTTATAAAGAGAAGCTATAGACAGTGTTAAATAAATAAGTAAAATGATGCAAAACTAGTTCCTTGCTTCTCTTTATTCTGTGTGTTTTCAGAGGAGTCCAGAAATCCACATGAATAAGACCAAGTATGAAGAGCAATCTTCAAAACTGAAATCTCAAAAATACAGTTATTTCATTACAAGACATAATGAGAAGAATGTCTTTGGGAGGGATAATTCCTTCCCCCCTTGGATCAATATGGATGGACAACTACTGCCACCTAGTTCTCTGTTGACCAAGACAAGAGAAGCTCTCCCTCTGATACAAAACATGCTTCGTTGGTGGGATAAAGTAGGGCACAGAAGGACAGTAATAAAAGGCCATCGGTACAGTATGTGCATTACATACAGAAGTCCTCCTAGCACACGCCATCAAAAATCATGGCCAAAAGTCTGCCTGAGAACACAAAAGCAGCTAGTTAGTTGGGAGTTCTATAAACATCTACCAACCTGACAAGTAGTCTGGGAGAATGGGAATTGAACATCAAAGAATTGGGGGAACACTTTGTTAATGACTCCTCCTTTGGCTAAAGTTGGATTAATACTAGGACTGTGCTTTCAAAGGACTGGTTTTTTTTTCCAAAGGATGCTTTGAGCAAAGTGTTCAAAGTTGCTTTGTAAAAGAATGTGGCTCCTTACTTTTTAAGGATAAAGCAAAGCTACTGCATCACTTCAGTTTAGCTGCCCTCTTTGATATGTCCAAGTATCTGGAAGTGCTTTCAGAGAGATTTTGGAAGGGTCATAAAAATCAGCAGTAGTGAGGCCAAAATTCTGTACTTTGATGAGGCAAAAAGTTTTATTTTTACACAAGGAACTTCGTGGTAATAAATTGTGACAACCTTGGCTTGTAACTTTCAATATAAAGAAAGTATGGGCTATTTTTAATATAATTTGACAACAGTACATATGAACTAAAGCTTTACAGGGAGGAGGAGTTGAAGGACAGCATATAGATTTGTGAAATATTCAGATTTTTGCACAGTAGGTCATTGGAGTTTGATGTGAGTACCACTGATACATAAAAGGTGCTTGAATAAAGAAATTGCATTAAAGTTTGATGCTTGTTTCATTTATTTCATAAATAAAGTCATCCATGATGTCATATGCCAGCATGAAAAAGTGTTTCTTGTTTTAACTGGTTACAATTTTGCTGCAATTATAATAAACAAGTGATTTCCACAATCAGTGATTGGTCTCTTACAGTTTTGGCCCATTTCTTCCTGGCAAACCAATTCAACACAATATCTTTGAAGATTTTATAGCATGCAGTCATCACATCAGATCCTACTATAACATTTCTGAGAAGTTTAAATAGGGAGTTTTATTTGTCTTAATCTATTCTCTTGTAGATTTATTGGCTAGCTGATTTAGCTTCAACTAATTACTGAATGGCTTGGTATTTTTCTGTGGAATTCTTGATACAAAGCAGAATTCATAATCCTTTCAGTGATAGCAGGTTATCTACATCCTGAGAGTATAAAGCATCTCCAAACCATGACTTTACCACTCCTATGCTTAAAAGATGATGTGAACTTTGTATTGTTCAGTGCAGTATTTGGTCTCCACTAGATAGAATCATACCTATGTAGATAGAAAAGGTCCACTTGGCTCATCTTTAATATTCCTTTACAGGACTGAAAGTTCCAGCTCTCAGTTTGTATTCAAAATGGGACATTTCACAAAATTTTGACCTCGAGATAGAGGTTTCACGGTCCCTACTTATAAAAGATGAACTTGTGTCCCCAGCGAACTATTAAATTAAGATTCTTGATTTGGCCTTGTAACTCGTATAATCTCTGTTGTAGGAATTACAGGTTATGTCCTAATCAATCACCCAGTCAACCAATCCACCTTAAAATCTAGCTTAAAATGTTGAGATGAGGGAGGTGACAAAAAAAGGAGGGGGAAGTTTAACTAGTTTTTTCAAGATAACCTGTGGATGGGAGCTAAGAACATTTGGAAAGTAGGTTCTTAGTGCGCTGCCCTAAGAATGTTTGTTTTAAACAGAAACAATCCATATTAAAACTATTTACTGATGTTTGAATAAAAACTCCATAACAGAGAGAATTATAAATCATCATTTCACTGGAATTCTAGATCCGCAAGACTGAAAACAAAGCACTGTTGTGCATAGAATTGTTTGTAACATCAACTGGTAAATCATATATTTCATTGATAGTTTACTGAATGGAAAACAGTTTTTAAATTTTTCTTTTCTCTCTCTCTGTATTACTCAACATATTTTGCTGAAAGTAGTGGATCCAAGACTTTCCCTATTCCTCTTGCAGTAGGCCAGCATTTTAGGAACTTCTGTTTTACTACATGCAACAAGTTTGGTGTTCTTTTTCTACAGATTGAGAGTGTTGCATGAAATAACTTCCTGCGATTGCAAGACAGGGTTGGCCCTGCTCAACTTTCTTTTTGTTCCCCATAATGTGTACAGTATTGTGTTTATTTTGAAGTCATGCTTACATGTATACTTATTCATCATCATGATTATTCGGTGTGCCAAGGTATGTAGGTTCTTTTTCCAAGGTCAAGAATCCAGTGAAGGACCAGTACTCAATGTGTGAGGGTTATACATGCATTTTGGTAATATGCACAGGCCGAACCAATCATCGCATTCATATCTCACATTATGAAATGTGCAGGGAGCCCTAGAACATCTGAAATGGCCTTATTCTTAGTGTTAGCAATGGGATTTAATCATGCTTAATTTGGCGGAATCATACCATCATTATCACCATTAAAATACTATAGAGCTTGATTACTGATTCATGTTATCTCCTAAAATAGAGTCTCTAATACTTTACAAAAAGTTATTCTAGTTCTGCAGTGATATAAGTACATTTATAACAGTTTAAGATTTAGCTCTAAAATGGAAATACCTTGTTTCTGGATTTTTCTGTTCTTGATGAGCTCCACTATTGATGCCACTATGTGACATTTCAAAAGATGCTGTGTTCATCTGTGCTTCTATTTCTGTTATGGCACAGTCCTGGAGCACTAAACTTGATTATGAAATCAATACTTGTAATGATATAAGAGACAGCCTTAATATTTCAGCTGTAAGGTGAATGCAAAATGTAGTTTGTACATGCAATTTTATATGCCTATAAATTATGCTGACTTTTTAAAAACCGATTTCAAACAGATGACAAATCAGTTTGGAACTATTGGGAAAATATTAAGTGTTTGGAAGAATCAAGTTCATGCATCCCTAGGTATGACCAATCATATGCAACTCACTATACAGATGTTATAGCCTGCCAAGAGCTTGACAATTCAAGTTGTTTTTCAGTCTCATATATGAAATTTAAAAATGGCACGGTTAAGCAAATTGCTGGTAGGTTGTGTTAGTCGTATAAATCATAAACTATACAAACTAGATTTTAGTTCATACTTGAATACAGCCTTCAGTTAAACATAGTTTTCATCTTCCCATTTAAACCAGTAGATGTTGAGTAGCATGTTGTCCCCTTCCTATTTCTTAATACTTATTTTTAGGACTCTAGCTATTAATGCAGGTGCAACTTGCATTGAAAATTATTTTTATTAGGCTGGACATGTAGCAAGAAATGCATTTTGAATGTGGAACAGAATACCTTCACTCAAAATGTTATGTTGGAACACTCACATTGGCTCCACTCTGTTGGGAAAAAAACCCTCAAAAGCCTAAGTGTTTTGTTTAATTCAAAACAAAACATTTGGAAGTTACACAATTAGGTGAGAGCTTGGAACACTCAAAATGGCCCATTTCAGTAGTCAGAATAATCCTTCAGCATTGTTCTTTATAACTGGAATGTGACGAACTGTTGGCTTGGTATAGGGACATCTTTTCCACAATGCAATATAATTTTAATAAAGTTTCAATTGGTTTTGATTTTAGAGACAACACAATCCCATGGTGAAGATTTCCTGAATAATCCCCACTGAAATGAAAATTTCCAGTCCAAGAGTTCTCTTTATAATTTCACTGTTCATTTCAGGCAGACCTAGGTAGGAAAACATTTCAGTACACAGCACAAGGTGTCATATATCATCAGTGCTCTCATTCAGAATCTGTACAACCCTTACCTGTAACTAGGAAGTTTATTTCTTCCACTTCTTGATGTAAGCAATTGCTGCTCACAGTTAGAAGTTGATAAAATATTGCTCCTTGGTTCGGTCTATGAGGTAATATTGCTCAGACATTTTATAGCTTCAGGAATGAGCCATTGAACATGTTGTATAGCTTTGACAACTTAAGTTTGTGAAAACAATTTGCAGTTGAGAAATGAGAAACTAAGCAAACCCAAAATTAATAGCACCATCAGATGAATTAGATTATCTGGGGCCTCTTCTGTCAGAATTCCTCTATACCAGGGGTGTCAAACTCGCAACGTCACGTGATGTGTTGCGACATATCATGACTTTTTTGCCATTGCCGGCAATGGGGTGGGCACGGTTTTGCTATGATGCATCCGGCCCATGGACCAGCAGTTTGACACCCCTGCTCTATACCAAGAGTGGGCACCAATGGCAACTTCATGACCTGTGGACTTCAATTCCCAGAATTCCATGCTGGCCCAGGAATTTTGGGAATAGAAGTCCACAAGTCATAAAGTTGCCATAGTTGCCCACACCTGCCCTATACAGAATGGGCCCACACTCTAGGTGAATTCTTGGATTTGCAGCTTTGCTGGAAAAGCAGATGGAGGATGGACCATGCTCAATTGGGCTTTTGCACAGCTTCATTTTCTTTGCTAATTGCGGCCTTTCCTACAACAGGAGCCTTTAATGACACTCGCTCATGCCCTTGTCACCTGATATCTTGACTATTGCTATGGGCTCTAGATGGGTCTGTCCTTGAAGACCATTTTAAATCTGCAGCTGGTTCAGAATGCAGTGACGTGGGTAAAATTGGTTCTGTTCAATTTGTCCATATAACATGCTTACCTCAGAATTTGCTTAGTTACTTGTACGCTTCTGGATGCAACTCAAGCTGTTGGTTTTTACCTTTACAACCATTTACTACAGGCCCTTTCTGTGGAGAGATCTCTGAAGGGATGCTGTCATTAAAGACCTTGAAGATGAGTCTTCTTAGTTGTTACGCTGACCCTCAGGCTTTGAAACAGTTTACTCTTTCATGTAAGGACAGCTGTTAGTGTTTGGGGGACAATAATAAAGATATGGTTCTTCTATTGGCTCTTTGAAGAGAGAATAGAGCTGTGATCAATACTCCTGAAATGGAAAAGGCAGCAAGATGATTGATGAGTTTGACAATTATAAGGATTAGTATGTTTATTGATTGTTATTTTGTGTGTTTTAACCTTATTTGCTGTAAGAAATTGTAACCTTAGTGTCCGGTCAACTAGAATGGTGGAGAAGCCTGCATAAATAAATAAAATTAGTTGTGCAGGTTCTCATCACACACACACACACACACACACAAAACACTAAATATTTTCAATATACAAGTGCCTTGATGAGATACGCTATCTGCTGATTCTCTACTGAGTACACATTGCAACATCGACCAAGTGTTACTGGTTATCTGTATCAGTATTGTCTTGACCAGTCAGTCTACTGCTTTACAAATAGACAAGAAAAAAACAGTTATTAAAACAAAGTGTTCTTGAGGTTTATAATGATCCACCTTTGTAAGTCAAGACAATTGTTCAAGTCTTGCAACAGTTAATTTGAAAGGAATTAATTTTGTTCTCAACTCAGAAAAATATATACATAAAAAATATATATAAGAACTGATATTCTTACTCACATTCACACATATATAAGAACGACTTCTGATCTGAAATGAACTGTTTTATTTAATATATAATTCAAGAGAATAGGTCTGAATTCTGCAGCAATGAAATAATGCAATAGTGAGTTATAAGAATTTACAAGTAAGATGATCTATTTGGTTGAAATTGTGGATTAAAACAAAAATTCTGAAGTAAGCAAATATTATTGCCTCCCAGTATAAGTTATCCATAAAGTTTTGAGAAGTTAATTTATCAAAGTGTTCTTTTACAGAATAAAACTTTTAAATATTTGTCATATCTTTTTTTCTTTTATTCAATTGTATCAAATTCTCAGAGAATGCCTGGGCAAGTCCCTATAGCAGGGGTAGGCAACCTTGGCTCTTTTATGACTCGTGGACTTCAACTCCCAGAATTCCTGAGCCAGCCTGGCTCAGGAATTCTGGGAGTTGAAGTCCACGAGTCATACAAGAGCCAAGGTTGCCTACCCCTGCCCTATAGTTTTCTTTGAGAGATTTTTCAGAAATGGCATGCCACTGCCTCCCTCCTAAGTCTGAGAGAAAGTGACTGGCCCAGGTCACCCAGCTGGCTTTGTGCCTAAGGCAGGATTAGAATTCACTCTCTCCTGGTTTCTAGCCTGATGCTTTAACTACTACACCAAACTGTCGTATTTGTAATAATAACTGATGCAATCAATAATCAGATATTTGCAATACAAAATAATAACCTTATATACTAAAATCATAAAGTTGTTCTTTGGGTAGATGAAATTTGGGTTTCCCTTGATAATTGAACTTTGCAATACTTTCCTTTCTTAATAGGTTAATAAATATCATTGTAAAAATACATAATCTTGGAGGGTTGATTTGGTTGATATGCAAGAAAGTTTATGAGGCTGCAGTGTCCTTGCTGGTTTCACTCTGATTCCATCTCACCTCCCTTTGCATTTATGTCATTTGATTTGATTTTGTTTTCTTCCAACACTAGCCTTTGTATGTTTCTTGTGATTAGGTTTCTAACAAAAATGGTATAAATCATTATTTTAAAGCTCTCCTCTGAGAGTCTCTTTCAAAGAGGAGAATCTCACCTCTTCTGAGATCTGTTTGGAAAACAGAACCAAAGCTATGGTTATTTAAAGATGAAATAACTCTGAAGATGTAATGTTGCACTGATTATGCAAGAAATAGTCTTCCTATATAAATATTGGCAAGAAGATCCTATCAATGATTTTCCATCAAAGAAGCTGAAGAAGTTAAAAATCCAGCAAACAAACTAGGGGGGGAAAAAGAACAGGAAAAAAAACCCTAAACCATGGGCAACTTTCAGAAGAGGCAAAATACAAGCTATCTTCAAATTATTCATTCAGTTACACTTACTAAACTTTAGCCTCTCAATCTGCTCTCATTATAGCGATAGTACTCAGACTTATATGCCACTTCACAGTGCTTTACCACCTTCTCTGAGTGGTTTACAGAGTTAGCACATGGTCCCCAACAATCTGGGTTCTCATTTTACCGACCTCAGAATGCTGGAAGGCTGAGTCAATCTTGAACCGGTCAGGATTGAAGGAATCAAACTCCTGGCAATGTGAGCAGAGTTAGCCTGCAATACTGCATTCTAACCCCTGTGCCACCATGGTGTAATGTTCTTTAAAAAAAATGACAATTTAATATGGCAAATATATTTTTAAAAAGTAAAAGATTAAGGCTACCTTTATATTCTGTTTTCATGAAGTTAGCAGTCATAGTTAGGGTTTTAAATGTCAAAGAACAGGCTGGCTTGAGTTCATATTAACTTTTTGGCACTGTGGATCACAAACTATTACACAGTTAAATCTAAATTAGACATCTTAAATAGAAACAAACAGCAAAAACATTTTGGAGCTGGCTTAGATTTGTGAACAAAACAACTTTTTTTTGGTTTTGTGGATTACTAAGTAGAATGTTAGAGAATCTGAATATTCTCCTGTATAAACTGAACATCAATATACACTGAAAATATTTTAAAATCATTATGTACCATTAAAAAACAAACATAAAAATCATTAAATGTTTTTTTTTGAGGGGGGGGGGTTTCTGGTAAATACATGCTCAAAGGTGTCCTTTGTATTTATTCAGGAGTCTGCACTGCTGATTTCAGGAAGACATCTTTAGAACAGTGGCCACAGTCCAACTGAGACTTAACTCATTTTAATGAGCAATTCAGTGCATGGCTTCTCAGAAAGACATCTCACTATTTTCAGGGAGTTTAATCCAAAGGAAATGTATATGTTTACAGAGCTGAAGCAATACCTTAATCGAAATAAATGGACCCAAGTAGTTTTAACTATGCATCAAGTCAGAGTTAATATACTTCCAACTACATTTTCAAATTCTCTAAGCAATTCTTAGGGTGGCCACCTGTTCAAAGCAATAAAGTTTACAAACACTCACATTTTAGTAATGTTTTGGCATAATTAAAGATTATAGTAACTTTTCCTGATGTATTTTGTTCTAATATGGCTGGTGGATAACGAAAACAGCATTATTGGAAAATCTTCATCTTTCCAAAAATCTTTCTGAATCTAAGCCAATATTTTTTTTAAGAAATCATAATTTGAATTACCTTGAAAATAAGTTTAGGCCTGAATAATTGAAATCTTTAACTCATTTTCCACAGCTAGACAAATACTTGTACTTAAGCTTCATGGATTCAATGAAATGAAAAAGTGAACATGTTGTGTTCTAACTAGGCAACTGAGTGAACATTTCCTTTAAAAATGAGCACTGGCTGTTTTTCAGGTTAAAATACCTAACATAAAATGCAAGCAAGCATAGAAGTGAGGTGAATTTTCTTTCTGGGGCTATTTTATAGTGAGACATGCAAGAAGATCCAACAGCTTCAAAATGCCAGAGGCTTATTTGACATTCAGGATGATTTTCTGGCACTGTGGTGGAAATGGCAACAATTAGAGAGATCCAACAGTCATTTTATTATTTTCAAAGTTGGCAAGCTACAGGCAGTAATGGTCACTTGCCCCCAGGAAAGCCACAAGCAAGGCCCCATGGTTACCAAGATCTTAAGTAACCTTCTCAAGAAAAGACCAGTCAAGTATCTGCATTTAGCAAAGTAAGTGCAAAGGAAGGAATCTGCTTTTTACAGTTGAGGAAAGAAATAATGAGCAAGGAGACAGGAGATCACTCATAAGAGGAGACTTGTCAACCTTTTGAAATGCAGTCCTGGTGTCTGGTTATATGAGAATGCCAAACTCTTAACTGTAATTTCAACAGGCTGACCTCTGCATACAGATGTGGAAGGAAATGATAAAAGTGCTTTGAATCAGCATCCGTGAGAATATGAAGAAGTACATCAAAGAATAACAACAGACAGGTTACAGTAATTAAATCTTTTGAGCAGCCTGGAGCCTATAAGCATTTCTAGTTTAAAACATTTTTACCACATTGAACATTTTTTGCACAGTACCATCCTCCCTCCACTCCCTCATGAATGATCTCTTGATAACATTACTGGCATCCTCAACACAGTGCCTGGAATCCCAGGGTGCCCGCAAACCTATTTCTGCATATAATATTTTTTATGAGCCTGTCTTATTATTTTAAAACACATTTTAAGTTAAAAAGTGGGCATGGTGCACCAAAGCATCAAGTGATCTGTATCTCTGGCACACAAGGATCTTGTAAGCTTTCTTATAAACTGAAAGTAACTGATGGCTTTAGCTTAGTGGTTGTTACAAAAAAACCCAAACCCTGCCCAAGCTAAGGTAAGCAGCAGTGGAAGGAACCGTGGCCATGCAGTGGTTAGAATGCAGTATTCTAACCCTGCTCACTGCTCACTGCCAGGAGTTCGATTCTGACCTACTCAAGGTTGACTCAGTCTTCCATCCTTCTGAGGTCGGTAAAATGAGGACCCAGATTGTTGGGGGCAATATGCTGACTCTGTACAATAAAACCCGCTTAAAGAGGGCTGTAAAGTCTAAGTGCTAGTCTTGTGGTGAAGGGAATCAGGGATGGACAGGTAGCATTCCAATAAATACCTACCGTGTTTCCCCAAAAATAAGACCCGGTCTTATTTTTTTTTTACCTCCAAAAGAGGCACCAGATCTTATTTTCGGGGGATGTCTTATCCCCTGTCTCACCTTGCAGCGGTGGCACCAACAGCCCTGTCTAGGCATCCCATTTCTGCGGCCACTTGCCGCCACTCGCCCACGTTGCCCCCAGCCTCCATTTCGCCATCAGAGGCCTTCAGGAAAGACCTCTGCAACTGAGAATGGAGCTCCAGATTGACGTGTGTGGTGCCCCCTGGCCTGCATTTTGGCATCAGAGGCCTTCAGGAAAGGCCTCTATAGCCAAGAACCGAGCTCTGGATTGATGCACGCGGCGCCCCCAGGAGGCCCCCTTGGTTTCTTAAAATTGTGAAGTCCAAAGCTGTATTTTGTTTAACTTATGCCACAACTCTTTAAAGATTTATTTATTTATTTATTTATTTGTTTGTTTGCTTGCTTGCTTGCTTGCTTGCTTGCTTGCTTACTTACTTACTTACTTACTTACTTACTTACTTACTTTGTTTACTGCAAGGCTTACAACATAAACTCTGGGTGGCTTACAATATAAACTCTGAGTGGCTTACAACATCACTGCAGGACACTTTGTAACTGTGTGTCTTTGACGGCTATATTCCAGTCCACCTAGATATTTTTTACATATCTCAAAATTCCAAAGCCCATAAAGTTTGAGGACTCCTTTTTAGCAAATCAGTTCCATCCAGGTGAAAGTATATAAATAGGAGTGTGGCTTAAATTTCAAACTATTTTGTCCTTTTACTTTGTAGTCAATAGGTAGGCTTGATTTATTAATCTTTCTTCTATTATTAATTATAATGCTGACTCTAAAAGAAGATTTTTAAAAAATCCTGGAAAATGTATACATTAAACCAATGGTGGAATTCAGCCGGTTCACACCAGTTCGGCAGAACCGGTAGCTCATTTTTTGTTGCCCAGGCCCAGAACGGACTTCCGGAAGCGGCATCCACACAGAGAACCGGTTGTTCACATATTTGAATCCCACCACTGCACCAAACCCCATAGGGCTCATAAAAAACTAATTATTAAAAGACTAAAATGGGCAATGTGTCAAGTAGGCAATGGCAATTGTGTTCAAGCCCTTTGTCCCCATCTCAACAGAATTATAATTTAAGGCTCAAGCATATCTTTCGCATACAGATATATGCATCTCCAAATATGACAGGAAAATATATCCTGGAACTTCTAATACTGATTTTGGTGAAGCCATTTTTACCTTCAGGATAAACCAGCTTCCTATGTTTTTCCTGGTTTTTTTTCCTTAAAGTATACTATGTAAACAGAACTGTGCAACTTTGATGGAATTCTTTGCACCATCCATATTGACTTATCAGAGCAACAAGAACTGACATAAGTCCTGTTAAGTAGGAAGACAATTTCCTAAAATCACCTAGTTTTACGTTACTGTTTAGGCATAGAATGGAATCAGTTATAATAAAAAAAAAGGAAAGTGCATATGGTTTTTTTTATATTCCCATCTTATTTCTAATTTTAATTTTTCAAAATAAAAGGAAAATAAAAATATGGAATTGAAAAAATGAAGCAAACAGGAGGAAATATTTAGAGAGTATATATGAATATGTACATAAGGCCTATCCTGAAAATAAGCCCTAGCTTGATTTTTACGTGTGCGCCTAATATAAGCCCTACCTCAAAATTAAGCCCTAGTTAAGACCCCGCCCACTCCATCCCACCATCTG
The DNA here is from genome assembly GCA_023970755.1 of Azemiops feae. Taxonomy (NCBI): domain Eukaryota; kingdom Metazoa; phylum Chordata; class Lepidosauria; order Squamata; family Viperidae; genus Azemiops; species Azemiops feae. The sequence continues at coordinate 2,285,244 of JALGBA010004278.1, read as the reverse complement.
GTTGTACAAGATGGGGTGAGACGCATATATAAAAATCAAGCTAGGGTGGGGGTGGGGGGATGGAGCTACCCCACGTGCCCTGGCACCTGCTTACCTCAGGACCGCTATAGCTAGGCCTCCCATGCTCCAACATCTATTATGCTGCTGTCTGACCTCTTCTGGGGCCACTTGAGGCAGGATACCACATGGCGTGTTGTGCCAGTGCCGCCACTCAGGGCTGGATACTATGTGGCATGTTGCATCAATGCTCCCACATGGCACATCATGCTGGTGCCGCTGGTCGTGCACACCATGGCACAACCTGCCACATGGCCTCCTACTGTGAGCGGTGGCACCAGCGCAACACGCCATGTGGCGACCTGCCATGAGCAGTCACGAGCGGCAACAGAAAAAGTCCGGTGGTGGTACGGCAGGTGTTGGGGCAATGGGAGGCCTGGCTGCGGCGGTCCTGAGGTAAGCGGATAAAACATCCCCCCAAAATAAGACCGGGTGCTTCTTTTGGAGGCAAAAAAATATAAGACCGGTCTTATTTTTGTGGAAACATGGTAACTATATTCTATAGTTCTACCCAGAATGACATTTCTAAGACAGAAGTATTAGAGAACATCATTGTTAATATAGTCAGAAAAGAATGGAAGAAATGTATCCTTCATGGTAGCTTTTTTCAAAACGCTTTGTCATTGTGTCAATTTTTCAGGCAAGGCAATTTCCACACTTTAAAATACCACTAGTGCAATGAAAGATGCACTTTATTTCTCCAGTGTTTGCAGTAACAAACTTAGTAGCTAACAGCAGAATCAATTCTAATATATCCATATGTATTAATTAGGGAAAATGAACAATATATTAATAACAAGATTCATTATAAAAATGGTTTGCGGCTTTCCTCAAATTCTTTAAAAACTTTCAACCAAACGGACTGACTAATTGAGTTCTGCCAGAGAAGATAAAATGTTCCTTCTGACCAAAACAACATAGAAAAATTCAATTAATATGGATTTCATATTAATATTAATTGAGTGTAATACCTCTGTGGTTTATCTTCATGGTCAATTCTAATGTCTTGTTAAAGTAATTTTCAAAGGAATTATGAATTTAACTAGATTCATTATGTTCAAATCTGGTATCCTTCTCCTAACACCTTTCAAGAAAACCCATTGTATTTATTATAAGAATTTTACGCAGTACCAACAAAAATCGCTTACTCTTAAATGACAATGATAGATACCATACACAATGCTCTCATCATACATCTCTATCATTTTAGTTTACCTTTGAGACTAAAATGCGAACATGCTTTTCGACCTCAAAGTGAACTTTCACTTAATATTTGATTCATACTGTGCTTTACTGAGGCTTTCATCTTTTTCCATTTCTGTTCTGATTTAGAAAAAGAATGGATAATAAGTGAAACTAATGTTCGCTTATTAAGGATTTTTTGTCTGAAAAAGTGATACTGCAGATATGGACTGTTGACATAACATTTAGTTTTAAAAAGAAAATGCAACTATTTATTGCTGAGATTGAAAACACCTAGAAGTATGTGGTTCAAATCTCATGTAAATTTGACAAGATTGCTAAATTATTGCCACTTTATTGATCTGTCCAATAGGTATAAAAAGCAGTTTAAATAGTAAACAAAAGTTTATAATATAAAAATCAAATTAAAATGTAAGTTAATAAATGTGTATATTATTATTGGATTATACATTAGCATGTGAGATATGTTAACCCTTCTAAAGGGAGATATAATTTATATTTGATAAATATAAATGTAAATTCGATAATTTATATTTGATAAAAAGAATGCTGTTAACTTATTAAATTGAACTTCTTCTACACAGCCTCAACTCTTTTAATGTGAACCAGAAACAATAAATCAAATTAGGTATGTTTAAAACACTTCATTGTCTTTTGAAACAGACTATGAAAGATGGCTTATCTTCCATTGTGAATTGCAAACAATGTTCAACCAAGCAACCTCACTTCCATTTTGGACAAAGTTGAAGGCTTTAAAGAGGTGATTGGCTCTCTGATGTTGCATGAGCAGCCGACCAATGAGTTTTCGCCCACTATTAAACTGTCTGCCTATCAGAACAAGCCTAACATGAGTTTGGTCTTCATTCACTTTTCCAGTGTTTTTTCGATCACTAGCTTTAACTTTGTTCTCTCCTGCCAACAAATGGAAAAGAACGTTCTTTGAAAACAATATTTAAAGTGTTTAAATTGAAGCAAAAAGCTTTTAACATTGGTTCAACACTACCTAGGCTAACATTTTGCTGAACAGTTGTCCACTGCTGTGCCATTCTTCCTCATTCCCACTTTTCTCTGTTTTAAAAGAGATACAGGACAAAAATCAAATGTATTGTGCTGAGCCCACTGAAAATATCCAGCTGAAACTAGGCAGGCGTAATGTTATCTAAAACCAGATAAATACAACCCCTGCTATTTGCAGCCCATTCTTCAAAATAAATAATTAAATAAGCAGCTGTAGATGTTTTCTGCTTTCCTATTATATCTATGGACCAATCTTTTGCTGAATTGAATCTCAAAGCAGTTTGGATCAAATTGTTTTGACCTCAAACATCAAATTGCAAACTTAAATTGATTTATGCCTTCATTAGCTCTGAAATAAGCAATAACCAATTAAAATTGAATCAAGGCTGATTTGCTATTGGTTATATATATGCTGGAAATATTGGAGGCGTTGATCATCCCTTTTAACATACATTTTAGAATCATGGGCTTTAATCATTACAAACAACCCTAACATGAATTTTTATCTATCTGTTTGCCTCTTTGTTATTTTCCATTATTTTCCGTTATTTCCAGGCTAGATAGCACAAGTATCAGATATTCAAAAATTACATTAAAAGATTCCATATTTTTAACAGATTTTGTCAGGATTTTTATATTCTTTTCTTCTTTTATTTATTTTTAATATCATAAATATCTATGAAGTCCATTGGCTAATTCAGTTCCTTCTGTGATTGATGTTCTGTTGTTTGGTGAATTTATCCATTCTGTAATCTGTGATAGGCAATTTGTGCAATACTACAAATTAAGATTAGGGAATGCAAGTCCACCTCTTTCCTTTGGATCTTGCAAAATGTTGGCTCTTACTTTTGGTCCCCCCCCCAACTCCATATAAATCGTTCCTTTTTTTTAATACAATCTTGCAGATTTTTGTCTGGTATTAAAATTGATGCCATTTGGAACAGGAAATTTATCCTGGGTAGTATATTCGTTTTACTGTTGTGATGATTCCTAGCCAAGAAAGCTTTACATTTTTCCACAGATCAAGATCTTGTTTGATCTCTTTCCATAGTTTATACTAATTGTTCTGAAATATGTCGTTGCATCCTGTCAAATAGAGTACTGTGTATATTACTTGGTGTTTTGTTCACTCACAGCCACTCTCTTTTTGGGGGGTTAAATATCTTATTAATTTTCTATGCAGAGAATTCCCCCAACTTTTTGATTGTTTTTATGAATTGCTTTGCAGAGGTCTGTGGTTGCATGATAGTTAGTATTATATCAACTGCATAATATGGCATGTTATATTCCTTTTTCTGAATGTTGATCCCAGATGTTGGTTTGTCTTTCTGAATTTTCTAAGTGGTTGCAGATCAAGATACAATTCAAAATGTTTTCACTGTTTGAACTCCTTCACACTAACATTCCATCACTGCATCCCACCTTTGATTCCTCTTTCACTATGTCATCTTGTGACTCTTTAAAAATATATTATTTGATCAAGAACGAGCTAAGGTCCCACTGGCACCTGGATCCAAAAGATCAGGAGTATAATTTACCCAAGAAATATCCCTAATCAAAAAAAAAAGGTGAAGAAAAAGTAAACCAAATTAGGTAATTCATATGACCTGATCCACATGAGTCCATGAAATTTCTTTATCCAGGGTTGGTCGAGAGAAACATATTTTGGTTGAAGACATGCTGGAGGTTTCTTGGGAAGGGAAGGGGATATGAAGAAAACAAGGGAGACAACATATAACGTAGTATTGCCTAGCCCTAGCTACTTGGGCACTGCAGTCCTATACATGCACTACAGAATAACAGAATAGAATAACAGAGTTGGAAGGAACCTTGGAGGTCTTCTAGTCCAGGGCTTTTCAACCTGTGGTACACGTACCACTTGTGGTACATTAACAAGTGGCAGGTGGTACGCAGCCCTGCCTAGCCAAGTGTAGTGGGGGAGGGAAAGAGCCAGCGCAGGCAAGGACTTACAGTGAGAGAGTCCTCTGGAGCTGCAGTGGCTGGGGAGAGACAAAGGGCCCAGCCTCAGTTCTGGCTCACCCTCCCCCATGAGAAAGAGGGAGAAGATGGAGAGTGGAAGGATTCTTATGTGCTTTTGTGACTTTGAAGTTCTGGGATTTGTGCAATGTGGGCTTTGTGTTCTTAAGGAGTGTTTGGCAATTTCTATTTGGCTGATGGCTGATGTCTCATGTTAGCTTCTATTGCTCTGTTATTGTTAGCTGTAAGTTTTGCTGCAAGGGATTTTGAAGTATTTTTCTCCTGAATGGATTTTGCCTGTAGATTCTTTTACTTATGAATGGAACCATTTGGGGAGGCTGCCTTAGCCGGCAGCCAATACTTACTACATTTTTTTTCTTCCTTACTTTCCTTTCTAGCCAGAAGCTAATTCTTAAAGGGAAATGTGCCTTTTTAAGCTAGTTCACTCAGCAGTTTGTCTTTTCTGTTTCTGGAGGCTTTTCCTTGTTTGATGAATATATGGAAGAGAAAAACTATAGGGGGGGGTTTCAAATTCTTCCTTGAGAAGGAGGTGGGCATGAGAAAGAGGGAGGCAGGGAAGGAGGGAGGGAGGGAAGTCCCGCCTTAGCACTTGGCCACCAGCAGCCCTGCCATTGACTTTACTTGTCAAAAGGTTGCAAAAGGGGATCACATGATCCTGGGACACTGTGACCATCATAAATATGAATCAGTTGCCAAGCATCCAAATATAAATCACATGATCCTGGGCATGCTGCAATGATCATAAGTGTGAAAATGGTCATAAGTCATTTCAGTGCAATTGCAACTTTGAACAGGGGTTTTTTTTTTTGGTCATCAAGTTGCTAGGTGGTACTCGAATATTGCCATATCCTAAAAGTGGTACAATCGGTGAAAAGGTTGAAAAGCCCTGTTCTAGTCCAACCCCATGCTCAGACAGGAAACCCTATACCATTTCAGACAAATGGTTGTCCAATCTCTTCTTAAAAACTTCTAGTGTTAGAGCATTCACAACTTCTGGAGGCAAGTTGTTCAACTGGTTAATTGTTCTAACTGTCAGGAGAGTTCTCCATAGTTCTAAGTTACTTCTCTCCTTGGTTAATTTCCATCCATTGCTTCTCGTCCTGCCTTCGGGTGCTTTGGAGAATAGCTTGACTCCCTCTTCTTTGTGACAACCCCTGAGATATTGGAACACTGCTATCATGTCACCCCTAGTCCTTCTCTTCATTAAACTAGACATAGCTAATTCCAGCAACTGTTCTTTATATGTTTTAGCTTTCAGTCCCCTAATCATCTTTGTTGGTCTTCTCTGCACTCTTTCTAGAGTATCAACATCTTTTTTACATCATGGTGACCAAAACTGGATGCAGTATTCCAAGTGTGGCCTTACCAAGGCATTATAAAGTGGTATTAACACTTCATGTGATCTTGATTCTATCCCTCTGTTAATGCAGCCTAGCACTGTGTTGGCTTTTTTGGCAGCTGCAGCACACTGCTGGCTCATATTTAAGTGATTGTCCACTAGGACTCCGAAATCCCTCTCACAGTTGCTACTATTGAGCAAGGTACCCCCTATACTATACCTGTACATTTGGTTTTTCTTGCCTAAATGTAGAACCATACTTTTCTCACTACTGAATTTCATTTAAATGGAGAAATAGTTTGGAATCTGTACATGGGCATAAGAGGGTAAAGACTGACCCCTCCCTTGAATGCCATTGATTCTTATGTAATCTAACCTATAACCAAACTGCCAGTTTGAGAAGATTCCTGTGTTAGGGGCTTAAGCAATAAAATAGCTATTTGAACTTTTTGCATGTGAATCTGATTGTTTACGCCGGACATAGACTACTATAAAATGTTTTATAACAATAGTGAGGAATAGCCAATTAATGCAAGTAGTAAGTCCCCAAGAAATCCATATATTTCTAAAAAGAACCCTTCGTATTCTAAGAGTGAACTATCTTAAAGATGGCTGTCTACAGTCTCCAAAAATACTAACTTTATTTTGTACTAACATATAATGTGATTTGTTTGATTTGGGCTTAACATAATGGCAAACCATCATTAAAGCAAATCTTGGCTTGGCATGATTTCTGAATCCAGCCTCCATCTCTTTTATTGGACATCTACAACAGAAAAGTATCTTCAAGAGATTTTAGGATTGTGAAATTAAGTTAAAATCCATTTACATCTTCATTTTAATTATGTTGTATACTATGTTGATAGAGGAACCTTTTATGCCCATACAAAAGGGACAAGATTTTGCCTGCAATCACAGCACTATCTTACATTTGTTTAGATAGCGCCCAATGTTCAAGTCTGTCAAGATCCTTCTGTATCTTAAGCCTATCTTCTGGACTGTTGGCTATTCCTGCCAGCTTGGTGTCGTCTGCAAATTTGATGAGCTCCCCATCTATCCCCTCATCCAAATCATTAATGAAGATGTTGAAGAGTACTGGGTCTAAAACAGAGCCTTAGGGTCCCCCATTGCATACTTCCCTCCATGTAGATGCAGTTCCATTGTGGACTATACGTTGAGTGCAGTTGGTCAACCAGTTACGAATCCATCTGGTGGTGATGCTGTCTAACCCACATTTTTCTATCTTACCAAGTAGTAGGTTGTGGTCTACTTTATCAAATGCCTTACTGAAGTCCAAGTAAATTTTATCTACAGCATTCCTCTGATCCACTAATTTTGTCATTTTGTCAAAGAATGCAATAAGATTTATCCGACATAATCTGTTTTTGACAAATGCATGTTGGCTTTTGGTTATGACTTTGTTTGCCTCTAGGTGTTCACTGATTCGTTGCTTGATTATCTTTTCCAGAATCTTCTCAGGTATTGAGGTCAGGCTGATAGGTCTATATTTTCCTGGATCTATTTTTTCCTCCTTTTTTGAAGATGGGAACTACATCAACTCTTTTCCAATCCTCTGGTAGTTCCCCGATGCTCCAGGATCTTTGAAAGAGATAGTTCAGTGGTTCTGAGATCACATCTGCCTGTTCCTTCAGAACCTTGGGATGTAATCCAAGGTCCTGGTAATTTGAACTCGTCTAGGGTGGACAGGTGCTCACTTATCATTTTCTTGCCTATTTTAACTTGTATTTCTAATCTCTTTTTTACAGTGGTGTTTTTGATAGGTTAGGCTGTTTTTTCCTTTTGCGTAAAGACAGATGCAAAAATGAGTTAAGCTGTTCTGCTTTCTTCCTGTTGCTTGTCACCTTGCACTTTCTCCCATTAATGGACCAATCATTTTATTGACTTTTTTATACGTTGAAATAAGCTTTTTTTAAATGTTTGACTTTTGTCACAAGCCTTAGTTCATTTTGAGTGTTAGCATTCCTCACTTCATCTTTACAGGCTTGGGCTATTTGCTGATCTTCTGCCTTAGTTATGTGCCCCTCTTTCCACTTTTATACTTGCCCTTTTTGTCTTTTAATTTATCAGAGAGTTCTTTATGCAGCCCTGCTGGTTTCTTTTGAGAGCTATTATTTTTATTCTTCATTGGTATTGTGCTAGACTGGACTTTTATAATCTCACTTTTCAAAGTTTCCCAAGCTTCTTGAGTTGTTTTCCCCTTGAAGATTCTTATCCATGGAATCTTTTCCAAGCTCTCTCTAGGTTTATTGAAATTAGCTCTCTTAAAGACCAAGGCTCTAATTTGACTTTGTTCTATTGCTTGTTCTTGCATAATGTTGAATTCCAATATTGCATGATCAGTTCCCCCCAAGGTTTCTGTATCTTCAACACCTTCTATCATTTCATCTCTGTTAGTGAGAATTAAGTCCAATATGGCTGATCCCCTAGTTCCCTTCTCTACTTTTTGGGAAACAAAGTTTGCTAGGTTTGTCAGGAATCTGCTTAACCTTTTACTTGGTGCAGAGTTTCTCTCCCAGTTGATGTCAGGGTAGTTAAGGTCCCCCATTACTATTGTGATGTGCTTCCTACATACCTTAGTTAACTGATTAGTAAAAAGTTCATCTATTTCCTCTGTTTGGTTGGGTGGCCTATAGCATACACCTATGGCAATGTCATTTTTCCCCTTTTATATTGACCCAAATTCATTCAAGAGAGTTTTCATCATTGTTATGCTCTATTTCTGTAGAGATGAAGTTTATTTCTTATACATAATGCAACTCCACCTCCCCTTTTATTTGGTCTGGTTTTTTTAAATAATTTAAATCCCTCTAGCTGTGTATTCCATTTGTGGGTTTCATCCCACCAAGTTTCCATAATGGCAACAATATCATTTCTGCCCTGATTAACTTGAATTTCTAATTCACCCTGTTTGTTCCTCATACTCTATGCATTGGTGTACAGACATTTGAGTCTTTTTTGACTGACCCTGTGTTTACTTTCTACATAACCTGTTTTGTGCCTGAGTTCCCCTACTTTTTTTACCACCTGTTTGATTAGTGATTAGTGACTACTCATATGAGCACAATTAGATATCAATTTCTATGCAAGTGTCTCTTTGCAGGACTGTTAGAATTGTCAGAGGTGAGAGGGAGAGTAGACAGGATACTATTAGAAAGAGCTGACTGTAAGGTGTCAAAAAACTTTCTTATCCAAACTCTATTTTATTTTCAAAATTGAATAATTCTACCATTGTTGAACAGAATTATGAGCAAAAACATTGTTATTTGTATTCTGTGGCAGCAGCTGTTATAAAATCACCCAGTAAATAAAGCACTGTCTTTTGTAAAACATTTGCTTGTTATTTCTCAATATTCCATGGTGGGCTCAAGATATAAAAGGGTGTGTAAGGACTGTCAAGCATAGGACAAATGGAGAAAGAACAGTCCTAAACATTTAGGAGCTTTTGATCCCATCCACTCGATTTAGTGATAGAAGAGTAAAAACAGAATTGTTTGTTAGGATATTTTTTACTGTAGCATAATTCACCATTTCCTGTGAATGACAGGTTTAATAAACTGGGAGGTGGAATGTTTCCAGATAGTAAAAAAGTAAGAAATATATAAAGGCAAATGCACAAATTAATATCCTTTGCAATGGAAAATAGAGCATAGATGTTATCCAAAAAAAACATTAGCACAAAATTCTGGTGACTAAAAAACAAAACCTTTGAATGAGTGCATATGGTAGGTTTAACAAAGATTGAAAGTTATTTGCATTATTATTTATCTTTAACAATTCTCAGGGTTTATTTAGGGCTCACTTTAAGGGTAAGACTTCAGTAAACAATGCAGATGCTGAAAATATAACAAATATTTCTGAACATAGAACATAGAATAGGGTTGAAAGGGACCTTGGAGGTCCTCTAGTCCAACTCTCTGCCCATGGAGGAAATCCAATATTATTCCAGACAAATGGATGTCCAGTGTCTTGTTGAAAACTTCCAATGATGGAGTACCCACAACAGAGGCAAGCTGTTCCACTAATTAATTAATCTCACCGTCAGGAAATTTCTCCTTAGTTCTAGATTGGATCTCTCTTTAGTCCTTCTGATCTTTCAAATGTCTGCAAGCACAATGGAATTTTGAGGGTTCTGCAGGAATAAAGTGATGGGAACATTGATGGGGTTAGATGTGAATGTAAAAAAAGTGGCTGGAGGAAGGCAGAACTTTAAATGATGATCAGTTATATTAAAAATAAGAACAAGGAAAAGGAAAATGTTCTTTTAATTAAGGTAACCAAATACCCACACAATTACAGTAGATGGAATTAGGCTTTTAGCATTGATTAAAATACAAATGGAAAAGACTAGTGTCTCAAGTATTATGGGAAGGCTGGACCATAGATCTGATGTGTAAGAACTGTGAACCAATAGCTACAGATGGTGCAAAATGCATAAGACTTCAGTAAGCCTAAAGATAATAAATTTCTGACACAAAACTCAGAGACAGATTCCTTAAAACACTTAGACATAATCAAAACATTAGAATCATAAGAACACCTGAAAACAAAATATTCAGCTTATGGCCTAGGATATTTGCAGAAGGGATTTTCCCCAGCCTACATTTCCAGCTAATCAGCCCTGACTAACTCTTAACCCTCATAAATTGCAACTTTCAATCAAACATTAGGAGGATTTCCTTTATGGTCTCGTTAATTCCTTAGAGATGTCTAAAATCACAGTTAAATGTCTTATCTTTAGTCAACTTAGAACTCTTACCAAAGGCCTATGCATTTCCCTTTCTCCACCTAGAATCTCTGCTTTTGCCCCTTGTAATACTTTATTCTCTGATTCTTAAAAGATTTTATTGGCTATAGTTGCATCATTAAATAATTGAAAGGTTTGGTTAAGCATGCATCTCACATCTAAATATTTGGGGCAGGCTTAAACTCTTTAATATTTCATGATGGTGACAATAATCACCATGCAATATACAATATTCATCAACCCAGATAGGAACCATTCTGGAAGAATCTATGTGTCAAGACTGATTCGTCTACATTTCACCTACATTTTCTCCCTTGCTCATAGCTTGACATGATTGTGGAAGGCAAAGGTGGGAAGGGTGGTATCTAGGCAACCGAGGCATCTTTGAGAGCTTGGTGCTGATAACACCAAGGTCACTAATGCAGGTGCTTGATGGAGAAGTGGACTTTTCCCATAACAAGAGGAAGTATTACTATTGGACAATGTGAACACCTGGTGGATTGGGGTGAGGGAATCGGTTGTTTAATTAAGTAAGCTTTCAAGCAGGAAAACCGGAGCTGGTTTCACTTCTTCTATGCCAATATAAATTTTCAGTAAAGTATTATACTCTTGGTAAAATCATGTCCCAGGAATTTCTTTTTCTGAAAATGCCAACTGGGCAGTTGACACTATGTTTCATTTATCTCTAGACCAGGGCTTTTCAACCTTTTCACCGATTGTACCACTTTTAGGATATGGCAATATTCGAGTACCATCTAGCAAGGTGTCAAAAACTTGATGACCAAAAAAAAAACCCCTGTTCAAAGTTGCAATTGCACTGAAATGACTTATGACCATTTTCACACTTATGACCATTACAGCATGCCCAGGGTCATGTGATTTATATTTGGATGCTTGGCAACTGATTCATATTTATGATGGTCACAGTGTCCCAGGGTCATGTGATCCCCTTTTGCAACCTTTTGACAAGCAAAGTCAATGGCAGGGCTGCTGGTGGCCAAGTGCTGAGGCGGGACTTCCCTCCCTCCCTCTTTCTCATGCCCACCTCCTTCTGAAGGAAGAATTTGAAACCCCCCCCATATTTTTTCTCTTCCATATATTCATCAAACAAGGAAAAGCCTCCAGAAACAGAAAAGACAAACTGCTGAGTGAACTAGCTTAAAAAGGCACATTCCCCTTTAAGAATTAGCTACTGGCTAGAAAGGAAAGTAAGGAAGAAAAAAAATGTAGTAAGTATTGGCTGCCGGCTAAAGCAGCCTCCCCAAATGGCTCCATTCATAAGTAAAGGAATCTACAGGCAAAATCCATTCAGGACAAAAATACTTCAAAATCTCTTGCAGCAAAACTTAGAGCTAACAATAGCAGAGCAATAGAAGCTAACACAAGACATCAGCCAAATAGAAATTGCCAAACACTCCTTAAGAACACAAAGCCCACATTGCACAAATCCCAGAACTTCAAAGTCACAAAAGCACATAAGAATCCTTCCACTCTCCATCTCCCTCCCTCCTCTGTGCCTCACCTCCAGCTGATGCTACCTTTTTTCATTCCTCTTGGAGGGCGACCCCTCCCCCACTGCATTTCTTGCCTGTTTGCTGCTGCCAGCACAGGTGGCTGCCACAGCAGTTGTAAATCAGTTCATGGCCGGCCTGCTTGGCCTGCTTGATCTCCTCTCCTTTCCCCCCCACCCTCCTCCTTCCCCTTCGGTGCAGCTAGAGCTGACTCCGCCTCCTCCCAAGGCTGCTGCTTTTTCTCTCTCTCCCTCTCCCGCCCAAACTGCCTCCTTTTATAGCCTCCGCCCCCCTCCTCCTCCTTTCTCATGGGGGAGGGTGAGCCAGAAGTGAGCCTGGGGCCTTTGCCTGCCCCAGCCAATCTGCAGCTCCGGAGGACTCTCTCACTGTAAGTCCTTGCCTGCGCCGCCTCATTCCCTCCCCCACTACACTTGGCTAGGCAGGGCTGCGTACCACCTGCCACTTGTTAATGTACCACAAGTGGTACGCGTACCATAGGTTGAAAAGCCCTGCTCTAGACCATGCTGAATCTCTTCAGATGATGCTATCCTCAACAGGGTTCCTTGGAGGGATTTTGGAAGTAAGTTCGCAAAATGTTATGCCTGGAACACCTGTTTGAAAGTTTTATTTCCAGAAACTGCCCAAATTCTTAAAAAGGTTGTTCCGAAGGAAGTCCAGTATGGCCTTTTGGAGTATGTGGGCCCATCTCACCTCTTGGGAGAGAATTTTCCAAAGTTGGCAGATATATGTATTTTTTCCAATAATTAATCTTTTCTGTTACCTGCATTCTGTTTTTCAAGGTCTCAAAAAAAGAGGGTTTTTTTTCTTGCCCAATTATCGAAAATCCAATTTTTTTAATCCAAAATCGTTTTTATCCTTCTTTGTTTTAAAGCAAGAGAAACTTGGCAATGAACGTGGGACTTTCTGTCTGCCAGGCAAGCAACAGTGAAAGGCAAATGAATACCTATGATTATTCCAGCTTGAATAGAAACTGTAACATTCAGTAACCTGTCATGACAAATGTTTAAAGGCACATTCTACCATAATACCAATCAATATCAAAGATGGTGTCATATCAGTCATATTTTTTTAGAAAAGGTAAACTGTCTGCATGCTTTGGCACTAGTGGTGTAGAAAGTGATTGGATTTGAAAAATAACAACAAAGGCAAGAAGTTCCATTTAAAATGGGGTCCTGATGGTAATATATTAATTGAATCATTGATTGTACAATATAAAGGTATTTATATCAATACTTACGACTATGTTACATCACTGTGCAGTAATAAAATACATACGTCAAAAATGTTTCTGAGGTTGAGCTCTTATCATTCTAACATTTCTGTAGGAATAACTACAGGAGCCTTGCTCTGCACTTGTTCAGTTCAATATTATTTTAAAATTCTTGAATTTAAACTTTTTTTTTTCACTTTTAAGTGTGCTGAAAAATAACCTAATATAGTTTTATTTCTTCCAATAAATCAGTGTGCATACATTTAAAATTCTGATATTAAAATTCAAGTGTCAAATCATTGCTGCTGATGGAAAACCAACAGAATTACTATCTCCAGGCCTAGATGTGTATAGGTAAGTGATCTTTTTACTGAAGGACAGTTTGGCAGATCAGAAATAGATCCAAGGAGATCTTAGAACAATTTATTAAAGATAGACTAAGCCTGGTCTCCTAATAGGGATAAGCCATATTGAAATAGAAAGATATATATATTGCTATTGACTTTTGTGCAAATGACTAATGGGAAAGGATTCTTGATATGGTGGATCAGCAACATTTAGAAGGCTAAAGGTTTCCCACCTCTAGCTTTAATGTGAAATATATAAGTTTCCCAATAACAAGCAATGGAATGAGGTCAAAATCAGAAGCTCATTGTTATGTTATTTTTAATTTTGAGTTCATCAACTTTTGTTCAATCTGTAGGAAATTGAGGGTGTTGAAAAACTGCAGCATACTTCAACTGAAGTACAATTGTTTAAGCTGAAAAGCTGAAATCTATCTTTGAGGACATCTGACTTATTAGGTTAGTCATAGGGGGGAAATGTATGATGACTGACTGACTCATTTAGTGTAGCCGTTTAAAACTTGCTGCTATCTGAAGGACAACTCCCCCCCCCCATATGGTAAATAATCATGCCATCGGTTTGGGAAACAAGGAACCTAGACATGTCTGGAAAGCACTATATTGGGGCTGCTTATTTGCTTTGCTGGGAACTGTTTAGCCTACAAATTTCAGAATTTTTAACTTTTCAAAAGTTAACATTTAACTTTAAAAAATAACATTTATGATTGTATCAATGAATATGTAGGAAGAACTCCTGGAAAAGATGACATTCACCTTGAGATGCGAAGGAAACTGCATTGTTTAAATCTTTTCAGCTCTGCTCACAAATAAAATTAAATAACAACCAGAGTTTATGATAAGTTTGAAATTTAAATAAAGTTTATCAATGAATCCAAACAAAAGAAAGGAGACTGTATACACTCTTTTGAGCTCTTCCAGCAAGGGTAGGAAAGAAATGTAAATAATAATACTAATATACAGCTATGTTTCTTATACAATACAGGTTATGACAATGAGTGTGCTGCATGTGTGTGTATATAAACTGTACTTGCTCACAGTCTATAATTAAAATAAGGAGTGACTTATCATGTCTGGATCATCCAGTGAAACTTAATCAAATTGTAAATGGTTCAAAACTTTACTCATTTGCTTCCTAACTATATGGCACTGAGTTTTACTTCTTTGTTCACCATGAAATGATGTAGGCCAGTCTCCTCTTATTGGTACTGTTTCCCTAAACCTCCCTATAATAGCATGCTGATTGGGAATTCTGAATATTTCAACTTAATTTGAAGAACTCCAGTTTGCAAGGACTGATAAAGCTATTTTCAATGAAAGATCAGCTGTGGCAAAACATTTACAGTCAATACTGTACATGTTACTTAAAAGCAAATCACAAGTTATACTTCAGGCTTGGAAACCTGGTGGTAGAAGTATCGCTTTCTTTTTCCATCATACTGAAAGATTTTTTCTAAGTCAGGTCTACTAGGTCTTTGCATATAACATTAGATGGCAAGAACAGAAGCTTATGTTCATATTTGGCAGTTCCCACAAAAGTTAAGATAGGTGAGAATGCTCTAAAACCTCCATATCTCAGCATTCATGCATGCATGCCTCTGCGTAGACCTTAACACACTGCAACAAAAGCACAACTGGCTTTACAAATTCCTTGGTAAGGGGAAACTCGATAAAGCAGGTTTCCTGCTTGCCAGAAAGCTTATAAGATGTGTTTGCTGCCTGCACTTTTATCCCTCATTTTACCCTGACTTCCTGCTAAACACACAAAAATGTTAAGAGTGCCCAAGCACACTGGGTCATTGGTGTCAGGGTCTTGCACTGTTTCTATTTAAAGAATTTAACATTTTCCTCTGAGAGACAATCAGCAAAATACACATAGCAATGGACAATTCTTGAAGAAAGCAAAAGGAGTTTTAATAACACGAGTGAACTTTTAGCCATTCTCATGTTATTGAACAATAACTGCCAGCATCCTCAGTATTGGCATGCTGGCTGAGAACTATATTTAGCAGTTTCGGGAGACCAAAGATTATCTCTTTCTGTTTTAGAGCATGGATGGAGCAGAATAGACCATTCATTCAGTAAAGAGTGCCACATAAAGCAATAATGGATTAAACAACTTCTATTCATTGCAAATTTGAAGGTACACAAGGAAAACTATGCCTAAAGGGGAGGGAAAAGCGATTGTTTTAACGGTATTCAGTCTATTGTAAGGGAGATCTAGAGATTACAAATAACCCAGAGCAATTTTGTATAAATTATTATTTGTTGAGTCAAAAAGTCCTGTTTTCAGAATTGATGTTTCTAGCCTCTATAGTACCAAGGTATGTCTAAATATACCTTAATAAAAATTAAAGCACCTAAATTATGAAACAAATTAGAACAATACAGAATTTCAACAGAGCAGGGTGTTAACAAGGTACTTTCAAATATTTGAGCAACAAGGGCCAAATAAAAGAAGTGTAAATTGAAACATGAAAAATGATAGAGTTGATATTTGTTTTTCCAGGAGAGTCTAGAGTATAAGTTAGTTGTTGCTTTAGGATCAAGTTCACCTGCTTGTCAGTAATCTACATGAAGCTTTAAAGAAATTCATTCTACTCTAAAGAATTTGAAAAGGAAATGATACTTATATTTTCTATCATCAGTTGGCTTAGATTATAATTTAGCATCTTGTAATTTATTCAGTTGAGGTTTCTCAGCAAATTCTAAACAAAATGTGTACCTTTGCGCCATTTTGGATATCTTTGAAATTAGTCTTGTAGCCAAGGTACAGCCATTTACAATTTTTCTTTTCAGCATGCATGCTGACTTCCAACACTATAAATGGGAACACAAAAGAATATTGCTGTCTAGATTGATCAAGCATGCTGGCAGGCAGGCAACAAAGTGTCTCTCCTACTGCTGGAAAAAAAAGTTACTTTGATCATTTTATTATTCAGCTTCCACTCCAGATCTTGATTTTTAATCTGACAAATGAGCAACTTCATTCTTGCGATCTTCAAGGCTCCTTAGCAGATTTGGGGTAATTTATTTGGGGTGAATCTATGTCAATGTTTTGTGTAACCCCAGAGGAAAAGAGGAGTGCACATACTTTTCACTTCGTAAAGTTTGGGCTAGAGATTAATTTCTTCTTATTTTTTTGATTTGACTTTGATAACATTATGTCAAGTTAGCCGACTACTAGTTAGCAATTTGTAGCTACCAAAGATACATGTTTGCTGACTCATCATCATTAGAGTGGGGGAGGCAGTGGCTGCCAGGATGGCAATTGCTGCCTGGGGAGGCAGCGAAACTGCTCCATCATCTATTCTTAAGCCCTTTGTCCTTCTCTTCTGTAGAAGAAAGATATGTGCTACACACAACCCTTAAGTCAATTTACACTGTCAGAGAGATGTTATGAAGGTTGTTTCAGAAGATTTGGTTGCAATTCAGCTGGTTACCAGAATTACAGAATAACAGAAATTGGAAGGAACCATGAGGTCTTCTAATCAACACCTTGCTCATGCAGGAAACCCTTAACCATTCTGAGAAAGGCTGTTCAATCATTCTTGAAATCTCCAGCGATTGAGCACCCACAACTTATGGAGGCAAGCATTCCATTGATTAATTGTTTTCACTGACAGGAAATTTCCTTGAAATGAGAGACCTGGCTTTTTATTTACCTCAGGAATGAATGTTTGAACCGTGATAAGAACCGTACAATGTCACTGTACAAATGGGCAGTCTTCCAACCATTGAAATGTTGAAGAAATGTTGAATTTTAAAAACTAATACAAAGTACTATAGAATAAGAAAGAAAGAAGAAAAAGAAAGCAATTAAAAGGACAGCTAAAAGTGCAAGAAAGAAAGAAAAAGATATAAAGAAGTAACTTCCAATCTTATAAGTGCAATTATAATGTATCTTTTTTATAATTTATATCATGACTCCCTTGATTTGATTGATTCATTTAACAACGTGGCAAAATCGGTTGTCAAATCAGGTACAACACACTTATCCTGGCTTAGCAGCAAAAAATTCTGTTCTAATTGTATATGTAAGTTGAGACCATCTGTATTGTTCAGGATATATGCTCTGAAACATGGGTAATTTTGCATTTTCAATCTACTCAAATTATAGCATCATAATGATAAAGAAATAAAAGTTTATTTCTGCCTCATTCACAAATGAGCACCATTTTGCTGTAGAAAGGACAAAATGTATTGCTAATGGTGTCAAACACTGCTAACATTGGATGTTCCTGCTCTGACAACTGATGAAAATGCAGCCATTTTCTCTTCTCCTTTAACATGCTTTTTCTTACTTTTAGAATCAGGTGCACCGGGGGGGGGGGGGCGGTTGGGATGTAAGCTCAGCTAGCCATAATAATAACGCTGCTGTGGGAACCCAAGGACAAGCTGATAATGTTTTGGCGAGCTGAGGGGCTGAGGAGAAAGTCCGTGCTTTAAGCTAATTGGGGAATGTGCTTTATGACAGTTTATTGGGGGTGGTAATTGTACTTTGTTACTTTGTATCTGGGGAAGGGAATTTAGTTTTGGGGTTCAACTATGTAGTGCCGATATTTTGTTTCCCGAATAAATGTTCTTTAAGGAAGAATTTTGCCTCGAAGTTCTTTTGATGGGTTTCATCTATCGGAACCATGACAAATGGAGCTGCACAGTCACTTTCAATAACAGAACTAAAAGAAAGAGTTTAAATTTGATGGGAGATTTCCTCTCTAATTTTTGATGCTATTATATATCTTTTTTGATTCATCACAATCAGAAACTTCAGAGCTCACTCTTCGTAACAAACTAGCTGTAGACTGATACAGATAATGAGCTCTAAAGCTGTTGCTGTTTAGTTAGTTTCCTGTTTCCAACTAAGGTGTGTTGATGTTAAATTGCCATCTTGTGGCTGTGTTATTTTCTAAGCTGTTGAAATTGACCTGGACAGGTATGTGTTTGCAATATATTAATGGCTGTCTTCACTGTTGACTGTGTAGCATATTTAATGTACATGATGCTGAATGTGCTTTTCCACATATTAACTTTTTGGCTTAGCAGACAAAAAACTGCTCTCACTTACAATAAACAGAGGCATCATTCCATTGATGAAGAAAAGACCGAAAGCAGAAAATATCTAAATCCTTGGATATCTATATCCAAAGCCCAGCCTGGCTTACCCACCAGAGCATGAGGAGTAGGAGTCAAAATTCCCTGTTGATAGTTTAGAGCAGAGGTCCCCAACCTATGGGTCATGGCCCACTACCGGGCTGTGGCCTCTTGGCCACCGGGCTGCGTGGGTGGCTGGTCAATGTGTGTGTGTGTGTGTGTGCATATGCTCAACCCTCCTTGCGCAGGCACTAGCCAAGCTGCGAGCCTCGCGCCGGCGCCAGCCAAGCCACTAGTTGTGAGCCTTGCACCGGTGTTAGTTGAGCCATGAGCCGTGAGCCTCACACTGGCACTAGCCAAGCTGTGAGCCTCGCGCTAGCGCTAGAAGCCCCATTTGTGGAGCACGCATGCTCGCAGCCCCGTTCATGTGTATGCACGCACAGTCACATTAGCATGTGTGTGCATGTGCACGTAAAGATGCCTGCCCCTTCCTTTCCCACCGGGCCACCAGCTCAGAAAGGTTGGGGACCCCTGGTTTAGAGCATGCCAGTGGAATGGGGTAGTTCTTCATCCAGAGCTTCAAAATTTTCCTTGATCCTTTTCTAATATATTCAGAGAATGACTCCTGTGTGCTTTTGTCCACAGCAGAATGCAAATGAGGAAGTTTCTGCAACTGCTCTGAGACTGTTTCCAAAGATCTGCCGATCAAGGAAGATTTCTCTCTCTGTCCTTAAAAGGACACATTCAATCAATCACCATTCAGAGAATGTGAGTATGGCCATCTAAGTTATTACATAAATATATATATGCTGCTAATATATGTCATGCATGATTTTCAATCTCTTAATGGAGCAACTAGTTAATAATTATAGAGAAAGAATCCATATAAACCTTAACAAAGACCCCATAGGACTATTATCTTTTAAAAGTAAAAATATATAATCTAACTTCAGTTACTTTATGTATAATATAATGCTTTAGGGAAATAAAATTTTCTATTAATGTCACTAACTGGAGGAAAAGGGTGATAGATAATGCTACCCAGCTTAGAAATTCCAAAATAACATGCTATTTATATAGGTAAATAAATTAGTAAATATGCTGTTGCTTTGGATATTCTGGAGGTAAACTCTAACATGTCCTCCAGTTTCTTAGGTTACTGCTAACTCATTGTTAAATATTTAGGCATTAAAAAGGGAAGCAAATTGGCTTTCTGCACCAAAGCTGAATGGACCCAGATGATAGCATCTTTGTCCCCCCAAAAAATATGTTCAAATTTCTTAGCATTTATTACTTCTTAGTGACCTTCCAGATATAAAACTATACAGTGTAACTTTAGTTTTCTAAATAGAGAAAACAAACTCAGTTCCTACAGCTACAACTTGCTGTGTGAAAGGCAGTTTTCCTGCGAGGCACCTAGGCACCAGCCTGGAGTTTATAGGTTATGTCATGCTATACTCTACAGATGGAATCACATAATGACTTGGAGAATGGTGTATCAGAGCTGTAAGCTTTCTCCTTGGTGTACAAAGCAAATATGTATTTTTGGAGAAACTAGGCAACTCAATGCTTGAAGAAAAGAAACAGGAGACCCTGGCCTTGGAAATGTAAATTAGACACCTAAGCAAAGCAGAGATCCTATTAGGAAAGGATCAACATGGAAATTATGAATTCTGAATCAGTCTTAGAGCAAGTTGAGTTAAAACCCTCTCCCCTGATGGATATGCAGGAAATACAGCCAACTGATCTTGTACCTTAGACTTAACAACTGTACATTGTCTTCTGTAAACTGGTCCTGGGATTAAAGAGCAAAAGGAGCTGCTTTCTTTACATAATCAAGTTACATTATTCTTGTTGTGCTAGTTATTAAACACATAATGTATTTTCTGCTCCAACCTGTTATCATTCCATGATATAGTATGCAATGCTTCTTAATAGCACCTGTTTCTGAATTTCCCAGAATTAAAAATCTCTCCAAAGGAAAGCTATTCAGATATGAAGGACTTTTAGGGTCTTGGAGACAAGAAAGCAAGACAAGAATGGTCAACTGGGATTGTTATGTATTATAACAGATACTTTTTGTTTGACCACAGTGGTTCATTTTTCAAGTGGAGAAAAGAGATTCTATTAATGTTCAATTGGATTTGACAGACAGGTCCTCAGATCAGAATGCTCCTTGAACTAATCACCCCAAACATAGATTTTTAGATAGAGGGCAAGATCATGTGATGTCACTGAATCGGACTCTAAGGTTGTGCAAAGTTATGAAGCAATGCAAAGTTCATAAAGCAATGCAGCGCCCATTCCTTAAAAGTAAACTGCTCCATCACTTTCTTTCATGTCAGTCCATGAGCAGTTTTCTTGGCATATCAAGTAGATGGATGAATTTTCTGCTTATATTCCTTACTTCACCAAAACAAGACAAATTGCAGTTGCCCCATAGAATTCTACCAACATCTCCTTTGTACAGCTCTGTATGTAATGCATTCTTGGAAACAACCAACTGATCTTTAATATCCTAGTTTTGCTTGATCCTCCATTAATTAGTTTGCTTTGCCTCTCCTCTCTCCTCCTCTCCCCTCCCCCTCCCCTCCCCTCCACTCTCCTTCCCCCTCCCTTTCACAGCACATTCCAACTATTATTTTGTTTAAAGAGAATAACTTCGGATCTCGCCTTATGTAAGGACCCACTTCAACTAACCACCCAGGAAAGCAGAACTCTTGAAACAGGCATTGTCTCTTTTATTAGGGGTCAGTGACAGTAGGGAAGTCAAGGCGAGATCTGGGGAAAATCCCGCGCAAACGGTATAAGTAAGCTAGCAATATTTCTCCTCCCACCAAAGTCATAATGTCCATTTGAAATCCAGCCAATCCACAGGTGGTCTGATGAGAGGGTAACTGGCATAGTTGGCGTGCATCTCAGAGGTCTTCTCCAGTTTCGTTTCTCTGTAACCGTCTCCCTGATAAGGGAGACACATTCCTTTCTCAAGGGGATAGAGGCAGGAGAGTAGAAAGCGAAAGTTAACCCAAGCGAGAGTAAGCTCCTCCTCCCCCCAGCAGAATGGCAGGCCCCAAAAGTAGAATATACATGCAGGGAAAATGATGAGGGTTTGGGGACCTGACAGGTACAATCTTTTAAAATTCTATCCTCTTCTCTCTTTCATTTATTCCTAAGAGAAATGCTTAATGGAATCTATCTGGATCGTATTACACACGGCCAGTTTCAGAGGTAAATAAGGAGAGCCAGAATCCCTCCAATTGTTATCCTCGCATTTATGGATCTCTTGAAATTACCGTGAAATATACTGTTATTTCTGTGACAAAAATCTACTGTATCTCAGAAATGAGGTTTGCTTTTTTTATGCTCCCCTTAATTTGTTTTGCTTCTGCCACTGCTCAGTGCCAAAAACAAAAAAGGCTACGAATTGTCTATTGATTTATGAAACCAAATAATTTTGTGAAATTGCCCCTACTCTGTCAAATAGGAATCTACGTTCTCTACCACCTTCACTTGCCAACATGTTTCTATTATCTTGGTCTTCCAGATTTGTTTGCCTTTCCTGTGTTCTGAGTAATCATATGAGGAGGAAAAAAAATATGTCAAAGAAATATCTCCCATGGACATTTCCTGAGCACACACTGAAACCATGTAACTTTTTGATTGCTGCTTTTCCGCCTCAGAGCTAAGTGCATGACGAATCCCAAGCATGATTGATGATCGCAAAGGAACTTTCAATATAGTTTAAGTCTAAGGACGATAATCTTATTTTACCCTCAGGCACTCCTAGTGATGGCCCATTAGTCACACTAAACGGTCTGATACCGCTTCAACATGCTATGTATCAGATGATGCCATATATGTATTCAATGTTACTACTACTACTATTACTACTACTACTATACTGCAACTGCTGTAGAAGATTGCAAATACCTGTTTGTCATCTCAGTTATACAGTAATGCCCCTTCCTATCTGTTTCGTATCTCAATTCATAATGTCTGGCTTCAAGCACAGTGGAACATTTGTAGAGGTAGAAATGAGATGCAGACATCTATCATAACATTAGGATGATGTCCACTTAAAAAAGACAGGATTGAGAGTTGGTTGATCATTTCTTGACAGCACTTATTTCTGTCTGCAGCTAAGATCAAGTTCGTTTTATTTATCAAAATAAAGAATCATCAGGTAGCATTGATCTTAGCACTTGACAGAAAGATGCATATAAGGGCAGTATACTAAGCTTATTCTAGTGGCTAAAAAATTAAATCTTCCTTGAAAGCTATTTGGTATTAGAAAACAGGCTCCTAGTAGGGCAGAGGCAGGCTCTGCTCTTTGTTAATTTCATCTTCCCTACCAAAATAAAAATAAATGCATTACAGATTGTTTTTTTCCATTTCTTCAGCTGAATAGCATTTCATATACAAAGTACTTCAATTATATCACCTAAAACAAATCTCTTTGCTGGTAATAGATTGATTTACTGTGGGGTGGAGAGAGAAGTAAAATTAAAGTATGGAGAGCTGTTTTCAGGATGAACTATCATGCGACAACATCATGAACAAGCTTTCAAGTTATAGACAACTCTTCATCAGATTGGATGTTAAATAAGATAGCAAGATGGCTGGCTATGAGTCACTTGTAACGGTCTGAAAATGGAATTCAGAAAAATAGAATATAATTATTCTATGATTCTCATTCAGGGCTAAAGAGATTATAGACTGAGGAGTGCTTGGTGCTCTCTGAGCTTGCTTGTTTTCTTGGAGACATTTCATTACCCTAACATCATCAGTGCTAGTAGCTAGTAGTACTCTTCTTGTACCCTTTCCTGGCATAGAAAGTCTGAGAGGGAGGACAACAGAGTTCAGGCTCAGAAATAAAGAGCACTACCTAGTTAGGGTAATGAAACATCTGCAAGAAAACAAGCAAGCTCAGAGAGCACTAAGGACCCCTCATTTCAACCTTGAGCTACAAATATTCTCCTTCATTAGATTATAGACTACTGGGAGAAAGAAGAATAATGACTGTTGCCCCATTTCAAACCATAAAATATCTAATATTTTCTGACTTTTCTTGTTAGCATTATCTCTGTAATCCTGATAATGGTTCTGTGTATTAAAGTGTATTGAATATGAATTTCATCCTGAAGATAAGGAATGCAGTAGTTTGTCCAAGAACCCACAAAACTGTTTATATGCACTTGTAAATAAATCCCAAACTTCTTCCAGTAAGGGCCTAGAAGTTCAGCCCATGAATCCACATACCTAAGAGAAGGTTTGAATTCAGAATATGTTTGCTCATCACTTACATGTAATCACTACTTAATAGTCTTATATGATGAATTGATGGCTGTATTACACACCGCCTAACTAATGGAATTATGTAAATTCCATTTCCTATGAAATATGATTTTTAATACAGTGTATGCCCAGTTTGGGGCACATACTCTGCATGAAACAACATGGAGTTTTTTTCAAATATATTATTAGTAGTAGTTAAGAGAACTCCACACAAAATGCAAACTATCTGAACTGTGCAACACCCAATGACAATACAATTTTGGAATTAAAGCTGTTAAAAATGAATAGCTTTAGGGGAATTAGCTGCTAAAAATGAAATGAATTCAATAGATACCTTAAGGTACTTGTCTTTCAACTTTTCACTGTGTGCCTGTACTGGGGAAAGCAAATATATTGTTTTACCTTGCAACATTGACCACAAACTTATTTAAACAGTATGTTTTTTACATTCTTACTCCACCTCCATTCTTTTACCCCACAACAACCCTGTGAGGTAAGTTAGACTGAGGGAAGGTAACCAATGGGAACTCATCCAATGAGTTTCCACGGCTTAGGGTGTACTTGAAGCAGATCTTGGCAGTCCTAGCCTAAAGCCCTAACCACTGTACTGTACCACTCTGGTGTGGTGCACATGAAGTGTTTTGAACATTTCAAAACATTCTGTAAAAATATGCTCTATTAAGTGTTTACAGCAAGGGGAACTGCTCTTCCTGCTTCCATGTAAGAAATTCAAAGCTTTTCTGGCACTTCCTTAGCTAAGCCATTCTTTCCAAGAGTGTCCTTTTGACTGTGTATTTCAACACACTCCGGGAATCCAGTACAGCATTTAAAACTTCCATATTGAGCAAATAGTAGTACTGTGCCTCTTTAGCAAAAGTCCTGTTGCCAAACAATTTGGTAGCCCTATTATTTACTGGTTTTCAAGCATCTGGCATTTCACAACACAAAATAAAGTAGCCAGCAGCTAAGGCACAACAGCAATATGAAGGAATGGGAAGGGAAATAATTTGACACATTCATCTAAGAAATAATAAAGTAATTAAAATAAAATGATAAAGTATAAAATAAAATAGTGATATGTTAGAAGAGAAAATAATGTCAATCATTAGAAACTTCATCCCGGTTCCTAACAGCAAATTATGTCTTGCAATAAAATGAAAGGGGGAATCCCCCCCCCACATAGTTACAAATTAATTGTTAAATAACATTTTTAAAAGTTTCCAGAATTGATAATATGAGTTAAATATTAAATATCTAAATCCAGATGTCATCCTTCCCAATAAGCAACATAAAAGGCTAAAGAAAATAAGCATCTTTTTGAACTGCTTAGCAGAAACCAAGAGACATTCACTATAAATTATACATTGCTCATTTATTTGAAAACAATCTTTTCTGTGTTAGACTAAGAAACAGCTTTAGAATAATTTCTCTTGTACTGTTAAATGTATACATGTGTCTTTTCCTTTAGGGCCAGATCCCTTTTTGGTGCTGAACAACTATTGCCTTCCAAATTCCAGACAATTATCTTCTGAATCTAATGGACCTGGGGTGTTAAGAGGCAATTCAGGCAAGTGGTAGAGAAACAATGTGATTTCATCATAAAGGCTAAGACTCTAATCTGGCTGCTTTGCTGGAACATTAAAAAAAAAAAAAGAAGCGGGAGGGCTAGTTCTCTTCTTGTTCCCTTTCCTGGCATAGAGAAACTGAGAACCAAAGTTGAGAAGGAGGACAACAAAGTTCAGGCTCAGAAATAAAGAGCACTACGCTGCAACCTGCATCTCCCTAAATCAGTCAGATTTGAAGAAACTATCAACAGCCAGTCCTATAATGTGTGGTAAAAGATGAGGTGAAACTAATATAAAACAATACAATGATAAAATATAAAACTGCCCTGGTGAATGTATTGAGCAGGACTGATGTAAAATCAGTGGTGGGATTCAGCCAGTTTGTACCAGTTCGGCAGAACCGGTAGCTAATTTTTTGTTGTCCAGGCCTAGAATGGACTTCCGGAAGTGGTATCCACACAGAGAACCGGTTGTTCACATATTTGAATCCCACCACTGTGTAAAATGTGTCACTCAGGGATGAAGAGCTGAAAAAAAAAACATCCACACATAGGTAAAAGCCAATCAAGATGCACAGTACTTGAAGTTGGGTGAGGAGTGAAGTGGGAAAAAAACCCACCCCATGGGACTACATGAACAATAAGTGGAACAAATAAGAGCTGTTCTTTCCTGGTATCTCAAAACAGAGTTCTAAGTTTACCTCAGTGAGCTAAAGGAAGACTGGGTTGTCAACAGCATTTTGTCTCATCCTAGAAAGAGTATTGTCTAAAAGAAAAGTCAGGGAAGCTTATTTATTTGATCTGTATTTGTTTATAATCCCTTATTCTTCATTGGAGGAGTTGCATGACACTCAGAATTAGCAGATGGAAGAGGCCTGTAAAGCCTATAATTAAGCAAGCAAGCAAGCAAGCAAGCTTGCTACATTTAGGCAAGAAAAACCAAATGTACAGGTATAGTATAGGGGGTACCTTGCTCAATAGTAGTAACTGTGAGAGGGATCTCGGAGTCCTAGTGGACAATCACTTAAACATGAGCCAGCAGTGTGCTGCAGCTGCCAAAAAAGCCAACACAGTGCTGGGCTGCATTAACAGAGGGATAGAATCAAGATCACGTGAAGTATTTCATACTACTTTAACAATGGCCTTGGTAAGGCCACACGTGGAATACTGCCATCCAGTTTGGTCACCACGATGTAAAAAAATGTTTAACTTAGAAAGAGTGCAGAGAAGGGCAACAAAGCTGAATTAGGGACTGGAGCTAAGCTCTCAGGTAACGTTTGCTGGAATTGGGTATGTCTAGTTTAATAAAAAGAAGGACTAGGGGTGACATGATAGCAGTATTCCAATATCTCAGGGGTTGCCACAAAGAAGAGGGAGTCAAGCTATTCTCCAAGGCGCTGAGGGCAGGACAAGAAGTAATGGATGGAAACTAGTCAAGGAAAGAAGCAACCTGGAACTGAGGAGAAACTTCCTGACAGTTAGAACAATTAACCAGTGGAACAACCTGCCTCCAGAAGCGGTGAATGCTCCAACACTGGAAGTTTTTAAGAAGAGACTGGACAGCCATTTGTCCGAAATGGTATAGGGTTTCCTGCCTGAGCAGGGGGTTGGACTCGATGACCTCCAAGGTCCCTTCCAACTTTATTATTATTAAGCAAGCAAGCAAGCAAAATCCAATTCCATGGCAAAAAGGCATGTGCTAGGATTTATTAGAAAAAAAAGCTTCTGGAAATACCCCCTATTAATGAAGAATGCATTGGTATGAACAACTTTATTTGGAATGTTGTACATAGGTCTGATGGTTCCATCCACCCCTTCCTCCCCACAATCTCACAACAACAGGAAAAGATTCTGAAGATGCAACTCAAATTATGACAGTGTATGAATGCTTTATTACAAGGAAAGCCTGGTTTGAAATTTTTTTATTTTTTAAGTGGTGATGGTGTCAGATTCAGGAAAGTAGTATGGAATTCACTGCCCTGGATGCAGGATTGGTAGATGATGGCTACTATTCCTGATACCTATAATAGGAAATCAGACAAATAGATGGAAAAATAATTTTTTAGTATTTGCCAGAATCCATGATACGAATATCTCACTGAAGCCCAGTTATTGGAGATGATGAATGAAAATGTTACTGCCATAATACCCTTGAATGGGAATTTTTGGAAGCATCAGGGTAGCTACTTGAGGAAAAATTAAATTATATAGGCCTTTGTGGACAAAGTGGACTTTTGTTGTGATTTAGCACATTTCTTCAACTCTCATGGTATTACCATACAACAAAAACGTACTGTGACAAAACATTGTAATATCAACACAGCCATCAAATAGCCAAGGGAGAACACTCATGCTGAACAAGATTTTTAAAATAGTTCACCACATGGGTTTATGTTTCTTTGGAGAAAAATTCTACCTCACGGAAATGTTTCCAGCCACCTTCATCAAACCAACACAATTTTTGTGAAGACATATTTATTTCCCCATTTCTTAATAAATATTTGTGAGTATGCTGCATCCTGTTATATAGCACAGTTTAAAGCTCCTGTAAGTGATATCACCTTAGACCCATTGATCAGACATGAAGGTAAGTTGCAAAACAAAAGCCTACACTTTCTACTCTTATTATCTGATTTCAAATTCAACTAAGAATTCCTTCTGTAGCTGGAGTTTCTCAAATTGTTGGTGCAGAGCAGAAGCCTATTTTAATTAATATAATTTCCTTTGCAATAATATAGCCATGGAATGCTAATGCTTTTTTGGAGATGTTTTCTGACTTCCCAATCTTGCCCATAGCTGTGGTTTCTGGGATGTCCCCCATTCTAAATAAACAGGTCTAATCCAAGTTAGCCATACGCTATTGTCTGCAGAGCCTTATTTAGAGAAGAGACCCCAATCAGCATTCCTTCAATCTATGCTAGCATTCTGAAGACATTGATGCTAATCGAAGCAAAATCTATTGTTTGAAAAGACTATCACATTCCATAGAGATGAAGTTGGCTCAGATAAGAATGAAGCCTTTATTTATTTCCTAAGAAGTGACATTAACTTAAAGACCAATGGGATCTATAGAGAAGGGGAAGTTATTACAAGAAAGTTTTAGAATAATTTGTTTCCTAGACAACCTGTTGCAATCTAAGCCTTTCTAGGCATATATACCTGGATTGCTAGCTTGAACATTTACAGAATCTTTGAACTGTGGCTGGGTTTTTCATTAATAAATTGTACTTGTACTAAATTAGTATTTTACAATTATAATATTCTTAAATAAATATATATTATAACATAATGATACTATTAATATTATACTGATCATTTTAGGAACTAAGAGGTAATCCCCGCCGCTGTAGTCACCAAATGACCTCCATGGTTAAGTGGGACTTCATCCTTAGTTACGTTAATTCTGCCAGTCTTCTCCTTCCTTGCAATTTATTATGAGGAATATACAGAGTTGATTATGGAATTGGCATTTGTGTCACTTCTGGCATTTCATTACTTCTGTTCATTCATCCTTTTTCTACCCAGGTAATGCTGAACCAATTGTTCAGTATATAATGTTAAGACTTTGCACCATGTTGCTTCAAGAAATTATTTTTATACTGTCTTCATACCGTGGATGGAAATAAAACTGAAAGGATCAAGAAGCCTAGTAAGCTCTGGATAGGAAAACCAGGGAACAGAGGATCAGAACTCAAAAATCCAATTGAAAGTCTTAACAAGCAGCACCGTGTAAGCATTCTTACAACCATAATCCTAAAGCACCAGAACCGGAACCAATGTCAAAAACTGAAAAATATTTTTTACTCTGTTTTATTCCTACAGATTAGGATTAAATCATGTAATATTCTCAAAGCCATCTTTGAAATGTAGAATAGAACCCTGAACCTGAATTTAAGAGGCTTCTTATAATAAATAATTATTTTTAAGACCTTAAAAAAACACATTGCTCTGCAGATGATGGAGAGTGACATTCAATAAATAAATAATTATAGTGAAGCTGCTCTCTGTATCCATAACAACCACTATGCGAAAAGTCATACAAGATTTTTCATCTGTAAGAAGCATTCCGAAGGCCTCATTTAGTTCAAGTTATGAGTTTTTGCAAGCATATTAGACACGTGCAACCAAAAATAAATAGCACAGAAAGCAACAGTGGGCATGTGCAACTTTTATAGATAAAGCAATCTACATAAGATATTAGTCAGTGACACATAGAAATATATTATTTACCCCTTCTGCCTCAAATTCCTGCAAATAATGTTATACCCCTCTATTATTTGTACCAATTATCCAAGTCGTTAAATGTTCTGTTGAATCCTTGGTGCTCTCTTGGTTATTTTCTTGTAGATGTTTCATTAAACCAACTAGGCAACATCATCGGTGCTAGAAGGGAATAGGGTTTGCCCCCTGTTTATATTCAAATGGCTTGCTAGTTAGTGAGAGTGTTGTTGTTGGTTCCTTCATTAGGCTGTTGCTTGATTGTTTGAGTTAGTACTTTCCTAACTGGGATATTGTTTACTGCTGGATAGTTAGCTTGGTATTAATCTTGGTGTTAATCTCTGCATATCTGGGTGTTGATTGCTGGTGAGGAGGTGTTGTGGTCTTTTTGTTTCCTTTTCTAGCTTTTTTATTTTCTCCTTTAAATGGTATGTGGGTGTTGTTGATCTCTGTTGATGACTGATTTGTCTGAGTTCCAGGCTTCCAGGAATTCTCTAGCATGTTTGGACTTAGTTTGATTTAGGATGCTCACAGTTTCCCAATTTAAACTAAGGCGAAGTCTGCCCATGTGTTGTGCAATTAAGGAGTTTTCATCATGTTTTCTGACTTCTAGTTAGTGTTTATGGATGCATTTTGCTAGTCTTTAGCCTATTTATCCTACAGAGTGGCTGTTATAGTCCTTGCACTATGTAACAAATGAAATTTGTTTTAGATGAACATTGTGTATAACAAAGTCATATTTGAGATTATGGGGAAGCCACGATAGCTGTATTACAACTCTTCAAATCTGTTCAACATTAATTGTAACATGATTGTTACCTAACTCTTGATTTGTGCTTGGTTCTATTTTGGGAAAATAAAGTGCGTAGCCAGTTCTCCTGTATTCTATTGATTGATGAACAAAAAGGTAGAGGAGAATGATGCTTCCATGGTTAAAGCTTTTTCATAGTTATGACATTTACGATATTCAGGAGAGCAAACATATAAAAATATAAAATGTCTCAAATAAGGGTACGCTGTGCCTGAAAATGTAATAACTGAGACCTACAGTAGTTTTGAAATAGCTTTTAGAAATGTATAGCTGCACATATAATGGAATTCATTCATTTTTAAAAAAAAAATCATGTCCTACTTTTATTACTTTTATGAGTAAGTCAAGGCAGCGAACACATCTAATGTTCCTTCTTCCTCCTTTCCCCCCCCCCCATAACAGCACCCATGTGAGCTGCGTTGGGCTGAAAGAGAGTGATTGACCCAAAGTCACCTAGTCGGTACCTTAGACCTGATGCAAGAAATGCAACAAAAAAAGTATTAGATAATGAACGTTTGAATGAGCCAGAGATAGTACAGTTACCTTGCCTTCAGCCATTTAAACATTCCAGTTGAATTAAAAAACAAACAAACCACTTTTGCTAGATCCACTGCAACAGCTCAGTTTGTAGACATACAACAGGATTATGCTAGTGAATGCCAGGTTTCTGTAATAAAAGCAGTCTTCTCCATGATTTATTAGTGGACATGAGGATAGACTTGGCATGTATCACTGAGATCTAGCTGAATGAACAGGGGACTCCTTCTCATGGAAATCTGCCCAGCCAGATTTTGTATATTGTGTCGGTCCAGACACCAGAGCAGGAAAGATAGTATGGCTATTGTGCACTACAGACCCTACCTGTTGTGAAGAGTGCTGTTTTACTGGTCAGGTGTGAGGCCGTGCTTGTTATACTGGGCCAAAGAGACAAGATGGGAACATTGCTATTATGACAGCATCCTTTAACAAACTGCTCGATCTTATCCTGATCCTTAATTTTATTTTTTATTATTACTATTGAAATTTATGTGGTGCCCATCTCACATAGAGCAACTTTGGGTGACTAATAGAATAGAAGCATCAGTACATAGTTTTTGCATAGCTTTGGGTGGTTGATGCCTTACCAGAAACAGGATGCACTGAAGATGGGAGTTGTTGGCTTCTTTAAGAGTAATGGTGGAAAAATATACTTATCAAATGTGAGTGTAAATGGTTAAATATATTATATTAGGAAGAAAGCTTATGTGTGCAATTACCCAAAACAATGGATGTAAGACTATCTTCCGATTGTACACTTGATCATTCTGTGATATAATTAATCAAAATCATATCATTTTTTAATGTAAAGATTATATGTATATTCATATGTATGATAAATAAGGTTTTTCGTTCAAGGCACTCTTTTTTAAGCTTAAAACTGGACAAATATCAGGTTAAGTGAATAGCAAAAAAATTCTACCTACACAGTAATTTGAAATTATCAAATCTAATATCAACCTGCATTTATTAGGGTTATTTTTAAGCAATCAAAGAAATGGGCCAGCATAAAAAAATATACTGCTAAACCATTATACACTAGCTAGGTTGATCCAAACTGTCCAGATGGTAGACTTTTGCCCTATTCTGGGTAGACAGAACAGAATCTCCATTACATTTTATAACTGGTATGATTAAAGGCAAATTGTCTGTATGCCTCCAAAAATTCCTTTAGAGAAACGGCTTAGAAGCACAGGAGCTTCCATCTTAAATTGCTGGCATTTCAAGTAGAAATTGGAAAGGCTTCTCTCTGAAAACCACTGCTAATAAGAACAGACGATTCTGAAAAAAGATTATCTCGGCTTATGGCAGATTCCCTGTTCCTAAAATAAAGGGCATCTGGCAATCCTACATGCCATCATGTGATTTGATTAAGACATGAGTTCACAAACAACATTCTATTCTTGCAATCAGTTGAATATTTCCTGATCTGTGTGGAGACAAGGTTGAACAAATCCCTCTATTTTGTTTTTACTTAAATTCTCATTTCCGGTATTACATCCCGGTTTAGCCTGCATTCATCACAATTTGCAAACTTTTAAAATCCATATGGAAATAGGCCTGCAGTTTCATATGCATTTCTCTAAACCTGCACATTGGGCAGACTTTCCATAAACAAATACATTGTTGTATACATTTTTGAATGGTAGATATTAATAAAATGGAGAGACTGTAGCTTTTTACTATATAGTTGCAGTTTGGGACCAAAGTAGATTCAGGAAGGAAGAATTGGGCAAATCCACATCAAGAATTAATGGTGTGGTTTTCACAATGCTGGAACCTTTTATTATGCATCAAGCTTGGATAGCAGTGATCATTCAGAAACCATACCTACCTTAATTAGCCGTATCAAACAAGAATTTGAAAATGTTCACTGCAATTTATTTTATTGATTTTGTTTCATATCATTCTTCCTCTTGAAGTTCAAAGCACAATGAAATAGAGCACAACCCTTTTCTTTAAACTTGCAAACAAACTCTAGACCACATATTACAATATCAGATGCAACACATCAAGTGAAGTCCTGGGACCATTTTTTAATCTCATAATCATGTGAGTGAAGGCAAGTTTTTCTTGTTACCTGAAATTGGTCGACCTGAAGATCAACTGTGCTTGGTGAACTAGTAGTAAGAAAATCCTATCGCAAAACATTATCTTTTGAGTCATACCCACAGGTGAAAGAAGACGCAGGGCTCTGAGATGGAAAGTTGTGTAGTTTATCTGCACTTAAGAGAGCCTTTTACTTCAAAAGCCTTTGAAAATTGCTGTAAAGGTTAAAACGCATTGTAGAATCAAAATGTGAAATTTCACTGCAGACAGGGAGAAAGAGATGCAGAAGAAGAAGAAAAAAACTCCCAGTTCTGAGTGGAATTTGAACTTATATTCAGCAAACCCTACATGGCTTTCTATGCAATTCTGAATATGTCTGTTGGAAAGTAAGCTACGTTGAGCTCAGTTGGATTTAGCTCCAAGATTAGTATGATTTAAGCCAGGTTTTTTAATAAAACTGAGAGTTGAAGTCAAAGGACAATGACAGGAAATCTTTTCATGGTTAAATGCCACACTTAAAAAAAAAGTGACTACTGAGAATTAAGGGTGGAATTTTCAATCTCTTTTTCCTCCTGTTTGAAATGGCATTACAGGAATATATGTAGTTGAATTATGCTGTGGGAGGTTTAATACCTCTTATTTTCCTTTGCTTTCTATAGTACAAAAGAATCCAGGAGAAGAAAGGAAGCTTTTGAATAAGCAGTTACTGTAGACAGACAGAAACTTTATTTCGGTCATTGACCAATCAAAATATATTCAGTAAAACAAACAAAGCAAATTTAACCCCTAACATCCATGCCTATTGGGAACCATTGGTGGGCAAAGCTTATGCATAACATAGCAAATTTTTAGAGAGATAAATAGCCTACTAGTCTAACAAATAATGCAAATAAAAATTATTGGAGTGCCCCACAAATTTAGATAAAAATGGGGTAATTGGCTGGTGGCAAATGTCCCTGTAGAACTGACAGTACAAAGCAATTATTGGACTGCAGTTTCTATAGCACCCGTGTCCCAGGGGCAGTGTCGAGTTTCATATTTCTGTTATAATATAGCTATAGGGAGACCATTAAATCAAGTTAAAGATAAAGATCTCCTGAATTTGGAAACTGCGATGTGATATAAATATAAAGCCAGTATAGAAGGTAAAATTTGGTTATTTGCAAATGTGTTGCAAGAGATATTTTACCAACATTTCTATATTTCAGGTATAGATACCAGTTTGAGGGTTGTTCCTAGTCACATTTTATTTGCTATGATTTATTTATAACTAAGAGGAGCAAGACCGCAGCTGTATCATTTCTGCAGGTAGAATGTTCCAGGTTCGACCTGTCATATCCAGTTAGAGTTAGACAAATTGAATGATATCCGGGAGAACTATCACCTTTAATCAAACTGAGCTACAGGCACTAGTTACTGACTAGCTATAAAGTAGCTTCCAGCAATCCTAAAGATGAAAGCATTGGTACAACTGACAAGATAGAAAAACAATTACATTTCTTTTTTCTTTTTTTTTTGGCTGTGAACATTGTAATTAAAATAGGAGTCCATTCAAGTGATTTCACAGTTCTTCTACCTTTCTGACTTCTAAGGCCATCAGTGACATATTGGCCTTTCTGATCCTTTAAACCTTTGCCCTAAAAATCACTGATAGTATTACCTTTATTAGCTAGATGACAGTAATGAAAGATGACATTGTCTTTCAGAAGATGCTTCCTTTCTCCTTAGCATTTCTTAGGAAATAACCAGAAGAGGCAGGGGCTATATTCCAAACAGAGTTCAGAAACATGTTACATTGTGCTTTATTCTAGAAGTAGTTTTGATTGAGTTATTTTCCATTGTGGTCCAACTATTTTAAACACAGACACACACCCAGAAAGTGAAGACCCTGGAGAAGAGATTAAGCAACTGGACCATCATATTAGACCTATTTCTTTGTAATATCAGTAGAGAGTGGAGTTTAGAATAGAGGAGCTGTACAATATATTTATGACTGATTCAATAATACAGTAAGGAAAAAAAAAGAGGTTATTTATAGCTTTCTGTTTGTCTAATTGGCAATAAGCTAACCGATAGCTAAGATTTCCACAAATTCCACAGTGTATGGATTATGCTTCAGTATATCTTGTCTTTTCAGAAAATAAAGAAGTCAGAAAGAAAAATAACAGAAAATAGCTAATTATAAATAAGTGTTTTCAGTAGTTGGTAGAAATCATTAATCAAAACATTTCTGTCTGCCCCCCCCCTAAATCTAATCAAAATATATCTTGTGGATTAGATTGAAATTTCATTTTTCTATGTCTCAAGAATTCTATGGAAATGAGAAATTATGGTAAATTCAACTGGTGACACCATAATATACTGTACATTGGAATATCTTGTGAGTATTATTTCTCCCTTCAAAAATTTACCTACCTTCTAACATCTATAGAACAACGTAGTGGATCAATTAATCTAAAAGACTTCTGCATGGAGAATTAATCTGAGCAAAGGTTACTCTAGTGAGAAAATACATATATGTCTGCTACTCAAACAATATTAGATCAACTAGTTATCTGAAGGATAAGCCACAAGATTATATTTTGGCTAATGTAAGTATTACTTAAAGTGAATTAGTATCTCATTCAGCTTTAAGGAAAGCCAGATTTGGGGGTCAAACCACATATTACAGAAAACATTTTTATTTCTATTTGTATTTTCTCCAAAGTATACAATTATACTTAAAGCAACTAATGGATATAGAAAAGAGAAATGAACCAGAGAGAAAGGAATGTGATATGTAATTTTGAATACATATTAGTAAGAAGAATGTCATGGAGTGATTAATTAATACTATTTATGATAATTAACCATATCTATTATTGTTATCTACTACTATATCTATTACTGTTATTTAAATATATGTACCCAGACAATATGCTGTTTGCTAAATATTGAAAATGTTAACCCCAACCCTGACCCCAACCCCAACCTAAACCCTAATCCCAACCCTGACCCCATTCTATCCCTAACCCTATAAAAACTAATAAAAGTTTTTTAAACAAAAAAGAAAAAAAGAAAAGAGAAACTTAATTCTTCCCCAGGTCCTTTTGTATAACAGATTTGTGTGTGTGTATAGATTTATTTATTTTTGTATTTTTTAACAGTCATTCCCATTGCTGCAGTTTTAAACCATTAGCAGTGTAAAGGCATATCCAGAGTTGGCTGGAATTGGGCTGCATCAGAATGGAATGAATAGATACATATTAGTATATTTTTTTCCAAAGGGACTATAGGATCACGAATGAGAATTTTTTTTCCCCTAATCCATTAAATGCAACAGTTCAGCCTCTCCACTGCAGGGAAAAATCAATGAAAATATTGTTATTTCTTTTACAGAATTTCTCTACAGGCTTCTCAAAACACCTTTGGGTGCTGTACTATCTAAAAGCATGAAGATGTAAACCATCCATCTTCTGAAAATCAATCTCCATCAATTCTCCCTCCCACAAAAGCAATCTACTAGCTTCTCTCACCATAAAAACATCAGAACGTAATGAGTAAAAGTGGCCCAATCACAATCAGACCTGTTGAAATGCCAAGAGCAAAGGGACCAGACACACCCGGGGGAACATATTGCACAACAGCAGAACCACAGAGAAGGCTATTTCCTGGCCCAAATATCTTTCATTTCTGGTAGAAATGAGATCTTAAATAGGCCCTCTGAGGATTATATCATACAAGGCATAGAATCCTTTGGAAGAAAGGCAGTCCTGAGTGTAACTTCTGCTAGTAGTCACTGAAGTTGCCTGTGAATCCTGTTGATTACATGGGCATTGTTATATAGGGTTTTGGAAGCAACAATAGGGAAGTGCTCTACCATTTACACCTTTGAGGATCCTCCCCCCCCCCCAATTTCCCAATTTGGCTTATGAAGATAGCAAGTGTAATGATTAAGGCGCCAGGGCTAAAAACTGGCAGACTGTGCATTCTAGTCCAACTTTAGGCTTGAAGCCAGTTAGGTGACCTTGAGCCAGCCACTCCCTCTCAGCTATAGGAAGCAGGCAATGACAAACCACTTCCGAAATGTTGCCAAGAAAACTGCAGGGATTAGTCCATGCAATCTCCAGGAGTCAATACTGACTTGAAGACAGACAGACAGAAAGAGACACAGACAGACAAACCATAGACACAGACAGACAGACAGACAGACGCAGAGTGTTTGGTCTCTAAGTAAGGTCAGACTTGATTTGTATTTGATGGAAGACAAGAAGAAAGCCTAAGAAAAGTCACTAGGAGCAATTATAAAAGCACCACTTTAAGCGGTAGAGGCTTTACTTTATATACATAAATAACACATAATGAAGATCATTGAGCCTAACAATAAGAAATGTTAATTAACTCTTTTCCCACCTGCCCTTTTGTTTTGTCTGCCTCTGCTTTGAATCAGCTGAAATCTTGGAAAGCATTTAAAAAAAAAAAGGAAGAAAGTTACAGGAGTCCTTGCGATTTCCTGTCAACATTCATATCTTCCCATCTTGCTGCAAATTTCTTTAGCTGTTCATGCCCCCTTTTGTGAAAATACCGCACACACAGTTTTGACACTATCAATCTGTTCTGGTCTTGAACCAGCCACCTCAGGAATGAAAAGTTCATTTCAGCACATGGTGAAGGAAGCAAAGAAAAAGACAAATAGCA
This sequence comes from Azemiops feae, assembly GCA_023970755.1. NCBI lineage: Eukaryota > Metazoa > Chordata > Lepidosauria > Squamata > Viperidae > Azemiops > Azemiops feae. The sequence goes on along the minus strand of JALGBA010004278.1, from coordinate 2,247,516 downwards.
TCTGCCTGGGTGCTATCGGAGTACAGCATTTTTTTTAAAGGACTCCAGCAATGCTTTTTGGCAACCACTATATGCATGGATTATGTGGTATAGAAGGATTAAGCAAACTGACATACGGTTGCTATAATTCCTGTGAGGGCCTGTGTATTTAATCCTAGGGTGTCTATTTATAAAATCTGAACAGAGTTAAATCATAAACTGTATGATGGGGATTTCTGTTATATGGATGGAAAATAAGAACATTATGATGGCATTTCATCAGCAGCCAATAAATTGCAGTTCTAAGATTCTTCTACAGAAACAGAGTACTGCACAACAAACTGTATAAAAAGCTTGTACAATTTTATCCAAGGGGGAAAAAATATCCATTTCTAAAATGAGAGAAGCTCACTGTTCAACATGACAATGATAGACTTATATACAATAAATTATTTCCTTTAGAGATCTATTTTTAAATTAATCATAAATTCAGCCCAATACACAATAAAAACTTTCAAATATACTGAAGGTTGTAAACCACATGGTCTGAACTTTAAATGTTGTGGTCCCAAAGAAGGTAGAGGAAGGTATCAGTAAGACCAAACCTAGAATACAGTACTGCATCCAGGTCTGGTCACCATAATATAAAAAAGATGTTGAGACTCTGGAAAGAATGCAGAGAAGAGCAACAAAATGATTAGGGGACTGGAGACTAAAACATATAAAGAACGGTTACAGGAATTGGGTATGTCTAATCTAATGAAAAGGACTAGGGGTGACATGATAGCACTGTTCCAATATCTCAGGGGTTGTCACAAAGATGAGGAGGTCAAGTTATTTCCAAAGCACCAAAAGGCAAGACAAGAAACAATGGTTGGAAACTAACCAAGGACAGAGGCAACCTAGAACTATGGAGAAATTTCCTAAAGGTTAGAAGAATGAACCATTGGAGTAGCTTGTCTTCAGAAGTTATGGGTGCTCCATGATTGGAGGCTTTCAAAAAGAGACTGAACAACCATTTATCTGAAATGGTATAGGGCAGAGGTCCCCAACCTTTTGGGCACCAGGGACCGGTTCTGTGGAGAGAGGTTGTTCCACGGACCGGAGGGTGTGTGGTTTTGTGTGCTGTCTGCATCCAGTGAATGGGGCTTTGCTTGTTTGTGCAGACCAGTTGCTGACATGCTGTGGCCCGGTACTGGTCCATGGACCGGGGGTTGGGGAGCCCTGGTATAGGGTCTCCTGCTCGATGAACGGGCTAAGCTAAAAGACCTCTGAGGTCCATTCCAACTCTATTATTCTATGTTCTATTTTCTATTATGTTTACCCATCCCTGTGCCTACTAATGAATATGTTGCTCCCTAAAAACATTAATGTGTTCCCAGATTGCTTCCTTGTTATTTGCTTTTAACCACAAGTTTGAATGACACTTTAAATTTGCAGCAGCAGTCACCCAGACTCCCAAGCCGCCTGAAAACTTGTCAGCATGAAGTTTACAGAATGATCCTGACCTTATATATTCCAAAAAGAGAAGGGACATACAGCTTCCATAACTAAAGTGTGAAAGCAAAAAAGGACAACGTGAATGATACAGAGAACACTGTGCTCCGAATAAATGAATGAATCCGAGAGCAGCATATGTTGTAAATCCAGCAGGCAGGAAAGCTGAATCCTGCTATTACAAATGATAATGAAAAAGAGAGGAAAATTAAATAGATTCTTCTACTCAGAAAGCTAGAATAATAGATAGTGAAGAATATTACTTGACACGACAATAGATGCAATTTATTCCCTATATTAAACATCTGTCAAAGTTCTCTATTTCTGTTTTTTTAAGCAAATAAGATTCATACTGCCTTTTAAAATTAATATTTAATTTTACTTCTTCAGCAGAAACCTAAAATAAATCTAACCCACAGGCTTGGCAATGTTGATGAAGCTCCAATTGCAGGTAGCTTCAGGCCGACTGCTGCAACCGATCAAGTCCAGTAATTTCAACAGTCATGTACTGCTCCGTATAATCATTTGTCACTGTACTGAATCTATATGGCAGTACCATTCTTACTCCCTCCTCTTCCTCATTATCTCTGCTTCCCACTTAAGCATTGGATGAGACAGAGAGAGGGAGGGAGGGAGGGAGGGAGGGAGGGAGAGCACCAAAGTTCAGGTCACCGATATAATACCAATACAACAGAGATCTTTTTTTAAAAAAAAAATGGGCATCTCAAAGGATTATAGCAGTAAGTAGATTGATAGGTCAGCATCAATCTTACCTCAAAATAAATAAATAAATAAATAAATAAATAAATAAATAAATAAATAAATAAATAAATAAATAAATAAATAAATAAATAAATAAATAAATAAATAAATAAATAAATAAATAAATAAATAAAAGGATTGTTAGCCTTCTAACTTACACTGTAGGGAAAAAGACATTCAAACAGCCTTAATAAATTCACTAATAAATGCGAGTTTAGTGTATTTGGTTTCCAAGATTCTGTATCTTTACATTTTATCTTTTGGACAATGCAGTAAACCTAATTAATGAGATCACTGTGACTCTCTTTTTTCTGGGTTGTACTGTGCTGTTAGAAACTTGATACATACCTAAAATAACTCAGAGGTGGGCAAACTGCAGTCTCTGGATTTCACTCAGCAATTCCTTTTGATATTTCCTCAAAACAATGATTCTGAAAACTGGCAGCATAAGTTCTTGCCATTTTGAGGGGGTAAACACGTGAAAAACTGCACTGTAATCCCTCATATATGCATCAGTCCAAAACTAGGATCCACCTACTATGGGTAATTTGATCCTATCTATTTTTAGCTCTTAGCCCCACCATTAATTCTGGGCTTTGGTCCCCTCAAAGGTGTCCAAGAATGACAAAGATCATTCTTGCCTTTCCATGAGCTCCTTCTAGAGCAAGAATGGGGTGTTCCTTGTTTTGTAAAAAAGATTTCTTTGCATTTTCTATCCTGGAATGGGGTTGTAGAGGCAGGAATTGGTGGGGCTTAATGTCTTTGTCATGTACAATCCATAAGTCACTCATCTGACTCTTCCTAGGTCTGCTGTGAAATCACTACAGACCATGCTGTTTTGCCTTGTTCCTCACTTCTGTCCCCTTTCCCATGTAGCATGATGTACTTTACAAAGCTGTTGTAAGAACCACAGCTAGTTTGAAGTACTTTGAAGACATTGAAATGCCGAAAGAATCTTAAGAATTATTATTGTCAGGCAGCAAATTAAAATTGCTGTGGTGAGCTACTAAGAGTTGTTTAAGATGGACAGGCATACATTTTTTTTAAAAAAAAAATAAAGGTAAAGGGACAGAAGGCAAAACTCCTCTGTTCATGAAGGTCCTGTACACAAGATTGTTGGCTCATTCTGAGAGACTTCAAAGTTTTATTGGCTTTCAACCCTGCCAATCAATTGCTTACCTGAGACCTTTAGGCTAAAACTATCAGAACTTTTCTGATGAAAGCAGTGTTGTGCCATCCTTCTTCAAAATCCAAAATCCATTCCTTTTGCATGTGTAAGCAATGTTGTGATGCAAATGTGAAAGGGGTGGCTCTTACAGCAGGACAATAGGATGCTGCTTTTGTCAGATTGACCTGCTTGACCACCAGTAGCAGACATTAGTGGCTAGATCAGAGATGTTTCTCGATGAACAAGCCACTGACGTTCACAAACAGAAGCTAAACTATAAACTGGTTTACAAACCACAGGAACTGGTTTCACGCTTTACTAAGCAAAATTGTAGAATGCGTCATCTTTAGAGCTTGGGGCAATGGTTGCACCAGCTTTGCATTCAAGCTGTAAGGCAAACCTGGACTTGAATCTTGCTGTCCCCTGAGCAGTTTCTGGGCTGCTGGATACCTTGAAGCAAAGACTCCAAAACCAGAGGAGCAGTGCTTAGCTTTGTGTTCTGCATTCACTTTTCATATAAAATGCATACCATCCTACATGTACTTATTTGGAAAGAAGTCCTCTTGGCATTCTGAGATTATATTGTCCGTTGCCCTTTCTTCGTTTCCTCTTTGTGTGTGATTGCTACATGGTAGCTGCACAATGTTTTGATGCTCTTTCCTTTTACTATGTTTTTGTGGTCTGCTGTAAAATCAGGCTGGCCTATGGGCCCTGAAACTGCCACTTCAGGCAATTGCTTCCAACGCACACAGTGAGTAATTTCCTTGTCTCCAGTCTTTCTCTTTTCTGTCTACACTTTGCCTTATTTTTAAGGGCTGAATGTTTATGGGAGATCTACTTAAAAAAAAGAATAACATAACTTCTTAGGTCACAGATTTGCTTTACTTAGACCCTCACAAACCCCTACTCCCAAGTAAATACAGTACACTTACTACAAAGTAGGCAGATCAACCACTCTCAAAATGTTTCACTACAGGGCTTGTATAGCTACAATTCAGAAGCCAGTTGCTGTTTCTTAAAAAAGCTTCCCAGCAGCAATCTCTTCTGGAGTGATGATAATTCTGAACAGCAGATGCATCATTTCAGAATGAAGGACATTATGTGATTGTTCCTGAGAAATACTCGAGTCTCCATTTATTGCGATGTATTTATTTACTTTATTTTTAGAATTTTTTATCCTGCCTTTTATAAATAATTCAAGATGGCTAACATGCCTGGTACAGAAATATTAAACATAGAATTAAAACAAATAGATTTCCTAATTACTTTTGACTTGATCTACTGGGGATCTGTCAAATTTCTGGATACAGTAAAATTGCTCCCCCTCTGCTTTTTATTCCAATATGGCTTTTTCTCTTTTTCCTCAATGTTATTTTACATTTCAGCTTCATACCAGCTGGAGCTGCAGTACAAGACTTCCTTGATTTATCTTCTGGAAAACCTTCAAAACACTTACAAGCATCTGGGAGGCCCACAGGGGGGACATCAAAGGGTCAAGGTGGTGCTGTGATTGCAGGTGAAGCCTTGTCCCTTTTGTATGGGCATAAAAGGTTCTTCTATCAACACAGTATACAATGTGATTAAAATGAAGAAGATGTAAATGGATTTAAACTTAATTTCACCACCCTAAAATCTCTTGAAGACACGTTCCTGTTGTAGATGTCCAATGAAAGAGATGGAGGCTGGATTCAGAAATCATGCCAAGCCAAGATTTGCTTTAAATGATGGTTTGCCATTATGTTAAGCCCAAGTCAAACAAATCACATTATATGTTAGTACAAAATAAAGTTAGTATTTTTGGAGACCGTAGACAGCCATCTTTAAGATAGTTCACTCTTACAATACGAAGGGTTCTTTTTAGAAATATATGGATTTCTTGGGGACTTACTACTTGCATTAACTGGCTATTCCTCACTATTGTTATAAAATATTTTATATTAGTCTATGTCAGGCATAAACAATCAGATTCACATGCAAAGAGTTCAAATAGCTATTTGATTGCTTAAGCCCCTAACACAGGAATCTTCTCAGACTGGCAGTTTGGTCATAGGTTAGATTACATAAGAATCAATGGCATTCAAGGTGTGTGTGTGTCAGTCTTCACCCTCTTATGCCCATGTACAGATTCCAGACTAATTCTCCATTTAAATGAAATTCAATAGTGAAAAAAGTAAGGTTTAGGCAAGAAAAACCAAATGCACAGGTACAGTAGGTGGTACCTGGCTCAATAGTAGCAACTCTAGGGATCTTGGAGTCCTAGTGGACAGTCACTTACATATGAGCCAGCAGTGTGCTGCAGCTGCCAAAAAAACCAATGCAGTCCTAGGTTGCATTAACAGAGTGATAGAATCAAGATCACATAAAATGTTAGTACCACTTTGTAATGCATTGGCAAGTCTATCCAGTTTTGTTTGCCATGATACCAAAAAGATGTTGAGACTCTAGGAAGAATGTAGAGAAAAGCAACAAAGATGCTTAGGAGATTAGAGCTTATAAAGAACGGTTGCAGGAATTGGGTATGCCTAGTAGTCTAATGAAAAGAAAGACTGGGGTGACATTAAAGCAGTATTCCAATATCTAGGTGGCTGCCACAAAGAAGAGGGGGATCAACCTATTCTCCAAAGCACCTGAAGGCAGAACAAGCAGCAATGAAGGAAACTAATCAAGGAGAAAACCAACCTAGAACTAAGGAAAAACTTCCTGACATGTAGAACAATTAATTCAAAGTTGTGGGTGCTCCATCATTGGAGGTTTTTAAGAAAAGACTGGACAACCATTTGTCTGAAATCGTATGGAGCAGGGGTCTTCAAACTCAGCCCTTTTATGACTCATGGACTTCAACTCCCAGAATTCCTCAGCCAGCATGCCTGGCTGAGGAATTCTGGGAGTTGAAGTCCATGAGTCATAAAAGGGCCGAGTTTGAAGACCCCTGGTATGGAGTTTCCTGCTTGAGCAGGGGATTGGACTAGAAGACCTCCAAGGTACCTTCCAACTCTGCTATTGTTCTGTTCTGTTCCGTTCTGTTCCGTTCTATTCTCCTCTCCCTGGCTCGGCTAGACTCTCCAACAGTCTAAATTAGTTTATAGTATTACAACAATTTTCACTTAGGATAAAAAGGGTATCTTTTAATCTGAATGCATATCTAGATTAAATGCATATTTAATCATTTTGTCTCTCACTGCTATTGTTATCCCAAGGGACAAAAAAGTCACTGTGACAATTTAAAAAAAAAATGGCTCCAAAGCAAAGCCTTTGAACCTTGCTGAGAATATTAACCACAACCAATCTTATTATGATAGCCACTCCCTTCAGCCCTTTAAATCCTCAGGGGAGATGTGAAATGGGAGGCTATAAAAAGGAAGGGGAATTGCTCTCTCCCAAATCTTTCAGTGGCATGACTTTGTTAGATTTTACTGACCATCTCCTGATTACATCTTCCTCCCACTTGTCACAACATCTGATAGGCCTCGTTGGCTAAAGTACTTTCAGAAGGCACATTCTGTCTATGGGTTGCTGCTGCTGCTGCAATTAATTGCCAGTTGAGAGGATGTATTCTCAGCTGGTCCAATCTGGGCAGATGAAATGAGTGAATCTGCAGATTTTTGTAACAGTGCCATAAAATTAAATTGCATTTTATTGTGATGGGTTTCAAAATGCATAGGCCCTCCGTCCACTTAATTAGAAAATAGTGCAAACAACAGATCCGAGAAGGCAGTTGGTACATTTCACTTTCCCGAGAAAGTTTTTCTCCTTTCAGCTTCTAATTATTGGCGCAGTTTATGTCTATGACATTTGGAAGAAATGATAAGGTAAGGTCAGTCAAAATGGTGTAGCTTTGGTATTCAGGTCACTTAAGCGTCGCATTGTACAGAACTAGAAGTAACTCAGCTGAATCTGAATAAGGCCACCTCTCTTATGTTTGTCACAAACAACTATCCCACAAATAACTATGCTACAGTCATAAACGTATTTACCTAGGTGGAAATCTTGATTTTTTTGAGTTGGGGGTACCAGAATTCCAAAAGCAGAAGAGTGAAATTTGAACCAGGTGTATATGCAGATGTCTACAGGTAGTCCTTGACTTACAACTATTCATTTAGTGACCGTTTGAAGTTACAATGGCACTGAAAAAAGTAACTTATGGCTGGTTTCTACATTTTCTACTGTTGCAGCATCCCCATGGTCATGTGATCAAAATTCTGGCGCTTAGCAACTGGCATGTATTTATGACAGTTGCACTGTCCTAGTGTCATGTGATCACCATTTGTAACCTCCCAGCCGGCTTCCAACAAACAAAGTCAACGGTGTGTGTGTGTGTGGGGGGGAAAGCCAAATTGGCTTAATGACCACATGATTCATTTAACAACCGCAGGGATGTATTAATGGCAGAAATTTTCTGTGAACTTGTTATCTCTGAAAAGTCCTTCAGAAAATGATTATTAGTACAGAAAGTCATCTGTGAGGATTTGGCAACATTCTCGGAAAGGCTCAATGGATGCAGCTAGTAGATGTCTGAAGACTGCCAAAAATTAAATTGAGAAAAAAGAGAGAAAGAAAGAGAAAGAAAAATGATGAATGTTGCCATAACTTAAATTTATCTGAAAACTTTGCCTACTGCCTTATAGTGATATTTATGAGGGTTCCCTTCAGCCATTTTGTGGTGAAGAAACTTTACTCTGTGTCTGCTCAGAGTAATCCTTTCATCTATTTTTATTTCATAGATTTCAAGTTTGAGCTTTTCTAAACAAAGATTTAACCATGGAATAAATTCAAATCTGTTTTGGACTCTGTTTATTTAGAGGACATATTTTGTATAGCATGGCTAGAGCAAAAAGCAATTTTGATTGGTTTAAGTCTCTTGAGAAATTATGAAAAAAGGAAATCACTTAAGAGAAATCATGCTGGGTGAAAGTGTGATTTATGGTAAAGAAATGTATGTTGACATTCTTAAACTTTGTAACATAAGTTCTGACATATTAAATGGGCTGTAAAAGTCCCAAATTTGTGGGTATAACCACTAAACCACTGACTGAATCATGTTCTTGCATAGTTAAAAATCTTGGCAAATAGATTGTGTCAGTTATAGGTATGTAAAACTTTGGAATCCCCACTGAAATGGGACAAAGTTAGTTAGGAATGCTAAAGATAAGAACAAGCCCATAGGGAGAATGAATCTGTCAGTCATAATTTTATTCAGTTTGTCATTATCCAAGTTTGTTCTGTTTTAGTTCTGCATCAATTTGCAATTTTTAAAGTAGCTCAAATGAAGATTCATACATAATATTGTGCACATTTCTCCTAATATTTGGATTTTTCTTAAGTTACATAATTTTGCACAAATGTTCTCTCTAATATAATGTATATTTGTGTGTAGTATTTATTAGTTTGTTTTGGACATTTTGAGCTGCAAATTATTTCACAAATTTTATGAAAGTATATAACCATGCTTTGCATTATAAAAATGAAAAAATGTTACATGAGCAAATTCATTTTAAAATTCAAAACAAAGAGATATCTTCCCTATCCCTTAGATCAGGGGTCCCAACCGCCAGGCTGTGGACCACTATCGGGCCGTGGCCTGTTTGAAACCGAGACGCTCGAGTAATGGGCAAGTAGTGGATCCTTGCGCTCGTGTATAAAGTTCCCCTCATGCGAGCAAAGGGCACTTGTGCTTGCACGCAAAGCTCCATTCACGCAAATGGAGCTTCACGCACGAGCACTCTCTGCTTGTACAAGTGGAGCTTCATGTGCAAGCACAAGCATCCTCTGCTCAAATGCCCTCTGCTTGCATGAGTGGAGCTTTGCGTGCAAGCACAAGTGCCCACCATTCATGTGAGTGGAGCTTCGCATGCGAGCACAAGCGCCCTTCGCTCATATTCAAAACTCCATTTGTGCGAATGGAGTGGGTGCGCACCCATTGCTTGCACCAATGGAGCTATGCATATGCGTGTGTACCTTCCACTCACACACGCCCCTCCCCCATGGTGGGCCTGGCTGTAAAGTCTGGGGACCGCTGTCCTAGATATAGTCACTCAGTATAGTCCAAAGGATATGATTGTCACATTTAAATACAGGTACATGTATTGATTTTATGCAGATAGTATTTGGGTAGATACCCTTTATGGATCACTGCCTTGTCATGGCGAAGGGGCTTGCACAGCTCAAAGAAGCTATGAGCTAAGCCATGTAAGGCCATCCAAGATGGACGGGTCATAGAGGAGAGTTCTGACCAAACGTAGAAAGGAAAGGAAGGAAATGGTAACCACTCCAATATCCTTGACAATAACAGTACCATGGACAGTACCAAAAGGCTAAACTTGGGGTCGCAAAGGATTGGACATGACTTAATGACAGAAGAACAAAAATTAGGGTAGATGGTGATTCAGTGGCTGTGTTTTTTTTCCATCTTTCACTTTCTTAAATTTCATTACCACACATACCACTGTATACAGATAAATGACGAGAAAATGACTGTAATTTTTTTTGCATTGTTCAAAAAAAAAGCTCAGATTAAATTGTACTGAATGCCCCTTTGTTGACACCCACACATCTGCTGATTTCATCCTACAACTATCTTTAGAGACAACTGATACTTCTGCTGATTTCATCCTACAACTATCTTTAGAGACAACTGATACTTCCAATTCCACTTCTTTTCCTTCCAATGAATCAGCTGGCCTCTAGAGACTTAGATCCCCCCCAGATTTCATCATAAAAAGCTATGTATTTTCATTAGATGACATGACCTGTTCACACTTTGGCCAACTAATTATTTCCCCAATCATTAAAATTAATGCCAAGTATTAATACTGCACTTTCAATAACTCTCATTTTTTTCAATAGCTAATAGTAGAATAAAAACTGATGTAGATCCAGCATAAGTACTCAGATTTTAACAAACTCTACAAGACTATGGCTGATTCAACCTGGAACAATCCTAATTATTCTGGCAGGAAGGCTGAGGTAATTAGAAACATGGTTTGGCATTGTTTGTTTATAATTATCTTCAATATATCTATCATCTGCCCATTTAATGAATCCAGTTTTGTGATAAAAAATACACTGTTTTAATCAGATCAAGCAGAATGAGATTAAGGGGAGAATATATCTAATTGTTTTTCGTAACAACAATTTGCCATCTAACATAACAGAGAATATACAGAACTGTAGTCAGTCATCATCTCTCCAGCTGTAGAAATCAGTTAAAATAGGCATAATAGCTGATTTGTGTGAATGCTTTTAAGGGATGCTTTTAAAACCCCTCATCCGCATGAAAATGCAAAAGAAATGGGAATAGGGATTATATATGGTCCACAGATCCAGAATGTCCCCCTCTGCAATAGTCATATTTCTAATCTCCACTGTCTTCTTTTAAATCTTCAATCTCCCAAAAAAAGAAAATAACTTAGATTGGTCATGGTAACAGTGAAGAATGTGGGTGGGATCACGCATAGTATAAACAGTTCCTTGAATATGAGGAACACTCGCCGATCCTAGAGCAAAATCATTTATCAATTCCCTCTCCATCATCTTCAGGTAGGACTGGCAATCTCTTCCTTTAACCCCTGGAGTGCAGATAATTGTTTACCCTTTTTAGCCAACGTTATTGGGGTCCAAGTGGTTTGGGGAGCAACCGGTAGAGTAACAAAGAGTAATGGTAGAGCGAAACATTATTTTAATGAAAGCAACAAAGGGCTTGGGGAAATGGATTAGTTATACTAAGACAATAAAGCTTAGGCCAAAACTGGTCATCATTAATTTAGGGATTCTTAAACTGTGAGTTTGATCCCTTGGAGAGTTGCAAGCGAATTAGAGGAAAGTCACAGCCAGTTTGTCCAGAAAGTGTGACAGGACTTTCATGTTCCTGCTTTGCAGCTGTTTTTTTGGAATCTCTGAAGTCTTGACTTCCTTTTGGTTTGCTCATTTTACACTTGTTTTGGTATCCTCTCAGGTACCCAACTACAGACACCAAGGTACATTATTTTAAACTAAAATAATGAGACAGGTTTAGGGGATGATATAATAGAAAAGCTAAAGATGCCCATTCATCTTTAATAGTGGTGCTTATGGCAGTGCTGATAAAGGGAAGTCTAAGTCAACAGAGCAGGATGAAAGTTGCATACCCTTTGGTTTCACAGTGTTGTTGGTTTTTTTTTGTCACTGAAAAATGTCCTCAGGGTGTTATTTGTAAGAGAAAGCTGCCTGCTGAGAGCATGAAACCATGAAAAAGACGTGGGAAAACAAATCTTGCAGATTTAGCCAACAACCCCCCCCCCTTTTTTTTCTTCTTCAAACGAAGCTGAGCATGACAAAAAAGTGAATATAGTTAATGTACAACCTTTTCTTGCATCTTCACAAGCTGCATATATATTTTCCCAGTTCAACTCCCCAGCCCCTAAATACAGTAGCATAAGCCAGGGCACCACAAAATTTGAGAATTCTTGCACAAATCTGTAAACTGAATGAAAAGCAAAACATAACACAACAACCAAAACACAGAGGAACAGAGAAGGTAGAAGTACCCAGTGGAACAAGCCAACCCTGGAAAACAGAAGCAGATCCCGACGCTTCTGCCTATAAATGTCCTCCTCCAACTTTACATTACAGATTCTAGGTCTCCCTGGGCTTTCGGGCATCAGAATGCTCCTAAGGGCCTTTTGCTTCTCAGATCTCCAGCTAACAATACGTAGAGACAAAAAACTTTTCTCCCCAAATCCCACCACTGAGGGTTGCCAGTCACTTGTAGGGCTCTCATCCCATTGCTGGAACAATGCCTTTACAGTAATTTATATCTGAATACAGGGATGCTTCCTAAATTAAAAACATTATTTTCTGTTTACAGGTTAATTGCCTTGTATCAATTGCGTACAATATTTTGCTGCAGAAATTATATTTATAACTGCAAAAGGAAGGAAGGAAGGAAGGAAGGAAGGAAGGAAGGAAGGAAGGAAGGAAGGAAGGAAGGAAGGAAGGAAGGAAGGAAGGATTGATTTTATGCAATACATATATGTAGCAGTTATAGATGCAGGTGGCAATACTTTACTTTTTAAAAAATACGGCTCATTGCTAACCTATTTCAATAAATAGCTGATTGTATAAAATGAATTGATGTTTTTCAGTGAACTTCCAAGGCCTGAGAATTCAGCAGCTTCATCTTAGGCATTAAGAGCAGATTCCCTCAACATTAGACATCTCTTTGATTCCTAGATAATGATGCTGTTCATAAAAGACCAATATTCCCAAATAACATACAACTGTGTAGCCTCATTGACGTCAGTAGCACTGCACTTGAGAGACTGATTTGAATACAGCATTTTCAGTATTGTGGCTGAAGGGCATATGAGAAGATCAACAAACAAAGAAAATGCTGAATCATTTGGACATGTCCTCATCCATTGCAGCGAGGAACAGTGCTGGTTATGGTCTTCTCTGATTCTTCAGTCTTGGCAGCCAGCAGACAATTCACGCCCTGAAACTGACCGGGCATAAAATCATCAAGAATAGGTGAGGGAAAATTCAGATGAGAAGTCAGATCCTGGTAGGGCACCAAACCCCAAGATGTGAGGAGGACCAAATGCAATCTACTCAGCCACTCAAGAAGCATGTAGGACAATGTTGCTAATTGAGCCCCTATTTATCGTAGAAGCAGGCTCAGGAACTGGCTCTCCATTGGAAACCACTCCCCTCTGTTAGACCTAACTCTATTCTTTCTTTTTGCTTTGCTCTGGGACCCTGGGACTCTGTTGTATGATTCCTGGACTACAGGTAGTCCTTGACTTACAATCATTCATTTAGTGACTGTTTGAAGTTACAATGGCACTGAAAAAAAAGACTTATGATTGTTTTTCACGCTTGCAACCATTGCAACATCCCCATGTTGACATGATCAAAATTCAGATGTGTCAGAGCATGCACAGTCTTATTGCGCTGAGATAACCCAGGAGTAAACACAGTAAACAGTGGTCTATATTAAATGGTGGTTTATATTACACTATCTACAATATCATACACCAGGAACAATATACATACACGTGCTAATACAACAGGATCCAACACCCCACAGTTACAGCAGGAAACGGAAGAAGAGAACACATCAGCAGAACCTTTCCTTTATACAAAGGCTCTTAAAGAGACACAGACCCTGCTGAGTCATTCCCATCTTTACATCTTACATTACATAAGCTGGTTAGCTGTTAAATCATTACCTTGACAAGAGGCTTGGCAACAGGTTCATATTTGTGATGGTCACATTGTCTCAGGATCATGTGATCACCTTTTGCGACCTTCTGATAAGCAAAGTCAATGGGGAAGCCAGATTCACTTAACAAACGTGTTAGTAATTTAACAGCTGCAGTGATTCATGTAACAACTGTGGCAAGAAAGGTCATAACATGGCCCAAAACTTAATAGCTCTCTTGTTTAGCAACATAAACTTTGGGCTCAGTTGTGGTCATAGGTTGAGGACTATCCGTACTCTTGTGTCTCTGGCAATGCCTAACCCAGTTTTGCTGAGCCTGAACGCCATTAGTTGCTTGCCTGTGTTTCTGATAGCTGTGACTCTGGATTGGCTTCTGTGTTGCTGATGCTATGCCCTGGGTACCAGACACAACAAACTTTCCTTGTATTTCTCCTGGAGTGCACCTGTGATTTCTTAGTTGGGTATTTTACCTTCTTTTGTGTTTGCTCAAAGTGCAGACTCAGCATTAAACATCTATAGCTGTAAAACTGGCTGCAGTGTGTTTGCTCTGCTTAGAACAGGACATGGCTGGATTTTTCTGTAAATATGACAAATTAATACGTACTATAAGATGCTACATATCACAGGATAGAATATCTGCTTATAGGCTTTTTAACTTGTACCTTTGATAAAAGTCAATAGATCTAGTCTGTTCTCTTTAGGGAAAAAAATTCCAGCTGTAACATACATTCTCCAGACGTGTTTTCGGCCCACCTCAATTCATTTTCAATTATATTTTTTCTTATGGCACCCTTCCAAAACAAAGTGCTCTTCAGATATGTTGGAATTACAGTCCCCAGGATTCCCAATGGAAATGATGAGTGGAGAAGGCTAGATTTTTAGGATACATTCAGGTGGCTGACGGTAGCATAAATAAGACAAGAGCATCCCCTTGTGAGTAAGAAATATTCCAGGAAAGTTGGTTATATCATATAGGATTTTGTGACAAAATGTGTCTCGGTTTGTGTCTCAGTTTGTAAGATGAACCGCCATGTGCAAAAGAAGCAGAAACTGGGCTGAATGAGATGAAGCTGGCGCGATAAGCACTATTTGCACTGTGTCGCCTGAGACAATTGACTTGATTTCTTGGGTAATTGGACCAATGTTGGTTCCTCAGTCCAGCAGAAAAGTTAAGTGAGACTAATCTTATATTTCAGAAAGGATCAGTGGATTTTGTTTCCCCAAAGAACAACATGATTTCTCATCATCTTTCTTCACCACAAGTCTAAGACAAGCTTTTAAAACTAATCTAAATATACGTCTTATAGCAACTCCCTATATTTACCACACAGTAGCCATCAACAACAGCAAAAATCTCCAGCACTACACAAATAAATGAATAATGGCAGACTGTATTCTAAAAAGAGCTGTTTGCACTTCACAATACAAGTAAATGTCATTATAAATATCCATATAAGTAGGAGAACAGAAATTACTGGGTAATTTATTACTAAGAAGGCAGTTTATGTTTATAATACTCCCCAGAAGAACAGAGGTGTATTTTTGTGTCAAAATTAACAATCGTTAAACAATCCTTAGTTTGTCTGAGCCAGTTGGAAGGCAGGCAGGCAGGCAGGGAGGGAGGGAGGGAGGGAGGAAGGAAGGAAGGAAGGAAGGAAGGAAGGAAGGAAGGTAGGTAGGTAGGTAGGTAGGTAGGTAGGTAGGTAGGTGATAGGTCATTTCACTGTGTATATATTTTAGAATAAAAATCTTCAATGAAGGTTGATTTTCCTGCAGGAATATAACATTGAAATCTAATGAGACAAATGTATAAGTCTGTCAAACAGAAACAATTTCCAGCACAGCTCTCTGCATGCTGTAGGCTGTAGGATAATCTCTATCGCCAATTCCAGCCGTGAGCTCTGCTTCCACTTCTCTCTCTCCTGTTTTGCCCTCAGGAAAGGAGTCTGCAGAGCTGCCCATACCAAAAGGATTTTTGAGGATTTTCTGGCAAACCACTGGTGGAACTCCAAATAAGCCGGAATAGGTTGTTTTGAAATTCTATTTGCTGTTTTCTTAAAGTGAAACCACTTGTCTTTTAAAAGAGATCATGGTCTCACAGTGTAATCTTCTACCTATTTATTCAGACCTAAGTTCCACTGAATTCATTGAGGCTCTTTCCTAAGTAAGTTGTATAGGACTGTAGCTCAAACCACTGGCTGAAAATCAGTAGACCTTTGCAATGTTCCATTAAACTCAATAGGATTTATTTTCAATAAGAAAATTTAAGGACCTGTCAATGGTTGGAAGAAAAAGAAAAAGATTCAGTGTAAGCCAGGGAGCAGGCAGTCATTTTTCAAGAGATTGCATATTGTAGGATGTAATAATAGTTGAAGCTGTTCACACTAAAGAAAGAGTAGAGAAAGAGAGAGAGACACGAGGAAACAACTTATGCCCTGTTGGGTCATCTTTTCAGAGATATTTCCTTACCTAAATAGGAAACCGAATGACCATCAGTAGGCAAAAAAGCAGTGGGAGCAGGAACAACTTCCAACCTCCTGCTGACTTCCTGTCAAGGTAATGATTTAGAAGCTAACCAGCTGATGTAATGTAAGATGTATGATGTAATGTTGGGAATGACTCAGCAGGGTCTATGTCCCTTTAAGAGCCAGCTAGGTCTGTGTCTTTGTATAAAAAGAAGGCTCTGCTGATGTGCTTTCTTTCTCTTCTGTTTTCCTGCTGTAACTGCTGTATGTTGGAGCCTGCTGTATTAACACGTGTATGTATATTGTTCCTGGTGTATGATATTGTAGATAGTGTAATATAAACCACCATTTAATATAGACCACTGTTTACTGTGTTTACTCCTGGGATATCTCAGCGCAATAAGACTGTGCATGCTCTGACACTTCCCCACTGAGTTTCCTCATGGGAAACTATCCAGAGCATCAGAAATCTTCCTCCTTTCCTTCTCTTTCCAGCAGACAAGTAAGTGGGCTCCTGCAGGGTGGGGGAGGAACAAAGGATTGCAAGACTGGCTGGGAAATTGTCACGGAACATTGAAAATGAAGATCATGTGACCACAACAGTAACAGCCTAACAGTGCAGCAGCCGCCAGTAGTACTGAAACAGCCACAGAAATAATTCATTCCCTCATGAGTCATCAGTCCCAGATTGGGACACATTCTGTAAGTTAGACCATTTGAAATATCTTGGTTCAAATGATGCCCCATTTCACCCAGTTAAAGGTCATGATAATGAGAGTTTGAGTAATACATACAGATAAATCCTAGCCATGGTGTGTCATTATTGACCAAAGAAGGAAGAAAGATTGGATCCAGTGAAGCAAGTAGCATTTCACAAAGAAATCAATGATTTCAGATAGAACTAAGTGCAACAAATGAACTCAGGATAATTAAACTGCAAAGCTGCCTCCTAGATAAGGATAAAATCATATGAAGAATCTCATTAGATTAAAACAGAATTCTGTCTCTTTCAATGTACAAATGCCACTGCCCCTCCAGAGATCCATTGGCCAATGTCAACAAAATGTACCCTGATGCCCTGTGTGACTCTGATGTTTTTTTTCCCTTCAGGAACTGATTGAGAAGCCTCAGGCTCTCTGATATTGGAACTCATTAGCAGCTAGTGATATATTCCAAGAATGTGTGCGACTGATTTCTAAAACAATCTAAATCAGTGGCTTTCACTTTGTTTTATATAAGTGAATTCTACAGTTCATTTGTGTGCTGGATGAAGCTGTACTACTGATTTCTCAGTTCATTGGACGACTCTTGAGTTCACCGCATATTATTTTAATTGCTCCACACCATGCCTAATTTGTCGCATTTCTCTCATGCCCTCCTTCTCTTTATTCTAAGTTGAAAAGCACTGAGGGTTGGAACTTTTCCTCATATGGGAATTTCTCCAGTCCCTTGATAATTTGGCTTATCTCTTCCTGCAGCTTTTCCAATTCTGCAAAATGCTTTTGGAGGGGCAATGGCAGAACTCTACGTGCACAGTTTTGCCTAATGTAATTAGCACCCTAGATTTATATCAAGGGTTTATTATTTTTATTTTACTTTCCCTTTCTTAATATTCCTCTGCAGTAAATGTGTCTTTTTTGAGAATTAGGACCCGACACTGATATTCCTGAGCAATTTGGTTCCTGTTATTCCCATCACAATTCCCACCTGTCATTCCCTGAAGCAGCAAATATCACCCTTCATTATTAGGTTAACTCTGTGCAATTATTTCTCACAGTTGTGTGCATTAATTTTTGACAGACCTGCCTCTCTGTGCTTTTGTGATAGATGAATTAAACTTCTTTATTGATGCTGGTCTGGTCCAAAGCTTTATCACATTCTGAGACACTTAAAATCAGCATCTGTAATCAGCTGCAGCCATTTTGGGGAGAAAATGTGGGAGCGAAAGATTATTCCAACTATAATTGTTTTTCTAGAGATTAAAAAAGTCCTTATTTTATATTTCAGATGTTATTTATATAGAGATGCTCTGCAAAAGAAGAAAGCTAAGAACATGTGGATTGGACATTCAGACCTATTGTGATTTCTAAACTGCAAAGCATCTTTTATAGGCAGACTAAATTTGGCCCAAACGCAGAACATTCAACCCACTATTCAATAGTGATTATGTGTACATTAAGAGCTTATTCACTGGAGAGAAAAATTCCTTGTGTGTCCAATCACACTTGGCCAATAAAGAATTCTATTCTATTCTATTCTATTCTATTCTATTCTATTCTATTCTATTCTATTCTATTCTATTCTATTCTATTCTATTCTATTCTATTCTATTCCATTCCATTCCATTCCATTCCATTCCATTCCATTCCATTCCATTCCATTCCATTCCTCCTGCATCACTTCTAGCTGAGAGCAACAGAAGAAATTGCCTTCAGGAACAGCCAACTTTTCTATCTGTAAGTTTATCTTTCATTCTCTCTTTCGGTAAGGGGAAAAAAACCTGACCCAGAGTAAGGGTGAGTTATAGGGTGCTCTATTCTTCCAATCCACTTGAATGAAAGAAATGTAGACTCACAGTAGACTCTCATATCATCAGAAGTTAGAAAGGGAATGAAAAGAAGGTAAATCACTGGAGCAGTGAGGAGAAGACAATGTAGAAGACAATTTGCTTGGTGTCAGGCAAGGAGTGACAAAAAGAGGGGAGGGTTGGAAAACAGGAAGAAAACCCTGCCAAGCAGAAAGTCTCTTTCTTTCTCAAGCCATTCCTAAAATTCAGCACCTGATCCCAGATGTGTCAAGATTAAAAGTAAGTCCATCCCACTTGCTGTCTCTTGAAAGCTATGTTACAAGTACATTTTGAATCAGTATGTTTTTCCCCAGTAAGAAATTCGGCAGGGTGGGTGTAAAATAAAGGCAAACAATTTGGTGATGCAGTGGTTAGAATGCAGTACTGCAGGCTAACTCACAGCTCACTCCAGGAGTTCGATTCTGACTGGCTCAGAATCTCAGATTCTTGACTCAGCCTTCCATCCTCCTGAGGTCTGTAAAATGAGGACCCAGATTGTTGAGGGCAATAAGCTGACTCTGTAAAATACTTAGAGAGGGCTGTAAAGCACTGTGAAGCGGTATATAAGTCTAAGTGCTATTGCTATTGCTATTAAAAATAAAGCAAGACGGGAAATGACCCCAAATATTTCTTCTTTATTATTCCCTGTTTTATTTTCCTGCTGTCTTTCATGCCTCTCTTCTGTTCTGGAGATCCTCTTGATGTCGTATCATATTTTTTTTCTTTCTCTGTTAATTTTTCCCATTTCTCCCAATCAATGTACCATCTAGAAACTGAATTTAGCTAACTTCCAGAGGAAAGGGAATGAACCTTTTCTTAATTATTCAATCAGTTTTCTATTATCTAATTCTCTCTCTCTCTCTCTCTCTCTCTCTCTCACTCTCACACACACACACACACACACACACACACACACACACTTTTATCTCTTACCCTGCATCATTAAATCCATATAAAGTCTCTCAACAAAATATATTTATCTGTTCAACACTCCTGTGCCAAGTGGGGATGAAATGGTTGCTAGGGGCATTAACTGTACGAGTGCTACCAACCTACATTTCTAGATTGAAGTTCAAAGTTAGGGTTTGCTTTCTGGGTTGCAATAATAATGCTAAATTGAGTCTTTGAAGAATTCATAATCCACAGGCATTAGTACTGCTGTATTTATTTTTCATTTTTGTCCACTTGGAATAATCTAACCAGTGCAGTTATTTTTTTAAATGAATTGCAGCAACTGAAAAACAGTATCTGTTGAATATCTTGTTGTTATGCAGCCTGTATGGCAAATCTCTTAGACACTGTCTGTTCAATAAGGAGCTTGTTATAAATATACCACAATCTAAGAAGACCACAAACTATTTCCGAAAATCCCAACCTATACTGTTGTCTTTAATGAAAGGTGCAGTATGTCTGCACCTTATACTGGGAAAAGGAAAGTTAAGAACAAAACATCACATACAAAGCTGTATATATTTTTAAAAAGTGCTCATAGCTCTTTCCTTTAAAAAAAAATAGCCTAAAACACCTTAACATATAAATGATGAAATGAGAGGCATCCACTACTAACCACAATGACACTCAAATGTTCATGGAGATGTCAGAATGCAAGCTTTCCCCAGTGTTGCATGCAAATAAATCAGGGTGGAGATTGCATTCTGACACTACAATGCATATCCCTGTTGCATTGGTCGCAGACCGGTACAGTATATCTCTATTCGCCTCTGTGGATTCTATGGGTGAAATACACAATTAAGCTATGCACATGCATATTCAAATAACAAGCAACAATGGTCATTGAAAAGGTGATCAACCAGCAGAGAAAGCAATTTAAAGAGTCAACACTTGACATTTGTGAAACATTTGTTCCTTTAAAATGTCAGAAAATGATGCTGCAGTGCACCAAAACTGTAAAAGAAATAAAAGATTGAAACCAAACAGTAAAGAAAATGGTGGCATTCTTTTTTAATTAATCATTTTTTTAAAAAAAAACAGAGGTAAAAAAGAAAACACATATAGTATTAGTAAAGGGACAGAGAAATTGCAATAGTTTTACAGTTAGTGCTCAATACATCGGTGATAAAGAATTAACAAGAAAAAGCAGACTGCACTGAGCTATTTTTAACAAAAAGGATTTTAAAGGTCTTTTCAAATCTCTGAGCTTCATGCTAGTGTCTCCACTGCTTTCTTATTTAAAGATAAATCACAGAAGAAAGAAAGAAAGAAAGAAAGAAAGAGAGAGAGAGAGACAGAGAGAGAGAGAGAGAGAGGGAGGGAGGGAGGGAGGGAGGAAGGAAGGAAGGAAGGAAGGAAGGAAGGAAGGAAGGAAGGAAGGAAGGAAGGAAGGAAGGAAGGAAGGAAGGAAGGAAGGAAGTCTGCTAAGAATATTATTGAGTAGATATTATGTTTCTAAATTCCCCTTTGTTATACTTTATGCTTTATGTTTTGACTTTCTTAGCATGGTAATGAAGCTGGTCAAGTTCAGCAGATCCTGGCTAAAATAAATCCTATGTATCTTGATCTATTTTTTTAAAGGGAGGCAATCAACCTTCATTACTCTTGAATAATCCGCTTGGACTGGAAACTCTGAACTTACTGTATGTCCATAATGCTGGACACTGATGAATCCAGGTTTAACTCTGAAATCAACTAGTTATACAAGCAGGAAACTTGCCATGGGCTTTAGCCATCTATTTCTGCACATCACTGCTTGTCACAGGGCAGCAGTCATTAGGAGCCACATGACAGATGTACATTCAGTAACCGGTCTTGTTTCAGCCAGAGATTCCATTATGAGAAAGCCACACCAGTCAAATCTCGTCCAGTTTTCGGTTGTTAAACTTGTTACAAGATTGTGAGGAAAGCATAAGCTCAGACAGATTTCACAAAGGAATTGTGTTTACTGTATTTCTCTGCATTCAAAAGATAATGCTGCTTGAATTTAGGGTGGCAGGAAGAAATAATTAATTCCCCAGGTATGTTTGCATGATTACCATTGTCTATATTACTGGGAAAATGTTTGTTACTTTGGATTTAATTATTCGATGGAATGTTTCTAGACTACAAATGTTGGGAATGGGTGTTCTTAAAAAAAGAGTTTTTAGTGGAAGATGCTTTCTCCCAGTGCAGGCCCTCTCCACTTGCTAACTAGCTTTCCCTAGATCGGCCGGTGGTTGCAGCTAGGGCTGGCTGCATACAAAGTGTACACTGTACTGTTGAGTTACATGGTGTCTCCCCAACTACTGATTCATGGCTGCCTACATGAATAGTATACAGAGGAATCGGGTGTTCACAGATGCAGTTGTGGCAACATCTGTCATTGCAAAAATAGACTTTTGAAATTTAAAATGTGCCATAGCTGAGAACAATTAATGCCTAGGCCAAATGTTATATGGCTTTCGAAAGCCGACCATTCCCAGGGATGAGGACAATGTAAAGTAGTACTGTGAACAAACTGTTTTGGGGGTCTGCAAGCCCACTGAACTCACCAGTTCTCTAGGCACTGTTTTGCCAAATTCCTCACTAGTCCTTAAGGGGAGACTTTACTGAGCCTCAATGGGATGATCATACTTGGCTAATGAATTGACTTCAGACTGGTCGCTGGCAGTTGATAATGCCTGTGTTGTTTTACATTGTTGGCGAAGCCAAAAACCTGCAGCTGGTGAAAGAAAACTTCAGTGTGGAGCAAAATGGCAAGAGAAACCAACTAATGGAATATTCTGCTGTCTTATTACTAGCTTCCTGATGTCTCTTCTGAGCTGTCTCCCATATTTGGAGAAATGTAAACAATGTGCAAGAATAATTTCGAAACACCATCCTTTGTATCTGTAATCTGTAACCTTCAGTTTCATCTTTTACAATTGGAACAGAAGTTTTTGCCTCCCCACAGCATGTTTCCTGCATTGTACCTAGAGAAAAATCTCAATAAGAATGTATACTAGGATGGGCAGTTAATTAGTTCTTTCAACCAGAAGTTGCACTTTCCAAAACTTTGGTACTCAGATACACGGTAATTGGCCATCAATATTACAGCATGAATCTGCACTGCAATGAGATCAATATCATGCATCATCGTCTAATGTACCAGGAGGAGGGAAGTCATCAAAGACATTCATACTGCCTAAGGGTAAAGCAAAAAATTAGCTACTAATTACATTCAGATCTCGGAGGTCCATAGCAATTACATTTGATGACCACAGCATAGGAGACCAAAGGAGGGAATTATGTTGTGTTAAAAATGCCCCATAAAACATATCAGAAAACACATACATACACACAGTGCCTACCTACCTACCTACCTGTATGCATAACCTATGGAAGTACCTATAGGTTTCTCAGCTGTTTCCTCTACTCCGTAGGGAGTCTAGTCATTTCTCCATGCTAGCTTTGAGCTGTGGATGTGGCATCTAGAACAGGGGGAAATGGCTGGCCGGTGCACGCACGCGTGGGCGCGCATTTCCCCCCAATCGCGCTAGCGCCTGCGGCCCTGTTTGCACATGTGTGCAGGCGCAAATGGGCACACTAGCTTGGGGTGGGTGTCCGCAGCCCATTTGCGAATGGGCCCACTAGCCCGAGTGGGTTGCGCAGCCCATTTGCGCATGCGTGAATGGGGCCGCCAGCCACTGTGGGGGGGGGGGGGTGCGCAGCCATTTGCGCATGCGCACGGTGCCAGCGCATGACACATGCACGAACAGGGGTGCTAGTGCTGCGCCAGTGTGCGTAGCCCTGTGCGCACACCAATTTTGAAGCTGCTCTCCTTCCCTCCGGTCCGCAAGCCCAAAAAGGTTGGAGACCTCTGATTTAGAACATATCTGGTGGACACCAGGTGGGATGATCTATATTGCAGGCAGGAGCATAGCTATGGAGAGAAAAATAAAATTGACTGAATGAAGAACAAGCAAAGGAAAAACATGCAGCTTCCCCAGAACATTGATTTTGGCTTTTCCGGACCACTTCAATATTTTTAATATGTCTGGGATGAAATGATTAAATATATGTTGGATAATCTTATTAACCCTATTACCTTAAGCTTAGATTAAATCATGTTTAGCTTTTGTTATGGCCCGTCTACTCAAGTGTGGTCCTTCACTGGAAAGAAAATGTTGCACAACCCTATTGTTCACGTTAGGCCTTGCAGTTCAGGGGCCCGTCGATAACTCTAACTCCCATCCTGCCCTTGATGGTGGGAAGAAAGAGGAGAAGCAGCTCAATGGGGAAAGGGCTTCCTCAGCCAAAGAGAGAGAGATCCCTGGGAGGTGATGAAAGAGAGCAGGCGTGGCTCAGAAGACATTTGCTGCTGCTGCTGTGGGTGGAAGGAAGGGATGGAAGTCAAGGACCTCAAAACACGGTTTGGGGATAGAAATTGCTGAATAGACTAGGAAGAAAGAGAGAAAACCCCACTGAACCACACGCCGTACTTTCTTTGGGGAGCTCAGTCGCTCCATTTTTCTATTCACGCAATCACTCCTGCAGACAGATTATGTTGAGAGAGACCCATCAGCCCCACCCACCCAGTGACTTCCATGGCACGTGGGGACAGGAACTTGGATCCCCCAGTCATAGTTTAGTATATTATGTCACTAACCATCTTAACAGAATAACCGAGTAACAGAGTTGGAAGGGGCCTTGGAGGTCTTCTAGTCCATCCCACTGTAACACTCAAAAACAAGAGACTGATTTTGTGTGTGTGTGTGTGTGTATGTTTCTGATTGAAGAATAGGCAGGCAATGATGAAAAAAGGGTAAAGAACAGCACCTTGACGGTCACATTATTTTCCATTTTCTCATCCTTGTTTCAGATGTTTGGATAAATTTACATATTTGTCTAAGGACCCTGTTCCACAGTGTTGTATGATAGGTTAGTATTTTAATATCATTATGCCAATTCTACAGAGAAGAGGGAGGGAGCTGAGTATGACAAAAAATAGTAACTTCCCCCAGGCCTATTCATTTGTTCACAGCCAAAGCTGAAAGAAAGGAATCCGAGATATCAACTACAGCTTCAAAGTTTCCTTACATCTTTCCGAAATTTAGTTCTTTGCCCCAAGACAATATTTTGGGACGTTTTGCCAATGGCATTGCTATTACTAATTGCTTGGTTCCAAAAGAAAGGAAAAGAAAACAACCTTTCTCAAATCCATCTATTCTCTTATTAAGAAGAACCTGCCATGAAAGGATATAGAGAATCTGGGACAGTTAGATTTAATGTCTACATATGGAGATTTTCCATTGACCATGATAAATTGTATATTTCAGTGGCTGGAAAATTACCAAGCTTTTGCATTTTTATCAACCACTGTTTCCCCACCCACCCACCCTTTTTTTTTAAAGTCAGTGATTTGTTTTTATTAGTAAATATATTTATAGCAGCTACTTGGCACTTAGTCCTGTAGGGGGAAAAAAACTCTATGATTAGCTATATTTTTCTGAGCATCAGAAATAGCATTACATTTGAAATAAAACCAGCTATTATTTGTTTTAAGTCCCTTTGGTTCACTTGGAGAAAAGTTTACTTTTCTTTGTTCAAGGAAAGGTTAGGAGCAACTTATTTTGGGCACGACTCAATTTTCAAAGCCAAATATAAGCAAACCTATCTTTAAGCGATAAATCAACACATATAGAAAAGGTGTTAGTTGTTTAGCTGGAATCCAACAGAGCCTTATTCAGTAAATAAAATATTTTGAAACAAAATCTGTTTCTCTGCTGTGCAAGTATAGAAACATCTCCCTCTAGTGACTCACGACAATAATGGTACAGATATGTAAATTAGCCAAGATCCAATTTGAGATTTAAGGGTAGCTGGATTCAGTTCAAATGTATGATTCAGGTTACAAAGGCAACGAGATTCAATTTGAACTAATTTGAGATTCTGTTTGATAACTATAATTTATAATAGGAAAGCATCAGAATGCCTGAAGCGATTTCATTTTTGGCATAATAGGATGTAAGTAACAGTTAACATTTCAGATAACTTCAAAAGTATAATCACAACCGTATTTTTAGTGGGGGGGGGAAAGCTTTCTGGCAAAAGGCTACAGAAAAGTTGAATTGAACTATGCAGAAATGGCTAACTTAAAAATTGCTCTAACTTAAAAACATAAGAACTTTCAGGAATTAAGAATGAATTAAGGTCTTATTTAAGACAGACAAGCCCGCCCACCTCCTGTGCTTTTCTGACCTAGCCTGGCTTGCTGAAAGGTTGGTGTTCTGTTCTCGACACAGGCATGGAGACGAGGCAGTTTGTGCAAAAAAGGTGTTCTTTATTTGTGCTTGCACTGAACAGAAGCAAACGAGGGAATGGCAACATGCCCTTTTATACTTCCCCTGCAAGGGGAGGCTCAACCAATGAATGCAGGCCATTCTCCCGCCTCGCGCATGCGCACGAGGCTGGAGACAGCCTGTCTGGGTCCCGGGCAACTTATGGGCTGCCCGGGTCTATACAACCGGTCCCGGGCAAACACGTGGTCTGCCCGGGCCTCTGCAGTTATCCTGCAGGTTGCCTGTGCCTTGCTGATTGACTCAGCAAGGCTCAGGACACAACAGTTGGCATTTCAGGGAATGGGATATTATATGAAATTTAGGCAACTCTTGGAAGGCTGGAATATAAGTACACATATACACACTATTGTGCATGTAGTACACTACGATATGTCAAGATAAAAACAGTTAAGTTGCAGAAAGGAAACGGACATGTGCGAGGATGTGCCAGGAGACTGGAAAGTAATGAAATGGGCGCTGAATTAACTAGAGAATGAAGTAGCATGAGAGCCAATGTTTACAAGGTCAGAAAGGAACAGACTGAAATCAGACGAGACCATTACTAAAGTGAGAGATAGGTGGAAATGATCCTCAGACTCAATGGTTTCAAACCTGTTATGCTCTGAACACATGAGAAAATAAGCAAGAATATAAACCTTGATTTCACCATAAATGGGCCTTTTAGGCAGAACTCTCCCTGGGATTATTTCATAATGGTTTCATTAGCTTTTCTGCAATATTTTTATGTATCAAAGCACTGTGGGCTTACATCCTTGTTTGGTCTGCTTCTAGAGCAGAGGTAGGCAACCTTGGCTCTTTTATGACTTGTGGACTTCAACTCCCAGAATTCCTCAAGTCATAAAAGAGCCAAGGTTGCCTACCCGTTCTAGAGCCGTGGTAGCGAACCTATGGCACGCGTGCCACAGGTGGCACGCAGAGCCCTCTCTGTGGGCACACGCACCGTCGCCCCAGTCCTAGGCCTTCAGCTGGGTTTTATAAAACATTTTCGGTTTAGGCCTCCGCCGCCGTGTACACAAAAAAAGGTTCAATCAATCAATCAATTTCATCTTCTTGTGGGAAAAAAAAAGATCTCGCAAAGTTGGAATTGATTGATTTAACTTTTTAGCCCCACCCGATTGGCCACACCCACCCAATGGGCCACACCCACCCAATGGGCCATGCCCACCCAGCACCCGGCGATACATAAGTGGGTTTTGGGTTGCAGTTTGGGCACTCGGTCTCTAAAAGGTTCGCCATCACTGTTCTAGAGGATAGCCTGTTGAGAAAAGCCTCATAATACTTTTAGTTAACCTTTTAGTCTCATTTTTACAGAAAAAAAATCAATTCAATATTCCAGATCCAGACCAAGGGGACTGATCCTGGTGAGAGTTGATCTCTCACGAATGCCTTCCTCTAGTGTTAGAACCGACTGGCCCAGTGTCAATTGGGCCTCTAATACTGTCACTTGACAGCCTAGATCAGGGGTGTCAAACTCGCAACGTCACGTGACGTGTCGCGACATATCTGGACTTTTTTTCCATTGCTGGCAATGGGGTGGGCGCGGTTTCAGCATGACGCATCCGGCCCATGGGCCAGCAGGTTGACACCCCTGGCCTAGATTGATCATTTGACTACTGTACATTCTTTCAGTTTGAAGGACAAATATATCAACAAATCAAAACAACACTCATGGGATCATTGCTTCTCATAGCAGAGACTGTAATGTAATGCCTAGAATCTATAGCACTCCCTAGCATACAACTCAAAGTATGAATCCGGTACCTACAGTAGTGGCCAAAATTGTGGAAACCTTTTGGGGGAAAGGGTATTTTTGAGGTTGGATGGCTAATAACACCATTTTGTTTTGGAGTAGTACCACAAAATTATATATCAATGGAAAGATAATTTAATTAAGATTGTAATGCAACAAAGTTTGTTCAATTATCTGTACTGTATTCTGTGAAAAGCTATAGCCAAATAACCAGAAAAAGGAAGCACAGGTAGCTTTCCTTCATCTGATTGTAGCCAATGAGCATGAGTGTTTAGAGAGCCAATCAGGTGTCATCTTGTTTTGGCAATGAGTCAATCAGATCACAGTAGGATTCAGTTATTGATGTCATGTATTGAAGCTGAGAGGAGGACATTTGTCAGTGTGTTATGTAATCGCTATCAAGTTGGTTGGGTTTTTTTGTGTTCTTTCATTTAGTGAGCTTGTAAAACGTAATAAAATTAAAGTAATGGTGCAAAGAGTTGACTGGTCGCCCAGAAAGCGATGTAAAATAGTATTATTAAGTGAACAAGGCTACAGTTATAAAGAAATTAGAAGAAAAATTGGTGGAAACTTAACCAAAGGTGGCATTCTACTGTACACTTTTCCCAAAAGGTTTCCACAATTTTGGCCACTACTGTAGATGAAACTTTTATCATAATAAAAAAGGACCCACTAGAGAACAAACACGGAACTATCAACATCTTCAAAGGAATAAAATTCACAAGGGAAAAAGAAAGCAACATGCTGGATATCTTCCTCAGCAAATGACAAATTAGAAACACAAGTCTAGTGTACAACTGCCCACACCAACCAACTGCTCCACTACCAAAGTAACAACCCAATCTCCCACAAGAGAAGCTATCTAACGCTATTTAGATGAGCACAAACACTGCAGCAACCCTTAACATCAGAAAAAGAAAACAGATCATCTATACAGCCTCTTTCAACAAAACCGATATCCACACAACTTATCAAAATGTGCCCGATCATTGTCCAACAGAGCACAACCAACCTACACAAGCTGTGAAAAGGATAACAGTCTTACATCAAAAACATCTCAGAAGCTACCAACAGCCTATTATAACCACATAGCATCACCACTGCATGCAAGCCAACTAAAGCCCTCCAAAACATCCTAAGTAAATCAAAAGACTGGCAGCCCCAGAAGAAAAAAAAACCAGGAGTCATCTACAACATACAGTGTAAGGAGTGTAACGACCTACTATGTAGGACAAACAGGCAGCCGTTTACCTGCCTGCCAACCTGCTTGTGAGCTGCCTGGGATTTGGAACTTCTTCTCGGATTCCTCACTGCCTTTGGTTGTTGGAAGCTGGGAGGAAATTGCCAGCAGGTCATTGTTTAATGACAGAAACAGAGATTGCTGGGATTGCTATCAACAACCAATGAGGTCATGTGACATTATGCTTTATGGCCACATAGCTTAGGGCAGGGGTAGGCAACCTTGGCTCTTTTATGACTCGTGGACTTCAACTCCCAGAATTCCTGAGCCAGCACGGCTGGCTCAGGAATTCTGGGAGTTGAAGTCCACGAGTCATAAAAGAGCCAAGGTTGCCTACCCCTGGCTTAGGGGCAGAACTTTCGGTCCCAATTATCGTGCTAACCAAATGCATTTTTTTAAAAAAACCAAATTTTTCAAGAGGTTTGTCTGAAAACTCTTGTAGCAATTTTTGACATTTAGTATTTCTCATTGTTACATTAACCTATATAGCTTGTTTATGAGCTTCATTCTGTTCTAATGAACAGCAAAATTAATACTGCAATCATGTGCTTTTCCTATGCCAGGCAATAAGATAGTAGAACTGTTTTTCTTTCCCCCCCCAAATCTCACCCCTGATCTGTGCCATTTTAGTACCTTTAGCCTAGGAATGGGCTAAAAATAGTGAAAGGCTTGCACAAATAATTGTATTAGAAAACTTTATTGCAATTAAGATACAAACATAATGCAAACGTCAGTGACATCACTTTAAAAGGCTGATGCAGTGCTAAAGAGAGAGCAAAACAATACTTTCAAAACAGCATTTAAAAAACTCTGTTCTACATATCTAAACTACAATATAGTAAAAAGGGTGTTCTTTTCTCATCAGTGCATTTAACAAAATATCGTAGAAAATACTATTATTTTTTCTTCCCTCCAGTTTTCCCTCCCTTTTTTTTCTGCACATCTGGGCTTTTCTTCTCTTGCTCTGCTCGTAAGGCAGCTTCTTCAGCTGCTACTGCTTCTAGTCTTAAACGTTCAGCCTCCAACAGTTTGGCTCTGTATGCTTCTCGGATTCCAAAGATCCTGCTTCGTGCCTCATCTAAGGATGCCTGTCCAAAGATAAATATACACAGTCCGTGCAAAATCAGTACGTATCTATGTATTTATGTATGCATTTCTTTCTCTCTCTCTCTCTCCCTTCTCTCCCTACATATACACGTATACAGAAACCTCTGATAATAGTGGCACCAGATGGGTTTCATGTATTCTGAAATTACTTATGTCTTTTCCTTTGCCTCTTTATTCAACCAATTGTCTATATTGTAGAATTATTTACATTCAGAAAAAAAAATATTTTCCTCTTCTACATTTTCTGTACATATTTTTTTTTTTAAAAAAATCACACACAGATAGTCCACTTACGCACTGCCTTGTTCGTTGATTGTTTGAAGTTATGAGGAGGCCGGAAAAAGTAGGTTCATGACCAAGCTTTGAAGTGGTGGCTATTGCAGTGTCCCCGGGGCCATGTGATCACAATTCCAGTGCTTTGCAATGGGCATGCGTTTACAACAGTTGCACCGTCTTGCGATCACATGGTCCCCCTTTGTGATCTTCACAGCCACTTCCAACCACCAATCAACGGGGGAGCCAGCACCAAGTGGCAAGTCGTGGTCATGAGATAACTGCCCTTAACCACCTGTGGCGGTTTCATTAATAACCACATGAAACTGATGTCATAAACTTGATGCAGTCCCATGACATTTCACTCTAGGACCGTGTCACTTAGTGACAGAATTGCCAGTCCTGATTGTGGTTGGTAATTGAGGACTACCTGTAGCCCTTAAATGATTTTATTTCATTTCTTTGAAAGTTACAATCATTTCAGTATTAGAACAATGTATTCCTCATTCCAGAGTGCTAACAGAGCCTGCTCTATATGATCTGTCACTTCCTTCCACAACTGTAAAATATTCTTTAGTTTTCTTGAAATGGTATTTGCTAATCAATCAAGAGGTCTATGCTTTGAAATTATTTGAAAGTGCTTTAGACCTCATGCAAGGACAGCATCTGCCTGATATTCATTAGACTGACCCATAAGGAATACAAGCTAATTTGAGGGCTAATCCACATGAAGCTCCATTTCCATCTGTCCTGTTTGCCATCGTTCGCTCCCTAGAGACTAAAATGGACGATCTGAAACTTGAGCTGGCCACGAACAAGGAGTGTATATCGGAGGTGGTGACCCTTTGAGAGCTGTATGCAACGAAATTTCATTTGGATGTATGCTGATTGGTGTACATTTAAAGTGACAATAATGATTATTATGATTATGATTATTATATTAGAATCAAAAGCTGCTGCACCCTCTTTAAACTCTTGGGGAAAAGCCCAGAAACAACTGAGCTGCTTAAATGGGATCAGAAAGGTGCTGTGCTCAATGCAAGATCCAATGCCTGTCTTCCAGATTATTTGGAAACTATCAGGAACTCTAATTACGTTATTCATCACCAAATGCTTGCTACCCATAAAAAGGATTGGTTGCTTTTATGTTTATTATTGTGTTTATTTTAATCTTAAATTCTTTATTTTGTGTTGAAGTTTTGTTTGTTCATTAAAAAAAAAGCAAATAATTTGTTTTCATTTAAAGTTAGGGCATCATAAAATGCAATTCCCATAAGCTGAATAACTTCATTATCAGACAAGATGAATTTATCAATTCATTGGGTCATGTAGTTTTGTATCTTTACCTATTGTCTCAGGAAATGTTCTTATACTGAATTAACAGGTGTTTAATAGACAATATTTTATACTAAATATTAGTTTAAATGTGAGTCCAACAGCTGCTTTTTCAGACACAGCACATTCTAATTTGTCTCCCAAGCCAATATGTCAAAACTGAAAAGATAATAGGAGTTAATTTAGAAGTACACTTGGAAATTTGTGGAGTAAAATATCTGATGATCAGAATCCCTAACGAAGCCAGAATAGTAAGAATTGATACAATAAAGAAGTTGTCAGTAATAAGCAAACGTACTTGTAAATCTTCATACATTTCCAGTACATTTTGCTTCAACTGATTCCTCGCCATGCGTTCTTGCTGCCTATGTTCCAGAACCAGTTCTCGAAAATGTCTAAAACTATTTATTTCCTCTGTTTTACGCATTTCTTGCTGTTGGATAATGAACTCATTCTTCACGATAGGCACAAGCTGTGTTTTTCTGAAGGTAAGACAGAGATTATAGCTACAGATATTGTCTTCAGAAGGCATCTTAAGTTTTGTGCAGCCTCAAGATCTAGGTACATTATATTCCACATGAACAGGAAATGCTTCAGTTATAAACTCAGTGAAGGTGCCAACAGAAGCCAAGTTAAATACTTAAAATAATTAACAGTTAGAAGTTAAATTACTGACAGAGTAGCCACCCAGAGTCACCTTGTAGGGGAGATGGGCAGCATAAAAATTTAATAAATAGAAATAAAATAACTAACAGTACTTTGGTCTTACTATATAAAAATATAGTGCCACTTACCTAATATAGGGAGCGATGTCTATAGGAGCCCATTCCTTCTGCTGAATGGCTAAACCTGCTTCAGTGACTGGAGAAAATATCATTACTTCAGAAATAGGAGAAACATTTTCTATCAAGATAATAACAACTGAATTAGCTTGCAGAGATGAACATTCTGTTTTCTAATACAGAATATTTAAAACCACCAGTACTTTACAGGAAGAACTCTTCAAACTTCATCAAAATGTTATCAGCAAATTAAATTGACATTATAGTGGTGTAGGCTTTCATGGCTGGTATCTATTGGGCGGTCTTGTCTTTAGGGATTAGTGACTGTGGTCTGATTTCCTGACACTTTGCCAGCAATTATAGCTCACATCTTCAGAGGCAAAGTGGTCTGCTATGCTATGCAGACCCACAGGCAACTGAGCAGGGACTGGCTGGGCTCCTGCCTTAATAGCCAGTATGTTGATATTGTTATATGACAATTTTGATCTAGAAATAGAAGTATGCAGCAGTGAGTATAATTGCACAGTGGCATACTAAATTGAATTTGCTGTGATTGTGATGAACTCCTTGATTAACTTTGAGATCTCTTCCCTATTTCTGAATAGATTATTCTCATTATCAAAACTGACAGATTTCTGTTATTTGATTGGCAGTGCATCTGTGTTTGCAGGCCCACTCTGTATTGTACATATGAGATCCCAGAGGAAGTGACCTAGGCTTTTTCTTTGTGAACTGTTGATTCACAAACATACAGCAGCACCTCAGAACACTAGAAAGAGCAAACAGACCAATATAAAACATATTTTAATATAATGGTATCCACACAACTTTATCAAAAGATGTCTGATAACATAGTCACACAATCAGTACAACCTATGAAAAGCTTAACACTCCCAGACTTCAAAAACACCTCAGAAACAACCAATCAACCATTACAACCACATGGCATCACTGTAGTACCCAAACCAGCACTTGCCCTTTACAACATTTTAAGCAAACAAAAATCCCAGTAGCTAAAGAAATAAAAACAGAGACCATGTACAGTATACAGTGCAAGAACTGTAATGACCACGATGTAGAATAGATAGGCAGAAGACTAGCAGCCGCAAACACCAGTTAGCAGATAGAAGATACAATGAAAAACTTCTTAATTTCACAATACATGGAAAGATTCAACCATAGTTTTCATTGGGAAACTATTAGCTTCTTAGAACAAGCCAATTTTTTTAAAAAAATGCTAGGGAATTCCTGGAACCTTGGCATTCAGACAGATCAGCCATCAATAGACACATAGAGAGAACTACATTTATGAACCATTTAAAAGAGGCAATAAAAACTTAGAAAGGAAACAAAAAGACTAGAACACATTCTCTCCAGCAGCCAACAGACCAAACAAATAATCAGGCAGAAAACAATACTGTAACCAAGGAACCACCAAGGAAGAAACTATACCGCTACCAAAACTGGCAGCAAACCTCACATTCCCTTGAACTGCGATATTACCTCGTGAATAACGAAACATCTGCAAGCAACCAACCAAGTTCAGAGAGCACCAAGAACTCCTCAGCTCAACCCTATGCCACAGGCATTCTCTTCTATTGATACTTCAGACAGTATGTCGAGTCCCAAGGCAATCCAGAAAGTGTAGATGGCAGGAAGTTATATAGAACGGCACATTATGGAACAGGAGTTAATATACCATATGTGAAGCCTTATACTGCTGTGAGCCTGCAGAGCTTAATATCTAAAAAATTTTTCCCATTTCTTTGTATGTTGCGCACATTGTTGCTTTTTTTCACCCTCTGCCAATAAACTGGCAGGGGAAAAAAATCAGCTTAACTTTAATTTTGCCCATAATAATAAGCGCAAATATTGATTTCCTCACTGCACTTCTAGAGCATAGAACACAGAATAACAAGAGTGGGAAGGGACCTTGGAGGTCTTCTAGTCCAAACCCCTGCTCAAGCAGGAGACCCTATCCCATTTCAGACAAATGGTTGTCCAGTTTCTTTTGGAAAACCTCCAGTGATGAAGCATCCATGTCTTCTGAAGACAAGCTATTCCATTGGTTGATTGCTCTCACCATTAGGAATGTTCTCCTTAGTTCTAAGTTGCTTCCCTCCCTGGTTAGTTTCCCTCCGTTGTTTCTTGTCTTTCTATTCTGTAGTTGAATGACATGCAATATTCTCCTTTCTATGATTTTGAAGTCTTCACGACAAAGCTTTTCTTTCATGAATGCTTAACATCATGTTTGTATTGCCCATGCATACCTGCTTCCCTTGAACCTGCAGAAGGGCTGGCATTCTCAGCCTCAGCTTCCAGTAGGCTTTTTTTTATACACTCATTAACATAACGTATGCGTTCTTGAGCAGCCTGGGAAATAAAGAGATTTGTTGCAGAGAATTAGAAGAACGAACCTGCATGTCCTGTTATCTATCAAACCATTTTGACACAGAAACTTTTTTAATATTTACAGAATATACATTGAACAACAAATTAATTTTATTAGGCCTAAAACACCTAAGGTAAGTATCAGGGTGTCCTTGCTTTGAGAGCTCCTACAATCTACTTGGATATAAAATAGGTAACATTAATATGAATCTAATAAGAACTTTATAAATTTTTCAAATAGTTTTTTCTCCAAATATGGTTTTATACAATACCGTCAAAGGCATCTGCATGATTCCAATAGTCAGTCCATTGGCATATAAAAAGGGATTGAATGATTGCCTTTTGAACTGGTGTTGCATATAGCTATGAAATACAAAACACAACACAGTAGAGCTGCAGTTGGTGATTATTTTAATTCAGAGGAATATGCCTTCCTTTCCCATGTAGAACAGCCTTAAGCAATAAGGAATGGTTTGCAAGTGGGCAGTTTGATGCAGTGTTTTAAATTCTGTGCCCGAGCATTGACAGGAGTAGGGATGTGCAGCATCTACAACTGATTTATTGACTACAAGAAAGCCTTTGATTGTGATCATGACAAGTTGTGGCAGGTCCCTTAAAACCTGGGGATGCCAACACAACTGGTCAACTTTGTGCAGTTACTATACACTAGTCAGAAAATTACTGTGTGGACACTGTATGGAGACACCGAATAGATCTAGTTTTCCAGCATCATGTAATTTGTAGGGGAAGGGAAGCCAACACTGGTTTCAGCTGCACAGGTTATATTGGGAGAGTGCTAATGTATTTGGTAAATAGTTGATTGCTTATAGTTCAGGTGCAGACAAGGCTGCCTATAATTTACATGACTTTCAGTTTCTTGCTCCTCCTCTCTACTTGCTTGTTACTTTGAACTTTAACTAACTATTAATTGGGAGTATCAAAACCAAGGAGGATATGAAATCACAATTGGCGTAGCTGAAGTTGTACAATGTAAAAAAATTGTAGCACTGATGTAGAATGAAACAACAA
Organism: Azemiops feae; assembly: GCA_023970755.1. Classification (NCBI taxonomy): domain Eukaryota; kingdom Metazoa; phylum Chordata; class Lepidosauria; order Squamata; family Viperidae; genus Azemiops; species Azemiops feae. The sequence goes on along the minus strand of JALGBA010004278.1, from coordinate 2,211,700 downwards.
AGACTCATCCGTGACAAGAAAAATACGGCTTTGTAATAGATATGTGAGCCATAAACTGACATCACATCCAATCCAGGCTGGGCTGATCTTCTCTTGCTAGTGGTCTTGCCAACAATTATGTAATCCTTGGTCCCAAGCCAACACATAAGCTGAGATTTCTATCTGGCAGGAAAGAATGAAACAGGCTTCCTTATGAAACATAAGGCATCAAGTTCTCCTTTGCCATGGCTATGTTCCTAATTAGAAACTGACTATCCAGCCTCGCAGACTCTGGTTCCAGAGCATAGCAAGTTCCTTATAATGCTCCTTTAACTATATTGGCCTATGAGGGGGTCCTTGGTGCTCTCTGAGCTTGGTTGTTTTCTTGCAGATGTTTCATTGCCCAAACTAGGTAACATCATCAGTACTGATGTTATCTAGTTTGGGTAATAAAACATCTGCAAGAAAATAACCAAGCTCAGAGAACACCAAGGACCTCTCATTTCAAGGCTGAGCTATAAATATTCTCCTTTATTGATATTGGCCTGCATACAGTGTATTCAGGGGGTGTGAATTCTTTCTGAATGCACTGTATATGCAATTGTAGCAGTTTTCAAGATATTAATCTATTAGGATTTGGTTTACATTAGTAGCATGTGGCCAGAAATAACACAGCTTAGGTTTTAGGCTGAGTAGTTTAATTATTATTTGCTTTGCAACTGAAAATATGAGTCACAGAATGAAAGCAAACACATGGATGAATGATTCATGTCACAACATTCAGCTGCTGTATTTGAAACGACAGCACCAGAAACAAAAATATCAATATTTTTGCCTTTAGATTATGCAACTCAAGAGTTGTTTAACTGCTAGCAGTTGAGTAATAAAAACAACTTTGGGTATATTAAACTAACACACACAATAAAGCAGTTTTTAAAGCAATTGGAAATGAGGACAGATAAGTAACTCTCAGCAGAAAAGTATAAGAAGATCTTGTTTGCAATTTAAGTATTATATTGCATTTGTAATGAGGTTGATGCTTGGTGTAGAACAGGGGTGTCAAACTGCCGGCCCGCGGGCCGGATACGTCATGCCCACCCAAGCTCCGGCAATGGGGAAAAAGTCACGATACGTCGCGACACGTCACGTGACGTTGCGAGTTTGACACCCCTGGTGTAGTATGTTCTCTTAAGAAGAGCTTTTTTGGAGTGGAGCTAAAATCCACCTGCAGAATGTTCTACTTTCAGTGAACGCATGGAAATGATTACATTTAACAAAGGACTTTTTTTTTGTAGATTTAATACACATTGCTAGGGAAAATAGCATCCTAGCAGGTGGTAGAACTAGATGATCTTAACTGATCTTGAAACAATTAAGCAGAGTCAGATCTATTCAATACTTAACTGGAAGATCAGTAGGAAATCGTAATAGACTTTGCTGGGAGATATATAAAATAAATTCTTGGAAGACGGCAGGGACAAATCACTTTCATATTGATGCCAAACACTGACATGTCTAATAGTCATTATGAGCTGATTTCAGCTGGAAGCAGACTTACTGATAACAATTCAATTAATATTTCACATTAAAGTGGGTTTAAAGTAAACCATGGAATACAGCCTAATAGTGATGAAGGAAACAAATGATATAATTAATAGGCTAAACAGAGTCCTGGAGTAAGAATTGTAAATCTAAATTAGTAAACAATCACATCAGATCGTGACATGAATATAAACTTTTAAGTAGCAAGAGGTTTATTTTTTTGTATAGCACAATCTAATGTCTATTAACTCAGATATTCTTCAATGAATTCAATGGGATCCTTAAACTTAATACTGAATTTAAAATATTTTGCAATTTATGGCAAAATACTTTGCATTTTATAATTTTTGGGATGAAATGAAATTCCTGGTTCAGCAATAAAATAAAATAGGGGGAAATTAATATTTCAGTCCCATGCACAAAGCCACAAGAAGCAAAAGGCAAGCAACTTCTATCTTGTTGTCAAGAAAACTGTATAGATGTGTCTATGGAACCACCAGACGATCAGATCATTGTGAGCACATTAAAAAAAAAGCATGCAAATAATTCAGGTATATATGAATATGAATTCTTGTTAAAATGAGCAAGTTTTATTTCAGATTTAAATGTTCTTAAGATTTAATTCTTAAGTTTCTAACTTTACGTTGATGTACAGGTAGTCTTTGACTTACAACACTTCATTTGTTGTAAATGTGATCAAAATTTGGATGCTTGTCAACTGGTTAATATTTATGACAGTTGCAGTGTCCCAGGGTCATGTGATCAGCTTTTGTGACCTTCTGACAAGCAAAGTCCATGGGGAAGCCAGATTCACTTAACAACGTTACTAACTTAACATCTGCAATGATTCACTTAACAACTGTGGCAAGAAAGATTGTAAAATAGGGGAAAACTCACTTAACAAAAGTTTCACTTAGCACCATAAATTTTGGGCTGAATTGTGGTTGTAAGTTGAAGACTACCTATTTTAGTATAAGGTAAGAACAACTGTCTCCAAGTTGTATACAAATATAGTCATCATTACAGCTGTCAGGATCAGCCTGCGGTGTCTTCCTAACTCAAAAGTCTATAGTGGAATTCAGGAGTTTCTTTATTTGAAATTTAGATTTTATTCCAACAACCAGGGCCAATAGAACTCACAGACAGAAAAATGAGGTATATTCATTATTTCTTTAATCCTAAGTCTTCTAAGCATTTCCTGCATTTGGCATTGATAAAGCACTATTTGGAATTGTGTTTTTTTTTCCAGATAGGAATTGCTGTGCCTCAGTAGTTTTCATGTTACATACTGAAAAAAAGCATGACCCTGTCACCTTGATAGCTCTCCCTGGTTCTGCAGCCTCCCAAGCTTGCTTCATAGCCTTGATCTCATCTGCTCTCTCAGTATCTTTCTTCAGATCGACTGCATCCATCTCATTTTGTTCAACAACGAGGCGCAAAATCCAAAAGGGTTTGTTGGGATCAGACTGCTGGAAAAGAAGTACCCAGAGCAGAAGCAGACAGGCTAAGTAAGTGGCTTTGTTTCCACTGACTTTCAAATTCAGAATCTCTCCCAGAGAATTATTGTGATAAGATTTTATTGACAAATATAGGTATGACCTTAATGAAGTGTGTATTGGCAAATACTATGCACTGATTATTATTTTCTTTGGACAAATGCATGTCTTAACTAATAGTAGCAGTCAAAATTGTCTTATAACAGAAAAAGGATGACGTTGAATCAGTGGATTAGGACTTAACGCCAATGAGCAAAAAATTTCATGAAATCAAAGCATGTTAAAACCATGAATTCCGTGGAGGGATTCATATACTAGATGCAATTTAATGGGAAGAAGATTGGTGACCAGCAGTTAACCAGCAGCAAGATGGATGGACTGAAGTTACAGGGGTGACGAGTGCACTGTTGGAACATGTGAAGGTTGAAGATCTTTCTGTATCATCTCGGAGAATCAATACCAACTTGCCACCCATCTTACAAAATGTGACTCTCGCCAATGTTCAGTTTAAAATATCTAAAACATGCAATCTGAATTTTAAAAACATATTTGTCAGTTTTTTTATATGGATCATCAATGTACTTAACAAAATGGGTACAGGTAGTCCTCACTTAACAATCCTAATTAGGACTGGCAAGTCTATTGCTAAATGAAGCACTTATTTAAGCAAAACATCACGTGACTGTCATACTTAACAAGAGCAGTCCCAGTTACAGCTGTTAAAAGGAACACCAGTGGTCCTTAAGCAAATCATCATGTGCTCATAACTTGAGACCTCCTGCTGGTTTCCTCACTGACTTTGCTTTTTGGAAGCTGGTTAGAAAGGTTGCAAATAGTAACCATGTGACTGCAGGATGCTGCAACTATCATAAATATATGGCAACTGTCAAGCACCAGAATCATGATCACTTGACAACGGGAACACCATGGTGGTGGTAAGTGCAAGACCGAACGTAAGTCACTTTTTTCAGCACTGTCATAACTTCAAACAGTTGCTAAATGAACGGTTGTTAAATGAAGACTACCTGTAATATCTTTTCTCCAAGTCCTATGCATGGGCAACTGTGACTAGAATAATGTAGTTGGTATTACAATTTCATTGCTATATCAAACTAAAAAATGTAATGATAATATTATCAAACCAGGCACCATATTGGTTTCAAGATAGATATCTCAAGGTAGCAAGATACCAGGGCTCAACTACGACAATTTTAGGCAGTGTACTAATATTGGGGGTTGAGTATGGGTGGGGTAAAAAACAAAGAAGAAGAAAATTCTGTTTTCCCCTCTAACTGTAATATGGGAAAGACAGGAGTAGGCCAAGAAGCAAACCCTGAGAAGTCTACACTGTTACTTTGGACATTTACAATTTACAGTAATTTATTCTTACCTGTGATTCTGGTCTAGCAGCAGATACTGGTTTCTCTTTAGGTGCTTTTTCGGCTTTGTCAGTTGTCTTTTCCTTTGTTTTTCTAGTGGTTTTGGAAGAACCTGCAGACTTTTGACTTTCCAAGTTGCTATGGATGTCTGGACTTAAGATAGATATATTCTCTTCATGTCTCTCAACAGGACGAGCTGCATATAATTTTATTCAAATGACAATATTATAAGCATTCATCATTTGAAACGTTTGTGCTTGAATATCTTTTTTCAGATCCATATACCAAAAGTACACAGAGGTATAATCAACATTAAGTGAATGTTCTTTTCATGCACTGTGACTTTCTGTCCCTTTCCACTCCCTTTCCACCCAATTTTCCAGAGCAGACTGGGGAGATGTGTAAACTGGCACAGGGAGAGGGAGCTGAAGCAGAAGCAACTTTCCGGTAGACAGATAACTTTGGAATACAGTCATTCCCACATACCATTACAAAGCATTTTTATTCTCCTTTAAGCACAACCATTTTTTTGTGCCGTGTTTGGTTTATTCTATGCAATATATCTTTTTCTCTATGCTTTGTAGAAAATATTTCTCTTCTTTTTTTAGCAATTATTTTCTTGTTTGCATTTCCCCACAATCGGGAATTGTTTCCTTATGCCTTGTTTTCTCTGCCTTTTGCTGGCATTGTAAGGCAATATTTTAAATTAAAATGGTGTCTTCTCCTCAGCATTCATTTCCTAGCATAAATACATACGTTTTCTACTGGAATTAAACCAGGAGACAACTTCTAAAATTTATACTTTATACTCAAAAATGATCTACATGCTGTGCTCTAGCTACTTAAACTAGACAATAATAATTTACTGCAGATGGCACTGTTGCCTTATATTATGAAATAAGAAATGTTAAGATTTGAAGCAGACATTTTCTATTAATGCACAATGTTCTGGAAATTACCAGTAAAGTACATTTGGGTAGACATAACAGAATCTGTCAGTTTTAGTTTCAATTACATTCTAATTTTCCTGACAGTTTTCCTGTTCTATATTATTTTAAGTATTTTGCAACAAAATTAAACTGTATCCGTGAAAAGACATATGCACATTGATTTCAATACATTTATTCCCAACTGTGCATACTTTCCAAAATTATCTGGCTTCATTATAATGTATGTTTGTGTGCATTTATCTTAATTTTCCTTAGTTTACCTGCTTATAACATGTACATGTTAAAGTTGTATGACTTGGTTGTCGTCTTCTAAACTTATTCACTCTTTCTTCATATATTCACTTTGTGATCTGAACATCATCCATTTCACCTTAGAAACCACTTCAATGTATTTCCTTTATATTGATCACTCACATTTGTATTCAATCCATATTCATTCAGCATTCATTCATTTCCCATCTCTTTCTTTTCATCACATACATTTAGATATCCCATTCTCATTGCACTAAATTTATTTTTATGTTTCTCCTAAGATAATTCTTTGGTATAACAATACACCCAGAAGTGCTGGAATTCTATTGTTTATCCCTCATCTATTTTGGAAAAAAAATGCTTCCACAAAACTGTTTTGTCTCTTTTAAGCACAAACATTTTTTGTGCTGCATTTGGTTTATTCTATGCAATATATCTTTTTCTCTATGCTTTGCAGAAAATATTTCTCTTCTTTTTTGTAGCAATTATTTTCTTGTTTGCATTTTCCCGCAATTCACAGCCTCTTTCATTTCATCAAACCTCTTTTTTCATATTTGCCATTGGCACAATTCATTTCATTCTATTCCAAGCAGCTTATGTACCCTCTTTTCTTCTGTCTACTTAATATTTCTTCCGTTGAGAGATTAATTTATATTTTCATATGATTTTGTTTAGGACCTGTGCTTTTACTTTTTTCCTTTTCTTCCATGTCCATTTTCCTTGCACTCTTAATACTATCATAAGCTTACCCATATAATTTACAAAATTTGGTCATTCTGAGAATGGATGCTAGACACTTTAAATGAGCTGACACTCCCTCCTTTAAGAGGTAAAAGAGGTGGGGCAGTATTTCTTCAGGAATTCCATCACTTTGAAGCATTTGATTTTTATTATGACTGGATGATAGGATATCATTCATTGTTATTTAAAGTGGTTTATTCGTTTTATTGTTTTTATTCATTGTTAGCTGTGTTTTCTCCTTCATGGATTACTGCCTTATCGTGGCGAAGGGGCTTGCGTAACTCAATGAAGCTATGAGCTATGTCGTGCAGGACCGCCCAAGACGGACAGGTCATAGCAGAGAGTTCTGACAAAATGTGATCCACTGGAGAAGGAAATGGCAACCCACTCCAGTATCTTTGCCACGAAAACCCCATGGACAGTACTAAAAAGCAAAAAGATATGACACTGGAAGATGAGCCCCTCAGGTCGGAAGGTGTCCAATATGCTACTGGGGAAGAGCAGAGAGCTAGTACTAGTAGTGCCAGAAAGAGTGAAGCGACTGGGCCAAAGCCGAAAGGACGCTCAGCTGTGGATGCATCTGGTGGTGAAAGGAAAGTCCGATGCTGTAAAGATTTTTTCTCCATAGGAACCTGGAATGTAAGATCCATGAATCAAGGCAAACTGGACATGGTTAAACAAGAGATGACAAGACTGAACATCGACATCTTAGTAATCAGCGAACTAAAATGGACAGGAATGGGTGAATTTAATTCAGAGGACCATCAGGTATACTACTGCAGGCAAGAATCCCTCAGAAGAAATGGAGTAGCCTTCATAGTCAATAAAAGAGTAGGAAAAGCAATACTGGGATACAATCCCCAAAATGACAGAATGATCTCAGTGCGAATCCAAGGCAAACCATTCAATATCACAGTAGTCCAAGTCTATGCCCCAACTACTGGTGCTGAAGAGGATGAAATTGACCGGTTCTATGAAGACCTACAGAATCAACCTTATAGAATCAACACCAAAGAATGATGTCCTTATCATCATGGGGGATTGGAATGCTAAAGTAGGAAGCCAAAAGATAAACGGAATAACAGGCAAGTTTGGCCTTGGAGTACAAAATGAAGCAGGGCATAGGCTGATAGAACTTTGTCAAGAGAATACGATGGTCATAGCAAACACTCTTTTCCAACAACCCAAGAGACGTCTCTACACATGGATATCACCAGACGGTCAACACAGAAATTAGATTGACTATGTGCTCTGCAGCCAAAGATGGAGAAGCTCTATACAGTCAGTAAAAACAAGACCAGGAACTGACTGTGGCTCAGATCATGAGCTTCTCGTTGCAAAATTTAGGTTTAAATTGAAGAAAGTAGGGAAAAACACTAGGCCACTCAGGTATGAACTAAATCATATCCCTGATGAATATACAGTAGAGGTGACAAATAGATTTAAGGAATTAGATCTGATAGACAGAGTGCCTGAAGAACTATGGACGGAGGTTCGCAACATTGTACAAGAGGTAGCAACTAAAACCATCCCAAAGAAAAAGAAATGCAAGAAAGCAAAATGGCTGTCTGAGGAAGCTTTGCAAATAGCTAAGGAAAGAAGGGAAGCGAAAGGCAAGGGAGAAAGAGAAAGATACACCCAATTGAATGCAGAATTCCAGAGAATAGCTAGAAGAGATAAGAATGCCCTCATAAATGAACAGTGCAAAGAAACAGAAGAGAACAATAGAATAGGGAGAACCAGAGATCTGAAGAAAATTGGAGATATGAAGGGAACGTTTCATGCAAAGATGGGCATGATAAAGGACCAAAATGGCAGGGACCTAACACAGGCAGAAGAGATTAAGAAGAGGTGGCAAAATTACACAGAAGAACTATACAAGAACGAGCTTAGCGTCCCTGATAACCACGATGGGGTGGTCACTGACCTCGAGCCAGACATCCTAGAATGTGAAGTGAAATGGGCCTTAGGAAAGCTGAGCAACAACAAAGCTAGTGGAGGTGACAGTATTCCAGCTGAGCTATTCAAAATCTTAAAAGACGATGCAGTAAAAGTGCTATACTCAATTTGCCAGCAAATTTGGAAAACTCAACAGTGGCCACAGGATTGGAAAAGGTCAGTTTACATTCCAATTCCAAAGAAAGGCAATGCCAAAGAATGTTCAAACTATCGCACCATTGCACTCATTTCACATGCAAGTAAAGTTATGCTTAAAATCCTACCAGCTAGACTCCAGCAGTATGTGGATCGAGAACTTCCAGAAGTACAGGCAGGATTTCGAAGAGGCAGAGGAACTAGAGATCAAATTGCCAAAATACGCTGGATCATGGAGAAAGCTAGGGAGTTCCAGAAAAACATCTACTTCTGCTTCATTGACTATGCTAAAGCCTTTGATTGTGTGGATCACAACAAATTGTGGCAAGTTCTCAAAGAGATGGGAGTACCAGACTTATTTGTCTCTTGAGAAACCTATATGCGGGTCAAGAAGCAACAGTGAGAACTGGACATGGAACCACTGATTGGTTCGAAATTGGGAAAGGAGTCCGGCAAGGCTGTATTCTGTCGCCCTGCCTATTTAACTTATATGCAGAGCACATCACGAGAAAGGCAGGGCTAGATGAATCAAAAGTTGGAATTAAGATTGCCGGGAGAAATATCAACAACCTAAGATATGCAGATGATACCACTCTAATGGCAGAAAGTGAAGAGGAACTAAAGAGCCTCTTGATGCGGGTGAAGAAGGAGAGTGCAAAAGTTGGCTTGAAACTCAACATTAAGAAAACCAAGATCATGCATCTGGCCCTCTCAATTCCTGGCAAATAGATGGGGAAGAAATGGAGGTAGTGACAGATTTTATCTTCCTGGGCTCCAAGATCACCACAGATGGGGACTGCAGCCAAGAAATTAAAAGACGCTTGCTCCTGGGGAGGAAAGCTACGGCAAATTTAGACAGCATACTAAAAAGCAGAGACATCACCCTGCCAACAAAAGTACATATAGTAAAGGCCATAGTTTTCCAGTTGCAATGTATGGCTGTGAAAGTTGGACCATAAGAAAGGCTGAGCGCAAAAGAATTGAGGCCTTTGAACTACACTGCTGGAGAAGACTCCTGCGAGTCCCTTGGACTGCAAGGCGATCAAGTCCTAGAGGAGATCAACCCTGACTGCTCCTTAGAAGGCCAGATCCTGAAGTTGAAACTCAAGTACTTTGGCCACCTAAGGAGAAGGAAGGACTCACTGGAGAAGAGCCTAATGCTGGGAAAGATTGAGGGCAATAGAAGAAGGGGACGACAGAGAATGAGGTGGCTGGATGGAGTCACTGAAGCAGTAGGCGTGAGCTTAAATGGACTCCAGAAGATGGTAGAGGACAGGAAGGCCTGGAGGAATGTTGTCCATGGGGTCGCGATGGGTCAGACACGACTTCGCAACTAACAACAACAAAAGCTGTGTTTTTAATTGCTCTTATGTAAACTACCGAGAGTCACACTGGAAAGTGGTGATATATTGGAAATAAATGGATTAATACAGCATATTAAGAATTAATTTTAACCGCTATGACACTTTTCATCAATAAATAGCTTAACACAGTGACTTACCTTTGATATCATTTTTTTCTAATTCTTTTAGTGCCTGAACAAATACAATTTGACTTTCAGTAAGTGGCCAACTATTATATAACACTGAAGCTTGTATAATATATTTGTGGGTCTGTAAAATTGAAAAACAATATATTACAATTTCATATATAAAGCTATTGGTTTAAGTCAATAACATTCTCCTTGACTGCTATTTTAAACCATTGTAGCTTCAGATAATGGAAGGAAAGAAGAACTAAAATAGGATGTTTGATGAATTTGACCATGGCAGTTATATAAAAACAACATATCTTTCAGCTTAATATGTCAGTGGCAACTTCTATCTATCTTCATTTGAATTTCATTTAAATTTGCTATTCTTTAAGGTTAATACTATTATTGGTAGTCCAATTGTATATCATCATAGTCCACTGTAAAACCTCTAAGCTAAGATATAAGCTATGAAAAATCTAGGCTATAACATAAAAATAAACAAAAAAAAATCCATGGTAATTGAACTATAAAGCCTTAGCAAAAAGCCAAAATCCATAACATTAAATCTCATAAAATTGTTAATTTAATAACCATACTAGAATCACACAAATCAATAGCTTAATTACACAGAACATGGCATTTTGTTAAAGTTCAGTCTTTATTGCTTTTCAGATTAAACATTTTGATGACACCCATAATTTAATAATTTAATTTACACATTTGAATAATTTCAGAAAACAAACCCTTTTTTGCAGATGACGTGGAAATGAAATCAAATGACATTACTAAAATAACCCAAAAGATTTAGCCATTCCTTGGGAAAAGAGAAAGAGCTTGGAGGGATCAAAACGGGGAAATAGTCGTAAAACTGTATGCAAAATACACGCGTGGAAATCAGGCTTGTTTTCTTTGTCGCAAGGTTTTGCCATGCTTGTGAGAAAATCTCATGACACCAAGGTTGACCAAATCCTGAATCATCTTGGTGAAACACATAGGACAAACTTGGGGTAGGATGCTTATTCCACTAGGAAAGAATTTAAGGTTCTAAATATTAATTCATATCTCTCACCTGTTGAAGCAAATTTTCATCAATGGTAGGAAGAGCAGGAATATCTTCTTCTGTTGAAGCTGAGCCTTCCTGTGATGCCTTGGACGAGGACTTAACAGTCTTCTGAGCTGTTACTGTACCTTTCTTCTTCGGGGCTACAGCTTCAGCTTCTTTTTTGGTTGTGCTTTGCACTACACCGCCTTTACTTGCTGTTGCTGAGAGAGGAAGAATAACTTTAAAGGGATTCAAATGAGTGTCAATTTTTTAATAATATTGTATCATGTATATTGCAGAAACATCCTTTTTTTTTTTTTACTGATCTATTGGTTGATTCCTTTTATCATTTGCAACTACATGCCTCACATACTTTCCCAAAAAGACTTATACAAGGTAGCAAAGCATTCATGAAGTATAGAAAAAAATATTTTTGAAAGTTAAAATTCATTCACTGTGAAAATATTTTAAAATCTTAACCTGGAATTTGACAATACACACCAAAATATATGACGTGTAAAGATTCTATCAGTAGAAATAACTAGTTGTTTCTGATGGCATCTAGATTTTAGATACCAAAATAAAAACAAATAATACTAAAATATGTAGACTATAGCGATAACTCCATCTAGATCCCAATTAAAAGAGATAATAAAAAAAAATCAAGGCACGTCTTCCTTAGTAGACAATATCTGATAAGCAACAAACAACAACAGGAACAATCAAGGAAGAAACAATACTCAAGTCAAGGAGCCATCAAGAAAAACCTCCAACCAATATTGGCGGGAAAAGCTCCTATACACAAACAAGCAGCAAATTCCACTTCTTCAGATTACCTATTCTGGTAATGAAACATCTGCAGAAAAACAACCAAACTCAGAGAACACCAAGTACCCTTAATTAAGACTAATATTGCTGACAATAACTCCATATAGTAAATTCTTAAAGGCCTTCCAGAAGAAATAAGATTTTTACCAGTTTCCAGAAGACCATGAAAATGAAGTTCATTCTCACCTCAGCTGGAGGCTGTTTCCTAAGAGAGAAGCCCTCACAGAGAACAGATCCTTTTGCTGCACTTCCTGGTAATTGGAGATCCTTAGCAGATGCTCTTAGCCATCTTAATCAGGGAGAATTAACTTCTTAAATACTCAGGTTCTGAACCATATAAGGTTTTTAAGAAAGCAATTGAATTCTTCACTGTATTCAGGAACATACTAGTAACCATGCAAACTCCTGCAGCAATGATATAATAATGTAGCACCACCACTGAACAGTGAGCACATGAACTGTTGCATTTTGGATCACCAGAACTTTCTGATTGGTACTCAAAAGCATTCCCATGTAGTGTGAATACAGTTATCTAACTGGGAGATGGTAAGGGCACAAGCAATTCTTCTCAATACATCATGATTCAGCTAAGGCTGCAACTGGTGAATCAGCCGAAGATTAAAGCTCACATGGCTATCACTTCCATCTGCTTTTCTGATAGAAGTTCTGAGTCCATGACGTATTTATTTAATTAGATTGCAAGTCTTTTCTCTCTAGGAATGAATAATTCAATCAAGAGGGAAAGTTAGTCCTGGCTTTTAAATTAACAGCAGTCTTGTTTTGGTTGAGTTTTGCTTTTGTTTCTCCCCACCCAAATTCTGATAGCCCCAGGCAATGAGTTAGAATTTCTATCACATCTCGAATTGGGCCCGGGGTGGGTGGAGTTACCCAGCATATTGATGGTACCTCATCCTGAATCAGCTGAAATCTTCTCAGAGTAGTTTCATGTAGAGCAGGGGTGACAAACTGCCAGCCTGTGGGCCAGATGCGTCATCTGGAAGCTGCGCCCACCCCATTGCCGGCAATGGCAAAACCGTCCTGATACGTTGCACGACGTCACGTGATGTCGTGAGTTTGACACCCCTGATGTAGAGGCTAAATAGAAGAACTGAACTCTGAGGCAACCCTATAACATAGTGCCCAAAGGCTTGACCTCTCCTTGTCCCTAACATCACTAATGAGAACTGCCTGCCTGAACAATGAACTCCGAAACCAGTAGTCCAGAAGGATACCATGATCATCAGTACTGAAGATTACAGGAGGTTTATGTGATGGTATGTGAGAATGACCTTGGGAGACAGGAGAAAGAGCTACAGTGTAGACAATAGTCTGATAAACAAAGTTTGAGTCCAAAGGAAAAAGGGTGGCAAAAGCATTTGGCATCTCCATAGCATACAAACCAACTAAAGTCCTCCAAAACATCCTAAGTAAATCAAAAGATCTGCAGCCCCAGAAGAATAAACAGGAGACATCTACAACATACAGTATAAGGACTATAATAGACATTATGTAGGGCAAATATGAAGAAGAGCACATCCATGAACACCAACCAGCAATCAGAAGACATGAAAACTCTTTTATTTCCAACACATGGACAGACTTTCATCATAATTTCAATTGGAAAACTGTGGGAAACTGTGAGCATCCTAGACCAAATCAAGACTAAAAACACTAGAGAATTCCTGGCACTCAGACAGATCAGCCATCAACAGACATACAAAGATAAAAAAACATCTACATACCATTCAACAGAGACAATCAAAAATCCAAAAAGGAAACGAAAACGTCAACACATCTTGCCAGTAATCAACACCCAGCTAAGCAGAGATTAACACAAGGGTTATACTAGACTAACAGTGAGCTAAACAATACTAGACCCACAACAAGTTAACTATGCCCTAGTCAAGGAATTATCAAGTCAGACAAACAAACAAACAGTAAATAATAGCCTAATCAAGGAACCACAAGAACAGTTCCACTAACACTCTCAGGGCAAGCCACTGTATATAAAAAAGACAGCAAACCCTACTCTCTGCTAGCACTGATGATGTTACCTAGTTGGCTAAATAGATATTTGCAAGAAAACAACCATGTTCAGAAAGCACCAAGGACTCAACAATTCAACACTGAGCTACAAATAGTCTCTTCTATTGATACTGATAGAAGTATCTCCCAACACCAGATCATGACTCATCTGCTCCAAGATAAAATTGAGACCTAATATGTGTTTAACTGTATGCATTGGGTTTGTACACAGGTTAATGTTGCAGAGAGACACCATGGTTGATCCCAGAAAGTAGAGCTTAAAGGCAAGTAGAACTTGCTAATATTATAAGCAAATTGATATCCACCTCTGGAATGAGATCAAGCAGCTTGGGAGGGATATTCTCATGCAACCAGGATGACACAGTACAATAGTAGCCCTTCCCAGGATTAAATATTTTCTGTAATAATCCTCCACTCTTTTGTAATTGTCTTACTCCATCCTGTATGTTTCCAGATCTGTTACCCATTTGATCACAGATTTACTGCAGACAAATCTGTCATTTAAAAATATCAACCTAAGTGCAAGGTCTCCAGCCCTGTGGATATTTGGCTGTGGCGTTGAGAATTCATCTATACCATCACACATAAAGAATGGCCTCTGACAATGATCTTGATAAAGTAAACGACTTATATAAAGACAAGCATTCCCGAACAAGGGATTCCCTTCCCAAGGGAAATACATTTTCAATGATTCACTTCTTTAAAGGGTTGTGATTCACTGGTCTTTATTTATACTTCAAAACTAATTATGCTACGGGAACAAACAAAGGCAAGTAAAACAAGTTTCTTTGAAGAGATGCTTGAAAAAAAATGTGCTGCTTCAATTACTTTGGAGTTATCAAATTATAAGTCAGGTAGATGCCATCAATTTAAAGCAAGGATTACATTTTTGAACAATTTCAGTAACATTGCTCAAGAAGAATGGGAATGTTGTCGAAACAGTCTTTTGGTTCTCATTTTACCCACACACGCCCAAGGAACAGTTGTGGTATCATAAAGTTTGAGAACCTTTCAGATATATATTAAAATGATTAAAATTGTACATATGTATATATATTTATTTCTTGTGAATCCAAACCTCAAAGGTGAGGATGTGTCACACAAATTCATTTATAATTTTAGAGAGTTGCAATACTGCAATATTTGAGAAACCCTGGATTACTGGATTATAGTCATCATGGAGTTTCCCTTTTTCTACCACTCTTCAATTTTTAATGCTTGATGACACAATATTATGGATTGGATTCTGTGAAAAGATTGATTAATGGGAGTTGTTAGGATGCTCCAGCTAACTGAAAGGGGAAGAATATAGTTTTAGCTGTTTTGCTATGTAAGGTGCAGATCTGTGGCTTACAATATTCAATAAAATCTTCCATCTTTCTGAAGTTGATTTAGAGGTATATAAAAGACTGCCAAAAGAGGAGTCAAATATTTGGTGACTGTGGCACTCACTCCTATGCGAGACAAGCAGGTTACAGGGCAAGCGCATTGCTACTATGGTTCCTTGTAGGGCAGCAGCATGGGACTTTGTAGAAAACCATTTCTAGTCATTAACAGTGCCATATAGAACCCTGATTAGCTACTATGCTTTGCAGCAGGAAACATAACAAATCAAATCCCTAGTGAAAACATTATTGACATACATACAAACGTACATATATATATATACATACATAAAAATACATTCAAGATTGCCATCATCACAATCATCATTGTCATCTAGCAAAAGCATAGAATACTGACACAGACTACTTAAAGGCCTTTCAGAAGATATGAAATGAAATGCAGGGATGATAACATGACCCTTCCCAGTAGAGCTCGCCATCTCTTCCTCAGAATCCAGAACTTGTAGTTTAATTATAGTATCCGATTTAGAAGTCTGTACCTGCACAGTAGCAATAAGTGGTATTGTAACTTTTACTAAATATCTAAAGGGGGAAAAAATCAAGATAGAAAACAAATAAATAATAATGTCACATGTAATTCTCTTCAGCAAATCAAATTCTATTTTATTTTTATTCAAGAAAAGACTGTTTCTAAGCCCTGTGAAAATAAGGTTTGATATGAAAATTATATACTGTATATATTTAGAAAAACTTACTTGCTGCTACTCAAATAAGTAGAGCACCAATGTTACAGTATTACAGTGAAAATATTTAAAAGTGCCTCAAAAGAAAGTGAAAGCTATTTCTTACACATTAGTAATAACACCTCAGTGAGGATGAACAAGCTAAATAAGTACACTGAATAACTTTTCCCAATTCGATCCCCATATGATATTTTGTACTATATCTCCAATAATCACCCCCCCACACCCCAAAGCACAACCAATGGCTGGGATATGGGAGTCAATCCAACATACACCAAGGACACCAGATTAAGGAAGGTTGTCGTGAATAGTTTCTACCTAATAAGCTGTTCTCAAGGGAGTCTTAACAGATGTCCCACAGCTTCCATTGTCTTTGTAGAATTTTAATTCCTTTGCTTTGTTAGAGCTTCAGTTTTCTTATATTACTTTTGATCTGAACATGTCGGGTGGAATTATGCTGGAAAATCTGGCTGCTGATAGGGAATACAATTTTTAAATTATCTCCATAGAAAAGAAGTAACTAGTTTATAAGTCCATCACTCTTGTTTTTATTGAGTGTGAACTTTACACTCAGACCTGTAGAGTAATTTGAAGTGGGTCAATTGATTCAGTTTCCTCTTGGCCATGAGACTATGGCATACTAATGTGCCTCCCTTTTCCTTTTGTGTATTTATTCATTATATGTTTATCTAATTCTAGCCAATAACAAAACTGGAACTGGAAAGCTATTCTTTTATTCACGCTGCCTCTAATATTTCTAAACAAATATCCAGCAATATTAGATCATCTTCCTTAATCTTTAATATTTTTAATTAATATTATACATTAGAAAAATACTGTAATGAAATGTACTGATCAGGATGGAAAGAATTGCAAATTGTACTGAAGTAGTTTTTAGTGTATTTATTAGTATTTATTACCTTTCATTACATTATTAATTGTAGTATCACCTGCATTTGACCTATTATACCACCCCCCCCACACACACACAGAGAGAGAAAGGCTGTGTAAATTGTGTCTTTTTCCAGGCTTGCACAATTGCTTTGTAAGCTGCTTCTGAGCATCTCTACATGTGAAATATTCCTTTTCAAGTACTTGCTCAGCCCTCTGATATTACATACTAAAAATAATTTCTGTGCATAAAATGTATAGTACTAGTAATAATAATATGCAAATAACTTTGCCTTTTTCATATTTTACCTGAATATAATATGCTTATCATTTGGTAAATAATAGTCTTTAACTTCTTTAACAGCAAACATGTTGTTTACAGCTTCGCGAGAGAGAAATGGAAGGGGAGAGTAAGAACTTATGAGGCGAAGCCTTACTTTCCCAGCCGGCACAGGTGATTCACCAGTCTGAATTTCAGCCATGAAAGTATATCCTTTCTAAAATAAAAAGTTAATTAATTGAAATGTTTAAGATGATGCTTAAAAATGAAAGCTTCAAGAATTTGAAAGTTTTTCTAGTATAGACTATCAATGAATTTATTTTGAATTGATTCTTAAATTAAAAATTTAAATGAAAGTTCAAAGCAGTTTTAGCCTAATCAGTTTGTCATCAGATATTGAATCACTGCCTCTTTTAATATTGACTCTTCAGTTTGAATTGTGTCACACACTCTTAGTGTGTGTGTGTCTGTGTTTGGGTGTAGCAAAAAAAGAGAATGAATGGCATTACTATGAAGATTATGATCAAGATGTTTATATATCTCACCTTGTTCTTTGTATAAAGATAGGGTGCAACTCTGAGAAAGACTCGAGGAATTTCCTGTAATGTGTCATTGTCAACAACATGCAATACACAGGTCGGTACTGTTGAATAAACTTTTGGTACAATAATCATGTCTTCTGGAATGTAAAATACTTCTCTACAATAAAAAGAAGAGTTAAAAATGACTTCTTTTATATTAAGATTTTTTGAATACGTCTATTTCTAATTTGTTTGCATGCATATCCATAATGTTGTTAAATTTTCACACTAAAATACTGTAAGCTGTGCTACCAAGCCAATATTTATTTAAATAAACATTTTGATATATATAAGCTGCTAAGAAATGCCCTGCAGTTCTTTGGACAGTTGACATAGAAAATGTAAAATGTATATTACATTGAGAGGTTTTGAAGTAGCCATTGAGTATAGCAATTTAGAAAGAGGTTTGGCTTTTTAAAAAATGTTTATTAACGTTCATGTCCGGTCAATGGGGGGAAAAAATGAAAGTATTGCTTTATTTTTCAAATAAAAAAAATACTGAGGAAGTCATATAATAAGTTTCTTTCCACATCTCAGACTTAACTTGTTTATAATGAAATTTAGTCTTTCATGTTTGTGATATGGAAGGCAGAAAATGAAAGAATACTTAACAGAAAAAGAGATTGCTGAGATTTACCTGAAAGGACACACTTTTTAGTTATAAGGCAGATATCTGAGATTAGGACAGGGGAACATATATTAGGAAACTTCAATATGTGGATATTTTGGTCTCAGGTAAATTAAAAGAATTAACTGTAAAATAAATTTTATTTCAGATTTCTGGTGGGTTATATCAATAATAAACTCACCTGAAGACTACAAACCAAACATTTGCTTGTTGATCCCCGTAAGTTACAGTATAATCAGCAAAAGTTGTCTTAGTCCATTCATCTTCATAGCAACGATATTTTTCAACTGACTTACATTTACTTTTAAATATATCTCTGTAAAAGATAGCATAGAAAGATAGACAGCCACTCATCTTACACCAAACTCTGGGTGGCTATCATATTATGGGGTTTGACAAATAGATATTGCAAGAGATATATTACCTCAAAAACATTAAAGAACATTGTTCAAAATTTGGATCAATTACAGCCCACAACTTTTGAAGTGTTTCTTTGACTTTAGCATTCTCCTTTGTGCCTAAAATTACAAAAGGAAAAAAATAAATAAACCATTACATAGTGAATATTTGTAGTACAATGATAACTTGTATTATCCAAGTATTGTATAGATTTAAATTACTTTCTATCTAATTCTATAAATAAGATTCTAGTCTAGACTTTAACATATTTGAATATTTTATCCATGCACATGTGAATCAGACTGACTCTGCTTGTGTGACCTCACAATCTTGAGTGATGGTGATCATATTTTTCATGATCACTTGTTGTATCCCCAAAGTTCACTAACTGTCTTTTTCAAAAGCTGGACAGAAAACAGACATGTGATTTTCTGAATATTTTTCAAAGTACATTCACATACCAGTGCAACTTTTCAGAATGATATTTTATTGGGAAAAACTATTTGTCAGAGCTGAAGAACTTCAAAAAAGAAATTAATAAAATCCTATGCAACTAGAAGAAATGGTAGCCAGAGATAGGATCCGATCTATACTATTTGGACCAAGTATGAGTTTCTATTGTGAAACTACTCACTTCAAATTGAAAGGCATGAAAATAATGATTTTGTGGGATAGTGAAGAAACCTAAGCTGTATAATGAGGCACATTTAGTGGAAGGCAAACTTATTTTCTATATCCAACTACATTTTCAGCCTAGATATTGGCTAAATAAATTCTCAGTTCTTGAAGCTGCTGACATTTTTTTCCCCCCAGGATCAAAAGATCAAGAAACAGTAGCCTGTTTACTTTTACATTTTTATTATTTCTTAAGTTGGAGTTACACCTTCTGGTTGAGGGGAGAAGTCCCTGTTCAGCAATTTCAATATGTCCTTTTTGGGAGTTTTTGTAGAACATTTTTTTTAACTTCTTATGATAATTAATGTATTTTATTTTATCTCTTTTTCTTAAGTTTCTTCTAGAATTTTGTACTAAACTACAGTTCTAAAACGTATTAATCTTAATTTTGTATTTTGAAATTTTTTTATGTGGCATGTTGGGGGTTGTTTAAAAATAAATCTGTTTTTCTTTTTTTATGCTTGACATATGAAAATGGATAGATAAAATAATCAATTTTAATTATTTAAATAATTAATAGGTGATTCAGAAGGATAGTTTTTAATATTAGTAATTAGACTAATTGAGTAGCACTTATTACTTTCTATTGTCTAACTAATAACTGCTCAGATGTTTTATAGAAATGTTTTTACTCACAGTTTTTAATTTGGTGGCAGATCAGAATTTTAATAATTGGATCCTTATTAGCTGATTTTATGCAGTTTCAGGTAAACTGAGCTTTGACTAAAAATGTGCTACAAGCCTATTTATTGGAATTAAATGTGGCAGATATGTGGCAACTTCTCTATGTGAATATATTTTTCTCTAGTCCTTATAAGACTTCCTCCCAAAGGGATTATGTTTTAATTTCTGTCTTTATAAATGAATAATAAGTTGCTTAGAGTTGGATGCATCCCTGACACATCATGAAAGTATTAATAATAAATAATTTTACATTTCTCCCATACATCCCATTAAAAATTTCCACTGTTTTAAAAATAATGAATAGATTAATTTGAAGAATCCTGACCTGGTTTCCTGCTATTCATCAGTAGCCTGATATATGTTCCTCTCCATATGGCTTGCAGTTTAACTGCAGCTTCCTCTTCTTCAAGAGTAGAGTCTCTATTCTGCCAAAGAGAAACACTTACATCTGTTGCATCTGAAAATACATAAATACATATGTAATATATACATAGCACAACAAAAATTAAATTCATAGAATTCATAAAACACAATGGATGACTTGGAATGAAATGTTTTACATAGCTATGATGAACTATCCTTTTTCTTTTAAATTGTTCTGCGATCCTATTTGTGAAAACCTTGAGAGAGCTTTTTGCCTGAAAAAGCAGTTAAAAATGAATGACCATATGATTTTTTTTTATAGTATTATGATAGAACTCATCATAAGTATTAATCTAATGCCTAGATTAATAGTGAACTCTGTTCTGTAAGTACTGATTTTTAAGTATCCCAAATTATACATCAAGGCACAAGAAAAAAAAATGCACACACATATAACAATAAAATCCTAAACAAAGGAAACCTCACAAAGACTACAGAGGTATAATCCAAAAATGTAAACTCAGTGCTTATACCAAAAGAGATAGAAAATAAAACAGCACCATATCATGATCATATAAATGAGTAGCGTGCTCATTGCTAGAATATTGAATGTAATTTCACAAAGATACTGGAAAGTGACTGCAAAAAACTGAAATGGCCGCATCATATGAATAAAAGCTTCAAAAGCTGAGTGTCATTTAATTTCATTCAAAGCATGACTATCAACTAAAAAATTGAAATTGTAAGATATAGAAGAAGATATTCTTTTTTTAAAAAAATATATAATTAATATACATGATTTATCAAAGTTAGAAGTATTCTAGACTAGATTTATTTTAAATAAATTCATAGGAAAAAAATCCAAAAACCTTAGGTAAGAGACGCATTGTTCTCTTTTCTGTCAGGAACTAATCAATACTGAAATCCAATTAAAATTTCAAAACATATCTATGACTGAAACTTTTTCAATGGTCTTGCTAAGTTCCTGCAAATGTTTAGGGCCACTAGATCTTAATTGCAAAAATCCAAAAGACCACTAGAGGGAAGGAAGAGCTAAAGAAAATTCTTAATCTTCATTGTCATTATTTGGTAGCATTGGTGTTGAAATGACTGCAGCTCCAAAACTTAGGAAAAAAATTATGAAGACTATAATTTTAGGTTTTACTTAAAAACTTGAAATCCATTTATATATTCGCAATATGGTTATGTATTCAGTATTAGATGTCACATTTATATAATAGTAGGTTGGGCTATGTGAAATGAAGCCGTGCCCAACGCATATTAAAGGCTGTGTCCAAACTTCAAAATGACCACTTCACTAGCTTTCAATGATCAACAGCATACACAAAGAAGGAAATACAGTTATTACTACCAGGGAAATGGACAGAAAAATTGTATGTTTCCACTTCTATTCCAGTCCATCATTTCACATAGTAGTATGGCCAGGTACAAAATAAGTCCAGAGGAGTAGAGAATCCTGAGGGCAACATAGTGTCATGGGCATATTAGTGACTCAGGCACCACAATAGGGACTCCAAGTCAATGGACTCTGATGAAATGCCTGAGATGCATATGCACTTAATGCATTTAATATGAATCAATAAATAAATATGAAGGTTAGAATCCAATGTGTCTTCCTAAGAATGGGAATAGTTTTTATTTACAGAATGGGAAAGAATGATTCCACTTTTTTCTCTGAAGCTTCCCATATTATCAAAACAGGTTCTGGAAGATTAGAGGGCTTCACGTGGAAGAAGATCCTGTGGTGAAAAATATGAATATATTACTGGGGAAAGGGATATGGTCTCCATTCTCTCTCACCATCTTGGCATGATTTCTGGGCAAATTCTTCAGACTATTGCCTTCAATTTTCAAGGAATGATAAATGTCCAAAAAATAAAAATTAAACACTTTAACCAGTGGTTCTCTGTGTGGATGCCACTTCCAGAAGTCCATTCTGGGCCTGGACATCAAAAAATTAACTACCGGTTCTGCCGAAGTGGTGCGAACCGGCTGAATCCCACCACTGACTTTAACTTCCTCAAATAGGCTTAATAATATAGAATTTAATTAGCTGTCTTATTTTAGATGTATGAGGGATAAAAAGGACATTTACCATTTTAATGAAGGAAGGCTTAACAATGATATTTTTTGTCTATCTCAGAAT
Organism: Azemiops feae; assembly: GCA_023970755.1. Classification (NCBI taxonomy): domain Eukaryota; kingdom Metazoa; phylum Chordata; class Lepidosauria; order Squamata; family Viperidae; genus Azemiops; species Azemiops feae. The sequence goes on along the minus strand of JALGBA010004278.1, from coordinate 2,189,120 downwards.
GGCTGGATTTACAATATTCACTGATCTTCTCTCTAATTCAATTATCAATAGAATATTTAAAGACAAATATTGCTGATAAATTCTGTCAGACATTCTTATTTTACCTGAGGATTCAGTGTCTTCAACAGAAACATCACTGAGCTTAAAATCCAGTGTAAAACTTCTGTAAGCAAATTCATAATTGGAAGGAACATTCCCTAATATTTGTTTCATCAGATGCCAAAAAGCATTATTAAAAGCCTAAATAAATAAAAATAAACAGCAAATTAATTAAAATAAATATTCATATACATTTTATATAAGAAAACAGATCATTACTATACAGTATATATTTGCACACACGCACACACTCTATCTATCTATCTATCTATCTATCTATCTATCTATCTATCTATCTATCTATCTATCTATCTATCTATCTATCTATCTATCTATCTATCTATCTATCTATCTATCTATCTATCTATCGTATATTATAATATAACTAAGAAAAAACAAAGTCAAGAAAATAGATGAGTCTATTTATTTGGGAACTAGTCCCAAAGATGCTTTTTCAAGAGGCAACTGGACTTTCTAGTTTTTCTTTGAAGACGTTTCACTTCTCATCCAAGAAACTTCTTCAGCTCTGACTGGATGGTGGGGAATGGAAGGATTTATATTCCTTGCAGACAGCTGGTCATTTTCATTCTTTTAGAGTCATTGAGGCCACTTGAAGGTTTATCTGTGTCCTCAAGGTCACCTCAGTGGTGCAAATGGGTGTGCAAGTGGTTCCTCCTTGGAGCTGCTGAAAGGATTGTGTTGTAGACTGGAGATAGATGATATCGTATCCCTCCCCCTCTATTGAGAGAGGGCTGTTCAATTCTGACATAGATGGTCTCTTTGACCCCTCTTTCAAACTTGAAAATCCAATTGCCTCTTGAAAAAGCACCTTTGGCTTTGGGACAACCATGACCTGGATGACTGAGAATCTCCATAAACATTTGGGTTATTTTCTTACTATATGAGATTTGATTTGATATCATCCAGTTTTGCTAAGAAGATATTGTAAAATATTTATTCACAGCATCAGATATATTTATCTGATCATAATATATTGGCTTTCAAAAAATAAAATTCACACCATCTCAGAGACTTGTAAAAATTAGGTGCTGTTTTGGGAGCACATCTGGGAATAAGACAGCTATGGTTCCTATAGATTCCCTGCTTGTAAAAATTCTTGTCACCTGAGAAGCAACAGCTGCAAAGCTCTCTGCAGTTATTGCAAATGGGATTCCAAGATCAGATCTACACCCTCAGAAGACAGGATTTACATCCTATGGGTTTAGGAACCATCGTATAGCAGCAGCCAGAGAAGTCTAAGTATTATTAGCTGAGAGCAAAGTGTCTGGTTCTATGACCTTCTGTTCTATGCCCAAGAGCACAGAAAACATGATAAAGTTGGCTTAGATCCTCTTAGATGATTTGTAACTGGTATCTGGCCTAGGCTTTTTGTCAGTATTGAAAAATGCCAAGACTTTTCAAATTATTCTGAATTAACAGCATATTTTCTTAAACATATTAATTATATGACAGACAGCATTAAGAAACAATAACTGAAAGAGCATATACAGGTAGTCCTCAACTTATGACCACAACTGAGTGCAAAATCTCTGTTGCTAAGTGAGAAAGTTATTAAGTGAATTTTGCCCATTTTACAACCATGCTTGCCACAGTTGTTAAGTGTATGACTGAAGCTGTTTAGTTAGTAACACGGTTGTTAAGTGAATCTGGTTTCCCCATTGACTTTGCTTGTCACAAGGTCGCAAAAGGGGATCACATGACCCCGGGACACTGCATCCGTCATAAATATACGTCAGCTGCCAAACATCCAAATTCTGATCACGTGACCATGGGGATGCTGCAATGGTCGTAAAGTGTGAAAACCGGTCATAAGTCACTTTTTTCAGCGATGTTGTAACTTTGAACAGTCACTAAATGAACTGTTGTAAATTGAGGACTACCTGTACAAGTTAGTCTTCTTCTTTTTTTTTTTACCTTAGAATGTTCTCTAGCTATTCCTGTGCCATAAAGACCAGGGGGGCAATGTGTTAATTCCAGGGCTTTTATAGCTTTGGAAAGATTTTCTGCATTCCCATAATTAATTAATACATTTCCAATGGCTTTCATTATAGCAGCAGCTTGTTCCATAAAACGATAGCTCTCCTGGGGGAGGGAAAGACATATTTTACCTGCCAATAACTTAAGAACTATTCAAAGTATATTCATATGCCAAATGTGTAAGTGGATGTAGTATATACTAACTTATAATGCTCATCAATTCCTCTAATCAGTGACATCATCAAAGCAAACCATCAAAACCCACGTAGTGCAAGTGTCATCAGGTCATGACTCCATGGATATGATGCATTATCTAATCTCATCAGGAAAAGGCTGCATGTCATATCTAAACTTAATGATTAATATAATCCTTTCCTTGACTCCATTGACTTATGGTGACCCTAGGATGCAATGCTACTAAAAGCCAATATTTTCAAGCAAGCCCTAGCTGCTTTATTTTTCAAAGCCAAGTATGAAACAAAAATAGAGACTGTAAATAAAATGAAATGAAAAGGGGAAAAAAACATTACAAAGTAAGTAATAGTCAACGAGAACACAAATCCAGTTACTACGGTAACAAATACCTTTTCAAGATTTGGTAGAACTATATCCTCTTCACCAAATACACATGGCACCATACTACACAGATGGATATTGTGTCCTATGGGAGAACTTGCAGTAAAAAGCAACACGTGGCGGCTACATTTAAAAAAGCAACACATGAAAGTAAATAATTTTTCCAAATATAACATTCATAATTTATTTACACATAACAGAAAAAAAGTGGATATAAAAATTCCTGGACTAAAATAAGCAATGCATGGAAATCTGCATTTCATTTAACCTGCAAAAACATTGGTTAAGTTACAAAGTACACGTGCATAGCAATGGAGATATAACGCCTAATCAAAAAATCATTCTGGTAGTTTAGTATAGTGGCTAACATTGTGAGATGGATTCAAATCTTATGCAGTACATTTTAAGCAAGATGCCTTTTTTTCCTCTTCATCTCATTTTTTAAAATTTATAGTGTGACATTGTTATATTTTACAAGGCTGTTTAACTATTCCCAGATACTGTAGATTAGTGACTGAAGCTGTAATTTAAGCATACATTTAAAAGAATCACTTTAAGAACCCAATGGGAATTACTTCTAATAATAGCTCAGAAAAGCAAGCCAAATCAATTCCCAGTACAAATCTCAGTTCTTTCATCAATTCATAAGTTGGGCTAAGCAAAGTACCTCTCAATCGCAGCACTTACCCAACCAACCAGGGCTAATATAACGGTTTATTGGAATTATTTTCTGATTGATTTTGTATATCAATATAATCCTTAACATTCCCAATGATTAACAACAAAATTAAAACATCTATGATAAACAATGCAAAAAACAAGATAAAAAAGAAAAACATCAAAAGAATAACTGAAGCAAACCAAAGTTGAGTCATCATAATTAATATTCAAACACTCTCCAGAAAAACTTAGGTTTAACCAATTTCTGAACTGAATAGGGTAGAAGCCAATATCAGTTCCAAAGGCAGGCTATTCTCTAAAAGGCTACCACTGAAAAAACATTGTTTCTAGGCCCCAGCCACCCTCACTTAACAAGACTGGAACACTCCAAGCAGCTTTCTTTAAAAGGCACATTGTAGGTCAACTAAATTTGGTTAGAGAAGGCAAGTACTAAAGTTATCTAGGAGCCGAGCCAAATAGCGTTTTATAAAATAAATCTTTCCATCTTTGGGCATGCAATAATCTTGCCACAGTTACCATGTACAAAACAAAGTTCCATAACTTTTTTCCAACTGTTTGTCCATCAATCCCTGAAGAAAAACCTCTGGTCTCAATCGTATATAAATCTTTAATGTCCTCTGAATCAGTGTATGCATTTGAATCCAGCATTTTCTAGCTTTTTTACATGTCCACCAAACGTGATAAATATCTTTTCTTGTTATCCATATTTCAAACATAAATTTGAAGTGCTTTCATACATTCTGGACAATTTCTCTAGTGACATACGCCAATGATATATCCTTTTCTAAAAAGTCTCTTTAACGTAATGATATAGTGCAAATTTCAATCCTTTCATATTTTCTTATTGTTTCATCTGTATAATCAGTTTTAGTCCACTTTATCATACATTCTTTCACTTGTTCTGTGTCAAATTTCAATAAAGGTTTATACATTTTAGCAATTATATATTTATCCTTTGTGCACAAGTCCATTTCAAACTCAGTCTTATAATGTTCAAATCATTATTTTTAAATCTTTCTAATAATTATAAATAAGACAGCCATTGGCAACTATATCCCTCCACCATCAATTCTTCTTTTGGCTTTACATCCCCCTTGACAATAATTCTAGTACCTTACAGTAAGTTAGCCATTTGTGTTTATCTGTTATTTCCCATCTATGAAATGCTTTACGGCTAAGGGCCATAAGGGTGTTTAGGGATACAACTTGATTTGTATCTATATTTTCAATGTGGTACGTCTAACAGAATGTTCTTTAAAATCCATATTAACCTTGAGTTTATTGTACCACAAATATCCACTCAAATCTTAGGTTATGTTCTTCTCCTTCCAAGAGACATCGCTCCAAAAGCAGTGCCACTCTTTCATCCAAATCAAACAATAAGATGCAAAACATCATTTCAAATCAGGTAAACCCAATTCTCCTCTTTCCTTTGCATGTTGTAACACTTTATATTTAACTCATGTTTTTTTTCCCTGTCACACAAATGTAGATATATATTTCTGCCATTGTTTAAATGGAGCATCAGTTGTCAAAACAGGTATCGTTTGAAACAAAAACTTCATTCTAGCTAAGGACATTAATTTCTATCACAGAAATTCTCCCCAGTGGTAGTTTCTCCCCTCTCAAGATGTCTTTTTAAACTTAATTTCACATCTTAATAGAGTTATTTTGAAATAACAGATAATTCACATTATATTTTACCTTCTTCTCAATCTTAGCACCCATTTTATTCATCAATTCTGTTTAATCTTGTATTTTCATATTTTTGTTAACATCTTCATCTTTTATTTATTAATCATAAAACCTGCTTAATACACCAAATTCTTTGTTACTGGCAAAAGTCCTTAACATATAACTTTATATTTAATCTTTACTCCCACAATCTTAACATCTTGTCTCATATCTCTATTCAGTATTTTAAGAACCAAAATAAGGGACTGGGCATCCCTTTTTTGCTCTTTTTTGTGTCTCACAGGGTTTTGTTAGATCTTCATTAATAATTCTTTCTGCTTTCTGAAAGTACAAATTGATCTTACTCAGTTTATAAAGTTCTTTCCAAAATTCATATCTTCCAGAACCTTGAGCAAAAAAGCCCACTTCAAATTGTTAAAGGTCTTTTCTTCATTTAAGAAAACCAATGCGGATTATTTTTCATTATGTTGTTTCAAAATATCTAACACATTTCTAACATTGTTTTTTAACTGTCCTTTAAGTAAAAATCCACATTGATCCTCATGAATAAATTGTTGTAAAATTATTTTAGTGTACCAGCAAGAATCACTGTGACCAACTTGTAGTCATGATTCAATAATGATATTGGCCTATCAGTTTTTGTTAAAATCAAATTTTGTCCTTTATATGTTGTTATATTGGCCTTTCAAACTCTCTGGGATCTTTTCTGCCTGTAAGATAGAGTTCATCACGTTTTATAAAGGTAATAAAAAATCATCCTCAAAACGTTTATAATAAGAACCAGATAATCCATCTGCTCCAACCACTTTCTTAGTTTAATCCTTTTTTATAGCTTCGGAAACTTCCCTTATTGTTACAGGTCCATTCATAATTTGCTTCTCTGTAATTTTTGGTAATTTTTGTCTTTTTTAAAATATTTATCTGTTTTCTCTTGATAGATGTCACTTCTTTTATACAAGTTGAAATAATATTGATGAAATGCTTTTTGTATGGACACATTCATTAATAGAATATCTCCCTCTTATAATATCAATATATTTTTTTTCTTTTTATAATTTATAATGCTATACTTCCCTGGTTTATTTGCAAACTCATTTTTTGCTTTAGGTAAATCGTTTTTATTTTTACTGTTAACATAGATAATTATCTTTGTGAAACCTTAATTTGTTGACAAATACGTAACTTCTCTGAAAATTTCTTTAATTCTTCTTGTCTTTTATTTCATACAAAATAGCTTGCGTTTTCTCCAATTCCTGGATACATATTTCGTCCTAAGCTTTTACCATCCTACCCCTTTTGTCCTAGTTTAATAACCTGTTGAGGGATTGGTGAGGCATTTCTTTGCTAGTTTTTGTAAGATGTATGCCGTCTCTTCCCAGGAATTTTATGAAGGTAATTAGATTGCTGACATAGAGTCCAAACCCTTCTTGGTGACATTATCTGTGAAGCCAGTGCTTGATTTCTAAGACCTTTTCTCAACCAGGACTGTTGAGAACAAGAAACTGTCAGTGTTTCTAGATTCTTCACCTTCCTTCCTAATGTAGTCCCTAAATTTCTAAAATGTTTCTTCTGGCTAGGTTATTTGTGCTCTTCATATGGATCAAAAGGGAAGGTTAGCTCTTGGTAGGTTTAAATAATTTCAGTAATCTCTCTTATCATATTCTGTAAATGGGCACTTAGGACATAACTCACCACATCATATTAAATTTGTGCACAGCCACTTCAGTTCTACTAAGCAGAGAATCACCTCAACCATGATATGCTGCTTCTTTCTCAGGACAGCTTTTGGATTTCTTCAAGCTATCGAAGCCTGAGGGTCTTCTACAATGTTTTCTGGTATTAATGTTTTGTGGTTATCAAGCTTTGCTTGCTCAGGTAGCTAAAAGGAAGAGCTTGATACCAATTTCTCAGTTCTACTGTCTCTCATATTTTTGCTTCTTGAGTTGGTCACATTCTTCCAGAATCAGGTGTTTGCCTCTGCCAAAGAGTTTTTCCCTCTGTGGTTTAGCATTCTCTTACTTTCTCTGCTTCTTCTGAAGAGAGACAACTGTCTTGCCTTTTCATCTTCCCAGATGCATCTTTCCTCAACTACATACACTTTCTCCTCCAAAGAGAAAATAAACTTGCATTTGAACAGGTGTGTTTTGGGTCTTCTTCAGTCAAGAAGATAAACATTGCATAAACTCTGCAGGTCACAATGAAGCTTCTCTCAGTATTTATATTTCTCTTAGCTTCTCTGCTTATTCTCTTAGACAAACTTGGATTCAATTTTTCCCTGTTTTCTTACTCTCTTTACAAGCTGCCTAGAGGTGCTGCTCTGGTTAAGCACTACTTTGGACTGAAAAAAGACAGGGACAAAAAAAGAAATGAAGAAAAGGGGACAAAAAAAATATAAACCGTGTTTCTTCTTGACCTTTCTCACTAAATGGTGGTTTTCAAACTCTTGCAGCGATTGAAAAAAGAGTAGTGTGTAATTCTTGTACAATTTCTGTTTAAATAATCCATCAAAGCTTCTACAATCAAAACAGAAAAGAAAAAGGAAAGTGAAGAATTCCCAAGGCATGTTTCCAAATGGTTGCATAAACATACAAAATGCATGTGATTCCGTGTAACAAGTATAAGATCATGTTTACAGAGATAACAAATCGATGCCTCCCAGTGTACAACATATATATGATACCTATATAATATATTATCTCCTGTTACGAGCTTTTATACCTCCAATATCATCTGCAGAAAACAGCAACAGCAGGATGTTATTGCCCTCAGGTTATGCTTGATGTGGGTTCCCTCTCAATACTCACCTAGCTGGCTACTATGGGAACAGTGAGACCTTTGATCGGATTCAGAATAATGTTTCTGTTCTTTAATGAGTGACATAGAAAGAAACCAGCACATACCCAGCAGGCAGACTTATTACAGCAGCTTTAGTAGCATATGTGTGGATCTTCAGGATTAACTGCCCTGGAGATAAATTTTTCCATGAGAAACTTTCAACCATGAGTAACCCCATGGGAACAACTTGGTTTTCTTTCTGTACAAGTGCTAGAAAAGTAGAAAACAGGACATATATTTACAACTAAGATATAGTCATACCTCTTTTTATAAATGCAAAAACAAAAACAGCACAAAATATCAGGGAAATTATATATTCCAGCAAACAATCTTTGTACCAAATAAGCTATAGTGAAAAAAGCTCATCATTTTTTTTGTGCTTTGAATTTACTTAGGCATCATACCAGGATATGCCATGAATTCAGAACTGTATTCAGCTAAAAAAAGTTAATCCAATATAATCTTATACGGGACTACCAAGAAATCCCACTGAGCTTAAAAGAAACATATTGTGCCATAACTAAGAATAAGATTGAGACCAAACATATTTTCCTCTATTTCTTCTCACTTTGAACAGGTACCGTGTAATTCAAATAATGAAAATGCCAGTAATATTTCTATGCTCCTTTTCCCTCCCCGTTCAATGAAGGTTCCATTTTCAGCTGAATGACCCAGAGACACTTGCTTTATGAGGGAAAAAAATCCTTAAATGACCTTGTAGTCATTTACACTGCCAATATTCCATGCAAATATTCCTAGAGAGGTATTAAATCCCATGTAGTCACCGTTAAAGATTTTAACTTAGACACAGACACATAAATGGAAGCCAATTTACTTTTTGCAAGTGCTCTTTTACTTTTACGTATGCTTTGGAAAGTTTTTCTTCATACAGCCCACCAGTACACCCCAGAAACAGCTTGTTTGAGAATAAATTGCTACTGTGCTTGATGTTATATTTGTCTGGAATGGCATAGGATCTCCTGCTTGTGTTGAGGGTTGGACTAGAAGACCTCCAAGGTCCCTTTCAACTCTGTTCTGTTATTCTGTGTGTATGTGTGTGTGTGCATGTACACATTTCTGTATGAGTGCATTAGGTCCAGAACTACAGTATATTCCTAAGTAGATTGATAGGGGATTGCAGTGATAATTATTACGTTGACATTACAATTCACCAAAAATTGTAAATTATCTTGAAATTTCCAACAATCCTAAATATTCTGATGATGACAGACAGCCACTTCTTGAATTTGTCCATTTTATTAGAGCGCATTTGGTTGGGTCCATTCTTCTGCTTACATCTGATTTATAGCCCAATTATTTTGCTAAATGTGTTATTAAGTAATCTTAATTTTTAATTTTTCTACGTACTGTAAGGTTTAAATGTGGTAGAAAAATAAGAGAACTAAAGATATACCAGAGAAACATGGAAGCTGGAAATACGGTCATGAAAACATTCATTGGTTTGGACAAAGTCAGTGAACCTGATTTGGAAACAGGAATTAGAAAGCAGTAAAATATTCAAGCTATTATGGAGAAAAGAAGCAAAACATAGCTAAATATTGTTTGCAGTTTGCAGAATGGAAACCATAAAACCATCAGGTGGAATTTGCAGATGTGCACATGATGCCACTAGTTATATTTCCATGGGGATCAAGTTTCTTCCCTCGAGCAAAGTTTGCTAACACAAAGAATTTTTCAGATAGAAAAGTTTGCAGATGAAGCCTTGAGGAATATGATAACAGCTTCCCATTGCCAAGATGACAGCTCCTTTTTATTCACAGAAAATGATATTTTAGGGAAGAGGTGGATATTACACCAAAGAAAAGAAAAATGATGTGATACATTTCTACTATGATGAATAGGTATTTTCTTGCAGCAAGAACTAAATGAATTAATCATTCCACTTTCTGAAGTGCTCATAGACTGCATGGTAATTTGCCTGCTTGGTGCACTTGCTGCTTATATTCATACACTACTTAGATAGTCTGCATACAGATACATATTTAATGAGTATTCTGCATATTGTGACACAGGAGAATTTAGTCATGAATTCTTGTGTGCCAACTTTAAATTTCTCCAAAGGAAACTGAAAGCCAGTGTGGCTTTCTTTGAAATGCTTTCTGTTTCACCTAGAGGACCAAGTAAACAGTAAAACCAATGGCTTCCAATATATGTCTGGGATTCTGGAATAGGCACAAACTGTTTGGTACTGCAAAACGTTTTATAAACATTCATGTCTGTATAAGAACAATGGGCTCTTCTTGAATCAGAACAGAACCTCGACATCAGAAAGGGATTCTTATACTTGGCTATGAATAAAAATAAACAGGAATCAAGAACAACTAGTTTGGATTGAATGCAGAGGGACAATATGTACAGATGGTTATGGTAACACTAGACTCCTCTGAGTTGGGATAAAAAATCTGAAAACTCTCATTTTAAGGCTAAAGAAGACAAAGGACATAACTAAAAACTGTTGGAATTTATTTTTCTTGCTTTGCAGGTGTAAAAGAAACTTACTCGTTTAGATGAAGGAACTTTTAAGAAGGTAATAGGAAGATATTTCTGTGTTGCTGTATGGGCACGGCTGAAATATTTAGAAAAGTTTGGCTACCAAATAATGAGTCTTCTAGGTTGAAGGCATTCAGATATTGGGGACAAGTATCAAGGTTTCACAAGTAAATTTAGACGTGATGGTATCAGACCAAACTTAAAACAAATCTGATCAGTAAAGCCAGAACTTTTCTCTTTATAATGGACAAGCAGTTAGAAAAAAAGCCATGGAAAATTATTCCAATATACGATCACAGCAGCAACATTATTGTATGCACAGAGATGGAAAGATTCAATACCACCCACTTTGGAGGAATGGTTGATAAAGATTTTGCTGAAATGGATAATTTCTTTTGATTAGAGGAAAGACATTATCTATATTTATTGCTGACTGGAAGTCTCTTATGGATGGTTTGCATAAATTGAAAAAAAAAGAACTTGAGACTTATGGCTTTGAAAGATAGATATACTGTAAAAAAGAGCAATATTATGTAACAATAGAGAGTGGGGTTAAAATATATTTGTACTTATAACTGCTGTGAAGAATATCAGAAGCTGCTCTTTTATGGTTTACTCTTCTTTTTCTAAACTTTTTTTCTTATAGTTTTTGGTTTTTTTCTCGATTTTTCTTTTTCCCTGCTTATTGTCTATTGATTTGTCTTAGTTTTTAAAAGCTGAAATAAACATTATTAAAAAAATAATGAAAGAAATCTGATCACTGATGGGAATCACTGTTGAAGGAGTAACTTGCCTTAATGTTTTAATAATCTAAAAATATCTATAATATTAAATATTAAGAAGATAAAGGTAATTTCGACCATTTTGCTTAATAAATGAGCAGAAGGCAAATAAGTGAGGGTAGTTAATAGTCTTGTTTGTTCAAGAAAGGATAAAGTAGGACATGCATTGCAGAAATAAAAAGATTAATGTTAGGGTGAAAGAGAATGATATAGTTAGATAAGAAGATGAAGGGTAAGGATGTTTTTATGATACCAAAGGTGCAGGATTTTTTTTTTATTAGTAATATAAGAATTTGGTGTAGTGGTTAAAGCATCAGGCTAAAAACTGAGTGACTGTGAGTTCTAATTCTGCCTTAGGCACAAAGCCAGATACCGGCCTTGGGCCAGTCACTATCTCTCAGCCCTTGTAAGGAGGCAATGACAAATATTTCTAAAAAATCTTGCCAAAAAACCTGCAGGGTCTTCTTCAGGCAGCCTGCAAAAAAATCAGACAAGATTTAACAGAAGGAAAAAAAAAATAAGACATGGAAGAAAGACAAACACCTTCCAATTAATCTAGAGAGAGTTACTAAAAGTACCAGAGACTAAAAATAATCAGTCAATTGTAGATTAATAAAGTCCAACTGCTCCTTTAAAACAATGATTAACAAGTAGAAGTTCAATTTTAGGGGGCACACATTGTGATTAGAAAGAGTATGAAAACTACTACACGTGACAAGCTTTGGGGAAATGTACGGTAGTGTGTGGGCATCCAATGGCATCAGTTACTGGGCACATGTGATACTACTGCTTCATGAGCTGCATTGGTTTCCAATGTGCTACAGAGGATAATTCAAGGTCTTGGTAGTTATCTTTATTATTGCATATGAGATTAGTCTAGCCCCAATCCTGTTGGCTCTACATAAGGCCCTCAAAACGTAGTCTTCGATCCACACCTGGGGCCCCAGATATATGATGTGGCCTGTCTCTTGGCTTTGTTGATGGTTGTTTATATGATGCTGAGCTGCTATGTATTTTTATTCTTTATTTTGTCTACTTTATTGTAAACCATCTAGAATTATATGTATGAGATGGACAGTTACATCAATCAATCAATCAATCAATCAAACATGATTGTGAAAAGGATGGACAGTATAAAGTTGGCCACATTTTAATAGTGGTTGTCCTTACAGAGTTGAGTTGTCATAGTTTGAATTCTCAGTTACAAAACATGGTAGATTGCATATTAGCATAACAGACACTTGCAATGGATTGTCTTCTGTCAACATCAAGGTGCAATTCCCTTCATGCATTAATATAATTTGAGGGTCTTTGGAACTCTTAATGTGAAATGTCCTTCTTCGCAAAGTGTATTGAATGGCAGTTGTACAGATATATATGAGTCTGAATAAGTCACTATTAATAGGCCTGTTTCACTGGGCATTTCTGAAAAATTACAAGCAAGTCATAGTACAGTAGTAGGGATTATTTCTCTGTACCTCTTCTCTTGGCCTTATTGATTTTACTGATATTTTATTGTTGGTAGTTTTATGTTATTAACCATTTGTATAATGAGCATGCTACAATAATAAAAATGGACTTTACAGTAGATACATGTGTATTTCAATTAAATATTCTTGACCTAAAACTATTTACATGGTAATTTTCACAGAACACTAAATATGAGGAAAATGCATACAGAGTGAATATTATTGATTTAGCTGGTTTACTTCTATTTCCCAATATCTCTTAGAAAAAATCCAAGAGAACAATATTAATCTTACTCTTGTGCTTTGTATTAATCTTACCTCCAGTCTCTCCCCAATGTACTAATGCAGAAAAGCTAACTAGAATATCAGTGGGCTTCAAGCTGTCCACGCACATATAATACAAGACTCGATCATCTACCATCTGCAAGGAGAAAAGATCATTCGGTTTAAATTCCATCATCTAATGTTGTTAACTAACACTTGATAGCATTTCTGTTATATTTCAATGTATGGTATTGGATACAGAACCAAAAGTGTTAACTCGTTTTATCAGAGTCATGCATGTTGTTTTCCCATAAGTATTGGTGCTGTTTTAACCAACTGACAAAAAGTCTACACTCTTTTGCATGAAAGGTTTTATAACTTTTATAACTTCCTAAAGTATTATTTAATTGAATATTAAGAAAGAATGACATCAGGAAGATTGGTTCAAAGAATAATGTTCTATATTTATAAATTTGGAAGTTAATCACAATGTTTAAAATGCACTGGAAATTTTCAAAGTGAAAAAAGACGATAGCATAATTATGATGACTTTTGGTAAATTCATTTCGATGGATATAGCTACAAGTCAAAATGAGGCTACAGAGTCTAATTTCTAATTGAAGAAATGAAGAAATAGTATTTATAAAATTACTTATCTCTAGATTATATTTTACCAATCTAAAACTCTATATGTTTACAATAAAGAAGCAAGACTATATAATAGAATCCTAATTAATGGAAATTATAAGTAGGCACTGGTGCTACTATATGGGCTGAAAGTAATGATATACTTACCATTACCTCAATGAATCAATGACATGGTAACTACAGTATTTGCAATCATATGGAACACATAGATATAATAAATGCCTCCATATTTTGACTAGATCCATTATATGAAATGTATTACTTGCAGCAATTACATATCTTTATTTTTTTACATATATAATATCTTTATGTTATATTCTATTCCCTCTCTTGATCCTTCTATTGTTTCTGAATATTTTTTCTTCTGTTCAATTGTGTCTGATTCTTGGAGACTGCCTGGATAAGTCCCTGCAGTTTTCTTGGGAAAGTTTTTCACAAGTAATTTACCATTGCTTCCTTCCTTGAGCTAAGAGAAAATGAGTGCCCAAGAACACCCAGTTATCTTTGTGCCCAAGGCAGGACTGACAATCATGGTCTCCCAGTTTACAGCTTAATGCCTTAACCACTACACCAAACTAGAATAGATGCTGTAACTTATAAAAGATGGAAGCACGGTATTAGAAAAGCTGAGATTCTCCCAGAAAGAACTCCTTGGAAACTCTCAACTGCTTTTCATCCATTCGGCCAGAGGAAATGAAGGGCATCTGTCTTTCTTCCCACTTGTCTTCCTTTTTGCTAAGTAGAAAGGATTCTATTTGCATTTAAATGGGTGTATATGGGTACTTGCAGAATACAGGCCAGCTTAATAGTTAGTAAGCAATCAATCAGGTTGTTGGCTTGTTTGGTGGGACTTCTGCTATCTTTGCTTATAGACACTTCATAAACATTCCCTAAAAGTTTTGCAGTGCCTAATTAACAGAACTTGCTCGTAATTTAGTCTCAGCGATTTCACAGAGATGGGTTATAAAACGACTAAATCTAATCTATAATTTTGATTAGTTTTTTTTAATACAATAATGGCTTTAGAATAATTAAATAGTACTCTATTTTATGTAAAGAAAGCTGCAGTATTCAAAAATGCTATAAAATGTACTATGAATATACAGCTACTAAAGAGAAAAATAAATACATCAAAAACCAGTTTCATCAAGGCAATACTATGGGGGAGAGGTTAAGAGGGATGAACATGCAAAGTCAGGGAGGAAGAAGTAGTTCTTTTCCCCAATGCAATTTCTACTTCTTTTCTTTGCTTCTCCCTTCCTCCCTTCTTCCCCTGAATTCAATGGGAAATTAAATAGTTACTTCAGTTTCAGGGCTGAGGAAATTTCTTTTCTTTTTTAAAAATTTATATTTGGGGAATGGTAGGACTTAAGATCCAGTAAGTTCAAAATCTATCTCAGATCTTTATACAGTATATAGGTGTGTGACAATTGATGATAGCAGAATGGTTAAATAGTATTGTAAAAGCAAGTTCATTCGTACAGTAATTGGTTCTGCCACTAAATGGTAAAAACATATGTCTTACAATAATCAACTCGGATTCCATGTAACCACCAATTTGCCATGATATCCTGTGGATTGATATTTCTTTCTCTCTTGCTTGTAAACTTATTTGCAACTTGAATACTACTGAATCACAAAGTGCTCTAAGTGGCTTACAATATAGGACTGAAATATTAAGCAAAAATAACATCCAAACAGAATCACCAAAAGAATATGTTATTGCACAGAGGAAGCTAACTCAGTATACTTCCCACCAACTACCACGAGAGCAATTTATTCCACCCTACCTCAAAGAATATAAAAGAGCTAGGTTTTTATAGCTTTATGAAAGCCCAGCTAAGTTGGGGCCATACAGTTCTCAGCAGGTATGGTGTTCAACAAAACAGGGATATACTTCTACGTCCCATAAAATTACAGAGCTTTATATCAAGGATCTAGACCATACCAACTCATCTAGATCTTACTGGTCAA
Source organism: Azemiops feae (assembly GCA_023970755.1). Classification (NCBI taxonomy): domain Eukaryota; kingdom Metazoa; phylum Chordata; class Lepidosauria; order Squamata; family Viperidae; genus Azemiops; species Azemiops feae. The sequence goes on along the minus strand of JALGBA010004278.1, from coordinate 2,173,588 downwards.
GCAGAAAGAATGGAAGAAATATAGTCCCGTAGGTAATCAGGTACTGAGTCACAAAGACCTTTACAGATGATAACCAACACTTTGAATTACGTCTGGAAGCTCACCAATAACAGCAGCAGCTGTTGGAGCGGTAGTATTACATGGTTGAAGATGGAAGCATGTATAACTACTTGCACAGTGGCTTTGTGGACCATCTGTGGCTTCCAAAGGGTCTCCACTCTCCACATATAGATATGCATTGTCATAGTGGAAAGTGACTGGGACACCAATGACTGTGAAAAGAGTCTCCTGATCAAATGCAATTGGTGCACAACTTGGAATTATGCAAAGGCTCTTTTGGCCATGGTTGCCATCTGTGAATTGAGCAGGAGTTGAGAGTCTGAGGATCCTTAAATTACCAGTTCTACCTGGCCAGTGCTACTCAAGAATTAAAGATGGTAAATCACTATACCACCAGGTCCTTGAAACTACTCAATCTTGCTAGAATTGAGCTTAAGCCCGTACGTCTAAGATCTGCAATTACCTACTGTTTTCTTATTTTAGATAATTATTTTGTAATTGTTTTTTTTAAAAAAAGTCTCAACCCATGACATGAACCTGAAATATTCTATTCTGTATAATAAAGTTTATTTGATAAATGTTTCATCAATACAAACTGAAACATACTGAGATATAAATAAATCATATTGTCAATAAACTTACCCTAAAATCTGACTTCTGATAGTTATAGGCATAGGTATTTGGTTTGTGGAAAACATATAAATTCCTAAGAAAAATGAATGTGATTGTTTTAGCATAAGTTATATAAAAATCTCTCATGCGATGTCACACTTTACTGAATTAAAAAATATTCTTAACTTTTCAATATTAAAGAAGACAGAATAACAGTAATAATAGAAATTCATTCCCAGTATTTTGTAGAGCCCAAACTGAAAAATATTGACAGAAATTATTTACAGTCTTTATATGTAAGGCTGTACATATAGTCTTATGCAGCAGTGAATTCTGTAGTTCTGGTTCTCAATTAAAATCAATTGGTAAAATTCTGGAGAATAGAGAATCATAGAAATGAGGGATCTTGACACAAAAAATAATTTCTGTATAGTTATCATGATGTCCCTTTCAAAAAAGACTCCAGTGATTGTACAGGTAACCTTGGCAACTGCTTGCCTTCTTGTTTGGGCTATAAAAGCAACTTATTTGTTATATTCAAGACAGTGTTTTCAATACAAGAACACATTATGTTTTCAGAAATATAGGGTTGCAACTAAAAAAAACAACCTCACTGCTTCTTACTGAAAGCAAATACAGAAGTCTTCATAGTCCATCCATATTTCCTTGGAAATAATGTTCTTTTCAAGTTCAATTTCTTCAAGAGATTTATTTGCTAATTGATTGTTGAAAGCAGCGTCTGCTGATTCTGGTATCTGAGCTACTTCACTACTTACTTTTTCTGTAGATTCACCTATATGAATAAGAAAGAAATATATTTTTTTTCCCTCAGATTAAGCCTATGTTTCTGAAAAGGAAAAGATGATGGTTTGCTGATGAACTAGAAAATACATATAGGGCAACTCTTGATGCTTCTAATGTCTTAATAAAGTAAAATAACATAAATGAACTTTCAGTATATCTGTTGAGTTGAGCTATATATAATCCAATTCAGAGTACAAATTCAAAACTCAAGTGGTACAAGCTGATTAAAAAATGTTCATCTGAAAATATGAACCGCCTAATATGTCTCAAATAGAGGAAGTAGAGTAGAGGAAGCTAGTGAATCACCTCTAGCATACCAGATGGGCTATAACAAATCTGTATTAGAGATGGCCATCCTCCTACCTTGCAACCCCCCCACCTCGCCCCCCCCCCAAGTAATCCATCAACTATGGGAGGGTTGGGTAGAGAGAGGTGGAGGCAGAAAAAGGCTGAAGGAGAAACAGATCCTAGACGATTGAGAAACAAGGTTAATGTAGAATACCTAGTAAGAAAAAAGAATAGAATATATACTATAGAATTCAATATATATATATAAATGAATGCAAATTAAGATGTGAAAATATAGGAGAAAAGCAGCAGGAAAGTAAAATTCCTTATATTATAAAGAAAGCTTTGTCTTACTGATAGCCACCATCCCCTATGTTTTTTTTTTCATTTTTAAACTAAGAGACTATATTACAACACAGCAATGCTTACCTTTAGTGGATCCTTCAACGTGTTGTGGAACTACACCGGATTCCTGTAGAGTAGAAACACATATTTAAAGTAACTTTATTATAGCAATACAAATAACCATGTGACATTATTTAAGAAGTTACAAGATGTAATCTTGTGCACTACACATATTTACTTGTGAGTAACTCCAATGCAAAGGTGCTTTTTCAAAAGGCAACTGGAATTTCTTGGTTTTTCCCTTGAATATGTTTCACTTCTCATCCAAGAAGCTTCTTCAGTTCTGATTGAAACTTATTGGATGAGAAGCAAAATGTTTTCAAGGAAAAAAAACAAAAAGAAAGTCCAGTTGCCTTTTGAAAAAGCACCTTTGGGACAACCATGTCCTGGATGTTTGAGAATCTCCATAGGCATGTTCCAGTTCAATTATTTCTGGTCCTCTCTTTTTTTAATGCCAGAACTCTCTAACATTCAAGAAACATTTATTTATGATTTTTGCTGAATAAGATTTATTAAGAAAAGGGTTAAGCTGATCACTCAAAAATTCCAGTGAGCTAGTCTTAATATTGTTTACAGAACTCCTAGCCTCATTATCAGTGTGAGAATCAACTCATTAATTAGAGAAGATTCTCATAATGATGAAGCATTCTACTCTTTTTATTATATGCAAGAAAAGTTGAATCATTTGTATAACTTGATCAATTTAATACAATCTAGTAAAAGCAACTTCATACGGATTTGCAAACAAAACCAGAGCACTATCAAATCTCGATAGATTTTTGCATATGATTATTGGTATGCTGTGCTTGTCAAGTCAAAAGATAAGTAGACTTCCCTTAGCATGTTTGTATTGTACCATTATTTATAATTTGAAATTTCGAATTGGCAATATTTTGAAAACTGAATATATAGGGAATAAGAAATGATGATCACGCACAACCTTCTTTATACAATACACAATTGGTTTCATCTTGTCATCCACAGCTTTCTCTATATTTGTGATACTATTAAATGAGAGCACCAGGACTTTGGGCTACATTGACATTCTTGTCTACCATCAGAGAACTTAAGTCACTTGATTTGATACCAACAACTAGGAATGATTCTGTCCTCAAATTCCATCTCAATACTGATTTTGAACTGTACACTTATATACAGTCTAATTTGGGGATTTTCTTAATCCTTTCTTATTGTTTCAATTGAGACAACTTTCATAAGAAAAAATTCTAATGAACTAGAAAACATTAATAAATTAAAATAATTCATTTGTATTTTATACTGGTCTTATCATAAACCACTTTGATTTTTTTATAATAGTTTTATTATAAAACTATCGACAGCGCAGGCGTTTCTCCCTAGCCGCGTCTCTCGCTCCGGACTGTGGGTCCGTCCCGGCCTGCGGTGGCCTCGCCAGACCCCGTCACCGCTGGAGGCACCCAGCTCCGCTGCCCGCTGGGCCTGTGGGGGCACCCCGGCTCACGGTCACGTTGGCAGGCCATCCCATGTGCCGCCGGCGTCCCCGGGCTCAAGTCGCGGGCTGCGGGGCGTCCGCGGAACGCCCCCCCATTGGCTGCGTCACCAAACCTCCTGCGACGCCGGCGTCCTCGGTCGGAACTGGGGCAACGATCCGCCTCCCGCCAGGACCGACGCTGGAGCCTCCCGTGCCGCCGGTAGGTCCGTCGTGCTGGAGGAGCTGGGGCCGCTCCGCAACGTGCAGCGCTCCCGGCGATCCGCGACCCACTGGCATCTGGCTGTGCGACGGGCTGTGTGGTGGCCGTCGCCTGGAGCGTGCTTCCCCCCTTCCTGTGAATGTCGAGCCCACGGGGGTTTGACAGTGTGGCCGGCTCGGCTGCCCAGGGAGCAGCCCGGGGACGGCCCAGGGAGCGATGCCCCCGCCGGCCGCTGGCCCAGCTGGGACTGCCGCCCGGGGGGCAGGAGGAAGGGGAGGAGGAAGAGGAGGGCAAGGAAGCCGGCGCCGGGCTCCAGTAGGAGGCACTCCTGCGGGTCCGGCCGGGGCTCTTCTGCTGCTGGTTGGAAAATGCCTCCCCCCTCCCTTTCTCTCCCCATCTTCTGTTCACCTCTTCGCCGACAAAGCAGCCGGGATTCCGGCGCACCTTCCCAGCCAGCTGGGCCAACGGTCCCGCCGGCTGGGGATCGCAGGGGCTGCTCTCCCTTGGGGCCGCGGCTTGTGGGAGGGCTGGCCCGCTCAGCTGAGGCTCTGGTGGGCTGCTCCCAGCGGGGATCCCGGGGCTTCCCCGCGCGGCTCCACGTGCACCTCGGACGGGGCCAGCCAGGGAAAGGGACTTCCTGGCCGCGCTTCTCCCAGGGGGCGGGACACCCGGGTGCAGGGCCAATCAGGAGCCCTACGAGGGGGCAAGTCCACATGAGAGAGAGAGAGAGAGAGAGAGAGAGAGAGAGAGAGAGAGAGAGAGAGAGAGAGGGAAGCACAAGTGCCTCTCTCTATCTCTGTCTCTCTCTGCAAATGGCGGAGGAGGCTCGGAGCCGCAGGGGAAGGCTCAAAAGTGTCCCCAAAACATCTCGCTCCATCGCCCCCATATCGCCCCCTTTTCGTTCCTTCGCCCCCGCATCGCCCCTTTTCGTTCCATCGCCCTCCTGAAAAACGAAATCGCCCCCTGGGGGGCGATATCACCCAGGTTAAGAACCACTGCTCTAGATTCAGCTTTGTACCTGGAGGCACAATATAAAGAGTAAAATTATACAAATCACTGCTTTGAAACTACTGTAGTATTCTGAGTGCTAAGACAAATCCCATTGGAAAGAGGTTCAAAGCCTCTTTCAAAGTTCAAATAGATCCAGTCTTGCCAATTTGAGAAATGTAGTCACCTGGATGCTCTAATCAGAAGCCTGAAGAGATACTTATTGTTTTACATAATCTCTTTTAGGACAGTTTGGATATCTATAATCTATAATATCTTCTGTCAGATTAGCAAAAATGTTTAAAAATGCTGAAAATGTAATCAAAATCCTGGTACATATTATCACCTGTGGTGGACATGTGTTAAAGCAAACAAATTTTGGACAAAAAGATATACTTGGTTAGAAAAGATGTTAGGGAAACACGTAGATTTTAAACCTGATTTTTTTTTAAATTAGGTATAATTCCAGAAAAATTTGATAAACAAAGTGTATATTTAACATTACATGTATTAACAGCAGCGAGGATTATATTTGCTCAGCACTGGAAAAATGAAAAAAACACTATTGGATGAAGAGATAATCAAGAAAATACTGGACTGTGCTGAAATGGATAGACTTACATTGAGAATCAAAGAAAAAGAAGACAGAGAATATTTTCAAACATGGAACTTATTTTATCAATGGCTGGAAAAACGGGATAGAGAGTAAGAACTTAACTTGTATTACTAAGCAAAACAAATCAACCCAGACAACACGTTGTTCATTAAGCACTAATGAATTGTAATAATAGAAAATTAATAAAATACTTAAAAAAACATTTTTATCTTTGTACATGCCATCAAGGAGAGTGCCATTTGAATCTTTGGGGGAATAGATTATTACACTGGATGAAACTATAATTAGAAAAACATTGTTTTTTGTGTCTCTGATCCTAACCTCATAGAAGTGAGGGGTCCTCAGCATTTTACTTAAGAACAGACTAAATTTTACTAGAAGATATTTCTGGAAATACCATAGTCACAACTAGAGCTGAGAGAGAGTAGGTATTTTCAGAAAACAGTAACTCCATCTTGCAGGGATTGTTCTTTGGCTTGTTGCTTCTAATTTAGTCTCTCAGAGTCTTCAGATACCAGACTGACTTCCATAGGATCTCCAGACTACCTCCAAGTGGAGATGCATACTGTTGAGACTTCAGACCAAATTGGCAAATTTACCTCTTACAGAAGGCTTCACAGGAATGTTTAAAAACATGAGAAATAGAAAGGTGAACCCTGTCGCATGATATATCCCCAGACTGATCTCTCCTTTTCCTCAACTTTAGCTTTTAGAAATAAAAGCTAAAATGAACAAAAAAAAATGGTAAGAGAACACCTGTCTGATCTTGATGAACATAAATCACCGGGACTTGATGGACTACACCCCAGAGTTCTGAAGGAGCTGGCAAATGTCATCTCAGAACCACTGTACCATATCTTTCAAAAATCTTGGGGCACCAGGGAACTACCAGAGGATTGGAAAAGAGCTGATGTGGTTCCCATCTTCAAAAAAAGGGGAAAAAAGCCAGACCCAGGAAACTACAATCAGCCTAATATCAATACCTGGGAAGATACTGGAAAAGGTAATCAAAAAACAGATCTGCGAACATCTAGAAACAAACAAAGTTATAACTAGAAGCCAGCATGGGTTTGTTAAAAACAGATCATGCCAAACCAATCTTATCTCATTCTTTGATCAGGTGACTGAATTGGTGGCCCAGTGGAATGCTGTGGACGTGGTACACGTGGACTTCAGCAACGCATTCAACAAAGTAGATCACAACCTACTTCTTGGAAAGCTTAAAAAAAGTGGGACAGACAGCATCACCATCAGATGGATTTTTAACTGGCTGACAAACTGCAATCAAAGAGTAGTCCTTAATGGTACTATGTCTACGTGGACGGAAATAAGCAGTGGGGTACCACAAGATTCTGTCGTAGGCCCAGTACTCTTTAACATCTTCATAAATGATCTAGATGAGGGAATAGAAGGGGAACTTATCAAATTTGCAGATGACACTAAGCTGGCAGGAATAGCCAACACCCTCAAGATCCAGATGGATCTTGGCAGACTTGAACACTGTGCCCTATCTAACAAAATGAAATTCAACATAGAGAAAAGTAAAGTCTTACACTTAGGCAAGAAAAACCAAAAGTACACATATAGATTGGGTGAAACCAGGCTTAATAGCAGCAACTGTGAGAGGGATCTTGGAGTCTTAGTGGACAATCAATCAAATATGAGCCAACAGTGTGCAGCAGCAGCCAAAAAAGCCAATGCATTCCTAAATTGCATTAAAAGAGCGATTCAAGATCACATGAGGTACTAATACCACTCTATAAAGCCTTAGTAAGACCACACCTAGAATACTGCAATCAATTTAGGTCTCTACATTATAAAAAAGATGTTGAGACTCTGAAAAGAATGCAGAGAAAAGCAACAAAGATGATTAGGGGACTGGAGACTAAAACATATGAAGAACAGTTACAGGAACTGGGCATGGCTAGTCTAGTGAAGAGAAGGACCAGGGGAGACATGATAGCAGTGTCCCAATATTTGAGGGGCTGTCACAGAGAGGAGGGAGTCAACCTATTTTCAAAAGCACCTGAAGGTCAAACAAGGAACAACAGATGAAAACTGATCAAGGAGATATTCAACCTGGAAATAAGGAGAAATTTCCTGACAGTGAGAACAATTAACCAATGGAACAGACTGCCTTCAGATATTGTTGGTGTTTCATCACTGGAGGCTTTCAAGAAGAGACTGGACTGCCATTTGTCAGAAATAGTGTAGAGACTCCTACTTGGGCAGGGGGTTGGACTAGATGATTTACAAGGTCCCTTCCAACTCTGTTATTTTATTCAACTATTGAATGGGACTGTCCATTCCAGAAGGAGTGAAAACACCATAACCCAATGCCACCAAATTTCAACTTTTATAAGGAGCCCATATAAATGTGATAATTAATGGTAATAAAGACTTTGTGATGAATTGTGATAAAGGGAACTTTGGTTACTTAAAACTTGGAAATTATAAATATTAAATGTTAAATTTAAATATTAATGGGAAACTAAAAATTGGGAAAAACTAATTAGGACATTGAATGTCTATAAAGACTGAATGTTAAAATAACCAGGATATGTATAAGCTAAAAATTATTGGTAAATGTAAGAATGTTATTTTTATTTAGTTGATATAATAAGAATTGTATTAGTTTAAACATGAGACACTAAATACTAAGGGGAAAAGAGAGGAAATATTTAATGTGGTAGTCTGAGACTTGTACTAAAGATACTTGTATGTCATTGAATTATCAATTAACTCAGCCGCCACGTTGCTTTTTAAATACTTAAAATGTAAACTTAGAAAATCAATAAAATATTATTAAAAAAAAGAAAAGAAAATACATAAAATATGTAAAAATAACTACAAGGTTTGAGGATTGGCTTCAGAGATCCAAAATCAGTCATTTTTCTCAATAAATAAATGAACAAGAAAAAAAAAGGCTACAGAAAAGACCAGGAAGAATTGTCCCCAATCAATTAAAGTTATCAACTACAACAATCATCCAGGGCCTAAAACAAACTGAAAGTTAGTCAGAGAAGCTATTTCTTCTAACTGTAATCTCACTACTTTCTCAACAATATTTCCTAAAAGGGGAAAGTTAAAAACTTAGTGAAAATGGTCCAAAATAGATTGGAACCATAAAAAACTTTTTCATGATGAATAAATTTCTTTGATTGTTACTTAAAATGTTATTTTCAGGACAAGCAACTCCTTCCCTTTGCGAAACATTGACCCTCTCTCCAATTCAGTTGATCATGCCCTGTCAGCTTCCTGAAAGAGTCAGATGGGGTAAGGATACAGTTTACAAGGGGTGGAGCTAATATTGCTGTACAGTTTTATATCCACATTCTCATAACTAACTAATCAAAAATATTCCCAGATAATCTCTTAGGACTTTAGCTCAGTTATCTTTTTATAGTCTGCCCGTGTGGAATGTAGACTAGATTATATCTGAACAACTGTATTAGTGAAATGTTAGTCAAATGTTGCACAAGTAGCCTGAGATGAGATCTTCTTGCCCTCATTCTTTATAAGGGAGGAGCTCAACCTGAATAGGGCCAACAGGTCAGCTGTTGCAGTAAGAAAAATAGATTGCTTGCTGCCTGTATTGCCATGGTGGTAGACTCAACTATGAGGTCTCTTTGTGTTTTGTGAAATTTACTTTAGATCTTTCTCTCCCATTGCTCTGTATGTCTCTTCAATTGTTTCATTCCTTGATAAAGCAAAAAGCAAACAAGGATTTAAAAACCAATCCCTGCTCACTGCTCTGTTGTAAAGTTTGTCTATGTATTCAGAGGAATTGACTCCAGATTGTAGGGGAAATCCCCAATGACTCATGAGAATTGATTTGGATCAATGAGGCATTGGGGTCAACTATCTTAAGTAGATCCTTCCACTCTGTGGAAGTTGGCATGACCCATCTGGATATTGCCTTGTATTAGACTTTAGTTAAATATAAATGTATAAAGGTATATAAAATATACATAACATCTATTTATATAAATATATAAATAAACATACATAGTGCTCTATATGGAGCTGCCTCTGAAAAATTTGGAATTTTCAATTGGTGCAAAATATGGCTGCATGGGTAATAAATTCTGCTGGTATGGCACATGTAATACCACTACTCCGTGAGGTGCAATGGCTGCCAGTGTGTTTCTGAGTGCAATTCAAGATGCAGTTCATGGCTTGAGACCAGGAAAAACTGTCTTTTTCCAAGAGCTTCTACTCATCCAACAGATCCAACAGATTGGGCATGCTGCAGATCCCATCACCCAGAGTGTCAACTGGTATGAATTAGAAGACAGGCTTTTAACCCCTGCCCTACGGAATATTCTCCACTTGGCGATTAGACCCTTCTTGGCCTTTTGCAAAGCTTTAAAAATTTGGCAATGTATCCAGGTCTGGGGCTCTAAATGTGTTAAGGGCCCCACAAGTTGGCTTTTACTATTAGTTGATTAATCATCACGACTGCTGTTTATAGTTATTTATTTTGTGGATGTTTTTATTGTTTTAAAATTTTAGAATTGTAAGCCACTCAGGTCACTTGATTGAATTGGGCAGCTATAGAAATTGGATGGATGGATGGATAAATAAATAAATACTAAATAAATAAATAATAAAAACTTAACCTGAGAGTTTTCTTCTAAACTGAGATTCGTATCTCCAGAACTGTCAAACACGCTTTCATCACTTTCAGTGACAGAAGGAAGGCTGGATGCTGGAAGAGATCCCTTTTTAAAAGTGGATGGTGGAAAGTGGCTAAGGAAATACAAATAAACATTTCTCTTAAAAATAAAAGCAAGCTAAATCCTCATCTTCTTGTTTTGAATATTTTTATCTCCCTAATTTTGATACATGGACTAAATATATCTATCACCATTTCCAGATACCCTGAAATCTTTATTTCTCTATTGAATAGCTGCTTTGGAATATAGATCAAATAATATAAATCAAATAAATAAATATTTATGTACGCATCCTGGAAATTGTTTTCAAATTCTAGTCTTCACACACACACAGTTTTTCTGTGGCAACAACTCTATATTTGTTAATTCCCCCTCCCCCATTCACTTAGCTCCTCATGTTAAACCAACCAGTTAATATGAATTGCTATACATCTGGCAAGACGTATATCCCACAATCAATGAAATGGTTTTGATTCCAGGTCTATAAACAAAGAAGATTTGAAGTGATATTTCTATTTATATATTATCTGGTCCATGGTACATAAAGTATAACAGAAGAATGTAGCACATAATATTAAAAGGCCTTCAAATATTAAAACATCCTGAATACAATTAACTGCAGAAATAATGTTCTACTCTGCTTCAAAAATATCCCTCAATCTCTAATATAATGTCAATCCAAGGGAAGTTTTGATATATGTCATGTTGTATTTCTTTCTTTCTGGAGATATCTTATTGAAAATCAATTATTTGTCAACTCTTAGCAACCACATAGTTTGACCTTTTCAGGATGGTATGTCCTCAACCTGGCCCTTCACGTTTTTCAGAGCTTAACTGAGTCCATCCACTTGCTGTTGATCATCCTCTTCTTTCCTTTGCTTTCAGATTTCCCAGGATTAGAGCCTTCTCTTGACAGCTAGATCTTTGTATAATACTATAATCTGAGGTTGATCATTTATACATCAAATGAGAACTCTGGATTGATTTGTTTTATGATCCACTTGTTTTCTTGGCTTTCCATGGCATTCTCAAGGGTTTTCAACACCAACAGTTAAAAGTGTCAATATTCTTTGAATCCTGTTATCACAGGGAAAACCACTGCCTGATTAGTAGAGGTAGAACTCAATTTATGAACACAATTGAGCCCAAAATTTCTGGTGCTAAGCGAGACAGTTGTTAAGTGAATTTTGCTCCATTTTACGACCTTTCTTGCCACAGTTGTTAAGGGAATCACTGCAGTTGTTAAGTTGTTAAATGAATCTGGCTTCCCCATTGATGTTGCTTGTTAGAAGGTTGCAAAAGGGGATCATGTGATCCCAGGACATTGCAACCATCATAAATATAAATCAGTTGCCAAGCATGTGAATTTTGATCACATGACCCATGGGGATGCTGCAATGTTTGTAAGTGTGAAAAGGGGTCACAAGTCATTTTTTCAGTGCTGTTGTTACTATGAACAGTCACTTAAATGAACTGTTGTAAATCGAGGATTACCTGGACTGATCTTTGTAGGTATATACATGTCACAGTATCTGGCTATCTGTTCCAAGGATTTCATTGCTATCCTATCAAGTACTAGTGTGTACCATATTTCTTGACAAATGGTTTCTTTATTGTTGACAGTAAATCCTAAAAGCTATCTACCACTTAAGCTATCTACCATTTAAATATTTTTGCCAATTCTAAGGTTAGTTGCTGTACCTGTTATCATTCATATGGTCTTCTTTAATTTTAGTCCTATTTCTCCACTGTGTTCCTTTACTTGGATTACTAGAGCCTGCAGATCATTTGTATTTTTCCAGCCAATAGCATATTATTGAAAAATACATTTTTAAAATGAGAAGCCCTGGTGGCATAGTGGTTAGAATGCAGTATTGCAGGTTAACTCTGTCCACAGCCCGGAGTTCAATCCTGATGGGCTCAAACTTGACTCAACCTTCCATCCTTCCGAGGTCAGTAAAATGAGGACCCAGATTGCTGGGCACAATATGCTAACATTATAAATCACCAGAGAGTGCTCTAAAGTACCATGGGGTGGTATATAAATCTATTGCTATTGCTAAAAATGAAAAATAATATTAATATGTAATAGAAATTTAAAAGTTCCATATATAGGAGCTGCTATAACAACATTCCAATTTTTTAAAAAGTATACTCATGATATTTTGACAGCATTATGTTGCTATACTGAAATAAAACTGAAACGTAACATTATTTCAACCACATTTCAGTGTTTTGGAAACCTAGAACATTTTACATTTCCACATAAGATTTTTTAAATTTAACTTTTACAATAATTTTTATATTTTTATAAGAATAAAATTACCCTGAAATAGACCCTTTTCATTTCATTTCTCACAGGTCCCCAACCTGTGGGCTGCGGCCAGTAGTGGGCCGTGGCCTTCTGGCCACTGGGCCGCGGGACAGGCTCGCCAGTGCGTGCATGTGTGCATGCACACACACCCACTCGCGGTAGCGCCGTGGCTGCGGCACGTGAAAACGGGACGCTGCCACGCTGCACGAAAACGGGACACCGCCATGTCTCCGGGGGAAAACAGGATGCCACCACCATGCTGTAGGCGCAAAAATGGATGGCGCTGTGTCATGCAAGAATGGGGCAGGGCTAGCATCACGCAAGCGCTAGCCCCGCCCCATTTGTATCACGTTCGTGCTTGTGGCCCCGTGTGTGCACGCACACATGCGCATGTAAAATACTTTCCTCTCCCTTTACCTCCGGTCCGCCAACCAAGAAAGGCTGGTGACCTCTGCTCTACATTACTCCCATACTTCTCAGTGGTGTACTATAATTAAAATAATTTTAATTGTATTTATTGCCACCACACAATACTGAGTTATACTCAGTGAAGCTCACTGATTGATCTACTTACGTGTCTCTTGGTATAGGTATAGCAGGAACTCTGAAGTTCAGAAAAGGACTAGCAAGCTCAATAAATTGTTCGGGTTTTTTAATTACAATTTCTGAAAAGAAACAACAACCACTGAAATGCAAGAAATAAACATCCTGTACAAAGACAACAGACTCAGACTTGTTCTCTGGAAGGTCAATACATTTATGATGTTAGGACAGCCATTCCTATTTCATCCAAAAATCAAATACATATTTGCCAAATTAGAATATAGATTTTCATAAATCTGCATACACTAAATTTATATATAGATATTATTGTATATAAGAAATAGTTTCTTTAAATTCATTACAACTATAACATATAATTAGCATACTGCAAAACATTGTAACATGTCCTCTTCAGTCTATTGTTCACGTTTAGTCTTTTGATTGGTAATTTCAAGACTCTTGATATTTACTATATGACTGTTATCTTTAAACTTCATTGCATTGGATAACCTTTCAAACGGTCACTAAGCGAAATGTTGTAAGTTGAGGACTACCTTTATAACATGGGACTAGTAAAGTTAGAGCAGGCTGTGTAAACTTACAGATTCAAGTGGAAAGTTGTTACATAAGGACATACCGTATTGCATAACATTTACAGATTCAAGCCAAAGTTCATAAACCTGCTTATATGGTTGAAGTTTTCTTTCAACACCACTTGAACAGGCTAATCTATATAGAATCAGTCAATCTTCAAAATTCATTTTTGATGGTGGAAAGAAGACTTCAAGGGCAGAAGGGAATTACTCGCCTGTCCACTCATTTTAGGAAACCCATTCCATTAACAGGAGCACCTAACTGAACACCATCTGTCATGACTGATTCCAGTTAGCAATGCAGCAGTTCTGTTCAGAACTAAATGCAATTTTTAAACTGCTTTCAAGGACAATGTAGACAAATTGGAATATTTGTAGAAATTCCATAATTAGATTTTTTTCCATCAGAGCTTTTATCATAATACTATACATTATTACTTGAAGTCCATTAATTTTTCTTGCTCTGTGCATTACCTAACATGCATACATGAAATATATTTCAAATAGATTTACTATGTGAATCACACATATGGGAGCAATCATGCAAAGTCAAATGTTTCTCACTTTTGCATGCTTATGTATTATATCAGTATCGTTCTTGTGAACAATTTTGTAATCTTCCACATATTTATCCTGTGTTGCATATAATGGAGTAAGAATGGCAATGTGGATGAAAAGAACTTAATAATTTGGTTGTCCATCCTCTTCCAAACTTGTAGAAACAAACTCAAGGTTATTGATTGGCTAATGTTTTCTTTCCATTTCCCTTTCTGCTCCACAGCCTGCCATATGAAGGGATCACAAAAATGCAAACACAAAAATATTTTCTCTTGAACTGCATGTTACTAGAAAAAGACAGGGAGAGATATGTTATTTATATCTATTGATATAAGCATTCTATTATTATTTATCTTGACCTCAGGGCCAGGTCAATGGATTCCTAGTGGCCCTAGCCTCTGGTTACTGCTTCTGAATGCCAGATTGGTGTGTACAAAATCTGCTCGTCCACAATTTGATTATAGAAGATGGCACTGACTTGGTGTGCATAACTGAAACCTGGATGGCCTGGAAGGGGGTGGGGGTGGGTGTTTCATCCTAGGAAGATTCTCACCTGGTTTCCAGGTTTTGTATCACCACGATCCCAGAGGAAAAAGGGGTGATGGTGGCTATTATCCTGTGCAAGCCATTGAGGATTTTTAGAGGATCTACTCCATGGGTAGTCAGTTGTGAGACCCTCTGGCTGAATACAGCCCATGCAAACAGAATTGAGGCTACTGTCCTCCCTGTAGCCTAGTATCATCCCTATTTGAGCTGATGGATTCCATGGTTAGGTACTGTAGATGCTAGAGTTCCTAAGGCTGATGGCTCTTGGGGACATTAACCTGCCACCTGTGACACTGAATCCAGGGTAACTCAGGAATTCATGGCCTCCATGGCAATCATGACACTCCAAATAACAAAGGGCCCAACATATATGGCAGAGGAGGGGCAGGTAGCACGTGATAGATCTGGTTTTTTAGAACAATTGATCTGGCATTGGAGAACATTACATGAAACATATAGAATGGTTTTAAATCAGTATTACATCCCTAAAGCCACAATCAAAATACATTTTTCATTTTCACAAACAACCATTTTGATTCTCAAAAGGAAACCTTTGTGAAACCATGAGGAAAAAAACAATACTATATATCTGGATTTAATCTTACTTAGAAATAAAACTCAAAGGCTGAAATGACACACCTTGGGGTTCATCTGTCACAATTGTTTCCTTTTTCTGGCGTATAAGTTTCCACCGAGGTACAGGTGGTGGTTTTGGTGAGGCCACTAAGGGACCTGACCTTGTTCTAGTTATCAGTGCAGGATGGCTATAGATGTGGGAAAGACCATATTGTCGCAACTTTTCAGAAGAATCAGCCTGCAATATAATAAAAGCAGCTTGATTATATACAAAATGCAAAGATATATTCTCAGGAAACATTTTAATGTTGACTCTGTTATAAGACTCTGTAGAACGAGTAAAAACTTGTGCTAAGTTTTAAATGTGAAGCAAGGAAACATCTTATTAATATTAACAGAATAATAGAATAACAGAATAACAGAGTTGGAAGGGACCTTTGAGGTCTTCTAATCCAGGCATGTCAAACTGCCGGCGTCACGCCGAAACCGCACCCACCCCATTGCTTGCAATGGGGAAAAAGTCCCGATACGTTGTGTGACGTCACATGACATCGCGAGTTTGACATACCTGTTCTAGTCAAATCTCCTACTCAAGCAGGAGACTCTATACCATTTTAGACAAGCAGTTGTCAAATCTCTTCTTAAAAACTCCAGTGACTTCTCCAAGATTTGAGAAGCTTCTACAAAGAAGAAGAGGGTTAACCTATTTTCCAAAGCACCAGAAGGCAAGACAAGAAACAATGGATGGAAACTAAACAAGGAGAAAAGCAAGCTTGAACTAAGGAGACATTTGCTAACAGTGAGAACAATTAACCAGAAGTTGTGGGTTCTCCATCACTGGAGACTTTTAAGTAGAGACTGGACAGTCATTTGTCTGAAATGGTATAGGGTCTCCTGTTTAAACGGGGGGGGGGGGGTTGGACTAGAAGATCTCCAAGGTCTTCCAACTCTGTTATTTTGTTATCTATTATAGTTATTGTTATTAATTTATTCTTAAAAGGAAAAGTATATAAATCCTTACCATTTTCTCTAATATGAAGATCTTTTTTTCAGGTACATAAAGAGGCATGTAGCAAGCATACACCACCATCTGCGGCTGCAATGGTGTTGCAGAACCTACAAAGAACCCACTGAATCTATTAAACAGTATAAAAGAAAAGAAATAAAGTTGTAGGTAATAACATAATATGAACGGATATTATCCCATGTTAAACATGGTGCTATAAATGCAAGAATGGGATTTGAGAAATGGGATATGTTTCAATTAGGTAACTTATTCTGAAAAATATCAAGGAAGCTAGTTCAAAATAAGTAGTTTTAAAGTCTAAATAATAATCTGTTATATTTAAATTGTTTCTATTTTATTCAAAGAGAGCTACAATTAGAAATATTTGATGTAATCGACTAATGTAACTACCTAAAATCAACACATATTTGGGGTTTTAAAAATTAAATATGTACATTTCGTGATATATATATATATATATATATAGATATATGTAGGTCTTTGGTAATTCGGGTTTTCTCCCGCGTAAAATTGGAAGTGTCTTGGCGACGTTTCGACGAAGTCTCATTCGTCATCTTCAGGCTGGTGTCTCTTCGGCCTCGTGCTTCTAGGAGCAATGTGTGATCGCAGCTGTTTCTTCCTTTTAACTGCCAGTGGGGGTATGAACTGATTGGGTGGGAGCTTGGCTGTGTTCTGATTGGGTGGAGGTGTGTTCTGATTGGTTAGGGGCTTGGCTGTGCTCTGATTGGCTGGGGGGTTGGCTGTGCTCTGATTGGCTGGGGGTGTGTTCTGTTTGGGTGGGGGCTTTGTTGTGCTCAGATTAGTCTGAGTTGCAGCGGGATTTGAGATGGAGAGCTGCATTGCTGTTGTTTGGCTTCGCGTTCGTGGTCGTGCCATATCAAGGTGGGTGTCAGTTTGCTTCATGTATGGATTGGAGGGGTTTGAAATGGCTAATGATGCAGCTGTGGTCTGGTTTCTGGTTTGTGATCGTGCCTCATCATCGGTGTGGGTTTCGGTTTGCTTTTTGCATGGATGTGTGGTGGTGACATCCTGTGTGGTTTTCGTGAGTGTGGGTCTAGTGTCATTCTTTGTGTTAGGGACTCATTTGTCAATAAGGGTGGGTTTCCAAATGGCTGGTAGGCGGGAGGTATCATCTCGTTTATTCATGCTGTGTGGGCGTTTTTCTATCTCGATGGCTTCTCTGAAACGCCCACACAGCATGAATAAACGAGATGATACCTCCTGCCTACCAGCCATTTGGAAACCCACCCTTATTGACAAACGAGTCAATGTGTAATTTTTTGTTTACTTTTTGTCAAATTTATATTAAATTGTATTTTATGAATAACTGAAAATTATTGGCTATTTACAACACCTAGTACCATTGATTTTCTTCATAATCTTCTAAGCGGGTCAAAGCTGAAGAGCAGAGAAAAGTGACACAAAAAGAGTAACAAATAACCAGCAACTTTAATCACAACAAGCAGAGCAAGACCATGCTGAGGAGACAACTTAGCTAAGTAGGAGCAAGACTGAATGGAAAATAAATCTCCAGTGTTGAAAGAGAAGACGGCTTACAGAATCCAAACAGGGATTTCCTCACAGACGTTCACCATAAGAATAGCATGTCAATCAGTAATTAATTGTATTGTATTTGTATTAATTGTTTTAATCAGTAATTAATTTTATTTATAGTTTTAAAAGTTCTTCAGAACACCATGTAAAATGAAATCTGGGTCAATATCAGATTGACTAATGTGAAGTATCTTTGTTCAACTTTTGACATTCATTTCTCTGAAAAACAATTTGTAGACTCACTGAAGTGAGGAAAAATATTTCAGTTCCTTATCAACCTTGAGCCATTTACCAGAGTTTACTGTGCCTTTTTTTGTAGCCTACAGTTTCTGTAAAGCTGACAGAAACACTTTTGCCCCTTAAAATCTCCCAAACTCTCCTAAAATGAAAAAAACAAACAAATACCTGCCATGGATGAGGACAGGAAACAGGCTAGCACTTTGACTGATTCTGCAGTGATGTACAGAAAGCAGTGCATCCCACAGAATCTCACTAATGATATCATTGTCGTGACTGATAATATGGAGAGAAAATCTTCATATTATATTCTTGTGACAGAATTCTTCATATTATATCCTTGTGATATAAACAAATAACAAATAAATAAGTGCATGTGATTGGTAGGGTGTTATCTTTGCTAACTGGTTCTGAGAAGGAACCAGTAACTAAGGCTTGTAACCATGAATATGAGCTAAAAGTATGGAAAGCAAATAATGGTCAGATAACCTGTTACTGATCTGCCCCGACACATAAAGTAAGAAAGATTTTATCTTACACTTATAGAGATTTGGAATTAAGAGCTCAGATTTCAATTGTAAAGACTTCTGCTAATTTATGAGCTCATATATTTTATAATCTCACTAAAGCTTTCGTGGCCAGTGCACACATGTCTAAGAAGTTTTATAATCTTACCATCAAGAAATATCTGAAGAGAACTTTGAAAGTCAGCAGACATTCGTGCAGAATGAGAAGTTGGCTTAAGTTTATCCTTTTCACCATCTTTGCTTCTTTTCTTTCCAACTTCTTTTTGATCTGGCTTTTCTAAAAAAAAAATCAGTAGACTAACGAATACTACAGTACTTTGTCCCAGATTATAAAGCACATCTTGTCTCAAACAATAGATAGTATTGAAGAGTCTCAGCTCCCAAAAATTCTGTTTCTATTTCCAATAAGGTAAGGGTTAAGGACATACAGGTAGTCCTCATCTTATGACTATAATGGTGCCCAGAATTTTTGCCCTAAAGCATGATGGTCATAAATTCAGGTTCCCAAGTAACCAGATCTGATTTTATGACTTTTTTTGCAGCAGTTAAGTGAATGCTATGGTCATTAAGAGAATCCCTATATTCCTATGGGTATTTTATACCAGAAACTGGTTTCCAAGTGCCTGAAAGGCAGTCATGTGACCATGGAGGTATGTGCAGCCATTGAAATCTATAGCTGGATTTGTAAGTAGCTTTGGGGAGGTCTGTCATAGTTTTGAATGGTTGCTAAGCAACTGGTTAAGTGAGGACTAAGGTAGTCCTCACCTAAGACCACAGTTGAGTCCAAAATTTCTCGTTAAGTGAGTTTTGCCCCATTTTATGACCTTTCTTACCAGAGTTGTTAAGTGAATCACTACAATTGTTAAGTTAATAACATGATTGTTTAGAGAATCTGATTTCCCCATTGATTTTGCATGTCAGAAGATCACAAGAGGTGATCATATGATCCCGGGACACTGCAACTGTCATAAATATGAGCCGGTCGCTAACCTTCAAATTTTGATCATGTGACCATGGGGAATGTTGCAACAGTCATAAGCATGAAAAAAGGTCATAAGTCACTTTTTTCAATGCAGTTGTAACCGTCACTAAATGAATGATTATAAGTTGAGGACTACCTGTAAAACAAGATTCTAGCAATTAGAATGTTAATAAATCTTTGCTGATCGATTTTCTATACCCTACCCAAATATATTACAGAGAGACATAGAGGTAGTAAATGACAGAGAAAAATGAAGGAAAAAGTTATATTTCAAGTACCAAGTCTCAGCCCTTCAATGTTTTAAAAATAATAACTAAAAATAATTTGGAATGACCAACAAATTGGAAGCAACTGAAGATGATGTACCTGTAAAATCCCTTATTTCTTTTAAAAATGTCTTCAATCAAAAATTTTACTTCCTGTATTCTAAATATTTCTTCAAAGAAAACGCTACACTGTTGCAGTAATACTCTTCGGCTGTGATTCAGCTGAATTCAGCTGGGGATGATAAGCTTTGTCTACTCTAGGAAAGAGCATAGCTGGTAGTTTCCATGACCTTTGTGCATACATATATGCATATCTTTAATGTAGCTAGAAACAAGAATGAGCTTTTTTTTCTCCAGAGCTAAATGTATGCATTATACTATAACAAAATATTATATTGTTGCCCTTAAATGGAAAAGAAAATAATAGTACAATACAAAAGGACAGGAAGGCAACAGCTAGGATGGCAAACAGCAAAGATGAGATTTGTTTGGGCATCAAAATATTTTATATAATGTTTTGGGCAATATATTTGAAAGGCTGGCATATGCATACTTGCTGGCATTTTTGGAAAACACTGATTATCTTGAGCTTTTGCAATCTGATTCAGATTTGATCTAGGGACAGAACTGGCCATGGTAATCCTGATAAATAATTTGTGGGAAAGATGAGTGTAATTCTGTTGTACCTGTTTTATCTCTCGGCAGTATAACCTTGTTATTCTTCTGGTACCCTTTCATTGTGTGTCTGATAGTGTGGACAATTTAAAACATACCTTTCCCAGCTTTCTCAGCTTTTTCTGGTTTTTCTTGTTGTTTAACAACAGGCACAGTATCATTTTTTATGTCAGATGCTTTCGAATCCTTTTTTGCATCTTGAAGTGACAGTTTGGATTCAGGAAGTGATTCTTCTGGTAACTTAAATTCTGGCACAATGTCTCTTATGAATTCCCAAATTTTATCCAAATATCCAGATCTTTAAAAATAATAAATACAATATATTTTTGAAGTAATGCCTATTGTTAATCTACTACAAATATATGGAACCCCTGGCAGCTTGATCTTTTTGAGCTTGGGGAATCTGATAACCTGTTTTTAAATACTGAAAAAAGAAAAGCATTATACTGAGCTCAAAATTAAGAAAACGATCAAGTTAGCAGAACTGACTAAAATTCAGATATATGTAAAATGAGCAATACATACAATAAAATATAGTTTCTACATATAAACACATAGTTACAGACAACTATAGAATTAATTTCAAATTGATTCAATTTACCATTATTTAACAAACAAGAGGTTTAATTTTTAAATAATCATTTTTTAAAAGTCACCTTTATCTTATATATTAAATATTGTATAAATAGCAATAGTAATAGCTTTACATTACATTCCAAAGAAGACAAGATACTGTGGAGGACTGGATCCAGTCAATCATACTCAGAATAATTTGACAACAATAACTCTTCTCTAACTTTTAGCAATTCATATTACAATTTTCAAAATATGAGGAACTTATGTTAAAAACATAGACTTTTATGTAAGTTGTCTTTGTTCTCATTCATTCATTCATTCATTCATTCCTTTTATATGGTCACCCATCTGCCATGTGACAGAGTATTAAAACACTCACAATATAAAAATAAGATAAAATAAGGGAATAAAACACACTGTCTTGGGCATAAAACACAGACCGTATATAATTACAATGGACTCATACATGGGGAAAGAACCTAATTTTAAAGGCCTTCTAAAGTCTCATCTGACTCTTGGAGATGAGCATGGTTCCCAAGCTGCTGCAACAGAGAAAGCACGTCCCCTGAGTCCTTTAAAATGATAGTATTTAATTGATGAGTCTCAGAACATGCCAACCCTATCAAAACTTGTGGGATCATGGTATTTTTACCCAAAGGCCTGATGATCCAAGTACAAAATAATTACAGAGTACAGCACATGCAATAATTAAAAAGTATACGTTAGAAAAAATAGAACTTACTGGAGAGGAATAATTTCTGGTATCCATCCAGTAAGTGCATGCAGAACTGTAAATTCTCCTAGTTCCCTTTTTCCAACCTCATTTATACTATGAAAAAATAAAAGATGTGACAATTGACATATGAATATTCTATTCTGTCTGTATCTCTTCATGTTCTGTGACAACCCCAATTTTCCATATTTCATATACAATCTTTTAACCCCAGAAAATTTACAACCAACAAACATTTATTTCTTCTGTACTGTAGTTATAAAAACTTAAATGTCTATGTTAAATCTTTTAACATAGCACACATCTATATTGCTGAACAACTTAAGATTCTCATAGGTCTAAATAAATCAGAATAGAAAAAAGAACCAAAAACATTCATCTTAAAATTTAAGATTAAATCTTAGACATAGATGTGGTTGCAAAAAAAATTGGGAGATGACCTAGTAGTCTATCAATTTTAGCAAAACAACAGATTCAAATTGTTTTGGGCACATGAGTTGTGCTTCAGAAATGCATGGAAAAATATGCTAGTATGTTTGTTTGTTTTTTCAAAGTAAGCATACAGTCACCACCCTGACAATGTGGAATCTAAATATTGCAGCTGTAGCACCTATTTTTTCATTGGTGCCTTTTACTTTGTATGGTTCCTACTGTTTTACATAGTTGTTATATAACTATAATAGCTAGCATAGATCAAGTTATGCAGTTATAACTTTAACTTGCTCTAGCATTGTTTTAGTACTCTTCTGTTTAATAAACATGCCATTTCTTCTAAACAGAAGAAGGTTTGAAATTTAAACTGCAACTGGATCTACACAAATAGAATGAAGTGTTCTACTTCTTTATCATCCTGTGCATTGCAAGAAATTTAGTACTAGTATTTCGAGAGGTGCTCCAAATATGTTTGAGTAATGGAATAAAAAATTTGAAGAGTTCCCCTAAGACTGATGTTTTTGTAGTAATATATTCTATTGAAGCTGGGAAGCTTCCAAGGTTTAACAAAAGGTTCAAGAAGATAATTAGTTGATAAATTCAGAGCAAACAAGCATCCTCTCTGTATTAGGTTCTGACTTTGCTTCTTTTTTTAATCTCAAAACAGGAAAACATACTCATTATTTGCTAATTTAATGATGGCTTTGGATAATATCAGTGGCCAAAGTTCAATTTCACATGTTGTCGTTGGAAGCAGCATGACATTGTCTTCGCTGAAAGGTATACTGTCATCCACAATGATCTTTCTCCAACATCCCTAGAAAAAATGAAAATCAAATATTATGGGGTAGTATTGAGAAATAGACTCATTACAAAAATATGCGTGACCTTCTCAAAGGTTGACACTCATTATAATTTCACTAGATAGAAAGAACAACATAAAAATTCAGTGAAATCCATGTATAAAACGGATGTACAATACAGCTAGTAACTTAAAAATCATCTGCAGAAGGGTACTGATGAGTTATCCTCAATTGGCTACATTCATGTGTCTTTTACCATGGCAAAAATATGCTTTTATGCTTTTATATATCACTAACCAGCACATTCTCTTGTTATAAAGCATAACAAACAAATTGTTTGCCATCATTTTTTTATGACAACCGAAATATAGGGATAGTGTGGATATCAGCATCCCTTATCAGTATGGATTAATTTGACTGAACACAGGAAAGACAATGATGGGTGATTAAAGATGACTGTTTGGGTACTTGTATATGTGCTAGAAGGAAGTATACAGAAAATGACCAAGAGTGCCCAATGCAATTTGTGAACATTATTCAACTAACTTAGTGCTGGCTTTTTTCACAACCTTACTGGTATTATGATAATTGTACTTTCTGCTTAGCCTCTCCCTATATTTCTTGCCAATATATTTCTTACAACAAAATTATTTCCACAAATTATACTAATGGAAAGAGATAAATTGAATCTGTATTCAATGTATTCATGCATTGCCACATGTTAAATAAGCTTTTCTCAACTAAGGTTCCAGAGAAGAGATCATGATTAAAGAAAAAATAACCAGCATTTTTTGAACACTGTTAGGGCTTATAGTGGTAGAAACTTTTATGCATCATGACTCACCTGGCCTGCTCCTTTGCTATTGTTCTATACATTATAAAACATGAATTGCGTGAGAATTGAATTATATTGTGAAGTTTTGGTAATTTTGTGAAAAATAGCTACAAATATAACAATTGTTTATGAAGGGGTTCCCCAAGACTAAAAATTATTTCAATGGTTTCTCCAGGACAAAAAAGGTTGAGAAATGGTACGTTACACAGAGTCGGTATTTCCCTAAGCCAGATGTAGTACAATAAAATAGCATAAGAAAAATATTTGGTCATTTTAAAACATTTAATAGGACTAAAATAAGGAGGCTCTATGTGGAAGGTTATTTCAAGAGACTCTATGATTTTATACTGAAAATATCTGTGATACTTTTTCCTGTTGATTGTGCTACTTCTATCTTTCTGATTACAGGAATGTATGATAACAGACTACTGGACTACTCATGATTTTCTGAAACATGTAAACGTATTATGGCTCTGATGCATTATAGAAAACACTGCAAAGTAGGGGTGTGTAAAACATTCAGAAGGGAAGAATACTTCCTGCCTTTTCAAACCGACAAAACAGATGTGCCATGCATTTGAAGTGCACTTTTAAATGCATGTATTTAAGGTTTACTGTAAAGTGATCAAAGTAAAACAATCATATGTAAAATATATAGTATATCTAGACTTTATTCACTTTGGATTATATGAATGTGTAATAATATAAAGACTTCGTGCATTAAATTCAGCTCTTATGCAATAAAAGATACTCAGTAGTATATACAATAATAGTTAAAACAGTAGTGTAATTTCTTAATAGCAGTCGCTATTCCAAATTGTTCCTTTTCTATGGATAGTTAAATAAGCAATACAATTCATTTAACAAACTGTAGAAAAAAACTAATATATAATATATACACATACCTAAATGATCACTTACCATCCAGAAGAGTTTTACCACATATTTCCCATAGCTATTATACAATGGCATATGACCTTTGATTGCTTTGCATAATGAGTAGATATGTTCCCATGGCTTCCACAATACTGGAGGTACTGGAGGTATTTCATTAGCATTAGTTTTAGCTTCAACACTTAAAGCAGTTGTATTGTGCAACTTCCAAACTGCATATATTTCACTTATTATCCATCTCATCAACTGAAGCCAGATGTGGAGAGGATATAGAGGAAATAAGAAGTTAGTTGAGCTCTGGCATTCAAATTCTTTCCACAAATAAATGAAAGTGGACTAACCATTCCGATACATTCTATATATATTCCGGCAATACTGCTGACCTGGATAGCTCCTATAGCTTTTGTAAAGCTATGTATAGTCATCTAGAATGCAAATGTTGGAACCCCACAGAAAAATGGCCCTGAGAGCGAAAAAAATATACAGGGTTCCACTTACCCTCTGATGCCTAAATTTGGAAATAACAACAAATGAAAATCCAGTCCTGGAATTTGTTAATTAAATATTTAAACAAATCACAGTTACCTAATTCTGGACACTAATGAAAATTGTAGTTTCCTTAAAATTGGAAATAAATGTTGACAATCCCTATATGGAAGAGGAGAAGATACTATTAACTATAACTCATACAGGTTGAATGAAAACCATAGCTTTAAACATAATGTTCACTGAGTTTCATAACAAGCAGCTCTGATATGCAGAATAAAGTGTTTAATGATATTCATTTCTAGTTCCTAGTAAGATTACCTCGATAGAAATCATATCACACATTTTCAATTTAGTGAAGTATTGATTTTGAGGGGCGTTTGTGAGCTGTACTTATACATAAATATGTAATTTGATTCTTTATGACTGTGATCTTAAATGAGTTGTGCTTATATTATAATTAAATTGTTAGATGTAGATTATAGATGTAGCATAAGAAACATAAGCTCTACTGAGTAATTTGGTTTTATCTAAACATCCAGAGTAGGTAGATTTGACTATTTTTGGTTATGTCATTTCCACATGTCTTATGCAGAAGTCTGATTTGCCCTATTATTTGCCCCATAATTTTGAAATTTTCAAAGATTTCCAAATAAGAATGAATGTATTTAATGAAGCTTCTCTCTGCAAAAGCACGCAAAACTATGAATCCAGTAATTTACTTAAAAATGTGAAATGAACAAACTGCTAGAACATCTCTATTCTAAACCGTTTCAATTTTCTAATGAAAACATAACATTTTAACTAAATAACTCTCAACTGACTTTTCATAAACTTACACTATATGCCATCACCCACAATTAATGAAAATTGCCCAGTTGGGGAGATGGGCAGCATTTAAATAAAATAAATAAATAAATGCTCAATTTACACTGTTCTCAAGTAATGAGCCAACATTTTGCTGTCTGATATGGGTCTAATCCCATCTTTGTCTCGCTCTGCATGGTCATACTTTAGTAAATCAGTTCACTGTGTTGCATGACAGGTTTTGATACTTCTTGTTTTTTCAGATCAAAGTCACGTTCATACTTTTGCAACAACAAATATTTATTTCATCCAAATACACATTCAATGTATGTTATTTCTTATAAAGGATGATTATTCCATACCTCACTGCCCATTAAATGTTCGTTTGGTGAAAAAAGATCAAACCAATTTTCATTTTTTACTACCACAGGAACCTAAAAGTAATGAGAAATTTAATTATTCTATTAACATATACGTGAATTGTTAATAATATTAGAATGAAAATCCATATATTTCATGGATCAAAGTTATATATCAAAGTATATCTCAAAAGACTTGTACACTGATTAAGAAAGTATGCTGAGCAATATATACTGTGTTCGTAACAAATCAGATATGCAGAATACTGTTAATATGAAATGGTTAAAAAACGTATGAAGAGGTAATGTCTTCCACGGTGACATATTCTGTTTTTCTCCTTATACATATATTTGAGGTAAACTTGAAAACCCTGCAAAATCTCTGAATAAATATGACTACAGAACAAATATAAAAACTATGGGATGAATAGAAATTCCAAATTCTTGAAATCTGATTTAGGTAATTCTGGCCAAATTCTTGAAATCTGATTTAGACAATTGTGTGCCTTTAAACTTTCACTGAAAAAAAGAATACTTTTTTCCCTCAAGCAGAAAGGTTATCAGACTGCTGTAACATTATTTTTTCCAAAGTAAATATTGAAATAGTGAAAGAACAGAGGCAGCAAACACTATTTTTCAAAATAAGAATAATATAGATAGTTCTCAATTTATAACAACCACTGAGACCAGAATTTCTGTTGCTAAGCAAGGAAGTTATCAAATGAGTTGCACCCAATTTTACAATCTTTTTTTTTTGCCATGATTGTTAAGCAAATCACTGCAGTTGTTATGTGAATCATGTGGTTGTTAAGTGAATCTGGTTTCCCCCATTGACTTTGCTTCTCAGAAGTTGGCTGAAAAAGTTGCAAATGGTGATCCTATAACCCAGGGATGCTGCAATCATTGTAAATAAATGTCAGTTGCCAAGCGCCCAAATTTTGATCAAGTGACCATGGGGATGCTGTGACAGTCATAAGTACGAGGACCATTTGCAAGTCACTTTTTTCAATGCTGCTATAATTTTGAACGGTTGCTAAACTAATGGTTGTAATTCAAGGACTACTTGTATATTTATGTTATTTAGTTTCAAACAGTAAGTTAAACATGGACCATATGGAATTATATAGTTAACCCTTTTTCTCTCCATCAATGCAAGGCCAGCTCAAAGGCTGAGAGCTATTTTATTAAAAAAAAAAAAAAGGTAAATGTATATATTTCAAATACAAAATTATCTTTTCTGCTACTATGTATGTACTATGTACTATATATAATATATAATTTATAATATAATATATAATTTTTCATATATAGAGACAACTTCCAAATTTTTGGAATATAATGTTATATTTACATCTTTGAGTCTTATTTCCTTCCAAGATCTGGATCCAGCATTTATTAACCTCTAATAGCTAACAATATATTTAAATGGGCATGCCTAAATCATATGTGCAAAATAATAAGACAAATCTTTTGTAAAAACCTGTTGAAGAGCTCAATGTGAGCTTTTAAATTATAAGAAATACATTTCACATTTCTAGAAATCATTGGTTTTGCAATAAAGGATACTCCGATTCTTTTTTCTATATTATTGTGCATTCTCCAAGTTAAAAAATAAACTTTTTAAAAAAGAAAATCAAAATTTTAAATAGATAACTGGAAATTAGGTGCATCTTACCTTATTTGTTAAAATTTCTTGAGGCCTTTTCCAGAAACTCACTTTCAATGAAGAGGGAAGTTCAAGTTTTCCTTCTGGATCTTCAAAGACATGCTTTGTGCAACATTAATTGAAACAAAAATTAGTTGAATTCTTATTTAATCATATTCAGGCCTTACTAAATGAATTTAGTGGTATTTTGATGTTATCCATTTAGTCAAATCCAACTGCTAATTTAATGAACTGATCTGAGTTAATCTAAGTATTATTATATTTAAAGCAAATCCTAACAGCTGACTCTTTAATGCCGAATTGGTAATTTTTTTATGACTCTTAGTAATGTAAGTAATGTCATCAGAGGAAATAGCCCCAAAATTTTGCATCTATTTCTTTTGGGCCTATGAGTGGGAGTTTAAAATAAAATGTAAAACTATTCTGTATATTGACTCTGGAAAGATTTTTTTTTTCTAATTATGCCAATTAGAAAATGTTGGCGATTATTTGCTGAATTGCGATGTGATTATTTTTTATAACCACGTCTAATATATCATAACAATTACAAGTCTGAAATAGAGACAGCTTCATTGTCCACTATAGTATTCACTCTGTATACACATTGGGCAGGTTGATAACAGACAAAACAGCTTCTTCACCATCTACCAGCCCTCTGCCACCATTCTCATTTTTAATAACAGGATACATGGAATAAATGAGAAGTCAACTTCAGAAACCATAAATCTTAAATTTATTGTAGAGGGTCTACATTTAGCCTTTTCTAATGTTGGTAGCTGTTTGATTTTCCTCATATCTAAATCTTGCTGGAGAGTGTTTCTCACCACTATCACTTGACAACTCTCCATTGCAAAGGACAAGGAAGACATTGACAGAGAAATTTCAAGGTTGCAACTCCACCAGTCTAGCAAGTTTCACAGGGGGAAACCCAACTATAATGCTAAAAAAAGCAACAGAGAGTCCAAAGGGTGTGCTAAAGGAGCATTCTGCTGTTCTTCACTTACTGTTTGTTCACTTATAAAACAAAAAGACAAAAACCTGCCCCTGATCAAATTCCAAATTCTCTCCTGAAATCTTAGAAGCAGATTCAGGTCTGCATGTCAAAACTATGACACACTGAAATGTGCAGCAATCAAAATACACAACCAATGAAATAACGGTCATGAAATACACATATGCACAGGCAAAGCTCCACATCACATTGGTAAAGTTGAGTCATAGTTGCCGACCGACATGTGGGAAACGTAGAGTTACTACAAGTCTTCTCCCCATCTCTTGCAATCCTCAAACTCAAAATAAAAGGCAGAAACATCATTCCCCAATGCTATGCTCTCCTCCCACGAGTTATGATGAAACTGAATATTTTTATAATTCAAACATTAGCTAGCTCAACTAGCCACAATTCTTCCCATGTATCACATATGGGATGCAAACTTTCCAGATTAGCACCCAATTAAGCTTCAAAGTTCAATAGGTAAGAAAAATGCAACAAGAATAACTTTCTATATATTGCTGAATTAGAAAAAAAAGATAAGTTTATAGGAAACGTACCAGAATAGGGCTTCTTCCAGATTTATCTTTTTCCTTTCCACCTTTTCCAGCATCCCACTTTTCTACATTGATGTCTGCTTCACTCCATTCTGGCCAGATAGGAAATCTTCCTTTCTTTGACTCAGGTGAAGTACCTTGAGGATTTACAGTAGAAGCTGATCCCGAAAGAAACCAGAGGCTGAAATATAATACGAATATGAAAAGTTTACTATATTCTTCTAACATGGTATTTTCTTCTTACATGGCAAATATTTTCATATTTGTTTTCAATTTTTGAAAAGCTCCTAAGTACAAATAGTTGCTCAGTACAATTCAAACTAACCAGAAAAATGGGAATATTGTTAATTTATACTTCACTTCAGCAATCTGCATATTTGATGACAGACAAAAGAAAAGTGCTTCCTGAAATCATGCAATTATATTGTGTTTCATTATTAGATTATCCACGAGAAAGCCCCGTAAATTAATCAGTAAAGGCTGAGTACAAATGAAGCAGTATTTGATTACACAGACATTGGGTTGGAAAATGAAACTGAGTTGCACAAAAGTGAAGCAAAAAAAAATTTCTGTGTTTCAGTTTGATAAAAGTAGCAGAGTAGCATACTGTTGTATAAAAATTAAGTCTGCATCATTGCATTCTCAGATTAAAGTACTATATTTGGATCCATAAATTAGCTTATACTTACTCTTTGCCAAAATAATGAGTGGATGTAACAATCTATGCACACACATTTATTAAGATTTTAAAAAACTAAAATATCAAACAGTTCTAATATTTTCTCCAAATGACATTGCTTATCCTTATGAAATGTATAATTGGCACTCCCAGCCTATTATTCCAATTCGATTTTCTAGGCAGCACGAACAACTGTAAAATGGTCACAACGACAGCATAATTTTTATTACTTTAATTTGATTGATGTTGATAATATATATTATTTGGATAGCAAAATAATTGTAGCTAAACCTTTTCAATTCTTTGTCCTTATTAGTAATTAGCTGAAAGAGATACAAATGAATATTTTTAAATGCAGAGCAATCACTTAAAATACATCAAATGAGGAAAATGAAAACAGGTGGCATGCGACATAACAAATGCATAAAACTTTATTGCATTTTAAGTTTGCAGGAAAACATTTCTATTTTGTTCAAGACAAACATTACTATTTTGTCATAGACAAAAAATATATTGGATGAAACAACAGTGTTTCCATCTAATCAAATCCAGGCATCAAATTATCTATTACATTTAGTATTTTTTGAATTAGGTTAGTATGAATTTTAAAAAATGAATAATTTGAACTTGTCTCTGCTATAAAAGGATCAAGGTTTTTGAATTTTGCATTTGAAATGGACCCAGTGAGAATCGAGGACCTTAGCACTTAGTATTAAAGGGAGGCAAATGGCTGTTTTGTGCCAATGGGAGCTTTCCCCCAAGTGCATTAGTAGGTGTAAAGATTTAATAGCCCGTCTCCATATATATATGTGTGTGTGTGTGTATATATATATGTGTATGTATATGTATATATATATATGTATATGTATATGTATGTATATGTATGTATATGTATATATATATGTATATGTATATATGTATATGTATATGTGTATATATATATA
This sequence comes from Azemiops feae, assembly GCA_023970755.1. Lineage (NCBI taxonomy): Eukaryota > Metazoa > Chordata > Lepidosauria > Squamata > Viperidae > Azemiops > Azemiops feae. Next base: position 2,142,307 of record JALGBA010004278.1, on the reverse strand, counting down.
TATATATGTATATGTATATATATGTATATGTATATATATGTGTGTGTATATATGTATATGTATATATATGTATATATATATATATATTCAATGACACAGTCCCCAATCTCCGGGAGAAATATAAACCAGCTGTTTATTGTTAAAAAGTTTAAAACAATAAAAAGAACTATTTACAATATTAAAACAACTTAGCTTTCGCTGGTCCCCTGCCAGCATCCTCAGAGTGAAGTTTTGGGGTGGAGATTACTTTTATAAACCTTGCTAGCAAGGCTATATATTTTCTTGGCAGCTTTTGATATCATTGATACCATTCTGGTATGGCATGGGGCCACTCAGAAATCTGTGTTTTTTGTTGTATTTTAAATAACTTTATCATGAAGATACATACGTTTTTTGTGTTTTAAGTGAAAAGATGAGTCCACTCCTTTCCCTAATTTTTCAAGTAACTTGTCTTCCTTTACCCTTTCAAAAGGCTTTAGACACTTTAAAGGTCATAGCAGTATCCAGAGAAGAACAAAGAAGATAACAGATTGAAAGGAAAAGGATGATTTGAAAGTGATAGTGGCTAGAGAAGGCATCACGGAGCAGAATGTCAGCAGGGAAGAAGTATGATCTTTATCATCTCCTGTACTTTTTTGATCAGAATTCTGCTGAACAGCTTCCTAAGTTCATTCAGCAAGCTAACCCCCTGTAATTTTACATTCAATTTTGCTACCTTTCACTTAGAATAGCAAAGAATGACAGCATTATTCCAACTGCCAGATTTTAAACCTATTTTAAACAAGTTGTACACCATCTCCTAAGCAAGCTTCTTTCATTCTGATCCATTAACACCATTAAAACTACCTTTCTCTTAATTTCACAGGCAACTAGTTTATTTGCTTCTCTTTTATTTCATGCTAATTCATGTTTCCACAAAACACTTTCCTATATTTTAGCTCTTATTTATTTAGACAATTTATATGGACACCTCTTTTAGTTACAAAATCTGGGTGGCTAACATTCATCTATACACAAAAAAATATAGTAACACTCTTCCAAGCAAAACAAAAACCAGAATTAAAATCATTGTTCACTAGCTGAGCATCGAACAGCAAACTCTTAACAGAATCCACACCTATATTGGGCCCATCCATCATCCCAGTGCTGGCAAGAAAAGCAGGGCTTCATAGCCTTCTGGAACTCCAAGAGGGGTAAGGCCCTCATCTCAGTGGAGAGCCTGTTCTTTATCTTGAGTTAGTTTTTTGATTCACAGCAAATGAACCCCGAAGTAGATCAAGAGCCAGTTTTATTTGGAGTGAAAACAACTCAGCTTAGTCTGCTGTGGCCAGGTACTGAACTAATCCTTACCTTTTCTCAGATCAATATTTTAGGACATACCAATAAAGAGAATATTTGTAGCTCAAGGTTGAAATGAGGGGTCCTTGGTACTCTCTGAGCTTGCTTGTTTTCTTGCAGACATTTCATTACCCAGACTAGGTAACATCATCACTAGCACTATCACTGATTATGTTACCCAGGTTAGGGGATGAAATGTCTGCAAGAAAACAAGCAAGCTCAGAGAGTACCAAGGACCCCTCGTTTTAGGGTATCTCTACAAACATTGCCTCTGTTTTCCCATTTCTATCTCCATGATAGAGGCTGCAGAAAATGGGCAGCAATGGCTGCAGAGCGGATAGGAGGTTTCTGCCATCACAAGGAGCCAGTTTGGTATAGTGGTTAAGGTGTTCTCTCAACCCTACCTACCTTACAGTGTTGTTGTTGTGGGAAAAGTAGGAAGCAGATGTATTAGGTATGGCTTGCAGCTTTGAGTTATATACAAAAAAAGATGAGATAAACATTTAATAATAATTTGTTTTTTTGTTCTGGCTTCGTAAGTAAATAATAAAAAGGGAGAGCAGGTCCATGTTGCACACAAGAACCCCAAAGTAAGGATATTTAAAGCAGCTGCAATGTGTCATTTATCGTATCCCTTCTCTGCGGAACCCAGGGCAACATACATGGTTTGTTCATACTATCCCAATCGATACAGACTCCAGGCACTCTTGACAACTTAAAACAGTCTACACTCAAACCCAGATCATATTCAGACATTATTGTCATTATTCCAGCACGATCGGAGGTAACTGACAACCCACTTTATTTCAAAGGGAGGAGTATCCCAAGGAATGGGAGGAGGAGTGTGACACCAGCCTAGTCTTGCCGGCGGAAAGCGGGGCAGAGAGGAAAAGATTAAAAGAAAAGCTCTTCCAGCGAAAAGGGCAGGTCTTACTCTTTCGCGGGCACATTTGACTGGAGAACATTGTTGGATTTCACTGCCTCCTTCTTTTTGCCGAACTTCGACATGGTTGAACCCTCTCGGCCGAGATCGTCTCCCTCACTGCCTCAGCGTCTGCTGCTTGGTTGCTAGGAGACGCCCTCGGCTTGTGCGCTACACCGGAAGAAAGTGACACGAAACAACACCTTCCGGTAGGAAGACCTACACATATAGATTCTCTCTCTCTCTCTCTCTCTCTCTCTCTCTCCCCCCTCTCCCCCCTCGCTCGCTGTCTCTGACACTCTTTTTCTCTCTATGACACACTCTCTCGCTCGCTCTCTTGACACTCACTCTATGCAGCGAACTCATAGACTGCTACTCTTTGTCCCAAGGAGCCGAAAAACTTTACAGAAGAAGGCATTGGTAATGCAATTGTGGTGTGAATGCCAGTGCCGAAAAGAAATGAAAAGAATCTGGACATGTCTACAAAGTTAGCAAAAGTAGAACTCGACTGGACCTGAAGCAGAGTGCGTTGCTCAAGGGAAGTAGAAACCGAATAGTAACAAAGATGGAATGATATCAGTGCTTCAGAAGCAATTGTGACACACTAGGGAAGTAAAAATGTAGGTTCCACTATAAATGAAAGGGCTAAAATGTATATCAGAAAGTATGAATTGGTGTCATTTAGTTTGTTATAGATGTATATGAAAGTAGGAATTCAGAGATCGGTGGTAGTTTCATTTTAAGTTCCAAGGAATTGATAATTGAAGAATATGAGATGGGAACAACTGCAGGGAGAGAATTATAAATAGAAACATAGTTTCCCACAAATTGAACAAAATTGGATGTTATGAAAGTTTACTGTGAAACGTGGAAGCTATTTGGAACAGAGTGAAATAAATTAGAGTGCCACAGAAGTGTGTGGATTTATGCTAATAGGAAATACTTTGTGCAATAAAGAAGTTAAAAATAGGTGGGGATGAGAAAAATGTATCGTAGAAAATGATTGCTGTAAGAAATGAAGAATCACAAAGATATTATATGTATATAGAGAATATATATTGTCATGAATATGGTAATTATTGAAAATTTCCTTAGTAAAGATTTGTATTTCAAATATGTTAACTTTGTCCCTGTGTATATATATATAAGAAAGAAATTAATACAATTTAAAACCATGATTGTTTTGACATTTTATATTGGAAGATTGAATTAGTGAAGTATACAGTGATGACAGCTTTTGAATGGAGTCACAGCATTATTTAATGGTGTCAAATGTGGATCTTGGGGGAGAAAGGACATGGAATAAAAGGAAAAAAAGTGAAAAATGAATAAAATAGAATCATTGGAGAAAGTAAGAGCCCTGTAGAAAAAAAAGAAAGAAAATAATCTCCCAACAGATTGAATGGAAAGTAGTCATAAGGACAGGAGGACAGGAAGGCCTGGAGGAATGTTGTCCATGGGGTCGCGATGGGTCGGACACGACTTCGCAACTAACAACAACAACAAGTCATAAGGGAGACAATACAGAAGCTATTTGGAATAAAGTAAAAAATAACATCAAAAAAATATCAGGAGTTACCAGTATATAAATGGGAAATATAAACAATGGTATCTGATGAAATGATAAAGTGAAAGAGACTAACCCTGAGAATAAATGGAGGAGGAGAAGAACTATGCACAAAGTTCTGGACCATCAACTCTTGAGAACCCTATATTGGTATTCTGTATTTAAGATCTTGTACTCAGCAGAGCTGAACTTGAGTTTATTCGTAAGCTCACAGTGTAAAAAGCATCCTCTTTAACCCTCTTTTTTTTTTGAGACTAGAAACATTTGAAATGTGGATTTACAGGCAGCTGTTACGTATAAGCTGGGTTGACAAGATCAGAAATGAGGAGGTGATAAGCCGCCTGGGAAAGCCAAGGGAAATCATCAAAACAATTAAAAAATGAAAGAATATTTTGGACATGTGATGCGACACCCAGAAATACGGCATACTCCATTTAATCCTCCAGGGAAAGATTGAAGGCAAACGAGGTCCAGGCAGAAGAAGAACATCATGGCTTCAAAATCTAAGGGACTGGTTTGGACAAAACTCAGCAGCACTTTTTTGTGCGGCTGCTGATAAAAACAGGATCGCCAACGTCTGATAACGGATATGGCACAAGAAGAAATGTTTTTAAGAGACAAATACAAGCGTTTAAGGTAACCATTATTTCACTCTCAAAATCATTGTTCCACCCACTTTCAGTGCACTCTTACGTACTGCACAAAGTTTGGCATGATCCTTGAATTGACATGTTGTGCATTCCTGCAGGAGCTGATCTGGAAATCTCTTCTACTTTTCCATAGGATCCTATCCCTTTAATCTGAAGCAAATGCCAAAAGCAGCATAGAATGTGTAAGCTATGGTGAGTGTTCCCTGAAATAACCCTGTTTACTAATGAAGTTAATTTACTCTAAAAAGATATGTCTCTATTGAAACATAAATATATAAGAAGGTTGCAGCATCCTATTAAATTTAGGAGACGTGGAAAGACCTGGCCCATAGAATCACCAAAAGTCAGATTCACATCAACATTAAATTTAGGATTATGTCCACAGCATGTGAAATACTAGCTAGGGTAGAAAATTCAACTATTCCCATTTGTATATATTTTTTTCTATTCACACTATGTAATTTAGAGAAAAATCTTTTAATAGCAAGGCACTTATAAGTCATATAAATTTTTGAGCATCTCCAAGTATAACTTTGGTACAATCTATACAAACATTTGTAACTCAAACTGAGCTCCTTACTTCTGAGTAGACTGGCGTAGATGTGTGTTGTTGTTAAAACATAAATGGAGTCAGATGAGCAAAGGAAAAATGGGTAAATTTGTTTTGTATCTATGTGAGGACCAATAATCAGAAAGCAAATTCTTTAGAGAAAAACAGCTATTCCTACATGGAGAACATGCAAAACCCATGTTCACATGTATAATATTGTTTTTCTTTTGCATCTTGTCACAGAGTAGAAATTCTGAAAAACCGCCACGTTAAGCATCAAGTGATAAATCTGAAAATTGTGATTGCATGATTTGTTAAGTTTCTATCCTGCCTTTTACCCAAAAATTCAAGATGTCTTGCATGGGAATTTCCATTGATTTCATCCTCACAACAATCCTATTAAGTAGGTTATATTAATAGAAAATGACTGAAAGGAAGACATGCAGTGAATTCTGATAGTTGAGGATGAATTTAAACTTGGCCTCCCCACTCGAATTTCCTATTACTCTTATTGCTATGCATTGCTTACATCTTAACTGTAGCTTTTGCAGGGTTATTTTAAGAATGTTGCTTAGAAGTTAATTCCTCCAAGTTTAATGATTGCTTTCAAACCAGTGTCATAAGATTATGTAGATTTGAACTAGACTGTGTTGTTGGATTATTTTCTTCACTTTTTCCAGGAGTGTTTTATGTAAATGAAATATTAGTACCCTTTTTAACAATCTGATATATGCCTCTATTTTATAAATACTGAGATAGTAGTAAAGAACATTGGGGCATCTTTTTTTAAATGTCAGCGTGCCATGATTCTATAGATAAGATCTTGAACACAAAAATGTTTCACTGAACTCATCATTTTCTGCAAACCAGATGCCTATCATGTGTACTCTTGTTCTCAAGATCTGATCATAAAATATATCCATAAGGGAACAGATGGAGGAAGACTGGTTTAAAGTCACATACCACCATAGAATAGTCAAATTTGCAGAGGAATAATTTCAGGTTTTCACAAATTATTTGCCTCTAACAATAAATGTATCTTCAACATTTAGGATCTATTTTTTATTCTCTTTTCAGTTCCTCACCTAGGACAGGAAATATGATTTACAGCTTGAAATACACTAAATGAGGATTTACAATGGCCCTAAAAAGGAATGTAGCTGTTGATAACTTGAACTAGTATAAATAATGAGTCTTTTGGCATATTAGATTAATACATTTGTTATGGCTCAAATTTCTATGGACTACAATATACATCCATCAGTTGCACAAAAGCTTTAAAGTGATTTTATAATATTTTGGAAAAGCTATAGAAGCTTTTTTTATAAAAGGTATAAAAAGTAAAATTTTAAACTGTTCCCTAAGGTGTCACAAGTATTGTCATTTTGTTGGCACAGACTAACAGCTATCTCCCTGGAAAGCTCTACTACTTATCTTATTCTGTTAGTTATAAGAAGTTGCATAGAATGTAGAAATGTTAAGATCTCCGGCTTTTAAGCTTATGCTAAACTTTGCACCTATTTTTCACATTAAGAGATTTGTCTATCAGCATAGGCCATTACGGCAATCTTTATCATGCTTGTCTGGAAACAGCATGGTTTTCTCATTGAGAACATTTATTCATTCATTTAGAAAAAATTATATTGCTGCTTACTCGCTCACGGCAACTCAAGGCGGCTTACAGGAAACAATGTAAAAGTAATAAAATAATAAAAAATAAAAATAAAAAATAACCAGCCATTTTATGGGCTCCCCATTTGGTGCTTTTCAAATGAATACATTTCGTAATATAAACATAGAAATGACATGTTCATTGTTTGATAATGTAATATGCTGCCAACTGCATTTGTTTTGTATAAAAGTATTAAAATGTTCAGGACCAGATGATATAAAATGGGGAAATGATCCCAGTCATCTGAATGTGGGGGAAAAGCACTCTCTCCCCTTCTAAAATTCTTAACATATTTATTTCTTCAATCATAGACCTATTAAACTTTATAATGCAAAACTAAATTCTTCAGCACTTCAATAATTCCAGAGTTCTCAGAATATGCTTTGTCAATAATTCAGATACATAAGGTAAGGCAAACATGTTGCTAGAGTTTGAAGAAGGGAAATATGAAATTATAATTGAAAAATAAACAATCTGGTTTTAAAAATGTGATATTATTCAAGCAAAGCAACTGATTTCCATATTAGGAAAAGGTATAATACTTTCTAACTGAAGATGATCTAAAGCAGGGGTGTCAAACTCGCAACGTCACGTGACGTGTTGCGACGTATCATGACTTTTTTTCCATTGCCGGCAATGGGGTGGGTGCGGTTTCGGCATGACGCATCCGGCCCGCTGGCCGGCAGTTTGACACCCCTGATCTAAAGTGAAGGACACAAAACTTTATTATCTTAAGTTAGCAAGCACTATAAATCTCATATTCAGAATTACTTGAATCCATGCAAGTGTAGGTGTTTTTTGTCCTGAGGGTTATACTTAAAAGTAACATCTTGAAAGCCTGTTGAAAATCATTCTGTATAAAGTTACTGTATTTGCGTTTCAAGAACAAGGATTGAGATGAATAAACATGTATTTTCCAAATCAGTTGTACTTTTAGAACTTTTTGTAATTTTATGTTCTATTTATTTTTCTTCATAAAGCACATTGATTTTTTGTTTAAAATGATTTGCTCAGTTTAGAATTTGAACTTAATATATTCAAGAACATTCAGCATTTAAGTAGAAAACTATAGGAACATAGAACATTTTGACAAACCAAGATTTAAAACATAGCTGACTTTATATAAATTTCCACAAAGCTAGCACAGGCCTAGAATATAAGATTTTCAACCTGAGACATGTTCTTTGTATTCTTCTATTTGTACAAGTGACAATGTACCTATCATATAAAAATCCAAGTATTTTTATTATATAGCTTGCATTAATATTAAATACAGCATCAGATACACAAAAATACATATATGACCCAGTCTAAATCTGAAGAGTGTTACTGTAGTCCAAAGTTCTTTACAGTTTGCAGCAGGTGACAGGTTACATTTGACCAGTATAATATACAGAAAACAGAGTTGAACCCACAGATTTAAATATTACTTGCAATTGGTGAAAGTATTTCTTTGTAGTCTTTTCTCCAAACATTCATAGATATCACAAATAACAATGAATATTTTTAGGACTCAAGTGTATATTGTACATTTGCAAATTATTCTTGTGCATGAAAGTATGCCCCCTTATCAATTCTTAATTCCCTGTGTTAAATAGTTAATTGGTGAAATATTACATCTATAAAAAAATAGCCTGCGTTTAAAATGACTATTTGTAAATTACATCATCTCTGATTTAAAAGATAGTTTTCTGTTAAAGAATGGTTTCATAAAAGCCCAGACATCATGAAATCTTTTTTGGGGGAAAAACTGTCCTTGTACAGCAAGGTATAACTTATTTTTCATATTTTAGTTAACATGTGAAAATATAACAGAGAATGCCTCTTCCAAAACAGTCAGAAATAAGTTGTACTCATTTATTTGATGGATTGCACAAATATATTCTTAGTTCTTTCACACTAGCCAACTACCCTTATATTCCAAGCATTAGATTCTTACATACTTTAAGGCACATTATAAATGAGGAATCCCTGCTCAGTCCTGCCTCAGAATTAGTTATGGCTCCCAAGCACTTTATGGCTCGGGTATCTTTTTGTTTCAGAGTCCTAGTGTTAAACAGAAGACAGGCAATATTAGAGCAAGGAGGTAAAGAAATTTGACCTATATTTTAAAAAAATAAGGAAATGTATCAAAATGAGTAATTTCAACTGAACTGCCTTTCCTACTCTAGTTCTGCAATTACAACGTTAACCAGCAATTGAAGCCAAGTCTTTCATCTAGATCCTACCTGTTTTTAGAGAGATGTCAGCTTGTGACTATACTAAATAGCTTACCAATAAGAACGTAGTATACGTGAAACTCTTTAAGTCTTATTTGATTTTTAAAAAATGTAAACACCTTGGATTGTGAAGAACTTAATACCCCACAAGATAGTTGTGTGATTAAGCACCACAGTAGCTGTCCAACATGAAGAAGACAAACATCCTGCTCTCATGATGTGTTGATGCAAGACATATGTCTAGCAGCACTGGGATTTACTTTCTGCTTTTAGGGGATCCAGGTCCAGTTTCAATTTATCAATGTCATTCTCTTCATTTGGGAAGGCTTTCAGATTGGCAAGGATGTTTTCCACCAAAAACCGAGCAGCTTCATCAATGTTGATGTTATCCTAAGGAGACCAAGAGACAAGTTAATGCTTTACTGCACACAAGGATCAAGGTGATCCAAAATGCTTCAGTATAAATACGGCATCTACATCTCTCCTTTTAGAGAGACTGTTGGAAGTAATTTATTAATAAAATATGTTGCTGTCCTTAGAACTTGTCTTATTTTACATTATACCTGATTTTTGTAGGAGTGCAACAAATTACAGTGGGAGAAAACTGAATTTATGTTTTCAACATATAATATCTATTTGGTAGCTAATTAGCTACCAAATAGTTTTCTTCACTGCATGAGCCCTGCCAAATGGCATTAAATAATGTTTATGTTCAAACATGACAGTGGGATCCATTAAGTTGGTCTATTTGTGACCCCTTTCAACTGAGAGAAAGAATTGAGAGCTGCTGGGCTATCTCTTTCTTGATTCACCATGGTAAAAGGCCAAGACATTCATCCTGCTCTATATAACTATATGTAAGAAACTGGGGCAGAATAAAATTGCCTATTTAGATCTGAATGCACAATGTATTAATAAGTCCAAATCTGAATGCATTGTTTTCAATTAAGAAAGCAACATGAGGTTTCAAGCAAACTCTTCTAGTTTGTTAGCAAGCTGTGGCTAAATCAGGGGTGTCCCAACTTTGGCAACTTTAAGACTTGTGTGCCCCAGCCAGTATAGCTGCCTATGGAATTCTGGGAGTTGAAGACCACATAAAGTTGGAGACTGCTCGGCTAGATGAAGTAAATATATAGTCATTCCAGAGCAGATTACATAAGCTCTTCAATTGAAAAACTATAGAGTTTATGGTCATATTCAGTCAATATATAGTGTCATAATATACATGGTTTATTAAATAACTCAATCACAATGGTCTTGATCCATAAAATATATTAACTAATAATGTAGAGTTAATAAAACACAAGTGTTATGGTCATACAACCCACTGCATCACAAAGAAATAAACTGTTATTGCTTCCCAAGTTCTGAGAACATAGCCCAAAAGAAAACCCTTCATTATGCTAAGAAGTATTTAGCCACTCAACTTTACATGTTTTTCTCAAGAACAGACCCACAGAAAGAATATGTAGAATTTAATCAAATGTCAGATTTTCCATCTCTGAATTTCTACTTTTTACTTGTTTATCATAAGTAACAGATTCACAAGTAGTTATTTAAATCCTTGTTCAGAGCAAGGAATGGTGGCTACCCCTTTTTTAGACTATATGCACCCAAGCTTTCTGCCAGGAATCACTGCCCAGGCTGACTGTTCTTTTACTAAAAGGCCAGCCTGAGTTTGAGTTTTCTTCTGCTCTACTTTCTTCCCATGAGCATTAGAAACCCAAAAATTAAGGACAATGTGCATCATAAAAGAAATAACTGAATGAATGTAAAGTTAAAATATGACTCGAAGGGATTATCCTGTTATGTTCAACAGCTGGCAAGAATTTTCTTTGTATGCATGCCAAGCATCATTAAATAAATATAGGCAATAACAAATCATTTGATGTTGGCAACATTTTTAAACTACTTTGATCCAACCACTCTGACAAACTTGAAGAAAAGAAACAGGGAGCATATCGTGGTTATCAAGCTCTTAATTATTTATTTTCAGTGTAGTTATAGATCTTATGGAGAATATATTCTTATTTCATGTTTAGCTATCTAGTTATAAAAGGTAGAAGATGGAAAACATAGATTTCTATAAGATTATCACTTTTAAGTTTACATACTGAATCAAGACTGAAAAAATAGAATTACAATATATGTGCAGGGCAACATAACTTTGCAAACATTGGGGCTTTTATATTATCAGAAAATGTAGATTTTAAAAAGAATGGAAGGGCTGACACCATTCAAAAACAATGTAGCTGTGTAAGATTTTAGGTCTTTTTTCATCCTTTTGCTGGAAAATAGAGGAAAGATCCTGGCAATATCCAATTACTTAACTCTGCCTACTGATCCATTTGCCCTAACCATTTTAATTTCCTTCATTAAAGCCCCTCTTGCTTCTTTGAGATCAATGGAACTAATAATATCTAGAAATCCAGAAAGCAACAAGTAGTGGAATTCTGAATTAGCAGGACCAAACTGCAAGGCTGGGTTAGGTCAGCAGTCCAGTTCTGAACACAGAGAAGTCCTTCTTTTAGGAATAGCCTTACCTTAGCAGAAGTTTCAAACCATCCAGCAAAGCCTCCCTCTTTGCAGAACTGATTCATCTGAGAAGGAGAAGGATTTTGACTATTGTCTTTCTTCTGGTCACATTTATTGGCAAGTAGAATGGTTGGGATTGGGCTGCCATTGGGGAGCATTACTTTACTGTCCAAGTCATGTTTCCACTTGGAAACTGCCTCAAATGTTGATCCTCTGGTGACATCGAAAACTACAAAAGCTCCCACAGCTTCTTTATAGTATACTCTGGTCATATTTCCAAAGCGTTCTTGACCTGAAAGATAAATGGGCAAGTATTATAGAATACAGTATTAAATATTGCTTCCTTAAAGAGGCTGAGGGAGACTACTTGAAATTGGGCAGAACATTGGAAATAAATTGTAATAATCAAAATAGTTGGGAGAAGTGGAAGACACTTAATCGGAGTTTTCCTAAATAACTATAGCGAAGTATGGGAAAACAAAGGTTAAATATAAACACTATAAATTAAGAGTGAACAGTAGGTAAAATATTTAATGTTTATCAGTTCAAAATATAAATGAGATTTTATTCACATTTAAGGACTGAGAAAGGAATAGAATATAATTTATTCTGTCTAAACCGGTGTATGTAGTCGTAGACATATGATGTACACAGTTATGCAAAGGTAGAGAAATACACAGGAAAAAACATCGATATATTCTAGGACCCAGCAGTCCTAGAGATCTATGGGTGAAAAGAAACCCATTTTTGTAGGAGACACTGGCAGAGCCAGGGGCAGAAATTAAACAAGGCATCAGTTTAGAATTGTTACATAGCCACAAAAGAACAAAGTCCAGCCCCCTTTCAATGCCATTAGTGCTTATCTAGTTCTGTCCAGGTGCTAACAGTCTGAGCAGATTCCTGTGCATAGACTGTAGTAATAAACCAATGAAGTAGAACTTTCATGTGTGAATCTGGTTTTTCATGTCTGACATTTGAGAACTAAGTGGAATTTAGAAAGCCCCTTGACAGGCCTAAAATTGGTTCCATTTAAAATCTGCCTTCAACTTAACAATAATGTAACTGTTTATGGAAAAATCAGTTGTGCATAAATTCAGACAAATATAATCATTCATGACAGAAAATTCATAGTTGCATATAATTTTAATTATGTAGTCATGGTCTTCATGCAATAGTTCATAAAAAAGAGTTGGAGTGCTTGAGTTAACAGCCAGATATTAACTAAAATGGTTGAACTCAGTAAATGATCAGAAAAATGAATAAACATGCTGAAGTGCTGAAGATCAGATACTTGTCCACATTTCAGAAATCAATGGTATTTTCCCCAAACAACAGATAAAATCCATTATTTGATGAATAAGTCTGGACACCGTTTCCCTCAAAAACAGGTCTTCACTATTCTATATTCTCTCTTTTTCTTTAAAATCCATTGAACTAGGAGAAAGAAAACCCGGGACTTCCCCTGACTCAGATGTAATATATTATGGGTCAACACTATCAATCTCTGCAGTTTTGGGGAATTATTATAATTATTATGATTAATTAAGTATATTTTCCCACAAATGAATGTTTTTGGGAGCTGAAAAAAGCCATTTGTCATTTAATGGACATTTGATTTTTAACAGACAACCTTCTCCCGATTTGTCTGTTTTACTGAGTGTTGCAATACTATAATATATAGGTACAGCAACTGTGAAGCAAACTCAGTGAATTCTCAAGATTTCAATGCCTAAACAACCACAGTAGAAACCTATGCAAGGCTGAGAAAGCACTCATGGACTATAATTAAGAGACTATTTAGGCAAAAGGCAAATCTAGACTTGTAAAAAGCCTCCAAGCAACTATCTCTTAACCCAGAGGTCCCCAACCACCGATCCGTGGACCGGTACCAGGCCGCGACATGCCAGCAACGATCCGCACAAACAAGCAAAGCCCCATCCGCGAGATGCAGGCAGCACACAAAACCATGCTCCCTCCAGTCCGCAGAAAAACCTCTCTCCACAGAACCGGTCCCTGGTGCCCAAGAGGTTGGGGACCTCTGTCTTAACCCTAATTCAGTCAAGGTGAAGTACAGATATAAGTAGTTACTGCCAACTTATTCCTTCCTGAATAAATACTGGAGCATGCTCTTTGTCCTGTTGAAAAAAATTAACTACAGAAACACACCCCAAAGAACCCACAGCTTAATCCTCTATTGAATGATTAAATTGCCACCAGATGACATAAGAATCTTAAATTATTTTTTTTTTAAAAAAAAAAGCTAAGTGACGCTATAGTGATCAGTCAGTACATACAACTGGAGATGGCTTAATGAAAGTTTATAAACTATAGTACATACGTTGTATGAATTTATTTAATGATCCTCATAATCATACTTACTCACATACTTACTCACTTTCCTTTCCTGAAAATATGACCAATTCTAAGTTTTTGGCATGAGGCCCTAGCTTGTGTAAATTATTTAATAGCTAGTTTCACCAGCTATCCCTGTGGCAGTATCTTCTATGCATGTACACAGAAGGCTGAAAACTCCTGAAGCATATACGCTCAACCTTCGAACAGTTTCTTTGCTCTATACATATATTTACACTGATATATGGACATTGTTAATTTTGCCTCTTGCACATCTATGCACTGGTATCAATATCAAATTTTGTGTGGCTTCACATCTCCTTTCTACATACACAGGATTTATGTTTGTAGCAACAATAGCAGTAAGTATACATGATCTTTAAAAACACACAAGCATGCTCCTGAAACACTGAAAATGAACTTTCATTTTGTTTTGTTGAACCTAATTAATGAAATAGTAGTATTTCTTTATCACTTGCTCCAGCTGAACAAGTCTGAAAATAGTAGTTTTGTGAGCCTGGAAAAGAACATGCCAGCTTTAACAATTCCAAAAGGAATGCTTTGTGCACGTTTCTGTCTGTTCAAAAGCATATTTTTCAAATGATTTGCAGAACTCTAATAGCTAATTCCTAAAAGCATAGTTACAACTCTACATTTACAAAGTCTAGGCGATTCTAGTGTCATTTCTTCCCATTATATTCCTTTTCTCTATCTGCTCTTTCAAAATTTACTTTGGTAAAGACTGCAAACTGAAGTTAACATCTCTACACAACAATGTGGGAGATTGTACAACCCATAGTGAAAAAGTATTCTCGTTATTCATTATAAAGTAGGATTTCCATAAAATATCTGGTGCGATAGGTTTAAAAATGTAAGCCTCAAAGTGACAGGTCTGCCACAGCACTTTTTCTTTTTGCTTAATGAAATGTAAAAAGACATTAAAGTTCTTAAGCAACAGGGAAAGAGCAGCTAGAACGGTTAGAGGAATGACCCAATTTATACCAGAGGCAGTTGTAACCTCTAGTGTGTGCTTCCTCCTAGTTCCTTTAAAGAGATTGAACAACTGTTCCAAAAGGTATTTGAATGCCTTGTCTGTAACAGGAAAGAAAAGGGGGGGGGGAATAATTTTCTGCATCAGAAAATTTGGCAAAGTCAATTGTTTGCCAAAGCAATTTACACAAACATCCACTTCTGCATTCAGTCCATCAGGAAATTGCACAATTATGAGGAAAAACCATATTTTGAGATGCCTCTGTATCAGTTGCAACATATAAAATTTCAAGGCATTGAGTTATCAGAATAGTTTTTAGATAATACACAGCGCCATTATTATAATTCCTAGATTTAACTATGTTTGCTTGTAAATTATCCCAGGATTCTCTGGAATTCTGGTTTACACTTGCAGCAGCTGCATAATGCTAAAAATGGTTTTAAATAAATCATGCAGATTTGCATTTGCATACTCACGACACATTTGCATTCAAAAATGTTTAGAACTAAATCAAAACAATGAAGAAATTTTATATGCCACATCCTAGTCTTCAATATATATTTATATGTATCACCAGTGTAATTCAAAAGCATTATTTTTAAATTTTGGGATTGCAGCTTCTCAGGTATTGGCTTCTGCTGTTTAATTTCTTTCCAAAACTGAATTATTTTCTAAAGAAGAAAGAACAGCAATTGAGGAAAGAAGTAGCCTTTTGTTGATATTGTGCTTATTTTCTTCCAAAAAGTTAATGGTAATGTACACAATTCATTCCATTCCATTTTATATTCACGTCTCTTACAACAATAGCTTAAATGACCAGACAGCCATTATAACCAAGTGGGGGATTGCACCTTAGTGTCTTCAAGCCTGTGTCTGTGTGCCTTCCAGTCAGTGTTAACTCCGAGTGAATGCCCGGACAGTGCAGTTTTCTTGAGAAAATTTCAGAAGTGGTTTTCATTGACTCCTTCCTAAGGTTGAGAGAAAGAGTGACTGGTCCAAAGTAACCCAGCTGGGTTTGTGTCTAAGGAGGAACTAGAACTCGCAGTGTCCCAGTTTGTAGCCTGGTGCCTTAACCACAACACCAACTGGCTTTTAGCTCAAGCCTATATTTGCTATTATTGCTGAACATTTGTGTGATAAATCTTATTTTGAGATCCAAGTGATCTTTCTATTTGCCCAGGCTTTGAGTTCCATTGTAGAGAGTGCTCAGACTTTACATTAAGTTATTTTATTTTGTGCAAGTCTGTTTTTTACATTGCACTATTGATTATGTTCTTTTTCCTTATTGTGTATATGATCATCAAATCTCACAATTTCTTTACAGACCTGAAAACAAGAAACATACTTTGTTGTACAACTGAGAAAATAATGACAGATGAACAAATAAAAACACTGCATATCAAGAACTCATTTCTATGGCTTCCATTTTTCAGTAACCACCAAATGTATAATCATCTGAAGCTGAAGAAGCAGAAAAATTCTACTGAACAGCTAGTAACGTACACTGATGCATTTGCAAAGCTGATTGTATGATGGTAAAAAAAAGCAGGATTTTTGTAGAACAGAATTTGTTGCCAGATGTACTGCATTAAAATTCCTGCAATCACGAGTTAAGATGAACTTTAGAAGTCAAGATGGACGAGGCTGTTATAAAACAACACAACTTGGGAGACTAGTCTCCCTATCTGTTCTGTTAAAGCTTTAAACTTATTTTTAAATCACATACACTGCATACAGAAAAAGCCCTTCCACAGGATGGAGATTTATTACAGGCTTTTATTATTTATTTATAGTTTCTATAGTTCATTTATATAATTCACTTCTGAAAATTTCTCTCTACTCATGCATTGAAAGTTTTTTCTTTCTTTTAAAGGATTCAAAATTGTAGTACATTAAATAAAGAGATTTTTTTTAATTAAAAGTCTTGCTTCCTTAGAAGCAATCTGAAAATGTGCTAAAATTAAGACTAGAAGATTTCCATTCATAAGGGTTTCCTCATGTGATAATGGAACGAGCAGTCACTTCCGTATTCTACCATGTCCTTCCACAACATAAAACTAAAGCAACAAGCCGCAGGAACTCCTTCATGCACCAAAAGTACTTCTTAGCCATGTATTACTGAGGCCTTCAATAGTACTCAGCCCCCATTGGGATAGCAGCTCAAATACAGTCTGCTTTTGCGGAATCCATTAATGTAAGTTAAGCAGGCAAATTATTTGGACCAAGATCAAAAAAGCGGCTTTACACATACTTGGGCACTGGCACATCCCCAGAAATAGCTTCTCTCAACAGCTGACTCTCAAGTCGTATCAAAGCTCCGGGTGCATAGAGCCCAACATGATCTGTACCATGATTCCACTCTAGAAAGGCATTCACTGAATCTTTCTGGGTGAAGCAGGGGGGGAAAAGCTGAGGTGCTTTAGCAAGAGATTTGATTAAAAGATGGCGTTGAACACCATTATCAATCTCCTTCCCAAATAATTTTTTCAGTAAACCAAGATGTATTAATTTTCAACCCACTGTAAATTTGGGAGGCAAGAGACTGGTTATATCTATTAAAAATAGTAAAATGGGGGAAATGTAGGTCTTTGTTAACAGAGGAAAAGAAAAAAAGATCCTATTCGCATAAGAATTAGTATATGTTCTTAATTTCAGTACTTTTCCATTTGATGGGGTAGCTGTATTCTTGGAACTGCAGTGTGAAATCAATCTTCTCCAAACAGTATCTTTCAAACTCTATAATCCCCAGTTAGGATGGTCACTGAGTTTACTGGCCGGGGATTACGAGAATTAGAAATCTAACAGATTTAGAAAACACTAGGTTGGGGAAGGCTGACATTTTTCTATAAAGGTAGGGATCTCCCTACTGCCCTCACCTTTAACTTCTATCTAGGGGTTTATTTAAACTTTTTTTTTTTTGGCAAATATGACTTTCCTCTTTCCTTTTTATATTTAAATGGTACACCAACATTTTTTCTCTAGCAGCTTTAAAATGGAAGATACTGGGTTTGATCACATTAGCATTGTTTGGCAGTGCTTTCCACAATCATCTAAAAATAAAGCCACTGGCAGAATCTGTACATTATACAAACCATAATATGGTTTTCCCAAAGGTGCTTTTTACAAAGGCAACTAGACTTTCTTGGGTTTTGTTTGTTTTTTTAAATCATTTTGTTTCTCATCTAAGAAGTTTCTTCAGTTTAACTTGGATGAGAAGTGAAACGTTTTTGGAAAAAAACAAAACCCAAGAAAGTCCAGGTGCCTTTTGGAAAAGCATCTTTGGGACAACCATGACCTGGATGATTGACAATCTCCATAGATATAATATGGTTTCCTTGTCTTTGCCTTGTTCTATATACAAACCAAGGCTTATGGTTTATAAAACTGGCCTAACCCTGAACAAACCTTGGCCACTATGGCTTATTCTACACACTACACACACTGACACACTCATGTGTTACAGTGAAAACATGTGTTCTTTCCCCACCTTGGAACAATATACAAGTATTTCAATTAAGAGTTTGACTTATATTGAACAGTAATGTACTTACTAAACTGACACCTTTCATTTCTGCTTATATAAGCACTCAAGTTGGCTAACAATAGTGCAATAAAGCTTACAGAAGGACACTTTTTGAGACCACAAGACAGAATACATATACACTGTGTATGCCCAACCTCTTAACCAGCCTGAATAAAATCTAGCAGATGAATTTGAGCAGCAGGTACTAGGTTGATATGTGTTAACTTTGATTAAGCTTTGGGGCAGTGGTTTTCCATTTCGTGGCAAGATATTGTGTGATCCAGGTGTTAGGCTAATTTATGGCTCAGCTGTGCAAACCCAGAAAATCATTTAATTAAGTAACCAGGTGAAATATGTTTCAGGAATGTAGCCATATCGAACAAGCTCTCTCCTCAATTTGCCTGCTTTGCAAACAAGGAATTCCCAATCCTAGACTTTTCCCCTTCCACATAAATCTGCTTACCTAGCGTGGCCAATAGTTAGGATGGATTTATAGTCCATCCCAGCCAAAGGCCACCAGCAAGAGGTAATTAATTAGACAGAAGGCAGAGGTCTCCTAAAGGAGTAGTATTGCTGGTAAGCTTTATTGGCAGATTGCCTGGATGTACCCAACCTGCTAATAATTTAGTTGTGTTGAAGTTTTGAAAAGATGCCATTGGTGAGGTTTGAAAAAGAGTGAAAGGCATTTCAGAAAACTCAATATAAAACCTACTAAATCAGAAGTCTTCAAACTAGGCCCTTTTATGACTTGTGGACTTCAACTCCCAGAATTCCTCAGCGGGCGTGCCTGGCTGAGGAATTCTGGGAGTTGAAGTCCACAAGTCATAAAAGGGCCAAGTCTGAAGACCCCTGTACTAAACCTGTTGTGGATTGGCTACTCTGTAAGAAGCGAGTAAACCACAAAAAGCAGTATGAAACAAAGCATCTACTAGCCGCTAATTTCTTAAATCCTTATATATTCCAGGAAAAATTGTTGTGCTATGTACCACATAATCTCTATTCCCACTGTACATTTATAAATAGGAAGCATCACTCATGAATAGGTGGGCATGTCCTTTTCTTTGCCATACAATTATCCCAGCATGTCAATGAAGAACTAATGTAATTTTCTATCCTAGAGGAAGTAGTACACCTATCCTAGGTGTAACCTCATTTTAATAGTACTGTAGGTAGTCCCTGCTTAATGACTATAATTGAGACCAGAGCAAAGTGGTCATTAAGCAAGATGCCATGGGACCATTTCACTTAATAACCACACTCAGTATTCCTAGTTGTGCTTGTAAAACAATCTGGTGGATCATTAAGTGGGAATCCCAAGTAAGGAATGTGGGATACCTCAGGGGATTGGAGGAGCCCCAGCACAGGCCATATGTGAGTCTCTCACAGGAGCTGAAAATCCTCTCTGCCAAAATCCAAGCAGGGTTTTCAGCCCCTGAGAAAAAGACATCCGCATTTGCCCTATGCTGGGTCTTTATCACCCCCACACAGCTTGCTGTACTTCATTATGCTGCCACTCCGCTCAGAAGCTGAAAATCCTCCTTGCTGACATCCAAGCAGGATTTTCAGTCCCTAAGCAGGGAGACATCACATGGGTCTGCCCTGGGCCTCCCATGCCTTGAGGCACCCTGTACTCTTACCTTACCTTACTTACTGTTTACTTACCACATTGCCTCTCTGCTCTGTGGGTTGCAAATCTTCTGTGGCTGAAAATCTTGCTTGGATTTTGGGGCATACCTTTTCAGTTAGAGGGAGGAAGTCCTCTCAGCTGTTGGCATTGGCTTGCAATCTTCCATGACAGCTTCCCCATTGGCTTTCTGGGGAGGCTGGCAGGAAAGATTGCAAATGGCAATCACATGATGACAGGGCACTTGGCAATCAGCCATAAATGTGAATGGGATGTCAGATGCCCAGATTCCAATCACATGACCATGGGGTGCTGCAATGGCCATAACTTTGGGCACAGGTTGGAAATTCCTTTGTTCAGCACCTTCATAATTTTGGCTGTTGAATGATCATTAAATGAGGACTGCCTGGAGCACTGACTTTAAGACGGCCTTTGGGCTGCAGACTTCATGCTAAAATATTTTTTCCCCTTGTAATGTCTCATCCTATTTTTAACACCTTACCTAAAGAAAAATTCAGCAAATTCACATGGCCTTTTGTGATGTCCTAAAAAATTATTAACTACAGTAAAAAGATTTCTCATTATTTGGGCAGAATTTTAAGTTCAAAAGATTGATAGTTTAAGACTGTAAATAAAGCAGACTGTAATTACATGTAGACACATGAAGTGAAAAAATTTTCTAGTACTTTTCAGTTTTATTTAGTATCTTCTTGTTGAACCTAGGCAGCTTACACGCTATCATGCTCTTTTGAGTTGATTTAATAAATGTATTGGCCTGATATGGATTAAAGAGGATCTAATGTTACTTGACTCCTATAATGGGAATTACAGTCTGAACTAGTTGTTTTAAGTCAGTCTCTTTCACTGGGCAATCATTTTTTTTAATGTTTTAGAAATCAGCTTTAAACAAAACTTAGACATTCTCCAACACTTAACCATACTCTTCTATATGCCTCAAAGATTGACATTTTTGATGATGTACTAGCTGAAATTTTTTCTTTGTACCCATATATTGCAATACTTGTTTGAGATACAAAGACAGGAGACTGAGCAGTTGTGCAGAATGACTGTCACATGTTGCAACTGGAGTGTCACACCCTTTTACAAAAAGTTGCAACTTGTGGAGAACTCATACATTTGGCTCATGAGAACGTTCAATACTGCTAATTAAATGCCACTTGTAAGTCCTATGCTACAGCTACAGTCCTTCTCATATTACATATATATACACACACACAAACAATTGTTATTCACATGAATTAAAGCAATAGCTAAACTCTTAAATATCGTTATGTGGCAACTGCTAGCATTCTAATTTCCTTGAAACTGAGCTATGAGTAGAAGGGGCCTAGCTAGATCATGGGGAAGCAATATCTCACTATTTGCTTGCAAAATCTGATGAATGATTTTGCAAGCAATTTGGAAACAATACCAAATTTTCCAGAGCAATACCATAATATCCAAACACATCTTTAACCAAGGATTTCACAGATGTAAAAAAAATAATGGAAAATCGTGTCATTTTTATATTTCTCAAAAGTTTATTTCCTGCCTTTAGGATACATAATAGTTTTATTAAATAGATTTTTTTAAACTTCAAAAATTAAACCTCAGTTGAGAAGGTGAATTGTAAAAGGCTGCAAAATGTTTGTTGCATGCTGACTGGGGAATTCTGGGAGTTGAATTCCTCACATCTTAAAATTGTCAAGATTGAGAAACACTGGTTTAGCCACTCCACTTATATGATGAAGTGATCTGTAGTTCACAAAAGCACATGCCTTTTATAAAATACAGTATTCTAAAAAACTACCAACTCTAATATCTAGCTGTAATCCCTTCATTGTCACTCAGATACAGGCCACAAACAATTTAGTTACACCCAGTTTCAGAGGCAAGGTTAGAGTCTAGATTAGAATATGTCTTGCATTTAGCTGCTCTGTAAAATGGTTTAAAGGGAGAATTTGATAAATATCTAAGAGAAAAGTAATTTGACTTATCCATAAAATCACACAAAACAGAACAATATAAAACTTCATACCAAAATTTTCTGCAATTTACCACTTCCAGAACTTTAAACAATGAAAAAACCAAGCGGGGAAAAAAGTACCAGGAGAGCAAATGTCATAAATCTCACCATTGGTTTAAAGATATTTACTATTTTCAAGTGACCACCAGTAAAACACACAGAGAAATCTTCTCAAGTTCTTCTTCAGACTATCTGGAAAATTATAAATGCAACCCCAAAATATGAGTGCTCCCCTAACCCATGCCATAGCTGTCAATATCAAACAGGTGAAGCTTTCTCAGCATCAGCATGAAAAAAAGTTTTAATCTTTTGAAAGGCTACTATCAAGCAGCTGTTCAGAAAACACTTGACCAGAGGAGAGGAGGGTTGTTTAAAGCTGGAAATGTAACAAAAACCTTATATATTTGCCCATCTTTAAAATTTGTGTAGAAGTTTGTTAACCTCTGTATTTTTCCTGAATGAATATCTCTTCTTCATAGAACAAAAATAAATACTTATTCATGTATTCTTATACTTATTTATGTATTCTAGGGTACATACACAGTGCAAATCTACATAATATCAAAGCTACTAGTAAGTATATCCAAAACAGATTCTTCCAAGTTGGAGCAAATATACTCCGAGAATCCTCAACAAGATCGCCCCACTCCTCCCAGGAGCTCCGAATGGTACAATTCAACCTAGCACATTTATTCTCATACCTCCTCTTGAGCTATATAAAGCCTAAAGGAGAAAAGAGAAGGATTTTAGAAATTGAGTAGGCACCTGAACTCGACTCTCCCCAGTTCGTTTGCACTCTGCCCCCTTGCCTTTATCTTATGAAAGCCAGTTGCAACTTGCTCATACGTCTAAGAACATGCAAGGCAAGGGGATTTCCCCCTCCAGCTGAGGAAATCCAGTCTGGCCGGATTGGCCATTTTCCAGCCCAAACTTCTCGTGCCCTCTCACCTGCGATGTCCCAGAGCTGCAACCTGACCAGAGTCCTGGTATCCCAGTTGAGGACTTTGAGAGCGAAATCCACCCCGATGGTAGCCCGGTAGTGCTGAGAGAAGAGCTGGTGGACGTAGCGCTTGATGATACTAGTTTTGCCGACACCCAGTTCCCCGATGACTAAAACCTTAAAGAGATGTTCCCGACTCTCAGGTACTCCGGAGCCGCCTCCGCCTCTCTCCACTCCAGCCATTCCGGCTTCGCCACTCGCCGGCCTCCACGCTCCTCGGTCCTCGACCTGCGCTCGTGCGAAAACCCAGCCCGGCGGGAGCAAAGGAAGGAAGAAGGGGAGCGCTTCCTCACGTGCCTCCCTCCCGACTCCGGGAGCTTTCTTTGTCCAATCCCGCTTCTTTGGCGGGAAGATATACGTCCCGACAGTCTGCAGGCACAGAGGGAAAGAAGGCGGGAACCACCTGACTGGAGTCACAGGACACGGAAACCCGGCGAGTTATAAAACTTGTGAAAGGGGCGGAGGCGAGTGCCGCCGTTCGCTCCCTGTCAGAGGCGCTTCTTCGCTAGGGAGGAAACTTACGCAAAAAAGTGCTTTTCTCTCGGCGGCTTTTATTTTGAAAGGAAAGCAGCGGGGGAGGAGGGGAGAGCTACGTTTTCTGCGCGGAGATACTTCAGCCAAGCGGGGTAAAGGCGTAGCCGGCTCTCGCGGATGCTCTCTGCCGCGCTGCAATGGGAAGGATGGCGCAAAAGACTGCTGGAGAAAAACAAAAGGAGAGCGGTTCTCTCTAGTAGCTCGGTTACTATGGTACTACAGAGTCTGATCGGCCCGCGTTAAGAAACGCGCCTTTTGCACGGTCCCAGTTTTAATTGTCACATCCTCCCGTTTACCCCCCAAGCCTTTAATGGGCACTGTGCAAAATCACACATCTCTCCCCGTGGCTTGGAGACGCTACGCCGCTGCTGCTGCTGCTTCCGCGAATAGTAAGAGCAACGAACAGGCAAGGGGTTCCACAAGCATCGCAGCCTTCTCATGCTTGCATTTTTGTACCAGGGGGTAAAGCTGCTTCTGTTACGAAGCTATTAAGGATCTACAGGAGACGCCTTTCTGAAGATGCTCTTTGCCGAACAAATAAAAGGCCATCTGCTATTGTTTAGTTGCCATTCCCTCTGCTTGTGGGAGTAACCAAGTGTCATCCATTTAATTTATTAACCAATACTCTCAATTCTTCCTTCCCCTCCGTTGGGCTTAAATTCAAGTGCAATGTAACTCATCTGGTGCAATTCCTTTCCCCTGTGTTCTGATTCTCCCTTTCCCTTCTTGCATTCATGCCAGATGGCATTGTAGTGCTCTCTCTTTCTATGGGAAATGTGTGCTTGGAATGCATGTATTCTGAGCGTATGCTTGGATCATATGCGTAAGTGTTGGACTGAATACAGGCTGCCTGAAATTAGCTTTCAAGAAGAGATTGGACAACCATTTATCTGGAATGGTAGGGGGTCTCCTGCTTGAACAGGTGGTTGGACTAGAACAGAGGTCCCCAACCTGTTGGGCACCAGGGACCGCTTCCGTGGAGAGAGGTTTTTCCGCGGACCGAGGGTGCGTGGTTTTGTGTGTTGTCTGCATCTCCCTGGTGGGGCTTTGCTTGTTTGTGCGGACTGGTTGCTGGCATGCCATGGCCCAGTACTGGTCCACAGACCGGGGGTTGGGGACCCCTGGACCTCCAAGCCCCCCTCCAACCTGGACCTCCAAGCCCCCCTCCAACCATTATTCTGTGTTCTGGGGTGGTTCTGGGTATGGGGCTAGTCTGTTCATGGAATGTTTTGTACATTCCTAAAAAGAAAGATGTAAGTACAGGTAGTCCTTGAATTACAACCTGTCACCAAAAGGTACTTATGACCCAAATACAAAATTCTTATGGCTGCCTCCCCCTCCAAGATTATGTGACTGCATTTTGGGTGCTCGGCAATTGGCTGCATTTATGGCCATTTGCAGCGTCCTGCGGTCATATGACCACAATTTTTGATGTTTTTGCTGGAAATCCATATTCTGACAAAAAAATAGTGAGCAATGGGTTTACTTAACTTTGGCAAACAATTGTGTTAGTTTTCCAACTGCTGTAAAAAAAAGGTTGTAAAATTCAGTGCAGTGATGTGATAACCTATTTAATGACTCTCATGACTTTCAACTGTAATTGCAAGCTCAATTAAAGTGGTATGTGGAGGAGTACCTGTGAAATTTTCTGGTTTGCGTTGCAGCAGAATGGGACGCAGGAAAGCAGGGCTCTGCCTTCCATGTCCAATTTCGCCCTGCTGGGGGCCCTAAAAAGAACCTAAAATTGCCCCGAAGAGGCGATGAAGAAGGAGGGTGCCTCGTCGATCACAGAGAGATGGCAGTCTTTCCATTTGATCCGAGAAAAGCCCTCCAAACCGGCAGGGGAAAGATGGCTACATTCCTGTGGCCATTAGCTGCTGACAACCGAAGGGAAAAAAAGCACCAATTAATACATTGTAGACAGCATGTTTGGAACTGGGTGAGAATATTGATCCTTTCTTTACTATTTTACAACTGATTTTCCTGGGAAAGGCTCCCAAGAAGCTAAAAACCTCTGAATGTAAATGGAAGCAGCGTTTTAATTTTATGGGGGATGGAAACATACAATACTGAAGTGGAAGTAACATAAAGCTACAGTTTTGATAAATTTGAGAGCTGAGATAACTTAAGATTTTCTCTTTGAAAAAAAAAACATTGAGGTGAAATATAAGAAATCAATCCTTTGTTTTAAGAGTGGAAAATGGACTTGGAATGACATCTAGTGGTTGATTTGTGTATAGCACTATAATTTGTTTCCTGGCTGCTTGGGTGATTCCTAGCTTGGGAGAACAGCTGGCAATAAAGGAAAATATTTTGGCATACTTATCATCCTGACCTTCTTGGATTATAAATACCTACTGACCTTGGGCTTTTAACTTCAAGAGCTAGTGGGAGAGAAAGACAAATTTGACCTTGGACTCCACCAGGCTGGGAGAGACTTTTGAGCTGTTTTCAGAGAGGTTGAACATTTTGAACAATTCAAACATTGTGGATTACAACCTTGCCGGCTTGACAATTTTTGGATACTTGAGACAAAGAATCACTATAAAATACTGCTTTCAGGACTGAACCTATACTTTGGAATTTATTGGATCATAAAGGATACATATAAAGACCGGAAAACTGAAGGAAACTTTGATCTACTCTTACTGAGACTGATGATACTAGAGGATCTCCAGGAACGATGCCTCAAGAAAAAACTAAGCTCAACTTTTGATAGTATTACAGAACTGAAAAAGATTTCGTGGTTTTTCCCTTTTGTCAGGAAAGTTTGGGCAGATGATTATTGCTGTTCCCTCCAATTGTTCAGCTGCCTTTGCCTTGTGGAGGTTGTATTTGCTGAGCAGCCTGATTTTTTTCATGATACCATGGGAAGCACTGGATAGACTCATTCAAATAGGGTAAAAGATGGTTTTTTAAAATAGAATATTCTGTCTAAACCTGTCACCTAACTCTCTCAATGAGTATCATAGGTGGATGAATGGGTGGTGAAATTAATGGAGTCGGTGGAGATGGTGAAACTGACTGCTTTGATTGAAGAAAAGACCTTCATGGCCACTCCACTAAGTGCTAGTCTGTCTGTAAAGAGTAGACATAAAGTAATGCTACAGTATAAGTTGTCTTCGGTCTACCTTCACTATCAAGCATGCAGTCAGTAGATATGAAAGTAAAGAAGATGACATTAATAGGCCAGACCTGTTACCAAAGCGATGAGGGGAATAACATGGCTTAAGTCCAAAACAAGTAGGAAGTATGTAGAAGTGTCAATTATTTCAAAAAATTGTGGGGTTCCTTAGGATTTGGTCTCTCATTTCTCCTCTACATGAGGCTTCTGGGGAAGATCATCTATTGGTGTGGGGTCATGTATGAATAGTATGTGGATGACACCGTGTTGTACATCCTGACTCCTAGCTGACTGACCAATGCAGCCAAGGTCTTCTCCCAGTTCCTGGAGGTTGTTGGGGCCTGGATGAAGAGGAATAGGCTTAGACTCAACTTTAGCAAAACCAAGTGGTTGTGGGTGCTTGGTCCTCCCAGACTTAAGGATTTTCCTCCATGGTCCTGAACAGGGTTGCATTGCCTGACTCAGGATTGGTGCAAGCTCTGGGGATCCTCCTGGATTTTCCACAGTTTCAATTTGTTTATTACTTGTACTTGTTCTTGGATTGAGAGGTCCTCCTCATAGTCATTCATTCCTGGGTCACCTTGCAAGAGGTGCCTTTATTGCTGCCCTTGGAGACACTTGTAGAAGCTACAGTGGCTCTGGAATGCAGTGGCAGAAGCAGTGATGCACAAGCCTTCCTGTGCCCATATAATACCTCTGCACTGTGAATGATCCTGATCGTTAGTTTGAGATAAATTTCAAGCTGCTGAATTGCTAAATCCCTAGATGGCCTAGGGCAGGGGTAGGCAACCTTGGCTCTCTTATGACTCGTGGACTTCAACTCCCAGAATTCCTGAGCCAGCCATGCTGGCTCAGGAATTCTGGGAGTTGAAGTCCACGAGTCATAAGAGAGCCAAGGTTGCCTACCCCTGGCCTAGGGCCTAACTATTAGAGGATGCATCTCTCAAAGTGCTTGCCCATCTTATGTGCTCCTCTGTGGAAGTTGGCTTGCTTTGGGTTCTGTCAATTAAGCAGTGTCATCCCAGGAGGTAGGGCCTCTCTGTTGCTATAATTTCCTTTTGGAACAGCATAGTTTGGAAATTTGCATGGTCCTCATTTTCTAACCTGGCTTGTTCCACGATCTTGGGTTAGGATGGTTGGATGGGCCCTTTTAAATTGTGGTGGGTATAGTGTAGGAGGGTAGTATGTTGCTCCCTTTTAGACAATGATTTTTATATATAAAATGCTATTTCTTTTAACTTTATGACCATCTTTAACCTATAGTTGGATGGTCTTGGAACTAAAGAAAGGAAGACAGATGAAATATTTGGAGGGGCGTTGGAAATATTTTCAAGCTTCCAAGGACTATGTTTAAAAAGTAATTCAAAATCCTGAGTCAAAAAGCATCACTTGATTTCAAGAATTAAATGCAGAATACCCCTATTCCTGTGCATGGTAAACACTGGTTTCACAGTGGTAAAGTTCTAGACTTCAGAAGAAATTAAAAAAACAACAACTTGGCATTCTTAATTAGAGCTATTTTCTTGATAATAGAAGGTGAGATGTATTATGTCACTATGGAGATTAACATGCTGCACTCCTACTGCTTAAAAGCTTTGAAGTTCTGTCCTGAAAATCAATATCCCAGTCTCTTAGAATTAATTCTGAACTTCAAAAGATTCTACCAGTCGTACATTTAGTTTCCTACCCAGGAACATGAAAGTGTCATGAAAGAAATATAAGAAGTGTCCTGAGTTTGAATGATACAAATAAGATAGGGGATAAATAAGAATAAGAAAATAAGCACTATGGATGCTTACTAAGAATAAGAAAATAAGCACCATGAATGTCATTCTCTGTATATCCTACAAAATAACCATGTGGAATGTCTATGGAGATTCTCAATCATCCCGGTCATGTTGTCCCAAAGATGCTTTTTCTAAAAGGCAACTGTACTTCCTTGTTTTTTTTCTTTGAAAACATTTCACTTCTCGTCTAAGAAGCTTCTTCAGTTCTAACGGACTGGTAGGGAATGGAAGGATTTGTATTCTTTGCAGTCATCTGGTAATTAGAACCCTGAGCATTAGTCCGGGGGGGCGGGGGCGTGGTGGCGCAGTGGTTAGAATGCAGTACTTCAGGCTAACTCACTGCTCATTCTAGGAGCCTCCCATCCTTCCAAGGTCAATAAAATGAGGACTTAGATTGTTGGGCGCAATGTGCTCACTCTGTAAACTGCGTAGAGAGGGCTGTAAAAACACTATGAAGCGGTATATAAGTCTCCATTGCTATTGCTATTAACAGCTGGCTCAGAAACTGTGTAGACCAACTGATAGCCAGTGGGATTAATTTAACATAGGCCAATGTGGTTTAATTTAACATAGGCTCTTACTGGAATAGAAGGTACCGTGTCAAGATTTATGTACATCAGACTAGAGAACTGTTTTGTTTTTGCCCGAATGCTGCCCTGCCTCTGCTGGGAATAATACTCCTGCAGTGGATGATGACACAGTCCAAATAAGAGGCTGGATTTAGGAGTTCATGTATTCACTTACCTATTTGCATACAGTCATTCAGATCCATCCAAACTGCAGCTGATTGGACAGGTAAAGGATTGTTCTGTCCCTGACTTGCCATTCCAACTAGCTTCCATACTACTTATAAAGGAGATGTCTTCACTTCTTCAGCTTTACAGAAGCCACTGACGCTATTGAAGAATAAATAGCGTACTGATGTCTGTTCAATATGCCAACTTTTATGCTGGAGAAATCTCATAGGATAGCCAAGAAAACAAATAAATGAATCCTAGAAGAAATCAGTGTTCTCATGTGAGAGATAAAACATGAAGCTCAAATTATTACATTTTGTATACATTAGACACAGCTCTCTTGAGAAGTCTATAACACTGAGAAAGGTGGAAAGAGAAAGAAGAAAAGAACCATTAGCAGTAAGGTAGATGCACCCAATTATAATGGTGATAATGTATCACTGAACACCTGAACAGCCAGGATGGGAATAGATAATTCTGGAAAGTCTTACTTGTTGCTAAGAATTTACATTGGCTTGATAGCAAATAATGAGGCAGTGGAGAAGGAGGAGGCAGAAACATATTTTAACCATTCTGGGATTATGCAGAGAGGCAGGATTTTTCCATCTTTCCTATTTTAAAAAGAAACTATGAAGAATTGTTGTCCCTGTTTTCACTGTAAATTTACTTGATTAATTCTTTGAAATGACTTTAACACATGCTGACAAGCTCGGTGATCACTGATAAATTGTAGATTAGATATGAGCAAATTGAAAGCTTACAATATCTACTTTGTGTTTTAACTAAAGCCGTTGAGTGCAAAATATCGCCTGGGGTGGAGCCAGATGCAAAACGTAGGATGGGAAGGAATCCAATTATAAGTCATGTGTATCAGTCCAGCCAAGTGGGAAAATTGAACGTCGATGATTTGGAAAAGTTTGAAACATATCCAAATTGAATCTGAGCTCATCTGAAGCAGATTGAATTAAAGGTGAACCCTCTCAAAGTTTTGTCAGTGGCTTAAAGATTTTAATGGATACAGAAAAGCAATCTGTGTGCTTCCAAAAATCAGTATTGTCTTCCCACATCTCAGTAGAAGCTGTAGGGCAAGAATGGAGGTGAGAAAATAACTTGTCACATGAATAAAGCTGACAGTTATTGAAACTATGAGCAGATGGAGGCTGCTGTCTTTCACATAAAAGTGAGTGTGAGTATGCATGTGTATGAATGCATATGTCCTGTCCTTTTTGTACAAACAATAGACAAAAATGGACTTGAGTTTCACCACCCTAAACTATCCATATACCGCTAGCCCTCTACTTATAACCATTCATTTAGCAACTATTCAAAATTACAACAGCACTGAAAAATATAACTTATGACTGGCCCTTGCACTTATGAACATTGCAGCGTCCTCACTGTCGTGTGACCGGAATTTGGGCTCTTGGAAACCAGCATGTATTTATGATGGTTGCAGTATCCTGGGGTCATGTGTTTGCCATTTGCAACCTTCCCAGCTGGCTTCCGACAAGCAAAGTTAATGGAGAGAGCTGGATTTGTTTAATGACCACATGATTCTCTAAACCAGGGCTTTTCAACCTTTTCACCCATTGTACCACTTTTAGGATAAGGCAATATCCGAGTACCACCAGTCGCCCAGCAAGGTGTCAAAAACTTGATGACCCCAAAAAAAGGAAAAAAAATGATAAAGTACAGGTAGTCCTCGACTTACAACAATTCGCTTAGTGACTGTTCAAAGTTACAACGGCACTGAAAAAAGTGACTTATGACTATCACACTTAATGACGGTTGCAGCATCCTCAGGGTCATGTGATTTACATTCGGATGCTTGGCAACTGATTCATACTTATGACGGTCACAGTGTCCCAGGGTCATGTGATCACCTTTTGCAACTTTTTGACAAGCGAAGTCAATGGCTGGGGGGGGGCGTGGCCAGCTCATCACTCAGGTTGCAGGGTGCCTGTGGGGGGTGCGGGCGGGGATGTGCGGGGGATCTGTGAGTCTCTGGTGGAGGGGGGTGGGACAGGCATGGGCACCTTCCTTTCCTCCCTCTCTCCCTCCCATTGTCCCTTCTTTCCTTCCTTTCTTCTTTCCCTTTCTCTTTGTCCCTTCCTCCTTCCCTCCCTCCCTCCCTTCCATTGTCCCTCCCTCCCTTCCTTCCTTTCCTTCCTCCTCTCTTTGTCCCTTCCTTCCCTCCTATTCTAGTAGTGGGTTGCCCTGTCAGTATAGGGAGGAGTGATCTTAGAGGTCTTTTGTTTCTTTGCAACAAAGCTCAGAGAGCGCTAAGGACCCCTCGCTTTGATTCAAATTGGCAGAAATTTGCTATGAAAAGTAAGGTAATTAAAATTTAGGGGCCAAGGATCTTGATGTTTAACATATTACAACTGACAGGAAGAAATAAGAAACTCTGGAGAAATCAAATAGATCGAGATTAAGAGAGATTATAACTGCTTGAAAACTGTAGCTAATCAAGGAAATTACAATTAAGCAGATTCAAACAAGGGAATAGATTGTCCCAAGCAGCAGAGAAACAAAACGGAAAGGCATCAAAAGCTGTTGATAGATAAATAGAAAGCAAGCAGAAAGCAAGCAAGTGAGCTGGGCAGGAGCGCGGAATCGGTTTTTCTGAGCACACGCCGATTTGCGCCCCTGCCCATCTCTCTCGCTTGCAGGGGTCCTGACCGACCTTCACCAGATAGGAACGGGGAGGGCATAAAAGAGTCCGGAGGAGGCAATTGGAGTTTGGCCGCTGCTGCCACCACCGACGCTGTTGCTGAGTCAGACGGCTGCGCGACGGCGGCTGCTGCGGTTCCTGCCCTCTGCTTCTCCTTGGCTGCTTCCTCTGAAAAGGAGCGGTAGTCACGCTCGGTGCAGCCGGGATCCCAGCACAGCCGCTGTTCTTCCGCAGGGGAAGGAGAGCGCAGGCAGAGGAGGAGCGCACAGGGGCGGGGAAAGAGCCACGGCTGCCAGACTCCCTCTGGTGCATTGCGCGTGGCTGCAGCCGGAGAAAAGCAGCGAGCGGGGAAGTGGCTCATTCATTGCTGCAGCCAGCCCCGAGGAAGAGCCCGCACAACCCGCAGGCGAATCCCGCCTGGCTGCATTCTTTGCAGCCAAAAGAAGGGCTTTGATCCCACTTCCCCTTCGCTCCAGCCGGGTCCGTGAATGCCAGATTTAACCCCAGGGCGGTTCGAAAGTCCAGCAGGCTGGCTGGGAGTTTTGGGGTGGAGACATGTGAGCCTTCCTCCGTCTTCTTGAATCTTCATGAGAAAAAGATCTGATAGCCAAGAAGGGAGCCCTTCCCTGTGAATTTGACTTCAAGGATGCCCTGGAATGTCAAATGGTTGAATAACTGCAACAGCCACAGCTCCCAATCACAGAAACAATGCAAGAAATCCTCTTTTGCTTTCTATCAAGCTGTGAGAGACCAGCTACCAGTGTGGCTCTTGGAAGACACTTGCTTGCAGAAAGCAAGTGGAAAGCAAGCGAGCAAGATGGGCAGGAGCACGAATTGGCGTGTGCTCAGAAACGCCGATCTCGTGCTCCTGCCCATCTCGCTTGCTTTCCGCTTGCTTTCTATCTATCTATCAACAGCTTTTGATGCCTTTCCGTGTCTTCTGAATTTTGTTTCTGCAAGCAAGTGAGATGAGCAGGAGCACGAGATTGGCATTTCTGAGCACACGCCGATTCGCGCCCCTGCCCATCTGGCTCGCTTGCTTTCCACTTGCTTTCTGCAAGCAAATGAGATGGGCAGGAGCTCCTGGGCCCCCCGCACCCGCCGTTAACCCTCCCGCCACCATGCAGGGTAAGGTTGGCGCCCCCGCCCCCACCCAGATGCCCCCCCTCCCCCAAGCATTTTTTTACTCACCTGCTTTCAGCTGCACTCCCTTTCTCCTTTTGCTTCTCTGCCTTCATTTGCTTCTCTGCCTTCGCCATGTGTTTGTGGGCAAAAAAGAAAAAAAAGTTCCATGAGACTTTCTAACTTCTCGCGAGAAGTTAGAAAGTCTCATGGAACTTTTTTTGTTGTCTCACAAACACATGAAGGCTGAGAAGGGCAGGAGAAAGGGAATGCTGCTGAAAGCAGGTTAGTAAAAAAACGCTTGGGGGAGGTGAGGACATCTGGGTGGGGGCGGGGGGGAACCCAGGCAATGCGTTGCGCAGCTCCAGTGGAATCTCCACTGAAGACTGCTTGAGGCTGCCTGCTACCCCCAAGGCCGCCGCCAATCAGCTGGAGCTGCGCGCTTTGATCCTGGGCTCTCAGTAGGACCCAGGCAACCTGCAGTTCCAGCTGACTTTGCCACAAGCCTGTGCGGCGCTGCTGCCGCTTCACTTCATCCACTTTTACACTTTTTTTTACATTTTGTTTTACATTTTTTTTACATTTTTTTTTTACATTTTTTTTCAACCCGTCCTACGCGTACCACCAGCCAGGTGCTCGCGTACCACTGGTGGTACGCGTACCACCGGTTGAAAAGCCCTGCTCTAAACAACTTTGGTGATTCGCTTAAAAGCTGCGACAAAAAAAAAGGTGGTGAATTGGGCCTCATTCACTTAACAACCACTTTGCTTAGCAGCGGAAATTGTGGTCGTAAGTCGAGGACTACCTGAAGATTTTGAATTACTTTCTAAACATGTTTCTCGGAAGCTTGGAAATATTTCCAACCCTCCTCCAGGATTCAATGGAACATTCTTCCAATAAATACCAAATCCTTACAATCTCATTCTTGGAGTAACTTCTTTCCAGTCCCGATTGCAGTGAGAGAATTCTATAAGGAGATAGGAGGAGCAAGTCTAGTTTCTAAGTACACAGTGAATGAATTTATCAAACTTCTCCGACTTTTGTGCTTTTGGGGAGATATAGTAAAGTTTTCCTTGAGTAGTTTTTCAATCCTAGCCCCTTACACGAATACTTCCCTATAGCGGTTAAAGACACTGAGCTCGTCAGCTGGAAAGCTGACAAGCCAGGGTTGGAAAACTGAGTGTTGGGCGACAGGGTCTGTTCTTGCCCCAGCTCCTATGCACCTAGCAATTCAAAAGCATCAAATGTGAGTAGATAAATAGGTACCACCTTGGTGGGAAGGTAACCGTATTACGTGCGCCTCAGTATATATTCATGCTGGCCACATGACCAAGGAAGTGTCTTCGGACAATTCTGTCTCTCTCAGCTAAGAAACGGAGATGAGCACCACCTGGTAGAGTTGGACACGACTGGACAGAGAAAACGTTTTAACTTTTAATAGCAAAATGGAAGTACTCTCCCGTTGCCCTTCTAGAATTATTTTTTAACTTTCTGACCCTTAGAATGGTGGTCTTTCCTGATAGTTCAAGTGTTAACCAGCCCCAACTTTGCTTAGTCAGCTCTGCACTCTATGTATTCCCATTGCTTCTACAAAGTTAGCAAATGTTTATTTTAGGGACTTGTAGAAAGACATTGCCATGAGAAAATGAACTAGTGATTATGTGTTGTCACTTAGAATTAAAAGTTCATCTGGAAGGCAACCTAAATCCCAGCATTGGGAGGGGAAAGAACTGTTTCCAAAATGATTGGGAGAAAACTAATAACACAGGGGTGTCAAACTTGCAACGTCACATGACGTGTTGCGATGTATCGTGACTTTTTTGCCGTTGCCAGAAATGGGGTGGGCGCGGTTTCGCTATGATGCATCCGGCCCGTGGGCCAGCAGTTTGACACCCCTGTAATAACATATCTGGCACAAACAATGAATGGCTATCATAGAATCTGCATGTGTTGAGGGGTAATTACATCTTGTAAATACTTATTTAAACAAAAAACGTGGTTTGGGGGACATACTTAGTACTGTTAACCTATACAATCCTACTCCAATGTAATGAAATGGCTCCATTCCAGACATGCCTGATCTGGTGCAGCCTTCCATCATCTCAAGGTATCAGATCCTCCTTTGGAGACCAGTAAGTAATATAGTGTCAGTTAAAACTACTTTGCTTCTCATTTAAGTGTGACTTTAATCTTTGAACCTTTGCAACCAAGTGGAGTCTTCTTGTGCAGAATGAAGCATTCTAAATTTTCCTTTTTGTTTAGGGAGCAAGAATCATTCTGTGCAACTGAACATATTTTGCCCATTGTGCTAGCTAAAATCAACAGAAACTTAATCTCGCCCATCATAACTGCCCCAATACATAGGAGATGCTATCAGTTTCTTACTCTTATGATACTTTCATAAACATTCCCTCCCCCACAAAAACAAAAGCATGGAAAATTGGAACTGGCGAATCACTTATTTCTCACTTCTGAAATTGTTCAGGCCTTCTTTAGATGCACTTCTGTGACATGTGCTTTAGATGTTCTTCGGGGTTTCTTTAGGTTCTGTTCTGTGACATATTTCATGAACAATGAAATAATAACAAAATGTGTTTCTTTAGGTTCTCTTCTGTAACGTATTTCATGAACAATGAAATAATAATAACAAAATGTGTCCTTTTTCAGAAACCTTCAAATTGTAAAAAAGAAACCCTATAGGTTGAAATAGGGTAGACTTGACTGATTAAGAATGAACCATCAATATAGATGTTTTTCCATTTCTGCCAAAATATAGAGCAGTTATAATCAATTTTGTGTGTGTGTGGGGGGGGAAATGGACTCCAAGACTAAAACAACTCAATTATATAAAATTTGTCAGGCTTCATATTATCCCAAAGAGATTCCTACAAGATCCCCTCAATGCAGCAGTTGAATGTAACACATCATAATAGTTATTACTAGAAAAGATCAATGGAAAACATAATGTTTTGTATTTCTGAATTGTCATTTACTGTTGATAAAACTCATTTGCCATTTTCAGTCACCTCCAATTGGGCACAGTTTCCAACTTCTACCAATGTACATTATAAAAATTGTATAAGAAAATATCCCTTATGTTCAAGTTTCCTTTCTCTGCAAGTTTTCTAAAGTTTCCTAAAGCTGTTTTTGTTTATGTTTGGTAAATAGGTCAGACTAAAAAGAAATGTGGATTTCATAAATTATAATGAAAACTAGAGTTTGGAATGCCCCAAACAATTTATTCAGTGTTTAAGACATATTTGTTCACAAATAGTTTACTTCTCATGAAATTAATTGTCACAAGCATGGCGGTTTGCCCAATTAATGCTTATATGTTTCAGAACTATGGGACATATTAGAAGAATTGTAGCAAAAACAGTTTGATATTGAATTGGTTACGTTGTGAACCAGTTTCCATATCCAATTGTTATTGCCACATTTCTGTGGTTATCTTTAGAGAGTACTGTCCATGACATATAATCTGTGGGCTGAAGTAATATTTTTAAAAGCAAACTTACTTGTTTGACTTGAAAAGCATTGCACAAATAAAGGGAATCTGCGGCCTTCAGTTGCATCTCAGCCTTTTCAAGGTGTCTGAAGTTGTTGGGAATTAAACTTTATTGAATCCTAAAAGTCAAGGTACTTCACCTTATGATAAGAGTAAATCCCAATCCTGAGCAAATAAGGCTGCAAGTAAAGGACAGATGGACAGATACTACACAATGGCATTACAGTTTATGTGGTGCTAATCTGAAAATAAATGCATTAATTAAGCCACAGTGATATTTTCCCCGCAACATGTTTTACATGTCTGTCAAATATTATTTTTTAAAAAATAACTCCACACTGTGCATTAATACATTGCTAAACTTAAGGAGACAGAAGAAATTTTGAACATTCATTTTCAATATTTCTGTCCAACATGGGATTAATCTATTATGCATTATGTTTTTAATATAACCTCCCTGAATTGAGTTAAAATGAAATCAAAGTATTCCTAACTAAGATTCTGGATTGTTTTCTGATTTTTGTTTTTGCCAATGTAATTTCTAGGTGCTGCGTTTGATCGCAACAAGATGGTGCTTCTGATCCAAAAAGTGGACCCTGCATCTGCAAGAAAAATGTTAGGATGATGATGATGATGATGATGATGATGATGATGATGAATGCAATTTCCAGTTCTTTTAAATACCACTATTCCAGCTAAAGATGTACCTCAGCTATAATAAATCTGATAGTTTGTAACAAAAATTGAATTACTTTTTCCAATGCACCATTTTATACATC
Organism: Azemiops feae; assembly: GCA_023970755.1. Lineage (NCBI taxonomy): Eukaryota > Metazoa > Chordata > Lepidosauria > Squamata > Viperidae > Azemiops > Azemiops feae. The sequence goes on along the minus strand of JALGBA010004278.1, from coordinate 2,105,073 downwards.
TTGGCGGGAAATGATCAATCCAATCACAACAGAATTGTTATATAAGAGTATTATAAAATCTTTCTATTTTCCTCAAAACCTTTTTAACCTTTCAGTTAATTAAACTGATATTTGCCACCAGATATGCCTCGATTTGATCATAGCCACTTCAGTTTAATCCAGCTGAAAAGCTAATGTTTTGTAGTTTTTTTGGTGTGACACTGATTGTCAGTTTTGTTACTGGGTATTTTGGAAAGAAGCATCTAACAGGCCCTTTTACTTTTTCATTTAAGACAAAAACAAAACATATATTTATTGAAAATCTACAAAGATGCCTTTCTGGAGATTTCCTGTAGCTCAGTACAGGAAGTCTATCTTGAATGTCAGTGTACAGATAATATCCTATTAAGTTGTTCAGCTTTCATGATGAATGTGATAGAAGGAATGTGTCAAGGCTGTCTTATTTGATTAATTCTGATGACAAAAAAAGGCACAAATGAACACTGCCAAATCATCCAATGATGAACAATTTCCTTTTCTTAATTCCTATAGGACAATAAATGCTGACAGAATCATAGACAAATTGAGACATTCCATATAAAGGTCCATTGATCTGTAATTGAAATTATAAGTGTCTCTTCATAAAAATTGATGAAGAAAAGTGCTTATTAATATCTTAACAGACAATCTGTTCGCAATGTGTTTACTGTCAACAGTTACTCATTTTTTTCTGAGGGAATAATGCTTTTACAACATTCAAAATTGCATACTGTTGGTAAGAATATAAACCTTTTTGTGATTTTTTTTTTTTAATATATATTTTATTGGATTTTTATGGGGGTAGAAGGGTTACATCAAAGTGCTTAGGAAACACCGTGGAGGTGGGTATATCAAACATCCAAAAGAGCAATCACAAATATATATCTCAAATTAATTCATTTAAAATTCCCTCACTAATTCCCTCATAGTCTTGCATATTCAAATTAATACATTTCTACATAAACTTCAAACATTCCTATCGAATATCACTCACATTTCAATTATAGAGATCCAAGTCCTGTTTTTAGGCTTCACTAACTTACAGTTACCATATTCCAATTAGCCTTAAATAGACATATTATTAACACTTCGGGTGTCCCTTTTTAACATAATGATTATATAATTCCCGCAGTAACATTCTTATGTTTTCTTCATTAATACCATTTCTTCTCTTGTCACCAATCCCTCTTATTCTTCTTCTATTACAAAATAATTATCTTATTTAAAATAAAAATATCAAACCAACAAATAGATTTCTATCTAATTTAAATATATATTCTATCAATTCATCTATGTCTATAAAAAATATTTTTAACCCAGTAAATAAAGTTTACTTCTCCAGTAATTATCATCTAAGACAAAGTATTATTACAAAGGATATCCTCTTACAAAATTCACGTACTCCGTTAGTTATTAAATCAGTCAAAAGATCAAAAGCCTTTTTAAACCCATTAAATACAACTTTAAAATACATTTTTAAATCTAACTCTAGGTTTCTTTCTGTGCCATATCGGTTTCCATAATAAAATTCCTGCATCATCAAACCACAATATTAGAAAGTCAGTATTCCTCAACGCTTCAAATTGGTCAAAGTTCTCTTTCCTTTCTTCTAGTAGCCTTTGGATGATAGAAGCCGTTTTATTCCATGTTATGGTTACTAGTTGTTTATCCACATTATCACAATTTTCAATAACGTGTATCTGAGTGTCAATCTCTGTTGATGTTGATGCTTCAGGCATTTCAGTTAAAGTTATGCTTTGATCATCAAGCTTCTCCAAGGATTGCGTTTGGGGTTGTATAAAATTAATTTGTTCCTTAGTTTCCACAATTTCTCTTGGTGTAGTTTCATGGTTGAATTGTAGACATGGTTCCTCTTTAGGTTGTACATATTGCTCACTAATCTCTTTAACGCCAATCTGCTTCTTCTCCACTGTTTTTCGGCCTATAATTTGATCCGTCAAAGTTTGGAAGTAAGAGTTCATATCCTCCGTGGCTTCCAAGATTTTTTCCAATATGAGCTCATAGTCTAGCTGTGTGCCAAGTTCCATGTCAGTGATAAAAAAGTCTTTAATCTTTTAGTGAAGGCTCTATTTCGTAGAAGTCAACAAATATTCACCTCCAATTCTCAATAAAGCAAATCACCACACAGCTGTTTGAGTTATCTTACTCTTATCATCTTTTGAAGGTCAGAGCCATCCTCGGCAATGAAAAAGAAAAATATACAGTTGCAGTAACACTTTTTGTCACAAGGTGTCCTCAGCAGGCCATAAGGTCTTTCTTTCCAAGTTACTAGATTTTTTGTTTTTCACGTTAAAAAAGATGAAGAAAGGCCTCTCCAAAGTCATAGACGCGTAGTTATAATAATAATAATCAAGAGTAAAAATGTTTTCAGGCCCCCTCAGTATTCCAAAAATTAAATAGTCAATAAAAAATTAACTGGTTTGTATTTTTTTTTTCAATTCCCAAAGCTGTTTTTCCCGAGTGCCCAAACGCTGCTCCTTCACAGCAGGGAAGTAATTCAAATACAAAAGCTTTTTACAGGAGAGTAATTAGGGAAAGAAGGGGGAGGAAAGGTCTCACCCGGATTCTCCACGGGGGTTCTTTACGCTTAGTTGTTCTTCTGGCTTTCGGCTGGTGCAGCAAAGTGATCGTCCATTTTACTGGCCGATCTTTTCTCCGACGGCCCTAAGGAGCTAGCTCGGACTGAGGAAGAAACTGCCGCCCTTCCCCCATCAACAAGGGCCTCCTCAAGCGGTGGTCGCCTCTCCGGGGCGACTTTCGACCCGATTAAGGGTCTACCGGCGGAGGGAAAACAGCCGGTGGGAGAGACGGATCTCTCCGTGTGACTGCGTGCGCCGCGATCCGAAACCAGAAGCCCCCTTTTTGTGATTTTGAAATTCACTTTTCTCTTTGTAATGTGACTGCATGAACACAAATTAGACAATGAAACCCCAACATTTTCAAATAAGTAGCCTTATTCGGAATTTTAAAGCCATGTTTTGCAAATATTCATGTAGGCATGAAATACTTATTGCATTGATGAAGCTAAAGGAAAGATAAATGGCCCCCAAACCAAAGCATACACACAAAAACATCCCAAATGACACTTTTGTGAATGTTTAATACAATGCAAAGCATTATTCTGGGACTCCACAATTATAGTTTTAAATGTCAATAAGTCTTTTATAAAGAGCTCTATTTGTATAAATTTGGAATAACTACAGACCTGAAAAATTGTACTGGACTGCAAAAGATAATTTCTTATGTCTGAGTGCATGCTAGGGATTATATCTCAGCTTTCATTGCAGGGCCCCATAAGGATTTTGACTGCTTCATCACATTTTGAAGAAAACAGGGATGGCTGTATTCTATACAGAATGCCACTCAAAGGACTGAACGTGAAATTTGAGGAAAAAATCTAGACTTGCCTTCCTTCAAAGTCAGCTTTGTTGAAATGATTATGACACATATATATTCATCATCCTATTCCCTTTGGTGTTGTGCAGAACACAAAAGAGGAGTAATACAAATAATTCAAGACATGAGATGAAAAGAAAATAGTTACAATTAGTTTAGACCATCACCAATCATTAGATTTTTCTAGTGCGTGCAAACCATCCTTTAAACTTCTCACTTTTTTCTTATGAGGAACTCATCCATACCTCCAACTAGCACTTCTTTGGTCTTTCTCATTCGCTTTGCCACAAGGACAACCAAGTCCAATACTATCCCCATCATGCTCGCTCTATTGTGTGCAAGCTAAGATCTCTAATCTAGAGACTATTTTGCAAGCCACCATACTGTTGTCTGTATTCCAGAACTAGGAATCAATCTTTTGTATCATCAGTAAGGAAGAGAAGGAGGAGACAGCAAACAATGCCAAGTTTCCTACTCTGTGAAGAATGAACAATGTGAGGTGATCCCCTTTCTCTGAGGACTTGCTGAACTGGCGTCCTGTCCTCACAGAGATCATCAAGACAATTCACTTAGAGCCATGGTGGCGCAGTGCTTAGAATGCAGTATTGCAGGCTAATTCTGCTGACTGCCAGCAGTTTGATCCTCACCGGTTCAAGGATGACCCATCCTTCCACCCTTCCGAGGTCGGTAAAATGAGAACCCAGATTGTTGGGGGCACTATGTGGACTCTGTAAACCACTTAAAGAGGGCTGTAAAGCACTGTGAAGTAGTATATAAGTCTAAGTGCTATTGCTATTGTTCATTCACATTTATTTTGTGTGACTGTGTGATCCTTTTTCTTTTCCTTGCTTGTGGAGATAAAGAAAGAAGCTGCTTTTTCTCTTAATAGAGGAATAGATTATTATTTTACCCCGAGAGCTAATAAACGCTGAATACTATGTACAACCACATGTCAATGGAAGGTATGGAAGATCTAAAGCTCTCTGTCTCACATATCACAGTTCATATCTATCTATAAAGCTATTAAAGCCATTAACATCATTATTTGTATATATTCACGTGCACCATCCACGTACATGGCGGGGGGGAAGTAGATTTACCTCCTGTTGACTTTAGGACCTGTCATTCTACATAGAAATAGATTACCTATTTCTCTCTGTATGAGAAAAGGACTAGGTAAATGGCAGACAAATGAAAAAATAAACACTTTTGTGGAGAAAAAGGAATTTTGTCTTCTGTTATTGAGAAAATATGCTTAGACACCTGGACAGAATTAAATAATATTTGAAAGAGGGTTGCTAAAACCGGCTTAACTGGTTATCTAATCTGAGGCCTCCCATTAACACACCATATCTTAACTGATAAGGCTGTGCAGAAAAAGCTTGTAGAAAAGTGTTTATTTCAAGCCTTTGGGGTTTTGTCCTTCAGTTAGCAGTTAGCAAATTTAGATAGGAAGGGGTTCTTTTTGGCATAGCCATTTAAAAACTGCATCAAATTGTAAACATATGCACTGCCTTAGAGGTAAATATTGCATTCACACAAGAGTCTTATCCATATCACAACTTATTTTTTTGCAATGGCAACAATCAAATGTGATTTTAATCAGTTACTGTCCCTTAGAAGAATTAAAGCAGAGCCTCTCAGAATCTTTCCAAGGGCCAATTGTTAGACAAAGAAGCTGCTCAAGCTTGTTGCAGTTTGTTGATTGCAACTCTCCATATGTTGCAATCTACAATCTTCCTATGCCTATTTTTATAACCTCTTCCCATTTTCTGAGCCTTAGTTACATGGCCAGGAGCAAACCCACCAAGCGGTTGAAAGCAGCTTCTCGGCACGTGACAGATGAGTCAGACTCCACTTACCAGATTGAACATATTTTCAGCTATGCAGCTTTCAAAGAATTGGTAGAGGTAGAGTAAATATACTACTATTGTGGTCTAACAGAAGAGTGAGAGAGGCACAAGCTAAGGTTTTTTTTTGTAAATAAAACAATTCAACCCTCTATTTTAATCATGAATTATTCATTTATTTTCTCTGGTGACTCCTGCCTATGTTTTCCCTGCTGAGCTGTGGATGCAGAGCAGGTGGTAGAGGATCTGGGAGCAATTATACATGTAGTTCCAAGTATCAGTCTAGTCCTAAACTGAGTGTCTTCAAACTAGCAAATCTGCTTTTAGACAGCGAGTGGCCCAGTAACAATAGTCTGCCTTGAGGGTTTCACAAATGTCACTAGAGATATTTTGAATGAATGAGCTGCTAAGGTTTTCCTCTACAAGGCATAGGGAGCAAGAAACATGAGCCCGAAGTTTGTGTAAAGCTGAAGAAAGAAAAGAAATCTTATCTACAGATTTTTTGCTATATACTATCTCCTGTCATCTGCTTTTAGTATGGATAAGATATCTTTCCTGTATGGATTCTGGGGGAACATGTGAAGTGTAAGACAATCTAGCTTTCAGGGAAAATAATTTAATCAATTCTATATTGTACTCAATCGTTCTTCTGGCAGGACTTTATTTTTTTAATAGCAGAGCAGAAAGAAATCCAGTAGTGTATCTTCTTTAACCAAATGGTGATATATAGAATATAGGAAAGGATCACTAGGACATTGCTGAACTTTGATCAGGGAGAACTGAATTCCAAAAGAATTTGGATCCAAAAAGTAGGCACACTAGGTGTCTAAATCTAAGGTACTAAGTTTCACCACATGTTAGTGCTATTATGGGACCTTCATATGTTCTCTTGAGGGTGATGTTAATAAGATTTGTTGCTCTGATAAGGGTAATCTATATGGGGATCTAGGAGAGTCAATTTGGTGTTGTGGTTAAGGCACAGGCTAGAAATTGGGAGTCTATGAATTCTAGTCCCGCCGTAGGCACAAAACCAGCTGGGTGACCCTGAATTAGTAACTTTTTCTCAGCCCTTTAAGGAGGCAATGGCAATCACTTCTGAAAAACCTTGCCATGAAAAACTGCAGAGACTTTTCCAAGCCGTCTCCAAGAACTGGACATGATTGAAAAGAAGGGGGGAAAAAACCCCTGAAACATTGCATAACTCTCTTATGCTGTGAGAAATTAAAATGGCAGATTGCTGTCTGCTCTTACCAATGCCCCTGGGAGGGGGCGCTAATATAAAAGGAAGCCTGTCAGAAAGTGCTACGTACTTACATCTCCCAAATCTGGAGCTATCTGTGCACTGGAGAATCTTAAATATTCTGTATAAGTTGATTGGAACTGGAAGAATAGAATTTACTGACCTCGGAAGGATGGAAGGCTAAGTCAACCTTGAGCCCCATTAGGATCGAACTCCAGGCTATGAGCAGAGATTGCCTGCAGTACTGCATTCTAACCACTGCACCACATAGTCTGGTTTCTTTCCAGATCAAATAAATATTTCACCTTTATTTTTATAGCATTGGGATGTGAAGCCTAGATATGCTGCTCAATGAAGAAATGAGGATTGCTGATGGTGATAGCAAAGCAAATTTGAGACACAGGGATGAGTCTTATGCATTGATGTTGTAAACGTTAATTATACAGTAGTGCAGTGCAGATGACTCAACATTTTTATTCAGTATGCAGCCTGTCTGGATCCAGCATAATCCCCAACAGATGCGCTTCCATTAGGGGAAACCTTTTAATTTAGCAGAGAAGGGTGTGTGTTTGTGTGTGTGTGTGTGGGGGGGGGGGGTTGGCTGATTTTTTTCTGAAGTCTCCAACTTGAAATAAATAATCTGAAGGACTAGAAAAAAAGACTGTAAAAGGACAAAGGAGCTGGCTATAATGGTCCTTCACTCTCCTGCTAGATTCTGTAGAATACAGAATTCTGCTAGATACTGTATTCAATCCACCATCTAGTTTAGGATAGCAATGTCAGGAACTGCGGGTTCCTTAACACAAACTCTTTCAGTATGTATAAGTAGAAGGGCTGTAACTCAGTGGGAGAGCAACATAGACATTCATGGGTCCAGGTTCTCTGATGCCTAAAGCAAGCTTTCTCTTTAAAAACTCTAAAGAATCATTGCCAGTCACTATAGACCTGTTTTCCATAATCTGATGCCTTCCAGTTATATATATTGGCACTGCAACTCCGGGTTAGAAATTGGGGACGTTGCATATGCAACACAGCTGGGGGGCACAGAGAACAGCGCTTAAGAGATAAATTCTTTTCAAAATGATTTCTAATAGATATAAAATAATGATCCATGGGCGCACTCACGTGTTTCACATATCCTTCTTTGATTTTCTATATGTTGCTGTTTTTACATTTGTTTGAATTCTGTTTCCTTAATTAAAACTAGGATTGTATATGCTTAGATATATACCTTGTTTAGGCTCACCCCTCCCCATTTCAGTGCTTCAGTAAATAATGGTGAAACAAATTATTTATTTGTTCTTCTTCTGAAGTTTAGTCTGTTCTTGGTAGCTCTATGATGGTAAATCAAAACTTGCTAAGGACAATCAAGCCTGAAGGTGGCAGGAAAGAGAAGGAAAGAATATGCCATGTTTGCAGATCTCTTCTGTTCAGTTCATTCTGTTAGTGCCAGCTCTCTTCTATTGGATGACCTAGACTCTTTGGAAGAAGGCCACTGTATCTGCATCCTTTAAGGCAGGGGTTTCAAACTGCCGGCCCATGGGCCGGATGCATCATGTGGAAGCCGTGCCCACCCCAGCTCCAGCAAGGGGGAAAAAGTCGTGATACGTCACGACACATCACGCGACGCGGCAAATTTGACACCCTTGCTTTAAGGTGTCAACTTAGAATGTTTGAAGTCATTTATAATTCTCCCAGGATGGACTGGCTGTGGGCAGATGGAATAATGTGGTTAATGTATTCCGTATTCTGATAGTTTGCAATTTTCAAAATTACGTTTCAAGTGGAATTTTTGTCTTGTCTATATTGAAACTCTGGCTGGGCATGTTTTCGGTGACTGTTCACAAATGCAAATTTGACTTAGAGTTAAAAAGAATGTGCCTAATATGTAAAATTTAGGTAAGGATCTATGGATCCATTTTTCACCTACAATAGAAATGGATATAATTAAAAATTGGCTATGTATGTGTGTAGTGCCCATGTATCAAAGGACTGTGTTGTCTCACTGATTGAAAGGTCTCTCCAAGTGATTTGTAGTACAGATAGTCCTTGACTTATCACAGTTCATTTAGTGACCATTCAAAATTACAATGGCACTGAAAATAGTGACTTATGACTGTTTTTACACTTATGACCATTGCAGCTTCTCCATAGCCATATGATCAAAATTCAGATGCTAGGCAACTGATTCATATTTATGACTGTTGAATTGTCCCAGGGTTATGTGATCACCTTTTGCAAACTTCTGACAAACAAAGTCAATGGGGAAGCCAGGGTCACTTAACAACCGTGTTACTAACTGCAGAGATTCACTTAACTATGTTAAGAAAGATTGTAAAACGGGGCAAAATTTAGTAACTGTCTCACTTAGCAACATAAATTCTGGACTCATTGTGGTCATAAGTGGAGAACCACCTGTGCTTGCTAGCTTAAAAAGTATATTAAATGTATATTCCAGCTTTCAGATTATGTAAGCACTCAAGATGGTTTACAAAATACAGAATGTAAAACACAACACAAAGATCAATATGATTAAAATAAATAAAAAATCAGAATGATTACAGATAAATTAACAGTTAACAGCTTGTTGAAGAGATATAGTTTTGCCAAGTTTGTATTTACAGGAAGAATGGGAGCCAAATGCATCTCGTGGTGGAAGGCCTACCAGAGCTTGAGAGCCAAACAGAAGGAGAATTTCTCCTAAAACCATATGGTCCAGTTTCAGGCAGTGGGAGAAACATATATTTATTCATGTTGCTGTATAGGACAAATATATCCTTGTATTTACTCCAAGCGTGCCTCATTAAATTCAGTGGGAGTTATCCCTAGGGAAATACTAAAAGAACTAAATTCTGTGACCAGCTGACATATGCCAAAGTTTAATGCAGTGTTCTTTCTTTCAGATGAGCACAGCAAACACTGAGCCAAACTTTTCCTCTCCGTCGATTTTGGATTAATACAACCCAAATGTGCAACTGAATTCTTCTCCCAGAAGAACGAGTAAGTCCAAAACAGAACCAAAAGTATGCAGATAATGGAATAATATTTATACACCAACTTGTCACTTTCTCCCAGTTAAAGATAAAACACCCACAAAGACAACTATGTTTCTCTTTGAATCAACTCACAAAATATTTGGGTATATGGATTCATACGCAGTGTTAGATCCATGGGATGACAGTAGTTTTATTTGCATGAGATCTGCAATGGTATTTGGGAATGACCTTGAGAGAAGAGGGAAAAGACATGCTGCCTAATTATCAGAGAAGAGGGGAAGAGCCTGCAGTTGCTTAACAGGTAGAGAAAGAAATTTAGAAAAGACCTGGCTTAACTGATAAGGTTATAAAAAGAGATGGTGGGAGATTTGTACTTTCAGACTTGCAAGATTCTGGTAATGTAGCCTTACAATAAAGTAGAATAGTTCTGCTGTGTTTCCTGTCAGAGGTATGTGGGAGGGCTTATATCAATCTTGCAAGTCTGAAAATACAAATCAACTAAGGTGAGTCCTTCCTACGTCTTTGCCCATTAAGCAATTGCAGATTCCTCCCCTTCTTGTCTGATTGTTCTCTTGGTAGCATCTCTTCCCCTTCAAGTAATGTTGCAGGGAATATATAGATGCTGGGAGTAGTTAGCTTAAGTACAAATCAGCTCCACATCTTCCTTTAATAGCAATAGCAATGGCATTTAGGCTTATATACCACTCCATAGTACTTTTTCTGCACTCTCTGGGCAGTTTACAATGTTGAAGCATTATTTCCATATTGCTTCCAACAATCTGGATCCTTATATTACTATATTACTTGGAAGGATGAAAGGCTGAGTAAACCTTGACTCCTGTCAGGATCAAACTTCAGATTTAGGCAGAGTTTGCCTGTAATATTTCACTTTAACCACTGCGGCACCAGGGCTCTGTGGCAACATGGCAGTTGGGGTTATATGAAGTATTAGCTAGTTTTCCTAAACATTGAGCATGATATACAGGAGATAAAGCAGCTTGAATAGATTTACTGCTGTTTGTTAATTTGTAAATTTTGAAAAGCGGCATTCTTTTTAGCATTTTATTTGTGAATGCACCTAAGCTCTCAAAGCCTCTGGGCTGTGCTCCAGAAGATGATGATGTAATATAAACATAGATCACTTGCCAATATACTTGGGATTTCCCCCCCCCCCCAAGTATTGGTTAAATACCCCATTAGGAGAGCTTTGTTGTAAATTGGCTGCTGCTTTCTTGGGATGGATTTGAAGGTTCGGTTGTGCCAAGTACCATTTTACTGATCTATTTCCATAAATACTGTATATCCTTTGAGAGACTTTAAGAAGCTGTTAAGTTACAGCTCCTGGCTGACTTTGTTTCCGCTCAGACACTAAATGGGTCTGACTGGTATTTGGAGACCTGAAGAGAATATCAAATGTATAAATATGACCAAGAAGACTGAAAACCCTTCCCACCCCCAAAACTGTCTTTTTCAACTTGACAACTTTAAGACATGTGCACTTCAACTCCCAGAATTCTCCAGTCAGCCATGGGAAATTAAAGCTGCCAGGATTGAGAAACACTGCCCCCCAAAAAGATAATGGCCAACCACTTTCATATTGCTGTCAAGAAAACTGCATCAACATGTCTGTTAAGGCAACAGCCTCTCAGAGAATTGCTACCTAGAAGTGATCGGGGAGTTTAGTGGATTCGGTGACCATGAGAACGATCCTGGTGAGAGTGGGGTTCCAGTAAGGGTGACATGGGAAGTATAAACCTAACCAATAGTGGGTTGTGATTGGCTGTGCAGGTATGAGGAAAGCCAACCTATCTAAGAGAAAGAACTCCCAAAATCATATAAGTCAATGGCAAGAAAACATCTATAAATTATTTAATCATGCAGATGTAGATGACGAGGCCTCCAGGTCATAAGACCCTCCTTCAGTTACTGGAGAAGAGTGTTGAACTTTTGTATATGAATTTAGAGATGGTGTTATGGCTAGTCTCAGGAAATCTGATGGTGAATGTTTTTTAAAAGACGCTCCTTGTTTTATGAAGACAAATACAGTTGAAACAAAGACTATGAGAGGCATTTCCAGGAAAATCTGAAATTGTTGTAATAAAAAAGTATATTGAATTAGAAATTTTAGAGGTAAGAGTACTTAAAGGAGATGAGAACTGTCCATTTAAAACAGAGATATTGGACTGCCTTATTTGGAGCATAAGATCAAAGGAAGGAATGGAATTGCTGTCAGGCATGGCTAAGTATGTGTTTAGCTGTAACCTCAGTGTCAAGATCATACTATATTGTTATGGAGAACCAGTTTACATCAGTCTCATTTGAATATATGTCAGGATGTATGTATTTGTAAATGTATATCCTACCTTCCTTCCATGGCTCAAAGCAGTGAGATACTGCACCATCCTCCCATTTTTCTCCCTAACAAGCCAGTGAAATAGATTTGACTAAGAGAGGGAGAATGGCCCAAAGTTATTCAGTCAGCTTCCAGGGTGAAGATGAATTTAAATATGGATTTTCCCCATGTCAGTCAGTAAAGCACTACGTCATCCTGGCCAGACCACCACATTATGGTCTGTTGAAATACACTGAAGAATTTTACAGTATATTCTAAGACACATTAAATGAGTGATCACTGAGTGATTAGAGTGCAGATAGAGAAATAAAAGAACATGACATTAAAGTATGATTTGGGTATATACAATAATGTAGAAGGTGGATAAGTATTGTTTTTTATTCCCACACGTGCTTCAAGCAGCATTAATCTAGACCAGTGGTAGCGAACCTATAGCACGTGTGCCAGAGGCGGCACTCAGAGCCCTCTCTGTGGGCATGCATGCCTTCACCCCAGCCTCGCCAGCAGGCCCCCTGGAGGAGAGTCGCCCCCAGACATGGCCCATGCGGAACAGCACAGCCAAGGACATGGCAGCCAGGCAACGGGGACAAGACTCTGCCCTCGCAACCCATCACGCGCTGATGATGCTGCGGGGCGCGGGCGGAGGGTATGGCTGCCATGGCGCTGCTGGGCCACCTGGGCGATCTGCGGTGGGCCATGGAGGCGGTGGGTGGCCCTGCGGGTGGGGGTGCGTGGGCTGGGAATGGGGCGGGCAGAGCGGGTGGGGGCGGTTTTTGGGCACTTGGTCTCTAAAAGGTTCGCCATCACTGATCTAGACTTTTGGGGGATGTATTGCAAACTGAAGACAGGTCTGCAAAAGTGGAGCTGATGATTGCAGCAAAAACCAAGGAACTGGGGAGTAGACAGGTTCCAAGGAACCTCTCTGAATAAAAGAACGGGAGATCAACCACATGTGCTCTGGATGGATGCCTCTCATGAAGAGACCACAGGACAGCAGTTTTCTCAGGGTTTGAGCAATGCAAAATGCCAGGATCAGCCATCATGCTTGCAAGCACTTGTTTAGGCAGAGCATTTTAAAGGACATGGAGTTTGCAAGTCTTACTTTCTAATCATTTTCAGAAATTGCCTACTGACCATCTTAAAGCTATTGGAGATCTTTGGAATGATAAATTTGAACCATCTTCACTGGGTGAGTTTGTATTCAACTATCAACAAAAGAAAAATTAATTATAAGTTTAAGGACTTAAAGATCTTTGAAATAAACAAGAAAAAGCTAAATAAGATTTTGAGCTAAAATTTTATAAATGGGTTTTATAAACAGATAAAATTTGAATATTGACTTTGCTATAATATTTTGGAATTAATTATAAGGAATAAACAACTTGTTATGGGAAATGGATTTGTTTTGGTTATTGCAAGATATAACAAAGATAAGTAATTTTATTATTTTAAAAACTGAACACTAGAGGGGACTAAAGTTCCTAGGCAGAATGAAAACAATACAACTCTGCTCTTACTTATTGGGACTTACAAAATGATGCAAAATGGTGTAAAATTGAAAATATTAAGTGAGACGTTTGAAGAATGGAGCCAGAAGTTAATAGTCACAATATCATGAGTATCAGTAAAGATGTCTGCTCTAGAGATAGGCTATGTCCAAAAGATATTATTGAAGAAATGACAGATGTGGAACAAATTTCATCTGACAAGATAGCTATGATACCGAAAGTAGATTTACAAATGAAAGACCAACAAAATGACTTGAAAAAAGATGCTTTACTGCAGCGACCCCCAACCTTTTGGGCACTAGGGATTAGTTCAATGGAGAAAGATTTTTCTGTGGACGGGAGGAGATGTGGTTTTATGTGCTGACTGCATCCCGCAGATGGGGCTTTGCCTGTTTGCCTGGTCTGGTTGCTGGCATGCCACGGACTGGTGCTGGTCCACAAACGGGCGGTTGGGGATGCCTGCTTTACCAGATATGCAAAAGAAACTGGCTGATGTTTTAAAAAATCGAAAGTGAAATAGAAATGACCAAGATAATGACCTGGATTATTCTTCTTATTGGATTTACAAAAGGCTAAAGCCTTCAAGAACTTGTGCCAGGGATAAAGAAGAATTCAAGAGAAATCAAATCCTACAACACTATTTGAACAAATTAAAGAATAAAACTATTATTAAACTAATAAAACTATTATTGTATATGAAGTTGGTTTATTTGATCAGGGTTAAAAAAAGGATATGTTGTTACAAAGTTGGCAAGCCTTTACAGACTCGTTGCTAATATTTGAGCTGAAAAATTGATGCTGAGATATTGCTGGATTCCCTAACACTGGAATCAAATCAATTACTGAAACTTCTAGGTGCAGACTGTGGAATAGACCATAAATTATACATGTTGAATGTGCAGAGTAAATATAGAAAATTAAGGAGAATAATATTTGACCTGGCAGAATGCAGTCAGAATATAAAAATCAATACAAGGAGTACATTTGGTGTTCTTAATTTATGTGGACAAAAACTTTAAAATTTCTCAATTCAGAAGACATAAGAGAAATTGTGACAAAATGCAAAACATCTCCCCTTTGAATTTCAACTAGGGAAATGTACATTTCTTAAGAACCAGTTATCATGACTGCCAAAATAAAATGGAGACGAAAGCTTTGTGCAGTAAGAAAGACATAGTAGGGCTGATTGCAGAATGTCAGTGTCAAATAAGGAAGGATAGGGAAAGATATGTCAATCAAAAATGTCAACAGAGGAAAATAGCAAGGGAAATGGGTGATGTTTTAAGAAGCTTGCAGGAAAATGTGTAGCTAGTGTAGGAAGAGACTTCACAGAGACTGAGACAAAAGAGGTTAAAGAAGGAAAGAGTATCCTGAAATCCTTACAAATGGAATTATAGAATGTCTGAAATATTTGCAGAAGCCAATTCCACTTGAAAGCAAGATATGAAAAGCAATAGACCAGCTGCAAAAATTAAAAAGCTCCAGGCATAGATGAAATGTACATTGAAGGCTGCAAGAAAAGAGGCAATTAACTCCCTGCCAACAAATATGGAACAAGACTAGAGAGTGAGAAAGATTGCTATATAATGCTGAACAAGAATGATGCAAATTATCAAAGCACTGTATGGGAATATTTTAAAAGATATTTCAAAGAAAAAGAGAATATTACACGGAGACCAAAATCTCCAACAAACAAGCAGATTTCAGAAAAGTCAGAGATGTGAGATCTGATAGTTAATACAAATTGATCCAATCTGGGTTGGTCACCAGGAGCAGAGTTTAGTCTTCCGAGCTTTTGGACTTGTGCTGGAGCTCATCTTCAGAGAACTTCCCTCTCACTAGAATGTGTCTCACCACACATTCAGGTGAGAGAGAAGTTCCCTCAGGATGGGCTCCAGCACAGGTCTGAAAGCTCAGAAGACTAAACCTCTAGTCCCAGTGATCGATCCAGATTGGATCTTGCAATATTACCCTGAGACACAATATATTTGCCTTCGTTCATGAATACAAACTGAATAATGGAGAGCACAAGGCAATTCAAGGAGGAGGTTTAGTTTCTTTCATTGACTACAGCGAGTAATCATGGAGATCACGCCACAAGGTAGAATCTGGGTGCCAAAATATTGGAGTCTTCCAAGGAATCTTTCTCATGAAGAAGAAGAAGCCTCTGTAAGAACTAAGTCTGAACAAAACAAAGTATTTCAGACAAAGGAGGATGTGTGTTGTTCTATATCTGTTGAACTTATAGCAAAGGTATTTCAAGAATAGTAGAGTTAGGAGAAACGATAGAGGGTTCAAATAGGAGGTCAAGACATCAGCAGTAGAGATATGCAGATGATATTTTATTAGCTGAAAGTAGAAATAATGCATTATGAAAATAAAACTGGAAAATAAAAATGTGAGTAATGTTAATTGGTATGCAGAGTGAACTCAGAATAGAATAGAATAGAGCTGGAAGGGAACTTGGAGGTCTTCTAGTCCAGCCCCCTGCTCAAGCAGGAGAACCTATACCATTTCAGATAAGCCTGAAGAGTCTAGTCTCTTCTTAAAAACCTCCAGTGATGGAGCACCCACGATTTCTGGAGGCAAGCTGTTCCACTGGTTAATTGTCCTCACTGTTAGGAAGTTTCTCCTTAATTCCAGGTTACTTCTCTCTTTGATTAGTTTCCAACCACTGTTTCTTATCCTGCCATCTGGTGTTTTGGAGAATAATTCTTTGCGGCAGCCCTTCAAATACTGGAATACTGCTATCATGTCACCCCTATTTCTTCTTTTCTTTAGACTAGCCAAACCCAAGTCCTGCAGCCGTTCTTCATATGTTTTGGTCTCCAGGTCTTTGATCATCTTAGTTGCTCTTCTCTGAACTTTTCTCAAAGTCTAAACATCTTTTTTGTAGTATAGTGACCAAAATTGGATGCAGTATTCCAGGTGTGGTCTTACTAGGGTTTTATAAAGCGGTATTAATACTTCATGTGATCTTGATTCTATACCTCTGTTTATACAACCCAGGACTGTATTAGTTTTTTTGGTTGCTGCTGCACACTGCTGGTTCATAGTCAAGTGATCATCCACTAGGACAGAGGTCCCCAACCTTTTGGGCACCAGGGACCAGTTCCATGGAGAAAGTTTTTTCCACGGACCGGAGAGTGTGTGATTTTGTGTACTGCCTGCATCCCACGGATGGGGCTTTGCTTCTTTGTGCGTCCCGGTTGCTGGCATGCTGCGGCCCAGTACTAGTCCACGGCCCAGGGGTTGGGGTCCCCTGCACTAGGACTCCAAGGTCACTTTCACAGTTACTGTTTTTGAGCCAGGTCTCGCCTAATCTGTACTTATACCTTTGATTTTTCCTGCCTAAATGTAAAACTTTGCTTTTCTCCACATTAAAATTCATTTTGTTGGATAGGCCCATTGTTTGAGTTTGTCAAGATCTTTTTGGATCCTGAGCTTGTCTTCTGGGGTGTTGGCTATTCCTGCCAGTTTAATGTCATCTGCAAATTTGATGAGTTCCCCTTCCATTCACAATTGATAGCAAAGAATTAAAGGGAGAAGACAATGTTGTTTTCTTGGGCTCAGTGACCAACAAAATAGACCAGTAAAGTTAAAAGACTGGACTTTCTAGTGGTAAGGTAAACTACATCTGTAAAAGCTGGACAAGGAGAAAGAGCAAAAGGAAGAAGATTGAAGTCTGAAATACGGATCTGAAGACATTTACTAAGAGTATCACATACTGCAAGAAGAGCCATCAGTCAATATTGGATCAAATAAAGAAGGATCACTCCTTAAGACACAGATCAGTAAGCAAAACTCATATATTTTAAGCATGTGATATGAACACACGAAGACCTAAAAGAAATCACTGTTTGAGAGGGCTGAGGTAAATACAAAAGGGAAAGACAAAGGATAAGGTGGATGTATGGGATTAAGTGGATCGCATGACTGTTCTTGGAAGAACTACAGATTATTGCTGAGATGGCAAGCATTTGCTGATGCAGATACTAGCAGCTGAGCCTCACCCAGTTGTACCTTATAAAAAAAATTCCAAAAATGTCAGTCCCAGTCATTACACTAAGTTTGAACATTTATGTTTCCTTGACCCATATTAAAATGTTTCTTTCCCCTTTTGCCAATTATATAAGTATTCAGTGAATTAATTGTAATTTAATTTGAATTACATTTACATTCCAGGAGGCATCTGGGACCCTTTGAGGTGTGTGGAAATGTGGTTTATATCAGTGTAATTAATGCAGTGCTCAAGTTCTCTATGAAGAATGATTTTTAAAATAATCCATTATGGGGATGGTGCTATTCATTGCAATTCAAATGCAAGTGGAAGGTGTGAATAATAAATTGCAATTAGGCAGTTGCAATCAGGCACCTGTTTAAGTCTTTATGGTAAGTTAAACACAACTTACATGCTCAGTAAATGTAGCCCTAATGCAGGTGTGTCAAACTCGCAACATCACGTGACATGTCATGACTTTTTTCCATTGCCGGCAATGGGGTGGACGCAGTTTCGCTATGATGCATAGTCAAGTAATGTTACTGATTTGAAGAAGAGGCACTATATTCATCTGTAGTTAAAGTAGCCTTCTAAGTAATCTTCTGAAAGTGGTCTTCATAGCAATGTAACTGCAGAGAGGTAATTGTTAAAAATGGTTATGTAGGAAATAAAGATGCTAGGCACAAACTTGCAACACACAATTTACTAGTCGCCACAACTTGTTAGCATGTTGGATAATAGCAGCCCATATAAACACATTAGGATTGTGCAAAGCTAAAACTTTGGGTTGAGTAAATCATGAATTAGTTAACCACTGATAAGTGTATTGTGCTAACATAACTGTTATCTATTGTGTATGTCCATTACTATATCTCATCTAACTGCTATAATGAAGGAATGATCCAGATGTTCAGTACCATATATGCAGTCACCGGTTTTATCCTGAAAGAGTAGCTGCATGGGACATAAACAGCGAAAAGCAAGTTGAGTCAGCATATGAAATGACAACTCTTTGGAAAATGCTTGTGATATAAGTATATGGTTGAATCAGACCATATCAGGGACTAGATCTCTGAAATGGTATTTTTGTTGTTGTTGTTAGTTGTGAAGTATTTTAGGGATATACAAATTATATTTTGAATTTATGGTAACTTCATCAAGTTAAATAATTTTCTATCATAATAAATATAAAATACATTAGACAATGTTATAAAGATAATTTTAATTAATCATACAATAGACAGCAAAGAAAACTTTTACAGATATCTCAGAAATTTGTGCAATGACATATTTTGTGAGATCTTGCCCTTCAGAGAGTTGTATCCAGTAGCTAGGTATTCAGTTCCCGGTTGTGTTGCAAATTAAAAGCTAATATATGAAGTATTAATTAAATGTTTCTTGCAGTTATTTTTGTAAAATTAGTGCTTACAGATTCACCAGAACAGAATACAAATTGCGCTCTCTAACTAGAATAGAAGTTGTATGACATGCTGATTTTTTGTGTGTGCTTTATTGATCTTGTTACATTAGAAATGGGAACAATACAGTATCATCCACTTTCAAATAATGTTCCAGTTCAGATCAACATTGTAGAACCAACTTGGCTAAAGAAAAATATATTCTACTATTCTATACTGCAGAGAGATATTTTTTTTGTTTCTAAAGTTCATTTTAGTTCTCAGGCAGTACCGGATGATTCCCTATTCTATTATTTAAAAATCACAGAAATCTTTTGACAGACATCTAGAATATTCTCTTTTTGACCAAGATTGTTGAGCTCTCAAATGAAATTCCAACAATTTTGGTAGCTGATTTGGTTTGCTTCCAGAATAAGTATGTATGTATGTATGTATGTATGTATGTATGTATGTATGTATGTATGTATGTATGTATGCATGCATGCATGCAGTGGGTACTGAAACTCACATAATTTAGCTAATGTAGCCAATATTAATGGAATGTTCCTCTGTATTCCTAATGCCTTGCACTGTACTTCACTTTGTCTAGCACACTGTGCTTCAGAGAATTTGGAGATCTTATGGGATACAATTTAGAAAGATATGGGGCTCCATAGGAGAGGCAGAATTGAAAATTCTGTTGCATATTTGCTTGCATAACCTTGGTTCTTGCCCATTTATAATTAGTTGCTAAATTTCAGAATAAAAATGAACTTAGTTCAGTAAATATGAAAATGTTAATTAATGTGTGGTCAAAGCTGCCTTGTTGTCTTCGCCTATTTTTGAATTGATTTTTATTGAGTTGCATGGCAAAGGACTATATAAATTGCTTCTCTTATGCATAAAGTACCATTGCTGGAATATTGGAGGTGTAACTTAAGATATGTGATATAAATACAAATAAGGTAAATGTCTTATCTTTGAACTGGCTTTGATTATTATTTTTTTCATGTACAGCATTATATTTTATGGTCAAGTTTTTACAATAAGCTATAAAGTATCCCATAGTAGTTGGGCAGTAAATCAAATTCTCACAATCATTACAAACATGAAAAATCCACTTACTTTTGATGCAATATATTTTTCCAAGAACCCTTTGCCCTCTTGAAAAAAAGGAACTTGTGTGCAACTTTGGTGTGGAGGGACACAGAAGCTTTAGATAACCCAAAGAGTAACTTGTGTTTGAGAGACATGCACAGCTTGATTCCTGCTAGCGTACCTCTGAGTCAATTTTATATCTGCCTCAGATATTTTCCAGATTTCTTTTCGAGGCCATTGCTGCAAAGCTGTCTTTAGATTATAGGAATGATTGCTCCTGAGGTTTAGGGTGCTTCAGAAAGATACATGAAGAACAATTGATGTTCTGCTAGGGCAGGGGTAGGCAACCTTGGCTCTTTTATGACTCGTGGACTTCAACTCCCAGAATTCCTGAGCCAGCCATGCTGAGGAGAAATGGAGAGGTTTCCGTGCTGAGCCATGCTGGCTCAGGAATTCTGGGAGTTGAAGTCCACAAGTCATAAAAGAGCCAAGGTTGCTTACCCCTGTGCTAGGGGAATAGAGTTAATCCTAAAAGAGCAAGTCAGAGCAATATGTGTAGAGACTAAAAAAGATTACTTTGATGAAGGTCCAGCAAATGTTTGGAAATCTCAAGATACTTCCTAATTCACTGAACTATAAAAATGAGGATCAAATATAAGACTTAGACTTGCAAGATTGGTGTCAGCCCCACTAGGTAAACCAGATCAAGAATCAATCCTACAGGAAGGCTAAAACTTATTGAGACTGGCTATAATAGTAGAATTTTACAAGTCTGATTATTGCAACACCGGTGTCCAGAGGAATGATTTTTAGAAGGATATATAACAGAAAAGAGGAAACATTTATCTTGCAATTGTCCTTCTACTCAGATTCACCAAGGTGCAAGTTTATGGTTTTCCAAATTCTCCCTGCGTCTGGATTCTGATTTTAGTTTAACTCTACATTTCTTAGATGACAAAAATAAGAAAGAAGATAAGAAAGAAACAGAGTGGGCACAAATCTAATCAAAGCATCATTATTATTAGAAAATAAATCTGGAGAAGGTGGGGGAATATCCTGAAACTGGAGGAAATCTACAGAGCAGAAGTAGAAAAATAACAACAGAGGATGGTGTCAGGTGCATGGGTTTTGCTAAAGCAGGAAAGAAATATATATGTATTTACTATGGCAAAATATAAATTTTACTTTTCCATAGGAAGCTAAACAAGGTTTAAATATTTTTCTGAAGGTTTAATACTGCCATGTGCAAAATTTCCAAAAGAAATGCATTCTTTATTAATCACATTTCCTTAAATCACATGAAATAACAACTTATTGGAGCACTGATTATTTTCAACAGCGTAATTCCACATGGCAAATATATCAGCAAAATCAAACACCCTGTTATAAGGGGCAGCTTAGCTCTTTAAAAATGTTTCAGCACAACATACAAATCTTCAAAGGTTTATAATATATTTTTAAATAATGCAATATAAAACATGGTTGATACATAAAAATATTCATAATATATTTCTAGGACAATCCTCCAGTGGCAGTTATTAGATGTTACACATCACATGTTGTATACAGTTACATAGATACACAAACATACGCACACACACACACACAAAGACAGAAACATTCATTCTCTTGCATCTACTATGAATCTAATGAACCGCTATTAAGAACAACTTTTTAAAGTAGTAATTGTTGCTGAAAATATATAATTATTTTATATGTAGTTGTTTCCATAGTAACACAAACAAACAATGTAATTACATAGCAATCTCATTGGATTATTAAAGTTGAGTCAATAAATATTGTTTTGCTACAGGGAATGTAGTGTTAACAGTATAGTCACCTGGTTTGCAGTCTTCTACCACAATGGCAAATCAAATATTTCAAAACTGCAGGGATTTTGGACTTGATTGTACCAATACATTTTTCTATAACTTTCTTATGCTTCACTCCAAATTAGTATACAAGGGGAGGGGGGAACGCTAAATCAGTTTTTCTAAGCGTTCTTCATGAGCTATATGCTAACATGCTAGGTGGCATCCCCAAGATAAATTTCAGGAGATTTCTTACTATTTCTACCTAAAAAAGGTTTAGCAAAATATATTTTCTCCTTCCAGACAAATGTTGCTGCATTACAGTACAGTCTGCTGCATTCAATGGTGGTTCACATCCTGGAGAGACAACACGGTTCTCCTCTAACTTTAGCATGCAGAGTCATATTCAAGTGTTGTCAAGAGAGTATATGATGTGACTGTGTGTTGGAGAACACTGTGTGTTACTGTTACACTTTCTTTTTGCTATAGAAGGTGTATATAGGATTTGTGCTTTGTTAGAATTCCAATGATCTTCTCAGAACACACTACTCTTGAACACAATAATTTCCTTTAAAAAAACAAAAACAAAACAAAACCACACACACGACAGGTAAAGAACTGGAGCCCTCTAATGGATTTAGTGCAGGATATAATTTTTTTGCCCCACCCTATACACCATGCTCATTGGCCTTCACTTGCCCCAGGGGGCTTGTGCTATTTCTCCCTGTCCAATTAAAGTGCAGAGAGAAGACATAATCTACTTGCTTTCACCAGAGCAGCTTCTGTTCTACAAAGTGGATGAGCTTTGCTTGTAATCCCTCAAAACAACGGAGGTGTAAGTTGCATTGGGAGGTATGCAAAGCACTGATTCGGACATAGGAGAACTGGGCACAGAACTGCCTGAAGCCACTGAATCTCGGAAAGGAGATGGAGGTGTCAGTGCTGGTGAATCTTCTAGAGTCAGTTTGCTGGTGGCCTGCTCCTCTTCTTCCTCTTCCTCCTCCTCTAAATTTCCTGGCCTCTCATACACATAATCTTGGATAAGCTTAAACTTTTCATTTTCTTCTTCTTCCTCCTCCTCCTCCTCCTCCTCCTCATCTTCTTCTTCCTCCTCTTCTTCTTCTTCAGATGGGAGTGAAACCAGCTCTTTACTGAAAGTGCCCATTTGTAGTGGCAATATCTGTGGCTGCATTGCTGGAGGATGATATATGGGCCTCAGTCCATTTCCTGCACCAGACACGGGCATTACCGCATTGAAATCAGGGATGCCAGTGGCAAATTTGTTGACCACACCCTGCAGCTGGTCCATAATGGATCGCGGTGGTGGAGGCGGTGGTGGGGGTGGCAAGACTTTGGGACTCTGTATGTCCTCTGCTGCTGCCTGTAGTGGAGGCATCACCATCACTCTTCTGTGTACAACCATGGAAGGACTACTCATTTGACTGAAGTGCACTGACTCACTTCCTTCCTCCTCCACAACATTGTACAAAGTCTTACTGCTGATGTCCGAAAAAGTGAGGCTCTTGCTTGGACCTGGATAACTTTTAGTTAGGGGCTTGATCACTGCTGTCTGATTGCATCCTAGCTCCTTATTCTTCACATGCACTGAGAGCCTGTGCCACATATGTTGTCCCTTGGGAATTTCTCTTCCACCTGGTTCAGACCATGACACAGACTTGCCATTAGAACTAGAAATAAAATAAAGATGTGTTTATTTACATTTCCGTAGGCAGACACAGGCAACCACAACACATTTATCCTAGAAAATCCCTGTGTGTTTTGCAGTATTAGTTCCTCCGAGAAGCAACTACAGTGGGAAACAGCAACTGTTCTTAAATGTAGATTTATGTAAATGAAGGCAAATTATTCCGTTAGTTTCAGATGTTGGGGACAGAGCAACATCTTGCAGAATACACATGGCTGCCACCAGACACAGAAAGTAGTGGATCTTCATTCCCTCTCCCTGTAATGTTAGTGAGGAATAGCAAATAAACTGATTCCAAGATTCTCTATCCCCAGTTTATGCACTTCCTGGGAGGAAATGCAGAGAAACATCAACAGCAGTGACCGTAACAAGCATATTGTTTCTTTATTAAATGTTGTTAGGGTGAATGGGGTAAAATGTTGTTGTTATTATTAATTATAAACAGCAGCTTTCTTCAACTTGTCTTTCAAAAGTAAGCAGCCTCTACATTCAAGGAGGAGAAGGGAGGGTGAATGGGAAATGGATATGCCCATCTCCTGCTCTGTTGCCAGCCTATGATTCTGAACAAACATAAAATAAGTACATGCACATCAGACATAAGTTTCCACAAATGGTGCAGAAACTCAACTTCAATCTTTAAAAAGCACTCAACTTTATAATATATAATCTTTAGTCTGTAACATTTGATTTGCATTTCACATGCAACAATTTCCACAACACATAAAAATTTGTCTGTTCTGGTAAAAACAGCAGTACAAAACTTCCTAGCTCCAATTTGTGGATGAGGAATTACAGTCAGAAATATTCTCATTCATCTATTGAATTTTCTCCATTAGAGTCATGGAGGTTTGAGGATTACCTTTCTCATGGTGCATACATTGTACAGTTGTACTTGTGTACATACTGTGAAAAATCAGTCTCACAACCTCTACAACGACAAATGTTTTAAAACACAAATGCAGACATAACTAATACCTATAAGTCTGTTATATATTTATTAAGTATAAATGACCTTAAATACTTGGGGAAAAGAGATTAAAAGGATGACACACTGTAGACCATATTAACGTCTCTTTGCTTTAGGAGTCTAGGACAACCCCACTATTTAGAAAGAGGTTATGTTCACGATATGGAAGCACCAAGAAAGTACTGTAATAAGTAAGAATCAAGACAACAGTGTAGGAACACAAGACTTTAAGCAAGGCTGTTACTCCGAGAATTTCTTGGGGGGTGATGATGGCTTACCAGCTGTATCAATTACAGTGGCAGCTTTAGATGGTTAGTAGAATTTATTTGTAGGTATGTTATGTTGTTAGACACTGTGGGAGCGTGGGATAACAAAACAGTCCTGTAAAATAGCTTTAAAAGGCTGGTGTTTCTGGTGATTTGTTCTATGTCACATGGAAGAAAAATATTTTATTCTGAACAATATTTATAGCATGTGGAGAGTAGAAACATTCTGTTGCAGGCTCTGTGATGCTCAGAGTAGATATTGCAATGATCCTATGCTATGTGTTAGATTTATGTGGATGTATTTATTTAGTACCTTCTGATGCAAATCACTTGCTTTGCAATGCAATATAGTTTTGCACTATAGTTTTGAAGTTATCAATAGCTGATTTCTCAATAGCTGATGGACATAACTGTTTGGCAATGTAAATGCTGCACTAGATACATTTATATTTTATCCAGTGCTGTAGTTTTATGGATTGAAGCTGAGTTATTTCTCAATGAAAGCCTATGTGGGCACTCTCAGATAGGAATAAATCAAGGCACAGAATCCATTTTAGATGGAAATTTGACTCTAGCTGCTTTCATGTATAAGGCTGAAGTCTTTTAAATGGGTGTCACTGGGTTATTTAGTTGTGAAAGCTTGGTGGAAAGCTTCATGTTCAGGATTTATAAATTAGAGTTATTGGAAATTTTTCTGTAGGAGAAAGTGAACCAAATTTATATGGGCAAGGAGTTAGTTCAAACAAAGTATTTGATGTTCAGAAAACAGGCCAAAGATGCTCTGTAAAATCCATGGGAATGGGTTTTATACTTTCATGTAGGTATAAAATAGAATGTAAAACACACTGCAATACAGAATATGTTGAACAGCAATACTGATTAATGCATATAAAAACAATACATTTAAAACACAACTTATGTATGTTAGTATACACCCACGGACATACATACATACGTACATGCACGCACGCACACACACACACACACACACACACATACAAGTTCCTTTCAGGTCAGTGGGGCTGACTCCCAGGCAAGAATTTATAGAATTACAGACTTATATTACTCCATTTCTGCTTTTTTTCCCCCTCTTGGCATCATCTTCAGAATTTTATTTTAAATCAATATTGACCAAAACTCCAGTTCCTGAATTTTTTTCCCATATTATTATATCCCAACAAAAGTTTCAGTGATGACTTCAATCTTGTCCACAATGCTGATGACTAATAATATACCCATTTCATTGGATTCAGTTTTGTGTGTCATATAATTTCCATTGTCATCTGACATACAAAGTAGAATACAATGAACCGGGTACATTATATGACATATAATGCTGAGAACGGTTGATAATTATTTTTAAATTTTCCACTGAAATTCCACTTATATTAGATATTTGGCATATAATCTTATTTTTTCCCTCTGTTATCCTGCCTTACTTGCTTCTCTGTGTTCAATTTATTGCTCTTTGTCCCTTTAGACCAGGGGTGTCAAACTTGCAATGTCACGTGACGTGTCGTAATGTATCACGACTTTTTCCCCATTGCCGGCAATGGGGTGGGCGCGGTTTTGCCATGACGCATCCGGCCCACGGGCCGGCAGTTTGACACCCCTGCCTTAGACTTTCTAGGGAAAGCAGATTCATTCCATCAACATGATTTGAAATTTATCCTTTACGGCATAATCTATGTGGGCTCCCCATGCAACTATTTTTTTTTTAAAAAAATGTTGTTTTTCTTGCTATATCATCGTTCTACTTAATAAACAGGTTTAACCAAGCTCTTATCTGTGACCTTTAAAATGTGCTTAGTTGCAAAATGTCTAATGTGGCAGGAAAGAAGAACTACATAATAAGTAATGATTACTATTGTTCCATTGATTCATTTTTTTTCATTTTCCAAAATTCCAATATGGCCAACTACATGAAGTCATGTTCATCAGTGAGTTTTTTTTTTTTTTTTTGTATTTGGCCTACGACTATTTCTGAAGCCCTCAGTAGGCAGGAAGAACTGGACACAGCCAGAATGCAGCTGAAACTGCTAGGGAAAATGGACAGCCGTCACTGAAAGAAGACCAGTTCAGCTCCATGCAAAAACCATGAACAAGAAAAACTGTGGGATAAATTGTGGGAAAGATAAAATGAACAGGTAAACTATTTTTTTTTCCTTTTGCAATTCAGCCAGAAGATGTTGAAGTGACAACCATGAAAAACAGAAAAAAAAAAGTTCCTCCAAAAATTATTTGACAGTGTCCTTGAAAGAATATATATGGACAAGCAGGTCAAGGCAGTGTGAAAAATGGGACACATACACGACTTTTCTGTCATTAATGGCATGCACCATTATTAGAAATGAGAAAGTCATGAGAAAGAGAAAGCAATGGGTTAAAAAAAATACACCACTGTTTGTCATGCAGCTTTTCTTACACATTCACTGCAGTTTGGGGTTTTTCAAAGCTGCACATGTGCCGACGGACATTGGCTGGTGGGCGAGAATTCTGGCTGCCTCTTCCTGAGGATTGAAAAGAAAAAGATACCCAATGAGTGGTTATCCACATCCACATTCAGGGCAGTTGTACCACTCAGTAGGGTGCTGTGTTCTGCCTTCCTTGGACATCTTGCCATTTCTCCACCGTGTCTCCATTACTCAGGATACAACTCTAGGTTGCTTACCTGGGAGAGAGCCCTACTAAACTCAAAGGGACTGATTTGTGCAGGAGTTGCACCATACATGGTTGGACTGCTTCCTTGGTTCCACACTTACTCCGTGGTTCTTTGCACAACATTCCTCTCTTGATCATCACCTTACTTATGTGCCTAAAAGCCAATGTGGAAGTGCAAATAACCTTTGAATAGGTTGAAATCTGTGCTGTCTTACGACAAGGCCTCCAGTAGCACCCTTGGCATGATCATGTGCATCCTCACTGTGCTAAAATGGGAGAAAAATATCACTTAACCTACTCGAGCTCCTGTGAAAAATCAGAGATTAAATGAAATACAGCTCTAGCAAATGATTATAGTGTGGTGGGTAGATTGGAACACATTACAGGTCCCCTTAAACAGTTTGTCTGGCTCCCCATGGTGAGGAAGAATTAATTCCAGGCAAATAAACATTACATTTTTTCCCCTTCACTGGGATCAGTGGTTCTCAACCTTTTCTTCACCACAGATTCCCTTTAAATACCATGGCCACGAATCCTGAAGACTTAACTCAAGACATAACATTTCTTCAAGCCTTTGTGGACCCTCTGTGATGACATTGCAGTTACCCCCGGAGATCTGTGGACCACAGGTTGAGAACCACTGGCTGGGATTATTGATTCAGCAGAAGGAAGTAGCTGGATGGCTAAGCCAGAGAGATGTAAGTTGGTTAATAACTTTTGTGGATTTATCTGCATGCAATGTGCCAAATTTATTTAGGGATTGGTATAAACTAGGGATGCTTCCTTGCCTATGGACTGAATATTTCAAAAGAATGTACATACAGTATAATGGTTATTTGAAGAGTTGATAGCTTTACATAGTACCCTGGGTCCTCCTTCATCATTTGCTCTTGCCAAATGCCCTATTTTGACCCACATTAATGCATATGCTAATCAATGATTTGCTAGAAAATACATAGTTATACCACTGTCAGAAGGGTCATGAAAATGACAAAAACAGATGAAGCAAACAGAAACTGCCACTTACCTGTTGGTTTGTACCTCCCCACCCTGATAACATACTAATTTGTTGGGTGATATTACGAAATGCTCATACTTTTTCTATGCTCCATATATAATGTTTCCAGAGAGAAACCACTGATCTTTATTCAAGTGGTAGTCTGATTACCGCTTCATCAATTAACATACATAGTCCTTTATTTTTACTACTTTGCTGCAATCACATTTTATACTGTAATAGAAGGAAGCATACGTTGTGATACGAAAGGCAAAGAGGTGGCAAGCAATACACTGGCTGTGTTCACACAATACATAAAACCTGTTCACTGAATTAACACTTTTTCCCTGGTGTAATATACTGACTTATAAGTTAACCAATTGAAGCAAAAGACCCAAACCGAGATTCAAACTAGTCAAAGTTGTGACATGAATGCCGATGCTAGGGAGACGTTCTACTGCAATAACAGGAAAAACATGCCTTCTCTGCCATCAGACCAGTGATGGCAAACCTATGACACACATGCCGAAGTTGACATGCTACATGGTTTTGGGTACCACACTAGCATTCACCAGCACTTGACACTACGTGCTGCTGTTCAGAGTGACCTATATGGGTATCAAGTCCAAAAGATTTGCCATCATTCCATTAGACCTTAGACTTACTTCAGCCTGCCTCAGTAGAGGGCTGCTAATGGGTTGGAGGCCACGTTGTGGGCACATCTCCTCAAGAAATGTGGGGTGCAGGACATATAGATGAGCTCTGCAGTTTCCCCTTGGGTTGAAAAAGTTTCCCTCCACTGATGAATGACCCAGAGCCCAGTTCTACAGGGCACACATAGGAAAATTCCTGCTTGAATGCGATTAGAGAAAGTTCTCTTCAGTTTGTCTGACAAATTTCTTCTTTAAGGCTCTTTCTTTCTGGGTAATTCTAGCCCCTTCTGTAGCAAATAAAACATGATCTCCAACCTACTTGGAAAGAGACAGCTGCCATTTTCCCATGGGCACATGATGAAATATTACAAGTCTTACTGACTACACAAAACTGAAATGTGAAAACCTTACAGTTGCATAAGGTGTACTTATTTGTACACTGTTTCAAATAATTCTGCTGCTTAAGCCATCCTAGGGGTCCACCTGCAGGAAAAAACTGGGATAAGATTGGATCTGAGGAAAACATACATCAGAAGTCTAAGCAATTGAAGTATTGATAATTCAAGCAAACATGAATCTTCTTTTTGTTGTTTACTGCGGCAAGCATCCATATTCATGAACTGGGAGACATTTGCCCTTCTCTAGAAAAGACTGCATAAGAATACTATTTATATCAGAGATTGATAAAGTGATTTCTACAGACATCATTGTACCCTCTGACACTTCCTTTGCTCCCATCCGGGTCCTCTACTTGATCTGTTTTTGTTTTAAAATAAAAGTGATATAGAGGACTGACAAATGGAAGGCAAAACTCCAGCCTCCAAGTATTGTAGTTGCCTGCAGTGGTATCTTTGGACCAGATATTTAGCTTTAAAACTGGGCTCTGGAACTATGCGGTCAAAAAAGAAATTAGTTCTAATAGGCATGTGTCATTCTAAATTGGATTATAAATTATGAGTAAAAGTCTCCAGAGAAATAAACTGGATGCTAGATACAAGTGAAAAGAATTCTGTGTGTAATTCACTATTAAAGACATACATTTCTAAATATCTAACTTTCTTCCTTTTTGCTTGCTTTATAAATATTTACAGGTCTACCATTACAAGGGAATGTGATATGATATCCAGTCAAGCAAGAAATTAAATTATGTGTGCCTACACACTCATGCAAAAACAAAGTGAACTTTCTATTCTATTTTTCCTTAGTAATGCATTTACATCCTCTACCTTGGGAAGCATAGAAATGTCAGACAGTTATAAGCATCATTCATGAGTCCTGGAACATCTTCGCTCTCTCCTAAATGCTCAGCTTCATAATACAATTTTCTATCATGCTTCAGATTTATACAATAAATCAGATGTTTCAATAACAAATGATTGCTTCAAGGAACAAGGAAGAAAAAGAGGAGCATATAGCTGCCTTTAGGCCTAGTGGGTTTACTCTCTCATTCTAGAGCAATATTTTTCAACTACACAATTTCAGGATGCTTGGACTTCAACTCCTAGAATTCCCCAGCCAATAAGAGTGTTAGGAAAAACTCTTCTTAAAAGATCAGTTTGATATTGGACCTAATTTGAGGGTGGGTCCCCTTCACTGAAGGCATTTAAAGTGAGGCTAGACAGTCACCTGTCAAAGGTGCTTTAATTACATTCCTCTTTCGGGTAGGGGATTGGACCTGATGGCCTAAATATAACTAGTTATCATGTGAATAGCAAACACTGAAAACTTTGTCCAAGTCAAGAACTGCCTGGAAGGCCATACTCAATGTATTTTATTTATACATATATTCTTGATTTAGTTTGTTTTACAGCCCGTGCATTTTGAAAAGAAATATATATATGTGTGTGTGTGTGTGTAGGTCTTTGGTAATTCGGGTTTTCTCCCGTGTAAAATTGGAAGTGTCTTGGCGACGTTTCGACAAAGTCTCATTCGTCATCTTCAGGCTGGTGTCTCTTCGGCCTCGTGCTTCTAGGAGCAATGTGTGATCGCAGCTGTGTCTTCCTTTTAACTGCCAGTGGGTGTATGAACTGATTGGGTGGGAGCTTGGCTGTGTTCTGATTGGGTGGAGGTGTGTTCTGATTGGTTAGGGGCTTGGCTGTGCTCTGATTGGATGGAGGGTTGGCTGTGCTCTGATTGGCTGGGGGTGTGTTCTGTTTGGGTGGGGGCTTTGTTGTGCTCGGATTAGTCTGAGTTGCAGTGGGATTTGAGATGGAGAGCTGCCTTGCTGTTGTTTGGCTTCGCGTTCGTGGTCGTGCCATATCATCAAGGTGGGTGTCAGTTTGCTTCATGTATGGATTGGAGGGGTTTGAAATGGCTAATGATGCAGCTGTGGTCTGGTTTCTGGTTTGTGGTCGTGCCTCATCATCGGTGTGGGTTTGGGTTTGCTTTTTGCGTGGATGTGTGGTGGTGACATCCTGTGTGGTTTTCGTGAGTGTGGGTCTAGTGTCATACTTTGTGTTAGGGACTCGTTTGTCAATAAGGGTGGGTTTCCAAATGGCTGGTAGGCGGGAGGTATCATCTCGTTTATTCATGCTGTGTGGGCGTTTTTCTATCTCGATGGCTTCTCTGATTATTCTGTTGTTAAAGTGTTCAGTTTTGGTGATAGTTCTGGTATTTTTAAAGTCAATATTATGTCCTGTGGCTTTAAGGTGTTGAACCAGGGAAGAAGTTGGTTCCTCTTTTCTGACTGAGTTCTTGTGTTCTTCAATGCGTGCACTTATTCTTCTGTTGGTTTGTCCGATGTATGTGGTGGGGCAGGCGGTGCATGGGATTTCATATACTCCTTGATTTTCTAACTCAATTTTGTTTTTGGGGTTTCTTAGGATGGTGGATATTTTTCGGTTTGTGCAGAATGCTGTCTTGATGTTGTGTTTGTGGAGGATCTTGCTGATTCTGTCTGTGGTGCCTTTTATGTATGGGAGGAGGGCTTTGCCATTTTCTTGTTCTCTGTCTTGGATTTTATTGGGTGTTTCTTTTTGGATTAGGTTGGTAATCTTATTTCTTTGGAATCCGTTGGATGTTAGTACGTTAGTGAGAGTGTGTAGTTCGGTTTTTAGGTGTTGTTCATCTGCTAAGCGTTTTGTTCTCGAGATGAGTGTCTTGGCTACGGAGTTGATCTGTGCTGGGTGGTGGTGTGAAAGTGCGTACAGATAGCGGTTTGTGTGTGTTTTCTTCTGATAGATGGTGTGTCCTAGGGAGCCATTGGATTTCTTGTAGACTAAGACATCCAGGAAGGGAAGTTGGTTGTTAGCTTCTGTTTCCATGGTGAACTGTATTTTGGGGTGTAGGCTGTTGAGGTGTGTGAGGAAGTTGTCTAGTTTTTCTTTCCCATGTGGCCAGATTATGAAGGTGTCGTCTACGTATCTGAGCCAGAGTTTGGGTTTGTGATCAGATTTTTCTAGAGCTTGGGTTTCAAAGTGTTCCATGTAGAGGTTTGCAATGACAGGTGAGAGGGGTGATCCCATGGGTGCTCCTTCTATTTGTTTGTATTTTTGTCCGTTGTAGATGAAGTATGTGTTGGATAGGCAATGGTTGGTCAGATCTAGGATGTGCTTGGGGGGGTTATATTTGTTTTTGATAGCTGTCAAGGCTTCTTTGATTGGAACCCCACTTAGACCCATAGTCAGCTCCATAGGCTCACCTCTACAAAACCTAGCCAAATTTCTCGCCAGACAACTACAGCCCTGTGCAGAATCCATCACCTCACACGTAAAAAACTCATTCCAATTCATAGAGATCATAAAGAAACAAAACTTACAGCCCAGCGACCTACTCGTGAGCTTTGATGTCATTTCCCTCTTCACCCAAGTGCCAATCAAAGACGCCTTGACAGCTATCCAAAACAAATATAACCCCCCCAAGCACATCCTAGATCTGACCAACCATTGCCTATCCAACACATACTTCATCTACAACGGACAAAAATACAAACAAATAGAAGGAGCACCCATGGGATCACCCCTCTCACCTGTCATTGCAAACCTCTGCATGGAACACTTTGAAACCCAAGCTCTAGAAAAATCTGATCACAAACCCAAACTCTGGCTCAGATACGTAGACGACACCTTCATAATCTGGCCACATGGGAAAGAAAAACTAGACAACTTCTTCACACACCTCAACAGCCTACACCCCAAAATACAGTTCACCATGGAAACAGAAGCTAACAACCAACTTCCCTTCCTGGATGTCTTAGTCTACAAGAAATCCAATGGCTCCCTAGGACACACCATCTACCAGAAGAAAACACACACAAACCGCTATCTGTACGCACTCTCACACCACCACCCAGCACAGATCAACTCCGTAGCCAAGACACTCATCTCGAGAACAAAACGCTTAGCAGACGAACAACACCTAAAAACCAAACTACACACTCTCACTAACGTACTAACATCCAACGGATTCCAAAGAAATAAGATTACCAACCTAATCCAAAAAGAAACACCCACTAAAATCCAAGACAGAGAACAAGAAAACGGCAAAGCCCTCCTCCCATACATAAAAGGCACCACAGACAGAATCAGCAAGATCCTCCACAAACACAAGATCAAGACAGCATTCTGCACAAACCGAAAAATATCCACCATCCTAAGAAACCCCAAAGACAAAATTGAGTTAGAAAATCAAGGAGTATATGAAATCCCATGCACCGCCTGCCCCACCACATACATCGGACAAACCAACAGAAGAATAAGTGCACGCATTGAAGAACACAAGAACTCAGTCAGAAAAGAGGAACCAACTTCTTCCCTGGTCCAACACCTTAAAGGCCGAAGAGACACCAGCCTGAAGATGACGAACGAGACTTCGTCGAAACGTCGCCAAGACACTTCCAATTTTACGCGGGAGAAAACCCGAATTACCAAAGACCTACATACAAACACCCATATATATATATTTATATATATTCATTCATTCATTCATTCAATTTCTATAGCCTCCCAATTCAACAAAGTGATTCTGGTTAATAAAAAATAGAACAAATATTGGATACACTGAGAAGTACACAGGCAGCTTTTATCTGAGTGAGCTTACCCACTTCAATTAATGTAGAAATGTGTTTATAGAAACAGGTGTGTCCAAGGAATGAATGGGTTAGCATGGTCTTTCCTGAGAAAAGCTCTCTTTTCACTTAACATTCATGTATTAGACCAAGAATAATTAACCTCTTTGTGCCATGGACCACTCTGAGGGTCTGGTGAAACCTCCAGATCCCTTCTCAGAAAAATGTATTAAAATTAAAATTAAAATGCATAAAATCAAATACAAAATTATAGACTGCATCGCAAAGGAAAACCGTTTTACTGAAATACAGGTATCAAATTGTTTAAAATGACAAAGCCAGTAATATAGGTGAAAATGAAGCTGTCATTTCTTTTCCTATCCAAGCTCACGGATCCTGTACTAAACAGTTACTTTTACTGTCAGCCATGCTATAGGTCAGAGGTGGTCCCTTTATGACTTGTGGACTTCAACTCCCAGAATTCCTGGCTCAGGAGTTGAAGTCCACAAGAAATAAAAGGGCCATTGTTTCCCACCCCTGCTGTAGCTCATTGGGAGGCAAAGCTGCAAGTCCTGGCTGTTGAATTAGCGCATTAGTCCTTTTGCAGCCAAAAGCTAATGGGACTTGGCTTCTCTGTATAGAGGGTTAGTTCTTGCCCTTTCCAAGACAAACTCACATGTACGCACTTGCACACATGCACACAAAGTCTCCATTGATTGCTCCTGTTCCATACAAATGTTTCAACATGTTTAAAATAAATCTTTGTCCCAAAGGAAATACTTTTTGCTCCACCACGAGACCGCCAATATGACTGTTCAAACCCGTTTATATGCAAATCCCAGGTGCCTAGCTCTTTTCAAACTTGGCACTAGCAGCTCCTACAAACCTCTAGAGGCGTTGCATTTCAGAACAATTGTCTCCCCACTCACAAGATGGGCCATAGTTTTCTGTGGCACATTACCGTTGTCAAGCAATTTTATCACTGAAATGATAAATGATAATTCCTAAGTATAAACCTAGAAGAAAATTGTGCCATAGAGAATTTTTAAAGTATATAATGAGTTCTGAAGCATATAAGAAAGTCCATATAAAGCCTATTCATTAAATTTATCGAATGTTAAAATGTGGGCAAATGTTTGTCCAACTTAGCATGTTACTTTTAAGTACAGAAAACTGCCAAAACAACTGTTAACCCATTGCTGAATAATAGAGTAATGCCAGTCACCTAAAAAAAAAGTCTTCCTGAATTTGGATTTGACAAATACCTACCTTGACATTAATAACCCTTTGGGGACAAGATATTCAAGAAATTGTCAGCAATTAAATTGCAAACATTATTGGAAGATATTGATTACCTTTTAAAGCCTATGTTCAGGTGGCCCATTTCAGGGACAGAATTACTCTTATATATTCTTATAGATTATAAGAAAGAGAACTAGGGATAGAGAAAGGAAATATAACCTTCTTATGGATTCTGCTAAAATTCTTCTGGCCAATCTCAATAAATTGGAGATTGGAAAAGTATTTTGCAACGACTCTATGTAATTTGTATAGCCAGTTCCAGAGAGTAAGTAGCTTTGAATAATTGTATGTTAGTACTTTCTTAGAGTGTTATTGAATAGAACTTCACCCAAAATGCTATTTAAATGCTATGTGA
Organism: Azemiops feae; assembly: GCA_023970755.1. Lineage (NCBI taxonomy): Eukaryota > Metazoa > Chordata > Lepidosauria > Squamata > Viperidae > Azemiops > Azemiops feae. Next base: position 2,069,474 of record JALGBA010004278.1, on the reverse strand, counting down.
TGGCATTAGAATGTCATTAGAAATCTGAGGCATGATGTCACTGACATGTAAATGATATCTGGCTTTTCTCTAGTGCATTTAAAGTGGCTACTTCTCTTGATCATGCTTGCACATCTTGATGGATTGGATCACAACAAGTTGTTACACACTGATTGATAGTGAGTGTTTATAGAACTTGGGGAATTTACAGGCCCAGAATGAATGAATGAATGAATGAATGAATGAATGAATGAATGAATGAATGAATGAATGAATAAATAAATAAATAAATAAATAAATAAATAAATAAATAAATAAATAAATAAATAAATAAATAAATAAATAGGAGTATCTCTAGATTTACTAAAACTTCCATAGCAGGAAAATTCACTGTACTATCCCTTTTAATTGGTGCATCTGGCTTGGAGAGAAATATTTTTACCACAGTAATGCATGGATTATTAACTTCCTTCTTGGACTGCTGTGTGACTCTCCATTTGGATCTGTGCTTGAAGTTGGTACAAACCTGATGTAGAATATAGCGGAAAAGTGATGGACGACGTACCATGCACAGGAAACTGTGTAAAATGCCTATTTTACACAGATCGCCTTCCATATTTTGTTGTTAAGAATCAAAAACTTTTATAAAAGTTCAGGCAATGAAATATCTTTTCCTGTCTAGATTCTATTGGATTACTATAGTTGCCAAGGGAAATTTTATTGATGATGTTATATTCTGCAGACTGAGATATGGCAGCCACCCACAACTGAATGTTTTCAGCTACAGCTTCTATTCCCAAATATATATTCCACTTGCTACGCACAAAATAACATCTCTGTTCTCCTTGATGTTTAATGCTGCATTGATATTAGTAATATTTATTAAAGAGATGCTCTATTGGTTTTTATATATTCAATTTGTTACATTTTATATTATGTACCACTTAGGGATAATTTTAATGATAGGAATAAATTTCACGATAATAGTAAAATAACAAATAGCCTTTAGATGGTGCCAAGCCAATCAAGAAAGATAATTACATTCAGAGGGAGTGTGCATCGTTAACAAATAGAGCCAAGAAAGCTATGAGGAAAGTGGACAAATTCCATTGTAAAGTGGACACCTTGCTCAAGTGTGGAGAAAAAAAAAAGATAATACAGACCAGCTCACAGTCCAAACAAATGGAAAGTAAAATGCAAATCAGAGGGAGAGGAAGAAAAAAAGAAAGAATGTGCAGTGATGTTGTTTTTACAAAATAAGACCAATGATAAAAACAACAACCATATAACCACTTAGGGGAGAATTCAACATCAAAATTATTGGTCTTCTAACCAAACCCTAACACCTTTTTATTGTCTAAGATTGGCCTCGGCAGCCAATGATTGAAAACAAACAAATGGAACATTAACTTTTTAAAAGGATCTGGGGAATTCAGGAATGTATAGGTCAGTTAGCTTAACAGCAGTTCCTGTAGATACAGAGAAGCTTTATTAAGGATAGATTACTAAGCATATTAAGGACATTAAGTCTGCAAAGTTTCAGCTGAGTAATTTCAAGTGATTCACTGTGGTACATGTTTTAAACTCCCCCTTGGCACCTTTTTTTAAGGCAAGAAATAGCAAGGAAGAGGAATTACTCCAGTACTGCAACCTCCAAATTGTTAAGCAAGAAGCATACAGAGTAGTTGTACTGAACCCATGCAAAATTTGTTCTCATGGCTCATAGGAAAATTTAGCTTTTTCTGGACATGATGCAAATTTAGCTTCTTCTGGAAATAATGCATTATATACTGCTTGTACAAACTCTGTTTTAAAATATATATATAAAAAAACCTGTATTATCATTTTGTTAGTAATAATACATTGTGATATAAAGTTATATTATAGGCAAATGTTTGACAGCCGAGTATATTATTACACTCATGCAATGAATAAATTCACATCTCTCGTTTGCTCTCCATCTCTTTAAGGAAACCTGCCCAACTCAAACAGGAAAACAACATGTCTCCGTATTACAGATTTGAAGAGATTGTCTTTTTCTACATTTTTTTATCCCCACAATTTACTTTTCAGATGCCATGGGAAATATAAACATCAAAGGTGATCACATCATTGTTAATGGATATGTTAGTCCTGATCTCTTCCCTAATGATTCACAAAATGGAAAGTTTTTGTCTTTTGAACAGCCACTGTGTCCTAGGTTAACATTTTCACTGAATGATCTATAGCAGCAAGAGCAACTTTTCCTGGTCAGGCACTGCCAGCTCGTTCAGAATACATCAGTGTATTTGTGTTTCTCCAATATGCATTACACTGCATTTAGACAGAATTGCATTTGCCATTTTGTTATTCCTTCACCAATTTTGAAGGGATCCTTTTGAGTCATTAAAATCACTCTACTTCTCTCTCTGCTGAGAAACAAACCATTTTGTGTCCTTGCCAGCTTGACTTGCTAACTGTTCATCTGTAATTCTAGATCTTTTAGGTCAGTTAGATAACATTACATTTTACATCTCCTGCTGTAAAAAACTGTCCATTTATTTTTGTTCCTTTTTTTCCAGCCCAGAACAGAACATTGCCTCTGATTTTTGACAATCTTTTCAGAAGGCTTTTTGAAACCCTTCACATACAAGGATAATCCATCTATCTATAGGGTTGCTGACATTCTCAAACAAAAGGTTTACATTTGCAGAAGCCTTATTGATTCTTCTTGAGCAAGGTAAAGATAAAGTCACCTTCAAGTCAAGGAAGATTCCTGGGGACTTCATGGACAGATTCAGATCCTTTCTAGGCACTAAAATGGAAGAGATTTCCCATTTCGGTCTTCCTTATTTTTATTTTTTTAAATCTCAGTCTAGCTTACATATGTGGTCTCCCCTGATGGTCCCTCATTGGACCATGATGATGGTGCTTGGTATGTAGCAAGCTAACTTATTTTCTTTAAAATAGGACTATCAAATCTGGGCTGCAAAAACCCAATGATCACGAGCAAATTGTTTACAGAAACTGTTGCTGACATCAATGACCATCTGGGTTTTTGAAGCCCAGATCTGGAAATTTGAAAATGTTTATAAAATTAAAAGATAAACTGGGGTAGCAGACCTACCAGGTACTAACGAAATATGACCCATTAGAGAACCCAATTCTATCTAAGGGCAGAACAGAGAATTACAAAAAGCAAAGAAAGGCAGAGTAAGCATCTTCTGCTTACTTAGGTTCACTCAGATCTTGGATTGTCACCAAATTTCACAAATGGATGTCATGTATAATTATTGTACTATTTGAGAACATATTCCTGGCAGAGATTATTGGAAGTAGGGGAGGTGATGGGGGGGCAAGGCTCCCTCAGACTGATTGGCACAGAGTGATGAGTTGCACTGTAAGTGAGATGAGCAGTCTCTAAATTTGATAAACCAATAAAATAAAATAAATATCTGTCAGTGTGTCTTGCATAAGTTTCTGAGCCAAGGCTAACATTTGGGCAGTGCACTGTAATTAATTCTTGTTGAGTAGAACATGCAAGAGAGAGAACACTGAAAGTTGAACATTCAAAATTTAGCATTCTTCTCCGTTAAAATTTAACAAAGCTCACCTAAATATAAGATGAAGAAAGGGGGAAATGATGTTAACAGAATAGAAAACATTGATGCATTTAATGCATTAATGCAACATTAATAATTTCATTGGTATTCAGATTGCATGCATATATTTAAGATATTTCCTTTGTTAACAGTGAAGAGATCTTTGCAATGTTGGTAAGATCTTGCTGGGATCGTGTCCCCCCCACACAATAAGAATAAAGGAGAGAGTTGCTAATATATACAGTATATATGGGTGCCTTTGTTTCATTTGAAAACTTCAAGAATATAGATAAATATCCCCAGGAATTCTGCAGGCATTTGTGAATTGTTCATGCTTTATTGAAATGGTATTCTTTTCAGAAGCATTTCTTTAGGTGTTTGATTATTTGATCACTTGTCATGTAGTCCACAGGACGTTTTATTTTTGTTTCAACACAGAATGGAAAATTGAATGATGTAGTTAAAGGTAAACAGTTTATAATAAGTAGAGACATAAAAGGGGAAGCATGAATCTTTGTTTAATTGCTGAGTGGGCATTAAAATGAGTAAGCAATGACTTCATTGTTCAGCATATAATATGTGATTTTCAAATCACTTAATAATAAGTTTGTAGATTTTCCAATCTTTCTAAGTACAAATTTAGAAACTGTTTATGTGATGATTTTTTTTTTAATATAGTGAGAATCTGGGGAGTTTTTGATGAAGTTATTAGGCATAGTCACGTTTAAATAAGAATCTAAAAAGAAAGTATTACAAAACCTTATTTTATTGTTATTTTTTAAAAAATGTGTATTTCCAAGGAAAATTCATTTTATAAATAAATAGCATGAATGATTTTCCTTCTTCCTCTCCCTCAGCATCCTATATTCAGCCTGCTTGGCATTATTTCCCTATAAAAAGACTACATTTTCCTTTAGCCTTTATTAACTCCTCAGTGTTCATAATATAATCAAAGACAATCATTCGGAAGTAAATCCAATCAATTTCAATGAAATTTACTTTCAACTAAATGGGTGAAATTTACTTTCCAAATAGCCTTTTCATTTGGCCTCAAAAGATGTATAAACGAAAATAGGGAAAACAAATAGCTTTTTGAAGTAATTAATGGATATTGCAGTCTGTAAAATACGTTTGTTTCAGAATCATCCAATTTCAATCAGACTTTATGTTTGACTGTAATAAACTTAAATTGTTATAAACATTTATAATCCCTTAATTTTTTATTTTTTAATCTCATGGCATTTTGAGAGAAGAGGAAAAAAGATAAATGGACAAATTAAAATAAGGAACTTTTATATTCCTTACGGATTATAAAAGGGGTTTACGGGCAATGCTCATTTTTCCCCCCATGTGCATTTCTAGTTTAAAATAATAATTGCTAATGGGTTATTATCAGATTTATCCATGAGTCCAGAATGATTTGAAAAAAATGTTTTCAGACCTATCACAAACCAAACATGTATTTGCTGTTTGTTAAAAAAAATCTGGTCATTTTCAAGTTTCAACAGGTTAGGAGTTGAAACAATTCTTAATACATCAGGATTTTTTTCAGGCATGAAGCATACATATAGAGTTTCCACAAAAATAAGACCCAACCAGGAAATAAGCCCTAGCATGATTTTTCAGTATGCTCATAATATAAGCTCTACCCCAAAAATAAGCCCTAGTTAAGATCGTCAGCCAGATGGATGCATTTAGTACCGTATTTCCCTGAAAATAAGACCTAACCGGAAAATAAGCCCTAATGCGTTTTTGATGCAAAAATTAATATAAGACCCGGTCTTATTTCGGGGGAAACATGGATAGACCTATTACCTGTTCACCTTTTTTCATACTGGCTGTGGTGGTGATGTGATCTTGGTGAAGCATATTGGTATCTGTGGGAACAATTATTTATATATTTGTTTAACTCTTTGACTTTTTGCAGGAGGGGTCATTGCGGTTTTTAAATTATTGTACATCATTTGGACCTAGAAGACAATATAAAAATTAAAAGCAGATAAGAATTATAAGTCTCATGAATGGAAAGAAGGGGAACTTAGAATCATAGAGTCAGCAGTGTTCTGAACCATTGTCCAATCGCATCCTCCGTAGGGTTGTATTGGGAATATTTTCTCCATAGCAGCTCCCCCCCCCCCCACAAAATCTGGACCAATTTTCAACCTGGCTACTTTTACTGACTTTTTCTCCTACATTAAAACTGGTCCCATTCTGTCTATTCTTGGAAAGTTATTCTGCTGATAGATGGATGGACAGACAATTTCCTAAATCCCTTTATATTATTCCTTTCCAACATTCCATTGAGTGGAAAAGAATAAAAAAGATAGAAAGAAGAAATCAAACAAAAATATTTGAAAGTTCATTTTTACTATTATTAAAGTCTGCATCTCCCTCTGCCAAAGCCCAATGGCATGACTGTTGAGCAGAAGGAAAGGAAATTCCAATGGAGTTAGTTTCTTAGATTTAGAAGACCACCTTCAGCTGAATTACTATTTGTTTGTTTGTTTGTTTGTTTGTTTTGTTATTCCTGAGGAATCAGTGATGGTCTGAACACTTTTTTTTCATAAGAAGCAACAGCTGGACATGACAAGAAATTAATATTAAGTATTGGCTATCAACTGACAAGGAGATAGATAGATAGATAGATAGATAGATAGATAGATAGATAGATAGATAGATAGATAGATAGATAGATAGATAGATAGATAGATAGATAGATAGATAGATAGATAGATAGATAGATAGATAGATAGATAGATAGATAGATAGATAGATAGATAGATAGATAGATAGATAGATAGATAGATAGATAGATAGATAGATAGATAGAGAAGGGGTTTTCTCTCTCTGGGAACTAAGCTAGATAAACATCATTCAGAACTGGTTTAGGTAAAGTAAATCTTGCCTCTTTGTTACAGATGTTGGTTGAGTTACATATGATGATTAACCTCTGTGATTATCTTCACAAATACATTTATATCTCCAGTAGAAGAGAAAATGTAGCTCAGAGTTAAACTATGGAGACCTTGGTGCTGTCTGAATTTTGGTTATTATGGGGTGGGGGTTGCTATGGAGAAAATGTCCCCAATACAACTGTACAGAAGAGGTGATAGGACAATGGTTCAGAACACTGTTGACTCTATGATTCTAAGCTCCCCTTCTTTCCATTCATGAGATTTATGGTTCTTATTTGTTTTAGGTTTTATATTGTCTCCCAACTCCAAATGATGGACAATAACTAAAAACCCTGCAAAAGCCTCCTCCTTAAAATACCCAGTGCATAGATGATGTTACTTAGTTGGGTAATAAAACATCTGCAAGCAAACAACCAAGCTCAGAGAGCACCAAGGACTTCACATTTACAGCTATTTGGCTTGCTGAGACAGTACTTTAAAGTTAATGTTATTTTCCTGGACACCCATCAGCATGTTAATGATTATGCAGCATAATAAGATGTGCATCTCCACTGAAAAACAGATTTGCAGCAGCATTTTTGCTTCTGGAAACAAGCTTGGGTTAAGGTTTAGACTTGCATCTCTTCTATATGGTCATGGCAGTGTTTTTATTTTTTCATGCAATATTCATACATCCATTCATCTATGTACTGGATATAGTTTAATATTAGTTTCTAATTTCATAAAGTCCCAGCAGAGAAAAATCAAAGGAAAAGTTAAAATATTAAAAAATGTTATAAGAAAAAGATTTTTCTCAGAAAGTATCTAACGCCAGTTTTGAGCTGTTGGACTATTGTCAAATATAAAAAATATAAAATATAAAAAAATATAAAAATTTACATATTACATGCATATTGCAGATAAATATTTAGAAAAATATTTTAAATATCTTAAAAAAGATAAATATTTTTCCTCATGTAATTCCTTTTGCTATTATTGAAAAATATTATTTGAAAAGGTTAGTAGAGACTCTTTTATATCCTGCTTCAGTGAAGAGTCAAGCAACAAATTAAAGCAATAAAAAGGAAAATAAACTAAGAGCAACCCCCTTCCCCTGTCCCACCACCACCAGTCTTCGCAACATGGAGATGTATTAGCCCAGGGGTCTTCAAACTTGGCCCTTTTATGACTTGTGGACTTCAACTCCCAGAATTCCTCAGCACCCCTGTATTAGCCAAAAACTTCTTTCATGTCAGACAGAACAATGGATTTGTAATCTTACACATCTGGACTATATTAGGCTGGAGAATGCTGCTCTAATGAAAACGAGGTTGTGTTTCTTTCTCCTGGAAAATGTTAATGTATTCTGTCCTATTTTGGCATTATTACATTCAGAGAAAATCAATAAGCAAGACAGGGAAGCTGCACTGCCATCTTGTGCCATTACATTTGCAGGCTAATGCCAAGGAATGAATAGGGTACAGCAGAGAGCTCCCTTCCTTGACTGTGTTAATAAAGACTGCTTCTTTGATGGGGAGCTTGGAGGCAGTATTGGCTTTGTCTTGGCCTTGCTCTTCTGGAAGGGTGGGAGACTGACGTGGACAGAACAAAAAGAATGGCTAGATTTAATAGGCATGACTTTTGCTACTGATTGGAATATAGAAGAAAAACTTGGGCTAATGGATTGGAAAGGGGCATAAGGCGAGGGCCAGAAGAGATTACACGGAGAGAAATCAGGGCAGGTGGATGATTATGGAAGATAAAAGAGTAAGCATCCAGCCTTCCACCTTGAAGGATGAAATTTTCAGTCAGAATCTGAAAGCCCAGAATAATAGAAATACCTGGACAATGCCCACAATTCCACATTTACAAAGAGAAGTGTCAAAGTTGCATAAATGTACTGGTAATATATATTTTACTACAAGGCAAGGCTACTCCTAGATTATTTTGCCCCTTTTTATAGATGGAAATGAGAATATATTTGAGCAAATAGAAGAACTCCAGGTTAAACTAGAGCTGGATACCAATTAGAATGCAGTTGTGTCTTCTGTTGCAACAGAATGACACAGTGGGCAGTTTGGCGTTTCATACTGGGTGAATTCAGTCAACACCCTAAGCCAGGATTCATTTAATATAACTATTTCGAATTTCTACTATGGATAAAGACTGGATTATTATTTTTTAGCTGAGAAGAGATGGTATTTTGTTTCTTACAATACCTGAGTCTATAAAATTGCCTCATTCTTTCTTATCCACTTCCATTTTTGTTCTCTAGCAGCTCTTATAAATAAATAGCCTGTTTCTGAGTCATGCCCATATTGTATTGAAAAGAACGGATAAGGAATTATAATAAAATCTTTATTTTAAGATGTTTTTATAATAAAATCCTTTTGGAAGGAAATTGTTTGCTCTCTTGACTAATTCTGTTAGCATTTCCTCCCCATGATAGTTCATTAATACATTCTGTTTGTTTCTGCAATAATCTGATTCTTTAAAAATAAAACTCTACAAAATGTTTATTTTTATACGTACAGTATTTTCACACAAAGTAAACAGTCATAAATACTTTTTCCCTCAAAGCCCGTAAGTTGTATGCAAATTCAAATATAAAAATAAATAGCATTTTAGTGCATTTTGGGAGATATTATGAGCCAGAAAAATAGGGGAATGGTTTTCAATTCTTCCAGTTCTTTATCTACTTCCATTTTTTTTCTAGAACTAAATTCTCAGCGGAGCTTATGATGTAGTTTTTTTCAACGGCAAATGATCAGGACCTCATTGCTGATTATAAAATGTTCAATATTGTTATCTATTCTTCTCCTATCTCTAATTCGGCAATATTTATTGATATTCTTCGGACATTTTAATGCTGTTCCTTTGTTTTTAAAACTTAATAAATAAAAAAGATAAGAATTATAAAATTATCAGAGTAATTATTTTAACATTTTATATTGGTCCTCGAAAAAGAACAAACATGGTTTTAAAAAACCTGCCAGAAATATTGTATTCCTCATAACATAACATTCCTCAAAGGACAAAAAATAATTAAGCATAACATTTACCTATTCTTGTACATGTAATCTTCCCAAACTCACGGTTCTAATGATTCTTCTGCACCACTATCGTAACAAAAAACTAAATAAATTTTAAAACTTTACATGGATTGCTATTTCAGGGCATTTTTTTTTATCCTGCTAATCATTCAGAACTGGTAGTTGCATACCTGCTGTCTTGAGATGATCCATTGCAACTACAACATTTCCAGAAGTTCCTGAACTGAGCTCTTCAAATTCTTAAGCTTTGATGAATATCAAGCATCAACTGAATTTTATTCAAAATAATAAAAAAAATAGTTTAGCTTACCATTACTTTCTATTCTAGGATGAACCACTTTTGTCTAATAATACCGATCTAGAAATAACACTATGTAGAATCCTATGAAATTAGTCAAGTATGAATATTAAACTAAATTAGTTGGATCATGATAAAGATGGTAATGATAGTCTCAAATATCACCTCTATATTATATAGAAGTGTGTGTAAACTTTGTTTTATAAGGTAAGAAATTCATATAATTGCCCTACAGTTACTTGTGCATATAATTATCATCCCACAACATTCCTTCCTTCTGTTTGAATAAAAGGAAAACCACAGAAAAGTCTCTATTAATTTCTTCTTTCAATGGAGACTGCATGAATAGAAAAACTCCCAAGTTTTTTCATCAGGCAGAGAAAAAATGATGGAGTGAATGAATCATAAGTTTCTGCCGTATCCACACAAAGTTCAGGGAGAGTTTTTTAGAGAGTCTTGCACTATAATTCATAAACAATGTGAGGCCTATTTTTTCTAGGGAAAAGATTCAGTCAGCCGAAAGCTGCTGAAATACAATATTTGTCAATCTGTCGGTTAAAGTGCTGTTCTGTGCACAGCCTTCCATCAACTTTGGCAGATTTGCAGGGTAGTTTGGGTGGGTATTTTTGTTAAGCAGAACAAGAGTCAGAAAAACACTGAATTTGAAATGACTTTAAGAACCTTTCCAGGTGACTTACCTGTCATATATTGGACTGTGAAACAAGCTTATTGAGACAAAAGCATTATTAGAAGATTAAGACTGTTCAATTCAGTTTTAGTCAATCACTGAGCATAATAGAATCTCAGCTTATTAGAAAGGCCCATAATGTACAAAATGAAGTCAATACAGAGCAATGTCTCTCAAGGCTGAGAGAGCAATCAAATATCTGTTGATTCAAAGAAGCAGGAGCAGGCTTAGAATTTAAACACCTGAGATAGCAATTCTTCTTTATGTACAGTATAAAGTTTCTTTCTTGTCTGCATTAAAGAAACCAATCTTGTTGCGTGATGCATGTGAGTTTTCTACTGAGTACCTCATACTGAATAAAGGCTGAGCATCTGGAGAGCTGAGATTTTCAGTTGTCTCTGTGAGAAGCCTAATGTATAAATTAGTAAAGGTTTAGTAAATTCTTCATTGTGTGACTGTATTGGCACAGAATGAAAAATTATTGCAGATGTAAAAACAGCCTTTCCAAGGTTTGTTGATAGTTCACTGTGCTGTCTGATTATTTTCTATGCACATTATTAGTGAGCAGAAAGCAAAAATGAAAGGAAACCAGAAAGGTTTATAAGACTGGAGATGATAAGAACATGTCAGAATATTAGACTGGTTGCAGTTTCAGAGCAGCAAAGAGGAAGAACAAATCCCTATTTCAGATTTTGCTTTGCTTAGCTTCTTTAATGCAAAATATTTTTTGAACACATAGGTTTTGGAAGAACAAGGAAGAGAAAAAGAGAGTGTTATAGAGGTGCATTGTCAAAGTACTTACTTTGGGTTTCCAGCACCTGGCTTCTTTCTCCGGAATATGCTGAGGAAAGTGTTGGACCTACAAGGTGTCTTGCCATCCCCGACATGCATACGCACCACATCTGAAGTGGTGAAGGCACTGCGGACATTTCTTTCAGGCTTTGAAATGATGATATACATCTTGGGAGTGAACATGCACCCCAAGGCAACTGTCACACTCAGGCTGACGGCAAAGCAAGTTGTAATGATCTTGTAGTTGCTCCCAAAGTATATAGGTACAAAGGCAAGCCAGATGATGCAAGTTGTGTACATAGTGAAGGCAATATACTTAGCTTCATTGAAATTGGCGGGCACGTTGCGAGTTTTGAAAGCATAGTAAGTGCAACTCATGATGAGGAGTCCATTGTAGCCCACTGGGGCAACCACGCCTAAGTTGCTGGTGTTGCAGATCAGAAAGACTTCCTTGATACTGGGGTAGGAAAGGATGGGGAAAGGGGGCTCCATGATGATCAGTGTAATCACCAATGTCAGCTGTACGCTGATCAAAATGGAGGCAATGACCATTTGGGCCCAAGCACTCATGAAGCGTGGTTTGCGGGTGCAAATTTTTTTCTTGCTCCCTGCCAGAATGCGTGCAATGCGGTTGGTTTTTGTTACAAGGGCAGAATAGCACATGGCAGAGGAAAGCCCCACCAGAAGACGCTGGAGGTAGCATGAAGTGACAGTGGGCTTAGCAAGGAGGGTGAAAGGGCATATATAACCAAGGAAGATCCCCGCAAGTATTATGTAGCACAGCTCCCGGCTAGAGGATTTGACGACGGGGGTGTCCCTGTACAGTGCAAAGATAAGGGTAACAAACATGGTGACGAGGATGCCCAGGCAAGAGAAGACCACAGCTACAATGGACTCTATGTCACTCCACTGCACATACTTTACAGGGATAGGTTTGCAGCCTAGAGGATACAAAAAAGAAAAAGAAATGATTGGATGAGCAGATAAATATAGCAAAATAAAAAGCTCCTTTGGGATCATTAAAGAGCAGTTGCATAATAGAAGTGATCCTGCATTCATATCAAAACAAGTGATTTTTGCACAAAAGACAGTGAAAAGCTTCATCTAATTATGTCATTCCATTGGTAGAACAAAATCTGCCAACAGAATAGATTATCCTTCCTCCTTCCAGCTCCCTGGGTATTTGCTAAATCTGCTCCACGAATTTGGACAAAAGAAAGAGGAAACACAAGGGAAAGCCTACCACACAACTGCAAGTCCTCTTGTGTATCATTGTTGTAATTTCTTACTCCACATAAAAAAGAACAGACTCTTCTTAATTTTTCATGGCAATTTGAAGAAGAGTTTAGTTCTCAGAATCTATTTATTTCTAAACTGTATACTTACAACTTTGTCAACGAACATCCCCAGGACAGCATTCAGACCAAATAGATGTTAGTTACAGTTTCTATTTAGTAATACACAGACAAAATTAATTCTCCTGCCAACATATTTATTCAGCTTCTGAGACAATTACAGTATATAAGACAGTTAGATAGCAGAGGCATTTTCTTTTTAAAGTGGTTGGACATTTTGATTATTACTAGACAACATTCCTGACTATTAAAAGCAACATTAAGAATGGATTTTTAAATTTTTAAATAGATATCATGCATTTCAGTTCTTATTCTACTTGACAGCATTATCTATATAATTATTTGTCTGCATAACTTGTAATCTTGTAAGCAGCTTCAGTTTCATTAACTGTCAAGGTGATGTATTTTTTGTTTGTTTGTTTTACCTAAATGAAACTCTGCATTCACTTTCTAGAAAAAACAGGGATAAAAGATCTACTAGGTTAAAGGTACGTGAGTGGGATATATCATCCTATTTATGCTGATTGCCCAGTTTAGGTGCTAATTTATTTGGTCAACAGTCATGAGTTTGATAATGTAGGCATGAGTATGTAAAGTATTAAATGAATTATAAATGCCTGCTGAGCAGAAGAAAAAGCCAAATGAATTTCCAAGAAATATAGGAGTCGGATGGTTTAAAGCAGTTGTTGCCACCTACAGTTTTACTCCCTCACAATGTTCCAATAATCTCAATGCTACTCTGCAACTATAATGATACATGTGGTGAAAACTAGCTATAAATTTTAAACTCTTAAGAATACACAGCTACTTCAAGTTTTGGAGTGTAGAAATTGTATAACATCAATCTTATTTATGATTTGACCACCCAAAATAAATGCCTGTTCTTTTTTTAAAAGAAAATTATTAATTCAAATTATTTGTAGTTTCCCGGGTGATATAACTAACAGCAATGTACACACATACCCTTCAAATTCCTACTAAGGGCAGGGCTTTTTTTCTCACAGAACGCTCAGAACGGAGTTCCGGCACCTTTTTTGGATGGAACCTTGTAGGGTAGGCAAAGTGGGTTGTATGACATGTGTGAGTTCCGGCACCTTTTTTTTTTTTTTTACAAAAAAAGCACTGACTAAGGGTATTGCTAAAAACATTCCTGGATTCCTATCTTTTCTCCAGGAACACAGTAGCAAGAATAGCAATTCCTGTTCATATTTTTCCCTGACCCATACAGCAGGCAGACTGAGCAGCAGGCAAAAAGGACATGCAGATCTCTACTGTGTCATTCTTGGGGTGGGGTGGGGAGAATAAGGGAATAGCAACTGGAAGCAAAGTAGAACAAATGCAAAACTCTCTTTCATCCTTTCTTTTCCTAGGAGTAAATTAAAGTGAATATTAATGTGATTGATCAGGGGTAAATATGGCTTGGATTTTTTTTTTAGCAAGCTTGGGTTTGTGTTGCAAATCCATTGGGTTGTGCTAAGTGTCTCCTACCCATGCCAAACTCTGTGCTGTTTAACCTAATTTCCATTTTCAGATGTGTTCAGAAATGAATTAGAAGGTATGGAGTTATTTAAGGGCTGGTAAGATAGCTCAGGTAATGGTATGAGGGAATGACCTTGGGAGATAAGGAGGTAGAGCTGTAGCCTAGTCAAGTCTGATAAATGACATCTGAGACCGAAGGAGGGGTAAGGATAAAGAAAGCATCTCAGAAGGCACCTAGTTTTTGGGAAAGTAAAAGTAAGGAGGGGGGAAGTACTTTCAAACTTGCAAGTTTCTGTTACTGTAACCCTACCAAACACTATAAAGATAGTGTTAATACTCATAGTTTGTGTTTGTTATATTAACTACCTGAAAGGCTGATAATTTCTAATCCTAGTGGCTATGATGCTTTGAGTAATTTTACATTATTCCAGCTGCAAATATTCCAGAAGTCAAATAAAGTTCTCATCCTATCATAGAAACTCATTTGCCTCCATTAATATTCTCTGTAGTAAGATATATACAATTTTCATGTGGAAGATAAAATATTACATAACAATCGACTGTCTGAAACTAACTGCCTGTATTATACTGCATGTATTGTGACTTTTTTTTCATTCAGAATTTCTAAAGGTAAAGGTAAAGGTTTCCCCTGTCCAGTCATGTCTGACTCTAGGGGGCGGTGCTCATCTCTGTTTCTTAGCTGAGAGAGCCAGTGTGGTCCAAAGACACTTCCTTGATCATGTGGCCAGCAGCAACAGAATGCTGTTACCTTCCTACTGACGTGATACCTATTTATCTACTTGCCTTTGCGTGCTTTTGAACTGCTAGGTTGGCAGGAGCTGGGGCAAGTAACGGGAGTTCACCTTGTCGCGCAGCACTCAGGTCTTCAACCCAGGCCATCAAGCGGACAAGTTCAGTATTTTTAATCACTGAGCCATCACACTCCTTCAGACTTTCTAGCATATGTTAACTTGGAATGATGGCTTCTTTTGACTTTTTGAAGAATTTTAGTGTTCCTTTTTTGCTTTTACTACATAATTTTAACTGATGCCGTTGATTTTTTACCTTGCTTAAAAATTATCCTAGTAGCAATCCACATTGTGTTATTGTCAGATGCTCCCCATGATGTTTTCTTTGAAAATTTTGTTAACCTTGAATTGAACTTAAAGGCAAAAGCTTATATTCATATGACTCCTATTCTACAACAGTTGCATTGCTTGCCAATTTACTTTTGGATGTCAGCTATGATTCACAAAACTGGTTCAACTAGAATCAGAGGACAATGACCAGGTAGACTAGGAAGGTCCAAACAGAAATTTGACCTACTTTCCTCTGAGATTCTTATAAGAGTTCTGCCACTTGACTAAAGGACCTAAAGTAGATATCATGAATTGCCTTTAAGTAACAGAGTGAGAAACATACAACAGGAGGATTGTGTACCCCTTTTCTCTCCTCTGAGGATCACAGCTGTCCGGAAGAAAATGCCTGAAGTGTACATCCCCATATCGAAGTATCAATCTATAGGTAGTTCTCGTTTAGCAATCCCAGTTGGTAATCTGTGGGACTAGTAATTCAGTTGTTAAGTGAGGCAGTTGCTAAGTGAAACTGTTACTGTGTTTATGATCTTACTTCAGCTTTCTTTTGCTTTACAGATCTATGAATGTCATAAATGTGAGGACTGGTGGCAAAGTTACTTTTTCATCATTGTCATAAATGCGAATGGCCACTAAATGAGGCAGTTGCTAAATGAAGACTACTTTATGGACATTTTGTGTGTGTGTGTGTATGTGCAATCAGACACACACTTTTGTGACTGTCCAGGTATTGTACTTTTCCTGTCTATTCATTATACACCTTGCTTTGAAATTGAATTTAAGAAGGAAAATGGAAGATAAATAAGTAAAATAAACATTGTTATTTTGGAGTAGTTATTGTAAGACTATTATTGTAAAGATTTGCTCATACCTGTCAGCTCATCATTAGGCCACCATCCCAGTTCACAGGCTTTGCATGTGAACTCATCTTGCACAAATTCATTCTCCTTGCAAGCTGTACAAATCCAGCAGCAGCTCACTTCTCCCTTCCTTATAACCTACAATAAAATTAGATATTTGTTTTTACATGAAAACCTTTTAATGTGGTTTCTGAATATGTTGTCCCTCTAGCAATATAGTGTATGACATTATGAATACAGTCTCATAAAATAATAGCAATAGACAAATTTTAAAACCTGTATCGATGACTCAACTTATCTGTGCTAAAATAGATCTTCTGCAAGTAAAAACAAAGTGCTTGAGGCTTTGAAAGATCTGTAGCTCCATAACAAACTCAAGGCTTTCAGTCTAATTGTCCCAAGGCTTCTTACCCTGGCATTCACCAGAAACAGGAGTCAAAGTAGCAGAGCCAGAGAAGGTCTCATCCTAAAACTATTGACAGCCAAGTTGATCTATAAAACTCATCTATAAAACAAAGGTTTGTCCTGTCTGACTCTAGGGGGTGTTGTTCATCTCTGTTTCTTAGCCGATGGAGCCAGCATCATCCAAAGACCCTTTTGTGGTCATGTGGCCAGCATGACTGTACACCAATGCATAGGTGTTACCTCCCTGTTACCTTCCCACTAAAGTGGTACCTATTTATCTACTTGCATTTGCATGCTTTCGAACTGCTAGGTTGGCAGGGGCTGAGGCAAGTAAGGAGAGCTCACCCCGTCATGCAGTACTCAGGTCTTGAACCTTGGCTATCAGCTTTCCAGCTGACAAACTCAGTGCTGCTGAGCACTTGAGCGCTCCCTACCATCTATAATAATTGCACTCATATATTACATAGTCATAAGAAAGCAATATTTTAATTTAGTATGATATGCAAATCCAGTTCAAGTAAAGACTGGGCTGCAGAGACTAATTGTCTGTTGCAACATAGGGTCATTTTGTAGCTCAAATGCAGTTGGAAAGTAAAAGAATTGATAACCTCAAAAGTATATCTTGATTGAAACATTAATGAATGAAAGTGAATTTACATGTTCCAGGATAATGTTGCAGAATCCAATCTGGGTTGGTCACCATACACTACTGGAGTATTAGTTAGTTTCCAAAAATATGAAAAAGATTTTGCACTTGAATCCTCATTAGAGTCCATTTTTTGGAGTAAAGAAACTCTAGTTGAGACCTGCCAACATCTTTAACTAAAGCAAGCTACAATCTTCAATTGTAGCCAGTTTGTTTGTCTCCTCCTTTCAAATAAAAGGATAATTCAAGAGGAGACAATAAGGTTTTGATGGAAGGGCACAGGTCAGGTGGGTTTATTTTGATCTCTACTGAAAACATTAAAATTACCCATTTTTGGAAATTGAATAGTGCAGGTCCTTTGTTTTTCTCATAGAACTAAAAAAGGATAATCCAATGTTATATGAAAGAGCAAATAAAGTATTACAAACAGATATTTCACTAATAGATATTCCTCTTCTGTAACACTGCAGCTTTTTATCAGCCATCCTCCACCACGTAAATGGAACCATTATTCTGTCAAGCTAACTTTCTATACGTTGATTCTCATGGGGTTCTTTTTTTTTTTTTTTTTGCTTCATGCCAAATGAACATGGTGGGTAGCAAATTGTTTTTATCAAGATACAAATGAAGTCAGCAGGTAGAAGTTTTGTTTGAATAGAGATTTTGTTTTGCAGCTCAAAGCTACCTATGATGTGGGAACAGGGGAAATGCAGTATGTAGTGTATGCTTTACTCTCCATGGAAGGGAATTGGAGTTATATAATATAATTAGCTACCATATTGTTCAGTAAATGTTACATTATAGAATATGATATAGCAATAGCACTTAGACTTATATACCACTTCATAGTACTTTACAGTCCTCTCTAAACAGTTTACAGAGTCAGCCTATTGCCCCCAACAATCTGGGTCCTCATTTTACTGACCTCAGAAGGATGGAAGGCTGAGTCAATCTTGAGCCAATCAGGATCAAACTCCTGGCAGTGAGCAGAGTTAATCTGCAATACAGCATTCTAACCACTGCGCTACCAGGGCTCTGTAGTGCCAGATATGGTCTGTTCATTCAGAAAAAAAAACCCCATGGAAAGTCTTTTTAATAAAGCAGAAGGCTCTGGCTATATTCCTTTATTCAAAAACAGGAATACAAACACTTATTAGAAAATGAAAGAGATAATGTTCGTGAAACAAATAGGATTTCAGTAGTAGGATATGATAGGAAGCATAGGGAAACTGGACGACAATATATTTTAAGGAGAACATCTCATTTTCAACCCAATTTGTAGCTATGACTAAAATAGGTTTGATAAAAGAGCAATTGTGGCAGCACCGCCGCCACTGCAGGTGGGACAGAATGAACATGAAGGTCCCAACTAACACTTTTTGAAGTAAATAAATTCACTTTTACCATTCAATAAAGACACCCCTTCCCTCCCCCCATCAGATCACCAGGAGAAACTTTTCAAGCTAGGGAGACAAATATTATCAGCAAGAAATCTAAGAGCGACTAAAAATGCAGGATTAAGACGGTAGCTATGAGACAAAAGTGTTCTACTTACTAGTGTCTTTAGGGAAGATAACCTTGCTGAATAAAAACATGACAAAAATAAGTGTTTGAAAACACCTTGAAGGAAGGACTTGAATACTGCAATTGTGTCCAAGTTCTCTGGGACTAAACGTCCCTGTTGGTGATGTGATATGATTTAAAGAGAAGAAGAAGAAGAGCTTAAAAAATGCCACATATGCTGCATTTCTTAAGGTAAAGTTTACGACATCTAACAAAAAGAAAAATGAGGTCATATATACTCTGCAAAATCTGGGATAACAACAAAAATTGTCCACAAACTATGGAGTAAAATGTTTATTATTTTTTAGGGCTGGGCAATATTCTGGATTTGAAGAAGAAAATGTGAGAGGACCTGGGTTAGCTTAAGAGCCGCCGTGGCGCAGTGGTTAGAATGCAGTATTGCAGGCTAATTCTGCTGATTGCCAGCTGCCAGCTGCAGTTCAGCAGTTCAGATCTCACCGGCTCAAGACTGACTCAGCCTTCCATCCTTCCGAGGTCGGTAAAATGAGGACCCAGATTGTTGGTGGCAATATGCTGACTCTGTAAACCGCTTGGAGAGTTCTGTAAAGCACTGTGAAGCGGTATATAAGTCTAAGTGCTATTGCTATTCCTATTATACCACCTATTGGGAATATCTTAAACCACTGTGTCTTTTTCCAGGATCAAGTGTTAGCCATGAGGGGTCAAAGGCAGGAGCCCAGAAAAAGATGCAGCTTATTTAAGTTATTCCTGGCAGTGCTACGAAGGCACTGACATGTATTCTAGATCACATTTTTTCCTTTCAAATTTACATCTCTGAATTATTATTTTTATTGAAAAAAGGATGCTTTTAAACCTCAAAAATCTGAAGAAGGCTTCAAATGAATACACAGCTATTGCAATGGGGTGGAGGGATTCTCCAAACTATTATTCAGTCTTCCATACTATAAATTTGTTTCCAAGTATTTGGTTCTAAAGTCCAAAACCTTTTGGGTCATATTAAACAATGAACATTAACATGAGATATTGACTCATAATTCATTACCAATTTCTTCCCCAAAAGGTGGACTGTGTGATTTCCAGGAAATTTGCAATAGAAATGTGCTCAATTTGTATTTTTTACCCTGAATGGAGAATTAGTTTTCATAAGGAGGCTTGCTTTGATTAAGAATTTTGCCTTAATCTAACACTGTTACACATAGATTATTTAAGAGTAATTATTCGTGTCACTTATTTTTTTATTTTTATGATTACATCTATTTTATTCAACAAAAGTACCTCCATAGGGACAATTACCTTAATTTGACCTTTCAAACATGGATCACTACATACAGACCGGACTATTTCAGTTTTGTTCATTTGAATTCGGTTATCATCGATATTCAAGATTCCTTGATGCCAAGTCCCAATGTGGACATAATCATAATGGTTAGATTCTATGTGTTGCAGGTTCATGATGTCATATCTAGAGAACAGAAAGAAAAAAATGTCTAATTAAAAAAAAACTGCCCCAGGCATTAACATCTCATCTTCTCCTCCCTCAGTCAAAATAGAACAAGCCCTTTCCTGCCAATACACAATTTAACATCACTTTGGAAATTTAACACTTTGGAAAATTTAACACTTTGAAAAAAAGGGCAAAGAAGAGCAACTAAGATGATTAAGGGGCCAGAGACAAAAACTAGACTAAGCTGTTGTACATCACCTGTTGGAGACGGTATAAGTTCTCCTGCTTGAGCAGTCTATTCTATTCTATTCTATTCTATTCTATTCTATTCTATTCTTCTTTCTCATCTCCTGAAGAAGCAGGTCTGTGACTCAGCATGTAGTCCTCAATGGAACTACAGCAACATGGAGAGCAGTATGCAGTGGGATACCTCAGGGTTCTGTCAGTGCTCTTCAACATCTTCATACAGGTAGTCCTTGACTTATGGCCACAATTCAGCCCAACATTTCTACTGCTAAGCAAAATAGTTGTTAAGTGAGTTTTGCCCCATTTGACAACCTCTCTTGCCACAGTTGTTAAGAGAATCACTGTAACTGTTAAATTAGTAACACAGATGTGAAGTGAATCTGGCTTCCACATTGACTTTGCTTGTCAGAAGGTCATAAAAGGGGATCACATGACCCCAGGACATTGCAACCATCATGATATGAACCATTTGCTAAGCATCCAAAGTTTGATAGGGATACTGCACTGGTCATAAGTGTGAAAAACAGTGATAAGTCACTTTTTTCAGTACCGTTGTAATTTTGAACGATCACTAAATAAATGGTTGTAAGTCAAGGATTACCTGCAAATGATCTTGATAAGGAGACAGAAGGAGAGCTCAGCAAATCTGCAGACAACACCAAGCTGGGAGGAATTGCTAACGCTTTGGAAGATAGACTCAAGATTCAGAAGGATCTTGACAGACTTGAGCACTGACCCCTATCCAACAAGATGCAGTTCAGTACTGTGGAAAGTAAGATTCTACACTTGGGCAGGAAAAACAAAATGCATGAGTATATAATAGGTGGAACCTGGCTCAATAGTAGTTAACTGTGGGAGGGTTTAGGTGTATTAGTGGACCAACACTTAAGTATCAGCCAGCAGTGTGCTTTAGCTGCCAAAAAACCCGATGCAGTCCTAGGCTGCATCAACAGAGGGATAGCATCAAAATCATGAGAAGTGATAGTACCATTCTATATCACACTAGCGAGGCTACACTTGGAGTACCGCATCCTGTTCTGATCATGAGCAAAGTGCTCCTCTGGATATGTTCCATTTAGTAGCTACTCAACGTTTCCAGGAATTTCCATGTCTGAGCATTTACTATCCTAATTTTAACCAGATTAAAAAAAGATGCAAGATTCTTTTATTATAACCAGTTTCAATAAAAAATAGTTTTAGTCTTTCTGTAGAGTTGATTCCTGGTGAGATTTACCTGATAGGCCTTTCACATAATAATTGTTGGCTTGTATGTAATGATTTATTCCCTTTATCAGTACTTGAAAGGAGAATCCTATTCTATATCAGAGATATAGATTTTGAGAGCACATTTAACGTTTGTGGAATTACTGGGAATGTGTACTGTAAAATGTGCTAATTCACTCGTCTTGGGGCAATCAAAGATGTCTTGTTATAAAATGCCAAGTGAAAAGCAAATGAAAAAATGCTTTATGAGAAATAATTAACAACCTGGAGATGTGAATAAATAAAATATGGTGATGCATTAAAAAAATGTAAAGTAAGTATGTGTTGTCTTCTGGGTAAATTATATAAATTATACAGACAAATTATACAGACCGATTTCTATAAGCAAGAAAATGATAGTGAGGCAAAACCAGTTATCTATTAATCTGTGGGATGCCTGTGAACTTTGTTTTTGGCAAGGAACTGCTTCATTCTAAATAGGTCAGTCAATTCATATTGAATTTCCTAAGAAAGATAGTTTAGAATTGTGTATCTAATTTATAGGAAATTAGATGCTTATGAGATAATATTGGCAAGAAAGCTGCATCTTAAAGGCCTTCACATTATTGACTGATCCAGGAAGCCCTAATGGTTTACAAACAAACCATGAATTAATCCTCCTCCTCCTGCATCTGTCTGATGAATTTTCATAGGACTGGAGGACATGCTACCCCCTTTTTGCTACTGACATGTAGGAGAAGTCCACTTCTGTTTCAATCTTCAAAGATCCTGCCTTCTGTAAACAGAAAGCTAACCTATTCATCTTGAACTGCCCCCAACCTGTCTTTGTTAAATGGGTGGAAGTCTAAACAATACAGTATTTGCTCTGACTTAAGGAAGTTACGTAGAATGCACACCAAGAATATTGGGACTAAAAAATTAAAAACAAAAACCAACAAAAATCAATAATAATAATAATAATAATAATAATAATAATAATAATAATAATAATAATAATAATAATAATAATAATAATAATAATAATAATAATAATAATAATAATAATAATAATAATAATAATAATAAAGTTGGAAGGCACCTTGAAGGTAATCTAGTCCATCCCCCTGCTCAGGCAGGAAACCCTATAACAGGGGTGTCAAACTGCCGGCTCGTGGGCCGGATGCATTATGCCGAAACCGCACCCACCCCATTGCCAGCAATGGAAAAAAAGTCACGATATGTCGCGACACATCACGTGACCTTGCAAGTTTGACACCCTTGCCCTATTACCATTTCAGACAAATGGCTGTCCAGTCTCTTCTTAAAAACTTCCAGTGTTGGAGCATTCACCGCTTCTGGAGGCAGGTTGTTCCACTGATCAATTGTTCTAAGTGTCAGGAAATTTCTCCTTAGTTCTAGGTTGCTTCTAATAACTGGGACATGGCTTTCATAAATAAAGTTTCGAAAGGAAAGGACCACAACGGAGCCTGAGGCTTGAGGCATGAGCCAGAGATGCCCTGTTGTCTCTTGGTTTCCATTACCTGGATGTGTTTGCACAAGACCAACCAAGTCAGCCTCCTTCCTTTTGCAGGCTGTCAGGAAGTGTTCCCTGCTCAAAGTCCTCCCTTACAAAAGATTTCTGGAGCTAACTCGCACTTCTGCTGCTTATCAGCGAGAACAAGACTTATGCAAAAGGAAGTAGTGACAAGATGTTGAAACTAATGGAGCAGAATAGAAAAAAAAGAAAAGGAATCACTAGCAAGTCTAGACAGACAAGCAGGCATTTGAGAGATAGAGATGAGAAAAAAAAATGTTGTGGGTGGCAGACAGAGAAGTGTTTTGATTGAAATTCAGAACGAGGAGAAAACTGCAACCAGAAGCTGTGATTTTTATTTTCTATTTTTTGGGACTAGAAATTGTGAGAGGAGAAGAACAGATCTGGGGCTGCAGCACTCCTGGTGGCAGCAAAGAGAGAAGAAAAAGCCTACTTCTTGGCTGCCATCTATTGGTCATCAGGATTGTAGCAGTCCAGATCCATTACAAGTAGTCCTCACTTACTGACTGCCTTGTGCAGTGACTGTTCGATGTTACAGCAGTGGAAAAAACCCACTTTGCAATCAATCATCATATTTATGGTTGTTGTGGCATTCAGCAGTCACATGATGATGATTCACACACCTCACAACCATCTTGTGACAAGCAGAATTAATGGAGAAGGCAGAAATAAAATCACAAGTCTCGGTCACATGATCTTTTTGCTTAGCAATCATACCACTTTGCTTAAAAACTGACGAGGAAGTGAGGCTGTAAGTCCAACATAGTCACGTGATTTTCTGCAAAGTGACTGCGTAGTTGCCTAGATGTGTAGCTGCATAACAACTAAGTTGCCAGTCCCAATTTTTGTTGCTAAGCAAAGACTACCTGTAGTCTTATGCAGGAGACATATTTTCTGAAAAAGTCATACTTTCTTTTGGGTACTCACTTTGACTATCAGCCTGAGGGACACAGAACAAGGAGAGGGTTCTTTTTCCTTTGACGCCATGATAAAGTGAGACTAAGAACACCCAGGCAGGTAGCTGAGCCTCCGACAGTATACAGAAAGAATAGGTAAAATTCTGTCAAACTAATTTTGAAAAATAAAATGGCGCCCTTAGCAAAGAAGCTCCTATTTAATTCTATGGAGATTCTCAATCATCCAAGTCAACGGAACTTTCATGTTTTGTCCTTGAAAATGTTGCACTTCTCATCCAAGTAGCTTCCTCAGTTCTGAAAAAGCTTCTTTAAAAAAAAAAAAACACCCAAAAACTGAAGAAGCTTCTTGAATGAGAAGTGAAATGTTTTCAAGGAAAAAAACCAAGAAAATCCAGTTGCTTCTTGAAAAAACACCTTTGGGAAGTCTTGTTTAATACATTAAGAAACATTTTAAGGTGAAATTTAACTCATTTTTTTTCCAACTACAATAATTATAGTATATATTCTTGTGTGACAGTGAGGAATCATGACTTGAAGGCAAACAGAGAAAAAACAAATTCCCTCCCCAACAAACCCTCCTCCCAAAGGCACTAGGACAAACAAAAGTCTAATCATTGGATCAGCTTTTGGAAATATTTTGATGCTTGTCAGTAAATTGATTGTTGCTCCTTTCTGTTGTTTACCAACTGCTACTATTTTTTTAATGCATGTGCAAACTAGAGATAGTTATCAAAAAAACATCTTGGAAGAAGGTCATGGCAAACTCTTCTCTATTATTGGCAAGAAAACAAGCTGGACATGGGTATGAAGTCACCAGTAGTCAAGCTCAGCTCAAGAAGAAGACTTTATCTTTAGGTCACCCAAATCATTTAATGAAGTGCTTCCCTCATGAGCAAAGTGCCCCTCTGGATCTGTTCCACGTAAGTAGTCACTCAAAGATTCCAGGAAGTTGCACAAGCTAAATTTTAACCTGACTGCTGTGGATTATTAATGACAACCAATATTTTGTGGAGTTGTGTGAAGAACTGATTCAGATATTTTTTTTTTCAATTCAGAGACGATTTGGTTGAATTACCCTCCAAACTGAATTTTTCATCAGTTCTCCAAATTAATTTTATGCACTAAATTAAATCACTGCTTTCCAACTCAGGTACTTTTGAGCTGAATCAAGCATTTGAACTGAATCAGTTCAATCTGCTGATTCTCTTCAACATGGTAACTCAATTTGTGGAAGGGAATCAATATTTGAATCAAATTCACACAACTCATAAAATCAATTGTTTAAATCAAATCTCAGATGATTCATATACTCCTAATACTTTCACTTGTAAGTGGATCATAAGCTTTATAACAGACAGGAAGTAGCAGGTGAAGCTAGGCACAATCACATCAGATACCTGTACAATTAGCACAGCCCCCCCCTCCAGGGCTGTGTGCTCTCTCCATTTCTCTTCTCTCACTATACCAACAAGTGCATCTCAAAGTATCCCTCTGTTAAAGTACTGAAGTTTGCAGATGATACAACACTGATTGATCTCATTTGAGACAATGATGAATCTGCATACAGATGGGAGGTTGAACAACTAGCCTTGTGGTGTGGCAGGAACAATCTTGAACTGAACACACTCAAAACTGTAGAAATGATAGTAAATTTTAGGAGAAACCTTCCTATTCTACCACCTCTTACAATACTAGACAACACAGTATCAACAGTAGAGACCTTCAAGTTTCTAGGTTCTATAATATCTCAAGACTTAAATGGACACCTAACATCAAAAATGTCATCAAAAAAGCACAACAAAGAATGTTCTTCCTGAACCAACTCAGAAAGCTCAGACTGCCCAAGGAGCTGCTGATATAGTTCTACGAAGGAATGATTGATTCTGTCATTTGCACCTCTATAACTGTCTGGTTGAAAGTTGGACCATAAGAAAGGCTGAGCGCCAAAGAATTGAGGCCTTTGAACTATGGTGCTGGAGAAGACTCCTGCGAGTCCCCTGGACTGCAAGGCGATCAAACCGGTCAGTCCTAGAAGAAATCAATCCCGACTGCTCTTTAGAAGGCCAGATCCTGAAGTTGAAACTCAAGTACTTTGGCCACCTAAGGAGAAGGAAGGACTCACTGGAGAAGAGCCTAATGCTGGGAAAGATTGAGGGCAATAGAAGAAGGGGACGACAGAGAATGAGGTGGCAGGATGGAGTCACTGAAGCAGTAGGCGTGAGCTTAAATGGACTCCAGAAGATGGTAGAGGACAGGAAGGCCTGGAGGAACATTGTCCATGGGGTCACGATGGGTCGGACACGACTTCGCAACTAACAACAACAACAACAACTGTCTGGTTTGGCACTGCAACCAAACATACACACAGACTTCAATGGATAGTTAGAACTGCAGAAAAAACAATTGCTACCAGCCTGCCTTCCACTGAGGACCTGTATACTACATGAGCAAGAAAGAGAGCTGTGAAAATATTTTACAGACCCCTCACATCCTGGACATAAATTGTTTCAACTTCTTCCCTCAAGATGACGCTATAGGGCATTGCACGCCAGAACTACTAGACACAAGGACAGCTTTTAGCAATCACTCTGCTAAAAAATTAATTCCTATAACACTGTCAAACTACTTAGCAAGACTGTACTACTATTATTCTTCTCATCTTTCCTATTACCTATCTTCTTATGACTATAACTGTTGCTTGTATCTTATGATTTGTATTAATTGTTTTATTTAGTATCCTAGTATGATTTATTTGTTTGTTTATTTAGTATCCTATGACTAAGTGTTGTATCTTATGATTTATGATGAATGTATTTTTATGTTGATTATAATCATGATTTATTGCTTGTTGCTTGTATGTACACTGAGAGCGTATGCACCAAAGACAAATTCCTGTGTGTCCAATCACACTTGGCCAATAAAGAATTCTATTCTATTCTATTCTATTCTATTCTATTCTATTCTATTCTATTCTATTCTATTCTATTCTATTCTATTCTATTCTATTCTATTCATCTTGTTCAGGGACAGATTTAATAGACTGCATAGTTCTTAGCTGCACATATTGTTGTTCACATCCAAGATGATTGATTTTTGATTTCTCATCTTTAAGGAATTCCTCTGTGCCATATCCTTATCTGTTCTGGAAGAACAAATTACCATAAAGTAGCTTTTCATGCCAAACCAACACAAAGCCTTCCCCACCAGTTTCACACAAATGTTTAATTACACCTAGGAAAGGTCCAAAGCCAGAGCAGAGTTCCTAAGGACGTGAGTGCTTACCTACCTCCTCCCTGAGGATTGATTAGAACCACTCAAAGTAGAAGTGAAAACATCATAAAACTCCCAGAACCCATAGATGGCCTAGAACAGGGGTCTCCAGACTTTTCAGTCTGAGGGCCATAATGGACATTTTGCAAACATTATAAAATCAGTTTTATAAATGAGTGAATAAAATTTAACTGAACAAAGGTGTTTTATTTTGCTCAACATGATTCACAACAACAAGAAAAGAGAAGTGAAAAAACAATGCCATGCTTGTATGGACAAATGATATAAGAAGAATGTCAAACCTTAGCAAACGGGGCATAAAACATAAAAACAGAGAGAAGCTCTGCTGGATCAGGCCAGTGTCCAACCAGTCCAGATCACTTCCCCCACCCACCCACCCACCCCAGGTAAAGGAAGCAACCCTCCAGTCAGCTTCCTCTTCCTCGTCCGGCTGGTCCTGAGCCAGTTCAGATGGGGTTTTCTTTGCACACCGGAGGTGGGGGAGGCAGAAATGATTTGAGGGAGAACAGCACATGGGAAGAGCTGGTGGGCTGGAAAGAACCTTCTGGCGGGCTGGATGTAGCCCACGGGAAGTGGTTTGGAGACCCCGTGGCCTAGACGGA
The DNA here is from genome assembly GCA_023970755.1 of Azemiops feae. Taxonomy (NCBI): domain Eukaryota; kingdom Metazoa; phylum Chordata; class Lepidosauria; order Squamata; family Viperidae; genus Azemiops; species Azemiops feae. The sequence continues at coordinate 2,041,547 of JALGBA010004278.1, read as the reverse complement.
GGCTATGGTTGAGGGTCCTGAATACTGTTGATAGTATCAAACATTGCTCCTTCGAGATTAATGCAAGTAGTTACATTCTAATTCTGTCAAGCCACTTTATTTATTCATGCCACATACAGAATTATTCCAAATTCTCTCTCTGTGTGTGTGTGTGATATTATTAATGTTAATAATATCACACACACATACAGAGAGAGAGAGAGAGAGAGAGAGAGAGAGAGAGAGAGAGAGAGAGAGAGAGAGAGAGCAAATTTTAAAATGCAGTGAAAACTTCCGACCTTAGTATATATTAGTCCTGATGTGCTAGGTAGAGTATTACAGACCCCCTAGTTCAATAGTCTAATATTGATCCACTTCAGCAAATTAAATGCTCCACTTGTAACTCAGGTCAATTAATTCTGCTGATGCTCCTGCAAAACACCAGCAGAATCAGCCAAGCTTCACTCATGCCTCATCTTTCCCCTTGAAGCAAAAAAAAGAAAAGAAAAAAGAAAAAGACACCCATGAATTAAGTCTTTGATTCTACTGGCACAAAGACACTATGTTTGAAATACTTCTTAATTGTAAAGTATCAAAGTGGCACTAGAAGTATTCACTTACACTGAATACTAGATAGTAAAAAGAGTACATAACAACTATGTACTATTAGGCAAAACAAAAGACAGCATGAAGGTCTAAGAATGACAAAATGCTGGAGCAAATGAGAAGTTCTGAACTTGCCATTGATAAAATTATATTTAGGAAGAGTATTCTGGTGTAATGCATGATATTAATGGAGACTCAGAGAAGGATCTTGACAGTTGTTATGCTATGAGCAGATAAGTAGAAGAGAGCATGTTCCTAAAGATGCTTTTTCAAAAGGCAACTGAACTTTGCTTTTCCTATTCAGGTGACCCTGAGGGCGCAACCGTGCCTCCAAGTGGCCTCAACAACTCTCAGAAAGAATGCTAATGACCAGATGACTGCAAGGAATATAAATCCTTCCATCCACCATTCAACTGAAGAAGCTTCTTGGATGAGAAGCGAAATGTCTTCAAGGAAAAACAAAGTCCAATTGCCTTTTGAAAAAGAACCTTTGGGACAACCATGATTTGGATGACTGAAAATCTCTATAGACATTGAGTATGTTCCTGTAGGGATCTGGGCTGCAGATTATTTCAAGATGAAGACACGCACCCCTAAACCGAGGGAAGAAGCAAACAGGCACCCAATCTTATAATTTTAGAATGAGTGAAAGATGAACAACTCAACCAGAGAAGATTCCAGCAACTAAATTCTTCATTAAAGGAATATTCAGGGTCATCTTTGAAAACAGTCTAACATACCACACACAGCAGTGATCCTTCCCTTCTACTTATGGCTGCAACTGGGGAATTAATCAAAAGTGGTAAAAAGCATTCAAGGTCACCAAGACCACCTAGGATTCTGCTGACTTGAGACTTTTTCCAAGCCAAAATACAAAGCACTGACTTTTCAAGTCCCTTACAGATTGGGGACCTGGATATTAAAAAAAAAAACTAGTTACTCCTATATGAATCTAACAGGTGATAAACATTTTCAGAAGACTTTCTCTAAATGTCTCTGAAGTGAAAACAGGCTGTTATCGGGGACCAGGATATGTTTATTTGATGACAGCTTTGCCAAGTTTAGTCACTAATTTAAACCAAATCTCGTTGCTCATGCTTTCAGTAGAAAATTACACTGTATACACTAGTCCCATTTATCATCTGGGCTTTTATTAATTATATCTAAAAGATAACTGTAGGCTCCTTTTGCTATTTTATAGTCAATCAAGATTTGGGGAACGGGGTAAAAGAAGATAACTCTTCTAGCTTCTTTGTGAGTTTTTTCCTCCTTAATTTGAAATATACATATAGTTTTCTTTAATAACATTGAATAGAATAGAGGTGGAAGGGATCTGAGTGGTCATCTAGTCCAGCCCCCCGCTCAAGCAGGAGAACCTATACCATCTCAGACAAGTGTCTGTCCAGTCTCTTCTTAAAAACCTCCAGTGATGGAGCGCCACGATTTCTGAAGGCAAGCTCTTGAATTGAAATGAATGAATTTATGAATGAAGCCAAGCCAAGCCAAGCTACCTTTGTACTTCACTGATATCGGTGAACTGGTATATCTCCACTACCCTATTTCTTTTCTGAAAGAACATCTCAAGCCTTGTAAGGCCACCTTGAATTTGTGAAACAAGCAGAAAATAAATCCTTATGGTCCACAAAGCATGCTTGTGACAGATCTTCTTTACTCATTTTAATTGCCTTCATGGAATGTTCTTGTGTATACTACAAACAGTACACAGTAGTAGGAACACAGACATTTATATTCGGACTTAAGATGAATAAACAGTGATGATCTTATAGTGTTGTACCTTCCAGGAGCGTCTCCATTTTCATCAATCCGCACTTCTTCTCCGGAGACTCCAGTGAATGATGAATTTAGGAGAAATTCCAAAAGTTTGCTTCCATCAATTGGCTTCATAGCATCGCACAGTCCAACCTGGCCCTGGCAAAGGGCATGATGCATGCTTTGTAAGCCATGAGCCATAGCATAGATTGCATTAATAACAAATCCCATTTTACTGTCTTGGACATAATTTTCTTCTAAGCTTTCATTGCCTGTAATCAGAAGACAAAGTGTTACTCCTAAAATGAAAATGAAAGGAACTTTTTTTTTCAGAATGTATTTAGACAGCCAGTAGTTTAAGAAAATTAAATAAATTCCACCATTGCTTCAAATACTCCCACCACAAAACCACCAAGTTTTTGGTCCTCAACCTGTAACTGATCTTCAACCTCTCTCACCATTGGCTATCCTATTGTTCTAACAACATTTGAAATATGACAAATTTCCCTCCTCTGCTCTAAAACAATGTGGGGCAATGTATTTTCCAAAATAGTTCTGGAGGCTGTTGCATAGTATCAAAATTTATAGGAGTGATGCAGCAGTGAAAAGGATATATTTATTTATTTATTTTACATTTTGAATATTGAAAACATTAGTCAATGCCTTCCTACCTCTAGTAGAGAGTTAATCATTCTAAAACCACACACAGGGTAACTTGTAGCGATGAAGGTGGTGGTTTTATTGATTTGCAGTATGACTTTTGGTGATTTTTTTTTAAGTAATTCTGGCTCGAAAATAAAAGCAACAACAGGAGAAGTGGTATTGCAAAACATGGATGATGTTGATAAATAAGGATTCTTGTCTCTGAGCTGCTGAAAGGCACCATACTAATAAATAGTGAAATATTAAAGTACAATTAAAACAGAAACACCCAACATCCAGTCTGCTACTGTAAGAAAAAGAACTCATCTACTCATATAATTTAATGGAAAATCCGCAAAGCAGAGGGAATTTCAAAGGTTCAAGATGGGACTACTATATCTGGGATGCAAAAAAATCAAATGTTTATGAGATGGCAATAAAGCACCAGCATTTTCTGTATTGGTTATTGCCATCTAGTGGACCTCTGTATTTTTGAAACACAGATACTTTCAAGCTACGAACCCTACTGCCTTTAGGACCGCTGCGTGCGTCTAGCTTGCCAACAGAGGCGGGGAGGGAGAAGGGGTGAACTTTGAATCCACACGTGTCCTTATCATCATGAGACCAGAAGTTTTGTTTTGGTGAACTAAAGTACCTTCTCATAATAATTACCGGGATATGTATTGGACAGTGTGACCTGAACTGTCAGAGAGGAGAGGAGGAGATTCGTTCTTTTAATTAATTGTTTCCCGACGTTTCTTCAGAGCTAGCTTTCACTTTGAACCTACTGTAATGATTCTGCTCATTAAAGATTACATTAGAGTAATTAATGGCTCTGGTGTTTTTCTTAGTTGGGTTTTTAGCCGGAAGTTGACAGATACGGCATCTGGCACAATTGGCAATTTGGGAAGTAATTTCTGGGGTGAAGAGTTATTAACAAACCCAAAGGTGCTTCAAAACCTTCTTGGTTTTTCCTTGAAAACATTTCACTTCTCATCCAAGAAGCTTCCTCAGTTCTGCTTCTTGGGTGAGAAGCGAAACATGTTCAAGAAAAAGCCCCCAAGAAAGTTCAAATTGTCTTTTGAAAAACCACCTTTGGGACAACCATGACCTGGATGATGGAGAATCTCCATAGCTATTAGCAAACTGTGCTCTTTTTGAATGGACCAGCAAATATCCGTTGGTAGCTGGTAAATGTGAAGGGCCTCTGATGATAATCTCAAAATGTGGGCTGGCTAGCACAGGTCAGGATGCTCTAAAAGGTATTTCATGGTCAAAGTTATTTCATCTCTATATGGTTATGTGGATTAAGAGATGAGTGGATAAGTCCATACTCCTGAAATTTGTCATCAATTGGTTAAATTTGGGGCAGGGCCTGATAGTTCTATATATTTGGGGATTTCCTTTCACCATGAACCTAATGTCCCAGATGAGTATACGATCTATCTTATGTTGCGCTACTGCAGAAGAAGACCCGTTTTCTGTCTGCACTAGATGTGACACAAAGCTCTTGGCAAACTCTCTGCATCTATGGTTCAAAGAAGGAACAGCATTTTAAATCTTAAAACTTGCCTTAAGAAAACTGTGGCTATGTTTTGGAGGTTGATATTTTGAATGTTAGTCCCTTCGAAAGTCAATCATGAAAGCTTAATTAAGCATTTCAGCCTTCATAACTATGCCTGAATTATCTTGATCTGATCTTTTTATGAGAAACCAGCTTGCAATGAAACACTAGGTACGGTTCATTTGTCATGTTTGCAATTCAGACAGCAGTGGTTCTCCAGTGACCCAAATTGACTCTAGAATGATATTGACTTCCTTATATAGTGCTGCAAAGATGAGATCAGATGCTGCTATGTCTGAGCCGTACTGCTTGGGCATTTCCCATGCAAGTAGCATATTTGTTCTTGTCAGAAGGATGCTTAAGTGGGAAATTATATCTAAATGGTGGCATTATTCATGAATGTTGAATTTGCATGTCAAGTGTAATGAGTTTACCACCGTATGATTGTTTCACAGAAGAACATATTCCATATACAGTGGCTGCGTATGAAAGACTTTTTAAGGTAAAAAATGCATCAAGCATCCTTGCTGCAGGAAAGTAAATTCACATGATTAAAGCCCAACAAGAGTCACAACAAAGATTTCAGCTAGGGCAGAACCATTTGATTTTATCATATTTATCAGGCCTATCATCCCAACTGGATGAGGCAACTGGAGTTTCTTGGGGGTTTTTTAAAGCATTTCGCTTCTCATCCAAGAAGCTTCTTCAGATCTGACTGGATGGTGGGGAATGGAAGGATTTATATTCCTTGCAGACAGCTGGTCATTTGCATTCTTTTAGAGAGTCGTGAATCTTGTCCCAATTGGCACAACATAGAAGAACAAACCCATCAGGACAAGATTCAGCAGTCCATCTGCATTTAAAACACAAAGTCCACATTTTGGACAGAGAGGACTGCTAGTTTGAAAGAGGGGTCAAAGAGGCCTCTATCTCAAAATTGAACAGCCCTCTCTCAATAGAGGGAAAGGGATATGACATCATCTATTGCCAGTCTACAACATAGTTCTTTCAACAGTTCCAAGAAGGCTCCACACCCATTTGCACTACTCAGGTGACCCTGACGACACAGATAAATCTCCAAGTGGTCTCAACAACTCTCTAAAAGAATGCAAATGACCAGCTGTCTGCAAGGAATATAAATCCTTCCATTCCCCACCATCCATTCAGAGCTGAAGAAGCTTCTTGGATGAGAAGCAAAACACCTTCAAAGAAAAACAAGAAACTCCAGTTGCCTTGTGAAAAAGCATCCTTGGGACAACTATGACCTGGATGATTGAGAATCTCCATAGATATCAGGCCTATCAAAGATATATCTGCACTAGGCTTGGACTTTCATTACTAACCCCATTCTTTATTATTAATACAGTTCCTATTGAGGGCTGAGCAACAATAGAATATCTTTCTTGTGAAACAACAGCTGTTTTCAAAAGATTCTCAAATATTCAGCACCTTAATATATTGAATCCCAAACTATGAATTAGATTCCTTTGAGTGCATCAAGAAACAGAATTCATTAAACAAGAGAAGGATTCTATCAGCAGGATACTGCAATCAGAATTAGCTGACTTTCTAGTGCAAACTTATAAAATACTGGGGTGTACACCAAATACATTTCTTACCTCTTACCTTTTCTTAAAGAAAGATATCCAGATTTGAAGATACAATCCTTAACATGCCTAAAAGCTTTGATAGGCAGAATGTTCAAAGAGGTGATAAAACTTAGTGATTGTATATTTAGATCAATGTCAAAGGGCCCAGACTGTTCCTCAGAATGTCACTTCATGGTGACAAAGCAAAATTTTAATGAAGGGGGGAAAAATCTGAATTTTCTTGTGGCTTAAGCCCATCATTTCTCCCTATAATTGCTTCTCTGAAGTTCCATTGTTTCCTATTATCATTCTTATTTCCAGTCCAATTTGTAACACATCCACCGATAGCCATGCTTTCTAACCATCTGGATCAGTTTCTCTTTTAAGAGAAAAAAAGAGATAACTAATTTTTAAAAAGAAGGAATAAGAACAACAGTGACAAGATCACAGTAAGATCAGTGTAGCGTTTTAGTAATCATTCATTCCCTGATGCCAGCCAAGTTTTAACAGATACATGTTTAGACAAGTGAACTAGCCCATGTTTGGAATTAACCAGGAAGGGAGAAGAAAAGGAGATCGTGGTTTACACAAATTGATGTCAAGTTCTTAAGCCTATAGAGCAGATGCAGTAATGTTTATAATTTGCTACATTTTGAGAAATTATTATACAAGAGATGAAAAATTAATTAATTGACATGTTCGAAAATCAGTCCGAAAAATTAAAAATCTACTGAAGTGACAATCAGAGCTGAAGTGACAATCAGTTCCACCTCACATCGTCAGGTATCTCAGAACGTATTTAGCAAAAAACTGTCCTTTCACTAGCATACTTGGTTTTATATTGTTACCTGTCTAACATGGAGAAAAACAAGCTGATCATCTGATTCTTTTTCAACTTGGTGAAGTTTATATCAACCTGTCGGAATGCTTTGGATCAGCTATGATATAGAACAAAATTTTAACTTAAATAAGTGTTTGGATCAGTGACAACATTTTATTCAAGCAACAACGAAAAGGTTCATGGTTGTCTTAAATTCAGCCAGTCTTACTCGTGTATTTATTTATTTATTTAAATGCTTTTATCCTGTTTCAGTCATTCAACTCTAAGCAGCTTGGAAGTTACTGTACTTTTCAGTTTTTCATTACTAAGAAGGATTTGGGTAACTCACATTCCACTCACCAAGGGGGGAAAATCTATATAGTCCAGCGGTGGGATTCAGCCAGTTCACACCAGTTCGGCAGAACCGATAGCTAATTTCTTGTTGCCCAGGCCCAGAATGGACTTCCAGAAGCGGCATCCACACAGAGAACCAGTTGTTCACATATTTGAATCCCACCACTGATATAGTCTCTAACCAAGAAGGTACATTTATTTATTCGGCCATCTTGATATTGTCTTTCTTTTTCCTCTCAGGCTCAGAGTTTGAAATTAGGGAAAGTAGAACATTCAGCTTCTACACTCCTTCAGCTGACAATAACACCAATGTTTTAAAATTTAAACCAGGTTAACATTACAATGACACCCTAGCAATTTCATTTAATTTTCAAGGGATTATATCAGAAGCATTAAATGACCTGTCCTCAACTGATGAGATTGCGACAAAGTGATGTAAGGAAAAATAAAGGGTAGGTTTATTAAGTGACATGCAGGAATTATCATAAACAAATTGACCTCATTCCTGAGGTAATACTGAGGAAAACTGCTGAGGCTGATTCAGGAGCAGATCAGCAAAAAGGCAGGTATTTCTCTTTCCCATTGGCATAACTGAATCATACTGTAGAGAAAACTCTCACTTATTACTTAGAATTTCATCACATTTAGTATCAAGCTATACATTATATTAAATATGCAGCACAGTGACCTTCCCATCTCCCCTGTGTGCAAATCAGGATCATTATGAAAGGTCACATAGATGGAAACCCCTAAATCTATTTCTTTCTCTCCTCTCCTCCAATGAAATCTAACACTTGTAACATTTCAAATCTTCACACCGCAGGCAGTTCCCAAAAGAAAAGCACTCTCAATTTTAAGTACCGTGTGCACTGGACAGGTTTTAGGAAGGGAGGAACTGAGGCCATCACTTTAATCCAGTTTGGAGCATCATACATTTATTTGGGGCGGGGGAAGGATGACCTGAATGGGTATTTGGACCCTTAGTGTAAATGTAGGGTTCCCTCAGTGTCATCCCTCTTAAGTAAACCAGACAGGAAACAGAACTAGATGAATTAATTCTACTTTATGCATTGATAGAATCTTGAAAACCTGAAGGTACAAATTTCCTGTTGCCAGTTTTAACTGCTTGATCCATTGGGGTGGGTCCTTCCTAACTTTCTTTCTCTGAACATTAAGTCAGTGGGGGGCTCCTGCTTTTCTTGCCTAATTGTTTTCTAGGTAGCATCTCTTCCCCTCCTTCCCCAAGGTCATCCACACAGCCCATTACTCTTAAGAAATAGCTCAGTATTGTGGCTGCTATTACAAACATGATGTTTATGTGCATTTTCCCTGTATATACGGCCTCTATTTTTCTTGCTAACACCGTTATATCAAGGATTTTTTTCTGAAATTCAAAGTCATCATTTTTTCCCCATTGTTCATATGAGATTTTCATATGCAAAATTCAGCATATTAGAGGCTTTGATTCATCTTGATGGCATTACTTTTGATTTGACAGGAATGAAGTGTCCATTTTCAAGTGCTGTCACATACAAACGCAGCATGTAAACTGCTGAATGTTTCAGGCACCAAATATATCAGCTGTCAGATAAATGACAGCTAAATGTGGCTTTCTCAGATATTTTGAAGTTTAGATTTAAGCACACTCACCAGTCATAATAAGAGTTATGGGAACTGAAATCCCGCACATTTGGAGATAATCAGGGTGGGGAAATCTGCTTTGACTCATTTTATTCATTATTTCTTTTTGTTGCAAAATATTCCTACATAAGAATCCTCTCCTCTTGCTTAAAACCACCATCTTGTCCTATTATTACAAAACATCCTTGCCTAACTAGCCACCTTTTTAGGAGGTCTTGGACACGGCACAGAGGGGAGTAAATATTCTATCGGTTTCACCACTAGTGCCTCCAGAAAATTAAAGACCTAAAAATTGAAAATATGAAATTATGGTTTCATCTGATGTCACAGCACTCTTCAAGTCCATAGATTCAGAACTATGAAAGAAACCATAGCAGCAGTGCTACACAATACACCCAATCTAATCAAATACATTAAGAATGAAATACCCAGAATCATGGACCTCATCAACCTTTGTCTCACTACCTATTTCCAGCTTTCTGGTCAAATATACCAACAAATCAATAAAACATCCATGGGATCACCAGTCTCAGAATTTATATAGAGACCGTAATGCAGTGTCTAGAAATTATGGATCCAGTACGTAGATAACATCTTTGTCATGTTAAAAAAGGAACAACTAGAGAAGTCACATAAAACAATCAACATCTTCAAAGGAATAAAATTCACAAGGGAAGAAGAAAACATCACATTCCTCTTCTTTTCAACAATGGAAATGATGAAAAATTAGAAACGCAGGTCTATTGAAAAACACCTCACACTAAGCAAGTGCTCTGCTACCAAAGTAACAGCCCAACCTCCTGCAGGAGTAAGAACATTATTTAGACAAGTATAAAATGCACTGTAGAAACCCAGAAGACCAGAAAAAGGAAACAGATTTTCTATATAACCTCTTCCAACAAAATGGATACCCACACAACTTTATAAAAAAGTGGCTGACCACTCAATCTATTAGAGCACAACCAACACAAGCCATGGAAAGGATAACACTACCATACATCAAAAACATCTCCAAACAAGGCTTCCGGTTCCGGATCGCGGCACCAGCAGTCGTACGGAGAGATCTGTCTCTCCCACCGGCTGCTTTCCCTCCGCCGGTAGACCCTTAATCGGGTCGAAAGTCGCCCCGTAGAAGCGACCACCATTAGAGGAGGCTCCTGCTCGACTGGGGAAGAGCGGCGGCTCTCCCCAGTTCGAGCTATCTCCTTAGGGCCGCCGGAGGAAAAGATCGTCCTACAAAATGGACGATCACTTCGTCGCACCAGCTGAAAGCCAGAAGAACATCTAAGCGAAAGAACCCCCGTGGAGAATCCGGGTGAGACCTTTCCTACCCCTTTTTTCCCTAACTACTTTCCTGTCAAAAGCTTTCTTTGAACTATTTCCCTGTCGTGAGGAAGCAGCGTTTGGGCATTTGGGAAAAACAGCTTTGGAAAAAAAATAAAAATAAATAAAAACCAGTCAATTTTGATGGACTATTTAAATTTTGGAATACTGAGGGGACCTGAAAACATTTTATTCTTGACTATTATTGTTACAACTACGCATTTATTATTTTGAGCCCTTTCTTCATCTTTTTCAACACGAAAAATAAAAAATCTATTATTTGGAAAGGAAAAAAAAAAAGAAAAGAAAAGATTTTATGGTTTGCTGAGGACATCTTGTGTCGAAAAGTGGTACTGCAATTATATTTCTTTATGGCTGGGAATGGCTATGACCTTCAAAGGGTGATAAGCACAAGATAACAAGCAGCTGGCCTATTGAAAATTGGAGGTGAATACTTGCTTGATTTTTATGAAGTAGAGCCTTCTTTAAAGATTAAAAAGCCTTTTTACTATCGATATGGAATTTAATATACAGCTGGACTATGAACTCATATTGGAAAAAATTTTGGAAGCTAGAGAGGATATGAGTTCCTACTTTCAATCCCTTTTCCCTACACTGAGAGAAACCGTGGAAACCACAAAACAAACTAACTTTATTCAACCTCAAACACAATCTAACGAGAAGCCTGATGATTACACAATAACTTTAACAGAGATGTCTGAAGCATCAACACCAACAGAGACTGACACTCAGATACAACTTATTGAAAATCGAGAAAAGATGGATAAACAACTGGCAAATATAACATGGAATAAAACAGCTTTTACCATCCAAAGGCTATTAGAAGAAAGGAAAGAGAACTTTGACCAATTTGAAGCGTTAAAGAATATGGACCTTTTAATATTGTGGTTTGATCATGTAGGAACCTTACTATGGAAACCACTATGGCATAGAAAGAAGCCCAGAGTTAGATTTAAAAATGTATTTTAAAGTTTTATTTAATGGGATTAAAAAGGCTTTGATTTTTTGACTGACTTAATAACTAATGGAGCACGTGAAATTTTTAAGAGGATACCCTTTGTAATATTACTTTGTTTTAGATATGATAAGTATTGGAGAAGTAAATGTTATCTACTGGTTTAAAAAGATTTTTATAGATATAGAGGCATTGATAGAATATATATTTAAATTAGATAGAAATTTATTTGTTGGCCTGATATTTTTATTTTAAGAGAATTATTTGGAAATAAAAGGAGAATAAGAGGGATGGGTGATAAGAGAAAAAAATGGTATCAATGAAGAAGATATGGGAATGTTGTTGCGAGAACAATATACCAGATATAATTATGTAAAAAAAAAAAGGGCACCCGAAGTGTTAATAATATGTCTATTTAAGGCTAATTGAAATATAGTAATTGTAAGTTAGTAAAGCTTAAAAACAGGATCTGGATTTCTAGAATTGAAATGTAACTGATATTTGATAGGATCGTTTGAAGCTTATATAGAATTTATTAATTTGAATATGTAAGATTAAATGAGGGAATTAGAGAGGGAAGTTTAAATGATTTGATTTGAGTTATATATCTATGATTGTCTTTCTTTTTTTTGGATGTTTAATATACCCACCTCCATGGTGGTTCCTAAGCACCTTAATGTAACCCCTGTACCCCTATAAAATCTAATAAAATATATTTAAAAAAAAAAAAAACATCTCCAAACAAAACTGTTGTTGACTATCACAATCACATGGCAGCACACAACATCTTAAGTAAACCAAAAGACTCAGTAGCCCAAGAAATTAAAAGAAGGAGTCAGCTACTACTTATGAATATAAGGACTGTAACAGCCATTAAGTAGGACAGACAGGCAGAAGACTAGCAGAGAACATTTAGAGAACAAGTAGCAGTCAAAAGACACAATGAAAACTCCTTAATCTCATAATACATGGACAGACTCATAGTTTCAGTTGGGAATCTGTGAGCAACCTAGACCAAGCTAAATCCAGAAACACTAGGGGATTCCTGGAAGCTTGGGATTCAGACAAATCATCCATCAGTAGACAGATAGAAATAAATCATATTTCCATATGAGACAATAAGAGACACTAAGAAACCTAGGAGGAAACAAAAAGACCAGAACACATCCTCTTCAGCAGCCAACACCTAGATAAGCAGGGATTAATACTAGGCAAACAAGCAAGCAGAAAAATATACCCTAAGAACTACCAAGAAGAAAACCACATCTCCACCAAAACTGAGAGGGCAAGCTGCTGTATATAAACAATGAGCAAACCCCATACTTCATTGCACTGATGATGTTATCTAGTTGGATTAATGAAACATCTGCAAGCAAACAACCAAACTCACAGAGTATCATGGACTCCATAGTTCAATCTGCACTAAATATATTCTCTTTAATTGAAAGATAAACTTCAGCTCTATAAACAGCAAAAAAACCCACATCCTAATTAAACAACCAGACAACCTCCTTGTTTTAAGCTACCAAATGGAGTATTATTTTTTATCAAGAGGTGCTGTAACTATTCCAGTTATATGCTCAGCTTCTAGTTTAATTCAATACTTCAGTTCTCTACTATTCTTTTCTGTAGAATAGCCATTTCAGTTCCTGTAGTATATATAATAGCCTGTTATTTTCTGCTTCTAAAATTTCACCATCTTTCTTTGAGGTGAGTGCTCACATTACTCACTCTTTTGAATTTGTTCAAATCTCAAGTTTGTGGTTCTTAGACATTGTGAATGTAACTCCTGAGATGCAAACAATCCCATGATGCTCTTTTGTCCTTTCCCTTGGTCACCAAATGTTCACTTTGTGATAGTACTAATGGGATGCTCTGCAAAGCAGGTCACTTCCAACTTTGAAATAGTTTTATGAAATTGCACAGTAGATAAAGAGATTTCTCTTGGGCACACTAAAAATACAATTGCAGGTTCTTGAAATGTGCCTCTAAAGCAGCTGGTGTTTGAAACACAGATATCCCACTATGACACTGTGCCCTTTATCCAAAAATAAAATCTAATTTAATGAGAAGGCCATTGTATTAGTGATGAGTTCAAATAATGTTTGCATACAAAGCAGGTTGGCCTAATACTGTATGAAAACCACACTGCATAGGCCAGAGGTATTCTCAAAACACATCCAGAATTCTTGGCAAGTTAAACCTGAGAAAGAAATAAATTTTTACTCTTGTTCTTCATTGCTGCAAAAGTGTATCGACGCATAGTGAAGCAGAAATGCACACTATTTTTTCTGATTTTTTAAAAACATTAAAATAGTATTTAGAACAATTATCTGCTACAGTAGGCCTTTTCATGGGAGAAAAGTACAAGCACATGTAATGTGCTCATATATTTCCATTTTATTTCCTGCTTCTCACTAAGTTATGAACAATCCCCCTTTCTTCCCAAACGTATAAAATAGCAGTTAGATAACTTTGTTAAAGTATTAGAATGACATTATGGGGAAAATATTCTTTTCCTCTACTGTGGACTCCAAAGAGAAATGCCATTGCTTATGTAGTCAGCATGGTACCAGCTATGCACAAAAGGAAAATAGCAGGGGATCCGAGACAACCTAAGTATGCAACACTACAAATAGTCTTAGTGGGGAAAAGCCACAAGGTTCATTTATTCTAGTATCTTGTTTCCAGGCAAATGTTTTATGAAGGTCTTGAATAGATATACAGGCAAGCTGATAATAATCGCCTGTTAAGTTTTTCTCTTCTTGAAACATCTTGCAAAACTGCTGGTAACAGCCTGGAGGGAAAAAAAAGGTGATCCCTGCTCCCTGTCAGATGAGACTATCCATACTGGATCTTCGTATTCATGCAAGCATCCCAAGAAAATACCACTGCCATCTGAACCAGAGGGAAGGATTTCAGAGAGTGTAATCCTGAAAACCCTGTGGAATATCCCCCATCAAGCTTCAGGTCTTCAGTAAATTGCCTATTGGGGCACTCAACTGTATAATTACATTCCATGAAGAAGGGGTAGAAGTTAGTAGTAGGGTAATTTGCCTTTACCATAATTACAGAACTATTATTTAAATTGTATACGCGGGACCATATAATAAAATAAATAAAACCAGTACTATGAAATATCTTTCAATAATCAATTAGGATCAACTGTAAGACTGGGTGAAAATCAACTGATGAAATTTCTTGGATGAGAAGTGAAATGTCTTCTTCTTCTTCCTCATTAGAAGAAGATGCCATTAGAAGAAGAAGAAGAAGAAAAAGCACCTTTGAGGCAACTATTACCTGGATGACTGAGAATCTCCATAGACACTGAGTGAAATATACTACTGGAACTGTCCTTAGTCCTGAACTTGAAATCCTGCATGTTGCAGTTAGCATTCATGGTTTTAATAATGGGTATATCAGCAGGCATTCTACTTCTCTTTTCATCTCCTCTAAGAAAGGGGTTTATTAGACCCCTTTTATTTATTATGTAATTTATTAGAGATCTTCTATTGGATTGTTAGTGGCCTCCCATTCAAGAAATTGGTCTACACTTGCCCGGAGAACTGGAGCTATTCTCATAGGTTAACCTGACTTACTATGTCCTGTATTTATTCATGTATTGTCTATAGCATCTGCTCTTAAAATACATTTTTTTCAATATTAAATATCTGTACTGTTTCCCTACCAAACTTTGGATGTAAAATATTTTCCACAAATTGTTAGTTTTTGTTGTGCCGGTTATTTTTTCTAATTGCCTATCCCCATTTTTTGTCTGCAACAATAATCTGAGAAGAAACCAGGAACAATATGCAGAAATTATATATAATCAATTATTAGGTCACAATGACACTTATCCAGTCAACTGTGACTACAAGTTGAACTCAGTGAAGTCAAGCAAACTTCAAGAAGGGATGAATTCTTTTTCAATGAAAACTATAACCTCATAACCAAAAATCAATGTAAACCACACTGAGTAGTGGGGAAGAAAAATGAAAAATGCCATTTTCTTCAGGCCTACATATTTCCTCAACTTCACTTAGTGAAAAGATTGAATCAGTAACACTATGATACTTGATTAGCATGCACACTGAAATTACCGAAATAAAATCTACATCCTTTTTATATGAGTATTTTTTATTATGAATCAATGTAATTTGTATTAAATTTAATTTGTAAGATATAGACCATGACAGAATTGTAGGAATAGCAAAATGCAAAAATAAAATAAAAATAAAAATCAATAAACATTAGAGCAAGCAGAGTAGCTTCCTTTGGAGAAAAGGTTTGAGGCTTTTTAACATAGACAAATGCTGTGGGAGAAGAACATGACTCAGGCGTATAAACGTATGCATGAGAGATTTTAGATAGGGAAAACTCATTCTATGAAGTTGAATTGTAGAGTGTTTGGGACAGATAAAGGAAGTACTTCCCAGCTAGTGATTGTTATCAACATGCTCAGCTTTAAAGGGCAATTAGATAAATCCATAGAAGATATGTTTATGAGTATATCTTAGTTGATTCATTTATATAGCAGCTCTTATTATGAACCATAATCCTGTGCAACTCACAAAATAATAGAACATAAAACATACAACCACAATAGTAATTTCCTGTGTCCTGGGATAATAGTCTCCCATACATCTTTGCAGTCTCATTCTTCCCCATTGCTTGGATACATAATGGATATATATTAATATCATATTTTAAGCAACATACTGTCAAAATCAGGAAGATACCATTGCCCTCATGGTTGATTGAATGCATCCCTGAGGTGCATTGGTAAATGGGGAAACAGAGTGCCCTTGGCTTATACCTAAATCTTTTATATTCTTATATTCCTGGGTGTACATCCCATTTATTTCCACTTCACGTTTTCTGCTACACTGACTGTTTAAACAAACTATTAAGTTTGTCTAGGACAGGAATGGCAACTTAGGCCAAAACCCCCCTTGTGTTATGACTTACATGCTGACTGAACCGCCTAATCCTTATTTACATGCTGATTAAAACACAATTTTCATCACTGTACCACCAAAAATCATAGATTGTAATCCAAGAAGAAGCATGTTAAATCTTCTGCAGGAGTTGATAAATGTATTAGCTCATTCATGGTATGAAGCTGATGATCTGAAAAAATTCCGGATAATTCCTTTTGATAATCTAAAATGGAGGTATACATTTCAATTTGTAGCTAATAGAAATAGAAGTTTCTAAGTTCAGTGTAAGAAGTAGATTGTGGCATTTCATACAAATTACTTCTAAAGAACAATAATGTTAATACTCACTTATGTTGGTTGCAGCTACAAAGATTTAGTAGTCTTTAGAATCTTATCACATTGTTGGCATATTACTGCACAATAGCAACAGTAGTTCTTTGTTTTCACTTTGTGATGTACCAGTAAAGTCTTGGTCACACTATACAGCTAATTTTTGAATACTTTTATCACTTTCAAGGTTATCTATCAACGTGAACACAAACTGCATATAAGATGCTCAAAAGCATTTTAACATCATACATGAAACTCCAAAAGAAAGAAAAAGTCCAAAGCTTTGTTAGCAATCAAACTGAGCCTTTATTCTATTTTTTTACCACCTACAAATTCAATTCAGAATCAGTCAAAAACTTCTGCTTCAGCACAGCAGAAAGAAAAAAGCAATTAAGAATTGCTTAAGCAGAGAGCCAGGGGACATTTAAATGCACCAGGTATTATTATGTACCATCTTTGAACATTCACCCCTAGAATGCAAGGATCCGAACTCATTCATTCACTCACTGACTCATTTATTCATCAAAGTACCAGTGGCAAACTGGAGGCTGTCCAATAACACAGCACCATGCTGACAGCCACAACAACATTGTATTGTGGGGCTTGTTCCATACCTCCATCAATGTTTTTATTCAATCTAGTTGGAAAAGTAAGGCAAGGAATTTAGCTGATGAAGGTAACAAAAACTTGCTCAGACTTGTTCAGACAAGAAACATATTTAAATGTTTACCAGTGCAATTCTTTTGAAAGTTGGGGTTCTCTAGAGGATGACCTGGCAGGCGGCATTGGAAACGATGTTGCCAAAACTCAGGGAACCAAGGATTTCTTTTGTTGGTCTCCAATCTTATTTTCAAAAAGTAATCATCAAATGATAAGACGTCTGGAGACTGCAGCTTAATTGTGATGCCTCCACTTGCTTCAGCTTCATAACCTTCAATGACTTCATCTCTATCTGCCCATCCATCACTAGAAGACAAAAAGCTACAGTCAGGTCAAAGCATATACCCAAATTGTATTTAAGTAGAAGCTGTTTAATGCATTAAAAGACAATATAAAGAAAAACATGATTATACTTTACCACCCCTTTTTCATCATTGCATTATTTAACATTTATTTCTTTCTCCAATAATATAGCTATAGCTGCACATTTGTTCTCCCTCACCCCATTCTAATTTTTCACTGTCCTAGAAAAATAGCACCATCAAAACTAAGGTGAGGGATAATAGAAGACTCTCGACTTGAGGAATCCAAAACTCAGCATTCCCAAATACTCTTTTTACAGTAGCAAAATTTTATACTGGGAGATAGCATTCCGATTACCCAATGACCACAGAGTAGTGCTGAGTTGTCTTTGTGGGGAGAATAAAAGTTACTATCAGCAGAATCAGTGGAACAACCTGCCTCCAGAAGTTGTGAATGCTCCAACAATGGAAGTTTTTAAGAAGAGACTGGACAACCATTTGTCTGAAATGGTATAGGGTTTCCTGCCTGAGCAGGGGGTTGGATTAGAAGACCTCCAAGGTCCCTTCTAACTCTATTATTATTATTATTATTATTATTATTATTATTATTATTATTATTATTATTATTATTATTATTATTATTATTATTATTATTATTATTAGTAGTAGTAGTAGTAGTAGTAGTAGTAGTAGTAGTAGTAGTAGTAGTAGTAGTAGTAGTTGTTATTGTTGTTGGTTGCGAAGTCGTGTCCGACCCATCGTGACCCCATGGACAACTTTCCTCCAGGCTTCCTGTCCTCTACCATCTTCTGGAGTCCATTTAAGCTCATGCCTACTGCTTCAGTGACTCCATCCAGCCACCTCATTCTCTGTCGTCCCCTTCTTCTATTGCCCTCAATCTTTCCCAGCATTAGGCTCTTCTCCAGTGAGTCCTTCCTTCTCATTAGGTGGCCAAAGTACTTGAGTTTCAACTACTACTAGTAGTATTCTTATTCTTATTCTTATTCTTATTCTTATTCTTTATTCTTATTCTTATTCTTATTCTTATTCTTATTCTTATTCTTATTCTTATTCTTATTCTTATTCTTATTCTTATTCTTATTCTTATTCTTATTCTTATTCTTATTCTTATTCTTATTCTTATTCTTATTATTCTTGTTGTTGTTGTTGTTGTTGTTGTTGTTGTTGTTGTTAAAAACTAACTGCAGAAGAGAGGGAAAAACAGCAAATGTTTCTTGTTTCCCCAAATTATCAATATGGTGTCTATTATTATTATTATTTGTTGTAGCAATAACTGTCTCTCGAGTCTTGCTGTGCTATCGCATCATGGTGGGAACAGGGATGAGTGAAGAATACTGGAAGTGTAG
Source organism: Azemiops feae (assembly GCA_023970755.1). Lineage (NCBI taxonomy): Eukaryota > Metazoa > Chordata > Lepidosauria > Squamata > Viperidae > Azemiops > Azemiops feae. The sequence goes on along the minus strand of JALGBA010004278.1, from coordinate 2,022,684 downwards.
GTGAAGGATACATATTCCCAGCAGGGTCACCCAAGACACGAAGGTTATCTCAGCTGTCCAGCTAAAGCAAGCAAGTAGTTATATTGAACAGTAGTGACATACAAGAAGATGCCAGAGACAGTGACAAGGTGGAGGCATCAATTCATACTGTGTGGGAGGAGGCAATGGCAAGCCACTCCTGTAATTTTATCAGGAAAAATCACATGGATAGTGAATATAAAATGGTTGATAAAGGGTAAGAGAAGAAGAGGATGATCAGCAGCAAGGTGGATGTACTCAGAATGGTGATGAATGCATTGCTGAAAGACTTGAAGGATCAGTTAGGAACAAATTGTCATGGAGAAAGTCTGTCTATGTGGTTGCTAGCAATTAACACTGACTTGATGCCACATAATCAATAAAAAGATATTAGCAATGTACAGTATTTGTGCCTAGCTAGCACAGTTTCTGAAGCTGATCAGACAATTTAACCCAGAGGACTGTAAATTAGAGTGTATCCTAATATGATAGAATGGGGAAAAAACATAACAAAGTTGCTCAGGATAGCCAGCCAGCAGGATCACTGAAAGAAAGCCCACCTGCTATTCATGAACATTGGCACCGGCTTGTCTTAAAAACAAATAAATTCTTGCTCATTTGATACTGCAGATGAGAGCCAACTGTGCTAAATATGAGGAAGAAAGGATCACTTGGGTGAGGGCATTTCTGGCTTTTTAAATATTGGCTCACAAACCTTTAAGAACACAGTTTAGTGTTTTCTCTCTTTTTTTTGCCTCCAAAGACTCATAGCTTGGAGTTTTAAGTGCAAATGCAAGTCAGACTGCATTTAATTTTTAATAAGCATGGTCATGTCACCAGAAAAACAGACTAAGTTGGCATCTAAAAAAGTGTCTGCTGCCATCTAGAATGATACCAGCAGCTCTTTCTGTCACAGAAAGAGCTTAATTCACTGGCTTCTCACAAAAGCCAAGCAGGCTACAAAAATCAATGAGACTTACATATCTGACCTGAAGCTGTTTTCAAAGATTGTTCAAGATATTCAAGAAAGAAAGAAAAAGTACACAGATTCCTTGGAAGGAGTACCTATTAAGCTTAAAGCACAAAAATAATTCCACGTAGGCAGAACATCGGAAAGATTTGAACTGTTTCTTAAAGCACAGACAAGGCTGTGGAGATTCTGTGACTCCAGCACCTTGTATCTGCATCACTAGAAAATTATAGTCAAGGAATTAAAGAATACTCATTTAAAGGATTCTGGGGAAATGAAATTTCCTACCAGACTATGGCCCTATAGTCTTTCTTACAGACTTATAGCACACACCAGGGTTTCTTAAGCTTTGCAACTTTAAGCTGTGTGGACTTCAGCTCCCAGAAACCCCTGCTGGCTGGGAGAATTCTGGGAGTTGAAATACACTTAGGACTAAATTTTAGTTTGTATGGATTAGCCATAATATGTGGTCTGAGATGGTATAGGTTCTCCTGCTTGAGCCGGGGGGGGGGGGGCTGGACTAGAAGACCTCCAACGTCCCTTCCAGCTCTATTCTATTCTATTCTATTCTATTCTATTCTATTCTATTCTATTCTATTCTATTCTATTCTATTCTATTCTATTCCATTCCATTCCATTCTATTCTAAAACGGTATAACATTAAGGGCCTCAAGATACAATAATCACAGCAATAACATCAAGAAAGAAATATCTTCCTGATTTCCCATACCATTCTAAACTAAATCCAAACAAGCTATGATGATTGGTGTCCAAGATAATGTAATGATGCTAAGACATGACTCTGAATCAAGGCTTTCCAAATTCAAGTTCAATTCATGTTGGACCATTTTGCTGAGTGTATTTTTTTTCTAATTTGCTTCTGAAAATCCAAACCTATTGTACCAATGGGGGAAATTAACAAAGGGGTAAATTGTTTGTGTTCTGGGGGAAAAAAACCTGGATGAAATCTGCAGACATAGGATCGTCTTATCAGTAAAATAAATCTGGCAAATTTTATATAAAATAGATGCGTAGCTTTTTTGTTCAAATAGCCTTCGTTTCTTTTATGAGAAGCTGCTTACTACATTTTAGACACATAGTAGACCCATAGTTTAAAAGGGGATATCCACCCCGAAGGCAACTCCTATTATCAGGTACAAGATTCTGAATGATTCCCCAAATAGCAAGTAAAATTATAGATTGTTATTTATCATTAATATATTATAAATTCTAAATATTTGCCTTAAGCATGCCAAATAGAAAAAGTCAGACAGAACTCATTAATCCCCTTTTAGCTGATACACTGTTCATTTTGTAGTTTCACTCTGACTTAACTTACATGCAACAATGAAAAAAATCTGGTGTTTTATAAGAGAGAGAGGGAGGGAGGGAGGGAGAGAGAGAGAGAGAGAGAGAGAGAGAGAACTGACTGTTCTGTGATTTCAGGATGTGTTTGCGACAATCAGGATGGCTGCTAGTTTTCTCCAAGCAGCCCTAATTTGGTTGCTTAATGTTGCACAACTATGGCAACAGCTATCTTCTTTTACTGGAACAGGTCACACAAGGAGAAGCAGTCCAAAAAGAAAAGACTTTTCTCTTCCTTGGGATTCACCTGGGATGTCACCCACTGACATCATTCCTTTGAATTAAAGACATCCCAAGGGGACTCTCTTTTTTAGCTTCAAATGCTAAACGCAGAACTCCATATCATATTTGGGGGCTTAGTGCTTGCTGTGTAAATTGATTCATTCTAGGTCATAAAACACAATTGGTGACTTAGCATAATGCCCTAATTCTTTACTGCTGTTCATAATTTAGGGAAAGAGTCAATATGAAAGTTGGATCATGACAAAATGCTACCACAGCTAGGTGGCAGTATCCAGCAGCCAGTGGTTGATTTTAGAAAGTTCACTCTGGATTATACCTGGTTATTATTTATATGAGAGACAACATGGGGATTCTATAACTGTAGGCTATTGAAAGTAGAAAAAAATTATTCCAGAAGGACACAACACAGTATGTTATTGTTATAACAAAACTACATGAATGGAGAACTAACAGTTCCTTGCCCTTGGCTTGATTAGAAGAGAATTCCTCAAATGAATCAGTTTCTTTGGATTATCAACTACTGTAGCAGATAAATTACCCACGCATAGTTTTTGCACAGTCTGCTACTAGTGTATTATCAAATAAGGATTTGATGTTGCATTTAATTTTATTCCCTAGTTGTTATGTCTGCTCTTTGTTCATAGGGAAGGGGTAATATAGTTACATTTTGCCAATTGCTATTAACTTTTATGAATCCTAGTCTTAATTCCAAATCTTAAATTGATGAACTGATCATGTAACAACCATACACATTTTTGTCTGAAAGACTGTCAGGTACTGAAATGGAAATTGTGGCACAAGACAGATTAATAATGTCGAATCACCATAGAATTCAAGCATAACAGTGAAGAGGATTATTAAAGTGTTACAATAAGAGGAGTCAAATGTGTATAGCTCTTAGAAAAGTGCTCATCCTTGTATATGGGAGCATATTTTCAAGCCCTGTTAAGCATAAGCATATCACATACCTCAATAGCAGTAATGCTTTTATGTAAAGAAGTGGGAAGCAGACAAGACATTGCAAAGATCAGAGAGTGAATGCTGAATACATCTAATGATTTGGAAAATGGATTAATGCACGCACACCTGCCTCTTTAAGCTCTCATGGTCAGGGCTTTAAAATAAATATAGTCTTGATAGTAGGCAATATACAGTACACAGCTCAGGACTGGTGTATTATATTATTAGAATTCTTTGGTTGGGTTTTAGGATTACAAATTTTCATTATTGTACCAAGCAATTGTAGAGTGTAAGTGAAATGACCTTGGTTGAAATATGCACGAACCATTACTTAGGCAAAGAACACCGAAACATTCTTTAAGCCCCAGTCAGCCACCCAGAGCCACTTTGGAAATGGAGACAGGCAGCATATAAATATAATAAATAAATTCAGAAATGGTTCAGACAAATGCCTCCCTGATTCATTTGAGTATCAGAAAGACAAGAGGTAAAGCACAACCAGCCGTGCAAAAGTCTGCTATTATTGCCTATCTCAATAAAGTGTAGTTCTATTTTTTCTGTGGGATTGATTTTCTGATCTGATCAGCTAGGCTGACGCAGTTCATTAGTTGACCAAGATTGTGTACATTTTTTTATTATATTAGCTATGCACAGGTTTGGGTGGGAGAGTTTCATGGATAGCCATTAAAGTCCATGCCAACAAACTATTTGGTTTTATCTTTTGATAGATCCATAGATAAGGGTGACATGTGTATAGCAAGTTATCATGGTTAACATAGACAAGAGTGCCATTTTTCCAAAAGATCCCTTTGCATTTACCAATCTGACTTGTAAAATTTCTGCTGTTTCACTGTTGAAGTTATATCCTAGATTATTATATGGTGGGATAGTAGTGATACAGCATCATGAGTTTGGACTACTAGTTGGTTCTTATGAATGCATTCTTCTAGTCTTCTGCTTTTTTTATTCTCTAAACTAATGTTCACAAACTTTGTGTGTTATTTGGTATATTATTCCTATTTTGTCTATTTTTGATACATCATGGTTGCTCTATCACATGCTGGTCTGTGACATATTTCTTGATTACTTGTTCCTTTACTGGTTGGTGGTTGATTCAAAAAGACAAAAACTGTCCATCATTTCAATATTTTCATTGTGAACACTGAGGCTGGTTGTTATACCCGTTGTCATTACTTTGTTTTCATTGCCAATTATATTTCATTTTAGTCCCATTTTATCACTGTGTTCCTTGACTTTTATGCTGCAGCTTTGCGCCTTCAGCTACCAGAGTGGTGTCATTAGCATTGCACGGGTTATTGATATTTCTTCCTCCAAATTTAAAAACCACATTCATCTTCCTCCAATCCAGCTTCCCTCAATATGAATATATATTAAAAGAAGCCAGACCGAAAGAAGATGAATGCGGTTTTAAAATTGGAGGAAGAAATATATAGGCTGAATAAATATGAGGTTGAATAAATAACCTCTTTGCTGACCTGCAGCCGGTCTGTTTTACCGTATAATGCTGCAAAAAGGCAACCCTTACATTTCTGTCTTATTTATAAGCCTTCAGACCAGGTTTCATTTATCACACGGAGAGTGACTATAGCTTAGTTTCAGGTATCATTTTTAAACTTATGGGATGCCTGAATCTGTAAAAGCAAGGCATACTCTGAAAAAGTCATTGTGAAATTAGTAATCTCTATCCATGTGACTAAATATGGTTTTGTCCTAAAGAAATTACTAGTGAAGAAAGTCAGGCTCAGTGAGAAATTAAGTAGCCTTTTCTAGTTATATTAAAAACAAGAAATATTTGTTTAACTGATGGTTTCATTATTACTTAGTTTACTGAATGACATAGGAAGCCCAATTTGATATTTAGGAAATAGGAATAATGTTGCAATACTAACTTTTTGTATAACCAACTACTGTAATAGGCAAAGAACTACTGAAGAAAATGAAATATGCACCCTCTCTCCCCCTCTCTGCAGTGTCGTTCACAATGAAAATACAGAGGTAAAGTCTTAGCACAATTATTGTAAGCCATAGAACATTAAAATAAATGAAGAATCAAATAAATATGCTTCTGATTTGAGCAATTTATTCTTGTATAGATATGCATAATCCGCTTCCTCGTGCCGCTTAATAAAAGGTTCTGGGTTAATTCTTAATGTTCCACAATCTTGCCTTCAAAACATGTCTTGACATATTTTGCAATTAACGGAATTAATCAGGGGGATGGGAAATATGACATCAAAGATTGGCATTTCAGAGCATTAGTCCTTCCTTCATTCCTACAGATTTTTCCTCAAACCCTTAAAAACACCAGATGTAGTCTTATAGACTATGATAGATAGCCTATTTTGTAAATATCTATTCGGGAATTGTTAAGTACCATATGCACTGCATATATTTGCATAATGCTTTTTTATCAGCCTATCACACTAGTGTCATTGGGAGTTGTTACCATGAGAATCTCTAGCTCAGCTAGCATCTTCAGCGCTTGGTAAAAGTGGCTGTTGCATATTAGTAGGTCTCCAGGGTGCACACTGAGGCATATTTGGCATGCCTGAACTATGACAATATTTTTTTTCCCAACCCAAACTGTATGCAAATGTGCCCAAGGCAGATAACTTTCCACTTCTATACATTTAATAGAATGTTAATTAATATAATTTGTTTTCTCATTAATATTTTTTATGGGAACATGAAGAGGAGTCTGAATGTTCACTTCTGGACTAATAAATAGAAAGGGCAGTTCCTCGCAATTTGTTAATATGTACATACAGTAAGTATCACAACTATTTGCATTATTGAAAAAAAATGTGTCATATGTTATTAATATCTTATAGCCACTACCTTACCTTTCCTTTCCTTTCCTTCCCTTTCCTTTCCTTCCCTTCCCTTCCCTTCACTTCACTTCCCTTCTCTCTTTCCTTTCCCCCCTTTGAAAACCAGACAAAGCTCATAAAGAGACATAAGTTTAAATATGTTGAATATATGCTAATAAAATAAGTGTAGAAACTCGTGTATAAATTATTGATTAATAATAATAATAATAATAATAATAATAATAATAATAATAATAATAATAATAATAATAATAATAATAATAATAATAATAATAATAATAATAATAATAATAATAATAATAATGATGATGATAATGATGATAATAATAATAACAACAACAATAATAATAAAGTTGGAAGGGACCTTGGAGGTCATCAAGTCCAACCCCCTGCTCAGGCAGGTAACCCTATACCATTTCGGACAAATGGCTGTCCAGTCTCTTCTTAAAAACTTCCAGTGTTGGAGCATTCACCGCTTCTGGAGGCAGGTTGTTCCACTGGTTAATTGTTCTAACTCTCAGGAAGTTTCTCCTTAGTTCTAGGTTGCTTCTCTCCTTGGTTAGTTTCCATCCGTTGTTTCTTGTCCTGCCTTCCGGCGCTTTGGAAAATAGCTTGACTCTCTCTTCTTTGTGGCAGCCCCTGAGATATTGGAACACTGCTATCATGTCCCCCCTCATCCTTCTCTTCATTAAACTAGTCCTACCCAATTCCAGCAACCGTTCCTTATATGTTTTAGCCTCCAGTCCCCTAATCATCTTTGTTGCTCTTCTCTGTACTCTTTCTAGAGTCTCAACATCTTTTTTACATCGTGGTGACCAAAACTGGATGCAGTATTCCAAGTGTGGCCTTACCAAGGCATTGTAAAGTGGTATTAATACTTCACGTGATCTTGATTCTATCCCTCTGTTAATGCAGCCTAGCACTGTGTTGGCTTTTTTGGCAGCTGCAGCACACTGCTGGCTCATATTTAAATGATTGTCCACTAGGACTCCGAGATTCCTTTCACAGTTATTACTATTGAGCAAGGTACCCCCTATACTATACCTGTACATTTGGTTTTTCTTGCCTAAATGTAGAACCTTACTTTTTTCACCATTGAATTTCATTTTGTTAGATAGTGCCCAGTGTTCCAGTCTGTCCAGATCCTCCTGTATCCTAAGCCTGTCTTCTGGAGTGTTGGCTATTCCTGCCAGCTTGGTGTCGTCTGCAAATTTGATGAGTTCCCCATCTATCCCCTCATCCAAATCGTTGATGAAGATGTTGAAGAGCACTTGGCCCAGAACAGAGCCCGGGGGCACCCCACTACACACTTCCCTCCATGTAGATGCGGTTCCACTGAGGACCACAGGCTGAGTACGGCCGGTCAGTCAGCTACGGATCCATCTGGTGGTGATGCTGTCTAACCCACATTTTTCTATCTTATTGATGTGATACATTTGATCACAAACTTAGTATACAGTGAATGAGTTCTTTTAAGCCATGACTTGATCATGATGAAGTACTGAAAAACAACAACATTGGTTTATAAACTACTGTTGGCTGGGTTCATGCAATATGCTAAGCCAAAAGCAAACAAAGCTTCGTCTGATGTGTGAATCAGGTCCCTGCATCTTGAATCATATACACCACTTTGGAAAGAACACAGCACCACTGTGTTTGAAGAACAAATGGTTCCTGTTTTCCTACTCATACTCTCCTCTCAGTCTTCACACATCCTTTCAGAATACTGACTTGGAATTCTCTTTCTTTCTAGAAGCATTGCTGTCTTTGTACTTCGGCAAGTTTGGGAGTTTCTCCAAAAATGCGCATACTGTTCTCTTACGTGAAGTTGGTGCTGTGTGGATTATGTAAGAATGGATATTTTCACAATTAATTTTTTATTAATGCAGGCAGGTGGGAATTCTACAAGGAAATGTTGCACTATATCTTTGCTGCCCAAAGCAAATGTCAAGAGACCCACAGCTTGCCAAGATTTCATTAAAATACTGAAACAAGCCATGAAACAAACTCTGCTCCTTAGGTACTTGTATGCAATATTGCAACACAGATGTAGAGTTTGAATTGCCACATCACAATACATATTTTGTCACTCCCTTCCCCCCCCCCCGCTCCCCGGGAGATGCTTATATTTGTATTTACGCATATGGTTGAAGCCTGAGGAAATTAAAAAAAAAAACATCAAGGATAAACATTGCTATTCTATCCTTGGGCTTCTCCACATAATAAATTCATATGTTTGTTCATTCATTTGACTGAGTGAGGAAAAGCATTTTAAATATGCAGCCAGTCTCTGTGTAAATCAATGAAACATGAGGATTTTGAATACGACTGAGAATTGCCCTTTTTCTCTGTAGCCATTTTGGGTTTTAATCCTTGTAGTCAAACTCTCATTCTGCTACTGCAGACTTTTTCTTAAAAAATCCCTTCAGAGAAGGATTTTCTTTTTTAAAAGGCAGGAACTAAAGAGGAAAGTTTTGTAGCAATTTGGGGGGGGGGGGAAATGAGCATTTCCTGATCAACCTGGTACCACATCATGGGTTGTGTGCTGCCGGTTACGGAACTGAGTACATTGGCAAATAGGATCTATAAGATATCAGATCAAATGGACGATGCCAGAATGAATTTGCTAATGTCTCAGAGAACAAAAACTACATTTTAAACACAAAAGTGTGTTTTGTTTAAAATGTATTTATTTATTTGGAAAATTTATATTGTCGCCTAGTCGCTCACTATTTACTCCTTTTCCAAGAGCAATTAAGATGATCAGGGGACTGGAGGCTAAAACATATAAGGAACGGTTGCTGGAATTGGGTATGTCTGTTTAATGAAGAGAAGGACTAGGGGTGACATGATAGCAGTGTTCCAATATCTCAGGGGCTGCCACAAAGAAGATGGAATCAAGCTATTCTCCAGAGCACCTGAAGGCTGGACAAGAAGCAATGGATGGAAACTAATCAAAGAGAGAAGCAACCTAGAACTAAGGAGAAATTTCCTGACAGAACAATTAATCAGTGAAACAACCTGCCTCCAGAACTTGTGAATATTCCAACACTGGAAGTTTTTAAGAAGAGACTAGACAACCATTTGTCTGAAATGGTATAAGGTTTCCTGCCTGAGCAGGGGGTTGGACTACATGACCTCCAAGGTCCCTTCCAACTTTATTATTATTATTATTATTATTATTATTATTATTATTATTATTATTATTATTATTATTATTATTATTATTATTATTATTATTATTATTATTATCATTATTATTATTATTATTATTATTATTATTGTTGTTATTGTTATTGTTATTGTTGTTGTTGTTGTTGTTGTTGTTGTTGTTGTTGTTATTTCAGTATACTATAGCAATATAGCCTATAGCCTATGCATGTTGGATTAAAATCAAATCTGTTGAAAACAGTGGGGTTTTTTTTTCTTTTCAATTACACTGAGAAAGGGCTGATTTCTAAATCTGTGGGAAAAGAGTTAGACATTTTCAATTATAATGTCCATATCATTCACAGTATTTATTAACTTATTTGTTCATTTGAGTTAAATGTTCACTTATTAATTTGTGGTTTTCACCAAGTCTCTGCAAAATGGTACTATTCGTACAAGAGTTGCTTCACTCAGGACCATCACAGCCCTCTGATTCAAGTGTATCTCCACTCTGAGAGCTGAGTCACTCAGCCCTGGCACTTTCAATCAAAAGCAGGCACACTTGTTTTAGGCCATTACTACGTTCCCATAGAAAGGAACTTCAGACAGATGCTCTGCTTCAATAAAGTGTCTGGCTTTGAAAGAGGCACTCCTACTGAGCTTCTTTAAAGCACCCTCTGAAATTCTGCACACGGATACTTGTTGCTCTGGTTCTTCTCTCACGCCATGACCATTTTGCTCTCCAATTAAAATGTAGGTCTTGGCTGGCTGCAGAAGATTGCCTTCTTTGCTCTAGCACAGTGATGGCGAACCATTTAGAGACCGAGTGCCCAAAAACTGCCCCCGCCCCCCCGCCACCTCCACTCCACTCCGCCCCAGCCCCAGCCCCCCCACCCCACCCCCCCAGCCACCTACCGCCTCCATGGCCCACCGCAGATCGCCCAGGCAGCCCAGCAGTGCCATGGCAGCCACGCCTTCCATCCGCACCCCACAGCATCATCTGCGTGCGATGGGGCACGAGGGTGGAGTCTTGGCCCCTCTGCCTGGCTGCCATGTCCTTGGCTGCGCTGCTCTGTGCGGGCCTCGCTTGGGGGCGAATCTCCTCAAGGGGGGCTGCTGGTGAGGAGGGGGCTGTGGGGGGAGGTGGGGCTGGACGATGGCACGCGTGCCCACAGAGAGGGCTCTGAGTGCCGCCTCTGGCACGCGTGCCATAGGTTCGCCACCACTGCTCTAGCATAAGGGTATCCTATCTATGTCTTTTTCATCTCCGTTCAGTGCAGATCTTTGAACATCTTTAGACATGTCAGTATTTTTCTTCATTAGTTTCTGTTACTGAAAGAATGGTTTCTACTGCCCCATTTAGTACATTTTATGTCTCTAGTACTTCCCTTTTGCAGAAAAGTGAGATGTATTCACTTCCTGAAAAATAACAATGAATTGCAATTCATGAATGCTAAATTTTCCCTTTCTCCTGATGCTTGGTCACCAGTATCAATCAGATCTTGAGGGACAGGCTTGGACATTCCAGGAAATGATCTCTGGGATGGACGCTGCTTTGCTTTCTTTCATCCAAATGAAAAAGGGATAGGATGTTTTCCATGGTGTCATGGAAGGGAACCCTATCACTTCAGGACTTCTTTACCTCTTAAATCTACAATATTTCTTGGTTAATTTTTATAAATCGCATATTGTTTTATAAGTCGGATCTAAAATTACATCCGTTGAGCTGCAGAGTGTGCTATTAATTTATAACAATAAGGAAATTATTGAGTGGAAGAAGCCTGGAGAGGTTTTAAACTGTGAATTGTGATATTTTCACACTGCATTTGAGGACACATCATACAGGGCGTGAACAATTTCTGAGAAGATTAGAGAGAAGAGACTATGTAAGTGCTGAGGTATAATTGCTTTTACAAAAAAAAAATTATGTGCACACTGTGCCTGTGAAAAACTGTAGATAACACTTCAACATTTGTTCAGAAAGTATCTCTTATCTAAGACTGTGTATTTGTTTGGGATGAGCTCAAAAGAATGCAAAAAAATCAGACTTCAAACTCAATTAAGGCTGAGTTATATGAGGGAAGGCAGTGTCCCTTCTTATTTTATATAGCAAACCAACTGAACAAAGGAACCATCAAGTGTTGAAGACCCACACATTTTGGTGAGAGAGAAGTTCCCTGAAAATGGGCCCCAGCATGAGCCCGAAAACTCGGAAGGCTAAACCTCTGGTCCCAGTGACCGACCCAGATTGGATCCTGCAACATTATCCTGGGACACCTATATTTGCCTTCATTCATGTCGAAGACTCAACTGTCTCATTGCAGCTTGTCAATAGACAAGTATACAGAAGGGAACATTAACCATACTCTATGGCACAAAATAAACAGCCATACTATCACAATGATGTGCATGCATCAATTGCATCCACCTGTGTTAAGACTTAGAAACCCACAAAGGAAAGTTCTAATATAAATTGTAGTTTATTTTTGGATAGGAGAAATGTGTATACAAACAGGCCATGTTAGTTTATATACTAAAATTTGAATAAATATTATTTCCTCTCAATTGTGAGGAAAATATAATAGCACTGTGGTATGTAGTGCTTCACTTTCCTTTGTATATTCACCTTACAGTTACGCAAATCTTTGAAAGATGCTTTATTGTGATGAAGCTTTGAAGTTGCATTCTGGATTAAATCCCTGCTTCCCTGTGGATTGCAGCACAGCACAATCAATTGCAGCACCTTCAAAGAAGGACGTGGACCCCTTTCCACTCGAGTGAAGAGACTGGTCAAATTAAGCTGGCCTATTTGATTTGAGGTGTCAAGGTGGAGTAATTTAAGATGTCATATTGAAGCAGGTCACTGCAATGTTTTTATTTTCATTTTAATGAGGACTTAGGAGTTGAGATACTGGCTTTCATGAAACCAGGCACCACATTAAGCCTAGATCTCTTTAATGAGATGAGTGGCCATATAAATCAAAATAATAATAATAAGCATCTGGAGCACCACTTGAACACTATTGGCATTGACAAAATCACCAACAGTCAATTGCAAAAGGCAACCTTATTTGGAACAGCTAGCATACTGCAGTGATACATTTAATATTATTAAACAACATCTGCCTATACTAGGTCTTTGGGAAGGAGTCAATAAGAGGACAAAAATGCCAAATCCATTCTAAGCATCTTGCTTACTTAAATATGACAAACAATAATGTAATAATGATTATATAAAAGACAGCTAAGAAAAAGCACAGATGCAAATTAAAATGGGAACTTACTAAGTGTACAGGAAACAAAATGTGTATATCAAAATAACATAATAAAATGACAAACAGAATACTGTCAAGAAAAATAATTCAAGGTCAATTTCTAGGAAAGAATGAGAGGAAAATGGATAAAGCAATGGCAGTGGCTTATAACTAGAACATTAAACATTAGAAAAGAAAGTGAAGGCTTGGATTTTGGCTGCTCAAAAGTGAGCTATTCAAAATAACATAATCAAAGTCAGACTGAAAAAAATCATCAATTTCAAAGTGCAGATTGTGCAAAAAAGCAGAAGAAACATTAGATCATATAATCAGCTTGTGTAAGAAGATACCACAAACTGATTATAAACAACATAAATCATTTGCCAAAATGATTCACCAGAACATCTGCAAAAATTGGTGGGAACGTAGAGTTTAAAAAAATAGTTGAATATGAGCAGGTTAAAATATTGCTGAATTTCCTAATACAAACTGAGAAACTCTTGGGTCATAACATACCAGATTAAACTGTGGTTGAAAAGAAGAAAGTGTGGGAAATTGATGTGGCAATACCAGAGGATAGTAGAATAGAAGACAAAGAATTGAAGAAGATTAGAAAGTATCAGGATTTAAAAATCAAAGTTGAAAGGTTATGGCATAAACTGGCCGTGGTAGTCCTAGTGATTATCAGCACACTAGGTGCCATTCCGAAAAATCTTGGATGGCACTTAGAAAAATACATTGACAAAAATTTATACTGTCAATTACAACAATCACACTGATTGGATCCACACATATATTACACCAATACATTATGACACTCTGGGTCCTCAAGATGAAAAGAATCCAATGCTTATGAAGGCCAACACTAGATAAAAATGGCAACTGGGATTTCACATTTTTGTGAATATAATAATAAAAGATGGTGTTAAGATCTTATAGGACTTTAAGATCTTAAAAGATAGCCATCTTGTTCATAACATGCCAGATACAATGGTTATTGAAAAAAGGACCATCCAGTACATTGTTGTTGCTATACTAGATGATGCTAGGCAAAAAACTACAAAATACTGGGAATTAAAGATCAAAGCTGAAATGCTCATGGAAAAAGGAATACATTGTTATACCAGTTGCGAATAGAACCCTTGGAGCAATACCTAAAGGACTTCCTCAAAATCTGGAAATATTGAATTTATGGAGACCTGAATACTCTAATTTTACAAAAAAAAAACCTCACCCTACTTGGAACTGCCTATATTCTTAGATGCTATCTTAGTAATTCTTAAGTATTTGATTAGAACCTGAATAATTTAGCTTCCACCAGTCTTAGACTATGAAGCTAACTATAGATTACCCACACATAATAATCATCATTTGGTCTGCTTGCCTTTGGATTAATCTATTTTGTGAGACCATCCACTAATTATTTTATATAACAAATCATAGTTAAACCATGGCATTGTGTAAAATATGAAGACACCAGTGAGTTTCTTTTCTGCCTAATATAATTTCCACTGGTGCCACTTAACTGGTAATATGAAAGTAGTGCACCATAAAATTGGTAAACTTCCACCAGCATTCTTTGTTTACCCTCCCACTTGGGTTTAGGAATGTGCCAGACAATAATTGAATAATATAGGTATTCTGATAAGAATGCTTCAGCTTATTCATCTGCAACTCCCTTAAGTACGTATATAAATATGGGGTGTCTACAGGGAAATATTCCAGATATAGCCTGAAGATACAATTCTTTTCTGACAATTCATACAGCTTCCTAAGTGCCGTTTTATGTGCTGGTTATTCCCAAGAATAGCTTATCAGCAAACCTCCTCTCCTACCAATCTGTGCTTTAGATAATTTTATGGATGGTTAGAATGAATGTGTATGTGTTTTGTTGTTGTTGGATACTGAAACTGCCTACTTCAATGTTTCTTTAGTTGCTCCAATGTGAAGTTTCATAGTGATGGGTTTTGCTCATTATTGGGAAGACAATGAAACAATGTTAGAATAAATAATAGCAATAGGAAAGAGGCCTTTCTTTCTTTTGAATAAGTCTAATTAATTGCTGGAATGAATGAAGATGATTTAGCTGGGCTGAGATGAAGGCAGAAAAAATTCTTCAATACAATAACAGGAACAGAAAATTTCCCCAGCTGTCCCATGAGAAAACTGCAGTGAGTCCTTAATATACAATGTGGAAATGAGAATAACTGTGGGCACCGGAGAGTGGATCAATTAATTGAAGGTCTTTCTATTTACCTGGAATCACCCAATCTAATTAACTAGTGCAATGCTATTGTAATGAAACAAAGAATACATTTATGGCCCACAAGCACATTAAAAAATAATGAGATATCATTTCTGTGGCTGCTTCCACTGAGAAACATTGATTCTCCTTGGGATTGCCATCCTTAGCCTATTACTGCTTCTTCAAGAGATGGATAGGAATAAGTATCTTTATCAAATGTCTCTGATTGGAAAAAACAGCTAAAGAAAATATTGCTGGCAGGGAAGAAGCCAAGACCTTTCCAGATTCCTCCCTTAATGACAGCCTCCAGAGGATAGTAAAGCACACCACACTTTATCGTAGAGTAAACCATATAGTTCAATCATCATCTAGCATGGTAGTAAAGCCAAAATACATGGTGGACGTCTGCTAGATTTATGGCACACTGAGTGCATATATTGGGTAAGTAGAATGTATATTAGACAAGCAAAACAAAAATGCAAAGCTTTGAAGAGGCCCACTTCCTTACCAATGTTTCTTGGGAAATCCTCTTGAAAGATGCTTTGTGAAGCAGCATGAAACCTCTAAAAATGAAGCAGAGGAATTGAGTTCTCCTCCCCAGCCTTGGCCAGCACTTTCACTAATTGAAAGATGCTGCAACCAATTAGGCCTCCAATTTTCTAGAAAATAAAAAAAAACCTCTCAAAAATGTACCCTCACCTAGCAGAACAGCAACAACTGCATCCCTTGTGGACCTTCAAAACCAGTAACAACAGCAGGCAGACCCTGCTCCCCAACGTTCTGCTTGAGTGAACACAACCAATGCATTTAGTAAACCATCATTTATAATGTGGCATGAAATACAAACCCAGCTACTGTGGATTCTGTTAGCGAAAATGAATATTAAACAAACATGAACATACTGAATGTGAATGCAGGCATAGACCAATAATGTCAAATTATATGTGCATCTTGCTAGAGCAGTCTGTAGCTTTCACTCACATGGTTGAAGAATATGCTGCCACAGCCAATACTAAACAAGTGGAAAACTGGGAAGGAAAAACCTTTAAGCACAGTTAGCCAGAGTAGTCCTATCCATTAGTCATTCCAATTAAGCAATCATGCTTCTCCCTCACTACACAGAAGTGATATAACCAGTGAGGCTGTGCCTATTCCCAATGTTCAACCTCCAAGCAATATGAAACTTACTTATAAGAACATGCCACATTTTCATATTAAATTAGTAGTGATGGAAGAGCGAACTTAAATAGCCATAGTCCCGTCCTCTGATACCCATCCTCTGGACAAAAACGAAAAACTAAAAAATTTGATTGTGACTGACAAATAAAAAAATCTGTTTTACTAGCAAGAAAGAACTTGGGAGATCTACAAAAGCAAAGGGATTAAATTACATTGTGTTAAAAGGAGTGAAGGGGAAAAAAAACCAGTTAGGCATAAAGGTTACGGGGGGGGGGAAGGGGGGGAGAAGGAGTATGACGTTTTAAATAGGTGATTCAGTTTGAAGAGCTTTGATTGAATCACCTTCAAATTGAGCTTTCAAATAAAATATTCAAAGGGTTAATGTTAGGACTCAAATTGAATTGGATGCCTTTGCAGAGATTTTAAAATGATCATGTGAAGATGTTGGCTTTGCAGATTTTCCAACATTGCTCTCTTTCCCTCTATGTAGGGACAGAGCTGAAGAGTTGGGGCTGAATACTGTGATGGGCACTCTGAGACTGGTGCAAGTAGCTAACCAAGTAGCTTCGTTACTGTCACATCCAAATCTATCATTGCTTATCATTGCTTGAAGGGTTTGTTTAGGTATGTTGTTCATGGAGAGTCTCCATAAGAGACTTTCAAGTTTCTTCTGTTGCTCTTTTTAAAAAAAAATCTGATTTGTTTTTGTGTGTGTTCTACTTTTTCCAGATACATTATTTCTCTTTATCCTTATCTCTCTTTAACTCTCAAACTGCCTGGCCTGTAGTATAATCTCAGTTAATCTGCTTCCAATTTGCCTGCAATTCTTAGTCTCTTTCCGATCCCACTTTCATTCCTATTCATTCAGTCTTCATTTTCTCACTTCCTTCTTGTTTTCTTTTTCTTTTCCACCAATTTTGTACCTCTTGTACTGAGTGAAGGGATTCTCCTTTGCTACACAGTGGGATTTGAGACAGTGTATTTAGTATTATATTATATATATATATATTACCCGGACTATTCCTTTACAACATAGTCTTATACTATATACACAATAATGATAATGAGCACATACTCACACTTTTCAACCTTGTTTTTTGTTTATAGAAATTCACAAGTAGTATATAAAATACCATTTTTAAAGCAAAGATCTGTACCAACAAATCTGCCAATCAAGAAAAGCAAAGGTGAGAAGGTAACAGAGTAACTAATAGTAGTAACTATTTTAAAACAGTTTGCTAATTGTAAGACATTTCTGCATCAGTTCAGTAAAATTGGTTCTTTGGTAGATAATTTTCTTGCTCTCTCTGTCTTTTAAAAAGTTTCAGGAGAAGCATTTAACAACATTACAAATAAATGATTAACGATACCAAGCTGAACTTCCACTAAAGATTCTACCTTCCCTGTAATTTTCATCACATTTTGCCAAAGAAAGAAAAATAGTTACAAGTACTTTGATACTTCCTCATTATAGTTCATTAATTTATCTTATTATTTCATAACAATTATGAAAATTATAATTATTTCAATTGAATCTCAAATTGGTTCAAGCAGACTATTACTGCATCTGAATCTTGAATTGAAGTTGGATCATGGTTGATTCACACATTTCAAATAAATGTACTCCTTCAAATAACACTAACGGCCATAGAAAACAAGAATTCACCAAATGGATCATTTACTGAACAATTTCTCATGACATTTTACAATAGCCACTGCTTAGCATGAAATATTAGTGTGAATCACAGCATCAGTGGGTGCTTTTCACTAGATTTCACTCTTTGCTTTGAATAAACCAGGAAACAGAAGAGATAAATGTCAAGTAGAAATGTAACAGAAGATGTGATACTGCACATTAAAAATATGCACATGATTGTGAGGAATCAGCAAATCCACATTAAACTTTGGAATGGAAGTTTGGAAAGCATTCAAGGTACTGGATATACTTAGACAAGGTATATATAATATGTAATAGCTGACATAATGTACTTTTCCAGTAATAAAAAGTCTACCATAACATCTTTGAAGAAGGACAAACATTCATCTTTCTCAATGTGAGGTCTTCTAGATATATGTAATTTCCATCTTCCTTTATCAGTATAACTATGCTAGTTGGGATGTTTGGAACCATGTTCCAATATATCTAGGAAAGGAGGCAGATAAGAGAACATTTCTTTGTGTCTTTATCCCTCTATCCCTGTATAAAATATATTTTTCTACTTTATTAAATATAATAAATATGGAATAAGGGTTTGTTTGTTTATGAGACTTAAAGGCTATCCCATTGATGAAATAGATCATAACTGTCTGAATTTCTCCAGTCAACAATATAATTCCTTGTTTCCCTGAAAATAAGACCGGGTCTTATTATTTTTTTGCCTCCAAAAGAGGCACCAGATCTTATTTTCGGGGGATGTCTTTTATACTCACCTCTGGCACTGACAGCCCTGCCCAGCCAGTCCACTTCTTCTGACTGAAGGAGCAGCTTTATTCTGCAGCTGCATTCTTTCCAGAAGGCCTATGCAGCTGAGTACCGAGCTATGGATTCAATCCACAGCTCGGTTCTCAACTGCAGAAGTCTTGCAGCACCGAGCTATGAATTGAATCCATAGCTCAGTTCTCGGCTGCAGTGGCCTTCCGGAAAGGCCTGTGACTGAGAAATGCAGGCCTGGCTGCAGAAGATGCCGCAGAAGAAGTGGGCCAGTGAGGAGAGGCCTGGCTGCAAGGTAAGTGGGTGTGGGATACGTGGGGCAGCTCCACATCCCCACTCCTGCCCTAGCTTGATTTTTAGGTCTGTGCCTCGCCCCAAAACTAAGAATTATTTTTGGGGTAGGCTTATATTAGGCCCACCCCCAAAAATCAAGCTAGGGCTTATTTTCTGGGTAGGCCTTACTTTCGGGGAAACACAGTTATTCCCTTATTCTTTTCTGAAAGTTGTTAGAGGCATCTAACTTGAGCAGACTGATCTTCAATCAATTGTATCTAACTGAATTATTTCTGAATAGACCTTTAGCATTTCACTGCCAAATCTCCATGTTAAAGATACAGGAGCAGTAATGGTTCTATCTATAAATTCTGTATATAGCAATTGCACTTAGACTTATATACTGTTTCATAGTGCTTTTCAGCCCTCTCTAAGCAGTTTACAAAGTCAGCATATTGCCCGCTCAACAATCTGGGTCCTCATTTTACCAACCTTGGAAGGATGGAAGGCTGAGTCAAACTTAAGCTAGTAAGGACTGAACTCCTGGCAGTGAGCAGAGTCAGCCAGCAATGTCTATGACAGTATATAAAGAGGTTTGTTAAGATAATGACTAACTTACCTACTTACTTACTTACTTACTTACTTACTTACTTACTTACTTACTTACTTACTTACTTACTTACGTATTTATTTACTAACTATGCAGCCCACCTTTCCTACAAGGTGACTCTTGGAGGCTTACAAATCTTGAAGAACCCTGATGCTAGAAAAATTATAATGGGTTGTTTCATGAGTTGTACAACCATTGGCACTAATAGTTAGGCTCACAATCACTTTAAACCCTGAATTATGGTTTAAAAACCATTACAACTAAGTTTGCATATCATATTAAAGAAAGGCAATGTTATAAATTAATCAGTGATGTAAGTCCAGGTGTCTGTAATCAACCTCCCCTAAGCTAGCCACTATACTACTGATCTGAGATTGTCGACAGCTCCTGTCGGCCATCTTTGAAAGTTGGAGTCTATTAAATTGGTATGAAGAACTCATAGTTCATTTGAAGTTGAACAGAAGAGAGAATTTTGCCAGGTGCAGTTTAATCTTTCAATGCACCCTTTAAAGATAGAGAAAAATATTTGCAAAAATCTTGCAAATCCAGATGGGTTTTGCTCCCACTGTATACAAATTTCCCACTATTTAAAAGAATTAGCAAGGGTCTTCTACATGCAGAAAATAATGTTGGACACTGGAAATAAATATGAACTTAGGGCACAGTTACACGAACACCTACCCATACATACAAACACTTTCTATTTGAGAGAAGACATGGAATTTTGTCTGATACAAAAGTACTGCAACATTCCCAAATTCAAATATTTGAGCATCTCATCTGCCTAGTTCCTTTCTTTGTAGAAATGTAGATATTTTACCTTTAGGGTTTTCTTTTTCTCTTATGGATGGCATGCAGTTTGGTCTACAAATAGTAGCAGTAAAGTATCACAGACTTTAGAAAGGATAGAAATGGAAATCAGCATTTTAAAAAATCTGGGATTTGTTGTCTATTTCCTTTCATTCTTTGTTCCGGGCTTCCTGCAAACTCCACTGATTTCCTTAAATGTCAAACTACTTAAAGTGAGAAACTTGTTGCAGCATATATTCCTGGCAAAAACATTGAAATAGCATGGCACAAAGAATTGCTTTCTTCTATGCATCTTTTTCCCTACTGCGAGGCCTGTTTAACTCAGTCTTTTCTTTCAGGAATAAACCCAAGGTCTATTATTAATCCTACAAACAAAATGCCACAAAGTGCACCCCACAATCATTTCAAGAAATTTCTCCAAAGGCTGATAGTAGGCTGCCACAAAACCCAGTAATCCCAATTATAGAGCCAGGAAAATGCACTTCTGTATTTTCCCCCAGAAAAAAAGCAGAAAAGAATCCAAGCACATCTGGAGGGGGACAGCCTGAATTAAAGATCTTGAGTCATTAGCAAATCTGTGTAGATGCACAGCAGGAAGGCCGAGAAAGGATGCCAAAAATATGCACACTGAGAGAAAAATTATTGGGTATCAATAACTAATCTGTTGTTTTTCAGTTTTAAGAAGCTCAACCTTCAGCTACTTCATCATGGACATATTAAATCATATGTAATGGAACCTGATGGAAAGATTATATTCCTGACAGGAACATAAAAATAGATGAAGAATGAATGTGGACATGTGCCTAAATATGTCAGCTAAACATGGCTAAATTAAATCAGAACCGCTTCTTTCTGTTCAGGGCACCCACAGAAAGGTGACTGAGTACCATGTAATTACTGATTCATTGGAATTTGTTTACATGTTTGTAGAAAACCCAGAAAAGTGGTGGGATATAAACAAAAGTATTCAACAGCCCTATATCTTGCTTCAATTAAATCTCTTTTCTGTAAGGATGCATACACATTGCTGCAAGTTCGGTCTATATTGTTGAGTCACAATAAATCAGTCTAAAGCAGCAATCAGTGGGCACTTATTTGAGAGTAAACTACCACTGAAAATCTAATACTTTATTACCTAAAACAAAGTTCTTGTCATCTATGTATCCCTCCAAATCTTGAATTATCTGCCATTTTCACAGTAGAAGTAAGGCATTTAGAATCTTCCATTGTCCTGTTTCTTTTTATCTCTGAATTTTAAATCAGCCGGGGTCATGTTCGTGTCCTATAGGTCTCAGCTCTTTCAACCTATAACTCCCAATCTCATTGCTGAAGATCGTTCTAGCAGAATTCAAGAAAAAGCTGCAAGTCTTGGTGGTATTCCACTCTTATTTTTTAAGCAATAAGTACAACAAAGGAGTATTTCCCCCCCCAAAAAAGCATCACATGCTCATTCTGAATTACTCAGTTATCTCCCCCAATCAATCAAAAACTTATATAAATGGTGTAACCTCCATGCCCTCCACAAATGGTTGCATGCCCATCATGCTACTCTGTCTATCAATCCTCTCTCTCTCTCTCTCTCTCTCTCTCTCTCTCTCTCTCTCTCTCTCTCTCTCTCTTACTTTTATAGTTCTTTCCTCATATGCATATGCCAGTTGTTATTTTATCATTTTATTAAATCTGGCATCTTATGAATTTTGTTATGCAAATTGCATTAAAAAAATTAAGCATTTTGTTTTGTTTTGGTTTTGGGTAACATATTTTCTGCTCCTTATAGAATTCCCGAAAGAAATTATCTCTATGAGATACATAAAGAAGACAAAACATTTGGATTCATAAATATGTGATCCAGCCTGCTAATCAGGGAAGCCCTCACTAAACTGCAGAGATTTGGATCTGGGGGAATAGTGCAACTAAATATTTTCTGTTTGTTTTTAAAGGGTATATAGAACGGGCTAAGATGTTGTTTGAGCAGGCTGAATTTCATCAAGTCAGGAAACACATGATGGAAAATCATTCTGCTGTAGCAAATGTCTAGTGGGTTCTATGATAATCTTTGGGTCCATGTTCAATTTCTTGCATCAGTGAAATGCTTGCTGAAGTATGTTGTTAACATATTGTGAACATTTGGCATATTTTGAATAGCAGTTAATTCAGAACTTGCTAACTGGCATTTCCTTGTCTCCCTTATGTACTGTCAACTCACAGATACAAAGTCCAGTGATGAACACATTATGGTTCTCCAGTTAATATTGACCTTTTCTTCATTACTGTAATCTTCCTTGGGGTTCTTATTTTTTTCTAGCAAAAAATATGGATTTGGTGTTTTTTTAAAAAAAATCTTGAGTGCCATTTCAGATTCCAAATGTTCTGTTCTTGGAACTCAATGTTATGAAAACATAGAGATGCCATCCCTTGTAGGACTTCGGTATCATAGCTGCCTGTGGCCTAACATGCAAAGCCACTTATCCCTCTGCTCTCATGTTGTTAAATGATGTACTTCCATGAAAACGTTTGAGGGATGGAAGAAGAACATTGATTTTGAAATCAGGATTGGTCCAGGATTGGTCTCCAAAGTAGAGAAGGTGTCTATAAAAGGGCTTTTCAACCAGTGGGACGCCTACCACTGGTGATACTTCGGTACCTGGCAGGTGGTATGCGTATGACGGGTTGAAATGCTGTACAAAAAAGTGTAAAAAAAGTGTAAAAGTGGATGAGCTGAAGCAGCGGCAGTGCCAGAGAGGCCTGGGGGGGGGATTAGCTGGAGCTGCAGTGTGGCCAGGGCTCTGCTGAGAATCCAAGATTGGCGCACACACCTCCAGCTTCCAGCACACCTGGAAGAGAAGAGGAGGAGGGGGGAGAGAGGAGAGGATATAAAAGGAGGAGGGGGGAGAGAGGAGAGGATATAAAAGGAGGAGGGGGAAGAGAGGAGAGGATATAAAAGGAGGAGTAAAACAGGTACTTTTTTCCTTTTTTTTTTTTTACAGTTTGTAACATTTTAATAGATTATAGAATAAAATACAAAAGCAAATAGTAGTACCTTATTACCTATTACCTATTAGCAAATAGTAGTACCTTATTACAGTGTGGAGGAAAAAGGGGGGAAAAAGTGAGGGGAGAAGGGAAAAAGAAAAGAAAAGGCATTGATTCTTCCAACTTCCTCTGTGGCAGTAGAAGGAAGCATTAACATCGAACCTCAACTTTTTACTTTTCTATAATAGTATTAACTAGCCATTTCTATAACAACAAATCAATCTAATCAGTAAAATCCAAAATCCCCCCTCCCTTTTTTTTTTTTTTAGTCATCAGGTTTTTGACACCTTGCACTGGTGATATTCGAATATTGTCATGTCCTAAAAGTGGTACAGTCTGTGAAAAGGTTGAAAAGCCCTGGTCTATAATAAAACTAATTGGGTCCAGTACAGAAAGATTATATACAGGTAGTCCTTGACTTACAACAGTTCCTTTAGTGACTGTTCAAAGTTCCAATGGCATTGAAAAAAAGTGACATGACTATAGGAGAGAAAACAACTAAAGAGGAAATACAAATTACAAGCCAAGAAATTAACCTGTATAAGGACTTGTTACTGGAATTTATTCCTACAGGTGGTTCAATAACATTTTTTTTTTATCATCACTTCATGCTAATAGATTAGTTGAGCTAGGTGGCTGGAGGATTATATAGCTGTTTTGAACATGTGGACTTTATGCCACTTTATCAGTCCATTTTCTGGTATTTTCCAAAATTTCTTCCATTACTTGAATTTTCATATTTTGGTATGTATTCTGTATTAGCAACTGCGTCATCTGTACTTTAATTTCAAGTCCATATTCATAAATGGGTCCGTTTGATTGATAGTTTTAGTTCTTTTATTTATCTCTATACTGATGGGCATTAAATACTTGGAAAATTAAAAACATCATCTGGATTTCTATGGGCCACAGTTTAAGGAGGGAAGCTATTGAATCAAAGCTCACTTCCTGCCCTTCTGCCACATTTTAGCCTTTATATTGTGCCTGGGATTAATTCTTTTCCATTCAGTCAAGTACAGTGTGTATATCATTTGTTCCTGTTAGACTTGGACTATGCACATTAAATAGGAATATGCATACTATGAATATCAACACAACCTCCTGTTCTTCCATTCAGCACAGCATGTAGTTCAAGCAAAGATTTTTCTCCTTTTCTTTCTTTCTTTCTTTCTTTCTTTCTTTCTTTCTTTCTTTCTTTCTTTCTTTCTTTCTTTCTTTCTTTCTTTCTTTCTTTCTTTCTTTCTTTCTTTTTCTTTTTCTTCTATGTAAAAAATACCTTCCTCTACTGCTCTCCTCATATTTTATATACAGTATGTCTACAAATAGCATGCAGATTTCACAGATTTGGAAATTACTCTTTTTTCTTCTCTCCAGCTTCACTTTCCATAATAATTGAGAGTTTTGACCATAGCCAAACACATGGTCTTTAGTTCATTTGAAAGCATTGTTTTATGGGAAGCTAAACTTTTAATTTACTCAAATGCATTCAAGAATGTGATTGGTAGTATCTAAATTTGGTAAATAAATAAACAAACAAACAAATAAACAAATAATACTAGCAATTATAGCTTTGCAGAAGAAATCACTGGAGTGCACAATAATGCATTTATGTATGAAAGAATGGGATAGACATTTTTTATTTATCAAGAAAGCACACATAAGCATCCTTTTTGTTTTTATCATAACTTTCAATAACTGAGAGAGAATGACTTGTTTTAAGGATACCCTCTGAATTTCACAGAGAAGAGCAACAAAGATGATTAGGGGACTGGAGGCTAAAACATATAAAAATGGTTGCTGGAATTGGGTATGTCTAGTTTAATGAAAAGAAGAACTAGGGGTGACATGATAGCAGTGTTTCAATATCTCAGGGGTTGCCACAAAGAGCGAGTCAGGCTATTCTCCAAAGCACCTGAAGGCAGGACAAGAAGCAACCTAGAACTAAGGAGAAATTTCCTGACAGAACAATTAATCAGTGAAACAACCTGCCTCCAGAAATTGTGGGTGCTCCAGACCCAACCTCCTGGAGGACTTTAAGAAGAGATTGGACAACTATTTATTTGCAATGGTAGGTTTCCTGCTTGAGCAGGGAGTTGGACTAGAAGACCACCAAGGTTCCTTCCAATTCTGTTATTCCATTATTCATAACCAAGCAAGGACCTGAACTTAGATTTCTCTGATTGCAAGCAGAAATCTACTAAGACATAATTTTGCTAAAAGATCATTAATTAAAATCCAAGCTATAGTATATGCAATATTTAAAATACAATTTTTATTAGAGATTTTTAAACAACAGACAAACATTAAAAATACAGAAAATAAAGCTAAGAAATAAAGAAAAGCAGTTACAAACTTCATCTCTTCTTTCATATTTGCATTTATTCCATTCTTCCTTTAAATGTAATCAAATTTCTCTTAACAGATTCAATTAATCACCACCACTGCCAAAAAAAACCCAACAAAAATAAGACAGCTTTTCTTTCTTTCTTTCTCTATCCTAATCTCCATGTCTCTAGATCCTTAACAGTCTCCATGAATCTAAACCTCAGTCTGCCTTCCTTCTTCCAATTGTATTTTACAAATGTTCTTTATTTGAGCCTTAATATCAGGTGATCTTAACCCCAAGACCTTACTGTAAGCTCTCCTTACTATTTTCCTGTAAGTTTGAGAGAGAGAAAAAAAAGCGGTGATAACAGGGGTGCCCGGAAGGTAGGATTTAAAGCCATTTTGAATTGAGCCGGAGCTTCAAAATATGTAGTCTCCTCAGTGTATAAAGTACTTTCAGTAGTATAAATACATTTATATTTACATACAAGGTCTAAATTATTTTCTTTGTGCATCATTAGCAGTTCCTGTTTCTCTTGTAGCTTTCCTTATCTGCTATATGTTTAGATTTGTTTTGTTCTATTTTATAGTGTACTCTGAAGGTATATCTTTGCCTATAAGAGCTGGGTGGCACAGTGGTTAGAATACACTATATTGCTATATATATTGCTGAAACTTCTATTAACAAATCTCTATTTTCTCCCTAAGGTCACTGCAAAGTGAATCAAATGTAGTATTTGCATCTGCTATAAAATGCAGTAAATGGAACAACAATCACTTGCTGTCTGGATGATATATTGTCATATCAAGCTATGCCCAAGTTATCATTCATCAGATGTTTACAAAAACCTAAAAAGAGGACAATATATTTTTTGACATCTACTTTTATGTGCATTTTAAGAAACAAGTCTTCTTCAGCAGCTCCTTGAATATTCATCCTTCATATTCATCAAATCAAAAGACTTCTCAATAAACCGCATGAAGTTAATAAATTAGTTTGGTGTACCATTCAATGTATTCATTTGGCTAATGGTAGGCGGGAGGTATTCATTTGGCTGGTAGGCGGGAGGTATCATCTCGTTTATTGTGTAGCACATATGAGGTGGGGAGGGGAGGATTTTGAAATCTTATTCATAAAATGTTGATTACCTCTTTGCTGTGGACTATGGAAAATAGAGAGGCTTGAATCTGGGACTTAGTAGGAGAGAAACACTCCTGACCTTTCATCTTTCATATCTAAATTTAATATAGGCCATATAAAATAATAGGCTTTAAGGTACTCCACAGCCACTGACCTGAATAATCAGCACTGAAATTGCTCTTTGTAACACCCACCCAAACTTCAGCTAGACGTGCGGTTGATGGTCTCTGGTTGGCAATTGTGATTGGCATTCATGGTACAGTGCATTGAAGATTCTCCTTTATAGACATAAAATCTATTTGAGTGAGAAGATCTATTTCCCCCCCTGATTCCTAAAGATGCCTCAAGAGTCTATCATATTTAGGTCAAGTTTCCAATGAATACTACATCTCACTTTTTAATAGCTTTATACATTCAACGCTGTCCTTGGCTTAGAAAAAGCAAAGTGCCCTTATCTTTCACATTAAAGGCTGAGAGAGAAATACTAATGAGAATCATTTAATTATTATGGAATATTGTGTCTTTTCAATGTGATATCTTCTAGAGGTAAAATTTTAAAGTTGCCTCTTAGCAGTTGCATTTTGACACTGACCTAGAGAAACACCGGGAAAGAAACTAAGAATTTTATAAGATTTTCTGTTGCTATGGATAACTATATCTATATACTCCTAAAAATATCCTGTTGGTTTGTAAATTTCAACTGGGCAAAATTGGAAGGGCAGCAATTATTGAACCAAGGTAATTCAAATGGGCTAACCCTACAGAATGCTAGGACCCATAGGAATGATATTTGGTGGCTGCTTCAGCACCACCAGGCTTCCGATTATACTTCCCAGTAACATGTACGTTGCATGGTGCAAGGAAAGTGTCCCTGCCCTCTTTCCTGGCCCCTGAACCGAATCAGCTGACAGAAGGCCCCACAAACAAGTAGCAATTGGCTACTATGGAACAGAAATTGAAATTTTAAATCTCTTCATGGTGGTGGGATAGCAAGGAAAGGATGAGGAAGCAACTCAGATGCTTGCCTGTGAGATAGGGTTGGCTGAAGGGCATTGATGGTCAATGGGTGAACCCTCTTCCTCCCTGGAGAGATGAGCCTTTGGGGACATGCCAGAGTTGAGAATAAGGGTGTAGTTTTCCTAGCTGTCCACAGTTCCCTTTGTTTCTCCTCCCCTCAGCAAAGTAGCAAGCAGTTCTGCAGATCAACAAGGAGGTAGAGTTATTTCCAATGTTCCCTACCAGCTTCCCACAAGCAATATCAATGGGGAAACCAGCAGGAAGCACCCATGATCATTCTTTTTCTTTCTTTAGGTAAGGAATTATCTGTGAAATGATGACCCAACAGATCAGGTTTGCCTAGTAAAGTATTAAAAATAGTTATTTCAAGGCAGACTCTTGAGTCTTTCTCATGACCCCCCATCTTAAAACACTGACCATTTGTTGAGAATCTCCATGTCAGATTGAGAACTACATCTTCCTACTCTAATATTTCACACCCCAAGTAGCTATTATTCTATGCCTGGGTGCTACAATATTTCTTTTTTGTATCACGCAGAAGGGTTATGAGCCTCTTGCAGAGATGCATTCCAGAGTGAAATATATGCAATTCATAATATTTTACATTCTACCCTTTGTTATTTATTGGCACTCCAGACCGCAGATCAATTTTACATGATCACATAGCAATAGCACTTAGACTTATATACCACTTCACAGTGCTTTACACCCCTCTCTGAGCAGTTTACAGAGTCAGCATATTGCCCCCAACAATCTAGGTCCTCATTTTACTGACCTTGGAAGGATGGAAGGCTGAGTCAACCTTGAGCCGGTGAGGATCGAACCCCTGGCACTGGGCAGAATTAGCCTGCAATACAGCATTCTAACAACTGTGCCACCACATATTTATATAGTAAATATTCAAATTATGTGCATTGACCAGACACTGTTTTTGTTTTCTCTGCATCTATTACACATTGAAAGAATCAGCTAGCAGTTAGCACATATACTATAGACTCTTTGTTTTTATTTGCTTTCCATCTAAGACTGGGTAATTCTTGTTTCCTCCTTCCATGACCACTCCATTCCAAATCAAATATCCTAGTTAATCGTTCATGCTGTAATGAATGGAATGAATGTTAAGACAAGAAAGAATCCCCAGAGGATTCTGAGGTCATCCATGCTCCTCCACTTTTAAGAAAAAGGCATTTGCCTTGATATAGGCAATTTTAATCATGCATTTATACAGTACATTTACTGTCATTAGAAATACTTGAATAACTGAACTTATAATAACCTTCCGTAGGATTTCTGATTGCCATCTGCAGCTTAATAATGTTATGGCTCAAGGCTATCAGTAGTGAAACTGGTGAAACTCCATTGGTATTTATGTTGGATGTTTAATAAATCCACTCCAATTGAACCAATTTGCTTTACCATAGAGAATTTGCCTAAATATTCCACCCAATAAATCATTAGCTTCTCTTCCTTTTATCTTGACCAAAGAAAATATATAGCGAAAAATGTTGTTCGATTCAATTTGCCTTCAATAACCTTTTACAATACGCAGGTTCCTCATCAATATGTGCAAAATCTTTACCTAATGATGCCTTTAGCTCAAGTATGAATTCAAGGTTTATTTTTGCACAATTATGAGTTCAAGTGTAGTGTCCCACCCAAGCCGAAAGGTTGCCTCGTAACAACTTTTAAAGAGTTATGTTTGTTCAGCAAGCAACAAGTTTTTCTTTCCTTCTTCCTGAAAATAAAACAAAAAACAAATAAAGAGTAGTCTCAGCAGAGGAGAACCTAGTGCTTGAGCCCTGGTGGTGCAGTGGTTAGAATGCAGCATTGCAGGAAACTCTGTCCACAACCTGGAGTTTAATCCTGACCGGTTCAAGGTTGACTCAGCCTTCCATTCTTCTGAGGTCACTAAAATGCGGACCCAGATTGTTGGGGGCAATATGCTCTCATTGTAAACTGCTCAGAGAATGCTGTAAAGCACTGTAAAGCAGTATAGAAGTCTAAGTGCTATTGCTAGTGCTTGCTACACCAAATAGTGCAAATGGCTCCATTTACATAAACAGTAGAATGACATACCTGTAGTGACATGATATACGGTCTGTTCCAGGTTGCCTTCACAAGCTTATAAGGAGAAAAACCCAGTCTAAATCATTGGAGTTTTCAGGGACAAGCCCTAGTTTCACTGAATAAACCAAGCTGGCTTCAGATAACATGCATTACAGAACAGAATCCAAATGAATAGTTGGGGCAGCCCTCCTTCCAGAAAGGAGTCCTGAATCCAGTAAAGTTAATAAAATTGTATCATGATGATTCTTCTGGAAATGTCTTTGATTTTTGCAACATCATTGAAACATTGAACTACCACGGAATGGGGTGGATTGATCTGATAACTTTCTCAACAGGAGATAGATGACTTTCCATCTTCCTATTAACAAAGATGGGACAAAGAAGCCGAATGGCACAGTATGATGGTTATTCAACCTAAATTCCGCAGTAATGATTTTATGTTTTTTCAAGGCTTTCTACAATTTTTATTTTCATCAAACCCATTCTATAGGTAATTGCAATAGCATCTCCAAAGTAGGGAAGCAGCAAAGTGTGAGGGGGAAAAAAAAAAAAGGGGGGGGGAACCAGCATGGAAAATTGGAAGCAGTATTATTATTATTTTCTCTGATAAAAAAATAGGCAATGCTTCCTTATAAAATTATAATGTCTTAGATTCACTTTATTTGGAGCAGTTAATTGCTCTCTTGTCCACACAAAATGGTCAAAGGAGTGGGAAATAAGTAGCTTTTATCCTATTCTTTCAATATGTCTGTTTATGAAAAATGTTGATTGGAATTTGCATTCACTATTGTGAGAAGAAAATGGGAGTGTGGCAGTTCTGCTTAATTCATCAGGAAGATTATGATCATGTAGCCTCTCTCTTTTTTGCCTTTTAGACACAGCATAAATGGCTTAGCAATTTTATTTTTGCATACACAAAAAAATGATCTCTTCCTCTACATGGAAAACAGCCAACAGTTCCTATGGCAGCATCTTCATTATCAAAACAGAGTAAAATAGTGACACTGTGCATACATGAAAACAGGTGTTTCAGGTTACTTGCTTGACTTACAATAGTCAATGGATAGGAACCTGTTACTGTTTTAATGACTGAACCATTGTACCTTAAGAAGGACAAACAGCAGCAGTGGTAACAGCACAGTTACTTAACAATTATAATTTTTACAGAAAGATGCTAATGACTTTGGAATAATAATCATCTCTCAACTAGATATAACATCTTTCTCAGCTTAGTAGGAAAAACTGTGTTTAGGTGACCTGTGCAGCTGTTTAGGAGCTAATTGTGGCTGGATAATTTTAAGGATTCTGTTCTGCATTCTTATGACTTATCTTTTAGCTAGAAATAGATCAGACAGTCCTACAGAGAAGTTGCCCTTAAACATTGCTTGGAAATCTACTAACAGAGAACTATTCACAGCAATGATCATCCTATTCACAAGGGATGCATTTTCAGACAAAGCTCAAGATGCTGTAAAGTTGCTCATCTCTTTTGTTAATATACTCTTATATGAAGGACTCAAGAAAAGAACAGGCTATAGTAATGTTATAGTTATAAAACCTCTATGTACGTATGTTCTAATGAACTTAATCATTTTGTGGTAATAGATTTTTTGTTGCCACAATGGAACTTTGCTAATATCAGAGAACTTCCATAATTACCATTTTTCTTCAACAGGCATTGTTGAAGCAGTACAATACTGCGTTTCCCTCTTAATGACATTGGAAATGGAACCTGTTGAGCCAAAATTATGCCACCATAGAAATGCCAACAATACTTCATTATATTATTAAATGTTGTAAACATTTAATCCTTCCCAAAGACAGGATTAATATTTACATCCTTTCAAAAGAAATAAACCAATATATTTCATTCTATACACTTACAGTAGAATCAAAAACAGATTGTTCCTATTCTGCCATATTGGATTTGTATAAATTTTAATCTCAGAATCTGAAACAGAACATGATTGGGAGAGAAGGGGAGATGAAATTCACTCTTTTTTGACAGTTTTATCATGCAATTGCCTGAATGTCTTTAGATGAAGCAGATAATTTTCAAGGTTAATAATACAAATACTAATAATATTACAGTAGCAGTGTCATTAATATTTATAAGACTCTTGAAACACTGGATGCTATATAATAATTATGTTAAAAATAATAAATTGAGCCCCAAGGCTTACTGTTTAAATTGAGACAAGACAATTAAGAAAAGGAAATCAGTTTAAGTAGAAATTAGAGGTTAACGGCTCTGGAGAAGATAATTTCCAGCATATTTTAAACATTTCCAAATGGAAAGAGAAGAAAACTTCAGGGTGGTGAAGGGCTCAGGAGAAAAAAAGCAGACATAGAAAAAAACAGATATATTAACTAAATGAAAATGGGTGCCTATTTTTGATAACACAATTGTACTGTTATAACTTGATATGTTAAGCATCTTTGAATTATATTATATTCAAAGTAAAATAGTATAATATTATATTGTTATAATATATGGTTCTAAATTGGAACCACAATTTCTAAATTCTATTCATATAATAGCACTGAAGATCACACTCCGACAAAAAACAAAAGAATTATCATTAAATGAAACAGCTGGGAAAAGGACACAAATGGAGTCCATCTAAAAAGGTAGCATTAACAATACTAGCCAATCTCTTGGGTTGGATTTATTTTGTATTCCTCAGGTTTTTGACAGTGATTGGAACTGGAATTTCTATCACTAAACAATATGGTTGTAAAGTGCAATGTCACATAACTGTGCCACTTAGCAACAGCAATTCCAAAAGTCCTTGTTGTATCATTAAGCAAGGAATGTGTGGGTCATCAAGTCCATGACTTTGAACTTCCTACTGGTTTCCCCATTAACTTTGCTAGTGGGAACATCAGAAATTGCAATTGCTTGACCACCGCTTGCTATGGCATCGTAATCACAAACTAGATACCAATAATCCAGATCATGACAATGAGGATCCTAAGATGGTTACAACTCTGAGGACCACTCATACGTACCATTTGTTTAACAGGTTTTGACAATTGATAGGAGAACTAATGAAGCTTCTTGGATGAGAAGCGAAACATCTTCTTCCTCCTCAGAGAAAAAACAGTCCAGTTGCCTTTTGAAAAAGCACCTTTGAGATGACTATGACCTGGATGACTGAGACTCTCAGACATTTGTTTAACAGTGTTGTAACTTTGAATGGTTACTGAATGAATGGTCATAATGCAAGGGCTATGTGTAATGTCCTTTTCCACAAGTGTACAGATAGGTAAGCTGCAACAGAAGTCCAACAACATATTTGAAAGGTCCAACTAACATAGGAAACTAACTAGAGTACAAATGGATCCGAAATTGGTTCAATGAAGACTCAGAACCAAGAATTACGCATTTAGGGAAAAACAGAAATGCATCACTCCAACGTCTAACCTAGAAGTATAAAATCACTTGGTTTCTTCAAACTGCTTACAGAGCTGCAGTGGGCCTTGAGCAATTAACTTCTGAATTCTAATTCCTCAATGAGAAGATTAAATTTCAGGCTCAGGAAACCACTGTGCCTTGTATAAACATGGTATTTTGAAATACAAATCAAGAATCTAGATCTATAATATGGATGGTAGAGGCTGGTGATGAGTTCCAATCCATTTAAATGATTAAGTAAGGTAAAAGAGACATAGCAAAAATGGAAAGCAAATTGGAGCATGAAAATATCAAGCTTCTCATTCATGCTATGAGTTTTAATCACTCTGTTTGGCTGTCTGAAATACTTTTTTCACACTTCCAGGCACTTTTTTTTTTTTTTTTAAAGTAAGAGATGGATTCCCTATATGTTAAGGTTTTACTTTCCTATGGCACTACATGGCTGGAAACTTCCTTGCTTACCTCTGTCCGCCTTGCTCTTTCTTTATAATTTGACCAACCTTGCTCATTTGGCGAGCCCTGCTCTGGAGAAGGTTATATTGGTGTTCCTCTGTATTGAGTAAAACTGGTTGTGGTCTTGATACTTCTTGCATTTTGCACAAGAACCTGTTATTGCACAAAGATGCCCCAAACTTGCTATGCTCCATCAAGCTATTTATACATTCCTCCAGGATGGCACTCAAATTTCACTACTGATTTGATTACTCATTTTCACAGAGAAGCCTTTGGCATTCCTTCTCTGAAACTGCAACTATCTGTAACTTTTTTTTCCAAATCCCTTCTGCCTCACAAAGACAATAGTATAGCATGCAGAAAATGGTTTACAGGAAAGGCTTTCTTCCATACTGGATCTCTTTTCTCACTTCATTAGGATATATCCAGTTAATGGTGATTACCTGACATAGAATTTTGTATTATGGGGATTCTCCATCTCTTGTTGTAAACAAACCAAGCTGTGCAAGTTGGGGTGCCTCCTCAACTCATGTCTCTTGTTTGAGGAGTAAGTAGCACTACCAGAAGAACTTTCACACAATTTCATGTCATGTGCCAATTGCAACCTTTCCTGGATCAGGTTACTCTGACCATGGTCTTGTCTTAGTCATATTTTGGTTAGACTACTGTTGTGCGCTCTACATGGACCTGCCTTTGAAGAGTATCTAAAGTTACAGTTGGTACAAAATGCAGCAGTTTGGGCAGTTATGGCTGCTTCTTGATTTATACTTGTTACACCTCTGCTCTGTAAATTGCATTAGTACCCAGCATGCTTCTGGGTTCAATTCAAGATGTCAATGGTTATCTGTAGAGCTCTCCATAGCATGCAGAAAGGTTATTTGTGGGACCATCTCAGAGATATATTATGGGTCCTATCCATTAAAGAATGTCACCTGGCAGGATTCAGGGGAAAAAAGCTTATTCTATCTTAGTGCCTGTCTTTGGAACATCCTCCTCCTCTCACTCCTCCTGGAAGATCAGATTGAACGTAAACCTGTTGGCTTTCACATGGCCCCATATACATGGCTATATTCCTGTGCTTAGGATTGGAGTTGTCAGAGCCTGGATTAGTTTTATTGAAATATTTGTACTGATGCTTGTTTTGTTGTTTTCTCAGCTGTCAATTTATTGATAGCCAAGCATGGTGGTTAAATGGTTAGAATGCAGTATTGTAGGCTAATTCTGCTGACTGCCAGGGGTTCAGTCCTCACCAGCTCAAGGTTGACTCAGCCTTCCATCCTTCTGAGCTTGGTAAAATGAGGATCCAAATTGTTGGGGGCAATATGCTGACTTCTGTAAACTGCTTAGAGAGGGCTGCAAAGCACTGTGAAGCAGTATATAAGTCTAAGTGCTATTGCTATTTTGTTTTGTTTTTTGCTGTTTTTTAAAATTAGTAGACCAGCGAAATGCTGTGGATATAGTATACATAGACTTTGGCAAGGCATTCAACAAAGTAGACCACAATCTGCTTCTTGGTAAACTAGAAAAATATGGGATAGACAGCTTCACCACCAGATGAATTTGTAACTGGCTGACAAACTATATTCAACGAGTAGTCCTTAATGGTACTATGTCTACATGGAGGAAAGTAAGTAATGGGGTTGTGTCTTAAGCCCAGTACTCTTCAATATCTTCATAAATGACTTAGATGAGGGAATATAAGGGGAACTCATCAAATTTGCAGATGACACTAAGCTGGCAGGAATAGCCAACACCCCAGAAGACAAGCTCAGGATCCAAAAATATCTTGACAGACTTGAACAATGGGCCCTATCCAACAACATGAAATTTAATGTGAAGAAAAGCAACGCTTTACATCTAGGCAGGAAAAATCAAAGGTACAAGTACAGATTAGGAAAACCTGGCTCAAAAACAGTAACTGTGAGAGGGACCTTGGAGTCCTAGTAGATGATCACTTAAACATGACCCAGCAGTGTGAAGCAGCAGCCAAAAAAGCTAATACAATCCTTGGTTGTATAAACAGAGGCATAGAATCAAAATCATGTGAAGTATTAGTACCATTTTATAAACCCTTAGTAAGACCACACCTGGAATACTGCATTCAGTTTTGGTCACCATATGTTAAAACTATGGAAAAAGTGCAAAGAGGAGCAACTAAGATGATTAAAGGCCTGGAGACTAAAACATATGAAAAACGGTTGCAGGAATTGGGTATGGCTAGTCTAGAGAAAAGAAGGACTAGGGGGGGACATGACAGCAGTATTCCAATAT
Source organism: Azemiops feae (assembly GCA_023970755.1). Taxonomy (NCBI): domain Eukaryota; kingdom Metazoa; phylum Chordata; class Lepidosauria; order Squamata; family Viperidae; genus Azemiops; species Azemiops feae. The sequence continues at coordinate 1,986,599 of JALGBA010004278.1, read as the reverse complement.
TTGAAGGGCTGCCACAAAGAGGAGGGGGTCAACTTATTTTCCAAAGCACCAGAAGGCAAGACAGAAAACAATGGATGGAAACTAATCAAGGAGAGAAACAACTTGGAATTAAGGAGAAACTTCCTAACCATGAGGACAATTAACCAGTGGAACAGCTTGCCTTCAGAAGTTGTAGGTGCTTCATCACTAGAGATTTTTAAGAAAAGACTGGACAGCCATCTATCTGAAATGGTATGTGGTCTTTTGCTTGAGCAGGTCTTCTAGTCCATTAGAAGACCTCCAAGGTTCTTTCCAGCTCTATTCGGATTGATTGATTAATTGATTGATTGATTGATTGATTGATTGAAAATTGTTGTTAGCCATTCAGAATCATTTGTTTGAGGTGGGTGACCATATAAATTGAATGAATGAATGAATAGATAACTGTATTGCAGGTTACATTGGTCTTACTGGCTTTTCAGAATATCATGGCTATAAAATCTCCAAACCTATGAATTATCTTCTTGCTCTACATTTTAAAACATAATGTTATATGAGCATTTCAGTGTAAATATTTAATTGCAAATTTATTTTGTCTTTATATTGTCTCCATCCCAACCCATTTTAACATGAAAAATAATTCATTCACATTAACTGTCAACAATTTTAAGTAAGGCTATTCCAGCTGATGTCTATTATATATAATAGCAGCACTTGTTTCCATTGTACACAGTTTCCTTTGAAAAAGCGTGACAGCCATTTTTTCCCTTCCCATTGAACTCAGTCTAACTTATATTTTGACAAGTAACATTTAAGGCTTTGTTGCACTGAACTAAAGTATTAAGTAGGATTTTAAAAATGACATTTTTATAACTAGCAATTAGATGAATGCAATGTTTATTTGTATATATATCCAGCATTGCAAAAAAAAAAAAAAGTGGGGGAATACTCAGCATTTTATTTCTTTCTAACTAATAACACTGATAGCGGCCCAATGCTGTTGCTATAGAAATGTCTCTGAATTTTACACAACCGAAAGTTTTGGAGACTCAGATAATCTGTTACTACTAATTCTAGAAAGAATGTACTGGAAGCATTTGTTTCTTTTTTTTCTTCTACTGAAGCAAGGCAAAATTGTTGTTAATGGCATTTCTGTATATCACAGTGTTACCATATCCATTTTTTAAATATAGCTGTTTTCTCTTACTCAGCAAGCAAGTACAGATTAGACTGAGGAACAAATGGGGTTTGTTGGAATAACACCTTGGTCCTAAGGTGTTTGTCCATGTATGGAATGATAGGACTTCAATCAGTTCCCACAGACTGCAGTTCCTCTGAACCTTATTTCCAACTATTGCAAAGAATCCTAGAATTTCCAGATTGGGGATTTGGGGATGTAGAGAAAGAGTAGGGTAACCCTAACCCTAAAACAATTTGCTAGGAAGAAGGCTTGCATAATTGTACATTCTAGTCTTTCTGTGGAGCTGATTTCCTGGTCTGGTCTATCTAGCGAGGTCGACAATATCTCAGAAAAATATAACAACTAGATTCCTGACGGGCCAATTCTGTCAGTCCAGAATAACACCTATGTTGAAGTCACAGCACTGGGATAAAGCAGGCAATGCCTTGCTGAAGTTAAACCAGCTTGTCTAGTCCAATTATTAAAAAAAAAACACATGGGGTTTGGGTCTGGTGATAGGCCATCTCAGTAGAGATCCCTACTGTTATGGAACATTCTCTTCCCAGAGCTATGAAAGACCCTTACTCTGTTTCCAGCCAAAGCAGTGAGATTCCTTTACCTCAGGTGCTGGACTCTCAGGTTAGTTTAATATAAAGTTTTAGTCTTCTGTGTGTAAAATTTTATTACTCAAGCTGGTTTTTTTTATGCTGCACTGTTGTTTTTGACCTTGTTGAATCCTGCCCAGAGTCTCTCTGAATTAGGGTGGGTTATAAATATTGTAAATAAAATTATTCAGCATTCAATAGCATTCAAAATTCCATTTTCTCATGCACAAGCTCAGCTTTTCTTTAAAAAGGTTCTTCAACTGGTGCTTGTGGTGTTTTGAATTATCATTATTATTAATGATTAAGCAAGCCTGTGAATTCATTGCTTGCTTGGGCTTCTGTTATATGTTATAATTCTTACAGACTCATTGTAATTAATTCCTCTAGAAGTTTCTAGAAGCAATCCATGGCTCTGATTGTTTTGTGTGATCTGTAGAAAAGGCAGCACAAATATTATATTACAAATATATTTTAGATGAAATATATCATTTCTGTCTAACTCTTTGGCAGCTGCCTGAACCAAAAGTGATTCATTTTGAAGTGGAGTTCTCCTTATCAAGATTTATTGAAATAGAAAAGACAGAGGTACAAAAAAAAACCACCCTCAAGTGAAGAGCTGGGGATCTTCACTATTAAACAGGAACTTGCAGCTGGTTGTTTCCATAACAATCTCATCAATCTTTATTAGTGTGGGAATTAAGTCTTACAATTTCTTTCCCTTTTAAGTCTTTTTACCAATGCATCATGTTCTTTCTTACAATTTATTTACATTTTTGGTCATTGTTTGAATCTTTTATTTCTGTCTATCCTATTAATAATCATATGTTTTATCACAATATCTCATTTGTTTTATCAAGTTATGTACCATTATTTAATACTTCTCAGATTCAACCAAACTCTTACTGTCATTTCTTCAAGATTGGCTAAAAGATTACTTAGAGACTTCAATTTTTACAAGGTCAAGAAACTGATTGTCCAAAAATTTTTGAAACCCCTATTTTTTTAAGTAATATATTTTTGAAAACAAGAGCAAGAGAAAATATCTAGAATTAGCATTGCAAAAGTGTATAGAGAATTCTCATAATACAAAAGAAACATAATCGTTTATCTTTAATGGACATTAGAGAATTGGGTAATCATAAAGAGAAAGTGATTTATTGTGGCAAACTTTAAATAGGATTGTTAATCTTTCATAGTAGGACATGAATTTTAGAGGAAAGCAAGAAAAATACTTCCTATGTAACTAATCAGATCACATTTACACTCCTGCCTGAAATTTGCCATTTAGGAATTCTCGATAGCAAAGCTTCTGATGGAAAACAATGTGAATCCAAATTTATATTATTCAAAATTAATATAATATTAATAAAATATAAACTGTAAACATTTTACATAACTCAGTCTCAGCCCAATGGACCCCAGCCTAAGTCTCCACTGCAGAACATTTAATAAATATGCAGAAAATCTGATAATTTATGATTTGGACCCAGTTTCATTGTAACTTGAATGTCTTGAATTAATGGATTTGTTGGAAGTGTTATAGGCAGCCTAATGCTCTCAATAGAGCTATGATTTAATATAGAATCATAAATATTTGAATATTTTTCTTGCAATTATTTATCCTTTCAAGTAATAGTAATCAATCTGTTCAGCGATATGAAACAAACCAGATATTTACATTTGAAATGGGAAGAACAAGTTAAGAATGCATGATAAAGTTGGTAAGAAGTGGAGAAGCTTTTTGGATGAGAAGTGAAACATTTTCAAAGAAAAAACAAAGAAAGTCCAGTTGCCTTTTGAAAAGCTTTTTTGGGACAACCATATGCTGGATGATTGAGAATCTCCATAGTCACTAAGCATTTTAATTACAATATACAAATGGATCAGTGGGAATTATATAATTAAAAGGGTTGGAATTTACATTGTGTTATGATCTCAAACAGAATTTTATTAAAAAGGTAATGTATAAATGTATGTTGGACATGTGAACAACATGAAAGTAAATTTTATTATGTTCGGTGAACATGTAAAAGAGCTAAAACATTTTGAACTCAAATATATACTTTGATACAGAGGATTTTAAAGATTAATATTCAATTAAATCCGGATTTTTTTCTTTTACGATACTGGATAAAGAGTTAGAAAAAAGCTATGGAAAATTATTTCAGTATATAAAAATTGTACATATATCAAACAGATATTTAAAGACTGCTATCATATCATATCTTGTTGGTCTCTTAATTTTCCCCTTCAAGCTTTAGTATTGGTCTACCTCAAAAGACTGCTGTTCTGGAAGCAAAATGAAGGGAGTGTGCCATCTTGAGCTCCCATCTAAATTGGGATACAACCAATAATAAATACATATAAAATCTTTTTTAAAAAATCTAGTTCTGAATTTTTGCTAAAGAGGCAAAAGAAGTCATTGATTCCAATATGTAAAAAAAGACCCTTCCTAATAATAATGCCAGAAAATATATTAAGCAAGTATTTAACACTGATCCAATTGGTTCTTTTTCAGTATTTCTGATAGCTGTCTCTCGTCTTTAACCTAGTTAAGGGACATTGTCCCTATTAGATATTACTGTAAAACTTGAACAGAAACCAAACAACATTCACCACAGAAAGTCCTTCACATTCTAGGTAATTAAGCATAGCACATCTGAACTTTCAAACAAACTGTTGGCATGGCAACAGAAAGCATTTACTCTTAGAAGAAAGTAAAGAATGTGGGATAAAGAATATAACCCCCACACACACACTCCTGTATATTTGAAGAAATACTATTGTTTGGTTTTTTTAAAAAAGGTCTTGTGTGTATAATTCTTCAACCAATTGCCTCAGTTAAAGCTATTCCAAAAAAGAGTGCCCAGGAGCTATAATGCTTCTCATTCTTTCCTTTCAATAATTTAAAAATAATTTCTAACAGCTTTTTGCCCTAATAACACTGCTGGTATGTGCCTCTAAAGCAAGTGTGAATATTATCGTCTTTCTCTTAGCTGACATGCCTCCCACAGACAGGTCATTCAAATCACACCAATACTGAAACAGCAAGGAGACCGAAATGGCTCATTAAGCATATACAGTTCTTAGATGTAAGAACCGAAAATCTAGACCATAATACACAATGAATAAAGAAAACTGACCACAATAACCACAGCTGGACATATATGGTCAGGGGGTTTGGGGACAGAGAAATAGAGGGGCCACATTCTCCAAACTTCTCCAAGGGAAGAAAATTTTAAGAAGCCACAAACACTGATGGAAAGCACTCCTTCCTGGGATGGTTTATAAGCCTGGAAGGTTATATTAAAAAAGCGAACATTCAGACAATCCACTGGATCACCTCATAACTAAGTGGATGAAACCTGTTTCACTCAGGGGAACGTTGGAGGACACAGTAGTATTTTGAAATATCATGATGAATCTATCTTTTAATCACATGAGAGAACAACATTATCATGGCAATTATTACAACATACACTCTACAGGGATAGTTGTTGCATCCAAGTGGGTAGGAAGCATGACTTGGAAAAGGGATTCCTGGATTATTCCTGATGGCCCTTGGTTGTCTTAAGCCCTCTTCCAGCAGAGTGGCCATGTCACAACCCTCCTCCATCTAATGGGAAGAGGCTGAATCTTTCCAGGGATGGTTGTACTAGTTTTCTGCTCTTGCTTATATACCATTACTGTGATAGCTGTTGTTGGGAATCAGCATTCAAGAGACGAGCACTTCATGAATGCGTATTAAATGAAGTGAGTTAGAGCAACTCTGAGCAGACAAAGGAACCAGCATTTGTCTCTCTATTATTCATTTGTTAGAATTCACCAACTTCCTTTTTCTGACAGTTTGTTGTGCTGTGAAAAGCATCTGTATCAAAAACTCATGCAGAAGTGTTGCAAACAAAAAAGTGAAAACTACCAATATATTTTATATAACGATATGCCCCAGATTAAAAATGAGAGCTCAAACACACTTCATTATGTTATTTTGTTTTAGGGCCAAGTAGTCTCAAGCGGGAGTCTCAAGAGGGAGACTACTTTTCTATTCTTATCTCTGATAGTGTTTTCTAAAATTATAGAGGTTTAGTTTTGCCTTATTTATTAAAAGGCCAAATTTTAATTTCATAAATCATGAATTCATTTGCTTCCATTTACGGATGCTTCCCTAAGCCGATGCCCACTGACAGGTTTATAATTGCTCATATAATTATCAGAGGACTGAGAATGTGGAAAGGGAAGTATAAAAATTGAAAAGAAAGCCTGCTCCTATGACAGTTGAGTATAGCCTCAGGTATAAAAGGAGGAATACCTGAAAATAATAGTGCAAACTGTGGGCAAGAAAACTGCAGGGACTTGCCATGGGTCAACACTGACTGGAAAGAATCCCCTACTTCAAAAATCCCTCTTCATACAATTTAGGAATACTTGGTTACTGAAGGCACTATTTTGAATATTGGAAGAATGGTTTCAGGAGTTCTCTCTCTGAGTTTTGTCTGCCTCTCTGTGGATATACCATATTTGCTTCTCTGTGGCAGTCAGCTATCCCTCCTATTAAACTAGTCAAGGCTATGTATACAATATAGAAATTGTACTAAAAAAGCTTTTGATAAAAGCTTATAATAAGTCAAAAACTATGAGGGCAATTTGGAATAAACCTCTGTTTTGTTATCAATGACAGACACTCGCAGATACAGAACTTTTATTATACACATTAGAAAACTACAACATTACATTACTTTTCAGCATAATCACCATTCAAATTAAGGCACTTGTCATAACGTCTTACAAGGTTTGAAATTCCTTAGTAATAGTCACTTGGCGCCAAATCTGGGCTATATCGTGAACGAACACCCAACGCTTGTTATGGATGGCTTGTCTGAGTTTTCATAACGTTTCACAGTAGACTTCTGAATTGATGGTCGAACCACACTCCATGAACTTCACTAGCTGTCCTCCTTTGGCATCTTCACATTTGGTGGGATTTTCTACGGCATCACTTCCAGTGTGGTGTTGGTTCACGATAATGGTCACCTACACACCGCTAGATGCACCCAAGAACTTTTGAAGCAGTTCCATTCCGATGTTTTTGATCACTCCCCCTCCCCATAGCCCAGATTTGGCGCCGAGCAACTACTACTAAGGAATTTCAAACCTTGTAAGACGTTATGACAAGTGCCTCAATTTGAATGGCGATTATGTCAAAAAGTAATGTAATGTTGTAGTTTTCTAATGTGTATAATAAAAGTTCTGTATCTGCAAGTGTCTGTCATTGATAACTAAACGGAGGTTTATTTCCGAATTGCCCTTGTAATAGCATAAATAAGCTGTTAAAATTTCTGAACCCAGCAGAATTATTTTCCACATGTACATGCACACGAGATCTGAATAAGAAATCAAGATAAGGAAAATGTATTCAATAGGATTCTTCTAAAGTGCGTATTCCATGAAATTGATTTTAAGGAAACCTCATTAAACATATTGAAAGAAACAGATGCATGACCAACTGTTTTAAGCAATGAATGTTATTCCAGAACTATAAAGAAATATCTTAGATTTGTTTCTCAACCTCAGAAATTTAAGATGTGTGGACCTCATACATATTGAATTGATGCTGATTGGGCAATTCTGGGAGTTGAAGTCCACATATCTTAAAGTTGCTAAGATTGAGAAACATTGTTCTAAACAGTTGTCAAGACAATTCTAACTTGTTTTGGACAGGGACTGTATCTATTAACTAATTAAATAAATTACTAGAAAGTATATAGAAATGAAATACTTCTTAGAAGGGAAGACTATGATCAGATGATTTACATGTATTCTTGCCTGCTGCCCAGGTACCAACTGGAGATGAGTGGTTGACATCCCCCTAAACTCAGCACTCTCTTCTGGGTTTTGATTTTTTCTCCAGACTCTTTAAAAAGATAACAGGTAACATTTCCTTCAGATGCAGCTCAATTCCTGGGGCCTTTCAGGATATGTCCTTGGCGTTTCCCTGGCAGCAATATCTAAATGTCTCATTGTCTTCTACTGGATTATTTTTTCTTCTTCTTTCAAACCTAGCCTAAACGCACAGAAACACCGGAAGACAAATTTCTAACCAGGCCTGACTGTCCAGCTTAGGCAAGATCAGCCAGATGCTGTTATCTGTAGGAACACCCTTAAAACAGAGAACTGCCTTCTGTAGTAAGTGACACATAATCAACCACCTTTACATGGGTTTTTAATCAAAGAAAGGGAACATCATGTAAACATTGGCTTTATAAAAAAAACAAACCCACCCTTATAAATAACATGAACACCTGGGCAGTATTTTTAGGATTGCTTTTCCATTTTTTTTCTTCATGTAATGTATTATCACTGGAATTTTCTTCAAATTTTTGTTCCTGTTCATAGAAATATGTAAATATAAGGTTACTGTCCTCTTTTGCAGAACTATAATTGGGTACACATCAAAAGCAAGTCCTCAGGCAGGAAATGAAAATATATTTGAATTTTAGAGGAATTGATTGTCATGGACCCATTTAATCCAGTGGTTTTTCAGACTTGGCAACTTTAAGATATATGGACTACAACTCTTAAAATTTTCCAGCCAGCATGCTGGGAGTTGAATTCCACACATCTTAAAGTTGCCAAGTTTGAAAAACACTGGTTTTAATCTATATAAGGGGTCCTTTTGCCGGTCATAAAAATATTTGATTAATTTATATGAGCCCCAGCAATGGCATAGCACACGGGTGTCAAACTCGATTGCGTCACATGACGTATCACGACGGTTTTTGCCTTTGCAGAGCTGGGGTGGGTGTGGCCTGTGCATGATGCATCCAGCCCATGGGCCACCGACACTCGTGGCATAGCATATAAAACGTTATGATTAGTTCTGTGCTTTTTCTTTTTTTCTTTGTGTCATTTAAGATATAGAAGTTGACAGAGACACACATTTCCTAAGCTTCGTGTTTGCCATAAAAGCATGTAAAATTTAGACTTTCATTTCTGTGCATGTTTTATTTGTTTAATTTCATTTTCTAAATGCATTTCTATTTCTGCTATCCCTAGGGTTCCAGTATAGAAATCAAGAAGTATAATCTTTTGAATATCATTAACATGCTTTTATATTTGCGTAGCTTAATAACTAAATAATTGATTGAAAAGATTTAGTCATCATTTCATAACAATAGCTACAGCTTTAAGATGTGTGGACTTTAATTCCCAGCATACTGGCTGGAAAATTTTGACAGTTGAAGTTCATATATCTGCACTTAGGAAAAATCAAACACATGGGTATAGAATAGGTGGTATCTGGCTCAACAGTAGTAACTGTGAGAGGGATCTAGATGTCCTAGTTAACTACCACTTAAGTATGAGCCAGCAATGTTCTGTGGCTGCCAAAAACAACAACAACAACAATGCAGTCCTAGGCTGCATCAAAGAGGGACAGCATCAAAACAAAGAGAAGTGATACTACCGCTTTACACCATGCTGCTGAGATCACACCTGGAATACTGCATCCAGTTCTGGTCACCACAAAAGATGTTGAGACCCTGGAAAGTGTGCAGAGAAGAGCAACAAAGATGATAAAAGGTCTGCGGGCTAAATCATATGATGAACAGTTGAAGGACCTAGGTATGTTCAGTCTATCAAAGAAAAGGACTAGGGGGGAGGTGATATCTGTTGTCCAGAAGTTGAGGAGCTGTCGCAAAGAAGAAGGGATTGATTTATTCTCTAGAGCCCCAGAGGGCAAGACAAGAAGTAATGGGTGGAAACTTATTAAAGAGAGATATAACCTAGAAGGAGAAATTTTCTGACAGTGAGAGCATTAATCAATGTAATAGGTTACTCCCTGGAGTTGTGAGTGCTCCATCAATGGAGGCTTTCAAAAATAGGCTGGACAACCATTTAACAGGGATAGTTGGACTGGGGTTGGACTAGAAGACCTCTGAGGTCCCTTCCAGCCCTATGATTCTAAACATTTTAAAGTTGCTAAGATTGAGAAACATCAATATGGCCTATATAGCACTTCCTTTTCAACTCTGTAGTGCAGGGGTCCTCAACCTTGGCAACTTTAAGATTGGCTGAAGAATTCTGGGAGTTGACGTCCACAAGTCTTAAAGTTGCCAAGGTTGAGGACCCCTGTTGTAATGGGATGCCTGAGAGAGAACATGACTGGCTCAGTATTATCTTATGAGTTATCTTATCTGGCTGTGGCCTTGAATCTGGATTTCCCCAGTGCCATTTTACCACCTTCCTCATTACATACATTGGTTCCTTTAGAGTTTGCAATTTTCATTTATATTACAAATATTGAGTGGATCTTGGATACATTTGGATACTAAAGAAACCCACACTGAATCATTTCACCATGTGAGAGAATGCCCACAACTGAAAATTGATCAGTTGTGTTCTTCAGTATTAGCCAAATGAGAAATGCTGTCTCTTTTTTTCCTGGGTTATATTTCCTATGTATGCTATGAGACTTTTGTGAGGAGCATCATTATTTATGTTTAACTATAATATTTATATTGGGGAAAAAACTGATAGCTTTTAGAACACTATGGTACAATCCCCGGTTTATGTGAAGAAAAATGTAAGTAAATGAAGGAGACAGTCATGCTGCTTTTGTTTTAGATACAATTTTAATTGGTATCTTTATATCTTTTTTTAGCTGCATTCCCAAGCAAGAGATGAAAATGAAAAAAACACCAATTCACTTTACAAATTAGCACACACACAAAGCTAGATGACTGTCTGCCTTTTCATTGTGTTGACATTGGCAGATAACACTAAAATCCTGTAATTGTGTGCAATTAACACTCAGTAAATATCTCATATACACTGTAGCCATGGCTTGGAGAGCATTGCTTCAACTCTGTCATTGTACCTGCCAAACTTCCTTGTTCAGGCCTATTGCATTGTATAAAAGAAGGAGTATTTATATCAGCTTTGTAACTCTATGCAAGATCAAAAGCATTTACCACAATCACCAAAGATACTCAGAAGTTACAGCTAGCCCAGAATGCAGCAGCACAAGTAATTAAAGCGTGGGCACCCCTCAGTATATCCATGTCATGCTAATATGGAAGCTGCATTGATTACCAAAGGGGTTCAAGATGCTAGTGTCTACCTGTAATCCTAAATTGCATAGGGGCTAAATATTTGTGGGACTGCCTGTCTTCAACTATTTCTGTTCACCCCGCCAGAGCTAATAGGTTGTTCGTGCTCTGGGTCTCTTCTACTAAGCAATGTCTTCTTTTGGGAACCAGGAGTTGGTGTCACAGTACCAGCCTTGTTAAACAGATCTTCACACCCCAAGATCTGGTGATCCACACCCTTCTGACCTCTAAGAAGGCCTTGAAGACTTAATTCTTCCCCCAAGCATTGGGTCAGGATGTTGCATGCATCTATCTTAGTTGTATGCTATAGGAATTACTTTCCCTCAACATGGTGCATTTTTATCAATATATTTTTCGTATTGTGGTGATTTTAGTACTTCAAGAGTCACACAGAGTCAACTGGCAAATCATAGCTGGCTTTGAAAATAGAACAAAATAAAAATAATTTCCTGCGTATATATTTTGCACTCTTCTGGCTAAAAAACAATGGAGAAAGGAGATAAATCTGAACATACTAAATTGAATTCTGAATATCCTGCTCTATCCAGGATAATATTCCTGAATAGTCAAGAACTTATTTCAGAATGGCATTGTCATAGTTCCGACAGACAGAGACAAATAAAGCAGAACTCCGAGGCTTGGAAATTCCTCAAAGAACATGTTTATTAGTTACAAAGTATCAGCATGTCAAAAGTGAAACCAAGTCTGAAGACACAGGTAACAATTCCCCAATACAAAGTTAAAAAATCCCACCCCTAAATGAATAAGGAAGATGGCCGCAGTCATGCTCATTTTTTAAAGTTGACAGGCATAATATTAAAAGTAAACAAGTGTCCCTAAATTCTGAAGACTACTATCATTAACACATTATCTGGGAGCCAGTTTGGTCTAGTGCTTAAGGCACCAGGCCAGAAAGCAAGAGACTGTGAGTTCAAGTCCTGCCTTAGCCACAAAAATCAGCTGGATGACTTTCTCTCTCAGCCCAACCCACCCTACACTCTATTAGCCTAACCAACCGCACAGGGTTGTTGTTGAGAGGAAGATAGGAGGAGGAGGATGTGTTGGATACGCTCGCTGCCTTGAGTTATTTGTAAAACAATACATGCAGGAAATAAACAAACAAACAAACAAATAAATAAATAAATTTTAATAATAATAAAGCAAGACAAAGTAGCAAAGTGCATTAGAAATACCATTTGCTTGCAAACAAGAACTGATAGGATCATAAAACAGAGAAAGTAATAGAAAATACAGAAACTAAAGAGCTCTGGGACTTTAGGATTCAAACAGACAGGCATCTGCCACATAACACCCCAGAGTTAACAACTGTCAATAAGAAAGACAAAAAACATCTGGCTAGTGAACGTGGTAGTTCCTGGACACCGCAGAACAGAAGAGAAAGAAGTGGAGAAAAGCACAAAATACAAAAACCTGCAAATAGAAATAGAACATCTGTGGCAAAAGAAAGCAAAGGTAGTGCCAATAGTAATAGATGCCTTGGGTACAATTCTGAAACATCAGGAACATTATCTGAACGCTGTTGGCATTAAGAAAATCACCATTAGTCAGTTGCAAAAGGCAGCTTTACTCGGAACAGATTACATTCTGAGATGATATCTTTAATACCCTCAAGCATCCACATCTACCTATCACAGGTCCTTGGGATGGAGTTAATAGGTGGTCAAAAAATAAATGCCAAAATCCAGTCTAAACATTTGGCTGAATGCTGCAGGATCCAGTCTGGGTCAGCCACCGGAACCAGAGGTTTTGTCATGCTGGAGTCCATCTTCACGGAACTTCTCTGTGTGCTCTGGGCTGAAGCCACATACATCTGGCTGAATATGTGATGAACCATAATAATCCCAAAACATCTGAAGCATTACTTGAACACCATCGGCATTGACAAAATCAGTCAATTGCAAAAGGCAGCTTTACTTGGAATAGCTTACAACTTGTGACAATATCTTTATAACACCATCCACATATGCCTATTCCAGATCCTTGAGAAGGACTCAATAGGTGGATAAAAATGCCAAATCCAGTCTAAGCATCTGGTTGATTGTGCAACCAACCATAATAATTTCAGTGTCTTCCCAAGAACTGTTCTTAAAGAGAGAAAAAAACCATCTCTTCTGAGCTAAGATTATGCCCTTGTAGAAAAGGATCCCCTGAGTCCATAGCTCATGCCAATTATATTCAACTTTCTATAACTCTCTATCTGGCAAAATACCCAAACAATTCTGATTTATTTTATGTACAGTTAGCTTTATCAGACTGTATGATTTTGTTTCTTTGAATGTAGCTACATTTTGTTATGCCCTAAATTCCTTGATGACCTACTTATGACTTTAATTTATTTTAAATGGAAACTGTTTAATTATTTTAATTAATTAACTCATAGAATTCTGGTCAGTCACCGTGATAAAGTAGATTTGATTTGAAGTTATTATTATAAGCCTCTCCCTCCATGTTTATCAACAAATGTCTACAACTACTTAAGGCTGTTCCATGCATTGCACTGACACACTCCCACGTTTGCAACTGAATAGGCAATTATTTGGAAAGTTGTAGTCAATTCATGGAGAAAGTATTTGTATGATATATGCTTGAAAGCCTACATGCAATGTCATCAACCGCCTTTAATTTCAAAATGAAAAGGGACCAGGGGGGAAAAACGCAAAGAGAACCTTAAAGATTTTTTAAAATGTTATTTATTTAGCATGTGCTTTAAAAAAATAATTTTGGAGATTGGGTGATATTATGAGCCATGGTGGCACAGTGGTTAGAATGAAGTATTGCAGGCTAACTCTGCCGACTGCCAGCAGTTCGATCCTCACCGGCTCAAGGTTGACTCAGCCTTCCATCCTTCTGAGACCAGTAAAATGAGGACCCAGATTGTTGGGGGCAATATGCTGACTCTGTAAACCGCTCAGAGAGGGTTGCTAAGCAGTGTAAAGCGGTATATAAGTATATAAGTGCTATTGCTATTAAGTGAATATCCAAATCTGACTACAGGGTCATGCTTCTTTCTATTGCCTAAAAGCAAATAGGAGGCTGTTCCAAAGTATTTCAACCAAAGCATGAATGTATATATTCTGCTCCACGTAACATTGCAAGGCTTGGAACGAAGGGAGGGGATAAGAGAAGCTGTCTGGAAATGGAAAGAGATCTGTTTCTGCTCTCATTTCTCTCTTCCCTTGAACCCTCTATCTGAAGATGCCATTATGGGGGGGGGGAGGAGAGGTGTGGTTTCTTCTCCAAGCAGCCAAGGGAGTCATCCTGCTGTCAGATTACAGAAAAATGAAGGTTACTATACCAGGAACACAGGAGCAGCAAAAATAGCAAGCTTCCCACTCCCCCCCCCAAAAAAAAATCAGATGCTTCTCGTTGAAGAGAAAAGCATTCGGTTTATATAACATCCAATAAATGGCAAGCCGGTGTTGTGAGGCACAAAGGCTGATGTTTATAGCAAGAAAACATATCATCAGTGTCACCATTTCCCTCCATTCAGGAGTGATTCTTTCCGGTTCTTCCTCCAAGAACTACAATTCATTCAAACCAATCGGCTAAGTGTTAAATGAGTTTTTAATTTATCAAGAGGAAAAAAATGTCGGAGTGATACCTGAAGAATTTTTTAAAAATCCCAAAGGGAAAAATCAGTCCATCAGTAAGGATGGACAAAAGAGTCTAATTTAGGACAGCATATGAAATAGAAAAGTGAATTTGGAAGTGAAAAAAAATCTGCCTACAGAGAGTTCAACTAAATTCCTTAATTTCTCCATATCTGATCATCTCCCCTTGTACCAATGATTGTACCAATCATTTTCATCACCCTACATGGCCAAAATGGGCACTGGCTGCACATATAAATCCCTCTGTGAGTTGAATGGATGGTTTTAAGGTTAATTACATTTAAATACATTAAAGCCTACTATTTTCTATGGCCTATATTAGACAGATATGAAAGATAAAAGGTCATAAGTGCTTCTCTCCTGCTAAGTCCGAAAACTCAAGTCTCTCTATTTTCCACAGTCCACAGGAAGCAGGTAATCAACATTTTAATCAAGAGCCGTGGTGGCGCAGTGGTTAGAATTAAGTATTGCAGGCTAATTCTGCCCATTGCCAGGGGTTCGATCCTCACTAGCCCAAGGTTGACTCAGCCTTCCATCCTTCTGAGGTTGGTAAAATGAGGTCCCAGGTTGTTGGGGACAATATACTGACTCTGTAAACCACTTAGAGAGGGCTGTCAAGCACTGTGAAGCGGTATATAGGTCTAAGTGCTATTGCTATTAAAAATCAATAAAAATAAAGGCTGAGACTGGTGAGGTAAGAACCAGGCCAGGGAGAATCATCATCTAAGTTGCCTCTCCAGGCCATGAAGACATTAGTCATGAGTTGAAATTCTGAAGCATGTTTAGCCTCTGCCATCTTTCACTCAATAGGGAATGTTTAAGGCTCTCAATTTGTCTGAAGTAAAAATTCTCATCTAGCTGAGCTGTGTCTGAGACCTGTGTCAAAGCAAGGTCGGAAAAGGAGTTACTGTAAGTGTCTGAAGAGCTATGATTTACTGCTGAGCCCTTGTATGAAGCCTGACAATGCAGGTTGAGCTGATGGGAATTATAATTCAGATTCATGGTTTTAGCACTTAACAATAAATAAAGTTGTATCACAGCATCAGGGTGACTGCTGAAACATCAAAATGCAAAACTTTTGGCATCAAGATACTTTCCTATAAAATAAAGTCTTATTAACTGTTTAGAGATAATAAGATGAGAAGACAGCAGTGCATAGCTTTCATTTGCATTGCAAAGCAAAGACCACACTGCAAAAATGGATTGGACCCAGTATGTTAATTAATTTATTTATTATTTATCAAGACTATATCCCGTCTTTTGTAGAGGAGCTCAGGGAAGTATATACAGTATCCCTTTCTCCTGTTTTACCTGACTTCAACAGCTCTGTGAGAGAGGGATTTGCCCAGAGTTACCCAATGAGCTTTTGGACCCAAGTGTGGATTAGTGCCAATCCAATACCTTCATCATATGCCAAATTGGTTCTCTCTCTCTCTTTCTCTCTGTCTCTCTGTCTCTCTCTCTCTCAATAACAGATTTGCAGGAAATAAGTGCTTTAAGTATTTGCAAACCTTAAGAAATCCATTTTCCTTCTTAAATCCCCACTATCCTGCAAAATGCAAAAACAATTACACGTTTGACTTTATCACTCTGAGAAAGGAACTCTAGGACTTGAAAATGAGTGCTGCCCTACTTCATAGGACTCCAATGCCTATGTTATAAGTTGCGGGCAACAAAAACCACTTCAGAGCTTACTGCAGTTCACTATCCCCTCTTCTCTTATTTATTTAGTAAATTTACTTGCTGCCCATCTCCTTTTGAAATGACTCTGGATGGCTCACAAGTAGCCACTTCAATACCAGCTCCAACTGGATTGACTCCTATCCTTTAGGGCTATCAGCCACCATATGCTCTCCAGGAAGTTTCTTGATGACTCATGAGAAGTTTACTCTGCCTTTGAATGTTGGCATTACTTTTAAACCACCTTGAAATATATGACGTGCCCCCAAAGCCATCCTACATCCTATTTCAAAAACCAGCTTATGAGGCTACAAATATTAAGGACAATATTTGTTGAATTGGTCTGGTATTTATTAGAGAAAAGCAAAGATGTGTTCTATTCTTATTATAACATAGAAATAACATTGCACACTCTTATGAAGCCCACTTAGTTGATACAATTATAATAACAAGAGGGCACAGTGGCCTAGTGGTTAAAATGCTGGGCTTGTCTACTGGAAGATTGGCAGTTTGAGACCCAAGGATTGCGTGACAGGGTGAGTTCCCATTTTTGCCCCCGCTCCTGCCAACCTAGCAGTCTGAAAGCATGCAAATGCGAGTAGATAAATAGGTACCACTTCGGTGGGAAGGTAACAGCATTCCATGCACCTCAGCATATAGTCATGCCGGCCACATGACCATAGAAATGTCTTCAGATAACGCTGGTTCCCTCAGCTAGAAAACAGAGATGAGCACCGCCCCCTAAAGTGGACCCAACCAGACAAGGGAAAACTTCATCTTTTATAATAACAAGCCATTAGCTTAAAAAAAAAAAAAAAGCTGATACTATCAAAACAAGATGGGTTTCTGATCCATCACACAATGTTTTCTTTTCCATTTGATTTTCATTATGACATCATTGATGAGCAACTGACAAGTCTGGTCTGTTTCTGAACGAGTCCTTTAGATACTGTCTTTTATTTGGAAAGGATCACAGAAATGTCAGTCATTTATTTGAGGGACATATGGGAGAAAGTGAACAAAAGACTCCACCATTGTTGTAGGCAATCTCTTCTAAGCTTTCATGACATCCGAGGTGCCATTCTTTTGTAAACTCTGCCTATCCAGTAGATAACAACTGATTGATGATAGCATATAAAACATTCCATGCGTTCTCTACTTAAATGCTGAAGACAGAAATAGCAGCAGAAGTGACTGAATCCCAGTGAAATATTTATCCTCTGCTTAGCCTTTGGTAGCACATCTCAATCTAAATAAAATCCAACTGAATATATCCACATTCACATCGTGATGCTTTTTCCTTCTCCTGTTGGTCCTATTTTGTTTTATCCTTATTTTCTCAGTCACATTACTACTCATTTTTCTGTTACATGCAACACTGTAAAAAAAAATTAATTTAGATATTCCTTGGAAAATCTTTTATTTATATTAGCCTGTAAAGTGGCATGGTTTTGGGGAGAAAATAATATTAAATCTCTCCCAATATTAATATGGTGAGACATAATTAACAGAAATCCATACCAGGTTGGTCAGTATGCCTGGGTCAACAAATACCTGGCAGGTATTTTTGATGTTTGATAGTCATGGCTATCAGTTATTCAGTTCTGATTAACTTCCATTCCCCACCAGTCAGTCAGAACTGAAGAAGTTTCTTGGATCAGAAGTGAACCATTTTCAAAGAAAAAAAACCAAGAAAGTCCAGTTGCCTTTTGGAAAAAGTATATTTGGGACAATGATCTGTTATTATACATCAAGTCAAAAGGGAAGAGAAGTTCTGAAAAGAATCCACCAACATCCAGAATCAGAAATAGCAGAACAGAAGACTTATTATTATCATTACTGTTTGTCATTGCATTGATTCCTCTGTCAACAATACTGAACAAGTCAGCCCATGGCTATCAAACATTAAAAATATCTGCAGGCTATCACACTTTTGTTACATAAATGATCTGAAACTGTATGGAAAAAACACCATCTGAAATAAAATCACTATTCAACACTGTCCATACATACAACCAAGATATGGAATTTGGACCAGACATATGTGCCACTCTTATGATCAACAGGGGAAAAACAGAAAACTGAAGAAATTAAAATGCCCTTTGCAAATTAAATCAAGAGTCTGATGAAGAAATATCTACAAATGCTTGGGCGACCTTCAAGCTGACAACATCAAGCACACTGAAGTCAACAGTAGGTTGGAAGTGAATACATTTTGAGAGTGAAGAAGATCTTAAAATCCAAACTCAGTGGCAGAAATATAATCAAGACTATTAACACCTGAGCAATTCCAGTCATTAGATACAGAATAGTGGACTAAACTCAAGCAGAATTAAAAGCCCTGGATAGGAAGACTAGAAAAATAATGACAATGAACCATATCTTTCATTTATGCAGTGACATTGACAGACTCTACTTACACAAATATACGAAGACTTAAAACAAAGGAAGAATGATTTGCTATTACAAATCAAGTCTAAGTCCATGGGAAGAAAGTATCTAAAATGAATGCACTAGTTCTGGAAAGAACCACATCCAGAACCAGAAATAACAGAACAGAGGCTAGTAAATCAACACTGATTAAAAATATGAAATAAAATATTCACAGAAGTAGAATTGGAAGAATTCTGGATGAAGGTTGAAAGCTATTTCTTTATTATTATTTCCTTTCCTTTCCTTTTCTACTTATTAGAATAGAATAGAGCTGGAAGGGACCTTGGAGGTCTTCTAGTCCAGCCCCCTGCTCAAGGAGGAGAACCTATACTGTCTCAGACAGGTGAATGTCTAGCCTCTTCTTAAAAATCTTCAGTGATGGAGCGCCTACGATTTCTGGGGCAAGCTATTCCACTGGTTAATTGTCCTCACTGTCAGGAAGTTTCTCCTTAATTCCAGGTTGCTTCTCTCTTTGATCAGTTTCCAATCATTTTTTCTTGTCCTGCCCCCTGGTTCTTTGGAGAATAATATGACCCCCTCTTCTTTGTGGCAGCCCCTCAAATACTGGAACACTGCTATCATGTCTCCCCTATTTCTTCTTTTCTTTAAACTAACCAAACCCAAGTCCTGCAGCCGTTCTTCATATGTTTTAGTCTCCAGGCCTTTGATCATCTTAGTTGCTCTTCTCTGAATTTTTTCTAAACTCTCAACATCTTTTTTTGTGATATGGTGACCAAATTTGGCTGCAGTATTTCAGATGTGGTCTTACTAGGGTTTTATAAAGCGGTACTAATACTTCACGTGATCTTGATTCTATGCCTCTGTTTATACAACCCAGGATTGTATTAGCTTTTTTGGCTGCTGCTGCACACTGCTGGCTCATAGTCAAGTGATCGTCCACTAGGACTCCAAGGTCCCTCTCACAGTTGCTGTTTTTAATCCAGGTCTTGCCTAATCTGTACTTGTACCTTTGATTTATCTTTTTCTGTTTAAACTTTTTTTTCTTTTAGTTTAGTATATATTTTTACTATGTCTATTAAAACATCAATAAAATTATTACAAATAAGTAGAGAGTTGCAAGAACGTTGTTCTTATGCTCATAGTAATACAATAAATGCCTTACTGTTTGGAAAAATGAAACAATAACTTGCAAAACATTTATTGGAAGATTGTAAAAGCTTTGCTGGGTACTGCATAGCCTGTCCTTCAACCCGAAACTATTGTTTTGCCTTCAGATGCATAAAGATGGCGCAATGAGGCAAGCTCAATTGCCAGTTCAGTCAACTTGCATACAGTACATGCAATTGGAGTGTGCACAGTGTGTGTGTGTGTGCGTGTGTGTGCTTCTTTGCCTCAGACAGCAAAACATGATGGACCACCTCTGTGGCACAAGTCTCCTCAAACTGCCTTTGAACCAGCTTCAATTACGCTTTAAGTAGTTAACTTCACTGCAAACCAAAGCTGCAAGTATGTGCATGCAAAATCTCCTATTTTGTTTATTATTTTTTTCCCATTTGTGAGGTAGCTGAGTGGCTCTGAAGCTTGGACATTGATGGCAAGGCTGCCACTTCACCTAGGCTAGGAGGCCTTTTATGGTTGTCTTCCAGAACTCAATGACATTGTTTTACCTTTTTGTGTGTGTTTTATTATTATGGTTGTTGCTGCTATTGGACCTTACAAGCTACCCGGAGCATTAAGGGGGTGGGCAGTATATGCATTTGTTAAACAAGATGCTAAATAAATAAGGAGAGGAAAAGGAGGGGCAAAGTTATTCTCTATGAGTAGCTCTGATCCCAGCCTGACTAAAGTGCTGAATAAGATTGTCTTGATAGGGACTGAGGACCAACTGCCGCATTTCTCCTAAAATAGTCATGTGTGGCTTTCAAATGAAATATTAACAATGTGGTTTTCCTCTCATTTTGTGACAGGACTGTATTTATGTTTTCCCTATTCCAACTTTCTCTTCCCGGATCTACTAAACTTATTAGAATTGAATTTGCCTTATCCAATCAAACTTCCGTCTCACATCTCCTAGCTTCCCGCCAATTGGTTCATGATAATTCACTTTGCCTTTTAGAATAAATTCCAAGGTTGAGTTGATCCCTAACAAGAAGTAGAATGAACCTGTAGCATATAGCAATAATTTTTCCATTTCCACTATTCCTGTTTCCTGAAATTCATTATGGAAGGGCTTTGGCATCTTAGCTTTTGGAGATGAAACTTTTCGTATAGAAAACTTTGAAATAAAAGCAGTTGCTTGGCTTTAACATCCTAGAATAAAAACCTTAATTAATTGGATGACTATACAGTAAAAGGTCTTTAACATCTGAAAATATCCTTTCAGTGAAAGAGGTAAACAGGCTTATTGCAAAAGTCAGTAATTATACAGACAATCAACTTTTCCACAATTAAATGCAAAAACTCTTTCCTTACATTTTTGGTACAGAGGGAGACAGAAGGTGTTTTTAAAGTTTTCATGTAAACAATGTTCACTACCACTGAATTCAAAGATATATTGCAGAACAACCCACACACCATCCACAAGTCTGTGTAATAGATTCTTATTAATCATTTTACTGAAATGAAATACAAAGGGCAACTAAGTATATCAAAGGAAACAAGAATCATGGTCTGCTCTTCTCCGTGGAGTCTTTTGTTTTCCTACTGCTCTTAGAAAATTTTGGTATTCTTTACCATCTGATAGACAGAGTCTTGCACAGAAGCAGCCAGACTAGACTCCACATTTACAAACTCTCTCTGCACGTGTGAGTCAGGAGCTTGCTACAATTGTTCTGACATTCCTATATTAATTCCACTTTGTGATCTGGCTTTGTGCCTTTCTAAGAGTCTTTACAGTGACATCTTTGTCAAATTCTTCATTGACTCTTATCAGTGGACCTTTTTCCTGAAAGTGCAGCGGCAACTAATGTTACAATTATTTCAATATCACCTCAATCTTGGAGCATTCTGTTTGTTCCCTTGTATGGCTGCTTTGCATGCTTCATTTATTGTATTTTGAATTTTATTGAATTGCAATAGTGATATTGTGGGATCATAAATATTAAGATGCATGATATTGTGTATTTATTTGCTAGAACACTTGTTCCTAGTCTTGGGTCATAAGGCAAAAAAAATCCAGTGATGTCATAACTGAATTATCGATATGTGATTCTTTAAAGTATTGCTAATCTTTTAAAAGCATTTTTTCTTGATGCTTTTTTTGGATAGGTTGAGGGAACTCCAATGTGGTCCACATACATGGGCTCCAGATAAAATATAAAATCCTGCTGAATCAGTAATCCAGATTCACTAAGTCAGGCTATTCTGTTAGAACAGAATTACCTTTTGCACCTTCCCCCTTCTAATGAGAAAATTTGCCATTGATGGGAATGTGACATAGCAGGTGATACCAGAGACAAAAATGGCTGTCTCTCTTTTTTTCATGTGATTATTATGGACAAACAGAGGTAACAAGAGGAAAAAAGGTGGGAGACAGAGATTGAAATTCCAGCTTTGTCTAGCTGGATCTTTGCTTCACATTCTTTGATTGTCTATTTGTAGAAAAAAAATATTACATATTATATGTGAAATCCTAAGTGAAAGTAAATCTGACTGGAACAGAATGGAGAGTGTAGACATCATCTAATACCCTGTCATGTTATCTCACAGACATGTAAACTATCATTGGGGTGAAAACTTGAAAGTGGCAAAGAGCTGAGAGAAAAACAGATGAGGTTTTCACACATATATAGTCTCACACAAGATGGGGAAACTGAAATGGGTTAAGAAGCTTGCGAGAAATTTTGGAGCATTGGAGATGGATTCAGATCAGGAGAGGAAAAAGAGCTACTAAACAAAGATGGGATTAAGAAGGAATCAGATTCCAGGATGATTTAAGATTACTGAAGAGGAGTTGGCATAGAAATCACTCTGCAAAGTGAAGGAGAGCATGGCATCTGGGTGAATTCTTAAAGAGAGAAAGGGATTCAAAGCTACCAAAAAAGTAGATCAAGGTTGTGCTAGTCACAAGAGATTACCAGCAAAGTTTTAATTGAAATCTTTGATTAATTCATTGGGGAATTTAGAAATAGCTACAGGGGACTAGATTTTCTTTGTTCTCTTGGAAGAAGTTTCGCTTCTCATCCAAGAAGCTTCTTTATGGGAAGCTTTAGTTTAGGGCAGACACACTAACATATTAGTGGAAACAACATTATAGCAGGCAGGGAGATAGTTAATTTGGGAATGGTAAATCAATTAGGCCATAAAGAAATTTACATTCCTTTGAAAGATAGAAGAGAGAAAAAGATGAGGAAAATTAAGCTTTGTTGTTATGCATTAACTGAATGCTACTTGCTTAGTTTCTATCCTTGACAGGCTATATATAAACACACATTTGCAAGAAGGGCTGGGTGTACAGTGTCTGCCTGATGAATCCTAAGAACTTACGACAGAGTCGTGGAATTTCTAACTAGTTGGGGAAGGAGGAAATCATATTAATGAAAAGTTTGTCCTTTATTCCCAGTTATCTCTTACCTGAAAATTTTCTCCTTCCCAATTTGTTTTTTAATCCAGCTATTTCAAATATTTTAACAGATAAGATTGGGAGGTTACCCAAGTCCTTGTACACAAGGTCCACCAGGTCTGTCTTCTGATAACTCAAGGATTTCTATGAACAAAATGTCACAACTATTTTGTCTCAACTATTGCTATTCTCGCAGAGTTAACCAAAGACTTTGCAATTTAAGGTGGCAATTTTTTTGTGAATTCACTTTGAACCCTTCCAGATATCTGGAGCTCATTTTATATTCACTGTAATTGCACTGATGAGTAGAATTCATTCGATATTTGTTCATCTCAACACATTTATTTTTGAACTATAGGTGTTCTGTTTTAAATTAACATTAACACTGGATGTGAAGTAGGAATACTTTGGGTAGATTTATGGAGTTTGGATGAAGTTTTGTCCTCAATAGATGCATAGAGGTATATGTATATGTGTGGGATATGTGTAATATGTGTCCTTATGTGCAAACATTGGTGAATTGAATGATCATTTGCATCTAAGATTCTTTAGATAGGGAGTTAATCAAAACAAACAGAAGAATCTAGGTGCATTATGAGTATCAAATTTTGTAGAGACACATGATAGGCATATTGAATTATATGAAGGGATGTCATGTAAAAGGGCAAAAAAAATTCAGAGCTGTTCCAGAAAAATAGGACAAGAAACAGCGGGTTTAAATTATAAGTAGATTTCAGCTGGAGGTTAGGAAAAATATTCTAACAGTAAGAATGGCTCAACAATTGATTAGATTTTCTCAGGAGGTAGTAGATTCTCTTTCCTTGGAGATGTTTAAATGGAGACTGGATGTTGTTACAGGAGTAGATTCCTGCACTAGGTAGGAGGTTGGGCTACATTATCTCTCAGGACCTTTCCATTCTAGGTTCTTATGATTTTGAAGCTTTATAAATACGGGGGGGGGGGGAATAGCAACCCCCCCCCAATCTGACTCTACACATACAAACACAATGCAGAGCCACTACAACGGGGAAGGCCTATCACTGACTGGAAACTAAAAGTTGTAAGTATCATCCAACCAGTAAGAAATGCTACTGGACAATGCAGTTTCCAGCCCAAATTAGCCTCCCTTTTCCTTTCTTTCCTTTTCCTTTTATCCAGGATTGCAGTGCAGAATATAAGGCAAAAGCTCAGCTACCAAACTGAAATAAAGAAACCACATAGTATTATCCACACAAATACCTCATACGTTGTAATCAATAATTTGCTTTCCAGGAAACAAACAAATGGAAGGAAGGAAGGAAGGAAGGAAGGAAGGAAGGAAGGAAGGAAGGAAGGAAGGAAGGAAGGAAGGAAGGAAGGAAGGAAGGAAGGAAGGAAGGAAGGAAGGAAGGAAGGAAGGAAGGAAGGAGGGAGGGAGGGAGGGAGGGAGGGAGGGAGGGAGTCTCAAAGTAACCATGCAAAGAAATTCAGCAGTAGTTTCAGAGGGATGCTTTGCAACATGCCTACAACATGCCCTTCCTGTGAACTGCTGGACTAATGCAGGAGTTTGCATATTTAAAACACTCACAAATCAAATACCAATATGATGGACCTGTCTACCATTTCTGACCAAGAGGCACAAAATCCATTCCCAGTTGAAGATTACCTGCATCCCAATATAACAAAATGGTTCCAATGTATTGTTACCAATCTTATATATGTAGCACTCCTAAATTAAAAATTCAGGAGCTGCACTCTGATGACTGTTGTCCTGAATGATAAACATTTCAGTGAAATGAATGCCAAGTCCATCCCCACCCCCTACCAGCAATGTGTCTCCTTAAAGCTCGGTACAGCTGCATTGTGTTGCCCAAGGAGTTGAAACAAATGCCTCTGAATATGTCTCTGCTCTAGCAAAAGCTTTTTGTTCTTTGTTTTCATCATGAAAATATGAGGCATGACCACAGTTCTAATAAACTTCTATACTTTTGACAGCTATATGAATATATGCATGACCATGGACATCTTTATATTAATCGCTTTATGAAATTATAGCCAATCTGGGGGTCTTTCTCTACTGAATTTTAAGTACTACATGGGAGGTTTGCTTCACACCATTGTTTGACTGGGTTGTATTTTCTATGCCAATGACTCCATCTCTCTTCTATTAACTCTGTTTATAAACCTGTAATGGTCATCTATGCAGACATTTTGCCATGATTTCCTCCTACTCTGGAGAAAGAAGGAAATCCTGTTAGCATAAATAGTGTTGCTGCAATAGCATGCCTGTTAAATGCATCTGGGACAGCCAAGCTGTTCATACAGTTCCTTTGCATGAGACTGTAAGGGCAGTGATTGGCATGGTTTTTTTTGGCCAAAATTTGAATGTCCCCAACCACAGAAAAAGCCATCGCCAATTTTCATACTTGAACATCTATGAATGATGGTGGCTATAGTGGGATAGCCTCATTTTTTCCAAAACAATTATTGGCTTATCAACTGGATGCCCTCTAGGTGGTAGCAAAGAATTAAAGTTGTTGCCTCTCTCTTGGTTGCCACTGTTTGCCCTTCCAGGTAGGCTTTCAAGGATTTTGTGAGTGCCACTTTACTGTTGTATGGTATAATAACAGAAACTTGAAATTCTGTCAGAGTATACTTCTGTGCCCTCTTATATTAAACAGAATCAGATTTATCCACTGATAAATAGACCCATTTGAAAAGAAAATCAAGGATCAAAAATCAAAATCAAGGCTGTAGAAACTGAGATTCTGCTCTCCCCCTGCAGCCAAAACAGCACTGCAGAACAAGCACTATAACCCCATTGAAGGGGCAACAGATAGGCTAAACTAGTTATAGTTGAACAAATCACCACCTCGGTCTGTGTCAGTTCCTGCCTCTTCTCCATGTGCCATCAGTTGACCAAATAAGCCTTTCTCTGTTTTGGCCAGAGAAAAAACAGCTTTTAACCTAGAAAGTTTGTGTCAACTTCAGGTTCTTTCAGAACTCGGCTGGTGAGAAGATGGACCCTGTATTCTAAGGACGTGTCTTCAATAAACAATATTCAAGCTGTAGAAAATAGGCTCTGTGAATGAGCCTAGAAATTAGGCATTTGGAGAATCCCACGGTTTCGGCAAATCCATTGTTTTATGTATCTTTTAAAAATTCCGTTTATGGTCTGCTATTTGATTTGAAGTGCTTGGCCCACTGATTGGTATTTTCACTTCATCACTCTTTGTTCCAGTTTTTGTGGTTTTCTTATTTCACACATGCTTCAATTGATCAATTGATCGATTAATTAATTAATTAATACTAATTTGAGATCTATAGCCTGCCTTTCTTTCTTTGCTTAGAGTAGTTGCATTATACAGCAACTTCAATGCAATTAAAACACAAATAACAGTCAGACATTAACATGAAATAAATTAAAATGAGATAAATGAACAGTTCAAATCTTGGGGGAAGAAATGTGCCTTTGCACTGAGAAAGTGGAGATGTGGGGAAGGAGGAAATGCAGAGGAAACAGAAAATATCTGTGTCTCTTCCTCCCTGTTTAAAGTCAACCCTAGTCCAACCCTTTATGCAGTGGTGGGATTCAGCTAGTTCTCACCAGTTCGGCAGAACCGGTAGCTAATTTTTTGTTGACTTCAGCAAACTGGCTGAAGCCCTAGCCCTTTTTCGCAAGGACCAGAACGGACCACCAGAAGTGCGTGGATGCCGCTTTCAGAAGTCCATTCTGAGCCAGGGAGGTCTCCCAGGCCCAGAAAAGCTCACCGGAAGTGTGTGGATGCCACTTCTGGAAGTCCGTTCTGGGCCTTGGAGGCCCAAACCCAGAACGGACTTCCGGAAGCGGCGTCCATGCAGAGAAACAGTTGTTCAGGTGTTTGAATCCCACCTCTGCCTTTATGTAAGGGCAGTTGTGGGATTCAGCCAGTTTGCACCAGTTTGGCAGAACCGGTAGCTAATTTTTTGTTGCCCAGGCCCAGAATGGACTTCCGGAAGCGGCATCCACACAGAGAACCGGTTGTTCACATATTCGAATCCCACCACTGTGTAAAGGGGTAGCCACATGTAAAGTGTGAAGTCCACAACTGAGGGAAAAGTGGAAGTGTGCAGAGCACTGTGGCATGGGCACAAGGATGAAGAAAATGAGGTGTATGAAGAACAGCAAGTGGTTGGAGACCTCTGCTAAAGGCTGGGAGAACCCCAGAGACTGGCAACAGCAACTGAAGTCTCAGTGGCAGTGGCTGGGTGAGAATACCTTTGGCTGGAGAGTCATTGGAGCAGGAGCAGTATGACAGCTTGTTGTGAGAGAAGGACAAAGGAATTGAGGATCTTACAAGTTGCCACAGCAACATCTAGAAAAATGAAGTCTGGAATGCTGGCAAGCCTTTGATAGCCGGAAGAGGCAAAACTTGGAATGTAAAGACAGGGAGCTGACAGAGACTACTGAGAAAGACGAAAGATCCAACAGGAGGCTTGAAGAAGCAAGTCAGCATAGCAGCAGACCAGAAATGGAGGCTGCGAAACCGCCCCCTCTACCCAGCAACAGAAAACCAAAGAAAAGCATAGCACCTGCAAGCAATTAACAAGGGCCTTTGTGAGGGCTGGCGGAGGATGGAGATGCAGGGAATTCGAGCACCAGCAGAAGAATGCAGAAAAACAAGAATATGGCCGAAGTTAAGTCAAGCTACAGCAATAAATAGAAATGTAAATTAAGAATTCATAAGAGACATAGAGACTAAGAAGATGGAAAAATGAGACATGATTTTACCCAGAGAAGACAGAAAATCAATATAGCAACAAAAGGGGAAAGGAAGAATATACACTGTAGTCAACTGAGTGAAAGATAAGTAAACTATTCTGTAACAAGCAACCAACTGAAGACACACAAGCTTAGTGTGGGTTCAGTTTCTCAGGAAAAATATTTTATTTATGTGTATCCCAGATTTATTACTTTTAGAAATAACTCAAGTCTTCAAATATATCCAACACATCTTCCTCCTACTATTTTTCCCACAACAACAATCCTGTGAGGTGGGTTGGGCTGAGAGAGAGTGACTGGCCCAAAGTCATCCAGCTGGCTTTCATGGCTAAGGCAGGACTAGAATTCACAGTCTCCCACTTTCTAGCCTGGTGACTTAACCACTAGACCAAGATCTGCACTCTATATTGTGCCCGGAAGATAACTGGCAACTAAGGAGGGAGACTATCATAATAGAAATTATATCTTCCCTGTATCTGGCACTGGTTTAGCCACCCATCTTATACTAATGGTAATTTCTAGATACTTTTCAAGGATAACAGTGCAGCACAGGAGTCAAGATTAGTTGGATGATTGTTGCTATGTCTAGCCAACTCAGAAAATGCTGCAGTTGGTATATTACTGCAATTACAGAAACAGACTTTCTGACACAGCCACATTTCCAAATCAGGTGACATCTGGGATCAAGCAGTCCCCCATCTTATTCCTTTGCACCATTGCTTATTTCTCCTTTGTTCAACTTACTGGTAAAACATTCCAAAAGACATAACTCTCACTGTGTGGAAGGTTGCTACTATCAACTTTTATAACTTTGGCTGCTATCCCAGCACAATTTTGAGATCTTAAATCTGGGCTGAAGTTATGATACTATTAAGAAGGTGTAAAACTTAGGTTCACATCTTGAGTGGAGTTTTGTCGCCTTTGTTCCACAGACTGCGGATGGAGATGTCAGACCAATGTGTCTTGTGTACGCAGCTTCAATCTTTGTCTAAAAGGAATGCAAGCACTATCCCGCACTGAACATAAAAGCATAGCCTAATCTTCTTGGGAAATCAGTATAATCCTAATAAAACTTATTTGTATTGTTCTTGCGTGCAAAACTAGATTTACTGATAGCCAACAAAAGTCAATAACACTCACATATTACTCCCTAGGTGGGAAGCTCTGCATAAATATTTTTGCTGGTGATTGGAAAAAAAAGCATTTAAATTAATTTCCTATAGTAGTTTGGATATTTCTTCACAGCTCTTGGTACTATTAGACTGAACTTTTGTGTAATTATTGATGGTCTCTATTTTTAATGAGGTTCGTAGGCCATCCACGTTACTCAAATGTGTTTTCAGATCTCATTTGATTTGGGGCTTCTGTAATTAGATGGTTCTTTTTATTGTCATCGTATTCATACTTTTTAGATAGTATTGTACTGGTCTTGTTGTTCTCTAAGGATTGGGGCAGGCAATTAATATTGTCAAATAAATAAATATAAGAGAAGCTGTCACTAAATGTTTCACTGGTTCTTCTATGAAAGATGTCAGTGCGTTCCTATGGTCCAAGGAACTCAGTGCATTACATTACAGATTTCAGTACAGTTCAAGGACATCAGAAATGTCATTATTATCTGTCTTCATATCAAGTTTCTGTTTTAGAAAAATAAGGGCTTTTATTAAGATTAGCCAAAATATTATCTCAGTTATTAAAAAAACAGATTTTGCCAGTGTGAAAAATGACATCATAATTTGTCTTGTTAATATGTTTACTTCTCAGATGTTGTGACTTCTTTCAGTTTGTCAAGCAATTTAAAAAGCAGTTTAAGCTTTACATGACAGCTCCTGTCTGAGCTTGCAGCACAGAGGCGACACTAAGAAACTTGTAAAATTTCAGATGAATATTGGGTGGGTGGGTGAGAGAAAGTTGCTGTCCTTTCTTCCAAGCTGTACATTTTCTTCTTTTTTCTTTTTTCTTTTAATCATCTTACTATAGTTGTGAAAATGATATTGTTACAGATATATCTGTAGGCATGAATCTATACATTTCAAAGGAATTATGTGGAATTAAAAGCAGATGAAGCCTCCTCTTTTAATGCTCTCCTTTGCTGATTTATTACATAAAGTGATATGAGGTGGCACAGGACAAGATAAATGAAAGAAAGATATGAGAAAAAAATAAAGGAAGAAATTGAAACTTAAACAGGTAGATTTTTGAAGTGAACAATCATACACTCTCCCTGGTAGCATGATATCTAGATGCATGTTTTCAATATACAAGGGAGATAAAGCTTATAAATGTCACTGAACTGTAAAAGAATTCTTTAACTTCTCTTCCCTGAAGCAGTCACTGGAGAGCCACAATAATTACAACATTATATACTTCCTTTTTGTCAATAATTCCCAATCTTGGGCCTTTCAAAGATGGCATGTTTGAAGGAGAGAAGATCAGTTTTTGAAGGCATATTGGGTGCCTATACAGATGTCTGAGTGGAAGGAAGGAAGGAAGAAAGGAAGGAAGGAAGGAAGGAAGGAAGGAAGGAAGGAAGGAAGGAAGGAAGGAAGGAAGGAAGGAAGGAAGGAAGGAAGGAAGGAAGGAAGGAAGGAAGGAAAAATATATTTACATAATTCAGCAGTTTTTGCAATTGTTTAGGGAAGGGGGAGAATTACTCTCACGGCATCTGCCACTAGGTTTATGAATTAAATGTGCTGGAGGAAAAAAGTGTTTACTCAAAATTTCTTCCCCTTATTTTGACAGGCTTCATGGTACTTGTACCTGCTGAAATAGGAATACTCTAAGCTTCCTATCATTACTACTCTCTTTTTTGACAGCTCAGTCAAAATCCCTGCTCACTCCTGAGAGCATGGATACATCATTGGGCCCATAAGAAATGGTAAATTGAAACAGCGACAAGTTGAAACCCTCAGGCAGCTGTAAGAAAAGGAACAGGTATCTGTGGATGATGTTTAAAAGACATAAGGTTTAACAAGTTCTACCGTTGACACAGATTGCCAAATCCATGATATTTTTGATGATTAGCAATAGGGTTGTCTCACCTGTACCTATTACCTGTGGAATCACCTGAAACAACTACTTTTGCTTCTGCTTTTGCCTGAAAAGAGGAATCATCCATATACTTGACTGAAAGTCTTTCTCACCTCTAGCTTAGCCCAAAAAGGGGAAATGCAGAAATGGAGCTTTCCTTGTACTAAAATACATGACTTTTCTCAGACATATTTGGAGTTTTCCTGCATAAATATAATTCAATTATATTTCAAGTTGCCAGTTTTATTCAAATAAAATACTCACGGTGTTCAAGATTAACTGCATGTTGGAAATATTATCAAAATGTTTTCATTTTGCATGTACATAATTTTTCATTCCCTGGGAAACCTTTTTGCTCTCATGATATTTTCAATACTCAAAAATATAGAAGGATCTCTAATGATGACACATGTTTTCAGTTATTGGATGAAGTAATAAAAGCTTCATTTCCAACTGAAAATATTCATGTTATTAATTTTGGAGGGAACAGAGAAATGTAGACCAATGTGGTTATCAAGCACCACACAGCTGGCAAGTTCAATGAAGCAAGAACTGCATAGATTTCAGTTAGTCATGCTAGCCTGGGGTGGATATAGAATTTTGGACATGGCAAAGACAATAAGCCATTGAAAATGAAACATTTGGAGATCTTTCTGTAGGGAGATGTGTAGAGAGGAAGAATCAGTATTCAAAACCTGTCAGCTCTTCAAGTTAGGCCAGGTCAGGAGCAGAAGCAGATGCCACAAGAAATAGTGGATCTCTACTTTATTAATTTAGGACAAAATAACAGATTCTTGAAAGCCTGCAAATACTTTGCCTTCCCTCCCTCTTATACCAAAGAGAATCAAGGTGGGGCAATCTTGAGTTTCTTTCTCCCACTGTCTTGTTTTCCCAGACAAAGCTCATGTTGTCTTAATGGTTGCCACGTATTTTCTCCAAGGTCAACTCTGTCCTCCTCTATTAATCCACAACATATGTCATAAACTAATAAAAAAAAGTTCTTACATAAAGTAAGACCGTACTACTAGCTCATGATGCTTCCTTTTACCAGAAGGTGTTTATATAATCCATCTTTAGTACTCAACTTAGCACATTTTGTTCATTTATGCAACCTGTCCAGAGAACGTTGGTTGGTTTTAAAATTTGCTCTGCTATTTTAAGGGCAAAGTGAAATGGAAATTATCTTCAAAAAATAATGTGAGGTGTTTGTGATACAAGAAATGGAAAATAAGCCTAAACTGTGGCCTTGGTTTTCCAGAAGAGTTCTTAGTTCTAAACTCTAGATTTATAGCAGTAACAAGCTCAGTGGTTTTACCTTTCTTCCTCCTCTTCGTCCCGATATAACAGCAAGCAAAGGAACATGACTTACCTCCCAATCAGTAGAAGCTCTCTAAGAACTCCCAAGCGCCTCATAGCCATGAGGATTCCCCTGACAGTCATTCCTTCGCAGAAACAAACCACAACTCTGGCCTTTGGCAACCTGTCCCGGAGCTTCTGTAACAGTTTCTCAAAGCTTTTTTCTCCCGCATTGCTGTAGATCTTATCTGAATGAGCAATACAAAGGCCTTCCTGCGCAGCCAGTTCCTTGAAAGCTTCCATGCCACTCTCTCCATAGTTTCCTAAACAAAAGGGAAAAGTAAACGAGAATATTTGTAGCTCAGGTTTGACCTGGGGGGGTCCTTGGTGCTCTCTGAGCTTGCTTGTTTTCTTGCAGATGTTTCATTACCCAAACTAGGTAACATCATCAGTGCTGGTAAGGAGTACTGTTTGCTGACAGTTTATCTTCTAGTGGCTTGCCTGTCAGTGTTGGTCAGGGTGGTCTTGGAGATTCTTTGGTTGGGTTGTTTGCTGTTGCTTTCTTCGGCAGTTTCTTGACTGGGGCATTGTTTACTTGATTGTTAGTCTGACGTTAACCTTGGAGGTAATCTATGCTGATCTGGGTGCTGATTGCTGGTGGAGAGGTGCTTGGGTCTTTTCGTTCCTTTTGGGGCTGGGTGATAGTCTCTTTTACATAGTCTATAGATGTTGTTAATGTCTATGTATCTATTGATGGCTGATTTGTCAGTGTGCCAGGCTTCTAGAAATTCCCTGGCATTTTTGGACTTGGTTTGGTCTAGGATGGTCACATTTTCCCAATTTAAACTATGGTTAAATCTGTCTATAAGTTATGAAATTAAAGAATTTTCATCATGTCTTCTGACCGCTAGTTGATGTTCTTGGATGCGTTTTGCCAGTCTTCTGCCTGTTTGTCCTACATAATGGTTGTTTCTAGAAGCCTGGCATTTTCTAGAAGTCCGGCACTCTGACAAATCAGCCATCAATAGACACATAGACATTAACAACTTCTATAGACTATGCAAAAGAGACTATCACCCAGCGCCAACAAAAAGACGAACAAAAAGACCCAAGCACCTCTCCACCAGTAATCAGCAGTCAGATCAGCATGGATTAACTCCAAAGTTAACATCAGAACACAAATCAAGTAAACAATACCCCAATCAGAAACTGCCAAAGAAGCCAGCATCTAACAGCCCAACCAAAGTATCTCTAAGACCACCCCAATACTGACAGGCAAGCCACGAGAAGATAAAGTGACAGAAAACTGCACTCCTTGCTAGCACTGATAATGTTACCTACTGTAGTTTGTGTAATGAAATGTCTGTAAGAAAACAAGCAAGCTCAGAGAGCAGCAAGGACCCCTCAAAAGGGAAAAAGGTTGTCACTATTATTTCTAATGACCAAGGTTGTCTCCGCGCCACCCACTGCATAAATCATAGCTGATTAAAACAATTACATCAACCAAATAATTCACTCCTCTATAGTTTATTTGAGACCTAGGGGAGCAGCACTTTCTAATCCAGGGGTGTCAAACTGCCGGTCCACAGGCCGGTTGCATCATGCGGAGGCCGCGCCCACCCCAGCTCCAGCAATGCGAAAAAAGTCACAATACGTCACAACACGTCACGTGACGCGGCGAGTTTGACACCCTTGTTCTAATCTAAATCTTCTTGGCCAGACAGCATCGGTTTCCCTCTTCCATCTCAGATGGATCACAAAGACTGTATTGCTCAAATTATTTCACTACCATCATAAGAGCAATGATTGGAAAGCAAAGGAGGCAAACAGGAGGAAAATGGATTCCCCCCCCCCCCAGTTAGCATTACTTTATTTTTTACTTAGTCTGAGACTCTGGCACTTCCGGTCTACTTGAAAGGAGAGGTTAACATTCCATTGTTAGCAGAACCTGAAAGCAAGCATTTGGGGAAAAGGACATGAAAGTTAACCAAAAGCAAGATTTTCACTTATGCTCAGGTCTTGTTAATTCTGTGGAGACAGAAATCAATGGGGCTGCCAGCTATTAGGGCACTAGGAATACACAGTGAAATGTGAACAAAGACTGCCAATATTCCAAGAGGCCCCATTCATCTCTTTCTTTGTAATTGCTGTTGCAACAGAACATTTTTCAAGGTATTGTTTCACCTGGCTTAAAACTTGCAAGTTTGCTCAGCTGTGCTTTTTAGCTTTGTTTGGCAATCCTTCAGAAGTCTTTGTTTTGGGAAATTGCCTCTCCCTGGTTTCTTTTGGTGTGAAATTAATAAGAGCAAAAACAATTTTTATGCTTTCTGTGGGGCTTTATAGAATGAGTGGTGTGGCTTTGAGTCATACTGTTGCTTTTGCATTTTATTTATAAGTGAT
The DNA here is from genome assembly GCA_023970755.1 of Azemiops feae. Lineage (NCBI taxonomy): Eukaryota > Metazoa > Chordata > Lepidosauria > Squamata > Viperidae > Azemiops > Azemiops feae. Next base: position 1,951,994 of record JALGBA010004278.1, on the reverse strand, counting down.
TTTCTTCCTCTTATACTCCCAAGACTCGCTGTATACTTGTAGTAGGTCACTTAAGAACACACAAGAGAAGAAAGTGATACCACATGGAATGTATTCTCCCCTGAAAGACACAGAAGCTTTGCTATTTATCAGAAGAATTTTTGCATTCCTAGTAGTAATGTTCCTCGTGTTTCTGTACATACTCACAGATTAGGGAAAATACCTGTTTCCCTTCTCCCCAATACTTACCTATCCATGCTCATTCAAGCATTGTGCTTGCAGCTAATAGACTGAGGCAAAGCAACTAGCCCCAATTTTCACCTTGCAAAATTCATAACTGAAGATCTGAACCAGGACACCAAAATATAGCTGACCCTGGAGCTCAGGCTGCCCAACTCATGTCCTCTGTGAGATATAGCAATAGCAATAGCACTTAGACTTATATACTGCCCCATAGTGCTTTATAGCACTCTCTGGGAGGTTTATTGCCCCCACAATCTCATTTTACTGACCTTAGAGTGATGGAAGGCTGAGTCAACCTTGAGCTCCATCAGGATCAAACACCAGGCTGTGGGCAGAGTTTGCCTGCAATACTGCATTCTAACCACTGTGCCACTAGGGCTCCTACATCCTGAATTTCATTTCTAAGGCCCTATTTCTAGAAATCATTCCACTGAATTCTAGGAACAACTCAGGAATAAAATGATTTGATTTCCAAATGATTTTTGAATAATCAGAATAATACAGAACAGTTCATCACCCTTATCACACCTTAATAGCAAGATCTTTTTAAAAGCCTTCAACTGTCCACATATGTATCTTATAATCTGAGCCCTAATCTCTTACACACTGCCAGAGAGAGGTATACTCCAGTTTCCTTCTTTTAAATCTTGTCATTTTGGAAGTGTACCTTTGGAAGTGTACCTTTGCTGTAGTTGCCCCATTCTTTGGAATAATTTCCTCTCCACCCAATGTATGACAGATTCCACAACTCTTCCCTCCTTCAGAAAGCTGTTAAGACCTGACATTTCCTCATATGTTAAGGGCCATTTGAGTAATAGTCCTCTTGTGATTGTCTTGCTATCTGCTTGGCTGCCATTTTATATTTTGTATTTATGTGTTGTGCTTGTCTATTGTTATATGATTTTTTTACAGTGTCATTCAGTCATGTGATTGTGATTTGCAGTCTTCCCAGGTGCCTTGTGACAAGCAAAGTTATTCGGAGAAGTGAGATTCACTTTACGCCTTTGTGATTCACTTGATGACCTTCTGATTCTCTTAACAACCATGGTGATTCACTTAATGATTGCCATAAAAAGGTTATAAAATTGGACCTAGCCACATCATGACTTGCTTAATAACTGCATTGCTTAGCAACCAAAATTCTGGTCCCTGTTATGGTTGAAGATTGCCTATAAGCACCATGCAACGATGCTGTTGAACAAATGTAGATTTCCAGTGCTAACATATCTTTGATGATTTGCTAGGAAAAAGGCATTATCTTATTTTTGCCCAGCAACTGAGGCAGAGACTGGGTTGGTTTGCACATTAATTTTGTCAGTATGAATGTTATTCATATAAATCCATATGAGCACCATCTAGTGGGCAAAATATAACCATTAGGTCGAGTTTATTAATACTGTATTACTAGAGAAATACTTACAAGGTGAAAGATTTATATGACCTGAAGAGAAATCAGAGTATAATTTTATTATTATTGTTTCTTGTACAGTCAGCCAAATATTTAGAATAAATTTGGCATTTTTATCCACCTACTAAGTCTTACTCAAGAACTTGGGATAGGCAGATGTGAATGTTCGATGGTGTTAAAAGATATTGTCTCAGGATAGAATCTGTTCCAAGTAAAGCTGCTTTTTGCAGTTGACTGATGGTGATTTTGTCAATGTCAATGGTGTTCAAGTGGTGTTCCAGATATTTTGGAATTGCACTCAAGGTACCACCTTTGCTTTCTTTTGCCACAGTCATTCTGCTTATATTTGCAGGTCCAGTGTGGTTAAACCTCTGGCTTGGCTCCCATTCTTCTCAAACAAGCCCCACAACCACATCCAAGTATTGCCTCACTGGGAGATTAATATAATTGTGGTTCGTTGCAGTCAACCAGATGTTTAGACTGGATTTCATTTGGCATTTTTATCCACCTATCATTATTATTATATTATCCCACCTTTTTATTTATATTTGTTGAACTCAAGGTGTTCAACTATTTACTAGTTACTATTCCTGCCTCCTATTTTCCCCATCACAACAGAGGTGGGGAGTGGGTTGAGAGGTGGATTGGGCTGAGAGAGAGTGACTTGCCCCTAATCAACCAGCTGACTTTTGTGCCTACGGGAAGTCTTTTCTGCCTCTCTTAGACGTGAAAGGAAGAGAGGATCTTTGGGATCTTGGCTTTAATTATTCCTGTCTTTTAGGATTTCCAAGTGGCCTCAATGGCTCTCAGAGTGCTAATGACCAGATGACTGCAAAGAAATACAATCCTTCCATTTCTCCCCCTCCCCCTCCCCAGTGGTGGGATTCAAATATGTGAACAACCGGTTCTCTGTGTGGATGCCGCTTCCGGAAGTCCATTGTGGGCCTGGGCAACAAAAAATTAGTTACAGGTTCTGGCAAACTGGTGCGAACCAGCTGAATCCCACCACTTCCCCCCCCCATCCCATTAGAAACTATCCTTCCATTCCCTCACCATCCAGTCACAACTGATGAAGCTTTTTGGATGAGAGGAGGAATGTTGTCTTCTTCTTCCTCAAGGAAAAAACAGTCCAGTTGCCTTTTAAAAAAGCACCATTGAGAGTCCCAGTCTCCTGATTTCTAGGCCATCACTTTAATATTCCATCAAACCTAATTGCTGTTGGCATTAATATTTTCAGCTTGTCTATTGCACAAGGGATTGTATAGATTTGGGCCATCAGGGTTGTGTTAAATGTTAATTTCACCACATCCTGATCTGTAACATGGGGCACTTTCCTTTTCTGGATGATTGTTCTGAGGTAGGTTATTTGGGATCTTGGCTTTAATTATTCTTGTCTTTAGGATTTCAAGCTCCTTTAATCAGTGTTGTTTTATGCCATTTTCTTTAATTCCTTAGCTACACATTTAAAGCTTTTTTTCTACCTCTTTTTGGTATACATTTAAGATTTATATGGCAATTGTAAACATATATTCATGAATGTATCTGGTAAAGTGAGATGATCCAATATTACGGTATCAGAGTGCATTCTAGAGGACCATACTGAACATCATATTAAGACAGCAGCTCATAAATAATAATCGAACATATTCAGCGCTTAGTATTTGGCAGTCAGGATTTCCCTTTTATGTTTTGGTGATAGAAATTCCTGCTGAAAACTTTTGGGAGTGTAGTTAGGGAGTGAAACTACACATCCAGCAAAGTTGCTCATGTAACATGCAAAAAATAAAGGAACTTCTGGATAGTTCACTAATTTTGGCTCTGAAAAATTATTTGGCATGGTTATTATCCTTTAATAGTAACACATTGCTGTTTATTGGCAGTGCAATATGCCAAAGTATTACAGTCCTGCATGAATTAGTGTTACATACCAAAATTCTTTCTATGTTGAAATCAATACAAAAGAGAATTGTCTTAGCTCATGATGAGACTAAAAATAACGCAAAGGAGATAAAAGAACAACTTTTTAATCTAAAGTTACAAATTCAGAAAATGACTACAAAGAAGGAACCAGTAACCCAGAAAATAGAAGGAAAATTAGAGGAAGCAGATCCAAAGATGGAGGACCTAAAGGAAGGAATTAACAGACTCAGACAAACGAAGAATTAGAAGATGCAGCGATAATACGATAATACGATAATGCGCTATTCAGCATTCAAGTTCTTGTACAGTCAATCACAGTGTTTACATGTGTTTTGTTGATTTTGAAAAAGCATTTGATAAAATAAAACACAGCAAACTATTAGAAATCCTGAAACAAGGGGGACTAGATGACAAAGACATCCAAATCATAAAGAATCTATACTGGCATCAGGTAGCAAATGTGAGACTAGGCCAAAAATACTCAGCTGATGCAGAAATACAAAGAGGGGTCAGACAAGGATGTATTCTGTCTCCACTGTTGTTCAATATCTACTCTGAGTCAATCTTCAATGAGGCACTGGAGAACATCAATGCTGGCATCAAATAAACGGTGTTTGGATCAACAATTTAAGATATGCTGATGATACAGTTCTGCTTGCCAGTAAGCATGAAGACCTTCAGCTCCTCATCAACAGAGTCACAGAAATATCTGAAAAATATGGCTTGAAGCTTAACACCTCAAAAACCAAGGTCATGGTCGTCAGCAAACAACCCGTTAATTTTCCACCAATAAATTCGGAAGGAATACCATTAGAAAAAGTTGAAAGGATCACGCACCTCGGTTCTAATTTACATGAAAGCTGGGACATGACCACTGAAGTAAAGACAAGGATAGAGAAAGTTCAAACAGCATTCTTCAAAATGAAAAAGGTCTTCTGCAGTCACGACATAAGCTTAAGATTGAAAATCAGGCTTGTCAGATGTTATATTTTTTCTATCCTGCTCTATGGAGTAAAGAGTTGGTCTCTGACCTGAAGAGACTAGAAGCATTTGAAATATGGATTTACAGGCGGCTGTTATGTATAAGCTGGGTTGACAAGATCAGAAATGAGGAGGTGATAAGCCACCTGGGAAAGCCAAGGGAAATCATCAAAACAATTAAAAAACGAAAGAATGTTAGAATATTTTGGACATGTGATGCGACACCCAGAAAAATAAGGCATACTCCATTTAATCCTCCAGGGAAAGATTGAAGGCAAATGAGGTCCAGGCAAAAGAAGAACATCATGGCTTCAAAATCTAAGGGACTGGTTTGGACAAAACTCAGCAGCACTTTTCCATGCGGCTGCTGATAAAAACATGATCGCCAACATGATCGGCAATGTCCGATAACGGATATGACACAAGAAGAAGAAGAAGAAGCGATAATACCAGAAATGGAAAATATATTTTATTTGTCAAGATCTCAGAACACATTTGAGGATAAGGAAGAAGAGCTAACTGAACGGAAGATAAAACTGTCAGGAGAATTGTGGAAAATTGGAGAAGGAGGGAGGCTGTTTAATGAATATAGATGGGCTGAGTGTTCTTCCAAAAATACTTTAATCAAATTGTCTTTCTTACTTCAAACAATATACACAAAAATAGGGGAAGAACTACTTGAGGACTCAAATGCATTGACTTGGAAAGTTAGTTGGCAAAGGAAGAAAGCCAGAGTAAGACTGAAGAAAATAGAGGTTTTGACTCATTAGATGGGACATTATATTATTAAATAGATGTTTGAACATGGCTAAGAGAATAGATAATTGTTAGAAATAAAAGTATTACTATAACTAGAAAGATAGGCTATGCAACTAGAGTACTATATTTTGGTATGAGAAGGGAAATATGAAAATGCCAAGAGGGTCTGAATAAGGGAAACCTTTGGTTACCCAAATATAATTTATTATGAGAAAACTATAAGCCAATGATGGCGAACCTTTTAGACATGGAGTGCCCAAAAACCACCCCACCCTGCTCGCTCCGCTCCCTGCCCCGCCCACCCGCAGGGCCACCTACTGCCTCCACGGCCTGCCGCAGATTGCCCGGGCGGCCCTGCAGCACCATGGTGGCCAAGCCCTCTGTCTGTGCGCGACGGGGTGCGAGGGTGGAGTCTTGTCCTGCTGCCCGTCTGCCATGTCCTTGGCTGCACTGCTCCATGCGGGCCATGCCCGGGGGCTACTCTCCTCCAAGGGGGCTGCTGGTGAGGAGGGGGCCGCAGGGGAAGGCGGGGCTGGGGCGACAGTGCGCGTGCCCACAGAGAGGGCTCTGAGTGCCGCCTCTGGCACGCGTGCCATAGGTTCGCCACCACTGCTATAAGCGATAGAGACAAGATATTATATTATTAAACAGATGTTTGAATATGGTTAAGAAAATAGATAACTGTTAGAAATAAAAGTATTATTATAACTAGAAGGATAGGATTTCTAACTAGAATATTATATTTTGTTATGAGATGGGAAATATGAAATTTCTAAAAGGGTTTGAATAAGGGAAGCTGTTGATTACCCAAATATAATATATTATGAGAAAATTATAAGCGATAGAGATATTTTGAACATTGATGGGAAATTAATTTTTTTTTTAAAAAAGCGGGAAAAACAGGATACTGATTGAACAAATGGATTTTAAGTGCAAATGCAATTGAGATATATTTTGGCTAGAAAAGATATTATAAACTGACATCATCGATATTATATATAATACCAGAAAAAAGTGATGAAGATGTCTATATTTAATTGTATATGTATTAATAGTAACAAGAATTGTATTTGCCTAGTGTGGAAAAAGGTATACCACTGGAAGGAGAGAGGATCAAGGAAGCACTGGATGGTGTAGTATTGGAACTAGACTGAGAAAGTTAATATGTACCACTGGATTACCAATGGACCCAGACAACACATTGTTTATTAAGTATTGCAAAATTAGAAAATTAATAAAATGTTTACAAAAAAAAGAAGCAGAAATGGGTGGCAGATAAGCAATATTCTTTTTCTTCCCAATCTGGGAGGAAAAAAAGAAAAACAAAAATAGGGTAGGAAATGACAACTTCCAGCCTTCTCAAAGGAGACTAAGAGCATTATGAAAAAAAAAATGTGGCAACGGAGAGACAATCATCTCCAATTAGGTGCAAGTGATATCACCTGCTATTATTTCTGGACAGATGTCACGAATGTTGTAATTTGCATTAGTCACATAATGACATGAAGCAAATGACATAAAGAAGAGGGAGTCAAGCTATTCTCCAAAGCACCTGAAGGCAAGATAAGAAGCAACGGATGGAAACTAACCAAAAAGAGAAACAACCTAGAACTAAGGAGAAACTTCCTGACAGTTAGAACAATTAACCAGTGGAACAACCTGCCTCCAGAAGCGGTGAATGCTCCAACACTGGAAGTTTTTAAAAAGAGACTGGACAGCCATTTGTCTGAAATGGTATAGGATTTCCTGCCTGAGCAGGGGGTTGGACTAGATGACCTCCAAGATCCCTTCCAATTATTATTATTATTATTATTATTATTATTATTATTATTATTATTATTATTATTATTATTATTATTATTATTATTATTATTATTATTATTATTATTATTATTAATAATTATTTTATATTTTATATCATTTGCACAGTAAGCTCACTTGTCCCTCTTTATTCTCCCCCTCCTGAGATTGACATGTGCAGGTAGCACAGAATGAGTTTATGGACTGAAATAAAAGATGACTGATAGGGCTGTAAGAGGACTTGGACTTCTTTTCTATGAAGAAAGGAGCATAGCACTGCAGCCTCTCTTTTTTTCAGATCACCACTATAAAAAGATACAGCTGTATTAAGGAATCAATCATTACAGTCAAACTGAATCTTAAAGCAGCTGTACTTTTTTTTTAGGTTGCACAAAAACCTGAAAAGAGGGGCTGCTTCAATAAAAAAAAAATAGGTGCTTGCCCAAAGTAAAAAATAACTTGTTCCAAATAATATGCAAGGTGTCCAAAGCCCTCAGCAGCCAGTTCTGGGCTGCAAACATCCAGATGACTGATAAATCCCCTACTTCTTGCTGGAGTTTTACTGACCAGCTCTGGTAGTCCTATCTACTACTCACTTTACAAAATCAGGTGGAGTTAGAATCCCAAAACATCTGATCCATCAAATAGATTGTGCTACTTCAACATGCAGGAAAGTGAAACTATAGAAAGCACACCAGATCAAAACCTACCAAGTTTGGGATGAGTAGCAGTGAATGAGACTTGGAATCTCTGCCTGATGTTCCACCAAAATTCAGACGGACAGAGAGACAGAGAGAGAGAGACCCTTCACACTTCTCCATTTTGAGCTAAGAAACATACTACTCCAATCAGAAGTGGCTTGCATAACCCCTCCATTCTAATAAAGTTAAAAACAGTAATTCATAGGAACCCAAATTACAAAACAGAAAAATGTAATAAACAATTATAATACGCCTTTATTCCAGACAACTTGACCAAATTCAAAACACAGACCAAGGAGGATATTCACCTAGAATAAAGGTTCTCCCAAATCCTCTAGAACAGACATGTCAAACTCGTGACATCACATGATGTCGTGCAACGTATCGGAGCTTTTTTCCCATTGCCGGCAATGGGGTGGGCGCGGTTTCCCAGTGACGTGTCCGGCCCAAGGGCCGGTAGTTTGACACCCCTGCTCTAGAATAACTAATTTTTAAAAGGCTTTCTGAGACAACATTGTGAGATCCAGTCTAATCTTGGATGGTGGTGGGGGGGAAATGTTCCCATGTAGGCCACCACAACTGGTCATCTGCAATGCCTGAAGATGACATTCTCTAAGAAGAGGGTCCCAGAGACCATTTACTGTCCCAGATCTAAGTGGATCGGCAAAAGCCAACGGGCAAAGGATATTCAGATTCTTAGGCCATGTAGGTTATGAACTAAGAGAACATTAAGGAAAAGCTATATTGACACTACTCAGTAATTATTATTCTCATTCATTCTTGGGTGTGTGTATGGCCCAATTTATGTAGTCTGTCATCCTATTCATAGCCAACTATGTCCTTGACATATGACAATTGAGCCCAAAATTTCTGGTGCTAAATGACAGTTGTTAAGTGGGTTTTGCCTCATTCTATGATCTTTCTTGTCACAGTTATTAAATGAATCAATTGTTAAATTAGTGCCATGGTTGTAAAGTGAATCTGACTTCCCCATTGACTTTGCTTGTCAGAAGGTCACAAAAGATGATCACATGCTCCCAGGACACTGCAAACGTCATAAATATGAGCCAGTTGCCAAGCATCCAAATTTATGACCATGGGGATGCTGCAACAGTCATGAGCGTGAAAACAGTCATAAGTCATTTTTTTTCTGTGCCATTGTAACTTCAAATGGTCACCGAAAGAATAGTTGTAAATCAAGGACTACCATATTCATATGGTCTGACAGAATAGGTCCCACCCCTTTCTGAACTGCATTTATTTAGAATATTACACAATATTCCTCGAGGCACAATCATAAGTGTCCCATTATCAACATTTACGAGAGTGTATCATGCAACTATCACTGGATGACAAATTCAGATCAAACATTCTGACATACATTTTAATCTTTTCATTAAGAATTAAACATACACCCACCCACTTCCCCATGGATTCCAGTGCAAAAGATTAGTTCACCTTCATTCAGATGTATTGTCCTTCCCTTCTTTCTCTTAATTTCACAGACACCCAATATTTCATTTCATTTCATCCCATTCCATTTCATTTCATTCCCTTTTACCCCTCTTACATTCCAGGTCACCCTATTCATATGAGATGGTCATCCTCCAAATAGGCTCAGACTTATTAATATCTACCATCCATCACAGTGTTGATCTATTGAGGTTTTCACACAATGCTCTTTAATAATGTAGAGAAGGAGTGAACTAGCCATGTTTGTGCCACATGCAGCATCTCCTTATTTTGTCCTATATTTGTTTCTGATCAATTTTAAAAAATATCACAGCTATTTCTGAAACTACATTTCATGTTTGCATTAATTGCATTAATTATTTGTGGCAAAAGCTAACAGCATCTCCTAGCCATTTGGGAGAAATTAAAATGCTCATAGTAAAAAATATAATAAATTATAATACAATGTCTCAATCCATTCAAAATATGCACTTGTACACTCCTCAGAGTATATTTACATTTCTCCAGCACAGCAGAATTTCAACAACTCAGCAAAAACCCTCCTGTGGATAAAATTTCTCAAAAAAAAATTTCCAATTATTTACAGTAATTTGGCCAAAGATCATGATAAGCACTGCTGCATTAGAAATTAAAGGAATTGACATTTCTGAGATCTAAGCACTTGCAAAATTTGTTCAGCACAGATACTCTTGTCACTGTGAATCATCAAAGTGGGTATATTATTTTTCTATTTTTCACAAAGTGATTTCAGTCAAGAAAATATGAACAGAGAGGGCGTTGGTGCATGTGTTAAATAAAAACAGAGGCTGTTTTAATGAACTTTTACTTCAAACTTTTCATTTAATCTAAATTAAGTTAAACTTTAACTTTTGACCAATAAAATGTTACATATTAAATAACTTTGATCAGAAATGGGGAAAAACTATGATCTTCTATTTTATAATAGCAAAATCTCGATCTTATTAGACACACCTTTTATCAGCCAATCAATTATGGGATTAACAATTAAAAACTTACCCTGTCATTATTTATCCTTCAGCAAATTTGAAGATGTTGTTGTGTAAGATAGAGAAAAATTGGAACACAAAGAAGAGTTATTGAAAATGCTGAACTAGTCTAGGGCTCCTTTTGAAACCCAACTCCTTGAATTCTAAAATTGGCCAACATCACTTGCTAAATATGTAGATTAATTGGGACATCATTGAAACAAGCATGTCAAGGGCAAACCTTAATTAATTTGGAAACCAGGCTGTTTTAACTAAAAAAGTTACAGTATTGGCAGATGTCATGGGAAATCTGTATATTTTTGCCTGATTTTTGTCAAATTAATCCTCTGTCTTTTACTTTTTGGAAACTCAGAGAAGTTGTAGAAGTTGTAGAAGTAAAGAATAGTAGCTTTTTTGAAAACATATTCTGAAGTGTCCAAAATAGCAATAATAAAACATCAACTAACTTCAATCTGCTTCATTAAATATCTTCCTCACTCACAATATTTTCTTCAGAGTATTAATCTGAGGACATGAATATTTCATGGCTATGACCGTATAAATAGCTATGTTTGGAATGGAATCTTCTATTGTTAAAGTCCTTGGCATTACTTCAGTTTTTTAAATGGGTTATCAAAGTAAATGTTAATAATTTTAATGTTGAAATGCCTTAGAAATTAGTAATTTAAATATTTCTGAAATTATTTAATCAAGATTTGTTGACTGATAGTTGTTTCTACATATAGGAAAATGTTGATTTATGAGCAACAAGCTTTGAAACTGGGAGCAAAAGTTTGCCTACTTTATCCATTTGGGCCTTCCCCAACTTGATGCCATACAGATGTGTTACTACTATGGTATTCCCACTATCCAGAGACTGGCAGGTGCAAGAAACCAGGAGCTGGAATAGAGTTCAAAATTATTATGAATTTATTCCTTGCTACCTATACACAAGAATCTGATCTACTAATGGTCAAGACAAATTGGCGTAGATAAGAGTCAGTGGAATTCACGGGGAGCTGGACTTAGGTCTCTTGTGGAAGTGTAGCAACTCCAAACTGCTGATGCATTTGGCCCCGCCCTCGGGCTCAGCCTGGTCATCTCCTACATCGACATTGGGTAAGCCAGCAGGTGTGCAGCAGCAGCAGCCAAAAAAGCTAATATAATCCTGGGTTGTATAAACAGAGGCATAGAATCGAGATCACACAAAATATTACTACCGCTTTATAAAACCCTAGTAAGACCACACCTGGAATACTGCAACCAATTTTGGTCACCATACTACAAAAAAGATGTTGAGACCTTGGAAAAAGCTCAGAGAAGTGCAACTAAAATGATCAAAGGCCTGGAGACTAAAACATATGAAGAACAGCTGCAGGACTTGAGTTTGGCTAGTCTAAAGAAAAGAAGAAATAGGGGTGACATGATAGCAGTATTCCAGTATTTGAGGGGCTGCCACAAAGAAGAGGGCATCAAACTATTCTCCAAAGCACCAGAGGGCAAGACAAGAAACAACTGAAAACTGATCAAATAGAGAAGCAACCTGGAATTAAGGAGAAACTTCCTAACAGTGAGGACAATTAATCAGTGGAACAGCTTGCCTTCAGAAATCATGGGCGCTGCATCACTGGAGGTTTTTAAGAAGAGACTAGACTAGACAATCACTTGTCTGAAATCATATAGGTTTTGTACTCGAGCAGGGGGCTGGACTAGAAGACCTCCAAGGTCCCTTCCAGCTCTATTCTATTCTAAAACATTGGGGAAGATGAGGATATTAGCCCAATCATTTGTAAGTCCATCCTTCATCCAGAAATCTAGATCACAAGACCTGCTGCGCAAACAGCCTAAATAAATGAATTAATTACGACTAATTTCAATCTTTGTCAACAAAGCAAACTGGGCTGAGACTTTTACAGAGTTGACAAATACACAGAATTGAGCAAGGCAATGAAGGAGCATTCCAAAATAATCCTTGAACAAATTGAAGTTTATGTGTGTTCAGGAGGGCTGTCTTCCAGATTGTTTATGATGTCTTTGTCCAAATCTTATATTGTGTATCTATTGGTAACAAAAGCCAATGCTCATGTTCCAGTTTAACAAACAAAAAAACTGCAGATCTTTAATCCAATCTGCACTCTTAAATTGTCATTCAAAAGCTAGTGGCAGGTTACCCAGGTGGAGGTAGTTACCTTCATAAAGTTTGCTCACCAAAGATCCAACAAATCGGATTCTAAACTCATAAACAGCTTGACCCAAATCATATTTCTAGCTCATCCCAGTCCTCAATAGAATAAGCTAAATTAACATTAGCTTGTGGGCCCATGAGAATATTTCCAATCCAGATCTAGGTCACAGTGAGATTCTGGGGTGGGGCAGAGGGGAAAGTACAATACACCATGCAAACAGGGCCAAGAAAGATAATGCAATAAAGTCTTACATTTAGGCAGGAAAAACCAAAGGTACAAATACAGATTGGGAGAGACCTGGCTTAAAAACAGTAACTGTGAGAGGGACCTTGGAGTCCTAGTGGACGATCACTTGACTATCAGCCAGCAGTGTGCAGCAGCAACCAAAAAAACTAATATAATCCTGGGTTGTATTAACAGAGGCATAGAATCAAGATCACACGAAGTATTAGTACCGCTTTATAAAACCCTAGTAAGACCACACCTGGAATACTGCAGCCAATTTTGGTCACCATATCACAAAAAAGATGTTGAGAGTTTGGAAAAAATTCAGAGAAGAGCAACTAAGATGATCAAAGGCCTGGAGACTAAAACATACGAAGAACGACTACGGGACTTGGGTTTGGCTAGTCTAAAGAAAAGAAGAAATAGGGGAAACATGATAGCAATGTTCCAGTATCTGAGGGGCTGCCACAAGGCAGAGGGGGCCAGGGTGTTCACCAAAGCACCAGAGGTCAGGACAAGAAACAATGGTTGGAAACTGATCAAAGAGAGAAGCAACCTGGAATTAAGGAGAAACTTCCTGACAGTGAAGACAATCAACCAATGGAACAGCTTGCCTCCAGAAATCATGGGTGCTCCATCACTGGAGATTTTTAAGAAGAGACTAGACATTCACCTGTCTGAGACAGTATAGGTTCTCCTGCTTGAGTAGGGGGCTGGACTAGAAGACCTCCAAAGTCCCTTCCAGCTCTATTCTATTCATTTTCCTATTCATATAGAGTGGGCAGGACATTTAGGCATAAGCTAAACAAGCTACACTTTAGGGCCTCACATTCCACAGAGCCTTACAAAATTTCAGAATATCACTTTTCTGATTTTGCAAATGTTCATTATTATTTTAAAAAATGATTCTGATTACTTATTGTGTGTGTGTATAATTATCATGAAAATTATATTTCATCATTGCTTCCAGAGTATATTGTATTATAATCTAGAAGAGAGATCAGTCCAGTCAAATGACAAATCTCTTAATCAGCAAATGCATTTGTATGAAAATAATTTGCATTTTTCACTTTAAAAACCTGGCTTTTAAATAATTAAAAGGCATTTTCTGTTTTTTTGTGTGTGGTGACCCATCGTCTTGTTTTGGTATGCACCTTCTGGCATAACTCTCTAACAAGGGACTCACCAGGTCTAAATCCAGCATTGGAGAAAGGAGAACAATTAGAAGAGAGGAAGGAATGCAGGATAATTTAGCTAGTTAGATAATCTTCATAATAGTCAATACTGGTATCTTTTTGTTAGTTGTTTTAATAAATAATTAAGGTCCAGTTCTGAAACATACCCCTTTCCAAAGCAAAAACTGTATATCTATTTATAAATTTAAAAAAAGAGTTCTTAAAAAATTGTAGACAAGTTAACCTGATTATTTTACCTTAAAAATAGTGGAGCAAATAATACAACAGTCACTGGCTAACTTGTAGACAAAAAGTGCTTGATTATTACCAATCAGCATGGCTTTATTGAAGATAGGCTCTTTTCTCTTTTTGATAAAGTGATTCTGGAAACAAGGGAACATAGTTTACGTCTCTCAATTTCTGAAGAATCTGTCACCAAAATCATATGGCTTGTTCTCAGCCAGCCTCTTCCTCTCAATTAATCTGAGATCAGAATCCTAAGAATTTTATATGAAGTTATACAAATGACTAAAAAATGAAACGTGCAAATCTCTCTATATTCATATAATTAGGAAATAAAAAAAGATCTAGCACTTGGCTGACTTTGACTGATCTCAAGAAACATCAAAGTTGGATTGGATAATACTTAGAAGATGTAAGGAAAAAAAAACAGAACTAGAAGTTAGCATGGGAAGTTGAAAACACATCCTGGAAGAAGACAATGGCAACCCATCATATACTATTGCTAAGAAAATGGCATAAAAATGGACACAAAGTCACCAACAGTCGGAGGACATTGACCTTTCTTCTATTAACTCTATTCCAAATAACTGCACTCATTATAGTCAGTATAGTTTGGAAGGAGCCATCAAACAGTATTCTGTAGGAATGAGGATATGAATAAGTAATGATCTGAGAACTGGATGAAGTCAAAAGGCCATAGTCACCCAATGTGTATCTTTCTGCTTAATGAACTATTATTTCAATCAACTAATTTTCTGAACTACTGAACCTAATGGGTTGGGTTCACATACAATGCTAAACTAAAATATAGTTGGCTGGTTTGTGGTTCAGTTCTTACATATTCATTGACCCAGAATATTGACATATAAGAAAGAAATAACTTCAAAGCCTGCTTTCAGAGTGTGCACCAGATTTGATCCAAATCTTCTTCCTAAGGAGAAAGGACAGTTAGACACCTCCTCACCCTGCCCGCTGGTGTTATAAAGCTTGGCTACCGTAGGTGACACCCAGTTCCCAGCTCCAAGTCTTTGGACCCCTAATCTGTTATTCACAGGGGAAGGTAGCTTTATGATTTTGCATCTCAACTAGTCAAAATTGTTTTTCATGTAAGCAGACAAAAGAACACAACAAAATGACACAAAAGGGTGTAAGGCAGGCTAATACCAATTAGTTTTATTTCCCTCTTGAGTGAAGTAGGATCAAGTATTTCTTTTAAACGAAGCTGAGATTGCAGTTGTGAGTCCTTAACATTCTTTGCTTTCTAGAGAGGCAGCAAGAAAGATAAACATAGTTTGGTTTCAAACTATTTTTGAGCATTTGGAGTACAAAAAGAGTGAAGGTGTAGAAGGGATAATACTGAAGGAAGGTCCTTCAGTCTATAGCTAGTAGAGTTGGTTCAGTGATCCATTTCAGCTCTAGTTAGGAAACTTTGAATAAACACACAATCATAAAATGGGAAGAGAAATCCGTGGGATATATACTGGGGGAAGGAGTGGATCAAATGAAAAAAATGTGTGTTGGGATGCCATGATGTGAACTGTCTCTTATGGATTTAAAGCAGATGTCAAGATGCACATCAGTGTGTACAGGACTGAAGCCAAAAATCTTCCCTCCGCTGCTGGGGGAATTGTAATGTTGTTAAACATGAATACCTAGCATTTGAGTTTTGTTTTAAATTAATTGTTTAATTATGTTTGCAGTGAGAGAAACAGTCTGAGCAAATATCAGTTTCTTTTCAGGGAGGCTATTAGTATAAACTAATAGTCCTATTGTTCTCTAAAGACAAATATTACAACTCAAAGAGGTTTCATTTTAAAGGCAACTGGCTAATACATTTAGCAAAGTATTGGTTTTCCTTGCTTTTTTGCTTTTTTTTCTTTTACTTCTGTACTGATTGCATCTGCTAAAGCATCAATCTGTTAGGCCTTTCCTCGCTTCCACTCCCATCCTCATTTCACCCTTATGCTGATTGCATCTGCTAAAACATCAATACCATAAAATCTACATTTGTTGGAAGGGCAGAAGAGGCTCTAGCTTAAATCTTGTCTTTAATATCAGCCAGCCACTGATGCTGAAGTTCTGAGAACTCGGCCAAAATGTTATTTTTTAGTGTTTGTGGAACAAGGGAGAATCTCCCGTGGAACAGCTTCACAATCAAAAGACTTTTCCTGGTTTTCATCTAAGTCATGAAAGCAAAATAGTTCCCAGCTCAGACTGAACAATCTTAAGCCCCTTAAGAGCAGATTTCGAGAAATCCGAGAGTTAGCCTGTTTGCCTGTTATATTAGAAACTGTTTTCTTCTGTTGTGATCCCAAAAAATAGAGCAGAGAGGAAAGACTAAAGCTTCTTCAAAGACCAGGCCTATTATATGGGTGCAAGTGAAGCAGCAGCCTAAGATAAAGGCAGCTTGAAAATAGCAGGAAAGGCAGGGCTATCGAGATGATTCCTGCACTGGTGTGATCAAAACCTCAGCTGTTTTTTTATGGGCATTACATGTACACATAAAAAAGAATCAGAGCTTTAATCCTACCATTGCAATAGCTATCTTGACTTTTTTTTTTTTATCATACTTTGTAAATAGCAATGAGTAAAGTGCCACATGTGGTGTATACCTACTCCACATTCCATATATGGCAAGGACATGGCTGGCATCACACTGCCAATGCTAAAAGAAAGACTTAGTTGCCATGCTGAATGATTTCTAGGCAAGTAAAGAGGTTATTTTATTTTTCAAACCATAAAAGCACCTGCATCTTTTTCTAGGCTGATGTGGCTGCTTTGGAAGTGATTCTGGGCTGGGTTTTTTGTTTTTTTTTTGCCTGACTCTATTGCCCAGTCACTTTGGTTCGCTAGGAAAAGTGCCTTTAAAAAGCCACAGCTGCACTAACAGTTGGAAAAGATGATCTTGATATATATGCTTATGTATTCTAAAGAACCTCTTTGGAAGAATGACATTTCTACATGAATAGCTGTTATCAGGTCATGATAATTCATTTACACTGAATTTCAATGAAAACGGCTATTACATTTCCCCAAATCTGGAAAAAAAAAATTGCCAATCCATATAGGAAAAGTATATATTCATTAAAAGAATGTCCAAAAAGCATTATTTCAGGCAAAATTGTTTGTAAAAATAAATTACAAATGAAACGGCATAGGATAGGAGAAAATACACGCAACATTTCATGCAGATATTTTTTTTTAAAAAAAAAACATTTTAGTATGGGATAATCAGTCAGAAACTTCAATATCAATTTTCCTATAAATCTGCCTGTAGAATTGTTCCACACCTCTCCAAACAAAAACAGACCAAGCCCAGATTCTAGTGTGGCACTGCTATAAAACCTGTTGGCATGAAATAATGTAATACCTTGTGACAGGATGCAAGAAACATACAGTGAAAAGATAATGAATTTTTCAGATGCACAAAATGTTTCTAGGCCAAACATCATACATTTCCTGTAGACCAAACACAATTAACCAAACAAAAACAAATGATAACTATTTCAGCTGCAGTCTGTTAGGGCAGCAGTCCCCAACTTTTCTGGTTCCAGGAACAAGACAATTCTTCCACGGACCAGGTGTGTGTCTGTTCACACAGATCCTAGATCCTGTGCATGCACAAATGAAGTGTAACTCACTCATTTTCCGCTTGCACAGCCTAGTTCCTAACTGGCCAAAGACCGGTACTGGTCCACAGCCCAGGGGTTGGGGACCCCTATGTCAGAGTATAAAATGTATGCTCCTCAATACTGTAGGTAGAAGAGCAAACCACCAGAACTAATACCTTCATCAAAATGACAAAAATACCATCATGACCTCATGAAGCAAGTCCCACCCCTTTTTTCCATGTGATATCCATGTGTTTGTGAGCCACGAACTCTACAGTTAATCAAAGAGTAGTTTGGCAGCCTGAAATTGCTAGTTTGTTTAGTTCACACTTTCACACTATCTAGGTGCACCACAGGGGCGAACTAGCTCTACACAAGGTGATTGATGATATTTGCAGGGGTTGTGGCCATGATCCAGCCTGGTGTCTCTAGGGCAGCGGCTCCCAATCTTTTCTATACCCCACACCCCTAGAATGCTTCTGATATATTCTCACACCCCTTACAAAAGTTTGAAATAACGGCAATGAATTATGCATATACACTATAATTTTGAAAACCAAGTTTTTGCACCCCCTGGAATATTGTCTCGCACCCCCAGTTGGGAACCCCTGCTCTAGGGGTAACAGCTGTACCTTCCCTCAAATATGATTGTGGTGCTCTTGTCAGACACTGGATCACATAGTGATTAGCTGCCTTTGAGAACTTATACCGGAAAGCAAACTTTCTCCAACTAAAAAAATGTGCTTAATTGGATAAATGGCCCAGATGTTAATATATAGAACATTTATTTTATTCTTATGAATCAATGTATTTTAAAATGTAACCCATAACTTATAATTTTTTGAATTCCTCAAATCTTACGAAATTGACTACGTTTCCATCATACATGTACCATAATATTATGTGCTCCTTCTATATAATTTTATTACTGTTATCCATGTGCCCTATGCCATACATTAAATAAATAAATAAATGCACATGTGATGTGCAATGTGGAAAGCAATGGGGAAGAGCTTGTGTTACAACACCACGATGCTCCTTTTGTTCATTGTCTCCCCCGTGGAAGGTTCTGTGGAGAAGAGATCGCATCATAATTAATGGTTCAAGTCATTTGATCCTTCTGTACTCCATGCATTGGCTCTCCTGGCCAAAGTTTGTCAAAAAAAGGTAGGACAAATTGCATTTGTTGAAGAGCCCTCTGCTACGAAACTCATTTATGGAAAGTCTTCTTTTCTCCCATGTAGGAATTTTCAGTTTGTGGATTAGATCTCAACAGAATAATGGACACTTTTGGTAGGTTTTTTTTTTAAATCAGCTGGTAACAGCAATATGGCTGATCTGGAAGGCTGCTCAAACCTGGAGGTCTATTGGGAAACTCTGTGGCTGCAGACAAGCCTGGAAAATTGGGGAAAACCCCTCTATAGACTATAGCAAACTATTTCTTCATTGTTATAGAGAAAATGGCATGATTGGCTCTATGTATTCATCATGAGTCCAGCTTAACCCCAGGTAGGGTTCAATTTTTATAAGGAACACTCTGTGATACAGTTGGGTCATCTTAATGCACAAAAGGTTCTATCTGAGGCTGTCTAAAGTTGTGAAGGAATTGAGAGCATGGTGTTTCCTTAGATGTCATTCCTTTCTTCTTCACTAAAGTTTATTTCCATTTTTTTTCCTGTAGAAGCTAATGGCTCAACAAGCAGACACATGTAGGGAAATACAAAGTATATGTCCCAAATTATTATTTGGGATATATTTTAAATGATTCATTTCACCTCCCTGAAAGAAAAAAGAATCTGATTATATGTGAAAGACAGAACACAAGAAAAATAATCCTAGTGGATCAGGTAAAATGTATCTTAGGCTGCCATTTTGCTTCTCCCAGTGAATAATTGAATGCCTCTAAAAGTCTAAATGCTCACAAGCAGGAAATGAAGTCATGTCCCTTTCGTGTAGTCTTGCAGGTAGTCTTTGGAGATCCCAATAAAGAAGCAACAATGAGTCTTCAAGAAAAATAGCCCTTAATAGACTTGGCCTTCACAAATAGTTCACAAATAATCCAGTTTCTTATTAAAGCATCCAGGTTCATGGGCATCACATGTTATGCAGTACAAGTAGTCTTTCAGAGAGAAAACAGATCAAAGTGAGGGAGACTTTACTGAAGCTATAGAGTATATTGCTATCTTATAAATCTCTTTCACAATTTGCAGAGTGACTACATGGTCTAGTTGTACCTTTTCTAATAAATTCAAATAATTATGGAGTGATTCTCAGCACATTTACCTAAAAGTAAGTTTATTTACAGTACATCAATGGACCATCCATCCATAAACTTACATTAGAACAAAACCTTTTTGTAAAAGAATTAATGCCATACCATCTGTTCCCCCATCCATCTTATCTCCACCACCCACAGATAGAAGGAGGCAAGCAAAAAGAAAGGGCTCAATTTGGATATTTCATACTGCAATGTGCCATGAAATACAGAATATGGGGCATTAGTATAAATAGAGGCTTCCTTGATCCAGAGCGACAATCTATATATGGATTGTCCAGCTGTGTTTGGAAAAAGAATTCCATTCTGTTAAGAGGTAAAAAATTCTTCTTCCTAATTTGGATCCATCACTTACTCCAAGACCAGATCCCCAGGACCAATCCTATCATGTTTATGCCGCCATGTTACTTATGAGGCAGCAGCAACTGTGTTTGTATGTCACTTGCAGTCAGTCTGGTGGGAGCTGCATATTAGCCCAAGATAAAATAAAATAATTGCACAAGAATCCTCCAGAGAATCTCAAGGTTTGCAGAAGTATAAGTAGATAAATGGTACCAAAAAAAAAAGGCACAATGAGCACTGAGTCTGTTTTGGGACAAAAATGGAGATTTTAGAAAAGTATGACTAGGAAAAAAGGAAGCACTCCAAACTGCAATATTTTATAGCATTTCCTATGTGTAGCTGTCTCTTATTTAACTTGACTTCCTTCAGTTTACATTGCAGAATAAAACTGTGTTACATGCAAAATGGAAAGATAAATATCAATAGTAAATATCAATCTTTCTACTGGAGCGCATTTTAATATCTGCAAAATGCTGTTGAAAGCCACAAGGCTTGGAATATTCCAAATACTCATTATTTTCCAGGATGGGAGAAAAGTCTCCAGAAGCAATGGCGTATCAAAGGCCTGAAGGATTAAGAAAAGCCACAGAGGCCATTCTTTCTTTATTTTCTTACATTTTCTCACCTGTTCTTCCACAATATTTTAAAGCTGCACTGTTTCCAATTGCAGTTTTAATTGTGCAGCTAGTAAGTAGTTTTAGAAACCTTCAGTTTAGTAGTCTTATAAGGATTGTCATATATTTTACTCGGAGAAATACGCAAATAATATATACTGTATTTAAATAAAATTAAACATAAGAGCAAGAGAAGTTGTTGGGGGCATAGATTTCAGCCGGCTCTTTGTATTCTTTTCTGGGTATGCATTGATGGGCATGTTCTTTCTTGCTGCCTCAATCTGAGTGATACTCTGGCTGTGTGGCTTTGGACTGGAACCCTAAAGTCCAGCCCAGACTGTATCATTGCCTACTTCATTTTCAAAACCTTGAGAGGCCAATTAGGCCAGGAGAGAATAATAGGTCAAAAGTCCACCAAACATCTTCATGTTAACCTTGGTCTTCCCAGCCTTAATCTGACACGTTAATCACCACACCAGGTTTAACTAGTTGTAGAGATTGCTTTTGGGTGGCATTGTGGAGCAGTTTTAGTTTTTTTGGCCTTACTGACCTTGCAAATTAGTTAGGTTCATTATGAATTCTGAAGCAGAGAACTCCTGCAGCCCTACATTTTCCTGACATCCTCACTACTATCAATATTTCAAGTAGTTTGAGCTATATATCACCAGGAGTGGGGAGAGGTTCATTAGGTACCCAGAGGAGTAAGAATCTATGTTAGGTCCCAGAGGACTTATGAAGGGATGAGCACTCACACAAGAGACAGAACAAAACATTTAAATTGCACCAGAAAGAGCTTTTCCAAAGCAGATTGATCACAACCAGCCACACATACCTAACTTGGCCACATGCAGCATTTGCCACAATGACTAGTTCACCTAGAGCAAATGAGACTCTTCTTTCACTTTTTTGTGCAATTCCAGCCATCACAGAATGAGTTTCCTCAGCCACCAGCAATGTAAAATGAGTACAGGAAAATTTAATCCATGGAGTGGAAAACTCTCCAACAACTGTAGTGGTGCAGATGTAGTGCTTAAGACAATGAGATTCTTATCATATAAAGCAAGGTTGGAGAATCTTTGATGATTGGAGATCACACTTAGTTTTTGTGGAGGGAGGAGTGCAGTAGGTGAGATAATGGTGCAAAGCAGGTGTAACACATTGCATTTCTGGCAAGATATGGATTTACATACTGTTCCCCCCTCCCCCCGCGCTCCCGTTGCTTTTAGGGTTTTTTTCCGTTAAACTTTTAAAGGCATTTTAATGTCTATTTCCTCCAAAGAAAAATGATGGAAAATCTGCCACCAGTGTTTGATAATTATAGATTGAGGGTCTCTTAGGAAGAAACCAAGAAAAGAGGGCCTTAACTTGTTGACTACCAGGGTATAAATGCAGGTGCTTAAAAAAGGAGGAGGAGGAGGAGGAGGAGGAGGAGGAGTTGTTACTGGAAGTTCTACTATATAGCCAATTCATGAAAAGTCTGCAGGAGAAAAGTACAAAGAAATATGTTATCCATTGTTTAAATTCTGTGAATATTGTAGGGTTAGTAATATACTTAAGAGAAACATCTAAAGTTTGTAACCACAGGAGAGAAGCTTCCTGATCACAAAGAAATAAACACTGGGGACATCTGTAAGTCTCATATAGTCCAGAAAAGATTTTTTTTTAAAGATAAAGAAGTCTTTCATTTTCCATCCATTTCTTCCTGTTAGTTATGAACCCGCAGTCAGCATTCCTGGATAAAAGTAATCCATTACTAGGACAGAGTTTCTTCATAATGAATTACTTTCTTTAATGCCTTTGTAATGTGAGCAGAAAAAGAATGTCTTAATTTTCATTTCCCAAAGTACTTCTCCTGAGTCACATTTTGTTATAGGTGTCGGGCAGATCGTCTGTCAAATTGAATGAGTAGGAAGTCTAGTGCCTTCCTCCTTCCAATAAGGTTGTGGTGACATTTCAGATGCTCTCCTCAATACCTGATTTATGACATCTTCCAGAGCAGTTGCTCTTGGTCTATTTCCTAGCAAACCTGCCCAATAACATGAGCAGAAATGAACAGCTCTTCTTGTTCTGCATCGCTTTGGGCTTTGCATAGGTAGAGTGCAGAACTGACTTTGCTGTTCTAATCTATTCCTTTACTCTCAGGAGTTGGTATACTGGAGACTAAAGCTAACATAGCTAATGTAAAGACTCTCCAAAACAAACATGTTGATTTGTTGTAGCAAAAATACAGAGCCCTATTGCATCATGACAAAGAATTAACCTGTTATTCTTTTAATGTGCAACATAATTCTTTCCTTTTTTTGTTGCAAGTCTATTTTTTTCTTTTTCTATGCTTCAATGGATCATAGAATGTATGATATTTATACTTGTAGTGACAGTTAATAAATAATAAAGCAGAACTGCTAACTTACTAGTTTTTGATTCTAAGACATTAAGACAGCTTTAAATTGTGGCTTACCTACGAAATTCACTAGCTGGCTTATGAAAATTGTTGTCTTTCAGTCTAAATTTGCAGGTTTAAGATGAAGTAAAATACGTGGAGGAAGTTCTGCAATTTGTGGAATTTGCCACCATGGATTTGATACATAGATCACATTAAGCCATGAACCATGATTTATCAAGCAAAATGTACATTCATTCACTGAACCAACAACAATCCAAAGGGACTTGAATGAGCCCAGCAATTTTAGCAGGAACTAAAATTGTTTTTAATGTGCACTTTTGAAGGATATTCAATTAAGTAATTTAATACTGAGAAAAGAATTTATTTTAATTTTAGTTTCCTTTTTTTTTTCTGGTGACTATTGATCAACATTTTTCAAGTTTCTGAAATTCCATCAAAAAATCTTACAAAATAGAATTGTTTTTCTAGACTATTCATAGATGGTGGTTTGTTCTGTTCAGATATATTGGATTATCATGTACGTTAAGATAATTATAGAAACCTTATTGATACAATTTAAAAGGAGACGCAAGAAATAATATGTATGTATATATCCCTTTCAGTAAAAGAAGCATCACTGAAGTTCAGGTACTTCAGTTGTGCATGGGATCTCCTCTGTATGTCTCTAAGAAATCATTATATTTTAGTTGCCAAATACTTTTCCAAACCAATGTTTGGAAACACTGTTAAACACTGTTTGAAGAAATCATAATTCTTATTTTCTTTAAATGCAAATAATCCCTTGCTTGTCTTATTTTGTGAGACTATCATTGACCTGAAGGCTTCTTCCTGAAAGACTAATACTGGTATTATTCTTTGAGAACAAGACTTTCATAGTCAGAGGATGGAAGGGGAAGCTAGAGTGTCCATACCTGAGGACGGCTTAAGTACTAACTATATGTATTTTGCCTTTACATACTGTATGAATTAACATGAAGATGAAGGATATCTCAAATGGATAATGAATGTGCATGGGTATAATAGCTTTGAGAGAGAAAGAATTGAGTGCTCTATAGTTCTTTGACCTTAGGTGGGAACTGTTTCTTCAGTCTTGAGTCATTGTGTGCCCTTGTTAAGAAGATAATAAAGGAATATGGCAAGAAGGCCTGGGGATTGAAAATCTAGATCAGCATTTGACCTTCATATTATTTTATCCCAGGCTGACTATGAAACCGGTTGCTGAGCTTTGTTATACATTAGTATTTCATGGTAAGTGAAACAATAATAGGTGTAATAACACAACCCTCCTAGGAAATCTAGATGTTCTCTATGCTTCATTTAAAAAAATGAGGGCATAGTTAAAAAGTATGGACAACCCAGCAACCACATTCTCACACAAGGCACACTCGGATCTCCCTCTGCCCTTTTCATTCCACACATAAGCTAGTTACAAACATGTGAACTTCTCGATAGTGTGAGAACCAGTCTCCTGCAAAAAGCAGAAAAACATATTAGAGTATGTAAAGTGGGAGAAAGGGTATTATTGTGCTGGTTTCAGGCCATGTGTCTTTAAAAGTGTTTTCTCATGCTCAAAACTGTTATGTCTTCCTGACCTCAATGTATCCATGATGCGATTTTTTTTTCTTTTACTTTAAAGTCCTTTCCTGAATGGAACGTTATCATACTCCTTTTTCATTTCTAAGTTTCCTCAGCCAATGCCCTTAATAGCATTATTCAATTGCTCTTCTATATTAGGTATATCAGCTCAAGTGGAATAAAATATTCATAGTCAGGTTGATGTCTAGAATTTTTTTTCTCATTTGAAAGGATTACAAAGTAAGTGAAGCATGAGCTATTGGTCTAATAGAAATATTTAATGTGACAGAACTCCTGTCCAGATGTGACACAACACCTTCAAATAATGGAGCAACAGTTCTTCCTACTGCAGAGGAGGGAGCAGATGGATTATAAGCCTCAGTCTCCATCTTAATACCTGGACTTGTGCATGTGATTTGCATTCATGGCACCTGGAGGATATATAAAGGAAAGGGAAATCAGATGAAAAAGACATCTGGTCTCACATTGCCTGCACGGTTGGATTTTACCTCTTTTTGTCTTGTGAGGTTCTCTCTCTGCCCCCTATTAATTCCTGACCATTTATCTTACTTTGATTTGTTTAAGGAGGAAACTGTTACCAAATATTAAGGATTTATTCACACAAGATGCTTCACCCAGTCCACCCGTGAATCAGGTCTATCTCCTTTCTGGTGATTCTGGCATTATGTAATCATCTTAAATCAAGAATTGCCATTTAAGGTTATAAAGGCCAATTGCACACTTTCCTCAGTTTTGTTTGATATCCCATTAACCTTTCTTGGCAAGGCAATAATTGTAGGATTCCCGCTGATCAATCAAGAGGCAGGTTTTCTGGTTTGGGCGCTGTAGTATTTCTAAGGTCTGTTGTTTTCTTCAAGACTTGATAGTGACCTTTATAAGAGAGAGGCTTGTTGTTTCATCTATTCTGCTCCCCACACACTTTATTTTTCCTCATGGAGAACTGGCTGGGCAGGGCTTGGAAACTGACTAAATGTTGGAATCTGCACCACTTTGATGACCAATGTAGGATATTTAATTCAAAGCCTTTTTCAGAGTGTAGTGTGAAAACTGACTATCCTCTGCCCTGTTGCGGATTAGATTTGAGTGTTTATACAGTCCTCGAAGTAGCCTAACTATAAGAATATTGAATATAAAGCCAATATATGTCTTTGCATCTAGTCTACATTTAACACTGAGAACACAATTAGTAATGATAATTGTTAGGATCTTTTCCTTCATAGTTGGGGTTCAGAAGAAAACATTCCTTCAAAATCTTTCTTCAAAATCTAACTTGGGTGGTGTAATGGAGGACTAATGTGGATGGATGACAATTTCTCTCCAGTGCGGAGGATCTTTTGTTTTGACTACAAAAGAAATAAAAGTTAAGGTCCCTATTTTATTTACTCTGATTCTGGAAACTTCTGCCACTCTAAAGTGAGAATTCCTAACCTGTTACCAAATAAAGTGCTAATGCTATCTACATTTAAAACAAAACAAAACAAAACCTGCCAGCCAAAATTCATAGCAGGAAGTTTGCCTTAGTAGGTCACTAGTTCTTTAGCCTGCTCTACTTTTTCAGCTCTTCTTATTTAGAACTTAGAAGTAAATTTTAAAAGGGAATTTATTTTTTATATGGTAACAATTCTGGGTACTAGAATTTCAATATATGAGATGATGGATTACTGATTTTGATTGATTAGACTTACTATTGTTTTAAATTGCATGTGTTAGATTACTCGTCTGCCAAAAGGATTTTTTTAAAGGAAGTGAGATATGATTCAACATGTTTTATTTTTCTATGCCATTGAACTAAGATGCAATTTTATACCTCTGAGACTCCAGCAAGGTGCCCATCGACAGCAGCGGGCCTGCCGACATCTCCCTTGGAGCTTGCAGGTCTGCTGCTCCACACAACTTAAAAAAAAACAAACTTTAAAGTATTCTTTCAGTTAAAAGAAATGGGTAACAAAGTTCCACTTTGAGTAGCCTCTTTTATTCCAAGAATTCCATAATTTCCCCAGGCATTGTTTGAAAATATAAAGAGCGAGTAGGTTCAAGTCACCACAAATTCCCTCCTTCCCCTCTCAGACACTGTTCACTGTAACATTGTTCCACAGCAGTCATTTGGTTTTTGCGAGCGGTGTTTTAAAAAGCAAAACCAGACTGTTGCAGACCATTGGGGGTATCTTTGCACAGTACTCACTAATCCAGCTGTATTATTGCTCCCTTGCATCTGCTGCTCAGGTGGATAAACACACACACACAAACCAGTTTAAAAAAAAAAGGAGTTAGGGTGGGCAAAACCCTTGCCAAGAATTGGGCCATGGGGATTTTTTACCTTCGTACTGACGTGATTGCCATTTATTTCCTCTGCCAGGAAGGCAGAGTCACCACACTGAAGGTGAGCCATTGTTTCCTTTATGTGCTATTGTCTTCTCAGCTGAGACGCTGAGTGAAGCAATCCCCTACTCATTAATATTTCCTCTCACCCTGAGTCAAGAGTTCTGTCAATCGTTTTAAACAAGCCAATAGACTGAAAAGCAGCTTGAGGTGGTTAGGGATCTGCTTGACATATTGTCTACCCCCAGCTGGGGGATTTCTGATGTCAAAAGGTGGTTAGTTTTTCCGTGAAGCAGTGGAAGCTCTCAGTACACCTCCAACTGTGATATTTTTCTCTTTATCCTGGGGAAAATGACCCCCACCTGCTGGTAGTACAAGGTTAGAGATGGGCTGTACAAAAGGGAGACCAATATATTTGAAAGCTTCTCAGCTGTTACTTTCCTTTTTTTTTTTTAAAGTTTATGGGTATGGGCAGGATTTGGTGGTTGGGGACAGATAAAAAAGTCAATACATAGACTATATTAGACTAAATAGCATCTATACTGCTGAGATCAATATTTTCTACAAGTTAAGAAGAGAAGCATGAAAAGCTTAATATACTCTTGTGCATGATAAATTGTCCATTTTTTAAAAAAAATATATGAAGATAAACTGTTTGAAACCAGAATGTATAAACATACTCCATCCATTTTGTCACTGTGACATGTTTTTAAAAAGGCAAAAGGTGTAGCTTAAAAGCTAAAATAATACAAATATATCAGCTTTAATTTTAGGCAAGCCTCATCCTGCAAATCATTAAGATAAGATAAGATAACCTTTATTGTCATTTTTTTACTGTGGGCACAACGGCACACATCAAAAATGAAATTTAGTTGCCCGCTCTCAAAGTGAAACACATACATGACACACACCTAAACATACTATGTACAACATATGTATAGATCCACATCCCTACATATACATAGCAAATAAATATTAAATACTGTCCATCTTGAATATAAATCATCTTGATTTTTTAAAAATTAGTCTTGATGTTTTGCCACATAACTCAAAGCTTATAAAGATTGTTTCAGAGCACTTTGCCACCAAATTCAGCAGCCGGTCCATTGCATTTTGGGGTTTGTGGGAAGAAAACTCTGGAAATGGCATCAGAATGTACAGGAACCGGCAGGTGTGTACGGGTTTCCATAGCGTCAAGACAACTACATTTTTAGGTATTTTACACTCCACATTTGAATTCTGAAACTGAATAATTTTCCTCTCCTAGCTAAGATTCTTTACAATCTCCTATCTGCTCTATGAACAACAGATGTCCAATACAAAACAGTGTGGCATCATGGTTAAAATATTGGATTAAGACCAGGTAATTCCAGGCTTTTGTCCTTCCTCAGCCATAGAATCTATGGCTGACTTTGGGGAGGTCACTCTATCTCAACCTGAAAAAAATTGGAGGAGACAGAGCCTGTTATATTACCTTTAACTTCAGAAGGAAGACAAGAAATGAATGAATGAATGAATGAATGAATGAATGAATGAATGAATGAATGAATGAATGAATGAATGAATGAATGAATGAATGAATGAATGAAACAAACTCTGGGGAAGATGATATTCAATGGTGCCTAGGCAGGCTGGGGTGTTGACTTTCCTATTTGTAACACTCCACGGAGATGGGAGGATGGCCATTCTGAGTTTCAAAGTAGGGATGACGTATCAGGAAGCCATTGGTTTTCTGCATAGTGAAGCAAGTAAATGGCACCTGCTTTAACTTGGTTTACATTTCTTTTTAAGACCTTCATTTGTATCCTATAATCCCTCCCTTTAGTATTATAACACTTTAGATCTCAAACGTACAGCTTCCTGAAATCTTACTTAGCGTTGTTACAATATGCAAACGTGCAGATACACTTTGCAAGGCAATTTTATCTGTCAGAGAAATATAAGTATTAACGTACATACTGTATATTCAAATGTTTCCCTTCAAGTAATTTATTAATCATTGTTTCTGAAAGAGAGCAAGTTCAATATGCATAAATACAAAGATGAAAAATAGTTCTTAACTAATGAATGGGGAAAACAATCAGACAAATTTGCAAATCCATGTGCTGGCTGCTATGAGATTAATAGGAAATAACTTATTATTTTTGACAAGCCATATTCAAAATTTCAAATATAAAGATGGATTTCATCTTTGCATTTGTGCATATTTAACTCGGTTTAATAACATTACTCAATTCCAAAGTAAGAACTTTATTAGTACCAATCAAAATGAATCACAAAGTGTATAAGGATTTTAAATTTTGTCAGGTAAAATGGAACAAGATAAAGATGGGGGAAAGAAATTTCCAAAACATCTTAATTAAAGCAAGGGACCCAATAGTCCAAGGGTTTTCAAACCTGGCCCTTTTATGATTTGTGGACTTCAACTCCCAGAATTCCTCAGTCAGCATGCCTGGCTGAGGAATTCTTGGAGTTAAAGTCCACAAGTCATAAAAGGGCAAAGTTTGAAGACCCCTGCAATAGTCCAAAAAAGAACAATATTTGAAAGCTTCTCAGCTGTTACTTTCCTCTTTTTTTTTTTTTGACAACAAAAAGGCCAGGAGTCATCTACCACGTACAATATAACAATTGTAACAGCCATGATAAACAGACAGAGCATATTTATGAAAACCGACTAGCCATTGAAGACATGATGAAAACTCCTTAATTTCACAATACATGGACAGATTAACCATAGTTTCAACTGGGAATCTATGCGCACCTTAGACCAAGCTAAACAAAAAATGCTAGGGAAATCCTGAAGCTTAGCATTCAGACAAATCAGCCATCAATGGACACATAGAGATAATCATATTTGCACACCATTAAAAAAAACCAATACAAAAGCTAAGAAGGAAACAAAAGATTAGAATATATCCTTTTCAGCAGCCTATAAACAAGAATTAACATGAGACAAATGATCAGGCAGAAAACAATACCTTAATCAAAGAACTAGCAGGGGGAAAAAACCATATCCCCACCAACACTGGCAGGGCAAGCTACTGTATATAAACAGGAAGCAAGCACCGCACTCACTCACACTGATGAGGTTACCTAGTTGGGTAATGAAACATCTGCAAGCAAACAACCAAGCTCAGAGAGCACCAAGTACTCCAAAATTCAACCCTACATATTTTTCTTCTTTTGGTGCTGATTTAATTTGGGGATTCGTATGATGAATGTTTCTGGAGAATGTGAAAGCTTGCACACTCCTTTGAATTGTCTTGGCTAGTCTGTCTCAACAGTACAGTTCTCACTATTCTTTAGAAGAGCTCTACAATGTGTGTCCAAGCTGTTTTGCTCTACTTTGATGATGCAGCTCCAAAGAACCAGTTTCCACTAAAAGACAAGTCATGTGCATATTGCTTTCCAAAAACACTGCATGTGGGATTCGTATGTGCTAATTAACACTGTGGAAAAGTGTTGAAAGTGTTGAAATGCAATAAGTTTTTTGACAAACATTTCAAAGCATTTGTAAAGTGTGGTTTACATTTTAAAAAAAAAAGCCAAAGGGATGTACACATCTGTCTATTCCTTTACTTATAGACAAAATCAGAAAGATTCGATTTTTCTGCTATATTGCTTAACAAGTGGAAAATGATCCAAATATGTGTGACCTTGTCAGTAAAATTGTTTAAAGATGATGTATATGTTGCCTCTATAGAGCTAAAATCCTAATAAGCACCAATAATATTGGAAGGGTGGAATTTATGTTAGGTGCTTAAGGAAAAATCAATTGCTACAGTACAGCAGAACCTCAAAGGGTAGACTTTACTAAGATCAAGAAATCCACTATCCTGTGACTACTTATTTTACTGGGTTTATGGGGTTGTTTTCATGTTTCATTGGCAAAGTTAGCCCCTCTTGGAAATAATACATTACGTTCTGCTTTTAAAAGCCATACAGGATATATTGGTGGTACTATTATTGTATTGTGGTATTGTCAGATCTGCCATCTTCAGCTTCTTCATTTTACTTCACTGGCATCCTGCCATAAACCACATGGGGGAGGGAAGGACTTTGGGGAAGCTTGGGATGGGAAAAAGAAGATAAATGGAAGGGTGGGGGGGGGTGAAGAGACAAGCTGACAGGAACCAGGTGTGTCAAACCGGAATGAGCCAGCCGCCAAGGACACCTGGCCTGGGATCAGAATATGAAACTACATCGAAAAACATCCGGCCTCAAAGCAGTGCCCAAAACATCAAAACGGGATGCTATTGGACACTGTTGAACTGGTCAAGGAGGGAGGGCCAGGGAAAGGGGTAAAATGTAACCTTTTCTGTGGGAATACTCAGATCTAGCTTTACTTTTGCTGCAACCACTTAACTTTAGTAAAAGAACCTATCACTTCAACCAAATGGAGTCAAGGGTCTTTCTTTCCTAAGGATCTAAATTGGGGCAGGTCTTTTGCTCTCCCTCTCACTCCAATCTCCACTTCAGCTACCCAACCACCCCTCCACCTTAAGAACTTCTATCAAAGGGATGAGGGACATAAATGGCAAAGCCACATTTCCTGAAGTGCTCAGATTTCCAGGATTTACCAATCTAATAAAACTCATTAGCTGACCACTCAATAATCAAAGAGCTTGTCAAATGACTCAAACCCATCTCCATTTAGCTTTATCCAATATGAAAAGATAGATACAACAATGTTGTACAATTTTGAAATGTTATAAGGTTTTCGCTTTAGCCAAGATAGACACATTGCCTTCAGCATCTGTAGTCCTTTTTGGAAGTTTAAAGGGTAGCGCTTAGTTTCTCTGGTTATGTCCATAAGGTTGTGATCAATGGAAAAATCTAAGCCATATATGCTACTATGGTACTCTCAATATAAGGATGCCAGACAGACCCCCATTTATCCGATCTTAAAGAAATTTCCCAGCAGGGGGTGGGATTTCTATTGACTGTTACATTTTGAGATAAGGTCTCAAAATTATCCAAGTTGCCCAGTTTTATGCAACCACGTGTACAATACTTTGCACTATTAACTAAGTTTGGATACTTGTTGATTCACCACTTTTTATAATACTGTTTCTAATTTTATCGTACATGTTCTTATTTATCTTTAGATCTTGTTATACTAATTGTTTTTCTGGTTTTTATATACAGATGTGTGTAACAATTCTATCATTGGATATTTTGATGTATCTGGTTTTATGGCTGTAGTAACCAATTTGATTTCATCTGATCTGATCTGATCTGATTTGATTTGATTACAATAACTTTTAAACCTCAGCATACCCAAAAAGTCCCTCATATCTCTAAATTGCCTTTAACATCTTCCCCAAAACATAAAGGCACCTGTTTGCATTCAGCACTTCAAATCAATTAAAACATTGAGCATTGCTTTATAACGTCTGAATTTCACAAATAAAGCCACACATTTAAACCAATTTTTCTGTTACAACCCTTTTCAAAGAAAAGAAAATTTGTGAGGATAAACAAGTTCAAAAAAGAGGGGAAGCAACTGTAAGCTGATGTTTTTCTGTACAGGATTTATAACACTAGAAAGAAATTATGTGTGTGTGTGTGCGCGCGCACACACACACACACACACACTGCTACCTGTTCTGGACATGTAATTTTATTACTTTTTATACGTCAATATCAAATGTTAATAACCACATTTAGAACCAATATATGGAATTAGAATTGGTGCTTTCTGGAAAAAATATTGTTGCTGATTATTGAATGTCATCCATTTAGACCTGTTTCAATATTAGCTAAAATAATTGCACTCTCTGCAGTGAATTTAAAGCAAGCTAATGTGTAGTAAGCGATGCTTAAATCTAGTATAGCCTTAAAAAATTGCTGTGTACCAGCATTTAGGATCAGTACTTATTCTGTTGCCTTCACAAGAACTAAAAACCAAAAGATACAGGAAGAGTCTTTTATTAAGACATAAGAATTCCTGTGCTGCAGATAATCTCCCCTCTATATATTATTCAGTACATTTGAAAAACAACCAGGGTGATGCTTCCTTTCTTAGTTTGCCATGTGCTCCTGGATTGGAAAATATGGAAAATATGAGGATTGTCTTGCAAGGAAATGAATGAAATGACATTTCTTTCTTTCTTTTTCAACTGAAGCAAATCATCCAAACAAGGGCAAGCTACAGATGAAAAGACAGACTGTAAGATCCAGGACATTTCACTTCACTAAAAGTCATCCCACATTACAGTATGTTACAAAAGCAGAGAGGATTGGTATTTATTATGATTGGATATGATGCTGTCTATGTTTAGAATAGCCATCATCAACAACAAGAAATAAAATAACAAAACCTTACTTTCTCACTCTTTTCTACCTGTACTTTGAGTGTTCTCGTTATTTTTTTAGTGTAGCTTGAAGGAGGTTTCTTTCTTGTATTCAGAAACTCTAATCCTCTTAGTCTAGTTAAAAATGTATTTTCAGTACCAAAATACTATTCTGATGTTAATATGGCAGAGATTGAAGTAGTTAAAACTGTAGAACTTTACAATGTTGAAATACAAAAAATCCCTTTAAATAAGAGCAATACTGGTTTTCCAAACATGCTGACACATTTGATATAATGTCTAGTATGACCCTATATGGGTAAAATATATTTGCCATTATATATGTACAAGGAATATTAGATTCTATTGTTCATCTCTAACTCTGCATGAAGCTTTTGTGCTCTTCTTTCTTGAATTTGTGAGTTCACGAAGACTAATATATGGTCTGGTCCAAACAATGCATGGTATTATTTCATATACTGGGTGCATAAAGACCGAAAGGCCATCAAAAAACCCAATGCACAGAATTCCCCATTCCCCATCTGGCATTTTTCATCTGCACAGATGAGGCACCCTCCCATATTTTAATCCCCAGGTAGATAGATAGATAACCTTTATTGTCATTTTTTACTATGGGCACAATGGCACACATTAAAAATGAAATTTAGTTGCTTGCTCTCAAAGTGTACACATACATAACACACATTTAAACATACTATATACAACGTATGTATAGACCTACACCCTAACATGTTATAAGGTCGAGCCAGGTTTGGGCCATTCTATGGATACTATCATTATTAGTTTGAATTGATACCATCTATGATGGTGGCCTCTGAGACTCACATGCCAGTACTCACATAGTGCTCTAGCTCAGAGGTCCCCAACCTTTTGAGCACCAGGGACTGGTTCTGTGGAGAGAGGTTTTTCCACGGACCAGAGGGTGCGTGGTTTTGTGTGCTGCCTGCATCCTGCAAATGGGGCTTTGCTTGTTTGTGCGGACCAGTTGCTGGCATGCCGCGGCCCGGTACTGGTCCACGGACTGGGGGTTGGGGACCTCTGATCTAGCTCATATTGACTGTCAGTCATAAATCTATTGATTAACACAGCATTCATTCACCTGCACTGTTGTATAGTCAGCAGGAACTAAACCACTAACAACAAAATAGAAACTAGTAATCAATAAACTGATATAGTATAGTTTTGCATTGCAAAGGTGGCACTTAAAGTATATTCACAAAAGATAAGGCCTATCGAATAAGGCCTATTTCTGAATCATTTACATTTTTGATCAATTCCCCTTATCAAGAAAGGCACTAGCTCTGTACAAGTGTTATTTAAATTACTTAATTCAGTACATGTGTAGAGATACGTTTACACTGAATATCTCATCTGTCTGTCTGTCTGTCTGTCTGTCTGTCTGTCTGTCTGTCTGTCTGTCTGTCTGTCTGTCTATCTATCTATCTATCTATCACAAATTGTGATAGATAGACATTGCCCATAGAACTGCAGAGATTTTGTGACCAGAAACCCTGTTCTTTGCAATTCCCATAGAAACTTCCTGTCTTGACCAAGTCCCTAAATGTTGTTAGCAAAAGTTGAAGCTTGGAGCTACTTGATGGCTTTTCATTGAGCATATAGATGTGGAAATTAAATAATACTTGAATCAGACAATCAACAGTTCCCCAATCCATCACTTCTTGGGATTAACGTACAGTAGTTTTGGAAAATGTCATGCTGATCTAGTCAAAGGCTTAATTTCAAATATGCATTTAACAGCTGTGACGTTCCTATTTGTTTTGCAGTTTCTTTCTTTCAGTATCTGCACAACCTCTCCCTGCATCAACCAGCTGATTAAAAATTCAAATTTTACACACACACACACACACACACACACTGAACAAGTACACAGCTGCGTTCTGTATATGCATATAGATATGTAAATGGGCATGCTATGTGTGCTTCCTTAAGTGTAAAATACAGACCAAAATATAAAAAGTTGTGCTAACAGCTGAGCAAGGTGGCTTTTTCTATGCAGAGGCATTTCATGCTGCAAAGGTGATGCGATTCATTTCATTAAAGCAAAGAGGCAATGCAGTTTACTTCAGCAAAGTCCTTTTAGCACTTAGGAAAGCTGGAAGATGCTTTGGAGTGTAAAATGCATTGGCAGACGGTTCTGTTTAGGTGCAGTGCCTAAGCAGAAGACTCTCCTAAGTGTTATATATGTCAGACAAGAGGAAAATGAAATGAAGCAATGAGGCTGCTTCACTTTGCTTGTTCATAGAAGCTAAAGGATTGTATGGACTACATGACTACATTAACAAGTTTTAGGGAATGCTTCATTTCACACTATATCAAAACAAAAACATCTTTCAAAGCTTTGCGCAGTCCTGCTAACCGCAACATTCTTACTCTTACTTTCTATGTATGATCATCTGTTCTCAACTCCTTTTCTTCTTTCCCACTAACTCTTTTGCCACAAACCATCAGAAAGCCCCAAAGGCAAATGTTTGACTTAGTGAGATCATAGAATTGGTCCAGCCATCTCCAATTTTCCAAAGAACCAATGGGCATTCTAGGAGAGTTCAGAAATTCATCTGTGAGTTTTCATACAACCATTCATTCTGCTACTAATGCAAAGCAGTTACATTGGATCCATGTACAGTGCCAGCCAAAGACATTTTCATGCCCAGAGCAGAAAACTAAATCTAATAAGGATTGACAGTTGAATAAGTCTTCAAAACTAATAGGGACAATGTCTCCTACAACATCTGAAGAAAGCAGGGAAGTTTGGGCCTTAAATCTTGGGAGATACAGAACATGATGCAGAGCCTCAAAATTATACTTGTAACCTAGTAATACCCACCTCCTCAGAAGATGTCTAGAGGAGTGCAGTGGCTCACGTGGTTAGGACCCTGGACCGATGATCAGCAGGCCCATGTTTGAAACCCAGTTGCCGCATGATGGAGTGAGCTACCTTCACTTGCTCCAGCTCCTGCTGACCCAAAAGTTTGAAAGTGGGTGACCATAAGTAGATAGATGGGTACCACTTTAGCGGGCAACTTAAAGGGACATGAAAGGAGCTCCCAACTGGGCGTCGCTGGGCAACGGTGATATCATTGGCTAATCCTCTCAACCTGGAAGTGCTTCGGTGCTCCAAACATGAATGTAGTAGTACTAAAGGCTGCCACATTTTGCAGCAAGATGGGGCCAGCCAGCCCTTTAAGGAAATCAAAAATGTTTATTATATGCCTGCATCAAAAAGATAAACTCACTATGCAGTTCTTGTTAACTCATAGGGACAATTCCATGGTGCAGTATTAGTTAATATCATGTGGTTGTGTGCTATAGTAACTCCCTTTGAGATAGAATTTATTTCACATATTTATTTTGGAGCGCTCTTTGATTTTGTAGATATTTGTGTTCTTTTGATTTCCAAATCAGTGGTTTAGCTAGGAATTGTTTGAAGCTGCAGTTCTTACCTAGTGTCACCAGCTGCCAGAATATATTCTATTGTGAAAACAACTGCTGCTTAATAAAGAAGCTGCATATGCACAGCTAATGGCAAATACTGCTTTTGCACAATATGCTAAGGTCACTTAATGTTAACCATAGGTAAGGTATTTATCTATTAAAAACATGCAGATTACAGCTAACTTCAGTTGGCTGCAGTTTTGCCAGTTCTCCTCCACTTCATCTGGTCCCTCAACCACCATTCTGTTGGCTGATCAACTAGGACTTTCTGAAACAAAAGGCAGTTGGTGGACCACCTGAAGTCACAGATATTATGTGCATAATGAGGGAAAGCTGTTTCCTTCCTATCCTTTCTGTGTTCCTGGAAGCGTACTGAAAACCAATTCGGAGCAGCAGAGATTTGCTTTGTTGTCGTTCTTGTTACCTGATTTCATGCCATGGAAGTTAAAGGGAGAATTTAGCTAAGAACTAATTCTCCATCCAGGTTTGAATGACATCCGCCCTGTGGTTTAGGTAAAGTAATCCAAACCGATCCATGGTTACAGATTGCAGTTAAGGTAGTGACAAAATCACCATCAGGGCCCTGGTCCAGGTACAGATGACACATTAAGCCAGATTACAATATAGTTTAGTGAGTTGTCAGAATATGGTCACAAGTTTACTAACATCAGTAATGGGGTGGATTCTACAGGCATTTTATAGAGGTTCAGATATCAGGCCTTTTCATCTTCCAGATCCCTCTGCTTCTGGCTGTGACAAACAGATTGCAGCTTGGTAAGCATTACTAGGTCTAATATTCTTGTGCTGTGAAAAAGAACAGAAGCTTTGGGACAGTAGAGTTGACAGCTTCCAGAATAATGGATATCTTCTCATTAATTGCAATTGCTGCTCTTTCTCATGTAGATTTCCTCATTCTCTGTCTGGCACAAAATTGGCAGCTGCCTGTTAAGTGACAAGGAAAATCAAAGAAGTGTAAAGTATGATAGCTGGTACAGACAGTTGCTCTAAATGAAAGTTCACCCACTAATGGACTAAGAGCAGATTATTTTATCTAGATGCCTCTCCATTCTCCATGTCCCAAACAAGTTCCTCATTTTTCCAGTGACCCTCCACATGAGGTCTACATTTGAGGATAAGCCTACCTTAAGGTATAATAGAGTAATAAGATCAATACTCTTAGTCACTTGACAGTGAGATGGGCAGCATATAGATTTAATAAATAAATATTTTTTAAAAAAAACTTACCTAAGGCATTTGTATTGGCATTCCACCACTATTCATTCTGCTCCACAGACTTTTGTTTTGACTCTACAAATTAAAAGGAATCATGAATAAGTGTTCTAGTTGTTCCATTTTATTACCAGAGATGGTGCTTAGTAGCCAGAGTAGCTGTGTTCCCTCACTACTTTCAGTGATGCATAGAGAAAGCTTACCTAACACTGGGGATTTATCATTAATGAGCCATATCCATACTCCCCATGCTGCTGTGTGGATTAATGGGGAATTGCTGCCTTTGGATGAATTTGCTGCCAGTTGCTAAGCTAACACATTGTCTTTCTTCCTCAGTGACATAATGATACAGTCCATGACTATGCAGATAGCTGTTTCCCTGACTTACCTGTTTGGGGCATGCTTCAATGCTGTCCATTTGCATCAGTGGAGTTAGGATTCCAGTTGGATGTATGTAGTTGGAGCCCTGAAGAAAGCACCTGAAA
This sequence comes from Azemiops feae, assembly GCA_023970755.1. NCBI lineage: Eukaryota > Metazoa > Chordata > Lepidosauria > Squamata > Viperidae > Azemiops > Azemiops feae. The sequence goes on along the minus strand of JALGBA010004278.1, from coordinate 1,913,269 downwards.
AGATCCTGAGGAGACAAGTATTAGCAATATGCATTTCTTGACTTTCTTATAAGCCTTTTTTTTGTATTGTGTGAAATTTTCATTTGTGCATTTTAAATGTGATGGACATGGGACCATAGTATTTAATGTACATATAAGCTTAGAGTTGCCTGGTTGAGACTAAGATATCTCTGATGGCGGTCCATGATTAGTGGACAATTTATGGCCAAGGCATATGTTTGTCTTAACTCTCTGAACATTTGCAAACCTACCTTTGTTTAAAGCAGGACATTTGTCAGAATATTTACCCAAATGTCATTTCAACCCTCTTTCAGATCTTTGTACTAAACACGAGGTGAACAGCTGGGCATGTGAGAATGGTGTGTGTGTGTGTGTCAATGTTTTCACGCATACCATGTACTGTGCATTTTTAGGCATTATTCCAAAGCAGAACTATAGAATTCCTGCTACATTGTGCTGCTCCAGTAATATAGTTCCACCCTAGCCACTTTTTTATTCTTGTGCAGCTGCTCAGTACCAGGACATCTGCTGCCACAATAGTAATGCCTCACAAATGTATGGAACTTAGAGTAATTCCGTAGGTTCATACAGAGTTTATGGGGATGAGATTGTTCTTTTGCACATATGGATAAATAGAACGTATTCCTGTCTAAGCATCTATTGAAATATAATACAATTCTAATGCAATATACAGTAGTTCTGCTTTTTAGCCTCTTGTGGTTTAGGATTCTTTGTTTTAGGTCATGAGATGTTTCAGAGGAAATCTCCACAACCTGTGACCCAACAAGCTAAATGCAACCTCCAGCCATTTCTTTTAACATAACAGCATGTGATAAATATCCTGATTTTACTGCTTGGTTGGAACTGGGAGTTGTCAAGCATCTGACAAGCCAGAACACATGCCTGGGGAGTTGTGTTCACTTTGGCTGGTTGTGGTTATGCAAGGTTGATTTAATATATTTCTGCCCTTTTGGAAGAAGTAGAGTAATACAATTAAAAAAACACATCTTTCAGAATGTAGAAATATTTACCTCACAAGCTATGCTAAAAGATATATTTTCCTTGGAAATGAGATCATGCATACATATAGACACATTCCATAATTTTCCCATACGCATTAATTTAGGCACGTTTTTTTGTTTCTGTACATCGATATATACATTAATAGTCCATCACGCCTGGGTATTCAGACAGCAATGGAGAGAGATTGTGAGGGCAGACAATGCATTAGATCTATTTTCTCAAACAAAATAATAGCATGAAAAACTGGGGAGAAGATGGAATCTAATGCAAACGACAAGACAATATAAAAGCCACAAGAAAAGATAATAATTCAAACCTTTTTCCTACTGAATCTACATAAATATTCTCTGTCATGCAAATTGACATTAACAGAATTTAATTAATGATTGAATGCGAACATTCTCTATGCTCAGTAGTTATATCTCCACACCTAAATACGTGTCTTATGGACAAAGAGAAAGTATGAACTACCAATAGAAGAGAATATTTGTAACTTAAAGTTGAACTGTGGGGTACTTGGTGTTCTCTGAGCTTGGTGGTTTTTTGCAGATATTTCATTCAGTACACTGAAGATGTTACCTAGTTAGATAATGAAATGTCTGCAAGAAAACCACCAAGCTCAGAGAGTACCAAGGACCCCAAAGCATGACCTGTAGGATTGGTTCTCTGATTAGGGATTAAATGTAGATTTAGATTAAAAAATGTCTGGGCCAAAAGGCAGGTTTTAGGTTCTGTCTTCTATTGTAATAAACATTAGTTCTGCCTCAATTCCAATGGCAATGTTTCCACAAGTAAAGACTCTATCTGCAAATAAACAGATCTTCCTATATATGTTAGACATATCCATGACAGAACCTGGATAAAATGGATTGTTTGGGAGAAAACGGTCCTGAATTTAAACCAGTTAAAATTTGCACATGAAAGTGAGCATCTTGAATTTGACTCGGAAAGCAACCCGCAGTCTGTATGGCTGTGTCAACACTGGGACAACTCTGAGAGATGTTATTCACCAATTATGCCACTGTTTTCTGAGTCAGCTACAATTTCTGTGTCATTTTCCAGTGCCACTTTATGAAGAGCACATTGCAGTAATCCAACCTTGATTGTGTCTCTCCTCCACGAAAGGTCACAACTGCTTTACTAGCTCAGTCGGATAACAGGCTACCTTGCCATTGATTTTACATGGTTGTCTATGTCAAAGCTAGATTAATTTAGCTAGATCCAAGGAAGATCCTTAGTCAATGAATTTGTGCCTGAAGGGGGAATGCAGCCACATCCAAGATAAGTTACCAAATCAAATGTTCAAGTGCAGAGCTCCCAGAATCAAAATAATTATCTCTTGTCTGAATTCAGCATCAGCGTATTCTCTTCTTACCTTTAGTCAACGTCTAAAGGCATCTGGAGGTTTTTAAAAAGTCTAACCCTTGCAGCATTCCTCTCTACTGAAGGTCAGAGCTATGTATTTTAACCTGCTGCCTGTACTATTTAAGCTTATTTGCTGATCTTGGCTGAGATGGAGAACAGTTCTCCATCATCTATGCTGAAATAAAATGTGGTTTTTACCGACCAGTTTCTATAAGTGGAATTTGGGTGGATAATGAGGAAACAATGCAATATCCTGCTATTCAACAGCTACTATAAATACCCTAAGCTAACCCTGGTTGCTTAATATTTCTATTAGATAAGATCCTTTGAATAACATGAGACATGATGTTATTAATAGGAGCTATCCTATAATTTGAAAAAAAAAGCCCCTTGATTTTTGGCTACAAGCAACAGATTTTGCTCTACACAAAATCTGGCTTCAAATATCATGTTAAACAAATGACCATAGTTTATTAAATAAATCACAATGGCTGAATTCAATAAACAATAAACAAACTCACAGTCACTGAATTCACATGATACATTAAGCCAAAACCAAATAAACCACATTAACACTTAGCATGATGTATAGTATTAATCCAGAAATATTCTGCTTTCTGCAACTTAAGTCAGAATCATCAATAGAAGACACAGCTTCTGGGATGTCTGAAGGTATCTTTTTAGTCTTTATTCCGCTGGAGGTCCAGAATTAAAATAATCGCAGAACCTCAGACAGAAGAATATCATGACTCTAGATACATTCCTCAAATGTCTTACAAGTTAAAAAAAAAGGACCTAATCCTCTATCAGCATTATACATAGAACATTATTCCTTTTGTTAAAATGGAAAATAATGATTAAAATGTAGCAGTAATGTAAATATCTTCATTAAAGAGAAAGTAGTATAGTATAGAGCATCATCACTGGGATGTTCAAAAGTATTGCAAATATGAACTCTCTATGTTGCCAAGTTGAGCCATCTGGCAATGATCTGCTCTGTAAGAATGTGGCTGTAATATATTAGGTACTTGAAACATATCAGGTACAGATTCTAAAACTCCAATCATGAATAATCTAATATAGCACTCAAAGAAACTATAGCTGTGCTGTAAATGTAACAAGCCTCAGTCTTATCTCTAGCCAAATATTCTTTCCTAACAGCAGAGGATTGGCAGGAGTTAATTATTATAATAATGATGAATTGTATTATTATAAGCCCTATCATCTGGAAAGTGGTCTAAAATATGAAATATGACTTCTTCCTATACTTTCTCACTGTCAGCTTTGTTACACTACTATATAAATTACTAATATATTTTGACACAGGAATTTCTTATAAACATAATTTCAACGGAAAATTCTTAGGTAAGCCCCCATGACCTCCAATCTTTCATAGCCTGTTTTAAAATTATCATATCAAGATTATGAGGCAAGCCAAGTCATCTTTTTCTTTTGCTAAATTGGAGGTAGCACTAATAAACCACTAAGAATAGAATGGCATTTCCCCCCTCATCTGGAAAGGTTCTGATATTAAGGTTTTAATTCAGATGTTATAGAGATGTCATATTGCACCATTTCTTTATGGCAGGGCAATTTCAAAAGGAAATGTTTTTTTTAAAATAAAATTAACTACCAGTCTCCTCAGCAAATTGAAAAATATTTCGCGTGGATAATTAATTTGCATTTCAGAGATGACTAATTCTTGAATGTTTTCTTACATTATATAAAATAAAAAGACACTGAGATTTCTCTCACACTTTGTGTGAAGTCAGCATATCGGGGAGGAGAATATTGGACTTGCAAAACAAGCATTCAGACCCTACATTACAAGCCACTGAAATGAGAATCACTTCATAAGGGCAATTCTGCATTAATTTATCTGGGAAGCCCCCTTGACTGCACAACTGCACATCCTTCTAAATGAGCACACTTTATAATGCTTTACATCTTCGTCATTTGTGAAAACACCATGCATTTGTATCAAATTCACCGAGGTATAACTCAATGGAAAAAAAGCACTTGTACTATCTCTAGCTTGCATTATGCCAACTTTAGATTGTACTCCACCCCCTTTCTCTCTGAAGAGATACAACATAACTTAATTTTGTATTCTGTGTTATGTAAACAGTTATACTCTAAGGATAAAAATGGAATTACATAGCAGAGATCTGTGATCAGGATCTTCCGCTCTTGAAAATATTGAAAGTCTTTGGTGGGGACTTCTAGGAGCTGCAGTCCCGACACATCTAGAGAATGCCAGGTACAGGAAATCAAAACTTGATACTTATTTCACCCAGACTGAATTTGATTAAAGAATTATGAAAAAAACCATAACTGCACTGTGGACATTGTGAAACTGAATGCAAAATGAAATCCAAAATTATTTGACCAAGACCAGTCCTAAATTTTGCAAACAGACAAATCATCATCTTGAGCAGACATCACAATAAACTGCATTATTTTTTATCTTTTCTATCATGACATGGCTATAGGCAAATGCTTCCAAGTTCTGATCAGTTTCTTCTATGAATCTTCATGCTAGTAATCATTAGAAAATTCATCCTCTAATTAGGATATATCATTAAACCATCTCTATTAAACCTTCTCTGAGAATCTAGCCCCATGTTATTTTCTTCTACATAAATACCATAGTAGTATACTATACTATTTATTTTACATAAATATACCATAGTAGTACACTATATATAATATATGCTATATAATAGTATACTATTATACTTAGTATAAGAGAATAATATAATAAGTATAATAATAGTATACTATAGAATAATAGCTTTTTTGGCATTAATATTTACAACATTGTAATGTCCAATGAAAAGAAATTTTCTGGGGTCATACTGCATCCTTTAGCCTCATTGGGGGAAAAATAGAATTGACATAATAGACATTGGGAGGTATTTTTATTCATACAAACAAATGAAACATATTCATGGAAAATCTATACACTTCCATTCTGAATTGGGAGCTTTAAAAATAATGATTTGTCTATGTCACTTGTAACTTTGTAGAATTCCACACTTTTTACCTATTTAATAAGAAATGAAACTTGAGGTTGTTCAACTTCTCTGAAAGGAAATAGTATCTTAAGTAAAATACAATAATCAAAGATACATGGGTATTTCTTTTTCTACTATAAACGTAGGATCACAACTTATTTTTAGATTCAATACTTTAGTGTAAAGAACATGGAGAATAAGAAACAGTAGCTGTCAATTTACACCAGAAACTCAAACTTTGTTGTGCTTATTCTTTGATAAATACAAATTAGTTCCATATATATCTAAGGATAAAATTCATTACTATTTTGTAAAAAAATAAAAAAAAAATACAACCACTTTTCTGCCTCATATGAAAGTGTCCCAAAAAAGAATTTTAAACAAAACCAAAGCTAAAATTTCAAAGATAATGTCTTATATTCATTCTAAAATGAAAAGATATGAAACAATGAATGAATTTTATGTAAAAGAAAAGATTTTTATTTGTTATCCAGAGCAAAAAAAAAAAAGATTTAGGATTCAATTCTAAAATATACTAAATTCCTTTTGAATTGCTTATTCTTTTTTTTTTTTTTAAGAAAAAGAAACAGCTTTACAAAGGAAAAGTGGGAAGGAGAAGGTTTAAACCTCTCTGTCTTCAGTATTCTTGGTTAGCAGCTCTCAGTTGTTTGCAATAGCATAAAGGAAAAAAGAGGATTTGTATATGGTTTATATATCATGTGATTTATTTTTGGCTCAAACTAAGCAGTGAACAAAACAACATTATTTTAAAAAGCTGTATTTATCTAATCTGGTCAAAGAGTTGGAAATTCAGTCTTGGAAGTTCAAGTACAAATCCATCCAGGCACTTGCATACTGTTGAACCATAGCTTGTTTTGATGGTTCCCTAATAAGGTAAAGTGTTTGATTCACATTAAGCTATAAGTCATGGTTTAAAAACCACAATGGCTGGCTCTTACAACTTATTAAGCCAAAAGCAAGCCAACTGCATTATGATTTAACACAATCTATGATTCAAGTCAAGGTATTTAATACCAAGTATGTATTTCATAGCCATTGCTTCTTAAAATGTAAATTACTTGTAGTGGTCCTGAGAATAAAAGTTAGATAAAGAGTTGGAAGGGCATTCTAGACAACAGCTCAATACAATTAAATCAAATGCCTTACCCACCTTCGGTATGCACAGCAGATACATATGTCCAGTTGTAACGTTTGACGATGTCAAGCATGGCTCTAGCTTGCAGGATATCAGATGGAACCACCCTCAAGAAATATTTGTACAAAGTTTTGTCACTCAGGTCAATACTGGTTGCAGAATAAGCAATCTGAGGAATATCAAAAAGTTGAAGCAGATTTTGCACTTGGATGGCTACAGAACTCGAACCTGGACCAATGACACCAGCAATGGGTTTTTTAGCCCTGATATGAGGGTGATATAAAGGATCTGGCAGGCAACGACCCAGGGCATCTTTTTCATCTCGGATAGAGATCAAAGAATCCCTTATGAATTCAATACTCTGTTCCAAGGCTACTGAAGAATGCCAGCAGGAATCTCGAATTTCACTGCCTAGAGTGATGTTGGGCAGCAGAAATGGATCTGCATTTATCTTATCCAAAGTGTGAAACATGGCCTCAACTCTCTGGATGCCATATTGATCTCGGATCTCACCACACTTCCTTTCTGGTACCTTCTCAGCTGGGGGTTGGTGATGGACTGAAAAGAGGGCTCCTATAATGACATCCCCATCCATTCTGGCTACTGATCTCTGGGAGGAAGCGGCTGAAATCAAAATCTTTCTGCCAGTATTCCTGGGGAGAAAGTCCATCTCCAAGAGGATAGCGGGGAAAAAGACAAGCAAGACTCCTATCATCTTGTTGCAGGAGACCATCCAGATCCAAGCGACCAGTTTCATGGGATCTTTCTGTCTACACATGGTTAAAAGCATAAAGAAGACCACAGACTTTCTTCATTATTTCACTTCTTAAGAATCTCCAAGGTGATTTTAAAGCAAAAGCTTAAAGGGGCAACAGAAGTCACTGTAGGCGTGAATTGTAGCCTGTTGACATGAAAAGAAAGAACAGAACACATTCATCAGCTAAAAGTATGGCACAGCCAAACACTGTAAAGGTCATTTCCTTTATAAGTATCCCTCTCCACCTGCCTAGACTATTAGTAGACATCATAATCAATTGGCTGTAAAGAGCAAGCTGTCCTTAAATACAATTTCCAAAAAATAAAATATCTATCCATCTATCCATCTATCTATCTATCCATCCATCCATCCATCCATCATCCATCCATCTATCTATCTATCTATCTATCTATCTATATCTATCTATCTATCTATCTATCTATCTATCTATCTATCTATCTATCTATCTCCATCCATCCATCCATCCATCCATCCATCATCCATCCATCCATCACCCATCCATCCATCCATCCATCCATCCATCCATCCATCCATCCATCCATCCATCCATCCATCCATCCATCCATCCATCTATCTATCTATCTATCTATCTATCTATCTATCTATCTATCTATCTATCTATCATGAAGATAACAGAGAATTCATTCCAGATAATATTTTAAAAGTGATACATTCATTGGCAGATATTTGCATGACCAGATGAATTCATTCATACTTGACAACCTGCATATATTGGCTTTACCTGTAATCTGATATTTGACTGAGACTGAGGAAACCTTATAAGTTACAAAACTTCCATAGGTCATGTAATTTTTTTTTAAAAAAAACCAAATTGTTTACTCAAGGATCAGAAAGCTATGCGCATTCCAAACATCACCAAAAAGAAAAAGGGAAAATCAAAGCAGAAAGAAAATGTCATTTAAAGGTCAAGCTCGAATTGTTAAACAACCAAACAAGGTACAGCCTCTTGTGGCAAGATTATTAATCTTTGGAATTTTGAAAGGAAAATCGGTAGTTCTGTATGAGCTACAACTATGCAAGCCGTGGGAAAAACATATTAGTTACTAAGGCAACCACAGACAAAGTCCTTTTCTGGCACCTCTTGGTTTTCATGCAGACTTTGGGCAGGAGAGGTGGCAAGTCAGGCGGCTAGAGTTTAAGTAGTTTAATGCGATTTAAAAGGCGATCGGCCAGTGTTCGAGATAATTGCTAATAGGAAAGAGACGTTTCGCTGAGCTCGCCTGTCTGGGCTTCCTGTTGCATAGGCTAGGCTACTTATTGATTTCAGGACCCTGGACAGCGATTTCCGCAACCCAAATCCTAAGGAGTTCCTCCGGTCCTGGAAATGGAGATTCAAGGGCGATGCTAAGCATTTTGTGCCCGAAACTTCTTGCTCCCGCTGCTTTTTATCTTTGTATCTATCAAATTCACTCAGACAAACACACGCACGCACCTCTTTCACTAGCATCATCCCTCCTCCCGCCAATGCCTGACAACAGAATGAAATACATACAGAGAATTCCAGTTGCAGCAGCTTCTGCTTCCCATTCTTCCCGGAATGGCTTTGAATGCCTACAGAATTAAGCAGTGGAGGTGGGTTTTTCTATCGCAAGGCAGATTTCAAATTGCACCGTACTCTCTTCACACACCCTCCCTCTTTCTTCTCCCTGAAGGACAGGAAGCCCAAAGCACCACGAAGGAGAGGGAGGAATGAAAGGGGTGGAAGAAAGATACTCCGAGGAGGGAATCAAGTCCCATTTTTCCCTGCGCACACGCACGCTGGATACAGCCGAGGGTCTCAAATTGGTCGGGAAATCCACCCCATCTGCCATACATCGGTATTTATAATGAAGTCTTGGGTTGGGCTCTTTTGCCTACGATCTTAAGCTCGCTCTGATTAAACTTAGACAGACCTACCTTCGCCCGAATCCAGGATGCAATTCACTCCTTCCTTGGTCAGAACGTTTATTGCCAATTCTTCTCTTTGCCAGAAGCTGGTACAGGCAGATGGAAGGAGATGGGCTGTACGCGACTGCCCTCTTTCTTCAACGTGGTTTTACCGCATGAAGCAAGAAGAGGGGGCGGCGGGGGGTGGGGGAAGCTCAGGTCACCCAAGGCTCTTCGGGTATACAAAGATTTGCCATCCTTCCCATCGCCCTTCCCCGGATTTCCCCACTTTCCTCCAGCTCTTTTCTGATAATCAATTCCCTATATTGTATATCTCAACGGGGGAAGAGCTTGGCTTTTCAAGTACCAGCAGTTCATTACTTCCCTATCAAATAAGCAAGCATCAATATATGAAGAAGAAAATAAGAGGGGAGGAAAGAATTGGATTCAGAAGTGCACATACAGATTTGCTTTTCTTTTTACTTTTGTACTTTTATTTGCAATTGGAAATTTAGCTTTTCAAGTACTGGAAGTAAATATTATTCAGAGGAAGAGAGAGGGGGAAGAAGAGGGAGAGGGAGAGGGAGGGAGGGAGAGACCCTGTTGAACTTTTCAAACATTTGAATGAATCAAAATGGCATCCAAATAAGTAGAAGGTGGATTCTTTAAAAATCAGTCTGATAATGTATTTTGGGAGTATGTCTGCTTAAAATAATGCCAAGTTGAATTATGCAATTGAAGAGTTTGCTATGCTGATAACATTAGTAGTTTTGGACCCTAGTATTTTCAGTTTATTATAGGGAAGTTGAAGTTAAAGTGGCATGTTGCTGGAAAGAGCAGACACAGCAAGGTGTCCTACTTCAAAAGAGGCAGACACATTTCATGGGGTGTAGAACTGTAGTACTGTACTGTTTTACAAGGGTTATCTTCCAGGGTTTTCTTTTAACCTTTGTGATTTTACATTACCGTCTTATAATTGGGATACATCTATTAAAATCTTCATTTAAAATCAATAGAAAATGCATGCATTTATGTCTCTTTCTGTGTGCGTGTATGTGTGTGTATATGTGTTTGTGTGTGTGTGTAGGTATGCATATTGCTGAGGGGAAAAAAGAGTTTTTCTCTTGCCTAAAAGGCATCCATGGAGATGTGCATTTCATAGAAGACCTTTAAACAGCCAAACCTACCATATTTTTAAAAAGCATCATTGTTGATATTAAATAATATGAGCCAGATTGGCTGAAATACCCACACAACATTTTATGCCTGGAAGACTTACCAACTGTCTATTTTACATCTTCATTTCAATCACTCTGTTCACCTAACATGTCCCTCTGGGTAACTGCTTCCAAAACTTGTTCACTACCAAGGGAACAGCCTACACATAAGCCTCACAAGTTCTATTGCAGAAAAGGGAGGAATCATATGTACCCTCCACTGATGTAAAAAACATCTAAAAGCATATTAGATTGTGAAGTTAGTTAGGAAAACTGTTTCAAAACCAGTTATTGATTATCCAAGGGTTCAGATGGCATCTAACCATTGATTTCAAATAATTATGCATTCATTCATAAAATTTATATCCTCCATTTCACTATTTAACAACCTCAGATTGTGGATCCAATTGCACTACATTTTTAAAAATCACTAATTAAAAGAATTACAAGAAGACAATGAACAATTCAACCAAACGTTTGTCTTGGAAATTATTTCTCTCTTTTTATATAGTTGTTCCTACAATGTGTTTTAAACTTGATTATTAATCCATCTGTTTTTTAGCCAAATTACAAATTTGAGGAGTCGTATATCACCCAGTTGACTGGAGTAGGATATAAGCTGCATAAATAAATATAAATAAATAAAGTATTTCCCCCTTCTATTGGTGTGTATGTATAGAATAGTAATACAGGTAATTTTTATTTAGTGACCTTTGCAGTTACAACTGATGAAAAAAGCAATGTTGTGACCAATCCTCGCATTTGCAACTTTTGCAAGTCTATAAAGCAAAGGAAAGCTGAAGTAAGATCATAATCACAGTCTCAGTTTCATTTAGCAATCGCTTTGCTTACTGACCAAGTTACCAGTCGCAATTGTGCTTTCTAAACAAGAACTTCCTGTACCATCAAAATGGAAATATGTTGCATTATCGCTTAAAGAACTGGATGGATATATAGATACATATTAAGATAGCACTGGAATCTGTTCACTCAAAATAAGAATACCATCTTTTGGGTCACACAAAAATTATTGCTAGCAGATGTGGCACCCTCTAGAGGGCTTTTCTACTAGATTTTTAGTTAATAATCAAGTATATAATGGAGCTGATGCTTCACCATATATTTAAATCCTAATAATTTTGGATTTTTCTATAACCAGTATAAGCATTTGGCATAATATATTTGTGGCACGTTTCCCCTTTCAGCAATCTAATTGAAGAATTTGCACTCTCTCCAACTTCCAGTCTATATAGCACATTGCAATGTTCTAAACCTGAAGCTGCCAAATGCATAAATTTCAGGGGATCACTTATTCCACAACTGAGGAATCAACCAGTTCTAGAAAAAGGCTGAAAACTATTTGTGCCAATAAATAAATAATAATGCTGATAAATGCTTTGGTACAATGTGGAGTACCTGTTGATAATACAACCTCATCCAAACCAGGTAATTTCCCTAAATTCTGGACAAGAGAACTGCCTGTCCACAGTTCACATTTCATCAAATTGATATTATATTATCATTTGATTTATTAAATTATTTACAATTATTATTGACCCCTTTTCAGAATACCACTATATCCAGACACTTATGCAGGAACTGCATAAGTTCTTCTGGCTCCATGACATAGAGAAATAGAAATGGGAATCATCACCACTTTCATCAAATTTTATTCCAAATTTCTTGATCACTGTTCCCAAGGGTTTTATGTGGCTTTCTGAGAGATTTGGGGCAAAAAGGAACACTGTGGAATACAATAATTTAACTGCCATACATCTGAGGAATGATTGCCTCAGTGCTATCCTCAAAAAGTAGCTTTGTAGGTAGGAAATCACTATATTACGTTTCCCACAGCTCGGTCCAGAGTCAGTCCAGGAAAATACCATAGTCAAAACCAAGGCAAATCAACTTGCATTCCAACTTCTCATCCTGTAAAGGTCTCACAATCACATATGTTCTGATATAGCATGGGTTCAAATCAATCTTTATTTTTCCCCAGGATCATATGCAGCTTGTGGCCACCACCCTTTTGAGCACCTTCCCTACAAAGGAAATATAAGCAAATGGATAACAATTATTTTGAGAATTTATTTTTAAGTATTATTTTAAAACTTTAAAGACTTAATATCCCAAGTTCTTTTATCTAAACTATTGCTATTCATTTGTAGATATTCTCTGCATCTGTGTTTTTTAAAAAAAGTTATTCCATCATTCCCCCCACTAGTCAATAAGTTTTCAAGTAAACTGTGGAATTTGGGGAAGAGCCATATATAATTTATCTGTACTGAATTGTCAAAGTGCAACAAAATGAACTTAATAAGATTCAGAAGTCCTAACCCTGTAATGCTGTTAAGAAGCACGAATACACAGCATAATATTACACTATTTTTTTGTATATGTTGATCATTCCTGATCTTCTAGCATAAGCTGGAAAGATGTAACATACACATACACAAAGACAAATATTTTTCTGAGATGAAAAGAATAAAATGTAAGAATGGTCTCCTAGTTTTGATAGGCATAAATTTTAAATCAACACAAGATTACAGTACTAATGTATTTTCAAGCAATGTTACATATCACTTGCATGATGATTTCATTCATATAATGAAATCCATATGTTTTATTTAATGTAAAAAGCCCTCAGACTTTTTCAGAAAATCAGTAAAGAGCAAATTTTCATCCGGTTTTTAGCATGCATGGTTTACAACTGTGAGACTTATTGCAGATTTTTAATACTTTTTAGGGAGTCAAAGGTCCCCACCTAATCCATACTTCATGTTATATGCATGTGATTTTGTTGATGTATGTGTATACAGTATATGTTTTCATATGCATGTGTATATTTCAAGCATTCCACAGGTAGAAAAAAACTAGATAAAAAGGCGGGCAGAAATGCTTTTGAGGAGAAAGGAAAAAATACTATTCTTAAGAGCACAAAAGATAATAAAGGTTAAAAGTGGAGTAAACTTCCACCTCAGTGTTGCCCCTGAGTATATTATAAACCTCCTTACCATTTGAGCTTTGTTTTACGTATTTTACATCTGTCGGAACCATGACACTGGCATTATTTCTAAGTTAAAAAATCACCCAGGCTCCTGACCTTTAAACTCTGATAGTCTGAAAACTTCATATAATAGGAAATTTGGCAGAGACTATTGAGAGGAATTAGTACTTAATTTTGGCTGTAACTGCTATTGTGCCTGGGGGTCTAGCAATAGTGGGGAACTTTTACAATGGCTGTGTTGAGTGTAAGAATGGATTCTGCTGATGATCATGATTTTTTGTTTTAAATGGATCATGAATGTTTTTTATATGTTTGTATATTTTTTTTTAACTTTGAAGTTTTTTCGAGAAACTTCTCCTAATATATATAACCCTGAAATGGTATAGGGTTTCCTACCTGAGCAGGGGGTTGGACTAGATGACCTCCAAGGTCCCTTCCAACATTATTATTATTATTATTATTATTATTATTATTATTATTATTATTATTATTATTATTATTATTATTATTATTATTATTATTATTATTATTATTATTATTATTATTATTATTATTATTATTATTATTGCACAGACAGCCAGATGTTCAAACTGGATTTGGCATTTTGTCTACCTATCGAGTCCTTACCAAGGACCTGGGATAGGCAGATGTGGATGTTTGATGTTATTACAGATATCGTCGCAGGATGGAGGCGGTTCCTAGTAAGGCAGCCTTTTGCAATTGACTAATGGCGAATTTGTCAATGCCAATGGTGTTCAAGTGGTGCTCCAGTTGTTTTGGGATTGCACCCAAGGCGCCTATTACTATTGGTACTACCCTTGCTTGCTTTTATTATTATTATTATTATTATTATTATTATTATTATTATTATTATTATTATTATTATTATTATTATTATTATTATTATTATTATTATTATTATATTGGCTCTAATTTAAGCCATCTCATTATAGCTCTGGGAGTACCTTTTCTAACAGATAAAATGATAATTAGTCCTTGATATTAAATTAACCACCAGTATCTAATCAAAGATAGTTTCTGTTTTTCCTTTAAATTATGCTTCTCATTCACAGCTTTATTTTATTCATTGATTGATTTTGTTTGTATCCATCTTTTCATTAATGGGAGGTTTAGCATTTGTTTTCAATTATGAAAAGTTAACTACCAGATTTTTTTTTTATCCCAGTGTAATAGATGAAACAAAATAGGACCTCTAGCAATTATGGTAATAGATATGAAAAAATGGGTTTAATTCTGACTCTGATTTTGAATACTGTATTCTTACTTTCATGTAACAATTTCATCTTATAATTATTTGTGGGTTTAAAAGTGTAAAAATGCAAGTCTTCCCAATATTCCTGGAGTTGTTGAATAAAAAAGTGAGAGTTGTCACCCATCATCAGATGCTTCTTTTCTTGGGTAACAAATATTCAAAGTGAAGAAAGGAGTAAGAAACCATAATAAAAAGAAATTAAAGCCAAGAAAGACAGTTAAATCTAATTTATGCCAATTCATTACATCTCCTTATATCTTTCTATCCTTACAAACTATCGTTTCTTTCCCTGCCCATACATTTATTAGATTTTTTTTTAGAATCCCAACTTTATTACTTTATAAGTAACTCAAGGTGGTACACAAACATACTTCTTCCTCATCCTATTTTGGGTTGGGCTGAAAGAGTAACTGGCCCAATTATCCAGCCAGTCTCCATGCCTAAGGTGGGACTAGAACTTAGTCTCCTGATTTCTAGGCCAGAGCCTTAACTACTACACAAAACTTCATGGCACTTCTTTAAGATCTCAATTCCATTCAACCACAACCCTAACCCTATAACTGATCTGGTTTAACATGTCATGTAAATGTTGCCAATGTGTTATTTGAATCTAGTCCTTGTGCTTTAATAATCACATGCAAATTCAGGCTTAGAATTATGCACAATGTGTGAATCCAGTATTTGACTGAATTAATTTTTTATTTTAAATGAATTTTTAAAATAAGTTTAAATTAAATTATTTTTTTAAAAAAAAAAACCTCCATCCAAGTATAGAGAAAGGCTATCTAGAATCCAGCGAAATGTCATACTGGCATGGGCTGTTTTTGGCTATGACTCAAAAGAAACATTCATACCTATAAAGCTTTCCATTACAACTGTAAAGTTGTAGGATTCATCTCCATTCTAAACATGAAGATGGTAATAAGCTTTTCATAGATTTACTCAGTAAACATCTGCTGCAGTGCAACATTCATACCTTTGTAGTTATTTTTGTATGAGTTTAAATTTTATTTCATGTGTTGTGGTTTTGCAATCAAGAGTCCAAAAACTCCCTTTTAAATTTCATTTAATTTTAAAATTAAACAAGATAAACTGATTTGCATGACATTGTATTATAGATTTTGTTTCTGCTGCAGTCTTTTGAGATTCTAAAATATTGTGTAATGTAGAAAAGTGAAAAATTAAGTAAGTTAGGCCTGAGAGATACAGAGTAGCTTGTAAATATTTGATGGAGACATTCTTTCTGGGCTATGTTGACTCTTTGTGCAAAAGCATCAGAAAAATTCCCTAACCATTGCAGAAAGTGGCTTCATTTTTCATAAATTTTATTGGAGGATGCCCAAGAACCTTGAATGAAAGACTACAATTTCTAATGCCAGGTATCTTTCTAGGCACTTTGCCATACAGCAGCTGCTGGCATCTGGCCTGTTCTTGTTGCCATTTGGGTGCCACTTTGCCAATGCACAAAAGGCAGTTCTGTCTTCAGTAGCTGCTAGATAAATAGAGGGAAAGTGAATGGACAAATGGATTGTATTAGCATCAAAACTCTTTAGCGTCTGCCCTGGCTTTATGGATGAAATCCAACCAACTTTCTGCAGCTTTTCCACCAGCATTGCTGATTTCTCCTCATCAACTTCCCTGTTTAATGAGATAATAGTTTATATCACCACTTGCTATATTTATCTGCTTTACTGCAGTTCCTTCAGAGTGACAATGGATGATCACAAGCTGTGGAGGCTTTTTCCTGCATCTTCTGGAAGAATCTTCTGCTGTCAGAATATTTGCTGTGATTTGAATATTTTTGGTATTTTTTGTTTGGCTCAATACCATTTCCCCCCATTATTTACTGTATGTACTGTAGATATTTACTATATTTTGATTTTTGCCCGACTGTTGAACCTCCTGGGGAAGATGGACAAAATTCTTCCTATATACGAGTATATGGTTATATGGGGGGTTTTTTATGGCTCCTTAGCAGATAAATAATTTACTATGTAGTTATCTGCTTTGTTTCAGAAAAGTACCCAAGCTTTTTTTAAAATATTAATCTTTAGAAGGAGAAAATGTGCTAAAACCACTGGCCATTGATTCTCTCTTCAATAAGTTCACAGAGTCAAGGACCATATTACTTCAAGTACTGTATCTAATCCTGCTGTTGCTTATTACAGAATTCAGTGAGGCTTACCTTTGGATTGACTTGGGCAAGACTGTGCTAACAAATTTTCAACAGTTTGTTTCCAAGTTGCTTTACAGATTCTGAGAAAGTCTTTGCTGTGCTCAGCTCTATGCATGATTAAACTTTTGCAACATGCAGTGACACTGCCAGTTCAGATTGTTAGAAAGGGGTGGCATATAAACAAATGGATAACTAAGATATCAATGCTGCTCATGTTGATGGCTATTCAATCCCTTCTCAATCAGGCAGCATACTGTACCTAAATAGCAGCCATTAGGGAGCGACAGAAAAAGTCTATGTCTATGACTTACATTCAGATAAAAAGCCCCCACCCTAAGTACAATTTAATAGTTTAAATAATCAACTGGAAAGGTGTTTTCATTCAAGACAGCCAAAATAACTTGAAAATATAATGGCAAAAGTTTGTTTTTGATTTCTCCATAGAGGATCAGTTCCTGGACTATTAGCTTCAATGGACAAAAAAAAAATGGAAAAAAAGTTCATATAGCATTTAAGATCTGTTCTAGGCCCAGTGCTCTTCAACATCTTCATCAATGATTTGGACGAGGGGATAGATAGGGAACTCATCAAATTTGCAGACAACACCAAGCTGGCAGGAATAGCCAACACTCCAGAAGATAGGCTTAAGATACAGGAGGATCTGGACAGACTGGAACACTGGGCGCTATCTAACAAAATGAAATTCAATGGTGAAAAAAGTAAAGTTCTACATTTAGGCAAGAAAAACCAAATGCACAGGTACAGTATAGGTGGTACCTTGCTCAATAGTAGCAACAGTGAAAGGGATCTCGGAGTCCTAGTGGACAGTCACTTAGACATGAGCCAGCAGTGTGCTGCAGCTGCCAAAAAAGC
Source organism: Azemiops feae (assembly GCA_023970755.1). Classification (NCBI taxonomy): domain Eukaryota; kingdom Metazoa; phylum Chordata; class Lepidosauria; order Squamata; family Viperidae; genus Azemiops; species Azemiops feae. The sequence goes on along the minus strand of JALGBA010004278.1, from coordinate 1,895,497 downwards.
CAACACTGGCTGCATTAAGAGAGGGATAGAATCAAGATTACATGAAGTATTAATACCACTTTATAACGCCTTGGTAAGGCCACACTTGGAATACTGCATCCAGTTTTGGTCACCACGATGTAAAAAAGATGTTGAGACTCTAGAAAGAGTACAGAGAAGAGCAACAAAGATGATTAGGGGACTGGAGGCTAAAACATATAAGGAACGGTTGCTGGAATTGGGTATGTCTAGTTTAATGAAGAGAAGGACGAGGGGGGACATGATAGCAGTGTTCCAATATCTCAGGGGCTGCCACAAAGAACAGGGAGTCAAGCTATTCTCCAAAGTGCCTGAAGGCAGGACAAGAAGCAATGGATGGAAACTAATCAAGAAGAGAAGCAACCGAGAACTAAGGAGAAACTTCCCGACAGTTAGAACAATTAACCAGTGGAACAACCTGCCTCCAGAAGCGGTGAATGCTCCAACACTGGAAGTTTTAAAGAAGACAGCCATTTGTCTGAAATGGTATAGGGTTCCTGCCTGAGCAGGGGGTTGGACTAGATGACCTCCAAGGTCCTTCCAATTTTTATTATTATTATTATTATTATTATTATTATTATTATTATTATTATTATTATTATTATTATTATTATTATTATTAAATAGACTGGCGAGTGTTCAGATGAAAATTCCACCTGTGACCAAATCTTAAAAAGGTGGACTGCTTTATTTGATAATCTATTAAGCATTTTCCTTATAAATGCTTAAAATTCAACATTTATGAAAGGAAAATCACTTTAATTTGGTTCTGAACGGAGCCCAGATTTCTGAAACGACAATTACAATGATTACAGGAATCAAAGCTGTTGTAATAATATAGCATTACAGCATCATTAAGACTAATTTAAAGAAATCTTTATATTTCAGGTGATAGTTATTAATCAGTTGCTTGAATTGTAGTTATGTAACTTCTTCCATTGGGATTTCCATAAATCCATCCACGTGTACACATGAAAAAGGAATGGATAGTGAAGGATCTAAAGGTGTTTGTGGTTCTGGATGTGGAACAGGCCACCATATGGTAATCTTAAGAGTGGACCTTGGAGAAAAACTGAACATAGAAGAAATGGATTTAAAAGGTGAAAAGTAAAATAACTGCAGAAAACACAAGTACCGTATGAAAAAACTATTGGAAGATAAATTTCCCCAGAAAATGAATGAAAAGTGCAAATAAAGAATGCATGAGAGCTAATTAGAACTGAATGAAAAGAATTATGAATTATGAGTTTGAGTGCAACAAAAATTTGAACTGCTACAATGGGAAGGATGAAAAAGGATGCTTAGTGATGTAGTGAAAGAGACTATGGCTGAGAAAATAATGCAGATAAGAGCATTGAAAAAAAGTGAAGATGCAAGAAAGCTGTTGTAGAATGTTTATGTATAGAAAATATTAGTTGCAAAGAATGTAGTCCAGGATAGCAAGAAACAGGTAAGATTAAAATACGTAAGAGCATAGTTATCGAATAAAAACAGCTATGGAAGTAGATGATAATGGCTAAAAGCAGCCTCTAGTAGAACGGAACCAGAATTATTTGAAATGAAATGAATGAATGTTGAAAGTAGCATTTTTTATATTTGTATAGGAATGATAGTGATATGCTGTAAAGTAAAATTAAAATGAATATTATAAATAGTAATATTAAAATATGGGTGTGTTTTGCTTATACAGTGGCTATGAAGCTATACAAGAGAAAAGACAGCAAAAGTGAACATAAAGCTACAGCAGGATGAGAATAGAAGAATGTTTGGCAGAATAAGCAAATTTTGGAGCTGCAATGCAGTTTTATGCCACATTTATGCCAGATTTATTTTGGTAGGAAGTTTACCTAAAATGAGAAAATGGATGGAAACATTTTAGGAGATACAAATGCTGGTGGAAAAAACAGTGGGTATCATGTGGTCTTTGTGAAGATAAATGTTTAAAGGAAGCAGAAAAAAAAATCTGTGCGTAAGTACGTTTTTACCCAGTTTTGGTATACGGAAGTGACCCTTGTGTATTCGGGGGAAATGCAAGTTGAATCCCGTGGCTGTGAGTTACTTAGGATGTGTATGTGTAGGGAAAGAATAGGTAGGGTCATGAATGAATGGGTACTAAATCAATGTGAACTGAATACAAAATGAGTGACAAAATAGATAGATTGGTCATAAAATGACCAATGAGAATGAGAATCAGATTATAAACAAATATACTGTACGGAAGGGACGTGGAAATAGTTTTGAAGAAAGAATGAATGAGCCATTAAGAGAGGGAAAATAACAACTTGGACTTGGAAAGCAAACATCATAAGATAGAAACCTAAAAGAACTCTGTCTTCAGTCTGGTATAAGATGAAGCAAAGAAAACCCCATCAGGTTTTCAAGATTCTGCTATTATACCCACAACAATAGCATTCTTGCAATCTTTGTGGTATTTGTTTCCCGAGCTGGCCTATCTCAAAGGACTCTCGAGGAAGATGAATAGGTTGAGAAGAAGGGGAAAACCAAGAAAGTTTTTAATATACTGAGTAGAGTTCCCCTTTTGTTTTTATTAATAAATGTGCTACCACAAACTAATGTGTAGAAGTAACACCTCTGAGGAATCCCTCTTGGGCTAGAAATTTTATCCCTAGTTATATTACTTTAAACCTGTTTTGGTGTTTTCTGAGAATTGTTATTGACAAAGGTAGAATAAAAACAATTGTAACACATAAAATAATATTTCTTCTTTTGCCTTCTGAGGTAATAGATGTCTTTAGTAGTAAATACTTATTACAGATAGTCCTTGGGTTACAACGGCAATTGAGACTGGAATTGATGTTACTAAGCAGTGTGGTCAGAGAGCTCAACATCATGAACACCAACATCATTTAACGATGGCAATCCTGGTAGTCCCAGTTGCTATCATTAAGTGAAGATTGGGTGGGTTATTAAGAGAGGACCACACATGACTTCCAACTTCCTGCTGGCTTCCCAATTGACTTTACTTGTGGGAAATCAGCAGGGAACATTGGAAATTGTGACCACATGATCATAACTTGCCACAATGTCATATTCATGAGCAAGGCACTGAGTGCCTGAATCATAATCATGTCACCACAGGGACACTGAGATTGCTGGAATTCTGGGGATCAGTCCTAAGTCCCCATCAATCAACACTGTCTCAAGTTTGAATGGTCACTGAATGTGTGGTCATAACTCAAGGACCACTATACTTTCAATAGAGCACAAATGGTGGCTATCTAGACCAGCATTTGGACACCAGGACAATTACCTTACTCCCATTTTGGTGGTACATCTTTGTGGTGATCCCTGAGGTTTTTTTTTCTTTTTTTCTGATATTGGTTAAATTGATATAAACAATTCAGACTGTTCCAGAATTTAGCAGGGTAATAAATAAATGAATTGTATAAACAGTCACCTAAATATTGAAAAACAGGACACAACTCATTGGATTGGCTCTAGGTTTCTTCAGAAGATAGTCACGATGTCATCTGTGCTCACAGGTGGAAAAAAAGACCACACTTGGGAAGCAGACTATTTTGATTCTTTCAAAATAACTTTAGAGTATGCTATGAGCCTGAGGCTGCTAAAGGTTTTGTTTTTGAAAATAATTGTAGAAAAAAGCCAAGCTCAATCCTTTGATAAGAACTGAATCCTCTAAATCCTGGGAAGTGTATTATTATTCAAAGGTACCTGTGGGTGAGAAGATTAAATCCTTAATGCATCAAAATATGTTGGTAATTACCAGTATAAATTTAAAGAATAAACGAGTTCAACAAACCATGGCTTAGACTAAGCTATTAACCTAATTATAGGAACTCAATAGTTATTATGAAGGACAAGGTCTTTGTGAGGGGAGGGGATTATCACCCCATACATGGAGAAGCCTATTCAAAACTATGATTCAATATTTCAAATGATCAGATAGACCTATGCTGTAAGATTAAAGCACTTCTATCAGTTAAAATGTAATTTCTAAGCGCTGACAGTATTTGAGATTTTCTTACACACATCAATCACTAAGGCATTAAACCAACAGAAGATGCTATAAGATTCACTAGTACCAATATGCATCTGTGTAATGTAATGTATGGATGACCCTGGGGAAAGGTGGCAAGAGATGCTACCTAGAAAAGAGACAAAGAGACTTAATGGTCAGCAAATGAAATTTATAAGGACCCGCCATATTGGATCAAGCAGTTAAAAGTGGCAGTAGGAAGCCTGTATCTTCAGACTTGCAAGATTCTGTTAATGTTGCTTTACAATAAAGTGGAATTAGTTCACCCACTCTTGTTCCTCTCTGGTTTACCTGGGAGGGTTGACTTTGTGTATGTGTTTATTTCTCATTATTTGATATTTCTTTTTCTGTTATTGAAGTTTCAAAACATATTATAGTTTTATGCTATTTCCATATCTGTAGACTGCCTTGAGTCAAAATGGACCAAGATGCAGGTTATTTATTCATTTATTTGTATCCTGCTATTATTGTCACAAATAACTCAACGCGGCAAACATATCCAACACATCTTCCTACTCCTATTTTGCCCACAACCCTGTGAATGGGTTGGGCTGAGAAAGAGTGATTGGTCCAAAAATCATCTAGTTGGCTTTCATGGCTAAGGTGAGACTTGAACTCACAGTCTCCTGCTTTCTTGTCTGGTGTCTTAATCACTAGACCAAACTGGAATAAGTGCAACTAAAGATAGAAGAAAGGGAACACAAATTATATTATTTTGCCCTCAGTCTTTAGGAATCATCAAGGCTTCTGATGAATATGTGGCAGGCGAGAACAAATCTTCAACTGGTGAAATTAATTGTGATTGCAGAAAGATATCTTTGATGGTCCACAATTTGTCTCAAAACTGGTTAATAGCTTCAATTAAGCCATGGTTTAACCTTGCTCTGGTGACTACATGGACACGTCCATTTGATTCTCTTGGCAAAAATACACAAGTGGTTTGCTACGGTTTTCTTCCAGGCCTTTCTTTTTCAACTGCCCAGTCTAGGCACAATGTAAATTTGGGTGGCAAAACAACTTGGTTGTCATGGTTCAAATTCTGGTCTCTGTCCTTCACATATTCTCAGTAGATAGCATGAAAACTCCATCTCAGATCTTAGTGGGTTGCTATCAGTCAGAGATGCCATGGGCTAAATAGAAAAACAATCTGACTTGGATTACAATAGCTCCCTTTGTTGCTTTTAGGATTGACAATGATGCCATATGGACAGTTGACAGGGTTGTGAATTCATTCTACTTCTAGCATTGTTCAGTATAGAAAGTTAGAATCTATTTGCTCTCCAGTAACAATTTAGTAAAATATATTTCTTACACTATCATGCTTAATTTCTCATTTTTTAAGCTGTCATACAGGATTCACTGGTAAGTGAAGAGCTCTGCAATTCAATATTATCTCCTATCAACAACTGTCTGAAGAATTAAAGGAACACTTTAAAATATAGCTAAATGAATCATTTCCATCTTAACTTTGGGAATAAGCACAAACTTATGATGTTTTCATGGCATGTTCTTGAGGGAAAAATGGCAGGATGGCATTGCGGAGGAAGTGTTTTGGATATTAACACAGGATGTACAGTGCTGTGTTGACAGGCGAAGAAAAACTCAGTCTGTTCACGTTTTCATTGTACATGTAAAATATGTTTAAGACACCTGTGTGGTTCAGAGCTGCATGTACTAAGTTGATAAGAGACTCTGTGAGGAAAGGAAATTGGCATCACACTACCAATGGAAAAATCTGAGCTTACCTAAACTTCTCACAATGATTTCCAGAAATAATGTGGACAAAATCAATTCACCAAATCAACATGATGTAACGATTAGAGGATTGGGTTCAGTGCCATTGCCAGCTACTAAAATCATTCTTTCACTAAACTTGCACTTGCCTTATCTATCTCATAACATTTTTGTAAGGATAAAAAGTGAGTATGTGTAAAGTTTGAGTTTGCACTAAAAGAATTGGCAGGATGGAAATGAATGTACGAATGCAATACGAACATCATTCAAACAAGCCGCGGTTGAAGTTAAGGGTTTTCTCTAGTCTAGTGTTTTTCAATCTCAGACACTTAAGAGATCGGTACTTCAACTCCCAGAATTCTCCAGCCAACAATTAAACACCTTACCAACATCCAACACCTTTTAAGTTACTGAGGTTGAGAAACACTGCTTAAAATCGAGCTAGATTAATCTATGCTCGAGCGCTGGGTTGTTTTTTTTTGGCAACGGCTTGGAATTAATTTCTCAAGACGCTTGTCTAATTTCTCCTCCTGGATTTTCCCACAGCCTCCCATTCAAATATTAAACAAGTCCGACCACGCTTCGTTTTTTCGAGATCGCCCAACCCTACAGCACTTTGGGTACATTTCACCCTGTAAGGTACACCAAGGGCACAATCGGCTTCTTCCCGGAGACGCCTCCATCTTTTAGCTCGCGAGCGCCCGAGGGAATCGGGGTAAGCTATAAAACTTCCACCGCAGAACCCGCCGAGAGGAGCCGCTGCAGCACCTCGCCCGGGCCTTCCCGAAACAAAGCGACATTCCGCCCTCCCCCCGCCGGCCGGGACGCGTCGTCGTCACTTCTCCAGCGCCCGCGCGCCAGCCGGCGAGGGCTGGGCCTGCCTGGGCCTTTGCTGCTTATCGGTCGGCCTCTATCTGCTGGCTGGGGTTTCACGCGGGGGGAGGGGGGGGAAGGGGGCGTTCGCTGGTACGCCTCCTCCTCCTCCTCCTCCTCCCGCGGGGGGCCCGTTCGGAGGACGGTTGATCGGTTACTGCTGGCTCAAGCGCGGTTTCCTGAACGGACGTCCAGAACGGAAGCACGCATTTCAGCTTGCTACTTGAACCGTCAGGTACGTTGGACCGCGGAGCATCTCTTGGCGGCTTCGTTTCGCCTCTCTCCGGTGCTTCCACCCGCTCGCGGGTGCCTAGCAGCAGGCCCGAAGCTTTGTATCCCCCACGCCGTCCTCTGTTGGACATCCTATCTGCCGGCGACTCTTCCCTGCCAGCCTGCCTCGGTGTCTGCGGAAATAGGAAACGATCTCTTGTGTTCTTGTGTGCACACCCGGCACCGGCGTCCTTGCATTCGTGCAGTGAAAGGACAGCCGCCTCTATTTCCTGGAGCCCCTATGAAGTTGATTTGAAAGAAGCCTCTTGTATGCTTACCCGTCGCTTCAGATGTGATGCAAACATCTAATTGTCGTCATAATTTAAAACGGAGCTTATTACTTTTAAGAACTTTTTAGTTTGCTTGATCTTATGTTGTGATTAATTGTATTGCATTTAGTTGTGAGCTCATGATAAGCAACCGCGGGTAGTCCTCGATTTAACAACCACAATTGAGCCCAAAATTTCTGTTGCTGAGTGAGACATTTGTTAAGTGAGCTTTGGCTCATTTTGTGACCTTTCTTGCCACAGTTGTTAAGTGAATTACTGCAGTTGTTAAGTTAGTAGCAGAGCTGTTAATTCAATCTGGCTTCCCCATTGACTTGGCTTGTCAGAAGATTGCAAAAGAGGATCATATGACCCCTGGACACTGCAACTGTCATAAATATGAGTCAGTTGCCAAGCCTCTGAATTTTGATCACGTGACCATGGAGATGGTAAAATGGTCGTAAGTGTGAAAAACAGTCATAAGTTTCTTGTTTCAGTGCTGTTGTAACTAAAGGAACTGTTGTAAGTCGAGGACTACCTGTACTTTTGTTATTACAATTGTACAAGGGAGTGTGGCAAAGCAGCAAACTTAAAGTAAAGGTATCTAGATATGGAGCCAAGGATTGCAATAGGCAGATTCATGTTAAATTGAACTTGGAAGCAATGAAAATAAAGGCCAGAGGTGCAGTGGTTGGAGTTTTGCAACATTACAAAAGTTGCCTCTTCAGCCTACTCTTTTTGGAGTTTTAGTTAGCAGTCTACTACACAGAAAAGACAAAACAGAATGAAGGACTTTCAAGACTGCTGATGCAAAGCAGACATAGTACCCCAGTTGTTTGAGGCCATATTGTGTTTCTCAACAGCATGCCTTAAAAAAAAGTGAAGCAAGTGACTTTGGTTGTCTAATGCAGGGGTCTTCAAACTTGGCGCTTTTATGACTTGTTGACTTCAACTCCCAGAATTCCTCAGCCAGCATGCCTGGCTGAGGAATTCTGGGAGTTGAAGTCCACAAGTCATAAAAGGGCCAAATTTGAAGACCCCTGGTCTATCGAGTGGATAGTCAATTGAGCCTATAAATAAGATCATAAGTTGCAAAGACAGATTGAAAATTGGAGTGAAAATATGACAAAAAGTTTTAAAAGCTAGCAAGGGTTGGAGGCTCTAGGAATATACATTTATACATTCCACAATTGTTCCCTCGCCTTTAGGAAACAATTAAGTTTTTAATTTTATAAAAGATACCACATAAATGAATAAGAAAATACAAAAAATAATTGGAACGCCAAGAAACCACCATTCTGTGATCCCTTAAACATGGCCCCTTAAACATTTAGTCTCAAAAAGCATCAAATGGTAATTATGTCTAAGAGTGACAAAATTTAGAGTTTTTCTGATCCAGTAAAGAGGCAAAAGCAGAGTTGACTACATTTTGGTATTATTTCAAATTCTTGGCTACATTTTAGTATTACTTCAAATACTGACGCACAGAGACACAATTGAAGATAGTATTGCTAGGATTGGTTATGGAGTTGAAATTGTGGCTGGAAAAGATAAAATGCCAATAAGCACATGTAATCCAAAGATTTTTAATGTATTGCCTTTGAGAATGCATTTCCATGTTTTCTGAAGCACAGTCCCAGAGACCATAAGATATATTCATTCTGATATCTTCTGAAAGTTAGGTAACAAAGTAAGACTTCCTGCATTGAATAGTAATTTCTCTGAATTCTCTTAAAAGATTAGCTTTTTTATAGATGGGAAGTTCTGATGCTGAACCCTAAAGTGAAAAGGCTGGTGGGGGGGGGGCAAGGTTTATTGCTAGAAGATATATCTAAAATAAATCTTTGGCCAATGTTCCAGATTCTTATTAAATCAAAATTTAATGGTCCATTCATGATGTAAGTTGACTGGTATTTATCTGTGTTACAGCGTTTAGCAGTAGTGAAATAGCAAAATGAGTCGCCGTCGAAAACGAGCTCCTCCCATGAGGATGAATGAAGAGCAAAAGAAGCAACTCTGTTGGAATATGCATGATGACCAGAAAAATGACATGTTAGATGTAGATGTCATGGGTGAAGACCATCCTGTTGCTGGTACAAGTTCATCTTCTGCTGTACATATTGTGATAAATGATGATAGCAGGGATGAAGACTTGACTCGCAAAGAAAAGAATCCCAAATCCCCAAACATCTTAACACTTGTAGATGAAGCAGAAGATTCTTGTCATCTTTTGCCATCTATAGCTATACAGCTAAATATTTTGATACTTCCTTATCAGCCTGATCCTCCCTGGAAAACTTTGCTTGGAGAATTTACACTTCAGCTTCTTTGTGAACAACATTTAAGTGACAATATCCAAAAAAGAGGGTTGACCTTGATGACAGCAGAATTTAGTGATCATCTGCATCTTCTTGTCCATGCAAATGATATTATAAAGGTGGACAAAGGGGAAGAATCATTACAGAGTACTTACGAACTAGATGTTTTAGTTGAATCGTCTTTAAATAATGAAATTATGGAAAATTTAATGTGGCTGCAGAAGAAAAAAATAATTGTACTGCATCAAAGATCTGGAGATACTTGTTCTGTAAAGGTAGTCAATTTATATAATTAATAGAACATATCTAGTGGTGAATATATTTGAAATTAAGAATATGTAGAAAGGTGCCTGAATAGAATATTGTAACTAATGTCTTTTATCTGCAGATGGAAAATACGTTAGCATCAAAGATAGGAATCTTTCCCTCAATTCGATTTATTCTATATGCAAAGTAGATTTTACTAGATTTTATTCTTTTGCTGGACCTATTAGCATCTCTGAATAAAATGTTAATTGTGCCAGCTAAAATAATGAAAAGCTTTGCCCCAGCATATCTTTTAGGGAGTATAGTTTTCATATGTTTTAAATTTTCTGTTGGGATGTGCAAATAAAACTCTCCCCTGAGAAAGTTTAAAGCTGCTGTTCAGTCATAAAATTTCCTTCCTGTAGAGGAACTATAGAGATAGTTCTGTAACTTATTATCCAGACTCATAACTTGCCTATTTATTCAAACTTGAGGAATTCTTTACCTGTAAATTGGATTTTAATGGAATCTTTATTAAATAAATTAAATGATGTGTGTTTGTGTGTATAGCATTAACTAACCAAAGGTAAATCACAAATATAAGCTACTAACTAATTAAAAAGGAAATGCTTTTGATATAGTCATATTGTTATAAACAATTCTTTTATCAAATCGTTAACATTTTTTTAATTTAGCAAATTTTATTATGGGAGTATTTTTTTTAAAAAAAGTTATAAACTGAATAAATCACATTTTATCCATAAGTTAATTATTGGTTCTTCTAATGTTTTCTGTAATTTCAGTTTAACTCCCTCAGTCCCACCACTGCGTTTAATTGAAACTGAAACAACTTATTTATTTTCCTGCTCTGCTGGTTTAAATACCACCTATAGAGATTATCATATCATGGAAAAGGAAATGCAAATCATTGATTAGATTATTAATTAGATTATGGTTCAGCGTTTTATGAATACATACCAATAACTGTTGGGTGATTTAATTATGACTCTCCTTCACTAAATATACTTTGGCCTTTAGTTATTTTCATCCAGGATTCTCAAGATCATTTGCCTCATTAATAGGATGTGCCCAGCTTTCTTTTCCCTTGCAGCTAATAATTGGAATATACTTACGAATCACAAATAATAGTTATGATTTCAATTTTTAGGAAAATATTAAAATATATCATTATTACTAATAAAGGAGAATATTTGTAGCTCAGGTCTGACATGAGGGGTCCTTGGTGCTCTCGGAGCTTGCTTGTTTTCTTGCAGACGTTTCATTACCCAAACTAGGTAACATCATCAGTGCTAGTAAGGAGTGCAATTTGCTGTCAGCTTTATATTTTGGTGCCTTGCCTGTCAGCGTTGGTAGGGGTGGTCTTAGAGATTCTTTGGTTGGGTCAAGAAACTGCGAAAGAAGCCAACAGCAAACAGCCCAATCAAAGAATCTCTAAGACCACCCCCACCAACACTGACAGGCAAGCCACCAGAATATAAAGCTGACAGCAAACTGCACTCCTTACTAGTACTGATGATGTTACTTAGCTTGGATAATGAAACGTCCAGAAGCGGTGAATGCTCCAACACTGGAAGTTTTTAAGAAGAGACTGGACAGCCATTTGTCTGAAATGGTATAGGGCTACCTGCCTGAGCAGGGGATTGGACTTGATGACCTCCAAGGTCCCTTCCAACTTTATTATTATTATAAAACAAGCAAGCTCAGACAGCACCAAGGACCCCTCATCATTATAACTTAGCCTGTTAAATTACTTTCACTATTTTTAATGACCCATTGTCTAACCTGGTATCCCTTTCATTATGAAATATGTTAGTTTTCATATTACAACCAGTCTTGATGAATTGTTTTAAGAATTGGTTCAGTATATTTGAGGAAAACTAGGTTGGGAAAGGCAGCTTTAATGTTCTCACTATGATTTCATTTGTTGTTATTTTTATTCTTCTTTGCTTAGTTCCTAGTTACATTAAGTTACTTTTCCCATAACTTATTGTATATTCTAAAGTTTGTCTAAACTTTTTTCCATGAACATTTAATTCACAGGTTGGAATATATCTTCTTGAACTTGGCATAAGTAAGTTAGAATTCCTTAGCGATGGTGGGGGAAGAATAAGAAAGGCTAATCAACTCCTTCAGAAACTGATGGAAAAATTTTATCACTTTGTAATTCCAGGTAATCGTATTTTTCAGACCAGATGCTTAAAAATGTATCTGTTTATGAATGATATTATCACTTAATTGTGAATTCTGGCAGAATCTGTGCCGTTGTTTGTTTGCCAGTTTTCTCTATATTATGTTAGGTTTTGGCCATTTACTGCAAGTTCTTTTAAGAATGGCAGCCTTTGCTCATTTCTTCAATATAAATTTAGCATTAGTTGGTTGCTAGGAAAATGCTTGTCTTTCTGCCCTCAAAATCAGTATGCTGATAAGTTTGAGTTAGAGTAAGATTTACAACATTATTACTGTTATAAAATCCTAAGAAAAAGGAAATGAGTGAGGAAGATACTCCATTTCTCTTAGCTAGTCTAGTACTAGCCCTTGTGGCACATAAGAAATTAAAGAGAACGAACTAGATGTATTTGGAGTAGTGAGAATATTCTTACAGACAATTTGGAATGTTATCATTAGTTTGGATGTTTTATTGTGGAAATGTGTATAATCTTATATGTATGGTTATATGGAATCTTGTATGATTCCTATCTAATTATTCTTTTTTTCCTCTTTTTAACAATGTGAGTTGCCCAGAATCATTTGGGAGTTAGACAACCTTCCAAATTTAAATAAATCCCATTCAACAACCAACCTTCAACTCTATATTCAACAAAGGTTCTCTAATTCAAGCCTATTCACTTTATTGTACACGTTTTAAAAAATCAGTACAAGTTCAATAAATTAACCTTTTTGGCTCTATATAGATTTTATTAGTTTTTATAGGGTTAGGGATAGGGTGGGGTCGGGATTAGGATTGGGATTTGGGTTAGGGTTGGGGTTTTTCCAAGTAACATTTCCAATATTTAGCAAACAGCATAGTGTCTGGGTACATGTATTTAACTAACAATAATAGATACAGTTAATTATCATAAACAATATGTTAATTACTCAATAGCCTTCTTCTTACTAATATATATTCAAAATTACATATCACGTCCCTTTCTCTCTGACTCATTTTTCTAGCCATTGATAGAAATTATCCCATGTTCTAAAATACACTGAATCTTCTTTCTCTTTAATCTTTAAAGTCAATCTATCCATTTCTACACACTCTAGAATTTTCTTAATTAGTACTTCTTCAGTTGGTAAGTTTTCATTTTTCCAATGTTGGGCAAATACAATTATTGCTGCTGTTAATATATGTATTATTAGATATCTGCAATCTTTCTCATAATTGGCTCCTATTATTCCTAACAAAAATAATTCTGGTTTAAAGTCTATTTGTTTTTTAGTCATCTTCTCCAACCATAAATGTATTTTAACCCAAAATCTTTTTGTTTTAGGGCATGTCCACCAGATGTGATAATAAGTACCTGGTCTTTGTTTGCATTTCCAACAGTTATTTGAAGTATTTTTAAATATTTTTGCTAGTCTCACTGGTGTCATATGCCATCTGTAAAACATTTTACATAAATTTTCTTTATATGGCACTGCTTTAGTTAATTTAATATTTCTTTCTCATAACTTTTGCCAATCTTCTAATTCTATATTATATCCAAAATTCTTTGCCCATATTATCACTTTCTTTTACTTGTTCTTCCTCCATCTTTATGTTTAACAGAAATCTATAGAGTTTCTTGATCAACTTTTTGTCTGTTTTTAACAGTATCTGATCAAATTCTGTCTGTTCTTTATAAAATCCCGTTGTTTTCACATCTTTTTCATATCTCGTTTGAATTTGCAGATATGGCCACCAGGCTAAATCAATACCTTGGTCTTGTAAATCTTGTCTATCTTTCAATTTTCCTTCATTATCCAAAATATCTTTATAAGTCACAACTTTATCGTAGTTAATTAAATTTGGGTAAGCAAAAGCTTCCATTATTAAAAGCCATTCAGGTATCTTAATATAAATTTTTTCTTTTATTTTTTCCCATTCTGAAAGGAGTGCATTCCTTATAGGATGGTTTTGAAAGTATCTTTTATTCTTTCCATACCACAGAAAGGCATGCCAACCAAAATAAATTAACTTTTTCAGTGGACAGTAGAAGAGCAAGAATCTAGTCTGCCCGCTCTGCCCAGCAAAAAGCCATACTACCCCTTTCCCAGTTTTGTCATCTCTCTCATTAACATTTCAGTCAGGATGCTGCCAAATGGATTCCCAGACACACTTAGTTTCCTTACGCTTTTTGCATTTAGTTTTGCTTCTTTTCACAATAAATGCATCCCTTCATCCGGTGCGGGTCCAGTTTTCATGTTAAACAAGTCACATATCTATTCTGAAAACTCCAGAAAGAAATTACACCTGTATTTTAACATTTTTTCAGGTACAGTAGCAGTGCTTTTCTCCTCACTATTTTGCAACATTCTCACACATTTATTTACAACATTTTTTCCCCTTGGATACTAACATGACATTTGTTTCCATTCCACTTTCTGACTTAATGCTATTGTTATAGAAATCTTTTAAAACACTTCTAGCATTTTTTCACATTAGTTAAATCCTGGGTTTTGTATAACTTTTATTTTTTTAATTTTATTCACTCTGTTTAATAGTCTTTAACTGCAAAACAGTTTTTAAAAATTTATATTAAAACTGGTCTCTGTTTTCTCTGCTAGTTTTAACCTTAACTGCTTTTTTTCTTGTTCTTTGTAAAATCTTTGTCTGGACACAATATACAGTAGCTTTCTCTCATCCTCAGTTTTTGCAACAATAATTTTTTATGTGCATTTTTTCTCATCCCCAGTTTTTTCACATTGTATGTCACCAAGGCTGCTTTTTTATTCTTTTTATTCTTCTTAATATAACTCACTGCACTTAATGTAGCACTCTGATAATTCTTGTACGTGATAATACATAATTCTTCCCATTCTGTTTTCATATCTTCCACTATCCAATCTACTAGGAGATTAATATTTCTTCTCGTACTTTTGCTTACAAGATTTGTACTTTCTCTTTCTGCACTTGTTCTATTTTCATTCTTATTGATTTTACTTTTTGTCTTCCACACCTATTTTTTCCAAGATTCACTTTTAATGCTACCAAATAGTATTATTTTAGATCATCTCAGCATTTTTGTATCCTTTACAGTATTAATGATCTCACATTTTATTGCAGGTGAATCAGTTACGGCTTTAGATTTATATTCATTCCTTTACCATGTATATATATAAAACCCTATGCTTAAAATTCTTATTAAAAACATCTTTCTTTGTTGGCAGATAACTTACTTCAGAGCCTTTCTTATTTCCTTCCTATCTCCCAGCTATGTCACTTAACTGAATGGATTGCATTCATTTGCACAATTTCCCCTCAAATTCTTCTCAGTGTCTACTGGAATATATCACAATTTATGGGTTCCTAGTTTCATAAGGAGCCATAGTTACATAGATGACACCAATTTACACTTTCTGACATACATTTTAGCCCTTTCATTTTTAATGAAACCTGCTGTTTCAATTCCCTGTATGCCTTCAATTTATTTATCAAATTTTGAAACTGCCTATCTCAGTCAACACATATTCATCAGCTCACTCCACAAGGTGAGGCCACCTTAATTCACATCTTATATCCTTCCCTTTTTATTAATTTGCAGTATTTCTGCATAAATAAAACGATTAAAATGGAGGTGTAGTTCATTTTCGTCAATAAATGAATAAACAATTATATAAACAAGAAATGAACAAATATAATGTTTTTAACTCAGTTGTTTAAGTGAGTTCTCTTTATCTAGTTTTAGGATTTGTGTGGAAAACATAATGTTTTGGGTTATATTTATAGAGAAATATTGAAAATTCAATATTCAAATGGGTTCAGAAACTTAAATACCATCATATATTTATAACATTATTGTTTCATCAGACATTTATTCATATATTTGTATTTTGAGGTGTTTTCTTATCCGTCTTTGAAAGCTTGGAAGCATTGTTGCACTAAATTATTATGTTTTTAATACTCAAATACTTTTTTCAACTTTTTATTTCTTATGTACTTTAAAAATATTTATGTCATATTTAGTCAATAGCTTTGTACATTTTTTTAGACATTCTGGAAGAAGACGAGGAATCTGATAGAGATATAGAACGGCAAAATATTGAAGAGCTGTATGACTATGTGAGGCATGTACACCAAAAAGAGATACATTTTTTAAAGGAAAATGTACAACATTCTGCATTGATTCCTGTACTCAGGCCATATCAAAGCGAGGCTGTAAATTGGATGCTGCAGCGTGAGAACTTTAGATATATAACTGCCAATGGTAATTATCTCACAATAGCAGCAGGAATGCATATATATACAACATGTTAATGGTAGAATACATGATGATGTACTATGAGGAAATCACCAGGTCCTTCTTTTGGTTAATGTTGCTTAGTGACATCTTTAGAAACTATAGAAATATTAGCAAATACAATGGCCAGTTTGCATAGTAGATCAATAGAAAGGTTAACATAACTGTATTGTATATTAGATAAGCAGTCCTTGAACATTGCATCAATAAGCAGCATTCTAATCTAGCATTTCTTTCTAAAAAAATGACCCCATCTTATTAATCCATGGAGGCTCTAGTTAAGAATAGCCACTAATATTTCAGAAACACAGATATTGTAAGAAGAGATTTTATGGAATGCTTTTATATTGTGAGAAGGGATTGAAATTAGCACAAAGTTGCAAGTTGCAGTCATGTGACTTTGTGCTTAACATTCACTGGTGATTCACTTAATGAACACAGCTGGAACTGATGTGATATGTCAGTATGGTTTCACTTTACAACATTTTGCTTAGCCACAGAGTTGCCAGTGCCAGCTTTGGCCAGTAAGTGAGGACTACCTGTATTTTTATATCAAGTACAATTTAGTTAAAATGGTTCCATATAATGAATGATTTTCCTCAGAACTTCAATTTCAACTTCCAATTTTGAGGAGATGTGAAGTTCAATGAATCCCATTGTCTTGTTCTTTTCTTTCATCAGATAACGCCATCCACTACTTATGGAGAGAATTTATTACTCTAGATGGCCTAAAGCTCTACTATAATCCTTTTACTGGCTGGTAAGGATGGATTGCTTTAATATATCCAAAAGCATAACATTGAAACAATTGAGTGTAGCTGATACTTATTTAGAATTCTAAATATTGAATTCAGTAAGTTAGTTGTGTTTGTAACAAAAATCCATAATTCTTTATTTTCAGTGTAATCCGTGATCGACCTGTTGCTGGGCCTCGGTGGCCTGGAGGAATATTAGCAGATGAGATGGGCCTTGGAAAAACAGTAGAAGTCTTGGCTCTTATTTTGTCACACACTCGTAAGGACATCAGACAAGATGCTCTGATGTTACCAGAGGTGAGAAACCTGCATTGTGAGTGGATAAAAGGAGTTCCAATATTCAAATCCTGTTCAGTCCATTGATTGTAATTGAAAGTTACATTTGGACTATATAAGCAATGATTTCTCCTAAATCTGTAACCTTTGAAGTTTGTAAAACAATTTTGTATGACTTTTTATTTTTATTTTATAATTTGTGTCAAGAGAAAAGATATAGTTGTGAATGTAATTTGCTGGAAAAACTGGAATGAAGTAGAAAATCGTATCATAATTCTATAGGATTCATAACAATCAGTCTTCATTCTTAAGCATTATTTTCCTCCCTCCCCAATCCTCAATTTAACATTGTTTTCCATTTCCAATTTATCTATCCTAGTGAATGTCTTAAAAGCACTATGCAGTCTGCTTGAGCTTTCATTTCTTTTCAGTCTACTTCAAATATTAATACTTTACTACCCCAAAGCTTTTCACTGTCTACCACAGCATTTGGTCACCTTTTCAGTCTCTTTCCCTGGGACATCATACAATGTGACACACTGGCCCAGGCATTTAAAAAATTCTACAGTCTCTCACAACATTTTGGTGGTTTAAAATTTGCTTTATTTATGGGCCTCAGCATTTATTCTGGAGTTTGTCAGTCCCTGGATTAAAAACACATTTGTTCATAAATTCAACAGGCATAGTTGTTCATAATATTATTTACATAATGGATCCAAATATGGATTAAGAATTATTGTCTCATTCTCTATTATGCATTCTCTACTCACTAAAGACTGGTACGTTAATCAGTTAATGAATCATATAAATGAACCATATAGATATCCATCTGGTTGTTTCAGGATCACATTTCAATCTGAGTCTTGAATGCTAAAAGAATTAATTTAATTGTTTATTTAATTATTCTGATAATTTAATAGAACATTTTGGGAAAGGTTTGATTGGTAGCACAATGGAAATGTCACTTTTGTGTCTAAGTAACATGCAAAAATGCATACTAGTTTTATGAAGAAAGGTTCAAAATCAATCTGCTCTATATCATTATGCTATTACATAACTGTGGTGTAGTTATATTGTAATAATTTGTCTGATTCTTTTTATATTGAAAATATAAAACAATATTCTTAGGGTTGCATCGTATTTCTTTATCCTTGGGGAAAACCTAATCCCAACTAAAACTTTTTAAATTATTTTGTTAAAAATATCAAGTTAACTAGAATATGATAATCACATTTTAAAAATTTTCTGTCTTTATTCTTCTATTATTCACAATACAGTTCAGTTAGAAATGTGTTGCAAACTGTTATCGTAGTTGTCAATCTGCAGAATTTGTAGATATAGTTTACCAATAGCCATTAGCTATGAAGAGAAGAGAAAAGGCGTTTTCCTGGAAAATACAAGGCAGAACCTTTTGTATGTAATAAAGCATTTTGTGTATCTATTATTTGCCATGTAAATCTCTTCTGGAGTGTCCTTTTTGTATTATATCATGCACAAAATGACTGACAAGATTTTTCACATAAGCACAGTATGCTTTTTCAGATGCTTGTTATTCATGGTTCAATTGAAACAGAATCCCCATGAATAAACAAAGCCCACTGTATATTTAAATTAATGAAAAGATCAGTATTTCTAAGTACTGCTTTTTGAAAATAATGCTTCATTCTTACAATTTTTTTCCCCAGTTTTAATTCTACAGTGTTAATAACTTGTTATTGATTGACAATGAATTTTTATAACAGTGTTAAAGTTTCCACCTGAATTCTTACATGCTTTGATAAAACCAGTGGACCAATAATTAAATGTACATTTTATTTTTGTCATGCCTAGCCTTTGTTAATTATTAGGTAGATTGTGACATAATAATGTTAAAATTATATTCCAGGGGTTTTTAGTAAACTTCTTTGTTCCACCACAACCTACTGAAGGAAGTAAAAAGAAAAACATAATGAAAATGGAGTTTACGTTGAAGGAAAAAGTCCAGTATCCAAGTAAGTATTTAGCAGGTATCATTTGCATAACCAGCAGTAAGAAAAAACAGCTATCTTTAGAGAAAAAAAGTTAGTGCTGAAGTTTGTTTATACATATATATTGACAAAGCCAATGCCTTAAATCCGCGTGGTTTTCTGCAAGTCTAAATTTGTACATAACTCTTGCGGGAGTTGCATTGGTTGCTGATTTGCTTCCAGATCCAATTCAAGGTGCCTTTTGTCACCTTTAAAACTACATGGTTTGGGGCCAGGTTATATGAAGGGTCATCTTTTCCCAGTTACATCTACCTGACCCACCAGAGCAGGAAGGCAAGATACGTTTCTGTCCCCTCTCTTAAGGAGGTCCATCTAGTGGGACCAGAAAGAGGGACCTTCTTTGTGGAGGCTTCCTCCCTGTGGAACATCATCCCTGCAGAAATAAGATTGGCCACCACCTTGATACACTTTTGAAAGGCCTTGAAAACGTGGTTTTGCCAGCGGGCCATGGGACCCCAGGGTGATATGGAGCCCATCAAGTGGCTGGTTTGATTATCGTGGCCAGGATGTGGAGATTTATTGGGTTTTGTTTTTGGGCTTTATTTCTGTAAGCCACCTGGAATCACCAGGAGTGAGTTGGGCTGCCATATATTTTCTAAATAAATAATAAATATTCCCTTTTTATTTATTTAAAGTACTGATAATACTTTCTCTCACAGTATGTTCAAAGTAAATAAACACAATTGTATAGGTTTTAGTATTCATAATTATTAAAAACTAGAACTGTCAGATTCCTAACAAAATGATGTTTTATTTCCTCCAGGCAGTTATTTACTTATACATTAATAAAACATGCATTTTTCTGAGATATCTGATAGCTCTATGGGAGAAAAAAACTGTCAAATATGCTTAATGTAAAATTATTTTCTATTCTTTAAATTAATGAACTTTCAAGACAGAGCTCACTGCTTCATTTTTTCCCCAGTTCTTATTTTTTCCAGTCTTTGCTAGAAGATTTTCCTAGTGCATAGGTGGTTCTTGTAAGTCCCACAGCATTCATACTGATGGCAGGTGTGATTCATTTACAACAACACGAAGAGGAATTGCCAAAAAAGCCAACACAGTGCTAGGCTGCATTAACAGAGGGATAGAATCAAGATCACGTGAAGTATTAATACCACTTTACAATGCCTTGGTAAGGCCACACTTGAATACTGCATCCAGTTTTGGTCACCACGATGTAAAAAAGATGTTGAGACTCTAGAAAGAGTACAGAGAAGAGCAACAAAGATGATTAGGGGACTGGAGGCTAAAACATATAAGGAACGTTTGCTGGAATTGGGTATGTCTAGTTTAATGAAGAGAAGGATGAGGGGGGACATGATAGTGTTCCAATATCTCAGAGGTTGCCACAAAGAAGAGGGAGTCAAGCTATTCTCCAAAACACCTGAAGGCAGGACAAGAAGCAACGGATGGAAACTAATCAAGGAGAGAAGCAACCTAGAACTAAGGAGAAACTTCCTGACAGTTAGAACAATTAACCAGTGGAACAACCTGCCTCCAGAAGCGGTGAATGCTCCAACACTGGAAGTTTTTAAGAAGAGACTGGACAGCCATTTGTCTGAAATGGTATAGGGCTACCTGCCTGAGCAGGGGGTTGGACTTGATGACCTCCAAGGTCCCTTCCAACTTTTATTATTATTATTATTATTATTATTATTATTATTATTATTATTATTATTATTATTATTATTATTATTATTATTATTATACTATAAAATAAGTGACAGTCACAAGTAATTGAGAGTTTATTTGGGATTTCTCAATAAAGCAGAAAAAACACATTAACAGAAGCACAGATATATATTACATAATATATATTATTTTGATATACCAGTTAAAGTTTGAGTGAGAGGTCCTAAAGTTACATAAGGGAATTAGGTTAACTGTTGTATATTGTTGGAAAACCTGTGGCTTCACATCAGATTAAATGCTTGTTTTAGGCTGAAGAGTTTTTTTCTCTTGTAGAGAAACTAAGACACATATCAAATCTTTTTGCAATTCCATTATTAAGTATATGATGCTTTCTATATCCCTTGGTTACATGTGATAATTGAAGAATTATGATTAGAGAATAAAAGTCCTGGAGGCTAGTAAGAAATTAAACTATTTAAGTTGTTTAGCAGAAAAAATTACCTCTGCAAACTAGTAACAAAAAATTAAGCCAGAACTTTTAAGTGTTACAATAAAATTTTAAAATTACTTTGCAATCTCTTTTCACAGTTTTGATCAAAAATATTCATTCTTTATATAGGTTTGCGAGTAATGCTTTTAACAGCTATAAAAGAAATGAATGTGAAGAAGGGAGCATCCATTGTTGCAATTTTTAAGTATGTCCATTCCATATATAAATACGATGTTCAGAGGAACCGTCGGATTCTTAAAAGAACTCTGGAAAAATTAATTGCAGAGAAGGTAGTGGAGCAAGTCAAAGGCCATGGTCTTGCTGGCTCTTTCAAGTTGGGCAGAAACTACAAGGAACAGATGTTTTGTAATAGATCCAAAAAACAGGTGAGCTGGAAGAAAAGGGATTATTTAGGATTATTTAAATACATGTTCATTGCTATAATGAAGCTTTTTTTGGGAAGGGAACTAAAAGATAGGATGCCAGATCCATTGAATAGCAGTTACAAAATTATGGGAACATAGGCCATTTATTTAAAATTAATCTTACACATGACAAATATTTCTGCATCATCATTATTATATCATGTTTAAAATACAGTGCAAAATTTATACAAAAGATAATCTTAGTACAATTGTATGCATGATACTAATGCAGAAACCCAGTCTTATTCCATGTAGGTATTCAAGATGTACCTGAAGATATAGGGGAAAGGGTTACATGATGTATAGAATGTTATAAGTGGGCCTCCTTGATATATCTTTGACTTTTTGTATGTTCAATTGAAGAACTTAATACTTAAATAGGTCTTACCTTTTAGAAAATCTTTCTGGACTTCCCATTCCCATTCACGACTTCTTTTAAATAGTTTATAGTAAAGTATATTCTTAATTGTTCCTAATCTTTTAAGTACTTTGACAGAATTGTGCACAATTTTGGTGAAATGGAGCATAGATCCCAGTTATTATAAGTTAATATTATAAAATAAAAAATTATATATCAAATGTAACATGAATAGGCTTTTTAATGAATCATAAGAGAATTGCACTGTAATTTTAATTAACAAGAATATTGAATTGTGGAAGGAAAGGAACTTGAAAATTGATACTAGTAAGCTTTAAAAAAGTCAGTTTGGAGATTGCCAAGTGTACTCAATACTATGAAATGTATATTCCAAAGAGGTAGAGTCTCCTATCTCCACTTGGTATTGTATAAAAGTTAAAAGATAGTGGCTCACACATGTGATACAAGTCTCTCCAGATGTGCCTTTCAGATGTGTTGAAGGCTCCCAGAATTTCTTTCTGGTGAGAATTACATGAATTATATAGTCTGAACATATCTAGAGGGTGTCAGATTGAGGAAGGCTGGAATACAGCATGCAGAGTTAATGTTTTCCAGCTCTTCCTCATAATTTCAGAGAATTAGGAATTAGCACTAAGGAAATTCAATTTGGTTTCTTTTATATTTATAGAAAAGGCAAACTTCAAATAGATCTCAGAAGAAAAAATTGCCAGACCATAAGACTGAAATCAAAGAATTGGATGATAAGGATGCATGTTCTACAGATGCTCTAAAGTTACCTCAGGTGATAGATATTACAGCAGAAGATCATGATTACTGTGCAACAAACAAAGATACTAGTGAATCAAACCTGGATTCTAAGCGTTGGAAAATTAAAGATTCTCAGCGTAGGCCAACTGACAATATGCTTAGATCCAAAGATGAGATATGCTGTAGTGTTGCTGTTCCTAAAAACATGGATGAAACCGAAGAGATGCAGGATGCCTTAGAAGACCAGGCTTCAGTCTGTCAAGAACACACTAGTATCTTTAAACAACACCCTGGCTCTATTTTCCCATTCAACACCTCTGATTACCGCTTTGAATGCATCTGTGGCGAGCTTGGCTTGGTTGACTATAAAGCTCGGGTACAGTGCCTGAACTGTCACCTATGGCAACATGCTGAATGTGTGAATTATAAGGAAGCAAATCTTAAGATCAAGCCCTTTTACTGTCCCCACTGCCTTGTAGCAATGAAACCAGTTCCTACAGGAGCAACTCTCATCATTTCTCCAAGTTCAATCTGCCACCAGTGGGTCGATGAAATTAATAGACATGTGAGATCATCGTCCCTTCATGTGCTGGTAAGAAGCATTCTTTATAAAAACAGTAGTACAGTAAGAGTTCGAAGAATGTAATGGATTTCAGGCAGAAGGAAAATGTATTTTCTTATGAGTATTATTTTGTGGAGCACAGGTGGAATTACATGCCTTTATAGAGGCTGGGGAAAAATACAAGGTTATTCAATATATATCTGTACCTGCATGATTATATCATTATTGCTATCATTTACAAAAACCGTTTGAAGTTCATTGTAACCTGGATAAAATGTTTTCATTCAATTTCTCAGATTTGCTAGCAAGCTTCAGAAATTACAGGTGGCCAGTAGAAAATCAACCATTATTTGATGCATTTCTGTATTAAAGGGATTAAGTATAATTTTGTGAAGAAATTTTAATTCTCTTTTTGTGTGGTACTTTTTTTCCATTTAGATCTCTCTTGTGAAAAAATGTGAAGCTGACTGGATTTATACCTTCCCAAACAGTTCCTTGTAATTGTTTAGAACATAATTTGGATTGTTGATACAATTATTCTTCCTATCAAAAAGAACGAAGTAGAACAGAGGAACTGTAAAAATAGTGCTCAGTATTAGGACTGTTAGAAGCAGTCAATAGAGGTATTGGCAAAACGTATGAGTGAAGCGTTTTTTCTTAAATAACTATTTCCTGCCCCCGGTGGCTGTATATCCTCACCTGCATGCAGGCAACTCAAAACAACTTTGAAATGTTATGTGAGCGTTTCAATGGATGCTGTTCCTCTTAAGCTCGAAGAGATGTATTTTTCTCACCAGCACATTTTGTCATGCTCTTTTTACGTACTTCGGCCATGTTTTATTTCACTCGATTAAACTATAATTAAGCTGTCACCATTACTTTAATTTTTTTTTAATGAGAAAGGGGTTGCTTAACTTTATGAACGACAATCACTTTTTACTACATGAAATCTCTAACTCTCAATATTTGCTTTGTCTTGTATTTTTTGGCAAAATCCATACAGGTTTATCAAGGAGTTAAGAAGCATGGCTTCTTGCAACCTCACATCTTAGCAGAGCAGGATGTAGTGATCACTACATATGATGTCCTCCGGTGTGAGCTGAATTATGTCGACATTCCACATAGCAATAGTGAAGATGGCCGCCGTTTCAGAAACCAGAAACGTTATATGGCCATTCCTAGTCCCTTGGTAGCTGTGGAGTGGTGGAGAATTTGCCTAGATGAGGCACAGATGGTAGAATGCACCACTGCAAAGGTGAGGCAATCCCTTGGGAACTTCTGCTACTATTTAACCATGGAGATGTAAATATGCCCTTGCACTTTATCCTTCAGAAGTGAGTAAATTATGAGTTTCCCCTAAAGTTATTTGCATCTAAATATTTTCCCTGATGGAGGTTTGAGAGGATATGAAGCATATCCATTTTAAAATAATAACTTTACATAATGTATTCTGACAGTTTAAAGAAGTAGGTCATGATGTCTGTTATATAGCTTCATGGCTTAAAGCAAGAGATTGATTTAATGCTATCTCAAGAGGCACAAGACATGCCCTTTGGGTTTAGAAGATATGAAACTGTTAGCATTGAATTTAAAAATGCCCATTCCAGCAGCTGGTAGAAGATATTGTTAATACAATTGTTTTAAAAGATTACTATTTTATTTTACAATGTTGTGTGCTATCTATTCCTAGATAGTTCAGGGAACCTTATAGAAATACAAACTTTATTTATTATTTATTTAATTTATGGGGTGGCACGGTGGCTCAGTGGTTAAGATGCTGAGCTTGTCAGCTGGAAAGCTGGCAGCCCAGGTTTGAGATCCGAGCACCACACTATGGGGTTGGTTCCCAACCTTGCCCCAGCTCCTGCCAACTTAGCAGTTCAAAAACATGCAAATGTGAGTAGATAAATAGGTATTATTTTGGGAAGGTAACCGCTCTGTGATGTCATACTGGCCACATGACCATGGAAATGTCTTTGGACAGTGCTGGCTCAATGAACTTGAAATGGAGATGAGTACTACCCCCTATAGTTGACAATGACTAGCAGAGTAAAATCCACAGGGACCTTTCTTTTTTTATTAAATTTATATGCTGCCCATCTCACTATCAAAGCAACTCTGGGCTTTAAACTTTAAAATTCCACAGCTGCATAAAAAGCCTCTGAAACTGTTTAGATCCTCATTCAATTGGGATAAAAAAATTATACCATGTATGGCAGATGGATAGGTGTTAAAAAGGCAAAGCAGGGGATCAATTCAGTAAAAATGGGATTTATGGGAAATGTGATTGGGATAAGGCAGATTTGCTGTAAGAGAAGGAGTTCAGTTGTAATGGTCTAGAACAATGATTAGCCAACCTTGGAATTTGGGGACCTGAAGGCACATTGTACAATGGCACCAGGAAGTCCCAGTTAAAATCCATTCTCAGCGATGAATATTCATGGGAGACTTTGGGCCAGTCACATTCTCAGCTTAATCTATGTCACTTGTGTGGAAAAATGGGAGGAAGATTGTGTAGGTGCTGTTCGAGTACCTGAAAGAAGGATGGGGTAGAACTGTTATAAATGAATCTTATAAAGACTTCTGTGATATATTTAGCAATGAATACATAAGAGTATATGTATACACTTAAGCTTCAGTTATGAGCATAGTTTTCATTCATCCATTTATACACAAAAAGCATATAAAGCATAATGAATGAATGAATAAAACATTAAAAAAGAAATTGTTGCAATTCTGCCACTATAAAGAAGCTATCCTGAATAAAATTGCTTTTCATAAGCTTGCGAAATGCAAGTAACAAAGTGACCTGGCACATCGATCAGGGTTAAAGTGTTCCATGGCATTGGGGCTACAACAGAGAAAACCTGTCTTTTGTTTTAGGAACCCCCCTCACTATGAGAGAAGTCGGGGTCTGGAGTAGGCTCTCTCTTGTTATTCTGGCAGGATGGGGAGAATTAATTTGCAGAAAACAGATTCTAATATAGCCTGAACTTACATTGTAAATGTTTTATAAATAATAACGAGCATTTTGAATTGGGTCTGAAAGCTTGCTGGAAATCAGTACAGTTATTGAGAAGTTGGTATTTGACTAAGAAAATAGGTGTTACATTAGCAAGTTTTACTTAACAGCAGCCTGACAGCTATATTTTGTGCAAGGTATGGTTTCCAGTTAATCTTCAGAGAGCCACGTGACGATAGCATGCGTCAATTTTGCCAAGGCTTCCTGCTTCCTACTCCTAATACTGCATCAGCCTAAACTGGACAAGGACTCCACTGGATATTACCTTGATCTTACAGTGCTGTTTGCTGCCGACCAGTAGCTCTTAGATTTAATATTGTTCCTACATGTCACAATCCTGTCTTATATTTTTTATATATATAACAAGTTTTATTGGTTTTGTTTGTTTTACAACCAAGTGCTTGGAACTCATCGTGAAGATAGGGCACTCCATACAACAAAGTAAAAAATATAATCATACATAGACAATTTGAATTACTTCTTTAAAGTTTCCCTCTTTAAGCAAGAAACAAAAAAACAAGTAGAAAAAAAGACACACACACACAATATCAATAATATTTCCATCCGTTTTCAGGCTTAACTAACTCACAATTTAACATATTCCAATTTGGCCTTATATAAACATATAGTATACAATTCGGGTACCCATATAGTATAGATTATTTTTAAGATATAGATATTATTCCAGTTGTTCAATTTATACTTCTCTGTTTTAAAACCATTTTAGATTCAAGCCTAAGATGATAAAACAATAATTGTTTCTAAAATAGACTTATAATATGCCTATTAT
Source organism: Azemiops feae (assembly GCA_023970755.1). Taxonomy (NCBI): domain Eukaryota; kingdom Metazoa; phylum Chordata; class Lepidosauria; order Squamata; family Viperidae; genus Azemiops; species Azemiops feae. The sequence continues at coordinate 1,868,185 of JALGBA010004278.1, read as the reverse complement.
CTATCTATCTATCTATCTATCTATCTATCTATCTATCTATATCTATATCTATATCTATATCTATCTATATCTATATCTATATCTATCTATCTATCTATATCTATATATCTATATCTATATCTATATATCTATATATATATATCTATATATATATATATATATATTATATATATATATATATATATATATATGTTTTAATGTGTCTATATTTTATTTCCTGTACTCTATCAAATATTTTTATAAATCATAGTTAAATATTTCACCAATCTCTATCCAACTCCTAATTTTAGATTTTCCAATTTTCCATCTTGCCATCCGGATCAAAGTCTTGAACCTTAGGAATCTCAGGCATATTAGTTCAGTCAAAGTCTCTAAAAGCCATTTTTACCCATCCAATAAAATTTTAGCTCTGACTTTTAAACCTAATTCTAGCTTTCTTTTTGTGCCAAGCAGGTTTCCACAATAGGGCTTCTAATTCCTTCCATAGTATTTGACCATACAACAATTGAATCCAGTCATAGTCTTCTTCTCTTTTCTCCACTGTTGTCTGCACTATGTAATCAGTCTTAATCAATATGGTGATTGTTCGTTGTTTATTCATGTTGTCAGCATTTTTAACGTCTCGTATCTGAAAGTCTGTTCCTGTTGCCTTTAAAATTATAGATGTTTTAATTGAACTCTGCCTTTGGTCATCCAAAGTCTCTGTCATTTGTGTATAAGATGTAGTATCTTCCTCTTCAATAGATTGTAAATGTGTTTCCTCCATATCGTTAAGTTGTAGACCTAGTTGTGTATCATGTCCAATAAGTTGAATTTCAGTTTTTAACTCTGGGATTTCCCTTTTCCGAAGCATTCTAAAATGTTTTTTTAATTCCTCCTTTGTTTCCAAGATTTTTTCTAATATAAATCCATAGTTAAGCTGTGAGTGGGATTCCATTCTTCGTTTTTTTAGTAGAATTTCAACTTAAAAGCTGAGTTGCAATTTTATAAAATATAAAATCCAAACAAAAATAGGAAAAAGCAAGTACAAAAATAAAGACAGCAAAAGTCCCAATCAATATTATGAATATCTAATTTATAATCCAAATAAATAATAGCAACTGGTGTCTCAATTATTATATTGTAATCCTAGAGCGAACAGATCCATTTTTCAGGGGAGTATACTTTGTATTATAAAATCAAAAACAGCAGGCAGAAATTCAAACAAGTTCCAAAAGAAATGCAAGCGTCTGGGCGCAATCCACATAAATTCACCCAGGAGCCATAGCGTTTTTGTTTTTTGTTTTTAAAGTAGATAGCACTATTCAGAAGGGGGGGAAGAAGAAGAACACTCCACCCCCCTCCCTAAAGGTTTCCACTTAAGCTGAAAACAAGCAGGCAGAGAGAGAGAGTCACAGCAAGGATCCTTCTCTTCTCCTTTTTCCTCAGGGTTCTCCGAATTCCAGCCGCTCAAACAAACAATAGAAATTAGTCATTTTTTTCTTTTTCCACAGCTCTTTCCCCAAGTGATCAAAGGCTGCTTTCTCAAGGGGGGGAAGCAATTTCTAAGAGCTTTTCACAGGGAAATGAGTAAAATATCAAGAGGGAAAGAAAGGTCTCACCCGGATCTTCCACGGTGGGTCTTTATGCTTAGATGTTGCTGTGACTTTCGGCCAGAGCAGCTGAGTGATCGGCCATGTTACTGGCCGATCTTTTCCCCGTCGGCCCAAAGGTGATTGCTCAGATCGCAGAGGGAGTTGCCCCTCCCTCTGCAATCAGCGAGTGCCCTCCTCTACGGTGGTCGCCTCTCCGGGGCGACTTTCGACCCTGTCCAGGGTCTACCGGCGGGGGGAAACCGGTCGGCAAAGAGAGCATACTCTTTGCCTGACCACAGGCACTACCACAGGAACCGGAAGTCCCTGTCTTATATTTTTTGTCATCCTGTATAGGCTGCAGAAATGGCACTCCGTTTGAGTGGGATCAATCGCTGGTGCGTCAGTGGCACACCGGTACAGCGAGGACTCGAAGGTGAATGTCTTTTAAGTTGATATCACTGATCGCTGACTTGTATTTTGAAAATCAGCAATACTAGATGAATTGCTAGTGGATTATTTAGGCCACGGGTGTCAAACTCGCCACGTCACGTGACGTATCGCGACGTATCGCGACTTTTTTTGCATTGCTGGAGCTGGGGTGGGCACGGCCTCCATATGAAGCAACCGGCCCGTGGGCCGGCAGTTTGATACCCCAGATTTAGGCTATTTATAAAACGATGGGCTACTCATTTTAATTTTTCAAAAAGTCAAATCTCTGTAAATATACTATCCAAGTTTCATCAATCCCTCATCCTCAAAAGAAAACAATCTTAATGAGGTTTAACTTGTCTGATGATGAGCTAAAGTAGATTATATTTTTTAAAAAAAATAATCACATTTTAAATAGTTTTTGAAAGATTGCCACCTGCAATTGGTAAACTTTACTCTTTCTCTGCAACCAGATTTGTATGGATTAGTACTTTTCCTTGGTGCTGATCCTTATTGGGTCAAATATTGGTGGGATCAGCTTCTGTATCGACCATACTGCAGGAAAAATACACAGCCTCTCTACAATTTCATCGCCAAGATAATGTGGAGGTCAGCAAAGAAGGACGTGATTGATCAAGTAAACATTTCAGTTCTAATAACACGTTTTTTGAGGTAACATTTTTTTACCCGAACTTTAGTTGTTTATTTTTGTTTCATTTTGTTAGATTCAGATCCCTCCTCAGACAGAAGATATACATTGGCTTCATTTTTCTCCTGTGGAGAGGCATTTTTATCATCGCCAACATGAAGTGTGCTGCCAGGATGCATTGGTAAAACTCAGGAAGATTTTGGACTGGTCTCTCAAACTTAGCAGCTTGGATAGGAGAACCGTGACTTCTATTCTGTACCCTTTGCTGCGTCTGAGACAGGCCTGTTGTCATCCACAAGCTGTTCGTGGAGAATTCTTGCCTCTGCAGAAAAGGTTAATTTCACTTCTTAAAATGGATTTAGATTCTCCTTATTAATATATCTATATAAATATTTAGTCTTTCCATAGCTACTCTGCTGATAAAAACAGGATCGCCAACATGATCGCCAACGTCCGATAACGGATAAGGCACAAGAAGAAGAAGAAGATAGCTACTCTGAAAATAATGAATAAAATTCAGCAAATTTACTGTGTGAAAAGTAAAAATGTCAAGCATTTATTTGGAACTGATATTGCTGCCTGATATTCCAGGCAGCAGTGCCAGGGGTAGGTAACCTTAGCTCTTTTATGACTCGTGGACTTCAACTCCCAGAATTATTCCTGAGCCAGCCATGCTGGCTCAGGAATTCTGGGAGTTGAAGTCCACGAGTCATAAAAGAGCCAAGGTTGCCTACCCCTACATAGGCAATGTGGTTCTTACGGAATGTTCAGTGCCTGAAGCTCTATTTATGTTCTAGTGCTCAAAAGTACCTACTGATATTCATAAAAGATGGGCTTTTTATTCTACCTACACACTGTGCATCATTATTACCAGTAGCTGCCACTAGTCTTAACATTACATATGACTGTACAACAGCAAGCCATTACAGTTCTTCTTTTCTGATAGTATACAAAACAAAGATAATCACTTCATAAAAACTACATATGGCCAATGTGGTTTGTTTTGAAGCCTTGGAATTCTGTTCAGGGCACTAGATTTCTGTCCTTTGTTTTCTTATTGTAGCTATATATTGTTCCCTAATCACATAAAAAAGTAAATTATCCTTTTTTGACAAGTAATATTGCTACACTGACTTGATGGCATGTAATATTTTTTTTAATATACTGAACCATCTGTATAAATAAAGAGATAGAAAAAAACCTAAACTAAAATAGACCTAGTCAATTATCCATCTTTAATTCCTTATATGTAGGCATCCTGGGTATTATTGCTACTAAGTTCTATTTAGAGGTACCAAAGACTCTTTTCTAGTCCTGTGAAGTTCTTTTAACATTGTACTTCCAGTGTCTAAAAAACAAGCTGGTGCTATGCTAAACAATCACAAATTTGAGTTTCTCTATGACCAAAGACTAGTTGAGATAGGATGCTTAGATACTTTTCTTCTTCTACTTCTCTTTTTCTTTTCTTTCTTTTTCTCTGCACTTTTTACTCCTTCTCTGTTTTCTTTTAATTTACCTTATATTAAACTATACTATTATAATAAAAATTCTTAATATAAATTATGAAAAAATAAGCTATCCAATCAATATTTTACAACATTTACAACAACAGCAGCAAAGCATCAGGCCAGCAACTAAATAGTGCCATGTAAACATTCCCACCACTATGAGCACTAGCACTGACCTCTTGTGTGAAATTCAAACAAATTTTTTTTTTTAAATCACAGTCTCTAGGATTCCACAGAACTTTACTTGACAAAGGCTACTTTAGACCAGTGGTCCCCAGCCTTTGTGGCTTGGTGGCCCAGCTGGGGGGGGTGGAGAGAGGGGAACTGGGTTGGTGTGCACACGCATGTACACGCAGCTCAGCTGCAAGTTGAGCTGCACGCGCATGCATGCCGGAGCATCACTTGCATGATTTGAGGTGCGCACACGTGTGAGTGGACCAGCCTACTGCTTGTGTGAGTTGAGCTGTCTGCGTGTGTGCACTGGCCCACGGCCCAGATGCAAATAAGTCACTGTCCGGTAGTGGGCCACGGCCTGGGGGTTGGGGACCCCTGCTTTAGACAATAGTATTTTTGAAAGCAACATCTCCTTTCTCTGTAGTTTAAATAGATCAAACATATATCAGATATGAAGTTTATTTGTTACTGTAAGGTAACTTATTTACAAGTAATAACCCAAATAATTTAGTTAGAAAATGTCTAAAATTGACTGCTTCATTCAAAATTAATTATTTACAATTAAATCAATAGTGTTGAAGAGTATTTCAATGTGTTCACCATTAATGAAATTCAGTTAAAATTCAGATTATGGCCTGCAACTAAGAAATAATTGTAGTGAATAATTTTCTGTCTATTTCTGTTTTCTCCTTTTTCTTCTCTTGAGGAAGGAATAGCACATCATTGTGAAATTTGTAGTTGAAAATTCAGGCCCTCACTGGACTAGAAATATTATACAAACCTATATTCGGAGGCTACTATTTCTACTAACTTTTACCATAATGGTTGTTTAAACCATTGTAATTTCAGGAAGTGTGTAGATGGGATACAATGGCTTTAATCTTAGATTAGTCCTTGGTTATTGATTACTCATTCAATGAGTATTTGAAGGTTGACAAGTATTGAATGAATGATGCTTAATGACCGCTCCTTGAAGTTCCATCTGTCCCCAGCAGCCCCACAGGCAGGTGATCACGGTCCAGGCACGTGGCAGCTGGCTCACATTTACAATTGTTGTAGCATCCCATGGTCATATGATTGCCATTGGTGACTTCCCTATCAGTTTTCCACAAGCAAAGTTAATGGAGTTGGCAGGGAAGGCCACAAGTCACTCTTGTAGTGTCCTTTCCCATGCCCATCCATACCTGTGTGGCACTGCAGTGCCCTTTCCCATGTTCACTTACACAAATGCCTCAGCATGCCTTTCCATGCCTGCCCACATTTGCGTGGTGCTGCAGTGCCCCTTCGCATGCTTGCCTGCACTCATATGGAGCTACAATGTCTCCTTCCCCACCTACGCTCACAGTGTGCCACAGAATGCTTTTGTCATTTTGTCATCCTAATAGTTAGCAACATATGATTTTCCCTGCTTTTGCTTTGTTGTTCCCTACGTTATTTTAACTATTCATTGCTGTTTATCAGACTTTTTCTTTATTTCCTCATTTACTGCTTCAGGTGTTGAGGGAGATACAAATTTTTGGCTCTTGCTGTTCTAGCAACCTCAACCATTGTTAATTGATGATGTTGTAGCCTTGATCAGTTACTTTTACTTAAATCAGTTACATTCTCTGTCCACACTTATGATCTCTCCCATATTGTGCAAATTGTGTGCAAGTTGTAAAGCCTGTGGTCAGAAGCATTGGTCCTTCTTTGTTCTGCAGTAATTTGGATAGCTGCTAGAATTACGTCTATCATTCATTCATGTTTGGTTCTTTGTTCCAGCACAATGACAATGGAAGAGCTTCTGACATCTCTGCAAAAAAAATGTCGGACAGAATGTGAAGAAGCTCATCGTCAATTGGTGTGTGCTCTTAACGGCTTAGCTGGTATTCATATTATTAAAGGTAAAAAAAGAAAAACCTTGGAAATAGAATGGAATAATTATTTGATTTGGAAATATATTTTGTTTTTTTTTTATCTTAATTTGTTACAGGTAGTCCTCAACTTACTGATACAAAAGGCCCCGGAAAATTGTTGTTAAGCAGTACATTTGTTAAATGAGGCATCATGTAACTGAACTCAATTTCACAACATTTTTTAGCCACAGTCATTACATGAATCACTGTGGTCTTTAAGCGAGACATACTGTAACTAACTTGTAACCTTCCCTGTCAACTTCCCCATTGACTTTGCTTGTCAGAAACCAGCTCAGAAGATCACAAATGATGGTCACATGACCGCAGGTTATTGCAACTGTTGTAAATACTCTAGGGCAGGGCTTTTCAACCAGTGGTACGCGTACCACTTGTGGTACTTTGCCACATGGCAGGTGGTACGTGATTGCTAGCCAAGTGTAGCAGGGGAGGGGAATGAGCCGAAGCAAGCGAAGCCTGAGAGAGAGGCAGCTCTAGCTGCAGGACTGTCTGGGCTCCGCAGAAGCCGCAGGAGCCGGCAGGGCTCCAGCTGATTGGCGCTTCCAGAAGCAACGCTGGAGGTGAACTGAAGAAAAAGGGGGGGGGGAGAGAGGAGAGGCTATAAAAGAACGTGGTTTGGGTGGGGAAGGGGAAAAAAGACAACAGGAAAGGTTTAATCCCTTTAAACAAATGTAATTAGTTTTACCCCCTTTAATTGAGTCTGTCTGTGGCTTTTAGAAAGTTTTCTTTGAAGGTAAACAGGCTTAATTTAAAGCTAAAGCTTTTCGCAATTGCCGGAGCCTTTCAGTCTAGAATTGCAACATTATGACAAGTGACACGCCTGAGGCAGCTTAAAGAGAAAAAAAAACCCTGGAGTTCGTGTTTCTTTATTTTCTTGCTTTGCACTTGATTCCTGTGTCTTTAAGGGTACAGGGAAGGGATTGGGGGGGGATGCATTCTTACTACACTGTGGAAGAGCTCAGAAGGGCAAACCAGCTAGCTCAGGAGTCTACAAACTTAGTAACTTTAAGACCTGTGGACTTCAACTCCCAGAATTCCTCAACCAGCCATGAGGGCTGAGGAATTCTGGGAGTTGAAGTCCACAAGTCTTAAAAGTGCCAAGTTTGAAGACCCCTGAACTAGCTGGTAGTGGTGCATATTAATAAACATGGATAAATTCATCATACATTTGTCAGTGAAAAGGGAAAGTGATTCAGCAAAGCAACAGCCACCGAAGAAATTAAAACTGGTACTTCTTTACTTTTTTTCTACAGTTTGTAATATTTTATTAGATTCTAGAATAAAATACAAAAATACAAAAGCAAATAGTAGGACACAGTGGGGAGGAAAAAGGGGGGAAAAGTGAGTGAGAAGGGAAAAAGAACATACTTTCTCTGTTGCAGTAGAAGGAAGCATTAACATTGAACCTCAACTTTTTACTTTTCCATAATATTATAAACTAGCCATTTCTATAACAACAAATGAATCTAATCAGTAAAACCCAAAATCCCCCCCCCCTTTTTTTTTTAGTCATCAAGTTTTTGACACCTTCCTAAGCACTGGTGGTACTCAAATATTGCCATGTCCTAAAAGTGATACAATCTGTGAAAAAGTTGAAAAGCCCTGCTCTAGGGGTTGTCAAGTGTCTGAATCATGATCATGTGACTTCAGAGACAATGTGACTATCATAAGTGTGAGGACCAGTTGTAAGTCCCTTTTTTCAGTACCATCATAATTTTGAACAATTGCTAAACAAATGGTCATTAAGTAAGGACTACCTGTATATTAGTTAAGTTAAGCTGTTTTCACTAGATTCTTCCAAGCAAAAAGTAGCTATTATCTGAATGTAGTTGCCTAATGAAAGTACCAATGAATATGTGGAATGGTACTGTTTTGGCTTTCAGAAATAAAACTAAGTAAAATTTAAATAATACAATGTGTAAATTGAAGCATCTCAGACTTTTGTCTTATGTTGCTAACATATTTTGATTAATCAGTAGATTAACAGATTAATTGATGGTGTGCCATCAAACTGGTATTGACTCCTAGTGACCACATAAATAGTTTTCTCCAGGATAATCGCCCCAGCCTGGCCCTTCAGGTCTTCCAGTAATATACTCATTGCTGCTGGCTGTCCTCTTCTCTTTCCTTCCACACTTGCTAGCATTATGATTATCTCCAGAGAGCTTTGTATTTGCATAATGTATCCAAATTGGAGCCTGGACATTTGTGCCTGGAGTGAAAATGTTGTGGGCTGATACGTTTTGATAATTATTTATTTTCTTGGCTGTCTCTGGTATTTTCAGGAATCTTCTCCAACACCAAAGTTCAAATTACCATTGATCTTTACATATTGCCTTTTTGAAGTCCAACCTGCACTTAACACAGCGTGTCACAGGGAAAAGCATTGCCTGCACAATTCTGATCTTTGTAGGTGTAGGTGCATCATGGCATTTGAATATCTTTTCCAGGGTCTTCATGGCTGCTCTGGGAAGTGCTGATTTGCAGGGTGTTTCTTGATTGCTGGTTTATTTACTGTTGATGGTTGAACTTGAAATGCAGGTGTTATCCATCACTTCAATATCTTTATTGTCACTTCTATCCTGGTTGTTCTACCTGTTGTAATTAGTTTGGTCTTCTTTATGTTTAATCTTAGTCCCAGTTTTTCTCTGTGCTTCTTGTCATTTATTACTAGAACTTGCACATTGTTTGCATTCTCAGCTGTCCAAAGTTGCATCCGCAAGCATGTTAGTTATATTTCTTCCTCCAGTTTTAAAATTATTCCTACCTTTTTCAGTCCAACTTTCCTCATACTCAGCATACAGGTAGTCCTCCCTCAATCATCCTATTTGAAGCCTTAACCCTAAGTGAAACCCTAAGTGGCTTAGTAGAAAATCATGTGATCACCGTTGTGCTTTCCAGCTGGAAAGAGACAAGACTAGTCAGTTTCAGACCTTCAGCTTTGCTCTTCTACACATCAAAAGCAATGAAATTGCAGCCTCAGTGCACCACATAAACAGCTTACAATACTTTTAAAATCTCTGCCTCTCCAGTCTTTCTGCTCTGCGAGGGGAGAGAGATAAAAAAGCCAGCAATTTGCTGTAGGCAATCTCTCCTTTACCTAACCCTTTCCCGCTGCCAATGCAATCACATTGCATTCAGAAGCTGCAGCTGGGCCAGTAAATTTTGCAAACAAACAAACAAACAAATAGAGGAACAGTTTGCTTTCTTGAAATCTCTTTCCACTCTTTGGGGGGGGGGGGTTATCTTGCCAGATCCTTTCTCTGGCTTCTTTGCAGAGCAGAGAGTTTGGAGAAGGGATTTAAAGAGAGTAGTGTAATCTGTTTGTACAGCGTGCCATGGTCCCCATCCATGGGCTATTGTCACAATTCCATTGCTTTCAGTGTGTAGAAGAGCAAACAGCTTACTTTCTTGCAATCTCTTTCTCTCCAACCTCTCTGTTCTGCAAGTGAAGAAAAGAAAAAAATACATCAGGCACAGATTTTGCATGAAAACAAATGAGGTGTTTTGAGATTCCCATTTTTCTAAATACTTTCCACAGGTTGATATGATCAACAGAATCAAACATCTTTCTATAATCAGTGAAATACATATTGACTTCTTCTTAGTATTCTTTGGCTTTCTCAATTATCCATTGTGCAGCAGTAATAATGTCTCATGTTCTTTGGCCTTTTCTAAAGCCAGCTTGAACAGGAATTGATGGAGTATCTATAGAAATATGGCAAGAAGAAGAGCTTGTAAAGGTTCTAACCAAAAGGATGGCAGCAAATCTGGAGAATTACAGAGACCATTGAAGAGGTCAGTCTTCATACTAATACCAGAGAAAGGATAGTTCAATATGCAACCATTGTATAATATCTTTAACTTTACATTCTAGCAAAATAGTGCTAGATTAGAGCCCCATGTGGAAAGGAGATGCCAGATGTTCAAGCCATGGAGTGTGTTTAGAAAAAAATATCCATTTGTTCTGACTTAGTAATGACCAGGATGGTGATCTAACTTCATCTTCTAGTACGAGTAGGGAATATTTATTCAGATATCCAGTTTGCTTTGTTCAGTTCTTTGGTCTCTTTTCATATTCATCCTTTGAATTCATTTCATAGTTCTTCTAGTTCCCTACCAATGAGATTTAAGGCTTCAATGAGATTTTTGATGTTCTTCTTAAAAATGGTGGCTACTGTATATGTCCAAAATTACATCATGGAGTCTGATTGACTTTCTTTTTTTCACTTTAGCTTAACTATGAAAGATCATGAGCAGTTCATGATCTTTTTCACAGTCCTAGCTATGTCTTTGATATTATAATTGAGCTCTGCTATCTCCTTATACTAGTAATATAGTTAGTTTGATTTCTGCATGTGGCAAGTAGTGATGTCCATGTTTATAGATATCATTTTGGTTATTTGAAGACTATGTTAGCAATGAAAAATCATTGGCAGAAATGGATGTCATTCCCCTGCTCCATATAGTCAAATTACATCTTCATCCTCAATATTTTCCCCTTCGGCATTCCAGTCTCCAGCAGGCAGTTCATCTTGCTTGCATATTCTGTTGATTTCAAATTTAACTTGACCATTAAACTCCTCTTCTTTTGCATCAGTGGTTGGAGAATTAACTTGGATAATTGTCCTATTAAAGAGTGATCTGCAATATCTAATTGTCACTATTCGATCATTAATTGCACTGTGATCAAGTATTGTTCTTGCTGCATCTTACCTAACTGAAAGCTTAGCGTGTTCTTTATTTTTTGTGCCCAAATAGTGAACAGTATAATCTTCTGTCTGAAAGCACCCAATTTCAGCCCATTTAAATTATCTGATGTCTAAGATATCAACACAGTATTTAGTCACCTTCATTTCATCTTTCAGTATGCTGAACATCCACCAGATTTATGCTTCTTAGATTCCATGTTATAACTGTAATTTTATCATTGCAACTTCAGATTTTCTTTTCCTGCATGGAAACTGGCATCTACGTTAGATGCCCTGAAAGCTTTAAATTAGCCACGCCATGAACACCATTAATAATTCAAAAGATTCTCAGCACTTCTCAGGGGGCCCTCAGCCAGAACTATATTGTTAGTCAGCTTATCTTGTCTATCCTGTGCAGTATGAAATAATGCCTTTGTCATTGTCACTAAAGTGATCATCTGCCTCCAGCATCTTCTTATATGTCGCTGCTGCCCAATGGGTAGCTTGGAAAACCTTCATGCCTTGAATGATCTTGCTGGGATTCTATACTGTTGGCATACATTCCTGATGTTCTTTGCGCATCCCTCCTAGGAACATTCCCCCCACACCCCATTTTCTGACAATTTGTTAATGCGTTGGTCTTATATATTGTTTTCTGGCTTTATGAAACTTGAAGCAGCTTCAACTTTGGTCTTAAGTTCACTGGATGTCTTTAAAATGAAGTGAAAAATATTCTTTTTTCATAGTAGTTTTTGCCTGCAGTTCTTTTAAATATCAAGTGAATGTCAATTCTGGATTTAAAAGGCCAAAAGGAAATGTTACTCTTAGGAAATAGCTTTTTTGCAGAAAACAACTAATGGATTATGAAATAAAAAGAAAACTCTCATGAACCATTTTCAATAAATTTAATAGTTTGTCATGAATTAGTTCTTACGGTATAATATCTGTGGAGATTCAGTCATCCAGACCATAGTTGTCTCAAAGATGCTTTTTTCAAAAGGCAACTATACTTTTTTTTCCACAAGGAAGAAAAACAATATAATGCATTCATAGATACCTGTCATAGTACCTGCCCTGCTAGCAAACTTGAGAAAGAAAATCATATCCTTTTAATTCTTCCTTCAAAGAAAAAACAAAGAGATGAGAGGTTAAAAGAGCAGATTGAAGTAGGAAAACCAATAATTGTGTCTCTTAAACATCAAATGCTCTGCCTTTCAGCATAAAATACAGTGGTGCTTCAAAGTTTGTGAACCTTATGGATTTTCAATATTTCTGCATAAATGTGAACCTAAAATGTCATTTGTTCTCTAAATAAGTTCTAAAATTAGGTAAAGAGAACCCGATTAAACAGTTCTGTAAAAAAAAAAAAAAAATTTATTGAGGAAAATGACCTAAACTTACTTATGTGTGTAGTAAAAGTCACCATTTTGACTTATTTTTCAAGTTGGTCTTTATCGTGGAATCATAGTGATTTCCACCTCTGGTCAATGTCTGCTAGGAGGGGAGAAAGGAAAATTCCCAGAAACACATGGATTTTGATTTAGGAAATCTGGGGTTTTAATACTTCAGTCCGTGGAACTTTGGAAAATAATTTATTAAAGGATATAAGTGCTGAGAAGAGAAGAAAACAATTCCTGGATCTTGAGTTCTAATGTGAGGAGGTTACACTGTTGACTGTCTATTGAACTGACAGTGCATAAGCTTAATCCTCTCAGAAGTGTAATAAATTCCTCATTTTAATGTTATCTTGATGTTATACAGGTAGTCCTCAACTGATGATCACAACTGAGCCCAAAATTTCTGTTGCTAAGTGAGACATTTGTTAAGTGAATTTTTCCCCATTTAACAACATTTCTTGCTACAGTTGTTAAGTGAATCACTGCAATTAAGTTAGTGACACAGTTGCTAAGTGAATCTGGCTTCCCCATTGACTTTGCTTGTCAAATGGTGGCAAAAGGTGATCACATGACCCCGGAACACTGCAACCGTCATAAATATGAACCAATTACCAAGCATCTGAATTTTGATCACATGACCATGGGGATGCTGCAACAGTTGTAAGTGTTAAAAATGTTCATAAGTCACTTTTCTCAGTGCTGTTTTAACTTCGAACAGTCATTAAATGAACTGTTGTAAGTGGAGGACTACCTGTATTTAATTTCTTATTAACTGGATTTAAACCATGTTTCAGCATGTTGTTGTGTTTGTATTTTTCCAAAGGAACTGTATATTTAAAATATTGATTGTTTGTAAATACTACATACTCATTTTGATGATTCCAACTAGTTTTGATAGTTTTGATAATGCAGGGAAATTTCTTGTCCAAGTCATTCAAGTTTAGTGTAACTTTAAATAATAATAATTTAATAATATTTTGCATAGAAGTTACAGCGAGTGGCAAGTGAAGTTCAAGTGCAATGGGAAACCACAGTTTTCTTCAATAAACCTGCCTGAATTTCTGGTTTATATATTTCGTCTCCCATCTATATTTTCATGATTGTAAGGAGAGGGTTTGAAGTTTATGCTTAAGAAAACACCGTTACACATTATATCCCTGCTTTGCATTAACAGGTCAGAATCTGAAATCCAACTTTGATCCCAGACTCTTTTCAATATCAGGCACATTGAAGTATGGTTTAAATTTGAAAACTGATCGAACTGATTTCTTTGCAGTTATAAAATTAGAACAGAAAAATAACCATGGGCATTAAGCGATAGTAGTTTCCTATTATACTTGAACTGGGCCTGGTTCATTGTTTGAAGTATAGCACAACTAATCAATAGTATCTGCCCTGCCCCTATTTTGTCTTCAAAGATAACAACAGTCAACTCCTGGTATATTTTTTACAATTTCAACCACAAGGCATGCAAGGAATAGCAAGGGCAGTACTTTGAGAATTGTCAAGCAGAAAGCAATTTTCACAAATAATATGGAAACTGTTATTTTAGACCAGGGTTCCCCAACCCCCGGTCCATGGGGTACTGGACCGCGGCCTGCCCACAACCGGTCTGCACAAACAAGCAAAGTCCCATCTGTGGGATGCAGGCAGCACACAAAACCACGCACTCTCCGGTCCTCAGAAAAACCTTTCTCCACAGAACCGGTCCCTGGTTCCCAAAAGGTTGAGGAACTCTGTTTTAGACAATGGTCACTTCATTTGTCTGAGTTTTAGTAAAAGGATTATAGCAATGGAAAGAATTCAGTGGAAGCATCCCACAAGTCTATTTGGTAAGAAGTTTGAGTTACCAGCTGGTAATTCAAACAGACTGCCAAATATATGGCAGATTCACCCTGAACTAGCTGAACAAGGGAGAACTGGCAGGGCAAAGATGAGGCTTCAGATTTTGGACATTTTGGTTTGTTAATTCCAAAAGAATTCCCTGAACAATGTTTTATATTATTTCTCCTCCCCATCCTCTTTAAGGGAAGAGAATAACTCAAGAAATGTCATATTTTTATTATGGGAATAACAATTCTGTGATAGACTTTTATTTTTTTAACTTCATTTTCAGGGTGGAAGTTTGGTATTCAAGTCCTTTTCAGTTAGATTCATGTATTGCTCTTGTATATATTTTTTAATGTAAAAGTGCTTCTTTAAAAAAGGGTAATGATAATGTATACATAATTTTATGTAAGCAGAAAACAGAAATGCAATGTTCCAGTCTGAAATGTGCTAATTTTTCAGGAGAATATGCTTTGGCAGCGGATTTGTACAGAGAGGTTCTACGTTCCTCTGAAGAGCATAAAGAGAAGCTCAAAACGGATTCATTGCAAGTATGTACACAAATTTGTAGGGTTTTTTTTGAAAGAGCACATAGGCTAGTAAATGTTGTTTTAAAAGAAACTAAACCTCTATGAATTCATTTATGAATAAACAAGTACATCTCCATTTCATTTTATTTTGCAGTTGTGATTGATGCGGATGGATCTAAATAATACTGTTAAAGAACAAGGCATAACTATCTTAAACAAATGCAGATCTTTCTTTAGAACAACACTGTGTGTACATATATGATACTCCACTTATCATTGAATTACTTATCTTAGTTTTTTGGTGTGTGGTATTTTTAAAAAATCTTTATGGGTATTTTTGAAAGGATTGCACCAGTCTATTTGGAACATAGTACTTTACAGGTTTTCAGGACTGGGGTCAGCCCTTTGACCATGCCAGTTCAGGAAACAGGTTCCATGAAAAATGTCAGTATTCAGCTTTACTGGTATATAGGTAATCCTTGACTTATGACTGTCCAAAGTTACAGCAATGCTGAATGAAGGGATTTACAAGTCATAGCTCTTGCAGCACCCCTGCTATCAGATGATTACTATCTGGGTGATGGGCAACCCTTTTGTACTTACAACCAGTTGCCAAGTACCCCATGATCACATGTTTGCCATTCACAGCGTTCTTTGATGGCTTCTCTAGGAAGTCATTGGGAAAGCCAGCAGGGAAGGTCGCAAGTTACTGAGGTAAATCTCCTCTACCTGTGCACCCTCCCAAGTTTCTCTGGGGTCCCTCTCAATTGCTCCTGCTGCCTTACATACCATAGACCTGCTGCCCCCAGCTGATCTTTACCATCTTCTGTTGATACAGTATGCCAGACTGGCACTATGCAAGGTAGCTGCTGGCCATGCCAGGCCTTCTTCCTGCTTGTGCCATTCTCCAGATCACATGCACTGTTCTCCAAATTTCATGCCCATTATTGAGAGACTTGGAGAAGATGGTCACACGTGGCCAGCAGCTGCCTCATAGGGCCAGAACAGCCACACCTCATCAGTAGCGAAAGCAAAAGACGGTGATAGTCAGCTCAGGTGGCAGGGTCCCTGGGATTCAGGGTGGCAAAGATGACTGCAGCTGGGCCTGGACTGGGGTGCTTCCTGCGCTACTGCAACTGTTGGAACTTCTCAGGATGCAGTGGCTTTGCACTGCATTCTTGGAGTTTCCTAGGGCACAGTGGCTTTGTGCTATGCTGCTGGGCCATGCTGGGGCAGCTGAAGCTTCCAGGGGTGGCTGCAGCTACATGCTGTGCTGGAGCTTAGAGATTTTTTTGCAGCTCCAGAGCCATGGTATGCCAAGAAGCACCTAAGTCACATGGTTCTGGGGCTTCTTGTTGCCCTGCAAGTTGTAAGGATGCAGGGTGGTTAAAAGAATAGAGATGGGGGGAATAGGCAGTTGGGGGAAGTTGAAGGGGAGACAGTCTCTTACTTGGAAGAACTAAGGCTTGGGGCTGGGTGGGTTCAAGTTTGGAATGGCTTAGTGGAATTTGCTAAATGACTGCAGTGGGGAATGCCAGAATTGCCATCGCTAAGCAATGGGGTCATGTGATGTCACTTTATAGCTGCATCACTTAGCAATGGAAATTCTAGTCCCAGTTGTAATCATGAGTTAAGGACTACCTATATTCTTTCTCCAAGGTCATTTCTGTTGTTCTCTATGGTTACTGAATTGAGTTCAGTAATTTTCTGGAACAAATTATTGGATCAATTTTGTGTGGTTGTATAGCTCTATTTGTCATTGTCCAGGTGACTGATACATTTGTGTAAATGTGTTTGACAGTAAAAATCTAAAATGATGGTTCTTTCACTTCAGCTTCAGAATGCTTTGAAAACTCTTGAAATAAATAATGTGTGTATTTTCCAGTTATTAATTTACAATATTTATATTTCTTCATATCACACATTTCCATTCTAAAAGCCTACTTTTTGTCCCTCTCCATTTCTTTGATGTGCCTATTGGCAGGGTTTGTGAAGGTCAAACACAGAATCTGGAGCAAAGAATGCCATGTATTTAAGTACACACACACACACACACACACACGGCTCAAATTTTGTGCTTTCAGTACACTATTTAACTTCAGCAATGAAAATATTTTCATCTATGCAGAAATACATGTTTTGGACAAAACAGGCAAAGGGCTTCAGGCAACCATTTCAAAACCTTTCATTCCTCCCTCCACAAAATCCCTTCAAATGAGCAGAATTTTTCATCCCATCATCCATATTCCTTGCAGCCCTCACAGACTTTTATTTATTTTAAAAAAAAAAAAAAGATCATTGACTGTAAAAAATAGCCATCCTGGTCAGTTGCCCTGATCTGAAAATGTGTATATACAGTACTATACAATTAAAAGTAAGGAATTATTTTCTGAGTTTCCTTAGTGCACAAATCTGTTACACATTAAATTGTTCCCTATTACAGTTTTCAGAATATAATAGACTTCATGACAGGCATTTCTGTTACATTGACAGAGACTTCATTCTACACACAATCTGATGGAGCTTCTGACGGCAAATCATCCTGGGATACCACCCACTTTAAGAGATGGCAAACTTAAGGAAGAGGTACTTGTTCATTGTATACATTTCAGTGTGTGTGTGAAGGAGCACCTATTTGCAAAAAAATAAAATAAAAACAGATCAGTTGTATCGACAAACATAGAACATTCCCATATGGGACAATTCATGATAAAGTCTGTACTGGTTCCAGGGCTAGCAAAAAATTATCACAGTATTAGGGGTGGGGATTCTTTGGCTCCTGAGGAATATTCATGGCAACGCCCAGCTTTTTGTGCTGTTGATGTTTGCTTTTCGGTGCTATGAGGAAAATGATTTTGAAGAATAGTGAAGAAGAAAAAGTTTTAAGCGAGATTTCTCTGTCCGAAGTTAGGCTGTCTCACTAACTTCAGAGGAAGAAATTAGAACTATTCTGTGGCTATCTAATAGATATTGTGGTTGATACCATAAATAACTGACTCCCCCCTGTCCGAAAAAAGATTTTTGTTTGGACCTGCCTGGAGTCTTCTACCAGAGTTCAAATTATACTATTCCCCTTCGCAAACATCTGTTAATTATACTTTGTTGTGTTTTATTGAAGTCATTAATCAAACCAGGCTAATATTCTAGAATAGCTTCGTGTAATTACAATAATATATCTACGGATTAGCTGTATTTCATTGTTAGAAGGATTTCTGTCAAGGTTACATGACTAACTAATCTTTCATTTAAACGCAGTGTGAACAACTCCGCCAGCATTATATGAGTAAATCAAATGCAGAAGTTGCTGAAGCTCATCAGGCTTTGCAACCAGTTATACAGACAATTCATGAACTCCAAAGGAAAGTAAGAGATGGCTGCCATATTTGATCTGTATCTTTTTAACATACAGAGATACTATATTTTTGCATCCTTTATCACAGGGCATCTTGAAATCAGGATATGCAGACGTTTTGACTTAGAAACAATTTGCTTTGAGTATGCAGCAACCTATTTTCAGGTGCAGAACATCTTTTTAAAGCATGAAATGGGCCGTTTCAAGCATTTCAGAAGTGCTTCAAGCTTTTACATTTGAAGCAATGATGTTTTGAGCTTGAAACTATATGTTCCAATATGCTCAGATAAGGTGCCACATCTCATATAGGAGTTTCACACTCAAATAGTGATATTCCAAATTCAGAATGGTTTATTTTGAAATGTTTTGCACAGCACAAATTGAGGATCTGTTATAATCAGTTTACTGAATTATAAATATGATTGCTTATTAAAGGCTGTTTATTAACAGCCTATCATTCAAAAGCTAATTAGGTTCTTTAGAAATGTTTAAGTGGTCACACCTTACTTGTTACCTTCATTAAGAAGACATAAAAAAAAACTAGCTCCAGCATAGAAATAATTTAGCCAAATTGTTAAAACACATATTGCCATCATATATTCAGATAACTTTAAAAAATGTCTCCACATTAGAATTATCTGCCAGGACAGTAACTATGTCTCTCACCGTGTTCTTCAAAGAATTCTCTATAAAGACTTCCGGTTTTGTGTCGCAGTGAGACAGACACAGGACGGCAGAGCTCTGCCTTCCGTGCCCAATTTCGCCCTGCTGAGGGCCCTGAAAAGGGCCTAAAGTCGCCCCGAAGAGGCGATGAAGAAGGAGGGGTGCCTCGTCAATCACAGAAAGATGGCGGTTTTTCCGTTCAATCCGAGGAAAGTCCTCCAAACCGGCAGGGCAAAGACCGGCTACATTCCTATAGTTGACCATTAGCTGCTGACAACCGAAGAAGAAAAAGCACCAATTAATACATTGTAAACAGCATGTTTGGAACTGGGTGAGAATATTGATCCTTTCTTTAATATTTTACAACTGAATTTCCTGGGGAAGGCTCCCAAGAAGCTAAAAACCTCCGGATGTGAACGGAAGCGGTGTTTTAATTTTTTTATGGGGGACAGAAATACACAATACTGAAGTGGGAGTAACATAAAGCTACAGTTTTGATAAATTTGAGAACTAAGATAATTCTTAAGATTTTCTCTTTGGGAAAAAAAAACATTGACGTAAAATATAAGAAATCAACCCTTTGTTTTAAGAATGGAAATGGATTTTGAATAACATCTAGTGGTGGATTTGAGTACAGCACTATAATTAGCTCCCTGGCTGCTTGGTGACTTTTAGCTTAAGGGAGAACAGCTGGCAATATAGGAAAATATTTTGGCATACCTATCATCCTGAACTTCTTGGACTATAAACACCTACTGAACTTGGACTTTTAATCTCAAGAGTTAGTGGGAGAGAAAGAAAAATTTGACTTTTGAATAACTCTGGCTGGGAGAGACTTTTGAGCTGTTTTCAGGGAGGTTGAACATTTTGAACACTTTGAACATTGTGGATTACAACCTTGCCTGACTGACAATTTTTAGGATATCTGAGACAAAGGATCACGATAAAATATTGCCATTAGGACTGGATTATAAAGGCTACATATAAAGACCAGAAAACTAGAGGAAACTTTGTTCCACTCTGACTGAGGCTGGTGATACTAGTGGATTTCTAGGAATGATGCCTCAAGAAAAAACAAACACCTTTCAGAAGGAAATATACTCTATGCTACAGCTAATTCACCGGCAATTGTTGTACACAAAGAGGACATAAAAAGAAACCATAATGAGACTAAAAATAACTTAGATGATATAAATGAGCAAATCTCCAAATTGAAGCTACATCTGGAAATTTCCCAGACAACGACTACAAAATATGAACAAATGAGAGAAAAATGGAAAAAATATGGGAAAGAAAGGAGGATCAGGGAAAAAAATCCTGGATTGTGCAATACTAAACAGATTTAGGCTGAAGAAGTTAATGTTTAATATGTGAACCCAGACAACATGTTGTTTACTAAGTGCTAAAGATTGTAATTTTTAAGAATCAAAACATTTTTTAAAAAGAATTCTTTATAAAAACATAATGCATATATATATATATATATATATTTGTTTTCGTAGATTTTCACGGGTACAGGTATGCAGGTCTTGGCGTATTCAGGTCTTTTCCTGTGTAAGATTGAGAGTATCTTGGCGACGTTTTGACGAGGTCCCACTCGCCATCTTCAGGCTGGTGTCTTCGGCTTCGTGCTTGTGCGAGCAAAGCTTGTTGCTCGCACAAGCACGAAGCCGAAAACACCAGCCTGAAGATGGCGAGTGGGACCTCGTCGAAACGTCGCCAAGATACTCTCAATCTTACACGGGAAAAGACCCCAATACGCCAAGACCTGCATATATATATATATATAATCAGTTTAGTTTATGTATATGCTATTATTTGATGCTGCCTCTATACCAAACTGAGAACAGAACAGTACACTCTGAGTTTAGTAGTTCCTCCAGATTTAATGGATACAGATGTCCAAACCACATACTAATCAATCAGAAGCTGCCATATCGGCTCCTTAACTTATATTTTGTGTGAAGCTGGGCCATAAGGCAAAATTATAACATCAGAATGGAGATGGAAATGTGTATCTTTGATTCCTATCTATCAGACCAGTTGTGAGGGTCAATACTTTGAGTGATTCCCTTATATCCCAGATCAGAAGGTATCTTTACACTAAGGAAACTAAGGACATTTTACAATTAGGATCTCTAGAACAGGGCTTTTCAACCTTTTCACCCATTGTACCACTTTTCGGATAAGGCAATATCCGAGTACCACCACTCGCCCAGCAAGGTATCAAAAACTTGACACCCCCCCCAAAAAAGGAAAAAATGAGAAAGTACAGGTAGTCCTCGACTTACAACAATTCGCTTAGTGACTGTTTGAAGTTACAACGGCACTGAAAAAAGCGAATTATGACCATTTTTCACACTTATGACTGTTGCAGCATCCCCAGGGTCATGTGATTTACATTCGGATGCTTGGCAACTGATTTATCCTTATGACGTTCACAGTGTCCCAGGGTCATGTGATCAATGGCCGGGGGGGCGTGGCCAGCTGATCACCCAGGTTGCAGGGTGCCTGGGGGGGGAATCCGTGGGTCTCTGGTGGAGGGGGTGGGACTGGGGTGGGTGCCTGGCTTCCCTCCCTTCTCTCCCATTGTCCCTTCCTTCCTTCTTTCCTTCACCTCCCTTTGTCCCTTCCTCCTTCCCTCCCTCTCTCCCATTGTCCCTTCCTTCCTTCTTTCCTTCCTTTTCTTCACTTCCCTCTTTGTCCCTTCCTCCTTCCCTCCCTCTCTGCCATTGTCCCTTCCTTCCTTCTTTCCTTCCTTTCCTTCACCTCCCTCTTTGTCCCTTCCTCCTTCCCTCCCTCTCTTCCATTGTCCCTTCCTTCCTTCTTTCCTTCCTTTCCTTTACCTCCCTGTCCCTTCCTCCTTCCCTCCTTCCCTCCCTCTCTCCCATTATCCCTTCCTTCCTTCCTTCCTTCCTTCCTTCCTTCCTTCCTTCCTTCCTTCCTTCCTTCCTTTCCTTCACCTCCCTTTGTCCCTTCCTCCTTCCCTCCCTCCCATTGTCCCTTCCTTCCTTCTTTCCTTCACCACCCTCTTTGTCCCTTCCTCCTTCCCTCCCTCTCAGCCATTGTCCCTTCCTTCCTTCTTTCCTTCCTTTCCTTCACCTCCCTCTTTGTCCCTTCCTCCTTCCCTCCCTCTCTGCCATTGTCCCTTCCTTCCTTCTTTCCTTCCTTTCCTTCACCTCCCTGTCCCTTCCTCCTTCCCTCCCTCTCTCCCATTATCCCTTCCTTCCTTCCTTCCTTCCTTCCTTCCTTCACCTCCCTCTTTGTCCCTTCCTCCTTCCCTCCCTCTCTCCCATTGTCCCTTCCTTCCTTCCTTTACCTCCCTTTGTCCCTTCCTCCTTTCCTCCCTCTCCCATTGTCCCTTCCTTCCTTCCTTCCCTTCACCTCCCTGTCCCTTCCTCCTTCCCTCCCTCTCCCATTTTCCTTCCTTCCTTCCTTCCTTCCTTCCTTCCTTCCTTCCTTCCTTCCTTCCTTCCTTCCTTCCTTCCGTCCTTCCTTCCTTCCTTTCTTCCCTTTTGTCCTTCCTCCTTCCTCCCTCCCATTGTCCCTCTTCCTTCTTTCCTTCACCACCCTCTTTGTCCCTTCCTCCTTCCCTCCCTCTCTGCCATTGTCCCTTCCTTCCTTCTTTCCTTCCTTTTCACTCCCTCTTTGCACTTCCTCCTTCCCTCCTCTTCTTCCACCTTCTTTCCTTCCTTTCCTTCACCTCCCTTTGTCCCTTCCTCCTTCCCTCCCTCTCTCCCATTGTCCCTTCCTTCCTTCTTTCCTTCCTTCCTTTCCTTCTCCTCCCTTTGTCCCTTCCTCCTTCCCTCCCTCTCTCCCATTGTCCCTTCCTTCCTTCTTTCCTTCACCACCCTCTTTGTCCCTTCCTCCTTCCCTGCCTCTCTCCCTGTCAAGCGGGGCGGCAAAGGAGACCAGCGGCCAGCACCGTTCTACCTGGCAGCGTGGGTGTCGGCTCCGTGGGCGTCCCGCCGAACAGCTGAGCGGCTCCTACTCTTAGCCGCCGAACAGCTGGTGGGCGTGAGGCTGCAGCAGGGAGCCAAGGGCCGATGGCGCGGCCTGAAGCTGAAAGGCTGTCTCCAGACCGCCGAACAGCTGATGAATGCGAGACCTGGAACACAGCCGAACGGCGCAGGGACGCTCACGGGACAGGAAGGCTGCAGCACTGCAGCTCCCATTGTCCCTCCCTCCCTCCCTCCCTCCCTTCCTTCCTTCTGTGCAGGTCAAGCTTGGCTCTCTCTCTCTCTCCTTAAACGCGGTTCATCAGGAGCTCCGGCGCTTCCCACGCTTGCAGCAGGGAGACCGGCGGCTTTTCCACCAACCTGGGACAACTTTACAAAAACAGCAAAACAGCGTGGAAAAGCGTGACTCAGCTGTAGCTGCACACGCCAATCCCGGGCTCTCTCTCTCCCTCTCTCTCTGTCTCCCTTTCTTTCTTTCTCTCTCCTTCTCCCTCTCTCTATTTCTCTTTCCCTCTTTCTCTCCCTCCGATCTTCTGCTCACCTGGCCAGCCAGCCCGGGGATCGATTTGGAGGCACGAAGGGGAGGGGAGTGGCCGAGGGCTGCGGCCACCTTTGGAAGTACCAACGCTGCTCCA
The DNA here is from genome assembly GCA_023970755.1 of Azemiops feae. NCBI lineage: Eukaryota > Metazoa > Chordata > Lepidosauria > Squamata > Viperidae > Azemiops > Azemiops feae. The sequence goes on along the minus strand of JALGBA010004278.1, from coordinate 1,844,884 downwards.
GCCAGGCTCGAGCCGGGCAAAGCGGGCGATGGGAGAGGAGCGGGCCGATCACCTTCCCGGCAGCTGGGATTCCGGCACGCCTTCCTGGCCAGGGGGCTGGGCACAGGCTCCAGCGCGCGCAATCTGCCCAGCCTCCCCTCTGGCCTCGGGCAGCACCTCTGCCTCGCGCACACGCACGATCTGCCTCCCCCGTTCCTGCCACTGCCCGCAATCTGCCCAGCCTCCCCTCTGCCCCGGGCAGCACTTCAGCCTCGCGCACACGCACGATCTGCCTCCCCCGTTCCTGCCACTGCCCGCAATCTGCCCAGCCTCCCCTCTGGCCTCGGGCAGCACTTCGGCCTCGCGCACACGCGCGATCTGCCTCCCCCGTTCCTGCCGCTGCCCGCAATCTGCCCAGCCTCCCCTCTGCCCCGGGCAGCACTTCGGCCTCGCGCACACGCGCGATCTGCCTCCCCCGTTCCTGCCGCTGCCCGCAATCTGCCCAGCCTCCCCTCTGGCCTCGGGCAGCACTTTGGCCTCGCGCACACGCGCGATCTGCCTCCCCCGTCCCTGCCGCTGCCCACAATCTGCCCAGCCTCCCCTCTGCCCCGGGCAGCACTTCAGCCTCGCGCACACGCGCGATCTGCCTCCCCCGTTCCTGCCGCTGCCCGCAATCTGCCCAGCCTCCCCTCTGGCCTCGGGCAGCACTTCGGCCTCGCGCACACGCGCGATCTGCCTCCCCCGTCCTGCCGCTGCCCGCAATCTGCCCAGCCTCCCCTCTGCCCCGGGCAGCACTTCGCCTCGCGCACACGCGCGATCTGCCTCCCCCGTTCCTGCCGCTGCCCGCAATCTGCCCAGCCTCCCCTCTGGCCTCGGGCAGCACTTCGGCCTCGCGCACACGCGCGATCTGCCTCCCCCGTTGCCTGCCGCAGCACTTCGCCTCCGCACCAGCGCTCTCCCTCCTGCCGCTGCCCGCAATCTGCCCAGCCTCCCCTCTGCCCCGGGCAGCACTTCGCCTCGCGCACACGCACGATCTGCCTCCCCCGTTCCTGCCGCTGCCCGCAATCTGCCCAGCCTCCCCTCTGCCCCGGGCAGCACTTCGGCCTCACGCACACGCGCGATCTGCCTCCCCCGTTCCTGCCGCTGCCCGCAATCTGCCCAGCCTCCCCTCTGGCCCCGGGCAGCACTTCGGCCTCGCGCACACGCGTGATCTACCTCCCCCGTTCCTGCCGCTGCCCGCAATCTGCCCAGCCTCCCCTCTGCCCCGGGCAGCACTTCAGCCTCGCGCACACGCACGATCTGCCTCCCCCGTTCCTGCCGCTGCCCGCAATCTGCCCAGCCTCCCCTGTGGCCCCGGGCAGCACTTCGGCCTCGCGCACACGCAATCTGCCAGCACCCGCAATCTGGCCGGCCTCCCCTCCGCCTGGCCCATCCACGCCTGACGTTAACCCTCCCGCCACCATGCAGTTTAAGGTTGGCGCCCCCGCCCAGATGCCCTCGCCTCCCCCAAGCATTTTTTTACTCACCTGCTTTCAGCTGCACTCCCTTTCTCCGTTTGCTTCTCTGCCTTCGTTTGCTTCTCTCCCTTTGCAACGTGCTTGTGGGTAAAAAAAAAAAAAAGTTCCATGAGACTTTCTAACTTCTCGCGAGAAGTTAGAAAGTCTCATGGAACTTTTTTTGGGTCTCACAAACACATGGCGAAGGCCGAGAAGGACAGGAGAAAGGGAGTGCAGCTGAAAGCAGGTGAGTAAAAAAACACTTGGGGGAGGTGAGGGCATCTGGGCGGGGGCGGGGGAGGGACCCAGGCAATGCATCACGCAGCTCCGGCGGAATCTCCACCCGAAGACTGCGTGAGGCTGCCTGCCACCCCCAAGGCCGCCGCCAATCAGTTGGAGCTGCGCGCTTTGATCCTGGGCTCTCAGTAGGACCCAGGCAACGTGCAGTTCCAGCTGACTTGGCCACAGGCCTCTGCGGCGCTGCTGCCGCTTCACCTCATCCACTTTCACACTTTTTAAAAAAAAAAAAAAATTTCAAAAAAATTTTTTTAAATATTTTTTTTACATATTTTTTTTACATGTTTTTTCAACCCGTCCTACGCGTACCACCAGCCATGTGCTCGCGTACCACTGGTGGTACGCGTACCACCGGTTGAAAAGCCCTGCTCTAGAAAGTATGATATTATAGTTACATTCTGCTTTTGCAATGAGCTCAGTTAGATGTTTTAGCCTAACTTCATAAAACTGACATGAGGTAAGACAGTACAGATGATTGAGCTTTACAGCTCAGCGGGGACTTCATCCATGCCTGCTGGTCAAAGTCTGACACTCTGTTTCTCCATGCTAGAGAGAGCATTGTGCAGCACTAGAAATGACAGATGTAGTTACGGAACGACTCACTGAATTATGGAGGCATTCATCTTTGGAAGCATTAGCAATGGATTATTCACAAGACAATGTCTTTGAGAGTGCTGTTTTTCCAGGAATAAAAAAAACTATGCGTCAGGTAGATCTTGTATTTTTTTCTTCATAAACTACCTTAAGGTATCTGGAGCATACTACTTTTTTTTGAGAGTTTCACAAAGTAGGGTGGTGATAGATAGGAATTTTGTAACTCCGTATTGGTCCAATAGTAAAAAGTTTGTTGTTATAGTCTTTTGTTCTACCAGGCATGTTAGGCACAAGAAAAAAAATATATTATTAGACTATTTTTGTAAGGCAGCTCTGGTTATACATGAGCATATACACTGCAAGATGGAAATGTTACAGCTATCAAAAATCGATACAGATAGACACATTGACAAACATATTTCTAGAGCTGGATTTTTCAGGTTGACTTAAAATTAAGTAAGTTGCTAAAGATTCCCTAGCGTACTTGTTAAAACAAGCTGGGCCTGTATTATTGCATATCCATGTATGAAGTTCTTTTTTTTGGTTATTATTTTTTAAATCATACTACTACTCCATTAATTCAGTTTCTCTGCATAATGTATTTTTTCTTTGATACTTGGAGAAGACAATTTTTTTCTCATCATGAGTTTGATCTCATAGTACTGTTAAGCCTGTCATGATGCAACCTGGTCCAGGAAAGCATGATTTAAGGGACGTTTATTTATGGTCACAATTTTTTTGCTATACCCAGATACGCTCCAGTTCACCTTGGTGGTTGGATGTGATTCAGTCAGCAATACAGTATGCGATAGATGAGGAGCTTGTACAGCGAGTACAAAATGATCTAACCAGCAATTACAAACAGCAAATGAATAAGCTCTCTATGGCAGATAAGTAAGTCGGAAATTGAAAAAAATGCTGCTAAATTTCAACTTCTTTATTACAGTTATGTTTATGGGAGAGGTCATAAACATTTGCAATAAACTTGCAATGCTAAATGGATCTGTATGTTTTTACATTCATACTGGGCAATCTTAACTAAATGAGGGAGAGACGTAAGAAATTCTCATGCTGGTTGTTAATGTGCAGATTGCACGAGCTGGCTTCTTCACGGTACCACAAGGCCTACTCTAACTGTTTAAGATTTCCAGAGGGTCTGTTCAGGGTAGTTTGTCTGTTAACTTATGTTATCTATCCATAGCCAGTCAGAGGAGTAAATACAGTTAAAATAATTTAAATTAAAAGGAAATAACTTTCTGTCCTGGCACATTAAAACAAAGATGGCAACTATTATGGAGTGGACATAGCTTTTTTTCATAGCACCTCTCTTGAAAATTGATCTCCATGCTCCCTATCTTCCCAGCTTTCATTTTTTTTGGATATGTATATCTATATCTATCTATCTATATCTATCTATCTATCTATCTATCTATCTAGATAGATAGATAGATAGATAGATAGATAGATAGATAGATAGACAGACAGATAGATAGATAGATAGATAGATAGATAGATAGATAGATAGATAGATAGATAGATAGATAGATAGATAGATAGATAGATAGATAGATATAGATATAGATATAGATATAGATAGATATATAGGGAGAGATATAGAGATATAGATATAGATAGATATAGATAGATATAGATACATAGAGAGATAGATAGATAGATAGATAGAGATAGATAGATAGATAGAGATAGATAGATAGATAGATAGATAGATAGATAGATAGATAGATAGATAGATAGATAGATAGATAGATAGATAGATAGATAGCACTTGACTGAAACAGTTTACTATTTTTATGTTCTAAAGATATAATATGGAATCTACACATATCTAAGTGCATCCCTAAAAACAACATTATTCTGGAGGTTGCTATGTTGTTTAAAAATCTATGTGATTAATTATGACACCACATTGGAAATACCAGATTGCGACTAAAGCCCATCCATTTCAGATACGTGACTGAATAGATCTGTTCCAAAATAACATTCTAACTCCTTGAATACCCATTTATCTCCTCCTAGATTTCGTGACTGCAGAGGACTGCAGTATCTTCTGACAACTCAAATGGAAGAAGTGAAGAAACTGCAGAAGCAAGTGAGAGAGGCTGTGAAAAATCTGGAAGGACCTCCTTCCAAAGCGGTTATTGAGGCTGCCACTATCTGCCATCTGCGGCCAGTAAGATTGCCGCTAAACAAGTAAGTGTAAAAAAATATTGGCCATGGACCAAACTATAGAGATTTCCTTCTGCTTTTCTTCTGTTTGTTGTGGTGAAACTGTCATGAGATTATGTAATAGGTGTTATTGCTTTATGACTTAAAAAAATCTGGTTGCTATACTGTGTTATGATTTATTCAGTTAATTGATTAATTAACATAAGATACATAACCGATATGCAGCTGACACATTATATACACTTTTATCTTATTTGATTTATTTACATAAAAAAGCAAATTATTTATTGGTCAAATTCTCATTAAAACTTAATGGGAATTGATTTTGTATATTTCTATTGAAAAATCTTCCTTACTTAGCGAGCACCTTTGTTTACTGATCTTCTTTTTGTAAAATTTGTATTCCAGTTGTGTTTTCTGTAAAGCTGATGAGTTGTTCACAGAATATGAATCAAAACTGTTTGCCCACACGTAAGTGCTTATTGCTTTCTTTTTTTCATTGCACTTAATGACAAAATCCAACATCCAAAAGTAGTTGCTGATAAAAATTCACGGAAGGCCCGTGTACTTTCTGAATTTTAGTGCTGCAAAAAAGATGCATTCTTCTTCTTTTTTTTTATGAACTTCTGTGCCCCTTATTCCAGTGTGTACAGCTTAAATGAATTGCTTTCTGTCACTGTGCTCTTTCAAGAAGAAATTATATTTGGGTATGGCGGATGTGTTCTTTGAGATAATGAGATCACATCATGTGTTCTCATGCCTTTGTGGCACCTCTTTCGAGTTAATGAGTTTTTGTTTTGCCCAATATCTTTGCTTTTATTAAGATGTATAGAATCTTCAGATATGATGACAGCTGTAATGTTTTTGCATTAAAGTGTAAAAGGCCAGATGGCGATCTTTGAAGAAATGATAGAAGATGAAGAAGGCCTGGTCGATGACCGCTTGCCTACCACCAGCAGAGGTCTCTGGGCAGCAAGTGAAACTGAGCGCTCCTTGAAAGCGATATTGTCTTTTGCCAAAGCTCATAGGTTAGATTCCAAGGCAATTGAAGAAGGCAATATCTTCTTGGAACTTTTTGAAGCATGGAAAAAAGAATATAAGGTATAACAAGAAAAGTAAATCTCAGAAGAAATCTTAATATAAACAATAGTTGCTTGGTACCAGGCATGTGGGCAATTCGAGCATAACCTGAAACTATATACCAGTGGTGGCGAACCTATGGCACGGGTGCCAGAGGCGGCACTCAGAGCCCTCTCTGTGGGCACGCGCATCATGCCCCAGAGATGGCAACTGTCCCTCTTCAACCAGCTGCCCGCTAACTTGCCAAGGTCCCACGTGGCCGGATGCATCCCAGCTGGTTTCCCTCCCCCCGTCCCATCCCTCCTGGGCTCGTATGCTGTCCTTTTCCCAGGCATGACCCACTGCATCGCCTCCTCGGCTGTTGGCCGGCCATCCAGCTCAGAGGCAGCTTCTCTGAACTACTGGTGGTGGCCTGCAGAGCCCCAGAGTGCGCTGGTCGAGGGGCCAGCAGGCTGTGGCTGCTGATGGACACTGTCGGCGCCCATGCAGCAGCCACCCTGGCCTCTGCCTCGCCATACCCTGTGACAATGACACCCCCACCCTGCCTCGCCTTGCCTCTCCTCACCCCACAGGACGAGCCTCCTGCCTACCGCCCCACCTGCCAGAGACCTCCTGGATTTCCCCCAACCCTGCCCGGCCCCCACAGGCGTCCCTCCCCACGAGCAACATCGAGGTGACCACGCTCACCTTGGCCACACCCACCCAGCCTGCCATGACCACCACAGCCACGCCCACCCAGTGGGCCACGCCCACCTGGCACCAGGCGATAAATTAGTGGGTTTTGGGTTGCAGTTTGGGCACTCGATCTCTAAAAGGTTCGCCATCACTGCTATATACCACTGTAAGTAAGCTGCAAGATGTAGATTCAGATTAACTTTATTATGTAGACCATTGCAAAAAACTAAAAACACATGTAATGTATATAAAAAAGTAATGAAATAACAGGTCATTATATATATTGTGAACTTAATTGCTAATTCATTAGGTCGTGCCAAATTTTGTAATTGATAGAAAAAAACTTTGCCACATTTAGAGGCAGCTGGGTTCTTGTCTGAGAGTAGATATGCTAAATAGAATAGGTTTGAGTGTCTAGGATAATTGGTTAATAGCAAGCATATAAGATAGGGATAGGCGTCTATATAGACTTGACCTTTTTAATTATTGCTCATGCATCACTTTATCTAGTAAGAAATAGTTGTTTGGAATGGGAAGTTGTTAGAAGGAATTTCAAACTACTGCCATTAAACTACTGGCATTAATCGGTAGTAAACATGGGGAACAATTTTTTCCATTTCTGGTTGTTTGAAAATACCTAGGCTAATTGCCAAATGTGTGTACAAATGTATCCATGACATATGTACAGATGTCTGTTCGATTTCCATGATGTGCTTTATATTATTTAAGTGTAAGTTATATCTTTAATTCCTACATAATGTAACGGTATCATTTGAGATTAAGACATCAACTAAAGTATATTATATATGTATAATTTACTTTCAATAATACAATACCAAAAATTTCATTATGGAATATTGAATAATCTATAATCTTTAGTAACTATTGATATGAGTTATGTGCTAGATATCTTTGAGCAAGATATATCTTGTCCCTGATTCATATTTACAAATGGGACATAATTACTTGGATTACTTCTGTAAAGTGTTGCAGAGTTGTAATAATGTGAATGTCCATGTGTGTAAGAATATATGTGTATCTGGGTATGTGTGCATGTATATATGCACATACATATACACATATATGAATATATTCAGGTAGATGTTACTGGTAGAGATTTTTTGCATAGTTTTCCTGTATTCTGTAGAGATGGAATTGCTTGTCATACAACACATTTGAAAATAACAGAGAGGGAACCTAAGTTACTCCTTCCTATTATGTTTTCTGTCCCTGTTATTTTAGAATATGTACAATTCCTACATAATTTATGTTACATGCTGAGATATGTTCTGTTGAACACAATTTAAAGATTTTTTTTCTGATTAAAATAATTAACCTTTCAGTTGCTTCATGAATACTGGATGGTCTTGAGGGACCATGTCTCTGCTATTGATGAACTTGCTATGGCCACTGAACGCCTTAGAATGCGTCATCCAGAGGAGCCAAAACCCAATCACCCTGTTCTTCACATAATTGAGCCACATGAGGTGACATATCTTTATACTTGAGAAGCTCAAATATTGCTTAATAAGCCATGGTGGATCAGTTTGTAAAGCATTGAGTTGAAGGCTAACCTTATTCAGTAATGAGGGCCTTGGCACAAATTGCTACTTTGAAAGATTGCTTCAGCTGGAGTTGAAGTGACATTTTAGTTCAAAACTACATAGTCCTAATGATTAGCAGTCACTGAGGGCTATAATCTGAAACTAAAAATAACTAACATTCAACACTGCTATAAGTATACCTCAGAGATACTGCAGATTCTGTTTCAGACCACTGCAATAAAGCGAGTCATGAATTTTTTGGTTTCCCATTGCATATAAAAGTTATGTTTATACTATACTGTAGTCTATTAAGTGTGCATTAGCATTATGTCTAAAAAAGGTAGATACCTTAATTAAAAATGCTTTATTGCTAAAAAAAATGCTAATCATCATCTCAGCCTTCAATGAGTCATAATCATTGCACTGCTGAAGAGTCATAAAAACACATCTGCGAAGTACAATAAAATGAAATATGCCTGTATTTATTAATCTTTTTAGCAACTCTTTTATTATTATTATGTTGAAAGTCATATTTCTCAGATTTGTTTGTATATAGCAGATCATTAGCCTTAATGGTTCTTTGGAGTTGTTTACAATAAAAACACCATAAAACATTTCAAAATTAAATCCACTTTAAACTAAAAGAGGAGGAGCAATAGTAAGATAATCAAACCACGTCATATATGTCATACACTCTTCTCTCCATCTGAACTTTCTGATGGATGGTGGTTGAAAGACAGAATAATTTTAAACAAAATAGATCTCTGTTAATTAGCAGTAATGCTAGAAAAGTTGGGATATTCTACAAAGTTTTTCCACAATGTAATAAGAGATTTTTGAAAATAAACTTGGTTTCTAGGTGGAACAAAATAGAGTGAAACTTTTGAATGACAAAGCAGTTGCCAAATCACAGCTCCAGAAGAAACTAGGCCAGCTACTCTACCTCACTAATTTGGAAAAGGTAAGATTGAACTTTCCTGGGCTTACGTTATACTATTGCCTAATCCTTTGGAACATCCTTCCCCTGTCAGCGTGTCCAGATACATTGGGTTTTATATTTAGTTGGTGTGATCCTGTGTGATCCAGTTTCTGGCCATAAACCAACCAAAGACCAATAGAATGGGAATGCATGAGGATAGGATAAATTGTTTTCAAAATAGGATTTTCTCTTAAGGCCTATTTCATGGATTTTGAAAGACCAAAATATAGTGTCTACTAACTGTTTTTAAACAGCACAAAAGCATTGCTTACCATTGTGAAATCACTAGGATCATGCCAGCGAATTCCAGCCTGCCTGGAACTAGCAATAATAACTGCTACTAGGGTTTGTTTCAGGTTTGCATTGCCTTTCCAGAGTTGCTATCTAGTTTAAGACTTGATAGCTATCTGTCTTCAATATATTTTTTTGCTAATTAGGAAAACAAATCTAAAATAATCCATACCTATTTTAACCACCTTAAATATATATAAGAGAATAATTTGGGTGCAATCCCAAACCAGTTGAAGCACCACTTGAACACCATTGGCATTGACAAATTCACCATCAGTCAGTTGCAAAAGGCCGTTTTACGATATCTGTAACACCATCAAATATCCACATCTGCCTATCCCAGATCCTTGGGAAGGACTTGACAGATGAACAAAAATGTCCATTCAATCTGAACATCTGGCTTACTGTGCAACAATCCATAATTATAATTGCATATTACAATTCAATCTTTTATTAGTGTCACAGACCAGAATAAAATTAAAACATTAAAATAAAATAGAACAGAACAAGACATTATAGTGTATTGCAATTAATGGTGGACTCATCGATGGGTGGCCAAGGTCTGCCTAACTTTTCAGACACTATAATAGAATTTAGCTATATATAACAATTGAGTTATAAAATCCAGACATTAAGAAAAGATGCACATATTTAGGTTTTTATTTATTTATTTTATCAAATATCAAGGCCATTTGACCCCTTGATGACTCTAGGCAGCTTATAAATAAAAACTACATATAAGAAAGAGCATAACAATAAGAACAGAACACCCAATTAAAAACTAGCTGTAGCGGAAGAGAGCTCCACAATCACTGTGTCTCCAATTGTCCCTTTTAACAATGTACCAAATGAATAGAATAGAATAGAATAGAATAGAATAGAATAGAATAGAATAGAATAGAATAGAATAGAATAGAATAGAAATTGGTCACTGTATTGTTCATATTGTAATCGGCTTTCAAGCTGTGCTCCTTTGAAATGTTTTCTATCACTTTGCATTACATTTTTAAACTCTATTTATATTTCTTTGGATCCATCTGCATTCTTTCATTTTTCTGAGTATTGTGTCATTTTGATTATTATGCAATAAGAATATATTTTATTAATAAAAATGAATAGTATTAACATCAAATTACCTAGATAATTATTTTAAGCAGTACATAATTGATTTTTTACTTTTGTGGTAAAAATGCTTTTCTTTAATGTTCACATAGTCTCAAGATAAAACAACTGGAGGAGTTAATCCAGAGCCCTGCCCAATTTGTGCAAAGCAGTTGGGAAAACAGGTAAAATTCTCCACCGTGGCTTTTTAGTAGATAATTTAGTTCATTATTGGCATATGTGAAATAATTTTCTTTATCCAACTACACTTACAAATCTGTTCGTCTTTCGAAACAATCCTATATGGTTATAATTATGTATTTATTTTTTAAAAAGTATTCTGTTGGACCACATAGCTGCCAAACGAAGAATGTGCATGCAAAATGTTGCATTTTGACGATCTCAAGTATTATAATTTTCATATAGAAATATGAAATATGCTTCTATATCTGTCTCTTAAAATTCTGACAATAACGATTGAAGTATATGGTACTACCTGATGAAATACCAGGCCGCTGAGCAGATATTCTAGGCATTCATAGAATTTCAGTGTAGTGTAAAAAGTTTTTGTCCTTTTAAGTATTAAAAGTGGATGTCAATGTAAGTGCAAATCTACATAATTAGCTGTTTTTGTTTCATCTAATATTTGCACATTCTACAAGCAAAAGAAACCTTGGCTATAGCTTTTCAAACTTTTCTGAATATTGCAGCTAAATTCTGATTTCTAATAGGATAGAAAAAGAAGAATCCTACAGCAAATGTAAATTTAAAGTTTCATAAAATGAAAGCAAATTTATATTTTGCCCTGGAAATTAATTTTTGGGCCTTCATGTCATTCTGAAATTTTGGGTGTCACTCCAAATGAAAATCTTCTCTTGGAAGTTTGATTTTTTTTTTCTTTGTTTGTTTTGATGTTTATGTATATGGTACACATTTCCCTGTTACTCACCCCAGCATACTTTTATATGACCATAATAAACAATAAATGTATTTGCTTATTTTTTTAGTTATTAAACTTATATGCCACGCATCTTGTTATCCGAAGCAACTCTGGGCAGCTTAAGTAAAATATATACGTAGTATTTTACTATAGAAATACATGTTAAAAACAGAGATATAAAACAATTATCAATATAAAAACAGATTAAAATTGCGAAAGATTAAATAGACTAAATATCATGAATATCATTAAATATCATGAGGCAATCAAAGAAATCCAGGTCTTGAATTTCAATTATTTGCAAGATTTCACTATTTTTAATGTGGTATTTAAATCTGAGTGAGAAATCTATCATTAGGCACCTGAGCACATACTGTATTCAGGCTGACTGGTTAATTTAAAAATCTCATACGCGTGCATCTTTTCTCTTTTTTAAAAACAACTGAGTAGTCCTTTTTTAGTTTTCTTGTTGGTTTATGAATAACAAATAAATATTTTGTCTTATTTTTCTCCATCTAGTGGGCAGTGTTGACATGTGGACATTGTTTCTGCAATGAATGCATAGCTATTATTATAGAACAATACAGTGTTGGCACTCGCAGAAGTTCCATCAAGTGTGCCATCTGCAGGCAAACAACTTCACATAAAGAAATCTCCTATGTCTTCACAGCAGAGACTGCAAACCAGGAGGATGATATACCTGTGAAGGTAGACTCGATGCAAATTATTGATGATTTCATTTCATTTTCTGACAGTTAGAACAATTAATCAGTGGAACAACCTGCCTCCAGAAGCTGTGAATGCTCCAACACTGGAAGTTTTTAAGAAGAGACTGGACAGCCATTTGTCTGAAATGGTATAGGGTTTCCTGTCTGAGCAGGGGGTTGAACTAGAAGACATCCAAGGTCCCTTCCATCATCATCATCATCATCATTATTATCATCATCATCATCATTACATTTTATTTATTTGGAAGTTGGTTTTGTGGAATTAGTAATTTCCACAACATTTTTGTTAAAATATATGTTATCCAGAGACAGTTCTCTGCTCTTCCAAATGGCAAGTCATTTCATAGGATGAAATTTAATTTTTTAAGTTATTCTAGTGCTTAACTCTGGCATCCGAAGTAACTGGACATATCAGTTGGCTGGATCATGTTCATGGGAACAGTTTTATAATAACTTGATAGCCACACAAAACATCTCAGGTCATATGCCCGTGTTTTTCCTGGTGTACATGAATTGATATGCTATAAACAGTGTTATAAAACACATAATACATAATGTTACTTTGTAATTTTGTACTGAATAAATGAAAACTAATTTTTCTTTTCTTTTTCTTGAAAGGGAAGCCACTCAACTAAAGTGGAAGCTGTGGTCCGAACTTTAAAGAAAATTCAGTTCAAAGATCCAGGGGCAAAATCTCTAGTTTTCTCAACGGTATTTCTAACATTTTAAAATTATAAAAAACCAGTTTGTGAATGTGTTATTCAACTGGGTTCTTGACTATTAATAAATTGATTGAAGCCAAATGTGGTCAACATTGACAATTGTATATTTGGTCGTACTACTACTTATTGTTGAAGAAATAAATAAGAAAGCTCTCACAACTAGTACAACTATCCATCTTATTTGTAGTATGTAAACAACTTTCTGTTATATTTTGCAGTGGCAAGATGTGCTTGATATCATTGCAAAAGCTTTGTATGATAATAACATGGACTTTGCTCAAATCAATGGAATCCACAAATTTCAGGTATTGATTTCATTATTGTTATTATATATTTTCTTTTTTCTTTCCTCTTAATACTGACATAGTAAGGATAACAGATATTTGTACCAAAGTAATTCATATTTGAACTGGTGAAATTAATTTAATTTCTATAATATTAATCATAATATTATAAATTAAAAAACAAAAAGTAAGATAAATAAGACATTGGGTTGCAAAATAAGGATCAAGTATAAATTTAGCATCATCCACCAGTTAATTCCAGTTTGATATCAAAGAGGCATATATCCAAGGAATTAATGCCCCCATAATCTAGGATGGTTGGGAACAAGTAGGTCAGATTTTAATCCTATCTAGCTTCCCATTCTTCCCTGCCATTTTTCTAACTTTGCTCAAAATAACAATCTATTTCCTCTCTAATTCTTTTTTTAATGAGGCCTGTCTGTTATACTTGGTGATTGCTTTATTTTATTCTTACTTGAACCATATCTTTGTTTACTACAAAAAATGCAAATGCAGTCTTAGGCTGAAATAAAATAATTATAATTTCCAAATCATAGTACTCAATCATTCTATTTTATTCTGCTTCAGACCTTTTCACAAATGTAATCAAACTGGACCTGGAACAGATTCAGAAAAGGACAATTAGATCCTATCACTGAGGAACCTGGGTTGTGTTGTATTGTTTGTTTAGCTTTGAAAAGATTGAAAGTGGATTTTATAGCACTTTACAAATACACAAAAGGCTTATTTCACTTTTAGAGAAATCTTCTTAACAATAGGAGCAATTTGATAATGAAATCAACTACCCAGTAACATGAGCTACTACTCATAGTATGTATTCAAGCAAAGGTTAGATAGCAGTCCATCAGGTATGTGTCTTATAAGTCAGAGATAACAGCCATATTTGTAATTACTCCTTAGTGGCCATGTTGGCCATGTTTTTGATGATTCTATAGTTATCAAAAGATGTTCCAGTCTTTCTGCTAGTCATTCCAAATTAAATGTTAGGTAGTCCATTCCTGCAGCTTTCCACTTGGATCCGTGATTCTGTACAGCTAACTACTTTTGGCATCAGTACAGAATCACAGATAAGTAATTGTGTAGTTTTAAAGTGTACAGTTTCATCCTGTCATGTTAGTTTAAAGCTTGGATGGTTTTGGCTTGCAAACCTCAGAAGCTACCTAAATCCAGCTAGAGATAGGACTTATTCCACCAAGCCAAGCTTAATTTCAGCAGTAAATGCTCTGTAGGGCAGACCCTAGGCATCTTCCAGATTTTGATGGCAAGATTGATGCCCTGGCTACCTTTGGAAGTATCTGGGAACAAAAAAAAATGTTTTTGTTGTGTTTTAAGACTTGTTCCATGGAGAGATAGGGATTTTTTCGCACATTCAGCTTCTTTGCTCATCTCAGTTATCGATTCTTCCATAGTTGCATTAGTTCCAGTTTTGATAAAAAAAAAGAAATTAGAAGGTTAGAACAAAAAGTCAGAGGGTTTCCATAAATATCTGGGAATACAGGAATACAGGTAGTCCTAGATTTCTGACAGTAATGGAACCTGCCCATTCATATCAGAAGTCGAGGACTATGTTAAATGAAGCACCTAACGACCTCCCTGTCCCTGCTTTCTCCAATGCATTCATTAAATGAATATGTGGATTGTTAGGTAGAACATGGGGTGACTCAGGGATGGGAGAAACGGAGGGAGGCCTAGTTTAGGCACAGGCATTCCCAGGAGGCCTCCCCCCCTCCAAGATATCCCATGCTCTGCCTCCTGCCCCTTGGTTTCCCCAAAGTCCTATGGGCCTCCTCCGTACCCCTCCCCAACACCCTTTGCTTACTTACCTTTTGATGAGCTCAGGAAGTCAGGGTAGAGAAGGCCACTCTCTCTCTCTCTCTCTGGGCCATGTGGCACAATCAAGAAAAAAATGCTGTCACTTTTGCTTCCATTGCAATCCTTTCCAGCCAACATAAACCATTTTGATTTCTTCTTGGTTCCGCCAGTGCTAGCTTTACGCTATTGGCGCGAAAACGAAATCGCACCAATTTTGGTTTGTTGCACGCCTTTCCTTCCCAGCCAGCATAAATTGGTAGTGATTTACCCTGGCTGAGGAGGAAAGGATTGCCATATAAGCAAAAGAGATGGGGTTTCTTCTTTGCTCTTCCAGTGTAAAATTAGCGTAAAGCTAGAGCTGGTGGTGCTAAGAAGAAATCACACCAATTAATGCTGGCTGGAGAGGAAAGGCTTGCAAGGAATCAAAATAGGCACCCTTTCTTCTTAGTGCCACCAGGGTTACACTAACGTTAAGCTAGCTGTCAACTGTCCATTTTGCATTTCTAGAAAAAGAAACTCCTGGTACATGATTTTACCAAGAGTGTAATACTTTACTGAAAATTTACATTGGCAAAAAAGAAGCAAAACCAGTTCTAATTTTCCTGCTCGAAGGCTTGCTTAGTTAAACAATAGACTCCCTTGTCCCCACCCCCCAGATGTTCACATTGTCTAATAGTCACATTTCTTCTTGTTATGGAAACAGTCCACTACTCCATCGAGCATGACCTTGTCTCTCAGAAGCCTCAGTTGTTTAGATACCACTTCTCCCCCCTTTGCATTCCATCTCATTGTCAAGATATGAGTGAGGCAGAAAATATAGGTGAAAGGGCGAATCAGTCTTGACACTACTGCTGGCAGAGATTTGAGAAGAATCAAACATGAAGCTACCAGGAATCCATTATCCTCCAGTGCTGTCATATTCCAGAACTGCAACCTACCTGGAGTACCCAGAAGTACAAGGTGTTCAGTGCTCAGAGACATGGCCAAGGTAAGGAAGGCTGAAACCTGACCACCACTGAACAAGTCACATAAGTTGAAATGGCAAGACTGGGCCAAGAAATATCCGAAGACAGATTTTTCAAAGGTTTTATGGACTGATGAGATGAGAGTGATTCTTGATGAACCAGATGGATGGGCCCGTGGCTGGATCAGTAACGGGCACAGAGATCCACTTCAACTCAGACACCAGCAAGGTGGAGGTGGGGTATTGGTATGGACTGGTATTAAAGATGAGCTAGTTGGACCTTTTCGGGTTGAAGATAGACTCAAAATCAACTCCCAAACCTACTGCCAGTTTTTAGAAGACTTTCTTCAAGCAGTGGTACAGGAAAAAACCTGCATCTTTCAAGAAGACCATTATTTTTATGCAGGACAATGCTCTATTGCATGCATCAAAGTACTCCACTGCATGGCTAGCCAGTAAAGGCCTTAAAGATGAAAGAATAATGTCATGGCCCCCTTTCTCACCTGACCTAAACCCTGTTGAGAACTTGTGGGCCCTTCTTAAAGGGGAGATTTACAGTGAAGGAAAACAGTACACCTCTCTGAACAGTATCTGGGAGGTTTTGGTTGCTGCTGCACAAAACGTTGATCATCAACAGATCAAAAAACTGACAGACCCAATGAATGGAAGGTTTATGACTGTTACTGAAAAGAAGGGTGTATTGGTCACTGATTTTTTTTTTCGAAATGTCAGAAATGTTTATTTGTACATTTTGAGTTATTTGTTTATTATTCTCACTTTAACAGATGCAAATAAACGAGTGAGATGGGCAAATTTTCATTTTTCATTTAGTTGCATAATAATTCTGCACACTAATAGTTGCCCAATAATTGTGCACACATAGATATTCTCCTAAGAAAGCCAAAAGCTCACTTTTACTTTCTTAAATATTCAGGTTTGAAATTTATTAACATTTTGGATTGACTGAGAGTGCTGTAGTTGTTCAATAAGAAAATTAATCCTCCAAAATGCAACTTTCCTAATAATTGTGCATACAGTGTAGTTAATTGTTTGCAAACTGTAGGGACCAGCTTTAACTGTACCATGGAATAAAGTATAAGCCTGCTTTTTTTTAGATGAAGTTAATTTTGAATAGCCTTAGGGCGACAAACTGAAACCAATCTCAAATCCATTTGAATGGAAACTTATTGCAGTTAATGCAGCGGATGAATTGCTTAAACCAAGGAGGGTAATTTATCCACAGTATCATCGGAAAGGTTTTTAGTCGGGGATAATAAGGAGCCCATGTTATGTTTGCACATCATATTGGTTGTTTTGTATGTGTAAGGTAATTAGGATGTACTGTCACTAACCTTTAGTTACATTTATTTAATACACTGAAAAGTGGTGAATTTATATTTGTTCCCTCCCCCCATCCAACCTTATCCTTCACTGAAATGATACAACAATATTTTTATCTTCCAGGAAAACCTCTCTGCATTTAAATATGATCCCAAGATCAACATACTGCTTTTGCCTCTCCATACTGGTTCTAATGGTCTAAACATAATCGAAGCAACCCAGGTACTGCTGGTTGAGCCCATACTGAATCCAGCACATGAATTACAGGCCATTGGCAGAGTGCATCGTATTGGGCAAACTAAGTATGTTCCAAAATCTGGTTTATGTAATCTAATCTCAGCTTCATAAAGGTTCTAGAGGCTCTCGTTTCTTTTTTGCCAACCAGTGACTTTTACACACCAGTCAATTACATCCACTTATTTTAGTTTCTCCCCCTCCCAGGTTCACAGTTACCTCTTGTGTATTTATGTACCCACATCATAATCCCAACAAGGGTCAATTACCTACACAGGTGGGGAAAAACTTTTCAGACATGACATTTTAACACCAGCGGTGGGGAAAAAAGAAATGGGAAATAGTTTAGGATTTAACATAGTGACTCCAGTAAGTTAAAGTAACTTAACATTGTATCAGAAAATGTAACAAAGCACTAAATTGCTCTGAGTTAAGAGTGGATACTTCTCAACCTTAATACTGTTCTGTTTAAACTATTTTTAAATAGTGACGGCTATTTTTTTACCTCTTACTTAAATTATTACGTTTATTCCCTGCCTTTTTGCACATGCACGTATTAAGTGTAGCTAATAAAGATATAACAAAATATAAAATACGATGGTAAAATCGACACCATGCAAATCAGTTAACAATTAAAACATTGTCATTTTCTAAAAATCAGGAGAATAGAGGCAAATACATCTTCCCAGGGAAAACATTCTGTAACTCAGGAATTTTAGACCAAGGCTGTCCCCTACATTTTTAAAAATATTTTTATTAAGTATTTTAATTAGAATGGTTCCCTTACATTTTCAATATATTTTTGTAACAAAACAATATTTAATCTTAAAGAAAAAGTACAAGCTAAACATGCAAACCAAGATGGAAAATAAAACATTTTATATCTTTCTATTTTACATTCATCAGTAGCTACTAGTTTATCAAGGAATTCACTGCTACAATACAACAGTATGAGATACTATTGTAAGATATCACAGAATTTCTGCCATAAGAACACATATATCCACAACCTTTAATTAGCAAAAAATATCCCCTTTTCCAAAACATACATTTATAACAACCATTTCTTGATATCTGGACTAATACCACTTCTCCATTTTCTTCATATAATTCTTTTTGCCATCCTCCATGCTTGATACAACTACAATTCCTGATATACCATCAAATTCCAAAACTTTGGTATATAGCTCAACACTGCATTAACATTTATAGATTTTCCCATAAATTTATCCCCTACATACCAGCCAAGCTTTGGGCAGTGGGGCCTTTATGTTGATAAGACAGACAAATTCATTGTGGGGAAGACAGTCCCTCCTATAGTCAGGCCCAAACCATTTAAACTTAAAACTTGCTGGAGTTGAACTTTACACTTTTTAAATTGTTCTTAGTGGTTAATGGGCAGCTAGTACAGACCTTTCAGAATAGACATGAAATTATTTTGCCCTGTATCAGTTGCAACTTCTGGATTCCATGTGTCTTACCCTAAATAGTTTAACATTAACATGAATGTACTGGAGGATCTAAGGTTAAAACAGTATTAAAGCCAGTTGTTCTAATATTAAGGAGACCATGAGTTCAAGTCCTGTCGTAAAGCCAACTGGGTGACTGGGCCAGCCACTCTCTTAGTCCAACCCACCTGACAGGGTGGAAAATATGAGGGGGAAGGTATGTTGGATATGTTTGCCTCCTTATTAGTAAAAATAAAGGCAGGATACAAATTAAAAAATAAAAATAAAACAATTACCAGTCTATATATTTTTCAGATACAGTGATTTTTACCTTCCAGCTTTCACACAGCGACCATCTTTCTGATGAATTCTGGTAATTAATGTCCACACATTTGGAGGACATCTAAATTATAGAAGTCCGGTTTAGAATATCATCTTAAATAAATATATTTAGTTTGCACTTTGTTGTGCTTATGGTATTTCTCCTCTATGAAATGTGAAGGAAAGAGATACCTTTGATTGATCTAGAAAAATACTGTTCCATTCCAGTTGGCAGGTACTGTAACTACAGTTGGTTATGTCTTTGGTTTGTTAATTTGATTAATGGAACAAAATAGATTGAAAATATGTCTGGTGCTTTTTTTTTTTAAACAGCCCTTGTTTTTTATATAATGACTATTTCCTGTATATCATTTTTCTAAAACTGTATTATAAATATGGCTACATTCCTGAAACTATAGTTAATTTGATTTTTTTTAAAATATCAACTGATTCTAATTTGTTCTTAAAATATGCATGACTATTGAAACCATTAAAAAGATTAAGACTATAAACTCCCTACTAGTAAATAAAGCTTTTGGAGCTCAGTAAAATTTATTTCTGAGTAATAATATACAATAACCTTTGTTAATGTTGTTTTCAAAATGCAGACCTACCATTGTTCATAGATTCTTGATTAAAGCAACAATAGAAGAGCGTATGCAAACAATGATGAAAACTGTAGAAAGGAGGTAGGTAAAAGTTGATAATCAAATTGACATACAAATGTGTAAGTCAGCCACCCAATATGTAAAATCATGTAACTGCAACTCTGTGCACATATATATAGAAATAGGTTCCATGGAATTAAACAGGAGTGGACATGTAGAATTATATCAGGAATTAGAATTAAGATGTAAAAAGGGAGAGGCATTGTCCAAGAACTCTCAATTGCAGGCATTTTCAAATTGTAGTGAATAATCTTGTTGCAAAAAGAATCTGAAGCATAATAAAAACTTTCCTCAGTGAAAATGTCTCAGACTAATATAGCAAATAAGAACAACTGGAGTTTGCTATATTCAATGATTGGGAAAGTTCCTAGGAATTACCTTTATTTGTATTTTGAACTCTTCATCAAGCTACTACAACTGAGTCAGTTCCTAAAACTGATCTTGGAAGCTAACTTTCTAGACCAAAAGAATTTATCTGTTAAATCAATTATCTCATTTTTATTAGCCAAATTCCCAAGATTCATACAAGACTGTGTGCATAGGAAGTCTATTTGTTTTGGTGATTAATTATTAGGCTATTTTTTTGACCCCTTACAAATATACTTTTTTCTGCTTTTAAAGTATTAAGGAATTATGTTTGGTTATTGTATGGCTTATTAACATGATAGAATCAAATCTCAACTTTTTTATTCTCTTTGGTTGACCAAGAGATCTAGCAACATTTTTATTATATAATTTTTTGTACAGTACATACATTTTTTACGTATGAAGTGGTAGCTTAGTTTATTACATAATTTCTAATTATGTGAATCATTTTACTTAGAAATTAGATAAAATAGGATTGGAAAACAGTTTACCTTTTCAAACCTAAATGTCATTATAAACCATCCTGGAAAATATTTAAAATTATCAGCCATGATCTTGTAGTCCTTAGAAATGAAGTGGTGTTCTTGGTAAACTGCCTTTTCCTCAATGATCATTATAAAATAAACCTCTAGTGCAGAGCTATGAGAGTACCTTCTGTTTCTCAGTCATCTTGATTTGTTCCCTTCCTCTTTCTTGTTTTGTTTCCAAAGTCATTCTAATTCTTCCCTGAAACAGTCGGAGGCCTCTGTGTTAACTGTAGCTGATTTGGCAGATCTTTTCTCAGAAGAAACTGAAGAACTCGAATGAAATAATCTATTTCACACTCACTGAGGTTGGAAGGGGGCCATGGCTTACCTTTCAGATTCACTGAGGTTGGAAGTGCGCCATGACTTATCCAAGAGACAAGATAATATGGGTTAGCTGTCAGAAATTCTGGTAGATGTCACCAACTACTTATTCATTTTAGGATGACAATATGGATAAATAATTTAAGTTCTGTGATTTTGAATTTCTTCAACATATTATTTTGGTTAATGAAAATGCACTTTATTTAGAAATTAATAAACTATAACTTTGTACTTCCAAAGAACCTAAGAACTATAATCCATCTTGAATTGTGCATAAAATTGTTAATTCAATGTAGTTTGTTACATTAGAAAATATAATTGAAAGCAGTGGGAGCAATGATGGCATCATTGCTTGGATGCACAAATGAATTATGCCTAGAATTTCTGATCTAAGAGAATGAAATAAGAGGCATATATTGTTTGCTTCATCAACATGTTCAACTAAACATTGAAGAAATAATTTGTATGGCAAGAAGGATATCATTAAATAAGTATTGTCTCCATTTTATTTTTTGCAGTCAATTATTAAAATAAGTTTCAAAATAAGCAGTTACATTTTTGAGGGAACTTCTAATGGTGCTCCTGTGAGATCATGCAAGTAACAGAGTATCATTTATTCTTAACCTGCTAATCTTTAGAAACAATTTTAGTTTTTATAAAACAATATTTATGCTATGATACTGCAATTTAAATTTGTTTTTTCTTGTTCTTAAGTTTGCTGTTAATGTGCCCTTTGTAAATGAATGTCTTTTGTATGATCTTTGTCTTAAAATGATAGCTAGACATATCCGTTTAGATATGTTCAGATTTTTAAAGATTCTTAAATTTGTATTGTTTTGTTTAAAATTTGGGCATTTGTATTCTGTTTAAAATGGCAATGCTTCCTCTTGCATTCAGTTTGATACGATTGTAAGCAAAGAATGACAAACTTGCTAATTACTAGCTCTGTTGTATTGCTCGTTCAGTTTTACTAGCAAGTTTTACTATTAACCATTAATAGTAGAAAAAATAAAAAAATAAATGTATCCAAACAGTGAAGAATTTAATAATAATAAAACTAAACTCACTGAGATTTCATATGAATTTCTTAGAAAGTATCTGTGTAGAATAATCTTACAAAATTGGCAGTTCTAGATAGGTAAAGACTAGGATGCAGATTTAAAGTAATATTTGAAGGCTGAAAGTTTCATTGTGGTTATTTTATGTTGCCAACATTCGTTCCTAAGCGTTGCCCCCTACCATCTTTGTATTTATTATGTATTATTAGCTTGGAGGCCTCTTTCCAGGCCAAAAAAACAATAAATATTTTTAAGTAAAGAAAATAGCACAGACATACACTGGTCTACATGGGATATCAAGTTCAGTCCCATTTTTTTTACAAGTTTACCTAATCAAGCTCAGTGTGTCAGTGGTTACATCCATTTGTTCAGTGACCATTTGAAGTTACCACCGTGCTGAAAAAGATGGGTTTACAACTGGTCCTTGAAGTTCTAGTCATTGCCGTGCCCCTGCTTGGTCCAAGTGCTTGGTAATCATGGTCCAAGTGCTTGGTAATCAACCTGCATTTACAACTGCCGCCGCCCCTCCCAGCATACCTTTGCCTGCCTACCCTCCATTGGGCACGCCAGTTCTGGCTGGCCTCAAGCCCTGCAAAGAATGGGATTCATTGGCCATATGCAAGGCCCCGCTGCCAGCTCTCCCTCTGGCCACCTTGCCATGCAAGAATCCCTTAACCAAGTACCTACCAGGCATCCTGGCCATGCTTGGGGAAATGTCCCTGTCTCACTGGCCAGCAGGAGGATCGCCCCAACTGGCATTGGTGCATGGTGTGGTGCAGAAGACTTGGGGCTATGGACCTTTCCCTTCCCGGCAGGGTGTCAACATTCGCCCACACTCCCTACCGTCTGCCCTCCTGTAGCTCTCACCTGCTGGCCTGTTTGCCTGGGACTCCTGCCTCTTTCCATGTTGCAGCCATATGAACTCAGTTAATGACCTGCATGATCCTGGTATTAAACGATTGCAACCAGGACTGCCATGATGACCATTTATAGGTGGTGCAGTCACATGACATTATGCTTTACTACTGCATTGCTTAGCAACAGAAATTCTGGTCCCAATTGCTATCATAAGCCAAGGACAACCTGTATGATTCTAAGACCCAGACATGACAGTAAAAGTTTGCTGCATCTTTATACCCTTAGGATTCTTCGAATGGGGAGGCTGGTTTTTTTTTTCTTTCATGCAAAAAATGGACAGTGTGATTTATTAATAGACATACTGACAACAGCCAAATATACTGAAAAAATAATAGAGCAGATATAACTGATTTGCATTTTTAGATTTGGAACCTTGAACATTTGATTCAGATGCCTTTGCAAAATTTGATTTGGCTGAATCATTTACTCTTTCTTGCACATAGTGAGTAGTTCCTGTCTTTTAAGGTGAGAATAAGTGATTTAGCTATTGGGTTTGACAGGAAGACAAAAAATAGATGGCAAATCTGAGTTATCCCACAATGCCAATAACTGAATCTTCCTATTTTTGGAAACATATTCTGGGACTTAATGGGAACTGTCCTTGGTTTAGGGCTGGATTAGAGATTCCCTGGGGCTTAGTGGCTTGGCAGTGGGTCCTTGGTTGCTAGAGCTACAGTTTGTGCTTGGATGGTATGTAAACACAATTTTACTACAATTAACTTTTCAGCTGCTTACTTTAAATTATTGTAAAGTTTTTAAATTATCAGTTTATTTTTTTAAAGAAAACATTTTACCATCTAGAATAGGTAAAATGTGCAAAACCTGGAAATAACAGGAGCTTTCTCCATCAAACAAGCATTTATGTGTTTATTTATCTTAACTACAAGCTAGCTGGGTCATTGTGACAAAAGTTTCTACCATTTCAGGCAGTCTGAAGACTTGGCTAGCAAAGCATCCCTCTAAGTAGAACCAGCCTTTTTCTTCCTTTTTTGGTTGCCTGGAACATAAAAGTTGTTTACAAGAATTGTCATGTACTATTAACAGAGGGTAAAGAAATACCAAACTAGAATGGGGGGCAGGGGTGGGTTAGACAAGGATATAACTTTATTTTTTCCTTACTTGCTCCATTTAAGGAAAAGAGCAAATGAATCACAGTCCATAAACTGGCTGTTACGAAAAGTGCATTTTAGAATTAAAAGTCTGGAAAAACTGAAATACTTTTGAGAGAAAAGTTCTTAGCACAGGCACACACACACAGAGAGGGGGGGGGTAGCTATCTCTCACAGGCATGATGCCTCTTAAATCACATTACTGAAGAAATAACTAGGGAGCTTGCCTTGGCATTCTG
The DNA here is from genome assembly GCA_023970755.1 of Azemiops feae. Lineage (NCBI taxonomy): Eukaryota > Metazoa > Chordata > Lepidosauria > Squamata > Viperidae > Azemiops > Azemiops feae. The sequence goes on along the minus strand of JALGBA010004278.1, from coordinate 1,820,640 downwards.
GGACATCCCAGAGACTTGTCCCAACTAGAACAAGGGCTGGTGTATTAAAATCTTTGGCTCTTTATATCCACACTGGAGAATTTATTTAAAGATATTTCATTACTGAAGTGGTAGAACAGTATTTAAAAATAGTTAAACTACTTAAAAATGAAAATGCATACCTCCCCCACAGAACCAATCAGATAAGTCAAAAGCTTATATTGGATTTTTTTCTTCAAAAAAGACAGGGCTATACTTTCCCAAGCCAATATTTTTACTGTGCAACTGGGTCATCCTCATTAGCCCAGCTTCTCTTATGCCCTATCTCAGACCTTTTTAAATGCCTAGCATGTCTGCCTAAAGAATTCGGATTTTATTAAGGCATGCTTTTATGAAGACCGTTCCTTAACAAGACTGCTTATAACCTTCAAGCTGCACTCAAATCATGTTGCTAATTAGGGCAGAAAACAATTCAATTTCTTTCAACAGTGCCATCATTTGAATAATAGCTCAATTTTTTCCAGGATTTTTTTTTTTTAAAGTGGCAGAATTAGTGAGATTTTGAAAACCAATTTCTTATTGATGTTTGTTTTGTTTTGTTATGTCTGCCTCCTGGTCAATATATATTCCATTAAAAGCGGTAACTTTTTTTTAAGGCATGTCTAAAGGCTAATGATGCTGCATAGAATATAAATTACACTTTCAAGCTAATGGCTCAGTGACATTCAAGAGAATTTAGTATGTAAGAAATTAACTGATCTAGATTCCATGAAGCTGCCAGTAAAGGCAAAAATCAATTAAAGTATATTAAAATGATTTCAGCCTGATAAATCTACTCCTTTTGCAATAAGAACAAGTTTGGTCTAGTGTTTAAGGCATCAGGCTGCAAACTGGGAGATTTGTGATTTCTAGTCCAGCTGTAGGAATGAAAGCTGCCTGGCTGACTTTGGGCCAGTCACTCTGTCAGCCCAAGCCACCTCACAGTATTGTTCTTGTGAGGAAAATAGGAGGAGTAAGGAGTTTAGATATGTTTGCAGCCTTAAGTTATTTATAAGAATGCTAATGGTGGGATAAAAATAAAAATGTTTTAAATTAGACTGCACTTTTATTTTGTGAGTGGTCATAATCAGTCTTCCTTTTGTATATCATTGTTTTGTATGTATTAGGGGATTGGGGTAGGGAATAGATTGAGCTCCACTTCCTTTAATAAATATGTTAGGCGAAAAATAGCATTTGAGAAAGCTTGAGCTATTATGCAACATGAAAAATAGAGGCTTTTCAAACATGACAACTTTAAGATCCATGGGCCTCAATATTGGCCAAGGAGTTCTGGGAATTGAAGTCCACATATCTTAAAATTGTCAAGTTTAGGTGGGCAACCTAGAGTTATAATGCCACATAATGCCAAAGGCCTAGCATTATTCGGGTCAACTATATTTTTCCTTTTCTTGGTCTTTTGTTGCTTGAGAAGTAAAAAGCAAAAGGAAATAAAAGAGAAGACAGCAAGAGAAGACATTCACTTTGTCCTGCTCTTCTAATTTATCTGTAACAATGGATCAATGGTGCTTGAATGCCTGCCCTCATTTTAGTATGTCTGATCTTGAAAAAAAAATCACATTTCAGTGTTCCAAATACATTGATTAAATTGCACAATGATAAATAGGCTGTGAACTGCTTTATTAATGTTTTTAAAGCATATTTTTCCTTGAGGATCTCTGATCTGCACCTTAATGATCCAGAATGTTGTAACAGAAAAGTGGGAGGCCTCCATGTGTTCCACATTAAGACCAACTTCACAGATTGTGCAACAAGAATGGTAATACGGGTATATATACAACACTACTGCAATTTTTAAATTGTTTATAAGCTTGCTTCCACTGCCTCATTTGTTTTCCAAACTGCTATGAAGATCTTCAGAGTCCTATAAGCATTTAATTCTACATGGAGTTAAACAGTAAATTTTTTGTTATAACTTTGAAGAAGGTGAAATCATATAGATGTAATTCTGGTTTTTTAGAAGTATTTTGTGTACAGCAACAATATAAAAACAAGAGATTAAACTTCTAAGAATATATGGTGATACCATTCACGAAGTGTGCAGTTTACCTTGTTGTCTGTTCAATACAAACGGAACATAAAGCAAGGCACCCTGCATCACCTACATGGATGAAACCAGGAAGTATTAAAGAAAGTTTTTTGCAGTTTTTTAGAGAGTTGGATATTTTAACATTTTAACTGTGTCACGTCTATTTTGGGGTCCATTGTACAGATATATGTGCATTTCTTGCATCAAAATGCCATTGGTTACTGTGCTGCAAAAATTTGATGGAAAGTACAGATGGGCTTAGGTTATACATTTAGGAAACAAAACTCATTGGGCCAACCTTACAGGATAACAGGTAGGTGCTATTACTTCTAACCCTCTCCATGAAAAAAGTGAAATATAAGATTATTTCTGTGCATGTGTAGAGTCAGTCTCTCTCTCTCTCTCTTGCAAATCGCCAAAAAGTCATTATATATCAGGAATTAAGAGGATTAAGCTGCAGAGGAATTGATTATCCACTTTTCCCCACAGCTGTCCTGGAAAGAAATATAGCAAACTTCATGTGAAACCGGATACTACCCGTGATATAGCTATCATAGAAACCACAGTCCATGTTCTTCTGTATTGCCAATCCTACAGGAATATTTACCACCAGTTGATTACCCCTCTTTTATTTAAATTTCCAGGGCACTCTGATAACTCTTGATTATTTGTTAAATAATCCAGAGAAATTTCTTTTAAAGTAGCAAAATTACGTGCTAATAGTACTTGTTGCTAGGGGATAATTTTAGTTCGTTTCATTGATTGTACTTTTGTTGGCCAATGACTGAACTAAAGTTCTGTCTTACCCTCTTCTCCCTTTCCATATAGATCTGGTATGATCTACCTAGAAACAATATGCCATAACAATTTTATATCCGAGCCTTGATTTTGCTGCTCAGAGTTGCTTCGAACAATGGGTAGTAAATAAATTTGATAATAAAATTTTACTTGTACAATGCACAACGCTATTGCCACGTAAATTTTGAAAACGTTATTTATGGAGACAGTTCTTTCTCTAACAGTTAAAAATCATTTGCTTGTTTTGGGGTGCAGAGTTCTAACACAATAGTAGTGAATGGTTTAAAAATCATATTCATGCTCTTTATCGCCGTGTCTTGCAATTTCAGCTTTGTAATTTGGTTTAAAACCTGTTGATCTACTACCCCAATAAAAAAATCCCACTGGTGATGTTCGCTATTCTTCCATTCAAGAAAGGTTGGTGACTTACCATAAAGTGAAGTTACAAGTGCGATTTTTAATGCTAAGTCATCAACCTCTCGTTAATAAAAGAAATATGTGAAATAGAATAAGAGATAGAATTTAATTGAGAAATATAAAGTGAATATTTGGAGTAATATGGTCTGTATTATATGGATACCCGAATTGTATACTATATGTCTATGTAATGCCAATTGGAATATGTTAATAATTAAGCTCGAAATGGGTGGAAATATTATTGATAGTTTTGTTTTGTTTTTTGTTTTTTTTGATTGATAAAATAGAGAGGGAAATTTTAAAGAAGTAACCTAAATTGTTTATGTATGATTATATGTTCTATTTTGTTTTATGGAGCGCCCTATCTCCACGATGAGTCCTAAGCACTTGGCTGTAAAATTAAAAAAAAACAATAAAACTTATTATAAAAATAAATAAATAAAAGAATATTGAATGTTCCACCAGCACCGCGAACGAGCTTAACGCCGCATATAAGAAGCGGCGCATTTACCACTTGGGAACAACCCTGGCCTGCTCCTTTGGGGAGGGCGGGGGGGAGAATAGACAGTTGCGTCCTACGTCATTAACGTGACTGGTCGCGACGTCTTTAGAGGCCCCTCCCCTCTCACCGACTCCCCTGCTGGCGTGGAATGGAGAGGTGGGGCGAAGGAGCGGCACCCGGAACGAGGCCTTCTCTGCCCCGCCCCTCACCGGAACGAGCCCCAGAACGTCTCGGGGAAGGGTGGCGTACCGTTTTGGGGCTCCTTCACACGCAGGAGGTGGAAGACCGGTTGGGCGGTGAGTCCTAGTGCGTGAGAGGTGGAGGGTCCGGGGCTTGGCCCGGCGTCTGCTGCTGCTGCTACTGCTGAGGCCAGACGAGTGGGGTTGTCTTTCGTGCTGTTGCTGGCGGCTGGGGACCTGCCCAGGCGAGCGGAGTCCGGGCCTTCCTAGGGCGGGCGGCCACAGCCTCCTGGATGACCGGGAGAGATCAGGTTGCCGTCGTTGTTTGACAGCTGGTGCCTTTATGAGGTGGCCCGGGGAGCCCGGCGCCTGCTTGGCCGGGGGGGGGGGGGGAGAAGAGTAGGCTTTGGTCTCCGCTGCGTTGGCAGGATCCGGGGTGAAAGGATGGGCGAAGGCGTTATGTGTCCGGCGAGGTGCCTTTCTTCCCTTGGCGCCCCCCCCACTTCCCCTCCTCCTTCCACCACCCGGGAGACAATGGCATAAGTGTGTGTGTGGGGGGGGGGGGAGTAGGCCGTCCCCTTCCTCATCCCGGGCTGATGAATTCGCGTAGCTGTATCGCTCATTAATAATGGGAAGGTGCGCAGATTCACACAACCTCGGGCACGCCCAACTCCGGCTGCTCCAAGAAAGCTCTTTTGTTCGCTGCGCAGGAACAACAGCTGCAAGTCATCGCGCTTTCTTTCTTTCTTTCTTAGCCCTCCCACTTTCCTTCAAGGCGAAGTTAAATCATTCCGTCGAAGGTTTTCTTTAATTGGGGCATTCAAAATAAATAAGAACACGAAGTAAGTGGGAGTGCAGCTCTCTTCTGTGTTAGCCTCTAGACTAGAGAGTCTAGATTTTTTTTTAAAAAAAAAAACTGCCCTGGGAGAAAAACTTGTGTCTTAAAAAGAGGCACCCTTGTGTTTGACTGTAGAGAAAGGTGGTGTACCAGTCCTGATTTGTTTGTAAAGATGAACAGACAAAGCTGGATGGTTCTTGAGATGATCCCTTATTGAAGCATTGTAGTCTTGTGTATACAGTAAATATCTTAAAAGATGCTGCTTTTTTTCTCTGGTGAAAGGTGACATTCTGAAAGCTGGAAACAAGATACTGTTAGAACTGCAGCTAATTTTTTACAGCAACTGATTTAATTGAAGCCACAAAAGGAGCACTACAGTGCTTCTCCTGTTGAGTAAATCAGGAAGCAATTCATCCTCAGGTTGGTATCTTAGGGAACAGTACAAAATCTTATAAAATTTACATGTCAAAACCTCTAGCAGTGAGAGTGAATGTTATTTAGTGTGCCTAGCTCTGGATTTTGGTGAAAATGGAAAATGAATAGTAAGTAATTCATCATATATGAAAGTGTCATATAATAATGTTTTGACTTTAACTGAGTCATAATGGTCAACAGTTCTTTGAAAATGAAATTTGGAATAGTTCTTGATTCAAGTAGAGTATTATAGGCTAAGGGCTATTGTGTAAGCCAAGAAACTCAAAATTAACATTTTCATTGACGGGGTGCGAAGGGACCATATTTTATTTTTAAATAGTTCTGCTGAAATACTGTCTGCTGTTTTATCTTTAAGCTCTTCCATATTCCACAATAAAGCATTTTTTTCTGAAAGTTCTTCAGAAATCAGGATGAAATAAAAACCCCAAATCATATTCAGGTAGAGTGTGAGTATTAGTGATTTTATGAACATGTCCATATAATATTCTGGGAAATGATACAGAAATGGTTTAAAATTGCCTTTTTCTGAATTTCTTTTTTCATTTGGCCTACAACCTTGATATTCTTGATCCAGCTGCATTTCCACATCCAGGGGTGCTGCCACCTGCTGAGACTGCATGATGTTTTTAAACCAAAACATGAACAATACAAACTTATACATATTGAGTCCTTGAAATTAGTCTTTGAGATCTGTAGTAATTATTTCTAAGTAGGTTTATTTATGTACACTTGCCTTAATTCTGATTAAAAATATTTTAAATCACAACTGTATTTTTGAAAAAAAAGAAATCCCTATTTTCCAGATTACCTAGAGGTTTCCTCTTGAATCTATCATATGATATTTTCTGTTAGGTTAGCTAGGACAGTGAAGAGATAAATTGATGGCTGCTGTTTAAGTAGCTACAGGTAGTCCTCGACTTAGGACCACAATTGAGCCCAAAATTTCTCTTGTTAAATGAGGTTTTCTCCATTTTACAACTTTTCTTGCCATGGTTAAGTGAATCACTGCAGTTGATAAGTTAGTAACCCGGTTGTTAAGTGAATCTAGCTTCTTCATTGACTTTGCTCATCAGAAGGTTGCAAAATGTGCAACATGTCCTTATGACACAGCAGTGGTCATAAATATGAACCAGTTGCCAAGCATCTGAATTTTGATCACATGATCATAGGGATGCTGCAATAGTTGTAACTGAAAAACAATCATAAGTCACATTTTTCAGTGCCATTGTAATTTTGAATGGTCACTAAACCAACAGTTGTAAGTTGAGGACTACCTGTAATTACCACACTGAAAAACATGTCAGTGAGTAGCTAGGCATGAAGCATAGAAGTGTTTGTTGTACTTTCAGATCATAGTTGATCAGAAGTAAATAATTTAGAAATATATTTCATACCTAATTTGCATTTCCTTTTTTCTGGGAACTGTTTTACAAGATTTTTAAATATGTTTTTTTTAATTTAAAATACATTATGGTTCTGATTCAGAGAACATCTTTATACGCTGAGAGGTAAATTATTGTGTACAGGAAGTCATGGATGAACAGAGCATTGACAATTCTTTTTATTGAGTTGAGAGATATGTGTCTGGAATCTGTTGTTCCTAAATTAAGTGTAAATCTCCTCCCCTCCCATAAAACATCAGTGGATGCAAAGTGCAGGGTTTTCTGGGCAGCTTTTCTTGTATATTCTAGTTTACAAAACTGTTAGGGTGCAAACGTTGTAATATAACTTACAGCAACTAATATTTGAGAATATTTAATTTTCTTATGAAGTTATATTGTCTGAATTAAAATTCAGTATTCAATAATTTCCAGTCTGAATAGGCATATAGTTTATTTGCAGCTATAGCATTTGTATCTTTGAGTACAGAATAAGCTGTTTGCAGTCACTGAAAGGTAACCAATATGTATATAATTATATTATATTGTTTGTTTTTCAGATATTCAGGGATTCGCATATTAAAGAATTGATATTTTTAAGCACTTTATCTAAATTGTGAACATTAGTTTTCAGAGAAGGAGTTTAGTCAGCACCTTTAGTTAGGCATTTTTTTTTTAAAAAAAGAGTGTCATCATATCATTTCCCCTAGAAATATTCAAATGAGAAATATTAATTGATGGAAGTAAAATACAATATTGATGTAGGTGTTTGATGAGAGCTAGTTTGATCTAGTGGTTAAGGCTCCAGATCAGAAACCTATGAGTTCTAGTCTTACCTTAGGCAAGAAACTCAGCTAGGTGATTTTCGGCCAGTCAGTCTCTTTCAGTCCATGATCTCAGGCTTAAGGCAACAATCCCATTGGTCAGTTCCTGTCACCACCAATGGATTGACATTTGGTTGATCCAAAAACGAAAGCTGCAGGAAAAGATAGGAAGAAAATGAAAAAAAAAAGAAAAAGTAGGTTTTTGACATTGAGCCCAAACACATCTAGAGTTTTTTTTAATGATTTATTATTAGATTATGGAAAATTCTAGTAAAATATAAAAGTAGACTCTCAATTTAACAGTTATGAACTTAGTAGACTTCAAGTACAGTTGGCAATTTTTTGTTTTAGACATCATCCACCATTAAATGTGCAAAGACTACAGGTAGTCCTTGACTTATGATCACAATTGAGCCTAACATTTCTGTTGCTAAGCAAGACAGTTGTTAATTGAATTTTGCCCCATTTTATGACCTTTCTTGCCATGCTGTTTGCCTCAGTCACCTGTGTTAAGAGTTTTTTCAGGTAGTGTGCTTCTCTATTTTTATAAATTTTGATTTTGATAATATTTTTCTGTTGAAATTTTGAGGAAAACATAGCAGCTGGTAATGAACAAGTGGCAAATTAGTTACCAAGATAGACAGCAATTGTATTATTTTTTAGGATAACATGACGATCACTTCTATGTCTTAATATCTTCCTTTACACTGTAATGGCTGAATATTTGTTAAACAGATCTCTCTGATCTAGTGATACCTTGAAACATATAGTTTCACTGTGGAATGCAGCATCAAGAATAAGAATCTTTATCTTATTGCTTAATTTAAAGGAAATCCATGAAATCACAGGTCTTGCCTAAATTGAATGTTCTAAAAACTTTATAATTGGGTTTTATTCAGTCCTAATTCTCCACTAGTAGAATACAAATCATTGGCAAAAAAGATCTACCCATACTTCCTGTGTACTTCTTGGCTTTTTTTGTTAAATATATTCACATAATAGCTTATATAGCTTATATAATCATATTTATACTTTTGGTGTAATGTTTTGCTAATATATTCATGTGAGGGCTGTGTATTAATGAATTATGCATTGGTTTTTATGCCTGACTGTGATATGTGAACTTGGCAGATTTCCATTCAGACCAGAATCTGAATCCTTTAATTAAAATTGGCTTCTTCTCTTAGAAACTAATAGACATTGTTCCCAGATTCAGATGTACCAAGAAAATATAGCTAATGTTGTATCTTCTTTCCCCCCATTTATATAAGGGGAGGAACAAGAGAAAGGGGAAAGAGGGCTACAAACTATGGATAAAAGTCAAGCAATTTTTGTCTTAAGTTTGATTACCCATATGCCAGTTAGGTTGAATTTGTCATTGAGTTGCCTCATGGCATTTAAATTTAAAAATTTATCAAGTTTTAGAAATGATTAGAAGAAAAAGTAAATCAAATCAGCTGCAAACTGTTTTCTTTTATCCACTTGGAGGTTCCTGTGGGTAGCATTGGGAGTTCTGAGCTGCTGATAGGACACACTGTGGTCTTCACTGTGAAGTCTGATTTCATCTGGTTAACAGGAAGATAACCATTTAACATAAAATAATAAAACACGAAATAATAAAAAATAAAATAATAAAATGGATAAAAGATGATCAGAAGTGGAATTAAAATTCAACTATCAGGTTTACATCTGTTGCACTAAGTAACTGGTTATCAAAGAGGTAGATGGTATTTGGAGTAATTTCTGTTTCAAATCATTAATATGATCTTTGTTGTTCATACAAACATTGGTGATTGGGTTGTTTGTTATAGTTGGAATTCTACTTGTGCTAGCAGACTTTCCAAACATGCTTTGGCAACTGTAGTCAGCTGATTGTAATATGTACAATAACATCAGGTGGCCTGAACCTTCTAAGAGCAGTGTACATCTCACCAGAACTGTGTGTATTTTTAGGTTTCTTGGTTGGTAACAGGCAAGCACACGTACTTCAACGTATCTGATGAACTAAACCTACTTGCTGACATTGCCTAATGAGAAATGAGCAGCTGCTTTTCAAGATTTGATCATTAATGAGACACAGTATATCAAAGGCTATTATTCTGTTGCTATGATTGGGCATTTTCACTGCAGTAAGCGAAACTTGGTTCCTGCAAGCAAGAATGCGGTGACAGTGTAATTAAATATATGTTGCTGAACAACAAGTGAGCTCCTTATGCACACATTCTACTCCCTATATTTCCCAGGTTTATTTTCTAGTTTTACCCAACAGATATAGTTTGTGTCTCAAATCGACAATTATTTATATGAAAAAGTATAGTTGGAACTGTATTAAAAGATGGCGTTGGCTGGAAGAAATCATAGAAATATTTACTTTATTTGGCAACCTTGGAAGGAAATATTTCAAAATCATACTCATGGATTTGGCTCCGGTTTATTTGAACTATTTTTCAATTTTAATAACTTAAAACACAGCTGTGATTTAGTCAATAATCATCCACAAATAGTGAGAGTGCAAAAAGTATTTTCTAGAATAATAAGCCCCTCAAATGCATTGCTAACATTTTAAAAGTTTATTGCAGCAGACAGCAGCATAAATACTAGCATTCAAGAAATTTGAAACAAAGTTGTAAAACGCATATGTTAGAAATCTTCAGATGCAATAAATTACATACATTGGAGAGATTTAAGTATTTCAGTATTTTGGGCTTTTTTCCCTGCTTTTCTTGGAAATGACAGTAGTATTTTGGCTAATGTCACTAAGGTTGTCTTTTGGCAGATTTACTAAAAATATATTTGTTTATGTAGAATACTCTTTCAACAATATCTCTGTAGATGGAAATGTTCTCTCATTAAACTTACATTGAAAATGAGAGGTTGGATTTATGGACTTTAGAAACTTGAGATGAAAGAACCCTTGATATATTTCATGAACAACTTCCAGGAACTGAAGGATGGTATTGTTGCAATTTAAGACATTAGTGTTTACAAAACAGCAGCAGAAGATTTATTTCATTTGCAATACTTTTTCTTGCATTTTTGTTCTTTTTGTAATTATTTTTTTAAAAATGCAGATTTAATTGGAAACTAATAAAGTAAGAAAGGGTGTCTCAATTATGGGAACTTGGGTTAAGTGCTCAAGTAAAGAGATAATAATAATAACAACAACAACAATAATAACAACAACAACAACAACGAGTTGAAAGGGACTTTGGAGGTCTTCTAGTCCAACCCCCTGCTCAGGCAGAAAACCCTATACCATTTCAGACAAATGGCTGTCCAGTCTCTTCATAAAAACTTCCAGTATTGGAGCATTCACAACTTCTGGAGGCAGGTTGTTCCACTGGTTAATTGTTCTAACTGTCAGGAAATTTCTCCTTAGTTCTAGGTTGCTTCTCTCTTTGGTTAGTTTCCATCCGTTGCTTCTTCTCCTGCCTTCAGGCGCTTTGGAGAATAGGTTGACTCCCTCTTCTTTGTGGCAACCCCTGAGATATTGGAACATTGCTATCATGTCACCCCTCGTCCTTCTCTTCATTAAAGTAGACATACCCAATTCCAGCAACTGTTCCTTATATGTTTTGGCCTACAGTCCCCTAATCATCTTTGCTGCTTTTCTCTGTACTGTTTCTAGAGTCTCAACTTTTTTACATCGTGGTGACCAAAACTGGATGCAGTATTCCAAGTGTGGCCTTACCAAGGCATTGTAAAGTGGTATTAACACTTCATGTGGTCTTGATTCTATCCCTCTGTTAATGCAGCCTAGCACTGTGTTGGCTTTTTTGGCAGCTGCAGCACACTTCTGGCTCATATTTAAGTGATTGCCCACTAGGACAATTAGTACATCTTGATTATCAATTAAGGGAAAATTCTATAACTGGAATTCATTATCCGTGGCTTTGTTATCTGGGGTTTCAGATATTTACCATTGTTTATATAAACCAGAGCTCATTATCTGTGGTACACAGGTACAGGTTTTGCCTGTCCGTAGTTTTTGGCACTCAGTTCTGAACTCCACCGTTGTGTACATGTGCAAAAGGCTACAGATTTGGCTTCTGTTTCCCAGTGGTTTATACTGTTTTGACCTTATATGTTCATTCTCTCCCTGCACATAATGAAAGTGAGCAAGTGTATAACAGAGAACTTCGCTAAGAGATGTGGCAAATGTTCGTGCTAGCTCTGCCTTTGAGAGAAAAGATAATATTCTGCAGCTGGGAAGTGCCATAGAGGATAAAGTGTTTTAATTTGCCCCATTAATGAACGACAGAATCCAGTTCAGTAGGCAGCTAGAAGTTGCTTTTCAACTCTGTAAGGACAGGTTCTGAAAAGCCAGACCTGGCAAAGCGTAATTATCTGCTACTTTTAAATACAGTCACACCCACCGCAACTAAGGTTCATCAGGAAGCAGCACGGACAGTTCAGAGCAGGAGCAAGTGGAAGATTACTCCCCTTCTTCCCATATTTTGATTCAATAATTTTATAGACTACTCTTATTTCAACGTTTTCCTTATATATTTTTTTTCATGATTTCGTTTTGTAATTTTTTAGTTATTTTCCAGGTCTAACTCTTAAGTTTCATAGGTCTGGTGACTCATCTGTGATTTCATTAACCATGATTATATGCTGGAATGTAACTGTTATGAATAAGAAGGTCCATTTCTATATTCCAATTATGTGATAATTGAATGCTATTTATGGGACACATTAGTTCTTTTGTAGTTCGGTGGGATAGCAAAAGACAGCATATTTGTCTCTAAGAACTGGATTAATGCTAAGATTATGAAGAATTACATAGTAAACCATGAAAGGTTGTGAAGTACTAACAAAGCTCTGCATTCTTTGCCAGTATTTGGTGATCTAATGCATGTTACTGAGCATTCAGTTAGAGTGTCCTATGAAAGTGTGCAGCATCACATCAACATTAGTTATAACGTCATAATCTAACTACAGAATTACTACAAATCTACAAATACCCCTATATCTGGTTTAGCTTCAGTTGAAGTAAGGTACCATTATATAAGAAAAAAATATGGGAAAATGTATATTTTTTATCAGACCTATTATTTCCCCAGTCTGTTTTTGAATCAAATTTGCACCAGTTGCAATTGCCAAAAAAGTAACTTCTTCCTCTGATCTTCATGTAGCACTTTAAGCATGTTTACTAATTCATCTGGAAATCTATTGGGAAGGGAAGGCTGATTTTTGGGATATCACTGCTTTTCTTTCATCTACTTCCTGCTCTAAACTTCCCTATCATGAAGTACTCTCTAACTGGACATTTGTTATCAGTTCTTGAATACAAGTGTGTATCGAGGGCTGATAAATTTTATAACAATTAGAATATGTGGTTTCATTACTTAGTTCTTTATTTGATTTATATCTCACTTTCCTTTTCAGATACTCTTAAGTTTAATATTGTTCAAATAAAGATTAGAAATTAGAAAATTTAAAAAAAATAAAAATTAATGCTAAAGTTAATAATGAAAGACTTGATAAAAATATGTTTTATTCCAATTCCTAAAGGCACAGATAGATAGGAGCCAAATAAAATTACTGAGGGCATGCATTCCATAGCTTGGGACTTACATAGGATTTAATTTTATATTGTCCTTTTTTTTCAGAGTAACCAGAGCAAATTACATATGAAATAGAGGTGTCGGGGAGGAGGGGAGAAAGGCTGGACTTAGATAAATCAGGACCGTGACACCGATAATTATTAACAATAACAATTTTAAAAGTTTATTTTACAAATCATGCATCAGCATAATAACAACAGAGGCACTATTGTATTTGTCCTATACATTTCTAAGTGAAGAGCAGTTTCAGTTGTTCATTGGAAAAGGATAGTGATCTTGGATGAGAATTCTGTAATTGGGACAACTAGCACTGGGAAAGACCCTATTTTTGGCCTTTGCATAATGAGCTGAACCAGCCAATGGGATCATGAGCCAGGCTTTTCAAATTTGATCTAAATACATCAGTCATATGACGATACTTGAAGCATATCTGGTCATAGGCTATTTAGAGCTATATAGACCAATGTTAAAAAACTTAAATTGGGTCTGGTGGCTCAAGGACAACCAGTGCAGTGTTTATAGGAAGAGTGCTTTATGGTCCCATATAACTATCCCACATAACAAATAGGCAACTTTGTTCTGGGTCAGATATAGCTTCTAGTTAGTCTCCAAGAGTCACTCTAGTGCAGGGGTAGGCAACCTTGGCTCTTTTATGACTCGTGGACTTCAACTCCCAGAATTCCTGAGCCAGCATGGCTGGCTCAGGAATTCTGGGAGTTGAAGTCCACGAGTCATAAAAGAGCCAAGGTTGCCTACCCCTGCCCTAGTGGAATAGATAGTTCTGTGCAATAAAAAGACTATTAGAGCATAGATTGCCAAAACTGGTATGCTTTGGTCCCAGCAGACTTGTATCTGATGTTCCAGCTAAGATATCTGTACCTTCAGAAGCAATGCTCTCTGGTCAACTATAAGCTAATTTCCCAGGCTTCTTTCTGCTGCACCTCTTCTGTTATCTGACTTTGGCTTTAGTTTATTGGTGCTTATGAATCCATCAGATTCTCAAGTGCCAGTAAAATCGTCCCTGATTCAACTCCAAAGAAGAAATAGATACTGAACTCTTCAGATAAACATCATGTAGATGTAGAACTTCTCCATGTAGACATCTCATGGTTATGGGCTCTACAGGCTGCCTGCTGAGAGTTTCAGAAGATTCAGTTGCATTTCTCTCTTATGGTAACAGAGTTCTGTGTTATATGCAGGTCTGAAATCAAAGTCTAATTTTGTAGTTAGTGCCTTCCCACCATGCTTATAATTGGACAGTATTATAAGGAATATTTGTAACTGCCATTTGTTGCCCAAAATTTCAACTGCCATTTGTTGCCCAAAATTTCAAAATCCAGAGGATTATCACCTCTTATGTGGCAATGGACATAACTTTTTCATAAAGGGTTACTGATTCTTCATGGACCCATGCAAGCTGTCCATGCTGAATTTTAGAGATCAGAATACAAGGAGTTGGCTTAACCCCTAAGAGGTGTCTTGTGTACTTCTAGTCAAAATAATTGAAACTGATTTTATACTTTCTGATCAAATGGCACTCCCTTCCAAGTCAATAATATCCCCAAGAACTGTGTCTAAGAGCTGATGTGAGCAATGTAATCAAATGAGATTTCCTCATGACTAGTCTTGAACAGATCAGATCCACACAACACACACACCCCGGAAACCCTGCAATGGTAGTGCAGAAAGGAGCTTTTTTTTTTTTTTTTTTAACCATCTACCACCACTGCTATTCAACACTGTAGGTTTGAGTCTGCACCGTGGTATATGCCTGATTTAATTCACTACAAGATATACAGTATTTGTACTCTTATTAGCTCTCAGTTTGTAACAGTACACCAGCTTGTACTGATCAGGATCTCTGAATGACTAACCACTGAGACTGGAAAATCCCTCATAGCATTTAGGAATTCCTTAGCTTCTGTCAGTCTGTGAGTCCCTTAAAATTTGCCAGCTCATTGTTTTATTCCCAGAAAACAGAGTGAGTATGCTCTGTAATATATGTTAAAGAAGAGTTTGGATAATCTGTGCATAAATTTGCAATTGTGTGTATGGTGGATTTCTGTTACGTGGGCAGACAAATCTGAGTTGGGTATAGCTCATATATGTTTCATTGTCTCACTTTTCTCTAGTTTATCAAGAGAAAATTCCTTTGTAAACAAATGGTTTCTTTTGTTTTGAAGTTCACATCAGTATTCAGATGATTGTGACTGTGAAGTTTTTTCTAATCACAGTTTATTTCAATCTAAAGAATAAAACTGTATTAAAACATAGGTGACATTTTATTGAATTTAATTAATTTGTTTGTGTTACAGGAGGAAAAACCCCACAACAGCTGAAAATCTATTCTGGCAATAAGGTAATACAGCAAGAAGATTAAAGACATGTGGAGAGGAAGAAAATAGGGGAGAAGTACTGAATAGAAACATTACATGGGGAGGAATTTTATTTAAAATGTTATATCTTAAGATTACAGTTTTAATCATATATTTGAGTTGTTTACTTGGTTGCAGTTTAATAAATTAAGAGAGAAAAGGAGGTATTTCACATGTTTACAATTTAAAATATTAAGAGGATTTTTTTTTATCTAGTGATATTCCAGACTTTGCTTTATGGGCTTTTTAAAGAATGTATCCATATGATTCTGTATCTTTGTAGCGTTTTAGCTGTGCCGCCATCTAAATATAATAAGAATGGAGATTATACAAAAAAAATCCACTGCTGTATTGTTTCTTGGAAAGTTGTAATCTGGTAAGTTGTTTGTTTCTTTCCTTTTTTGTGCCTTTACCCTTTTAGCTTATTCTCCATTGAATAAATGTTACCCCAACTGATAGGTTCATTTCTGACACCAAAGGATTCAGACAAATTAAGTCATTCAGAAAATATCAGTGAGGATGATCATGGAATTTTTAAAAAAAGAAACACCTATGCACAAAGGTGAAAGTTTAATCATGTTAAAAGCGTCAGGGATAAGGATATGAAATTGCATTATTTGATTATCTGAAAAGATGTCACACAGAAAGCCAAAATCTATTCTCTGTCATACCAGAGAGTAAAATTTTAAACAATGGCTTGAATTTACTAGAAAGCAAGTGAAGGTTAAGATTGAGTATATATAAGTAATTGGATTAATTACTTAGACATCAATAATTCTTTACTGGATGTGTTTAAAGACTGGAAAGCCATCTGTTGTAGATCCATCTATCCATCCATTCATTAAATTTATATGGCTACCTATCTCAATGAAATGATTCTGAGTAGCAACCAATCACCTGAGAAAAATTATAACCAATAGAGGTTAACATAACCAGGAAAAGGGCTCTTAACATATTCAGGGGGGTGGGGGCTGGCCCAGCCACATAATCTTCAAGGTTAGATTTTCTGTGTAATAGCTGAATTAATAGATGCTTATTCATATGTTTCATACATTTAGTATTTCAGCTGCTCCTATTGATTAAAAGAGTACAGTTGGTATACTTTATTTTGGCTGTGGGCTGTCTGTTTTAGAGTATGATGGAAGTTTATAAAATTTATTCACGTGAAATATGAATCAGCATCAACTAAAGCACTGTAATGCTTGCAATAATATGTAGGAGTTTTCTAGAAATACACATTTCATTGACTAACATTTTTTTCTCTTTCAGGACTTCTTATGACTTAGGAATTTTCAGAGAACAGATTCAAGTATGTATACATATATATAGAACATTTGGTTTCTATAGACTACTTAAATGTGGAAAAAATCTTTGGAATATCGTATTATAGGATTTATACATTGATTACATGTAGTGTTATATTAGACTTTAATGCAGAATGCCAGAAAGTAGTGTCTAATTTTTGGTAATTTAATTCATATTTGATATCAGCATTCAAAGTGTGTTCAAATTTCTTTTCCCATAAAGCATACATTTCTTTTCACCAGAAAGTATTGGGTTATTTCTGAATCTGCAGCTATGATTTATGTTGTCTAAGCAAGCATTCCAAATATCATTTATAACTATGGCTTACTCTTACTCTCCAGATTTGAATTGTCTTGCTTAAGTTAGAGTTGTTGCAATATAGGAGATATGGGCATAGTATTATTTAAGGTATTATTTGGTTCCTTACATTTTTGTTTCTCTAGTTACTTAGGTGTTTAGGTGTTAATTAGTTTTTAAATTAGCTTCATTGGAGTTTCCAACACATGCCACGTAAATATTCTCCTCCGATTCTAATCTTTTCCTCTTTGAATCAGGATTTCTATATAATAATAATAATAATAATAATAATAATAATAATAATAAAGTTGGAAGGGACCTTGGAGGTCATCGAGTCCAACCCCCTGCTCAGGCAGGAAACCCTATACCATTTCAGACAAATGGCTGTCCAGTCTCTTCTTAAAAACTTCCAGTGTTGGAGCATTCACCACTTCTGGAGGCAGGTTGTTCCACTGGTTAATTGTTCTAACTGTCAGGAAGTTTCTCCTCAGTTCCAGGTTGCTTCTTTCCTTGACTAGTTTCCATCCATTACTTCTTGTCCTGCCCTCAGGCGCCTTGGAGAATAGCTTGACTCCCTCTTCTAGTATATTTTTAGTATGTAGCATATTGGAACTTAATGCAAAAAGAGGTAAAGTTTATCCTTATGTGGACATAGGATCACATTGTCCAGTACTGACAATAATTCAGTATTGCTATTTTAGATACTGCTGATGCATTTGAACCACATCATAAAATTGAATTATGTTTAAAGAAATAAACAATGGAAGGTTTTGCTAAAATACTTCTTAAAATAAACAGTGGAAGATTGTTGATAAGATAGTTATTATTTGTAAGAACTCAAAAGAGTTGGGATATTTTACATAAACAAATTAGTGAAACTTAAGGTATATTAAATTTGTTTTTTTATGATCTTAAGGTGAGTTAACAGAATAATAAGTTAACAGAATAATAAGTTAACAGAAACTTTTATTTCATTTTTACTAGATGTTCTAAAGGCTATTTAAAAATGACTATAAACCTCACTATGTTAAAATTGGGTGAAGAGTCATGTTAAACTTTAGCCTGTTCAGTGTGATAGCCATAAATGTATTTATATGGTGTAATGAAAATACTGATTAATATTAAATAGTTAGATTTTAATGATATGTTTAAAATGGATGTTAAAATGGGTGGATGTTTTTTCTATACGTAATATTTTTATTTCCTTTTTTGGTTGCAAATGAGCTGTAGCTCACAAAAATGTATGCCTTTTAATAAAATGTGTTAGTTTGAAAAGGTGCTATCTGACTTCTTTGTGAATGTTAATAGTCATCTATATAATAAATGAGGGAACTAAAAACATTTTGTACTTGAACATTTTGTTCATGTTCTAGATTCAGGAAGCTTAAACTGATTTATCAATAAGCTTTTTAAGATTTTTGTTTAGAAATGTATAAGGCTCCCCTTATAACTGGTGGCCTTATTCAGATATATTGTGAAGCCATAATATGTGGGTTCACATATCCTGCCAAAAATAAACAAGTTTATGTTTTAGCACTATGAATTAGGCCAGTATGTAGGAGAACTTATTGGAGTTGTTAAAATTTTAAACTGTTCAAATTCAGAGACATAATGTTAACTAGCCATTCTTCTGGGCAAACTTCCATTCTAGTCCCACGAGATGATTATTTATAAATCTACTTGGCTCTTAAACTTTAACTGGACTGAATCGGGATAGATTTAGCAGAAGATACAACGCTGACATCTTCTCATTGATAATACAGAAATAAGACAGAGTTGTTTGTTAAAACTTACTGAAAGGGGTAATTTGCCCACTCTGAATTCTCAGTATTTGTAGAATTTCAGAATTCTGGAGGCCATTTTTTTTTTCAACTATGGGTATGTTATTGTAATCTCGGTATAATGATATCATATTATAGTTATATATACCATCAGTTTTTAGAGTTTGGAGGAACAGTTCTGAGAGAAAACAAGTGTGTTAAGCGCTGAATATATTCTTCATGTCTTGGTGTAAAGGCCCCAAATCATGCCACTGATTTTTTCCCCTCATATTTTTTCATTAAAATCCAATGGCATTATCTGGGATCTGCATATAGCATGAACCACCAATATGATTTTCTGTAATCATATTACTTTAAATCATGTTACAAATTTTGTTAAAAGTATATAAGTGATAGTAAAAACATCCCAAACAGTCCAGTTCAAACAAAATGAAATATAAAAATGCAAACAAATTAACAGAATGAATGCAAAGAGAAGACAGATTCCAAACTTGGGGGATATAATTTAGCAGCACAATAATATCTTTTAAACTTAATTTTCAAGCACCAGATAATATCCAATCAAGGCAAATTTACCATGAACATGATCAAAGCATTTATACTGGTATACCATTGAAATGTAACTATAATCTGTGTGTAAATATAGAACAAAGAAAATGTCTTTGAAGTTAGTTGGTGATTGATCAAAATTTCTTTGATGATAGGTGCCACCTGAAAAATTTATCATTTACTGTATCAGTAGGGATTGGTCTTTCTTCTATGCCAGCTATGAGCTCATCTGAAGAAAAGTAAGTTCGAACATGTATTAATTTGATTTTCAGATAAGATTGGTCTCCAAGCTGGTGATTATTTTGAAATTAAATATAATAATAATGTAATACAATTCAATGCAATAATATAATAATACAATGCAAACTTATAAATAAAAACAACATGCACTTGTCTTTAAGACTGTTCAGAGAAAATTTGACAGTACTTAAAATTATGTCGTAGGCTGTATTCTGCTTTTGTACTGTAATACATTTTGTAGGTGATTGAAGATAACCAGTTTGATGTAATAATTGATGGGGTAATGGTTAAAAGCACCAGACTAGAAACTGGAGACAGTGAATTCTAGCCCTGCCTTAGAAATGAAGCCAGCTGGGTGACCTAGGGCCATCTGTCATGCTTAAGAAGAAGGCAATAACAAAGCACTTCTAAAAATCTGACCTAGAAAACTGCAGGGACTTGTTCATATAGTTGAGTCAACACTGACTCAAAGGCCCCAAGAAAAAATAAAACAAACCTGAAATATTGAACCTATTAATATAGTTTCCAATAGTATTACATCCATGTTGAATTTTGAGTAAGTCATAAGCCCAATAAATTTCTATATTTTACCACAAGATGAAAAATGAGAAGTTGAAAAAAAATTCTACCATGTGATTCTAAATAGATACACAATTTTTATATTATTGCTATAAATTGGAAGAAGTCTGAATAGCACCTTTTCCAACTAACACCTTTTATCGCTTACTTCATCAGAGCCATACTGCGGCTATACTGATGTAGGATTTAAATTGGAGTGAGGCAGAGGGGAAGGGAAACAAAAAAAGGCTGGTTATGCAAATGCAGGCTACATGTGAGACAGATTAAAAAGTATCTTACCAGTTGAAACGTGTAATATTTGTTAGAATCTCATTGTGTTTGTTGAGATCTGAGATTGTCTGAAATTTTTTAATGTATGCTCAAAGGTGGAGGTGACATTTCATTTTTCCAAAATAATCAGTTTGAGGTCTGCCACAGAGCACCCTGAGGAGGTGCTTTGCTACCATAGCTATTGTCCTGTAGTGCTCTAAATTGCCAACATAGAAGTTTCCCAACTTAATATGTGTAAAAATGAGCATGTAAAGACTATGGTAAAAACTATTAATTTTGACAATTTAAAGAACCTTCTCTATCGTGAGCTCCAGCTTACTTGCTTTCCCAGATTAGTTGGCACCAAAATTGTACTCTGCCTTTCCTCTCTTCTTGGCTTTACTCTTTTGTTATCTCATTTAATATTGTTTCCATTGCATTGGATAGTTTAATTTTCTGCATACAGTCCTAAATTTCTTTGGGGGGGGGAGATAAAATATGGGTTTAATTTTTAAAACGAGATGTATTCAAAATTTTCTTCAGATTTTGAACATGTTAGCTCTTCTTTTATTTCCTTGCAGAAATAGTTTGTTCTAACTTACAACCAAAAGCCTTGATATCTTCTCTGGCTTTCTTGTTTTCTATATCTAGAACTGAAGCTGCCACCATGGAAGATCTTCAGCATTTACATTGTGTCAACTGTATTAGTCGGCGTTGTATGACCAGATCAGAAGCTGGGATTTCCTGTGACTTAATTGGTTGCCCTATGGTTTGTGGAGCGGTATTTCATTTATGTAAAGCTGAAGAGCATCGCCTTTTATGTCCACTTGAACGAGTGCCTTGTCTCAACAGTGGCTTTGGCTGCCCATTTACTGTAACCCGAAACAAAATTGCTGAACATCTAGAAACCTGTCCTGCAAGTGTTGTATGCTGCACTATGGAATGGAATAGATGGCCAGTCAGTTATGCAGATCGAAAATCTTATGAGAATCTAAGTAAAGATGTTGATGAAATTGAACAGTTAGATATGGCTCTTGCCCTTCAAGATCAGCGGATGCTTCTTGAATCTCTCAAAGTTGCAACTATGACATCAAAAACTCCTGATCCTCTGTTAAAACCCAGAGAAAAATCTTCTGTTGTAAGTGTCCCAGATGCTACAGTTGCAAATGGCTTATTGCCTGTTGATGAAGAATCATTTGGTGCACTTTATCAAGCCACTGTGGAAACAACCAAAAGCTTAGCTACAGCTCTAGATATTCTAAACACTGCTACCAGCTTGCTAAGTTCAAAACTCAGTATCTTACCATGTAAAACAAATACAGATTTCTGTGTAAAAGAACAAATATGTAATAGCAGCATGCAAACCATGGTGGAACACGATTCTGTAGAGGAAAATGGCATGGGAGCAGTTGGTGGTATTAAGTTGGATATTTTGAATCAAAATGGACAATTAGAACAAAACGGGTCAAGTGACATTTGTTATGATACTACAAAACACTACAAACTGAATATGAGCCATGATAATATCTCTTTATGTAATGGCTTTCATCTAGATGATTCAAGCACAGAGAAACTGCAACAGAATGAAGAACTAAATATATGTAATTCCAGCCAGTTCAATGTAGCAAATACTATTCACAATGCATCTCCCTGTGATAAAGCAGCGAATGTTTGTAACTCAGTTCCTGTAGCACAAGTTAAATATGAAATACCTCTGCACAGTTTGTCTAATGGCACCACTGACCACATATATATGTCACATGACTGTAACGATGAACTACTACAGAGAGAAATAGAACAAGAAAAACTCAGAAATGATGTATTTTCTTTAATTCCTCACCATACCTACAATTACTTGGCAAATTATTGTTTATCTGTATCAAAGGAAGACAAAGCAGTAGATACATCAGATTTGGAAATAACAGAGGATCCTATGGACCTTCAGGGAATAGACTTAATCACAGCAGCATTGCTGTTTTGTCTTGGAGATTCTCCTGGTGGCAGGGGAATATCAGATTGTCGTATTATTGATGGATACCATGTTGATTTTGGGACTCAGACGTTTTCTCTCCCTTCTGCAATTCTGGCCACAAATACAATGGTAGGGGAAATTGCTTCAGCATCTGCCTGTGATCATGCAAATCCACAGCTCTCAAATCCAAGCCCTTTTCAGACTCTTGGGCTAGACTTGGTACTCGAATGTGTGACTAGATACCAAACAAAGCGTTCCATGTTTACATTTGTTTGCGGACAACTGTTTAGACGAAATGAATTTTCTTCACATTTTAAGAATGTACACGGTGATATTCATGCTGGCCTAAATGGCTGGATGGAGCAGCGATGTCCTTTGGCATATTATGGATGTACATATTCTCAACGCAGATTTTGTCCTTCAACACAAGGAGCAAAAATTATTCATGATCGGCATCTTCGGTCCTTTGGGGTTCAGCCTTCTATATCGACTGTGTTGTCAGAGCCTGATAAGAGATGCTGCTTAGGGCTGCACACTGACAATCTCAGTAATCTTCCTTTTGAGGTCCTACAACACATTGCAGGTTTTCTAGATGGTTTCAGTTTATGTCAGCTGTCACAAGTGTCAAGATTAATGAGGGATGTATGCGGAAGCTTACTTCAGGCACGCGGAATGGTCATCTTGTTGTGGGAAAAGAGGTTATATCCAGATGGAAGTTTTTCATGGCAAATAAAAGAAAAGGTTTGTATATTTAATTGTGAGAACTTGCTTACCTCTATTTTGAATTGGAATGATCTTTGCATAAAGATTGAGTCCCGATATTTCTCTCTCAGGTCCTATGTGGGAGGCAGGTGTTTAGAGTACGGGAGCAGTGAAATAGAAACAACTTGGAGAACAGTATAACTAAATGTAGTTAATACAATAATAAATACAAGAAAGAGTTCAACTTTCAGGGGATGGGCATACTGGTATCTGCCCTACAATATTCACTAGCTGCTTTCTGTATCCAGATTTTTCGTATCTGGATGAGCTAATTACAGCTAAGTTAATTAAGATAATTAAAGCAAGAAAAATGTCCTAAAAATGGCAAAACCCTGGAATCAAACAGAAATTTGGAAAATCAGGTCACTTTTTCAAAGCCTTTATCAGCCAATATGTTTGTATCATTTTATAAATGAATACATGTAAATATATGCCATCACATTTCCATATTAGTTTGCAGGTGTTTTTTTTTAATGCTTATACTAAAATTTGTGGCATGTTTTGTACATTACCCTTCATAGGAAAAGATGTTTGGAGATTCTTTTTTTTAAAAAATCATCTAGTCTACGCTTAACATTTGTGCTATAAATGCCAGTTCTACATGACTTGCACACGAGTGAGTCCTAATAAATATATCATCATGCTAAGAGAAATTTATTTTTTTAGGTATGGCGATTCAGCACAGCTTTTTGTACTGTAAATGAATGGAAATTTGCGGACATTGTAAGCATGGCTGATCATTTGAAGAAATGCAGTTACAATGCTGTAGAGAAGCAGGAGGAAGCTGTGCCACTGCCATGTATGTGTGTCACAAGAGAACTAACAAAAGAAGGACGGTCGTTGCGCTCAGTCTTGAAGCCTGTACTTTAAAGATGAAGAATAATTCTAATTGCACACTCAAGCACCTGAAGTAACCTTTGGATGATAATTTGTGACACTTTATTAATTTACTAAATATGATTTCTGGATAAATTTGTCATAATGTACATAATGTTTTGAAGTGGCATTTATTTTTTTATAATATGGTCTGGTTAGAATGAACAAAAAATGCCTTAAAAATGGAACTTGCTGGTCAGGGGAGTTCTGTATGACTTTTTATCATTTGTAGTTTTTTCTTTTCTTTTGGGGTTTCCCTGACTAACTGTATCGATTTCTTTTTATTGAGTTCAAGAGACATGCTCATCCAAGCTAGAAGTCTTTGTATAATTTTGTCTCTCTGCAAATTTGAATGTAACATTGAATGCTAGTTGAAATTTAGCAGCATATGTTTTGATGAGTCTTTTCATTCTATGGATTGCTGTGTTCATATAAGCTGATACAGTGTTATTTAATGTCATTTCTTGCTAAGATTGCAAAGTGTGATTTTAGTGTTAAATGCAAATGAATAGGAGCATAATCCACAAGTATTTGGAGTTAGGATCAAAACTTCTAATTTAATGCAGCAAAATCCTATTTAAATGAATCCTGAGATAGATCTTTTTTTTCTAATAGTACCTTCTCTTGATATTCAACATAAACTTCTATTAGCAGTTCAATGGAACAAAATTCGATTTTATTTCAGGCTCTAAATACCTAGGCTAGAATTTTGGATCAATATACTTCCCTTTTTCATTGTTTGGTATTAATAAAAGGTAGTCTTGAAAAAAATGTATTGTTTGCTGTAATTAGCTATACAGATTTCATAATACTTAGATTAATACATTTAACAAAGGGCTTAAGTTTTATCATGTTGAGATACATTCTGTTATGTTAACAAGTCTGGATGTACTATGTGGTTTCAAGGCTACTTTAGAGAGTTTAGGACTCATTCTCAGTACACTAAATTCCATTGGAATTTCTGTCCTAGCAAATGTGGTTAGGATAGTGCTCTTGATACGTCATCTTTATAAGATGAGAACTAATTCATTGGATAAAGTGTATTTTAAATGTTTATTTCATAACTCCATATTTTTCATAGTCTTCCATAATGAGGAAAAGTTGGTGATTGTTTTTTCTACTTACAAAATGCCTTTGTTGATGTTATTCAAAAGCTTTAATACTTATACAGTTAGTTTATTGAGCTTGGTGCCACAAATTAAAAAAAAACCAAGTTTGTTTAAAAATAATACAGTGTTTCAGTTTTAAAGAAGAAAGTGTTGGAAAGTTGGCTATATATTGGCAATATATAATTAAATCATTTAAATATACTTGATTAAGACTATGTTGACATATAAATTTAATCTGGAAAGTAATTGTCTTATTAAGCAGTTTTATTTAAAAAGCTAAGTCTCATTCTCTGGTGCCATATAGCTAGATCATTAAGGAATATGTTTTATATAGCTATTATCTATAATGCCTGGATCTTGGGATCAGTTAATTATTTTCACAATGCTGCCTTTCTCTTTGAAGAACATAGGAGAAAAAGTTTCCTGCAATTGGTGGAATCTTCAGCTGCAAAAACACTTCTAGTTTTAGCAGTTTAAAAAGAATGAATGCTACATCAGTATCATATTAGTTTTGATAACATATTGGATTTTTTTTTACAGAGGTTTATGCCTAGAGCCAGGAATCTTGACCCTGATACATATAGAGATTTCATTTGCAAAAGTACTATCAACCTAAAACAACCAAGAATATTCATTCTACAGGTGTTGGAAGCTGTTTATGCATATATTGTTATTCATCAAATATTTTACCAATACATAAACCATTCTACCTTTTCCTCAAGAACAGATGGGCAAAATATACCTCAGCCCTTATGTAAGGAGTATGTATATTGTAATTGTAAAGGCTTCATGCAGTATTCAAGAAATCTCTTGGCTTCTAAAGAAATGTGGATTAACCTATAATGAATGCTTAGTTTATTTGTTTACATTAAGCATTTTGAACAGTTCATTCTTAATACTACTTGCATTTCTGCCTTCAAATTCCAATACTGTTTCTTGTTTTATTCCTGAGTTATTAAATATTATTGCTGTAAAGAATAAATAAATATTAAAATATTCTCGCAAACAGGAATACAATTAGAAGGTATCAGTATTTTATACTGCTGTGCAGTTTTCCAAAGTAGTAGTTTGTCAATACTTAATTTCCTCTACAATAGTATACTTTCCATATTAAAGTCACAGTGAAACCTCTTCTAGTTTGTTCCATTTGAATTGCCTTTACAACTTCACATATACAGCTGTTTTTCTTACTGGCAATCCATTACTTTGTTTTAATGTTCACTTAACGCTGTGTTTTGCAATGTTTAGTATAACTAATAAAAACACTTGACATTTATTTAGTACATGATTTTTGTTTATAATTTGGGAAATAACTTTTTCCTTAATAAATCTCCATTCTTAAATAGTTAAGGTGAAGCATCAAATATGATTTTATTGCTGGAGTTAGCATTTCTTATAGCTCAGTATGTCATTAATTAAAAAGGTAAAACCTATGAAGAAAAGTTGTATTTTGAAAGCATTAGTTGCTAAATACATTTTTTTCATTCTAGCACTAGCACTATAGTTAATAATATTGCCTGTTACTACTAAAGTCCCTATGATTTGTCAGTTGTGGGAATACATCATATTGTTTGTTTATAATCTATAGGTTTTAAAGTCATGAGATTTTTAAAAACAAATATTTTAGAAGTGAAAGCAATATGATCTTCTAACAATTAGTGTTTAGACTTGATATGTTGATCAATCCTGTGAACTCTTTAGAACTGTCCATATTTCTGTAATACTGTGTGAGCTACAATGTAATAATTTAAGTCCTAGTAACATATGAAAAGATTTTGATTCTACACCATAGAATGTCCTGGGTCATGACTTTATTGAAACAGCCAATATTCACAATCTTTCTTGGAAATAAATGAAGATTTAGTAATAGTTGGCAACTCCTTTAAGTAGCAAGAACATCAGTCAAATGTACCTACTGATCAATCATACACATTGGCTTGGAATTATTTTGGCCTTAAAATTTTTTGTTAGGGTTTGACAATACAGTTCTAAGTAGCCATCTTAATGCATTTTTCATTATTTTACAAAACCAGTTCTGCATTTCCCTAAGGATGTTTACAAATTTAATAAAGCTTTGTCCAAATAACAAAAGGTGTTTCTTTGCCAATAAATGTTAAGTATCAGGTACATTTAATTTTGGATCCTTTACCTCTATTTATAAGATGGTTGTATAATATCCAATACAGGTGTTTAGCAAGAAATACAGTATATTTTTCTCAAGCAAACGTGCAGTAGCAAAAATGCGTAATTATTTGGATATAATCTTACAAAGAGATGGGATTATGAAAAACTACATGTGATCAAATGGCATCATTGTATTAGATTTGCAAAACGAGTTCCTGATTTCGTAGGAAGATTTGTTATATATCTCTACAATACTTCATTATAATTTTAATAAATTATTTGAGAATACACTGACATTATATGCGTAATATATGAGGAGACAGGAAGAAGGGTTTCAAGAAACCTACTGTAATGTGGGTTCCATCATCAAGTCTCATGAGTTTTTAAATTAATTTGAGGAATATAGAAGCCTATTTCACTAAATGATGGTATTTTTATTCTTTCATCTCAGTCTTAGAAAAGTAATTTTATGGAGAACAAACACTTCCATTCTGAGACCTGAATTGCTTCCTTGGGTGAGTACAAGTTTGGGGGGAATGGGCCGTACTTGGCCTTTAAATGACATACAGACGGAGTACCCTTCAACAGGTAGGCGGATTTAACAAAATACATGCCAATGTTAACAATTTAAACACAATGGAGATGCTTACTCCCACGGATTTTTTTTTTTAAAAAAACTCCCAATTACATTAAAATTTATACATGCGCGGCAACTTTTGGAAGGACTTTGGGATCCGCGAGATTTCTGTTTTTGTACCTTTGATTTGGGAGCCTTGCTTCAGTATCTGGCAGCAAGACATTTACTCTGCTTGGAAGTGGGAAAGCTAGTTAGGATATCTCCAGGTCCGCTTGATTAATCTCGACAAATCTAAGCAGCGCCCTGTCTGGTTGGGTCTTTGTTATCAAGTCCCCAGGAAATTCTCCTAAATCGGCGCCGATTCTTCCTCCTGCCTGCCCACTGTCCTCTGAGTCTCCCCTCCTGCCTAGGGGTCGGCGGAGAAACGCGGGTCACTTCTTTCCTCGCTCCCCTCCTTCTGCAGGCGGAGCGGAGCTCACTATAGGACACGGCGGCTTTCCTAAGAGCGTACAGATTCGACGGAAAAGATAATTCAGGGATCGAAGGGTGAGTAAAGGCCGAAGACAAGACGCGACAGCTTTGAAAGCGCTCTGACTTGAGAAGTTTCTCTGCCGACCAAGTCACGTGGCCTTCACCGGCCAATCCTGTCCACCTTCTCCCTATTTGCTCGATAGAACGTGGCGGCGGCCGGTGACGTCACGGGCACCCCGCAGTGGAACGGGGACCTCCCCGAGTGCGTCCCCTCCCCCTTCTTCTCTGTCCCCCCCCCCCTAGGGTCTTTGCTCTCCGTCTCCTGGCTCCGAGGACGCCCATGCTGTTTCGTTTCGGGGTGATTCTTCCCGCCCGTCTGGCTGAAGGCGGGACGGTGCTTTGCGTGTCGGGGTCACGGCCGGAGCTGGGTCAATGGAACCCCAAGCGCGCGCTGGCCATGAAGCCCAGCCGGCCGCTGGCTCCCTTGCCTGCTCAAGAACCAGTCTTGTGGCTCGGCGAGGTGGCGCTGCCCGAGGAAGAGGCCGCGAACACCTTTTGGTACAAATTCCTCAGGCGGCTCGAGACCGGAGACGCCGTCTGGGAAGGTAACACGCGCTCAAAGTCCCGTGCGCTCCTTCTCGGCGGTCCCCAGTGACGCGCGCGCCCCCCCGCTTGCGGGGCAGAATCGAGGCCGTGGCCGCGTCCCCGCATTACTTTCTCTTGGCTCTTTCCCTCTAAGAAGAGGAATGGGAACCACCTTACGTACTGCTTTTTTGATTTTTGTTTTTGCAACAGGGAAGGCTCCCCAGTAAGCGATGAACGGCCGTTCTTCCTCCACTCCCAGCTCATTTAGCGCAAGCTGACAAGAAATAGGCAAAGGAGAACCCCTTAGGAATTTGGGGATTTGGAAGTGTGCGAAAGAGAAAGCTTACTCTACCAAGTAGAGCTGTGCAAAAGATAAGAGCTCTACTTTTGTCTTTTGCACAGCTTCACGGGGCACTGCAGTAGGAAAAACTGAGATGACCGTGCTGCCTGGAGAAAAAAAACAGCAACTGTTTTCCTTGCTATTCGTGGCTTCTCTTTGAAGGAGCTGATGGTGAGACCCAGAGAAGTTATAATAGGTAGGAGGTGTCACTGCTGTCCTGCATTGGCAGGTGGCCTTGGATTTATTTATTTATTCATCACGTTTATATAACCACCCATTTCACATACATGACATATGATGCCCTCGGAAAAGGCTCAGAGAAATTATCAAGCGATAATCTGAATAGTCACTGCTGTCCCGTACTGGCAGGTGGCCCCAGATGCCCTCAAAAGTGTATGTTCCACAGCTGCAGCTGTTTTCAAACCATGAGCAGGATGTTTTGTCTCCCATGATTATTTGTTCTGTACCCTGCCTTTCTTCCAGGAACCCATGGTGCTGGTATAGATTTCCATATATGGTATACTTCCAAAACAGCCTGCTGGATAGGTTGGTTGAGAAGGAGTTATTAACCCATCTTCATCCAGTGACTTTCCATGCCTGAAGGTAGACTTGAATCTCTGTCTCCTGGGTCTGGGACCAACATCTTCACCATTACCCCACGCTTGGTTACCTGTCCTTCCTTTCAGGAATGTTGCACTTAGAGTATGCCCCATATCCCTCTGTGCAATACAAGAGGAAGAATTACTTATTACAGTGTGCTTGTGAGCAGTTGATAGTATGCTACAATTAATAGGAGCTAGCATGTATTTGTTGTAATACCATCCCACATTGTTATTTCCTTCTTTGATGGAGTTACTAGCATAGTAAATCTGGAGAATTCTGTAGACAGATTGTAATTGGACTCAACAAAGCCTTGGATGGAGTGCTAATTATATTCCCTTACACAAAATGCTAAAATATAAGCTAGATGATAGACTCGTATTGGGTGAACCACCACACCAAAGAATGCTCATTAATGGTTCCAGCTTCAGAGAGGATTATACCTAATGAAGGGCCAGAGGACTTTGCTGTTCAACATTTTTTATCAGTAGCTGGCTGGGGATGTTGAAGCAATATAGACAGTCCCTGATTTATATAATGGAGTCTGGTCTTAAGTCATAAGTCATGATCATAAGTCATGAATCTTGTGACCAACACAGTTTGCTATCTTTTTTGTGGCCGTCATTAAACAAACTTAGCAATCGTTAAGCAAACCAATGGTTCGCTATGGATGCAGTTTTGCAGAAAACAATAAATTCTGGGTTTTGGCAAAACCATTGTAAAACACAGTCACATGGTTGCAGGATGCTGCAAATGCCACAAATGTGATCCAGTTGCCGAGCACTGGAAGTTTGGTTATATGACGATTGGGGGGGAGGTTACTGTCAGAACTTCAAATCCAGGTCGTAACTAGCCCTAAGGTAGCTTCATTATAACTTTGATCAGTCTGCAAGCGACTGATAGTAGATCAAGGGCTACCTGTATTTAAAAAGTCTGCAGATGGCCCAAAACTGAGTGGGTTGCTAATACTTCAGATAGAAGCTTGAGAAGTGAGCTGAAATGAATAGGATGGAATGTAGCAGGGAGAATGATAAAAGTTCTGAACTTGGGCAGGAAAAATATGAGACACAAGTACACGTCCTCGAGTTACGACCACAATTGCACCCAAAATTTCTGTTGCTAAGCAAGACGATTGTTAAGCGACCTTTGCCTCATTTTATGACCTTTCTTGCTGCAGTTCTTATGTGAATCACTGCCTGATTGTATAAGCTGTTAGCCAGCAGAATGTGAAGTATCCTTTTGCTACAGTCTCGATGCTCAAGTGGCTCCTGCAGCAATCGGAGGTTGAGTTAGATCACGGGTGTCAAACTTGCCGCGTCATGTGACATGTCGGAGCTGGGGTGGACGCAGCCTCCGCATGATGCAACTGGCCCACCGGCCAGCAGTTTGGCACCCCTGAGTTAGATCAACCCAGAGCTGATTGTCTTTGATAGTGCAGTGTTCAATGAAGCCCTGCCAATTCACATTTGCCTGATCTTGTTCTAGTCTTTTCTCACTGGCTGATACGACAGGTTGGACTAGTTTCTCACCTCATTGCCACTTAGAATGTAAGTAAGTCATAAGATGAATTCACTGCCTTTAGAAAGTAGGAGTGAGTTGGCAGGGATGAGTCCATGTATAACACTAAATAGCACCATGGACTAAATTGACCCAGTCTGATTTTAGGCTAGGGATGGGGAGATAAGAAAAAGTACCTTCTCTAACTTAAGGCAATCTGTAGCCCTTGATCTAAATTTAAAAATCCTGTTCAATCAATCATTCGAGACATCTGGTAAGATCACTATGTTCATGTCTGCTATTTAGGGAGTTGACTCAGGAAAAAAGAATTGTACGTTGCATCTTTTTGGGCAGATGTGCTGTTAGCAAGCATCATATCTTTCCATGGTTCACACTCAGTTTTCAAAGCTTCTCCTCATTAATATTAGAAAGAAAGATGTAGTTTCACAGCAAGATGGAGGAGATTGTTTCATCTGCATCATCTGGCTCTTTGCTTAGTATATTCACCTCCCCCCCCCCCCCCGGCGAGTAAGTTGAGAAATCGCAGAAGATAATGCCTTGCTTCACATCTTAAACCTTAAAAAAGGCCTAAAGCCAGGCATTGCTTCCTAGTAAGAAATATTGCTTCTCTTACCACAACCCCATGCAAGGGAAAAGAGTTGAGTGAAACAGCAAATCAATGGAACAGTTTCCTTGTTTTACTTATATACCTTGCATAGTCTTTGTACCTTTTCTAATGGCATGCAGGGTAGGAGAGCAAACTAACAGGTGTGCTTCACCTACCCCAAAAGCATAAAAATCAATTTCCTTAAGGAAAAAAAAACTTGCTTGCTTCAGCCTTCACCATTACTCCCTCCCCCCAATACACACAAAAGAGGGGAAAGTGTCCCAACAGGCTGAAGGAGACATATTTCCTTTGTTTTCCCCAGGCCTGCTCATTGGTCTGTTTGTTCTTTTATAACCTGTGGGGAGAAGGGAATGTTGCCTCTCATTCGTGCCTACAAAAAAAAGGATGATTGTTACAGTTGGGTTGGCCAGGATACTTCACTTAGAATTTTACCCCTACAAGGAAATCCCTCAAAAAGTGAGTTTCCTAAATACAGATATATTTGAAACTATGCATGCAGAAATAGCTATTTTGTGGTTTCTGTCATTGTACCTTTTCTTGAATGCTCCCCTTTCCATTTTCCATTTCTCTTATTCCCCCCCCCCTTTCTCATATAAGCAAATAGTCAGGAAATAAAAATTAATATCTCCTAAATCCACTAAGTGTCACTGTTCTACCAGAATTGAAAATCTCAGTTTCTCTACAGTATAGTGGGACCAGCACTTGATCATTTTTGAAGAACATTGTTATAGTGAATAGTAAAAGATAAAGATGCTTTTTCTTTTTCTTTTGCCTCTCAAATATGTATAAGAAATAAAGGGAAGCAATATATTTATAATCTGTTGTAATTTTATACTGCTGTAATTCCAAGCAACTGCCAGTGGAGTCACATAAAACTGATATATAAAACAGATAAAATTAAGAATTAAAACAATTATAGTAAGCATAGCCATGACCACACTATTCCATCAATGCCTTTTGGATAACTCATTGTTTAATAATTTCCTGAAGGCCAGCAGTAAGGACCCCCCCACCCCCAGTGCAGGCACTGCAAACAAGAAACGTTTCCTGTGAGACTCTACCCTCAAAATCAACAGATCAAGAGTCTGAAGGAGGAGAGCAGCCCTGAAGCTACCTAAAGGAAATTATACATTAACATTCCATTGCACTCAGAAATATATTGGCAGTGAAATGACTACAAAATAGGATTTAAATGACTGTAGCAACTCTGCTTCACTGGGCTGCTGCCTTTTGAACCAATTTCTGGGTGATGCTTCAAAGGCAGCCCCATGGACAACAGGGGAGAGATCTTATCTTCCTCACTGCTATCAGCTGGGACTCTGGTCTGGAAGGAATGGAACCACTGGAGCATAGTGTCTGCAATTCCCAACCCTTGCAGGAAGTCCAGGATGATACACTAGTCACTCCCTCCAATTGAGAACCTTACAAAAGTCATTGAACCAAATGTCCAATGCCGTTTCTCAGTGTAATTTCTCACTGTTCTTATTTCTACAATGGAGGCTTGAATATAATGTTCACTCATCTTCCTCCATTTGTGCTCCAGATATATGTTCTACAGCTTCATCTTCTAGAAGTTCTCATAAGCCCAAAATTAGCCCACAAATAGAAAGCAATCATGAATTTCCGAATTCCAAATACCTAGCAGAATTGCTTGCCAGTTGTTAGGGAAACTCCCCAAGTGTCTTTTGAAATCCTCTAGATCAGGGGTGTCAAACTGCCGGCCCACAGGCCAGATGCGTCACGTGGAAGGCACGCCCACCCGGCAAGGGGAAAAAAGTCATGATACGTCGCGACACGTCACATGATGCGGCAAGTTTGACACCCCTGCTATAGATCTATTAGATGCCTGGACATACCATCCAAATAAGTCCATCCACCCCACAGAAGGAGTGGCCAATGAGAAATCTCATTTAGTCCAGGAATTACAGGTAGTCCTCTGTGACTATAATATGGTCATAAGTCATAGCACTTGTTAAATGGGTCACCATGTGATCCTGCCTGATATTACAACCCTTTTTTGTGGTGGTCATTAAGCAAACATGACAGTCATTAAATCCTGAATGTGCTTTTTTTTTTTTTTGCCAGAAATTGGAAGTAAATGCCAGAAATTGGCAAAAATGCAGAAAATCATGATCACATCACAGGGCACTGCAAATAGCCATAAGTGCCCATAATGCAATCACATGACCATGGGGTATATGTGCCACTGCTGGAATTCCAGAACCAGGTCAGAAGTACCTTCGGGGGGAGGGGGTTGTCATAACTTTGAATGGTCGCTAAGCAACTGGTCATTAAGCAAGGACTACCTGTATGCGACAATCAGAAGAAACTTAGTCTAATGTCCCACCATATCCAGATATCACTCATCAACCATTCCAAAGTAAGCTCAAGGTCTAGCATGCATCCATTTTTGTGTGTCAGACCAAATATTACATGAGATAAGACAAGCACAGGAAATCAGGAGCTAAGGTGGTTCAAATGAATACAGGTTTATTGCATGCTAACATTACCTACAAGAAACTGAACTACTAACGGTCAAAGCAAATTGGCAATAGATACGGGTCAACGGAATTCAAGGTGGGCTAGACTTAGATCTCTTATGGACGTGAAGGGACTCAAGACTAATGACATGCTTGACCCCTCCCTCAAGCTCAGCCTGGTCATCTACAGATAGTCATGATGGCTATGAACTCTGGGTTCCTTCGTAGAACCTGACCCTAAGACTGAATTACCCCAGTACAAGTTACGAATTTTCTTTTTAAAATGGCAAATAAGATAACTAGAGTAAGTACTTAAACTACTTTTTTTTACTTCACAGGAAGGAAGGAAGATTCAATTACAAATGTCAGCAGTAGTTCACACAGGCCACTCCAGCCGTATAAATAGCTTTAAGCATTATTCATTAGCTTTATTATACTATTCTAAAGCATACAAATTTCTGTGTCATTAGATCACGGACATGTATAGATTGTATAATATGCACTTGAAAGGTCCCTTGAACGTTCATCTCTAAGCAAGTTATCTAAATAGATTACAGAATATGGCTTCTCCCTGGTTTCACTCCGGCTCAATTTCTAAACAGCAGTCATGTGAGAAGGAAACGTAATACTGTTGTCCATGTTCTAACTTTAGCCTGTACAAAGTAACTGGGGGAATTCCAGTACCAGCCAAGAAATCAGGTCCAGGAACTCAGCAAGAGTTGCTGTGAGGCAGCATGGTGGCTAGAATATAAACAGACCTCCAACTGTGGAGAGTGAGGCAAATCTCCTGATGTAGTCTAGGATCTTTTTAAGTTTGTAGAACTGGAGCAAGTGGATAGCATTTTCTATAGTCTGAGCATTACCATTTCTCAGTTTAATCCATGTCTGTCTTGGTTCCTACAGGCTGCTAAGTAGTTGGGTAAGGGTAGGGTGTAGTGATACCCACTTTAAAGGTATTTGACCACTTTCCCCTGGTCTCCAATCTCCTTTAGGAGCTGTTCCATCTATTGTGATGTAATGTAGTGTGGACTTCCAGGATGGAGGGAATGCATTCCAGAGGAACAAGAGACAATTCAGTTTGTGTAAGAGAAAGAGGAGCAGATGGCTCTTCCCTAATAATTCCCAGAGTATGTGCTTTATGCGGCTGGCAATTTGCTTTTGGATTCTGTGTATGGGTAAGGAGCAATAAAGAAATCTGCTTAGAAGAATTACATGTATCTTTCTTGGTTTTTGGAGCCTGATATTTATAGATGGCTTTAGAAAATATAGATTATATATTTGAGGGGTGTTGGCAGAGGCGACTTGGTGGTGGTGAGCTGGTGGCGGTCAGCCGGTCACACCAAACTGGCCGAGGCGATTTGTACTTAGACCCTTGTTATTCTGGCTGCCTGCTGTCTGTTTGGGCTAAGATCCTAAGATGGGCAGTTTTAAGAAAGTTTGAGTTATGTTCATTAAATTTAATCACTTACCAAATACATGTATTTATTTAGCATATGCCACATACCAAATATAAAAGTTCAACCAACTTATTAATTGCCTAATAACATATAAATAGCTAAATTTAACTTCAAGTATTTGTCTTGATGAAAAAGTTTAGAGTTTTTTTTTATATTTTATGTTTGTGAGTCATGTTTGTGTAATGAGCAGCTATATAAATATGATAAAGAGACTTATATAAGACTTCTTGGGTGATCAGAAAAATGTGACTTGATATTTATATATATATATATATAATTTATATACATAAAATATACATATATTTTATAATATATGTATATCTTATGTAATATATAATATATAATATAATAATATGTATATTATAATATATATATATATATATATATATATTATACATTACACAAGATATACATATATTATAAAATATAATGTGTATATTTTATGTATTCAGTGAACATTGTAAAATTAAAACATTGCAAGTGCTACATTGCATGTGCTAAAATCTTTAATGAACCAGTTTACTGATACAACTTGAAATTCGTCCTCATAATTACTTACCCTACTCATAGTCAGGGGCAAAAGTGCATGTGTGTATGTCCAATGGACAGAAAGAGTTGGGGGATTAAAGGTTCCCTGCTGAGGCTGTAGCTTACAATATTTTTTAAAAGAGGATATTTTAAAGGACATTCGATAAAAAATGACTAGGCGAAAGACTGTAAATCAAATACTTCTACTTATTTTTTAAAAGGGCTATAAATTAGTTTGAAATTACACATGTTATTGTATAATCACTGATGTAGATGGAGTTCTTTTATCCCACATAAGAAACAATATAGACAAGAAAAAACAAAAGAGCCATATTTTTTATATACAAAGATACACCAGGGTAATAGTATGGAAATTTATGTAATGTATGTAATCTATATAATCAATACAGGAATGTTCTGGTTGATTCTAGGGCAGCGCCCCCCACCCCCAACTTTTGGGCATTAGGAATGGGTTCTGTGGAGAGAGGTTTTTCCACTGACCGGAGGGGGCATGGTTTCATGTGCTGCCTCCATCCCACGGATGGGGCTTCGCTTGCTTGCACTGCCCAGCTTCTGGCATGCCATGGACTGGTGTTGGTCCATGGACTGGGGTTTGGGGACCCCTGTCCTAGGGAAAAATGTCTGACTATATAAGAGATTGAGAGGCAAGGCACACATGCTGTTTGAGAGACAACTCAATGATTATTTTCCAAACAGTATGTAAGTATCTGCCTCAACTAGGTCTCCCAAGAAAGTAGAACTCTTGAAACAGGCATCGGTTCAAAAGGAACTTTTATTGAGAGTTAGTGATAGCAGTAGAGTAAAGCAAGGTCTGAAGAATTTGCGTGCAAAAGGTTACATCATAATGCCCATTCAAGATTCCTCCCCACAGTGTCCAACCGTCCGGTTGAAATCCAGCCAATCCATAAGTACTAGATTGTTTTGAGAACCTGGTGATTTAGCGCCCATCTCAAGGTCTCTCTCGCTTTCGTTTCCCAACGGTCCCAGGCTCTGTTGTCTGGAGAAAAGGCAGATGTTTTCAGGCCACATTCCTTTTTCACAAGGGAGGACATTTCAAAGAGGACAGCACAGCAAGGCAAATACATTCCCCAGTCAGCAGCCCCCCTCCCACCAGAATGGCCGACCCCGAAAAGAATACACAGGCCAAGGAAAAATAAGCAGGCAAATACATTGGAGGGGTCTGACACAGTAGCTAGGACCAAGGCAAAAGAATGGGCAGAACCATGGCAAAAATGAAATTTGATTTACCTGTATTAAAATGAAAAACTAATCAAATTCACCTTAAGGTGGCCTCATGACTATTGCAATGTGCTGTACGTGGAGCCGTTGAGGAACTTCCTATGTCCATTTGATACCTGAGAAGCTGCTTATTTCTAATGGTTTCTACCCACTTCATATATTTGAGCAGGGACTGGGTGTACTCCAAGTCTCCTCTATTAAATGTGGTCATCCTATGGCACCAAGGAAGCATGCCTTCTGTGCTGTGGCTCCACCCTCTTGAACAGCATCTCTGCAGACATAGGGATAGCACTCTCTCTTCTGAGGTTCCGGAACGCCTCAAAACCTCACTCAGGCCTGGGTTTAATATACTGTGGAGCCTCTGTTATGACTCTTTGTTATCGTGATGGTTATTTTAGTTCAGGCTATTCATGTTGTCATATGCCAGTGGTGGCGAACCTATGGTACGGGTGCCAGAGGCGGCACTCAGAGCCCTCTCTGTGGGCACGCGTGCAGTTGCCCCAGTCCTAGGCCTTCAGCTGGGTTTTATAAAACCTTTTCGCTTTAGGCCTCCGCCGCTGTGTGCAAAAAAAAAAAGTTCAATCAGTCAATTTCAACTTCTCGCGAAAAAAAAAAAGATCTTGCAAAGTTGGAATTGATTGATTGAACTTTTTAGTCCCACCCTGTCTGCCGTTACCACCGCAGCCACGCCCACCCAATTGGCCACACCCACCCAGCACTCGACGATGCATAAGTGGGTTTTGGGTTGCAGTTTGGGCACTCAGTCTCTAAAAGGTTCGCCATCACTGTCATATGCTTTGTAACTGCTTATAACATTTTTAGATTTTTGTAAGCTATCCTGAGTTTATCATAGTGGGCAGCTATAATGAATCTAAACAAATGATTATAATACCTTATTATGGATTTAATAATATTCCCTTTCCTGCCACATTAAAGAATTCAGTTCAGTGGAAATGTTTGAAGGATTTCTAGCAGTGCACCCAGGCTTTCAGGGATTTCAACCGTTCCTGCTTTATAGGTTGTCTATACCTGTGCTCAGATGGAAACATTATTGTCTGGCTTTTCCCAGCAGAGCCTTAAACATGCGATGGTATTTTAGCAAAGTTTGCTGAGAAGTTGCGTTGTTGTGCTCCCAGTCAAAAGGGAGAGTGCCAGATTGGATGCCCAAAGTATTTTCATAGGGAGACCTGCTTTTTGAGTACTATTTGGTATACCAAATGGTGTCACTAAAGATACCTCGTTGACACTGATTATACCCACTTGCTACAGATGCTTTCTTTTGTCAGCTGAAAAGCTTCTGAGATTTAACACTATCAGAACAGTGTTAATCTAACCCAAAGTGATCTAGTAGGTGGGGAAAGGAAATTTGGATGTCTTATCTTGTGTGAGCCCAAGCACTTGCTTTTGCAAAGGCGCCATTGGATTATAAAACTGATTAGCTGCAGAGCAATGCTGCTTCACATCATCCATGCTTAATTTTGGTAATTCTTCATTGTCACAAGATATGGTAATAGAGTTAAGTTAAATTAAATGCTATTAACTTAAATTAAAAAGAGAAGTAGACAAGTTATATGGTGGATAGTTTTCTCAATGGAATTAGCTATGATAGATAAAGATTCTCTCTCTCTCTCTCTCTCTCTCTCTCTCTCTCTCTCTCTCTCTCTCTCTCTCTCTCTCTCTCCCCCTTTCAGCAAAACAGTTTTTTTCTTTTAAATGCTGTGCATGAGTTGTATAAGTCAAGTAGGTTCACTGTCAAGTGGTTTAAACTATCTGTGTTTATATTCATAGTTCTGTACTAACAATCACTATTCAGCCATGCTTCAATTGAAATAGACACTTTTCTAAGTAATTTGAAAGTGAATCTCGGTCAAAGTTAGACAGGTATCCATAAAAGACTCAAATATCAGTATAGAAGACAAATATTTAGAACAGCGAAAAATAATACAAGAAATGAAAATGGGTCCTTACTTAGCATTGTATGTCCCTTCATTATTATAATATTAAATAAGAAAAAGGGGGACACAACAAAAAATCTTGGGCTGTATCATGTGGTGGCTTTACTTTAGTGGAAAATGTTTCTCTGCAATTAAATTGGGCATCTGATCATTGTCAGTTTTCCCTTACTAACCATAATATTTCACATCATCTCTTATTTTATTTTGGAGGGCTCCCTGTTACATAGGAGCTTTTCAGAGGAGAAAGAAGTTTGAGTAGGTAAGATAAACACAGAACATAAAATCACAAGGGTGGAAGGGACCACAGAGGTCTTCTAGTCCAACCCCCTGCTCCAGGCAATATACCATCCTGGTCAAATGGCTGTCCAGGCTATTTTTAAAATCTCCAGGATTGGAGCACCCACAATTCCAGGACACAAGCCATTCTGCTCACTAGCAATAGCAATAGTAATAGCACTTAGACTTATATACTGCCCCATAATGCTTTACAGCTCTCTCTGGGCGGTTTAAATGTCAGCATATTGCCCCCAACAATCTGGGTCCTCATTTTACTGACCTTGGAAGGATGGAAGGCAGAGTCAACCTTGAGCCCCATCAGGATCGAAGTCTAGGCTGTGAGCAAAGTTTGCCTGTAATACTGCATTCTAACCAATGCATCATCAGGGCTTTTTAATTGTTCTCACTCTCAGAAAATTTCTCCTTACTTCTAGGTTGGATTTCTGTTCAACCAGCTTCCATAAAAACAAAGTTTCTTTCAAGTTGAACTTAAATCCCGGTGACTTTATGGCTGTACAGCAAAATCAAGATTATTTTCTGATTCTGAGATTTCTGGGATTTCCAAGTGGTATCCCACCCAAGTATTAACTAGGTATGACCCTGCTTGGCTTTTCAAGATAAGTCATAATTGGCTGGGGAGGTTTGGATCATCAAAAATTGTGAGAAGTAAGGGAAACCAGTATTGGATTAGATGGGTTAACAAAATTATAGCCTTCTCTGTAAGGCTCGTCATAGGTTTAGAATGAAAATAGCTGAATAGAATTGATTCTCGTCATTTATATTTGCAAATTTACCTTCTTGCTAAAATGTATTTCTAATTACAAAATCAATACTCATGGAGCTTTCATGGTCATTCACAGACATGTAGAGCGGCAAAAATTTGAGTTGCCCATTGCACACGTCCCCAATTGAGAGTTCAGTATTTGTGAATTCAGTGTCTACAGCAACTTCATAGAATGTAACTACCATGAACAACAAGAATTGACTGTATTTTACTAAGTTTATTTGACTTATTTTCCACCTGACTTTATAGAGGCAAATGTTAGTAATCTCTGAAGAACTGTGCTATAAGGAAATTGAAAACTGGGCTATTCTGGGACGCCTGTGATATCGCATTTGGGAGAACATCATCTTCTAAAATGTCTCCTTTCCTTGGGAGTTTACATTAATTCTTTTTCCTTTGGAAATCCATAGAAATTCTGGTTGAGTTGTCTGGACTTTGACCCGCACTAGAGTTAATAAGATTTCCTAAGGGATACATGCAGAAATGTGTTAGTAGAGGTGGGATTTACATTAATGGGGCAGAATTAAAAAGAAAAAGTCCTGAAGTAAAGTGGCAGAAAGAATGCCAACTGGCAGAGAGTGAAAGGAAAATCTATTAAGGTAGAAAAAAAATAATGAAGGAGAGGTGGATTAAGAAAAGCTTAAGGAAAGAGATGCAGAATTGGCCACATGTGGACTATATAATGTGATAGAACAAATGGAAGCAAGGAAAAAGTGCCAATAAATTACATTTAAGGAAAAAGTATATCAGAATGTAAGGAATGTATGGAATGTACCAAAAATATAAGGAAGAGTATATCAGAAAATAAGAGGGCAGTTAGCAGTTAAGAAGCTAAGCTTGTCAGCTGACAAACTGACAGCCTGGGTTCAAGACCCGAATGCTGTGTGACAGAGCGAGCTCCTGTTCTTGCCCCAGCTCCTGCCACCTAGCAGTTCGAAAGTAGGGAAATGCGAGTAGATAAATAGGTATCACTTCGATGGGAAGATAACATTATACCATGTATTACCACAAGGTCTGTACTGCAGCGTGATATCATGCTGGCCACATGACTGCGGAAATGTCTTCAGAGAATGTGGGCTCCCTCAACTAAGAAACGGAGATGAGCATTACCCCCTAGAGCAGTGATGGCGAACCTTTTAGAGACCGAGTGCCCCAAAACCGGCCCCCACCCCACCCCTGCTCTGCCCCTGCCCCAACCGCCAGCAGGGCCACCCACCGTCTCCATGGCCTGCCACAGCAGATCGCCCAGGCAGCCCAGCAGTGCCATGGCGGCCACGCCCTCCGCCCGCGCCCTGCAGCATCATCTGCAAGTGACGGGGCACTTGTCCCTGCTGCCCAGCTGCCATGTCCTTGGCTGCGTTGCTCCGCGCGGGCTGCGGCCAGGGACAACTCTCCTCTGGGGCTGCTGGTGAGGGGGCCGCGGGGGGAAGCGGGGCTGGGGCAATGGCATGCATGCCCATAGAAGAGGGCTCTGAGTGCCGCCTCTGGCACACGTGCCATAGGTTCGCCACCACTGCCCTAGAGTCAGACACGGCTGGAAGGGGAAACCTTTACCTTTTATATACTGTTATGTTATATTCTTGAGCGAGTTTCTTTTGACTCCCAGCTCACCCACCATCATCATATGAGAACTTACATTCTTTTTCTATGATAGATTTTGGCTACCTTGGTTGAGTTTTTTGATCATATCTTTCTCTCTTGATATAGTCATGTCTGTTTTTCTCTCCTATATGAGGAGATTGTTCAGAGATCCTTGTTTTAATCTGCTTTGCAATAAAGCCAGTGGCTTTTTTTTGATATACCAGCTTGATCATCTTTCTTACACTTCAGTTATGACTATATGAGCAATCCTTAGGCACTAAAAAGAATGCTATTTGCAAAGATTGATCTGTAAGGCAGACTTTTGTGACTCCTTTGTTCTTTAACATGTTGCTCTGCAAGCAAATGACACAGAAGAATTTTTGAACATTAGTGGAATAACAATGAAGACTTTAAAAACCAATCTCAAATGTGATGTAACTTTTGAGGGAAACCATTATTTTGCTTTCTAATGCTTTGCCACTTTTATTTTGATCTTTTTAGGCATAAAAATAACTCTCTGTATAAGACATCCACATGGATATTGGATGTTATCTTTCATAAGTGAAACACAGTATTTTTATAGACATAGTGTGCACTGAGTAGATTTTAGTTTGTAGATTAATTTAATAGAAAGTCAGTTCAATAGCTGCAATAGCTGAAACTAAAAATATTTATTTTTACCATACATATCTACAGAAAGTAGGATTCTTGACTAACATATTCAATCCTGATAGTTACACTGATAAACTACAATATTCTTACAAACATAAACCTGATGGATAGGGACCTTGATGCTGTTAGTGCAACCACCTTCAATTAGGTCCTTGTCCCATCTGGTTGGTGAAAACTACCAAGATGGTGACTAGCAGGTGGGTTCAAGCAGTGATAAATTCCTCACAGCAGGAGGGACATTCCCAGGGCCTTTTAAGGAGGTCCTGGTTCACCACCTCCTTAAAAAAAAATCACTTGATCCCACTTGTCTGGACACCTGTCATCCGGTGTCCCATCTACCCTTCTTAAGGAAGATGGCACAAAAGGTGGTTGCTTCAAAGGATCCTGGATGAAACAGATTAGCTGGACCCCTTCCAATCGGGATTCACGCTCGATTATAGGACAGAAATGACATTGGTTGCACTAGTCCGTGATCGGTGGTGAGAGCAGGATGGAGATACTGCAACTATCCTTGCTCTCCTTGATCTCTCAGCAGCCTTTGATATCATTTAAACAAATTTAGTTCTTGAATGGGGTGGCACTACCCCAAACAGACCTGGTCTGCAACTTGGGGGTTGTCCTAGACTTGTGATTCCTGCTCAAAGAGCAGGTGAGAGTTGCGACTAAGATCCTTTGTACAGCTATGTGTTGTATGCCAGTTGCGGCCTTTCCTGGATCGGGAGTCTTTGCACTCAGTCATTTAGTCCATAAAAAACTTCTTGAGCTTACAGTGCTTGTTTTAAGTACCCCATTGTTTATCTGTGATCTACAAAAGGGTTCCCATCTAGACCTAAGAGCATAGGCTACTCAGATACTTAACTCTCATAAGTGACTCAGACTCAGAAGAAAACCCTAATGCCCACCCTATTTTGGATGTGTGGCAGATGTGGTAAGCTACTTGTAAAAGAATTGTGTGACATAGGCTAGATATGCATCTACACAACAGACAAGAGGGGGAAAAAAACAATGTGGAGGGTTTATAGTTTGTTGAGGGATGGGCATACAATGGCAAGAAAGAAGAACAAATTTATTCAATTTATATTCATTTGATAAACATTTCAGAAAGATGCAACAATAATGTTTAAGACTGAACTTTGAACTATTTGCCCACTACTGTTGTATGCTATCTGGACTTGCATTTTTTCCAAGTTGGCCAGCTTAATGAATTAATTAATTAATTTTAGAGTGTAGCGTAGACAGTGATGTCAAAATTGCCATCAGATCACTGGACCAATGGAACAATTCCAGGTTTTTAATATTGGAACTTTCATCTTTCCCTGCTTTTTTCTGTGTTCATGTAGAGCTTGCTACTAAACAGAATACCCCAATTACAAGAAGATGTTCAAAATCACTCTGCTTATATTTTTCCAAGTTGCAGTAAGGGGATCATACATTTTAAATCAAAGAAGCTTTGGTCAAAATAGTTTCATAAATCTCTAGGAAACTGAAAGGCTTTAATGGCTTCAGCAGTAGAATTTAAAGGTAAGTTTCTTCTAAACAGTAAACTTAAAGCAAAATCTCCATTTGAGCAGAGGGGAAATTAGAAAACTTTTTCTGATCTCAGTATAAGCTTTCACAGCCAAGCCTTGAAAAGGAGAAGAGCTTTGTGACTACCTGGCTACAAGAGTCTGTAGAAAACAGAGCGGTCACCGAATTCAGCTGCATGATTATTGATCTTTTGAGGTTGCTTGAAGATCTTAACAGTGCACATGGGAATGGCTTACTGCTCTTCTTCTTCTGCCATATCCGTTATCGGACGTTGGCGATCACGTTGGCGATCCTGTTTTTATCAGCA
Organism: Azemiops feae; assembly: GCA_023970755.1. Lineage (NCBI taxonomy): Eukaryota > Metazoa > Chordata > Lepidosauria > Squamata > Viperidae > Azemiops > Azemiops feae. The sequence continues at coordinate 1,775,890 of JALGBA010004278.1, read as the reverse complement.
GCCGCACGAAAAAATGCTGCTGAGTTTTGTCCAAACCAGTCCCTTAGATTTTGAAGCCATGATGTTCTTCTTCTGCCTGGACCTCGTTTGCCTTCAATCTTTCCTTGGAGGATTAAATGGAGTATGCCGTATTTTTCTGGGTGTCGCATCACATGTCCGAAATATTCTAACTTTCGTTTTTTAATTGTTTTGATGATTTCCCTGGGCTTTCCCAGGCGGCTTATCACCTCCTCATTTCTGATTTTGTCCACCCAGCTTATACGTAACAGCCGCCTGTAAATCCACATTTCAAATGCTTCTAGTCTCTTCAGGTGGCCTTCTGTCAGAGACCAACTCTCTACTCCATAGAGCAGGATAGAAAAAATATAGTATCTGACAAGCCTGATTTTCAGTCTTAGGCTTATGTCATGACTGCTTACTGCTCAGGATACCCCATATCATTCCCTCTTTAAAAAAATCCCCTAACAGCAAAAATGAATAAAAAAGTATCCATCGCTACATCATTGGAAGGCCTCTTGTGTTCCTCCCGCTGGTGGGAGAATAAATTGCTCGCCTAATCCAGGGGAAATTGCTCATCTCTGAGGTGGAACAAAGGGGTCAGTCACTGAATTTTGCAGCTTGAAAGGGAACCTCAAGGTAGCTCTGCTGATTTAAAGTCAGCTACCTAAGCATTCTAATACAGGCAGTCTTTGTTTAAAGACCACTCCTTTAGCGACCATTTAAAGTTATGATGGTACTGAATGAGTGGTCCTTATGACCAGTCCTTAAAGTTCCTGCCATCCCAGTATCCCCACAGTTATGCAATTGCAGCCTAGGCACTTGGCAATCAAGCTTGCAGTGTCCCATAGTCACATGATTGCCATTTGCCAGCTTCCTACAAGCAAAGTCAATTTGAAATCTGACATGGAAGGTTGCAAATTGTTCCTGTCGCTCACACCCTTCCCTACCTGCCAACAGCCACCCCTGGCCCCTCCGTGCTCAGGCCACACTTCACATTGTACCTTAACTGCCTGCTGGCCTGCTTGCAAGCATCTGGGGTTTGTTTAACAACCACGATTTTCACTTACTGATGGCAACAAGGATTTCCAAGATTGCCATTCTTAAGCAATGTAGTCACATGTTGTTGTACTTTACTATCACATTGCACAGTGATAGAAATTCCAGCCCCAATCACCACTGATAACCAAGGATCAGCTATAAATAGGATTCCAAAGTCGAGTAAATGGAGGTTCTTAGAATGGGGGAACACACGTCTCTCTCTTGACTGGAAAGTCTTTCTTTCTGAAAACAATCGGTTGGGATGGAGTTTCAAAGGCTAGGAACAGCCAGGAGGAGACCATCAGTTTTTCCTTCCCCTCTTTTGCTCCATCTAGTTCAGGGGTAGGCAACCTCGGCTCTTTTATGACTCATGGACTTCAACTCCCAGAATTCCTGAGTCAGCATAGCTGACTCAGGAGTCATAAAAGAGCCGAGGTTGCCTACCCCTGATCTAGTTGGAGACTATAAGAACTGAATCTCGAATTCCTCCTCCCTGAAAAACCTCTCAGGAGGGTTGAAGGTTTCTCTTGAAATGTGGAATATGGCACAAGGCGCTGTTGGGGACTAGGTAGACTTTCTTAAATTTACCCAAATCCATAATGGTGAGTGAAGTTAGATTAAATGTTACCTTGATGGTTTATTTTAATAAATAAAATCCCATTTGTGCTCGCGTTTGTTGAAACTGAAAAGCTAAAGCTTTTAATAGAAACGTGTTTGTCAACTGCTTTGAGCCTGCTTTGTTTAACTATTGCTTTATTTACAATTTACAATTTCATTTATTATTTAGCTGTGGGAGAAGGTCTGGCAGAACCTGGGGGAGGATTTAAAAGAGGAATCAGCCTAAAATCCCTACGTTGCCACAAGTGAACTAAGTGCAACCACTCTGGAATTCCGTTGACTCTTATCTAACTCCAAGCAGGTGCTAACCATTAGTTGAGAATATTCCTGTGCATAGGCATGAGTAGCAATAAATTGGATCTTCACATGTGGACCTGATCCTTTGCGTCTGATACGTTTAAGAGAAAGTAGATGGAAACTTTGATTGATTTTTGTGGGTGTTGTTTTTTTTAAAAAAAACCCACAGAAATCAATCAAAGTTTCCATCTACTTTCTCTTAAACCTGTCAGATGCAACAACAACAAAAAATCCTTGTCAATGGAAGTAGAGAAAAATGTGGAAATTAAAGAAACATCTATTATGTACATTTTTAAGAGTGCGTGTTCAATATGTTTAAAGGGACAGAATACATAATCATTTATCATTGATTGATCACATTAAATTTTATTTTCATGTCTTCTGAAACAAGATGTAGGAATGGGTTGGATCCATGAATGATTGGATCCATAGCTTGTGTCTAACAACAGCAGGTTTAGTATTTATTTACAGTAATCAAGGTATTCATTTTTGTCATTTAGAATTGTTATGGAGTTGGTAAATGAATTAATAATTAAATCAGAGAAGCAACTCTAACTGACTTTAGTTTTGGTAGCGATTGCCATTCTCTTGTTTGAAAATAGCTAACTTTTCCTTCATTAATTGTTAGATTTTACATTTATCATTCCCTTAGTTATAATTCCTCTTATTACAGTGTACTCTAATTAAAGCTATTTCCTATAAAAAGCCAGATGCTTCAATTTGTGCAAAATGTAGGAGTAGGTATTCAGATCACATAATGGTAATACTGAAAGATCTGTACAGGTCATCAGTGGCTTAACAGGTGCAATTCTAGATGTTGGCATTAACCTTTAAAAACTTAAAATAGCTTAAGGCCTCACAGTCTGAGGGACTGCATCTGATAATCCTGATAACCTGTCTAACAATTGTGATCTGCAAGAGAAACTCGTCTGAAGATGCTCTCAATATCAAAAACTTAAGCTATAGACTGAACACCCTAGGGATTTATACTTGGCCCCATTGCTCACTATTAATTGTAAATATGTATCTTTTTGTCCAGCTTTTTATTATTAATTAAGTTTAATGATATTTTAGCTAATGTTTTTAGAAATTTTGTTAGCAGCCCTGAGTCATTACTTAAGTAGAAAGGCAAGATACATATTGAATAAATATTTTTAATATTGGAATGTATGTATTTATATTTATTTAATTATTTTTTATTTGGTTTATATCCCATCCTTTCTCCAAGAACTCAAGGCAAGGTAAATATTACCTTGTCTTCAAATTGTTTCCCACAACAAGCCACCATTCAGTATTATATGAATAACAGATTAACCCTACATCACCTAATCAGGTTCCATGATGGAGACAGGACTTGAGCCTATGTCCAGTATCCACCTATATACAATTCAATATCTAAAGCATTATATCTGGGAAAGGAAAAATGGAAATTTGTGTAGGATTGGTAGCTTGTCCACCAGCCTCTGAAGAGTCTTAGAATAACAGATCAATCACAGTGTTTAGTACTATGATGATGCTCTCCAGGAATTTTGACCAACAATGACAAAATCTCCAAACTATAAATTAGATTACAGTTCCAAAAGATTTATGGAAAAGCATGTTGAAAGATTTCTTAAAAGGAGAGCCTAATGAGCTCAGGCTTAATTCCTAAGTGAACATTGGGTGAGAGATGTATTCTGCAGCAAAAGAGATTATTACTATATCATAAATGTTTCATCTGAATTTATATTCTGTTAACGGTCCTAGATATCCTTTGGGAATCATAAAAAATGTAAAGGTTATATTGGATCTCAATATGATTCCACTCTCTTTAATCTTTATGTATCTTTGGGTTTGTAGGACTGACTTTTTTGTACAGAATTGTGGCACAGCCTGTTTTAATTGACTTTGATATTAAATCTACCTTTTTAGTACAATTAGCCATTTTTGCTACATTGCAAAAACGCAATCTATATTTTTATTGAATCTCAGCTAGTCTGCTTGGAAATTATACAATATGATTTGTTAGACTTCTGAATTTAAAAACAATAGCTTCAAAAGTAAACTGTTCCAAATCATAGCATGCACCATTTTTCATACAGCAGATGGCACTGTGAATGCTCATAAGAAAGAAATCAAGGAAAAAATTATGCCTGTTTACTGTGTTAAAAATTCTGGGACTGAGTTAGTGTTAGTTGCCAAAATTCAAGTTACTTTAATTCAGAGCATAATTTAAGAGTTATCTGCTCTAACTATATCTATTTCTTCTGGCAATGGATTTAGAATAAGAAAAATATTAAAAATGTGATGAAACATTTTAAGATACAATAGTATTGGTTTTTAAAAAGTGTATAGTGAATAAGTTATTCAGAATGCAATTTTTAGCTTATAAAAAAATATAGTTAAAAGAGATATTGTTTTGTATCTTCTAAAAAATGTTAAATATTTATGTACAAAAACTGGTCCCAGTAAAGCACTAATTCTGAAATGCTATTTCATCATTCAGTTAAACAATCTTAATCTGGTCTGTTGTGTGCAAACCTGGAAAAAAATGACTTGCAATATACTTTAAAAAAACGCACATGATGCAGGTGTGTGTGTGTGTGTGTGTGTGTGTGTGTGTGTGTGTACGTGCAAGGGGTGGGAAAATTCTGTTTTCCAAATATAATTTATTTAATGATTTCTGCTGAATTGTGTATGTGTGTTTTCTTCTTGTTTTAGGTAATGGGCCCCACCACGATCGAACCAGCATTTATAACCCATGCAATTTAGTTGATGGAGTTTACTGCCTCGCAATAGGACACTGGATTGAGGTTTCTGGGCATACAGATGAAATGAAACATACAACTGATTTCTATTTTAATATTGCTGGACATCAAGCTATTCATTGCTCCAGGTAATAAACAAAAATGTGCTGCAGGGTGAATTAGATTTTAACAGAGATGAGGTGTGCCTTAGGTGGGGACTTACGTAAAAAGTTGCTAAGCAAGTAGAGTCTCCAGCATTTCCTGCCAGAGAGCTGTTCATACTATTAGTATAAACCTTTCTGCAGTTTATATTCCAACTTTTCCTCCATATTGGAGGAAAGAAAACTTCAGATCTCTTTTTGATTGTCGTGTGGTTCACTGGTGTCAACCCTCTCTGGAGGATTATAGGACCCATTCAGCCAGCCCCCGGTGATCCACAGAACTAAAGAGTTTCCAGAGAGAGCTTGAGGTTGAGCTTGATGAGTTTTAGGAGCTAGAGTGCCAGAAGAAATGCTTGGAGTATTTTGGGTGAAGATTCAGAGTGAGTTTGACTGAGCATAGGTAATTTGAACTCTGATTAGACAAGTCCAGTTGAGATGCTTGGGGTCAGATCTTATGGTGCAATCTGGGGTGAGATTGAACCAGTGACTCCTGAGGAAGTGGACAGGGTTATCAGTTTGGCCATCTGTTTATTGGACCAACCACCATTCTGGACTGTGAAAGTGGCCAGGGCAGTAACCTGAGTTTGAGTTCATGCTATGGTGTCAACCTTTTTGGGTGGTACTGCTGCCTTAAAGGAGGTTATGGTATGCCCCCTCCTCAAAAAATCATCCCTGGATGCAACACTGTTAAGTACCTGTAGTCCTTCTCCAACCTTTTCCTTTTAGAGAAAGCTGTTCAGAAGATGGTTTGTCTGCAGTTGATGGTATTCTGGGATAGGGATTGGGGATAGGGGGCACCTTTGGGGATAGCATGCATTGTTCTTTGTTAGTTCTGTTCCTTCCTCTGGGACTGGTTTCAATCAGTATTTATTTGGGAGGAAGAGGTTGTACTCTAGGCCCTTCCATTTTTGGAGTGCTGCAGGGCTCAATTATGTCCCTCCTTTATTCAATATCTACATGAAACTGTGCGTGAGGGCATCCACTGGTTTGGCATTTGGTATCCACAGTATGTTGATGATACCCAATTATATTTTTCAACCCGAGGCCAGCCAGGGGAAGCTGTTGAGGTACTTATCACAGGGCCTATACATGGAGGTTTGGATGGGGAGGATCTGTCTCTGACTTATCCTACCAAGACTGAGTAGCTGTGGTGATTGGGGCATCTAGATATGGAATTATTCTACCTTTGGCCTGGATTGGGATTGCACTTTCCCATTTAAAGGGTGGTACACAATCTGGAGTACTCCTAAACTCACAGCTCCTTCTTGATGAGCAGGTGGCAGCTATGGTTAGGAGGGCCTTTGCACAGCTTCATCTTCCAGAGTTGCATTCTTTCCTAGATTAGTAGGCCCTTCATACAGTCAATTATTCCCTAATAATTTCATGATCTGACTGTTGCAATGCATTACATGGGCCCTTGAAGACCACTTGGAAATTTCAACTGATCCAGAATGTAGTGACATAGGTAGTGATGCGCTAGCTTTAGCGTGTCCATGTGATTGTAACCCAAGCTGTACTGGTTATTAGTAACTTCCAGGGTGCAATTCAGGGTATTGGTTATGACTTATTAAGCCTACACAATATAGGGCCTGATTAAGTGAAGGATCATGTATCTCCTGTGACATCAGCTGGACAGTTTTATCTAACAAAGTTGGCTCTAAGTTTACTCAAATATTTCCTGTGTATGTTTCAGATCTCAGAGATAAATATTCTGGTTTACCAATACTAAAAAAAACTCCCTTAGGTTGAAATCTTGATGACAAGATAGTTCTGGGCAACAAAATGAATGTTGTCATAATTGCTTTATTCAAAAGTTTGTTTTTTCAGCTTCCCACCCTTATAGCTCCTGGTGGTCTCCTAGGTGCTACCATCTGCTTTGATTCTCAGTGCCTTTGGAAAGATTAATAATTGGAAAAAGTCAGTCTGAAAAACTGCCAGTAATTGACATACTTTTAACAGTACCTGACATTGTGTTGAATGATCATCTGATTAAAAACCTCAACAATTACCTTTAATATTGAGCACAGTCGTCTTTATTAGCACTATCAAGCAATCCTCCTTTCCGTATTTCAGAATTAAAATATTTATTGCCTTAGTGAACAAAGTCCTTAGCAACTTTCTACAAATATCTGTAAGTAGATGTTGATCTTCACATTCAGCTTCTTGACTAACAGCAGCAATAGCAGTTGCCAAGCATTGAATTCTAAAGTGAATTAAGAGAGAGGCAATGATACGAGATAAGAAATTCACTGTCAAGCAGAAAGAACCAAAACAAAAAGTAGCCCCAGGAATAAGGAGTCAGAAAGCCAGGCAGTAATAGATACCAGATTAAAAGAAGCTACAGCAATCGTTGAAAATAACAAAGTTTTGTTCTCATAAAGTGATCTGTCACGCAGCAGAGGCAGCTTGCTGCCTTGCGACCCTGATGTGACCAAAGCTGGCTAACATGGAACAAATTAGATGGAGTTATGAGAAAAGTTTACTCTTTTGTCTATTGTGAAATGTAAGTTGTCTGTCTTCTGTCTATCTAGTAAAGCAGTAGGAAAATTTACCTGCAAGTAGTCCTCACTTAGTGACTGCCTTGTATAGCAATTATTCGCACTTAAGACAGTAAGGAAAAAGTGACTTTGCAACTAATCGTCATATTTATGACATTTGCAAGTTTGTACAGCAAAAGAAAGCTGAAGTAATACCATAATAAATACAGTCGCAGTTTCACTTAGCACCCGCTTTGTTTAATGACCAAACTGCGATCCCAATTGCAGTTGCTAAACAAGGACTACTTGGGAAAGTTATTTTAATTTAGAATACTTTAATGTAAGTGTAGATGGCAGCATGTGAATGAAATTCAGTCAGTTTTACTAGAAAATTGTCACCCAGCCAGTGGTGGGATTCAGCCAGTTCGCACCACTTCGGCAGAACCGGTAGCTAATTTTTTGTTGCCCAGGCCCAGAATGGACTTCCAGAAGCGGCATCCACACAGAGAACCGGTTGTTCACATATTTGAATCCCACCACTGCACCCAGCCCAACATAGTCAGGCACCTGGAACTGATGGCAGTAGCAATCAAAAATGTATCTTGTTTTATCCACCATGCAGTACACATGCAGAACTAAATAACAGCTTTTTGGAAGCAAATCCGGGCAGCCTAGGACTACAGGTAGTCCTTTAGTTATGACCAGTCTCTTAGTGACTGTTTGAAGTTCCACTATGGACTCTGAAAAAGGGACTTATGATCTGGATTCAAAGTTGCAACATCTGCCCCCCTGCACAAACAGGTAACCCCATTTTGGGTCCTTGGCAACCGGCCTGCATTTACAGCCATTTGTAGCATCCTGTGGTTTGATTTACTGATTTACAACATTTTGCCAGTTTCTGGCAAAAATTGCCCCATAATGAACAATGGGTTCACCTAACAACCCCATATTCACTTATGGATCGCTGCAAAAAATGATAGTAAAATCAGGTCCCATCCCATGGTGACCCACTTTATGACTGTCACAAGTTGTAACCAAAGTTGCAGGCTCAATTACAGTCATAAACGGAGGATTACCTATATAAGTACCTCAAATACAGTTCTGAAAATAAACACCAAACTTAATTGGAAATGCCAATGGTGTTCAAGTGGTGCTCCAGTTGTTTTGGGATTGCACCCAAGGTGCCTATTACTATTGGTACTACCCTTGCTTGCCTTTGCTACAGTCATTCTAGTTCTATTTGTAGGTCTTTGTATTTTGCTAACTTCTTCAGTTCACCACCACCACCACCACCACCACCACCACCATCGTCATCATCATCATCATCATCATCATCATTATTATTATTATTATTATTATTATTATTATTATTATTATTATTATTATTATTCTTCAATCCCGTACAAGGTGAAAAATCTCTTCATTGAAAGTTATGGACTGTAACCTACAAGAGTGATCTATTGTGGGTTGGTAGATAGATTTTTTTTAAAAATAAATAAATTTCTTAGTCTAAACCTGAGAAAGAATGATTGGCCTATAATTACCCAGATGGCTTCCCAATCTGAGGAAGGACTAGAACCTGGTTTTCTTCACTCTTGTTTTGAAACTTGTTATTTTATGCTCAAATTGTATTCTCAGACTGGTGTTTCACTTTCCAACTGCTTAGGAGCTGTCATTTCTCCTTCAACATAAGTTAAGGAATAAGAAGTAATTCCAATTAGAGAGCTGTAACAGCCTGCTCAGGATATATCTTCCCTCTGTGTCTTTATGGGATTAACAATACGCTACAGAGAACTTTGCTTCAAACTTTTTTTTCAACACTTGACAACAAACTGAGAAATTATGAACTCATTCTGAGTGTTATTAAAAATTCCATTACCTTGTGATATGCAAGTAAATAAAAGCAGGAAATAACATACAAATTAATAGAAGAGGCGCGTATAAAACAGGATTCATATCAGTAAGAATGCTGCCTGTGCACAATGAGCAATTTATTTTTGTATGTGACTTTTGAGAAGGTGCAGACTTGAGAAGGTTCAGACTTTTGCCTCAAGGTTGAATCATTTATTAATTCAGGATGAATGTCAGGATGAAGAAGGCAAACCAAATGCATTATGACAACCCAAGATCTACCTTGTCCAAACAAAATTTAACAACCCAAAACCTGGCTTAACAGATATAATGTTCAAAGACATATAGTGTTCATTTGAAAGTATCAAAGAAAGAGAGGAAAGTATTTTGGATAGCCCATTAAGGTTAAAAAAATATATCCTCCAAAGATACATGCTTTATTTAATATCTAAGTCCTAGCCAGAAGCTTCAGCGGGCGCATATTCATCGATATTCTATGAGAGTCATTAAAATTTCTGGTTGCCATTAATATATACAGTACACTGAATTATTCATTCAAAAGATAGAGGAGGGGACTAACATGCTTCATTATTGTTGCTTTTTGTTCAATTTGAATTAAGTTCAAACGTAACATCTACATAAATGTTTAAAGAAAAATGAATGCTAAGTGTCTGGAGTGTATTTTTTTATTTCAAAATTATAACATGGCTCTCTCTATATATAAAAGAGCCTGACTACTGGCCCTAATTAAAATAGGTTCAATAACTTTCTAATAATCTATTATTGCTTCTAACATGGGCAAGTGGGATGTCCCTTTTGAAGTTGGTTGAAAATTAGCAACTGATTTCATTCATTCAAAACTCAAATGGTTTATAAATATTAGGTCTGAAGACTAAAAGGCGTGTGTGTGTGTGTGTGTGCGCGTGCGTGGGCGCTTCACTTCGATAAAGGTTTTGATGCTGATCAAGGCAGGCAGCCTCCACACTTTTGAGAAGTGGAGTACCTTACCTTTTCCATGCTGAGGCACTATTTCCCTCCAACAATTAGTGTCAAAAGTCACTTCAGAAAGCAAAGCAGTGGCATTTCACCCCGATATATTATGTAATTAAACACCACATGCAAATAGATGAGCTGAAATATGCAGCTGTCTTAAGATTCTTATAGATAATTTGCAGATTGATCCAAAAAAATACAAATTTCTGCAGCTTCAATATTTATGTGTGTATATACATGTGCCTATAAACATACATAAACAGAGTCTAAACATATTTGCGCTCTCTCGCTCTCTCTTTGTGTGTGTATGTGTGTGTGTATCAGAAATATGCACAAAATAACATTGACAAGAGACAAGAGTGAGTAGCACAGTGAAATTAATTATTTATCAATAGATAAGAGTGAAAATTAGCCAAAATCATTTTGCCTATCATCCTATATACATTTAATTCCCAAACAGATTGGAAATTCTTAAATAATTGTCTTTGGTGTTTTAATATTCAGAGATATAAGTTATATAAGGGGCAGATGCTAAAAGGGAGGAGCTCTTTTGCCTCACTTTAGTGAGAATCTGGATGGCACCAACTAAAATCATTGATGGCAAAAGTAATGGCAGCAGTTTCTCTCTTGCATCAGTGTAGACATTCACTCTCTACTCATGGAACAAAGCCAGTCTAACATTGCTTAGAAATTGCAAAAAGGGTTCGTGTTAATCATGCAAGCAAGAGGGAGGGGCTTCACCCTTCCCAAGTTGTGCTGATAAACATCTTCAGAGGACTCCAGGCTTCCTCAATTCCTTCCCTTCTGTCATTTTTATTTGGTTTGTTTCTCTCTTTGTTTTTGTTTTTCCCTTCCAAATTCAGATATCCTTTCTTCAGATGGAGTTCCCATTCAAGGAAATTCATCATTGGGGAAAGTCAAAGGGAGCATTAAGACCCATATCGGTATGATCCAGAGTTGTGGTGGCACAGTGGTTAGAATGCAGCACTGCAGACCAACTCATTGCTCACTCCAGGAGTTCGATCCTGAGTGGCGCAAGGATGACTCAGCCTTCCATCCTTCTGAGGTTGGTAAAATGAGGACCCAGATAGTTGGGGGGGGGCAATATGCTGACTCTGTAAACCACTTAGAGAGGGCTGTAAAGCACTGTGAAGTGGTATATAAGTCTAAGTGCTATTGCTATTGCTATCAAACAGTAATTGCCAGTAATGAACTGCCTGCCCTATGAAACAGCCTCTTCCTTGAGATACAGATGGCCCTGACTCTAGTGATCTTTTAGAAGGCCATAAAGACCAGGCTTTTCCTCCAGGCATTGCAGCTTGGATGTTAATTATAGAAGCTCTTTGTTGTCATCCAGGGTTTGGATAGGTAGATGGATGAGTAACAGAAACTATCTTCCTTTCATACACACACACACACACACACACACACACGATAAAGTAACTTAATTTTGGCAAGTATTAGCTTTAATCATAAGGAACAACCATAGAGAACTGCATTATAAAAAAACAAGTTAAATTCATCACTTCATTATAGATAAACAAATTTATTGAAATCTGCTTACAGAGGCTTGCTTTTACACCGCTTCTCGACATGGTTGAATTGCTTGTGAAACCAGAAGATGGTAATTTTCTAATGCTTCACAGTGCAAAATGGTGTCAGAACAGCAGTGACATTTTACAACTGCAGACTTGTAATGTCTCTGTAGGTAAAAACAAATTCATACGATTAAATGAAAAAAGTTTGTTCTAGTTTTATGTGCATTCAAAGTGATTTCTCAAATTTAATTAAGAATGTGCAGAGTTGGGAAGGAAATCAGCCATTCATCCTGTGCATTGATATTGTTAAAATAATTTAATGTATTGTGACAGAATAGTAATTGTAAAAATGACTTTATAAAACCCCATTTTCCTAATATCTATTTACTACATTTTTAAATTGAACATTTTCAGAACCAGCCTCAATCCCTTTGGTGTTGTTACATTGTGTAGAAAGTAAAGAAGATGACCTTGATGGAGATATGTTCGATTCACTGCTCAGGTGTTGAGAAATGAAAAATACTTCATTTCCACAACAAACAGATCATGTTTGTAAGCAACTCATATAGACACCTCTCTAATTCACTAAAATATAAGAAGGGAGATAAGGTACAACACAGTTTTACTTGCAAGACTATTATTATAACCAGTCTCAATACAAGCAGTTTTAGCCTTCCCGTTGGGTTGATTTCTTGGTCTGGTCTATCTAATGGGGCTGACATGTTGCTCATAGGGCAAAGGAAGTATGAAGATAGCAATAGCAACAGCACTTAGACTTATATACTTATAGACTTTATAGCCCTCTCTAAATGGTTTACAGAATCAGCATATTGCCTCTAACAATTTGGGTCCTCATATCACCGACCTTGGAAAGATGGAAGGTTGAGTCAACCTGTCAGGATCAAACTCCTGACTGTGGGCAGAATTAGCTTACAATATTGCATTCAACCACTGCGCCACCACAGCTCTGGTGAAGATAAGTAATTTGTTCTTAGATACCCTCATCTGAGGATATTTAATTGAAAATTCTTACATGCTACTCCTCATAGCACCCAAGAATGGCTATAGATTATTGCTTTGTCCTTGTTATCTCTTCAGGGCTGGCTTCCCTGTCCATTTTCCATTAGTATCATTGAACCATGGATAATGAATATTTTCAGCTAGATATAAAGTCTAAGCAACATCATTCACAATCTTTTGTATGGTCAATTTGGTCTTGTGTACGTTGTTTTTTATAAGTCTGTAGTGCCATCCAGTTTACTCATTTAATGCTTTTCTCTCTCTTGTCTTTCTTCAAATATGTAAAGCGAGACTTTAGGATGAGAGTTCTAAGTTCTAGTAATTTTATGGAACTCTTGAACTTGATCATGGGATAATTTCCTAAATATCACTTTTCAGGCTGCAGTACAAGATTTTTTTAAAAAAAGTGTGATTCATTTATAATTTCCCTTCCATCTCTGTAGTATATACTAACTTTTAATGTGAGTTTTAGAAGTAAGGATCACATCACTTGTCATGTAAAATAGCATACAGAACTACCCTTCTGAAGATAATTGTTTGGATCATTCCACAGACACAGTATAAAAGACAAACATGGTCTTAGGAATTGTTGTCAAGGTTAGAAATGACTTATGATCAAAATCAGGCTCAGAGTATAACTTTAATAATAATAATAATAATAATAATAATAATAATAATAATAATAATAAAGTTGGAAGGGACCTTGGAGGTCATGTAGTCCAACCCCCTGCTCAGACAGGAAACCCTATACCATTTCAGACAAAAGATTGTCCGTTCTCTTAAAAACCTCCAGTGTTGGAGCATTCACAGTTTCTGGAGGCAGGTTGTTCCACTGATTAATTGTTCTAACTGTCAGGAAATTTCTCCTTAGTTCTAGGTTGCTTCTCTCTTTGGTTAGTTTCCATCCGTCGCTTCTTGTCCTGCCTTCAGGTGCTTTGGAGAATAGCTTTACTCCCTCTTCTTTGTGGCAGCCCCTGAGATACTGGAACACGGCTATCATGTCATCCCTCATCCTTCTACCCTTTGTTCTACACATTGTTCTACACACCCCTTTGTTCTACACATTGTCACATCTTAAATACCATTGTGTAATAAAATGACTTTGTTATCTAAGAGTTAACAGACTTGGAGCACAGGGATGAAAAGCCAAAAACTTCAAGGAAAGTAAAAAAATATAGTTATCCTGGTGATCTATTTTCTGATGTGAATCAATTTCTCTGTCTAGTCCAGGGGTAGGCAACCTTGGCTCTTTTGGACTTCAACTCCCAGAATTCCTGAGCCAGCCAAGGTTGCCTACCCCTGGTCTAGTCAAACACTCACTAGCTTAGATACAGATGAAAGAGAGAATTATTTTATTCAAGAAGCTGATTTTTTAGAAAGAAATATTAGAAGCATGCAAGGCTCATATGTCATATAAATGGCCCTCTGGTTAAAATTGCATCATCCAGTGTTTAGTATATTAGTTACCACTATGGGAAAACAAAACCATTATAGAGAAGCACATTTCTGGAAGACTTAAACTAACATCATTAAAATGCAATTAAATGTGACAAGCCTTGTATCTATGGAAGAAGGATAGAATTTGTTATCATAATGTATAGTGACAGTCCTCACAAGAATGAGGTAATTTGACAAATAGGTTACTCTCTGAGGATTTCTTAAGTCGATATTAAGAACATTGTCTTCTGAGTAAATTGCTAGAATGTGAATGATAATGCAATACAAGTGATAAATAACTTGTTTCATAATGCCCAAACTAATTCACTGGCAGTCTAATTTAGAAGTCCAAGTAACTGAACTCAGTATCAATAACAAGATTATTCAGCTAAATGTTTTTGTAGGCCAAATATTGGTCCATTACTTGATTTCCCCATGCAAGATTTGACAGCAGATTTTTTATGTACAATGTTATATTTTATGTCCAATAAGTAATAGTTGTAATGTATGGCCAAATTATGAAGTGGACTTTTTAGGATGCTACGAAATGTTATCAAAAAATACATTTTTCTTTGTCCTTCATGAAAGCCTTGAATTTGGCTTGGGGGGGTTCATTCTAGTCTGTACAAATAATTCTTTCCTTCATTTCTTTTTTGAATTTCAAGTTCCTAGTGATATTTGGCAAGTTTTTATTTAAACATGAATTATAGAAAATGACTACCCCACAGTTAATCATGTTGCTGACTTAGATAAATCACTGAAGTCTTTTTAACATTCATTAGTTCAATATTTTTCTCTTTGAACAGGATTTTGCCAAATCTGTGGTTAGGAAGTTGCCCTCGCCAAGTGGAACATGTGACTGTCAAACTTAAACATGAGTTGGGCATTACAGCTATAATGAATTTCCAGACTGAATGGGACGTGGTTCAGAATTCCTGGGGATGCAACCGCTATCCAGAACCAATGAGCCCAGAAGTTCTCATGAAATTGTACAAAGAGGAAGGCCTTGCTTATGTCTGGATGCCAACACCAGACATGAGTACTGAAGGTAGTATTCACATTCCATCTCTAGGAAAGCATCCATTCAATGATATAGTTGAATAATGTAACTTTACAAATTTACTTGGATGTTTGCGTTTTGGTACTCATAGCTAATTATGTATTGCGTATTCTTAGAATATACTAAATATTCAGCAATATTTAAAGGAAATACCTGTTTTTATGCTAGAGGTTAATAATATGGTGCTGTTTGTAAAGATAAGAAAACCATGTTTACTCAATAGGCTATAATTAATTTCTATCAGTGCTACTAAAAATGTATAATTATTTAATTTATATATATAAATGTGTGGAGCGGCATGGTTTCCTAGTGGTAAAGATGCTCGTCTCTCACTGAGAAAGTTGAGAGTTCAATCCTGGGTAGCGACAGATGTTTCTCTTTCAGGACACAAAGAGAAAATATCTGCTGCAAATTCCACGTAGGTGTCAGGAAGAGCATCTGTCCAGGAAACACTCAGTTCCATCCAGTCGCCCTGACTCTACCCTGAGTTAAGGGATTACAAACTCATAAAAATATAAAAATATAAATGTAAATATAAATAAATGTGGCAGCAAGATGGATCTCAAAAATAAAATGATTTGTTTCAACAGATATATTTTCTTTGCCCCGGGATATTGTCCATTGTTGTTGTTGTTGTTAGTTGCGAAGTCGTGTCCGACCCATCGCGACCCCATGGACAACGTTCCTCCAGGCCTTCCTGTCCTCTACCATCTTCTGGAGTTCATTTAAGCTCACACCTACTGCTTCAGTGACTCCATCCAGCCACCTCATTCTCTGTCGTCCCCTTCTTCTATTGCCCTCAATCTTTCCCAGCATTAGGCTCTTCTCCAGTGAGTCCTTCCTTCTCATTAGGTGGCCAAAGTACTTGAGTGTCCATAAAACTATCATATAATCATAATTAATTAAGATCATTTAAGTAAGGTCACTTTTGTGCATATGAATTATGTATTCAAAATTGCATGCTGTAATGAATGCTCTGAAACACTATAATTCTTGGTATTTGTTAGTCAACCAATTAATAGGGTCATAACTACTCCTTTTAAGTTTGTAAAATGCTACATGATTAATCAATTTCACTGTACTTTGCTAAAATAGCTTTTAAACTAGATCAATATTTTTCCAATAACACTTCTCGTGTTTTTAATATTCCAGATAGCAGGATTAAGAAGGATGTTTATTTATCTATTACTTAGCAGAAATGTTGTGCCTCACATTGTTGAATTAAAATTAAAAAGTAACAAAACAATTAAAATTTAACTGACAAAATAGCCAGGCAATAATTAATAAGATCCCAATAATCAAGAGTAATAAAAAATTTAAAATCAGCAAAATAAATCTATAAAAAAGCCCCAAAAGATAATCAGATGCCCAACTTGCCTTCTGAAAAAGTATAGTCTTTATCTGGCTATCAAGCTGGAAACTTTCCCTGAAGAATTTTAACATTTAATGCCTCTGTTGTAAACCTATTGTTCATATCTCAATTGAGAAAGAAGAATTGGAGCACTCCTGAAATGACAGTATTGAGGTGGAGAAAGCTTACACATGGCCAGTTTTAGAGTGGAAAGTAAGGGGGAAAATATTCCCTCTATGTTTGTTGAATGTTTACCATTTTAAATTAATTAGGCTAGTGTGACCTTTAGACTGAGCACTTTTTCAACAAAACTTTATCTTCTGAAAGTTCCTTGTCCTTGTCTTCAATTAGCTTTATTAAAGTCATGTTTTACAGCCATGTCTGATCATGTCTTAAATGAACTATGAAGAACACAAACAAAAAAATTCAATAAAACTTGTTATAAATATATATATCTGAAAATATATGCAGATTTTTAACATCGAACAAGAGGTAACTGGAAAAAAGTCAAACACAGAAAAATTAACAAGAAAAGAAAAATGAAAGATATTTTAAAGATTAGTGAAATTTTTAAAGTTTGCCAACAGCTATAGGTCAATACTTATAGAAAATATGATGTAGCCTGGTGCTTGGAAAAGACTGGTGTGCACACCTATATAGAACAAGAAAGATGTGTATTATTCATCCACTGAACTAATTCTTCAAAAATGAAAGTTTTATTTAAAATCTTAGAAAGAAGAATAGAGTCATATATGGAAACAGAAAAGATAAATGAATAGGCAAATTTCAGAAAAGATAGACACACATTAGATCACATTGCTAATATAAGATGGAGACTTTATCAGAGTGAGCTAAATGAATGAGTTTTTATTTTTACTCAATAAAGCAAGTTTTTGACTATGCTGATCATGCAAGAATTATGGATCTGAAAACAGTTACCTAGAATAACACGAGTGCAAGAAGAATTACCAATCAATTGGTCTTTGAAGAAGTAAAATGACTGCTCCCTTGAACCTGATTATTAGCAAGCAGAAGCCCATATATTTTTGACATGTGATGATGGACTAAAAAAAATGATTATGCCTGGCAAAGTTGAAGGAAGTAAAAAATGATGTATTATGTGCATGGGCAGGATCAGAATGACCTCTGCATGTTTTGTAGAAAGCATCTCTACTTTGTGCATTTTTTTTGTCTCACCTTTCCCCTATGCTAGCCATTGCCATATTTATTTATGTATTATTTATTTAATTTATATTTCATATTTCTAAACCACGATCTCCTCCAAAGAGACCCAATCTAGACATTGTAATCAGCTATGTGACATAAACAAAGGTTACACACCTGGTGAAAAAGCAGGAAATATATAGCATGTAATGCTTTCCATGGTTACTCTTTATCAACTTAAAACCACAGTTCCAAGCAATAGGAACAATTCAAAGCCAAAATAAAAAGCTGACCAAGGAAAAAGTTCAGTCTCCCACCCATGTTGTTTTGCTTAGTGCAACTTCTAAAGTCTGCTTTTCAAATGTCTTTAAATACACACAAAACAATATTAATTCTAACTTTGCACAACATCTAGTCTGGCCCAAAGAGGAATTTGAATACTGTAGGAATGTGTGGTGAACTAAAAGGACCTCACATTATTTGCTCCTATAAAACTATTGATGAAAAATATAAAATCTTTTGATATTGTGTTTTTTTTCTATTTTTTTTCTTTCTTTTCTTGACTGATAAAATAGAGAGGGAACCTTTAAAGAAGTAATTCAAATTGTTTATGTATGATTGTATTTTTTACTTTGTTTCATGGAGTGCCCTATCTCCACGATGAGTTTCAAGCACTTGGTTGTAAAACAAAAAAATTCAATAAAACTTGTTATAAATATATATATATATTCATTTTTGAAGAATTAGTTCAGTGGATGAATAATACACATCTTTCTTGTTCTATATAGGTGTGCACACCAGTCTTTTCCAAGCACCAGGCTACATCATATTTTCTATAAGTATTGACCTATAGCTGTTGGCAAACTTTAAAAATTTCACTAATCTTTAAAATATCTTTCATTTTTCTTTTCTTGTTAATTTTTCTGTGTTTGACTTTTTTCCAGTTACCTCTTGTTCGATGTTAAAAATCTGCATTCAGTCATTTTAAATTCTTCTTATTTATCAAAGCCTTTTGATCAATATTTTTTTTAAATGATTGAATAAGAAAATAACAACAACAACAACAACAATAATATAAGAACAATAAGAAGATGATCAAAGGCCGGGAGACTAAAACATATGAAGAACGGTTGCAGGATTTGGGTTTGGCTAGTCTAGAGAAAAGAAGAAATAGGGGGGACATGATAGCAGTATTCCAGTATTTGAGAGGCTGCCACAAAGAGGAGGGGGGTCAACTAATTTTCCAGAGCACCAGAGGGCAGGACAAGAAACAATGGTTGGAAACTAATCAAGGAGAGAAGCAATCTGGAATTAAGCAGAAGCTTCCTAACAGCTAGGACAATTAACCAGTGGAACAGCTTGCCTTCAGACGTTGTGGGTGCTTCATCACTGGAGGTTTTTAAGAAAAGACTGAACAGTCATTTGTCTGAAATGGTATAGGATCTCCTGCTTGAGCAGGGGGCTAAACTAGAAGACCTCCAAGGTCCCTACCAGCTCTATTCTGATTCTGATTCTTTGTCTTCTGTCTTTCCTTGCTCATATGAAAGGTCATTCTGAAAGTCACTTGAATTTCTTTTTTAAATTTTGGGGAATATTTTTGTCTGCTTTGTTTTTCATGTGATGTCTCTTGCTTCTTTCCATAGCCATATCCATTGCCTTCAATCCTGCATAAAAGGCAGATATAAACCCAGTACATCAAAATAAATATTGCATTCAGACTGTGTGTCCCCCAGCTGCTAGTATATGTATATCCTTTATTTCTTTGTAAAGCTTAACCTTTATTTTGGACATCTAAATTCATTCTGCACTTAGAGGTGTTGTGGCTATTTGGGTTGCATTTATCCATCTTCAGTTTCCATTAAGTAACTTAATTGTGACATTGTCCATCTGGTGATGTCCGTTCATAAAGCTTGTATTTATGTTGGCTAAAGCAGGTTTTGACAAAATGAACAAAGAATTCTCTCTGTAAAATTCTATTAACCTTTTTCCTATTCTGATGCATTTTCCAATTCAAATCCTCCCAATTCCAAGTATCTCTTTTTCTCCAACTTTGTCCATCCAATCACCCCATTAATGGATTACATTCTTTCTATCATTTTGTTTATCACTTCCTACATTTTTCCATATAATTTGTGTCCTCTGCCATTACAGCCATATTAGGTGCATAGAACTTATTTAAAGCTGATGCTCATTGAATAGTCACTAATTCTAATAGATATGGTTCTCTTTATTAGTTTATAGGCAACCATATACTTAGCATTGTACTTTTGGAGAATTATTGCCACTCCAACTGTTTTGCATATGCTCTTGCTCTGAATATCACATAAACTTCTGATTTAAAATAACCCATTCTGGTCCACTTAAACTTCATTTATTCCTAAAATACTGCATGTAATATGTTAGCATCCCTGCTTTAATATTTCTAGGATTCCTTGATTTATGCATTTAAAATTCCATATTCTCATTGTTTTTTGCTTTGGAAAATCACTTCTTTTTCAACACCAATAACATTAGTGACCAGATTTCCATGTAGTTTTGTGCTGTGTGCATTTTATCACCTCATTATCATTGTTCCTCATTAGCTACAGGAAAGTTTTCTAGTCTAGGGAGGAATCTCAGCATCTGACATCCAACTTGTTGAGACGTTTATACAAATACAATGCAACAAGATAAAAGTATCTTGCTATCTTTTTTTTTATTTTGGAGTTTTTATCCTAACTTTCATTATAGGTATACAGCCCCACCTTCCACCTCCTTTGGAGTGGATTACTCTTTATTCTATCCCTCCCCTCTTGATGTTACTCCAACAAGTGTTAAGCTTGAGTTAGACTGATGTGGACGTAGGCATTGACGCATACTTACACTGCAAAGCGGTTGATGGGTAAGCATAGGTTGCAGATGGTTGCAGATGGGCTGGTATGCACACCTCCCAAATTTCAACTATGCATTGTGTGGAGATGCACGTCCTGCATGTTGATTGGTTGATCTAACTGTTGGTAAGTTTTCTGTGCTTGTTTTAGCACTCCTTAGCTAAAACATTAACATTCACAGAAGTATAAATGCAACAACTATGTAACCATCTCCAAAGACAGATGTGTACATTTTTTGACATGCAGTGACACAGAAGTCTAATTCCCACCTTATCTTATCAGGAGAGTGCACTTCCACCAGCATATGCTCCCAAGGTCATTGTTGCTATTGAATTTTCCTTAAAGATACAATATCCTGGGAAGAAAGTAGAATACATCTTTATTAAAAGCACTGAACAGCTGTTAGTCCTATTCCATGTTTCTTGTGGAGTGGGAATCATTGACATTGTGACCCCTCTGTCTGCTTGTTTCATTCTTCCTTGTGGGTTAATGAATTCATGTTATTCACTGAGGAAAGAAGAGAGGTCAACTTTGCTCCATTTTACACCTCGCCATAATCAGCCCTTACAGAGTATTTACATTTTGTTAAGAGGCTTCATTAGATAAAATTTGAGCACAGTTCTATTTTTGAAAAAAAAAACCTGCTTGTATTGCAGTATAATTTAAACATGGTCTTTAGTTGCGGCAGTAGTTTTTCAGTAAGATATGATGTGAATATGAGACCTCACTTCTTGCAAAATATAGAAGAAATATAAGCATTGAATATGCTCCAGTCCTCTCCACATTCTTATTATCAGACTTCAGACATTTTCCAAGGGACACATTCTGGTTAGGTTTGCCATTTCATTTAGGTCCTCTTGCTTATTCTATTTCCTTTCTCTTGCTGACAGAAATGTTGAATTTTTACATTCTTCCTAGTGAATGTGATTCTTTTATTAAAAAAATGAGCTATACAAAAGAATGCAAGGGACAAAAGAGTTGTAGTTGTGGAAACATATTGCATTTTAGTTAGGATTCTGGAACAGAATTGCTTTGTTTTGGAACTATGTATGTGAATTAGAAAAATATGTACTTCGTGTACATTGAATTATTTTCTATTTGCCTCATGCACATTGGTTCATTTTTACATTTTTCTCTGTTGAACCCCATCTGCTTAATCCAGGGGTCTTCAAACATGGCCCTTTTATGACTTGTGGACTTCAACTCCCAGAATTCCTCAGCCAGGCACACTGGCTGAGGATTTCTGGGAGTTGAAGTCCATGGGTCATAAAAGGGCCAGGTTTGAAGACCCCTGGCTTAATCCATAGTTGCTAAGATGGAACCTTTTGCTTATAAATCAGGTAAAAGACATCTGATTTAGTAACCACCTCATTCTTCCCTCCTTTCCAGGCTTGCCATAAGAAAATACCCTGTATATGTTGGGTTAGATTCTGTCTGTGCTTGAAAGGTAAAATAAATTCATGTTCTCCAAGATTCTTATTCCTGAATTCTTGACTATATATATTCTGTGACAATTTGGTTTCTGCAAAGGGCCTTTATCTATTTTCTTTGGGAAGACCACTTCAGGAAGCCCTACCTGTAATTCCAGACTATGATTTATAAGCAACTTCAGGCAATATTGTGTGAACAGAATGCTACATTTGTTGATGAAAAGCTAAGATGAGAAAGACATAAAAATAGAAGAATTCTATGATGCATTATTCTAATTCAGTAATTTACAAAATAGACAAAGAGTAGCAAATCAAATTGAATCATTAGCTGATCTGCAGGCTGCCAATAAAAAAAACTCTAAGCATTACATCTACATTTATCAGTTGATATGCTTCTTAGCTTATTAAAATACAGATTTTTTTTACAACATACTGGAGAGATAGGACATTGCCTTGGTAATATCACAGATACCATCCAATTAGCATTAGGGATAATAGGTAGAATAGATTAATTACTGAAACTACTCCTAAATTCAGCCTTTACAAAATATTACACTTGTCATCAATCTGAAATCTGTACTTCTTTCATTAGCTCGCCACATCATAGTTATTATGATAGAACAACCTGTTACTGTATAAATTCCTTATTTAGTACACTTTTTTTCTGTTTTTCTTAGTTCTTGTGTCCCAAAGTAGTTCTCTTTCCCTGTCTCTCACACAGACAGAGAGATAGGTAAATGAATCCTGTCATCAAGCTTATAAATTGAAAGGGACAAGATACACAAGAGAAGGGGGGGGGAAGAGTTTTTACAAGGTCAAAACAAACTGCTAATGCTGTTAGCAAGTATTTCTATCTAATACTGGCAAGTCTTCCCTTGGTGATTTTCTTGCTCTACTGGTTCATGATTCTTATTTATTTGGATGATAGGAAGGACCAGAATGTCGTTTCCTCTTGTTTCTGCAATGTCAGGTTAACTAACAATTGGGTTGAGGCTTTGTGGCAGGAAGGGCAAAACAAGCTCCTGCTAGCTGTTTTTTGTGACATGTTAGTCCCTCTCTTGCAATCGTGTGTCAACCTTCCAGGCAAATGTAATGGTATGTGGGAATGATCTTGGGAGATGGGGAAGATTTGCAGCCAGGGCAATGGTTGGATAAATGGCAGCTTAGCCTGCAGAAGGAATGTGGGCATGAGACTCAGAAGGAACTCTTCTTGGTTCCATATAAAGGCAATGGGAGAGAAATGTACTTTCAGACTTGCAAGATTCTTTTAATGTAACCTTACAATAAAGTAAAGCTAGTTCTTCTGGGTGTGCTTCCTGTCTGGACTATCTTGCAAGGCCAACATCTGTCTTGCAAGTCTGAAAGTACATCTTTCCTCCATCACCTTTAAAGCCCAAGAATCTAGGGAGGATCCCTTCTCAGGCATATGCCATGCTTACATTCCTGCTGGAGGCTAAGCTGCCTCTTATCCAAGTATTGCCTTGGCTGCAGCTCTTCTCCCTGTCTCCCAAGCTCAGCCCCACATACCATTAAATAGTACGACAATAGTATTATACAATACAAAAGACTATAAAGCCTATGAATATTTAATAGCTTTTGTAGATTCAACGGTTGTAATAATGATGTGAGCATTAATTATGCCACAGAATTTGATATGAAGTAAGAAAGTGCATTTACTGTATCATTTGAAATGGGGAAAATAGAATTCACAGTTGTTGAAAAGCATTTGATATGTACATCAGGCATTTTTTTTAAAAAATACAAAATAATAAGAACTTCAACCACAAGTATCATAAGTCACATATACATTATTTAAAACAAATTCCACAATTTTCTCACCTTCCTCTATTATATGGAAGATAATGTAGGAGTTGATCATGGTTAATTTAGCATTTCAGGATTTGCACTAAGCACCCAGAGTGTCTAATTTATAATTGAACGGGAAGAAAGCATTCTCTGTGCAGAGTCTTGATAATGAATTAATGTGTTAACACATTAGCAAAATTTTTATTTCATATATATATATATATATATATATATATATAATATATCTAATCAGCATATATTTGCAAGCAGAATTATCTTTTGAAAATGGTGGATGATCATATCACTTTTGTTAAAATAGAGGAAGAATAGAATAATAAGTTTATTGTCACTTTGAATGTACACTAATCAGCATACATTAAAATGAAATTTCATTGCATACAGCTCTCAAAGGATCACCGCCTCCGATATACACTACAGAAATATGACATAAATAAATAAATACAGAATTATGCATATACCCACATATATTATATGACACAGAGAAATAACGCCGTCTAATTCGGATTATGTGTACATGTGCATGGGGAGAAAAACGAATCGTGTGAGTTTACCAAATGGAGTTCGGTACAAAATAAACAAACACTTGGGAATTATTGGAATTATTTAGCATTAGTATTATTTTTACTTTTATTTTATTGTTATTCACTAAAGTTTGCCCATTTTGCAAGAAATAAGAAGACTATGTGCATGCAAAAATATCTATCTGTATAGGTGTGCTTTATACATTTATTTAATTACATTTATATCTTGTCTCTTCTCTAAAGGCAAACGTTACTGTAGAGCTCATCACTCTAGCCTCTTCCACCTAGAAGTCATTCACTTTTGCTTTGTTTCATTCACAACATATTTTCAGCTAGAAAGCAGAATAATCAAATAGTAAAAAAGGATCTAGTTCTGTTTTAAAACTTTAAGATGGCTAAAAGGAATTTAAATGCATTCATATTTTAAGCCATGGATCAAATCGTTTCCCAAAGAAACTGCAAACCTTTTTATTACAAATTTTATATAGATATCTTTGGTGTAGTACTAAGCACAAGGCTCGAAACCAGGAGGCTGTGAGTTCTAGTCCCATCTTCAAAAAAGGGGGAAAAAACAGACCCAGGAAACTACAGAGCAATTAGCCTAACATCAATACCTGGGAAGATATTGGAAAAGATAATAAAAAAACAGATTTGCAAACTTCTAGAAACAAACAAAGTTATAACTAGAAACCAGAACGGGTTTGTTAAAAACAGATCATGCCAAACCAATCTTATTTCATTCTTCGATCAGGTGACTAAATTCGTAGACCAGCAAAATGCTGTAGACATTAGTATACTTAGACTTCACCAAGGCATTTGACAAAGTAGACCGCAACCTACTTCTTGGAAAGCTAGAAAAAAGTGGGATAGGTAGCATCTCCATCAGATGGATTTGTAACTGGCTGACAAACCATACTCAATGAGTAGTCCTTAATGGTACTACGTCTACATGGAGGGAAGTAAGCAGTGGGGTACCATAAGGTTCTGTCATAGGCCTAGTACTCTTCAACATTTTCATAAACAACTTAGATGAGGGAATAGAAGGGGAACTTATCAAATTTGCAGATGATACTAAGCTGGCAGGAATAGCCAACACCCTAGAGGATAGGCTCAAGATCCAGATGGATCTTGACAGACTTGAACACTGTGCCCTATCTAACAAAATGAAATTCGATGTAGAGAAAAGTAAAGTCTTACACTTAGGCAAGAAAACCCAAAAGTACAAATATAGATTGGATGAAACCAGGCTTAATAGCAGTAACTGTGAGAGGGATCTTGGAGCCTTAGTAGACAATCAATTAAATATGAGCCAACAGTGTGCAGCAGCAGCAGTTCTTTCAAGCTAGCATAGACCATGGCTTTTCAACCCATGGTACGCGTACCACCAGTGGTACGCGAGCACATGGCTGGTGGTACGCGTAGGACAGGTTGAAAAAAATGTAAAAAAAAAAAAGTAAAAAAAAATATAATTTTTTTTTTAAAAAAAAACAAATGTAAAAAAAAAGTGTAAAAGTGGATGAGGTGAAGCGGCAGCAGCGCTGCAGAGGCTTGTGGCAAAGTCAGCTGGAACTGCACGTTGCCTGGGTCCTACTGAGAGCCCAGGATCAAAGTGCGCAGCTCCAGCTGATTGGCGGCGGCCTTGGGGGCGGCAGGCAGCCTCACGCAGTCTTCAGGGGAGATTCCGCCGGAGCTGCGTGACGCATTGCCTGGGTTCCCGCCCCCGCCCCCACCCAGATGCCCTCACCTCCCCCAAGCGCTTTTTTTACTCACCTGCTTTCAGCAGCATTCCCTTTCTCCTGTCCTTCTCGGCCTTCGCCCTGTGTTTGTGAGACAAAAAAAAAATTCCATGAGACTTTCTAACTTCTCGCGAGAAGTTAGAAAGTCTCATGGAACTTTTTTTTCTTTTTTACCCCAAACACGTGGCGAAGGCAGAGAAGCAAACAAAGGCAGAGAAGCAAAAGGAGAAAGGGAGTGCAGCTGAAAGCAGGTGAGTAAAAAAATGCTTGGGGACTATGGGGGCTCAAAGGAAGCGCCAGGATCAGCCTGCTTTCCAGCTGATCAGCGCTTCTCCGGGGCTGTGGGGGGGCTCAGGGAAAGCGCCAGGATCAGCCCGCTTTCCAGCTGATCAGCGCTTCTCCGGGGCTGTGGGGGGGGGGCTCAGGGAAAGCGCCAGGATCAGCCCCGCTTTCCGGCTGATCAGAGCTTCTCCGGGGCTGTGGGGGGGGGGCTCTCAGGGGAAGCACCAGGATCAGCCCCGCTTTCCGGCTGATCAGCGCTTCTCCGGGGCTGTGGGGGGGGGCTCAGGGAAAGCGCCAGGATCAGCCCCGCTTTCCGGCTGATCAGCGCTTCTTCGCTTCTTCTGGCATTCCCGCCGAAGCGAAGGGGAAGCGAAGGGGAATGCCAGATCTAACCCCAGGTCGGTTCGAAAGGCCAGCAGGCTGGCTGGGGGTTTTGGGGTGGAGACATGTGAGCCTTCCTCCGTCTTCTTGAATCTGGCATTCACGGACCCCGCCGGAGCGAAGGGGAAGCGGGATCAAAGCCAGATTCAAGAAGACGGAGGAAGGCTCACATGTCTCCACCCCAAAACCCCCAGCCAGCCTGCTGGCCTTTCGAACCGCCCTGGGGTTAGATCTGGCATTCATGGACCTGGCCGGAGTGAAGGGGAAGCAGGATCAAAGCCCTTCTTTCGGCGGCAAAGAATGTAGCCAGGCGGGATTCGCCTGGGGGTTGTGCCGGCTCTTCCTCAGGGCTGGCTGCAGCAATGAATGAGCGCTTCCCTGCTCGCTGCTTTTCTCCGGCTGCGGCTGTGCGCAACGCACCAGAGGGAGTCTGGCAGCCGCGGCCCTTTCCCCGCCCCTGTGCGCTCCGCTGCCTGCGCTCTCCTCCCCCTGCGGAAGAACGGCGGCTGTGCTGGCCTCCCGGCTGCACCGAGCGCGAGCACAAAAGGAAAGTGATTCAGCAAAGGAACCAGCATCGAAGAAATTAAAACTGAGTGATGGAGGGAGGGAGGGAAGGACAATGAGAGGTAGAGAGGGACAATGGAAGGGAGGGAGGGAAGCAGGAAGGGACAAAGAGGGAAGGAAGGAAGGAATGGACAATGGGAGAGAGGGAGGGAAGGCACCCACCCCAGTCCCACTCCCCTCCACCAGAGACGCATGGATTCCCCCCCCACAGGCACCCTGAAACCTGAGGGAGGGAGGGATGGACAATGGAAGGGAGGGAGGGAAGGAGGAAGGGACAAAGAAGGAGGGAAGAAAGGAAGGAAGGGACAATGGAAGAGAGGGAGGAAAGGAAGGCACCCACCCCAGTCCCACCCCCTCCACCAGAGACCCATGGATTCCCCCCCCACAGGCAACCTGAACCTGAGGGAGGGAGGGATGGACAATGGAAGGGAGGGAGGGAAGGAGGAAGGGACAAAGAGGGAAGGAAGAAGGAATGGACAATGGGAGAGAGGGAGGGAAGGAAGGCACCCACCCCAGTCCCACCCCCCTCCACCAGAGACCCATGGATTCCCCCCCCCACAGGCACCCTGAAACCTGAGGGAGGGAGGGATGGACAATGGAAGGGAGGGAGGGAAAGGAGGGAAGAGGGAAGGAAGGGACAATGGGAGAGAGGGAGGGAAGGAGGGCACCCACCCCAGTCCCACCCCCCCTCCACCAGAGACCCGTGGATTCCCCCCACACAGGCATCCTGCAACATGAGTGATGAGTGATGAGCTGCCCCCCCCGCCATTGACTTTGTTTGTCAAAAAGTTGCAAAAGATGATCACATGACCCTGGGACACTGTGAATGTCATAAGTATGAATCAGTTGCCAAGCATCCGAATGTAAATCACATGACCCTGGGGATGCTGCAACAGTCATAAGTGTGAAAAATGGTCATAAGTCACTTTTTTCAGTGCTATTGTAACTTCGAACAGTCACTAAGCAAATTGTTGTAAGTCGAGGACTACCTGTACTTTATCATTTTTTTCCTTTTTTGGGGGGGTGGGTCAGGTTTTTGACACCTTGCTGGGCGAGTGGTGGTACTCGGATGTTGCCTTATCCTAAAAGTGGTACAATAGGTGAAAAGGTTGAAAAGCCCTGGCATAGACTGTTTCTAACCTTTGTGTAGGACAATTCTGTCTATATTTTTTATTCTGTAGGCAAGGCAGGCGTGAGAGGGACAGTTGGAAGGCTGCTAAAAGTCCTCTATGTGGCCAATCATTGATAATAGTGGATAACAATTGCTAATAGAAGTAAAGTAATGAGGCTACTCTTAGCTGTTTGGCTCCAACGTGCAATGTTTTTAAAGTCACCTTAGCTGGTGGATAATCATGAAACTAGGTTATTTGACTGGATCTGGTTCTCACTATTCATTCAAGAATCAAAGCAAACAAAACAAAAAAACCCACTTTTATCCCTGAAATCATAATAAGGACTTAATGGGGCAGCTCATGGGTGATTAGGAAGAGACATTCAAATAATTGTGCCAATGGAGTATCAGAAATGATTGAAACAAAATGAAATTACAATTTTCCCATTTCACTTAAATAAAAACACAATTCTTTTTAAAAGTTGGTGGAAATGTTTAAGAGCGCAGAACATTATTTAAATGAATGTTTTCTAATCTGGCGACTTTAAGATGCGTGGACTTCAACTCCCAGAGTTTTCCAGCCATTGATACTATTATTGGCCCTCACTTTTTTTTATTTATGCTTATGAAATACTCTGCTGATACACATGAGGGAGACAGATATATTATTTCAGATAGTTTGAAGTGGTTGTCACTTACTTATTTTTCAATAGGGCAATTAGTACTTCAAATTTATCTCCAAAAATATGCTCCAGGGTGCAAAGGAACACAAATGTAGTATCTGTTTATAACACATGAAAGCCACTACATCTTTACTTGGGATCGCAGAGCAAATGCAGAAGACAGGCATGTGAACCTAGGAAATGACATGGCTGCTTTAAAGAGTTGTAGGTAAGTGCCACATTTGTGGTTCTTTTTAAGCACACACACAGAAAGACACACATCAAAAGTTTGAGAGCAATAATAAGAGCTAATACAAATGAAATTAGAACAGAAAAAATGAAAAAAACAGAAAAAACTAAAAATGCAATAAGAAAAGAAAATAGAAGAAAATGGAAAAAAGAGAAGGATATAACGATATAAGGAAGTAGCTTCTGATATTCTTCACAGCAGTTATTCTATTTTATCTGTCTCTCTGTCTCTCCCTCCCTCTCTCTGTCTCTCTCTCTCTCTCTCTCTCTCTCTCTCTGTCTCTCTCTTTCTCTCTCTCTCTCTCTCTCTCTCTCTCTCTCTCTCTCAAGTTATATTGTGACTCTCTTCTTTCTATAATATATCTGGTCTAATCATCATAACCATAACCATAAATCATAAGTTCATTTTTCTATATTTTTATGAAAAAAAAAGTCCATAAAGGTTTTCCAGACTCCAGTGCTACATTTGTACTCCATTGTGCTTCAAAACATGCTTTCTGGAATGGAATCAGACCTGTTGCATAGCCTTGCTGCTCACAATCCTTCTCTGTTTGGATTAGGGATTCGCAGAAAATAAAGATGGTCTGAAGTTGGAGGCCCCACTGTGTTGTTTGAAATGCCCTGCTACTCAGAAAAAGAAAGAGAAAAATGTATTGCCTAGTAGGAAATAGGAAGTTTTGCAAGTAACATCAGACCAACTGGGGTGGTACTGGATGATCTAAGAGAGAGTTGAGGGAAAGCATGCCTTTGACAGTGATCTTGTTTCTAATCCTAGGAAGAGTCCAGATGCTGCCTCAGGCTGTCTATCTCCTGCATGGGCTGCTGGAGAATGGGCACATTGTCTATGTTCACTGCAACGCAGGTGTTGGTAGGTCCACTGCTGCCATTTGCGGCTGGTTAAAATATGTGCTGGGATGGAATTTGAGAAAAGTGCAGTACTTTGTAGCCTCCAGAAGAGCAGCCATCTACATTGATGAAGAAGCTCTAGTCCGTGCCGAGGAGGATTTCTTCCAGAAATTTGGGCCGCTCCGTTCCTCATTCAAGCCTTAGCAGCAGCAGCAGAAGAAAATGCTAGCAGCATAGTCAGGCTCAAACTTCTCAGAAATCATGGCTTTAACTCCAGAAATGCTACTACCACTGCCTGAGGAAATAGTAAGATGAAAATGTGAGTGAATGTGTGTGTAGCGGTCATAAAGATTATGTAGCCATTTTAGAGAAGGAGAATTCACACTGATTACTATTTGAGAAGACGACTAATTTTAATTTGCCCACTCCTTCATGTCTAAGCATTTGGGAGGTCCTGAGTTAGGTAGCTAAGTAGGGTCAGGCCCTCTTAGTACTTTGATGAAAGACCTCTGGGGAATGTATCTAAAAGAAGGTGGTAACCCATCATTTCCATACTGTGCCAAGGAAACGACATGGACTGCCTGAAGTAAGTTCATGTTACTGCCTTTCCCAAGCATTATTGTTTGTTTGGGAAGTTGAATTATGTTTTGCAGTTGTTAATCGATAAGGAACATGTAATCTGTCTTACATGTACCCTCTATCTGCAGAGTTAACCTGTCTTCCCCTCTCTTCCCTCCTCTGGCCTCACCCCAATTTAAACCCTGCATCAGTTTAGCCTCTCTGTGCATTTGATGAAGTGAGCTGCAATTCATGAGAGCTTATGCCCTTTAATAAAATTTATTTGTCAGAAAAAGTGCTACCAAGCTCCTCCTGATTGTATGCTTCAGCAGTAGAAGCTGTCACTAAATAATAAATCAGAAACATTTTTTTCTCACATATCCACATGCACAGGTGGAATAAACTATTGTAATCCAGGTGACAAATTAAGTATGTGTAGGACCAAAGGCTGTGCATGGTTTAAAACAAATGATTGTGACTTAAATGGAAAATAGTTCAACTCAGACAAGAATATCTATGGGCATTGTGCAACAATCTAGATAAATTTGTGAAATCTCAGCTGGAATAATTGCCAGTTGCTACCATCACATCTGGAAGAATGCTTAGTTGCCGATAATCACCTTACAGAGAAGATGGCATAAAAATGTAATAAATAAATAGTGCAGCTGGGAGGAAAATCCAGAAGCATTACAGGGTTTAATAAACATGTGGGATAGCTTGTGGAAGGACAATTCTTCTATATAAATATTTTTATTTATTAACTATCCATACATTGGTTTGTTTAAAACTATGTATTTTATTCTTTATTTTTTTGTTAAAGTCATCTTGTACGCAAAAATAGCACTGAATATGTTTTTAACTGCATATTTGACTTTATTTCTGAATTTGGATTTTAGCTAGCATGTGCCAATAAATATGTGAAACACACAATATTACTGTGAACAAGTTCTTCTGTTGGACGTCAATATCTGTGCAAGAATGACTTGCAGATCTTATGCTGCAATTGAATTATAATAATTTACGTTGCATAACATAAAGGGTTAAAAGTATTTCCTGATAAAATGCATGATAATGCATGGGGAATAATTTTGACAATATGAAGGTTCCATGTGGTCTATTCATTTTAATTTTAATTATGTTTGTGTGTCACAGGACAAATTATAAGGCCAAATGGAAGCCAATTCATGCTAACCAGTAGCAAATTTACATCATAGAAACTTCATCTATAACAGGGGTGTCAAACTCGCCGCATCCCATGACGTATCATAACGTATCACAACTTCTTTCCCCTTGCTGGAGTTGGGGTGGGCGCAGGTTCTGCATGACGCATCCGGCCTGTGGGCCGGCAGTTCGACACCCCTGATCTATAAGTTTCTATAGAGCCAGAATAACTGTTTTGACATCTCTCCACAATTGCTGGCATTTAATTAGCTACTGTATGAAAATGAAAACAATCCTCAGAGGACACAAGATTGAATATGATATCAGTGGGATTAGAATGTGACACACTGTACCTGATTTCTCATACATATATTAATATTCCCATCAGTATTCTAGACACATATTAAAAGTGGCTTGGACTTTTTTTAGGTCTGAATAACGGGATTGGAGAAGATTAGCCATTAAATGAACTTAGCAAGAGATATGCAAATGAGAACAGTATATATTCTATCAAGCCAATTAACAACAAGTCATTGTTTCAAAATATTTATAAAATATTTGAATTTGCCCCAGTACATAAATACATAGTAGCCTGGAATTCAGTAGTTATCTATTAAAATCCAATTGAACAGAAGTTAATCTGTTGGATAAATCATTAATGATCACCATACAAAATCTGATTATATTATTTAACTAAAAGGATGAGTACATTTATGTATCATCTTTCCAAAGTCAATCCAAAGATGCTAATAAATGTTTGGAAGTAAAATTCTCATAAAATGAGGACCTATTAGCATAATTTCCTAGTGAGAAACTGCAAAGATACCGAGGAGACTGGTATATCCATTCAAAGAGGTTTGTTAAAAGTAGCAATTAACAGCCCAAATTTTAAACCAAGAACTATGTAAAGTCTAACAATTCAAAAAACCAGAATAATCATTGTCATCACATCAGCAGCAGCATGATCGATACTTGAAAAATGATGGAATTCAGATAGAATAGCCCTCCAGTTGAAAGACAATCAATTGGGATAGAGAAAGGTAGCTACAGAAATCTATAAATATGTAAATATTTAGAACCAATTGTTCAGAAGTTGGGCAATTGTTGAATGCTGACTAAATGGGTTATAAATAAAACATTTACAAGATGGACATGGGCCTTGTGTGTTAATGTGTATAAACATCTGGAATGTTTTGGTAAGTTCTGTTACTTGCTGACCACAAGAATCTTGCAAAGAAGTACAGTATGTTAATCTCTGGGTTTTTTTTCTGTTAACTGTACTTTTGAAGTAGAGGTGTGTATAAAACAGTTTCTGCCTGAGCTACTTTCTATGTGATAGTACATTTTGAGACCATATCTCTGGAGAAAAACAGAGCCTTAAGCTTGGTCAGATCATATTAATGGCCTCATCGCAGCTTAATATTATTCTAACAAGAGAGGCACGATGTTTTTGCAAATAATTAATTCCTGTTCCAACTTAATATGAGAGATGAAAATCCCGTTCTTTCTCGCTCCAAGCCAGGACAAGCTTGGAACTGGCATGGAAGTGGCAAATTATGTCAGGTTGCCTCATAATATGTGTACAGGTAGTCCTCGGCTTACAACCATTCATTTAGTGACTGTTCAAAATTACAATGGCACTTGTAACTTAATGACTGTTGTAGCATCCCCGTGATCACATGATCAAAATTCAGATACTTGGCAACTGATTCACATTTATGACAGTTGCAGAGTCCCAGGGTCATGTGACCACCTTTTGCCACCTGACAAGCAAAGTCAATGGGGAAGCCAGATTCACTTAACAACTGTGTTACTAACTGAATAACCAAAGGGATTTACTTAACAACTGTGGCAAGAAAGATCATAAAGTGGAGCGAAACTCACTTAACAAATGTCTCACTTAGCAACAGAAATTTTGTGGTCAGTTGTGGTCATAAGTCAAGGACTATAAGTCAAAGAAGAAAAACAACAGTTCTCAAAAGAAACCAGCATGGCTGCATAAATAACTCTCTGATAAATTGAAAGATAAAAAGGACAATATAAAAAGTGGAAAGAGGGGCACATAACTAAAGCAGAATATCAGCAAATAGTCCGAGCCTGCAAAGATGAAGTGAGGAAAGCTAAGGCTCAAAATGAACTAAGGTTTGCAACCAAAGTCAAAAATAACAAAAAAAGCTTCTTTCAACATGTAAAAAACAAGAAAAAAGTTAAGGAAATGATTGGTCCATTAGTGGGGGAAAGTGGCAAGAAGGTGACAAGCAACAGGGAGAAAGCAGAACTATTTAACTCCTTTTTTGCATCTGTCTTTACACAAAGGGAAAAAACAGTCCAACCTATCAAAAACAGTACCATAAAAAATAGATTAGAAATACAAGTTAAGATAGGCAAGAAAATGGTAAGTGAACACCTATCCAGCCTAGACGAGTTCAAATCACCAGGACCAGATGGATTACACCCCAAGGTTCTCAAGGAACTGGCAGATGTGATCTCAGAACCACTGAACTATATTTTTCAAAGATCCTGGAGCACTGGGGAACTACCAGAGGACTGGAAAAGAGCTGGAAAAGTTCCCATCTTCAAAAAAGGGGAAAAAATAGATACAGGAAACTACAGACCTATCAGCCAGACCTCAATACCTGGGAAGATTCTGGAAAAGATAATCAAACAAAAAAATCAGCGAACACCTAAAGTCATTACTAAAAGCCAACATGGGTTTGTCAAAAACAGATCATGCCAGACAAATCTTATTGCATTCTTTGACCAAGTGACAAAATTAGTGGACCAGAGGAATGCTGTGGATATAATCTACTTGGACTTCAGTAAGGCATTTGATAAAGTAGATCACAACCTACTACTTGATAAGATAGAAAAATGTGGGTTAGACAGCATCACCACCAGATGGATTCTTAGCTGGCTGACCGGCCGTACTCAGCGTGTGGTCCTCAATGGAACTGCATCAACATGGAGGGAATGTGTAGTGGGCTCTGTTCTAGATGTCTCAACATCTTCATCAACGATTTGGACGAGGGATAGATGGGAACTCATCAAATTGCGGATGACACCAAGCTGGCAGGATAGCCCAACACTCCAGAAGACAGGCTTAAGATACAGGAGGATCTGAACAAACTGAACACTGGGCGCTATCTAACAAAATGAAATTCAACGGTGAAAAAAGTAAGTTCTACAGTTAGGCAAGAAAAAACAAATGTACATGTATAGTATAGGTGGTACCTTGCTCAATAGTATCAACTGTGAGAGGGATCTCGGAGTCCTAGTGACAATCACTTAGATATGAGCCAGCAGTGTGCTGCAGCTGCCAAAAAAGCCAACACAGTGTTAGGCTGCAGCAGAAGAATAGAATCAAGATCACGTGAAGTATTAATACCACTTTTACAATGCCTTGGTAAGGCCACACTGGAATACTGCTGCATCCAGTTTTGGTCACCACGATGTAAAAAGATGTTGAGACTCTAGAAAGAGTGCAGAGAGGGCAACAAAGATGATTAGGGACGGAGGCTAAAGCATATCAAGAACGTTTGCTGGAATTGGGTATGTCTAGTTTAATGAAGAGAAGGACGAGGGGGACATGATAGCAGTTTCCAATATCTCAGGGGCTGCCCACAAGAAGAGGGAGTGAAGCTATTCTCCAAGCGCCGGAAGGCAGGACAAGAAGCAACGGATGGAAACTAATCAAGGAGAGAAGCAACCTAGAACTAAGGAGAAATTTCCTGACAGTTAGAATAATTAACCAGTGGAACAACCTGCCTCCAGAAGCGGTGAATGCTCCAACACTGGAAATTTTTAAGAAGAGACTGGACAGCCATTTGTCCGAAATGGTATAGGGCTTCCTGCCTGAGCAGGGGGTTGGACTAGATGACCTCCAAGGTCCCTTCCAACATTATTTTTTATTATTATTATTATTATTATTATTATTATTATTATTATTATTATTATTATTATTATTATTATTATTATTATTATTATATGTACATGCATACACAATTCCCATAGAATGCTATTTTGTGCAACAATATTACCACATTAATTTAGCATATAATTTAGCGGGACATGTTTTATAATTTGCTTGGAAGCCCCCTCCAAAAAAAAGCTTTATATGGAAATAATCACTGCTCTTAAGAGGAAAAATCAAGACCTAATTCTAATGGCCAAGAAGTCAAAGATGACTGGGGCTTCATTAACTACATTCATTGGAAGCCTATAACCAGATTCTATAACACAAAACAATTGTGCACAATTATGCCTTAATATTTTGTTTCAACCGCCAGGTTTTACCAGGGTTTGAGACACACTTGGGAGTGAGGGTGAAAAAAAATGAGCCATTTAATAACGTCCCTAGAATTAAAAATTGATGGTTGCAGCTCTTTTGATGGAGCAGTTAATCAACGGAACACGCAATCCTGATCAGTATTTCAGTTCCTTCCATTCCTTTTCATGTGTATATATGTCACCAGCGTGCAGTTCTGTGCCTGGTATGTGTCAGTGGTGTTGCCATGGTTTCAGGAGGAATGGCTGTCATCACTTGTATATTTTCAATTTTGCCAGACTGCTCCATTTTTCCACTGAAAGCTCTTTGGATCCTAAGATTTCTTGACATTACTTTGGAACTTACATTTCTTGACGTGATTTGGGTGCTAGGAAAGGACCGTCACTGCATTCCCTGCTAAGAGAAAAAAAAAGGTAGAAATAATGAAAACATAATTTTAAGAAAACTGACTGGCAGAAGAGTTTGGAAGTAGAACAGATGAGTTTTCAAGCAAAAAAAAAATGTAGAGAAAGAGCAGGCATAGAAGTTAAAAAGAACTTGAGCAGTTGGAGGAAAAATAAGATGAGTTCAGGCAGCTTAAGGAATTCATGCAGAGCTATAAACTGCAGGAGAGCAGTTTTGACTGGAACTAAGAAATGGAAAATGATGTTTTGGAGCATGTTTTTTGCTTCCTGGCGAGCGGGTGTAGTGACTGGCAGAATACTGGCTAACTCAACCATTTATATGGGAAGAATAAATTCCATCCCTTGAAAGTTTAGAAGGGATGTTCATTAAAAATGGAAATAGCATCGAAATCTTTGCATGGTTGTTGCACAGAAACAACGAGAAAAACAAAGCACATTATATAATCCGAACTGCATCTGATTTTTATTCATGAACTCACTCATTTATTCAGGTTAAAATTATTTCTAAAACAAAGTTTGGGGTGTTTTCTACATCTGATTTTTTTTTTTAATGTCCAAAAGACAATTATGGCAGAACTCTGGTTTCTTCAATTTAAAACTATACCAAAGCGGGGGGGGGGATGTACAGGAATACAAACTGGATGTCTTCATTGGAGCATACTGTCAACTTGCCTTGGAACTTCTCAGATAATGCCAAGCACATTCCTTGAAATCCCTCCATATCTGACCCACTGAAGACAAATTCTACAGAAGACTTCTCAGAAGACTTTCCTGAGGAAAGAAAGAAAACTACATCGTAGTAAGCTTACAACTGTTGGTTCCAGACATTCGGGTCAGAACTTAGAAGCCTATCAATATCAGGCTCATCATGAGAGCAAAGAGAACTTTAGATGTCTTGTGGTCTCTATGGCTATCCATCAGTGCTATGGTGCAGGATGCTGGCAGCTATGTATTTAACATTTGCTGAGGCAGCCGTGGGCTTGCAAATCTCCCAAGTGTGTGTGGCTGGCATTTCTGTTACATGGGAATATGGTTCACTTTAATGCTGCCTCCCTTCCTGCATCAGTCTGACTGATCCTTGTCTATACCATCAATCAATCAATCAATCAATCAGAGCTTCTAGTCCAACCCCCTGCACAAGCAGGGACCCCATACCATTTCAGACAAGTGGTTGTCCAGTCTTCTTAAAAACCTCCAGTGATTATTAATTGTTAATTGTCCTTACTGTTAGGAAGTTTCTCCTTAATTTCAGGTTGCTTCTCTCCTTGATTAGTTTCCATCCATTGTTTCTTGTCTTGCCTTCTGGTGCTTTGGAAAACAAGCTGACCCCCTCTTCCTTCTCTTTGTGGCAGCCCCACAAATATAAATCAGTTAGTTCAGCTGATCTGCTCTGTTTTCCAGGAAACCCTTCAAAAGCCCCCCCCCTTTTTTTTAAAAACTATGTTCTCTTGTCCCGTTAGGTAAATAAAATTTCCTTGCTTTCACTGGAGCAGATCCTTAATTCTTATCCCCAAATTAGTTTGGGGAGGGGGATTTGAGAACTCTGTGGATGAATCTGGAGGGATTGTGGTCCAATTCAGAACCAGACCTAATATTTACAATCCAACAACTATTGTCATTTAATCATAGAATAACATCCCCACTCCTCTTTCCGTCTGTAGTCTTGAAGTCTGTATACTATCTGAAACTCACCTGGGCAAATCTCAGATGCAGAGGATCTAGTCTGAACCTGGAGAAGCAGTCCAGAATCTATTCTTATCTACATCATGAAAGTGTAGGGATGTATTTAACAAAAGTGAACAAGTGTTCAAAAGAATCAGTCTACAGCTAAAAGACTCCAATCCAAAGCCTCCGGCAATTCAGCACTCAGGATCACAGGTAGAAGGTGGCTGGAAGGTGAGCTTGGAACCAAATTTTCTATTCTCTTTTCCCCATAACTGCCTGACTCTTCATCATACCTTTACTACTCATCAGTACAACAATTCCTCACAACTCACCAGTCCTGAAACTTCTTCTCCACACCACCCCAGCCCAGAATACTTTCATTCTCCTTCTTCCTTCTTTCTCTATCTAGTTGGGGCATTGCTGCTGCAGCATACTCTTGACGAGGCACCTAAAGTCACAGAAGTTGCATGTTTGGCTTCATTGAGGTGTGGGGATAATAATGCTCCTCTTTGCAGAGGGATTACACTTCCAGCGTCTCTTCCAGCCTTTTCCTTAGTCAGAAATGGGCTTTTGAGCTGAACTCTGTATGATGCCCTTTCCTTCCAGCCAAGCAGTGCAACCAAGCCATTAAGGTCTTCTCTTTAGAAAGAGTGAGCCATGTAGCCTCTCCAAGTTCTTTAAAGGGATGGTTCCAATAAATCTTCATCAAAGTGAACATCTCCCACCCCTGAAAATTTGCACAGCCCTAATATAGTGTGCACACACACACACACACACACACACATACACTGGATGAAATTAATTAGATGAACACTAACAAGTCGACATACAAAGTGATTATTGAACTGTGGCCATGTAATTTCCCAGCTAGATTAGAGGCAATTGATGTAACAGTAGGACTTAGATAAGTAATCTATGCTCTAATAGGGATTAAGCAGCTGAAATGCAAGATGCAAAATTGTATATGTATGGAATAAACAAAATGAAACAGAATAAGGACACAATGGTTGTAACAATCCAAAAACAATTAGGAAGACAATTATAAGTAAAACAGGTAAAGTTAATGCAAATTTACTTGCATTATATTTAAGGACATGGAATTCATCCAGGTTACAAGAGAAGGGGAAAATGTCATACTTAGGAAGATAATGCTGCCAAGAAATGTTTAACAGATGACGGGGGTATAAACAAAACCAGATTAAAAATTCATTCATGTATGAGTCACTTCTCTTCCAAGAAGCTC
This sequence comes from Azemiops feae, assembly GCA_023970755.1. Classification (NCBI taxonomy): domain Eukaryota; kingdom Metazoa; phylum Chordata; class Lepidosauria; order Squamata; family Viperidae; genus Azemiops; species Azemiops feae. The sequence goes on along the minus strand of JALGBA010004278.1, from coordinate 1,736,364 downwards.
TGGGAATATCTATATGAACCAATCACATTTTACCTCTTTAATCCAGTAATTTCAGTTCCCATGTTCTTAATGACAGGAGGACAGGGTGATATGCATGCAAAATTTCAATTGTTTTCAGATATCCTGGAGATCCAACTAAGTATAAGTAGCCATCGATGGCCAGACTTGAGCAGCATACGGCTTTCTATTTGTATGCCCTACCAAATAAGGTATGACTTTGTGATATTTATTTTGCAGCTTTCTATTTGACTCCTGCACTTCAAGGAAGATTGTTAGAAGACACAAGTTAGATAAATAATTCTGTGCCCAAAGGTATGCTGAGAGTAATGAATGTCCCTAGCTTGAATATCATGCAATTGCCCTGAGTGAGTAGGTCTACCAATTTAGGAGGGGGAAAGGAAATGGAGGGGGATGAAGTGGGTGGGGTTTTTTTTCACAGTTTAAATTAATGCAGTGTCCACACACTTCACTTTCTGACATTTACAGTAAACAGATTTCTTCTTGACCAAAAGAACCAGCTGCGGCAGTAAGATAAAGCAAATACCTCGACAATGAGGTGGGATGGTGAGAGAGCGGAGTATGTTTCTTTCTACTAGAAGGATCACTTTTGCTGCAGGCCTTCAGTCTTTGCCTTTTTGAGTTCTAGAGGTGATAGGTATTTTTTTAAGCTGCCTTGAAAAAAATCATTTGTCTTCCTCCTCTCTTTCCCATGGTGAAAGATGGAAGCACTGCAATATTTTGGTTGTTTTTTAAGACAAAAAAAAATGTTGGTTCTTACCACTACCACACTTCGCAGTTATATCTATTTTTCCCACGTTCATTGTGGTGCATATATAGGCCTGATCTTTTAAGAAATTCCCAAGACACAATTTAGGACTCAGCCTAAATCATCTTTCAGCTTCCTTTTCTTCACTAAGGCTTCATTGCATCTTATAACCTCACCCAACAGTCTCTGCAGTGTATTAGAGCCTATCTCCATTACTGCTATATTGACACAACAGTGTTGGATGACAGTAGAAGATGTTATAAATCACTAATGTGAAAATGGTTTTTAATTTGTCACTGGGAAAACAGCAGAAGCGGGGGAGCTGAGCAGAAGTAGGGGACAAATATGCAATTACTTTAGTGGCATTTGTTTAGACTTGATTACAAGCCAAGTTGCAACAGGGTAGCCTTCTCCAATGAATGCTCCAAAACTATTTTAAATTATAACAACAATCAATCCTTGACTAAAGATGTGGTGCATTTAATCTGAAGGGTATCGAGCTGGAGAAGATTGTATCAGATGTAGAATCCAGAGGGAAAGATGAAAATGTTTCTAAAGGAAGTTCCTGAATGAGGATTTGAAATAGGTAAAAACATTGAAATCAGTAAGAATATTGAAATAGGTAAGAATATTAGTCAGTGTTCTGAGAGCTGATGGGAAGCGTCTAAAGTGGCAAGGAGAAGAGGAAAGTCTTTTAAAGCATGTTATAGGGATTTGATGAAAGAGGAATTGGAGAAGAAAGAAGATACATGTGGCCATCACAAAATACCAAGATAATTGAAGTTATGAAGAGTGTAGCTCCTCCTCCTCCTCCTCCATTTCCCCACAATGTAAAGTTCACTTTTCAGATCAACGAATGCTATTTCACATGATTGAACATAGCAGCCAGGTCCAAGTGTAAACTTATCACGTGCACATTAATTGTGACCTGCCACTTTTGTTTTATTTTCCCATCTGGACATTTGTCTTCACTGTTAGTGATAGGAGGTGAAGGCAACAGTCTGGGGTGCTGTCCATAGAATGTAAGCAATTTCCCCATATTTTTTCTGTTATTGGTGTAATGCCCAACTACTGCTGGACTGTATCATTGAAGAGAAATGCCTAATGACTAATGGAGTATGTGCATCTCCATAGCATTTAAAGGGCATTCAATACTTTTAGTGGCCAGCACTCAGAGCCATTCAGTGCTACTAGGCAGATGATCATTCTGTACACTTTTGATTTTAGTTGAATTGGCATGAGCTTATTGTATAGCATTCAAGTGACCTACTTCAGCCATGTTGCATTCACCCTCAAAAAATACTTTGTCATTAATGCTGCAGTCACTTTGCAGATGGGATCCTAATAACTGAAAGAGTTTGGCTTCATTTATGAAGATCATAGCAACATGTCAGAGAACATTTTGATGATTTAAATGTTAATCTACAAATCAACATTTTCTTTCATTAGTGTGGGATCGAATCTGGGTTTACACATTCCCATAGAGAGAAGTTCCCTGAGGATGGACTCCAGCGTGAGTCCAAAAGCTTGGAAGATTAAACCTCTGATCTTGGTGACCACCCCCAGATTGGATCCAGTAACATTCTGAGGCACGTATATTTGCCTCCATTCTTTCCTTAGTAAAAATGTAATAACCCTGAAGAGATATATTATTACTATTTCTTCAAGACTTTACTCTTGTACAGACAGTTTCCTAATGTATTTTCATGTTTTTCTTTTCTCAATATTCTCTTGTTATGCTTTCACTGAATTCTTGGTTCCATTAAAGGAGTTGTTTGTCACAATAAGAAACAAGAATATGTAATGCTCTTCCCAGAAACACTGAAGATTGAAAGAGCATTATTGAATCATCTGCCTACAGCTGCATTCCAAGATGTTTGTAAAGTTTTGTTAGATGGTAATCTAGGTTATCTAGGTAAGGAATTGATCAACTAATATATAGGTTAAACAATAACCTCTAATACAGAAGTGGGAATTTGTGAACTGCCATCCTGAAAGGGAGATTCCAGAAGATCCCATGTAATGAGCCTCTTTGTTGCAGCAACTCATCAGCTATTAAAACATACTTTCTGTTGTCAATCCTAGCACAAATTGGGATACAAACTTATTATATCTTTATTAACTGAAATCACAGGGCGCACTGACTCTTTTTTACCTTAGCTACCTATATAGCTGATCAGAATAATGTATTCCCTTTTATTATCACCAGATTCCACTTCATAGTGGCAAAACAAATTAGGACCTTACTTGACCAAAGTAAAGTACTCTGCAGTTGACTTTGTTCTTGGTTCCCTGGAGTGTTTGTTTGTTTTCAGCTAGAGATTTTTTAAAAAATGGGAAAAGAGTGTGAAATGTTTTCCCTCCTCATCTTCTCAAGCAGATTTGCCTTGCTTCAGAAAAAAAATTCTAAGAAACCTTCAACAGCTAAAATTGGCTAAAAAATATCACTCTCTTTTCATATTTACTGCAGGTAAGAAGACACGGTAAACATTCTTATTAAATTAGGTTGACAGTTTCTCATCTCCATCTCCATCCAGTTCAAGCATGAGAGAGATACTTGTTTGGTTGACACTTTTAAGAGCAGTAGTTTTTAGTATCCAGTTTGATTATTGTGCTTCAGGCAATGCCTTTGGAGAACATCTGGCTGGGGAAACCTACTTCAATCTTAGGATCTGACTCAAAGACCAACTTGAGCATAATCCCTGGTAAGTGGTTCAGTGCTATGGCGCTGAATTGAAGATAGGGAAAACAAAAAGCAATGCAGTGTAACCCCTAGCCCATAATCTAAACTAGACTGTTTTTTTTCTCTGTGTCATATAATATATGTGGGCATGTGCGTAATTCTGTATTTATTTATTTATTTATGTTATATTTGTGTAGTGTATATTGGAGATCCAGGTCTACAGAGCCTGCATCTTGAGCACACTCTTGTACTGCAGTGAGTCTTGGACTCTTCACATACGGCAGGAGAGAAAGCTGAACACTTTTCACATGCGCTGTCTCCAACGTATTCTCGGTATCACCTGGCATGACAAAGTCCCAAATAGCACAGTCCTGGAATGTGCTGGAATCTCTAGCATGTATACACTATTGAAGCAGCGACGTCTACGCTGGCTTGGGCATGTCGTGAGAATGGCTGATGGTCGGATTCTGAAAGATCTCCTGTATGGAGAACTAGTGCAGGGAAAGCGCCCCAGAGGGAGACCTGAGCTGCGATATAAGGATATCTGCAAGAGGGACCTAAAGGCCTTGGGAATGGACATTAACAGCTGGGAATCCTTGACCTCTGATTGTTCAGCTTGGAGGCTAAAGACACAGCATGGCCTTCTCCAATTTGAAGAGACACTTGTGCGGCAGGCTGAGGCATAGAGGCAGAGGAACCAGCGAAATCTGGGGGCTGGACAGAGGACAGATTGTGTCTGCCCTCAGTGTGGAAGGGACTGCCATTCTCGAATTGGCCTTTTTAGCCACACCAGATGCTGCCTTAGGACCTTTTTCCAGAGCACGATACCATAGTCTCTCGAGAATGAAGGATGCCAATGAATGAATGAATGAATATTGGAGGTGACCCTTTGACAGCTATATGCAACGAAATTTAATTTTAATGTATGCCGATTAGTGTACATTCAAAGTGACAAAAAAGTTTCTATTCTATTCTATTCTATTCTATTCTATTCTATTCTATTCTATTCTATTCTATTCTATTCTATTCTATTCTATTCTATTCTATTCTAGTATCAGAGATTATGTGAAGAGATTGGCAGACAGCAGATTTGCTAACCACCTAACACTAGCCAAGAGTTGCATTGAATACTTTTCTCTTCTAAGCCCCATTCAAGAACCTAGTGAAGACTTATAAAACCATACAGGTTGGAACTTAAGTCTTAGGGGAAAAATTGCTTCTTCCTCTACCTGCCTGTGCTTTAATACCAAGATAGATGACAGTCTGATCTCATTATCACACTATGTAACTGTATTCTCCATGGATAAACATGGAATGCTCTGTCTTCCCTGTGAGAAGCCAATTTTGTCACTATTTCAACAACTATGTAGGAGGACCAAACTGTTTCATCAGGTAATGAGATATGCTAAAGTCATTTCTGAGAACATCCATGATCAATCTCATTAAATTCCAACTGCAACAAACCTCCTACCCATCATTATGATAAGCCCGTGTGGTTTAATTATCATCACTATGAGGCACAATTACATAAGGCTTCAATTAATTTCTATTATTTCTTAACAGCTCCTGAATTAATTGGGTCAGCAAGGCTGTACAATGAGTAAATAACTTTACAAGTATTATGTACTATTTGATACACAAATTTGGCACATTTTGGCCAGATCCTCATGATTTTAAAGTAAGAATTTGTGCTATGTGTATTTTTATCCACTAAATATTTAAAAAAATAATAAAAGAAAATAGATTAAATTATTAGCTCTATCTATAAAAATATGTAAATATGCCACTGAACAATAACATTTGGACATGTTACCATAGATCTCAGATTTTTCATCCATTTGGGAAGCAACCTAGCATTAAGGGGAAAGGCAATGCTTTAAATTATTCAAAATATCACATTAAAATTGTAGAGAGCAATTTAATAAGTACCAACAGCAAGATTCATTTTCACTGTGAAAATTTGCATGAAATTTGCACTGACACTAAAATGGGAAAAGGTGAATATATAACACTGCTTAATTTTTTTTTTCAGAGTTAAGATTCTCAATATGTTTAGACTGCCAGCATGGAGAAAGTTAATCATGTCAAAAGCTGCCTGTTTGATGAGAACTTACTTCTAAGAACACATGAGAGGATTATAGTATCAGTCTCACTAAAGTTAATTCATGATGTAACGTAATGATCTGAATGTACGTAATGTGAGTAGAAAATCTCTCTTAAAACAGAAATGTAACAGCTTCTTTAGCAAGAGAGGCACCAGGTTCAGGTAATAAAAGTCATTTAATGTCAATTGTAGCATATTGCTTCTCTCATCAAATGCAAAACTGTTTTTTAATCAGTTTTATAATGGTTCACCAGCCAGAATTACTTGTCTGAGATGGGCAGCTATAGAAACTGAATGAATTAATAAATAAAACCAGTCTCCATAGAACAGTAGAAGAAATACTGCCTACGATTCTGTTTTACTAATTGTTGCAGAAGAGCCAATAGGAAATTCCCAGAAATAAATCTGGGAAAGATCTTGGGCCCAGATTTGCAGAAGGCTTTGGACCAAGAAAGCCAAGTTCTTTGCTCATATAATGGATCACATGCTCTCAGTGTTTTTGCTGGCCCCCAGAGTTTCCTTACTTCTTGGTGGCTTTCCAACCCATGATTAAAAGCAAAATTCCCTAGGTGAAATGATGAAGTAGTCTTTAAAAGTGATGATATTATTCAATCTGAAAGATTGCTTTGCTTTTCAGTTTTTGGACACTGAAATTCCTTAGGAAGCATAACCCATTTGTGGCGTTTCTATCTTTTTCCATTCAACCTAAGGGAAACACAGTATAGTTCAAACCAAAAATTAAAGACATTTTGTTATTAAGTAAATAAGCATTGATTAAACATTGTGAAACATTAAAAAAACAATATTTTAGACTTCCGGTCCTGGAACGCGGCACGCGCAGTCGCACGGAGAGAGCCGTCTCTCCCACCGGCTGCTTTCCCTTCGCCGGTAGACCCTTAACCGGGTCGAAAGTCGCCCCGTAGAGGCGACCACCGCTTGAGGAGGCTCCTGCTTGACTGGGGAAGAGCAGCAGCTCTCCCTAGTTCGAGCTATCTCCTTAGGGCCGTCGGAGGAAAAGATCGCCCAGCAAAATGGACGATCACTTCGTCGCACCAGCTGAAAGCCAGAAGAACAACTAAGCGTAAAGAACCCCCGTGGAGAACCCGGGTGAGACGTTTCCTACCCCTTCTTTCCCTAATTACTCTCCTGTCAAAAGCTTTTGTGTTTAAATTACTTCCCTGCTGTGAGGGAGCAGCGTTTGGGCATTCGGGAAAAACAGCTTTGGGAAAAAAAAAAAAAAACAGTTAATTTGTATGGACTATTTAAATTTTGGAATACTGAGGGGACCTGAAAACATTTTATTCTTGATTATTATTGTTATAACTACGCATCTATTACTTTGAGAGGCATTTCTTCTTCATTTTTTTCAACACGAAAAATAAAAAATCTATTAATTTGGAAAGAAAAAAAAAAAAAGATTTGATGGTCTGCTGAGGACATCTGGTGTCGAAAAGTGGTACTGCAACTGTATATTTTTTTTACGGCTGGGAATGGCTATGACCTTCAAAAGATGATAAGCATAAGGATAAGATAACTGACACAGCTGGTATTGAAAATTGGAGCTGAACATTTGTTTGATTTCTACGAAATAGAGCCTTCTCTAAAAGATTAAAAAATCTTTCTACTACTGATATGGAACCTAACACACAGCTGGACTATGAGCTCATATTGGAAAAAATTCTGGAAGCCACAGAGGATATGAACTCTTACTTTCAAACTTTGACAGATCAAATTATAGACCGAAAGACAGTGCAGAAGAAGCAGATTGGCGCCAAAGAGATTAGTGAACAATATGTACAACCTAAAGAGGAACCACGTCAACAACTCAACTATGAAACTACACTGAGAGAAACTGTGGAAACCAAAGAACAAATTAACTTTATACAACTCCAAACGCAATCTATGGAGAAGCCTGATGATCAAAGAATAACTTTAGCGGAGATGTCTGAAGCATCAACATCAACAGAGATTGACACTCAGATACAAGTTAGTGAAAATTGTGAAAAGGTGGATAAACAACTGGCAAATATAACATGGAATAAAACGGCTTTTACCATCCAAAGGCTACCAGAAGAAAGGAAAGAGAACTTTGACCAATTTGAAGCGTTAAAGAATATGGACCTTTTAATATTGTGGTTTGATGATGCAGGAATTCTATTATGGAAACCGTTATGGCACAGAAAGAAACCTAGAGTTAGATTTAAAAATGTATTTTAAAGTTTTATTTAATGGGTTTAAAAAGGCTTAGATTTTTTGACTGAGTTAATAACTAATGGAACACGTGAAATTTCTAAGAGGATACCCTTTGTAACAATACTTTGTTTTAGACATGATAATTACTGGAGAGGTAAACTTTATTTACTGGTTTAAAAAGATTTTCATAGATATAGATGAATTGATAGAATATACACTTAAATTAGATAGAAATCTATTTGTTGGTTTGATATTTTTACTTTAAGATAATTATTTTGAAATAGAAGGAGAATAAGAGAGATGGGTGACAAGAGAAGAAATGGTATTAATGAAGAAAATATAAGAATATTACTGCGGAAATAATATACCAGATATAATTACTACGTAAAAAAAAAAAGGATACCCGAAGTGTTAATAATATGTCTATCTAAGGCCAATTGGAATATGGTAATTGTAAGTTAGTAAAGCTTAAAAACAGGACCTGGATCTTTAGAATTGAAATGTGAGTGATATTTGATAGGATTGTTTGAAGCTTATATAGAAATGTATTAATCTGAATATGCAAGACTAAGTGAGGGAATTAGAGAGGGAATTTTAAATCAATTGATTTGGGCTATATATTGGTGATTGTTTTTCTTTCTCTTCGGATGTTCAATATACCCACCTCCACAGTGGTTCCTAAGCACTTTGATGTAACCCTTTTACCCCTATAAAAATCTAATAAAATATATTTGAAAAAAAAAACAACAACAACTATATTTTAAAGGCACAGCTAGGAGTTGATTCATGTTTTTTTTTATTACAAACTACAGGCTCCAGAATTAACAATATAATTCTACCGTTGGGGTTCCTCTATTAGTTGAAGATCAAATTAATACCCCTTTGCATAAGCACACCATGCAATGAAAATCTACCTCACCATAGCCAGAAGCTTCTATTAGTGGAGCACCACTAGCAACGGTTATAGTGAGGGGGAAATTATTTGATCCAAAGGTATTTGTCTTGTAGACCTGCTTTATTCCACCATTTAATTCAGACAGCATTAAACCATTTGCACAACGTGCAAAGAGAAGATTAGCATAGCAGGGAGTAAATGAGCCCAATGGTTGTGCCTATCAAGATGTGCCTGAGAAAGCAGAAGAGGAAAAAGGCTCAGAGGATATGGGCTGTAGTGAATCAGGTTCTCTAGCAGGAATGTCCTGGTCCTAGCTGGACAACGAACCTGAGAGCCTCTTCATGCAAAACATGTATTCTAAAAAAAAAAATCAGGAGGAAGTAATCATGTGTTTAAATCACCAATGATCTGAATGGCTCAACTTGTTTCAAGCAATCTTGGGGCACTTCAAAAGTACTTTAATCTCCTGCTGCATATGTTCAGAACTCAGAGTGGTGTGCTTTTAAGTACCCATTTTGTCAGAAGTTCATCCTATGAAACCTCTCTCTTTCCTTCCCCCATTTTCCTCATGGTTAAATCCAAAAGACCTTGGTTTGCCTAGGAACTTTTCAGTAGACAGCTTTGAAGAACATGCAGTTTGCGAAAACTACAGATGAACCTCTGAAGATCACACCCACCCAGTCAATTCTTCACTCATGTGAACTGAAAGGGCACCAGGCCAGTCGGGTTTATGAATTGGCTGCTTATTTCTCTATAGCTGATCAGTATGCCCTGATTGGTGAGACCTTAATAAATTGCAATTCCTATTCTAGCATGCAGTTAAAGCAAATGGCTTTTACCTCCAAGATTTCTTATTAACCTTGGCTTATATTCAGGCTCTAATGTGGTGAATATCCTTATGTGCTTAACTGTGGCATTTTTGCCATTCTTTAAATGGCATAAAACTTACAATTTGTTAGCACTGGTTTTTCATAGGAGCAGATTACCTTGAAGGATTTACTTACTTAACAATAAATCCTACTGAGCTTAGCAGGCTTTGCTTCTATATGTACTGTATATGTGAGCACAGTGTTACATGACTACAATCTTGTGCACAGTTACCCTGGAGAAAATCTATTTGAATTCAATGTGATTTACCTCTTAGGTATGGATAGGATTAAGCTGGAAACATGCAGCTCAATTTCTATAACAATATCATTTCCAGAATTAACATTTTTTTTTATCATTCTTGGTATTTGCAGTGTCTCTTTGGGGGGGGGAGAGTGTCTTGAGTCAGTGTTGGCTCCTGGCAATTGCCTTGACTAGTCCCTGCACTTTTCTGGGAAAGATTTCAGAAATGGTTTTATGTTATTTTTAATGTATTAGAGTTGTATCCCACCTTTATTATTTTACAAACAACTCAACAGGGCAAACATATACAACACACCTTCCTCCTCCTATTTTCCTCACAACAACCATCCAGTGAGGTGAGTTGGGCTGAGAGAGAGCAAATGCCCCAAGGTCACTTCGCTGACTTTCAGACCTAAGGTGGGACTAGAACTCACAGTCCCCTGGTTTCTAGGCCAGCTTCGTAACCACTACATCAAATTGCCTCTCAGTTTGTCATTGCCTTCTTTCTAGGGCTGAGAGAGGGTGACCAAGGTACCCAGCTGGCTTGGGTACCTTGGCTAGAACTCACTTTCATTTATTTAATTAGTTTATTTTCTAGCCTTGTACCTTAACCACTAAGCCTATGTGCTATATCTTTCCTTAAAAAAGTAAATAGGTACCTAATCTCGCCACATTGATTTTGGTTTCCTTCTCTGCCTTCACATACAGAATTATGTTTCACGAAAGGTCTGGCCTTACATGTCAATCTTGAAAACATGATTGGTTCTTTTTAATCTCACAACTATTTTCAGTCAAGAGAATGAGGTCTGCTGATGTAGACCCAATCATGCCACCTGAAAAGAATGAGAAATTCACTGAAGGGTTCTGGATCTTTTTAACAAGTTCAGAGAAAGGTCCGTCTAGCCAAATGTATATTTATGCATCTGTGCATTGCAAAGCGAAGACACCTCTGGGCTACCATTCCATGAGCTTACTTGGAATAGGTTTAACCCAACCTAGTGAGATTTGTTTCTGAGAGATACAGTTAATGGCTGAACCTTTCCTGAAATGTAAAGAAAAAAAAGAAAGACTAAAACGCTATGAGAACGACAAGAAAAACAACCCATAAAAAATGAAGCAGGATAAATAGCTTGGTTCATAACATTGGTAACATTTTTCAAGAAAAATGCTTCACTGAGGAAAGTGGCTTTTATTTTTTAGACTGAAAGCATGGATGTAGCAAATAAGATAGGTAATAGAATAATAGCATTGTAAAGCATCTCAGAGGTCATCTAGTGCAACCCTCTTTTCAGTGCAGGATCTACTAAATCATTTTGGACAGATAGCTACCCAGACTCCAGTGAAGGAGAACCTACTATTTCATAGGGCAATGTATCCCACTAGGTCAGGGGTGGGGAACTATGGCCCTTTTATAATTTGTGGACTTCAACTCCCAGAATTCCTGAGGCATGCCATGCTGGCTCAGGAATTCTGGAAACTGAAGTCCACAAGTTATAAAGGGGCCATAGTTCCTCATCTCTGCACTATGTTCTAGCTGTTACCATTAGGAAATTCCTTCTAATATCTAACCCAAGTTAACTTCCCTATAATTTCTAGCCATTAATTCTAGGCTTGGGGCAATGGAGAACAAATGTACTCCATTCTCTACATGGCAATTCTTTAAATATCTGAAAATTGCAGTAATCCTTAAAAAGAGATCAATGCCAGAAACACTCTCTCTATATGAGGTTTTTTGTTTGTTGTGGTAACGTCTCTATGTCTCCTGAGAATGGATGGGATCTTTCCCATAGCTGAGAATGGGATGAAGACTTCTATGATCATTGTATTTGGATAATATTTGTCTTGATTCAGACTGGCATTCACCATGGGGTCTGCCAAAGGACTAGGTTTCAAATCAAGGGAAACCAAAGAAGGATTGCCATTGCGGGCCATGTGGTACCCCTCACTAATATTGTTTATTCCCAGGGCATGATGGGCTTTTCCAAAGGTGTACTTGGGTACATTATATGCAGTCTTTGGCATCATGTCCTTGCCTAGAACACTGAACAAAACAAATGGCCACGAACAGAGAGGATTTATTGCCACAACAGTAGCTCTTCCTAAGAAGTTCTCTTGAAGCCATTGACCTTGAGCATGGTGGAAGGGTCAAATGTCAACACTGACTGAAATTACACTAGGGACCAGCCTTCAAATCATGTCATTATTTTGTTTCCTTCCTGAGGCAATCAATCAAAAGCAACACTGTATTGTAAAGATGCTGAATGCCAAAGGGAAGTATAGTTGTTCCTGAGACTTAATATAGGCCTCAGAAGAAAATTATATTCCCAGTCTGCTGTCCCTAGTCACAATCCATGCGATGAATAGTGTAGGTGCCGCTATAACAATGTACGGAAAAAGCAGGATATTGAAAAAGTATGTAGCCACTAGTAATAGGGATATTGTACGGTTGTGTAGTATTGGAGCATATCAACAGATTCCTTTTTTAAATGCAAATCCTGTGGGGAAGGGAAGGGAAGGAGATTTTTAGCTGTGGTCATAAATCAAAGGAACAAATTGCACTTAATGCCTTCCTGGAACAGAAAATTAATGATTCTGAGAGAGGCAAATCTGAATGGCTATAACTCTTTTAAATACCTCCAAGAGCTGCAAACAACCCGATGTAAATGAATAATAACAAACTAAGCATAACAGCCATTAGCTATAATGACAGAAGCTCCTCTTTCAGATATTAGCCCTTGTAGGCTGTTACAAATTTGGAGGAACAAAGCATCATGTTGAAAACAAAACAAAGAACTTGGGGGAACCAATTTTGTGACTTTTATGTGAACAATTATTTGACATCTTCAGTTAATTAAGAGGAAAATTTAAAGAGTACATGGACATTTAAATCACACACATGCACACACATGCTATAAAAAGTTTTAAAAGATCATTTTTAAACAATATTAATATGAAAACAATGTCAATTTATCAGTTTTGAACAAATATTCACATTTACCAGATCAGCCACATTTCCTGTCTTTTTCCTTTTGATATTTCCTCTTGATATTCATCCAGAAAAAAAAATGAGCTCCAATGTTACTGTAAATTATTGTAGCATGACAATCCGCAGGCTACTTATTCCAAGTTGACCAAACAGAAAAACAGACTGTTTCAGATCTAGTGGTCTGGATAACTGCTAATATCAACTTTATGAGTCTGGTTCCATTTCACTTTAAAACAGTGCTTTTTTTGTAAAAAAAAAAAAAAAAAAAGGTGCCGGAACTCACACATCTCATACAACCCACTTTGCCTACCCTACAAGGTTCCATCCCAAAAAGGTGCCGGAACTCCGTTCTGAGCGTTCTATGAGAAAAAAAGCCCTGCTTTAATGTATTATTTAAATGTTACAATTTAAGTTAATGTGAATAAATTCCTACTCTTGATCATTCTTCTAAGGTCAATTATTCCAAGCTATAGACTTACACAGAACAGAAGCATAGGGCTGGAAGGGACTTTGGTGGTCCTCTATTCCAACACCCTGCTCACAGCAGGAGCCTTATACCATCCCAGTCAAAAGGTTGTCCAGTCTATTTTTGAAAACCTCCAATGGTGGAATACCTAAAATTCCAGGAGGCAAACTATTCCATTGATTAATTGCTCTCACTGTCAAGAAATTTCTCCTGACTTCTAGGTTGGATCTGTCTTTAACAAGCTTGGTTGGAATCAATAATAGAAACACTTAAAAGAGGGCAATATTACAAAATCAATGGAAAATTCCAATTAATTTCTTCCAGACAGGAAATCAAAGATGTCAGAGCAAAACTCAATGACCTGTGAAGAAATTTCTGTTCACCAATTGGCCTTTTTTTCTTCTCTCCTCATCCCTGCAATTGTTGGAGACCTTCTTCCCAAATCTCTTAAGATCCCTCACCCTTTGGAACTCTTTTTAAGAATATATAAAGAGCATTTGCAGAGGTTTGTTTCAGTTCAAATTTCCTGGAAATTGATACCCACTTTTGTCCCAACTCAATTTATGCTCCCTAGAAATAGAATCTGAGCAATTAGGATGTGCCTTGGTCTCTTTCCCATTTTTAAAATCCATCTTCACATTTTCAAAGCAAAAGAAAAGAAAGCCACATCCACCTGAGTTCCTTTCCTCATGCTCTATCAGTCACTGCTGTTGTGTTCCACTAGGAGGAAGGTGTTGGAAGCACAGCACAAAACCTCATTAATAGTCGAGGCACTAACAGATTTGAGCTGCATGAATGCTTCACCGTGAAGCAGATGGTCTGTCAGAGTCTTATTGTCCTTGTCTTGCCAATAATTTCAGTATGATTTTGACATGGGCACATTAGTGGGACTGCCTTTGAAATCCAGGATAGGTAGCTCAAAAGGAAGTTTGGCATCATGCATTCTGAGGGCTTTTTGGTTTTTGAAATATGGTGCAATTAAAGGTTGGTATCAAAACAACCACTCTTTCCAGCAAATTGGCTGGTTTTCAGAAGCGACTGTTTCACTTGAAATAAAGGAACACAGATTCCAAAAAGAATTCACTTTCAGACTATCTGCTGAAACAAAAACTGTAAACAAAAACACCATAGTCGAGACCTAGGTATGAGAGTAGGCGTTGTTTACATTTAGAAATCCATTAAACTTCCACTTTGGTATTGTTGCATAACTATATATAAGCATTTGCAGAGTTTCAGATATGATTTTCCTTCCAATTTATTTTTGAACGCAAAACTGATTTAAAACGTTTTTAAGCTTTAAATGTTTTAGTTACTTCAATTGGAATGATTTGCCTGAATGTGGGGATTTGAATGTTGTTCACCAAATGATACTTGCATTTAAAAACAAATCAACCAGTAGTGAATATATGAGTCTTCCTAACATATGTTCTTGTGAAATAATTTCATATATACATTGCAATGAATCAGCATTGACATATAGGTTTACCCTAAAATGCTATACAGAGCACTATAAAACTTCAATAATACATATTTTAAGGAACCACAATGAGCCCTTAATGAGCCCTTTTTTGTGGGAGATGGGTGGTTTAGAAATATGAAAAATAAATAAATACCACCACATTTCACAAATGTAGTGTGCCACCTAGAAAATAGTTCATCCTCTTTTAAAAGACGCTCTGGATTATGCGGAGTCTGAGGGCAGACATGAACAGATTTCTCCACAGATTTCTCCACAGAAGGAAGCGTTCCTCCAGAAAGAAAATTTGAGCCTTCTTCCCCTCATTTTATCTCAAATGTATTCTTGACACATAGAAGAAAGTAATATATAGGCATCATGAGACTGTTTTTGATCATACAAATGTAGGGTACAAATAATAATAAAAATAGTGAATGAATACATTGTGCCATCACATCAGTTATGCCATTTTTGGCATTTTGTGTTGAGATCCTCACGTTTTGCTTCCAAACAATATCCTTGAGATACTGATAAACCCTGAAATAATTAAAGCAGGACTAACCTGCACAGAGTGGCTTCAAACCAGAGGCCTGCGTGTAGTTTGTTCCTAGTCCTGCATCTTCAAAATAAAATGGGAAAATGACAGCTGGACTTGAGAATGTCTGAGTCAGTTTCATCTCACAAAGTCCTTTTTAAATAAGGTAAGGAAAACAACCAGTGCATGGCACCTAGACGACAGACACTCCATTCTGGATCACATGACTGGGAGGGTATACATTTTATCAGGATTCTGAAAGTGGCATTGCAACGTCTCTCTTTGCAAGCAGATAGAATAAGGACAAAATGCGGTGATGTTTCTGACATCAGTCTCACCCTGTCCTGGCCATCCTCGTGTGAAGCAGGCTGGAATGAAGAAGTTGCCAACATTCTAAACCAGGAGTCCCCAACCCCCAGTCTGTGGACCAGTACCGGGCCGCGGCATGGCAGCAACTGATCCGCACAAACAAGCAAAGCCCCATCCGCGAGATGCAGGCAGCACACAAAACCACGCACCCTCTGGTCCGTGGAAAAAACTCTCTTCACGGAACCGGTCCTTGGTGCCCAAAAGGTTGGAGACCTCTGTTCTAAGCTGCTGTCCTACTAGCCTTCTCCATAGAGATGTCCCTGAGGAATTTTTTTTCCAGACTTTTTTTTTCTTCATAGCCCCAAATAAATACAGTCCAAGTTTTTCAAACTTTTCTTTTGCTAGCTATTTCTATAACAATACATTTGGTCTCCCCCCCACTTTTTGGAGACATATCCAGCTGATGTCCTGGAGAAAATCTGGGTAGCTTCTTAGAGTTAACATTAACTCTAGCTCCTCCTCCTTCTCCTCATTGTCATCTTCATCATTGTCCTCATGCATCCTCTTCCTCATCATTCTGTTGAGGGACAACACAGAGCTGGACAAAGAGACAATTTCAAGGCCCCTTTCCCCATTTTTTTCTAACACTAATTTAATTTGGAAAGAATAAACCCAAAAAATAACAGCAAACTGTCACACAGTGCCTCTATTCCAACTTAATGAGTCACAGCAGAACATGATGAAGAAGACTCCAGCCTGCCTCATCTTCTGTGAAATGCTTCTGGGTGTAATGGTTTGTATGCCAGGAAGGAGTAAAAGGCTGGTTCTGCAGAGCATGAAATGTGCAATCAGAAATGCATAAATGATAATAACCCATCTGCGTTCCCAATATTAATCTATTTTTTGAGGGGAAAGTACTCCATTATGGCCTGAACTGCACATTTTTTAAAATCAAATTTTCTAAAAAAAAAAAAAAGCATAATTCTTCTTGTCTTTCCTTTTTCTTTTTCTTCTTCTGTTAGAAAAAAATGGGTATTACTGCCCAATATGTGTGAAATAAAACTAGGTCTACAGGAATTTCTCTATTTATTGCACTGCAGGTAAGATTTGATAACCTGCAAACCTTTTCTAAAATAAGAAACATTTTTAAAAAGTGTGACGTTGGAAAAAAGTGAAACTCATGATTCATGCCTAAGTAGGAATGTGAGGGCACAAAAGAGCTGCGATAATAATCAATTACAGAGCAGAGAAGAAAATGCAACTTTTCCTGAGAAGATTTTTAAAAATTATAAAATTTATCATTAAAAAAACTGAGCTACATTGTCCTTGGACATAATAATGTTCATGAAGATCTCTACTCTCTACTCTCTACTGTAAAGGAAAAACCTTTCATACAGTTTCTCTCAGTTTGTTAGTTTCCAGCTACAGGTGGACTTCGCTTAACAACCACTTGTTTAGCGATTGTCTGAACTTGCGACAGCACTGAATGACTTACGACCAGTCCTCAAAGTTCTGGCCATCACAGCATCCTTGTGGCCATGTGATTATGATCCCACCTCTTCGCACCCAGCTGGTGATTAAAATGTTGCAGTTTTCAATGGTCACACAATCACCATTTGCAATCTTCTTTGACAGCTACCCACAAACAAACTCAATGGGGAAACCTGGCAGGAGGTCACATAGGGTGAAACACAATGTCCTTGCTGAACAACCCACAGTGATTTGCTTAACAATAGCATCCAGGAAGTGCCAGAACTGCAGTTTCTCCATGACATGGTCATGTGAAATTGCGCTTTATGTCCGTCTCATTTAGTGATGGAAATTCTGGACCCAATTGCCATTGTTAACTAAGGATTACCTGTATATTGGAATTGTATGGTTGAAATTTCAGTGCATCACTGCAGTTTTCTTTTCTTTCTTTTTTCATGCCAAACTGTATCTAAGCTGATGATGTTAAGAAATATTGAAATTCACAGAGGGGAAGAATGAATAGCCTTAAGGCTCTATAGATTTACTATACACTAATTTTAAACACTTAAAATTGCTGTTTGTCTTTTAATAACTTAACATCTAGTACGACATTATGATGCCATGTTCCAGTCATTATAGATTAGCAGTTCAAATATTTAATCTGTTGCCCCAAGGGTTGCCTTAACTAAATATTTAACTTCAATTAAGACAAAGGCAGAAAAAAACCCAGGAAATTATTTGTTTGCAGTCTTCCCAAATACCAAGACCAATTAAAGGCTGCAAAAAAACAGGGGGAAACTAAACCGTATTCTCTACCACAAAGTTACAGTACATTTAGCAAAATTCTTGATTGGCAATCATTAGAGAGCAGGGCCTGTTTAGCAATAGCTCCACAATTCCCAGATGCTGTCTTTACTTCAAATAAATAAGCCTTGTATAAGAGAAGTGTGACCATTTAATTTTCTCGCTCAGCCATTTTTTTTATAACTTTCACCTACCCTTAAGATGTCTGGATATTATTCTCTGCAGGTTTATCTTTCTTTTGCTGTTTTAAAACAGCAGCCATCTGTATTCAGAATTATTTTCAAAATTGGGATAATCGGCCAGATGTTTGGATTGGATTTGACATTTTTTATTTACCCATTGACTCCTTCTCAAGGACCTGGATTAGGGAGATGTTGTTGTTTGATATATTATTATTATTATGGTTTGTTGCATTCAGCCAGATGTTCAAACTGGATTAGGCATTTTTGTCCACCTATCAAGTCCTTCCCAAGGACCTGGGATAGGCAGATTGGATATTTGATGGTGTTACAGATATCGTCACAGGATATAAGCTACTCCAAATAAAGCTGCCTTTTGCAATTGACTGATGGCAAATTTGTCAGTGCCAATGGTGTTCAAGCGGTGGTCCAGTTGTTTTGGGATTGTACCCAAGATACCTATTATTATTGGTACTACCTTTGCTTTCTTTTGCCACAGTCGTTCTATTTCTACTTGCAGGTCTTTGTATTTTGTTATCTTCTCCAATTCTTTTTCTTCTATTCTGCTGTCTCCAGATCCTGCCATGTCCACTATCCAGATTTTTTTCATCTTTATTATCAACAATTGTTAAGTCTGGTGTGTTATCTGGCAGTTGCATGTCTGTTTGAATTCTAAAGTCCCAGAGCACTTTAACTTCTTCATTTCCTATGACTTTGTCTATTTTATGGTCCCACCAGTTCTTGCTTCTAGCAGATCTTCCATTGTTGCTATTTTGTCATGCATTATTTTAAATGTATATTATTACTATTACTATTAAAATTTATATGCTGCCCTTCACCCATGAATATAGTAGGCATACAGAAATCCATTGGAGGAATATCTGAGCATTTTCTGGAAATCGGCAATCCTAGACAACAAAACAAGCTTTACTGGAATTGGAAAAGAAAACATGACTGCATTCATATCTGAGTCATTCATGACACAAAGTTATTTCCATTTTTAGAAACACTGCAAGTGTTAAATAAAAATCTGAGTGTTTTTTTAATAGCCCCCCATTAGTAGTTTGTACAGCATATATGTATGTGCACATGCACCTTCATTCATGCAGTTTCCTTGGCAGGATTTTGGAAGTGATTTGTCATTGCCTGCTTGCTCCAGCTGGTGACTTTGGGCCAGTCCCTCTGTCTCCTTCTAGGAAGGAGGCAATGGCAATAGTAAACCACTTCTAAAATCTTGCCAAATTTCAGGGACTTGTCCAGGTAATTTCAAGGACTTGAGTCAATACTGACTCAAATGAAAGAAGGAAAGAAGAAAGAAAGAAAGAAAGAAAGAAAGAAAGAAAGAAAGAAAGAAAGAAGGAAGGAAGGAAGGAAGGAAGGAAGGAAGGAAGGAAGGAAGGAAGGAAGGAAGGAAGGAAGGAAGGAAGGAAGGAAGGAAAAGAAAGAGAAAGAAAGTCTAGTAAATGTCCTCTGATTCATCTTCAGGAAAGCATGTGTAGCTCTCTGTCCCCCTTTTTTTTCCCCACTCAGGGTTGCATTTTCTCCCCATTCTTGATGAAATGAAACACATTATCAAGGTCCTGACCTTTCAGAATCATTTCAAGAGGAGTGTCAGTACTCCAGTGGTGTCTGTGTGGCTGCCACTGCACTGACCCTTGCTATTTCTTTATCCCATTAGCTGCCTTGATGTCAGAACTTATCAGGGAACAAACAGCAGAAACCTCTCTCCCATTCATGTGTGCAACCAAGCTGACATGTTTATCCTGAATGGTACTTTGAGTTTATTAGTAGATGACACAAGAATGACAGTCTTTTGTCTGGTGAATTTATTTTCAAGAGTTGGGGACAGTTTGGAGGTTATTCACTCTTGAATTAGGAGGCTGCATGGATGCTGCTGCAGTCATAGCTAGGAGAAGATGTGAGATGGAGGCCTCAGTCTTGGGATAGATAATGGCTTGGTCTCTATAATGATTGCAATTGCTTCAAAATAGAAAGACAAGGGACATCACACCAGAGATGGCAGCTATACCAAATGCCATTGCCAGTTATATATAGGTAGTCCTCAACTTACAACCATAATGGAGCCCAAAATTTCTCTCGCTAAGTGAAACAGTTGTTAAGTGAGTTTTGCCCCATTTTATGACCTTTCTTGCCACAGTTGTTAAGTGAATCACTGCAGTTGTTAAGTTAGTAACAGGGTTGCTAAGCGAATCTGGCTTCCCCAATGATTTGGCTTGTCAGAAGGTCACAAAAGCTGATCAAATGACCCAGAGACACTGCAACCGCGTCATAAATATGAGTCAATTGCCAAGTGGTCTAAATTTTAATCACATGACCACTGGGCTGCTACAATGGTTGCAAATCAGAAAAATGGTCATAAGCCAATTTTTTCAGTGCTGTTGTAATGTCGACTGGTCACTAAATGAACTGTTGTAAGTCAAGGATTAGCTGTAAATGAGTGTGCTGTGTCCAGGAACTGCTCTTGGTTTCAAAAACAGCAGTGGCCCCTGCAGCTTCTATGATCTGCATTCAGTCTTATTTAAGATGGCTCCATCACTCTGTCAAGCAAGAACAGCTGTAGAATCCTTTCAATGCATAATAATAATAATAATAATAATAATAATAATAATAATAATAATAATAATAATAATAATAATAATAATAATAATAATAATAATAATAATAATAATAATAATAATAATAATAATAATAATAATAATAATAATAATAATAATAATAATAATAATAAAGTTGGAAGGGACCTTGGAGGTCTTCTAGTCCAACCCCCTGCTCAAGCAGGAAACCCTATACCATTTCAGAAAAATTGATGTCCAATCTCTTCTTTAAAACTTCCAGTGTTAGAGTATTCACAATTTTTGGAGGCAGGTTGTTACACTTGGGGTAATTATTCTTAAGAGGCACACAAACAAAAGGCCTGCTCTGATACTTATATTCATTTTTACAACCAAACCACAACCAAAAAAAAGAGCCGTGGTGGCGCAGTGGTTAGAATGCAGTATTGCAGGCTAATTCTGCTGACTGCCAATAGTTTGATCCTGCTCCGGCTCAATGTTGACTCAGCCTTCCATCCTTCCGAGGTCGGTAAAATGAGGACCCAGATTTTTGGGGGCAATAGGCTGACTCCGTAAACTGCTCAGAGTATGCTGTAAAGCACTATGGAGCAATATATAAATTTAAGTGCTATTGCTATAATGATGGACCCTTGATTTGTATTGGTCAGCAGCTAAAGTGTTTGGCGGGCTGGAGCTACTGTTAGGAAGCCCGCCAAAGGTGTTAATTGGGGATTGTGATTTATGACACATCAATGGGTGGGAAGTTCAACTTTTAATTTGTAATGTTTGGGGGGGGGCAACGTTCAGTCTTGGTTTCACCTTTGTTTGTGCTGATATTATGTAGCCATTAAAAGTGTTCTTTGAGGAAAGCAATTGCCTCAGAGTTCTTATTTCTTCTGGTCTCATTTATCGGAACCATGACACTAAGATGCCTCTACCAAACAAATGTCAAGTAATAACAGGATTGGGTTGTTGTTGGTTTTTTGCAATGGACAAATGCTCCATCTACATTAATGTTTGCTTCGCAGGTAGAAAATAACAGCATCTATCTGATCAATTATAATAAGATCTTTGGGTCAGGAAGCTGAATAATACGATAAACATCAGTAGGCATGGGACACAGCATTGATTTTTCTTTTGTTTCACTTAGTTTAAATGGGTTATTTCCTTATCATTTCCTTTGCTTTGTCTCCTAGGTGTAAATTTGTCTGCCATCATTTGAACAGCTCATGATTTTTTTTACTTTGGCAATATAAACACATTGCTTACTGGATCCAATCTGGATCGGTCACCAGGACCAAAGGTTTTGTCTTCCGAGCTTTCAGACTCCTGCTGGAGCCCACCTTCATGGAACTTATCCTTATCCATGTATATTCGCCTTCATTCACATTGCTTCCCAGTCCTCTCAACAGGTACTTCAGCACAGCCATGACATACGGAGAGAGAAATGCTGTTTCCAAGCGGTTCAGTCTTCTATTTAGATAGGATACTAGAAGTCATGGAGAAATCCCTAAATGATAAAGGGGTGTATGTGTTGCGAATTAAACCCCCAAACTTTGGAATCTCTCTGCTTTGAAGGAATTACAGTTGTGCCAGGCAAGAGAGATTGCTGAAAGAATTATTCTCAAACATTGGGGAACTGATATAATTCCCAATCGATATGAAGCATTGGCTTTTAGAAATCGATTTTGGAAAAGGCAATATTTTTAACTAATCAGAAAATGAAACAATATGCTTTTCTTCGATATAGTTGTCACAATACTTTACAATAGAGTAATATTTTTAGGGTTCTAAAATCCTTTTCTATTACACACTGTAAACCCAGTGATTTTTATGTTGCTTGTGTGTGTGTGTGTGTGTGTGTGTACGATATTTAGCATTAGTACTTTTTCATTTTTCCTGATTTTTTTAATGGGGGGGCATTTCCTTGTATTCTATTTATTGGGTGTATTTAGCTTTTTTGACATTTATTAAATATATTTTGTCATTTATTGTTTATCTTATGAAATATTGCTATTAAAAAATCCTTGCTGTACAATAAAAGGGGAAAAAAAACAATACTAGGAATTAGTTATCTGTTGAGTCTTCTTTTTCTTAAAACAATGTTGTTTTTTAATTAGCCCATGAGATAGAGTTGTCTTACTCACCTGGTGTCATCGTAGGTGAATGTATTAATTTCTTTTTCTTCTTCTTGTGCCATATCCGTTATCGGACGTTGGCGATCATGTTGGCGATCCTGTTTTTATTAGCAGCTGCATGAAAAAGTGCTGCTGAGTTTTGTCCAAACCAGTCCCTTAGATTTTGAAGCCATGATGTTCTTCTTCTGCCTGGACCTGGAATGTATTAATTATGATAAATTATTTAAGGACAGATCCAGGTAATTAAATCAAACCAAAACAACATATAAACCTGTGTATAGTGATGAGGGGAAATATTACTATTTTATGGTCCAGAGGGTTTCCAGAAGAAAACAGTTCCATATTGTCATCAAGAAAACTTACATGGACACATTCTTGAAGTTGCCAAACATTGACTAATTATAACTTCCTTCTCATCAGACAAAGTCTCCAAAGGAAGCTTGTGATTATGATCACAGCATAGAGATGTGTAAACTTCATTTCCCAAGTACCAGAGTCTTAATCTTGATCAGGACTACCATCACCATTATTGCTGCCAGATCTCTTATGTTTATTTCATTATTATCCTGCCACCTTGAATGAATGAATGAATGAATGAATGAATGTTATTCATTTCAGAATATGCACAGTAAGAAGACAGTAACAGTTGAAGTTTTCCTTCTACTACAGTGGTTCTTAAACTCTTTGACTCAATTCTCCGTTTTCCCAGTCTCAAATAATGTCATTAGTCTCATAAAAAAAAAAAAGGCTGTTGTTTTATAGAAGTGTCTTGGCAACAACAACCCCAAACTAGATCTTCGGCTCACAAATGAGCAAATATAAATTGCTCCATTACCAGTCAGCACTGAGGCTAGAAAGGTTTTAATTTTAGCCAAATGGGCTTAGTCACTATCATCAAACAACTCTGGGGTTGTTTCCAGCTAAACTAAGGAAAGTTCTAGAACAGCCCACAAAAACAGAGCTGATAGAACGCAATTTCTGTTTTCATTTTATATTTCACGGTCCCATGGCAGCACATGGGGGAAAAGATGGATGTAGGTTAGTTCCTCTAACTGTGTCCTCAGCACACTGATCCTCATAATATCACTCTTAGTTTTTTTTCTTTTATTTTCTAAGCAGTTTATCAGAAACTCAAGAAGTGAAGGGTCCCAGATTTATGGCAGCTACCGTAGGAGGTCTGATAAAAATGACTGTATGGGACAGCCAGCCATACATTGCCACAACATAAGGATAAATGCCCTTGGAGAGCAGCTAATGGGTCAGTCATGCTGTAAATATGGTCCTTACATTTCTCATTAAATGCAAGAAATCCATTTAGAATGTGTAACCACCTTTTTACATTTCTTATCAGGATGCCAAATAATCCAAATCTAGCCCAGTTTTGATATGCAACTTATCTCTCAACACTGACATGTTTCTGATTTAAATTATTGTGCAAAAGACAAAACTATTCTAAATGCTCTCTCTTCCATTTAAACAACCATCACAATGCCAGAACTCTAATTTATTGTTTATGTCTATTTGGTCCTTTCTACCCTTATGCCTTTTATTGCTGCCTAATATAAGACATTTTTCAAGTGATGCCTTCCTACAACTTATCACTATGCCAGCAGAAACTCCCTAACTAAAAATCATATGAGCTGGAACAGCTTGCAGCTTGCTACAATTAACCAAGATAGCTAGATGTAACTGGGACACAGAAGTAGCTTTAGTATGTAACCTTGTTTTATTAGACCACAAGATAGGTACAGATTAGCATAAAATGAGCATGGGTACAGCCAGTGGTGGGATTCAAATATGTGAACAACCGGTTCTCTGTGTGGATGCCGCTTCTGGAAGTCCATTCTGGGCCTAGGCAACAAAAAAATTAGCTATCGGTTCTGCCGAACTGGTGCGAACAGGCTGAACCCCACCACTGGGCACAGCTATGATGATTATATTCAGCTATGATGATTATATATGATCAAAATCAAAATAGTGAATTTATTTCTTGAAATGACTGCTCTTGTCAGGATCAGGACCATAGGTTAAGTTGTAGTTCAGAAAATTTATTGGTCATGCCTATACACAAGAATCTAATCAATTAATAGTCCATAAATTAATTAACTAATTAATTAATAGCCTTTGCTTGATAAGAGTTAATGAATTTGGAAGAGAGGCTGGACTTGGATCACTTGTGGGAACATAACAACTCCAGTCTGATTACTCTCTTAACTCCACCCCTTTGCTCTGCCTCTTCATATCATCTCTATTATCCAGGTGTTGTTTGCTGATGGCAAATCCCTATTCTCCCTTACTTGGCTAATTATTTCTGAGCTCTTGAGAGTTTTTTGGGACCCAGATAGTTTTCTTTGTTATACTACAAGATGGTTTGTCCTGGCTTCTTTCGGGACAGTTCCTCAACTTCCCAGTCTAGCCACACACTAATATTCTTTAATAGCCTTCTATCAAAATATTAATTAGGAGTCCCTCTGCTTACTTTCCAAGACCAGCCAAGGTCAAAGAGGTGTTGTCACTTATCAAATCCCAAATTGTTCTCACAGCCCTTCAAAGTGATGACTGTCTCCTCTGCATTAGGACATAGAGAGTTTAAACCTTTTATGTTGCTTTGAACTTGTTGAAATGACCAATCACAAAAAAATTAAGTTAAATTAGTGACCAAATCATGCCTACAGACTGATGAGCCAAAGGCAGTATACAGATATTCTATATGCACTTATGGAACAAGTAGCGTAAGCTGCTTTGACACTATAGAGACAATGGGATTCGCTTTATTGAGACAAAGAGGCAATGACATTTACCTTGATGAAGCACTCTGCATTGCCTTGAAGCCTCCCCATTTTCTCTTATTCCTTTTGATTTATAAAAGAAGACAGTGCATGAGCAGAAGAGTTTTGCAGTTTTTTCAGGGATGTAGAGTCCTGTTGACTAGTAGCCTTCACTGATCATTCACTGGCTCTTGCAAAAGCCAGAAGAGACTTCTACAAAATATACAGGTAGTCCTCAACTTAAAGCCACAAATGAACTTGGAATTAGGGTCATAATAAGTCTTGGGGTCAATAAGTGAGGCACCCAAATGACCACCTTGCTCAATGACCACACTCCTGGCTTTCCCCATTGTGGTTTTTAAGCAATCACGTGGGTCTTTAGGCAGAGCAGGAGGTGACTCAGGGGGTTGGGGAGGCCCTGAAAGGCCTGGTCAGGTGGTGCTTCCAGGTCTTCACATTGCAGATTCCATGACCTCCTTTGGGAAGCTCACTGTACCAGCAGATTAGCTGACTAACCTGCTGGTACAGGTTAGTTAGACAGAGTATATGTGTATTGATGGTGTGGATCTTGTTCTTCCTATGAGCTGTTTCTTCTGAAGCTGTATTATCGTTTGCTGGTAGTTGGATGATGCTGTCATCCTTGACTCCTCATCATGGTTCCCATATGGCTGTGGGACACCAAATATATGTAGCTGGGTTGTATGACTGCTATGTGGCCCCTTAGTAATTCCACCCCCATAAGTCTTAATTACCTTCTCTTTCTTTGTTACCATCTGGCCCGACTTCTCCAGTCCTAATACCATTCCAATATTCTTGCTGTCATTCATCTGTGCCAATTGGATTAGTGAGACGACGTCTCATTATATAATAATTATATATAATTTTTTTTTTTTTTTAAGAAAAGCAAGATAGAAAACTAATACAAATTAACATAAGGTAAGAAAAATAAATAAATAAATAAATAAATAAATAAATCAAATCTTGCTAAAAGAAAGGAAAAAAAGTAAAAGAAAAAGAAAAAAGAAAAAAAGAGGCAAAGAAGTAGCTTCCAATCTTCTTTACAGCAGTTGTAAATATACAACAAATTGATTGCTTACTCTATGGTTACAACATAACTCTCTTTCTTTCTATAATCTCTCCAATCCAGTCATCAAAACCATAAATCATCAGTTCATTTTTTTCTGTTGCAAGCAAAAAGTAAAATAAAATAAAAATCCATTCAGCATTTCCAGTCACCGATATTGTCTTTTCTCTGATCAAAGAAATCAATTTAGCCGTCTCAGCAAGTTTCATCAACTTCACTAACGGTTGCTCCATTGTCAGCAGTTCCGAATCATTCCATCTTTGTGCATACAATAATCTTGCTGCAGTTATCATCATGTTCAAAAACAAGGTTCCATTGTTTTTGAGATCTGTGATCTCATTTGCATAGTCATCTTTAAAATCCTCTGAATCACTGTATGCATTTGAATTCAGAATTTTCTAGAGTTGTTTTTTTTTTACAAGTCCACCAAACATAATAAAATGTCCCTTCTTGCTGCTCACGTTTCCAATATAAATTTGGAGTGTCTTAATGCATTCTATACAATTTCTCTGGTGACACACCATTTTTATTATTTTTCTTTTCTTAAAAAAAGAAGATAAAAACTAATACAAATTAATGTTAGGTGAGAAAAAGAGAAGAAATAAAAGGGAAACAAGTAAAAGAAAACTATAAAAGAAAGAAAAAAGATACACAGAAATTGCTTCTGTTTTTCTTTACAGCAGTTATAAGTGCAACGATAAATTTGCCACTTGCACCATGGTTACAATATAACTCTCTCTTCTTCCTACAACCCATTCTCTCTATTCATTAAAATCATAAATCATCAGTTCATATTTTTGTGGTTCACACAAAAATCCATCCAGGGTTTCTAGTGAGCAATAAATGTAAAAATTCTTTTTTCTTTGATCAAAGAAGCCAATTTAGCTATCTCAGCATGTTCTAACATCTTCACCAACTATTCCTTCATTGTAGGTAGTACCCAATCTTTCCGTCTTTGTGCGTACCCTAATCTCACTGCAGTTATCTCATATAAAAATAAAGTTCTATGACTTTACCTCTCCAGACACCAGTTATAGAAATGTCTGTCTTCTTGACTTCTTTTTTCATCTCATGTTTCATTTTTACAAGTCTTTCCTCCATTCATTTCTAAAAGCTGTCAGTTTAGTATCAAGTGGTTCAATTAACTTACTGCCCAGTCGCTCAGACTTTTTGTGAAGCAAATCTGATTTAATTCCTCTCTCTGCAGGTTGCTCTCACGACCCTCCCGTCCCCTCCATTTTTTGCTACTTTTCTTGTGGTTGTATTATTGTATTCTAATCCAAAATTGAAAGTGTCTCAAACAAAGGAAAGAGAAAAGCCAATCTTCCTCCTTTTCCCTCTTTTTCTTCATGTGCTTTTAAATCAGGGGTCTTCAAACTTGACCCTTTTATGACTTGTGGACTTCAACTCCCAGAATTCCTCAACCAGTGTGCCTGGCTGAGGAATTCTGGGAGCTGAAGTCCACAAGTCATAAAAGGGCCAAGTTTGAAGACCCCTGATTTAAATACTTTTATCTCAAGTAGCACTTCACAATTACAGTGAGCATCATAGTCAACTTCTCCATAGTTACAGTCAGTGTAATATTCTGGTTTATATTACCTTTATCTTTTGTTCTGTAAAATCCCACCAATTGTCTGTACTTTTTAATAGTAAACAAAAAAACATTCCCATAAAGGTCCTATTCATTTGCCTAATTTAATTCCAATTTGTTTAAAAACACTACCACCCAAAAAAATCTTTCAAAACATCTCTCTCCTTTATCCATTTTAGACTTCTTTTTTGCATCAACTCCTTGTTTCTCTTTTTGCCAAAACTTTTAAAAACGTTTAAGAGCTTTTTTCCTTTTTTCCTTTCTAATCTAAAAAAAAATAATAGTAACTCACCAAGTGGAATTTTATCCTGCCACTCAGAAAAATCTTTGTTTAGCTGTAAATTTCTTACATCAAAAACTGGATAAGAAACAAAGCCATGCGAACCTTGTGTTCGTATAGGCTACATTAAGGTTGAGAGCTTGGTTGATATCCCTTGAGTCCCAGCTGCTCAACTACCGTGCCAATTGCAAAAATACTCAGTTCCTGCAGTCTAGTCATCAGAAACAGCTGCCCAGAGTGCAAGTAGGCAATCTCATGATCTCTCCTTTTTCTGAAGAGACTTAGATGGTTAGAATTCCTT
This sequence comes from Azemiops feae, assembly GCA_023970755.1. NCBI lineage: Eukaryota > Metazoa > Chordata > Lepidosauria > Squamata > Viperidae > Azemiops > Azemiops feae. The sequence continues at coordinate 1,707,673 of JALGBA010004278.1, read as the reverse complement.
GTTTGGCTGCTGATCTAGCTGCAATGCCATCCCTACTCCTTCAGAGACATCTAGTTCACCATGAATCCTTACCACAAGTTCAAGACCTGGAAATCCCCCCCCCCCCAAGCTTTGGGTCAGGGAGCAATATGTTTCATTTCCCAACATTTTGTCTATAATATGTTTCGGGGGGGGAAGGGGGTTTGCAATTTTTTTTTGACTGAGTTATTGTACGTTCCTAATGAGTGTGCTATTCTGCGTCCTGTGTCCTGTGGGAGGAATAAAAACTAAATTAAAAGGAAAAGAAAATACTGCATACAAAATTACTGGAATTTTGAAAATTAGAATGAAAAATAGTTTTTAGTGTCTATCTATTCTTGAAAAGCTCCATCTCTCCACCACCATCCCGCCCCCTTGCACTTCAATATTCTCAACAGGTCTTTTCAATTTCTTTAAATAAACCTCTGGGACATTCAGCCAGCACATTACAAGATGAAGAGGACTTCTTTTTCCTAATAGCTCACATTATGGAGAAGCCGCAGGCAGGCAGGCATAAATTGTACACTGTGTTCCTTCCTTTCTATCAGGCTTATTATTTGTTTTTGTTTTAGTTTTAAAAAAAGTTTTAAAAATAATGTTGCAGCCAAATTCTGCCTGCTGCTAATAATAATTGCTTGGAGAAAACGATTTTATCCCCACAGCCAAAAATAGAGTCTTGTCCAGTTGAATAGAAGCAAAACCTCAATGTGCATGAAAAACTCTTACCAGGATAAAACAATTTTGTGTCTCTTTGTGTGCATGTGCGTGCGTGCATGTGTGTGTGTGTGTGTGTGTGTGTGTAGAAAGAGAGAAAGTGCACTAAGTTCAATAAAATTAAGGGCAGAAAGACAATACAGAAAAAAGAGAGAGCAAAAGCTACCAATCCACTAGACTAGAGTCTTCAGCTTTGGCATTTTAAAAGGCACCTTGAAAGCTCAACATATAAAGCACATCTTTAAAAAAATCCAGCAAAGATGCTCCGATATGTTAAAGAAGTCTTTCTGTGTGCGCCCTTATGTCTTCCTGATGTTGAGTTTCAGAGATGATCATGTTTTAGAAGATATTACTGGAGGAACATTTGTGACAAGATCACTTTTCTGGCCATCATTACTCCTCCTTCAAGGACCTTGAGGGGAACACATTATACTTAAACAAGTAATTAATTAATTACCATCTGGTCTGGATTCGATTCCTGGATTCTTAATGGGTTCAAAGTGAAAGTTACAAAAATTATTTGAATGTTTAGCACTGTGGGCAGGGCTACTCCATATCAAAGTTCAGACTATTATCAACCTTTCTATTAATAGAAAGCTTCAGGCTTAGAACTCTGCTTCAAATCAAACCTTAGTCCTTGCATTCTATGTATTTAAAAAACAACACAAGCCATTATTTGTGCTCCAACCGTATATACTGCCTGGAATTCCTAGAAACTAGATGAAATGCAACTGCCATAAAAATTAGTCAGCTCACCTCTGTTCTCACCCTTTCCAGATCACCCCTCAAATTTTAATTCACTCCTTTTCCTTGGGAAATATCAGAGAACAGTTATTTGAAAGGAGTGAAATGTATTAAACAAAACCTACCTGGTTCAAGCTAGCATCCTTCATACACAAGATTAATAATAATAATAATAATAATAATAATAATAATAATAATAATAATAATAATAATAATAATAATAATAATAATAATAATAATAATAATAATAATAATAATAATAATAAAAAGTTGGAAGGGACCTTGGAGGTCATCTAGTCCAACCCCCGGCTCAGGCAGGAAACCCTATACCATTTCAGACAAATGGCTGTCCAGTCTCTTCTTAAAAACCTCTAGAGTTGGAGCATTCACCGCTTGCTTTGTCCATGCTTTAATCGATTTAATCCAGCCTGATGCTACAACTACCTAGTAGTTATTTCAGAACATGTCCCATAGTAATTGGAACACAAATAAATCAATAAGTGTATGCAATCCCATTGAATTATTTAATTACAAAAAGAATGTGAGTTGCAATTAATGTTTCTGGGAAACTGAAACTTGATCCATTTTCTTCTTTTGATTCGGCAATGGCACAGAGAGAGAACAATAAGGTGGAAGCCATTATCTTTGCTGGAGAAATTTATTTAGAATATCCGTGATGGTTGTCAAGGATTAATGCATAGTAAAAAAAAGTAGTTGATTAAACGAAAGAATTATTTTTATCTGGCTTCCTCCTATTATTGTACTAAGATTTATTCCTTCATTTTTCATTCTAAATAGTGAATTCCTTATTGCCAATGTCAGTGGGCTATAGAAAAATGTTTTGGCATTAGTTTTCTATTCTCCAAGAATAGATGTTGATAGCTTAATCTGAGAGAAAAGGAGTTTATAAGCACCACATATTTTCCCTATCTTACTTTTTATGTTGATACTTAGTTTGCTGAAAGCATGTGTGACTTTGGGAAGATGGCTCTGCAAATAATATTAATCAGTACTCCCACTTGTTTAAAACAATTATTCAGATTGCAATATGTAAGACTTAACATAATCAAGGAACTTCTGGAGCCTATACAATTAATCCTTTGACTCATTTAAATAATGAGGTCTAGAGTTAAGTAGATAATACTAATTTAAGTAGATAAAACACATCTAATTGCTATTAGATTCTTTAGATTAGGATTAGGCATGTTGAACCCTCTTTCTCCCAACCAGCATCTTAAATGGGGAAAAATGTATTCAATAACATCTAGAAGATGACATTTACTGATCCATATTCTGATAATCTTCAAAATGTACTGCTGTGCAACATGTTGGGAAGGGTCTTTTAAGAGACTTTCAAAGCATTTATTAGTATAAAAAGCAGACACTAGGGTTAGCACAGTTTTTGCTCACATTATGCCATTCTTAAAAGATCCTTGCTGTTCATTTCTGCATCTACAGTATGTGTTCTTTTAGACCTTGAAATAGGATGGACCATAAACAACCATACCATTGCTAATACGAGTGTTATATGATATGATTGGCCCTGGGCCTCTGCAAAGGATTAGTGATGGCATGTTCATTGTGATGTTATAGTACAAATACCACAAATGGTGCAGCACACATCATTTGGAATATGATAAGATTGATGTGAATTACATTATTGTAATCATTCGTGTGATGACATCATGGCACACCTAACATTAGCGTGATTTCTTTATAACTGCCATAACTGTTTTTTCTTGAATTGAACAGAGATGATAAATTGGAAAAGTGATATTATTTCAGACAATAAAGAATTGCTTTCAGAAATGGGTGATTTATCTGTTTTGGAAAAAGCAGTATTTTCTACTAGTCAAAGGATGCAGCAATATGTCTTGCTATGGCAGAGACTTTGTCATATTTTTTCCCCCAAAAATAGGGGTTGCCATAAAAAAGAGGGAGTCAAGCTATTCTCCAAAGCACCTGAAGGCAAGATAAGAAGCAACCTAGAACTAAGGAGAAATTTCCTAATGGTGAGAACAATAAATCAGTGGAATGGCTTGCCTCCAGAAGTTCTGGATGCTCCAACACTGGAAGTTTTAAAGAAGAGATTGGAAAACCATTTGTCTGAAATGGTATAGAGTATAGGGTTTCCTGTTTGAGCAGGGGTTTGGACTAGAAGATCTCCAAGGTCCCTTCCATTTCTGTTATTCTGTTAAATATTTTCTATTGATTATATTATAGTAGTATATTTATTAATAAACCTCATATATACTCATTCCCATTGTGTATGTATGTGAATGTGTATACTGAATTTTTGTTGTAATTTCACATACACACAAATTTATATCTATCTATCTATCTATCTATCTATCTATCTATCTATCTATCTATCTATCTATCTATCATCACTATCTTCTGTATGACTGTGTTTGTGTGTATGTGTGTGTGTGTGTGTGTGTGTCTTCCTTTTTTCTCTTTCGTAGTCTATTTGGGGTTGTTTTAATTTTATAATTTTTCCCCCTTTATTTTGGTTTCTATTATTTTTTTCCCTTAAGATTAAAACCTTTTTCATCAGTTGTGTGTAGCATTTACTGCACTTACGTGATTTGTCATTTTTTCTGTAATTTCTAAATAGAATTTGGGGAAGAACAAAGAGCTGAAGGCAAATATTTTAGAAGATAAGGGATTTTCAGCGACCATCCACCTCCTATGCCCTCCCTATGATGTTAGCATTGCTGCCCTTTGAGTGCCAGGCAGTAACATTTTTCTGTGCAGCAAGGCATTCCAAATATAATGTGAATTTAATGATTAAGCTACTGCTTTCCTTTTGGCTGATGAGTTTTATTGTACCATGCCCCACTCTGCAATCTAGTCTGATAAAGGTGCTCTTTCAAAATGTTTTACACGTATAAAATAAGTCAATTAATTTTGTGCATATAGCAGCTCTTTATAAATCTAAAATGGCTGCTGATTCCCAAGGGCAGTGAAATGCAAAGCCTCAAATCATTATTTTTGCCCCATAGTTTCCATCAAGTTAACCAGCAGTGCTGTACAGAACCTTTCTCCTGCATTGTCCTTTGGTTTGATAGAAAATCAAAGGAGAACAAATAATGGTTTTCCATGAAGGTCCCGTTTTGTATTGTGCATTCACCTTTCTTTCTGATGGATTGCAGCTTCTCCAACTACCTTACCTCAAATAAGATCATTTTTCAGACCAGGAATAGCAGGCAGCCAGGGTGTCTGTAGAACAGAGAAATCACTAAGAAAAAGAGACCCTGGCATCATCCTCCAGCAATTCTCAAGACTCAGGTGTAATCATACATCCCAGGAAATGCAAACCAAATGTTAAAGCACTCTGAGAATGAGGTACAGTGCTAAGGGGAAAACAAATCAAGGCATTGCGGGAAAGCATATTATTACTATGGACCTCAGCTGGTAGAAACCCTCAACTGACTTGGGGTGCTTGTAGAAGCTAAGCTTGGATGTCTCAGACTGATAATTAAACCAGGAAGTAAAAAAAGAAATCCTAGAAGACAACAATATCAAATCACTTACGTAACATTATCAAACAAATTATGCTGATGGAGTACCAACTTGCCAAGAGTTGAGCTCAGCAAAACTTTGCCTTTCTTACCTTGGAGCTCATAGATTGTCAGCATGTTTATTATTGATGCTATAACTACAGTGCCATAGTTGTAATATAGAGTATGCAACTATACTACAAGGTATCCAAATATGTCACACTTATTGTGTGATGTTCAATAGCTAAATGTGTGGTCTTAAAATACGGAGTTAATGGTCTTCTGGAAGAACAGTAACCCTAAAGCAGGTCAACCAAGATCTGACAGATGTGATGGGGAGGGGATTATACCATAAAATGACAGAGAAAGAGAGATCCATTTTCTTTCCTTCTTTCTTGCAGAATCCCAATACACCACTAGCCGCTTGTTGTTTGAGATGAGGTACTCTTGAGTTTTTTTTAAAGTTTCTTTTTTAAGGTTTTTGAGCAACGGATGGTTTTGGAAATCTAGCCAATAAAGAGAAATCAGATTTCTGTACTACCCAAAGCAGAATAGTCTTAGAAGACAGTGCCCAGGGACTGGAAGGTACGGGCAGATCCAGAACAGCTAAAAGTGGGTAATAGGTATCAGCCTGATTCCACCCCACAAGATTCATTTGACTGCGAACCCAACAAAATAGTTGCAGAAGTACACCTGATCATACTCACAGTAAATCTACCACTGCTTGTTGGCTGTGTAAGGTGGGAAATACTACTTTAACACTAGAATACAGTAGCCAAACATTACTTTGGTTATGGGTTGGGGCAAAATAAAGGGAATGTCATAGAGACACAGAAGGAAAAAGAGATTGCCGGGCGAATTGTATTCCATGGAAAAAAACATCATTGCAATTCCTCAATTGCAGCAGACCGACTTCACATATGAACAGCAGAGGTGAAATGAATGTGTCTTTCTGACCTTCTTTGTACCTTCCGTTGTAATGTTGCCTGCTATTTTTATATTTTGCTTATTGGTTTTTAATATTTGATTACTTGGTTTTCTGCAGTCCCTCCATTTCATGAGGAAGCTCTGCCTGTTGCAGATGGCTGGTCTTCCTTCAACTTTTTCCCAGCCTTCTGGCCTGCAAAATGATAAGATATGAAAATTAGTTCAGGTCATCAATCTTGGTTGGGATCTTTTGTGGTCACGTCGAAGGTGTAAGCAGAAAATGGAGTCTGTTAGTCTAAAAGTCTTGGATTTTAAGCATAGCCCAGATTTTGAGACTTTATGATCAGGGAAAATATCTCACCAAGCCTAATGACATCTACACCTAACTTTATAAACATGTCCAGAGCAGGAAATAAAATAATTTAGTTTGGCTTTTACCAAAATGCTTAAGTGAGAGAATAATTCAAGCTTTTTTTAATTTAAGTAACTCATAATAAGGAAATATAAGGATATTAAACATTCAGGAAGGTGAAATTTTATTAATAGACAATGCAAGTGTTCAGAAATCCTTCTACGTTTTTACTCACATTTCTATAAAAGGCAGGAAGTTTCTCTGGAAAAGATGGATGAATATTTGAAAAAACAGAATTTACCAAAATTTTCGCAATCCCAGAAACAAATTCTGAATAGCCCTATAATAGCCTTCAAAATACCAGAAGCCATACAAAAGATTAAAATAGAATTGGATTTATGTACTAATAATGAATATGTTATTGCTAAGATGTATAAATAACTATTGAAAATAAATATAGAAGATGAACGTGGCGAAGATAATATGATTAAATGGGCAAAAACTTTGAAAATAACATAATGCTTGATAATGTGAGATTACATGAAGTAAAGGATTAAAATTTACACTGAATTATAATATAAAAGACACCTTTTATTCATGATGTATCATTGGTATTTAGCAAATGATAAATTGTCAAAGATACATAAGGGGTGTCAAATGTTAGTTAGAAATGTGAGCAATTTGAAGGTACATTTTATCAGCTTTGATGGACATGTAAGAAAGCAGAGAAATACTGGGATTAGATACGCATTTTAGTTCCGAAAATTCTCAAACTGAATGTACAATGGAAACCACAAGTTTTTTATCTAGGTTTGATGAAATTGGGAAAAAAAATAAGGGAAAAACATGATAACAGCAGCAAGTCTTCTTTAGGTCCAGAGATAGAAGGACACACAGAAACAATGGAAGAATGGATGGGGGAGTTAGTAGAGTTGGCAGAGATAGTGAAATTGACTGCTTTGATTTTTTTTTTTAAAAAAAAAAGACTTTGTCTAGCTTTGTTTCTACTTGGAGACCTCTTTTTGCTTGAAACTGAAAGAAATGAAATGTTAACCTTGGGATCTGATGAGAAGAACTGTTTATGACTGGTGGTTTATTCTAGTTCAAAGGGTATTTGTGTCAAAGAAAGTTGGACTTTACTCTTTCCAAAAGTGTTTTCCCTTCTTGCCTGCACTCCCAATTTTGTGTTTTCCCCCCCTGCTTGCCCATTTCCCTTTCCAATGTTTTCTCTTTCTTCTTTTGTATTTTATATTATTTTGAAATTCAATAAAGTTTTGTGAAAAAATAATAGTGCCATGACAGATAAGACCAGGAAGCAATGAGAATGAAGATGGGTGTGCTACTACTTCATATTTTCAAGAGTTCTCATCATTATCACTAGGTGGATGCAGGTAGGAGATGAACAAAAGAAAAAAAGAAAAGAAAAGACTATGTAATGTGGTTGGGTTTAAGATGCTACACAATTCTTTGCACGCGCACACACACACACACACACACCACACACATACATTAACTTTAATCAAATAGCACAGAGAAAAGTTGCAATGTATAGAGTTGAACCTGTCAGCTGCAAAGCTGCTCCCACGGCTTCAGTTGCTGTTTTTCCAACAACTAGTGTGTCTGCCTATCTCTCCACAAGAGTTCAGTAGTGTCCATGTCAATGTACAGAGAGTACATAAAGAATGCATTATAATAAAATACTGGGGAAAGCTATGATCATAATTTTTAAGGAAGCAGATCACGGATAGGTGACCAGGTGTTGTCCAGATGTTCTCCAATTCCTAACAGAGTCAACTACCATTGCCAATTGGAAATTGGTAGGAATTATAGTCTAAAATGTGGCACAGCCCCAAGATCCCTTCCTGTTAGTCTGATTGTGCTAGAAAACGCCTTGTGTGGTTTATCAGCATTTTCAAAAACAATAAATCTATCACTACTACATTGTGAAAACAGCAATAGTTTATATTATACATATAAACTTATCTATATCATCAGGTACCCTAATGTTTGAAGATTAAAAAAAACAGCCTAAGTGTCCAGTTTAATCTATCCTTTCCTAACTGTATATTTTCTAGATGCACTGGGATTACAATCCCCAAATTCACAATTGCTCACACAGGAAGGACATTTGGGATTTGTAATCCGAAAACGTCAGGAAGTTCTGGAAAAATAGACTGAGGAAACTGATTTAAAGCTTTACACAAGGCAGAGATTTCAATGTTCTTATTCTGAATTTAAACATTTCTTTTCTCGGAATGTAGTTATTGGAATGAAATCAATGCTGAAGGGACTTTGAAACTTTTCTTATAGTATTATTAAATGAGTGTATATTCACAAACAAAGAAATGTTTATACCTGTAATGCAGGCATTTGCCATCGTGTTATTTTGTCCTACACCGGAATTCAGCTCTCCAATTGGAAATTAGGAACAGGAGACATGTGATAATAATCTTGCTGGGAGATTGTTTGAGTGCATGAAAACAGAATGATAGAAAGGTGGGAATAAGAATGTTCTAATAAAGGAGAATATTTGTAGCTCAGGGTTGACATGAGGGTTCCTTGGTGCTCTCTGAGCTTGTTTGTTTTCTTGCAGACATTTCATTACCCAAACTAGGTAACATCACCAGTGCTAGTAAGGGGTGCAGTTTGCTGTCAGTTTTATATTTTAGTGGCTTGCTTGTCAGTGTTGGTGGGGGTGGTCTTAGAGATTCTTTGGTTTGATTCTGTTAGCTGTGGGCTTCTTTGGCAGTTTCTTGATTGGGGTATTGCTTACTTGATTGTTGGTCTGAAGTTGATCTTGGAGTTAATCCATGCTGATCTGAGTGCTGATTACTGGTGAAGAGGTGCTTGGATCTTTTTGTTCCTTTTGTGTGATAGTCTCTTTTGCATAGCTTATAGATGTTGTTAATGTTTATATGTCTATTGATGGATGATTTGTCAGAGTGCCAGGCTTCTAGAAATTCCCTGGCGTTTTTGAACTTGGCTTGGTCTAGGATGGTCACATTTTCCCATTTGAAACTATGGTTAAATCTGTCTATATGTTGTGAAATTAAAGAATTTTCATCATGTCTTCTGACTGCTAGTTGGTGTTTGTGGATGAGTTCTGCCAGAAGAATGTATAATACATATTTTGCAAAAATATCCATCAAGCTTGGAAAACACTAAATATCCACACTTAAATATTTTGATATAAACTGACACAATTTCATCTTTACTGCTTTACATATTTGTCAAAAGTTGGATCATAGCTACCTTCATCACGTTCTTCTGAGAATGCAGCAGAAAATGGAGAAAACTTACTCATCTGTCCTGACCTGGAGCAGAATAATGAAGCAATGCTCATAGCCACCTTGCTGTGATGTTCTCTTGACAATGATATTTTGTAAATTGGACTGACCTGCTCAGATAAATTGCTAAGATAATTTCCTTTCTTTCTTTCCCAATCAGTCCTCTTGACCCTTCTTCCTCAAGAAAATTGATCAAGGTTTTCTTCAGTTGTTTATTCTATCACCGCTATCGGTAAATCAAAGTACCAACGCTGCTAGCTGAAGTTTATTCCCTTTTCAGTTATTTGACTTCCTGGAATATCTTCTCCTGACCTTCACAGCCAAAGCCAAACTGTTTTTACTATGTTTCCACTTTTATTGAGGCATCTGCACTCTCTTGAATCTTTCCCTTCAAAATTATGGGACAGTAACAAGTACACCTCTTGCCTCTCTTAAATCTTCCAGCACTGAACTTTTGAAAAGTTCAGTTATGTTGTGCAATCAATGAAAGTAGACATAAAAGCAAAAATCCGATTACTTGGGGTGGGGGAAAATTGACTTGCAGCAACCCATTTTGCTGTGAATGAGCAATATAACAGATACCTGGATTTTTTTAAAATCATAAATGCTTAGGTGAGAAATGCTTCTTAACCCCACAGAATTTGATTGCAGCTATGTTTTGAATTGATGCATTACTCAATGTATCGGGTAAATTATTATCCTACACGAAGCCCTGAAAAATGAATTGTCAGTATCTAGGAGATGTGTTTGCATACTAGAACACCTACCTCTGCATAAAATTTTAATACGACAGGTGTCCCAACCTGCCAGATGCTTATGATCACAAATTAATATTCTCTGTCTAATACAAAAATGGATGTGTCACAAGGGCATTCTGTTTCTCATTCTGTTGCCAATTTTAATACCAATTTTTATCCTCTTTAGGAAAGTCTTGGAAAATAGACAACGTCTATTATTTTCTGTCCTACCATACAGGAACATTAAGTATTTGGCAGAATTTTAAACTTTCCTTGGTATAAATTGGACAGTCTAATATTTTAGCTAATTTGGAGATGGGTTGCATGAATTCTTTTCTAGATTGATAAAACTGTTTAATTTTCTGTCTTAATACAAAATGACATATTGATTGATTTTCACAAACATTTATATATTTCTTCATTATCAGGCTCTGGGTGGTTTATAAATGGAAAACATACAATAAAATGATTCAATTTCTCTAAATCATATAAATTAAAACCACCCATAAATCTGAATATAAATTTACAGAAATCATCCAAAATCCAACAGAAAAAGGCAGTCCAACAGATTCCACTTAATGCCCAAATGTCTGATGAAACAAATGGTTTTGATCAACTTATTGAGGACCAACAGGGTGGAAGCCTTTTATTACTCACTAATGATGGAGCAACCACAGAGTAGGTCTGCCTTTGAATTCCTGCTCCATTTATTTCATACAAGGTGGGACTAAGCATCCTTTCCCAGATAGACCACACAGTAATGGCAGACTTTATCAAGAAAAGATGATTCCAAAGCGAATGAAGCTAAGCCAAGGCAGAGTGCATTGCAGTAGTATGAGACTTTGTCACTAGGATTTTCCCTCTTCAAGAAAGGCTGCAACATGCACAGCAGCCAAAAACTGGCCAACAGTTTCCCTGGTCATGACTCCTACCAGTCATGCAAGCTCAATAAATCCAGGGCCTCAAGCTGAAGACACGTTCCTTTAAGTGGATCGTGACCCCATTTATAGTCAACTTTGGAGCCTGCTTAAGCACAAATTGCTCAGTCTTGTCAATGTTCTATTTTAGCTTGTTTTGTCCTCACAGTCTTAAAACACCGGATCAGGACTCCCATTCCACTTGAGCTGAGTTGGAAATGCATAACTCAGTATCATTTGCATAGTGATGATGCCTTATCCCAAACTGGCAGATGATTTCATCTAGTGGTTTCATGTAGTCTTTCCCACTGGAGCAACCAGAGATTCTATTGATATTTTTTTTATTACTATCAGCGGGAAGTTATCAATTCAGGAAAGATGAAGGATGACATGGTCAGTGTTATTGAACACTATTGACAGGACCAAAAGGACCATACTCCCTCCATCTATATCACAATGAAGTTCATCCATCAGAGAACTGGAGACTATTTCCATCTGACACCTAGAAACTGAAGGGACCAGCCTGAAGGAACCAGCTGGAGTACAGATCTAGCCTGCAGGTGCCTGAAAATTGTGCTGCAGCAAATCATTTCCACTTCCTCAGTCGTCATAGTTTCAAATGAGTCCCGGATAACTTTGAAAGATGCTATCTGGTCACCTCATAAGACTTTGCTCAAGTGTTATCTAACCCAGAAAAAAATGTGAGTGGAAAATGTTTACAAATATGTCACAACATTGACTGGTCTTTTAAATCTTAAATGACATACTTTTGATTAGAAATTAGAAAAATAAAGACAACAACTATATGTATCAGCAATGAGGACATGCACAAAATTAGAATAGAAGAGAGCTGGAAGGGACCTTGGAGGTCTTCTAGTCCAGTTCCCCACTCAAGCAGGAGAACCTATACCATCTCAGACAAGTGACTGTCCAGTCTCTTCTTAAAAACCTCCAGTGATGGTGCACCCACGATTTCTGAAGGCAAGCTGTTCCACTGGTTAATTGTCCTCACTGTTAGGAACTTTCTCCTTAATTCCAGGTTGCTTCTCTCTTTGGTCAGTTTCCAATCACTGTTTCTTGTCCTGCCCTCTGGTGCTTTGGAGAATAGTTTGACACCCTCATCTTTGTGGCAGCCCCTCAAATACTGGAATACTGCTATAATGTCACCCCTATTTCTTCTTTTCTTTAGACTAGCCAAACCTAAGTTTTGCAGCCGTTCTTCATATGTTTTAGTCTCCAGGCCTTTGATCATCTTAGTTGCTCTTCTCTGAACTTTTTCCAAGGTCTCAACATCTTTTTTGTAATATGGTGACCAAAATTGGTTGCAGTATTCCAGGTGTGGTCTCACTAGGGTTTTATAAAGCAGTACTAATACTTCACATGATCTTGATTCTATGCCTCTGTTTATACAACCAAGGATTGTATTAGCTTTTTTGGCTGCTGCTGCACATTGCTGGCTCATAGTCAAGTGATCATCCACTAGGACTCCAAGATCCCTCTCACAGTTACTGTTTTTAAGCCAGGTCTCAACTAATCTGTACTTATATCTTTGATTTTTCCTGCCTAAATGTAAAACTTTGCTTTTCTACACATTAAAACTCATTTTGTTGGATAGGGCCCATTGTTCCAGTTTGTCAAGATCTTTTTGAATCCTGCGCTTGTCTTCTGGGGTATTGGCTCTTTCTGCCAGTTTAGTGTAATCTGCAAATTTGATGAGTTCCCCTTCTATTTCCTCATCTAAGTCATTGATGAAGATATTGAAGAGTACTGGGCCTAAGACGGAGCCTTGCGGTACCCCACTGCTTACTTCTCTCCATGTGGATGTAGTACCATTGAGGACTACTCATTGAGTACAGTTTGTCAGCCAGCTACAAATCCATCTGGTGGTGATGTTGTCTATTCCATCTTTTTCTAGCTTACCAAGAGTAGATTGTGGTCTACTTTGTCGAATGCCTTACTGAAATCTAAATATACTATGTCCACAGCATTTCGCTGGTCTACTAATTTGGTCACTTTATCAAAGAATGAAATAAGATCAGTTTGGCATGATTTGTTTTTAACAAACTCGTGCTGGCTACCAGTTATAACTTTGTTTGCTTCTAATTGTTCACAGATCCGTTTTTTTATTATCTTTTGCAGGATCTTCCCAGGTATTGATGTTAGACTGATTGGTCTGTAGTTTCCTGGGTCTGTTTTTCCCCCCTTTCTTGAAGATGGGAACCACATCAGCCCTTTTCCAATCCTCAGGTACTTCCCAGGTGCTCCAGAATTTTGGAAAGATATGGTGCAATGGTTCTGAGATAACATCTGCCAGCTCCTTCAAAACTCTGGGATGTAATCTGTTGGGTCCTGGTGATTTATATTCGTCAAGGTCGGATAGGTGTTTTCTTACCATTTTCTTGCTTATTTTAATTTTTGTTTCTAGTTTGTCTTTTGCAGTATTTTTTTTTGATATGTTGTGCTATAATTTCTTTTTGTGTGAAGATTTATGCAAAGAATGAGTTAAGCAGCTCTGCTTTCTCCCTATTGCTTGTTACTTCCTTGCCATCTTCTCTCTTTAGTGGACCTACAGTTTCCTTGACTTTTTTCTTGTTATTAATATGTTGAAAGAACCTTTTTATTATCCTTGATTTCTGTTGCTAGTCTTTGTTCATTCTGAGCCTTTGTTTTCCTGACTTTGTCTTTGCATGTTCTGGCTGTCTGCTGAAAATCAGCCTTAGTTATGTGTGTCTCTTTCCATTTTTTTATACTTGTCCTTTTTAACTTTCAGTTTGTCTGAGAGATCTTTGTGCAGCCATGCTGGTTTCTTCTTGACTTTCTTGTTTTTCTTTTTTGTGGTATTGTGCTTGAATGGGCTTTTATGATAGCATTTTTCAGAGTTTCCCATGCTTCTTGAGTTGTTTTCCCCTTTAGGATTTTCATCCATGGAATCTTTCCTAGGTTCTCTCTGAGTTAAGCTTTTAGGAGTGTCCAACAACTCTTAACTGATGATCAATGCTGGCATTCTATGTTATCCAACCATGTTAATGAGTGCCAACATTAACAGTTATGGAATAGAGGGGTTATTGTCTCAAGATCATAAAGGAGAACTAAATATCTAGTACTTAATTGTTCTAAAACACTTACAGATGCAGAAGTGTCACATCCCCAAATTGAGAAAAAGAAGATTGCAACAGGGTAGATATATGAATGAATCTCAAAATATCTTTTTGGATTGGATCCTTCCAGCTATGTATAGATAATAATCTATTGGTTCCTTGAAAATGGAAACATTTGGGGCAGGTAAAAAAGTGCCAGAGACTTCTTCAGATGAAGAACTATAAAATTCATGTCTACTTCTAGCAAACATGCTTTTCAAAAGAAATATTTTGTCTTGACATCCTCTAAAGCTATATGATTTATGCTCAAGGCCTTTCCCCTTTCGCACTTAACTATAGCGCAGACATGACTGAGATTGCTTTCATATTGCCCATACCTGAGTCAGATTTATTTACTTATTTTATTACATTTATCATATCCAATCACTCCAACAGACTCTGGGCAGCTTACACAATCCAATACAAAGATAAAACAATTGAAAACAGACAAAACAAAACTGTCCAGACTGAAAACAGCCATTTAATACTGCACAACAGCCCCATCCCCAAATATTAATCCCAGCCCTGGGACCAAAACCAAGTTTTAAGAATTTTCAGAACCTCAGGAGAGTGGATGCATTCCCTTTCACTGGTGGAAAGCCGTTCCAGACAGTGGAAGTCATGACAGAGAAGGCCCACTTCCTAAACAATAAAGAGGAAGCATCAAACCTGAGGCACCCCACGAGTCAAAGGCTGCTGGCACATTTTTTCCTCTCCAGTCAAGATCTACTGGAACTTACCACTGAGGAAGGAGAAGAACCACCACAACATAAAGTGTCCCATTTCCAACTCCCACAGTTGGTCCAGAAGAATACTGGGGGTATTAAAAGTCACTGGGAAATCAAAGAGCACAAATATGGATATACTACCCCCATCCCACCAAAGGTCATCTGTAAGCATGACCAGTGCTATTTTCATACTTTCTACATAGCCTGAAACTAGACTGAAACAGGTTCTGATGGGTCCATTTCTTCCAAGATCCTCTTTAATGATGTCTGGCCATTTTCTTCACAACCTTCCCAACAAAGGGGCTTATTGGAAACTGGTGAATAACTGTCCAAAACAGAGAGGTCCAATGATGGCATTTTCAGGAAGACATATACCACTGCTTCCTTCAAGGCTGGAGGGATCACCCCTTCCCTCAAAGAGAAGATATCACCAAATCCATCCTTTAGTCATCTCCCAGGCCATGTTAACCACTCAGCAGGGGCCAAAATCTAAGATAAGGTTAGGGTTAGGGTTGATATATTTGAGGACCTTGTCCACTTCTTTGCGAGTCACAGAATCAAACTCAGCCTAGATAACCTCACAAGACCAGGCCCTGGGGAAACTCACTTGCACCCGCTCAATCAGAGTCCAAATCTGACCAACTTTTTCCATCAAATAGCATGATTATTCCTTACTGTGGCCCTGAAGATGGTTTTGAGGCCCAGCCCTCACAACACGAAATGAACATTTTCTCTGGCATGGTGGACTTGTGAGAAAGCTAAGAAAATTTGAATATCAATTCACACAAAGATGGAAAAGATTTCAAAAATTAACATTGTGAAGAAACCAGAATCCTTTTTATATTGGGACTTACAGACAATGAATTAGAAAGGACTCATGGTAGATTGATTTGGTATATGGTAACTGCAGCAAGATTATTGTAGGTACAATGATGGAAGAATAATGAAATCCCCACAGTGGAGAAATGGACTGTGAAAATGTCAGAATTTGCAGAAATGGCAACACTACCCAGTTAGGTCAGAGCAAAAAGGAACAAGATGTTTTTTTTTGAAAGAGCGGAGAGCTTTTCTGCCATTCATGACTTATCTTGGTTCTTGCACAAGTTGTCTGCTTCATTTTGCCCCATGATGCTACATTGGTGCCCAAGACCAGTGCAACAGATGTTTTTTTTTAATCTAATTATTATATATTTGTAGAAGCCACGTCAGTCAGGTATGGTTACAGTCTGCCTTTATATATGTGTGAGAAAAAGAGAGAGAAGGAAAATAAAAACCTTATTACAATATCTTTGCTTTCTCGTGGCAGTTATTACTGGTATAATTTCAGTGTAAACCTGTTGCAGAGTTCCGGCTCTTTAACAATACACTGCAAACAATCTCATGGTATTGTTCTATCCTTTCCGAAACCTTTTCCAGTTCTACTTCCTAAACAGATAACCTTTCTAATTTTTCTTGTTTAAAAATGCATGAACCATTTTAATAACAAAAAAGGAGTTGTTTGAGATTCTAACCTTTCTTTTTGTGAAATTCAGGCATTCTGGAGATGATCTCTGGGTAAATGCCATTCTGATTCTATTAAGGTTAATTTTCAGACAGACTGCAAAGGGCACGGTGAGAGTGGAAAGTAATTATAGAAAACAGGGCACATCTGCTTTTCAATGCCTCCTCAAAGTCACCAGCAGCAACACCCAAATGGCTTAATTCTGAGCTCCAGCTTCCTGTCAATGGACTGGAGGCTGTTATAGCGATATATGTCAACCCTGAAGTCAATGATCTGTGAGCAAGAGGAAATTAAGGCTTAAACTGTAAATATTCTGAAAAAAATAAACCCTGAAAACTATGGTCATGGATGCCTATATCCTTGCTATACATATTTTTTTTCAGCACCCATAGCACTGAAAAATTGAAAAAGAAATTTTAGAACTTCTAAAAAAAAATAAAAAAAACCCCAAGAAAACACATGCTTAAAACTAATATCAATCTAGAAATGACTAAACCTGTTTAGTTTTTCATTTTATCTACTATTAATTTTTTGGGTACTTTTTGTTTTGGCATCAGATACTGTATAGCATGCCTAAGGTGTTTGTTCATGTTGGCTAGTGTAGACTCAATGAATAAATAGTATTTTGTAATACAAGAAACTCTTTTTATCATATGCACATACATTTTAATGGATTTTTTTAGTTTACAGGTAGGTTTACAACCATTCATTTAGTGACCAAAGTTACAACAACACTGAAAAAAGTGACTTATGACTGTTTTTCACACTTACGGCCATTGCAGCATCCACATGGTCACATGATCAAAATTCAGATGCTTGACAATTGAGTCATATTTATGACGGTTGCAGTGTCCTGGGGTCATGTGATCACCTTTTGTGATCTTCTGACAAGCATAGTCAATGGAGAAGCCAGATTCACTTAACAACCATGTTACTAACTTAATAACTGCAGTGATTTATTTAACACTGCACTGTGTTAAATAACTGCAGTGATTTATTTAACACTGCACTGTGGCAAGAAAGGTCCTAAAATGGGGAAAAATTCACTTAACAACTGTCTTTTTGGCTCAATTGTAGTCATACGTCAAGGACTTACCTGTATATCACCTCCTGTTTCATAGCAAGGGGCAGAAGAAAGAGCCTTTCTACACAAAAACAACTCAAAACCTAGTAACAAGAGTGAGGAGAATTAAGCCCATTAGGAAATATTGCATTAGCACACGAGTGTGAAACTTTCCACGTCACGTGACGTGTTGCGACATATCGCAACTTTTTTTGCATTGCTGGAGCTGACACCCCTGCATTTGACACCCCTGCATTAGCATATAGACACAGCATAGAAAAATCCTACCAATAAAACAAAGTGAAGAGGTTTTCCAATATATCTTCATGAGAGAGTTTCCAGGTCTTTTGAACTCAAATTTCTGATTGTTAATTAATGCAGTTAATACCTGGGTAGGAAAATGACAGAGGCTAAAGGGGGACCAAGCCAACAACAAACACAGACGCTGCATTTCCAGGCTGGAAGCTAAATGTGCCCCTCAAAAATACGGTTCAGAAACAGTGCTTAGCCATTTTCAAAAGCATCACTCTTTGGCCAATATAAATAAGAGGTAGGCAATGTAGTGACTGTGTGCTCCAATACACCCCACATATCTCCCTTGGTGCACTTGTAGTCCTCTGAACCACCTGATAATTTCTCCTTCTTCTCCTTCTCCTTCTCCTTCTCCTTGTCCTTGTCCTTGTCCTCGTCCTCCTTCTCCTTCTCCTTCTCCTTCTCCTTCTCCTTCTCCTTCTCCTCCTCCTCCTCCTCCTCCTCCTCCTCCTCTTAATTATACATGATGAAAGAGCATCTCACAGTGACAGTGAAATTGCTCTGCCAGGAAAAATAACGCTAATTGCCTCTTGCTTTCTTATTATGATTGTTAACTAATAGTATCTTTGTTTTCAAAGCTTTTTAGACACTTGAGTTGAAGCTTGTCTTAACCTAAGTCCAAATTATTGCAACCTGATCTAGGAAACCAGACAGCTTCCGGCACAGACATGTTAAGTATATTTCACCAGCTAACGGTGACTGACAAGAGCTACAGATTTTCTGAGCACTTCTCAGCTATTTTCCGCCCAGCTAACAAGCACTGTTGAAATAAAATGTGAATTCCCAAATCTCATTGAGCTGCTAGATTCTAGGGACAAGGAAATGTGGTACTGCATACTTTATTAACACTCACCTAACTAGCATTGCATGTACAGGTAGTTCTCGACTTACAACAGTTTAGTGACTGTTCAAAGTTACAATGGCACTGAAAAAAGTGACTTGTGACCATTTTTCTCGGTTGCAGCATCCCCATGGTCACATGATCAAAATTCAGAGGCTTGGCAACTGACTCGTATTTATGATGGTTTCAGGGTCCTGGGTTCATGTGATCACCTTTTGTGACTTTCTGACAAGCAAACTCAACGGGTAAGACAGAGTCACTTAACAACTGTGTTACTAATTTAACAACTGCAGCAATTCACCTAACAGCTGTCACAAGAAAGATTGTACAATGGGGCAAAAGTTGCTTAACAACTGTCTTGCTTAGCAACAGAAATTTTGGGCTTAATTGTTGTCATAAGTCGAGGACTGCCTGTAATCTTAGACATGGATTTCCAGGAATCTTTCAGTAAGAATGTAAAAAAGATCGCAAGGCATTTCTTTCAATGTTTGGAAGGAAAATTACATACCACTAAAATATAAGAATATTGGGCAGATAGGTGTACTTAAAATTATGAGACTATATCTCAACAATGGTCATGGTGGACGTTGTCACAAAATCGCCACTTACCTGCTTCCCAGTTTGTTCTTTACCACCTTAACTTATCTTTGCCTTTTTCCAGTTAGGTTTTTTTATTTATTAAATTCATTCAATCAGCAAATTTATATGCTGCCCATCTCATTGTCAAGTGACTCTGGGTGACTTAACAACAGTATAAAAGCAAAACCATAAACATTAAAACATTAAAAGAAATATTGTTCAAAAGGTTAGTATTGTTCCATTAAAAAAAATTTAGCAACAGTGACCCATTGTTTCATTTTCTAATAAAATAGGGACCCAAGAAATATTCTTGCTTTAAATAAAGTTTTCTTCTGTGGATTTATCCAAAGCCCTCAAAGCCATTCACGTTAAAAGTCATCATTATATCCTATAGCTTCTTCGGTTATGTCTTCTTGAATTTCTGCATACCATAGGTGGCTCCAGCTTAGTATTTCTCAAGCTTCTGTAATGATGGCTCACTAAATAAGCATCCATAAAATGTTTATTAATGCTAAACCACCCTAATTTTTTTATTTTTTTTAAGCGTCCAGGTAGTTCTTGACTTATAACCATTCATTTAGTGACTGTTCAAACATATGACACTGCTGAAAAAAGTGACTTACAATGAATCCTCACATTGCAGTGAACCCCACAGTTACATGGTCAAAATTTGGGTGCTTGGTAATCAGCATGTATTTACGATCGTTAGAGCATCCCAAGGTCACATAAGTGCCATTTGCAACCTTCCCAACCAGCTTCTGACAAGCAAAGTCAATGGAAAGACAGATGTATCAAGGGCTATAAAGACTCAGTATTGCATCCAGGTTGGGAGGGCTTTGCCCCAAATACCAGTCTTAGTGGAACAACAGTGTGAGAAGGGCATCAACATCCACAAGATGGTGTTGCTTTCATTACACCATAAGCTCCATCCCTTTCATGTATGATTGTGATATCACAGTGCATTGCAAAAAGGATGGGGTTAGGCTATTAGGCTACTGTCATTCTCCCCTTCCCCCTAGTCCTTTTGAAGATGCTCCTGGAAATGGCTGTCTTTATCTTTTGCTTCTGAAGCCAGCAGAAATGTAGACCATCATATTATATTTTATGATGGTCTACACTTCTTCTGGCTTCATAAACAAAAGATAAAGAAGCCGTTTCCAGGAGCATCTTCAAAAGGACTGGGGGGGAGGGGGAGGAGAGAATGTTGGATTAAGATAGGCCTTGTCCTGATCCAGTAGGATTATTATAGTTTTCTTACAAACCAACTCAAATAACCGTTATATTCATCTCCCCCAGCACCAATTAAGGTACTTTGTTATTGTCTTCCCAATATTGTTGGAGTATCCATTGTTGGTAGCCTTGTTTATTCTAATTAATTAAGAATTCAGCTTTTGTTTTAAACCCTGCCAATCTGCACATTAAATTAATATGGTAACTGCAATCTCGATTGTGCCACATAACTTCCTTTAAGATAAAAGGTTTGTGGCACAAAATTAGCCCAATTAATTTAGTAGAGTTATACTTCAGTTGTTTCCTAATTTGATCCCTTGAAATCGCTTCTGTCTACTTTCTTGCATAGGAGAATTATATTTCCCCTTTCTCCTATATCATTCAAGAAAGAACATCTGTTCTCCTTTTCTATTGCTTGTTTTCCTTTTTGGCCACCCCAGGGATCAACCATTCACTCTTTTCACAATGAAGATGTTTCATGGTTACTGCTAACAGAGACATAGATAACCTGAGCTGAGATTCGGCAATTAGTAACATACAAGTAAAAAAAAAGAAGGAAAGATAAACCCTGAAGCATGTAGGTACATTTTTTTTTGCTAATTGGAGATTAATTAAAGGGTTGCTTAAATATATGTTTACATTTTAATGAAAAAAATGTCTAATTCACCCCCCCCCCAAGATTGTATATAGGAAACTGTTTCAACACTGAAAAACACAATATAAAATTCTAAATAACACAACATCGAAACACTGAAGTCAACTTCTCACAAAGAAGATGACTCAAGAAAACCCTTCATTTTCAAAATAATGTCAAGTTCCATTAACATTCACCAATGTAGCTTTGAAATGTCTCCAGCTCAGGCTCTGCCTTTTTGGAAACAAATTCTGAAACATGGTTCAGCTATTTCTTCCATCTATGCAAGCTTTCCTGAACATTTTATCCATATGCAATTTCAATTGCATAGCAAAATAGGACTTGCAGCAGCCTGAAGTATCATCATTACCTAAAAATGAGGGCCACTGTGATTAGGTGGAACTAAAATTTGGGTTCGTATCACTGTTAAGTTGCTTGATTTTAGTGTTAGCTGCTAGGGCACAGAATTGCCAAGAGCTTGATTGTAATCTTGATGCCTGTAGAATGATCTCTGTGGTTGAGGTGTGCTTGACTGAGGTTTTAACACATTAGAGGTAACCGTCAAGGGAAGCAGAGTATTGTGTGCCAGCAAGAGAACTACTTGTTAATTATATTTATAGAATTAAAAAATAATAATTCAGGGACAATCACTGGTAAAACTGCAACTAAATCAGTTAGGCGGATCTGACTTCTTGTTAGAATCAGGAACTTTGCTGTCTTTTAGGTGATCCCATAGTGTAAAAACCACTACCACGTGGTTTTTTTTTTAATGTTTAGGGGCATTTTGAAGAAAGATTGTTTCTAATTTTCTTCCCTTGCTTTTCCTTCCTTTCCTCTTATAAACTTGCTTGGACATAC
This sequence comes from Azemiops feae, assembly GCA_023970755.1. NCBI lineage: Eukaryota > Metazoa > Chordata > Lepidosauria > Squamata > Viperidae > Azemiops > Azemiops feae. Next base: position 1,685,591 of record JALGBA010004278.1, on the reverse strand, counting down.
TCCACATCTTTGCTACACTGGTAAGGTGTGAGTGGTTGCATTTGGAAACATTTTAGATCAGGATGTCAGAAAAATATTAATATCCAGATTGACTCTGACAATTATGGAAGAACAGGTGCAGGGTCACACTGAACAGGGCATTGAACAATTATGGATTTGAAGTTAAAGATTTCTGAGAAATGTTGATTTTTTTTATATGTGTGGAAAATATGTTCAGTAACAAATATGAACTTCCATATGGATTATTTGTTGACAGATTATTATGAAAATATATCATTAAAAGAATTAAGAATCAACAAATACAAAAATCAAATGAAATAAAAATACACCAGCTGGCATCTTCCCATTTGAAATTCACTTATTACATAGAAACATGGCTGTCTCTCTTCTAAGATATATATTCCAATATAAATACTTATGCTTAAAATACATATACCAATATATCAAAACAAGTGGCATACTGTACTAAAATAAACCTGTTTCTCTCCTGAAATTATTTATTTTATTACGTTTTGTTTTATTATTTTATTCTGCTAAGTTAAGCAGTAAAAGAAAAAGAAAAAGAAAAGCAACAGCACCAGAGGATCAAAATAACTTCAAAAATGACACTCAAGCAATTGTTAAATAACAACAACAACAACAACAACAACAACAACAACAACAACAACAACAACAACAACAACAACAACAACAATAATAATAATAATAATAATAATAATAATAATAATAATAATAATAATAATAATAATAATAATAATAATAATAATAATAATAATAATAATAATAATAAAAAAGAGGGGGTAGAAATTACATTATAAATGAAACAACTCCAAAAATGTGAGTCATATTGCTCAAACAATTCATCCCTTGCCCCTTTGTCAGAAAAAGACTAATTCACATCATGACAAACAATGCATATTCATCAGTTTATCACTGCCAGTCAGATGTAGATTTCCTCTTACGGGTGTATTGTAATGATTTTATCTATATTCCCCATATTCATGAAATATTGTTGAGATTTTGAGAGATTCCAAATATTGCAGATTTAGCCAAGAAGAGGATAATGTGATTCATCCAAACTCACATTAACAATTACGTATGTTACTGTCAGCTAAAATGCAACTATAATAGGACAAGACCAAACCATGCGGGTTCATGTTCTAGCTTCTGAGTTACACCTCTAACAGCAGGGCAGTTACGTTTAACCTTATTGGACATCGTTGTAGTGGTTGTTGTAATGTAGCCTCCTTTTAAGATATCAACCTTAATTGTTAATTATTACTAAGTAGCTCTGGGCAGGAGTAATAGTGTAAGTATTCAGTACAAGTATAGAAACAAGTCCCTTGCAGTCTCATTTTCCTATTCACATTTTCTAAAGCTAGCTTGAAATAATAATGCTTTGAGAATATATATTGATGTCAGATCATGGATTTCCCAAAGCTCTGCGCACTGTAAAGCCCTCTCATGTCCAGATGGGCTTGCAAAGGCCTCTCCAGTGCAGATGGTCCTGCTCTGCCTGTCAGTATCTTCGCAGTCAGATTTTTGGAAGGGTGAGTGAGCTGTCATGCCTGAATACGCTTCTCTTATTGGCAATTGGGCTGTGAAAAGAAACGCAACCTTGAAGTCACCACAGAGATCTGTCCTACTTTTTAGGAGTTAATTTCCTAAATGGGCACACCATAATCCAGCAGATGTCCCCAAACCTGTCACTTTCCAGAAGTGTTGGGACTACAGCTTTTATTTAGTTTTTTCCCCCAATGGGAAAGGCAATTTGTAGGTGATCTAAAATTGACTATACAGCAGTACGAGGTAGAGAATGGTTGCTTGAGGTTAGGAGGACTTTGGTGGGTGAGGAAATCTGCTCACAAAAGATGACTGGCAACTGTTTTCTACTGCTGTAGTTTGGACTTGTCCAGCTCCCCCCGCCCTTTGACACTTCAAGGACTGTTGCTGAGACTATCTATATGCAGAACATGAACTTGGTCACCAAACGTCACGCTCACACTCATTATTCCAGGGGCAGGAGCAAACAGTTCCTTGGGGGTATACTTTCTTGACTTTTAAACACATTATTTTAAAATGAAGGGCAGATTATTCTTCACCCAATCAGGGAGTTAGAGAAGATAAGCACCTTAAGACTAAGGTGCCCAGTTAGCAAATACTGTTCTAGAATTTTTATGAGTAACGGTTGCCTATATTTTTATTACTGTAAAATCTTTTTCTTCAAGGAGCATTCAATAAACAATATTGAGACCACAACGTTCAGCTTTCCAGGATATTTTTTTTTGTCAATGTGAAGAATAACTGTATTTTTAAGCCTGCCTTCTGCAGCCTGATGTCCTTCAGTTCCCAGACACATCTAGAGGACACTTGATTCGAGAAAGCTATTTTTGGACAAGTTACTGAAGCCCAAACCGGGCAAGAATATATTTCTAAACTGTGTGATGGGAAGCATTATTTAAAATAACATTATAAAGGACAGCAAATAGCTCTGAATTACTGTTTGGCACCTGGAGGCTTGGTGAGCCACAATAGGTGGGACATTGATGCAATTAAGAGAGGACTATGTCAGGTTTATTTTCCATTCCTTTGTTTCCTGAGTATTCAGGAGATATTCAGACCATCTCTTCTCTTCTCTTCTCTTCTCTTCTCTTCTCTTCTCTTCTCTTCTCTTCTCTTCTCTTCTCTTCTCTTCTCTTCTCTTCTCTTCTCTTCTCTTCTTCTCTTCTCTTCTCTTCTCTTCTCTTCTCTTCTCTTCTCTTCTCTTCTCTTCTCTTCTCTCCTCTTCCCCTCCCCTCCCCTCCCCTCATCTTTCCTCTCCTCTCCTCTCCTCCCCTTCTCTTCCTTTCATCTGCTCAATTTTAAGGCTTTTCCTGATTTATAGAATTTCCCCAGCTCAAAGTGGCCAAACATCATGTTGTCGTTCTTTAGCAATTGTGATTTGAAATATAGCTCACTCACTTTAGCTAGCTTTACACCCCAGTCACCTGATTTACTCCAAGCCAATAATAGTATGCACATCCCACTAAAACCCCTCCCCCTAAAATTTAGCCACTTTCTCTTATTTGGAGGAAGTATTATAGACCCTAAGGAACATATTTTATTCCTTATATACCCATGAATGTAAAAGTGTTCTTTCCATTCCAGTAACTAACTGCACACTCATGGCCCTGCCAGGAAGGAGGAGGAGAAGGAGGAGGAAAGTATGTCTTGTGGTCCAAAGGATGGACCACCTCTCCTGTAAGAAAACCTTGGATTAGTCATGCACAAACAGCTGCTCATTTACAAAGCTTCCCTTTTAGGCATGGCATCCATATCCATCACCAAGATTTTTGTTGGGAGGAATTATAGGATTATTGGTACAGCTTTACTTTTAAGCTAACATGCAAGAACAAAGGGCTTGACACAACTGTTCATGCAAAAAAGAAAGAAAGAAAAACAATAAAAAGCTGAGACAGAGAAATCACCTGTCTTGAGTTCTGACTTCTAATGCTAGTAATTCCATCTGAGGGATATTTTCTTGTGGCCCACAGTTTTGTGGTGTCTGATCATGAGGTAGAGAAGCATGCCCCAAATGAACATTTCCCAAAATTTTGAACCAAAGTTCACCATCACCTGTCACCAACCTGATTGGAGAGCACTATTGAGAGGAGAGCTGGGACAAATAATCTTGAGATCTTTATGAGTGGGCTAAATATGGAATGAAAGGCCTTAAAGAATAAGACTGTTTCCCAGTGCTAGCCAAATTCAATTACAAGTCAAGGGAAAATGCCAGGTCAAGAAATATGAAAAACTAGACTGAGCCAGAACATTGGGCCATGTCACCTGTTATATCTGACATTGAGGAATGGCAACAACTCTCCATGGTTGCAAACTGAAAATGGTCTATCTGGACCTAGTAATGTCAGAACTGGAACCTGGGCCGTTCATAAACAAAACATGTACTATACCACAGAGCTATGGCCCCCTTGTCAAGGCATTGAACAATGTTCAAAACAACCATAATGGATTTTCTTCTGGTTTTGAAATACATTTTGAGAAATAGGATAAAGTCATTGCAAATAGTTTGGAACAATCATCTAATCTGAGGCATTTGATTCTCATATCTAATCATTCCAAGAGCTGGAACAAATAGCTCTATTTTTTATTTTTATTTTTACTTTGAGTGTAGTTGATGTGACATAATTCAACTTTTCTCTGCTTTTATTTCCTGAGGATAGGAATAAACTATATATTTGCCCAGGCTTAAGTAGGCAGCACAGGCTGGTTTTTTTAGACTGGCCTTTGATGAGCTTTTCACAGGGGATTATTCTGTTTTTGTTTTCTTATAAGCTCATCAAAACAGATGATTCACAAAACCTTTAATAACTTCACAGGTAAGATAGAAATCAGATCAATGTAGTCTATTAGTCAGTGATTAATCCTATCCAAATTGTGCCTGGAAAAGAAATTAAAGTAGCTTCTGTCTTGTTTACTAACTTACTTTGAAGGAGTTGCTCGAATAATAAATGTATTCTCCAAGCTAGCTGTTTAAAGACCACTGTGATTAATAATATATGAAATAAATCTGCCAATTCATGATGGGCCTATAAAAACAGGATTGCTGACCATTAACACATTATTAGTCGAGTGGCCCTCTGTTTTAAACACTTCCAAACATAGATTACTAAACAGGGACATTAGGGAGAACCAGTATATTTCTCAGCAACAAAAACCAATTGACGAACCAAATTTCAGTTGAAAGCCATTGAGACAGAAATGGATTGAGCAATCTCATCTACGCACCCATTATCTGCTCAGCAGCAATATGGTCTAGGTCTAGGATGAAAGAATATGACAGAAATCTACTTGGATGACATGATTCAAGTTGTAGTGTGGGAAAGTGATCTTTTTTATATATATATATAAGTTTTATTGATTTTTAAAACATAAATCACATAATAGTTGGTTAACAGTGTGTTTTCTGGGTTTACATTTGTAAAGAAAAATCATTGATAATTGGTTTCTATAATTCATAATCATAATCCACATATTCAAACAAATGTTTCTTTTTTTAAAAAAATATTCTCTCTGGTAGATCGCATCATCTATATTCTTAATTTTCACTTTCATATTTTAATATTTTTCCTTTGATCAGTATCTTTCTTGATCAATGTGTTTTGCTGAATCAGAGAGTTTTTCCATCTATTTTTCCCCAACCAATTATACAATTTGTTCCAGATTTCATAATAATCTGTTTCACTCTTATCCTTGAGTTCTAACGTCAACCTATCCATTTCAGCACAGGATAAAATCTTATTTATTACCTCTTCTTCTGAGGGTGTCTCATTATCTTTCCATCTCTGTGCAAAGACTAATCTTGCTGCTGTTAGCATGTGTTGTAATAGGTATAGGGATCCTTTATTGTATTTATCCTTAGTAATACCCAGCAGAAAGAGTTCTGGGTTTAACTCGATGTTCTGCATTAGTATCTCTTCTAACCACTGTTTTATCAAATGCCAAAATTTTTGTGCTTTTGAACATTCCCACCACATATGGTAGTAAGTCCCTAGCGATTCTTTGCATTTCCAGCATTTCGGTGAGATCTTTTTGTTCATTTTAGCTAATCTCACAGGAGGAAGGTGCCACCTATAGAACATCTTATATAGCTAATGTGGGCTTCCTATTCCTGGGAAAGTGATCTTGATTGTGACATGTAACCTTAAAAGTTCACTTGGAAATCAATCCAAATTTGCAGATTCCAGAACGAATGGAAGCAGGCTATTCTAGCATTGTCAGTATAAACAGCGACAACAACAAAACCTACATGCATCAGATAGGTAATCATGCTGTGTAGATGGTGATGGTGAATGCAGCCTTAGTCTTAGTATGCTTTAGCTGTAAAACCCTGTTCAAATGAAGGAGCATGAAAAATCCCGCCTGGGCTGTGACGTTAAAAACAGTGTCCATGGCAAGAAACCTTTGGCAAGAAACCTGGGTTTCCCTTGCTGAACAAGAGCAAAGTTTCTATATGTAAAAGAAATTGCTTCCTTTTTATCTTACTTATGCTTAGCTATATTCTTGGAATCTTTTAAAATGGGTGGGGACTTTTTAATTATTATTTTTTTTTGCAGCCCAATGTCTTCCCCCCCCCTTCATTAAACACACAGCGGAGTGTGAGAGAACCATTCTATTCAATTAACACCTTTCCCCCACCGAGTGTTGCAAAGTTTAAAGGATTTCCTTTCTTCAATTTCTTGCGGATGTGATAAGCCAGAGATGAGGCTGGATAACTTTCTTGACAGTGTTTGCTGTTAATTTCTGTCTCTACTTTGAGCACGACTTTGTTCCATCAGCAGCTGCTTTATTAAAAAGGCCTATTGGGTTTGTCTATAAAAGTCCTTTGTAAAAATGTCACACGCCGATGAATTATTAGGGCTATTTTGGTTTGACTTTGTGACATTCTATTTCTCTCTGTGTTCACTGTCCTCAGTTCTGAGTATATGACCTATAATAAATTGAACAGAGGGAAATGACCTTTTTTGTCATTGCTTCCTTTCATAACATTTCCCCCCCAGCATTAAGTTAACAAAGTTACATACAGGTAGTCCTCAACTTACATTTATAATTGGAATCAGATGTCCCCTTGCTAAGTGATGCAACCATAAAGCACAATATCTTGTGCCTGCATTGCTTAGTGACAGCAGCACTGGCACAACCCTGTTGCCATCATCATTAACTAAGAATTTCAACTTGTTAAGCAAATATGCATTTCAATTAAAGCCATTCGAGGCTAGGTTCTTCCTCTTCAGTTCCCACCATCAGCCTATCATGCCCCCACATCTGCCCTTTTGGGGCAACAAGCAGCCCCATAACTGCCTCTGAGACAACTTGCAACGCTGCAGCTAGGGGCTTTGTGGCACGCTATGGCTCTGCGGCTGCAAGAAACCTCTGAGTTCAGCACAGCACAAAGCCCTTGGCAGTGCATAGCCCAGCCTCAACCAGCAATAGCAGCACACCACACAGCAGCCACCCCAGGAAGCCCCAGTAATGCAGTGCAAAACCACAGCCCAGCACAAAACCATTGCCTAGCATTGCGGCACAAAACCGTGACCCCAGAAAAATCTTAGCACTGATCCACAAAGCTGCAGAACAGCAACCCAGCACAAAGCCACCAACCCAGAATGCCCCAGCTGCTCCAGGAAGCCCCAGCTGCCCAGCCAGCCATCTCACTGCCTTGTACTCCAAGACCCCTGATGCCCTTCACTCTGTCACCACCTGATCTTGTGGTCTTCTCGCTCCCACTGCCAGTGAGGCTCACCCTTCACAAGACCACATGAAGCCATCTCTTCCCAAGTCTTGTGTGGAAACTGCTTTGCACAACCCGGCAAAGAAAGCCTTGTGTGGCCAGTAGCTGCCTCACAAAGGGCCAGAACGGGCATTCTCGGTCAGCAGCCAAAGCAAGAAGACAGTGAAGGTCAGCTAGGGCGGTAGGGCCACAGAAAGCACAGGGCCCAAAAGGCATAGATAGGGGGAGAAAGGGGAGAAAGGGGAGTGGGGGAGGAGAGTTGAAGCACCCCTGTGGTTGTAAGTGAGGGCAGGCTGCCAAGTGTACAAATTTTGATCACATGACCATGGGACTGGACATAGGTCCCTTTGTTCAGCACCACTGTAACTTCAAATGATTCCTGAACATGTGGTTGTTAAGTCGAGGACTACCTATATACACATTGCCAAATTTCAGGAAACGAATAAGCTTTTTTTTAAAAAAAAAAAATCAAGCTCTCTCTCTCTATGTATATATAGTTTACTGTTCTTGTATTGTTGGAACCAAATGGTCCAGTGGTCAAATGTCTGTTTCTGAGTTGTTTTATGTTAAAAGCCTCACTGTACAATTTTCTTACTTAACTTACTTAAACCAACTCTTGCTCCGTAGTTTTGTTCCTGTAGGGCAATTTATATAAAGTTAAAATTGCAAATAAGTAGCTCTTCTTGATATATGTTTTCTCATGGTCCATCAGCAGAAGTGTATCATCCCTAACTGTAGCTATTAAGATTTTTTTTTCCCCCTGGGTATTTCACCACCTCACATCATGTTTTTTTTTTTAATGAACAGTGATCTTTCTTATGTTAAGAGTTTAAAACTTGTTTCCATAGTGATGATGTTTACTAAGAAAATCTTCTTTTTCTCCTTTCCATAACTCCCAATTGAGGTTGGATGAAAAATGAAATATTGAACAGGAGCTTTATGGAGGCATCTACAAAACCAGGAATGATCTTAGAGACAAAGAACTCCTGTGTAGTCACATGATTTCTCAGGCTGATGTTAGCTGATCTTATCCCCAGAGCAACTGTGACTACAAAAAAAGTGCTTTCAGGTAAATAAACCAAAAGGACTAAGTGTATGTTTATATCAGGGTAAATATTTTTGACCCACAGCTCCCATCATCCTTTACCATCAGTCATACCGGCTATGACTGATTGAAGTTGAAATTCAGTAACATCTGAACAGTGACACCTCTGTGGATTATTCAATTCACTGTTGTGTTTATGTTGTTATCCTTGAGTCCCACTTCCATATAACCAAGTCACAAAAGTATTCTCTTCTATAACATTCTTGTTTCTTCAACAAATAGTGATTCCTTGCAACAAACCATACACTATGCTATCTGTATTTATACATCTAAAATTCCTGTATCCGTTTTCCCATCCTTAGTAAATATCCTGCCTAAATGTACAAATTCATCTCCTTGCTCTAACTTTTCTCCATTTATGTTTAACTTGCAATCAATCACTCCAATTTTCTTATCAGACACAATTATCTTGGTCTTTCATTTATTAATTCTCAGATTCACACTGCATATTGCATTGCGCAGTCTGTCTTAACATTTCCTACAAAGCATTCAGTGTCATTCAGGTTCCCAGCCAACAACACAGAATCACCCGCATACAAAACATAAACATTCAGATCCAAAGCAATATATCTGTCGCATTATCAGAAACGTTCCATGAACATTTATCCTTAAATACATGCCCTCCAAGGAACATCGTACACTTTTGCTTATTCCACTGCTAGGAGTTAAATAATGTTTTTCCTTGGACATTAAGGTTTATATTATTTTTTCTGTTCTTCTCTTCAAGATTAAACTATCATTCCCAAACTATCCCTAAAATATTCCCTCCAGCATTCCTTCATTGCAGTTACATCTTCTGGAGACTCCTTCTTTAGCCCTCTTCATCCATTTCTAAAATAATTGTTCACACACACACACACACACACACAAATATATATATATAAATAAATAAAAATCACTCTATGTGTTCTCTGCCTCTTTTACCCTTAATTGTTCCTTGTTTCTTTCTCTTATCTTTGTGTTTTTCAGCATTCATTCTCTTGCAAACATTTTTTTCTCACCCACATCTTCTTTTATTTCATTGTTTTAACAAGCATTTTTTTTTTCATTAACATGACTGGATGACACTCTGAAACATAATCAATTTCACTCTGTTCTAAGCAGTTTCTTATCCTCTTTTCTTACATCTCCTTTCTTTTCATTCTGTTGGGGAATCAATCTATTTTCTACTACTATTTCACACCAGGACTCATTCTTCTTTTTCTTGCATTCATTCCACTTTCACCGTAGTTTCTTTCGCTTCTTTTCTTTTCCTCCATATCCAGTAACTACTGTTGATACTACCAAGAGATCACCAGTCTCCCATTTAGACTCTCACTTCATCCCTGTATTCATCAGGAATCCTTTTCATCAAAAATAATCAGATAAATTGTGCTTTTGGGTTGCTTTGCTATGTGTATAGTGAATGGCCTTACACTTAGAGAACTTATTTTTCTAAGCAGATGCTAACCAGTTACTATTCTTTCATTGTCGGTTTCTATTCCTATCCATTCGTGTCTCCTAACAATTTTTTTTCACCCATGGATCACAATCCTTCAGAATAGTGTAAAACGTTCTCCAAAAGTCCTATCTGATTCTTCCATTATCTCTATTAGAGTACAGCATGCAACTGTTACCAATCTTGTTATGTACTGGGCCTTGCTGAAGTCATTCAGCAAGGCTCAGAAAGTCTGCAGAGAGGCTGGGTCTTGCTGAGTCATTCAGCAAGGCCCAGGAAGACTGGAAACGGGTTGCAAAGACCCGGACAGACCACATGTCTGCCCGGGACCGGTTGTAGAGACCCGGACAGACCACATGTCTGCCCGGGACCCAGACAGGCTGTCTCCAGCCTCGTGCGCATGCGCGAGGTGGGAGAATAGCCTGCATCAATTGGCTGAGCATTCCCTTGTAAGGGAATATAAGAAGGAGAGGCCAGTGTGGCCAGTCTGCAGTTGTTAGTAGTTAGTAGTTAGTAGCTTGATTCCTGCTTGTTCTGTTCAATGCTTCTGTTCAGCAAGTGACTTTAATAAAGAACATCTTTTGCACCAACTGCCTCGTCTTCATGTCTGCCTTGCGAACAGAACAAATCTCTTGTTTTTTTTTCTTTCAGACTTACACACAGTAACCTAACTAATCCTAATTCATATTTTTGGACATAACATTTTGGCAATTTCATTCAGAATAGCATTTATACCTTTACTTTCATGCTTCTATTCATCAGTGTTGCTCCACCTAATCAGTTCAACTTTATTCACATCTATTATAATATCTCTTTTCTCTCAGTTTCACAGCTCTGCAACTTCATTTAATTTGCTTTCATTAATTTCATTCCTTAATTCGTGCTCTTACTGTTCCTACCTTTGAAGGTAAAATATTCCATATGCTACAGTCATCCCACTGGAGCTATAAATTTTTGCCTTTGATATCCACCATGGCTTTGCTCAATTAAGGGTTTTATATAATGGTTTTATTAAGATAGAGAACAAGTAGAGTTTACCAACTTTAGTTAGCAATATTCCCACTAATGTTAAGGACACTAGCAAAGCTTGGCAAAGCTTAGCTGCAAAAGTACACATGTAACCAACATCCAATTTTAGTTTACTTTTTTGGCTTCAGTTCCTGTTGCTTCACAAAACTGGAGCATCTCAGATTTTGCTGAAATAGACTAATTTGGCTAATGCTCTGGAAAAAAACAACTCTTAAAATATGTCAGACCCATTTAGCCAGAATATTCCTGTATTTCCAAGTCTCCAGTAGGGGTCTTTTCATACCACCTTTTCAAAACAGAACCATGAGGGACTGAACTCGTCAACTCTATTTTTCTCTCAGTGCACAAAAGGAGGTACTGAATATATTAGTTGTAACAAAGCCAGGAATGGAATTGTTTTCCAAATCACAGAAGCCAAGTAAACATTTTATGAACACACAGAGGGAGGGAGGGAAAGACAGAGGGAGGGAATTTTGATCAGGCCAGGAAATGCTGTTCCTGAAAGCATCTTCCGAAGCTATTTTGAGGATGGAATCCCAGACTTGGAGAAAACAGCTCTATTCCACTTTTGGCACTTAGAAAGTCAAAAGCTCTGCTTGTGACATAAAGTTGTCACCTCCCTGGAATATCTACTGTCCTCAAGCCCTTACTTTCTCTGGTGTTCATTGTTGCTTGCAAGATGACAAATGATGCTTCTGAGTTATTATGCAAGTGTTCAGCAGGGAATGCTTTCACAGTATTTTAATTATTACTTTCTTATTTGTGGCAGGAAGATAGTTAAGCTTGAACATTTTAGCAGCCTCATTAGAAGAGTGCCTGAGATATAAAACCCAAGGGTTAGCTGAACTCAGAGAAACTCCATTTGGAATGGAATAGGACAGAACCTCTTTATAGACTGGCCCAACAAAGAATCTCTTCCAGTGACCATGATGGGTAATCAACTTAAGGAACTAGCTGAGGAATAATCACTTGAATGAAGTACATTCAGTCCAGCCAAATACATGGATATACAGGTAAAAGGGGAGTCCATGGAATTCTGACTTTGATGTGCCAAAAGCCTGGTGCAAGAAGTAGGAGATCAAATTTACCTGTTGCATCAAAGTACTAGGAATCAGGGCATGAACTTCCAAGAACAATCCGAGAACAGCCAGCACCTTCCCTAAACTTCCTTCTAACTTGCAATAATATTCCATTAGTGACTGATGAAAAACAGTTCAATGCTTTTTGGCATAAAATAAGAGAGGAAGAAGAATTCTTTAAGTGTGTGTGTGTGTGTGTGTGTGTGTGTGTGTCTGGTGTATTTTATTTGTAAGCACTCCATTCCATGCCTTGCTCTTTGTCTGTAACTACTTGGCTTCCTTTGTCATAATAAGTAATCTTTCTGAAGTCAAGGAGGTACAAGGCAATTTTTGATAACTCTATGACTGCTAATTTAGGCAGCCTCTCTGCTTACATTAGTTAGGAAAATCCTGTTGATCAGCAAAGTGTGCCTCAATCTAATTAATTGTGCTGGAACTGCAAAATGTATTTAGGGATAACTGTGTAAAGCTTTGAATCAATAAACTTATGCAATTGTTACATTGTGCATTGTTGCCTTCTGGGGTAATTGTATCCACCAGGAACAAAGGAACCCAAGAGGGGATAAATTCAGTTTCATATGTTTTCTCCTTTCAAAGAATTTTACTTCTGATGACAATTCAAGATAGAATAGTTGACCTTTATTTCTATTTTAAAGGATTAAACCAAGTTTTGAAATAAAAGCTGGACCTGTTTGTTTTCCATAGCCAGTGTTCTATATCTGTCAGCTCTTTCATGTAGTTCAGGAAACCAAAGTCATGAGTTCTATCACTATCTTTATTGGGAGGTTACAGTAACAGAATCTTGCAAGTCTAAAAGCACTTCTCCTCTTTCCCATCTTTACTTTTCAGAGAACTATGGACAGTCCCTTCTGAGATGTGTTCTATGTCCTTCTGTGAGCTGAAAAATAACAGAATAAGAGAATAACAGAGTTGGAAGGGACCTTGGAAGTCTTCTAGTCCAACTTCCTGCTCAAGCAGGAGTCCCTATAACATTTCAGACCAATGGTTGTCCAATATCTTCTTAAAAACCTCCAGTGATGGAACACCATTTCTGAAGGCAAGCTGTTCCACTGATTAATTGTTCTAACAGGAAAATTCTCCTTACTTCTAGGTTGGTACTCTCTTGATTAGTTTCCATTAATTACTTCTTGTTTTGCTTTCAGGTGCTTTGGAGGGTTGATCCACTCTTCTTTGTGGCAGCCTCTTAGATGTTGGAACACTGCTATCATATCATCCCTAGTCCAACTTTTCATTAAATTAGACATACCCAATTCCTGCAACCATTCTTCATATGTTTGAGCCTCCAGTCCCCTAATTATCTTTGTTGCTCTTCTCTGCACTCTTTCTAGAGTCTCAACACCTTTTTTATATTGTGGCAACCAAAATTGGATGCTATATTCCAAGTGTGGTCTTACAAAGGCATTATAAAGTGGTATTAACATTTCACATGACCTTGATTCTCTCCCTCTGTTAATTCAGCCCAAGACTGTGTTGGCTTTTTTGGCAACTGCAGTACACTGCTGGCTCATATTTAAGTGATTGTCCATTAGGATTCCAAGATCCCTCTCATATTTTGGTCTGACCATTGTCTGGGCTGCAGTTCTTCCTCCTTCTGTCTCCCAAGGTAATTCTCACAATTAATCACAATATCCTATCTCCATCCCTTTTTTCTCTCCCTGCTTGAACTGTCTTCTCACTAAATACAGTAGTCAATTACACTTTTGATATGCAAGATAGTCCTCTCTTAACAACTAATTGCTTAGCAACCATTTGAAGTTATGGTGGACCTCCATAGAGCTACTTATGATTTGTATTCAAAGTTCTGACAGCTGTACACAACACCCCCTCCCACAGTAATGTGATCGCATTTTGAGTGCTTGGCAACCAGCTTGCAATATGGCTGTTTGTAGTGCCCCTTGGTCATGTGACCACAATTTTTCAGGGTTTGTTTGGTTTTTTTTGCTAGTTTCCAGCATTTACTTTCAGTTTCTAACAAAGAAAGCCCATTGGGGAAAATGGGTTCACTTAACAACTGCAGCATTTGCTTAATGGTGACCTGCTTAACAACCACCATGGCTTGCAACCATAATTCTGGGTTCACGTATGGTGATAAGTCAAGACCTATATTTGCCTTAACAATTTTTTCTTGGTAATTAATAATTCTTATCGCAAAGAGACAATGTAATATGGTGGTTGAAGTGTTAGATTATAAATGGTGATACCCAAGTTTGAGTCCACTTTCAGCTGTGGCAGCTAACCTTGTGACTTTGAGTCAACTGCTCTCAGAATAGTTAGGATGGAAAAAATGCACCCTTCTTTTAGTTCCTGAACAAAAGGTGACATATAAATCTAATATATATTGATCTTCTCCTTAGTTTAGTTGTTAAGAAGCTGTATCTCCAACTCTCTTGAATCATCACATTGCTAATTTTCTCATGAGCCTAGTGCTCCATATGCAAAAATCCTTCCAGTCACCAAAATCGCTTGTCTGAAGTTCAGAATAGCTTTATTAGAACCATCAAAAAGTACAGCATTGAGTACAACTATTTTAATCATGAGAAATATTCGTCATTATAAACAAAAGGGGGAAAGGGAGAGTGAAAATGAAAGGGAAGGGAGGATATTTTATGTCTTGAACTTTGCATTTTTCAACGTTTTAAGTTAGTGAGTTTAGACTAAATATGCAGGATGACAATGCACTAGCTTTCTTTAACCTGACTATGAAAATTGGCATTATAATATGATAATACTTCCAGTGTTTCAGAAATAACAATACCTTACATTTAGTCTTTGGACATCATGTTGTTATATTCTATTTTATTTACAAAGGTGAACTCTTGTCTGTAATGATGCACACTTCCTGTTTTTGGCTTTGTGTGCATTCTGTAATTTGGATAGCCACCACCCGTAGATACTTTCACTTGAATTCAAAGTTCTGTGGCAATTATCTCCTCGTACACTTTTCAAATGGACAGTAATTTTTCCAGGGTAAATAAGCAAACTGTAATGCACAGCATCTTTTTGAGAAATATTAACAAATACTTCTAATAAGCTGCACCAGGCAGTGTCCTGTATTAAGATGAAAAAACTTCCATCACAGGCTGCTCATTTAGTGGTACTCTGAGTTTTCCTTTCACTGAATTACTTTTCTAACTTTATGGTAGTTTTTCCACTGAAATATGTATGGCATATGACCTTTATAGTCATTTCTATTTATAGAAGAAAAATCATTAATTTCTGTAAAAATCACAGTGTCGTCTTGACCTAGATTTTCAAGAGGTATCTTTAAAAGTTTCTTTTAATTTTGTAAGCATTACATGGAACATTATTTTACGAAACTGTAACTGTGGATGCAAATATCTCCAAGAAAAGACAGTTCTTTAAAACAATGCTCTTTCCCCCCCTCCAGTTGGGTCCTGTCACTTTAAAAAGTGGATCCTTGAAGGATCCTAGTTTTTAAAAATTTCATTCCATTAAACCAGTTATGACAGGTGGATTTGCAACCAGATGCTATTACAGTTTATCTACAGACTGTTTTTTGAGAACAAAAATCCTAGCTCACCACCACTTTAAATCAATGGTACCATCAAGGGCATCCAATTTTTTAGAATCAGGCTTAGAAATCAATTGGAAATTAAAACATGTACCCAAGGACCTGAGGATCTTGTTCTCTGAAATCTTAACCATCAGTCAATTTTGGGTTCCAGGAAGGTGTTTTTAAAATAAATATGTCTGATAAAGTGGATGGACTGAGTTACAGTGATGCAACGTTGGAAGACCTGAAAGACCAGTTAGGGACAGATTGTCGTGGAGAAAATCTAACTGTGTAATTGCTAAGAGTCAACACCAACTTGATGGTATATAAACAATATATATCTATTGGCTGAGAAAGGATTGCTAATTGTGGGATTTTCAATTGGCTGGACTTTGGCTCAAGGCACTTTGCTATTTCATCTTGGGCAGCAAAATATCTTGGATCAGCCTTGTTTACAATGTTAAGTACAGATGATAGTGGACACAGAGAGTGCTAACTAGGTTCAAAGACCATTATTCCATTATCCCATAATGCAATCCATTCTACCAATGGAAACTAAATGGGTGGATGACTCAGTTGTATTTCAACATTGTTACTGGGGTGGCAAAGAAGAAATGTCTAGGATAGAGGGGCAGGAGAAGCTGCCTGCACCCCAGTGTGGGGTCTGCTTCTGCCACTATGCCTCCTGTTTCACCACACTTTTTCCAGCTGAAGGTCACAGACTCATTCTATCTAATGGAAGGCCAGCCTTGAAGCAGATCCTTCTCCAGCTGTGCCCTATGTACTACCTGCAAAAAGAAATGGCTCCTTTGAATATGAATTCTGGTAACTTTCAAGAACATACGTTATCTGGGTAACTTACATCTCAATGGTATAGAAATAATTTGCTATTGCCCTTTTGGGGTATGTTTTTTTTTCAACTTCCCAGACTAGGTCACAACCTTTGGATTTCCAAGCTGTCTCCCGTGCAAGTTCTAATCAGATCTGAGCCTGTTTAGTTTTTTTCAAGTTCAGATGGAGAAAAATGTCCACCCTCTCAATCCTCAGCCTTATCAATGTTAGGTTCATTTATAAGATGTATAAACTGATGTCTAGAATAAGGTTTCTCATAATTACCAGTATTTAGAGAGCACAGACATGTGGTTTATTTGCAAATATAGAAAGCTTCCCAAATGCCATTCCACTATTCAAAGAG
Organism: Azemiops feae; assembly: GCA_023970755.1. Taxonomy (NCBI): domain Eukaryota; kingdom Metazoa; phylum Chordata; class Lepidosauria; order Squamata; family Viperidae; genus Azemiops; species Azemiops feae. Next base: position 1,668,922 of record JALGBA010004278.1, on the reverse strand, counting down.
GAACGTTGGCATTATAAAAGCGGGGCTGCACAATAAGCACCAAACATGGCTATGAAGAGTTCTTCATACACTTCCCATGTGCAATTTAATAAGTCTGGCAGGGAAAAACTCACGTGGTTCAATTTGGCCTTCTTTCACATCTATTAAAAATGTATCATGCCTTCTAACTAGTTTTTTTTTTCTTCTACCAGGCTAGACGCCATTTGAGATATTACCTGTTGTCAGAAAATGTCAAATTTGTAAGGGGAAATGTCACATCACTAAAAAAAACACTACTTAATGACATGGAAATCACTTTATAGTTTGTCAAATGATTCAAAGATAGCTTGTTATATATTTCTGCCATACAGCCGTCTGCTTCCAAGTTCTTGTGCTATCATTATCATTTTTTAAAAAAAAAATCTAAACAATTATTACCTTACTTGAAATGTACATGTTGTTTGAAATCCTTTTGTGCCATTTATTAGTCATTGTTCTTATCACAACTTGGCTTCCTATCTTCCTTCTCCTACTATTAGGATAGCCTTTGATACAATGTGGAGTGACTCTCCCAATGTAACCATCGCTTTCTGGTGGGGTGGGAAACTATTTGGAAAGATTTGAGGTGGGGGGAACAGAGGGTTGCAAAGGAGAGGTAAAACAAAAACTCACATTGAGGAAATGTGATATTGTCTGGTACAGAATTCTGGCCCATATTACCATTGTAATTTCATTCTCCATTTCATTTCACCATTTCATAAGTAATCTCTTAAGGCTGGTATAAATATTTTTGTTCATTGTTTTAATCTATTCTTACATTATGCTTTTTCTTCAGCATATCAACTTTTAAATATGCCCCCACCCACCCATGTGTAAGTGTGAATCTGGTGTAGTTCGTCATGTGGTTTGATGGTTTGACGTATTCTACATTTTTTTTCTTCAATCTACTTAAAATATTGTCCCTCCGTAAGGAGAAATATTAATGACTGAAAGCATTCTATTTACCATAGGACTTGGACACAGCTATTCTGATTCATAATAATAATAATAATAAAGTTGGAAGGTACCTTGGAGGTCATCTAGTCCAACCCTCTGCTCAGGCAGGAAACCCTATACCATTTCGGACAAATGGCTGTCCAGTCTCTTCTTAAAAACCTCCAGTGTTGGAGCATTCACCGCTTCTGGAGGCAGGTTGTTCCACTGGTTAATTGTTCTAACTGTCAGGAAGTTTCTCCTTAGTTCTAGGTTGCTTCTCTCCTTGATTAGTTTCCATCCATTGCTTCTTGTCCTGCCTTCAGGCGCTTTGGAAAATAGCTTGACTCCCTCTTCTTTGTGGCAGCCCCTGAATGAAAGACTATATTCACATGTATCCCTGACCAGACATGCAGTCCTATCAAATTTGACACGCTGTTAATGAAAAGAGAGAAATCAAGTCTCTTTCCTGTGCCACCCTTGCAGTTAGTGAGGCTCTGTCTTTCCTCATCTGTGATTTACAACATCTTAAAACGCCATTGCTGTGATGATATATAGTAATGAAAAGAGTTTTCTATCATTGAGCTTGGTGTGTTTCTTGCAAATGTTTCATTACCAAACTAGGTAGCATAAACGCTAGCACTGATGATGTTACCTGTTTTGCTAATGAAATATCTGCAGGGAATAGAATAGAATAATAACTTTATTGTCACTTTGAATGTACACTAATCAGCATACATTAAAATGAAATTTCATTGCATACAGCTCTCAAAGAGTCATCACCTCCGATATACACTCCATAAATATGACAAAAATAAATAAATAAATACAGAATGATGCATAAACCCACATATAAACCACCAGGCTCCAAGAGCACCAAGGACCTCAAAGTTCAACCCTGAAGATATTCTCTTCCAACTTTCACCACAAATATAAATAACTTTGGTAACTTATTACCCCCCTCTTAAAATTGTACTTCAAATTTATCTGGATCCTTAGTCCATTTGTAACTTTCTGAAATCAAGATTTTAGTCAGTCTTTATTTTTTATTTTTTTTAAAAAAAAATCTGTTTTAGGTTTTTAAACTTGTAGTTAAAACTTTATTTTGCTATGGATTGAAGAGGAAACTCACCTGGTGCTGACAAATATATTGATACAAATATTTCTAGTGGCTGAAAAGCAGTTAACAAGGAATTTCCAAATGTGATCAGAAAAGAAAGTATGCAAACGGTGTGTTCTTTGAAAGGTGCTGACTGCAGTTTGAGCAAGAAGGCTATTCCTTATCTCCAAGAGCTCTAAACCTATCAGAGATGACTATCTTGCAATCTCCTCATGAGGAGCAGTTGTCTGGAGCACTTGTGGGTGATCTCCTTGTCCAGAGAGGTTTGAAGAGGCAGTCTACTGGCTGGCAGTTCATTCTTTGCTGCCATCATTGGCTTAGTTTTTTGTGAAGCCATCTTCAGCCCACCACCTTTTCCTCTGGAAGTCCTAGAAATGGTTTTTCACTAGCAGTGCCTATCATTTTGTTTGTTTATTCGTTTATACAATGTATATTGCTACCCATCTCATGACAGTGACTTTAAATGAAAACAATACATCAAAACTCCCTTCTTCCTTCTGATCATATAGAGTGCATAGCTCCATCTTTACATAAAGGCATATACTTTTATACATAGGCAGTTGACCATCAGGTTGAGGATCACCCTGCCAGATAGTTACCACTGACGTTGTAATCCTACACTAGAAAATAATACAAGGTAAGTTTTTTATTTATATTCAGCATTCTGTATCTGTATTCTAGATCTACATTCTACATTCTCTATTCTATTTATATCCTAACCTATTAATTAGTTCTGAACCTACCTAGTTTCGTAGTTGTACTGTATGTTGTGTAGGAAACTTCCTGCTGGTATAAATGGTTAGTTTACAGGAAACTTTTAATCAAGTAAATAACTTATTCCCAGGATCCCAAATCGAACTACTGTTTGACAATTAGGGATCCCTTCCTAAATTGCCTTTGATTTCCCCTTTGAATTGATTGATTAATTAATTAAATTATTAATTTTGGATTCCTCAAGGAGATGTCTCATTAAAAAGCCAAGCCTTGTCTTGAGGCTGAGCAGAAATGTAAATTATTTTATATTTTTACTTATTAATATTCAGCCCAGAATAGAAAACATTCCCAGGTGTACAAAGACAGAAATACAATTTCATATTTATTTATTCTACTGATATTTGTGAAGCTGACAGCATCAGTGGTATTTTACTAATAGACCTCACCAGCATTTCTGCCACACCAAAAGGGGACCAGCAAAAGGGTTTGCTTTAATTGGGATACAGCTACATATTTGGGAGTTTGCATATTTGTATCTTTCCTTTGTGTGGGGAATTCAGGAATAAAATCTGTCCCAGATTCAATCTGAAACTCAATGAAGCAATAAATAATTAATAAGGATTTTTTCTATATTGAATAAAAATTTATTGCACTAAGCATAATCTAGACCACGGGTGTCAAACTTGCCACGTCACGTGATGTGTCGAGACGTATCGCGACTCTTTTTGCATTGCCAGCAATGGGGTGGACGCGGCTCCGGTATGATGAAACTGGCCCATGGGCCGGCAGTTTGACACCCCTGATCTAGACCTTTCAATAATACATAATGAAAAATGAACAAATATTACCTCCATTTTCTTGGGACCGAACCTAAACCTATCCTGTCCCATTAATCTTTACAGTCTTCCAGAGTCAAGACTACTACCATGTCTTTTGGTACTGATGTCATACACCAGGTAGGGACGACGAGATGGCTGAATAGGTTTTGATCATATTGTACACTCAACTACCTGAACATCAATAAGTCCAAGACCAAGGCAGTTGCTTTGGGGGAAGAGGAAGAGAAAGATTAGATATAACTGGAGCTTGTATGGGTAACATATACTTAGGACTTGTTTTTATAGAATCAAGTTCCTGTCTCCCACATTATAAGAAGACTTCTTTAAGAGCTATATGCCAAAACTACAAAACTACCCAGGTTCTTTAATTGCAGTCATAAAATATATAATGATTACATATGGCACATCATTGCAGGGATATATATGGAACAGATACAGTCCACTTTCTTGAAATCTATCTTGGGGTGGATAAGTCTACACCAGCTTCAGCAGTATGGACAAAATTGGATATATACCCCTATACAAACCATCTAATAATTATTAAGTATTCAGCAGTTAGCTGAAGAGCTTATCTATGGATCCAGATAGATTGCCCAAGCTTTATTTTCAAGATCAATTGTATAATATGCTTCTTCATCCTGGTCTGCTCAGCTTTCAAATGTCATCTCACAATATGGATTCTCCATGTAGTTCTCAATCCTATAAGATCTGAACACCAAGAAAGTTTCAAACAAAGGATCATAGATATGGCTGCCCAAGAGGATAGTGATTTACTTAAACATATTAAGTCAGCGGTACCCAACCTGGCTGCAGCGGGGGGGGGGGAGGATAGTTTCATGCACCATTTGCATGGCCCAGTTCCCAACGGGCCGCGGCCCAGCACCAGGCCACAAACCAGAGGTTGGGGATCCCTGTATTAAATCATTGAAATGGCTGGCTCAAAACAAATCAGTCTTCCAGTTAGAAAAGTATTTAAAGAGTTATATGCCTCAACATCTTAAAAGAGCTTTTTTTGGAGCTCATTTTGAACAACTAGATTCTGTTGTAAAATATGGGAGGTTTCATGGAATTTCATTTGAAGAAAGACTGTGTATCTATGGTGCATCAGCTGTTGAAGACATTGCATATACAGTATTTTTTTTATTGCAAACTGTATTCTGAAGAAAGGAACATTTATTTAGATTTTTATTTAAAAACTAAAAAATACTGGGGCACCCAGGATAAACTGTCTTCTTTTTTTTTTTGCAGGGAATGAGCCTGCATACTTCTAGTGAAATTGTACTTTGTATCATTTAGAAGAGAACAAATTATCTAAATCAGATGGTGGTTAACTGTAGGGATGGCAACTTATTATGAATACCTTCCTACTCTTTTCTTTGTATTTCCTTGTTACTTCTTTTTTTTTTATATATATGTTTTATTATTTTTTATAGGGATAGAAAGGGAGAGGTAGGTAAAGGTATAACATAGGGTTAAAAAAAAAACAAGGATTAAACCAGGGATAGGGGTAGGTACAATAATGGGGTTACCCCCAACAATAAATCAACGCTTTAGCAAGCAGACTGTCGTCCGGGTATACATATTAAATATGCATAATTAACATAATACTAAAAAGCTATATTAATAAATTTATCACTATTAATGATAAAAACTTAACCCAATACATATCATTCATTCTGTAAGTAACAATAATCAGTATACTGTTAGTGATGTATTACTAACTAAATATCGTTACATATAAATACCAATATAATGCTTATTAATTACAGTTAATTATAGTTAAAAATAAACATCTAACCAAAAAGTTAAAAAATAATATTAAAGAAAAAATACATCATTTATCTTATTTAATTTCATCACCTTTTTTCATTCTATCTTATTGCTAACCATTGATAAAATTTTCCCCATGTTTTAAAGTAAATTGTATCTTCTTTCTCTTTAATTTCTAAAGTTAATCTATCCATTTCTGCACATTCCAATATTTTCGTAATAATAATCTGGTCAGGTGGTATCTTTTTATTTTTCCAAAATTGGGCAAATGCTATTCTCGCAGCTGTTAATATATGTAAAATTAAATATTCATTCTCTTTTCCGTAGTTAGATCCTAATATTCCTAATAAAAACAATTCCGGTTTGAATTCTATCTGTATCTTAGTCATCTTTTCTAACCATCTATGAATTTTAAGCCAATATTTCTTTGCATTAGGGCATATCCACCAGATATGATAATAAGTTCCTGGTTTTTATTTACATTTCCAACAAATATTTGATACATTTTTAAACATTTTCTCTAGTCTAACTGGTGTCATATGCCATCTATAAAACATTTTATATAAATTCTCCTTATATGCAGCCGCTTTAGTAAGTTTGATATTTCGATCCCACAATTTTTGCCAATCTTCTAAGTCTATAGAATATCCAAAGTTCTTAGCCCATACTATCATTGTTTCTTTTACTTGCTCTTGTTCCATCTTCCAGCTTAGCAGAAATTTATAGTTTTTTAATCAAATGTTCATCTGTTTTTAGCAATATTTTATCTAGTGGTGTCTGTTCTTTATAAAATCCTGTAGACTTTATATCTTTTTCATATCTTGTCTGAATTTGCAAATAAGACCACCATGTTAAGTCAATACCCTGTTGCTGAAGAGTTTGTCTGTCTTTAAGTTTCCCGTCTTTGTCCAAAATATCTTTATAGCTAACAAGTTTATCATAATTAATTAAGTTTGGATAGGAAAAGGCTTCCATTGTCGAGATCCACTCAGGTATTTTCATGTAAATTTTATGTTTAATTTTTTCCCACTCTGAAAACAATACATTCCTTATAGCATGATTTTGAAAATATTTATGTACTTTATTTTTCTCATACCACAAAAATGCATGCCAACCTAATTGCAAATCATGCCCCTCTAAATAAAGAAGTCTTTTGTTTCTCAATGTTATCCTTCTTTAAGCCAAAGCAAAATAGATGCCTGATAGTAAAGTCTCCAATCCGGGAGTCCAAAGCCCCCTCTGTCCTTAGAGTCTTGTAATAATTTAATTTTAATTCTAGCTTTTTTCCCTTGCCATATAAATCTCATTATTGTAGCATTCAGTTCATCGAAGAATTTTTGATTTAACTTAACAGGAACTGTTTGAAAAAGAAAAATTAGCTTAGGTAAAATAGTCATCTTAACAGTCGCTATCCTTCCTAGTAATGATAATTGAAGATTTTTCCACTTCTCCAAATCCACTTTTATTTGTTTTAGTAGTCTCTCGTAGTTGTCTTCTTTTATTGTGGTGTATTTTGAAGTTAAATGAATACCTAAATATTTAACTTTTTTAGCTAATTGAAGGTTTGTCTTTTTAGCAAATTGAATTTTTTGTTTATCTGTTAAATTCTTCATTAATACTTTAGTCTTTTCCCTGTTTATCTTCAACCCCGCCACTTCTCCAAATTTTTCCATTTTCCGCAAGAGTTTAACAGCTGTTTCTAATGGTTCCTCGAAATAAAAACTAAATCATCTGCAAAAGCCTGTAGTTTATATTTTTGATCTTTTTTCTCCAATCCTTTAATCTCAATATCTTGCCTAATATTTCTAGCCAACACTTCCAATGTAAAAATGAATAACAAAGGGGACAGTGGACATCCCTGTCTTGTGCCTTTTTTTATTTCAAAGCTATCTGTGTAATCTCCATTTATAAGTATCCTTGCTGATTGTTTATTATAAATTGCTTGAATTGCATTTATAAAATTTCCGCCAAAGTCCATCTCCTTCAACTGTTGAAACAAAAATTGCCAATTAAGATTATCAAAAGCTTTTTGCGCGTCAAGAAATATAAGCGCCAACTGTTTCCCCGGATGGTTTTCATAATATTCCAACACATTTAAAATAATCCTTAAATTGTTCTTTGTCTGCCTTTTTAGTAGAAAGCCATTTTGGTCTGAATGGACAAATTCAGTCAAAAATTTCTTCATTCTTTCTGCCATTATTGTAATAAATATTTTATAATCCATGTTTAATAACGATATTGGTCTATAATTTTTAATTTGTGTACAATCAGTGTCTTCTTTAGGTATACCTTCCTACTCTTTTCTTTGTATTTCTTTGTTACTTCTATTGGGTTTTGTTTTTTTACTTTTGATATAGTCAGATGACTAAATCAATAAAATTTCATCAATGGATGATGTTTTCAAGCAGCTCCCTGTAGGCATTAAACAAAATAGAAGACAGAGCGAAGCACAAAGACCAGCCCTATTGAAGAGGAGCATGACTTCTATTCACCCCCAACCTTAATTAGAATTACACACTCAAAAAGGAGTGGGATCATAACAAAATGACAAAATCATAACCCAGGATTTAAACGAGATTAGAAGTTATTCAGATAATTGGCTTCATTCTGAGTCCTTTGGGTAAGTACCACCTTACCTAAAAGAGGAAGACAAGAGACAGCCCAATAGTTGTCAGAATGGCATAGCCAAGGTTTAGCCTCTTAAGGAAGTGACCAGCACTTTCATGATGAAACTGAGCTTGAAGATCAGTGAACACAATTTAAATGGGGGTGGGTGGATCTGAGAATACAGAAGGGGAAAAAAAACTGGATGAAGAAGAGGAACACAGAAAGAATGCTGGATACAAGACAGCTAATTAATGAACCAACAATTGCAAAGCAACCAAGGGATCAAGCAAAGTCAGTAAATAAGAAAGCAGAATGTAAGGAAAAATAGCAGTCATTGGACCATACAGTCAAAATTAGTTGCTTCTTTTTCAAGAAAGGATGTTTTGAATATAAACGAGGCAAAGCACGAGAAGCTGAAAACAAAAATGACACCCAGACACTATATCATATTGTTTGAAAATTAATAGGAGTGAGTAGTAATACAAATGCTCCTGTAAAGGATAAGAATGGGAAGATATGGCCATGTAACTAAGAACAAGATGCATGTTGGGCAGAGTACTTCTAAAAAGTACTGAGCCAGCCCAGCCACAAACTATAGTAAAGCCATCTGCAAATCTGGACACAGTCATAACTGGAGAAGTTAATAAGGCAATAATAAAGCAACAAAACATCAAATAACGATAAAAGTTTAAGCCAAATCAGAGATGAGTTGCTCAAGCTTGGCGGGAACAGTATGGTGTAAGAACTGATAGGGACAAATGGATGACTATCAGTGAACAGAATGCGTCCTAAGCAAATGGAGAAAGGAAAAGATGGTCAAACGTGTAATAAAGGACAATAGTAATAATTGTACTAATTGAAGTGGCAAGATGCTCCTTGCAATCTCTGACTAGGTCTTCTGCATTGTCTTGCCCAGGGTGACTGTTGGATGCAGTAGACAGATGACTATAGAAGAAGAAGCAAAGTTTTGCCAAGCATGTCAACCATCCGACTAGATCTCAAATTAAAGAATCTTCAAGGCTTTGAAGTGCCATAAAAGATAACTTTATTGAATACACATCTCAGAACTGAAGAAGCAAAACCAGCTCTGGTTTTCCCATGTGAAAATCTGTGTAGTTAACAATAGCTTCCCATAACCCCCACCCACCAAGTGTTCACATTGCCCAATCATACTTCTTTGGTTTATTATGAGAACGGTCCACTTCTCTGTCAGACATCTGTTAGTGACCTTGTCTCTCACAGTCCATGGATGGCTTCTTAGATTCCCATTTCCTTCTCACGCTTCCTACCCCTCCCCCCTGTTTCTATGGCAAATTGGGTAACGATAGAAGTTAGCAGGCAACTTAGGAATTCAACCTTGACAGTTACCCTGAGCAAAATTGTAATCATGAAACATAATTGAATAAAGCTAAAATCTTGTAAGCAAAAGGGATTAAACACAGGTTTAATCAGATAATCAATCAAGTTCTGACTCCAGTTAAATTCTGCCACCAAGGGCCTAAGAGCTACCATTTTATGTAATAAAATATGAAATACTATATCTACGCTGGGTGACCTTGAACCTGACACTTCTTTTCAGCCCTAGGAAGGAGGCAATGGTAAACTACTTCTGAAAACCTTGCCAAGAAAACCGCAGGGACTGGTCCGGGCGGCCTCTGAGAACTAGAACAATTGAACAGAAGAAAAAGAAATGCTGCTTTTCAAACCCCCCCCCCCTAAATATGCATATAATAGTGACTTTCATAAAGTTAATTAGAAAAAAAATCTTGTGGGTATTTGGTTCTTATTAGCTTTTGGTTTTCCAGTTAGTACTCATGGTAAACACAGATAAAAACTAACTTATACCATAAATAAATATAGAGGGGGAAATCTGTTTTTAATCTGTATACTATATTAGAATCTAATTTTCCTATAATTCCTCCTTTAAATTCAACCAAAAAGGAATCATATCAGCCAACGCATACTCTCTCTCCTTCTTATACACATACACACATACACACACACACAAACACCACACAAAGAGTAATATAATGTGCAAAAATTACGGAGTACTGTATTGCTCATATGTTATAGATCCAATTGTGTGCATGCTACAGCTACTTGACCGAATGTGTTCTTCAGGATAGGAGAAAGAGGAAACACTCAAACTGGCACAAATTATAAGTTTGTACTTTAGAGAGGCTTTGCACATCCCCCTTTTGGAAAGTCCATAATTCATTATAACCATTAGAAAGCCTATGATTTACTAATATTTTGCACAAGCTGGCAAGATTCAGAGTAAGTACAACCTTTTAATGTAGGGCTTTTATAACTTGCCCTCATTATGTCAATATAACAAACTAACTTCAGTAAAAGATGGCAACATTATGTAGACTATTCATGGATTACACAAAGGTATTTAGTCCCTGACAGCAGTTCTTAGTTATGCAATTATATCAGGCTTTGCTATAGATGGATACTTTGCATAATTCATTGCAAAGCTTCACAGTTAACCTAATTAAATTCAATGTTTTAAAGAAGTTTAAGTGTTAATTCCCTATCAGCTTTGTTGCACTGGAACAACAATGCATGCAATTTAATCAGAGTCCAGTCCAGATTGAGTCTCCTCCATTGTTCTTTAGGGGGGAAAAATCTTAAGAACAGTAATGTTTGTACAAAGTCTCTCATAACTATAAGAGATCTGTGTCCTTTTGAGCCACCAAGTCTCTGTTGTTTTGTGAATGGGGAAAAAAAATGACTGTAAGACTAGACAATAGCTAGCAATAGCTAGTAAGCCTTGGTTTCTCTAATCATGGTTTGTGGAACATATCATAATATGTAGTTCAAACATCTTTGTCCCATTACCTTCTCTGCTCTATCTTATGGAGTTAATTTCCATAAACAAAATAGAAGTTTGACATCTTCAAGAAAATGTATTATTTCATTTTTTTTAAGATGTCAAGCTGCTATTAGCTACATTGCCCTGATCTTGCATCTTGAAAACTTGCACTCAGAAGGTGCAATCTTAAAAAATCAAGAACAAGGGGGCAAGAAATTGTAGTCCAGGAGCATCAGCATGGCTTAAGGCATCATTTGGTAACCATTTGGCATCATATCATGGACCATACTCGTACATTTACCTAACTTGGCTTTACCTAACTTATTTCAAGATTTTTTTAAAAAAGGCTTGAAGATCAAACAAATGTTCTGGCTAGCGGCTATGCTAGCCAGAATGGGAGGTTTTATGTCCAAGACATGGGCATGGCACCAGATTGGAGAAAGCTACTACAAATTATTATACTTTATGTAGAAAAGGTCTTTTTCCCCCCCAGTTCTGGATTGCCTGCCAGACAACTTTGGGAGACAACCTCAAACTTTTCTCTCTCATCTCTTCAACTCTCATATAAACCTGCATTTTTTTTTCAAATCTTCTACTGAGAACAACAGAGAACAACAGAGGCATTCAAGCAGGCATTCAAAGAAAGACTAGGGAACCAGAGGTATGCTTTTACTGCAACGACTTAAAGTGAAATGGAAAAGTTTCCATTTATATTTGAACTGAAGGACTCCCAGAGATAACATTCTCGGATTTGCATTTCCTTTTTAAAAAAAAAAAAAAATAGACCAAAAGAAGCAAACTGAGAGTTTGTTTAAAGCTGCTATGTACCACTCTAAATAATTGAAGAATGTATTTGCCCGGAGTGTTTTCTCCAGATGTTGTCTCAAGAATAGGTGACATTCTCTACGGCATAGAGTCAACACTATAAACATTACGTAAACAAACATTTCAAAGGCTTCACAGCTAGAGACAAATGTATGACACTGTTGAACATTGGTTGCTACTGTCATTTATTGTCACAGTCCCTCTTTCAGAAGGATTCTGAAGCTGGTTATCTTATTAAATTCACTCACGGCTCCAGTCCTGGATGATTTACACTGTCAGTCTTACCTCATCCAACTGTAGCTTCCTTGATAAACAGCCCTGTCTTTATTGTTTTCATACTTACAAAATGCAACCAGGAAAAAAGATATTAGCAGGGAACTGAGTGGAGGGTTAGGCAATTAACTCCTCCTGCCAAAAGGGCTTCTGCCAGTAGAATAAACAAAAGGAGATTCTCTCTTCATCCCGTGTGTCTCAAAATTTGATCTGGAAGATTGATCACCACAACTATATTTGGGCACACTAGGCAGAAAGAAGAAAGTGCTGCAACTTACATGGATGGAAATTTTATTTAGAAAATAATGGATGGAAGCCCAGAATCATTAGCTGTAAATATGGTCCAAGCTAATTTTTAAGATTATGCTAAAGTACCAATATTTAAAAGCTTTCCAATTATTTCTCTCATAAACTACTACTCATTTTATATGAGGGCATTTATGCACATGAGGATGATGCCTTAAGGAGATGAAGAGATATCTTCAGGAAGTTGTCTTCATCTCATTCCTGGCCCATTGAGAAGACATCATAAGGTTAAAAAGAGCTGTTTCGGTTTAGTATGTGTTTTCACTCGTATTCCAACACAAGCCTTGCTTGTGTACCGACCGTCTGGTACACTTAATTCTTTGAATAAATTTTGGGGTGTGTGAAAAAGTCAGGACTTGGATCTGTTCTGATTCCAGGCCAACTCCAGAGTTTGCTCCCCTCCTGTCACTTGGCACTGCCCTCTATGGTCATGTTGGCTTGGGCTGCATGAGAGAGTGAGTGCTTGTTTAGATGCCAACCCTGGTAGGAAGCTCTGAAAGAAAGAAGGAGCAAACTCATTTACCTGCCATTGATATAACATAGAAATAAAATCTCCTGAGTAGTGATAGTAGGTTTTGCACAGGTGAACTTCCAGGAAGCCCAACTCTCTGCTGATATTCTGATTCCTATTATATACAGCTGTAGCTGAAGAGTGCTATTCAGGAATGCATCTCTGCCAAACTCAAGCAAAGCAAAACCCACTCACCTAGTCATATGTCACAAGTCATCCCTCACTAGCTCCAGTCCCAATATCACCTCCCCCCATCAGATTAGGTTGGCATCTTTCATGGATGAGCAAAAGGAGCCAAGGGAGTCCACCAATCCTTCACCTCAAGCTGTCCACCAATTAAACTGTGAAGACAGCATCACTTCCTGGTTTTGTTCCTGAGACAGTTCAGGACTCAACAATGGGGGTCAAGGTGAAATATGCCACCATCCTTTTATACCACCTCCAGGATTGAAGGAGAGCACTTTCACATGGCCAATTCTAGCCATGTCTTTGGAGGAATAAGTTCCATTACATTCAATTAAACTAATTTCCAAGTGAGGCATTTTCTCAACCGATGCTGTCTCCCCCTGGAAACAGCACAAATTGCTTTTCAGTAAAATGCTCTATTACTTGTAATTATGCTCCAGAGTGATTAGGCAATAAGGAATTATCCAAGCTATCTGCAACGTTGTCCTTTTCATCGGTTTTCCTGATGGCCAGCACAACTAATCCTATAATAGCAGTTCAAGTTCTGGGATAAAAGAATGAGTTCCTTCCCACTAAAACTAACATAGACAGATAGTAGGATCATATATTCTTAAATTTATACCAACATTAGTGAAAAACAATACATGATAATGATGGTCAGGATAATGTAATACATGATAATGTGGTATGGAGCACTTGACAAGAATTACATAAATCATCAGATAAACAGTTCCTCCAAGGCAGACCATAAAAGTATACAACATATGGAAATGAAAAACCATGAAATCACCATGTGCATAGTCTTCCAAGGACCAGTAAATGTTGTTGCCACTTTTGAGGTCTGATGTAATGAGGTGGGTGTGTGTCTGCATGCGTGACAACTTGAGCAATGAGTGAGATGTGCGCACGCTCTCCTATCTTATTTTCCTCTTAGACACCTGCATATGCCAAGATCCTTTGACTAATGCTCTTGCACATACCTGTAAGAAAGATTGAAATAGTTTCATAAATAATAAAGGACACCAACAAAATTGAGATCTTTTTTCTCTTCCACTGTTCTCAGAGAGAGGAGGTGAGCTGCTGAGCATAATGGCCACAGGCTGGGTTATTAATCTTCCCATGTTTATCCAACAACTATAGGAAATTACCCTTGAGTACAAGGGCCACGTTCAATTCGTTCATTAGTTATGCAGATCGTGCCATTCTGACATCTTGGGATGGAATTAACTTCTAGCCATGGCTTTCTAATATTGTAGCTGGCTTTTTCCTGTTCATGACAGAAGCGATCCAATTAAAATGGCCATCAGAGCTGTGTTGAACTGCATTACACTGTTTCTCATTAATGTCACATTCACTTTTCTGGTTCAGGGTTGAAGATGTTCCTTACTAATGTTTGCTAAATTCGGACCTTGTAGACAACTATTTAAAATTATATTTTTGTCTCATAGCAATGGAAGCACTGAATTTCTTCGCTGTCGCATTTCTTCCACACTCAGGAATATTTGTACAGTGTGACTGTTTTTCATGATCCACACATAAAAAAACAAGCCGAATTTTGGTCACATTGATGCAGCCACAATCTTGACTTTTTTTGACCACCTCATGCAGGCACTCCTGCCAACTGCTCATAAATATTTTTGACTAAGTTCTTCCCCCCCCCAGCATAAATTATCCTAACTGCTGTGAAGGACTAAGGGAAATGTAGTTCTTTCAGTCCTTCCGTTGTCCCCTGCCTACTTTAGGAAGGGATGTGGCATTCAGATCAGCTTAACTGAGCTCTAGTTGGTGTAAAAAAGATTGATAAATTATTCCGTCAAATCAAATGTTGATTAAGATTACTGGAAAATCTCCAAAACCATATATGGTTTTAAAAGCAATTGTCCTTTTTAAAAAGCAATTTTGATATGCAATATTCTTAAATATGTCTGCACATCTAAATGTATATCCTTCTGAAACCTGAATGGCTTTGTGTACATTTTGGAGTAGAAAAGCAATATGCTAGAAGCATCCATGAATTTTATTATGTCCATGCCACAATGAATTTTGTTTTGGCGGATTTTACTACAGTTTTCAATGTATCCATGATTTCTTTTCCTTTTGATGCTGTGATCTCTCCTTGTAAGTACTTTGAATGACTTGTGCATTATTTTTATTTTGGGTTGCTATGTAATGATTGTATAAGGAGGCAGAAACACAAGCACTGCATAGCTGGACCTCAGATTTCTCTTATTTCTATCCTATCAAAGCACATAGAAGTTTGCAGGCTGGTCTGAGTCACTAATTTATTGATTTCTACTCATCCTCCAACAATTTTGCCTTTGCCCATAATTCTAGGATAAGTCTATTGGTATAAATCTGAGTCTTATGTTTTCAGTGATCTCTACCATATTGCCTGGGCTGCTATAAAGATTAATCAAATCTATTTTTTTCTTTTTTAAAAAAAAAATCATCTATTAGCTCTTCTAGAAAAGTTATTAGCTTGATTAGATAGTTCACAACAGTATCTCTCTCTCTCTCTACCTAAAAATTAAACCTCTCAAACTTAGAACTCTGTACAGCAATTAATTATGACTCTGTGCTGCATTTAAATGTTTTCCCATTTCTGTTGCATTAAATAGGCTTTATAACTCCCCAAAAAATTTTGTAATTTGTCAACCACTGGACTCTTTCCATTACATTTGTTATTTATTGCCTGCACTGTGTTTTGTAATTTATTTTTTGGCATCATTAATCCACAAGGCACTTTCATTGTGCATTAAATTTTGTGCATATCTATTCTTCCCAAACATTGAGAATAGAATTGGATAGAAATTCCAGTACATAAATAGATGCTATCCCAAAAAAAATTTATCAGCTTGAGGGAAAATTGAATGATTGTGTTCAGAAGTAATTATAGAATAGTGTTTACTCCTTTGCTCCTGTTCTTCTGAAAATCATAGTCTCAAATGGAACAATGGGAAATATGTGGTTGAAAGGCTTAGAATTTACATTATGTTATGGTCTTAAAGAGAATTTTTGTAAAATGATGCACTGTTGGTATATGACACTAGTGAAATTGTCTAAAATGTATAAAGGTACTTCCAACCATTTAATGCATGGTGGAAATGTGGACAATATCAAGGAACATTGTATTACACTTGTTGGATGTGTGAAAAATCCAGAAAATTTTGGATACATATATATGCACTAATTCAGGCTATTTTAAAGACTAATGTACAATTGAAACCTTTTTTGGGAAGGTTGTGGGGGGGGAGGGGAAACTGATGGATAAACAGCTGGAAAAAAGTTATGGAACTTTGTTTTTATATATATCATTTTATATAATCAATATTTAAATAATTCAAGTAACATCCTCATAAATAAAGAATAAAACACTTCCAAAGCAGTTGCTGATAACCAGTTTCAAAGAAAAGAACTGCAAAACTGCACACATTATAAGATCAGTAAGAACAGTAAGAAAAATATTTCCCAGGAAAATATTAAAATCCATAAGTACTTTAATTAAAGAAGAATCATTTAGGCACTCAGTAAAATCTTTTTTAGCCACTGCCATTCAAAACAAATAAGACTTCTTTAAAAAGTTACAACTCTGGTTGTATTGTGCCCCAGATAACCACAGCTAGGTTATAGCTGACAAAATCTCTCAGCCTATCAGCCTTCTTGGTCTCCCAAACAGGGGTATGAGCAGGGCTTCAGCTATTGAAATCCAAAAGTTGATAATTGCCTGCCAGAGACATTCTAGTGCAAGGTTTTTCAAACTTTTCAAGCCATCAAATTTATTAGTTAAAGTATAGGTATATATATTCCCAGACTGCCTGATCAAGAGGTGAAGCTTTAGTGGTAGAAGTTTGACTGCATCCAAGTCAATTTTTGTCTATTTGCCTGTAGTCTCTCATGGAATCCCATCACAGAACCCCAAGACTCCATGGAGCACAGCTTGAAAAACTCTGCTCTAGTGCAACCTGCCCTGAAGTTGTGTGTGTGTGTGTGTGTTGAACTGGAGGACTCCTAAGAACCCTTCCATCTCTGTGTTTGTAAGAGAAGGTGAAATTATATGGATCAAATTGCTCCTCTCAAACTGAGCAGATTTAAACTAGGCTTGGGAAAGCACTCTATTAGAATGAGTGAGTCACTCTATATTCCAATAATAAATACTGCAGTGGCTGATGTCATAAATTTGGATCACTGGGTTCTAGAACAATAATGGTAGCTTTCATTCCTTCAAGGACATTGTGCAAGTAGAATGGCTTCCTGATAGGATAAATTGAGGAAGCTCTAGTCCAGGGGTGTCAAACTGCTGGTGCGTGGGCTGGATGCATCATGGCGAAACCGCGCCCACCCCATTGCCGGCAATGGCAAAAAAGTCACAATACGTCGCGACATGTATAGAATCAACACTTATATAGCAATAGCACTTAGCAATAGCACTTAGATTTATATACGACTTCACAGTGCTTTATAGCCCTCTCTAAATGGTTTACAGAGTCAGCATGTTGCCCCCAACAATCTGGGTCCTCATTTTACCAACCTCAGAAGGATGGAAGGCTGAGTCAACCTTGAGCTGGTCAGGATCGAAGTCCTAGCAGAGTTTGCCTGCAATACTGCATGCTAACCACAGTGCCATCACAACTTTTTCTGCAGAAAGGCCAGAAATTGTTCACAGCAGGTCTTTATGGATTTTAAGGGCCACATCCCAATGGCCCCTCCCTGTCTGCTGGAAAAGACTGAGCAGATTATATATAAAAAGATCAGCTGATCTTTTTACAGCCAGTAACTAAGACTAAACCAGTAGCCGAATTCATATAATACACTAAACTCATAACCCCCCCCCCCAAAATCACAACAGCATGAAGTGATTGGATTGCTTAGACCTTGCAACAGGAAATATGCAGTCACATCTTGGGTTTTTTCTTTCATAATCATTGGTACAGGAAGCATGGAAGCAGGGTAGAGGGTTTAGCAACTAGATAGCTTTAGAAGAGGACTGGTCAAGGATAAGGCAGCATCCTAATCATGATGGAAGGAAGCAATTTCCAGATTTAGACACCTTTGGCCATAGAAGATCAATTATGGGATGGTGGACTTTTTTTTTTTTTCAAAGCAGAAAAACTTGGAAGTTTTTTTTAAAAAAAAGACAACCCTGTTTACGCTAAAAGGGTACTCTATCATGTTAGGCAGCAGGCAGAAATATATGTCATGGAGGATTTGAAGAAGCTAAATTATTAACATTTTAGACTAAACAGAAACCATGCAAATTACATTTCTTGACACTGGTACTTTCAGTCTCATTTCAGCTTCCTTGTCATCTAAATATGAAATATTTAGATAGAAAGGCATGCTTTTAAAATGATGTCAGGTTCTCTGTGTAATGGATTAGTCACATTTCCCAGTTATAGTTCCTTTCTGATAAACCACTTGTCCAATTCTCAATGTTATGAAGGTTTTCAAACATTTATTCTTTGCCATCCCTTTGGTAACTATGAACATGATTGGAATCAATTACTAAAACTGCCCCATCCGGTTTCAGAAAATATGATGGTGTCCTCCTGATCTCCCAGACAAGGAGAAACTGCCAAGGCCTGGGACTGCATTATCGTCAAGTAAAGTGACAGTCAAAGACAGGAGTGGCACAGACAGACCGAGACAAGCAAGGGCAAAAGGGCCATTGAGATAAAAATCATTCTGTCACCTTCATTCAGTTCATTCTGGGTTACAGAACACAGGGGGGCACAGCCTTCCCGCCACCCTGTGAAGAGGCTTTTAAAAATAACACAATTAAATCTCTTCTAGCAATGCTATCTGCACCAATAATAACAAACAAGGAGGGAAACCTCCAAACATGTAATTGCATGCTTCCTATTCTATAGAGTTGTTGTTGTTTTTTAATGTTGAATCTGTAGCTTTGAGTTCATTCTTTGGCTCTGCTGAGGACTCACTACATTGCTTTACACAAACAAGTCTTTGACTCATTCTCAACACCCCCATGTACAGTGTGTCATCTACTTCATAAGATTGTTGTATGGATTATTTCACTGATTTTTGTAAGGATTATAATGAAATTCAATAATTTTTAAACACCCTTCATTTCAACATCAGAGTATAAGGTTCTCTGAGTTTTACCTGAGTTTTAAAGAACTCTGGAAATTGGAGGATCAGATAAGGATTTTATGTATTGACTGACTGTCTGATTGATTAACTTATATACCCTGTAAGTTGAAAAGATTTTATCCAGTTTCATATGCAATGATACATTTATAAGTCAGGGTCCCTGCATCAATGGTTTGCATTGCCCTCTCAAGGCACTAATGATAAGGATGGGGATGGCCTGAAGTGTCATGAATTTGTACTTGGCATATTATTTTGAGTCTCATCATTTGTGCCTCAAGTGATAATTCTAGGTTAATTTTTTCAATGATCCACACTTTTTTTTTCTTGGCTATCTAGGATATTTTCAGGAGTCTTCCCCAACACAGAGTTGAAAAGGGTCAATATTGTCTCTAACCTGCTTCTTCAAAGTGCAACTTGTCCTTCCATGGAATGGTACAGGGAAAATCAATCCCTGAACACTTCTGATCTTCATGGGTAGAGACATATTCCCACATCTCAATATCTTTTCCAAGACCTTTATGGCTACTCTACCAAGTGCTAAGCTGTGGTACATTTCTTAACTTCTGGTTTCTTTACTACGATCCTAAAAGGTAGAAAATATCTACTACTTCAGTGTAGTACTTCATTGTCATTTCTAACACTGGTTGCTATATAGTTTGGTTTTGTTAAGATTTCACCTTAGTCTCATTTTTTCATTGTGTTCCTTGATCTTCATTACAAGAGCTTGCACAGTTTTTGCATGTTCAGCTATCGGAGTAGCGTCATCAGCATAATGCAGGTTATTGATGTTTTTTCCTTCAATTTTAAAACATGCATATCTTGCAATCCAGCTTCCCTCAGTATATATTCCACATATAAAGTAGGCTGATTAATAAGGGAACAGTACGTAGCCTTTAATGCAGTCCTTTGTCAACCTGAAACCAATCTGTTTCACCATGTTCTGTACATACTGTGGCTTCCTGTGTATAGATTTCTACCAGTTCTATAGGATAAACTAGACTAAGAAACAAATGTCACATGAACCTAAAAGTACTTTTATGAAGATTGGCTATAATAACATACAATTTTATTCTATTTTAACTGAATTTTAATTTTAAGGTCCCTATTTATTGATTTAATTGTTTACAGTGTATTTTAATTGTAAGTGTAAGTCACCTAGAGTCGTCTCCGGCGAGATGGACAGCATACAAATTTAAATAAACACATAAATAATAATTGAATGTTGCAAGTCTGAATGTACATCTCTTCCCTCTTTTTTTATTTATGTGAATTTGGGGGGGGGGAGGCATTTGTCTGTCCAATTTTCATATTCCACTGCGCTCATCCGGGCTTCTCTAATGTCTGTTCCCTCATTATCTTCACTATAGATTTTCCTTCTCTTTGTTAAGCTCATCCTCCTTACTCAATAATTTTGTATGAGGACAATGACGTTATGATACAATTGAAGGCCTTTCTATAACCAATGAAGCACATACTGACTTCTTTTTAGTAATATTTACTTTTCTCATTTATCCAGAGTGATTTAGCAATAATGTCTCATGTTCCTTGAGCTTTATCTAGCATCTCCCTATCTGTTGTTTTGATTGAAGACCGTGATAGCAGTGAATAAATAATTGGATTTGCAGACATTAATAATTCTTTCACCTGCTTCAGTTTGGTTTCCTAAACTATACTGTCCAACTACATTGTCACTTGATTTCTCTTTTCCTGCATCATTGGAGCATAAATGTGGATAGGATTGTCCAAAAAGTCTAACTGATATTATTCAGTCGTTGAGTGTTTTGTAGCTAAGTGTGCTCTTGCTGTACCCTTCCTACCTATTAAAGCAACACCATTTTTTCTTTGTTTTTCATCTTCTGGGTACATTATGAAAATGAGAAGTCGATTTCTGACAAAAAGGGTTCCAGTCCATCTGAATTCACCTTACCATGCCTAAAATATCAATGTATAGTCGATTCATTTCATCCTTCACTGTGTTGAACTTTCTCATATTCTTCCTTTGTTCCATGTTCCTACCGTAATTCTTTTCAGATATAGATTTTCTTTTCCTGTATGATAACATTAGGAACTACTGTAGATACCCCAAATGCTTTAATATAGCCACACCCCAAGTATACCATTAATTCTCCAAAAGATCCTCAGCTTTTCCTGAGCCATCATTGGGCACTAAGTAATCATCAAATTCCCATGTATCAAATGTACATAGTATAATATGTACAGTTTTCATTTGATAAATGCTGTTTCAATCTCACTCTCTTATGGAAATAAAGCCTGTGACTCTCTTTGAAAAAGAGAAAATGTTATACATATATAAAATATGATTATTACGATTAAATGCATTCAGTATGTGAAGTCTTCTTATATAGTTGCAGCCAGATTTGAGAAATTAAATCAAAATTAATGTCTTTAGAATGGATTAAGGTAGGAGGGGGTGGCACATCAATTAAAGTTTAAGGAAAATATAGTTTGGTTTTTAGTCTGGACATACTAGATTCTACTTTGCCATTACCTACATTCATCCTTGTCTTGCCCAGAAATAATTCCCAAGATACTCCTCAAAATTTACATAAGCCCAAGCCCAAAACCCTTTTACAATCAGGATTTAAAGTCATGAAGTGTTATAGAATAGAGATTGAACTAAATTTGGGGCCACTATTGCCCCAAATGGCTCTCTGTTATCTATAATACCGGGAAAATCTTTAAACTGGTTCCAATGAAAAAGATACCATGGTAGGATGAGTTAACCAGGGAATTCATTCAGGACTTTGGATAGTTCCAAAAGGGATTTTTTGCACTTGCAAGAATTCAGTGAAAGCACCTGCCTACAATTCTTAAAAATAAGCATATCTTTTCCTGGGATTGCATGACCATTCTCTGCTGCTGCTCCCAAAGATGTTGCTGTTTTATTCAAACACTGATAGGTCTCAACTCTGCATAAATACAAGCTAAAATTTAATATTTAGTTTTTTCTTTCAATTTCTTTTGGTACACTGCTCAAAGGCACAGAGGCAGAAAAATACTTGAGGAGAAATGGTTATATTATATAGAGCAGGCATGTCAAACTCGCGACATCACGTGATGTCACGTGGATATTGCGACTTTCCCCCCATTGCCGGCAATGGGGTGGGCACAGTTTCAGCGTGATGCATCTGGCCCGCGGGCCGGCAGTTTGACATGCCTGATATAGAGGTAATTATATGTGTTGGAAATAGACACTGAATGGCTCCCATAATACTAGTAAATCCTCAATCCATTGTGTTAATGAACTGCTGGAGAGTTTTATTTTTTTTTAAAGTCTTCCCAAAGATATTTTTTCTAATGCCAAGATGCTTTTCTAAAATATAATGATAATACTATAGTTAAAAAATAAGTAAATCCCAATTTTTCCATACAGAAAGAAACCTACAGAGACTTCTAACCTGTTTTCACATTGCAAATAGTTGGTTGGGTTTGGCTTGAGTCTCTTCTTGGAAGCATTAAAAAGTTTGATTGTTTCAGTGTGTTGTAAAATCAGTTGTAAGCCAATTAAGAGTTACTGTTATCGAGGTAGATATAATCAAACAAAAGTAAGCCCAATGCCAGATGATTCTGAGGGGGGGGGGAAATCAGCAGGATTCTGCTACAAGGACTGAAAACAACATGCTGAGACTATTACCCTGTACATTTTACCCTTAATTTGCCATTCTGCACTGTCTAGATATTATTATTACTACAGCCAATCTCACTGTATACTTGTTATACTTTGATAATAAAGGTTTATTCATTCATTATTCACTATCATGCATCCTTGAGGGGGCCTAAATCACAAATATGTATATAATTTGATCTATCAATTGAAAATTAATAATAGTTGAATATGTGAAGCAAACCATTAAAAAATCCAGTATGTTTGATATGTAGCTGAGATGAGGAGGCTGTAGCTGTGATCTACAGTTTGTTCACTTGTACAAATTGCTATACAATGAATAGCCCCTTATTTTTGGCTCCTGTGGATTCTAGTTTTGCTAGGAACCACTGAGCAGGGTTTGCTCAAAGCAAAGCTAAACTGGGAGTTACAAAAGAGCTCAAGATCTGGTTTAATGGGTGCTTGGAATGGATTACTCTTGGAGTAAGTCCATACTGAAGTATAAGCTACTTGTTTTCTATGTTTTTGCCAGTTGCTTCAAAAGCCAACCTCAGACATTCCAGTCTAGATTACAATGGGTTGGCAATCTAACTGGGCTGATGCTCAGCCTAGACTATTGCTATTATAAAACAATTAATCACCCCACTTCTCCTTACCCATCCCATCTCCTTACCCATCCCCATGAAAGACCATCCCATCCCATCACTGCCTGGTTCCTTTGTGGACCACTCTACAAGTGCCTGCATTTTCCTTTTAGGCATTGTTCCCTCTTCTCTGGTTCCTTTGCCTTTCCTTTCCTTTCTGAGATGTTTGCATGGGAATGCCTTCAATGCCTCCGTATTATCTCCATAGAAACCAACTGAGACTCTTTCTATTTTTTTTTCTGACAATCACCCCTCCTTTATTATGATATTATTGGAAAGAATATTGAGAGACCATGAAGAGATAGACATAAAAGAAAAAGAATTTGGTGTAGAGATGATGGTTTCATCTATAGCAGGGGTCTTCAAACTTGGCCCTTTAATGACTCGTGGACTTCAACTCCCAGAATTCCTCAGCCAGGCACGCTGGCTGAGGAATTCTGGTAGTTGAAGTCCACAAGTCATAAAAGGGCCAAGTTTGAAGACCCCTGATCTATAGCAAGGTCAAAGAAATAAATAAAGGATTTTGGAGTGATCTGCTGGCTCAAGGGATAATGCAGTTGAGAAAACTTTGGATTCTTGGTCTAAAGGTTAAAGGCTGTCTGACAAGAGATGGAAAGAATGGAAAGACTCATAAAGACTGGAAAGAATGTGTTTCTTGAAGATTGGCATATCCGAACAACGTCTTCCTTCCTTCATTGTCTGGAGTGTCCTAGAAAAATAAAACAAAAAAGCAATATATCCTATATGCTAAAGAAGAAAAAGAGAAAGAGAAAAAAGTGGGGAAACCAGTAGTTTTAATTTTGTGCACCATTAGACATGCAAGCCCCAGCATGAGCACGGACGGAAGAAACAGTGTTCAAATTCTCTGCTGCTTGTAGTAACCTTTTACTTGCTTCCAAGAATTCTCCAGGAATGTATAAATTATCCTAACAAGCTAAAGAGGCAAAGTTCAACTTGAATGCAAATCATCCCAATGATTTTGGGCTTAAAATTACTCGGATAGGAAAAGAACAGTTTTATATCGAAGCTGGAAAACAGAGATGTGGGGTGCATTGGCAAAGGATAGGAAATGAGAGGAAGTCGATGTCATACATTGTTTCTGTACTCAAAAGTGGTCTTCCTTAGATGAAAATTCAGTGTAATGTGGATATTACAAAAAAATAAATAAATAATAACTATTGAGTTCAGCTTCTAAATGGTGTGACTAGGTGGGGGCAAACCAAAAGTCATTCTTAGGTTCAAGCTCTAACTTTTAAGATAATAACTAAAATATCTAAAAGAAAATAATATCCTGGCTAAAATCCTGCTTAATGGTATTCTGATGCAATTTATGTAATTGCATTGAGACTTAATCCTGGGGTGGGGGTGGGGAGAGAGGTTTTTCAGTGCGATGTTGGGTTGCTTGAGTTGCTTTCTATCCACTGGCTTTCAAGCAAGCTTGATTAACGTGGCATTTTTTTGGCCTCAGAGTGACTGAGGAAGGGTACAGAGATTGAATACTCCAGCTGGCTTGTTCCACTCTTATTGTAAACTAAACATAAAGTATCATGGTTGCATTCATATATTGCGGTAAGCTAAAGTGAAACAAACCACATTATAACACATGCATGGACCTGATCATTGTTTGAAATATTCAAGGACTATCAAAGATTTGAATTATCCACATGGGATGCTTGTAACATAAAATGCAGAATTTTTAGCTTTGCATTTGCTGCAACCCTAACCCTAGTTTCATTTTCATTGTCAATGGGATTTTCCCCATGCATTTCACTGCAGTCCACAAAAGAGTCTGGACTAAAAGCTGTTATGCTCTCTTTCCTTTGAGACCCTTCTAGAATATAGCCCATACATCATTTTTCGGCCCTGACTCAAAAGTGATCTAACCCTAACACTAGCCCTAACCCTAATTACATTTTAATTATCAATAGGATTTTCCCATGCATTTCACTGTGGCCCATAAAAGAGTCTGAATGAAAAGGTGTTATGTTTACATTCCTTTGAGAACCTCCTACAGTCTAGCCCTCACATCATTTTTCAGACCTGATTCCAAAGATACCTAACCCTGACCCTAATCATAGCCATAACCCTAACCCTAGTTTCATTTTCATTGTCAATGGGATTTCCCCATGCATTTCACTGAGGCCCAAAAAAGAGTCCAAACAAAAGAAGTTATGTTCCCTTGCCTTTGAGAACCTCATAGAATCTAGCCCTCACATCATTTTTAGCCCTGACTCCAAAGGCAACTAACCCTAACCCTAACTCTACCCGTAATGCTAACCCTAACCCTAGTTTCATTTTAATTATCAATAGCATTTACCCATGCATTTCACTGTGGCCCATAAAAGAGTCTGAACGAAAAAATGTTATGTTCCCTTTCCTTTGAGCACTTCTTAGAATCTAGCCCTAACACTTGTTTTCATCATTTTTCAGCCCAGTTAAAAGCTGTTATGCTCTCTTTCCTTTGAGACCCTTCTAGAATCTAGCCCGTACATCATTTTTCAGCCCTAACTCCAAAGGGAACTAACCCTAACCCTAGCCCTAGCCTTAACCCTAGTTTCATTTCAATTATCAATAGGATTTCCCCATGCATTTCACTGTGGCCCATAAAAGAGTCTGAATTAAAAGGTGTTATGCTCTCTTTCTTTTGAGACCCTTCTAGAATCTAGCCTATACATGATTTTTCAACCCTGACTCCAAAATGATCTAACCCTAACCCTAGCCCTAGTCCTAACCCTAACCCTTGTTTCATTTTCATTCTCAATATGATTTTCCAATACATTTCACTGCGGCCCACAAAAGAGTCTATACTAAAAGCTGTTATTCTCCCTTTCCTTTGAGCACCTCCTAGAATCTAGCCCACACATCATTTTTCAACCCTGACTCCAAAGTGATCTAACCCTAATCCTAGCCCTAAATTTAACCCTAGTTTCATTTTCATTGTCAATGGGATTTTCTCCATGCATTTCACTGCCTCCCAGAAAAGAGTGCGAACCAAAAGCTGTTATGCTCTCTTTCCTTTGAGAACCTTCTAGAATCTATTCCTAACACCCATTTTCAGCCCTGACTCCAAAGGGATCTATCCCTATCCCTAACCCTCACCCTAGCCCTAACCCTAACCCTAGTTTTAAGGCAGGACATAAAACAAGACAGGACATAAAACAGGACATGAGTCTTAAATGCGTGTATTAGTTAGAAGAAGAAAAAAGGAAGTAAAAAATGTCAAACCACAAGTTCATCTGTCGGTCACATATGAGTGTCAAGCTTGAGGCTCTGTTGCAAGTAACCACATATGTCTCGTTTCTATGTCTCGCTCTCGACTGGTAGCTAACCACAAACGAACTGCAGGAAATCTTAAGAAATTTAGATGCTTTGGCAAGGTACCTGTAACCTCGATCCATGAGAGGGGGACAAGATATTTCGCTATTCTAGCATAGCAACAGGGGGCTGTCATTCAAGTAACCAATCAATGCTAACAAGTTACATTTCCGTGTTTTGCTGTTTCTGAAGAGTATATATGTACTTGTTGTTCCATGAGAAGGTGTTCAGAGTTTATGATTTTTGCTCTGAACCTTTGCGCAAATAAACCAACTTCTTTTGATTCCGTGGTCTGAGTCCTGTGGTTTTCTGCAACATTTTTCTGGCGACCCAAGATGGGACTTGGAGCAATATTTTGCTGAGGACGGCACGGACCGACCGGTGCCCAAGCGGGGCCGTCACGCTAAACCTTCAGCCGGCACGGATGATTTCTCCAGAAGGAGGCGGACGGCACCGCAGGGGTATTCGGTGGACAACCGACCGATCCAAGAACCTGAACGGAATCAAAACAAGTCACGAAACAAAGCTGGTTGGAAAAGAAGACGCCTGCAGGCAAGTATTGTGGAATTGTAGACCCACTCGTTTTGAGAGTGGAAGAGGGGGCCTGATCACCCCCCTGGGTCCGGGATCGGCGCATCCTAAAGAGGCCCAAGAGTTGTTGTGTGGGTGGTTAAGCCATTGCAGTTCCTGTTGGTGACCGTTGGAACGTCCGGCATCACAGGTCAGTGGCAGTGTTTTAGAAAATGGGTGGTGGAGGAAGTGTCCCTTGGACACCTCTTGTATGTTGAGGAATTTTAAGAAAGGTTTTAGTGGAGATTATGGAGACCCCAAGGCCAATCTAGGAGACTTAAAGAAATTCTGTGAAAATGAATGGCCAACGTTCAATGTAGGATGGAAGGCTGAAGGTAGTTTTAATCTAGACATAATCTCAAAAGTCCACCAAATTGTTACTGACCCAGATCATAGTCACCCAGATCAATACCAATATATTGACCAGTGGCAAGTAGTTGTAAAACAGAATCCTGAATGGCTTCGCAAATGCAGAGTGGAAGTCATGCGGGTCTGCGTGGCCAGAATGAATAGAAATCCCAGATCTCAGGTCACGAAGAGTCAGACTGAAGCCAAACCTGTCTTAAAGACTGAACCCTATGAAGAAGATAATCCTCCTCCATACGCCCCTGTGCATCGTCCTATGGCCCAAGGCATGCAACTACCGGTCCTAATTCAACCGGCAAATGTTGATGATGGCAATATTCAAGTTCAGGGGGCAGGAGTGCAAGGAATTCAAAGGAAAGTGCCCCTGATGTTAAAAAGAAACTTCAGAAACAAGAAGGGGCATTGGGCATGACTATGAGTCAATTGATGGAAATTGCACGTAAAGTTTATGTGAATAGAGAGAAGGTGGAAGAGAAGAAGAAAGAAGGTAAAATGCAACGTAAGGCTGAATTGCTGGCAGCTGCATTGTCAGGCAATTCCAGAACCCTAGGAAGGAATCAGTGTGTTTTGTGTAAGGAAGAGGGACATTGGCAACATGAATGTCCTAAAAGGTTTGAACTTGGAAGAATAGAACAGGGACGTGGACATTTAACTCAAGAAGTCAAAATATATGATTTCCAGGGAGAAGGAAGAGGAAAAATGTTTCGTCCATATGGATTCAAAGGAAGAGGTCGAGGCCAATTTCAAGAACAAGTGGAGGCCATAGGTTTGGCCGCAGCTGAACAATGGCCTGAGGACTGAAAGGGACCGGGTTTAAGTCAAGCCCCCCCCGAACCCTTGGTCCGAATGAAGATAGGGGGCAATAATGTGACCTTTTTAGTAGATATGGAGGCATCTAGATCTGTAGTTACTAAGTTATTGGCTCCCTTCTCTGCTGATGTCATAAATATACAGGGAGTTGATGACTCAGTAAATTGTCACCCTTTTCTAAAGCCCCTGAGATGTTCCCTAAAAGGAAGGGACATTGAACACCAATTCCTATATATGCCTGAGTGTCCCATTCCCTTATTGGGTCAAGACATGTTATGTAAAATGGGGGCAACTTTGTCATTTGAAAAAGACGAAATGGCACTAGTAATGAAGCATCGTCCAGATGAGATGTGGCGAATAATGGGTGGCCCAAGAGGTTCAAGTCCTTGATACTTGGCAGGAGTTTGATGTGCACCAGTTATGGGCAGAAGATAATCCGCCAGGACATGCAGGTCACCATACACCACTAGTCATTCAAGTGAAGCCTCTGGCAGTGCCTATTCGTCTCCGGCAGAGAAATTATCCTCGCCCCATTACACAAGCAATTCAAGTTCATATTACCAAATACTTAAAGGCAGGCATTTTAACAACTATTCAATCTCCTTGGAACACCCCAATCTTACCCATCCCAAAGCCTGATGGCTCATTTCGACCAGCCCAAGATTTGCATATTGTCAATAATGCTACAATTACTGTACATGCTGTAGTGCCTAACCCATATACCCTCCTGAGCTTGATTCCAGCATCAGCTGTCTGGTTCTCTGTGGTAGATTTGAAAGACGCTTTCTTTATGATCCCAATACATAAGGACAGTCAGAAGCTGTTTGCTTTTGAGTGGGAAGACCCAGTAACAGGCCAGAGAAAACAATATGCTTGGACCAGACTTCCTCAGGGATTTAAAAATTCACCTACTCTTTTTGGCAACGCCTTGGCCTCAGACTTAGAAGACTTCCAGCCCTGTGAGGAAGGAGATGTACTACTACAATATGTTGATGATGTGTTAATAACTGGACAGACAAAAAGAACTTGTTGGGACAACACCAATCAATTACTTCATCTGTTGATGAACAAAGGATATCGTGCCTCAAGGGAGAAAGCTCAATTAGTGAAACCCCAGGTTAAATATTTAGGTTATAGTATAAGTCAAGGCCAAAGAGCAATAGGACATGAGAGAAAGGAAGCTGTGTGCCGAATTGCAGAGCCAACTAATAGGAGAGAATTACGGGGTTTTCTAGGAGCAGCAGGATATTGTAGAATATGGATACCGAATTTTGCCCTGCTAGCCAAACCACTGTATGAGTCCACAAAGGGGGGAGAAAGAGAGCCCTTTATTTGGACGCGTGAACAAAAACAGGCTTTTGAGGCTTTAAAATTGGCATTATCTCAAGCTCCTGTTATGGGACTTCCTAACCCCGAGAAACCTTTCAATTTGTATGTGGACTCAAAGAATAATATGGCTCTTGGAGTCCTGACTCAAGAAAAGGGAAGTTGGCAACAACCCATAGCTTACTTGTCAAAACAACTTGATGGAGTATCAAAGGGATGGCCACATTGTCTTAAAATTCTGGCAGCCACAGCTCTCCTGATAGAGGAAGCTAATAAATTGACTTTTGGAGAACTAGCTACAATCTATACCAGTCATGCAATTCGTGGAGTTTTGGAAACAAAGGGACATTTATGGATAACTAACTCCAGAATTTATAAGTATCAAGCTCTCCTCATTCAAAACCCTCAAGTGACATTAAAGCAGACAAATGGCCTAAACCCAGCCACCCTATTGCCTATACCAGGTCCTAAAGTTGAACATAACTGTATGCAAGTGATAGAAAGTCAATTCTCATGCAGACCTGATTTAACTGATGTGCCACTGAAAACAGTGGACTATAATTGGTTTACTGATGGGTCAAGTTTCATCTCAACAGGAGAACGATATGCAGGCTATGCAGTTGTCTCACTTGATAAAGGCATAGAAAGTGGGCCACTCCCAAAAGGCACAAGTGCTCAAGCAGCAGAACTGTGGGCTCTCATACGAGCACTGAAAAGAGCAAGAGATGAAAGTATAAACATTTGGACTGATTCTAAATATGCATTCCTCACATTACATGTACATGCTGCAGTCTATAGAGAGAGAGGACTCTTAACAGCTGCAGGAAAAGAAATTAAACATCCTCTTCTGATTGAAAGACTTATAACAGCAGTCTTGGGACCAAAGAGGGTAGCTCTCATGCACTGTAAAGGACATCAAAAGGGACAAGATGAAGTAGCCCAAGGAAATAGAGCAGCTGATAGAGAAGCAAGGTTATCAGCAACCTGAGAATTTAGCCTGGCCAGTGGTAAAGGAAACTCATTCAACTACTCACATGGGAAAGAGTGCATTAGCTGAAGCCCTCCACCGAATTGTGTATATCAATCGTCTTCACTCACTATGTGCCCATGCAATTGAGAGATGTAACATTTGTGCCCAGGTTAATCCAAGACAAGGACCTATTCTTCCGCCAGGAAGTCAGCCTAAGGGATATTATCCTATGGATTCATTGGTTGTTGATTTTACAGAAATGCCAAAATGTGGACTATATCAAGCAATGTTAGTCCTAGTGTGCAATTATTCAGGGTGGCCTGAATGTTTCCCAACCAAGACCAAGCAGGCACGAGAAGTGGCCAGAATCTTGCTCAAAGAGATTATTCCCAGATATGGAGTACCCTCATTCATATCATCAGATAATGGACCTGAGTTTGTACATCAAGTAAATCAGACGCTGGCTAAATCCTTAGGGATCCACTGGAGGTTCCATTGTTCTTTTCATCTTCAATCCGGGGGAAGGGCAGAGAGAATAAAACAGACAATAAAGGAAAAGGTGACAAAGGTGTGCCTTGAAACTCACCTTAAGTGGGTGGATGCATTGCCACTAGCACTTTGGTCTGTGCAGTGCACCCCTCGAAAAGGAATTAGGCTATCCCCTTTTGAAATGATGTTTGGAAGACCCCCTATCATAAGTAATAACTTGAAAAATCATATAGGGGACTTAAGTCAATTAGGAACTACATGGGTGAGTCAAATGGTGGGAGAGTTAAACAAGCAAATACAAGAAATCCAACAATATTGTGTGTCCCTCAGTCCACCATTTTTGAGTACCCCCAGTCATAATATTCAAGTGGGAGACAAAGTATGGGTAAAACACTGGAAAGGGGAAAACTTGAAACCTAAATGGAAGGGCCCGTATACTGTGGTCATGTGTTCTCCACTTGCAGTAAAGGTGTTAGAATCTAAGTCTTGGATTCACTGGACTCGAGTTAAGCCTGCAGTTGATGAATATTGGGAGGCAGAGCAGGATGAGGCCCATCCTTTAACGGTCCGCTTGAAGAAGCGCCCCCTATAACTGCCCTACCGGCAACGGGCAGGCAACATACGGGGCAGAAGAGGCCTTACTGGTGTCACTCCGGAAGCTGACCCTCTACGTACAGCTGAAGACAAGAACAAGGAAAGCATCTGTTAATGTGTTAAGAGTGGTGTGTTGTGTAGGTTAGATTTATTTCAAGGAATGGTAGTCCGACCATACATAGCCATAGGTGCAGTGAGTCTGATCACCCTGGTTGTGACCTGTTGTATTGGACACCTTTTCTTCTGGAAACATCCCAATCCCAAAGACACAGGTGTTGCACCTAAAAGCACTGACTGTGACCAAGGTCAGTGTGTATCTCTTGGGGACACTTATGTTTGAAGCACCTTGGGAGTGGGTTCTCTGTTGCATAGTAGGAGTCTTGGGAGTGTGGGCATTATATTTAGCAAATAAGACTCGGCTGTGTGGCTCACCCAAGACTGACCTGGTCCTTTCCCAAATCACACCTAATCCCATCCATCTTCCTGATATGGTAATTTCATAATTGCAATTGCTCCCTTTGGTGTGACTGTGAGTGTGAAACTGAGTGGGACGTTGGAATCATAGAATAGAAAGGGAAAGAAAAATTGACATTGACTCATTTTAGATTATCAGACATGAGTCTTCTATGGCTTTGGCTAATGTTTGCAAGTGGCATGTTGAGTAATGAGACCCTGAATGATAGTCCCAAATGTTGTGAGAATGGCCAATTAACTCTTCTCACACTTGAAGAAGGCTCCAGGGACATTGAGGAAACAAATCCTGTTTGTGTTGTTATAATAGCAGGACTAGCCTTCATCCCCTGTGTAATACCGTTAATCAGACAATTAGTTATGAGATCAGTGAAAGAAATCAGGGTTGAAAAGGAATTAATTGTGATAGAAGGATCCTTGGAAAATAGGTTCACCTCAGACCCAGGAAGGGAAAGTGAGGATCCAGCCAGTGGAGAGTATGTACGGATGAGACCCTGGGGATTAGAGGACGTGCCTGAGGAAGAGGAGTTCTGAGATAGATTTTTCGCTTTTTCTTATTGGTGCTATCTGCCTCTATCTTGAACTGGCAGCAGGAAACAGAAAGATGTGTGCCAGTCTAAAGTGTTAATCATGCCATATATTATGCCTATCCATATATGCGACTTCTGCTCAGCTATCTTCGCTTGCTGGGAAAAAGCTAATGCTCAAGTAGAAACTGTAAAAGTGAGACTCAATTGTTACCTAAAATGGAGTCTCAAAGGGGGGAATAAGGCAGGACATAAAACAAGACAGGACATAAAACAGGACATGAGTCTTAAATGCGTGTATTAGTTAGAAGAAGAAAAAAGGAAGTAAAAAATGTCAAACCACAAGTTCATCTGTCGGTCACATATGAGTGTCAAGCTTGAGGCTCTGTTGCAAGTAACCACATATGTCTCGTTTCTATGTCTCGCTCTCGACTGGTAGCTAACCACAAACGAACTGCAGGAAATCTTAAGAAATTTAGATGCTTTGGCAAGGTACCTGTAACCTCGATCCATGAGAGGGGGACAAGATATTTCGCTATTCTAGCATAGCAACAGGGGGCTGTCATTCAAGTAACCAATCAATGCTAACAAGTTACATTTCCGTGTTTTGCTGTTTCTGAAGAGTATATATGTACTTGTTGTTCCATGAGAAGGTGTTCAGAGTTTGTTATGATTTTTGCTCTGAACCTTTGCGCAAATAAACCAACTTCTTTTGATTCCGTGGTCTGAGTCCTGTGGTTTTCTGCAACAGTTTCATTTTTATTGTCAATGGGATTTTCCCATGCATTTTACTGTGGCCCAAAAAAGCGTCCGAATGAAAAGCTATTATATTCTCTTTCCTTTGAGAACTAGTGATGGGATTCAGCCAGTTAGCACCAGTCCGGCAAAACCAGTAGCTAATTTTTTATTGCTCAGGCCCAGAATGGACTTTCGGAAGCGGCATCCACACAGAGAACCGGTTATTCACATATTTGAATCCCTCCACTGTTGAGAACCTCCTAGAATGTAGCATTCACATCATTTTTCAACCCCGACTCCAAAGTTATCTAACCCTAACCCTAGACTTAACAGAGAGAGAGAGAGAGAGAGAGAGAGAGAGAGACAGACAGACAGACAGACAGACAGACAGACAGACAGACAGACAGAGTCATCCTTGTGGGAATATTAGCTTGGATGGAATTTCATTCTGCACCTTTTTAGTATTAATTGTCTTACAGTATCTCAGACACATACATCATGTTATTACCCTAATATACCAAGTCTTCTCAGAAATTTCTTTGAGCTCTAATATTTTAACACAATTATGTTTAGTTGGGCTTTCTGCTAATTATATTAAATACTTGTTGTTGCTGTTGTTCAGTTGCAAGTTGTGTCCAAACTCTTCACAACCCCCTGGACCATAGCACACCAGGCCTCACATCCTCCACTGTCTCCCTGAGTTTGCCCAAATTCATGTTCATTGCATTGATGACACTATTTAACCAACTCATCCTCTGCCATCTACTTCTCCTTTTGCCTTAATCTTTAACATCAGGTTCTTAGATACTTTTAATATGTAATAATTAAATACTAGATACTCTGCTTTCCCAAATTTCTTTCTAAAAATGGGGAAATAAATCTGTTGCAAGTTTAAAAAAAATTAAATATGTTTAAAAAACATCCAATTGAGTTGGATGTTAATACGCCATGAAATGAATATTGTTGTTTGTCTGATTTATGCATTCAGAGTCATTCCAATGTTTGTTCAAAATAAATATTTTTTTTTTCAGATAGACCATTGAGGATTTTACTGGTTAAATTGAGAATATGATTTGATACAAAGGTTTAATTTACTGAACTTGCAAAAGTACCATTGAGCTTTTACTGTATCTGATATAAGTATGTGGAATGAAGATTTAATAGAGTATTATTCTTCATGTGCTTCACTGGAAAGTTACTTAACTCCACTACAATCATGGGAAGTTCTTGGGTCAACATATAGTAGAAAAGGTTTTTTTATTTCCATGAATGCATGCCATGAAAACTCTTTGGGGTCTATTGGGATTTAAATTGGATTGGATATTGAGACTCATGGGCAAGTAATTCTTTGAAAAAAATCTACTTTAAAAATAGGTGGTAAAATGATTTATTGGAACATATAGATGGAAGCCAGAATAGTTAATATGTAATGATTATTTCAAGTGTTTTTCTTGGCTTCAAACTGAATTTCATCTTCTTAATTCACAATAGGGGCAGAATCTTAAACTCAAGTATGCTTTGATAGCTCAGTATGTGCCAGATGCTTTGGCCATTTCAATGATACCTGAAGTATTTTCTTATTTGAAGATATTACTTCATTTTTAATTTTTTGTTGCCTTTTTTCTCCACTCTTTGTCCTTTTCTGTTGTTGAATGGCTGGTTTTGGCATTTTCCTTTATATACCTTTTGTGTTTTGTTAATTTTGGGGGGTATTCTTGTTCTTAAAAATAATAAAATGAGAAAAGAGTCTTGCCATCACAGAAAATTATTACATAACTGTCAGATTTAAATAATTTAGATTTTAAAATGGCTTGGTCTTCACCCAAAGATGTGAGAGAATGCTGCTAACATAGAGTCCAGAGTACACAAAAATTTGCACACTGAATCCATGCCTTCCTTGCCAAGGATCTCACCCCTGTGATGGATAGGCCAGGCTGCAAAACCACAGAAAGCTCAGCAAACTCTGATGTGCAGCTTAGGAATGACACTGGATCGACCGACAACTGTACATATCTGAAATCGCTGGTGGCACCATTTTAATGTAAGTTCCATATATCAATCTATGGTGGGAAAGTTAAAAAGATAGCATCAGTAAATCAACTGTGCTGTTTCAATGCTACCTTGGGAGAGAGATGGGTGTGTGTGTGTAATGGGTAGTAGAAATTACCTTGAGGAAGAGGTGGAAGAGCTGCAACCAAGGCAATACTCGGATAAAAGAAAACTGAGCCTGGGGCAAAAACATAATTTGAGTAAGAACCTCAGATATGATCTTTCCTGGTTCTCATGAAGATAAAGTTAAGGAGTGGGAAAGAGCATTCAGACTCACAAGATTCTATTACTGTAAATCTAACAAAATGAAATTCAATGGTAAAAAAGCAAAGTTCTACATTTAGGCAAGAAAAACCAAATGTACAGGTATAGTATAGGAGGTACCTTGCTCAATAGCAGTAACTGTGAGAGAGACCTCGGAGTCCTAGTGGACAATCACTTAAATATGAGCCAGCAGTGTGCTGCAGCTGCCAAAAAGGCCAACACAGTACTAGGCTGCATTAACAGAGGGATAGAATCAAGATCACGTGAAGTATTAATACCACTTTACAATGCCTTGGTAAGGCCACACTTGGAATACTGCATCCAGTTTTGGTCACCACGATGTAAAAAAGATGTTGAGACTCTAGAAAGAGTACAGAGAAGAGCAACAAAGATGATTAGGGGACTGGAGGCTAAAGCATATAAGGAACGGTTGCTGGAATTGGGTATGTCTAGTTCAGGGGTAGGCAACCTCGGCTCTTTTATGACTCATGGACTTCAACTCTCAGAATTCCTGAGTCAGCATAGCTGACTCAGGAATTCTGGGAGTTGAAGTCCATGAGTCATAAAAGAGCCGAGGTTGCCTACCCCTGGTCTAGTTTAATGAAGAGAAGGACGAGGGGGGATATGATAGCAGTGTTCCAATATCTCAGGGGCTGCCACAAAGAAGAGGGAGTGAAGCTATTTTCCAAGGTGCCCGAAGGCAGGACAAGAAGCAATGGATGGAAACTAATCAAGGAGAGAAGCAACCTAGAACTAAGGAGAAACTTCCTGACAGTTAGAACAATTAACCAGTGGAACAACCTGCCTCCAGAAGCGGTGAATGCTCCAACACTGGAAGTTTTTAAGAAGAGACTGGACAGCCATTTGTCTGAAATGGTATAGGGTTTCCTGCCTGAGCAGGGGGTTGGACTAGATGATCTCCAAGGTCTCTTCCAATTTCATTATTATTATTATTATTATTATTGTTGTTGTTGTTGTTATTGTTGTTATTGTTATTATTGTTATTGTTATTGTTATTGTTATTGTTATTGTTATTGTTATTGTTGTTGTTGTTGTTGTTGTTGTTGTTATTATTATTATTATTATTTGGAATCAGCATTCATACCATCCTAATCTGATCAATTTTGAAGGGCTGAGAGGGAGCAAGAATGCTGCATTTATTTATTGGGGGTCCTTCCTTCTTTAGTCCAAGTCTCTGGAATCCATTGGAAATCCACTGAAATTGGAAATAAAGTGTAGTAGTAGATGATCTCACAAGGACAGAAGTTCAGTGTTCTTGCCGTCTTATCTATTCTGATGAACCAAATACTTTGTACAAGAATCAAATGCAAGGAGTTAATTCTCTTGTATACTTGATATTTTCTCTGGTTTCAAGCTGGTTAAGCAACTGTATCAGATTCTAACATTCTTGTTTGAGTTCCTGGAGTCCATTATATATTGTTTGTACCAAGCATGATAACCCACTGCAACTATTAAATGAAAAACAGCAGTAGTGCCTGATCCATCCAGGAATCAATTCTGAGTTCTATATAAATATTATATACATGTTACTACAAATATGTACAACTATTTCAATTTGCCACGTCTTAAATCAAAAGCAGAATGGAGAGGAAGCAGTTTGGAAGAGAAAGAGGGGAGGAGCTTAACTCTTTCCTTGCCATTTATTTTTCTTGCCAATTGTTCCTCCGGCAACCGAGTAATAAGGCCTGACTTCTTTGACTGCTGACTGTGATATTTTCACATCATTTTAAGGGTCATACTCATAAATTGTGAAAGGGATTTTTTTCTCTCTCTCGTGTGCCTGAGCACATCTAAAAAAAACACAGTTTTGATTAGATCTGTCACCTCAGAAGTATATTATCAACAATATATTTACTACATATTCTTCTATGCCCAAAATTATAAAAAGCAATTTCTCTCCAAGACCATTATGGTTTTTTTTTTTCCAAATGAGCAGTTCAGATGCTAACAGAAGGAGGAACTCTTACTCTCATCCTACAAATAAATTCTTTTGATCTGGAATGTAACTAAAAATACAGTTAAGATAGCAAATCAGAACTTTAAAACAACTGTAAGGTAAGGATTTTGAATTGCTGTTCTGTAGCAATTGTAGCAGTTGACCCTGTGTTGTCTTTCCCCTGTTGACTTTTCTTGGCATGCAATTTATCCAACTTCAGTTAAAGGTTTTGAGAATAGACTTCATCTCATTCAGTCTTGAAAAGTGATTCTCAACCAACTGATTCTTCTGGCCTCCTTCAATCAGATCATCATGATTTCAACCCAGCAATACAGAAAAGGTTTTCAGCCTTTCCTTAGAATATTAAC
Source organism: Azemiops feae (assembly GCA_023970755.1). Taxonomy (NCBI): domain Eukaryota; kingdom Metazoa; phylum Chordata; class Lepidosauria; order Squamata; family Viperidae; genus Azemiops; species Azemiops feae. The sequence goes on along the minus strand of JALGBA010004278.1, from coordinate 1,630,811 downwards.
AAAGAGAATGCCATCCTTAACAGATGCTCATCTAAATACAGATTTCAAACATTTTAAAGCTAATTTGCTAAACAGCAATTAGAGCTAGTTCTTAAAGAACTACTTTTCTGATCCATCTCCTACAGCAATTTAGATTCACTCTTAGTATGCCATCAATTGCATTATTACATTTGTTATTCTAGATTAGACATGTTCAACCCATAGTACACAGGCTACATGCATCCCTGGACAACTAGTAATGTGGCCTAACAAAGCCATAAACTTTTAACATAATTATGTTATTTATATACATTTATTATATTATATAGTAAACTAATCAAGGAGAGAAGCAACCTAGAACTAAGAAGAAATTTCTTGATGGTTAGAACAATTAATCAGTGGAACAACTTGCCTCCAGAAGTTATGAATGCTCCAACACTGGATATTTTTAAGAAGAGATTGGTCAACTATTTGTCTGAAATGATATACGGTTTCCTGCCTGAGCAGGGGGTTGGACTAGAAGACCTCCAAGGTCACTTCCAACTCTGTTATTCTATTCTATTCTATTCTATTCTATTCTATTCTATTCTATTCTATTCTATTCTATTCTATTCTATTCTGTTCTGTTCTGTTCTGTTCTGTTCTGTTCTGTTCTTTCTGTTCTATATATTTTATATGTGGCCCAGGATAATTCCTCTTCAATCCTCTTCACCTTTGGCCCAGGCAAGCCTAAAGGTTGGGCATCCATGCTCTAGATATAATTATAGAAATTATTTTTTGATTTCTTCTCTTTTATTGTTCCTTAAGGAAAAAAATGTCTCTATCCCAACTGTGTAAATGGAGCTGTATGTAAAGCTGCATTTTATGGTCACAAGTAAGGTTACTATTTGAGTATCAGCCAATTTTGTCTAATGCTATGGCTACATGTTGCATATTGTTTATTGAAAAAGGATAAATAAATTAATCTTTTCCAAACTGGTGTCTTCCAGCCTTGTTGGCTTGGGCAGGATGGGAGTTGTTGTGCAATATAGCCCAAAGCATGACATTGGGGAACATTCCTTACATTTAAAATAAAAATAAAAACATCTCTACACAAAAATAGATACAAGTAGTCTTCATTTAGCAACCACAATTGGGACAAGCAATTTGATCACTAAGTGCTGTAATTACTAAGTGGAAAGTCATGTGACAGCGACAGGCTTATGCCCTCACTTCACTTTTGGTTATTAAGTGAATCAGCAGTCATTAAGTGAAACATGTGACAGCGATAGGCTTATGATCTCACTTCCCCTTTAATCAAGTGAAACAACACAGGCACTGAATAAATAATGTCAAAGCAACTTACAATTTAACTTCTGCCTTCTCTATTAACTCTGATTGTCACAAGCTGGTTGTGAAGCTTGTAAATGGCAATCATGTGACTGTGACAGTTGTAAATGTGCACTGGTTGTGAAGCACCCAAATGACAGTCACATGACCATGGGGATGCCGTGATGGTTATAAATGCAAAGATGGATTGCGAAGGTACCTGTAGTTGGAGAATATACTATAGGTTATTTCTCTCTGTTGATGGGAGGGTTAATACATTTGTTATTTTATTTATTTCAGTCATAGATACAAGCTCAGAGCACCAGAGGGGAAAAAAGAAAGTACTGTATAATTTACATAAAATGCAAGCATGTATCATAAGCTTGTCAGAAAAATAAAAGCAAAACAGGCAGTAAATATTGGGATCAGAATTGTGTCTTTTTTCTCTGGCTTAGCAAACTACTGCTACATCTCTGCACCTGGGCTAAAATGTAAAGAGGAAGTGAGCAAATGTTTCATTGACACCCAGATATGGTGAGCAGGAGGAGGCAATTAGCAAACAGCAAAGATAATGATAAAGCACCAAGCTTAAGATCTCTTGATTTTCCTGGTTTCAGAACCTCATGGAATTTTCCATTCAAGTAGTATAAAATAATGTACGAAAAAATATGACATGACACTAATGCAAAGAAGCAAGGTTTTTAATTCTTGCATACTATAATAGATACAATTATCTTGCTACTGGTACAAAAATAAATCTGAAGCTTCAGAACGACAGAACTAAAGCTATGCAGAGTTTTAACTAATCTGTAATCCTATTTTCCAGCATTTTTTTTCTCTTCCTCCTTTATCCAGCTAAGAAGTTTGCTCAAATCAAACAAGAAAATGGTATCTAACCAATTAAAAGGCAGTCTTTTTTTTTGTGTACCTTAGCAATAAAGTCTGGCCACTACTTACAAATTATGATCGGCCTCTATGTTTATAAATGATCCAATATTTAGAATTGCTGAGCACACACAAATCCTTAATTCCACGTTTAAAATATTTCAGCAGTAGGGGCTTTTTTTTTTTGCAATATAAATTAGATTTATAAGCTTAGCTACATAAAGTGAATTGCTAAGTTTTTGAGCATCAGTAAAGAAGCTCAAGGAGGCAGAGATTAAACATTCATGTTATTACAGGATAATTTGTACAGACAGTTCTCATAGTTAAGTGTCCAATAGGGTTTTTTCCCCTTAATGATAGAAGAAGTTTCAGCATAAATGGGGCCCTCTGAAGATTGAAAGCCTGGCTACTTCTTTATGGCTTTGTTTTAGTTGGGATGAATGAAATCAGACTGGACAACTTGATCATAAAAGTTCAGAACTTCAGTTGCCATCATTCCGCATTTGCCATGCTACTTGACTCTGCTAGGACTTTTAATTCAGTAGTATCTGGATAGTACAAACTCATCACCTGTATGTTAAAGAAATACTATGGCTTCAGAAATCTCATCAAACTGTTTCCATGCAATCTAATCTTATGTATATTTAGAAATATGGATCACTGTTCAGTGGGACTTGCTCAAAGTAGTGCATGAAAAGCTATAGCCTTTCCATGCAAACATAGCATTTATTGTTTTAGGAAAGTTCCTTACTTATATTTTTAGATTTATGTTTTTATTTAACTTTTCTCCTATCCAATATCTAGAAGTAAACCCTACTGAACATAGTGCAGTAATTTCCAATACAGTAAATAAATTAGAATTGTATCATATTTTATCCAATTATTGCAAATATATTCTACAAAAAATAGGAAAATGTGACCGTGTGTACAGGCATTTAGTATTTCCTGTAAAAAGCTTCTGTGTAAAAAGCTGTCCCTTTTGTTATGCAAAAGAACATCCAGAGAACATATTCTTTGATAAATGTCAGAGTTTTTGTGTTGGTGAACATGTCAAACACAAAGTTTACTTATGACTTGTCACTTCTGTCTTTGGGAATACATTTGCATTAATATAATATGGTGAAGGAATGAAGAGAAAGATGCATATTGTGCAAAAATATTACTTAAGAAGAAACTCAAGGGATTATAGGCAGACTGTGTACTGTTGATTTTAACTTTGGATGGATAAGATGGATGGATTATATGCCATTGAGTCGGTGTCAACTCTTAGCAACCATATAAATAGATTTTCTCCATGATGATATGTTCCTAACCTGGCCTTTTAGGTATAAATTATTTAGTTGCACTGAATTAGAAAAGGAATCACTCATAACTGGTAACACAATATTTTATTTTTTGTAATATTCTAAATGCATTGTGCCTGGGTTACCAACTTCAAAGTATCTGAACAAGGAAATAGGGCTAAGAAAGTCCTTTCCCTAATATGAGTTACAAGAGTATAGGGAGATAAGGGAATATTGGTTTAACCGAAAGCATGCAATAGTCATACTGCTGAAGCTAAGCAGGTCTTAGCTGGTCAATGGCTGTTGTTGGAAACTCCATGTACATGGTTCCATGATGGAAAAAAGGATGAAATAAGATTTGTACCCAAAATACAAGACAATTCATTTGTTTCCATGCAAATTTGCAGATGTAATATTTCTCTCATATATTATTTAATATTTATGGCCATTCTTCTGAGTAGGGACATTCTTTAAATCTGTCTTCTCCGCAGATATTAAACTCGCAAGAAATAAAAGGCAAAGATTTACATCATTATATACACAGGATACAATTTAAAGGAGCCCATGCATCGTGACCTATGTCATCATCATTCATTCATTATTACTGTACCTTTGTTACTGTCCCCAATTCTCCTCCTGCATTAGATCACCTCCTTCATATATCTTGACTAGGCTTAGATCATAAACTTGCCAGATATATTATGGAGAAGTTATTTGCCATGCATTAAATATGAAGCTTACCTTGGGAGCAGGGAATTAGACTTTTATGCATCTTTAAAATGCCATTAGTATTAATGACACTACCAAAGTAATGCAATAAAATATGCGGATGCCTTATGAACTCTCATTACTGCGCTTGAAATACTGTATGAAATGATCATTTTTATAGTAAATTTCCCATTCATACAAGATCGCCACAAAACAAATTAGTTCATAAATTGTTGCTCATTTTTAAAGGAGGATATGCAAATGAGCTTAAATATGTTTTTCAGGATAATCTTCATATACATACTGTATAATGCTGGTATCTTTTCAATCACCTGGGTAGAAAATTATTCCATTATAATGGTTAAAAGTGATTTTGTTGGAGACGTAAGAAATCAGAGCAGAAAGTTACCTGTTCACTTTGCCTATTCTCATGATGTCTACATGACAATATAAAATACAAATATCAACGTATCAATCTCTATTTGGCACACCATGGTATGGTGTGAAGGGAATTATATTCCCATCCTGGAGAATTTATTAAAATTATTTTTATTTTCTAGTTGGAAGTTGTTATGCTTGGTAGCTAGTTCAGGAAGGGGAACTTTTCTACTCAATGTTATTTGCACATATTATTTCTATTTTAACTAGCAATAGAATGGTAGAACTTTACTCTGGTGTACATTTGACCTTTAGCTAATGTTCATCAAGCAATTCTTGTTCTGTGGGCCACATGTGAAATGGGGCAGACTTGCTCCCACATCGTTAACCTATGTGAAGTAGTTGAGTAGTTGGAAGGCTAGATTTCCTTGTTTGGAATGTTCAGGTAGAACATGAATCAGAAGTCACTCCCTCATCAATACAGCATCAAAATATAAAATGATATTGTCAGCGCCCACAAATTAAAATAGACAGTAAATCAACTCCACAAACAATTTAAACTTACAGTATTTTTTATTGAGATTGATTGTGTTGTACTTGCTCTTCCTGCTTATACTCCAGTGAATTGGGGAGGGATCTGCTTGAGTCACTTCCTACAGTAATTATTATCTGTTTGTTTTGGACTTAAAAAATTGTTCAGCCACGATTGCCTAAGTAAGATGTCGAGTTATCTCTCTTACTCTCTATGTACAGTATATCTAGCACTTTTGTATAGGATACTTTTCAGGATAAAATCATTGAGACTAATCATTTTTAGGATTCAACTAAAGTAATGCTCCAAATTATAGTCTGAGGGCTATAGTCAGGAAAATCCAGGAAGTTTTAGAGCAGGGTTTCCCAATCTTATCAACTTTAAGATCTGTGGACTTTAAGTCCCAGAATTCTTCCTCGTGCTGGCTGGGGAATTCTAGGAGTTGAAGTCCACATGTCTTAAAATTGTCAAGATTGGGAATTCACTGCTCTAGAACAATTGAAAAAAGGACTGTAACATTCTTAAACTAAGGCAACAACATCTTAGGAATCTTCCAAGGCCAGACCTAATCAAGCATAACATTTGGGGGGGAAACTTTATGGTGGATTTTTCAATTAGTCCCCTGTCTTGGCTAATTGACTGCTTTACTTGGCTAATTGACTGCTTTACTTGCAATTCATGTTCAAGATATAAAAGAGGATACATAGTACATATAATTCTGAGTCACTCTGGAAAGTTGAGACCCCTTTGTGCTTGCCTATGTGTGTATGTAGTTTTGTGGTTATTTGAAAGCACTAACCCAAACCTAAAGTCAGAACCTGGCCACCAATTATAAATGTTTGTCTTTAGAAAACAACCTTGTTGATAGCAGCTTCAAATACCATAAACCATCTCTCAATGGTGGCTTGTTCTATATATTAAACATAATACGTTGCTCACATAGTCCATCATTTAGTGTTATTCTATAATATTTTGTCATGCTTGATGTCATGATCTATTGCCTATTTTTTTTAAAAAAAATTAAAACAAAACCAGATCAACAGATTCTCTGCAAGAATTATTATTTTGGATTATATTAGCTAAATAAGAAACAGATGAGTATTGACTTCTATCTCTCCATCACAGAGACAGCATTAACCATGAGAAATAGATTTATCAGGCTCAAACCGAAATGTAAGAAATTTGCTTAAATGTCTTTGATGACTAATGGCTCTAAATTACTTGGATACAGTGCACAAGAACTTTTTTTGTAAAGGCTGAAAAGGCTTCGAAAAAGCCAGAAAGTGAGAACTGCGAAGGCTTACTTCATATTATTTTGGTAGCATGGTTTGTCTGAATTCTATCCACTTCCTACCTCTCCAGTCAACATGTTGATGGATGGATGGATGGATGGATGGATGATGGACAGGCAGAAAGACAGATATAGAATGGTCAAGTAATCTGTCCTTGGTAAAGCCAAACTTGACTGGTGCGGGTCCTTTAAGAACAATATGACCGGTTGAAATGAGCGGACCAATGACCCGATCGAAGAGCAGGGCGCAGAGGCAGCTGGCTACATAAGAGAACTCCCGGATCCTTTGTTTTATACTCTGATGATGTCGGCAGTTTGGCTGACGAAAGCTAAGTAGTTTTGTAAATTAAACAGTTTTGTTTATATTCTTATCCTGGTGTTTGAGTTTTCTGTTGTTTTTGCTAATACACACACACACACACACACACACATATACATGTTTTTGTTTTCATTGTTTTTTTGCTTTTAACTTTTTGTATGGTACAGTTTTCATATTATGATTGTAAGTCACCCAAAGTTCTCTTTTAAAGATTGTGGAAATGAATGAATGAATGAATGAATGAATGAATGAATAAATGAATAAATAAATAAATAAATAAATAAATAAATAAATAAATAAATAAATAAATAAATAAATAAATAAATAAACAAACAAACAAACAAACAAACAAACAAACAAACAAACAAACAAACAAACAAACAAACAAATAAATAAATTCTTTGCAAAGCACTGAAGTTGACCAAAAATAAAAACCTGGTATTGTTTGCCCAGCAACTATTGCATTCCAGTTGATCTTTGCTGGAATAAAAAAATGTAAATCAAAACCAGCCATTTTTAAAGCAATATTTTAAAATTCAAAGCATTTTTCTTTCATTTTTATTATAGTGCTTGGCTGATATTAATCATTAAGTTGTCATAGGAACTTGCATTAAATTAAGAAACACAGATGTAATATCAACCAATTATTTCCTCTTATAAAAGGCAAAGGATGTTTAGAATTAATGTAAATATTTTTATAGACTCACTAGTTATTAAGAGGTGTATAATCTGATTGAATTTTTAATTACATTACATGGGAAATAGATATTTTATGAGAAAATATCAGTCTCCATCAATTAAGTGCTGTCCTCCAGAAATACATATTTTAACACAGTTTTCTATATCCCTGGCTGAAAGGAATGAAATCGATCAAGCAATGGCATGCAATTTGACAGGGTGCATTTGTGTCAATTTTATAGTCTTACCAAAACTTTAATTGTTTTTGTAAATCTTTAGAAAAGTGAAGAGAAGATAAATGAGAAGAGGAAGGATCTGAAGAGATAAGCAAATCTTGTTGTGTGTCAATATAGTTGCTCTGAGGGCAGACATTAATTTTCTTAGCGTTGGGTGGATCAGTAGAAAGCAGAGATAGGATATACTTTGAAAATAAATGTATAGTGCAAAGATTTCATTAACTTCAGGGTTGAACCACAACTCTGTACTTTATGAAGCCTAATTATGAATACAGTCAAATCTTCATTTGTTTGTAAACCTGTAAGAAGAAACATCAACAATCTGAACTATGCTGATGACACTAACCTAGTAGCTGAATCTACAAGGAATAAAAGTCTAAAAGTGAAAAACAGTGAAAAAGTGGGACTAAAGCTAAATATAAAGAAGACCCAACAAATGACAACAGGTAGAACATCCAGCCTTAGAATTGACAATGAAGATATCAAAGTAGTAAATGGCTTCTGCCTTTTAAAATCAGCTATCCAGAGTAAAAGAATCAAACAGTCAAGAAGTATACTGCAAACTAGCATTTGGTAGAGCAGCCATGAAGACCTTGGAAAATATATTCAAATGTCATGATGTGTCTGTACCTACAAAGATCAGATTAGGGCTAGAATGTCATGGAGAGAATCTGCCTATGTGGTTGCTAGTAGTTGAAAATCATCAATCAATCAATGGGAAATCTCTATGTAAAAAATCATTCAGGAATGTGGTGTGTATTAAATATGAATATCCATTAAATCCACACTTATGTTGTTTCCACACTTATGTCATTGGCTCAATTTACACCATCTAATTACAGATAGTCCTCAACTTACAACAGTTCATTTAGTGAGTGTTCAAAGTTACAACATCACTGAAAAAAGTGATTTAAGACCATTTTTCCCTTTTGCAGCATCCCCATGGTCACATGATCAAAATTCAGACAGTCGGCAACTGACTCACATTTATGACGATTGCAGTGTCCTAGGATCAATTGATCACCTTTTGCAAACTTCTGACAAGCAAAGTCAATGGGTAAACCAGATTCACTTAACAAATGTCACTAATTTACCAACTGCCATGATTTACTTAACAACAGTGGCAAGAAAGGTCATAAAAAAGGGACAAAACTCACTTAACAAATTTCTCGCTTAGCAACATAAATGTTGGGCTCAGTTGTGATTGTATGTTGAGGACTACCTGTATATTGAACAAACTCTTGATATAATGGATACCAATCTATTAAATGGGGGCGAAGCTTGTGTATCCAAAATCTGATGATCTGAAATTAATTCAGCTGAATTTTTATCATATTTCAGTGAAATGAACCAAAGTAACATAACTGGACATGTTTGCTTATATTCACAAGAGATGGGCTATACGGATTCTATTACTGAGTCCAGAGTTATTTTAGATGCTGATAGAAAACACTATGTGGAACACCACAGTGACTGGAGACAATTATAATGTTGCCCTTCTCATTCTCTTTTGATTTCACTTGCTTTGATTTGATCTATGTGCAGGACTAAAAGTAGTCTTACTTTTAACACCTTCTTCTTCTGCCAGAAGGCATTTGGCTATGCTTATCTACAAATTCTGCATACTAAAAGTGATCTATGGAAAGAGATACTGTAAATGTGAACCTCATGAAAAAAAAGGGAAAGAAAAAATAAAGAGTAATAGGTGAGTTCATTGCCACATTAATAGTGTGCTTATGGGTAAGATAGAGAAGTCTGCCTAACCCAGAGAAGTGGTTTAAACAGCAAGATAGAACTTTGAGAAATGGGATTGCTGGTGAGAATTTATAAATGTAACATTACTATTTTATATACACAAGTGAACAAACACTCACTGGAAAGGCCGAAGGGGAAAAGATGGTTTGCAAAATGATTTGCACAAATAAAGCAGCAGGTGGATAAAGGGCTAAGTGTTCTTTGTCCTCATCCAGAATATCAAAAGTGGCCAAATCTTCGTTCAGATACAGAGTTTCATCCTGGAGGAAAAGGAAAAGGATTTTTTTTTATGATTCTGTCTTTGTCTCTATAATCTTTTATTATCTCTGAAGATTTTCTCTTCATACTGGAGATTTTCCTGGGCAATGTTGGAAGAAAGATAACAAGAGAGCAAGAAGGATTGCTAAAAGGTGTTACCCTGCTCCCGCTGAAGGGCATCTGTAAGTCCAGCCAACTCTGTAGGCTTCTTCATTTCCATTTATTAAACAAAAACATGGATAGAATGAAAAAATATATAAACATGAACTGAAGAAAAGTTAAAAGAATGTTAAATGAAGTGAACTATTTTAATCTTATTGTTTGAAATGCAACCATCTCTGTGCAGCTACCTTACTAATGTGCTTTATTTTTTATTTTTATTAGTTTATCAAAATAAAAAACAGAAGTACAAATGAAAATAAAGGGAAAATAAGGGAGGAAAAGGGGGAAGAGAGAAAAGTGGAAGATAAAGGGGGAAAGAAACAGAAAAGCATTGACTTCCGACTCCTTTTGGTACAATAGAAGGTAGTAACCTAAAAGCTCAACTTTTTACTTTGATATGACAAATACACAAACACAGCTAGGTTTTCCCCCCTGAAGTGGTACCCATTTATCTACTCGCAATATTGCATGCTTTTGAACTGCTGCAGGAGCCAGCGAGCAAGAGGAGGGAGCTCACCCCATCTCTTGGAGCTGGGCTCAAACCGCTGGAGTGCAGATCATTTCTGACAGGCAGTTTCATCATCATTAATCCACTGCACCACCACATCCCCTTAGAATCACACTGAAGAGCTTACATAGAAATTGGTATATTGTGGAATCAGAATTATAATGTACGGTCAATTTATAAATCTGAGCATTTCAGAATATATATATCTACAGAAAACAGAGAGTGAAATCCTGAGATGAAGCAAATGCAATTATACAGTTGCATTTGTTCTCTGGTAATCATGTTCAATAACAAATTACAGTTCTTTAAAATAAGCTGCTCTATGGCCTCAACTGAATTGCACAGGCAGAATTCTGTATGATCGTGCATTTAAGGCCAAAAGTTCTTAACAAGTACAATCAGTCTCTCTCTATATGCATTGCTGATGTACAATAACCTGTGGCCTAAAAGACATAAAATATTTTTACATCAGAGGATAGAGAAATAATACGCTCATCTCACGGCAGGATTGAATTTTTCAGCTGTTTTGAGGTGGTGGAATGGTGGTAGAAGTTGATGCATTATTTTTAGCCTTCATTTGTGAGAAGATCATGAAAAAAAAACACCAAAGGGCTGAAAATGATTGATCTGCTGCCAAATTTTGGAGATGAGATTCTGGCGAGGGCTCTGAAAATAAAGGTAGAGGCTCTATACCTTCTCGTGGGCTGCAGTGTGTTCCTCCTTTGCACAGAAATTAGGGTAGTGATATAGCGATGTGCAAAACACTGCACAAGTACAGGCCAATGCATAATTTAAAAGCTGAGATCAAAGAATCATAAAGAAATGTGACTTTGTTAACTTAATTTTAAAAAGAACTTGGGTTTTTTAAAAAAAAACAACACAAGCTAGTTTGGTCTAATGGTTAAGGTACCAGACTACCTTAAGGTGGGAGATTGTGAATTCTAATCCTGTTTTAGGCATGAAAGCCAACTGGGCCAGTAACTCTCTGTCAGTCCAGTTCACCACACAGGGTTGTTGTGGGGAAAATAGGAGGAGGAAGGAGTATTAGATATGTTCCTCACCCTTACTTATTTATAAAAATAATAAAGATGGGATATAAATAAATAAATAAAATTTAAAAACTATCTGGATCCATGTGTTTCTTAAGGTACAGTATTGGGATGATTAAACCTCAAATACAACTGCAGTTGCCAACAAAGATTAAACGTTAGCTTTAGGATTTATTTCCAGTTTTTCCTTAATTCTGAAAAACAGTAGTAAGATCCGCTACCCATAGTTCAAATGAATCATTTTTGTTAAACGACTATGATTTCCCTTTGAGCAAGGGATAGGATCAAAGCCAAGCAAGGAATAAAATCACTCGAGAAAAAAAATGGTATTTGGTTAAAGATCAAACTAGGTAGGTAGGAAGGAAACATATATTTAAGCAGAGCAACAGATGTCTCTTGTTGCTCTAAATAATGGTCCACCATTTTTATGATCACTCTGAGATTTGATATCGGCTATGTCAACATTTTGTCTCTTTCAGACAGTCAGACGCTGAATGTATTATTCCTGCAGAAAGGTTTCTGTACAGAGAAAGCTAAAATGTTACCGTGTAATTACATCATATAACAGAACCATGTTCTGGATGATTGATCTTTCAGAGGCCAGTCCTAGTTGCCACAGGAGCAGTAAAAATCACTGCCAAATCCAATATTTCTTCAGAGTCTAAAATATGTTTATATTTTCCAGACACTGAACACAGGTGTTACTTGATGGCCAAGGTGAAAAAGCGCAGGGGAGAGAGAGATGATGTGAACAGGAAGGGAGCAGAAGAGACCAAGATGCCTTTTTGCATTAGGCAGGATCTCCTTATTCCTGTACACAAAGGGGGCAGGGTTTGGGTTTGGTTGCCTTGACACTCATCTTGTCTTTTCAAACCTTTCCCCTTGCTATCATGACATCACTGCTACAGACACGGTATGGCTTTCTGCTGCAGACGAGCAAAATAAACAAGGCAATAGAAGTTCCAGATTTCAGAAAGATAACAATTTGCCCTCTTTGTGGAGTGTACCCAAGGTTAGATTGGCTCCAACCTTGTTGGTCTTCTAGAAAAACACTCAAGTCCTGGCTGTTTGCTCAGGCATGGGAGTTAGAAAGTTAGTGAGACCCAAATGGTTGGTTAATGCTCTGAGATGTTAGTCTCAGCTGTCTTTTTCATTTGGGGGGGAGGGAATGGCATGTTGTGCCTATAGCGAAAATGCCCAGAGTAGTTAGTATTAATCCCCCAAGATTGGACGGGTCCATCCAAGGGGTTCAATAAAATGGCTGGGGGTCAAAAGGGGGTAAAGAAGTGGTCAAAAAATGATGGTGGCTCAATCGGGATCAATTAAACTTTTCAGATCTTTGTAGAACTCCATGCCAGTTCTTAGTTCTGAAGGTGAGGTAGCTAGTGGCCGGTGTTACTCAGGGTTAAATGGTGAGTCACCAGCAAGAAGGTTTCTATTATGATGTTTATTCATAGCACTATTAGTTAAAGTAGTATTTAATAAATTATATTCATGTAATAAATGTTTGGAAATCGACAAACAATCTGAAACTTCATGAAGGTTTAATGAGCTGACGAGTATAGGAACTCCTGGCCTATAAGTATTTTCATTGTTGCTTCAATTTTATTTATTTTTTGCCTCCCCTTGAGTCACTTTGGTGGGAGAGGAAGCCATATAAATCAGCATAAATATTTATCTTTATAGTTATTACTAGAATTTATATGCTGCCTACTTCTCTGAGACTAAGTGGCTAACCAAAACATAAGATAAAATGTCAATTAAATCAAAAAATATATTTGTAAAACCAACGCATAAAACTGAAACTATTGAAAACTATAAGCAGCCATTACATGGTATGGTCAAAAGCTTCACCTGTTCTCATAATCAAAAATGCGTGGCCACCATCTTGACTTTTTTTATATCATTCCCTGTAGACATTCCTATGCTGTCATAAGCCCAAATGCTTCCTTAAAGAGGATGTTTGATTAGTGTAAAATATATAAATTAGAGTATAAGTTCCTGAAGCAAAATAGCATATCATCTTAAATGTTACAACTTTACAAATGAACAGTTCTAATTTTAAAAGATGTGGGGGATTAAACCTCCCATAGTAGAAATTAATGAATAAACATGTTCAAAATCAGGAGTGAGATCAGAAAAAAAATGGAATGAAGAGAGATAATCAGTTTGTTTATAAGTTTGAAATGAAGGTTTGAAGTTACTTGTTTTTTCTTATTTCTTTAAGTATTTTTCTTTCTTATTCTGATTTGCTTTTTGCAGTTTCTTTTTCTTCTTTCTCTTTATTACTTCCTCTCTTTCCTTCATAGTTTTTCTTTACATTTGCTTTTTACTTATGTAAAAAATTCTTAATCAAAATTATATTTAAAAGGGGGGCTACATGGAATGAGACAGCCAGAAAAAAGGAAATAAATTCCCACATTGTTGAAAGAATGAAAGGAGTACATTAAGCAACCAATGTCTATCTGCATTTGACCACTGAAGTCTTGCACTGAAATGACTAGAAAAGTTTCAGTCTTTAAAATCGGAATATTTCTAGATAAAATAGATCAGAGATTGCTGGAGATCGTAGGAAACTATTCTGATACTCCCTGTAGCAGTTATAATTCTGTTGACAAAGGACTGTGGACTAGCTTTGTAAGTTTTCTATGCTATTTTGCGGATCAGGGTACTATCATCAATAAAATTAAGTTATATGTTTTATGTTATAGATTCTTAATCCTTAATATATGGCCTATTAGAGCTTTGATAAATTATTATGCTGACCAGTGTCAGCTCTTTAATAGCTTTCAGATAATTTCTGCAGCTTTGGATATATGACGGATTTACCAAGACTGCTCAGCCATTTCCCTCATTCATCCTGGACTATCAGACGCACTGCAGCTTGCAAATTTAGGAGCCCATTTATCTTTCCCCTCTCCCCCCCCCCTTTTTTTGGCTTTAGAAAACAAAATCTCAAGAAGCTATGAGTTTTAACAAAAGAGCGGTCAAATAAGAAAAGATTAGTCAGCCATCTCCTTCTTCCTTTTCTTGTTTTTCTGGAGTATGCAGATCACTTGACTCCTCTAGCTTATAACTAATATTTTTATTGATACTACACTTCATCTTAGTTAAAAGGCTGAGAATATCTTCTATTCAATATTCTATATTGTATTTTCATTTCTTAATTTGTCATCTCAGTATTAATGTTAAGGATGAACGGATGGATAGATAGATATAGATGATGATAGATAGATCTTGGTGTTTTAATAAAATAGTGCTATCTTAGTAATGCTAAGGTATTTTTAGACAGGTCTCACTGAAATGCTGCAGTGAAATGCTGCAGTTCTTATTGATGTTATCTTATACAGATGTACTTATTCAGTCCTAGACTCACATAAAAGCTTGATATTTTTTATTATTCAACATTAGTCAAAAATAAAAATGAACTGCTCTGAACAACCTGAAATGCCTTGGTCTTAAGAAGAGATTCTGCATCTAATAACCACACCTTTGAATCTATGGTGAATTCCTTGGTGGCTTTTATTGTTTCACCTCTCAGACAAACCAAAAATATAAAAGTAAAACTTTGTGGCTGACAAGCAGCTTCTAGAGTCTGAATATTTAATCTTCAAATAACTCACAGAAGCCTTGCAAGAGTCTTTGTACAGACAATTGTTTGTAGATTTCCTCCAAAGACTCAAAGGGCCCCTGTTTTTAACCTTCTAAACCAAACTTCACCGAATAGCAATCCAGTTAACTAAAAAGCTACCTCCCATTCAGGAATATCTGCAAAAACATAGCTACAACCATGATATCAAAGCTTCATTCCTTTTTTCACATGTTTTATAGCCACAGCTATCATCCTGACTTGTACAAAAATGTGCAAAAGCTGTTGACTTCCCCCCTCCCGCCTCAGGTGCTCCTGCTACCACCATTATCCACTTCTCTGTTCTGCTTGGTCAAATTGTTGAGACCTTAGAAAAAGTTCAGAGAAGAACAACTAAGATGATCCAAGGCCTGGAGACTAAAACATATGAAGAACAGCTGCAGGACTTGGGTTTGGCTAGTCTAAAGAAAAGAAGAAATAGGGGTGACATGATAGCAGTATTCCAGTATTTGAGAGGTTGCCACAAAGAAAAAGGGGTCAAATTATTCTCCAAAGCACCAGAGGGCAGGACAAGAAACAATGGTTGGAAACTGATCAAAGAGAGAAGCAACCTGGAATTAAGGAGAAAGTTCCTAACAGTGAGGACAATTAACCAGTGGAACAGCTTGCCTCCAGAAATCGTGGGTGCTCCATCACTGGAGGTTTTAAGAAGAGACTGGACAGTCACTTGACTGAAATGGTATAGGTTCTCCTGCTTGAGCAAGAGGCTGGACCAGAAGACCTCCAAGGTCCCTTCCAGCTCTATTCTGTTCTGTTCTGTTCTGTCCTGTTCTGTTCTACATGGCTAGATAATCCTAGGCCCATGGATCAAGGAGAAAGAAGATCAAAGATCCTGCCAGAGGACTGATCAATACAACATTAATTAATTAATTACATAAGCCCTTTCTTTAGGCCAGGAGCAACAAATAAAACCAGCAGTTAGTGGTTTGGCTTATACACACATGTTAGATTGTATTCTTATCTAGAATGTTTTAGCTACAAATGGAAATCTAATAGGTAAAAAAGTGTGCAGAAGAGTTGGTCAGCCTATGCTTAATTAAACAAGGGGGAAATTGTTATATAATGCAAATAAATAGCAGAATAAGATAAGAATCATCTGACACCCACATTGTTTATTCTGCCTTTGCTTTTGAATAAAAAAATAGAATAAAAGTGAAATCTCCGTGGTCTTGCCTATATCATAATCAGATCTTGGATCCATGTTGTCCTCAGTAACAGGAACCACAATTCCTATTATAGCATAGAGTCCTTGGATCATACTATTCATTTTGTATGTTTTTAACTTCATAAATCTTTCTAGGAAGTCAAGAGAACAACAAGACTTTTAAAGTAAATTTTTACAACCTGACGCCCTCCAGATTTGGATGACAGTTCCTCTGCAGGTTGCAAATTTTGAAAAATGAAGTCTCAACCTGTCTGGAGGGCACAAAAAGAGGCTGCCTCTAGAAGGCTATTTTTAGATGACATTGTAAAACAATTACCAAAAAAGAATATCTCTACATTGTGGAAATCTGTAACAAAGAATAGTAAACCACGATGAGGCCACACATATGCAGATGAGGATCAGCAAAGAGCATGTCTAGCCTACTGTACATCCCAAATGTGCCCTCAAATATACATTTAGGTTTTTTTTCCTTTGCATGGGTTAATGTTCAATATTTGTCCTTTGGAGAAAAAGACATACCGGCTGGTGAAATAAAGACACCATCATGCGTCCCATAATAACAATGTATAGTTTTCCCATTTTTAAGAAAAGAATTGTATTGTCCAGGGCAATAAAAGCAAGAATCAGAAAGAAAGATTAAGTTTAAATGTTTCCTCCTTTCCCATAAGAAATTCATAAAATATTCAATAGATGCCTTTGATTAATTTTATAAATCTGGATCTGGGAAAGGACATTTATTGAAATGGAGTGTTATTCAGGCAAATAAATTATATTCATAACAAAAACTATAATGCATGAAGGAAAAGGCTTGAAGCTTGCTTTGAGGAATCAAAGCTTCTTCTATGTCAAATAGCCCTTTTATCCTTTCAAAGGATTCAAGTCCAATATGATTCTTAATAGACTTTGGATCACCATATATTACCATCCACCAACACCCATACCCACTGGGGCTCTTTGTTAGAGAATTTTTATTTCTACATGAAACTTTATATCGTAGTTCTAGCTCATAGCAAAAAAATGGCCAAATAGTGTATGCTTCCTCTTTTTAAAAAAATATACTCTCCTATAATTGTAAGTGGTTCTGGAAATAGCTTCTAATCATTGCTATCTACAGAGTTACAAGCTCAAATAATGTGACAAAGTTGTAATGTTTGTTGTAGAGTAATGCTTTTTCCTCTTCCATTCACATGAAAGCATCATACACATCAATGGAAATGCTGAAATATTCACAAGAATTTGGACAAAAAAAGAAATCATTTCATTTATTTATAGCCTCTGGATATTAAAGAGAATTACCTCTGCTGTCCTCCCACCCTGCCAAACATCTGTGATAACCCATAAAAAAAATTTCTCAACATATTATTATTAAAAACTTGTCATTCTAAGCCATGGTGGCACAGTGGTTAAAATACAGTATTGCAGGCTAACTCTGCCCACTGCCAGGAGTTCGATCCTGACAGGCTCAGGGTTGACTCAGTCTTCCATCCTTCTGAGGTGCTTAAAATGAGGACTCAGATTGTTGGGGGCCATATGCTGATGTTGTAAACCATTCAGAGAGTGCTATAAAGGACTGTGGAGTGGTACATAAGTGTACGTGCTATTCTAATCATCTGGCAAAGGAGGTATGCTCTGAGTATCATTCATCAAGGACCTATATCTAGTGGGTCGAAGGAGGCAGGCATTGTCTGCCGGAATGGAACAACTCGCCACAGCCAACTCACCACAACCAATTCACCATGGCCAATTGGCCACAGAACAACTCACCGCAGAACAATTCAACAATTCAATTCAATTATTTAAAATAATTTAAAATTTATTTTAATTTTTGTTATTCACATTTCATTAATTGGCATCCTTTCTTTAATGATGATTGTCATGGTTCCGATAGATGAGACCAACTAAAACAGAACTCCGAGGCTTGAGTTTTCCTCTAAGAACATGTTTATTGGCTACAAAGTATCGGCACGGTCAAAAGTGAAACCAAGACTAAAGTTCCCTCCAAAAAGTTACATTATTACAAAGTTAAACTTCCCACCCCAGAAACTATGTAATCAACTACGTTTCCCAATAGAATAGTTTGGCGGGCTTTCTAACATTAGGCTCAACCCCCAGTCTAACGAACAGAAATGACCTTGGTTCCCACAGGACAGAGAATTGTTTAGACTAGCATAAAACTCCCCATCCCTCCCCCCATTCTTGTGGCAACCAAAAATGAGCAAGATGGCTTCAGCCAGGTTTGTTGCAGAGTTGACAATTATATTCCACCATTTCTTCGATATTAGTGTAACTTGTTCTGCTGCAAATTGTCCCGCGGTGAATTGGCCATGGCGAATTGGCCATAACGAGTTAACTGTGGCAAGTTGGCTGCAGCAAGTTGCTGTGCCTTATGGAACATTCTCCTACCTGAAGTCAGTTAACTCTGCTCCTGTTAATGTTCTGGAAGTCTTTCAAGACCTGGTTATCTCACCAGGTTTGGTGATCCCAGGGAACCAATGACATCTTAAGATGGATCCACTACTGATATATTCACTCTCTCCATATCTGTGGTTTGCATATTTTACTTTCTAATATATTTTAATTTTTAATAATTATGATTCTGTATTTTAAAATACTTGTACTTATATAATTCTTGTTTTATGTGATTGTTATATGCTACCCAGATCACTTCTTATGAGATGTGCAACTGTAAAAATAATAAATAAATAAATAAATAAATAAATAAATAAATAAATAAATAAATAAATAAATAAATAAATAAATAAATAAATAAATAAATAAATAAATTCTATAAGGTGTGTGGTACCCAAAGGTTCAGTAATTATTAGTTATGTAGAAATTATGCAATTTGTGAAGTCTTCTAGGAAAGGTATCTTCAAAACAAAGTAATAAAAAAGGGAGTTAGCAAGCTGTTGGAAATTACATTTGTGCTTATGAGAATTTATGCAATTAGCAGTTAAGTTTCTTTCCATAATACTGAATTTTAAAAAACCTCAAAACAGCAAAGAAATCAATTAAGTCTTATATGTTAGACTCTTTTTGCAACAGCAAATCATGTAATCACTAATGACAGGTTGTGAAAAACTGTAGCAAGTAACCTGCAGACAAATACCCCAAAGAATCAGATGGCATCTATGCTTTTCAAAACTAACACAGGAAGTCCTCCACTTATAACCACAACTGAGCCCAAATTTTCTGTTGCTAAGCAAGACATTTGTTAAGTGACTTTTGCCCCGTTTTACGACTTTTCTTGCCACCTTTGTTAAGTGAATCACTGCAGTTGTTAAGTTAGTAACATGGTTGTTAAGTGAATCTGGCTTCCCCATTGACTTTGCTTGTCACAAGAAGGTCACAAAAGCTGATCGCATGACCCAGTGACGTTGCAACCGTCATAAATATGAGTCAATTGTCAAGGGTCTGAATTTGGATCATCTGATCATGGGGAAGCTGCAATGGTTGTAACTTTCAGTGCCATTGTAACTTCGATTGGTCACTAAATGAACTGTTGTAAGTCGAGGATTACCTATAGAACACAGATCCATATACATACATATGTACATATATTTATATATATATATGTGTTTTCTGAGGTTTTCACGGGTGTTTATATGTAGGTCTTTGGTAATTCGGGTTTTCTCCCGCGTAAAATTGGAAGTGTCTTGGCGATGTTTCGACGAAGTCTCATTCGTCATCTTCAGGCTGGCGTCTTCGGCCTCATGCTTCTAGGAGCAATGAATTACCAAAGACCTATATATATATAGATATATAGATATATAGATATAGATATAGATAGATAGATAGATAGATAGATAGATAGATAGATAGATAGATAGATAGATAGATAGATAGATAGATAGATAGATAGATAGATAGATAGATAGATAGATAGATAGATAGATAGATAGATAGATAGATATAGATATAGATATAGATATAGATATAGATAGATATAGATAGATAGATATAGATAGATATAGATAGATATAGATAGATATAGATATAGATATATGCCTAAATGTGTGTGTGTGTGTGTGTGTGTGTGTGTGTGTGCGTGTGTGTGCGTGTGTGTGTAAATTAAGATGGAGAGATTCAGCATCCTTTGTTACTTTCCTATTGTCTCTTTTGTGAAGGAAGGGCAGACTGCACCTGGCTGATTGCTTTAGAAACAGTTGCTAGACTTCTTATCAGTCTGAGAACCAGCGCTCACGTTTAATGCTTTTTACTTGTTTCTGTCAAGCAGCACAAAATCCTTTAAAGCATATTTTGTCTCCTAAGGTTGACAAGAAGCACTGAATTATCACAGAATTAAAGGCAGGCAAACATTCATAGTCTACACCAGTAATACGTAAAGCCGATTTTCTCAACCGTTGGCAAAATTGATCCATAAATCAAATTTTTTTTAAAAAAACAGCAAGGAGAAATGGCAAGATTATCAAAACAAATAACACCCTTCTAGAAACATAATGGTTGGGCTTCTTTGATAAGAAGAAATTGCCTGTAAAGGAGGAAAGCAAGTCATTAAGAAACTTTTAGAAACATTTTAGAAATTGTTTATGCTCGACCAGACATAATGGGCACTGCTCAACAGACTACTTCCTACCCAAATTTCTAGGATGAACATGGATTCGACATGAGTTATACGCTTCAGAGAAAGTCAAGTTGCATGTACAGTATATAGGTACCTTCGCTTAATGCTATTGAATTGGTCTGGCAGTCACTACAGGAAAGTATAACTGTGACTCAAAAATCTTTGTTGTTCAATAAATTTATTTGCGTATTACTTAGTGTCATGTGAGGAAAATGGAAGTCTGAAAAATGTTGTGTTTGTGATCAATATCTGCTTTCTGCAGTTGATCAACTGGTGTTCAGTTTTCTCTGGATTAACTGTTATATATCAAGAAAGAAGGCTGTGATCGGCTCTGATGAAAATCTTTAAAGAAGAATAGATTTATTGCAATGCATTTTTTAATGCACAAACATTCAGATCACAAGACCAACTTGTGCTTGTAGGAGATGATCAAGATTATGATGTTCAGTGTAAAATTCCCAAGATTAAACCACCCTTCCCCATCTTGGGACCTCCAGCTATTTTGGACTATAGTTCACACAATACTTGAGTGGTGACAGTCAATGGAAATTCTGAAAGATGCTAACCAAAGAAAGGGAGGGATATTTATATATATTAGAGATCACAGCAAGATCACAAGTTTATTATCTTGAAATAATATACCTCTAGAAAGATACTTATATATGTTTGTGTGTGTGTGTGTGTGTGTGTGTGTTTTTAAACAGTAATAGGCTGTTAAAACAGTCTATAATAAAATTCCCAGTATGTAATAAAATCTGAGGTGTTTATATTGTATGTTGCCATACATACATACATACATGTTGCCTTACAGACATGCATATATCCATGTATGCTTCCATTTTTAGAATATCTCTCTCTCTCTCTCTCTCTCTCTCTCTCTCTCTCTCTCTCTCTCTCTCTCTCTCTCTCATATATCTTGGATGAAAGTGGCAACATATAATATAAATATCTCAGATTTTATTACATACTAGGAATTTTATTATAGACTGTTTTGACAGCCAATTACTATTTAAAACACACATACATACACATAAGTATCTTTCTAGAGGAATATTATTTCAAGATAATGAACTTGTGATCTTGCTATGATCTCTGATCTGTTTGAATCATCAATGGGGTGATATAAGAGGAAGATTAGTTTGCAGAATAATGAACTATGATAGACTGACCTTGGTGTCACCTTTAGTGAAACAATGGATAGTGCAGATTATTATATTTTTTTCATACATCAAGGCAGATAAATTCAAGATATATTGCAGGTTTTAGTAAAATGGGAATTATTATACAGTAAATGAATTGATTCTCACATATTACTCAAGACTAAAATAAATGCATGATACATACATAAACATTATGTTATTTCCTTCTTGAGTAAGCACTGTTAAGCCAAGTGCAGAAAAACAGACATTGGAGGAAGGAGATAAGAGAAAAGAAAAGAAAAGAAAAGAAAAGGAATTCTAACTAAATCTGGTTTATATCAGTATAATTCACTATAGTTCCCTATGCTGATATTTTCACACTGAGTTGCCTGAAAACCGAGGGTTCTACAAGAACGTCATGTGCTTCTGTGCAGGACTAAGGAGGAAAAGAAAAACCTTGAAAACAACAATCTCCCTTTCCTTTCTTGCATACCCAGCCATCCCTTCAAATCCCTGCCTTGACTCTGGTTCTTCCCTTTTCATTGTCTGTATTCCACCAGTATTGTAAGCCATTCAGAGTCACCTTGAGGAGAGATGAACTAATCTAATAATTAAATAGCCAAAATTGTCAGTGGTCCATGAAGGAGAAAGCTGAAATCTTTCCTTTTTTCAACTTGGACATGCACAAAGTTAGACTTTTTGCCTGCCACCAAACTTCTTACAGGCATTATTCAGCCTATATTTTCTATTTCCATTCTTTGATAAAGTGACTAAACTAGTAGACCAGTGAAATGCTGTGGACATAGTATACTTAGATTTCAGTAAGGCATCTGATAAGGTAGACCACAACCTACTCCTTGGCAAGCTAGAAAAAAATGGAATAGACAACATCACCACCAGATGGATCTGTAACTGGCTGGCAAACCATACTCAATGAGTAGTCTTCAATGGCACTACATCCACATGAAGAGAAGCAACAAAATGAGTTTCAATGTGGAGAAAAGCAAAGTTTTATATTTAGGCAGGGAAAATCAAAGGTACAAGTACAGACCCGGCTTAAAAACAGTAACTGTGAGAGGAACCTTAGAGTCCTAGTGGACGACCACTTGACTATGAGCCAGCAAAGTGCAGCAGCAGCCAAAAAAGGTAATACAATCCTGGGTTGTATAAACAGAGGCATAGAATCAAGATCACACGAAGTATTAGTAGCACTTTATAAAACCCTAGTAAGACTACACCTGGAATACTGCAGCCAATTTTGGTCACCATATCACAAAAAAGATGTTGAGAGTTTGGAAAAAATTCAGAGAAGAGCATGGTTCTAACCATTCTAAGATGATTAAAGGCCTGGAGACTAAAACATGTGAAGAATGGCTGCAGGACTTGGGTTTGGCTAGTCTAAAGAAAAGAAGAAATAGGGGAGACATGATAGCAGTATTCTAGTATTTGAGGGGCTGCCATGTTATTCTCCAAAGCACCAGAGGGCAGGACAAGAAACAATGGTTGGAAACTGATCAAAGAGAGAAGCAACCTGGAATTAAGGAGAAACTTCCTAACAGTGAGGACAATTAACTAGTGGAACAGCTTGCCTTCAGAAATCATGGGCGCTCCATCACTGGAGATTTTTAAGAAGAGAGTGGACTGTCACTTGTCTGAGATGGTGTAGGTTCTCCTGCTTGAGCAGGGGGCTTGACTAGAAAACCTCCAAGTCCCTTCCAGCTCTATTCTATTCTATTCTACAGGTCAACTGAGGTACTGTAGGTAAAATAAACCAGTGTTTTTGGATACAAAAAAATTGAAAGCAGAGAAAGCTTGAAATCAGGCAGCAGTTTCTAACTTACTTAACAGCATAAGAATAATCACAGAAGATGCCTCTCTCTTCAGTGCCTAAGGTATTTTTCCCAATTTCAGTTGGATGATCGCTTTGTCCTAAATGCAAAGAAGAGGGACAGGATGACTTAGTCTGAAATGTAAAAGCCAAGAGTATTTACAAAAATGTTCAGAATCCAAAAACAGCATTTAATACATTGTTATGCAACAACAACAAATATGTCCTTACAACAATCTGCCCTATCACGGGGCAAAAACTGATGAAGTGTATCCTATTGGAGAAAAGCTGAAAAGGCCATGCAGAAAATATATGATAGAATGCATGATTGGTTGAACACTTAAAATTCACATGAAAGACCCCCAATTGTGTATCACTACCTGATAAAACAGTTTCAAGGCATGTGAGAGACGTATCAACTTTTTGTAAATAGGAACTAATTGAATGAATTAAACAGAGCAAAGCAAGTTTGTTCCTTTAAATTTCAGATTTAGTACCCTTACTTGTATTTGTGGGTTATAGACCTGAGTCTTCTGTTGAGGAGGAGAGGTTTACCTTTCCAGAACCACAGGAGCAGAAATATCTAATTTGGTTAATTCATTTATGGAAAAATTGAATGACTTTGGTAGTTGTGCTGTAATACATATATCAATGGTCCAGCAGTTATGATTGGAATAACATCATGTAATGTAGCCCATGAAAAAAAAACTGCTCCACAAATTAAACATGACCATTAACACCTTCATTCTCATGCACTGTGAAATGCCACAAGACTTCAAAACTGTACTTAATGATGCGGTTAAAATTGTGAATTTCATAAAAGTAAGATTACTCAACTCCTGGTTATTTTCTATGCCATGTGAAGAAACAGTGCATCTGCATAACAAACACATTTCATCTGCATATTGAAACGAGATGGCTGACTTGTGAAACTATATTGGTTTGATTCTATGAACTGCAGGAGGATGTGCATCTTTTTATTAGAACACACATTTGAATAGGCACAGAAATTAAGTGTAAAAATGTGGGGTGCCGACCTTGTCTGGTATATTTATTTATTTGAATGACGTTAAATGTTTCACTGCAATGAAGACCTATAACTAGATTCAAACTTCAAAGTATAATGAGTGCAGTTCAGCTAAAGCTCACACTTTGAAGGGAACGTGTTTCTAAAAACAAGCTTGCAAGCTTTCCAAATCTTTGCATTTTTAATTAACAAATGAAATATCCCTCAGTGAATATGTCAAAATTTTGGTGATACAACACAGATCTGATTTGCATGTCCCAGTTAGGGAATGTTTTCCACCTCTACCAAAATCTTTTTGCTGCATCCACTCCATTTGAATTGCTATTAAAAACTTAAGAGTTATTTTGACTGATTTCACATTACCAACATTTTCTTCAGTAGAACTTATGAATTTCTGAATAGAGCTCTTTCAAGAACATCTTCAAATTGCCATCAAGCATTAAAATGTGTCATTTGAAACAACATATTGTGCGAGAAAAACTTCGCTTTATATGTAGCAACAAAAACCAAGTAGAGAAATATGAAAAGCATAAAAGGCAATTTCCACTTGCATCCAAATAGTGAACTTTTTTTTTTAAAGGAAAAGCAATCACATCCTACTCATTGAACACTGGGCATTTTTTTTTTAACATTAACTTCCCAAATAAGTGTGAAATCTATGTTTTATTTTTTGTACATTGAAAATGTTAAGTTGGCTTTTACAGTAAACTTTCTATATTTAATACATAAAATATGTAGAGGAACTTTCTGGGACTATAATGGGGCAAGTGTTTTGTCAAATGTAAATGTGTGTGTGTGTGTGTGTGTGTGTATGAGATTAATGGCATATAATACCGCAATAAATTATTAAATAACGACTAGCGCAACTTTTTTTTAATTGCTAAAGTGCTTTGGCTCCTGACTGAAGGTTTTTGGGAATTATTATTTTGAACCTGTTCCATAGTCTGAAAAACTTTGAAACTCCCTGCTCTATACCTTTCTAACTTTGCAGATCATCCTTGCTTTCACTGTGCCCATAATTTGATTCATAAATTACTTTCTTAAGACAAATCCTCACTTGTCTCTTTTTGGTAATGCATCAACTTCATCCAATCAGTTTTCCTAATCTGCCCCTTCTTCTTAGTCATTTACTTTACTTTTCACTTTACCTACATTTGTTTTGTGATACATTCCTCTACATAACCAAAACATCTCAATGTTTGCTAGCCATTATTCACATTTTTATTTTATTCACATTTATTCATCACTCATTCCTTCCTAATTCATCTTTCCTTACCTCCCTAACAACCCCATCCCCACTGTTCTAATAAAACCCACGCCTCATGTATTCAGCTTACTTCTATGTTTTTGCTAACATGATTAACTTTCATTTCCATTAAAGTGGGCAGAAGCACATCCTATACCCAACCATTTTTGCTTCATATGACATTCATCTCTTGCAAAAGAGCAGATACAGGTAATCTTTGTTTAGCAACCACTGTTGAGACTGATAACTTGGACTTTAAGCAAAGCAGTTGCTAGGTGGAACTGCAAGTGTGCTTATGATCTTACTTTTGCTTTCCTTTGCTTTGTAAACATGCAAAGATCATAAATGTGATGAATGACTCTAAAATTACTTTATCATCACCATCATAACTGCAAATGGTTGCTAAATGAGGCAGTTGCTAAATGAGGATTACATCAATTTCACTTTCACTATCAATTGCAATTCATTTAGAATAACCCTTTAAAGCAGTGGCCCCAAAACTTTCCAGCTTGGTGGCCTGGCCTGGCCCAGTCCAGGGGGGGGGGCATGTGAGTGGCAGGCACAGGTACATGTACACAGTTCCATTTGTGCAAGCTGTGTGTGCGCACAACCTCCACTCGCGCAAATGGAGCTTCTCACTTGAGAAAAGGGCACTTGAGCAGAGGGTGCTTGTGCTCGCGCGCGAAGCTCCACTCACGTGAATGGAGTTTCACGCATGAACACAAGCACCCTCTGCTCGCACGGGTGGAGGTTCACGCATGCGCGCTTGCTCACCATTTGCACTAATGGAGCTTCGCGCACATGCTTGCCCATCTCTCCTGTGCCCCGGTTTCAAATATGCCATCTGCAAGACAGTAAAAAAAAGGTTAAGGTGGGGGCCACAGCTGCACAATTAAAGCCCCACCTCTTTTTTACATGCAGCACAGATCAAAAAGGGACAGGACTTCAATCACATGGTTATGATCCCTATCTTGACTTCTTTTTTTAAACTCCCTCTGTGGATGCCTTTGATTTTAACATAATTACATGCTGCATTTTTAATGAACGTGACTACTTCCATTTTTCAATATTTTAGAATGTTGAAATTTTTATTTCCTTCATCTTTTCAGGAAAATCTAAAATGTACTGTTAGCTGTAGTAGAATAAGGCACTTTTTAGAACTAAATCAATAGAGCTGGTATTTTTTTTAGCTTTGCCTAAGATTTGTTGGCACGTTTGAATTAAATCCAAGTAAATCCACATCTATTATTTGACATCTCAGAGTCTTCCCCCATTGAAGAACTGCTGAAGTGCTCTGAACTCACATTTTACTCAGTATCTGTGGAGATTGTTAATCATCCAAGTCATAGTTGTCTCAAAAGTGCTTTTTCAAAAAGGCAACTGGACTCTTCCCCCCCTTTTGTTTCTCATCCAAGAAACATCATCAGTTGTGATGGGGGGGGGGATGGAAGGATACTGACAATTGAGACTGGGTGGTGGGGGATGGAAGGATAGATTCTGACTGGATGGGGGGTGGGAATGGAAGGATTGTATTTCTTTGCAGTCATTTGGTCCATTAGCACTCTCTGTGAGAGCTCTTGAGGCCACTTGGGGATTTATCTTTGCCCTTGGAGTGCAATTGGTTGTGGAATCTTCTTGGCACTGCTCCAAGTGCTGTGTTATACACACGGGAGATAGGTGGTGTCTTATCCTTCCCCCTCTGTTGAGAGAGGGCTGCTCACTGTTAACATAAATGGCCTCTTTTATCCCTCTTTCAAACCATCCAAACTATCCAAAATGTGGATTTTGCTGTTTTCAAAAGAGTGGCCTTTGTCGTTCAAATGCTGAATCTTGTCCTGATGGGTTTGATCTCCTGTGTTGTGCCATGTGCCATTTTACTCAGTGGAAAAATTTTGTGGCATGAGATTTGCTAGCTTCCTTGGCCAAGCCGTATCTCCTCCCTTTTGCCTTTAATCCTAGACACTCTTAAAAAAAAAAAAAAAGACTGACAAAACAGATTTTATGCATCTTGAGCCTCGCATGGGATACTGGGATATTGTCCTGAAAAGAGAAACAAAGAACTTAAACTTATCTCACTCATGTGATAGAGACCAGATGTGGAACAAAGCAAAGATAGAGAGTGAAAGAGAAGATGCCCATATTTGTGCTATGCTGTGCAAATTGGGAAAGCCATTCAAAGACTTGTATACAGTGATAATAATCGATATACTGAATGGGATTGGGAAGTTCTATTTGTCTAGCAAAAAGTATATGAACTGAGACAGTTCTGTAATATATTTTCTCTATATATTAAACTGATCTCTAAATTGAAATGTGTGAGAATCCCAAGGCTGCCAGTATATGTGCACAAGAAGCATTTGTCTTGCTAAAAAGTTGTCAGTTGAATTAAGCCTTATTTTCTAGATAAAAGATGCAAAAGGAGGGAAAATAGAACTGGGAGAGGATGATACCATGGAGTTTATTGAACTTCACACTCTTAAATACCTAAAACTGCCAACAAAAGAAGTTTAGAAGTCAGCAAACCAGAAGAATAGTGAGAGGACTGCAAATAACTGACAGACACTTCTGAAGTTAGAGAGTGGGGAAGTTTGTAATCTATAAAATCATTAATCCTATATTTACCACTAGGTTATAAATAATTGTTTTTAAAGAAAAAACAAAGGTACCTGGATGATAATTCTTAGCCATTGAGACTGCAGTTCTGAAGTTTTATGAAGACATTTTAATGACTTTATCTTTTGAATAGAGACATTTGATTCCAATTTATTTATGTTGACCTGGGTCCAGACCTTATATTCCTTGAATGCAAGGACTCTTTCAATATATTAAAAACTTTGGATCAGAAGAAGAATGCTACTGGTGGTTCTGGAGAAAAAATGATTACTTGCCAATTAGCCCAACTCTACAACTTTGTATGTTTCTCCTCCTTGCCCTCCACCCCCAAGTCTGTTCCAGGATAGTATGGAACTGGAGATCAAAAAAGGAGAAAAGGAAATTAAAATGATTGTCTTCCACTTCCTATTAGTTCAGTCAGAGATTGCTCAGCTTAACTAAAGTTAATGCTGGATTCCAGATTGTTCACTCTGTTCTCAGAGAAAGTGTAAATATAAGATTTCTCATAATAAAAATTGTAGGTGGAAGACATATAGGTAGTCCTCAGATATGTAGGTGATAGGTACAAACACAATTAGGACCAGAATTTTCAACTAGTGAGGCTAGTTGAGTAATGCATGATTTTATGACCTTTTTTTGTCAGGTTGTTAAGCAAATCACTGCGGTTGATAAGTGAATTATGCCGTTGTTAAGTGAATTTGGCTTGTCCCTATTGACTTTGCTTGTCAGAAGCCCACTGGGAAGGTCCCAAATGGCAATCACATGACCTTAGGACATAAGCATCATAAATACACGCTGGATGTAAGTACCTAAATTTTGTTCACATGACTGTAGGGCTGCTTCTAAGTTCAAGAACTGGCCATTTTTCAGTGCCATCGTAACTTTGAATATTCGCTGAATGAATGGTTGTAAGTCAAGGACTCCCTGTAGCTCAAAATAACAATATTTGTCTTTAACACATATACCTGGAGGGCATGTTTTTAGATATCTAAGTATCAGAGATTATGATGAAATTATAAATGACAGTCATAATTACTAAGTATTTATCATGCTTTCACTTATTATACCAGACTCCTATACATATTGGATTTTAACCCTGAAGGAACTATTAATGTGTTCAGGTGGTCTTATTCCCAAGTAAGTCAGGTTTTTTTTCCAGCCCAAGCATTGTATTTGACTTTTGAAAGAAATAATACAATAAAAGGTAGTGAAAGTGGCAAAATTTGGAAACTGATTTCATTTGATTTGCTGTTACATTTACAGTTTCATTTAATGTGGTTGTTATAATTAGTTTCTGGTCACATAAATAATTTTCGCTTTAAACTAAAATTTGCTGATAATTTTGAATGTATCCAATGTTTCTATCCACAGATTTTTGGGAGACACGGTTGTCCTTTGACTGTCAGATTGTGCATTCCGAATTATAGTGTTATTTGCCTGTCTGTACAAATATACATGCAGAGAGTTCCAGGAAGGCTGTCTGTACAACTCTCTAAGTCAGGGGTCTTCTAACTTGGCCCTTTTATGACTTGTGGACTTCAACTCTCAGAATTCCTCAGCCAGCGTGCCTGACTGAGGAATTCTGGGAATTGAAGTCCACAAGTCATAAAAGGGCCAAGTTTGAAGACCCCTGCTCTAAGTATTGGCAAACAATATTTATGCCAGCTATAACCAAAAGAACATGGCCAAGCAGAGACCAAAAACTAAAACTAACAAAGGAGATGACAGATTTCATCTGGGAATGTATAAAATGTATGTATGGCCAGGCAGTCTTGCCATATCAAGATGCATTTAATTTGCTTCAGCATTTAATTTGCTTCAGACAACACAGAGCTCAAGTATGTCAAAATATATCCATGCTGTTGTTTTTTAAGAGACACCTGAAATCTTGAATAATGTCTGTCTTAAAAATACAGGAATGAAGAATGGAAGAAATACTCCAGTTGTGACAAATTAGCTTTAAGATAGTAAATAAATTAGCTTTAAGATCGTATTAAAAGCACAATTATTATAAAGCTTTCTTTACTTATTTATAATTATGCATATATCCTCCCTTTCTTCTAAAACTTCAAGGTAGCACCTTACAATAACAGGTTTGTGAGGAAGATTGACCCATGAAAACCAGCCTACATGTTTTGCCTTTAAAACTTTTCTAGTTCCATATTTCAAGCACCTTTTTTAAATTTAGGATTACAATGTGTTCCTTTTTCAAGAAACTAAAGAATGTAATTCCTATTCAATTGTATGTTCCCTAAAATTGCTAATTTTTTATTTTTTATTTTTGCAAAACATTGGGCAGATGAACTGTTCAAGAGATGGAAATGGAAGATTGAAAAAGGGGAAACATCAGATGTTTATTTTCTTTTTGTTAAGAAAGAGAAAGAACTACTTATTTAGGCATGACTGGGTAGAATCTGAGGGGATAGAAGGACACATTCAGATACTGGCATCCTTGAAATTGTAGCAAATAAGTACAGATTGGTTGATAAATCTCTGTTCTTAATTATTGGTCAGGAAGGGAATGGGGAATTGATTTTGATTATGAATTGATCATCATAAGCAAAATAACCAGGATCTAAATTGAGTGCATTGCAAGGTAAGTTAAAAAGGACTGGGGAATAGAAACTCTTGAAACAACAAGCTTAGCTAGGTCATATGTGTGGGTGTGTGCTTCAAATTATTTTTTAAAATACCGTATTTATTACAGGTATTTCATCTTCCACCCAAATATTTTTCTTTAGGATATTCTTGAAGTACTGTGACATCATAGCACAAATAAAAGTTTAATGGCCACATATCAATAGCATGGCAAAACAGCAAGACTTTTTCAGTAATAAAGAAGAGAATAAACTTTTAGTCTGTGGGGAGAACTGGCTCTCTTTCTTTGCCATTTTCTCTCTTCCTTTCTTTCTTTCTTTCTTTCTTTCTCTCTCTCAAAATAATAGATGGAAACTAATCAAGGAGAGAACCAATCTAAAATTAGGAGACGTTTCCTGTCAGTTAAACAATTAATCAGTGGAACAACTTGCCTCCAGAAGTTGTGAATGCTCCAACACTGGAAGCTTTTAAGAAGAGATTGGACAGCCACTTGTCTGAAATGGTGTAGGGTTTCCTGCTTGAGCAGGGGGTTGGACTAGAAGACCTCCAAGGTCCCTTCCAACGCTGTCATTCTGTTATTCTGTTTTAAAAAAAAATTAAAAACCCCACACATACGGGAAGGACAGTCCTATAATTAAACAATTATCTGTTCATGTCCCTGTAGAGAAGTTCTATATGCTGAGTATCAGTTTTGTGAAAGAACTTCAATTTGGCAACAGGTCTCTGTGTTCAGTGTATTATTCAAAGAGGGAAAGACGTGTACTTAACACCACTCAGACTGAGTTTCCCCTCTGTTGCCTAGGCAACAGATAACAGCATGCAAGCATCTGGGGCCATCATTTCTAGTTATTTATTTGTGTGTTTATTAACGGAAATCAGCATGGAAATCAGCATGGACCTGATGGAGAAATCAAGGCAAGCAGGCATGCTATTTGTAACAACAAAAAACTTTGTGGTTGTTAATTATGAAACTTTAAAAGTGTCTATAACAAATATTCAGATCTAATGATCAACTAAGCTGGCTTCAACCAAAGGGAGGGGACCTGAAACTGTGAGTTCCTTTCATTGAAATAATAATTTGCTTCTAGCTATCAGCTTACACTGAATCAAGTTGTGTATCCATTTTTTTTTCAATTTTTTAACCTTTTTGCGAGTAATGTGTTATTCTAAGTACATACTTACCTCTCACCATTTTCTCTATTGTTTGCAGTCTTTTCATTTGTTGTTTGAATTGCATTTGCACAAGTAGTCTTATTGTTAATAAAATATACTTTACTGTATTATTATCCCATAGGAACCTAATCTGTAACTATAACAAACTATTCAGCATCTTCAAGATGATCAGCCTTCTTCTTCCATGTTCTTGGCCATCTGATCTTGAAAACATTAAAAAGCATTATTAATCTGGTCTTTAAAAACTGCAAACTGCAGTGCCAGGCTGCTTTGATATGCACAAAGGGCTCATTGCTGTAAAAATACATAAAGAAATGGCAAAGCTAGCATTCTGAAGGAACTTTGGATCCATATGCAAGCACGCAGATGTCACACTTCCATTGTTCTTTCTTTTTTTTTAACTAAGAGATTCCATAAGTGCTTTGAGGGAGGGGGAAGAGAAAAGTCTGATTTGTTTCAAGCAATGAAGGCTTGAGAATTGTTTTGATGGACAGGCAATGGCTGCCAATAAGAAACTGAATTATTGACTGAATAACAGAATAACAGAATTGGAAGGGATCTTGAAGGTCTTCTAGTCCAACTCCCCCTGCTCAAGCAGGAGACCCTATACCATTTCAGACAAATGGTTGTCCAATGTCTTCTTAAAAGCCTCCAGTGATGGAATACCCACAATTTCTGAAGGCAAGCCGTTCCACTGATTTACAATTCTCACTATCAGGAAATTTCTCCTTAGTTCTAGGTTGCTTCTCTCCTTTATTAATGTATTACATTAATAATTAGTTATTAATAAACTAATGATTATTAATATTAGTTTCTTAGTTGATTAAACTGAAAGGCTGACCTTTCTGAAATCCATGAGTGACTTCTGAGGGCATAAGTCATGAACGTAGTCATTTAAGTGACCTTGTTGCTTTGTTTGAAAAATAAGGGAAGGATTTGCACCACATCAGAATGTCATTTGATAGCAGACAACACTGTTGGATAGAATGCATTCATTCTGAATTCTTTCTTAAAAGGCTTAATCCATTACAGTGAAATCTTGAGTCTAATTTTTTTGTTTTGTTGTGAGAAAAATCTCTCTTGAGAGTATCCCCAGGTACAGTTATGCTCCAAACACTTCCATTGATAGAAAGTGAGGGCAGAATTTTACCAATCCTCCTACGTCTGAAGCCCTCTCCCCAGTGTCCTAAAGAGCCTCCCAACTGTCCAAAGCAAATTGAAAGGAACAAAACTCTTTTCACTTCTGCTCTGCCATTGATTTAAACAGTATTCTTGATGGACGAAAGCTTTCATCTTCATTTGTTTGTTTGAACATGGTTTTATTCTTCCTGGCACATTTTGAATCTCCATAAGTATACAGCTACAGCTGTGTTCTTTGAGAACATATTTGCAATCAGCTTTGTCCCCAAAAATGTAACATGGATATTCCAGAAGGCTGACATTCATTCATTGCAGAATTGTTTGCTAATTCTCTTAATTCTCTAGCAATACCTGAACTTGTAAATGCCTCAAACATTAATCTGCACATTTATTTATGTAGCATGGACAGTAGGTTTCTTCAGCTAACTTGAAGATTCAGCCATTTCTGAAACAGTAGCTCTTCATCAATAAAAGAGAATACATGCCACAATTCCTGATTCATTAGCCTTTATTTAAATATATAGCTTCTATTCTTCTGCTGACACTTTTCCTTTTATTGAAAATACCATAATCATTGGGCATCAGAAACAATAACCTAAAGATTAAACAATATAGACGACATAAACCTTTGAAGAACAGGGTTACAATATCAAAAGAATGGCATATTTACTTTACTTGGCAGTCATATATCTATATGTGTATCAGAGAAAAGGGATTAAAAGTAGAATGAAAATGTAAGGATCTGCACTAGATCTTCCAAGAAAGCAGAACTCTTGAAACAGGCATTGTCTCAAAAGGAACTTTTATTGGAAGTTAGTGATGGCAAGAGAGCAAAGCAAGGTCTGAGATTTGACCCATAAAGGATTACATCAAAAAGGCAATTCACAACTCCTCCCCCCCCCCAATGTCCAACCATCCTGTTGAAATCCAGCCAATCCACAGGTGCCACCATGTTATGAGAAGCTGGAGATTTAGCACGCTTCTTAAGGTTTCTCTTTTGTTTCCCAACGGTCCCAGGGTCCGTTGTCTGGAGATAAGGCAGATGTTTTCAGGTTACATTCCTCTCACCCAGAGGGAGGGCACCTCATACAAAGCAGAGTAAAGCAAACAATATTCCCCATGCAAGCACCCTCTCCCAACAGCATGGCAAGCCCTGAAAAAACATAGGCAAAAGGAATAAAGGCAAACACATCTGAGGGGCTCTGACAGAAAATGCAAATAACTCTTCCATGCTTCATAACAGAGGATAATCCTGCCTCTGACAAAATGGGCTCTTATCCACAAAAGTTCATGCTACGATAATTTATTAACTTTTAAGTCTCAGCAAGACTTATGATATTTTTGCTCACCACATGGCTACTGCACCAAAATCTACCTTCTAGGCAGAGTTTGATTTATTGGACTGACAACAAGTAACAAAGGAGCACCATAGATAAACAATACTTCAAACAAAAAATGCCTCAGTTTTGTTCACTGAACTTCCAAATGCTACTTCTGTATGAAACCATTTTACATGCCCATTTGTTTCTTGTATGATTCTTGCCATATGATTAAGCAGCATTATGCTTTTACTTCAGGTTGCTTCTATGGCAATCAAGTTACAAAATGGCCAGATGACTTGTGCCAAGAGACACTAATGCAGGCATGTCAAACTCGCGACGTCACATGACGTCATGTGACGTATCGGGACTTTTTCTCCATTGAAGGTAATGGGGTGGGCAAAGTTTCGGCGTGACACATCCAGCCCATGGGCCGGCAGTTTGACATGCCTGCACTAACGTATCTGAATATTGGATTCCAAGTCCATGGCTTTTTGCTTAATATGGTATAGTTGTTATTCATAGCATGGGTGCCCAACTGATGAAATTTTGATGCAAACCATATGAATTATGTGCCATGTTGCAACACAAATATAAAAGGCCAAGGGTTGTGCTATGACAGTGATGGCGAACCTTTTAGAGACCCAGTGCCCAAACTGCAACCCAAAACCCACTTATTTATCACTGGGTGCCGGGTGGGCGCGGCCGCGGTGGTCATGGCAGACTGGGTGGGCGGGATCAGAGTGGTGGGGGCCAGTCCCTCGCCATCTCCAGGGCATGGCATGGGTGCCCACAGAGAGGGCTCTGAATGCTGCCTCTGGCATGCGTGAATAGATGAATCTATTTAGATTGAGCACAGTTAGTGTTTCCAAAACTCTAGAAGGATATTTTAGAATTTTAAAAAGTATAGAAAATGGCAAGCCAAATGATCAAGTGCTTGAAGCAACTTTATTATATATAATTAATAATATTGTTAGTAAAGGGGGAAATCTATTCTTTATTAGAATGCATCATTTATTATTCCGTTTTTGTTTTAAATTTTGCTTGCTGCCTTGAGTGCTACAAAAATAAGAAAAGTGGGGGTATGAATAACAGGCAACAAATAAGTGCTAGAATCTCTGAGGGCTTTTTCACTTATAAAAGGAAAATCGAGAAGGGGCATGGTGGTGAGATTATGCATAGTGTAGATAAGGTATTAAAAAAAACAGATAATATTTTATATTGGGTAGATAATAGAATGCAGGTGAAACTGAATGGTGAAATGAAGCAAAGGGAGGGTCATTCAGACAATCATTAAAACAACCACTTTTTTTTAGCACATCCTTCTTCAAACAATGAATAACTGAAGTATGAATTAAAATTTGCTAATTAAATTTGCTGTCACAAAATGTACTAATGTTCATGATCTTGGATGGTTTTCAAAGGAAATTTGATTAAGTTACGGTGCTCACTCATGATCTTTTGAGCTGATCTCTACAAGTCAGCCTCATTTTGTTAATGGAAATATTCCCCTTTGTGCCGAACACAAAAAGGAAGAGTTATCTTCTTCTCTCCGGTCTTTTACGGTGTTCTTATAAGCATCTGCTTGACCACACTGTGCTAGAGTTGCCTAAGGGAAGGCTGCTCTTAGGTCCATACATATTCAAATTTAGTTTTTAAGTTATGAACTTCTCAAGTAACCAGTCTTCAAAGTTAATATCCACTTTTTTTCTACAGGAAAAAATGTTTAACTTATTCTTCTGATAATAATTTAGAATTCTGAAGTGTTCTTGAATCTGTGACCTTTTAAAAACTTAAGCTAAGTACCTGTGAGTGTTTGTCTCTTAATGAAAGATCCCAGAAGAATTAAATATAATAATCTTTCACAAAATGAATAAGAATGGTTTAGAACAACAACATTCTTTAGGATATATTGTTGTTCTGGTTTGATTATTTTTATCTTTCCAGGATATATTTGGCATCAGGAACAATTGCTTCACCCTCTATATTTTATTACTGCTTTCAAAGCAACAAGGAGATATTATTATGCAGTGTTTAAGAATTTAAAATCAGTGAAATTATTCATGCTCCAGACACTAGCATTTGCTCAGTTTAAAATCTACAGAACTGCATATATAAATCAATTGAGTTTAGTTTCTCCCATTAAGGAAGTTTCAAAGTAATTATTATCCAATTGACTGGGTTATTAGTTATGAACAAAGGATGACACTCGGTGGGTTAGAAACCTATAAATTCAGATAGCTTAGAAATTTGGCATAGTCTTATGACCACGAAAAGTTTATGCTGTTATTTAATGTTCAGATGCTATTATTTAATGTTCAGATGCTATTATTTAATGTTCAGATGATGTATAGCTTTTCCACACTCCGTTCTATATAGTCAATCTGATAACCACATTGTGGCTGTTTCTGTTTCTTGCTTTCCATTTCGTTCCTCTCTCAAATTATCATCCTGACCTGAATGTCAGAATTCTTGGCAAAAATCCACCTTTGCCAGCAATTTTACACAGAGTGTATACCCCATTCCACTATGCTGCTGATTAGATGGCCGAGTTATCTCCTGGGGCATCAGGCACATTTAACCACTGGGTGGATAGCCTTAGTAAAACAAAGGATAAAGAATGTTATGGCATAGGAATAGGAAAACTTATTATTGTGTTTCCTGTTTCAAATGTAATCCTGGAACATCTGGATCATCACAGCAACAACATCAGCATTGACAAAATCAACACCAATCAATTGCAAATGGCAGCTTTACTTGAGACAGCAAGCAGCTTGTGACAATACCTTTAACACCATTAAACAGCAACAGGGAAGGACTCAGTAGGTGAATAAACATTCCAGATCCAGATCTAAACATTTGGCTGACAATGCAACCATGTTGTGATGGTAGAATCAAGGAAAAATATACATTTTAAAATAATTTCCAGACACACATATTCCCGCTGAAGGCAATGTAACTAATGAAACTGTCTTACATATGTGTCTACAACAACAACAACAACAACAACAACAACAACAACAACAACAACAATAATAATAATAATAATAATAATAATAATAATAATAATAATAATAATAATAATAATAATAATAATAATAATAATAATAATAATAATAATAATAATAATAATAATAATAATAATAATAATAATAATAATAATGATGATGATGATGATAATGATAATGATAATGATAATAATAATGTTGGAAGGGAGCTTGGAGGTCATCTAGTCCAACCGCCTGCCCTATACCATTTCAGACAAATGACTGTCCAGTCTCTTCTTAAAAACTTCCAGTGTTGGAGCATTCACCGCTTCTGGAGACAGGTTGTTCCACAGATTAATTGTTCTAGCTGTCAGAAAATTTCTCCTTAGTTCTAGCTTGCTTCTCTCCTTGGTTAGTTTCCATCCGTTGCTTCGTGTCCTGCCTTCAGGTGCTTTGGAGAATAGCCTGACTCCCTCTTCTATGTGGCAACCCATGAGATATTGGAAGACTGCTATCATGTCCCCCCTTGTCCTTCTCTTCATTAAACTAGACATACCCAATTCCAGCAACCATTCCTTATATGTTTTAGCCTCCAGTCCCCTAATACTTGGAAGTAAGTCTTCAAGGAATGTGAATGTAAGCTTGATTGTGACTGGACTTTACTATCAGATTATTAAACCATTAAACCATTGTACCATTGTAGATTGAAAGGGTAAGGTGTTAAAATCTTTAAATCTTGCAATACCACTTTTATCTACAACAATATCCAGTGGAGTAACTAGAATAAGCTACCTTCAGATGGTAGTGTCCAACATAACTGCTGTTCCCCTCTTACAAGAGGGAATATTTTAATAATCAGGCAGCGGGATTGCCCTCCTCTAAAATAAATTCTATGAAAATAATTTTACATTATGGTGGGAATATTGGGAATAAACATTGTGAAGGGGAAAATGTGCAAGTATTAAACCACCAGAAACCTGAAGACCAGTATGTGCTAGAAAATAACGAATATCTCAGAACACCATTGAAAACACTGAATAGATGAATCATAAATTGTAACTCATATTGTCAATAGATGTAGACAGAAAATAGAATATTCAGTGAAGCAAAACAGGATTTCATCACCAGAATAGATAATCCCAATATAGCCAACACAAAGAGTTGAAGAGGCTGGCAGGGGAATCGGACGTAAGTTCATTTCAGGTTGCAAAATCCAATTAAGGAGAGAAGTGCAGAAAAGTTGAAACATGCATCCAGAAGACATACTTAAAATGTAATTTAACTGAGCCAACAACATTTATCCAACCCTGAAACACAACATGGTCTTGATTTCTCAGAATGTTAGAAGAGTATTACCTGTAATATTAATAACGATATGGACAAAGTGTGTATCTTCATATGGCAAGAAAAACATGTACAGTTTCCATAGATCTCCTTGTTTGTGATGTACACTCATGACAGACATCTGTGGGAAACTGTAGCAGCATGGAGACAGCATCCATATGGAACTGCTTTAATGGAACAGTCCAATGTGCAGCTGAAGCATCTGGGATTTTTTATTCACTTACTTCTTTATTCACCACTTTCTTGGTGTGACAATTGCAACCAGCCTGCCTTCCATTCAGGACTTATATATTGCATGAGCCAGAAAGAGGGCTGAGAAAATATCTACAGATTCCTTACATCCTGGAAATAAACTGTTTCAACTCCTCCCCTCAGGATGCTGCTATAGGGCATTGCATGCCAAAACAAATAGACACAGGGACAGTTTTTTCTGTCATGCCATCATTCTGCTGAACACCTAATTACCACAGTACTGTCTTATGTCTTAGGGTATTTACCCATGTAAATCTATTACTATTATCTTCCTCATTTTTCCTATATTCTTCTTCTATTGGTATTTATGATCATCACTTTGTTGTCTGTATGTACACTGAGAGCTTATGCACCAGAGACAAATTTCTTGTGTGTCCAATCACACTTGTGTGTCCAATCACAATAAAGAATATTCTATTCTATTACTATAGCAGTGAACATTCTGGCAACATTTTGGTTTCCAGGATGTACAAAGCTCCTAATATTTTTTTCTCTCTCTCTCTCTTGCATGCACTTGACTTCTCAAAAGATAACTGAATCAGTCACAATCACAATCTCTCCATTGCCACTATTTGCTAACAGTGATCATTAAATAACAAAAGCTTTCTTTAATAATAATAAAATAAGTAATATAGTACTACTAT
The DNA here is from genome assembly GCA_023970755.1 of Azemiops feae. NCBI lineage: Eukaryota > Metazoa > Chordata > Lepidosauria > Squamata > Viperidae > Azemiops > Azemiops feae. The sequence goes on along the minus strand of JALGBA010004278.1, from coordinate 1,590,773 downwards.
ATACTGCAAATGGCTCCTACCTACATCTGATGCTACTTATAGCTACTTGTACTACGGCTCAACAGGAGCTATTCCTAACCACAGGAAATTTGAGAGCAAAAGGGAGAAAGAGAATTCAGTGGCAAGGGAACAGAAGTTTTTTCCAGAGGTCTTGAAGTAAAGGAATTGGAATAGGAAAAAAAATAGATTAATCTCAATAACAGCATTATCCAAAGCTACTTTTCCTCTTAAATATATTTATTTCACTGAAATACAGGTTATAGGTAATCCTTGAGCACACCTGGAACTAGAATTTCTCTTCCTAAGCAAGGCAGTTGTTAAGTAAATTGCACCCGATGTTATGACCTTTTTTTGCCACATTTGTTAAGCAAATCACTGCAGCTGTTAAGTGAATCACATGGTCATTAAACAAATCTGGCTTCCCCCATTGCTCACACATGGTGATCACATGATCCCGGGATGCTGCAACCATTGTAAATTCATGCTGGTTGCCAAGCACCCAAATTCTGATCACATGACTATGGGGATGCTCTGACGGTTGTAAGTACAAGGATCAGTTGTATATCACCTTTTTCAATGCTGTTGTAACTTCATACAGTTGCTGGTTGTGAATGGTTGTTAAGTCAAGGACTACCTGTATAATCATGCTGTAACTGCCATCAGAATTCTTTGTGCTTTTGCTGCCAATTATGTAGGAAATCCCGTTTGCATTTTCATTTTACTATTTTATTTCTAGAGTAGGTCTCAAGTCTACACTAGGCATGGAGAATGATGACCATATTTATGTACCATAGCTGCTTAGTGAGTGAGGGAAATTGGAATCCAATAACATTTGGAGAATTATAGCGTCCCAACCCTTCTCTAAACCAAGGAAAACTATAAAAAATGCAGATTTTGAAATGCACTACAATAATTATAATCCTTATTGCAAATAATTAATAGAACATTGAGCATTCTTATACAAATTGCCTATCCAGAATGAAAGCATACTGTAAGTAACTTCATTGTGTTCACTCAGAATGTGAAAACTCAAATTTACTTTTATTGAAGTTTCACTCTTACTACTCTGATTAATTAAATTGGTATAGATTAAACTGCCTGAAAGAAAATTAATTTAACACATAGCTCAGCACTTTAATTCATCTCTGTTTGGAAAATCTCTCTCAAATCTGATTACATTAGCAATAGACTCTAATGAAGGTCATTGTTCTAGATTATTATTTGATACCATGCAGAATCAGAAAGATCATATGGTAGACATGAACATTCTGCAGAAAGATGTAAAGGATTTCAGAAGAGTAGCATGGATAAAGACCCCTTCATGTTGAGTCCACACATTGACATATCCAGGCAGTGTTCTCAGAAATTTACCAGCTTTTTTCTTTTTTCTTTTGTCTTCTCAGTCCATCCAACAACCATGGATTTGCAAGGCAATACCCTGAGCCAAATACTAATCAGGGCTAACTTGGGTAAGTTCTCAGATGGGTTGTAATGGGCATCTCATTGGATAGAGCACTGTAAGAAATAATATATTTTGAAAGCTACATATTTCTCATTTGGCAGAAAAACGGGTAGCTACTTCCTCATTACATCAATAGATAACAATTAAGAAGATCAATTAATCTGTTCCTTAATTGATATAAAGATAAATGGGGCACTTTACTAAACTTATCCAGTTGTCAATGTCACTGTAAGCTAACTCCTTGTATCTTTAAATTTGTCAGAATAGGATTTCTTGATCTTCATCCTCATTGTCTAATGATGTAGTGGGGAAGTAGGTACCCATTTTCTTGATAAGAGGAGGAATGTGCAGATGTTCCAAATTTGTAATATTTTGCTAATGGTCATCCTCCTTCCCAGATTCTGGGTAGTCCATTACATCAGTCAAGGTTGACTTGGTACTATCACCCACAGAACCAGCAAACTGAATTTTGGATAAAGAGTGCTGCATTTACATGAAATTATAACAAAAGCGATTAGGGGGTTTTCCTGTGAGGAGAAAAACAATAATAATGTATAATGCTTTTCAGAGAACCATTTCTTTGTCCTTTTACCTCCAAACATGATAAATATCCCTTGCATCAAGTTACACAGATCAGTACAAAACCGATCATTAAGGAAAGAAAGGTAAATTTTGGATGTCAGACAGGGCAACAAATTATTCTTTATTTGATTGCTTACTGTGCTTTGAGTAAAATACTTCTTGACTTGTGGAGGAGAGATTTATTTGTTTTTCCAACACAGGCCACAAAATATTCAGGATTGGCTCTAATTCCAACCTGGAGTACAGATTAAAATTAGGATAGCATGTGCTAAACCTGGAACATAAATTTACAGCTGAGACACCAGATGCCTCTGTCAAAATGTGGAGATAGCCCTGCATTAAAAGCAATAATAATGATATCTTCCCTCAAACAGGAGTGACACAGATGTCGCCAACTAGACTATCAAGGTATCTGGGGAAGGAAAGAGACAAGTGCAATCTGTCAGAACTCCAAAAAAAATGTTATAAGTCCGCCATTAAATTGAATCTCTACCAACAAAAGATGGAACATTTTACCCTTGGCGTTTCTCTATGACATTCTCAGAGTTTCGTGCCTCACTAAGTTAGTCTCTGCTGATTTATAGAAGTTGTAAAAATAACATAAATTTGCCACAGGCATTTTAGACTTTCCCCTCCTCTAACACAGCTCACTATAATTCACCTTGGAAGAGTCCTGTGCCATCAAGATCCAGAAAAATCTGACATACCTGTGCCAGATGTAGTTTTAGCTACCTTTGTAGGGCCAGTGTAGCAATAGCAATAGCTGTTAGAACTAGAACAGTGTAGAACTAGATACCATTAAAATTTTTACAATCAATTCTGAAATAATATTTAGTATCTCAATAGCATGTAGACATGCAGCGAGTCTCATAGGAGTAAATACAGGTAATTGCTTGTGGATTGTAAACTCATGAGGGGCAACATCTCAATGGACTACAACTCATTTCCATTTACTACACTTCCATATATTTAAAAGTGCAGTCCCGATGCATTAACATTAGTGGAAGCATTGCCACTGAGTTAAATACCATGTGAAATGCTAATTAAAACTTGCTCCTAAAAATGTTCTGTAGAAATAAATCCCAATGATTATCCAGGGTTGCAGACAAAGGTCTTCCTAAGCCAGTCACAAGTTCAAACTTGTATTTCTTGTTAACTAATTGGGTGTCATAGGAGTTCTATCACAATTGTTAACATGGAGAAGAATCTCTGGTTCAAGGTGAAATATATTTGGACCAATATGTGATGGAGGCTGTGGGCTTAAAAAAAAGTTTCAGAAATCTGGTAACATTATCTGTCTTTTCAAGATGCAGAATGGTTCTTTTTCTGGCAAATTGGGTTGCACAAATGAAATTTCAACAAAAAGTTGTGCCTTATGCCTATCTGCTGCTGCATTCATGTACTGTATATTGCTCTTCCTTTGACCTCTTGCTTCAAGATCTGAACAATAGTGGAGAAAGTGCCTTGAATGGGAGGTTTGACTGCCTCACATTTGCCTTTTCTTCTTTCCATTCCTCTATTTAAAACTTGTTGACATAAAATGATAGCAGAATTTAAATTGTTTGTATCTCTGCATAATTTAGAATTTTATCTCTTAGTGATTTTCCAAGTTTTGGCAGCCCAGATCTACATAAACTTCACCTACAATCTTCAGGCAGCCTGAAACTACATAAACTTATGCTGTCACATACAGTAAATAAAGAAAAGCAGAAGCTGAAACAAAACTATTGCTCAGAATCAGTCTAGGAGAACATTTGAAGGAGATGCTTGGAGCATTTAATTGCAGGTAAAGTCTTAGAAATCCTTCTATGGCTTCTTTTAGGAAATATTGGGCCCTGAATGCAGTAAGTACTAGGCAATAAAGTTCCTACCAGTTCATAGAAAGAGTATTGGTGCATTTATTCAAGACTTTTTTTTATTTGGCATCAACTTTTATGTTTTTGTTTCACACTGCTAATTTCTGAGATTCTTTTCACCAAAGGTGCCAGAAACTGTAGTGGCATGTCAGCCATGGACAATACTGCTGAGTTATGGCTCTTTTTCCAGACAACATAAACACTGCTTTCTGCCAAATACACTAGTTTAACTTAGTTCAGTCTGTAACTTTTTCCCTACTTGCCCCCTTTTTCCTGAGGGGATGGATGGGTTCACTTCCAATGTTTCATCTCTTCTCCAGCCAATGAATGTGATTGGCTTCAGTTTTATATCGATACACTGCCTTTATAATAGTATTTTCCCTCTGGTTCTGTCATCATCTAAAAGAAGCTTCAAGGTTTAGCAAATGTGTCCAACCTTTTCACCTACAATCTTAGAATAGAATAGAGCTGGAAGGGACCTTGGAGGTTTTCTAGTCCAGCCCCCTGCTCAAGCAGGAGAACCTATACCATTTCAGATAAGTGACTGTCTAGCCTCTTCTTAAAAACCTCCAGTGATGGAGCACCCACGATTTCTGGAGGCAAGCTGTTCCACTGGTTAATTGTCCTCACTGTTAGGAAGTTTCTCCTTAATTCCAGGTTGCTTCTCTCTTTGATCAGTTTCCAACCTTTGTTTCTTGTCCTGCCCTCTGGTGCTTTGGAGAATAATTTGACCCCCTCTTCTTTGTGGCAGCCCCTCAAATACTAGAATACTGTTGTCATGTCACCCCTATTTCTTCTTTTCTTTAGACTAGCCAAGCCCAAGTCCTGCAGCCGTTCTTCATATGTTTAGTCTCCAGGCCTTTGATCATCTTAGTTGCTCTTCTCTGAACTTTTTCCAAGGTCTCAACATCTTTTTTGTAAGTGGCAATGGAGGAAGGGTTGGCAAAGGGGCTGGCAAGGGAGGACAACCGATTTCACTATCGTTTCCTGCTCCTTCTTGGTTCAGTGCCTAGCACTTCAGAGGGGAAAATCCCTAGACCAATTACAAACTCTAATAATAGTCCCTTCCCTTTGACATCTTTTTCTCCAAGAAGAAAGTTTTCCACTATTGTGTCAACTTATTTTAATTGAATAGTATTAATGTTGGTGATTTTATTTCATTGCAATTGAATTTAGATATTTTTTTCCAAGTATATTTTAAATACAGAAGCATTTTTTTTTATCATATTTGGAGACCGCCCATCTTCCTCACAGAGCATCTATAAATGACTGTGATTTTTTTCCCCCTTCTCTCTATTCCTGGGCTTATCAGTATATTTACCATTAATTCGCATTTGTTTTTATCCATAATTATACATGGTAGCAGACATTTTAGTGGTAACTACAACTTATGAGAAGTAAAAATATAATTCCTGAATGTTGCTTTGCTGCTCCTTGAAAGTCTTCTAGATATTATCGGAGCAACAGTACGAAGATCGTCCATGTTTTTAATAATGACAGGAGAAAGTAACTTGAAAAGTCTACAGTACAAAAAGAAGGTCATGGGTTTATTAAATGAATGATTTCAAGGATGTATTATTTGAAAGAAAAATCTTACATACTTTTTCTGCCCTAGCAGCAGAACCCCATTGCTTATTGTCCTAATTAAGTAAATTATTTTTTAAGAACAAATTGCTCTTTGGCATTCCTCAGAGGCTAAAATGTACACAGAAAAGAAAACCCATTGAGAGTCTACTTTCTCCTGTTAACTCTATGTAATTTACTGCAGGTCCGGCTCCAACATCTACCGTACCTGCTTGGTGCTGAGATAAATATGTCAGTTGCCTGCACCATGCCAGATACTTTTATCTGGAGGTTATCTCCTCCTTCCACATTTTCCATTGCTACAAACTGTCATTTCTTTACACTGAGGTGAAGCACCAGGAAATTGCATTATTACATGAAAAGCTGAGCGTAGTATTGTTCCATTCCTTTCTTCTGTGCTATAGAAATGTACTAGGTCTGTTTGCACCTGTTTGTTCCTAATTTTAACTGATATCATATTGCCACTTCAGAGATACATTTTGTCTAGCTACATATTTCTTCTCTGCCCACCTTGTTACTTCTAGATATTTCTCTACCAACTATTCCTATTAAAACTCCCCCTTTTTTTTACCAGTGCTAATGTCCCTCACCTTTGCCAGAGCAAAGATCCTGTATATTTCACTGCAAAGCACAATATCGTTTCACGCTGAGTTACTTTTACTATTATTTAAAAATGCTATCTCCCACACGGAACAGTGCTATCCATCCACAAAAGAAACATCTGTTGAAAATTAGCATGTAGCATATAATCACAAGAATATTTCTCTACCTAAGGGGGAACTCTTCCTGTGCATTTTACCTCTAGAATAATATTGCAATCAGAAAACAAACCAAATCAGTTTAGATCATGCGAGCTGAAAGCACTACATTAAAACAAATCAGCATCATAAAATCAAAATATCCTAAGCACAAACTGGAATTGAGAAACCATACGTTTAGAAGAAACAAAATAACAGACGTAGATTAATGAGCAAGAATTGTACTCTTATCGTCAGACTGAGTGAACATGAACAAAAAAACCCTGCTAATCAAAAGTCTTGCATGGATCTTGCACATATTTTATTTTCCCATATCAGCATATTTTATTTTCCCATATATTTTATTTTCCCATATCAGCAACTCATGGCTTGGAAAACTCAATGCCAGTATGAGCTGTACAGAGAAGATAACAATGAGGGGGAAAAACCTACTTAGTTTAATGAGGATTTCTTTTAGACAGAGCTATAAGACCTAATGATCCCTGGATTAAAAAAAAAAAAGCACATAAACCAAAAATCTCCTTGACCCAAACTACAAGTCCCTGCAGAAAGAAGAACTTTAGCAGACTGTGTTCACTAAACACAAGGGCAGTTGCATGTTAATACTCACATTACCTGCGAATTGAACATGATTTCTTTACCAGTAACATTCTAACCAGCTCTGCACTGCATCCTTGCTACACAAATAAGCACGCATATGCAAAGCAAGGCATACATTCATTTTTATAATGACCCAGTGCAATTAACACCCTTTTCTCTCCCCCCCACCCCCAGGAATGTTGTTTGTTTGGAAATAAATCATCCTAGATGGTCTTCATTTGACCAAATAAAGCCACTGCCTAATCCTACAACTTTAGCAGGTGGCAGATTTTGATTAGAGACAGAACAATGTGCTTTGCAGCCAGTAACAACCAGCAAACTACTTGAAGAAAATGACAGACAGGCTTGCAGAGTGAGAAATCCTTTCCTGCACCTATCAGTTCCTTTTGAAGGTCAAATTAATCCCTTTTGCACCAAAAAGGATGGACAAGGATATAAATGGTAGGAAAGAGTACCTTATTGTCCAAATAATTAGCAAATTAAGAGAACAGCCAAAAAATAGAGGTTTCCCCCAACATGGACTACAGTGTCGTCCCCTGAATTTGATATTACAATTTATATGGACATCCCAAGAATGTTTATGGAATTATGTGCATCATTCTCATCTGTAAAATTGTATTTTAAAATATTAGTCTTATAGTTATGCAAACAAATTCTAAAATGTGTCAACATTAACCCATAAAGACGGGAAAACTGGGACAAACAGAAAGAATCTCACTAATATAACTCCCAGCACTTTATTCTTCATCAATGGCTTCAGCTCTGTTTGAAATATTTGATAGGATAGCCCGCAGCTTATGGCCGAAAGTCAAAATCATAGCTAGGTTATATGACAAAAAGATGGGGTGACTAAGTTCAACCTAGCACCTACCCATGCTTAATTATAATCTAGGTGAGCCATGACAATTAGCAGGATTTGCATAATATCTTAACTAAAATCAAGGAAACCACATTGTGCTATATAGCATATTGTGAGAACACATAAACTTTGTAATGTTATTCAGCTGGCCAAAGATGAAAAATTGGAGCAATGAAAGAAGCAGAACAAATATTACATCAGTGGTCCATCAATTCTTCCAAAAAGTTGGATTTTAACTTTCATAAACTCCACGCAGCATAATCTGGGGATCCACCAAGTCTGGATATATAACATCAGCGGAAAAATACAATGTTCTTTTATCTCTCTTTCTTCCCTTCTCTGATGCTTCATGGACTGATCAAAGTTCTTTTAAGAGTTTTGCATGAAAATGGGAGGGCTTGTAAGTGGTTAGAGAATGGTACAGATATAGTATATACTGGTTAACATTACACTTTCTCCAGTTTCCATGCATTCAGCTAGGAGACCTGAAAGAGTGATGTGGTAATGCTCAGTTGAACATGAAACCGACTTGCTCTGAGATCTGGAATCCCATATATAAACACAAATTCATCTCTTTACATATCCTAGTTGAATGCATGGGAGTTGAAGTAGGGGGAGAAGCCAGTTTTTTTTCTATACACTTTCTATCCTCACATACTCAAATTAATTTCTATTAATAATATTTCAATTGCAATTAAAACAGAAAGAAAACATACAAAAACAAATCAAGAAAAAAGAGTAATGCACACACCCACACAGTTATAATAAACTATAAAATATAAACAAAGGGGGAAAAACCCAGGAATTAATGCTACATTAATACAAACCATCTAAATATTATATATAATTAACAACAATAAATCAAATTGTGTATTAAAATGTATTGCAATATTATGAAATCCCTTTCTAAGGTAAATATATTCTGTCAATTACTGAATATGTAGAAAAAGTAACATTTTCAAAAATTGGTTACACATTTCTGGAATTTAATCTTGATAGCCAAAGCAGAAGTACTGTTCCAGACTCTCAAATAATTACCTTGATTATTCCCCATGTTAGCTACAACCAATATTCCTCAAATTTGTTAGTCTCCATGATTTAGGAATATAATTTAAAATAGCATTACAACTTTAACAACTTTTAACATGGAAACATTTATCCATACATGTAGTCCTTGTTTAGCAATAATATTTGGGAATGGCAGTTCTATTATTAGGTGAAGCAGTCATTAAATGGGAAATCACATGACCCTAACTGTGCTTTCCTTTTCTCCCAGTTGCCCATCTTTTGGGATGCTTACCCTGGCACTGGGTTAGTCAGCAAGAAGAGAATTCATATCGGTATTTATACTCATTGGGGAATACACTTTGAAAGGAATGCACTAGTCCCAGCAGCCCTGAGGGTGCTCTGGAGGTGGGTATTTTCCATTGTGTGTCTAGTTATTCTCTTGTCCCAATGGTGCTTTTCTTTCAAGAGGCAACTGGACTTTCTTGTTTTTCGCTGAAGACGTTTCACTTCTCATCCAAGAAACTCAGAGCTGGAGAAGCTTCTGGGATGAGAAATGAAACGTCTTCAAAGAAAAACGGTCCAGTTGTCTCTTGAAAAAAATCACTTTTGGGACAACCATGACCTGGATGACTGAGAATCTCCATAGACATATTTATTTTCTTGTAATCCATTTCTCTCCAGTCTCTTCGCTCTGTGAATGGGGGAAAGAAAAAACAATTCAAGTACAGGAGAGATTGCCTACAGAGGTAACTTGTTTGTTGTTGTTGTTTTCCTCTTTTTTTGCCCCTCTCACTTGTTTAAGCAATCTCTTCATTTGAGGGAGGGGAAGGAAGAAAACACTGATTGTTTATTTGGAGTTGTTTCTTGCTTATCTAGGCATTGACTGCTAGGGAAGATGTGCTATGGGCTGATTGTTTCCTGGTTGTATCTTTTAACTGCATCTAGATGGAGTTTATCTCTATGTGTCTAGTGATGGCCAATTTGTCAGAATACCAAGCTTCCAGGAATTACCTAGCATTTTTGAATTGGTTTTACATGCCTAATTTAAAAGGGCTTGTAGACCTCTACTTTTCTTTCTCTTCCCCCCCCCCCATTCGCTCTTCCTCCCCACAAACACACACAACCTGTTTTAGGTTTGGCTGTATTGAACATCTACTATTTCTTCATTAGTGGCTGTCAGATAATGGCAAGAAACACTCTATCATATTTCATTAAAACCATTTTCTTCTCAACAGCAAAGATTATAATCTGATCCATTTCTACAGAAGGATACATGTCTATTTTCATTATTAAAAGTAAGGTTGTGATTTTTCTAATCACACACACTTTTCTAATCACATACATAATGATAATTAATAATAAAACTGGGACATATTTTTATTAATTGCAAATTTGTTCATGGAAAACTTTTATGAAAATATTTTAAGAAGTTTGGACAAATTATCATAAAATATATTTTAGGAAATTGCCAAGTTCAAATTATTTGAATAAAATATTGAACCTGTATATTATATATCTGACAGATAACCTAATAACGCCCATGTATATTTCTCAGAAAAGTAATTTGAAAGTGTATTACCTGTCTAGCAGAATTAGAAGATTCATGGAAATAAATTAAAATTTGTTCCTATTCCCTTTTCTCCTCTGTACATGATGCACATAACAGCCAAAAGAAGAGTTATACCAATGGTGGTTGCATTGTCATTCAAAGATGAGCGAAGTTTTCTATACCAAATTTATGATTTTAAAACACAACAGCTTTATTATAAACCCAAGATTTTAAAGCGTAATAGATTGATCCACTCACCATATATATTCAGTGCCATCTTACATGGCAGTGGGAACACAATTTTTTTTATCTTCATATTCATGTATTTTCTTTCAACAGCAGAGTGTTGAGTATATGCTATACTATTAATACTATTAAAAGTCGTGGTGGTGCAGTGGTTAGAGTGGTTATTTGCAGGCTAACTCTGCCCACTGCCAGCAGTTTGATCTTGACAGGCTCAAGGTTGATTCAGCCTTCCACCCTTCCGAGGTCGATAAAAGAGGACCCAGACTGTTGGGGACAATATACTGACTCTGTAAACTGCTTGGAGAGGGCTGTAAAGTACTATGAAGCATTATATAAGTCTAAATGCTAGTGACAACTGTACAGGTAGTCTTTATTTAGCAAGCACAATTGGGATTGGCAACTTGATCACTAAATGAAGTGGTCACTAAATGAAACTGCAATTGTGCTTGTGATCTTACTTCAGCTTCCCTTTGCTTTACAGACTTGCAAAGTTTGTAAACACAAGGATTGGTCACAAAATTTCTTTTTCATCATTGTTGCAACTGCAAACAGTCACTAAACAAGGTGGTTACTAAGTGAGGACTATCTTATTGGCAGCAGATGGCAGAGGATGGTATTTTCCAATTGACTTACATGTAAATTCTGTGAAGGAATAAGTTACCAGGTCTGAAGGCTATAGAGCTGTCACTAATCTCTGCAATCAGATATATCAGATATATAGATATGGATAAGCATTGAGCTTGTCCATATATTATTAATTACAGTGACTGTAATTAATTACAGCTGCATGTAAGCCAACTCATAAGCAGCTACTCATCTATACTTTTAGTATATATAGTATACTATAGTATAGCATAAACAAATTAAGCAGAAAATCAAGTTTATACTATAAAATATAGTAGGGTCTAGGATCAGAGGTAGGCAACCTTGGCTCTTTTATGACTCGTGGACTTCAACTCCCAGAATTCCTGAGCCAGCTATGCTGGCTCAGGAATTCTGGGAGTTGAAGTCCACGAGTCATAAAAGAGCCAAGGTTGCCTACCCCTGGTCTAGGTGGAGCCAGTGAGGCACAATGTTTAAGGTATTGAACTAGAACTGGGAAACTCAAGTTGAAGCCCTTCCTCAGCCATAAAATCTCCAATTTCATCTTTTCAATTCTATCTAATTGTTTCTATTTGTTTATGAAGATAAGAAAAACAGCATGCTTTTCAATGAAGCTATGAAGTGAGAATTCCATGGGGATTAGCAAGTCCCACCACAAAATAATTAGAGATTCAAACTTCTCCATTGGCTCTTAAAAATTCAAAAAGATAAGTAATGCCAGCCCCTCTATGTTACAAACTATGTCTGGCAATATAGGCTACATTTGAATGAATTGTGGTAATCTTTTTTGGTTTACCATGTTTTATTGAGTAAGTCAGAATTGTATGGATTCGCATAACATGGTTAGCCAAAGCATCAGAAAAATCACCTCTCTGACATTATAATATCTGCTTACCTGGACCGTTTTTTGCACAAGCTATTTACCAAGTGCAAATAAATTTGGAAATTCAGCTCCATTGTCATATCACTGCACATCTTTTAATAACAATATCTACTATATCTGTGGAAATCCACAGAGAAGGGCTAAGGAATATCTCTCTAGATAAATCATAATTCCCAGGTTGTCATCTTTGTTTTAAAACATTGCTATCCAGTGCTGAATGTTTACACAAAATTCTTCTTCAATTTTTTTAGTGTTTGTACCTAATTACTCACTCTATTGTCTGGAGAATTTCAGTGTATTTATACATTTTTCTTCCATTTATTCCAGTGGGAAAAAGTAATGACTTCTTCACAAAGCCAATTGATTCATAAATACATACCTACTGTTCATGTGATTTCCTTTTGTGATAAACAACATTATGCAATGTATGGGAAAAGAAGGAGAAACACCCCCAAAATTGGTGTAAGAGATGAGAGATGGGGATAAGAAAAAAAATATAGCTAAATTTATTTTTCACCAAAACCTTTAAGGAACACAGTGGCTTACGTGGTTAGGACCCTGGGTTGACAAACAGCAAGCGTGCATTCGAGAGCCGAGTTCTGCCATGGGTTGGGGTGAGCTCCACTCCTTTGCTCCAGCTCCTGCTGGAGATATGAAAGGAACCCAGAACTGGGCATCCCCCAGGCAATGGTGATGTCATCAGCTAATCCTTTCAACCCAGAAGAGCCTCGGTGCTTCTGACATAAGTGCAATGCGATCAAAACCTTTCACTGCATCTCTACATCCTTTACTACCTTACTTCACCTAGATACATACACACCAGTGGTGGGATTGAAATATCTGAACAACCGGTTCTCTGTGTGGATGCAGGCCTGGGCCTCCAAGGCCTAGAACAGACTTCTGGAAGCAGTGTGTATTCAGCCGGTTCTCCGAACTCAACAAAATGTAGCTACTGGTTCTGCTGAACTGGTGCGAACCGGCTGAATCCCACCACTGATACACACCTTCATAAATTGCCTTTTGTTCTTTCAAATACTCATCTGGCTCTTTTTGAGGATCTCTTCAGTCTTGTCCAATCATGACTTCCTTAGTCTTCCCCTTCCTTTCAACCCATTCATTTTTCATGTATTTGATTGTAAGACCAAACAATCTCACTATAATTTTTGTGTGTGTGGGCATTTCTCTACAGGTAGGCCTTGATGTACGACCACACAACTGGGACAAGAATTTCCACTGTTAAGCAAAGTGGTTATTAAGTGAGTCATGCTCGATTTTATGGCCTTTTTTACCGGGCTTGTTAAGTGAATCACTGCAATAGTTAAGTGAATCACATGACTTTCTCCCTTGACTTTGCTTGCTGGAGCCCCCTGAGAAGGTCGCAGTTAACAATCATGTGATCTGGGATGCTGCAACCATCATAAATATATGTCGGTTGCCAAGCACCTGAATTTTGATCATATGACCATAGGGATGCTGCAGTGGTTATAAGTGCAAGGACTGGCCATAGGTCACTTTTTTCAGTGCCATTGTAACTTCAAACAACTGCTAAATGAATTGTTGTAACCTGAGGACTACCTGTATTCATTTAACACCCAATCATTCTTTATTGCATTTCTTCTTATTTAATCATAGACATTTCTTAAATAATCCAACATTTCTTAAATAATCCCATTATATTCATTTTATGTTTCATATTTCTCCTAACCATATTCAACTCTCACGTCCATGCAAGACGGGCACAAGCATGCTTTTATACATAGCCATTTTCATTTAAAATGGGGAATAATGCTTTCTGTCTCATACCTGCCTATCCTACACCTATATTACTTACAATAATTTAAAATATTTGGTCATCATTATAAATCTAGTGGTGTAACAAGAACATCCAATAACCTCAGGTAATGATTAAAATACCAAGAAACCTTTCATAGTTCTAGATTTTAAAGATTAAAGACATTTTACCAATGTATGAAATGTAATCTTAATTGGCAATGAATATATGTGTGTGATTATATTACCATAGATGAGGAAAAATAAAATGCTTGAAGGGACTGGGTGTTTTTTTTTTTGTCAACATACAGATTAATCACTTTGCTGTTTCACTGAATGTCCTCCAAGGAGTATTCACTGAACCTGTGTATCAAATTTTACAACAAATACATCAATAGGAAGCTTTATTCTTTTAGCACTGAGATACTGTATTTGCAATAGTTGATCTTTTGATGCTCTAGTTCAGGGGTTCCCAACCGGGGGTGCGAGACAATATTCCAGGGGGTGTGAAAACGTGGGTTATAATGTATATGCATAATTTGTTATTTCAAACTTTTATAATGGGTGTGAGAATATATCAGAAGCGTTCTAGGGGTGCGGGGTATAGAAAAGGTTGGGAATTGCTTATTGGCAAGGATAATGTTTCTGATGTCCCTTTAATGTAGACATAAAGAACTTCCAAACAATGTAAATGAAAATGTTACATATTCATGCTGCACCAGAATTTTTATCTTCTTTATTGACTGAGGTATAGAAAAGCACTGACAAAATGGCATTGGACAGATTCTGAAAGTTACTAATCTGAACTGTGATGTATCTTTTAGCTCTATCAATCATCTCTATTCTGAAGAGGAAGGTCTTGTATTCTGCATTCGCAACAGATCCAAAGATGTGAAAGTGGGCTTAGTGTTCCAGGTTGAAATGTTGTATCTGCTTTTTTATATTAATTTTAAATCGAAAGATTGTATCTCCCATACATTGCTTCTATCATTTACAGCTATGATTATACCTTGATGTTATGGTCTATGGAAACAACCTCAAGGAAGAAAAGGAACAACCACAGTCAAGGCAATGATCAGATAAGAAAAATCTGAGCCCAAAGCAAGAATGGAAATTGAGAAATTGTCTCAGACTTGACCCTTCTTAGTTAGAATAAAAGGGAGGGGGAGCTGCATGATTCTGTTACTGTAACTCTATAATCAAAATAGTTTTAATATTCATGACTTTGGTGTTCTGGTCTATCTGGAAGACCTGACACTTTCCATGCTTTTTTGATTAATTATCACCATCTGACTTGTAAGACTCTTATTGTCTAGGCATTTATTAAACACTGACACTACTTGAGGTATGCAATTACATTCATTTTTAGAGAACTCCGTATACAAATACTAAAGTAAACTAACATCTACATGGAACTAATAGGTTTAAGGTAAAGACCAGAAGGAAATGCAGACAATAGATGGAGTATTAATGCATATGGACTTTCCCCATTTCTGCCAAAAGCACCTACTGGTAATTAATGACCAGAAAACTAAAGTGATGTTTGTGGCCAAGAAACTCAAGATTTAAATGGGCCATTAAAGGGAAGGAAATTGAGTGGGTTAAAAGCTTCAGGTATATGGGGTGTGAGAGGAGAAATGTTATGCTACAGTCCTTCTATGCAACGTTTAGGCCTAAGTGAATTAAATCAGGCCTCATGGGAAAGTATTGAACTAAAGTCAGTGCTATGCTCAGTTTTACAATCCGAAGGAGCTATTTGTAAGCCCAATTGCAACTGTACTTTACTTATTATGATTTTGCTAAGCTTGCTTGCTTCAAATATATTTAGAACATAAGGACTGGAACTGTGAGAAATGGGGAACTGAAAGTAGCTGATGGGTGCGGGTTCCGATGTACACAGGTATGTGGAAAGTTATGATCAGCAGAGGGTCAGCAGAAAGTGCAAGGTTGCTGACCATCTGTTTGTTAAGGTATAAAAGATTGAGACTGGACGTGGTTCGATGCCATTGGCTACTAGCCATCCCTGCAGAGATTGCTCATTACCAAATGGCCTCATTGCAATGAGTTTTTAAAATAAGTAATGCTGCATGTGTGTTCTAACTTACAATAAAACAAACCTCTGGATTTTAAAGTGAGAAGTATTTGTTGTGTTTGTGTCTCTTGTTTTTCTTTTTGGGATTTTTTCCCTGACAGGGGGTAGTGCTCCAGTCTGTGGGTGCCAGGAAGATGTACATTGATCATGCTGATGCTCTAGCACAAAAGCATCCAAGCAGCTCTGAAACTTTTTATAGCAAAACCCTTGACCCAAATATTGTATGGTGCTCAGTTGGGGCCGTTCCTTCATTATAAATCATTTGAAGC
Source organism: Azemiops feae (assembly GCA_023970755.1). Taxonomy (NCBI): domain Eukaryota; kingdom Metazoa; phylum Chordata; class Lepidosauria; order Squamata; family Viperidae; genus Azemiops; species Azemiops feae. The sequence goes on along the minus strand of JALGBA010004278.1, from coordinate 1,574,652 downwards.
CATAGAAACAATATTTTTGCAAACCCTTTTTCAAGAGCCTAGAGGAGTAGTTAATGTAACGGTCAGAAGGGAAGCAGGGCAATAAAAAGATGAGAGCATGTTTATTAATAGTTACTTATTGGCTCAAATGCCACTTTTCCCATCATTATGGACTCCATTATTCCTAATAGATCAATTGAAATCTTAAATAGCAACAGGCAACATTCCAACTAACTTCATTGTTCCATGACTTCTATAATGTTTTAAAGGGCACCTCTACAATTAAAATGCAAATAACTGTTACAAATACTGCACAAATTTTGCCTCCAAATTTGGTCATGTTGATATATTACTTCTAGTTTAAATACTTATTAACAAGGTTCATATTTGAGCTGTACATGAGCATGAATTAGAGACTAAGGTTATTTTAAACAAATACAGAAGGATTATTACATTATTAGAGTCACACATGTAATCAACAGGAGAGAGAGAGAGAGAGAGAGAGAGAGAGAGAGAGAGAGAGAGAGAGAGAGAGAGAGAGAGAGAGAGAGAGAGAGATTCTGCAAAGCTGTTCTAACTGTTCTTGCATCCATTGCCTTTGCATGCTCACAGAAAGTCTGCACAGTGGTATTCTTTATATACATAGCTGGATCTTCTATATATTTGGAGACTCCCAGGTTTTGTTTTCTTTTTCAAAAAATAGGATCTTAAAATTTGTATCTTTCTTTAATGATTTTTGTGTTTCAGTCATGCAGTATGTTTAGTTTTTTTGTGTGGGAAATGTTTATAATCTAGCTCTGGAGGTGATATTTTTTTAAAAAAAACTATATATTATCTGCTGTTTTTGGATGCCTGACAAGTCTTCCATAAATAAACCTAAAGAATTTGGGGTCTAAAGTAAATACCCACAAATCCTCCTCAGGTATTCCTTCAATGTCTGTATGTATAAGAAAGAGCTTCCATGCTATCGATGTGGTTAGGAAAAAAAATCCCTTCATGTTTTGACAAGGCAGGTCAATCTGTGAGTGACTATTGATTGAATGATGATGTGCCATCAACTCAGTGTTGACTCTTAGTGACCAACAGACAGATTTTCTCCATGAAAATAGTTATAGAAAAATAGAATACAGATTTCAAGATACTATTTTTTAAAAAGAAAACAAAAAGGAATGGCATTGTTTTTATAGTTAGGATGGGTATAGCAAGAACAGAACTTGACTACAATACAATTAATGACTGAATAATATCAATTAGGCCTCTTGGACAACTTTTTAATATGATGACCATCATCCAATTTTATGTTCCAGCTACCAATACAGAAAAGAGGAAGGCGATCAGTCTTATAATCAAGTTCACGTCCAAGCAAGATATGTTACTTGTGATTGGAGACTGGAATGCTAAATATTCCATGTCATTGAAATGGAGGAAATGTAGTTAGATTGTGTAGCTTAGGAAACTGAAATGGAACAGAAGACTGACTTAACAATTTCTGCCACTCTAATGATTTCTTCACAGCCTACACTGTCTTCAAACAACCATAGCGATACGTCTATGCATGGGCATTTCCAGATGGAGTACATAAAAATCAAATTGACTGTAATATTGCTTTAAAAAGGTGGAGGAGCTCAATTATAGCATCGAAGACAGGGCCATATGTGACTTTGGAACAGATTATGAACTGCAAACTTGCGAGTTCCAAGTTAAGCTGAAGAGGAAGAAGAAAGCCAACCAGTTTCACAACAGGACCTTGAACACAGACTCATCATTTTTAAGGAAAACATCAGGAATCACTTGGAAGTTCTGACCCTCATTGATAAAGATCCAGAGAAATTGTGAAATGAATTTAAAGAAATCATTAAGGATGAATGTGAAAAGAGAATGCCAAAGATGAAGAAACAGAAGAAAGCAAAGTGGTTATTGGAACAAATTGTGAAAATTGTCAAGAAGAATAGAGAAGCCAAGAAAGATAAAAATCCCAGGAAGGAGCTTAACAAAGAGTTTCAGATAACTGTTAAAAGGCACAAGAAGCAGGATTATAACAATATCATTAACAAACTGAAGATGGAACCAGATGAAAAAAAACAAGGATCCACACTTAATGACCATCGATTCAATGATTGTTTGAAGTTACAATGGTGCTGAATGAATAGTACCTATAACAATCCTCATAAGTTGCAGCTCTTACAGCAACCCCACAGTCACATGGTCGTGACTGGGGTGCTTGGCAACTTGCTCACAATTAGGACAATGTAGCATCCTATGGTCGCATGACTGTCATTTGCAATCTTCATTGCCAGATTCTGACAAGCATAGTCAATGGGGAATCCAGCATGAGGTCACAAATACCGACTTCTTAACATTGCAGTATTCACTTAACAACAGCAACTGGAAGTGCCAAAATGGCTGTCGTTAAGTGGCATGGTCATGTGATGTGCTTTGGAACTGTGTCACTAAGTGACAGAAATTCCCACCCCAATTACCATTAAGTAAGGACTACACTTTATACTGTTGGCATAAATTCCTGATGTTCTTTGCTCAAATCCTCCCGAAACCCTTTTTTCCCCACCATGATGAGACTGCAGAACAGGACTTGGGATATGTATGAATGACTATATGTACTTAGCTTTAAGCAGAAAGACCCATGACTGAAAGGTCATTGAATTACAGTTATAGTTTTCTAGAGAATTTGGATTGGAGATATAGTAATCCACAACTGAATAAAAACATGCATAGCTTCCTCTTCCTTCTCCTTCTCCTCCACCTCCTCTTTTCCTCTTCCTCCTCCACTTTCCCTTTTCCCTTTCTTCTTTTCAAAATATAATGGAAGGAGAACATGATCACACAAAAAAATTTGAGTGACAGTTAAGAAATCTTCAAGAGAACACTAAAATATGGTTAGCCCTTTTCTATTATCAATAAATATTTCCAAAGGTGCAATAAATTCATGCAATGTATATAATAAAAGACAATAAATTTTGCAAAAGAGAAAATGAACTGAGAAAGGTTTTAAGTGAAAAGTAGCAATTCCTAGATCCTTGTAAAGGAGATTCCTATGAGAGCAATTAACATAAATCTACAAAAATATGATTTCTTTCATTTTTTCTAGAAATAGACTTTTTGTCTGCATTATTCAGGTGTTGCAGGAGAAGAGATAAAAATGCAAGGCGTTTCTCCCATTAGTATCAATAGGAATTCATCAAAACAGCATTCTAAATGTTGCCTAGTGAGAAAGGAATAGAAGTGTAGTTTAAAAGCTACATAAAAGAACAGCACTGTAGGAGACTGGCTGGTATTGAACTTTAAAATCTATTAGGAGGACTTTGGACTAAAGCAATTTTAAAAATATGGGCAGGGAGTGCTGCAATAGCCTGGGTATAGTGCACGCTACAGCAAGTACATTGTATGCTAGGAATTACTAGTAAAGACTAAAATAAATGTTTGCAAGAGGAAAACAGATTAAACCAAGGTGGACAGTTTTCAGATTTGAAAACAGAAGATACTTTTGAGAACTGAGCAGTCATTTAACAAGAATGCTGTCTGAGGGACAAATTCTCAGGAAGAGAAACATAGTTTTCCATAATTTAATTGGCACTAATAGCAATAGCAATAGCACTTAGACTTATATACCACTTACAGCACTCTCTAAGTGGTTTACAGAGTCAGCATATTGGCCCCAACAATCTGGGTCCTCATTTTACTGACCTCGGAAGGATGGAAGGCTGAGTCAACCTTGAACCAGTCAGGATCTAACTGCTGCCAGTTGGCAGAATTACCCTCCATACTGCATTCTAACCACTGCACCACCACGGCTCTTGATGTACTAAGATGTATTAATATAAGATGTAAGTAAGATGTGTTAACATTCAGAATTACCACTTCTAAAAAAGATTGGAAGCCCAAGAAATAAGACTGTGTCATTTTGAGAAAGCTGAAATTATATGTTCTATTAATTGACAAATAATATTGATTAGCAGACCAACTTACCATGTAAGCTCATAAAATTAATCTGTTCCTGAAGATATAAAAGCATACTGAAACAGCTATATTCATATACACAAAGTGCTTCTTGAAAATGCGGGAGAAGCTGCCTAGGTAATGTATTTTCCTAAATACCAAATTATAAGAGAATATAACAAGTAAACAAAAAGCAGGGATGGGCAAAATCAAAGGCTTTTGTTACCTAGCTTTCCAAGCTGAAATGTAGAAAGTTACTAGCAAGTATCTTCTACTGAGAAGGGAAGAAATGCAAAAACAATTCTTCTCATTTATGTATTTAAAATACATATGCATCACTTGTACTGCACAATTTCCAGCAATATACAACCTCAAAATACATTTTGCATCTTTTAAAATACTGATTAAATATTTTGTGACAAGAATACTAAAATATAATTTTAAAACAGCAACCATGAATGGTAGAGCAGCTTTATCATCTTCTATTAAACCCCATGGCAAATAAAAGTGTATTTAACATTCAGCTGTACCTATGATTCTCCACCTGAGCAATTTAAGATCTAAGGACTTCAACTCCCAGAGTTCTTCAGTGGCGCGCTGAAGTCCACACATTTGCTGAGGTGGGGAAACATGAATTAAACTGTCATAAGATTGGCACATCATTATCCAATAGGAGGAGGAGGAGGAGGAGGAGGATCCACAAGGTAGAAAGCCATCTCCCTGGCTGAAATGAACATCTGAAGAATATAGAACAATTGTGGGGGAAGGCTTTGTTGTGAGTCGAAACAGTCAACAAAATATGTATTTTGTCAGCTATCCTCATTCCAATTTTTTTTATGGCTTTATAGGGTCATACAATCTCAAAAAAGGTCAAACTTGGATAGAAAAGCTGAAATTGGCTCAAAAGAATTGTTCTACAAGATGAAAAGAAAACAATTCTTATCAAACCTTCAGGGGTAATCCTTTATTCAATCTGCTGACATTAGTGAGATTCACATTTCCAAAGAAGTAACTCCAAAAAGCTATCCATGGCAACTGTCACTTTGTAAAAAACGGAAACATGTCACTTTGTAAAAGACAGAAAGACACAGAAAGATAACAGCTGCAGAAATGTGTTTATTTTGAAAAAGGGAGACAAGGACTGCCAGAAAGCTTCTGTAAAATATTTGTATAAAAATTATTTACACGACAGTGACTACTTGAATCTGATTTTGCTATAGCAATCAAGCAAATAACCAAGACCTCTGCCATGATAATGAATGCAAAGATTTTAGTGTTGGTAATTTTCTTAATCTAATTTACTAGTTGTAGCTTGAACTAATTAGTTCAGTGACTAATTTTTTTAGTATATGCTAAATGGAAAAAATTGCTCAATATAAAAATGGACTAAAACAGTGTTGGGACCACCTTTTGTGTCTGCCTTCTCAGATCAGAGACAAGGGTAGAAGAGCTTTCCCATTATTCAGTTCCCCTGCAGGAATTTTTACCATGTCAGGATCCTGGTTATCTATAAATCTCTCGTGAAATGGTTTGATAAGAAAGCAAAACAATATCCCAAAAGTCTAATAATAAAAATAGGCAAGTAGGTCATCAAATCTGGAGCATCTGAATGGAGAGTCAAGGGAAGTAAATGATGAAAGCAACGATGCACTGTCACAATGCAAGCTTTGCATTGCACTGTGACTTTGCACACCATATGAAAGGAGAAAAGCTTGTGTTGCGATAATGCAATACTGTTTTCTTCATTTTGTCCACAGAGATGGTTCCATTTGAGAGATGATCTGAAGTGGTTGTTGGAAAAAGCAAGGAGAAAGGATATAGTTGTGAACAGCTGGATAGACTTTATCAAAAGTCATTTATTCTGTGAAGTACTTCAAGATGGAATTATGAATATTTCCTGCCTTCACTATTTCTTTAGTTCATTCACTATGTCTCCGGCCCAGACTAAATTCATGACAGCATCTTTCTGCTTAACAAATGATTTACTGCAGGAGTTATTGGCAATTTTAATCAGGACTCTGGGATAACCTACCCCCCCTCCATAAATCAGTTTCAATTATTATTCCTTTTTGTAACAGTTAGTTTCAAAAAGAAAAAAAGTGATGTATTAAAGTCATTATCAGATGCCCAATCTTGCTTACTACTTGCATATGGATTAAAAATCAATGGATTTTAAAATGAAGCTGTTGTTCTCTTAGCAAACAGGCTTGCCAATACCTTCTTGGGTTCTTCTTCTTTTTTAAAAAAAAATCCACTCTAACCTACAGTTTGAGGTTAATCTATATTGTGTGAAACCTTTTTACTTCATATGACTGGAGAAATGATGAAATGGTGGGAAAGTGCTCCAACCAATACAGATAAGCAATAGTGGCGAAGAGCTCTCAGAGCAATATAAGAAGAAAATAATATTTTTAAATTACCGAACCCAAATTTGCAAAGAGAGGGAGGTGAGTAAAAGCTCATCTTTTTCTACCTTAAAAAATAGTTATCGTGTAACCACAGGCTAACTAGAGAGTGCAATAAAACCTTCAGTGGGTTCCATCTAACTATTTACCAAATTGGATTCCAGTCAGCTTTTTAAAATCAACCAGGTTGACTAAGTTTGCTTCTGCTAAATTTTATCCAAGAAACCAAATTCATCTTCCGCTCTCTTGCCAGCCTCTGCCCCATATCCATTTTGCAGTGTGTTTTCTACACTGGTATAATCCAGATTCTTCTCTGCTGAACAAAATTCCACCCATTTTCTGGCAATGTGATTGCCACTGCAAATTGTAGAGGCAAGAACTGTAATCTGTATAGTAGCATAAATGTGAAAGGTCCATGAATATTCATTGAACATGTGTGAAAGACTACAAGTTAAAAGAAAATCTAGAAGGCGAATGAAGGTGAGGGTTGGTATATGAAAAGCAGGCAACATAAATAAATAGTTTCAGAGTTTTAAATATGAACTAAAGGGAAATTGGTCTTTGATATTTTTTTCTTCTTCATTAAATAGCAAATCAACTACATTTTAAGCCAGCATATTTTTCTAAATAAAATTGCCTGTTCCAATTGAAATGATCCAGATGATGAAATTCCAGCTGAAACCTTGAAAAACACCCTTAAAATTCCTCCCTGTAAAGGATCCAAATATTAAATGTTCGGTATGGCCAGAATTTTGCTTCTTTCATGTATAGCTTACAATCATGTCAGATTAAGTTGTTGCTCCCACTCAACAAGTGATCCTTTCTTTGTCTGAACTACACTTCCTCACAGGAGCTACTGGTGATGAGGGGTGCTGGGAGCAATCGTTTAGGAATATCTCAAGGATGATAGGGATTCAAATTGGATCTAAGTAATTATAATAAACAATTTCTTGGGATGGGGTGGAGGAGATGTCTAAACAGGCAAAATGGGAGAGAGGCAGCACAACCGAAGTGCCACACCTTTTGTACTTGCATCAACATTGCCCATTTTTTAAAAAGGGGTGGTGTTTCAATTTACTGCCGTAATTACCATCTTGCCTTTTTCAATGCCCCCACCCAAAGATGCTAATAATAAGCAATATGTCTGATGAATAGCTATGGTATCTGCAGCAGAACACAATTTATCTGCCTAAAATTCCACTTGTAACCATAATTATTGCCTGCCATACCCACACACAAACACAAACACAAACACATATATATAAGTTAAAGGAAATATGACCTTGTTTAGTTATTACCATTATTTTACATATAGGAATCTATGTGAAGCACTGTAGGGACAAGATTTTATAACCATCACTTTCTGAAAACCCCTTCACTGCTTTCCTTATGTTCCTGGAGCAAAGATCTAGGAATACATGTATCTGAGCCCTGTAGATGCCCACCAACAAGTTCTGAGATTTGCAGCCTGGACCACAGAAGAGGAACATCCCAGCAGCTCAACACAGTCTGATCTACCACCAGATTTCCTGGCAAGAGCCGAGCCTGGTGGGCCAGGCTGAACAGAGAGTAACCCAAGGTCTCTTGCTCCAAGGAACCCAGCCCTCTGAGAAGCCCATCTACTCACCTGCTCTTTGGCAGGTGTTGCTTCTGATCAAGGGCACCAAGCAAGTGGGGATTTGCCAAGAAAAATGGCCTGGGTAACTGGGCTGCTCAAAGAAAGGAAGAGAGGTAGATAGAGGAAGGCCATTTCTGGCCACCCTGTCTTGAGAGTCTTGAGCAAACAAACCCAAACTCAGACCCCCTAACAGCAGCTCATAAGAAAGCAGGATTCAACCTGAGTTTCCTTTATCAGGTTTGCTGCCAGGAAAAAAAAGGGGGGGGGAGTAGAATTTAAAATTTAGGAAACTGAATAAGGGAAACTACAGTTGTTATTTATTGGTGAATTCATTAAGGAGAGTAGATTGTTTCAACTTTATCCTCCGAGTGCTTAACTGAAGGGCTAATGGCTCTTTTGCCAGATGAGACTGAAAAATCCAACTGCTTTTCACTATTCATGTTTTGAAACACTTCTTCCCTTTTCTTTCTCAGCCCCTCAGAGTCGTCTTCCAGAAAGATGGCAAGTAAAAAAATAGAATTCCTTTGCTGGGCAAATAAAGAGTAAAGGGAGAAAGAGACAGAGAGGAGACGAAACTCTATGGTGTAGGGTTGATCTATCGGACTAAGAGCAGGAAATTCAAGTCCACCCTTAGCCATAGAAGCTTGCCAGGTGACTTTGGGCCACTCACAACCAACCCCATAAGAATGTTTGTTGTTGTTGTTAGTTGTGAAGTCGTGTCCGACCCATCGCGACCCCATGGATAATGTTCCTCCAGGCCTTCCTGTCCTCTACCATCTTCTGGAGTCCATTTAAGCTCACGCCTACTGCTTCAGTGACTCCATCCAGCCACCTCATTCTCTGTCGTCCCCTTCTTCTATTGCCCTCAATCTTTCCCAGCATCAGGCTCTTCTCGTGAGTCCTTCCTTCTCATTAGGTGGCCAAAGTACTTGAGTTTCAACTTCAGGATCTGGCCTTCTAAAGAGCAGTCGGGGTTGATCTCCTCTAGGACTGACCGGTTTGATCGCCTTGCAATGTTATTGTGAGCAAAAAGAAGAGGAGGACATACTGTTGTATGTTTTTGATTAGATTTATCTAATTAATAAATGAAAATAAGAGAAATCAAGAGCAAGACCAAAAAGCGGGGGGGGGGAATCTACTCAGCAAGGAATAAGGGGAAAAAACAGGATTTTGGTTTGATAGATTATTATCCTAGATTTGATCTTGGAATAATATTATCAGTCCACTAATAAACACAAATATTGGTGTTTTTGTTAATGAAGAACATGATGACTAAAGTAAAATGGCTCTTTTTCATAGCTTTTATAAGTGGCTCCATTTCTCAGTAGAGCTTTTTGAATTTAGTACACTTTGGTTAATGGTGTACTCCTCCTTTTCTTCATTTTTGACTCAGTAGAAATTCTTATATCAATGTATGAAAAGGCTTCAGAGTTGCAGCCCTCAGACTAATGAAATAGTCTGAAGCCTGAGTCCTTTGATCATAAAGGAATGCCCCTCTAATTACAGAGTACTAGAAATCTTAAAAGCCATGATATTTTATCCTGGGAGAATTTGCACTGAACTGAATTTTCAGTAGTTAATTCAACAAATGTGAGGACTTGTATTATGCAATATTTCAATTTCATTTTGTTTTTTTTGAGCAACATAAAATCTGAAACAACAGAAAAGCAATTACAAAAATATGAAACATTTTTGTAAGATAAAAGCATCCTGTATTGTTAAATGTTACCTATATAAGAGATGCTTATTATAAATTTCTTGAGATTCAAAATCTATAAACTGAAAATTACAAAGGATTGTCTATACATTTCTTATTACAATTATATTATGATACATATAATTATGTACTGTAAGTTGCTGAGAGTCATTGAGATGGGTTACTATAGAAATTGAATAAATAAATAAATTGAATAAATAAAAAATAAGGATAAATTAATAAAATTAAGAACTATACATAGGTAAATTGATAGACTGAATGTCTGAAAGACACTGTTAAATATGTTTAAATAATCTAATAGAAAATAACCAAACTCTAGCCATACCATAACCTTAGGCATAATAATTTGGCTAAAATAATAACTACAAATTGGTTAAAAAGACTTTAAGCAGAACATCCAGGTATCTTGGAACTGAGGTATAAGTTGTTGGTAAATAGAAATATGTGGTAGTTCTAACCCAATTAATGCTTACTAACTTCTGAGTTTTAATGTTGTTTAAATGCTATCACACTGAACTTGGATACCTTGTAAGTACTGGAATAAAGAATAAACAGGCAGAGAATATGTTGCCATGGCATGGCACCCTTATGAGAAAGGGATGAATAAGTGTAGTGCAAATATCTGTGTAATATGTGCAGTAAGTTTCTACTAGAGTCTAGACTATTACCACTAGGATAGCACAAACAATGTATTAAAGGGAACTTCCAATATCTTATTTCCAGCACAACTGAAGGAAAGTCAGGCACAGAAACATGCCAAAGTGTAGATCCTTTCATCTTTAGGAACATTGGACTGTTCTAACTCCTGTTTCCCTTGTAAGAACATTTGTGATCTCACTATATCAGGCTGATACTTTGCGTCCATTATGCATTACAGTATGAATGCTCTGTCCTAGCTATATTCCCTGGAAGTAAATAAACAGGAGATCATCCAGATAAAGATCTTATCTTCAGTACAGGTGTGTGTCTGTGTCTTTGTGTTTGTGTATGTGTGTGTGCTTGCTTGTTTCAATTTAAGTTAGTGCTAGTATGCCTAATCCTACTGAGAGAAAGGATAATCTGAACCGAAAGATAAACTATTTCCCAATAGAAAGTCACTTTCACACACATGACCTCTATGAGATGAAGAGGCATTTCACTACTTAATATGCTAAAACTTCCATGGACAGCTGGATCAGCAAAATGTACAGTAAAAGTACAAAAAGAGAATTAGTCCCATCTCTTACACAATTTTGGCAGTCTTGATCCAGTAACATTCCTATGTCTAATAATCACTTTCATATTATTGCATTGGGAGCCTTTTCTGTAGAGCGACTTATTTGGTAAGCCTAATTACAAGAAGCCATATTAACATTTAATCCAAAGACTACACAAAAAAGCCTTCAACTGGATAAATAAATAGAATTCATGGGATAGGTTTTGGAAAGAATCACTGCAACAGAAAGAATCAGTCCAACAATTTGTAAAATGAGTTATTTATTTTGATTGAATAAGGTATATAATACAGTACTGTTGTCTTAACAAACAGCTTTAATTTTTTATTTTATTTCTCAGACTCCCACTAATCAATATGGCATTTCATTTCTGGAATAATTAGTAAAAGTGTATATAAATAGAATATAAAGCTCCTATTCTGCCTTCCTTGAACTTGTTATACTACGAGAATTTTTCACTGTCTATTACACATCTCTCTCTCTCTCACACACACACACACAGAGGGAGATGGGGAGGGAGGGATGGAGAGAGAGAACATGCATGACATCCGTAAGCCTTCTTGTAGGCACCAAAATACCCTTTTTGTATTATATCAAGCTGTTATCACAATCTTGGCAGTGGTGAACCTTAACTCCAAACTAGTTTTAGAGATTATTTACCTGATAAATGGCATCTATCAGCTTCCAGCAGTGTAGCCAACTATTCAAATAATTACACAAATTCAGGGGAGAAAATGTAATCCCCTCCAAACATACCCTAGCCACATCCAACTCTGAAGATAATTTACATTGGTAATAAGACATATGTCAGAGCTCATACTAAATATAGGTAAATGTGGTCTTTTGTAAGCATTCTATATCATTCTGATATAATTTTATACGTGACTTTAGGCGGCTAATATGTCATTGTGGTAAATTGACTGTGACAATTTGCCTTTCCTTCTCCCCCTCCCCAGCCCCCTAGTGAAGTAGCCAGGAGATTTTTAAAAATTAAAAGATTTTCAACATTTTTTTCCTGCATTTCAAAGCTGTTTGGCTTTGAAGAAAGGCAGCATGACAGTGCATTCTGCAGAATGAGTCAACAATTAAATTAGTGCTAGGACAATTGACCAGTGATCTCTGTCAAAAGTTAAAAATAAGGGACACAGCAGTCATCTATCTTCTTGATGGGTGCAACTTACCATTAACTGCATCTTTTTAAAGACAGAAATATATAAAACATCTGTTATAATGCCAGATTTGTAAAGTAAGAAAATATCTACAAAATGAGTCCCATATTTTCAGAATGTCATTAAATAGAAATCCATTGTGATGCAATAGCTGAAGTGTCTATTAATAACTGGAAGATTTATATCTCACAAAAGTCACCAAACTTCCATAATAATAATAATAAAGTTGGAAGGGATCTTGGAGGTCATCTAGTCCAACCCCCTGCTCAGGCAGGAAACCCTATACCATTTCGGACAAATGGCTGTCCAGTCTCTTCTTAAAAACTTCCAGTGTTGGAGCATTCACCGCTTCTGGAGGCAGGTTGTTCCACTGGTTAATTGTTCTGTCAGGAAGTTTCTCCTTAGTTCTAGGTTGCTTCTCTCTTTGGTTAGTTTCCATCCACTGCTTCTTGTCCTGCCTTCAGGCACTTTGGAAAATAGCTTGACTCCCTCTTCTTTGTGGCAGCCCCTGAGATACTGGAACACTGCTATCATGTCCCCCTTCGTCCTTCTCTTCATGACCTTATGGCAATCATTATTGATCAGCCACTACCCACCATTTGAGGATGTGGTGCAGGGAAGTGGTGTGATTGGAGAACGTTGATTTCAGAGAATTAAAGATCCAATAAACAAATGCCTGCTTGGTTTATTATTTACATTCGCGAGAGGCTTACAAAAGCAGTTTCTCCAACTGCATAAATAACATGAAACAATACAGTGAATAAAATAGAAACTCAGAGAAAGGCCTTTTACAGGATCCATATTGCAGTCTTGCAGGTGAAGGAAAGAAAGTTAACCTTTGTCATCTCTTGTTTAGATTACCGTTGGATGGGGCTGCCCTTGAAGATCACCTGGAAATTTCAGGTGCTGCAAAATGTCTTGGTTTCATTATCCCCATGAAACACCACTGCTATAGGTACTGCTCTCTAATTATTGGTTTGTTCTGTGGGAAGAATCCAGGGAAAGAAATGTTTTGGGAAATATTAAAAAGGCAGAATATATTTCTCCAAAGGATTTTAAAGGCAGAAACCGACCCCCCCCAACCCCCCAAGTTTCTCTGCCCCAGACAGAAACCAGGTCTGCAGAAATGCAGATGTGATAATCTTGTCAGAAAGATTGGAGTCAAGAAACTGGGATTAGAAAGAAAGATCCCTAGAATCAACAATCCCTCACATCAAAAATTCCAACAGTCATCAGCCACAGCCCCAGGGAAGCAGGATATAACATTTGGGACATAATAGGATTAACCCGCCACCATCAGAATACCAGAAGGGCACACTCAGACTCAGGTCAAAGTACATGACACAGGAAATACAAAGCCTCAAACAGGAACAGGAAACCACCTCAAGAGCCCCAGAAGGTATAAAAGCCATCACTCTGCTCCATGTGGTCAGTTTTTTTTCCAGAGCCATCTTTCTGTCTAAACTAAAACCTTCTTTCTAATCAGTCTCCATGTTGTTTATTCCCGGCTTGGACTGGACCCTGATGAAGATTTTTCTTTCAACAGTTCCTTAGTGCAATTCAATATCCTAGTGATTATCTACAATGTTCTACTGTAGAGAGTTTTCAGCATGGATAAGATTGAAAAGCTGCCTTTCCCAGGCAGAATTTATCTGTCCATAATGGTTAAACTGCGAATGCTTGCTGAAGGTTCCCACCTATTGAGAGAGACATAGCAAGAGAAGCCAAAGTGGCAGACAATATCTGGGGAGGGGACGTCTTATTCTTGTGAACAGCTGGACTCCAAGGCATCAGTGGCCTCTATTTCCATGGCAATCTGGAAAGATGGGGCTTTTCCGAAAAGCTTTTGGAGATTGATTTTAATATATGGGTGATAATGGCACCAGGAAATAGTCTTTTTTTTTGTTGTTTGCTTGCTGATTATTGTATTTCCTACTGTATATGACTTATTGCATTTATCATTAATTCTAATTCTATAATTCTGTCATGGTGCTGATGAAATCCACTGGTGCTATGAAGCCTACCGCTAACTCTGAAGACAGACACTGCCAAAACCTGATGGAAAACCATGAGCAGTGTCACAGAATAATATTCACAGTTATGTAATAAAGTATTTCCAGTGCCTCCATTATGCTAGACTCTCCACTTCCAGATTGGGACTACAGAGCGTTTTCCGTGTTCACAGATCATTTGCACAACACAGTGTCTTCTTGAAATCCAAAGACCAACCTGTTATTTCATTTATTAACTGCACACTGCTTAGAGTCTGTCAGACTGAAACAGTATAAAACGTATGTGTTCTATTTCTTGCGTTGGTAGGCATTGAAGAGGCAGGACTCAACAACAGGTACTTCTTTATTCACAGCCAAACAGAACTAAGCACAAAATGGCTCCGCCCCTTTTTATACATTCAGTCTGGGGCATTGCCAGCCAATGAATGCAACGTATTTTCCCGCTCAAATGCATCCTAGTCAGACTTGCAGACAGCAAGTCTGGCCCAGCAGGCCACGTGGTCTGCTGAATGTTCCAGTGCAGCTCCCTGCACCTGTTCTCAATTAAGCTCAGTACATAACACCCCTCCCCTCTTGGTTCAGGAGTAGATACTTGCTATTTTACAATACTACAAGCGTTCCCTTACAATGTACAGCATAACAAACAATAATACACAACATTATAGGTCTTCCATTTCAATACATTATAACAAACAATAATACACAACATTATAGGTCTTCCATTTCAATACATTATAACAAACAATAATACACAACATTATAGGTCTTCCATTCCAATGGAGCATATATAAGCATCTCAATTATACTTATAATTAAATACATAAGCATTTACATTTTCATAGACAGAGACCTTACATAGTCCCTTAAGAACTTTGGTGGGCCTTTGGCCCTCTCCGATCGTCTCGGAGCTGCTGCAAGCGCCCGATCTGCAAGCTCACCTGCCAGGCTCGGCAGACCGGGACTTTGGAACCCGTTCGATACGGGTGAAGCTGGATCGTGAAGGCTGGCCTGTTCCGGTAGACCCGAGCCTCTGTCCATTTGACTTTGGCTGGCCTGTTCCAGTAGGCCCAGAGCAGAGTTCTGCGGTGGGGTGGAATCCCCCTGATCGGCGTAAATAGCCAGTTGCACAATGCCTGAGGTAGGGACGGCTTGGAAAGCTGATTGAGTACAATGTCCCATGGATGTGGTGCCCGAGTCAGGAGCCGCCTCATTGACAAAACCCCTGTCCGGTGATTTCGATGGCCCGCTGTCACTGAGCGGCTGAGCTTCACGATCAGGATGATGGGCTTCCTCCCCCCCGAGAGCAGAGCATGGAATGGAAGGGTGGCTAGGTAACCTCCATTGCAGCTGATCAATGTGCCTACAGAGCACGCGACCATCCTCCAACGCCACTTCATAGGAAAGTGGCCCGGTAACCTTGCAAACCACAGCTACCACCCACAGTTGACCTGGACCATAATTGCAAGTCCAAACCGGATCACCCACTTTCAATTGCCTCGGTGCCCGCAGCTGTGACACCTGTGATGCAACCCGGTCTGGGTGTAATCTACCTAACTTGGTGATAAGACGGCGACCCCAGCGGAGCTCGGCTGGGCTCTTGCCCATGGATGTGCACGGAGTTGTGCGGTGGCAGAGGAGGAAGTCCGCCAACTTGTGGTGCCCTTGGTCATTCTTTTCAAGGCTTCTTTGGTAGTGCGAACCATCCGTTCCACTTGACCGTTTGAGGCTGGGTGAAACGGTGCCAACGTAGCATGCCTAATCAAATTCGCCCTTAAAAAGGACTGGAACTCCGACAAAGTAAATTGAGCTCCGATGTCAGAGACAAGTACATCTGGGAGGCCATTTGTGGCAAAAATGCCACGAAGCACCCTAATGGTGATGGCGGTCATCGTAGTGGACACTGGAACGACTTCCAGCCACTTAGAGTGACTGTCCACAACAATGAGAAAGAGCTGCCCCTGAAAGGGGCCAGTGTAGTCGATATGGATCCTCGACCAAGGAGCATGTGTGGTTTCCCATCTATGGACAGGAGCCTGGGGCATTTCTGGCCTGGACTGCTGGCAAATGTGGCACTCTTGGACCTGGGCTTCGATCTCTTTATCGAGCCCAGGCCACCAAAGGTAGCTGCGCGCAAGTGCCTTCATCCGGACTATTCCCGGATGTCCCTCATGCAGAGAAACAAGGACTCTAGTCCTCAGTGAGGTTGGGATTACTACCCTACTTCCCCACAGTATACAACCCTTAAAGGTGGATAACTCATGCTTCCTTTTCCAGAAACTCTGGAAGTCAGTGCCAGGACACGTGTCAGGCCATCCTGTGAGCACCCAGTTCAATACGTGTGTTAGCGTGTTGTCGGTAGCTGTCTCTGCAGCTACATCCCCTGCATGGAGGGGAGACTCAGGCAAATCCTGGATAGACAGGATGTGGTTGGCCGGTGCAGGATCAGGCTCTACTTTTTTAAAGGCAATCTACTAAGGCCGTCTGCATGGCCCATTTCTTTGCCCGGTTTGTGAACCAGACAATAGTCGTAAGCAGAAAGGAATATTGACCATCTCAACATTCTAGAAGAGATGATTTGGGGTGTCTGCTTGTTCGTTGTGAACAACCCCAGAAGCGGCTTGTGGTCAGTGAAGACCGTGAAATGGCGGCCATACAAAAAGTCGTGAAACTTCTTGATGCCAGCCACAATGGCCAATGCCTCTCTATCTATTTGGGCATAATTCCACTCAGCAGCAGACAGAGTCCTGGAACAATATGCTATAGGGACTTGTGTCCCATCAGCCCTGAGGTGACTTAAGACAGCCCCAATCTCATAAGGGGATGCATCGCAAGCTATGCTAACTGGCAATTGCTCATTGAAATGAGCCAACACTGCATTGGAAGACAACAAAGCTTTGACCTCAGCAAAACTCCTTTTGTGGACACTTGTCCACTTCCATGGGGCCTGTTTGTCCAAGAGCCGGTGTAACGGCTCTGCCACTGCGGCCTTGTGAGGGAGGAAAGCATGATAGAAATTAAGGAGCCCCAAGAAGGCTTGAAGCTCTGCCTTTGTTTTGGGGTTGGGTGCCTGCTGAATCGCTTTGAGCTTGGATTCAGCAGGGTGGATGCATGCGGCATCTATGTGAAACCCCAGGAATTCAGTGGAAGTGACTCCTATTTTTCACTTTTCTTGTTTGAATTTCAGCCCCGCTTCGCGGAAATGCCGCAAAACGGCCCGGAGCCTGTCAGCCAGGGTTTCAACTGAATCCCCAGTGATGAGAACATCATCGAAGTAAGGGCACAAACCCGGAATATTTTGGAGCGTGCGCTCCATGACACTCTGGAAAATGCCAGGGGCTACATTTACACCAAACTGTAACCTCCGCACCTTGAAGGCTCCTCGGTGGGTCACTATCGTTTGGGCCTCTGCCGTGGCGTCATCCACCGGCAGCTGCTGATAGGCCTGAGCCAAATCTAGTTTGGCGAAAATACACCCTCCCTGTAGAGACGGTAGAATATGGCTGACTACAAGCACTGGCTAGGAGTCCTGCTGGAGAGCTTTATTTAATGTGCATTTATAGTCAGCACAGATTCTGACTTCTCCATTGGTCTTAAGTGGCGTGACAATGGGAGTTTCCCATGGACTGCTGTCCACAGGTTCCAAAATGCCCTGCTGAAGCAATTTATCCAGCTCAGCATTGATCCTTTGCTTGAGAGCAAATGGCACCCGACGAGGCTTAATCCTGATCAGTGCTATTGAGGGATCTAGCCTTAAAGCAATAGGAGGCCCTTTGTATGCCCCTAACTTTGGGCTGAAAACATCAGCAAACTCCTTACACCCCTCTGTAAGGCTTGCCGTTTGCAAATTGTTTAACCCCATCACCTGGATGCCTAGTGCATCAAACCAATCGAGTCCAATCAGACTCGTGCGGTTGCCCTCAACAACTACGACATCCAACAGACCCTCGAAATTCCTGAATTTCACACTGAGTGTGGCCTCCCCCTTGATGCTGACTCGGGAATTCTGGAAATCGGTCAAGAGGAGATTCGACGGCCTGAGCTTAACTCGATGGCTGCTTTTACAGGAAATCTGTCCCAGGGTTCTTTGAGAAATTATGGACAGAGCGGAGCCCGTGTCCAGCTCCATGTCTAAAGGAACCCCCTGTAGTTTGACTTCAAGATGAAGCTTTTTCTTCCATGGCCAGTGGGCACCTGTTCTAAACACGCTCCTTCTCGTCGCACAAAAACCCACCCGGTTCTGACTGGGGACCCCAGTACCTTTCCGAGGCAACTCTTCCAATGGATGGTCTTTTGTGTGACCCAAACAAATGGCGGCGATGTGGCCTTGCCTGCCATATGCCCGGCAAGTTGCGGTGCGGAACCGGCAGTCGGCCTGCTTGTGGCGACCTCCGCATCCGATGCACCGAGGGAAGGGAACTGCCTTCTCAGGATGCCTGTGGGGCCTTCTTTCTTGCGGTTGCTGTAACCAATCGACCTCGCTGTCCGACTCGGATTTTTCAACCCTCTCGGCATTCTCTATATGGACGGTGTCTGAGCAAGGAGGGTTCCTGGAAAGTCACAAGGCCTTAACAGCTCCTCCTCCTGCTTCTTCAGCCGTTATCTCCCTCAGGGCATCTTGGAAGGAGACAGTGTCTTTGGCAAAAATCTTTTGCTGCAGTTCTCGGCTTCTCAGACCACAAACTATCCAGTCTCGTAGCTGTTCTTCCAGGTCCTTAAATTCACAAGGCCTTGCAGCTTGTCGCAGAGCAGCGATGAAATCAGCAGCGGTCGCTCCAGGATGCTGGTCCCGCTGTTCAAAAACATGTCGCCAAGCTATGACCAACAGCTTTGGCTCAAAATGTTGTTTGCACATTCCTTTCAGCTCCGCATAAGTGATGGACTCCAACCAGGTTCTCCGCGATATCGAAGGTTTCTTGACCACAAATGCACAACAGTGTCGCAGCCTTCAGTCTGTCCTCCTGAACCTGGTTGACTCTGAGATAATTTTCCACTCTAGCAACGTAGGAGCTGCAATGTTCGGGATGCTTGACGTCGAATTCAGAAAGACGACCAATCTTTGCCATTGTGTAATGTTGGCCTTTTCAACGCCTCGTGCTGCGCAGGCTTCCGAAGTGGTTCCAGGGCGACTCCTTGCGGTACTCTCCTCCAGCGATTCCGGACTGGCAGGCAGAGCGAAAGAGGTTGGAATGCCGTACTTCTCAGTGACTTCAAGGCTTTCCGTGGTGAGTTAGCACTTGATTTTTGCGGCAGCACGATCCCACCTTCGTCGCCAATGTTCTATTTCTTGCGTTGGTAGGCATTGAAGAGGCAGGACTCAACAACAGGTACTTCTTTATTCACAGCCAAACAGAACTAAGCACAAAATCGCTCCGCCCCTTTTTATACATTCAGTCTGGGGCATTGCCAGCCAATGAATGCAACGTATTTTCCCGCTCAAATACATCCTAGTCAGACTTGCAGACAGCAAGTCTGGCCCAGCAGGCCACGTGGTCTGCTGAATGTTCCAGTGCAGCTCTCTGCACCTGTTCTCAATTAAGCTCAGTACATAACAGTATGATAATACATGTTTAAGATACTGAAATTAGTTGCTGGGCATGTCATAGGGACTCAGCAGTAAATAAGACCAACATTGTTTAACTGCACCTCCCACAAGTTTTTCAGGTTTAGTTGTTGATCACCATAATTTATCATGCTTTGCAGAATAACATTTTTAATCCTTTTACAGTTTCTTCAGTAATGACAGATAGTCTTCACTTACCAACCACTCGTTCAGTGATCATTCAAAGTTACAATGTGACCCCCCACCAAAAAAGACTAATGATACATCTTGAAGTTGCGGCCATTACAGCATCTCTGTAATCTCATGATCACAATTCGAGTGTTTGGCAATCATTTTTTGATGGTATCCTGTATCCTCTAGTATCCTGTAGTCACGCAATCACATTTGTGACTTTCACAACCAACTTCTGACAGTCAATGTCAAAGTCAATGGGGAAGCTGGCAGAAATTCATAAATAGCCATCATGTGACGCTGCACTTAATCACACATTGTGATTCACTTAATAACTGCAGCTGGAACTGATGTCATAAGTGGGCATGGCCACATGACATTTCACTTTATGACTGCATTGCTCAGAAATGGATTTGCCAGTCCCAATTGCAGTCATTAAGTGAGGATTATTTGTACAGTAACCTGTACAATTGGCAATTACTCTTTTGGTATCTTAGGTAAATTTTTAATAGCAGTTCAACAGTATTCTTGGCAAACAATGAAGGGGGGCAGTTAGGCTCATCTCCTCCTCCAGCCAAACAAATTTTGCTATGTATTAATCCAAACTTCCAGCCTAAGTCCAGATTATTTGGTTTAAAAAAATCAATGAGATTTCAAAATCAAAATGAAGAAGTGGGCTGTACATGCTTTGGTGAATAGTTGATACTTTGGAGGAGACTTTACTAGTCTAAATAAGGTTCAGAATAATTGCAATGAACAGGAAAACAAGGCAAATGACAGTTCATCTGTGATGGTTAGATGACCAACAACTGAATTACATTTTTTCTGATTTATAATCAATAAATGATGACCTAAACAATCATCATATCGATAACCGATTGCTCACTGTCAGATTCACAGTAGATGTCCACATCACAAATATTTGGGAAATGTCACATAAATTGAATTTCTGAGTCTAATTTATTCAGCCTTGAAGGTCTTTATGGTACGGAAACATAGTTGTAATTGGAAAGCCTCTGCACTAAGTTTTCCCCAATTTGATGTCTTGCAATTAGGTGGGGCCATGCCACTAATTAACTCTACCATTTCATTTCATAATTTTATTTTATTAAATTTATAAGACTGCCCAACTCTAGAACGACTCTGGGTGGCATACAGTTAAAGCAATTCTAAAATACCAGTTTAAAACCCAAATGCCCAGATGGAGAATAATCATTGAACATACAAGCCCTCTCATCTGCTCTAAGTAAAGGCCTGGGGAAAGAGCCAAGTTTTCAAGGCTCTTTTAAATATGGCCAGTGTAGAGGCATCTCCACTTAGAAATAAGGAAAAATTTCCTGACAGGGAAAACAATTAATCAATGGAATGGCTTGTCTTCAGAAGTTGTGGGTGGTCCATCACTAGAGGTTTTTAAGAAGAAACTGGACAGCCATTTGTCTGAAATGGTATAGAGTCTCCTGCTTGAGCAGGGGGTTGGACTAGAAGACCTCCAACTTCCAACTCTGTTATTCTGTTAATTAATCTCAGGGGTATGGCATTCCAGAGGACTGGAGCTGTGACAAAGAAGGCCCACTTCCTCGATTCTGCCAGGTGGGGCTGCTTAAGGGATGGCTCTGCAGCACGCCAGTTCTACCCAATCATACAACCAGGCAGAAGACAGACAGTCCTTTAGATCAGCAGTTCTCAATCTGGAGGCCCCAGCAGATTTCATGGGTCACAGGTGAAAAACATGTAACAGGGATCACTGGGGGGGGGAGGAAGTATCCTACAGCAAATATTTTCTTGATGCAAGAAAAATTACAAGTTATTTACCCTTATCCAGTAAAGGAGGCCATGGGCAAAAAGAAAAAAAAAAGGTTGAGAAACACTGCTTTAGAAAACTAGGCCCTATGTCATGAAGCATTTTATAGGAATGAACAATGCCTTGAATTACATTTGGAAGCCTTCTGTTAACTGGTGCAGCTCATGGAGCAAAGGGTGTTTCATGGACCTGACTGGGCATGCCCATAATGGCGGGTGGCATACTATTATGGACAATTTGCAGCTTCCAAGTGGTTTAAGGGCTACTGTACAGCCCCATTTATTATGTATTGCAAAAGTCTAAGCTGTGCAGTAACAAAAGCATGTGTGATTGTCTGAGCAGCTTCCCAATCTAGACAAAGGGACAACTGGTGCAAGAAAATTGATTTTGCAGGAGCTGTGAGCCCCCGAAGACCCCTAAAATGGAAAATAATCATAGACCTGTACAAATTAGAAAAGCACAATTCCATTTAGGACAAAAGACAAAATATTGAGGCTGGAGATTATTGGATTTGTAAATCCCCAGATTGGAAAGGGAGCTATAGATTCTTGTGGTATCTAGTGCTTTTATTGAATTTCTACTTTTCTTATACTCCCATTCCGACACCTTTTTTCCTATAAAATGACATATTAAAAAAAAACACTGGGTGTAATGTCAAATATAATAGACAGCTCTGTAAGAATGCCTTTCATTTGTACATCTCTGTTCAGTCGGCATTGTCTTAAAGTTTTAATAAAATCCCATTGGTTTAGGATCTGCTCTGTTATTTATGATAGAATAATTAGTCCCAAAGCTAAACCTGAGTTCCACAGACAATTGTGTTGCTCTTTAGGTTAGGGACCTAGGGGTATCACGAAATCATAAAGTGTTTATAGCTATTCTCACAAAGTTGCTGCTATGCAACACTCACAGGATTTACTGAGATATCAATACACTATAATGCTGCTTTCAGAGGCTACATTCTGAAATATTGATCTGATGCTAGGGTGAACAGAAGGCTTTTTAAATTTCTCAAGGTATTTGTTAATAGTTGTAAACATTTTTTAAAAATCAAATTCTTTAGCAGTCACCATGATGTAAACCACTTGGGAGCAATGATTCAGTTATTGGCTAACTCAGAATGAGCAACGAAGGTCCACTCTGTGAGCACCAGACGTACAGTCATTTAAGCACCATGCTGAAAGCATCTGAGATCTGCAAATGTTAGGAATAATCTATAATGATAACCTGTGCTTTTTGTGTAAAAAAAAAAAAAAGGTGCCAGAATTCACGCACAGCTCTGGCTCCAGTCGAAAACCCTTTAAGGAGCAGGGGGGGGAGAAGAAACCACTTTAGGGAGCAATTTTGCACCCCCCCCCGCGGCCCGATCCAGGCTCCGGAGGCCTTTTCCAAGACCTTTTCCAGGCCTCCGGAGCCTGGATCGGGCCGCTGGGGGGGCCGTAAAATCGCTCCGCAGCCATGGATCCGAGCTCCAGAGGCTTGGAAAAGGCCTCCGGAGCCCGGATCGGGATGCTGGGGGGGCGCAAAATCACTCTGCAGCCATACCTGTACTCCCGCTGGCAGCTTAGAAGGAACCAGTTCTTCCGTTCAAAAAAAGATGCCGGAATGCCGTTCCGTGCGTTGTATGACAAAAAAAGTCCTGATGATAGCACATGTGAAATGATATTGTATATTACAGTGCTGAGAGTTAGTTAGATGTAAATTACATTGCACAACAGAAACCTATGTGTGATGGAGTTTCTAGTGGAACAGACATTGCATGGGACAGTTCCACTCTTTTGGCAGAAGATACAGTACATTAGTCCAGAGAGCACAGAATGCTGTTATGGCTGGAGACCTCCCCTGCTGCCGTGAATGACCAGAACTTCTAAGTGATTTAGCACTCCGTCACATCTGCTGGATCTGCCTTCTTGACCACTGAACTGTTGATCAGTCTCCTCCACTCAATCTACCAAGGCCAGACTTCACACACTGGGGTTGACAAATCCCCTATTTTTCTGAGAGCCAAACACCTGTTGGTTACCCTCACCTGATTTGGCCCACCTGCAAGATAATGTATAGGAGTGTGGCCACTGTTACAGCTACTTGGAGCCACAGATTAGAGCTGAGTGCCAATTAAGGACTGAAGGTGAATAAACAGTCCTAAAAAGCACACAAGCATGCCTCCTCCACCAGGGAAGTTGCCATCCCTCACTAAACATTCTGAACACCCCAATACGAAATGATATATCACAACAGCCATCACCTTCAGACTTTGGGAACTTTTTTTAAATCAATAGAAGAAATGCACAAATCCTTCATAGTACCTTTGTGCATTATAGAGGCACTGTGTCTACCTCGGTTCTATTCCATTCATATACAGCAATCTAGGAACTCCATTACTGGACATGCTTGATTGGAAAGTTCTCTAGAAAGTAAGGAAGGTGACCTTGATAGAAATATGCAAGAACAGTTACCTAGGTGTCTATTGAAATTCTCAATCATCCAGATCATGGTTGTCCCAAAGGTGCTTTTCCAAAGGCAACTGGATTTTCTTTGTTTTTTCCATGAAAACATTTCACTTTTCATCGAATAAGTGAACTGAAGAAGTTTTTTGGATGAGAAATGAAACATTTTCAAGGGGAAAAAAACAAGAAAGTCCAGTTGGCTTTTGGAAAAGCACTTTGGGACCCTAGGTAAAGAGAACTGAAACATTATTTAAGTCCTGGAATATAAGACAATATCTTCAAGCAGTTTAGGTAAATATCTACTTGATTCACTGAGTATAAGAAGGAGGGGAGCTGTAACACAATCACAGTTGCAAGATTTGATTATTATACTCTAACCTCAGAAAATATAGTTCTGGTCTTCCTGGGGAACTGATTTTCTAGCCTGATCCTAGTAGGGTCGACAAATTATGACATTCTTGATCCTATGAAATACTGCAAATGGACATACATGTCTACAATTGTGAATGCATGTGTGAAGAGTCTCAAAAATATGCAAGGGTGAGGGAATAGATTTCTAGTCTACACGATACTTGTGTGCCCAGATGGGCATAGTCAACTGCAGAATACCCATTTCCCAGAAAGCAAATTAGTGAGTGCCAATTTACCATTTAATTTATGTCATCAAAAGAACATTTTAAAAATCATCCTAATGAAATCAGCTAGGACAGGGAACCTGTTGGGAAATGAGGTAGGTGTCTGTAGGCACTTTAGTGCCCATAAGCACCAGATTCTCACAGAAGACACTATCTCTGCATCAATTGGATTTATATCCCATTACCAACTTTTCTTGTCACTATGGGAGGTCCAGAACAGAATTTTTTCCATTTTCTCTACGAGAAATGTCCTTGCCTGGCTTTATGATTAAGTGGAGAAGAAGGGCATAGTAGAATTTTCACTGCCTTCTCTCTCATATGTAACACCTGTCACATAAAAACAACATTTTTTTTCTGTGTTTAAGTGGAACCCCCTGGGGCTTAAATGAAAAAACACTAATTATATTTTCTTTTTTTATTTTCATTTGACTTTTAATTCATTGCAAGAGTGCATTCTCCTTCTCCTCAATTTCCAGAATCAAAGAGGTGACAATCAGAGCTGCTTTGGTATGATTAATGTGTATGCAAAACTCACAAATGTGAGCATTTCCATATAGACTAGGTTGCAAAGAGATGATGTTTGATACGCATTCTTTATTATTGATTCCATATTTTTCCCTGATTTCTTTTTAAATTTAATTAAAATTTAAATTAAATTTAAGTTAAAATTAAATTACATTACATTTAAATTAAATTAAATTAAAAATTTACTTTAAAATTTCATTTTGACAAACATTTCCATGTAATTCTCTCTTTCTTTCTCTCTTTCTTTCTTTCTTTCTCTCTGTGTGTGTCTGTGTTTGTGTGTGTGAGAGAGAGAGACAGAGAGAGGAGAGAGAGGGAGGGAGAGATCTTTCAAACAAGTTTTATTGGTTTTTTTGTTTTACATTAAGGTGCTCAAGACACAACGTGGAGGTGGGGACATCAAACATCATGAAACATAGTCATAAATATATAGCTCAAATTAATTCATTACAAATTCCCTCTCTATTTCCCTCTTATAATCTTACATATTCAAATTAAGACATTTCTAAATAAAATAAATCAATCCAATCAGACATCAATCACATTTCAGTTATAAAAATCTAATCCTGTTTTAAGCTTTACTAATTTAGAATTACCATATTCAAATCAGCCTTAAATAAACATATTATTAACGCTTCGGGTATCCCTCATTTCCCTTTTCCCTAACAAATAATTATATCTAGCATAAATATCTTGTTCCTACTATAACATTCTTATATTTTCCAGATACAGTCTATTTCCTGTTCTAGTAGATTATTTATTAATACTATTTCTCCTCTTATCTCCAGTCCCTCTTATTCTCCTTCTATTACAAAATAATTTTCTTATCTGAAATCAAAATATAAATCCAGAGAGAACATTTCTGTCTATTTTAAGTATATATTTTATCATTCAGTCTATATCAATCAAAAATCTTATAACCCATTAGGCAAAATAATTATCATATCTAAAACAAAATATTGATTACAAAGGATAATCTTTTACAGAAATCAAGTTTAGGTCAATCAAAATCTCAAAAGCCTTTATAATCCATTAAGTAAAATTTTGGAACCCATTTTTAAACCTAACTCTAGGTTTCTTTCTATGCCAAACCGGTTCCCATAATAAAGCTTCTACGTCATCAAACCTCAATATTTGAAAAGAAATATTTCTCAACATTTCAGACTGGTCAAAAATCTCTTCCTTTTCTTCTAATGTCATCTGAATGATGTAGTCAGTTTTGATCCATGTTGTAAGTACTAGTTGCTTGTCCATATTATCACAATTTCCAGTGAGTTGTGACTGGGTGTCAGTCTCTGTTGTTTTTGACAGTTCAAATTTCTCAATTAAAGTTGTTTTTTGATCATCAAGATTCTCCATAGATTGTACGTGGATTTGTAAGAAGTTAATTTGTTCCATAGTTTCCACTATTTCTCCCAAAGTAAAGTCATAGTTGGGTTGTAGATCTGTTTCCTCTGTCTCTTTAGGTTGCATCTGTTGTTGTAAAGTAACTTCTTTGGAGTTACACTGTTTTTCCTCAATTGTACCTCGATCTTGATCCATTAAACTTTGAGAGTCAATTTGTAATTCTGAATAGTTCTCTTTAATTTTTCTCCAAGATTTCATGTACTCTGTTGCTTCCAAAATTGCTTCTAGTATAAGTTCATAATCAAGCTGTGGGTAAAGATCCTCCATTTCAGTGGTGGAAAAAAAAGTCTTTTACTCTTTTAGTGAAGGCTATATTCAATAAAAGTCCCCAAATATTCACCTCCAATTCCTCGTAAACAAGATCACCACCCAGCTGTTTCAAGTTAGCTTTACCCTTATCATCATTTGAAGGTCAGAACCATTCTCCAGTATTAAAATATACAGTTGCAGTAACACTTTTGGTCACAAGATGCCCTCGGTAAGCTGTAAAGTCTTTCTTTCCAAATTAATATATTCACATTAAAAAAGTAAAAAAGAAAGGCATCTCCAACATAGTAAATAGCGTGGTAATAATAGTAATGTTCAAAAGTAGAAATATTTTCAGGATCCCTCAGTATTCCAAGAGTTAAATAGTCAATAAAAAATTAGCTGTTTTATTTTTTTCAGTTTCCAAAGCTGTTTTTCCCACAGTGCCAAAACGCTGCTCTCTCACAGCAGAGAAATAATTCAAATTCAAAAGCTTTTTACAGGAGAGTAATTAGGGAAAGAGGGGGAAGGAAAGGTCTCACCCGGATTCTCCACGGGGGTTCTTTGTGCTTAGCTGTTCTTCTGGCTTTCGGCTGGCGCAGCGAAGTGATCGTCCATTTTGCTGGGCGATCTTTTCTCCGACGGCCCTAAGGAGCTGGCTCGGATTGTGGAAGGAGCTGCCACCCTTCCCCAGTCAATGAGGACCTCCTCAATGGTAGTCACCCCTCCAGGGTGACTTTTCGACCCGATTAAGGGTCTACCGGCGGAGGGAAAAACAGCCGCGGAGAGACAAAGCTCTCCACATGACTGCGTTTGCCGTGATCCAGAACCGGAAGCCTGGGAGGGAGAGATCTTTAATGCATACATATAACTCAGAATTTGGAGCTCTTCCTATTTTGGGCTAAGGACTTTAGAAGAGAACCACTGGTAACCAAAGAACCAAACAAAATGTTTGTGCATCTTCTGCCTTGCTAATAGTCTCTGGAACCTATCAAGGAGCTTCATTGGGTAGGTTTTTTTTCTCCCCCACCTTTCCTGGAGCCTCAATAGAGCCCTGGGCCAGAGCTTTCATGGATTTCCTTCTTCAGAGGAGAAGCCAAGAAAAGTGGCCCCATTTTTTTCATAGAGGCACTCTGTTTTACAGATCTTCTAAGCCCTCTAAATCAGGGGTCCCCAACCTGTGGGCCATGGCCCACTACCAGGCCATGGCCTGCCGGTCATCGGGCCGCAGAACAGGCTGGCCAGTGCGTGCACGTATGTGTGTGCACTCACCCCCACTCAGGCTAGTGCCACCACCACTACACAAACGGGGCGCCGCACATCAAAAACGGGTCACCATGCGGTGAAAACAGAGTGGTGCTAGCGAGTGTCATACGGGCGCTAGCACTGCCCCATTTGCATCGCACGTGCTCGTGGCCCTGTTTGTGTGTGCATGTGCACATGCTCATAAAATGCTGCCCGGTCTGTTTCCCTCTGGTCTGCCAACTGAGAAAGGTTGGAGACCTCTGCTCTAAATTTATTAGAGGTTCTGAAAGGGATTAAAGTGTAGCATCCCCAGAACTTTTATCTTGAACAGCCTTCCCCAAAGAGTAATCTTTACTTATCAATCTTCACCAATATCCACTAATTCCAACACATAGGGATAATGCTAGTCCAACATCTTATCTAATATTGCACACCATAGATACAATTCTAGAGCATCTGTTCTTCCTACTTTCCATGTACTACAGGTCCTTATTGATATCAGCAGTAGCAATGACAAATGGGGAACTCCCTCTTTATTCCTCTCGTAGTCTCCTTGCTTTCACTTGATTGGAAGATGTTTAGACTCACTTTCTAACCTGAATATGCTCTACACACCTTAGTTGATGGGATGGTAACAATATGCTGGTTGCAAGACAGCCCCTAGGAGAGAAAATCCAACTTATACAGAGAAAGTGACTATGGGATAAGATGTTGGACTATCAGTGGAGCAATCTGGATTCTGCCCATCCAGAGACATAGAAGTTTATGGGAGATTTGGGGCCAGTTATTGTCTTGGCCCAACCTACCATACAAGACAGCTGCTCTAGGGAAAATGTATGTCATTTTTTACTCCTGAAAATGGGATATAAATAAAAGAGAGAGAGAGAGAATGGTTCCAGAGAATATTAGTTTGTTCCTCTGTCAAGATTTACCATAGCATTAATTTCATTATTAGTTTGAGAATTTGGTTATTCATGACATTCATTTAGTATCAATAAGAGAATGGAAAGAAGGAAAATGAAACGTCCAGCTTTTCCCTTGTATTCTTGCAGCACAATTATACTATTCAAAACATGGACTATGACTGGTGCCAACAGTCTAGGATTATTATTTTCTCCTGAGCCCCATAAATAACTGTACTCTATTATAGCATTCAGTACTGTTGTGATAATGTGCTGCCTCTGATTCCTTGCCTCAGGCTCTTTTAAGAAAGAAAATAAAATAATAATATGATTTGAAGGCAGGCTCCTGATACAGTACAGTTATTTGTTTACTTGTTAACACTTGCAAATACGCAGCACAAACAGGAGACAGTAAGAAAACTAAAGGCAGAACTGATTCATTGGTCTTTTTACATATAAAACATGTCAAACATTAAATATAGAATTAAGCCATATGTTAAGCCAATTCTAAAATTTGAATAGCTTTTGAATGCCCTTTAATTCATGACACCTTGAATCCTTAGACTCCATGCTATCTCATATCTTTCTATGCCTTGTTACGTTAATGAAGTCTTTAAGAAAATCAATGTAGCTTTGTGTGTGTTTCAAGTTGCATTGGAACAAGACAAAGACAAATTTATAATACTGTGGAAAAAGTAAAATCTACATCATGGAATTTTCATAGCAAAGAAGGAAAGCTTCCAGAACTGTTAACCTTTAGAAGAGGTTAAAACTGATGAGCTGCAGGAATGTGTCAGGCTGGTTCCTTGAGGATAATCCTGAGTGAAGGACACAGTAGACAAAGCAGCTAAAAATATTAAAATATAATCATTCAGGTTACTCTCTCATGATTGCACTGCAATTGAAATTCTTCTAAAATGATAGCCACTTACTTTGATTTGATGAAGTGGAAATGTATGGGCAATTTAAGAATTCAAAGCCCCCTCTCTGTTTGAAACATTCTTTCTTTAATGAAAATATCAGTAGGTGAGACTACAGATTCAGAAATAAGCACAACTCTACTGAACATGAAGAGCAGGTGTCCATGGGATGATACAATGCTTTTTAAAAATGTTTTATTAATTTTTAAGAATTGCAATCTTTAGTGCTTTATATGTAGCCTTTATAATCCAATTGGTTCCAGAATACAGGTCCAGTCCCAAAAGCAATATTTTATAGTGATCCTTTGTCTCAGGCATTCAAAAATTATCAGTCAGGCATGGTTGTAATCCACAATGCCCGAAGTGTTCAAAATGTTCAACCTCCCTGAAAACAGCTCAAAAGTCTCTCCCAGCCAGACATAATCAAAGGTCAAATTTTTCTTTCTCTCCCACTAGCTCTTGAGATTAAAAGTCCAAGCTCAGTAGGTGTTTATAGTCAAGAAAGGTTAGGATGATAAGCATGCCAAAATATTTTCCTTTATTGCCAGCTGTTCTCCCTTAATCTAGGAATCACCAAGCAGCCATGAAATTAGATATAGTGCTGTACTCAAATCCACCACTAGATATCATTCAAAATCCATTTTCCACTCTTAAGACAAAGGATTGATTTCTTATATTTCATCTCAATGTATTTTTTTCCAAAGAGAAAATCTTAACAATTATATCAGTTCTCAAATTTATCAAAACTTTAGCTTTATGTTACTTCCACTTCAATATTGCATATTTCTGTCCCCCATAGAAATTAAAACACCACTTCCATTCACATTCGGAGGTTTTTAGCTTCTTGGGAGCCTTTCCCAGGAAATTCAATTGTAAAACAGTAATGAAAGGATCAATATTCTCACCCATTTCCAAACACGTTGTTTACAATGTGTTAATTGGTGCTTTTCTTCTTCAGTTGTCAGCAGCTAATGGCTTGCCACAGGAATGTAGCCAGTCTTTCCCCTGCCGATTTGGAAGGCTTTTCGTGGATCGAACGGAAAGACCACCATCTCTCCATGTTCGTCAAGGCACCCCTCCTTGTTCATCACCTCTTTGGGGCAACTTTAGGCCCTTTTTAGGGCACCCAGCAGGGCAAAATCAGGCACGGAAGGCAGAGCCCTGCCTTCCTACGTCCATTCGCTGTGATGCAAAACTGGAAGTCAGTACAATGCTTTTTTGATATGGGTGTTTTGACCCTCATATTTGCTCACAGATCAAATAATATGTCAGTCAGACAAGATGTAACTATATGAAATTGGTCACATTTATCAACAGTTATACAATCTGTATATAGCAATTTTCTATTCTTCCATTTGACTTACATTAGAATGTGAGATGGGGAAGACCATCTTTCTCTTGCAATTTATTCCTCTATTTTGGCTATGTGAAGGACACTCACAAGTACCAATGTATCATCCCCATGGGTGACCCAGATGATAGTGTGCTGAATGAACTCTTATCATCTCACCTCAGATCAGTTAACTTTAAGTAGTGACTAGAGACCGCAGGGGAATGTGACGGCTTAGCAGTTAAAGACACTGAACTTGTCAGTTGGAAAACTGACAACCTGGGTTTGAGACCTAAGCACTGTGTGATGAGGTAAGCTCCTATTACTTGCTCCAGCTCCAGCCAACCTAGCAGTTTGAAATCATGCAAATGCAAATAGATAAATAGTTACCACTTTGGTGGGAAGGTAACAACGTTCTGTGCACCTCAGCATATAGTTATGCTGGCCATATGACTACAGAAGCATCTTTGGACAATGCTGGTTCCCTTGGCTAAGAAATAGAGATGAACACTGCCTCCTAGAGTAGAACATGACTGGACAGGGGAAAACTTTACCTTCAGCGATGTTGCTTTCCCTGTTTTTCCTGTTCTTTCCATGTTTCAGAAGTTTTGAAATTACATCTAATTGAGTGGATATCAACTGCTAGCAACTACATAAACAGACTTTATCCAGGATTATCTATCCCTGGTCTGGACTGTCCACCAATGGCACACTTAAAGAAGCTATAATCAAGTCCATCTACTTTACTGCTGGTCATACTCCTCTTCTTTTCCATTTTCCACTTTTCCCAACATTATGGACTTTCTTATAATGTGTCCAAAATGTAATTTGGGCCTTATTTTTTGTGCCTTGAATGAGAATTCTGGATTGATATGTTCTATGTCCATTTGTTGTTTTCTTGACTGACCGTATTTTCAAGAGTCTTCTTGTGCATGTCAATATTTATTATTGTGGTTTGTTGTGTAGTCAGCCGGATGATCAAACTGAATTTGGCATTTTTATCCACCTATTGAGTCCTTCCCAGGACCTGGGATAGACAAATGTTGATGTCTGATGGTGTCACAGGATGCAAGCTGTTCCGAGTAAAGCTGTCTTTTGCAATTGATGAATAGCGATTTTCTCAATGCCGACGGTGTTCAAGGAGAAGACCTTAAAGATCCTTTCCAACTCTATTATTGCTATTGTTATTGGTACTCCAGTTGTTTTGGGGTTGTATCCAAGGTGCCTATTACTATTGGTACTACCTTTGCTTTCTTTTGCCACAGTTGTTCTATTTCTATTTCCATGTCTTTGTATTTTATTTTCTTTCTCTTCTATTCTGCTGTCTCCAAGTACACGCAGACTTTTTTTGTCTTTCTCATTGACAATAGTTAAGTCTGGGGCGTTACGTGACAGAGTCACCTATAAGAGTTTCACATGTAAGAGCTTGTCAATTTGAACTCTAAAGTCCCAGAGTACTTTAGCTTCTTCATTTTCTATGACTTTCTCTATTTTATGGTCCCACCAGTTATTATTTTGCATTATTTCTCTTATTTTTGAAAGATCTGCCCCTCTATGGCAGAAACAGCTCTATAGAAATTAATCCTCAATCTAATATAACTCCATGGTCCCATGAGGAATGAACCTTGCTCAGACCCCAAAATATGTTCCCTCCTCTAATTCTCCGTGTTCAAAAATGTTAGCCATTAAGTTGAACTGCAGAAATAATCCTTCAGATCAACAATTTTTGCTGGCTGTCAGTTTTGAATGCATGAAATTTTAATGGCAGCACAAAATCATCTAGAATATAATTCTGTTAGTGACACTGCCAATCTTGACCATGTATCTCAGCAGGGGGGAAAAAAGGGGGGGTGGGTTCTTGGGCAGTAAATTGATTTCTTCATGTTTCTTTTCAATTTTATTAGGCAGGCCCAATGCTTCTCATTGTGACAGCTCAACCCACATCTATCCTAATTTGTCTTATAACTTCATAGATTTGAAAACACTATCCTTGATGCAGTCAATTAAATGTAAAAAAAAAAATGAAATGTTTGGTTACGAATGCAACCCATTGTTCATGTTTCCCTACATGTTATTGTCTACTTTATTCAATTGTTCCTAATAATAAACTAACATTAAACTAGAACCATGTTAGTTTCTCTTTACCACGCAGCATTTGCCCGCACTTTGACACTCTTTTTTCTGCACTTTGACACTCTTCCACAAAGTCCTGAAGATCTGGTTTTGCCAACAGGCCTGGAGAACCCAGAATGGGATGGAGCCCTTCAAGTGGCTTATTTGACTGACTTGATTGTTGTCATCAGGATGGTGGGGGGATTATTGCTTTTAATTGTTTCTACATTGGGTTTTTATCTTTTTATAACAAGTTTTATTAATTTATTTATTAATTTTAATTAATTTTAATTAATTTTACATCCAAATATTTAGGAAGCAGCATGGTAATTGGGTAATCAATAGTCCAATAACAAAGTCTTTCATATATTTCTCAGGTTACATCATTGAAAATTCCCTCTCTATTTCCCTTAATTATTATATCACATTCAAGTTAAAACATTTCTAATTATAGCTCAATCAATCAATACATTTGTCAGTATAATTTTAGATACACATATCCAAGTCCTGTTTTTAAGTTTTATCTAATTTCAATTAACATATTCCAATTTAGCCTTTAATATCCATAATGTTTAGACTTCGGGTAACCCAGAATTTCCTAATTTCATTACAGAGAATAAAATATCTTTTATAGTCACAAACCAACTTCCATATTACAATTCAATACTATAATCTAACAGCTAATTTTCATTTCCCTTGTAAATCTAGGTCCTAAGTATTAAATCAATCGATATCTTTAAAGATCTCCTTAGCTCATTAAGTAAGATCTTAAGCTCTTCCATTATCAGACAGCCAAAAAAAAGGGGAAGAGAAGGAAATTCCAATTTTTAAATCTAACTCTAGCTTTCTTTTTGTGCCAGACAGGCTTCCATACCAGTGCCTTTAAATCCTCAGATGTGTCTCCCTTCATTCCTACACGTATTATTTGAATCAAGGGAGAGCATCCAGTTATCAACTTTTCAAAGGAACTGGCCCCTTTGTGATCATTAGGTTGTTGCCCTAATAGTTCAAGTCTCCATGTTTGATTTAAGATATTTGTCGTCGGTTCAGTCTGGTCTTTTTCTTCTTCCAGTTTCATCTGGCTAAAATAAGAGGTCATGTCCCGTGTTGTAGTTGTTGTTTGTCTGTCTGGGTTGTCTACATTCTCCATATGTTGTGTTTGTTGATCTTTAACGTCCTCCATCTTAGTGTTGCTTTCTTCAGTTTCTGTTGCTTTTTGAGTTGCAGGTTCTTTTATTGAAATCAAGGTTTGAGTGTCAAAGTTCTCAGTAAGATGTGCTTATTGTTGTGTAGAATCCTCTTTAATATTAATTTGTTCCTCTTCAGTTATTTTTTGGATTGTAAGTTCATCAGTTGGAGTCTGGGCTTCAATTTGTAATTTTAAGGTGACATCGTTATCTTTCACTCTAGAGTTCATTAGCTCAGTGGCTTCAAGGATTTTTTCGAGTATGAGTTTATAGTTGAGTTGTGGGTAGAATTCCTCCATTTCTATGCTGATTAGAAATAGTTCTTTAGTGGAGGCTATGTTTAATAAAAGTCAGCAAATGTCCACCTCCACTATTCCTATAAGTTGTTTTCACCACCCAGCTGTTTCAAATTCTTATCTTTTTTAGATAATTCGAAGGACAAATCTAGGGAGTAAGCAAGCCTCACAGTCAAAGAAATTCACTTGCTGTACCAGGCTTCGCCACAAGATGTCCCCGATAGCATATAGAAACTTTTTCCAGAAACCAGTTAGGCTTTTATCCAATTGAAAAACAATTTTTTTTCCAACTTAAGAGATAGATAAGGTAATAGGTCCCTGTAACAATAGGAACTTTTTGGGGTCCCAAAATCCAAGAAGTACAAGTCCAATTATTTAGTTGTTTAGATTAGTTGTTCTTTTCTTTTCTTTTCAAAGCTTTAATTTCCCAAGGTAGGCCGCTATGTTAAAAGCGGGGAAGAAATTTCAAAAGGGTTTCACAGGAAGATAGTTGGGATATAGGAAAGGTAAGGTAAGGTATCACCCACATCCTCCACGGTGCTTTCATTGTGCTTGGTAGTGATTTTGGCTTTTGGCTGGCATGGCTTAGTGATCGGCCATGTTAATGGCCGATCTTTTCTCCGACGGTCCAAAGGAGCTGCCTCGGATCAAACGGAAGGGCTACCGCCCTTCTGCGATCTGTCGAGGATCCTCCTCACGGTCATCGCCCCTCCAGGGTGACTTACGACCCTTTTCAGGGTCGCCCGACGAAGGGAAACCAGGCGGCGGAGAGAGCGCTCTCTTCACATGGCTGCCAGCGCCGCGATCCAGAACTGGAAGCCGGGTTTTTATCTTTATAAGCTGCCTGGAGTCACGGAGAGTTCGGTTCACAGCTCACTTAATAACCATTTGAAGTCACAACGGCCCTGAAAAAAGGGACATATGACCATTTTTCACTCTTACAACAACTGCAACATCCCCCTTGTCACAGGATCAAAATTCAGAGGCTTGGCAACCAGTTCATATTTGTGATGGTTGCAGTGTTCTGGGATCATGTGACTTAACGTAGACTGCAGTGACTCACTTAACAACTGTGGCAAGGAAGTTTAACAAATGTCTCATTTAACAGCAGAAATTTGGGAGTCAATTGTAGTTGTAAGTCGAGGACTGCCTGTATTAAAAAATGGAACTGAAACCAACACTATACATGTTAATGGTACTGATGAAAATGAATGTAGTGAGAATGTTGAAAAATGCTAAGACTACAGATGTGGATGATGAACTTTGATAAATATAGATGCGGCTTTTTTATGGAATGGCTGTGCAAATTGTTTAATGTGTTGGGAAGGTTCCATCTTTTTCTGTTGAGTGGAAGCAAGCTGTTATTATTCTCCTGTGCGGGGAGAAAAGAAGCAAAAGTGAGTGCAAAACTACAGGGAATTATTTGCAAAATTCTGACTGAAATGGTGAATAGAGATGGTTTGATCAAAAGTTGAAAAGAATAGTATGGTTTTATGCTGGGCAGAATGCGCAGACCAGATTTTTGCTCTTCAGCAGGTCAATGACAAAGACGGGAGTGTGAGAAAGAGAATTTATTACATGTTTATTGATTTAGAAAAAGCGTAGTTGAAAGTGAATAGGCTTGAATATGGAATGTAAGGTTGATTGCTGAATGAAAGTAAAGCTACGTGAGAATAAATTGAATGTTTAAACAAGAAGAGAGAGTCAAGAACAAATGGGTGCTAGATGAATGTGGATTGCAAACAAAGAGTTGTGATCGATACGAAAGAAGTATGTTGAGTTAGTTTGGTCATATAGAAAGAAAAAATTAGGATTAAAGTGCAAATGAAATCTATGATGGAAATGGAAATTGATAAGAGGACAAAGTCTAAGAAAATTGTGGTGAGGTGGAGTTGATGAGTTTCTGAAGAACAGAAATGTGAGAACTTTAGAGAAGAAATGAATCTGTCTTTATTGGGATGGTCTATAAAGATTGGAAATTAGTACATTAAAAATGAAGCAATGTGGAAATGGCTTTTAATTTATTTGGCGTACTATTCCTTCTTCTCTTTGTTTTGCATAATGTAGCTTGGTCCAAAAATGAATAGTACCATGTAACAGTGTCTGCTTCCATGTGTCTAGTCTTCAGATTACAGTGGTACTTTTCCTTCCAATAAACAGAAGCAAAGCTAAAATACTGGCATATTAATAAAGGAAGAAAATAGAATGAAATGTTAAAATCAAGACAGTTTATTGCTCTGGATTCCAGAATCAAATTGGAATTAGCTTCAATTAAAGATTTAAACAAAATTCTCAACTGAACATAAATCAGAGATTTTCGTATTTTCCAAAAGCTTGAAATTTTAATCCAAAACTGATTTACCCTCTTTAAAATTAGAAATCCACAAATTCACCATATTATGCAATAGTGCCAAATAATTTTCAAACTAGATTAATTTGGACCAATTTATCATGTTATGTATTTTAATATTTGATAATTCAGTCAATGCAACCCAAACCTTTACAGTTTCATCTGTTGCTCTTTTCTCTCATCTCTAACAAACTATTCTAGTTGCCTTAACAATCTGAATAAACAATTTTCAATGTTGCCAAAGGGCCTAAAAATATTGTTCTTATTAACATCTCCAAGATTATGGATACTTTCTATTTCTTTTCCCTATTCAAGCATAAAACCTTAGCGCTTAATGAAAGCCAACGTTAGCAAATGCACTACTCCATTAAAACCAAAGTAGAACAAAGTAAATACTTGTTTGCTTATTTAGATCCTAATAAATACATGGATATACCTTAATAGTTAAAGATATCTTGAACTAAGCAACAATTCAAGGAGAGATACTGAAAATGAAAATAATTAACCATGAAACGAAGAGAAGAAAACAGTTTGGAGAAGTGGATTTAAATATTTATAACAGCTGAAATGGAGATTTTAAAAGTAACCAAGTTTCCTTCATTTAAAGATTATTCTCACTGGGAATTCAGGTGTTCTAATACTGTTTTTGTTTTTATAGGGTTCTCTTTTTTCTTATAATTTGTGCTTTTCTGGGAGCACAAATAAATGCCCACTTCACTGAACAAGTTGAAGCTTCCAGATACTCTTCAAGGGGAGCTTAAGTTGATGTATTTATTGATTTGTTTATTATTTAACAAACTTATATAGCCACACATCTCATGAACAAGCAACTCTGGGCAGCCTACAACAGAGCTGGAAACAGATAATAAATGCATTAAAAGTATAAAAACCAAAGTAAAACAAAGAATATTAGGTGGAGTGATGTTAAAAATTTTAAATAGATTAAAATAAGATTAAATTAGATTGAATAAGGCAGCCCTTATTCTTGATTTTTAAAGTGGATTTGGGTAGAAAAGTCTTCAGATAAGGAATTTGTTTAAATCCCTTTCTTTTGGCAAGAAAGAGAGGGGAGGACATTTCTCTACAAAATAAAACATATGGGGCAACCTAAGTGAGTTAATTTAACAAACCAACAGTGATCATTGGCCCAACTGAAAAATGTTTGGGCCGACTTAGGGAGTTGGGAGTGGGTGGCACTGTTCTCTGCTGCCTCACCTCCTTCCTCCAAGGTTAGCCCCAATCGGTGTTGAAAGGAAGTGAGAGGTCCAGCTGTCAGGCTCTCCCTGCTCCTTTTTAACATCTACATGAAACCATTGGGCAAGATCATCCGTCACCTGGGATGATGATACCTAGTTATATATCTGCATCCCAGGGGAAGTGAGTGATGCAGTGAGCATTCTTCTGCTCTGGGGGCCTGAATGGGGAACAACAGACTTCAGCTGAGCCTGGGTAAGATGGAGTGGGCTCTGTATCCCGGAGTTTATCCTCTTTGCACTACCCTAGACAGACCTGGTATGTAATCTGGGGATCCTCCTGGACTCATGGCTCCTGCTCAACAAGGGAAGTTCTCTGCTCAGTCACTCAAGCCCTGGTCATCTCCTGCTTGAACTATTGAAATGTGCTCTATATGGGGTACCCTGGAAATTTTAGACCACCAAAGAAAGGTGCGTGCAACACTTCTGCTGCACAAGCTGCATTGGGTGCCAGTTTGCTTCCAGATCTAAATCAAGGTGTTGGCTATGACTTATAAAGCCCTACATGGCATGCGGCCAGGCTATCTATGGCATCGTCTTCATTCTGATCAGGCGCAGATGGTATCTTGCACACCCTGCCTGTTAAAGAATTCCATAATCTTTTGAAACAAAGTGAAAAACATCATATTCTCTGAAAAACAATAGAAATTGAGATTTCTACCCAACCCATTGCAGATGCAAAAACCCCAGTGATAACAAAGTGGAGAGGATTTCTCACATAAGTTATTTTTCTATCCATTGATGAATGGAAGAGTTATTGAAGAAAATATTTTGATTATGAGGGATGAGATTATCCAATAAGAAACCCCAAACAATAATACTGAATTGAATTCTTTAACTAGGTGCTAGATTTTGCAACACAATCAGGGAAAAACTGTTTTGTCTGGCTCAAAGAACCTCACAGTATATTTGGCATATTGTGCAATCTTCCAAATCTCTTCATTATTTCTGAAAAATGCACCCAAGAAGTAGGGCCCTATAAATACATGATGCTATTGCAATATGGTGTGATTTAAGTGATGAATTAAAATCTTTTTAAAGATAACATTTCAGCAAGGTCAACTCCAAACATTGTTCTGAAACTTGCATACACAGTAAAAGATGCCCATCCCTTTGTTGCTCTGCACATAATTATAACACTTCCTATACAGTCTCCAGTGAAAGACACAGGTTTTCCAAGATGAACATAACTATATACAGGTAGTTCTAGACTTACGACCAACATTTATGTTGCTAAGCGAGACATTTGTTAAGTGAGTTTTACCCCATTTTATGACTTTTCTTCACACTTGTTAAGTGAATCTTTGTTAGTCACATGGTTGTTAAGTGAATCTGATTTACCCATTGACTTTGCTTGTCAGAAAGTTGTAAAAGATGGATCACATGATCTCGGGACACTGCAATTGTCATAAATGTGAGTCAGTTGCCAACTGTCTGAATTTTGGCCATGTGATTATGGGGATGCTGCAATGGTCGTAAATGTGAAAAATGGTCATAAGTCACTTTTTTCAGTGAGGTTGTAACTTTGAACAGTCACTAGATGAACTGTTGTAAGTCGAGGACTACAACAGATGAAGGAGAGGCCGATAGATTTTTCCAATTATCTTAGCAGCATTGGCTGACCAAGACCATGGACTTTCAGACAGCAGTTCAAATCTTGCAACCAAGAAAATGTGGAAAACATCACTTTTTTAAATTGTTAGCTCTCCATTCCTGAGTTGGTGGCAGAGGAGTAGCATATTGGAAATAGAGCAGAAAGAAGGCAGAACTGAGACCTATTTTTCTGTGGGCCAACCTTGTCATTTCAAAAATGTTGCTTAAAGTAACATACAGTCTAAAAAGAACATTAAGACCAGAGTGATAGAACAGAAGTCCAGGCGGGTCCTAGCAGATAGTGTTAGCATTTTAATACTCCCAGGAATTATTTAGAAACAAAGAGAATGTGCAGCCAATAACTTTCTGCCAGCTATCTCGTTCCAAATGGAAATGAGTTTGGACAATGCAGGCACAAATCTTATATACTGTATGCAATTCAGTGCAATTTAGTATATTCTCAATTCCAAGGGATATTTCATTACAATGTAGAAGAATAATTTCACCTAGCCAAGGGGGGGGGGGGGAAATCCTACTACATCCCAGGTGTACAGATGAGGGATGTATCAACTGGATAGATGACTCATATTCATTCCTGCATTTGTTACAGTTTATGGTCACAGATCCGTCAAAACCTCTTTAAAATATTCCTCTGAATAAATCCTTTTGTTATTGCAAAGAGCACAGTGATTAGATTCCACGGACTGTTACAAGCAGTAACTATAAATGGAGCTAAAAAATTCAGTGCTAATGAGAAAAGCTAAAATCCAAAGAGCATGATACTTTTTCCATGATTTTTTTTTTTCTGAACCAATTACTCGACATAAAGTGGGAATATTTCTCACCCATTTGTAGCTGCGGGACAAATAAACTGTTAATTCAGAAGGAATTGAGGGAAAATAGTCAATAATGGCTCTTTATCTTAGGGTTTGTGTTAGTTGCTTTTTAGCCCTGTCTTCTCTCTGAAAAGAAAAACTTTTCAGTTTGGAATCAATAATCAAAATTATTTTTGCATTTTTACACATGAAGAAGTCACAGAGGGCTATGTCTTGAATATAGGACTTTCCTTTGTAACAGTAGTAAAAACAACAATCCAAGTATGATCACAAAACGATTTTCACACTTAACCATCCCAGTTAAAGGTTTAGATGCCTACTAAATGTGGTAATCTTGTCTATATGCGTAGGGCAGAGAAAATGTTTGTGGGCTTGGTGTATTGTTCAGATCTGATAGACACTTGATTAACTTGATGTTACTATACTGAAGTGGCCAAAGGAAATGGCCTTGAGAGACAAGA
Source organism: Azemiops feae (assembly GCA_023970755.1). NCBI lineage: Eukaryota > Metazoa > Chordata > Lepidosauria > Squamata > Viperidae > Azemiops > Azemiops feae. Next base: position 1,533,307 of record JALGBA010004278.1, on the reverse strand, counting down.
GGAAGAGCTGCTATGAAGCCAATGGTCAGATTAAAGAAACCTGAATCTGGAAAAGAACTATAATCTTAGAAAACATATCAGACAAGACCATCCCTGGTTCTCACAATGACACAGTGGGGAAGGGGGAAAGGACATCCAGACATGCAAGATTCTGTCACTGTGTCTTTCTAATACAGGTAATCTTTGGTTTCTCAGTTTACCTTGAAGGGCTGACACTTATGAGGACTCTACAACAGAGGGAAAGCAAAATGATACAAATAAAGATAGATGAAGTTTGTCCATCTCTTGTGGGTTCTCCAGGACATGGTAGGTCTAAATCAGTTTTTTGTTTTTTTTAGAAAGGTGTTCTTATACAGTTCCACAATAACTTGATGGGGTTCCGTGAGAGACTGAGGAGATGGGAAAGGTTCTCTTGAATGCAGGCTATTTTCCATCACTGAGGAAATGCTCCAAGGTTTATTTGTGCTTTTTTTTAATTAACAGATTCTGCAATCTAAAGAATTTTGAAAATCTCTCATTTTAATCAGTAAACATGCAAGGTATTCACAATTTATCTTGCAAAGATATTCTGAACTGTTGTTAATAATACACAGATTAGACCAATGTCTTTTCCAAAATTCCTTCCTTCCTTCCTTCCTTCCTTCCTTCCTTCCTTCCTTCCTTCCTTCCTTCCTTCCTTCCTTCCTTCCTTCCTTCCTTCCTTCCTTCCTTCCTTCTATATTCCAGTGCTTACTCAGCATTTGCAAGGTCTCATTACAAGTTAAAAATACACTATTATTATACATTTGTTATAGAAAGCAATAACTAGTTTGCATCAAATGGATTTTGTATGTAATTTAAATATGCAATTATAGCAATTGACTAAGTTATAGATTAACAGTTTGATTTTCCAATGGATATTTTCCTTGTGCATTTTTGTGAAATCATCATCAGAAAATGTAATGAACTCTTTTTGTCTTTATACTAAAGAATTGTATTTGTATAAGGTATGAGTGTGCATTTGAGAAAAAAAATATAGGGAGAAAACCAGATTTCTATGAAGTTTTTATACTTTTGCCTATTATTAAGAAGTAGAATTATTAATCAATAATTTACAAAGCAGAATTGATAATCAGCAAATTAGACAATATTACTGAGGAAAGCAGAGGAAAAACAGCATTCAAATGTATTTTAGAAGAAATATGGAAGAGGTTATTTATAGTTACAAAGATTACAAATCAGCAATTAATTTGAGAAGTACTGTCTTGAGAATTAAAATGCTTTATGATTCACTAACATTTCTATTCAGTTCATAATCTTTTCGTCCCAAACTTTCAATATAAGAACAAGAATGTCAGCAGTCTTAAAACAGAACAGAAAAAAAAGAGTTCATTACAGAGATCTAAAGGCAATCAAGGAAAAGCAATATATAGTCATTAATATAATTAATTGGTTCTAAGAAACAAAAATGTAAAAAGTTCCAACATGAATATTTCTTCAACTACACAGTTTGAGCTTATGTTTAAAAAATATATATATTCTAGGTGATGGTGCTAAATAGGATTTACAGTGCTAATCCATGCAATCAGCAGAACAAATCCTACCATCTTCTCAAGACAAACAGAGAGCTTAGATGAGAAATTAAACATTTTAATTTGTTTTAGTATACATATAATTCCAATAGGCTTCTATAATGTGGCTCTCTACAAATCAAATATAATATTAAACTGAGTATGAAGCATACAGGTAGAAGTGTTAAAGAGACTTTAGAAAAGAGAATATTATTTATGCCTTAAACCACATGCAAATTAAAAGAATGTGCTCACTTTTCTTTCAAAAGCATCAACTTTTATCAGGCCTCCGACAGATTCACTTTTGTTTCCCAGCCTATACGCCTGAGGATAGAAAAGAGCTTTTAAAGATGTAGAAAATGCAGCAATGTTTTTCAACAAGGGAAAGGTGGTTGGTTTATCAAATTAAAATGCAGCAAGGTAGTTTTAGTACCTGCCAAAATTTCGGTCTGAAAACAGCCATGTGATCATTTCAATAACAATTGCCTACTCAATGCACATTTTTATTCCCAAGCCACAAAGCAGAAAAGCATTTTTTTTTATTTCAAGAGGAGTATACAATTTAGCCTACAGAATTAGAAAATGTCAGAGTATCAGATTCTGTACAAAATCACTATTTGTGGCAGTATCTGATCTTAAATGTAGACTAGGTTTAGAATATACTATGCCCACTTCATTACAACGTTGAGAATTATCTTGAAATGGGAAAGAAATCAGAAGAAGCTGTAATAATGGAAGACTTCAATTACCCTCATATGCCCAGCCCATAAGAAAAAAACTCGTGTTTTAGAAAAGTTGATCCTGGAGTCAACCAAAAGAACCCTGAACTTATTTATCATGACCTGTTATGAGTTGTAAAGCAGAGGTCCCTAACCTTTTGGGCACCAGGCACCGGTTCCGTGGAGAAAGGTTTTTCCGTGGACCGAAGGGTACGTGGTTTTGTGTGCTGCCTGCATCCCGCGGAGGGGGCTTTGCTTGTTTGTGAGGACCAATTGCTGGCATGCTGCGACCCGGTACTGGTCCGCAGACCGGGGGTTGGGGACCCCTGATGTAATGGTCCTGGAACCAATAGTACTATTATATTTAGCATACCTGCAGATTGGGGGTGGAGTGGGGAAGGGACGACTGCCAGCAGGACCCAACGTAATCACATTTCCCTACAAAAGGAAAGCTTTCCTGTGTGAAAGACAAATTGTTCAATTAAGGCTAGAGATACTATATTTAAGCAGCAAAAATCCAGACAGCCACTACTGTAGATAGCAGCAAAGAGATAAGGCAGATCTAACTTTTGACTGCCGTCTAGTGGCCAGCCACAGTTTTGCAGCTGACTTAGGGTAGCCCTTTAGATGGGCCCTGATTTGATTCAGAACAGTTATTCTTATGTTCTAATAATTATGTTGGTCTATTTCTGCCTTGGTCCAAGGGTGGACTTAGGAATCTTTTATGAGTCCAAAGGGAAAGTAGCTACTCCAAGGCATTAAGGCCTCAGTGATATCATATAACCTTTTCTCCCACCAATCTTCTCAGAAATAAGCAAGAGTCACAGCTGCACATGTTACCATCCCCTGTACATTAATTGCATAAACTTCTCGTCAGTTTTTAATATATAACAAAATATTATCAGGAAAAACACTCTTTGAATGCACTGGGATCTTACCTTTCTGCTTGGCTCTTGGCCATTCATCAAACAAATAATTCCTGAGCCAGGGAGGTGCAAGAAGAACTGCAGGTGGGAAGCAATTTGCTGATGTGGTTAATTTATCATTTTTATGATTCTCTCAGGTTGCTTTTGCCCTTAATTGCAAGAGGGTTTCCTTTCAGCTACAAGAAGAAAATTGATAAAATGGCTATGAAAATAAGCATGCTCAAAAGAAGATTCCTAAGGGGGCAAAATAAAAATACAAACTGGGAGGAGCTGTGTGAAGTTGTCAAAAGACTGTTTGCAGCTGTTTAGGGCCCAGGATTTTATAAGACAGGATTTTGCTGCAGGATTGCCCTTTAACAAATGCCAGCAGCCTATGAAATTTATGATAGCAATAGAATGGCTTCGGGTTTTTTCCCCTCTCTAGTTCTCAGTGGATGGAGGTTGTTAAGTCCGATTTTTCAGGGCTGCAAGAATCATGGGAAATCTGTTTCCCAATCCTGATACAGTCTACATGGAACCTTTGGCTTACTCATGAGGTAATGTCAATCTTTGCACAAATACATCCTGTGCACCAATTGTGCCTTTCCTAGATTGGGGGGGGCACTACTCACAATCACACGTGCCTTATCTTCCAACGAACTATTGTAATGGGGTCTACTTGTGGCTAGCCTCGAAGAACATTCAGAAGACGAAACTTGTCCAGAATGTAGCAGCACTGCAGTTTTGGGCACACTAGGGTATGGCCATATAACACTGTTGCTATGTGAGCTGTACTGGCTTCTAGGAGACTTCCATGTGCAATTCCAGGTGCTTGTTGTAATCACGTGTGCTACAGCTGCAAAAAAAGCCTGTCAGAGCATGCACAGTCTTATTGCACTGAGATAACCCAGAAGTAAACACAGTAAACAGTGGTCTATATTAAATGGTGGTTTATATTACACTATCTACAATATCATACACCAGGAACAATATACATACACGTGTTAGTACAGCAGGCTCCAACATACAGCAATTACAACAGGAAAACAGGAGAGCACACATCTGCGAAGCCTTCCCTTTTATACAAAGCTCTTAAAGGGACACAGACCCAGCTGGCTCTTAAAGGGACATAGACCCTGGTAAGTCATTCCATTCATTCCATTATACATCTTGCATTACATCAGCTGGTTAGCTTTTAAATCATTACCTTGACAAAGCCAACACAATTCTAGGCTGCATTAACAGAGGGATAGAATCAAGATCACATGAAGTGTTAATACCATTTTATAACGCCTTGGTAAGGCCACACTTGGAATACTGCATCCAGTTTTGGACACCACAATGTAAAAAAGAAGTTGAGACTCTAGAAAGAGTACAGAGAAGAATAACAAAGATGATTAGGGGACTGGAGGCTAAAATATATAAGGAACGGTTGCTGGAATTGGGTATGTCTAGTTTAATGAAGAGAGGACTAGGGGTAACATGATAGCAGTCTTCCAATATCTCAGGGGCTGCCACAAAGAAGAGGAAGTCAAGCTATTCTCCAAAGCACCTGAAGGCAGGACAAGAAGCAATGGATGGAAACTAACCAAAGAGAGAAGCAACCTAGAACTAAGGAGAAATTAGAGCAATCCGTATCTCACAATTAATCAGTGGAACAACCTGCCTCCAGAAGTTGGGAATACTCTAACACTGGAAGTTTTTAAGAAGAGATTGGACAGCAATTTGTCTGAAATGGTATAGGGTTTTCTGCCTGAGCAGGGGGTTGGACTAGAAGACCTCCAAGGTTCCTTCCAACTCTTTTATTATTATTTAAAAGTTCTACCTGTCATGGAACCTGGCATGGTTATTTGTGGAACCACTTGTACCTGATTTTTTCCCCCAACCTACTAAATGTCCCAGGTCCCTTTGGTGAAACCATGTCGCCTCGGAAAAATGCCTTCTCTGTCATGGCGGCTATCTTATGGAATAGCCTCTCCCAGAGATTCAGATTGCTCTGACCCTGTCCATCTGCTGGAAAGCAGTGAAAATCTGGACCTTCCCCCAAACACAGGATGTTGGAACTGCTGGTGGTTGGTGGATGGGCATAAGTTTTATAATGTTATTTCTTTTTTTGTTTTAAATTGTCTTTTTTAATATGCTGTGTTTTTATTTTTATACCTTCTGGTACATTCATTTGGGTTTTATTCTGCCTGGAAATGGGTAGCTATATGTTTATATAAATAAAAAAATAAACAAAGCACATTCTGGGAATAAATTGGTGAGAGATGCCTGCAAGCAAGGTCAAAAAAGTCAAGATGGCAGCTGCAATTGTATAGTTCAAGACCTGTCCTTTTTAAAGTGCACTGCATGCCTGGCAAATATTAGAAAAGTGCAGGACTTTGATCAAGTGTTCACCATTCTAACTTTTTTGGGCCCTTGTAGTTGCCCCTGGACAATTCTAATCTGAGAATGCACACACACACACACAATGCAGAAATAACACCCATTTAAATGGGCCTCCTTTAATTAAGAAATACATTTGAAGTTTGTTGTTACCATTTCAGCACCAATTTACTTTAAATTCAGTTCATTTAAACAGATTCAAGTACGTGAATCTACATACAAACACGCAGGGTTTTGCTTCATGAAAGTCAGAATCTGCTCAAACAGATTTATGATTCTCAAATTATTTTTTTAATGCTAGCAGGGCTTAATAAAAAAAATGATTGCTATCCTAATGAATTTCAATAAAATTGAATACATCATTTCAAGAATCAGATCCCTTTTGTTATTTCAGTGACAGACCTCTCCTCATACTTCAGAAACAAGTTCAAATCCTAGAAGATTAAACTATTTATTAAAAATACATCAAACATTCTGAAAGTTAATGTCACAACGTGAAACTTTCTATTGGGTTTCTCTTTCAGAAATATATACCTGCTAATACAATGTGGTTTTTTCAATATAAACCCTAAGGGTTTTTTAAAAGTTCATTTTCAAAGGCAGCCTTCTATCTTAGACAAATAAAATATAAACACAATACAATTTGCTGCAGTAAAAACAGCAAGACATGACGATGGAAAGAAACTTGGCAAAGGGCAGCACTAGTACAACTACCAATTGGGTTTCCTAGATACCCCTCTCAGGACAGCCAAGGCTTCTCTTACAAGGGAGTCCATGAGGGCTAAAAAAAAAAAGTCAAGATAGCAGCCATAACCATACAACTGAAGCCTTTTAATCCGATGACTGTTTTGCAATTTCACAATGTATTTTGCAAGAAATAATAAAATTTTAGGCAAAATATATATCATTAAGCCTTATAACAAATCAACAATTAAAAAGTGGCTGTCCTTTTGATTGCAGCAGTGCAGGAAATAGAAATGCCAGACTGCTTGAGACATTTTCTCTTCACATTTGTCCTCTGTTACTTTTGGCAACTAGAATTCCAGATTTGCTTTCTCTCCAAAACAAGCTGGGGCTTCTTCCTATCCCAAATATCCTGAGGAATATTAAGTCATTGACACCTTGAAATAACTTAGTTTTTATCCATCGAAGATGTTAGCAGTCCTCTGACCATTATCTCATCTCCTTGCTTTTTGTGTTTCTTCTGGAACGGGGCTATAGAGAAGTGAAATAATAGCATCAATCCTTACTTCTTTTTAAAAAAAGAAAAAGAAAAAAGAGGGATGGGCCAATTTTCCATCCTTATGTGTCATTGGCTTTCTGCCTTCTTTTTTGCCAGTCCCTTTATCTCTGAACTCTCCTTTCCTCAATAATTTGTGTTCCTCCCCCAATTCTGGAGGAAGACCCCATATGCATTTTGAATAATTCAATGCAATATTTCTGACTATTTAACCATCCCCTTGTGTACTCTTGTCTCTGCTAGAATGGGAAGCTTCTTCCCCTGTGCAATTAACCTGTGCAGCCACCCATCGCCCAACAGCTTCGAATATTTTGGGGAGGGAAGGACACCTACATCGAAGAAAGACCTTGCCTTTCCAGAAGGTTTACTGAGTCCTCCTGGAGGTATAAAGTATGGAAGCTTTTTTTTAATCTGAGCTAGGAGGGTGCCTGACTAAGGAGGATTTTTGCTTTCTGCACAAGACAAATTAAAACAGCTATTTTATCTCTAGGACAGGGATCTGCAACCTTGACAACTTTAAGACTTGTGGACTTCAGCTCCCAGAATTCCTCAACCAGCTTTCTGGGAGCTGAAGTCCACAACTCTTAAAATTGTCAAGGTTGCAGACCCCTGCTCTAGGAAGAGGCACAGGGTCTGGGCTGTCTGCTCCTTCATATCATAATATCATATTGCTTTGAATAGGCTATCCCGGCAATATTAATGGGGTCTGCAAGAAACACTCATTTTAGTTCAGCACTCAGTAATTTACATTTGCTAATTCAGTACTTGCTCAGTAATTCAGATTTAAAAAGGAAAAAAAAACAATAAACACCAAATAGAGTGTGGTATAGCGTGCAGTCAAAATGTTACACCTTTGGCCTGGTTGTTGATTCTTCTTTTAATGGATTCTTCTTTAGCAATGGAAATCAACAACAATATCATGACACATGTTTAGACCATGCAGCACAAGAGCAGTTGAATGCAGGATTCTACAGCTCAACCTCATCTCTATGCATTGTGTCACATGTGAAATCAGAGCTAGAACAGGGGTGGGGACAGTGGTGGGATTCAAATATGTGAACAACCAGTTCTCTGAGTGGATGCCATTTCCGGAAGTCCATTCTGGGCCTGGGCAACAAAAAATTAGCTACCGGTTCTGCCGAAGTGGTGTGAACTGGCTGAATCCCACCACTGGGTGGGGAACTATGGCCTTTTATGACTTGTGGACTTCAACTCTCAGAATTCCTGAGCCAGCAAGTCCACAAGTCATAAAGGGGCCATAGTTCCCCACCTCTGGCCTAGATCATCCCCCCCCCACTTGACATACTCAACTGAGACAGGGTCACCATTGGCTGCTGTGAACCAAAGTCCCTCTCTAAACATCATGCCACTGAGTTGAAAGTTGTTGGTAAACTAACTCTGAAGTAAACTTTACAGAGTGAGGTAACTTTTAGCTTGGTTGATATTAGTCACTACCTTATTCTTTTCCAGAAATAAACGTCCAAAGTGACATATTGTGCTAATGTTAACCCACCTACTGAATGACTTTCAAGCTCCAGCCACCATCATAACATCTTTTTTTAGATCAGGAAAGTTCAGCTCATAACCTCTCAGTATCGTTAGTGCTTTTTTTTTTTTAATTCACTTAAAGCTGTTGAACCAAATTTGCATTAGCAGAACAAAACAAAGAAAAAAAAAAAAAAGTTCTGGCAACTGATCGGTACTTAGAGCCATATTTACAAAAATTATCTGGGGGAAGGAGGGAAACACATTCATTTGACTTTAACTCCTTCAGAAAGTAAAAGGAAGATTAATGGTATTGTCCTCCCTTCACTTTGCTTGCCGACAGGATTATATAAAGTCAGGCTATTACCATTCATAAGCAAGACTATGTATAAGATTTATTACTTTACTTCTCCTGCAGTCTTTGATTGTGCCACAATAACAGTAGGTAACTCAACCTACGATTCATTGGTTTCTGACTTAAGTAGAAATCTTGGCCACCTGCTTTATGGCTGCAGCCAAAGTAATGCCTCACTGTAGTTAATCTCAGTGGGGGTAGAGGACTTTTGTTCCATACAGAGAACTGATTGCTTAATGCAGGGGTCTTCTTCTTAATGCAGGGCCCTTTTATGACTTGTGGACTTCAACTCCCAGAATTCCCCTCGCTTAATGGCTAGTGCAGATTAAGGAGTCAACCATTTTACACCTATCTCCATCATTTCTTTCAGCTGTTTTTCTCCTCTGTCTCCTCTCTTTCCTTTCTCTTTCTCAATAACAAAAAGGTGACCTTTTTAAAAAATTACAACCGATTTGTTGTTGTTGTTAGTTGCGAAGTCGTGTCCGACCCATCGCGACCCCATGGACAACGTTCCTCCAGGCCTTCCTGTCCTCTACCATCTTCTGGAGTCCATTTAAGCTCACGCCTACTGCTTCAGTGACTCCATCCAGCCACCTCATTCTCTGTCGTCCCCTTCTTCTATTGCCCTCAATCTTTCCCAGCATTAGGCTCTTCTCCGTGAGTCCTTCCTCTCATTAGTGGCCAAAGTAACTTTGAGTTTCAACTTCAGTATCTGGCCTTCTAAGGAGCGTCGGTTGATCTCCTCTAGGACTGACGTTTGATCACCTTGCAGTCCAAGGCCGCAGGAGTCTTCTCCAGCACCATAGTTCAAAGGCCTCAATTCTTTTGCGTTCAGCCTTTCTATGGTCCACTTCACAGCCCTACGTTTCAACTGGGAAAACCATGCTTGACTATACTACTTTTGGGGGGGCACAGGTGATGTCTCGCTTTTTAGTATGCTGTCTAAATTTGCCATAGCTTTCCTCCCCAGGAGCAAGCGTCTTTTAATTTCTTGGCTGCAGTCCCCATCTGTGGTGATCTTAGAGCCCAGGAAGATAAAATCTGTCACTACCTCCATTTCTTCCCCATCTATTTGCCAGGAATTGAGAGGGCCGGATGCCATGATTTTGGTTTTCTTAATGTTGAGTTTCAACAACCGATATAACCTATTATAATTCAGTGCCTGATTCAGATCTACACCACAGGCCACCCGACTATCAAAGAATTAGAAAACTTCAAAGAACAGGCAAAGGGGAAAAAAGCTGTTAGAAATAATTTTTTTATATAAAAGATAGGGAGGGAAGAAATGAAAGTATTTGGCATCTTCTCGGTCTTTGGAGGATTAATTTAATACCATGGCTTTGTTTAGTTAAAAGGGTGCTTTTTAAATAGTTGTCTTTAAAACATAATGCTGTGCGTGCAATATATTTCCTCATCCTATAAAACATAATATGATGCTTAATGGCACCGGATAGTCGCCCCAAAATCACTCACATGTAATTTCCAGTTTAGTTTGTACCAGCACAATTTCAATCAATCCCTATATGCAGATCAGACCAAGCATTCACACCGCTCATTTCAGCTAGCAAACAATATAACTTGATGTTTAATTATTAAACACTGGCAAACATCAAAAATAGCTACCGGAAAAAATAGGACAAATTGAAGGAAAGAGCAACTGGCAAGGATAAAAGGACAGAGGATTTAATTACAAGGTATTCTATCTTCTCTCTTTCTTTTCCCTTTCTTAACAAGATGACCTTTTAAAAATTATAGCTGCAATAACCTATTATAAGCTAACTATAATGATAGATCTATCTATTTTTCATCATCATCATCTCTCTCCCTTTCTGTATATTACCTATCAAAAGACACAGAACTTTTCAGAGCCACTGGAACAATACTGTGTGTAATTATCATGGACAGTCCCAAAGGAAGTGGCCTCCATAGTAGAGATGGAATTTAGGACATCTTGTGATCCCTCCTCTACTGAAAACCAGAAAGAAAACTACAAGTAATCCCCAAGTTACGAGCGTTCACTTAACGCTCGTTCAGTTACATGATGAGTGCCTCCTAGTGCTTACGAGCAAATCCCGAAATTACAAATGTTGCTGCACCATGGCTGTTGTTTGCCGTTACGAGCAACCGCAGTGGCACTGCAACATTCACCCTGGTTATTCTCTCCCTCCCCACTCCCATCCCGGGTCTCCCTAGGTACCAGGCCTTCAATACTCATCCTGCAAAGATCGAGAACCTTCGCTTTCTTAGCTGCTCCAGGCCTTCGGTGCATTCACAGAGAATGGAGGCCTAAAGTAATGCAAGATCACGCGAGATCAGTGGGGCGAGATCTCATGCTACTGATCTCGTGTGATCTCATGGTACTTTAGGCCTCTGTTCTCTGCAACAGAGAACAGAACCGAAGCTGGTGGATGCTTCCACGTGCCTCTGGAGGCTGGATCAGGGCATCGGAGGCCTTTTCCAGGTCGCTGCCACCCGGATCTGAGGCCAGGGTGATGCTTCCACGCCCCCCCTGTGGCCCAATCCGGGCTCCGGAGGCCTTTTTTCAGGCCGCTGCTGCCTGGAAACAGGCTGCCAGAGGGCTACGTAAGCATCCCCCAGCCTCAGATCCAGGCACAGCAGCCTGGAAAAGGCCTCCGGAGCCTGGATTGGGCCAGAGGGGCGGAAGCATCACCCCAGCCTCAGATCCGGGTGGCAGCAGCCTGAAAAAGCCTCCAGAGCCTGGATCAGGCCACAGGGGGCAGAGATGTGTCCCCCGGGCTCAGATCCGGGCAGCTGTAGGAATAACGGCAGAGAGGAGATGGATCTTTTCCAGGTGAGTCTGGTGCAGCAGGAAGGGAGGGGGAAGCATGAGGTGTTTTAGTGGGTCGGGAGGCTTTGGGGGCCTGTTCCATCACTAGGCCCTCCGTGGCCTTCCCCACACTGAGATACCTCATGTGCGGTTAATGAGCCACATGAGTCTTAATGAGGAAGGGAGTGATCTCGTTCGAGGTACAAGATTCACTCTACAAGTTTTCGAGTTATGAGTGGAATCGGCAGGCTCCATTACACTTGTAACTTGAGGACTACCTGTATTTGATAGATGGAAATGATGTAGTCAACACTGGTACACTTGATATAACCATTTCCATTTAACCATGTTTCATGGAGTTTCATGATAAGGAAGAATGTATTTTCTTTCACAATCTGAAACAACTTTAAAAGCTGAGGAACTGGTGCTGCTCCATGAAAGCAAGACATTGCTTGTGCATCTAGCAAATAGAACATCTGTTGAGAAATGCAAACTGGAACTGGCTATTAACATTTAAGTTGGAGAAAAACCGCAAGGGACAGGGAAATTTCTCCCCTAAAGCAGCAGCAAAAAGACATCCTGGCCTATGGATTTCCCAAAGCAGTTATTCTTCTGCCTGTACCTCTCCAGCTTTCTGAGGATCGCTTCACTACTCATTTGTATTATCTCAAAGAGACAGTTTCTGATTCTGCTCAATCCCGTCTGACAATTGGTTCTAATATCTCCAGAGAAACTAAGAATTAGCTTTCCCTAAAAATTTTATTGTGCAAAGTTTAACCAACCAAATGACTACTCCACTCTATTGTGCTGACAAGAGGGAAGCCATGAGAAAAGAGCTAGATTAACTGAGAATTTCACAGGCCATTCCTGCTATGTTCTCTCCATTCACAAAGGGATGACTATTATATGCAGAACAGGAATTTTTATTTGATAGAGTCAATGGTGTAAAAATGTTGGGCACAATTGGGTGGTGGAATTCTTGATCCTTTATAATATGCTTTGCACATATTGTATTTCGCATCATTTTGATCATTTGACTCTGCTGGCAATTCTGATATTGTTGCCACACTCCCCCACTCCAAAAGAACAGTGCTGCTGGTGTGTATGTGTGTGTGTGTGTGTGTGTGTATTGCACAGATCAAAAGAAAAGTTCAAAAGAGATCAGTAGAGATCAGCAATAGAGATAGGAACAAGCTGAGCATAAGTATTCACAGCACAAAATTTATGTGCCTATCACATTTCTAAAGGAAACAGAGGCAGAACTGGGTAGCCCTAAATCATCTGGAACCTCAAGGACCCTAGTCAAATTCTAAAATAGATAACTGAGTCTTTGCTCCCACTCATTCTGTGTTGGAGGTAGAAGAAGTAGACTGAAGCAGCCAAGGATGTTCTATCATGATAAATCTTGGAACATTTTTCCATAGGAAGCCCATCTAGCTTTATTTCTTGATTATATTTCTTGGAGTTTTTTTTTTAATTGCAAGTTTACATGGCAGGGTAGAAATACCAACGAAGAAGAAACCAGCATGGCTGCATAAAGAACTCTCTGATAAATTGAAAGACAAAAAGGACAAGTATAAAAAGTGGAAAGAGGGGCACATAACTAAGGCAGAATATCAGCAAATAGCCCGAGCCTGCAAAGATGAAGTGAGGAAAGCTAAGGCTCAAAATGAACTAAGGCTTGTGACAAAAGTCAAAAATAATAACAAAAAAAGCTTATTTCAACATGTAAAAGAAAAAAGAAAAAAGTTAAGGAAATGATTGGTCCATTACTGGGAGAAAGTGGCAAGAAGGTGACAAGCAATAGGGAGAAAGCAAAACTACTTAATTCATTTTTGCATCTGTCTTTACAAAAGCGAAAAAACAATCCAACCTATCAAAAACAGTACCATAAAAAACAGATTAGAAACACATGTTAAGATAGGCAAGAAAATGATAAGTGAGCACCTGTCCACCCTAGACGAGTTCAGATCACCAGGACCAGATGGATTACACCCCAAGGTTCTCAAGGAACTGGCAGATGTGATCTCAGAACCACTGAACTATATCTTTCAAAGATCCTGGAGCACTGGGGAACTACTAGAGGACTGGAAAAGAGCTGATGTAGTTCCCATCTTCAAAAAAGATGGATCCAGAAAACTATAGACCTATCAGCTTTACCTCAATACCTGGGAAGATTCTGGAAAAGATAATCAAGCAACGAATCAGCGAACACCTAGAGGTAACCAAAGTCATTACCAAAAGCCAACATGGGTTTGTCAAAAACAGATCATGCCAGACAAATCTTATTGCATTCTTTGACCAGGTGACAAAATTAGTAGACCAGAGGAATGCTGTGGATATAATTTACTTGGACTTCAGCAAGGCATTTGATAAAGTAGACCACAACCTTCTACTTGATAAGATAGAAAAATGTGGGTTAGACAGCATCACCACCAGATGGATTCATAGCTGGCTGGCTGGCCGTACTCAGCGTGTGGTCCTCAATGGAACTGCATCTACATGGAGGGAAGTGTGCAGTGGGGTGCCCCAGGGCTTTGTTCTGGGCCCAGTGCTCTTCAACATCTTCATCAATAATTTGGATGAGGATAGATGGGGAACTCATCAAATTTGCAGACAACACCAAGCTGGCAGGAATAGCAGGAATAGCCAACACTCCAGAAGATAGGCTTAAGATACAGAAGGATCTTGACAGACTTGAACATTGAGCGCTATCTAACAAAATAAAATTCAATGGTGAAAAAAGTAAGGTTCTACATTTAGGCAAGAAAAACCAAATGCACCGGTATAGTATAGGTGGTACCTTGCTCAATAGTAGTAACTGTGAGAGGGATCTTGGAGTCCTAGTGGACAATCACTTAAATATGAGCCAGCAGTGTGCTGCAGCTGCCAAAAAAGCCAACACAGTGCTAGCCTGCATTAACAGAGGGATAGAATCAAGATCACATGAAGTGTTAATACCACTTTACAATGCCTTGGTAAGGCCACACTTGGAATACTGCATCCAGTTTTGGTCACCACGATGTAAAAAAAGATGTTGAGACTCTAGAAAGAGTACAGAGAAGAATAACAAAGATGATTAGGGGACATGAGGCTAAAACATATAAGGAACGGTTGCTGGAATTGGGTATGTCTAGTTTAATGAAGAGAAGGACTAGGGGTAACATGATAGCAGTCTTCCAATATCTCAGGGGTTGCCACAAAGAAGAGAGAGTCAAGCTATTCTCCAAAGCACCTGAAGGCAGGACAAGAAGCAATGGATGGAAACTAATCAAAAAGAGAAGCAACCTAGAACTAAGGAGAAACTTCCTGACAGTTAGAGCAATCTGTATCTCACAACTGATCAGTGGAACAACCTGCATCCAGAAGTTGTGAGTGCTCCAATATTGAAAGTTTTTAAGAAGAGACTGGACAGCCATTTGTCTGAAATGGTATAGAGTTTCCTGTCTGAGCAGGGAGTTGGACTAGATGACCTCCAAGGTCTCTTCCAACTTTTATTATTATTATTATTATTATTATTATTTATTGTTGTTGTTGTTGTTGTTGTTATATATCCAGAAATAAAATATATTGGCCAGCACATGGGGCATTAAGATGTTCTATCAACTTATTACTATATCTAGAAGCACATGCTTTTTCATCTACTTCAGATTTTTTTTATATAAACTTGTGCCAGGAGTTAATGCAGCTTCTGTGCATTTAATCATGTGTTATTTTCTTTTTGATTGCAGTAGGTGGCAAATACATTGGTGATCTTTTCTGATCTGCCAGAGCTAAGTAGGTGTTGTAAATATTGTTTACTTTTCAATAAGGCAACAGAGAGAGTTGGCTGTAACAATTATTTTACTTGGCCTGCAAAGGTCAATAAATCTACAGCAGGTAGAGATGAAGAAAAAAAAGTCCAAGCAACAGGCTTCTCTATTTATATAAATGTTGGTGTTTCGACCTTAGTTACATCATATGCTTAATCATATATACATATTTTAAGCATGCATATGTTATTTTGGTTTATCTCCACAAAATGCAGTCTCAAACTACTTCTTGGATATTCTTGTGGTTACTGTTTAAAAGGTTACACATGCAGTTCTTCATTCCAACAGGGTCTGTTAAAGTTTGCACCTGTGGTTTGCTAAGGGTCCTGTAAGTTCTTATCCTTACTGGAACAAGCATTCTGCTCAGCACAGGCAGTTTATAGGAAATAGTCAGTGGTGGGATTCAAATAATTTAACAACCGGTTCTTTGCCTTAATAACTATTTTAAGTATAAAAAAAAGATATACTGAAAGGTAGTACTTGGTGGCCTCGCCCCCTTTCCCGTATGCACCAATGGGAAACTAGAGAGATGAAGTATCTATTTCTGAAATTATCTCTGAGAAGCACCACCTAGTTTTCGCCTGAGTGACGTGATCGAAGGCGCCATGTCTCCATTTGGTTTCTGTCGCTCCTCTCTTAGACTTTTGGGGAGGGTTCCCCCCCACACCTGGAAGGAAGTTGAACGAAAACCAGACGTGTTCTGGAAAACACAGATTTATCATAACCGGTTGGCCAAACTCAACAAAATTATCTGCAATAGTTTCACAATATCTCTAAACATTTTTACTGTCCTTTAGGATGATTTGGAATATCAGAATGTTTAAATCAATGATGCAGCCTTGCCAACACTACTTTCAGAAAAGCTTACATCATTAATAAATGCAAAGGAAAACAATTGCCCAGCAAATTTGTAAAGACCCTGGTCATTTTATAATAAATGCTGAGGGTTCTTCTATGAGTAGAATCCAGTGAAATACAGGGATGTTTGCTAATCTTTTAAGTTTATCTTCCAATGAAGGCATTGTATTTTTCACTGGGATTGGATAATTTCCCTGAAGCTTTGATCCCCTATACTTTCCATCCAAACAAATTTAATGGCTGATACAGTCTTGTGCAAGTTAGGTAAAAAGCAAGAAAACCTGGCTGATATGCATCTGAATATTCTCGGCTTAAAGATACAGATTTGTCTTTAGAAATATCTGTCCACCATTGATGGGGGTGGGATCTTTAAAATATTTGAATGCATTTAATTTTTTATTCAATTTTAATAGCACCTCTTTCTAAAATAAGAATAACAATTATTGGAAATTAATTTTCCAATTTATCTTTTTTTAAAAAAAACCTTAATACTTTAATGGTTATATTGTGCATTCAGGAATGAGATTTGCTTCTGCACTTCATTCTTTCTATGTCATTATTATCCAATTATTTTAAATGCATATTGAAAATTGAGTTTCTAAAAGTCAAGTATTTTAAGGGGCACAAGTGAAACTCCTTTTTGAAACAACAACAAAACAGCAACAGTACTAGGCTGAATCAAATCTGATTAAGTTAACAAATTAAGCTATTTAGTCCTGTAAAAAATACTTCAACATTCATCCTTAAAAACAATTGTTTTGACAGTGTTTTATTCTCTGGCCCAGATTCAATGTTTTCCCTCCCAGGTTGGATAATTAGGAATTTATTAGCTCTCCAGAAATAAGATATAACTCTGTGTACTCCAAAAGAATTCCCACTGAATTCTGTGGGATGTTCTCTGGGGAATGTGTGGTTTGGATTGAAGCCTACACCGTTGCTTCCCCCTCATCCCAAATAATTAATTGGTATCATCATTATCTGTCAATCTCAATTGAAAATCCTTGATTTGAAAGCTGATGAGAAATGGAATATTGAGAACATGTTCTGAGTACTCTCAGCTTTTCTGAAGGCTTCTCCATTCACAACAAGACTACCATGGGAATATAACCAAAGCAGCAACTTGCCGTAGTATTACTATCATTAAGGGGGTGTGATGGCTCAGTGGTTAAAGACACTGAACGTGTCAACGAGAAGTTGACAGCCTGGGTTTGCTGCATGATGGGGTGAGCCTCATGACAGGGTGAGCTCCTGTTACTTGCCCCAGCTCCTTCCCTCCTCCTCCTCCTCCTCTTCTTCTTCTTCTTCTTCTTCTTCTTCTTCTTCTTCTTCTTCTTCTTCTTCTTCTTCTTCTTCTTCTTCTTCTTCTTCTTCTTCTTCTTCTTCTTCTTCTTCTTCCTCTTCCTCTTCCTCTTCCTCTTCCTCTTCTTCTTCTTCTTCCTCTTCTTCTTCTTCTTCTTCTTCTTCTTCTTCTTCTTCTTCTTCTTCTGCCATTCGTTATTGGACGTTGGCGATCATGTTGGCGATCCTGTTTTTATCAGCAGCTGCACGAAAAAGTGCTGCTGAGTTTTGTCCAAACCAGTCCCTTAGATTTTGAAGCCATGATGTTCTTCTTCTGCCTGGACCTCGTTTGCCTTCAATCTTTCCTTGGAGGATTAAATGGAGTATGCCGTATTTTTCTGGGTGTCGCATCACATGTCCGAAATATTTTAACTTTCGTTTTTTAATTGTTTTGATGATTTCCCTTGGCTTTCCCAGGCGGCTTATCACCTCCTCATTTCTGATTTTGTCAACCCAGCTTATACATAACAGCCGCCTGTAAATCCACATTTCAAATGCTTCTAGTCTCTTCAGGTGGCCTTCTGTCAGAGACCAACTCTGTACTCCATAGAGCAGGATAGAAAAAATATAGCATCTGAAAAAATATAGCATCCTTCCCACCTAGCAATCTGAAAGCATGTAAATGCAAGTAGATAAATAGATACCACTTTGCTGAGAAGGTAACAGCATTCCATACGCTTCAGTGTATAGTCATGCTGGCCATATGATCATGGAAATGTCTTCGGACAACGCTGCCTCCCTCGGCTAAGAAACAGAGATGAGCACTGCCCTCTAGAGTCAGACACAACTGGAGAGGGGAACCTTTACCTTTTATTACTATCATTATGCCCAGATTTCTACTCAAATAAGTAAGCAAGATGGCAACAGTAATTAAAATCAAAGCTTTAAAACTATGCATGGAAATTAATTCTAACATTAATTCTTAGCAGCCCTGCAAAAGTTGCACATCTTTCTGGATCTAAATCCAGAGAGAGGACATTTCCCCCACTTTAGCAAACTCTTAAAGAGGAGGCTTCTGCTAGCCTGGCTAACCTTGATCCCTTTATTGAATAGAGGACCTGCTCCCAGACCAGACAATTCCCCCAGACTATAGCTGGCCATTATTTCTATCTCCTAAAAACATTTAGGAGGCCCTGGAGCATTCTTCAAAATAAAGATGCTGCTAGAGATTTCCAGCATGGTGCGTTCCCATTTTTAAAAAAGATTAAAAGAGTAATTTTTAAAAAGAAAACAGTTG
Source organism: Azemiops feae (assembly GCA_023970755.1). Classification (NCBI taxonomy): domain Eukaryota; kingdom Metazoa; phylum Chordata; class Lepidosauria; order Squamata; family Viperidae; genus Azemiops; species Azemiops feae. The sequence goes on along the minus strand of JALGBA010004278.1, from coordinate 1,514,635 downwards.
GGCCAGGTATCGTCATAGGCACCAGGAGAAAAAAATCCATGACATGTTTCATTTGCAAGCATCATGTTTGGGACTTAAGAGAACATCATGTCCAGAGTTTCTGCACTTTTGTATCAATCCAGCAATTATATTCACTGCCCGTTTCCATTTCTATTTGCATCTGACTTCACGTCTCATGTCTGGATTAAATTTCACACTTCTGACAGTTGAGAAGACCTGATTTCCCCTTTTTCTAATTTTACTCTTCTTGCTTTAGATTGTCAGCCAGTAGACTATGCAAGGCATCTGATTCAGCATTGTTCCTTACAGGGATTTTCTAAGGGATAAAAAGGGATAAGGCCCCATTCCCTCTCTCCTCTCTCTTCCCATCACAAATGTTGCATTGTTTTCATCCAACAAAGCATCACCCATAATGTCAAAACATGTCATGGGTCTATTGGAAAATCCCTCTGCCTTTGAAGAGGACTTGGTTATTGCTTCTCTGTCCCAGGACAGAGAGCAGAAACCAATAGCAAAAAGTAGGTGGGCAGACAGGCAAAAAACTTTATCACCCCTTGGCTTTCTTTCCTGACTGGAAACTGGGCAGAGCAAGAACAACTGCAGAAGAACTGCTAACTCATCTGTAGCCAGCCTGGTAGTAACGTTTCTTCCCAGATTTCCTGTTGCCTCTTCTTACACAGGAAACGAAAAATCACCTAATAAGGAGGTCCTCCAGCTTCAAAGGAGAGTTGTCCTGCATGAAACAGGAAGTTTGTTTTAAAAAAACACATGCACACACAAACACGCACACACACATACATACACACACACCAGTACATTAGAAGTACTTGAATGTTAGAATTAAGAGTCTTGGAGATTTTAAGAACTGGATGAAAAAGGTTGTCAGCTTTTGATCTAAAGAACATTATAGAAATATTCATCAAACTTAAATACTGTACCTCAAGGATAAAGCACAGCACAGCAAAATGCTTGCTGCCATAATTACTTTCTCTATTGTCCCCCTTTACTCCTGAAAACTGCAACACTTGTCCTTGAATGCTACTGATTCTTCATGATGAGACTTTTGGAACTATATGCATTTAAATTAACCAGTTACATATAGCTAATAACGATTCATCTTCATTTTGTCAATAATGTTTACCACCAGTCACATTAAACACTACAATTTGGTGGCAACCTTTAGAGGACTTGCAACCAAGGTTTTGGCAGACTACATGCACTATAGGGACCCTGATTATTCTATAAGCAGTGGCTAACACATTTCTTATATAACTTGTCTTCTGTTGGTCAGGGATTACCATGAGAAGTTGCATCTGAAAAAAATAACATCTATAATTTATAAAAATATGCATACAGATTCTATTTTCCATCTCTACATCCCTCAGGGCAGCACTGAACTTGGATATAAAATAATGAAATCCACAAACTGTCAACGGTCCACAGCAACAGCAAAAGCCAAAGCAGAAATCAGATCAACAAAGACAGAGGCACCAAGCAAACAAGCATTGCCATTGATGTGTGTCTAAATCTCAATGGCAGGGCCCAATTGTGGGAGTTTGAATCCCGGGGTCCAGCGCCTGCTGGACGGACCAGTGGTTGTGGGAGTTTGAATCCCGGGGTCCAGCGCCTGCTGGACGGACCAGTGGTTGTGGGAGTTCAAATCCCGGGGTCCAGCTTCTGCTGGACGGACCAGTGACGTACGTCAGCCTGGGCTAACGGACCTTGCGTTTGGTAGATAGGAAACACACGGACAACATGTTTCTTCAGGTTGAATCAGCAAGCAAGAGTCCAGAAGGGTCTGCCTGCCTCTCTTTTATTGGTATTTTACAACATAGCAAAAGGTTCAATAAGGGGCGGGTTTAGCCAAGCAATTAAACTTAAAAGGGTACCTTATCCTAACTCAGGAAATGTAAACTTCAAAAGCGTAGCTTATCTCAACTCAGGAAATATAGACTTTAAAGGCATAGCTCAGGAAGAGATAACTTGAAAGACATAACTTCAGGAAGAGATAACTTGTAAGACATAATTCAGGAAGACATAACTTCTGACTTATCTCAGGACTTAAAAGGCATGGACACTTGAAAGGCATGGAAGCCTATCTTAACTCAGGAAATGGTTGCAACATCTCCACTGTTTTTATTTTTTAAAGTTCAATCTCTATCCTACTTGTGGCCATAATCTGCATCCTCCGAAACAGAAAAGGGCAACTCCATAAGAATACGAGATTCTTGCTTGGGGGCAAGAGCCTCCATGGCTAAGTCTGATTCAGTATCGGAACAGTTGGAGTCCGTGTCAGACAGTGTCAGTAGGGCAACCTTTTCAAAGGGGTGGAATTTGGGTTTCAAGGGTTCATATATATTGTTTGAGGCAAGCATAACATTAATCTTAGAAAGATTAGAATCCAAACCATTCAAACGATCCTTGAGAAATTGCAAAAGGCGTGAAAAAACACATGGGCCAATCATACATAATATAAGCAAAATTATACAAGGTCCTAAAATAGCAGAAAGCAATGTAGTAATCCAGGGAGAGAAATTAAACATACTTTGATACCAGGATTGTTGGGAGAACCTTTCTAGTTCCCTGTCTTTTAATCGTTTGCGTAACTCATTCATAGAGTCGTGCACAATGCCAGATTGATCAGAATAAAAACAACATTCTTCTTTTAAGGCTACACACGTTCCACCTTCCTTTAAAAATAAAAGGTCGAGGGCACGCCTATTCTGCAAAACTACTTCAGCAAGAGACGACAAAGAAGTTTGAAGGGCAGAAATTGAAGTCTCAATGCGGGAAAGATCATTATCTATTTCTAGACTGAGTTTTTGTATTTGTTGTTGGTTGACAACTAAAGCCGCAGCTCCAGTAGCTGCTCCTGCAACACCTAATCCTAAAAGAACTGAAAGGGTTAGGGCTGTAACAAATTCACGTTTTACACGTAGGTGGTATTCCGGTGGTTCCATAAGGGAAACAAAATCAGAGGGGGAATAATAAGTGATTCTAGGGACTAAGCGTACCTGAATACAAAAGGCTGTTTGTTGTATAAGGACATCCCCTGATACACAGGCTGTGGCACCTGTAGAGCAAGCCCAGATGGAGTTGTTGCCGGGGATGAAGAATTGGCCCTTTAAGCTGGCAGAAATATTACCATTACTCAAGGTAAAAAGAGAGTTATAACCTGCCGTATTTACACTGCCCGATCTTTTCTGGGTGAGCCAAACATCACATTGGTATTTGCCAGTGGTGATATTAGCACAATATTGAGAATAATTTGCAGGAATGTTTCCCAAACAACAACCATGTCCCAATAATAGAAGTAATAGTGATGGATGTTGAGTTCCATCTGCAAGAGTCATCTTTAGTAGCATTCTTAATAGGTTCGATGGAGCCAACGGCGTCATAAAAGGGTGGAGTGGCTGATAAACAGAGCCAACAGTGGTCGGTTTGTGAAGAAGAATTAACAGCACTTTTTAACAAAAAGGAAGAAGCATTGACAAGGTTAATCAAGGGATTAGGCATATTATGTACAATGGACTGTAAAAAAACAGGTTGAATGCTTTTGTTAGGACCTATAGGAGGGGAATGTGGTGACTGGATTGTGAGACGAATGGAAAAAACTCCGCCGTCGTCTTCAGAACCGCTCCATTCTCTACCACCCCAAGAATATCCGACAGCCCATTGCTCTGTAGTCAAAGTCTTTCCTTGGGATGTAAAGGTAATGTTCATTGGATTTTTCCGCTCACCACAACAATGCAAATTAGAAGGGCAGGAAGAAGAAGGGGGTTTGCCATTACTACGGTTAATGGCAATATAATCATTTGAGCGAGGGGCAGTCCAGGATATAGCGCCCGTAGAAACACAAGACCATGAGGCACAGTATTTATCCAAAAAAGTGCCACATTGATATTTTTCCTCAGGTGTCTTTGGTTCGGGACAAAAATACAGGTCCCACCATGTTGCTTCTAGTGGAGAAGGTGTGCACGAACCTTGTTTGTCCCGTTTGTTAGTTTGGAGAAATTTTGAAGCAAATTTGTTGACCCCGGTACCCATTTCAGCAAAGTCAAAATGTAAGATAGGGAACCAGGGCCATATTGTGTATTTGGAGATTTGGAATAATACCTGATTTTCAAAGTCACGAACAGTCCATGTGTAGTTGAGAGGTCGATGAGGATTAGGATCAGGAGATCGCCGTCGTCGAGAATGAATGATGCGTTGGTGTGAGCGAGGTTGCTTTGTGGAATGAAAGTGTTGTAAGTGAGGTGAGGTAAAAATACGGGCGGCCAGGTCTAGGAAGGAGCGGGGATGAGGAACAAAGTTATAGGCAAGTAAACGAGGAGACAAAGGAAGTTTTGCATAGCTCGCCACTGATGCGAGTTCAAAAGAATGTGTAGTATAAGTACCATAGGATGAAAATCCAGACACATAATAGCGCCCCGTAGTCTCAGGGGTCACAAGAATAGCAAGAGTTATGTGACAAGGGTAATGAGCATAGGTGAGGGAAATAGAGGGAGATGGTGGAAGAGGAATGCCACGATTAGGATACTGAGAAAACACAGGGACAAAAGGATTGACCTCGGTCATAACAATGGAAAAGGGCAGTAGTATTGAGATCAAGAAAAGAAAAAACAGGACCACAATTTAGGCCTTTATGAAAATTTAGAGGAATTCTCAGGTGCTTTGTCATCATGGGAAGGTGCAGTGTGGACATCATGGGAAAGGAACTTGTCAAGAGTGTCATCAAAAGCAGGGTCCACATGATTGATGCAAAAGTGTTGGACCCCTGGACAATATGGGTGGTGCAATATGCAGTTGTTACACCAATAACAGCATGTACATCCGCACTCACAAAGGCAATGATGGCACATCCGATGGAGTTGGTGGTTGTGTGGAGTGATGAAATATGGGCGAATACACGAGCAGGGACCCACAAAACTCTGTCAGTAGTTGAACTGCAGCGTAGCCTCTTCCCCAGGTGATATTCAGCTGGACCTTTCCAAGTTGGATCGGGAGCTGCTGTAGTATACAAGTGGTCTTGAAGTTGGGACAACAGGTTTAGTAAGTGTCGAGACGCAGCAACAAAGAAGGATTGCCAGTGAGATTTAGAAAATTGAGAGTATACAGACAACATTTAACGTTTTGCAGTGCCGGGAGGTTTGGGGGGCATAAGCCCTTGGACCCCATATAACGATCTAATGCATTTTTTAAGTTTGATTTGCTCGCTTCAACAATAGCCTGCCCTTGGCTATTGAAAGGATTCCAAATTTGTGGACAATGGCCAGTGATGACAAAACGTGAAAATTGTGAGCTGACTAGCTGGGCCATTGTCTGTTTTTAATATTTTTGACATCCCAGCACTGTAAAGGTACGAATACAGTGATTAATTACTTGTTTTGCAGCTTCCCCTTTTTTGTGGGGTTTGCCAAAATAAATCCGGAGAACGTACTACTGTAACAGTAGATATTTCCGGGGCAAATGGAGGATATTGAGTTACATCCATTTGCCAGGTATCACAGCTTCAGTGCCTCTAGGGTTAAGCCCTGTGGGATACCTTTAGACTGTAAGCTACAGGTTGGGCATTGTTAATTATGGCTGTAGCTTCAGCCATAGTGATTCCAAATTGTTTCATTAGTGCTTTTTTTATTTTGATGAAAATAAGCATGACTGTCCCAAGGGAGACAGGAGAAAGAGACATTGCAGGTAGCAGATGCCGCAGCGTCTGCATACATTTCCCTTTTGCAAGAAGCCAGAAAAAGGTTGGTGGCTTCTTATGTGGTGACAAAGTAAAGATGTTTCCTGTTGGATATTACAGTTGTAGGTGGAAATAAAGAAGTTAAATCAGGGTCCAGGGATGGAGAGAGGTATGATTGAAAAATAGTGGTGACAATTTGAGTGACATAGAGAACTGTCAAGAATGAGATTATAGTTGAGTGGAAAATTTTGAAAAGCTAGAATGGCAGCGGCTAGTTCCGCACGCTGAGCACCGTTGGGGTGGCGTTATTTTTGTGTGCCCTTGGTCATGAATATACCAGACAAGCACCAAATTGGTTTACTGCCACTACAAAGAGTGTGACAGCATGTGGGATGGGAAAGCGTTGTAATTGGGTATCCCATGAAACATGGATATTTGTAGGAGCTGAATGCGAGGATCAGCAGGAGGTTCAGGATATCTTTCCAGGCCACTCAGTGAGAGCAAGCTGCAAGCTTCGAGTTAGAATAGATGGTTTCCATGTATGAGAGAACATGGTACATATATGACAGATTCTATTCCTGCAAGGGCTTTTGCTCGAAGGCGAGCCTTAGAGATGAGAGAGGCAAATTGAAAAGGTTTTTGACATTGTGTTTCTAGGAGTGTGAGAGAGTTGAAGCCATTCTAGAATCAGCAAGGAGGGAATAGTTTGGACATAGCACATGTAGGTAAAGAAATAGTATTACCAATAAAAGAGAAAAGGGAATGTTTGGGGTCATTCGGTCAACCCACTGAATTTGTAGGGCTTGGTTGACCAATTGAATCACTTTTAAATGACTGTCCTGCAGTGAAATAACATCTGCAGGATGTTTGCCTTTGGGTAAGGCTGAAAAAAGAGGTGTAACTGAAAAGTGGTGGACCTATTAAGGTCAAATCCAATTATAGCCCCTAAATATTGCTATAATTGAAGTAAAGTTGGTTGTGGTAATTTTAAAAAGGGAAAAAGTGGTGCAGCATGGAGGCCAATTTATGGCCCAAATATTGAAAGGAAGGGAGGTTTGGACCTTGTCAGGAGCAATGTGCAAACCTCCTTTTTGCAAAATTGTGTGAGGGTTGGCAAAGTGCAAAAACGTACCCTTTGGGCCTGGTGCTGCGACCAAAATATCATCCTGTAATGGTAAACCAAAAAGAGGGAGAGGTCCGATATGGTTGCAAACATGAAAACAAAAAAACTGACACATTGTAGGGTTATTTAGCATGGTCCTGTGGTAAAACCTTCCATGGTAGCGCTGAGTTGGTTGAGAAATTATTCAACTCAGGCACTGTAAAAGCAAATAAATGTTTATCCTGTTGATGCAAAGAATGAAAAAAAAAAAAAAAACAACAATCCTTTAAGTCATATTCATGGAGAAACGCCATTTGCCCTGATTTCTTTTTATAACAAAACTGGAACAGAATAAGATTGCAACATTTTATGCCCTAATAAAGATAAAGTGTAACTGTATCTTTTTCCAAGGCAACTTGCAATCCATAGATACTTGAATCATTTTGTATTTCAAAAAAATTAGATTGTATTTTTGGGGTTCCAATTAATCAAATTCCATTCAGATGAAACAAATTTTCATGAAATAGAAAAACATTTACAAATCTAAGCAAACAATTCAATCATTTCTTTTGGTTGATGGATGTATATGTCTAACTAACAAATTTAAAACTCAAAAATTTGCAAAGAATTGCCCAACAATTACTGCCTCCTCTTTCGAGTAAAAAATAGCAAGCTAAACTGCAAGAGTGGGCATCAAATTTCCAATCCACCCCCCTTCCTTTGCTCTTAAAAAATACAGCCAGCGAAAACGAAGAGGCAGGAGGGGGGGGAAGAAAAGAAACTTTGCAAAAATCTCACCACCAAAAAAATTCACATGCAGTCACATGTATAAATTCTTTATACCTCTTCCATAAAACTTTGCACATGCAACTCATACCAGTGCTGCCCATGTTGACCATAAAAACTACAGTTATACTATTCCTTTCACAGCCGTGGGATGGTGGGAGGGTGAGGCTAACACACCACATTTACACCAGCAAATTAACTCATTCACTTCCATTCGGTTTACTACACATATGTTTTTTCAAGCAAAACTTTTATTTTTAATTAAGGCCTTTTTTGTTTGTTGTTATCAAAGAGGGTTTTGACCCTTTTCCAAGTCTTGGAAATAAACAAAACACACAGACAGACATATATACACAAATACCATAAAAACAACATTTATTTAGACATATGGCTGTGTCTGGCAAGAAGCGAGAAAATCATGAGATGATTCCAACAAACATGTGGTTTTTATAGGGCCCTTTAACCATCTCCTATTTTTCGCACCATTCCAAGTCCAAACGTAACGTTCTACTTTAAACTTATAAACAAAACACACACACATCACCAACACACCACCAGAATTGTCTGACAGGGTTTCAAACTTAACAGATTACAAAAGAGTTTCAAAACATTCCAATTGTTCAAACGCATTGCAGAGAAGTGCAGTTGAGTTAATTTATAAAATTCTGAATTGTGCTGTTTCTGTTTTTGGAGGAGAGAGAGAGGATAGAGCGAAAGAGGGGGGTTTTTTTGGCTGTGCCGCTTTGGAACGTCTTCCGTAGTAGGCACAGGTTAAAAGGAAGGGTCTGGGGATAGACAGTTTGTTCCGTTAACTTTTGCAAACAATTTGCCTTTCTGGCGTAAAGAGGAAAGTTCATCCACATGCTTGGAAAACCTTGGAAAGTGAGGACCCATACTTACTTGCAGGCTTTGCCATGTGCGTAAGATACAGGAGCCAGAGCAGGCGTTTCCCTAGGACAGAGAACACGCCGTGAGTGAATCCGTCATAGAAGAATCAGTCGGGTCCCAGTTGTGGGAGTTTGAATCCCGGGGTCCAGCGCCTGCTGGACGGACCAGGTTGTGGGAGTTTGAATCCGGGGTCCAGCGCCTGCTGGACGGACCCAGTGGTTGTGGGAGTTCAAATCCCGGGGTCCAGCTTCTGCTGACGGACCAGTGACGTACGTCAGCCTGGGCTAACGGACCTTGCGTTTGGTAGATAGGAAACACACGGACAACATGTTTCTTCAGGTTGAATCAGCAAGCAAGAGTCCAGAAGGGTCTGCCTGCCTCTCTTTTATTGGTATTTTACAACATAGCAAAAGGTTCAATAAGGGGGGGTTAGCCAAGCAATTAAACTTAAAAGGTACCTTATCTAACTCAGGAAATGGTAAACTTCAAAGCGTAGCTTATCTCAACTCAGGAAATATGACTTTAAAGGCATAGCTCAGGAAGAGATAACTTGAAAGACATAACTTCAGGAGAATAACTTTAAGACCATAATCAGGAAGACATAACTTCTGACTTATCTCAGGACTTAAAGGCATGGACACTTGAAAGGCATGGAAGCCTATCTAACTCAGGAAATGGTTGCAACACCCCAATGCTATACATCTCTTTAGGACAAAGAAGTCCACCATCTGTATGACACTGATAAAAAAATGCCACATGTACTTTCTTCACACCATAGCAATAGGGTAGCACTTGGCCAAAGAGAATCAAATACCTTTGACAAACCTTATAATTACGCCAATTATTATTTGCCTGTTGTGGTTATGGTGATGGTCGTTACTGATATCTATCACTGAATATTGTAATTCCAGTTGCTTAATATATTTTCTGTGTTACCTAACTAGGTAGATGTGGTGTTAGTATATGTATTATGGTTTCCCTGCAAATAAACATAAACACAAAAATAATAATATATGATTTCCCTTAGGTTAAATTCAATTCCTGGTACTGCAGGGTCTTAATGCTCTCTTGTTTTCTTGCAGACACTTCATTACCCAATGTAGGTAACATCATCAGTGCTAGTAGGGAGTGGGGTTTGGTTCTCAAATTATATTCTAGTGGCTTGCCCTGTCAGTGTTGGTAGGAATGGTCTTGGTAGTTCTTTGGTTGGGCTGTTTATTGTTAGCTTGTTTGGCAGTTCCTTGTTTGGGGTATTGTTTACTTCTTGATTGTTGGTCTGATGTTAATCTTGGTGTAAACATCAAATATTCGCTTCTAACGGTACTTGCTGCTCTATCAGTATTGGTATTCTATCGGTACTCCTGGTATTATATGGATACTCACCAAAGTTGAGAAGTGGTTCCTTTGCTTTCTTCAGGGTTGTTTTTCCCACATTGCTGAGATTTCCTGAGATTTCTTATTCTAACCAAGTCTAACTTTATTCTTCCTTTATAATGTCAGTCAAAATTAGCAATTTAATTATAGAATGTAAGCATTGGTTAGATTAAACCTATTGAGATTAGACTTAATCCAACCACCTTGAACCAGGATCTAATTCAAGGATGTAAATGTAATATATTGAATACATATTTAGAGTACTTATAATGGAACTATTTGATTTTTCTCTGCTGCTTGCTTATGGTGGCTTAGTCCTAATACGTATACCATTCTTTTATCCAATAAGTATGTTTGTGTATATGAATTTCTGACTGTTGTTGGCATCCACATAGAAACAAAAATAGACTTCATTAAAAGAATTCTGTACATTTTATTTGGCATAATTTAAGCTTCTTTACCTTCCCAAGATTTATTAGTGTAATCTAAAAAGACACAACAAAATTGACCCCTGTTACTTGCAATTATTAATATCTATTTCTTCTTTTCTATGGAAATGCAATGTTTATATATCATAATTTTAAAACATTATCTCTCTGGAGCACTGGATGGGTAAAACAGCTTTTTAGGCATCTGCTGTTCCAGGTCCATAGGCAAACAAGAACTTTTACAATAATGAGAGAAAGAAAGTCAGGGGAATAACACAGCTGCCAAATGAAGGGAAGGAGAGGATGGTAGCGATATGACAGGTAGGACTGGAAATTTGACAGGAGAAACTTAAAATGCAGTGATGTAGGATTGGACAATGCAAAAATAGAATAAAGTGATGATTGGAAAAATTGGGACATGAAAGAGGGAAGGAGAGAGAAAGAATCAGATTTCAGATATTAACTAGTCCAAAGAGGAGGGATTCAAAGAGAAGATTTCAAATCTGTGGGTTTTAGCTGGAGGTACAGAACTTGACCATGATTCTCTGATAAGATATAGTTAGGCCACTGGGAGTCCTTTTAAGCTTGTGAACTACACTTTTTTTCCTCTCAAAGCTTGCAGAGAAAGCAAATTGCCTAATCCCAGGATCACAACTACCAAGGCTACATGCAACATTAAGCAAGCTGCTTCAGTTTCTGCAACAAGACCTCCTTGATGTTTTCCTCCCCTCCCCACACATCCCCATTATGCTCTGAATATGATCTGGAGATTCCCCCATTTTGTAACAGAATTTGAGAAGATTAATAGTCTATTTGCTAAAGTCAACTCACTATTTTCAGTTTATGAGGGAATTTGCAGCAAAATAACAAACAAGACAGTAAACAAAAGGGGAAGAGGAAGTCAAGGTTAAGGCAGAAGGTAGATTGAAGCCTAAGCAAGTCCTGCCTCTAGTGCATCCTGGAAAGGAATTAAAATCTCAGGTGGGAACTGTTGGTATTCACAAAATAAAGCAAAGAACAGGATATAAAATACTGACGTCTCTAGCTATTGTTCAGTAAAAGTTCAATAAAAAAACCCAGGGGTAGCTTCTGCAAATTATATTTCCTGTGTTGGGGGCCCTTTGTTACTATTGTGGGATTTTCATGAACCCTAGATAGTCTCATCTGAAATATGCCTCATGCAGTAGCCAATGAGTAGAGGGACATTCACAAGTTCTGGAGACCCCATTTTTTTGCTCTGTTGGTATGTTTTGGGTCATTTAATTATCTGATAGTACAAGTGATAGATCTCTTGCTTAATCAGCCTTCTCAAACTCAAAGTTTGAAAGTCAAAGTAGGACAATTCAGCTTCTTGGTCACCATACTCCATAACCTTGGAATAGTCTGTTCTGTATTCTTTATTTGAGATGCAGCTCCAAAAGGATATATTCTTCCCAACATTTATTCTATTGACTTCTAGGGATCAAATGAAAGGCTTTCTCTTGATTCCTGTCTGTGTCCTCATTTCTCCTAGTCAGAGGTTTCATATGCTTAGGTTATCCTTGAAACCTGCTTCTTACAGGAAAGTTGCAACTTACAGAATCTTCGTAATTCTCCTTTTTCTACTCAGAGATGCAGACCTTCTATTGGAGCACACAATCTCTTTAATAAATCTGAAGACCTTTGGATCTTAAGCAACTTAATGGGATTGATTCCATAGGTATATGATATGAATTGCAACAATGAAAAATTCATGAAATGTGTTATCATGTCACAAGGCGAACACTAACTTTTCATACTTGCATGCCAACATTGAACAAAGGTATCTAACATAATGAAGAAGAGTGGAATGATTTAGATCTCAGAATAAGCATCATAGGTTTCAAACAATCAGAGATGAAACTGGTGATTTCTTCTAGCTCAGTTTACTGTGGGACTATTCTTCATAAAATCTCAATAATCTCACTACCAATAAACGATAGTTTAATAGCCTAGGTTTAATTGTCTAAGAGAGTGTTACTCAAGCTCAGCAACTTTAAGATGTCTGGACTTCAGCTCCTGAATCCCCAATCAGCACACTGGTTAGAGAATTCTGGGAGTTGAAGATAATAAAGTTAAGAAACACTACCCTAAGTCATTAATTAGAAAACCTGTGGACCAAATGTAACTCCTTACATCTACTTGGATATGTCCATATTGTTATCTTTGCAACAATAGGGAAGTGATTTGCAATTTCTATCTTCCAGGATATCTTCCAGGTCAGCTATTTCCTGGGGTCTCCCATCCAAGCACTAACCAGATACAATCCAACTTAACTGATGTTGCATTTCTGTGTTCTAGGTATTAGAAAATTCTATTTTATTATATAAAAATGGTAGCAGAGGATTATTACACAGCCATACAGATCAAATAAAAATTACAGTCACAATGGGCCTTGCTGTCACAGGAAACTCTCTTCAGACTATAAAAGAACCATAGATTATAACCATAGATGTAAACTAAACACTGCCATCTACTGGCTGAATAATTCTGTAGTTGTTGCAATACAAAATACATTCTAATATGTATTCCAACACTAGGTCAACTATATTTTCTTCCTTAATATTCCAGTCTCCAACCACAAGCAGCACATCTTGCTTGTACGTTCTGTCAATTTCAGACTGAGCTTAAAACTCATCATCAACCTCCTTTTCTTCTGCATCAGTGGTTGGAGCATAAACTTGGATAATTGTCATATTGTTGTTCACAAAGTCTAGCTGATATTATTCAGCCATTCATTAATTACATTGTATGAAAGCAACACCATTCCTTCTTTGTGTTTTCTCTCCTGAGTAGGAAACTGCATAATCTTCTGAGTGAAAGGGTTTAATTCCAGTCCAGTTCACCTCAATGTATAGTCAATATATTTTATCTTTCACTGCCTTCAGTTTGTTCATCCTTCTTGTGTTTCATATTTCCACTGTAATTTTTGTCTTTAAGCTTTGGGTTTTCTTTTTCTGCATGGCTACTTCAGTAATCAGACATCCTGAAAGTTAGTGCCATGTTGGGTGCCAGCTGACCTGAGAGGCCTAGAACTATATTTTCAATCAGTTTACATTTATTGGTTTCCTCAGTAAAAAAAAAAAAAACCCAGGAAAAATTGTATTTTCCTGCGCAGCATGAAATGATGCGATAAATACATAAATGCCCTTGCCTTTATCGCTGAAGTGATTATTCACCTCCATATTTTCCTAGATCACTGTTGCCCTGGATAGGTGTCTGGGCAACTGAGATGACTTTCATGTTTTGGATGACCCTGCTTGGATCATATATTCTTGGCATGTAGTTATTCTTCACTCATCCCTCCCAGGAATACCTTCTACCATGAGGCAGCACAGTAAGACTTATTTTGTCTCTTAATTGCTTGATTAAAATGTTAAAACGTGAAACACCAAACTGTAAATTCCTTATAGAAAAAGCTGTGAAAAGCTTATATGTTCCAATCTACTTGTGATAATATACCTTTTTTAAAAAAAAAGTTTTCATAGGTCAAAGGGAGAGATTCTCTAAAAGTAAGCTTTTTTTGTCAGACATAGTTTGCCATTCTTGTAAATAACTGCTCTTTCATTAAACTTAATAATATCATCTCTATTTTATCAGCAGGAAGTAAGGCTGCAAAATTTTCTCTATGACAGCAGAGGATTTGATTGGCTCACTGGCAAGAAGTAAGACTTTTAAAAATTATTGCCATTTTCATGGCAATTTTTTTTCTTCCATTCAATTGTGTCCAATTTTCAGAGACTGCCTGGACAAGTTCCTGCAGTTTTCTTGACAAGATTTTTTAGAAATGGTTTGACATTGCCTCCTTCCTAGAGCTGAGAGAAAGTGACTGGCTCAAGATGGGTTCATGCCTATGGCAGGATTAGAACTCACCATCTCCCAGTTCCTAGCCTGTTGCCTTAACCACTACACCAAACTGACTCTTTACTAGCACATTTGAATTTCTTTCTGAGAAGAGTTATTAGTTATTACTGAATTTCTGAATAATGGAAATAAGGCTACCTGGCAAAAGCAGGTCATAAAAGAGAATAGAACCTTAACCAAAACAAGACACTTTTTAAAGATTCCCCAGGAAACATGGGAGGATTGAATTAAAGCACACAAATGAGTTATAGATCTAGAATTTGTAATGTCAATTGGACCACTGGAGATACAAGATTTTATGAAGTAAGAAATGCTGCCGACCCATTACTGAATCCTCCAAAAGATTCACCTAATTAAGGAAGTGCCATTCAGGGTTTTATTACTCTATCACACAGTTTACCTCTCAAAGCTGTTGTGTTGGCTAACAAGAGCTGGGTGGGACGACCATTGCATTCCTTCACTTCTTGACATCATCAGCAGAGTCAAAAACAATTCTCAAGTAGCCTGGATGGTTTTCCATGATTGGCTACCTGCTGATCATGAAAATGGATGCAGGCAGGGACATGCCCCAGCAAGACTGCATTTGGGGGGGGGGGGGAATGGTTTCATTTCAAATGTGGCACTTCTGGAAAAGTCAATCTTTCACCAATCTTAGAGCACATTTCATAATATTTTTGCTTTTCAAGACCAGATCTGTTCAAAAACTCACTGCTGTATTTTCTTGAAGGCAAAATTAACATCATTTCCAGTATTTTTTCCACTTCAGCAAACAATTTGCAGGGATGTCGTTTGTCTTCCCATAGACTTTTTAAAAATTGTTTTAAAGTTTAACAGGGACTATGGTGAAATAGCTCCCAAGTGAAAATAGGTAACTTGTTTTCCTCTCTACAGGATGCATCGGGTCCAGCATCTCAGTGCCCTTCACATATGTTGGATTTCAGCTCTCATTATCCAAACACTTTTTTGCCCTGCAAATGATGACAAGACTCTGGCTAGTTGCGGTCTTTTTCCAAAAGTCAAATTAAACTGCAATGGGGTTATAGGAAATGAATATCCCCTTGTATTGCACAAGGCGCCACACTTAAAAATATGTCTGGTATGCTAGAAGATAAACAAAAAAAATTGTTTTGAACCATGCTTTCAACCATGAAGAAAAAGGAAATATGCTGAGTGTCTGGAACTTTGCATTTTATGCTCTCTTAAATCATAGCAGCAATGTAACTGCAAGAATAAAATGTTGAATAAATTTACTTTAGAAAGAACAGTCTTTTGTAAGATATTTTTTAAACTAAAAATGATAAGAGGAACATTTCTTGCCAAGACACTGGCTATAAAATCTTTTCAAAGTAACGACAAAAGATTGCTACAGTGATAAACATGGGTCTCAAGAGAGACCAGAGATCCCCATGCTGGCTCATTCTCCATTGTCTGCCACTATTTAGGTAACTATTGGAGACCCTTGGGATGCAGGACCCAAATGTTGACTCCTAATATCAACACTGCTCAGGACCGTTCAACTGTTTAGTTTCTACAGTAGGACCAAGAAGAACTAACTACTTTGCTGTAAATGTTGCTCTTCAAGTTGTCATATCTGAATTCACCCCCAAAGGCCACCTCCCTATATAAAACCCCGTTCTAGACCTTAGAAAATTTGGTTGGAAAGAGCCCTCATACATTCATAGATTGAGACAGCAGTTCCAGCAGCAGTTCCAAAGGGTGAAGGGGTGATGGATATGCCAATGTCAAATCTGTAAAATAAGGCACAGAGAGTTGATCTTTTTGCCACCTTGTTTATTCATGAATCATGGAATTGCCTGATATAACCTGGATAATTTGCCCAAGAAGACAGTCTTGGAAACCATCAAAGGAAGTTGACTTTATTGATCTATCATATTGCTTTGTATCTTGAATACAGTGAGCTTGGTTATGAGCTTCTGATGGTGTGTAGTAGTCAAATTTGAAACGGACAAGGGTGGCTTGTATAGAAAAGGCACCTTCTCTGTCTCTTGGTTGTTCCTTAAACGAGCTATATTTTTTCCTAGGCTTGCACTGTAACTGTGCAGACTCAAGAGAACATGAGTTTGAGTTAAAGACATATTAAAGAGGTGGCAACAGGATAAGCATTGACCAAGCATAAGCAGAGAAAACCAAAGAAGTTTGTATGAAGTCAGCTATCCTGGAAGGATGTTTTGACGCAAAGCATAACTGAGAGAAGAAATTGTCTTATGTCAGCAGCCTGCAGAAGTGGAATGAAAGGTAGCGGTTGCAACTGAAGATGTGAAAAGTGGGACATTTCAAATGGAAAGACAAGGAATCAAATGTGTGCTGGAGAGAGCTCATAGCAACCATGTTGGGGGGGAGGGGAGGAGGCTTGGATTATCATATCTAGTTACGTTATGAGGATAAATTTTAACATTACAACCACAGAAAAAGTGCAGAGAAGAATGCCAAGGAACAATGCTTTCAGAATGGCCTGATTGCATCCTTGGCAGTAAGGAAGCAAGGCAGTCACCACAACAACTGCAGCTTAACTCTGTGTAAGGGAAGCTGGTTGGCAAAGCTCTTGAAGACCCGAGAGACAACAGAGTCACCAGTGATTACTTTGCACTTTAATCACTCTTGTATTTTTCAACTATCAGAAATGAACCCAAAAGCATAAGAAACAGGATGTCATTAGGCCACTTTCCTCAATGCCTGAATCGTGCCATGTATTGTTGAAGGGTGTGCATCCCTGAAATCAGAGAGAAAAATGTTTTGGGAGTGGGGTGGGCACAAGATCATCAGCTATGATCTGAGCAGTCTTGACATGCTTGAAAGACATGGTTGCAGTTTCAACTATCCTGATGCATAAGGTGATTATTTTGGAAGTATTAGTCTTGAGGGGAATCTTGAGGCTTCCTGTCTGAAACTGTTTCCGGTGCTTGAAGACAGGACTGTGCAATAGGAACTGAAGAAGTGGTGGTAACATATCTGTACCTGCCATTGTGTGAAGAACTTGCTGCTGCTGTACCAGAATCAGGAGGCAGAATGCCTCTTTTTCTTTTTGCCTTGCTTGGTATTGGGAGAAGTAAACTACTTGGAAAACTTTGAAGCTTTCTTAGTGCTGATAATAAGACAGCAGAGACCTGAGGACTCTCTGCAGATGGGATAATTCAATCTCTTAAAATGAAAAGGGACTGCCTGATTGTTCTGGATGGGGCACATGGCTTGGAGAAAGATGACGCCTAGAGCTTTCACATCTGCTATCTTTAAAGCTTGTTCCCAGAGAGGAGCTCAAAAACTAGAAGAACAAGTGCAGCGAGCCTGTTTAGTACACAACTTGCGCCACTTACAAGGTGTTTACTGAGCGTATCGATCTTTGGATCAATGGCGTTTAAAAGGGTGGGAAATTAACATTTGCTAAGAAATTAACACTGAAAAAAATAACATTGAAGGAAATAGAAGGCAATGAAGAAACAAAGGAGGAGAGGAAAGATGAAACGCTGCTGAATATGGTCTATTAGTTCACAGACAGTCCACAAGTACCCTTGAAAAGGGAATGCGCTTTCTGAAACACATCGGGCCAAATAAAACTTTTTTTTGCTAGCATTTTTATTTCCTCTCTCTTTTTGTCTAAAAATTTAACACCACCACCACCACAGCAACAACAAAAAACTCCTGAATAATCTCTTAGTTAAGGATATGATCTTCCTTTGCTCCATTAACAGATTCCCAATAGACTTCCCTCACCTCTACTGATTTATTTTGAAAAATTTATTTTGTAATATTTATTACAAAAATATTGAGATGTTTAGAATTTGGTGTCCTTAAATTTAAACGCATATTTACATATACTCGTGAGCTGTGCAATGTTAATTTGCTGCTGTGCCATTTGCATTTTGTTTCTTATGCTGGGAATTGTTTATCTCTTTGGCTTTCAGTGTTTTGTTGATGCGCTATTTGTGTAAATGAATAATAATACAAAAGTAACCTGGGCTTCCAGTTCTGCTATGCTTTCATATCAATGGTATATTTGGCCTGCAGCATACAAAATGATATGAATTGAGCTTTTGCAGAATATACAGTGGAGGGATATGAGGGCAGAGGGGAGATAGATATAACTCAAGGCAGGTTAGAGGCTAAACAAGCTGGAGGTTGCTAGATAATAATTTTTTAGTCCATACTGGCTGAAATCCCCACTCTTCTTTCAATACTGCAGTATTTCAAGTACACCTCTAGAATACTGAAGATAGAAACATCAGCCATCTTTCAGAGTGAACTGTGAACTTTGGGATTATTTGCACTATAAAAATGACTAGGAAAATAGCTGCCGTGCCTGCATCCAATCAGGAAACTTGGAATAGTTGTGATCAACAAGAAGCAAAAGTGAGCTGACCTCTTTTGCCAACCTCACGATAAAACCACGATACTTCGTAAACATGTTCTCCTCTCAAACAATCCATTTTAATCAGCATGATTAAAACATAGTTGCATAAATACTAGCATATTTCTAAACAGCTGTACATCTTTTCTGTAGGGAAATTAATTTTCTTGTTTCCCCTTTATTAATTTGGGATCTTACTTTTTTTAAAAAAATGTACGTATGTAAAGCTATTAGCAAACTCAGTTGGAAATCTATTTAGCTATTCTGAATTCAGATTATTGTCACTGAAGCTGCCAATAAAAAATGCTTCTATTCATGGAAATATCTATTTTATTCCAAGAAAGGAAGAAAGATGGGGGAGGAAGGGAAGAAGAGGAAGGGAAAGGGAAGGTGGAGGAAAGAAGAAAGGGGGGGGAAGCAACCTTGGAAAATACAAATAATTTTAACTGGACTGTTGTGGTTTAGGACTTGGTTTAGGACAAACTTGACAACTGTAAAACTTGTGGACTTCAAGTCCCAGAATTTCTCAGCCAATCATGCTGAGGAATTCTGAGCATGGCTGGCTGAAAAATTCTGGGAACTGAATGTTACTTTGAAACTTGGATGCACACATACACACATAGCAAGCAAATAGGAACCAGGCCGATGCTGAGGCAACCATTTAGCTGCTGCAATGTCTCCCAACCATGGCAATTTCCAGATGGACTTTAACTCCTATATTTTTCCATCTAGCCTGATCTTTGCTGGAAATTAAATCTGCACATCTGGAATTTGCCATGGCTGGGCAAACCTTTACAGCCTCTTAGTAGTTTAATAAAGGTTACTTTTAATCTTTTGTTGCATTGGGGGTATGTATAGCTTTATTTGTTTGTTCTATACCAGTGATGGTGAACCTTTTAGAGACTGAGTGCCCAAACTGCAACCCAAAACCCACTTATGCATCGTCGAGTGCCGGGTGGGTGTGGCCCATTGGCTGGGTGTGGCCAATTGGGTGGGTGTGGCCAATTGGCTGGGTGTGGCCCATTGGGTGGGTGTGGCCCATTGGGTGGGTGTGGCTGCGATGGTAACGACAGACTGGGTGGGACTAAAAAGTTCAATCAATCAATTCCAACTTTGCAAGATCTTTTTTTTTTCCGCGAGAAGTTGAAATTGACTGATTGAACCTTTTTTTTTTTTTTGCACACGGCGGCGGCGGCCTAAAGCGAAAAGGTTTTATAAAACCCAGCTGAAGGCCTAGGACTGGGGCGACGGCGCGCGTGCCCACAGAGAGGGCTCTGAGTGCCGCCTCTGGCACCCGTGCCATAGGTTAGCCACCACTGTTCTATACAATCCTTATATCCATAATGATGAGACTGACAGATGATTAATGGTCCCAGAAATGTAACATCCGCATTCTTTTATGACTAGCCTGCACACTACAGTCACATTTTGGTGACAATGCCAATCAAGCACTTGCTGAAATATTTTGCTAAACCCAAAAGCTGTTAACTCCCCAAACTGAGCATTGCAATTTTTTTGAACAGTCCAGAAGGACAATGAAGCTATTTCAAATTAGTTCCTCTGATGCAAGCCACAGTTTTGTAATCCAAAGAACTGACCATATTTTCATTATCAAAAAGAATGTGAACTATCAATCACCATAGTAGATACATTCATAAAGTCAAGCTGTACCCATACCACCTGCATATCTTGGCTATTTACGAACGTTTAAAGGTTATACAGTAATGTTTAATGGAAGTTTCTTGGACTTCTCTCTGTCCAGAATGAACAACTCTGTCAATAAAATTTTCTCAGACCAGAACTGTTTAAATACAAGTTTGAAAGAAATTTGCATCCCAAATGCTGCTCATCTTTCTTCTACTTGCCATTCCCCAAGTGTTTTTACTGATTAGATTTTTGACAGATGGAGAATATATTCTCTTTTTTTTCCAGAAAACATCTGGCAGGGCCATTCTGAGCTGCCTTGTAACATTTGTCTCTAGTGGTACTCCAAAGCCTAGACCTAAAATAACAACTTTGGCAATTGCTTTCCGAGTTTTCTCCCGGTCATTAATCTGATATCACCATCTTTCAATTTAAGTTCTATTCGAGTTGCTGATTTTTAGTGATGTTAACACCCATCTTGATTTTGGAATTAATTTTGGTAATCTTTACATATAAATCTGGAGTTGAATGGGTAATCAGGAACAAGATAGCCCTTTCAAATCTGTTCCCTTATCAATTTTTATATTAGGTTTACAAGGGCTGCACTGTGAATAATGTAAAAAAAAAAACCAAAGTTTTCTATCAGAAGAAGGATAATATGTTATGATGTCTGATGGCTTCTTCCTGTGTTAGACTTCCATTAGCCCCAGTCCATATCATTAATGGCAAAATATTCTATGAATTGTACTACATATTTGCATATAAGCCCATCTACGTATAAGCCAACCTTTAATTTTTTTTAACCAAAGTACTGAGAAGGGACAAAGAAAAAAATGAAAAGTAATCAAGTTCTATGACATTGTTTCAATGGACCAACAATTAAAATTGTTAGAAGTAAAAAGAAGGAATATAAAGTTGCTTTATTTGAGCAAGGGTAATATAGATATGTTTCTGGTAATCCTTAATAGTCCTTTGCTGACACCATGACTGAAATGACAATGTTTTATGACGTTTTTTTAGAGAATAGACACGGGATATGAGAAGAAGAGATCTTTTGTTTTATTTTAAAAGGAGGCAATAAGTTAACTCTCAAGCTTCCTCCTTCTGTTATATATTCAAGATGGACAATGTTTAATATTCATATGTCATGTATATGTAGGGGTGTAGGTCTATACATATGTTGTATATAGTATGTATAGGTGTGTGTCATGTATGTGTTCACTTTGAGAGCGGACAACTAAATTTCATTTTTGATGTGTGTGGTTGTGCCCACAGTAAAAAATGACAATAAAGGTTATCTTATCTTATCTATTAGAATTGTTTATACTTGTGATGAAGATTGGAAGTCACTTCTTTATATACTTATTTTCTCTTTGCTACATTTTCTTTCTTTTTGGCACCTTCTACACTTTTTTCTACTCTTTCTTTTAGCTTGTATTAAATTTATTGTTGTAATTATAATCTTTAATAAAATTACTACAATCAAAATACTCTAAGAAGTATACCACCTGCAGACAAGCTGACTCTCAACATTTTGTGTTTTGATTTGCACAATTGGCTCATCCTCAGAGACAGTGATGGGCAACAAGAAACACAAGTTTATTGTAAAACCATTCACACCAACCAAGTGCTCCACTACCAAAGCAATCTCCAACTTCCACAAGGGAAGCTAAGTACATTATTTAAACAAGCAAAAACATACTGCAGTAACTCTGAACATCAGAAAAAGGAAACAGGTCACTTATAGAACATCTTCCAACAAAACGGTTATCCACACAACTTCATCAAACAATGCCTGACCACTCAACCCAATATAGCACAACCAATATAAGTTGCAAAAAGAATTACACTATCATAAATCAATAACATCTCAGAAACCAGCAACAGACTTTTACAATCACATGGCATCACTGTAGCATAAATCAACTAAAGCCCTCCAAAACATCCTAAGTAAACCAAAACACCCAGCAGTCCCATAAGGAGAAACACTCATATATAACATACAATGTAAGGATTACAACAGCCATTACTGTATGTAGGATAAACAGGTAGAAGACTAGCAGAGTGCATTCATGAACGCCAACTAACAGTCAGAAGACATGAAAATTCCTTAATTTCACAATATGTGGACAGACTTGACCATAGTTTCAACTGGGAAACTGTGAATAAACTAAGCCAAGTCCAAAAATGCCAGAGAATTCTGACAAATCGGCTATCAACAGGCACACAGACATAAACAACATGTCCATACCATTCAAAGAGACAATCGACAAGCCAATAAGGAAACAAAACCAGCAAACACCAAGATTAACATTAGACTAACAATCAAGAAGCAAAGCATACCAATCAAGTAACTGCTAAACAAGCTAACAGCCCAACCAAAGAACCACTCCCAGAAAAACCGACAGTGCAAGCCCGTGGAATATAAAATTAGAGCAAACCCCACACCCTACTAGCCCTGATCTTACCTAGTTTGGTAAGGAAACATCTGCAAGAAAATCACCAAGCTCAGAGAATACAAAGGATTCCAGTATAACCCTGAACTACAAATATTCTCTTGTATAGGTTAATCTCTGTATAATCCATTTTCATGGTACTTTCATGGTATATATGTGAAAATGTAAATACTATAAAAAGTATTACCTTATATACCTACAGATAAGATATCCACAGATAAGGTAAACCCAATTTTGGAGGTGTATTTGGGCACTGAAAATTCTTGTCTTATTTATGAGTATATGGTAATCCAAAAATAACTACAAGATATTTGATATTTGTATATTTAAAGAAGATAATGCTTTAAAAAAATCCTTAAAAGGGGAAAAGATAAGCAGTCCATAATGCTTCATTTCCAAACATTTCAAAATCAGTCATGGGGTTGTTGGTTTTTTTACACAGCTAAACAAATCAGCTCAATTCTTTTATAGTACGAGGTTAGACTCATATTTGCAGTGACTCACATTATATGCTCAACAGATATTCTAGGTTCAATAGAAGGGCAAATCGTGTATAACATTTTAAATTATAGGTTTATAAATTCCAAGATTTGTGGTCAGTGCATTTTGAAGCATGGAAAAGAATTTCTCTCACAATGAGAAATAGTGCTAGGGTTGTGCACCAACAGCTTTTCATGAACAGTATTTAATCATTCTACTATGGAGGCTTTTATATACATTCTAGTTTTATATCATAAATTATCGCAAGAGAGCATCAAAAATGGCAAATAAATGGTTAAATATTAATCCCTCATTACTCTACTCTCTCTAACCATTCATCATGGTTAACAAATTTCCTGTATCTGCAGGTAGGAGATGCTTTTATGTACAATAATAAACATTCACACTAATTGGTGGCCCATTTAAAACCAACATTATGGACAGAAGAGATGTGATGTCACCAAGTGTTTAAAGATATTAAAGATCTGTTTGTCATCTAGTTCATCAGGCATGTCTTCTTCAGAGCCAATTTTGTTATTGGAAAGTTGCATTATTTGGCAACTTTCTGCCTCCTCCCCCCGTGGCCAATTAATGTAGGGGCAGCTGATACTGTAACTAAGGCATGCCCTTTTTGGTTTTCCCAAAGATCTCTTCTACCAGATAGTTCACGATTCAGGAGCAGATCAATATGGATAATGGTTCAAACACCTTAGGCAGATTTTGGAATTCCCCCCCCCCCTCAGGGAGAATTTTCCTTACCTGACAGTATCTTTTTTAGTGGTTGTCTTTCAGTGTTTGCCTCCTGGCAAGGTCGATGAAGATATAACTCTCCAGGTGTTGTTGAATTGTATCTTCAGTTCTCCATCACTGACTAAAAATTATAGGCCGTATATTTCCCAACTTTGCTGTGCAATGTCCTGTATCAGATGCTTATATCACTGATAAGCACGTGCCAATGGCTTTAAACACCTGTTTAGGCTTAGCCTTGAGGGTGTTTAAAGTTATATCAACTTGGGGTATAAATTATGATACTTGCCAGTATACAGAACATTGGAGTACAAAGGGAAAACCTGCTGACAGCCAGGAAGAAGAATTTTAAGCTCTGCCACTGAATAAAGCAACGCACGCTAATACATTTTCAATATGAATAGTAAACCTTTAACTAGTTTCAGAGATTGGTGGCAGGCCCTCTCACTAGTGAAGACTGAATGCTGTACTTTGATCCCTGCATTGATGTATGATGCTATATATTTTTGCTACCTATTTTAAAGACACCTTGAAATTGGAAGCGTTCTTACAAAGGGAATGAGCTTCTGAAATGTATTTACTCCTATGAAGAATATCAAACAGTCTTCACTAAAAATTAATTTTATTCAGAGAATGAAAATCATACTATATAATCAGATTAGAAACGGGAAATGCAATAATTTAAAACCACAAAATGGAAAAGAACTACTTTTTCTTTTTCTGAGATGTTACCACAACATATTCCTTTTATTTATCAGTGTTATCGGAGGAAGAAAGAGTATTACAATGTAATATTGTTAAGTCATTTTTACTTGACAGCAGAGTAAAGGACAGAATTTGCATACAAACACAGGCTGAAAAAGAATTTATACATATCGTTTTCATAAAAGCAAAAGTTCCATCCTATCCATTGCTGGGATTTGTTTTTCTGCTAAAGTATGTTTAAAGGAGGCTCTAAGGTGTTGTTTTTTTTACACACACCCCCTTTTGGCTTGATACTATCTGGTAAATGAAAATACTTAAAAATATCTGATCTCTGAATTATTTCCCAAGCTAAATACTAAAAAAGAAAGAAAAAGAAAATTGAGGTTTGAGGTAGAAAGGTGGTCATGGCTCTCCTTTTCTGCAAAACTTCTTTTCCTTCTCAAAATATCTATACCAAAATATATTTCTTTCTTGATGAAAAATCCATATAGTAACCTGCAATCTGTTTCTGCTTCCTACTCTGGGCAATTCCCCCCACCCCCCGCTGCTGAAAAAAATAATACTTTTAGATAGCACTTTGAATCATTTGATTATATAACATATATTAGCTAATTTGACCCTCATAATACCTCTAAGCATAGTTACTACTATTACCACCTCCGTACTGGAGATGAGCAATGAGAAAATGTGAGTGGTTACGAGACACCATCCTCCGCATCACTCCGAGATTAATGCTTCTTCTACTGCAATGTCATTTGGGATACCACATCAAATTCTGCTAGGACTCACCTTGTAAATGATAACATAAAATATTGGACAGGCCCGTTAATAATACTCAACAGTGGAATTTATCCAACACTATTTCGGTCCTTTAAATATGATTATTGCACACATGCATGGAAAGAATGAGTGCTTTGTAATGAGAGCAAAGGGCCATGCAAAGCCACACAGGCAGTGGGGAAGGAACCAAGCCCAGCTACTCATCACAAACAGTGACCAATTTTATCTCCTCAGCTGGCTCTACCTTGAAGCGCTGACTGTAAGGGAATCATTTTAAAAATGTACAATGCTATTGATTAAAGGTATCCAGCCAATCTTTCTGGCACAAAAGCAGAGCAATTAGTACTAAAGTAATCTGAGTTCCTTCACTTATGTACGCTTCCAAATTACAATTACTTCAGGACTAGATTTCTATACTTTGAATAGGGAGATAGACATAAAATTTGGCACAATACGATGACCATGTCTTCGCTACGGAAAATAAAAACGGCACATATTCAGAATAATTGTATCAAGGTAAAATGCAGGCCTAACCAAAAAATTTAAAACAACAAAATCTGGAAGAAAAATCATTCCACATTCTGTGCGGGAAATAAATCCATTAAAATACTACTTCAGTGCCAACAGTTACTGTAGCTGAGTGAAGTTAGTGGAGGCAGAAATAGAGCCCCGCCTGCCTAATAGGTAGCCAAAAATGGCATTTGTCAACACTAACCGTGCAGTTTATGAGAAACTGATCTTTTGCCCATGTTTTCAGACTCTTAGGCTAAGTATAAATGACCTGTGCAGAAAAAGCAGCGTGTCAGAAGAGAAGGATCTTGAAAAGGTAAATGCAAAAAGCCAAAAGGAATGTATAAATGTAACTCTTTGCTCCAAACTCTAAAGGCAATTCACTTTAGCAATATCAAAAAAGAATGGATATAAATCCCTACCATCCTCTTTCCTGATGCTGCATAATTATATAAATCAAAGTACATATGCATAACCATTTCCAAATACTCCACGGTTTGTTAATTTACAGTTGCATAGAGAGGGAAGAAGGGAAAAACACACACAATAATATAAAACACGACATCCTCGTCTTTGGGTAGTTCAAGTGTTTTCTTATCTGGGATAAGAATACACAGAGCTGAACAGCAGGTTACAAGGTCCCAAGCAGCCATGTGATTACTGGAACTTGTGATTGGTACTGGTTGAGCTGAAGTTGGGAAGAGCAGGTGATCTTCCAGAGAAGATGCTCACATCGCCTGAAGGCAAGAAACAGTAAGAGAAGAGAAACTGAGGATCACATTTTGAAGAGACAACAGCTTCTTTCAATATCAGCTAGCCGAGTTAAATTATCTAAGAGGCGTCACATTTGCTAGGAAGACAAAGATAGCAAAAGTGCACAACACATCTTACAAGAATGCATGCCTAACTTTTGCCCTATGGAGACAATACTTAAGCATGGCTTTGGGGTTTAGATGCATCTTTTCTAAAAAAAAAAAAAAAAAAATCTGCCTCATTGGATAGGAATCCCAGGCTCAGAGCCAAGCTATTAAATCCATTTCACCACACGGGGTTGTTTTCCCTATTAGGCAATAAATCATAATGCCTGTTTTGTCCCACCTTCCATTCAGAAGCTCAATGCAACATATCCAAAGCTTCCTCCTCTTATTTTTCCCGATAATAATCCTGTAAGGTAGGTTAGGTTGATAGAGAGTATGACTGGTCCAAAGTACCCCAGGAGTTTCTGTAGGTTGACTAAAACCTGGGTTCCCTTGTCAAAGTCCAAGACACCTTACCACTACACCATATTGGCACTAACCAAGTATGATGTAGCAACTCCTCTGAGTTGAATCAAGATGAGCAAGCTTAAAAGCTCAGGCCATCCTACGCTGCAGAGCAGTGGATGAAATAGCTTCAAATAATAGGTTTTTCCCCCCTATTGACTATGTCTGTGCACTAAGTTTCTCCTTAGTTCTAGGTTGCTTCTCTCCTTGATTAGTTTCCATCCGTTGCTTCTTGTCCTGCCTTCAGGTGTTTTGGAGAATAGCTTGACTCCCTCTTCTTTGTGGCAGCCCCTGAGATATTGGAACACTGCTATCATGTCCCCCCTCGTCCTTCTCTTCATTAAACTAGACATACCCAATTCCAGCAACCGTTCCTTGTAAGTTTTAGCCTCCAGTCCCCTAATCATCTTTGTTGCTCTTCTCTGTACTCTTTCTAGAGTCTCAACATCTTTTTTACATCGTGGTGACCAAAACTGGATGCAGTATTCCAAGTGTGGCCTTACCAAGGCATTGTAAAGTGGTATTAATACTTCACGTGATCTTGATTCTATCCCTCTGTTAATGCAGCCTAGCACTGTGTTGGCCTTTTTGGCAGCTGCAGCACACTGCTGGCTCATATTTAAGTGATTGTCCACTAGGATACCCTCCCCCCTCTTTTTTTACAAGTCCCTTGTCAAAAATGTCTTGAACACCTGTGCAAAAGCCAACAAGGCACACAGTCTTTGGGTGCAAAAGGGCCAACACACAAACCTTGGCCCTAAGGAATGGCAAGATGAGTGAGCAGCAATTTTGTGGGCAACTGGTCCTGGGCACATTGCTGCAATGAAATATGCACTGAAGTTCAAGTTTAGAAGAATATATATATATACAGTATATTATATTCTTCTAAACTTGGCCCTATATATATACCCAAACAGAATTTCTGAGATGGGTATAGTATCTCAACAGATAGTTTTGGAGCTGTTTACAACACATTTCCTTCAACTATACCACAAATGCAGGATTTTGTTGTTAAAATATGAAAAAAGTGACAGTATTACTATCCTTGAATTGTTAATACAATTTTTTGTGTGTAGGGTGTATGTGTGTGCATTTAATCTTTATTTTTTCTCCATATGAATCTAAGAAAATTAAAACAGTGTTTCCTTTTCACCATCTCTGAAATGCACAATCAGATCTATGAACCATGGAAACCAAAGTAGCATGAAAGTAGATTTGGTGTGGTTTTGTGCTACAGGAAAATAAAATGGTAAAATAATAAGATAGGATGAGGTCACTCATTCCCACATGCTGCACATTTTCAGCCAGATAATCCTTAATATGCACAAAATCCTGCTCATCTCATATTCTGCAAGGGGGCAGGGCCTTAGGGAAAAAGACATTTTAAATCTGTGCATTTGCCCTAAGAAAAAAATGAAACAAAAATGTCTGTCCCATCAAAACGTATTGAAAAAGTATTCAAACGTTACATACCTGTGATTTGCCAGCAAGATTTGCTGTAAATAAGAAAACACAGTGATTAGTTGTCATAAAATGCAGTCTCAAAGATTAAGATGTAGCTATGCTGTATGCAGAAAAACAATCTATATCCAACACTTTTTTTACAAATCTGTCAAAATTCCTTCCCATAAATCCTAAGCACTCTATCAACCATTTGATTATAACATAAAGTATTTGCACACGTCAAATTTGTTAGCATATAAATTTTTAATAGTCATATTTAATGAACTGAATTCAAATAGACAGGTTTACATTTGTGCTATAACAACACATGGTGGTGGCAGAGAAAATATATTATCACTCAAACAAATGGCACATGTTTAAATTTAAATCTAGAGACTGGAGAACAGATAATTAGGCAACCATAAAAAACAATGCCAACATGGACATCAAAATGATAAAAGCAGCATCATACTTCAGGCACTGCCACTTTCACAGGGGTATACAAAAGGGGCAGGTTGCAATGGTGCAACACTATTTTCATTGGTCATCCTTTTCCTGCAGAATGGAATAAAATAGAAATAAACCTCACTTAAATATTCTGCATGATGATAATCCCAAATTAAAAGGCAGCACCTTATAGCCACCCCCACTTTGTGAAATTTGATGTTGGTACCCAATTGTAACTTTCATATTTCACTTTTTTTCTTTTTCTTTTTCTTTTTTTACAAAAACACACATGCATGCTGGCTGCTTGCTTCAAATATACAGAACTAATTTGGTGTTAGTTCATTAAATTGAAGGTGATCTAAGCGTTCACAGGGGGCTTGTGTTCTATAGGAAAGCATGAACTGGATTAAACAGGCATTCTGCTAGAAAGCTTCCCCCCTTAGCCTTCCTAAGGTCTCTCGTATCTTCGGGCCTCTGACACAATAAATCCAGGACTAGCCTGAGATTTTATGAAATAATCATAAAGGTAAAGGTAAAGGTTTCCCCTGTCTAGTTGTGTCCAACTCTAGGGGGCAGTGTTCATCTCCATTTCTTAGCCGAGGAAGCCAGCATTGTCCAAAGACTCTTCTGTGATCGTGTGGCCAGCATGGAACACTGTTATATTCCCACTAAAATGGTTCCTCTTTATCTACTTGCTTTTGCATGATTTCAAACTGCTAAGTGGGCAGGAGCTCTGGGGCAAGTAACAGGAGCTCACCCTGTCACGCAGTGCTTGGGTGTTGAACCTGGGCTGTCAGCTTTCCAACTGACAAGCTCAGCAAACTTTAACTGCTGAGCCCTCATGCCACCATAAATAATCATATTTCTATCCTTGCTAGTTGACTTCATTTACTTTGCTAATTTGTGATGCTATGATATGAAATGTATACATCATCTTCAAGCTGATCCATAAAGTATCTTAAAATGGATGATGAGAAGTGTAATGAACTAGATCCAGAATCCCAATAACTTGCACTCATTTTCATTTTTTCCCCTCAGAGGTAAGTTCTCCCATCTCCAAACACAGAGGAGGGAGAATTTGCAGTCTTGCCCACCACAGCTTCTTTTTGGTTTTATCATCTCGGGAATCAACAACAAAGCATGGGCTTCCTATTCACTAGCCCTAGAGGAAAACATGATGTTACAAGTGATATACAGATAGTCCTCAATTTAAAGTCACAACAAAACCTGTGCCCGTCACAATCTTAAGTCGTGATGGTCATAAATAAGTTTCATGACCATTTTTGCAGTGAACACAGTGGTTATTAAGCAAATCAATGGTTTGCTATGGGTGTGGGTTTGCCAGAAATCTGAAGTAACTACCATTTTTTGACAAAACCATCCAAAAATGTCACGAGTCTGCAGTCCAATTGCCAAGCACCCAAAGTTCAGTTATGTGACTGCGTGGAGGGAGGTGATATCAGAACTTTGAATTTGGGTCTTAGGTCCATCAGAACTTTGGACATTTATAAGTTGAGGACTACCTGTAATGTAATGTACATTGGCCGTATGTGGCTATTGACATTCTATATACACAGGCCTGGAAAGCCTGAATGGGCAGTTTTCCAGAAGCAGATATCACTTAGTGATTTCATTATGAAAGATGAGGACAAGACAACGGTACTCTTCTAACTCTATGCAGGTTTTTTTGAAATGTATCTGTTATTGTTATAGCCTGTAAGAGGTTTTCTAAAAAGAATCCATATTAGGCAAAATCATTCAACAGACTAGAAGAGAGAAAAAGTAGAGAGACCTTATTTTTCAAGCCAGTGTTATTTTTAACAAAATGACAGGGTCTGATTCTAATCATTCATTTTCTCCAAGGTTGAAGAAATTGACAAGTTAGCATCATTAAAAATGTATCGCTAATTCAGTATTTCCAAGAAATTAGAACGGATTTCACATACAGTCTCTCTCTTCTGGATCACCATGAAGCACCACAGCACTGTTGCTCTCCTGAATGATCTTACTGTAAAAGGGTTCATTTCATAAGATTGGGGAGGGATGCCTTCGAGTCAGTGTTAACTCCTGGCAACTCCCTGAAGTTTTCTAGGCAAGATTTTTTAGAAGTGGTTTGCCATTGCCTCCATCTAGGACTGAGAGTGACAGGCCCAAGCTCACTCCCTAAGGTGGGAGTAGAACTCATAGTCTCCTGGTTTTTAGTCTGGTGTCTTAACCACTACACTAAAACTGATTCTCTTGACATCTCATAACCTATTTTACCTATTAATCCATATATACTGTTACATCAGAATATCACTGTACAGAATGTTTCGAATGATCTTTCATGTTAGCTCAAGTAAATGTTGTTACATCTGCCAAATGAAAACATGGGTCACTTAATTACTTGGCCTTGAATTTAATTGTTCTTTCGTTTAAAGTAAGGACTCTTTGTGAGCTTGTTCTCTTTAAAGGAGAAATTGTCCCTCTTGGTTATGTCAATTTTCATCTTTTGTTCATACTAGGTTACTGAGACCACTTTATTATATCTTCTAAATGTGGATTTTCTTACAGTTAAGAGTTGAGATATGAAGAAATAAGGTTTACATTTTCAATTATCATCTTTTTTCAAGATAAAATGTTTCCAGATCCCTAAATCCAATCTCCTTGATTATCATGGTTAGCTTTCTTTGCATCTGTTTGGTTATATGAATCTTTCTCAAACTGTAGTTCCCAGAACAGGATAAAGTGGGGACAGGTGTGTTAGAAAGTCCGGATTAAGTCATTTCGGTCTTTAATCAATTTTAATGGAAGCTCTTGCCTCAATCAAGAAAATACTCCTTAGAAAAATCCTGGGATAAACTTTGGGATGGGTTTATTTAGAGTTATATGAATCATTTTATATATAGTCTGCATCAATTTTGCACCTACTGAATTATAAGAATTGTAAGAATATTTCTATGAGTTCTGCAAATTAAGAAAGCAAGAAAATTCCCATTTTCCTCTTCTACTTTCCTGAATGTGCCCATTTTAAATGACTTGTTCCTTAATATATGTGCTTTTATATGTATACACAAAACCTTCAGCAGCTGGCTCAATTCTGCACTGTGAACAGAACAGAATTTCTTCTACAAATTATGAAATAACAAAGAAGAGATGCTCTGAATAAATGCAATAAGGATCTCACTTGCTGGTTAACATTCATATATTACAGTATTTTGTTATTTGCACAAAGTAAATATTCTAAGGAGATACTTTCACTGATGCCCTTTTTTTCCCCCTCAGCTGCCTGGGAAGCAGAGAGAAGTTTAATTTCCATTTTGATCATAGTGGATTACTGAATGAAGATGCCTTCGCTCTCCACACACTATGATTAGAAGAGCAAACTTTATCATTTAAAGAGTATCAAAGGCACAGAACTATTTCTAAAGTGGAATCAGTAGTTTAGGCTTAATGCTGATACTTGAGAAGTTTGAAAGGAGCAGGAACTTCAAGGAAAAGATTTAGAACTCTTCCAAAGTGGGAGAAGGTTTCAGGTTCCCATTTTTTTTTTCTCAGAGAGCCTTTTTACTCTTCCTGTTTTTGTGATTTGATTATTAAGCAATTACTGTAGGGTCTTAGTTCATTCTGAGTAAAGTAACCAGTAGCATAACATTTGTAGACGACACCAAGCTGGCAGGAATAGCCAACCCTCCAGAAGACAGGCTTAAGATACAGAAGGATCTTGACAGACTTGAACACTGGGCGCTATCTAACAAAATGAAATTCAATGGTGAAAAAAGTAAGGTTCTACATTTAGGCAAGAAAAACCAAATGTACAGGTATAGTATAGGGGCTACCTTGCTCAACAGTAGTAACTGTGAGAGGGACCTCGGAGTCTTAGTGGACAATCACTTAAATATGAGCCAGCAGTGTGCTGCAGCTGCCAAAAAAGCCAACACAGTGCTAGGCTGCATTAACAGAGGGATAGAATCAAGATTATGTGAAGTCTTAATACCACTTTACAATGCCTTGGTAAGGCCACACTTGGAACACTGCATCCAGTTTTGGTCACCATGATGTAAAAAAGAAGTTGAGACTCTAGAAAGAATGCAGAGAAGAGCAACAAAGATGATCAGGGGACTGGAGGCTAAAACATATAAAGAACAGTTGCTGGAATTGGGTACATCTAGTTTAATGAAAAGAAAGACTAGGGTGACATGATAGCAGTGTTCCAATATCTCAGGGGTGGCCACAAAGAAAAGGGAGTCAAGCTATTCTCCAAAGCACCTGAAGGCAGGACAAGAAGCAACAGATGGAAACTAATCAAAGAGAGAAACTTCCTGACAGTTAGAACAATTAACCAGTGGAACAACTTGCCTCCAGAAGCTGTGAATGCTCCAACACTGGAAGTTTTTAAGAAGAGACTGGACAGCCATTTGTCTGAGCAGGGGGTTGGACTAGATGACCTCCAAGGTCTCTTCCAACATTATTATTATTATTATTATTATTATTATTATTATTATTATTATTATTATTATTATTATTATTATTATTATTATTATTATTATTATTATTATTATTTTATTTTATTATTATTTTATTATTATTATTTATAACTCATTGGTAAAGAGGCTCTGCAACTTATTTGCTTGAGTTAATTAATACAAGTAGTCCTCGATTGATGACCACAATTGAGCCTAACATTTCTGTTGCTAAGCGATAGATTGGTTAAGTGAGTTTTGCCTATGACCTTTCTTGTCATAGTTGTTAAGTGAATCACACAGTTGTTAAGTTAGTAATATGGTTGTTAAGTGAACCAGCTTCCCGATTGACATTAATTGTCAGAAGATTGCAAAATATGATCACTGGACCTCGGGACACTGCAACCATCACCAATATGAATCAGATGCCAAGCATCTGAATTTTGAGCATGTGACCGCGGGGATCCCGCAATGGTCATAAGTGTAAAAAAACAATCATAAGTCACTTTTTTCAGTGCCGTGGTAACTTAGAACGGTCACTGAATGAACTGTTGTACATGAAAAACATTTTCAGAATATCCCTTGAATGACCTCTACGAACAAATACTGCAACGCACAACACAAAATCTCACCCAATGAAGCTAAACGATGGTGAATGATTTCATAAAGACAAAGAAGAAATACTTCAATAGCTTAGAGAAAAATCTATGAGATTCACTGCCATAAAATCTAATGATCACTATTTTAAAGGAGTACTAGATGGATTCGTGGAGGATGTAACTATTAAGAGTTGTAATAGCTATATACCAACTCTGAGTTCAACAGTAAAGAAAAGCCAGTGGCATTTTGTTATGTATCAAATTTAGTTGAACAATGGGATAAATAGGATGCTGGCTAGATAGGATTTTGGTGTTACTTTCTACATTTCACATGCATTCAAGAGAGGAAATAAATGCCCTTCTGACTAAGGGGAAAAGTCAGTGCCATGCCATCTACTGAGCATAATGGACCTTTATGTTATTCCTGTGGGTGCCAGTTAATGTAATACAAAGCATTTCAGCCCATTATATTTTAGAAAGTAACAGTTCACTGTAGAGGGTCTTCCTGAAGGGACTCTGCTTTCATTAAATTTAATTTGTTGGGAGCCACAGTTATCACAGGCTGATTACTAGGAACTGCATGCCATTAACCTGAGAAAAGAAGCGGTACATTAAAAATAGCTGTCTGTTGTTATTGTAATGTTTATTACAAACAAGGTTTTGCCTTTAACACAACCGGCACGAGTTTTCCCATTGCGCAGAGGATGCTGTAAAGCCTACTGACATTGCTATCATAGCTTGTCAACTTTGGGATTGCTGCTTTCTGCTCTTCATCACTCCATCTTGATCTTAGTTGTGTCTTCTTCCTTTTTTCTTGATCCTTATTAAGATTGCTTCATCCAGTCACCTCTTCCTGAACTAGCCTCTATATGACTAATCAAACACAGCATGTCATTCTGGAGGTGCAACTATTAACATGCACACATTTGTGCTTGGAACACTAACCAAACAAATCTAATGTACTCTAACCCAGGGATTCCCCAACCCTCAGTCCACGTACCGGCACCGGTCCATGGCCTGCCAGGAATCGATCCACACAAGCAAGCAAAACCCCATCTGTGCACATGCGGAACCACACCCTCACCCAGTCTGCGGAAAAACTGTTCTGCACTGAACTAGACCGACGTGGCGCCCAAAAGGTTGGGGGGCGCTGCTCTAACCCACAGAAATATACATAGAGAACATTTCTACCTACAGTAGAAATTCCCCTAAGATTTTCTAAGGAGACCTCTTTCTCTATGGAAAGAATAGAGATATTTGCTCCTATTTTGTTAAGGCCTGTCTATTCATTGGGTTCTCAATAAACAAAATAATAATGGGTTAACATTTTATGAAATTTTGGGACCTGCATCTCAAAATTTCCAAAATCCTATTAAAAAAAATAGTAAAATTGCATCAAATCCACCAGCCTGATAAGTTTTTAATCATTTACTTTAAAAAAACCTTGCTGTGAGCATTATTTTAAGTGGCGTTCTACTTCAGTGTATCTTTTTTTTCTGAGCAGATAGGCAGATTTAAAGGAAAACTCTGATTGCAGTCATTAAGTATTTTAAGGGATCCAAAGCATAATTATAAATAGATATTGAAAGCTTGCAAACAGAAAAAAGGGGGAAACAGCATCAAAAGGTAGTAATATTTCTGCTAATTATCTTTAATATCTTTAATGTTTTTTTGAAGTCCAACATCTTACTTTGCAACATGCAATTAACTCCCCTTTAATTGTATTTGTTAATTAAAAGAACTATACCAATGAATTGGTTCATTTGAAATATCCTGAAGGACTGGGGGCAGACTACTGCATAAGATAGAAATGGTTGCCATTTCGTCTTTCATCTCTCCTTCAATCTCTCTCCCTTCCCACTTAGACAGGAAGATACATCTGTTTATCCAAAGTCTGAAAGCTCAAGTCTAAAGTCTCTGATCTTGCTGTTCAAACATTGCCTAGCGTTTATTTTTAAATAACATAACCATTAGTATGTTTTCAGTGTACAAATAGGCTTTAAAACCTGTTTTTAAGTTTCCTAAAGCACTTCAGGCACTATGTGCAAAGGTTAAATTTCACTGTAGGTTAACAATTTCACAGTTTTTTGCTACAACCCCATGGAATTCTACAATTCCTGACCATTTCCAACATCAGAAAACAATTTTCCTTAATTGATCAATTCCAGGACAGAATTGAAAACAAGAGTTCAAACAAGATAATGATATGTTTCATGCAACCTATCATTTCCCACTTTAAACACTATAGGAAAGCTGATTTCTTAAATTCTTGAAATGGCTTAGTCTGAAGGAAAGCATGTTTCTACCTTTCCTTGTTTTTAATGATAATATAATGACTTTAAAATGTGAAATGAAGGTTACAGCTCAGAACAGAAAAGGACAAAGTGAGAAAAAAGTGAAAACTCACGTGGGACTCAATAATTGCTTTATCTAGACTTCACAGATTGGTGATTAATTGGCAGGCTAAGGGATCAGTTGGCATTCTAGGCTTACAAAAATTTGGGGCTCCTAGATAATAACATAAATAAGCATTTGAAACGTGGATTTACAGGCGGCTGTTACGTATAAGCTGGGTTGACAAAATTAGAAATGAGGAGGTGATAAGCCGCCTGGGAAAGCCAAGGGAAATCATCAAAACAATTAAAAAACGAAAGTTAGAATATTTCGGACATGTGATGCGACACCCAGAAAAATACAGCATACTACATTTAATCCTCCAAGGAAAGATTGAAGGCAAACGAAGTCCAGGCAGAAGAAGAAGATCATGGCTTCAAAATCTAAGGGACTGGTTTGGACAAAACTCAGCAGCACTTTTTCGTGCGGCTGCTGATAAAAACAGGATCGCCAACATGATCGCCAACGTCCGATAACGGATATGGCAGAAGAAGAAGAAGATAATAACAAAGCACATGCAGCACTAAAGTGCATTGAAAGCATGTAATCACCTGCTAAATTAATACTATTTCATTAAATGCAACAAAGTTCATTCACTGAAACTCTGCATGGGGGGAACAATATTATAAACCTTCCTGACCCACCTACTTTTTCTATTAAAGAGAAGTTGCGTGAACAGAAACAACATAAATTAGTATTTATGCAGAATTCTTGGCACATAATTTTGTGATACTTGCAATAAAGGTTAAGTGCGTGCTTTCCTGCTGCTAGAAGACCTCTTCTTGGACACATGGCCAAGGTTATTAGCTATTCTACGTCAAGGATATGGATATGGATGTACACAATCATACAAATAAAAAGATATGTGACATGCGGTGTATATCTTGTTACTGAATTATAGCATTTCAAACTAGTACAAGAATCAAACTACAGGTTACATCAATTGCATAAAGTACATTTCTTAGAAGCTGGTTATATAAGTTGACATTCTGCATATTAAAAAAAAGCAACAAATCTGGATTAAACCAAAACAGATTGCATATTTATCTAGATCAGGGGTGTCAAACTCGCCGCGTCACGTGATATGTCACGACATATCACGACTTTTTCCCCGTTGCTGGAGCTGGGGTGGGCGCGGCTTCCGTGTGACGCATCCGGCCCGCGGGGCGGCAGTTTGACACCCCTGATCTAGATAAAAAGTTTTTCTATAGGATGACCATACTGTTTGCTCAAGGTACCTAAGCTTTTTGGTGTTTATAATGTTCATCACTAGGCATTTTCTTCAACATGAGCATTAAGCAAAGCACACTAGCAATGTTAAGTTGATGCAATGGGCTGTAAGAGTATTCTTAAGGAACAGGAGTGAGAACAAAGAGAATGATGAGGGGAAAAATAATTGAGTTCAAGGCAGAAATGTAATTTGAGAAACTGACTCACGACTTGAGTCTCTCTAGTTTTTATGAAAGTAAGGCAGGAAGGGGGGAGGCCCATCAAAACTTGCAAGGTTTATAACTCTAACTTATAATAAAGGTTTCCTGGTTTAGTCTACCTCAAAGGGCTGACATTTGTTCTCTTTTTTTGGTGATTAATTAGCAGGCTAAGAGATCAGTTGACATTCTAGGCTTACAAAAATTTGGGACCCCTTAGATAATATCAAAGTACATGCAGCTCTAAGGCACACTGAAAGA
This sequence comes from Azemiops feae, assembly GCA_023970755.1. Lineage (NCBI taxonomy): Eukaryota > Metazoa > Chordata > Lepidosauria > Squamata > Viperidae > Azemiops > Azemiops feae. The sequence continues at coordinate 1,476,529 of JALGBA010004278.1, read as the reverse complement.
GTAGGGTTCCCTACTCTTTCATCTACATGTTGTATTCTTGGCCATGAATAGTCCCATCTCTCTTAATCAAGGCCAGCCTTATTTATGCAGGTTCCATATTCAGACAAAAATATTTATTTTTATTCATTAAATTTCTGTGTCATGCATCTCACTAATAAAGCAACTCTGGGTGGCTTACAATGTAATAAAAAGTTAAAAAGTGCTCAATCAATATTAAAAAGATTTAAAAGTTAAAAAGCTGTTGGGCAGCTTGGGGGTGAGAATCTTCTCTACCTTGTCAGCCACTCCCAATGTAGCTGGTCCTATAGGCCCCCAGGCCAAGCAACACAGCCAAGGTTTTAGGCGCTCCCTGAAGGACAGGAGTGTGGGGATGGATCTCACCTCCGATGGAAGAATATTCCAGAGGGATATTAACACTTCTGTGCCAATAGCAATTGACAGATTTTGCATCATGTCATTTAGAAAGCATTTTAATGTATATGCTATAAGAAATTTGTTTCAATTTGGTTGCATTTGCTTCAACAGGCTAACATAGCTGAATTCTGGAAATTTATGAATTTTTATAAGCTGTTTAGTCACATACCTTTCCTGGGTAATGAAAATAAAGGGAGTTTTTTTTTAGAAACAAAGTTTCAGATCTTTATGGAGTAATGCATTGCCTATGATATTTTTCTGAAAGTAACTGTTGCCAGTTGATTCCAGGCTGGAGAGAACATTAAATGACTGCCTTTCAAATAGGCAATTGTATTCAAGTTCAGCAGATTCTTGGCTTGGTATGTTGAATACTTACAGCGGCAAGCTGGAAATGTGCTATTGATTTGTTCCATGACCTCCGTTAAATCTGTGCTAGTATGATGAGGCGGGACTAGCAAGTCATCCACACCTAAAGAGAACAAAATGTGCAACTACTTTAGTAAAAAAGGAAATGGTATTTAAAATCCCAAAAGCTGTTTCTACCTACCCCTATTATCGTTATGGTTTTTTTTTAGAAAAAAAATAAAAAAGAATTTCACTAATTGAAATCTTTGATTTGTTATGCAAGAATGGCTCGTTGATAATGGCTTGGATAGAGAGGAGTAGAAATTAAAAGTATCAATTTAATCCCTTTTCTCATATCTGAACTATAAAGCTGCAATAATATGATGTCTGCAATAATATTAGACAGAACTTTTACCAAGGCAATTAGTTGTGGTAATATTGCAGTTTTATCAAGTAGGTGATACATGCAAAATGGCTCTGTATTTCAAGTCAATGTATTTATCAGAAAGCTTCAGTGCCCAAATGGCCAATGATAATTATAAAGGCCAGAACCTCCATATTTTGAATAAAGAAGAGAAGGAAAGAACGAAAAGCAGTAGCCCTGACTGCCAAATGACCCCATATAGATGATGCATGTTCCTTGCCTTCAGGAGCACAAAAGTATGGATCTTCAGTTGTATGCCTCAAAGCTGAGGTAGCTGAAGGCAACGGTTGGCTCCTTGTTCTCTAGCTTCCCTAAGGCTCTATAATACTTCTGGGGTATTCATCTACTTCTCTTTGGCCCAGCACTCATTTCATAATCTGGACTATTTTGTGGCTTGTAGAAGCTGATCTATCTGCCCATCCATCCATCCATCCATCCATCCATCCATCCATCCATCCATCCATCCATCCATCCATCCATCCATCCATCCACATAGTCAACCATCCATTCAACCATCTAGTCAACTATCCATCCATCCATCCATCTTTCTAGCTACCTATTACCCATCCTTCTGTCCATCCATACTCTCTCACCTACAAACTTACAAAGACTGCAAAAAACATACAAGTACTGGAAGGTTTGTCTCGGGCGTTTACAATTTTTGAGGGACTGGCGCATGCATGAACATTAGTTGGGCAAATAATACTGGGGTCCACCTTTAAAATTTTTTTTTAAAAGATTAAAAGTCACAGAGCCAAAGTTTTTTCTTTTGCTATGAATATTGGCAGCATCGTTTAGTTTAATTCCAGGACCTGCAAAAATGGGAACTGGGGCTTCTATGCAGCTCTAGGCTGTGGAAACATCTGTAATAATTTCAGAGCTTGACTGGAGAGAGATGCAAAAAGAACATATCCTTTTCATAGACATTTTCAATATCAATGTTTGTACTTAATTAAAAAGTTCAACCTCACCCTTTTAAAGTTATTTTTAATCTCAGCTATTACAATAAAATCAAAGTCATCTATCATCACGAGGTAACCATAACACAGTAATTGTTTTACTTGTCATGCCTGTGGCCTGACTTTAATGGGATCATTTTACAATTGTTGAACATTCAGTAGTGACATATTCAGTTGATGGGTTTTGGTTTGTTGGCCTTTTTATCTACTTAGCTCTTACATTCTTCTTAATATTTCATTGTTTTATATTAAATTTTTGTAAGATGCCCAAAGGGATTTACAATGGTTAAAACTGCTTTATAGCGGCTAAAATGATAAATGAATGAATTTTTTTTTTTCCAATTTCAGAAAAGTTATGAATCTTTCAGCCAAAGTATGAAACTTTGTTGTTTTGAATAACAAATTTCATACAAGTAATTATACTTTTTCCTAAGAATAAATTGAATACCTGACCCGGATAATAATATATTACACTAAGCAGTTTATGTAGTATATTCTTACTTGGTTCTTTGTACATTAACTTTCTAATTCTAAGAAGAAATGCTCATGGCATCAAAGAAAAACATTTATCTCTGTTATTGCATTAGGCAAACTGTGTGTGTGTGTGGAAGGGGTTTGAGACAGAAATGGGGTGGTCCCATAAGTCAAATTTCAACCTGAATATACAATGGCAAGATATCTCAGATCTCAGCATACATTTTGATTAGGATTAATCTTATAACTAAATAGACTTTGGAAACTCATTCAAGAGAAATATAACACTACTAGCTGTGCACTAATTAGTGACTTACCTGTCTGATTAAACTGTGAACTAGCATCCTGGTCAGATGAATATCCCAGAGTGGATTGCTGAGGTGATGCATTAGAACAGCCTCCATTAACCCTGGAATCTGTTTCAGGCTATAAATTAGAGGTGAAAAGAAGTTAATTTGAACATACCAGAGCGTACATTGATAAAATTTAATAAAATGGACTTTGTAGTAGTCAATATCCAGGATTGAAATGAATCAGATCCCATAAAGCAGAGCAAGCTTTTGATAGAGATAGAGTAGGTTTTACTCACTGAACCTGCTGGTTCTTCCACAGTCATGCTGGCAATTGGTTTGTTCAGCTGGCAATGAACACATGTATCAGACTTTTAACAGACTTCATAACAGTTTTGATGTAAGCTGAAGCCTGTGTTGGCTTTTGCATTTTTGGAACATTTCAAGGATGTGTAGAGCCGAGAGTCAGAGCAGAGCAGAATAACATCCAATGCAAGTGACATATCTCTCTAGCCAGGGGTCCCCAACCCGCAGACTGAGGCCTGGTACCAGTCTGCGGCCCATTGGGAACCAGGCCATGCATGCAGCGGATGGCATGCAAAGCCCCACTTGTGCAAGCGGCAGGCGCACAGGCGAAACAATCCCTCCCCCCCCCCCCCGCAGCTGCCACTGCTGTCACTGGTCTGCAGAGCTGGAAAGGTTGGGATTCATTGTCTCTAGCAGTATTTCTCAACTTTGGCAACTTGAAGGACTCCAACTCCCAGAAATCCCCAGTCACTGAGAAGCACTTCTTTACAATACTGTAGGTAAACATAGTTTTCTAGGATTAAACTAATTCTATAAAATTCTATAAAAAGATATTTTTAAGTAACAATTTTCATGTTTTATTCAGTACATTATAATTAAAAACTAAGTTCTAAAAAGGGTCCCCATGAAATACTGAATGTGAGTGAAATTTTCTGCTAGTACTTTGCTTTTGTCCGTACTTTTCTAGGTGTTTTTCATTATCTAATTTAAAAAGTTATTTTTATGAGCGTCTTTTTGACGGTTCTTCCTGCAAATTTCATGTCATACTAAATAGATGTTCCATATTACAAAGCAATTCTCAGCAAACAATGGGCTTATGAATTCCCTTAGTCTCATTCTTTCTTCAAGCTGACATGAATTCACAAAATATTTTGCTTTGATTTTTTTGACAAACTCAACTGATTCCGATACCATATAAGCAATGGTTAATTTACTTATAGCCTATTTCTGTTATTCCTTGTCTATGTATTCATAAATGTATTTTATCTGCAAGCTTCCAGATTTTCATAAGGATTTAGTTAAGACATTTATGATTTCATTAGAATTTCTGTTTTTAACATATCTTTATGAAGCTCCCACATGCAACTCTACTTCATCTCTCAATCTGACTTTGAATTGAATATTTTGAACACAATGGCCAAATGTCATGGCACCATCAATCCGTTGGGCTTATTGAAATAAAAATAGCAAGTACACCTTCAAACTGTGCCTGAAATTTCAAGCTTCAACATGATGAAATGCAGGGATTCAAAATAATCTTACCAACAGTATCCTGTTTGATACCACCAGCTCAATTAGTTCCCCCCCCCCAATAGCTCTGAGAGAATACACACTTGATAGGTTATTAATCTAATCAACACTCTTCAATCAATATAACATATTCATAAAGGAATCTTTTTTTAAAAAAATGAGACTGATTTGCAAATAACATATTAGAAAAACAAACAGCAGCACAAGCCACAAGGTTACGTAAAACCTGTCACCACGTAGTCCATTTTAAAACCAATTGAAAAGAAACGTAACTGAACTATCTCACAAATAGACACTTTAAACAACAATGCATATTAATGCTTCCAAAAGTTGCACAAACAGGCTGAAAGAAGGCTATTATAAAATGACTCCTGTGCACTATGAAAAAAGTGAAATTTGTGAACTAGTTCAATGCCTCAAATACAGGAGAAGAGTTAAACTGGAGCTGGGTTCACATATTTCAGAATAAATGTTTTTTTATTATTAATAGTAACAAAAGATAAGAAAGTCACACTAACAATATCCCTTCTTGTTTTTTTTCTATGAATTAACAGAAGGGAGAATTAAAATGCTTACAGCGGCCAACACATTTAGAGTTTGGTGGGTAGTCTGATCAGGTTTTTTGCTTCAAACTAATTGAAGCTCCACCACGTTTCTATTTTCTTCACTCTCAAAATCTCAATAGTGAAATAACTCTACTGCCAGATAATGTGAGGCTGACAACACATGCAACCAGTAAGCATTTAGATATTCATTCAGATCCTTCCCTTGGGTACTTTTCTAAATTTTCCTAGTTGTTCTTCATGGAAGAACATTTGGAAACCACTTTTTAAAAGCAAATCTCACTAGGGATTATAGGGGGGGTATGCTGAAGACCCTGTCCAAGAATATTCCACATTATGGAACATCCTTTCCCCAGAGGTGTTCTGTAAAGAGGTCAACACTTGACTCTGGGGCCTTGCGTTGGGGGCACAAAGGTCCACGCAATCATGGGGCTGGCTGGTGCCACGACGAACTTGTAATTCTTTTCATTTCTTTGAAATTTTATGTTATAATCTTATAATTTTTAAAATTTCAAATCCTAAATTAAATATTTTATTGTTATAATAATAATAATAAAGTTGGAAGGGACCTTGGAGGTCATCTAGTCCAACCCCCTGCTCAGGCAGGAAACCCTATACCATTTCAGACAAATGGCTATCCAGTCTCTTCTTAAAAACTTCCAGTGTTGGAGCATTCACCGCTTCTGGAGGCAGGTTGTTTCACTGGTTAATTGTTCTAACTGTCAGGAAGTTTCTCCTTAGTTCTAGGTTGCTTCTCTCCTTGATTAGTTTCCATCCGTTGCTTCTTGACCTGTTTTCAGGCGCCTTGGAAAATTGTTAATTTTATATGCCCCTTTATATGTCGATTACACTGCCCCAAAGCCCCTCCTTGAAGGATAGGCAGTCTAGAAACATAAAATATAAATTAAAAAATGGCTTTACTCTTGGCATGGTTAGAATAAAAAAAATAAAAGTCATTTTTGAGAGGGAACCCAAACAGAGCGCCAAACAGTATGTCTGTAAAGAAATCAAATACAATTAACTAGCTTCACACTGTGTGTCTAACAAATAACTGCTGTCCTAGGGAGAAAGTCACTGAATACTATACCTGTTCGAGCAGCTGTCGTAGCCGGTGAAGCTGAGATTCCAGTTGCTTGTTGTGGTCTTCCAAGATTTGCATTCTAGCTTCCAGACGCCCTTTGTGTTGTCGTAAAAGTTTGGCCTCTGCAATGAGTTCAGCATCTTCAGAAGTGTGTTGAGGTGACACAGCTGAGTCTGGAGGTGAATTTAGGGCATTGATTCCCTTTCGAAGATGCTGCTCCTTGAGTTGCTCATATTCCACTTGTAGTATCCTAAAGAGAATTTTAAAAAGCAGCTGACTTTACAGCAGAACTACAGGAAAATCCACTTAAAAGTTTCTCCTTGTTATCTAATTGTACGAAAAGGTCAGAGCAACTTATAAGACAAATGTTTGACTAGTGATGGCAGAATATAATGTTAATAGAACATTATTTTCCCTTCTGCAGGTTATCTGCACAAAATAACAGAGAGTGGCAGGAAGAAGAGGAAGACTGAAACCTCTCTGTGCAATTTCTCCCCAGGTGATTTGTAAGAAACAGCTGAGAAGTGGGAGAACATGGCTGTGAATCAATTCCCCTTTATACCACCTCAATACTTCTGGAAAAAGTTAGGATTAGAGCTATTTGTTTTTAATAATGCCACTTTTTATTTTATACTGGCTGCTGAATTTAATAATGTTTCCTTGCAAAGTAGTATATTGGAGTTGAGATGATAGCAATTTGGCCTGTAACACATATTTGACCAGAAAAGTCACCTCTTGATGTTACTATTAATGAGTGGCAAATATGAACAAATGAGTCAATCTGTATATCCAAATTAATTTAGAGAAAATCTTCTCACTTCTGTCAGATTCTACCCATTACTCAGAAAAGCAGGAAGTTCACTTCTTACAGAATTGATTCACCTCACTCAGGAAATACCTGTGCTATAGTTCGGGACTATGAAATCCCAAGGATGCACACAGGGCCCCTAAACACTGGTGTGATCTTGACACACTAGAAATTTCTACCAAATTATCATTTTGATGCAAAAGAAAAATAAATAAATGCAGAGAGAATAATATTAACTATGCTTAATGACACAGTTAATGAGTTTTTCTTCTGCTGCTCTAATAAGTCCTCCTAGGCCAGGGGTAGGCAACCTTGGCTCTTTTATGACTCGTGGAGTTCAACTCCCAGAATTCCTGAGCCAGCCATGCCAAGGTTGCCTACCCCTGGCCTAGGCTTACAGTTTGGACTGCAATGAAAATCCTAACCTTGCTGTTTCAGCCAAAGGGCTACGGTTGTCCTCAGGCTCATAAACATTGGCCACTTCTTGGGAATATAAACTACTTTGATTTTAGTCTGGAATCTTTCTAGCTCTATCTGGGGAAGAGAAGAGATTGAAGCTTTGATTTCTGAATTGTAAATCCTGCCCCTCAACCACGGACCGATAAGAGTGTCTCTTGCCTTTATATTTGGTGTAAAAAAAAGGAAAAAGGAAAATGAGGAGGAGGAAGGGCTTATCCAATTCAGTTTAAGAAAGAGAACTCTAAGAAATATCACTGGGACAGGAGGAGGTTGGTATGGAGAAAACTGGGCAGGTGCCAAATTATTTACATTGGTTGAAATGTTGAGTTGCAAGAAGAGCAGTGAGGAAGGGAACCAAGGATACAAACAATTCCCTCCATTTCAATTTTGAAAGGCTGTTTAGCATATTTGATTCCTATTTTCCTACTGACACGCTGAAATAAACCTCTGACCCTTAGTGTTTTTTTTTTCCCATAGCCAATCTTCAAGGCATGGTGAATGCAGAACAGGCTTTTTCTAAGGAAAAGTTATGGAACCTTTGCTCTTCCTCGAGGTCAGCAATGATTCGTTCCAGTTCTCCTCGTTCTTCTTTCTCCACTGACTTCAAGATCTGGGTTGGACTTTGTGGTTGACTCATCGGCGAATCACCTCCCAGAGTCTGACAATACTGCTGGATAAGAGCATGCTCATCTTCCCTAGAGATAAAGAGCATCAGCATAAATATATACTTTACGTGTTTGAAATATAAATGAATTGTATATGAATATTCTATGCAGAACTAATGTCATAGTTTCAAACACTATAAAATTGCCTGAAAAAGCAAAAAAAAAAAAAAGCAAGATGTATTAACTGAAAAGAAGATAAACTTACAATTTTATAAAGGATTAAACTGATGGCTGCTTTAAATAGTAAGCCACCTGTGTAACATAGCAGGGCAACCTATTTCTGGGGAATGCTTTGGGGGGGCAGCGGGGGACCCTAGAGTTATCTAGAATTGCACAATGACAAAAAATTGGTAAAACTTACACAAATATCTGGTAGTCCCTAAAACAGGCTTAATACAAAAGCCCCCCACCCTTAAACTTTCCTCCCCCAAAGCAGAAAAATATGGGTGATCTTGGCATTGCCATAAACATGCAGGGTTTCCCATTTTGCACCACTGTCTTATGCATTATGGACTCCCAAAATACTGTGTGCGTTGCTTGCTTTTCAAATATAATTAATTAGATCATTCTGCAACCAATCACTTCTTTGTTGAAGTAACATCAGGTCAAATATTTTCTCGCTGCCTTCTAATTTTTCATCTGCTTTGCCACCTGACTGGTCTAAAAGCCATCCCTGAAGAGACCAAACTGTTTAAGGCAGATCTATTATGCACACATCAATTTCAGGTGAATGTTTCCATGATGACCTAGTGAGTCTGAAGCAAAGAGAAAGGCCCCCTGGTACAGAGTCACACTGATGCTAAAAACGAATCCTTGGGGGGGGGGGGATGTACGGTTATATTAAAAGAAAGAAAGCACATATCTCCCGCAGACACTTTTAACTGTCTGATCCTTTAGAGTAGGCCTTTCTCAGACCATTAAATAACTGTGGGTTCCCCTTTCTCTTGTCTGATCTTTTCCTAGACAGCATCTCTTCCCTCAACATCATTCTCATATACCATTATATGCATTGTACAGGTAGTCCTCAACTTATGACCACAGTAGAGCCCAAAATTTCTGTTGCTAAGTGAGACATTTGTTAAGTGAATTTTGCCTTATTTTACGACCTTTCTTGCCACAGTTGTTAGTGATTCACTGCAGTTGTTAATTTACTAACATAGCTGTCAAGTGAATCTGACTTTGACTTTGGTTGTCAGCAGGCCGCAAAAGGTAATCACATGACCCCAGGATACTGCGACTGTCATAAATATGAGTCAGTTGCTAAGCATCTGAATTTTGATTACTTGACTATGGGGATGCTGCAACAGTCATAAGTGTGAAAAATGGTCATAACTCACTTTTTCAGCGCTGTTGTAAGTTCAAATGGTTACTAAGTGAATTGTTGTAAATCGAGAACTAGCTGTATGCATTATTCATGATTTTATCATGCAATTATTTGTTTATAGTAAGTATCTCAAAATACAGCCTTACAAAAATTCTCTCTTTTTTTACTAAGTCACTCACTTCATTTAATTAAATGTTATATCCTTCATGCCATGCAATTATGATTATCTGTCATTAATGCAGACCATTAGGAAATTCTAATTAATATCTATTTGGTGGGAACTAACATAATATGTATCAACGAATAAAAGATTTGTGGGACACTTGTAATCAGATGAGTGGCCATTAATTTTTACAATAATTCCAGTTACTAAATCTACTTACACACTTCCTGTGGTGGAGCTACCATCGGTGAAGAAGGAACCATTGGTCCGCTCCATTTGGGCCAGCCTAAAAGAAAAATTATGATTATGTTTCATACAGATCAGTTCTCAGTTTAGCAACTGTAGTATTTGCTGGCAGTTTAATATGGGAATAACCAAATTACAAGTTATTGCCTATTCCACAATAAATGTTCATTCTTATGATTTTCTAATGATTTTCTCAAACATATCATTTTTTGTTAAAAAATTCTACCATGTCATTGTCTCATTTTTTCTTCCTCCTTTGAAATAAAACCTTATTTCACTTTTGAAGGAGAATGGCCTCACTTCCTCTTTACTAGTTTACAGATGTTAAATAAACTAAGCTTTGTATCAGATTATTTGTATGCCTTAACTTTTTATAATTTGAGCAAATGATAAATCACTTTATAGACCCATTCAACTCCCCAAAGAGATTAAAAACTTCCAAAAAACCCAAACTGATAAATAAGGATGCATTTCTGACACACATTGTGTATTAACCATTAAATGGTCATTTAATGACAGTCATAACTTTAATTGTCTGTTATATCATTTTTCAATGTTTGACTATTTCCTCTAAGTTTACATAGATAAATTGACAACAATATAGAACAATGCATATTTTCCATTTTGTAATGTCAGTTCTGTGACATATCACAATAGAAATCTATACATACATACATATATACATACTTACATACATACACATACACATACACATACACACATACACACAAGAGATTGCCTATTACCTGTTAGCATATTGTTCTATCCTGGAATGGGTGTCATCATGAAACAGTTGGGGAGATTGGGAAGGACTAGTGGAATTTAATAGAAAAGAAGTTGAATTTTCTAAATCATAAAAAACAAGAACTTTTTACAGTATTAAACACAAAAGAATGAAATGTCAAGAGACATTTTTTGTGATGGGCTCAACTGATACAAATATTCACCATTCAGAAAAGTTTTATTTCATGTCTGTCCAATTCAAATAAATGGGAGACACCAAAAAGCATGATTATGCATCGTCTCATTCATTTCCATAATTTTGCAGAAGAAAAATTTGGTATATTAAACTCAGCTACCTTACCCAAAAAAAAGATGGAAGATACTTACTCATACTGCTCTGGCCACATACTAATAAGAGTGATAGGACTGAAAGAAAAGAAGTACAGAAAGAAAACAGGAGATTAAAACACTGATGCTATTTAGACAGGTACTGCACAATATATTTATTTTTTTGTTCTATTCCAATATTTTGTTGTAGAAATAGCAGGGGGGAAATGAAATTGCCCATTTCAGAATATATTAGAGAGAAAAAATGATCTTTTGGTAATCAAATAGAAGAGCGATAATCTTAAAAACAATATCTTTTCCCCATCTTATAACCAGAAAAGGAACTAATTAAAACCTTACATAGTTCTTAATTGTTAGGAATTTGTTTGAAGTATTTTGCTAAAAATGAAACTTAAACAGATTTTTACACTTTACTACACTAATCTAGAGTCGAGCCTTCATTCTGTACAATTTGATTTGATTGCAATTTTTTAGTATATAAACCAGTTTTTATATCTTTGGCCTGTATACCATTCAACAAACAGGTGTACAGAAAGTTTGAATGTATAGAAACCTAAATCTAATGGTAATTCTATTCATTAATGATATCATTACAATGCACGTAAACTGTAGTGCAATTTAAAGATACTATCAGGATGAATATATTTGATGAGACCATCTTAAGTAACATGCTTCTCTTTCACTGTAATCACATTTGAAGTATGTTCTCTTTTTTCTTTAAAGAATGAAAACCAATTTCTGGGCATGGTTCAGTATGCAATTTTAAAACTTTTTTAATTCATTCCCACTAAGTAAATGGAACTTCAAAGTAGTTAATTTTAGCTGTATTGGACACTTTCATGAAATGTACTTTAAAAATGTCTTAAATAAGTATAGCTTATATGTTTTATTAAAGGACATTTTACTATGCCTGAATTTTTTAATACTTCTGTGTTTTAGCTTTCTTCTTGCAGTAGAACATGTTTAGCTATAAACGAAATTGCTTCTATCCTTAGAAAACCTCTTTGTGAGAAAAAATATATTGAAAAGACCCAATCTCTGTTCAAAACTCACGTCTCTAAATTATCGCCTTCTAAGACTGTTTGCACTGGCAAATAACCAAGTCGTGGGTGTTTAGCAAAATACTTCTTGGATCGGAACTTGTTTTTTAGCACTTTGGTGAAATCACGTACATCTTCCCCTGATGTTGTCTAGGAGGAAAAAAAATAGAAAACACAAATTAAATGTTTACATTCTGCTGGAAATGATGAATGCATGACATTATACTGTCTTCTGATGCTTGTTACAATATGCAAATGACAATGATTTAAAATTACTAGAAATAAACTGTTGTAAGCCAAATGCAAAAGCAAGAATACAAAAAGCTTGACTTAAAAAAGAAAAATTTTCCATTGAATAAAATGAGTTGAACAAAAGTTAGGACAAAATCTAAAAACTCTTCAGATGTTACTCAAATTATGAATTAATATAATAAATTAATTACATTTAAATATTTCTAATATGTTCCTAAAATAGAACTAAATAAAATGAAGCATTGTAAGTCTCACTACCTTCTCAACAGAGCATCAAAGCTAAGAGGACCACCAGTGTTTTCTATCAATATATTTCAGAGTAAAACATAATAATGTTACTTCTGCATCAAATTATTTGATTATCCATTTGAAAGTTTTAAGAAAATATGCATTGCTCAGACAAACAAATGCTGCACTCATGCATTGCTACTCACTGGAATATGAAAAAGTAGATGAATATGTAACTCATCGAATGTAGAATGAGGTTAATTTTTTCCACTTAAGTGTAGAATACATATTAGTGCACTGAGCTTCAACAAAAAGTTGAATGGCTACTTCTGCCTGAAGAATAACAATATTCAACAATCACCCATTCATTATTTGAAGTTATTTTTCTAAAAGAGAAGAAAACTAAGATATAAAAGTAATTTCCCAGATCTGTAAAAATTGGTAAGAAAGCCAACCAAAGTTTTTGAGATTGATTTATTGGTTTTCAATAAAGGACAAAATCAATTTCACTTTGTTTGATGTGTTGCTCAATTTATTCCTTGCTATAGACACCTGTTTGTTTTTTTCCAACTCCATAATTTCCCTTTGAGTCTTTCCTTCGAGAAAAAGATTTTTAGTGAATCCCTGCCAAAGAGCCTAGTCACTTTTGCTGAATTTCTCATGTTGGAACAATGAAAGACTTTAATAAATTAGAGACTTTATTTAGCCTAGCGCCTGAAACATCAGCAATTAAAATAGGTCAGCTCAATGTTGACAATTGCTTATGCATTGATTTCTTAAACTCACAAGCAATATAAGCACGAAAAATTGTCTACAACAGTATGAGTAGCTGTCCCTTAAGACTGTATTTTTTTCAATAAATGACTAATAATATATATAAGGAGCCCCTTTTCTAAAGCTAAATGGGTCAGGTCATGCAATACTGCCCCTCACTTTTTCACTGAGACCTTCTTTCTCTGCTGTGTATAGAGATACAAAGTATAAAGTAGAGGAGTGCTCCCATTTCCCTTCTCATACCCCTCAGAAGTTCGAATCCAGGGTAAAAACCTTCAACTTTGCAATACTAGACCAGAAGAGCTGCTACAAGAGTTGTTGGCACCTCAAGCAAACTTTCTGTTGGCATAATCCCTTGTTTGCAAAAATGTGCATAATCAAAATTGTGTAACGCTTATTTACAGGGTTTGAATATGCTGGTAATGAAGACTGGCAATTTTTAACAGAAGGATTGTGTTTAGCATTCTTCAGTGTACTGGGGAATTGAAGGGAGTTCAGGGGCCTCCTGATAACAATCAGATGATTATAAGCTAGGACAGATAAGCAGAGAAAGGGCAGTAGGAAAATGAACACGGAGGTGTGATGGGTGGTGGTGGGGACACCTGAACTGAGCGGAGAACAAAATGAAAAATAGCACACAGCATCAACCTGGAATTTATTTGGTGAAATATGATCTCTCTTTGTTCTTGAGATTATGTATATAGTAAAATGCACATTGATCTGGCACTAATGTCTTTTTTAGAACGTAAGCGTCTGGTTTGTATCTGTTTCCCCAAGCATAACTATGACAAAATGAAATTAGATTTGACTATAAAATGGTTTCATTACAGTGTAACACAGAGACAAGGTTTTGGTTACAATATGAGAAGACAGTCTCAGCCCATGGACGACCAGACCTTTTATTTTATGATCTTAAAAACATACATTGAAATTCAATGGCAAAACTGCCAATTTTCAGTTGCCCAAATTGTGGCTATTGTTAAAGGTAAAATTGGTGAGTTAAATCGTCACATGGTTGTTTGCTGCTAAATATTCCTGCAATACCACTCCCAAAAGTTAAATAAATAAATAAATATACATACATACATACATACATACATACATACATACATATATACATACAACATAAAACCCCTTCCTACTTTCTTTGACATTACCAAATTTCCCCTCTGTTTTTACATCATAAATAAGTGGCTTTACAAAATGAAATAAAAGATCACCTGATTTTGAGCTGGGAGTGTGAAAAGGAACAAATTGATATGAGAAGGGATCATGTAACATTTCAGTAACAGTTCCTTTAAAACTCCAAAGGTATTTTCAATTTGATTCAAATGCACCCTCCCCTCCAATTTCTGGGGCAGAAGTAAAGTCATAAACAACAAGTTAGAGCACAGACTAAGCCTTTAAGGCATTTAATATTAAGGATGGCTGAGAATATTGTTCCGTGCTTTTAAAATTATGGAATTCTTTGCAGAGAAGATGAAAAGAAATCAAGATTTTTTTTAAAAAAAATTTACATGTGGGAAAATACAAAATACGGTACAGACTTTTATCAGAGGGTTTAAAATGCTTGATTCTACAATTGTTTTAATTCCCATAGATCAGACATGTCAAACTCGTAACATCACATGACGTTGCGCAATGTATCGGGACGGTTTTGCCATTGCCGGCAATGGGGTGGGTGCAGCTTAGGCGTGATACGTCCAGCCCGCGGGCCGGCAGTTTGACACCCCTGCCATAAATGCATTTAACCTATTTTCTGAATTAAACTATTTTCTAAGTTTACCCCAAACACTGAATCATAGGCTGATGAAACAGACTAAGTTCATGAAATGTATTAAGCCACTCACAAAATTATAATGAGGCATGGTTAACATGTTGTACGCATACGATGGCTAGGTCTTGACTGGCTTGATTACAATTATTGTAAGATTCAGCCATTTTTCATATACTCAGCTAAAGTGGTTACTGCTTTTCCTCTGAAGATCCTCATCTTTAAGAACTCTGTAGCAGTTGGAAAGAGCTGTAAATACTGAATATTCTAGTGGAAATAAATGAGATTATCAATCAGTTCCTTTTGATAAGCACTTAACAAACTTCATCCCTGTCTTTCTAAATGCAACTGAGAAAATTCAGATTTTTAAAGAGTGAATGAAGAAGATAGCTTCAAATATTCTAATTTGTTTTTGTTGTTTTTGAAGCAATCAATTTCAAATAACACAAAAGAAAAGCTACGAATAATACACTTAAGCTAATAACAGAGAGTAATAAAGATCTTTATTACTGTCAGCTATAAATTTGATGATGAGTAGGCTATAAATTTAATAAGCTCTTCAAAAAAGTGCATCCTTATTAGTTTTGGAGATTAATAAGAGAGGTAATATTCATGGATTCATGAAACCCTGGGCTGGCAAATAGGATTCAGACAAGGTTGTTTAGTTCTCTTATAGGATAAATTTTAAGATTATATACATTATTGCCAATTTCTGGGCACTGATATCTCCAGAAGAGAAATCAAAGTGCAAGTGTTGGATACTACCTATAATGTTTTCTTCTCCATTTGTAGAACATCTAGATTTACAAGACACACTGAGACAATACAGGGTTTCCTTGGTGCTGTACATTGTGGGCTCAGCCAACGTGAAGTAGAGCTTTCTCACCCTCTCACTGAGGTGCTAGCAAATTATTGCAGCCACTCAACACAACCTGCTTCCACCTGCCACCCTGTACCACACCCATCTCTTGTGCCATGCTAGATAAATGCCTAAATTACTTTAATGATGCCCCAGCCCTGTGCATCAAGACCCTAGAAAGCATTCCATCAGCTCTCTGACAAATATTTAGGATAATCATATCTTACCCATTTATGTGGAAATCTGGGACTTTCATGAATAATTACATGCTCCTAGACTTAGGCTGTATGAATAATGGATCAGTTAGCACTTGAATGCATTACAAAATGGATGTTGACATTCCTGGTATTAATCTCCTAGTTCAGCTTTCCCAGTTTTTGCTCGCTACCATGCAAGTTTAAAATAATATCTTTTATATAAATTCCTAATTACAAGGAAGGAGGGAGATTATGAGATTACAAAGAACCTAGAATAATACTTTTAATTTACTAACAGAACTTCTGAAGAAAGTTAAAATAGTTTTTGTCCAAAGCATTTTCACCCTGTGAGTTAAAAAAATGAGAAGTTGATAAAGATGGTGAAGATAATTTACATTTACATTTATTTTGTTAAGTATAGAATAGTGTAATTCTTAATTTCATCTGAGCAATCATTGCAAAAATATCTTGCATCTATCTGCTTAAAAAAATTATGAAATCTTTAAAACAAGAATGTGTATCAGTAGTCTACATACTTATATATTTTGAGCTGTCTACAATGTATAATTGCTGCCTACTGCAATAGATTGCCTGGAGATTTAATATCTATGGATTTTAGCCAAAGCATAAAAACCTTATGTTTAAAGTTTCAGTTTGTTTTTTTAAACACTTATAGATATATTGCAAAGTGGAATAAAACTTTATGTGAGATTTAAGACCATCTTGAAGTTAGGCTCTAATTCTAGAATAGTTTCTTATATAATCAATGGAAAATATATTGTTCTATCTTGCAATATATTTGCTTAAGCTGCAAAAAGCACCTCCCATATCAGTTGACTTGAGTATAAATATTTTAATAATTGAAAGTACTATGGGCAGTCCTCATTTAACAACTGCCTCAGATAGAGATGGCTTGCAAATAAATGGTACTAAATGGTAATAAAAATATATATTCTGACCAATTAAGGCATTAATTACAACAAACGCCTTCAGTTAAGATTGGTCTGTTGATTAAAGTCTGGTCAATTTCAGACAGCAACTGTCAGACAGCCAGAGGATTCTAATCAACAAATTAAGGTCATAGAACTGAGCTTGTTAACTTGCAGTTAGCACATTTTAGGGATACCCTGTGAGGGGGCAAAAGAAAAAGGAAAATGAACAGCTCAGGTAAAGGAGACTGTGTAAAACAGGGGTCTTCAAACTTGGCCCTTTTATGACTTCTGGACTTCAACTCCCAGAATTCCTCAGCCAGACATGCTGGCTGAGGAATTCTGGGAGTTGAAGTCCACAAGTCATAAAAGGGCCAGGTTTGAAGACTCCTGGGGTAAAAGTACTTTGAATGAATGAGATGGCAATAACCACTGCGCTCTCTCTCTCTCTCTCTCTCTCTCTCTCTCTTTCTCTCTCTCTCTCCCCTCCCCCCTGTCTCTGGCTGAGACTGTGTAAAAGAACTTTGAATGAATGAGATGGTAACAACCACTGCTCTCTCTCTCTCTCTCTCTCTCTCTCTCTCTCTCTCTCTCTCTCTCTCTCTCTCTGGCTGAGACTGTGTAAAAGAACTTTGAATGAATGAGATGGTAACAACCACTGCTTTCTCTCTCTCTCCCCTCCCCCCCTCTCTCTGGCTGAGACTGTGTAAAAGAACTTTGAATGAATGAGATGGTAACAACCACTGCTCTCTCTCTCTCTCTCTCTCCGGCTCCACTTAGCAACCAGCAACCATTTCTCTGTAACCAATTGCAATCACTAAATGAAGACTAATCTGTATTGTTTTTTGTATCTTTTCAATCTGTTCTTGTTGTTTGGAATGCTTTACTTGTTGTTGTTGTTCAAAACTTTAGAAGGGTGTCACCTAGCTTTAATTATTTATTACCTCAATTTGTATGGCCAGCCAATTAGGAAATGCAGTTTCCAATGCAAAACTGCATTTCCTAATTGGCTGGCCATACAAATCGAGGTAATAAATAATTAAAGCAAGCTGGCATCCTTCTAAAATTTTGAACAACAACAAAAGCATTCTAAACACAAAATGTATAAATGTATATGATTAATCAAAATGATAAGCACGGGGTATAGACTGTAGTATTCCTAGAGGAAGGCAGAAGAACCTCAGCATCCAAAATCATTTCCTCATCTTTCCTTTAGAAACATGTTAGGAATAGTATGCAAGGGTTGCTCTGCCTAATCCCTTTTGATATTACATGTTATGGGGTGGATAAAACCATCACACTGAGGATATAATTAGTGCTGTCTTGAATTTTACCATAATCCAATTTTTGCTATCGAAGCCAGCATTTCAGCAGTGGGACAGTGAAAACAAATCTTGAAAAGGATTACTAAAAGATGGTCTATCACTATACCAAGTCTTCCTGCTTAATATAAAAAATATTCCTAATGTTCCATAGTAATTCATGCTGTTATACATTACTGCGAAGACAGCACTTCATTTAGTGAGGCACAAAGAAAGATACTTCCTTTCATCCCCTGCAAGTTGCATTCTAGCCATCCAAAACCTGAAAGAATTAATTATGTTCATACAGAGACTCAAAAACTCACTGTGTGCCAGATATCACATCAGGCACAGCAATGAATCTCAATTCTCTTGATGTTCAACCTTGTATGGAATGGGCTCCCCACGGAGAGCAGGCTGCTTCCATCCAGCAGTTTTTAGAAGTTACTAACAAAAAATGGAGCTTTTTTCAAAGACCCTTTCAGTAACATCACCTGCATCTCTTGTTGCTCTTTATTATTGTTCTTTCCTACATGGTTTTGTTTTTGCAATTTGGATTGTATGCTGCTTTGATTCTATATTTTTACTTTGACATTAGAACTGCCGACAGTCATGAGATTGCAATGGGATGAAAATCAAGTAAATTTCAACCAATTGAACATACATTGAGTCCAACCCAAAGGAACGTTACAAGTGTCTGATTATATAGCCACCATGCGGGTTTCAGAAAATTATAACCATGAATTCCTAAATAACATATTAAGAGCAGCCAATATTCATGGTCTTTCCAAATTCCATATCTTTCTAACTGATTGTGTAACAATGCATATTAGTGGCAATAATAATAATAGTGGATAACAACAACAAAAAAGTAACACTAAAATTAATAAGAGAAATCTATTTTACAAAAGGAATATATATTTTTGTTCAAATTTTCTTTTAAATGGGACTTTAAAAAAAAGACCCCAAATTTTTATTCTTTCTGTCTAGTAAACAAAGAATATTTTGTAAGAAAGTATAAAAACATTAATCCAAAACAAACTTGGTCCATTCTCAAAAAACATAACTCTACATTTATTTTACCAGATACCATACTAACTATAGTTACTTTCAATACATTAATCCAATACTAGTTACCATGGTAAAATAGAGTGAATCTTAAAAACAGAAAAGTAGCAATAGCAACAGCATTTAGACTTATATACCGCTTCACAGTTCTTTAGAGCCCTCTCTAAGCAGTTTACAGAGTCAGCATATTGCCCCCAACAATCTGGATCCTCATTTTACTGACCTGGAAGGCTGAGGATGGAAGGATGGAAGGCTGAGTCAACCTTGAGCCGGTGAGAATCGAACTGCTGAATTGCAGGCAACCGGCAGGCAGCAGAAGTAGCCTGCAGTACTGCATTCTAACCACTGCGCCACCATGGCTCAGTGGTGAGAAAGGCATAATATGGAATAAATTAAGAGTAATGAATGAACAAGATTCAATACTCACCGGTATACAGTATTCCACCATTGGGTAATGTAATTTATGACCTTTTGCTGTTCGACCAGAGAAAAAACAGCTCTGGCAAATATCATAATTGAAATGTTTCAGGCTCCGATATCTGTGAATGGAATTTGAAAAAAAAAAAATGAAAACCCTCAATTTTGTGAAAGGTTCAAAAACTTAATGCCAAACTCCACAGGTTTTATAACTCAAAATTTTAAATTACAGAGTTTAAAACACAACCTAATTAAGATAGATGAACACTATTCAGGGGGTTGGCAAGATGATGATGATGATGATAATGATTTGACTAGAGACTGTGTGCAAACTATCCATACCTATTTATTCCATTAAAAACTATACTCATCTACCCATTGTATGAATACCATGTTTAATTTAGTCCTTAGAAATAGCAAATAAAACTGAATGCCAGAACCAGAAAGAAACCTACTTTTTAAAGAAATTAAAGGAGAAATTCTAGTCAGTAAAGCCCATTTTTAATTATTTACTCATTGGCACATGAAAGACTGCATTTCCAAATAATAGTATGCCATGGCTTCTATAACAATTATAATTGGTCTGAAAATCAACATCTAGCAACATCTAGGTTTTCAATAGTTGCACTATTTTCTCACATACAGCAGGGATGAAGAGAAACCACTACAGAAGAATGCAGCATATTTTTATATAAATGTGTTCCTGAAAGAAGAGATTGATTGTTCAGTACAATCAAAAGGATCACTATTTCAAGATAGTGATTGTCACCAGGAGCAATCAAAGAAGCAACCCCCCCAAAAATTAAGAATTATGTTCTTTATTATAACTTACATCATGGTCTTCTTTGTTCTACAATTTGTACCCACAGTTCTGTTCACAGCTAAGTTTACATTATTTATTCAATTATATTGATGGCTTTTCAAAAGAAAGAGTTTGAAACAAGGAAGGAGGAATCATTCTGTCCAAGTGTTTAAAATATTTCAATTTTACGACAGACCAAGCCACTTTGATCTGTGACAAAATAAGTTAAGTTAAGAATGTTCAGCTCATGGATGCCTGGATTGTTTCCTGGGAGGCTTCAGACTGATTTTTGATTAGCAGCTAACAAAAATATTGTGTTTTACTTAAATTTCCAGCATTGGCCTAGTGGAAGATTAACTACAAAATAGGCAATTTCTATTAGGCTGTCATAAACACTTAATAAAAAAATCAACAGAAATGTATGATAAGGTTATTGGGCTCCCTTTTGTCAATGCCAGCTGACAAATTATTTTACATCTAAATAAATAAATCTGTGAGTTTCAATAAAGGGGAAAAATGAATCCATTTTTAAATATATTCTGTGAAGAGAAGATAGGTAAATAGCAACCAGCATTATCTGTATTATAACAGCATTACCTGAATTTTCAGTGTTCTAGAATCAGGAAAATATGCTAAAATGAGACTTGAAAATAGTAGGTGGCTAATGGTGTGGCTTAGTAACATAGAGAAGATAATGACCTAGTTTTCTTTTTACTATTGACCTTTTAGAAATGGGGAAACTCCAAAATTTATGATCAGATAGCAGATAGCAAGCTTATATACTTTTGTGTAACACACTTTTAGATATTCCAACATCTGAATGATTGCTGATATTGATGTACCTTAGTCTTAATGCCAATGTTTGCTGGCTTGACTTATGACTTTTGAATATATTGTATGTAGATACTTTAGGGTAGGGGTGTCAAACTGCCGGCCCACAGGCCGGATGCGTCATGCCAAAACTGCACCCACCCCATTGCCGGCAATGGAAAAAAAGTCACGATACATTGCGACACGTCACGTGACGTTGCGAGTTTGACACCCCTGCTTTAGGGGGTTAGGCTGAGAAATGCTGAACCAGCTATTGCTATTCCAGTGTGATATAAAATATGATTTAAATAATGTAATTTATTTAAATAATGTAATTTATTTTTATGATTGGATGCAATAGCCACATTGTCTTTTTTTTCCATGCCTTCGCTTTGTAATCATTCATTTTCTTTACTCTATATCCATTTTTCTTATTTATACTAAGTAAATACAATTAACACACTGTCCTTAAAACTAAACAGAAGCTGCAAAGGAATCAAACAGTGATGAGACTACCAAAGATGGACAGAGAGGATTTAATCTTGCAATCTTTCCCATATTAGTGATAAAAAGTGTTTCTCTGAAGTTGTTATTGCATAGAGACTAGACAACCTGTGCCCTGTTGGGTCATAGTTTCAGAGATATTTCATTACCTAAACAGAGAAACAGAATGACCACAGGTGGGCAAAAAAGCAACAGGAGTGAGATCGATTTCCAATGTACTGTCAGCTTTCCTTATGAGAAGTTGGCAAGGAGCATCAGAAATCTTCCTTCCTTCCTTCCTTCCTTCCTTCCTTCCTTCCTTCCTTCCTTCCTTCCTTCCTTCCTTCCTTCCTCCCTCCCTCCCTCCCTCCCTCCCTCCCTCCCTCCCCCCAAATACATGGATGTGTCTGTGGAATGAATAAGAGGCAAGCTCAGTTCAAAAGAGAATATCTTCCATAGAATAAATGGAATAAATGTATGATGGAAATGAGACTATGGGACTCACTGAATAAATTCAGCTGGAAGTTGAAAAAGCAGGAATTTACAGTATGGAAATAAGAAACACAAAAATACCAGATGTTTGAGGGAGGGAGGGAGGGAGGGAGGGAGGGAAGGAAGGAAGGAAGGAAGGAAGGAAGGAAGGAAGGAAGGAAGGAAGGAAGGAAGGAAGGAAGGAAGGAAGGAAGGAAGGAAATCCCAGACTAATAATAAGATAGCTAACTCCAGTGACTTAGAGCAGGGGTCCCCAGCCCCCAGTCTGTGCACCGGCACCGGTCCACGGCATGCCAGAAACCAGTCCGCACAAACTAGCAAGGCTCCATTTGTGGGATGCAGGCAAAACCTGTCTACGGAAAAACCTCTCTCCACGGAACCGGTCTCTGGTGCCCAAAACGTTGGGGGCCACTGACTTAGAGAGCTCTCCATCTGATATAATTAAATCTATGCCTATGGAAGAGGGCACCGTATGTGTGACCATTCATACAGGGAGACCATTCTGAACTGTCACTATCTGCTCCCTCCCTTTGCTTTCTTTCATAGAGAAGAAACCTTCCTTAGAATGGACGGCTTTGCAAACCTGCTATTGTTAAAACATTTTTGTTATGAATTTTCATACCATTTGGGAACATTGGTAATAACACTTCTAATGAATTCAGATTCAATTACTGACATGATAAATATTTCAGAGAAAATTTGACCACAAAAATCTGATACATAAGAACAAAACTATCATGAGTTGCAATTTCCCCAGCATTATTGTTGTAATAATAAGCTCACATAAGGACACAGTGCTATTTGTAAAGCAGCTTTATGAGACTGACAAAGACTATCATGAATTATGGCTGGCTTCAGCCTATTTACATTCTAATGCATATTAGCTGCAGAAGTTAATCTACATAATCTTCTCAAACATTTTCTACAAGTAATAATTTACTGTGCTGTGAATTTTTCTGTAGTAAATTACTTTATAGTTTGGTTTCAAACACCCGGTAAGTTGTTTTAAAGGCTATAACCCAGAAGCAGGTGACAATCCAATGATGAGTGTGAATTTCTGAACCAATACTGCCCAATGGATTTTCCACTTACTGAATTAAGCATACACATTGATTCGTGTTCATTTTTCCCAAACCATAAGGGCTTAGGGTGACTATCAAGATGATGAAGAGTTTAAACATTAGAACCCAAGAAAAATAGTTAAAAGAAGTGGTCAACTTGGCAAAGTCTACTTTGCTAGATATCTTCAGACAGAGGGTAGAAGGTCATCACTACAGAGAAATTGTAGTACAGCCTATACTGACCAGAAGACCTCTAAGACCCCCCTAGTTTTTATGAGTCTTTAACTTGTAACATATTAAATAATGAGTTACTAACATAGCATCTACAATGAAGCTGGAATATAAGCCAATTACATTACTGATGCAATTCATAAAAGACATTTTATTTTGCTCACCTAAAGCCAACAATTGGACATTCCTTACAGATGTTGCACTTGGCCTGATGTTTTGCTGTTTCTGCAGCTGCTACTCTGTGTAGAACTGGCAACCATACCATAGATTGTGGCTCCAGACGCATCCAGTCTATGAACTGCTTTACATCAATTTCTGGCTTATTATTATTCTGATAAATGAGGATGAGATCAAAAATAATTTAACATTCCTATCAAAGTTTCCTATCCAGTCTAGTTTCTAAAAAAATGTATTCCAAGTTTGATCTTCAAGGAAACATTACTCATCCCATCAATATTCAGTCAAAGAAGAAAAGACAATTACTTACCACTGTAATTGTAGGTAGTTGATCTACAATAATTCATTTAGTGACCGTTTGACATTATAACGGTATTGAAAAAAGTGACCTATGACCAATTCTTGCACTTATGACCACTGCAGCATCCCCATGATCAGGTGATCAAAATTTTGGCACTTGCAACTTGCATGTATTTATGATTGCAGCATCCTGAGGTCATTTGATCACCATTGGCAAGCTTCCCAGCCAGTTTCCGACAAGCAAAGTCAATACAGCCAGATTTGCTTAACAACTGTGTGATTTACTTAACAACCATGGCAAAAAAAGGTCATAAAATCAGGTGTGAATCACTTAACAACTTCCTTACTTAGCTATGGAAATTCTGGTCCCAACTGTGGTCATATAAGTCAAGGACTATCTGTATAAGCCTTTCAGATCAGGTTAGTTGTACAAACTTATGAGACTAAAGCCCATTTCAGGTACTTCAAATGATTAAAGAAAAGGATGGCAGCAATGGGTGTATAAACCCAACCTCTAGGGTTTCCTGCTTGAGCAGGGGGTTGGACTAGAAGACCTCCAAGGTCCCTTCCAACTCTGTTATTTTGTTATTCTGTTATGTCCCTCTTCCTCTGGAAGAGAACTTCAAATCTTCAGAAGGTCTGAAAGAGGCTCCAGCTAACATATGAATGCTCTGCATTTAGACCATTCAGAAATGGAAACAGACACACTTACTTGCTGGAAACAGCTGCGGACACTGGGCTCAATGTTACTGCCTCCAAAAGCAGCTACTTCCCCAAGCTGTCGTGGGATTTGGATGGCATCGTGCAATAACAAGCCAAGCTGCTTCTGGTCACACATTTCGGTAGGCCCAGCCACTTCTCTAAAGAGATCTTCGAGGCAAAAAGGGAGAGAGAGAAAAGGACACTTGCTTGAGAAGGAGCAATTTCTCATTTCTGCCAATTTTATCTGTGAATTACTCTAAGCCAGGGGTCTTCAAATTTGGCCCTTTTATGACTTGTGGTCTTCAACTCTCAGAATTCCTCAGCCAGGCATGCTGGGAGTTGAATCCACAAGTCATAAAAGGGCCAAGTTTGAAGACCTCTGCTCTAAGCCATGGGTCCCCAAACCCCGGTCCGTGGACCAGTACCAGGCCGCGGCATGCCAGCAACAAGAAAAGCCCCATCCAAAGGATTCAGGCAGCACTCAAAACCACGCCCCCTCCGGTCCACAGAAAAACCTCTCTCTACGGAACCGGTCCCTGGTGCCCAAAAGGTTGGGGACCTCTGCTCTAAGCCATCTCTTCCTTACTGCATAGAGCAGAAATGCAAAATGGAGATTTTCTTACAATTCCTGTAAATTTGTATTTCAGGCACAGTTTTAATGTCTGTCATTCTCTACCATTTCTTGTCTGATAATAAAGGAAGATCACAGAAAAATCAATGTAAACTCAACACTCAGAATGAGGAAGAGGTGTTTTAGAGCTATTTCAGCTTTGTTTTGCCCTTTAATTAATACTCTCTTTGAATTCCACAATGACACGTTGGCTATTAAAGTAGGTGCTATCATATATTTTTGCTTACAAATTGTACATGAAAAAGGAAGTAAAGAATAGAGATCCATTCTCCACCAAAACTCGGGGGGGGGATAGGTTTCATAGCAATCATCAATATTGTTTGTTATCTGAGGCAAGTTAATGTTTTTATTCTCTTGAAAATGTAAATAATTGTTTTGTATTCAAAAATCTATTTTGGTATTTCTGTTTTATTTAAGCTGTTAGCTTAACACAGACGTGTCCAACTCACAGCCTATGGGCTGCATGTAGCATTGGATAGCTAGTAATGTGGCCCCACAAGATCGCAAACCTTTAACATTATTATGTGTTTCATATAACTTAACTGTATTATATATTTTATATGTGGCCCATGCAAGCAAAAAGTTTGACACCCATGACTTAATCGTTCTTCAACATATTTAAGAGTTTTTGAAGTATAGCACCAAGCTATATTATACCATTCACCCTGAGAACCTATGCCTCTTTCTCTGATCTTAAGCATAGAGTGTTTATTTTTTAAAATCACTCTCTAAATCAAAAGTGTCTTTCTCATTTTATTAAAACACCATTCTGTTATGGGTTAAAATAAAAGATAATCATATCAAAACATTCAAACAATTGCATTCAAACAATCAAACACCTAGCATGTATGCTGTTGGTTTAGCACAGGGGGCTTCAAACTTGGCCCTTTTATGACTTGTGGACTTCAACTCCCAGAATTCCTCATCCAGGCACACTGGCTGAGGAATTCTGGGAGTTGAAGTCCACAAGTCATAAAAGGGCCAAGTTTGAAGACCTCTGGTTTAGCAGATCTATTTAAACACCACATGGAAGAAAGAAGAATCTGACAGATTTTTCCATTTCAGTTATCTGAAATGACTTCAGCACATTCTTCCTAGTCTAAGATTTACTTAATCATTTATACTGCATGCTTAAGATATATTTATAAACAGATAAACCTGAATCACACTAACTTTTCTTCCAAATCATAAAGTATTTTCATGTCAATCATCTTTATCACTCCTGAGTTAGAGTTACATCTGTAAAATCATGCTCCCAATATGTGGCATATAACTTTTCATAAGTTTGTCGAAGAATTTATGAATTGATCATTCCTTATTTTATGACGCTTTGGGCTCTGAGTTCCACTGATAAGCGACACAATATTTACACATCATATTTGGAGCTATCTAAAGAGTATAGATTCATTTATAATGTATTCAAAGAAGCTGTTGTTTCACTAGCCAGTAATCAACTGCTCTTTTTTCATTTATTTGTATTTTGATTCAATAATATTTTTGTCCAAAATTAAATTGTGCATGTGGTACTTCTTTTGTCACAGTAAACATTTTTTTTAAGCTTGGGGATTCTAAAATGGTGTCTGGAGATTTCAACGGTCCTGAGGATTGTTCCTTTTTGCCCATTAAGCTCCCCACTCATACAATATGAGAATTTTTTTAAAGTATTTTAATTAAAAAAAAAAAAAAGCTTGCATGCTTCCAATCAAAACTTTTTACTTCTGAGACTGATAAAAATGGATGGTTCTAGCTGAGCATCTAATGTATTTTGTTTGTTTGGAAGCACGTTCATTTGCCCATAATAAAGACAAGCAGGCTCATTTAGATGACATGCAGAGGAAGATATGAAGAAGATGGCACATACATCATGTAAAGTGGTTCTTTATCTGGTTATAAGCTATTTTGCAAGAGCACCCACATGTTATACAAATTCCAGGGTGTCCACCAACAGATCCCTGCTCAAAGCGGTTACCTTCCCAAGAGTGGGAAATCTACTAAGAATATATGCTATTTGATTTCAGATCCTACAATTTTCAATATATGCAGGTTGAATCAAATTATTCTTTATTCTGATGGATTGAGCGGATTTTCAGAGCTAACCAATTCTGAAAAGACTTCGAGCAGCTTTCAATATTTAAAGCACAAAACTTAAACACATAATTAAAAACATAAGTGCTTGGATGAATCGACAACAACAATATTAAAAAGGGACTCAACAAACACCCTGTTTCCAGGCCTGGGAACAAAGCCAAGTCTTAAGGAACTTCCTAAATAATTAAATAGGGGAATTTGTGCATATCTTGAGAAAAGAGGACTGGGACATCAAAATAGGATTTAAAAGAATTTGTTTTTTATTAAACAAATATGGCACAAAGGGTTCATTTACTAGCAAAGAACCAAAAACAATGTATGTCATTTTATTTTATTCTGCAGACCTGTATTACACAGAATGTCCACTGCAGGCCTACTGTTAGCATCTGTTATTTACTAATTCTATTCAGATAGAAATTTAGCTTAATACAATGTAAAAGGCTAATGCTACTATGAACAGTAAACAATGAATCTACTTTGTAAAACAGAACATATAATCCATTGCAGTGAGATGAGTCATTATTAATTCAACCGTTTTATTTGTTTTACTTTATAGGACTAGTTGGTTAGGTAAAGAGGAATGGCAGTTTATAAATATTCTAATAAATAGAAATCCCCCACTGTTTTCTCATAACTTAATTTCCTTTGATTTTATTGTCTTCAAATGTTTACTTGAGAGGCATTTTTTAACATTAATGAAATTTGTAACAGCTGAATTGTACACAAAGTTACACATTTTGCCCAAACCTATACTCTATAGGAAGAAAAAGTTTGATCCCATCATGTGCTGCAGAACAGCAGATAGTGCTATTTGTTCTTCTCATATTGCAGTGTATTCCTGGATAATGAACCAGTGAGGAAAGTAATAGGAATGGCAAATAGGAATCTGTGTATGTGCAGAAGAGGGAGGTAAGAAAGTTTACACTAAAAATTTAGACCTTTTGAACTGGCTGTATATTTAGAATTATGTGAAATTGTGATGGGTCGTTAAAAAGCTTCCAATAGGAGACCTACCTATTCACAAAAAGTTATGTTATGTTCTATTACAAAATATCCATTTATACTGATTGAACCAAACTGCCTAACTGGGTATTCTCTACTATCCCTCTGGGTAGTTCTCTACTATACAGAGGCATTGCTGCAAATACATATAAGAGCCATGGTGGTGCAGTAGTTAGAATGCAGTACTGCAGGTTACTTCTGCTGACTGCCAACTGCCAGCAGTTCAGCAGTTTGATCCTGATCGACTCAAGGTTGATTCAGGCTTCCATCCTTCCGAGGTTGGTAAAATGAGGACCCAGATTGTTGGGGGAAATATGCTGACTCTGTAAACTGTTTAGAGAGGGCTGTGAAGTACTGTGAAGTGGTATATAAGTCTAAATGCCATTGCTATTGCTATTGCTAATGCTTAAATGAAACTGCTATCTGGCTATAGGTCAGTTTCCTTTAACATTACCAGAATGTCTGATATTGGGGCACACTAGTTCCTGGGAAACAATATAGATTACCTGTGCCTTACACAATGAAGGAAATTCTGATGAAAGTAGTGTAAGTCGCCCAGAGTTATCCTGTGGTAAGGTTGGTGGCCAATAAATTTAATTATGATCTAGAGTCCTACATTTTGGTGGAACATTTTATCAGAATGTGGACTTTGTTAAAACTGAAGCTGGAATATTGTCCTACTTCAAATACTGAAACAAAGGGAATGTAAAATTAACAGTTTAGCAATATGAGTGTATGTGTGTGCACACAAGCATGCGTATGGGTATGGATGGACAGTCAGAAGGGACAGAGAAATGCACTTGTTCCAATCAACTCTATTTCATCTCTTGCCGAGCCTTGGCAAAATTATGGATTTTGCAGAATTATATTTAAAACATACTCACATCTGTATTTTTCTTCCAAGAGACCCTTAGAAAGAGATATCAAGCCAATCTTCAAGGATTGCACTCTGATTTTTCCAGTCCGGGCACTGTTATAGAAACAGCATTAAAATAGTTGGCAGGAGGTGGTATAATTTAATTCAAACACTGAAAGAGCTAGCAAAAACACCTGCTGTACTTCAATTTCTAGACATTAGCTACTAATCATATCAATGAGTCTCTTTCACAAATGTTCTGTGCAAGATCTAAATATTTACATTCAGCTTAAACACATTAATTATCACGCATTGTAGTTCAAGCGCACAGCATCACAGCATGTCCTAATAATGTGACACCCTGCACTGAACGAGTGGATGACAAGTGAATGCAAATTATAGTATCTACAGGTACATTAATATTTTTCAGAGTACTATTTGCCTAGTCTGAGCTTTAAAAACTTTGATGTGTATGTACATTAGAGCAAAAATGTTTGGTGTATATGTCAATTAGAGAATGAATAGTACTGATTTCATCTAGCAGTATGACTTCAATCTTATGTAACAGAACCAGTGAAAGAAGAGATGGGTCAACCAGTGCTTCTGCAAACGAGAAAGTTAATCAGGAAGACTTGCTAGACAATGTCTTTTTTTTTCCTGGACAGTTCCCCAGTCCCCCCCTTTTATTTTTTGCCTTTGAGTCAGTATTGACTCCTGACAATGCCCTGGACAATTTTTCTGTGAATTTTTCTGAAGTGGTTAAGGCATAAGGCTATAAACCAACTAGACTGTGAATTCTAGTTTTGCCTTATGCGTAAAGCCAGGTGGGTAAGCTTGGGGCAGTCATCGCCTTTTAGCCTTAGGAAAAAGGCAATAACAAACCACTTCCAAAAATATTGCCAAAAACACTGGTTTCCTCTAGGAATGCTAAACATTCAGGAGATTAGACATATTGGAAAACCAAGACAGAGACCTTGCAGAATTATATTTCTTTAAAGACCCCAGTACCTGGACTCAAAGGAGGTGCCCAATATTACAATATTTAAGCCTGAGCCTAAATGTCTTTCAGTATTGCCAGCAGGTGTCAGCTAATACTGAGCTGCCTGTAATTATTTTTGACTGTGATTGTGTGCTTCAGCCTGGTTACTGTGACGTTGGATTGCCTTAGGATTTCTCTGGGCTAATATCTCCAAGTTATGACCCAGATCTACTCACATTTTTGAGTATTGACCCAGCTTCTGTTGTTTATTTTCTCTTTCTCCATTACTGACCTTCTATATAAATAGGTTCATAGCCATTGAGACAACAGGATTCACTATGGAGATACAACCTTAAAGCCCAATCTATTTATGGCAATATTGATTAAGAGTCAGTAGGCAGAGACAAGAAGAAACTACCTCAGTATTAACGTTCTACTTAAGTATTAATCTTAAGTAGTCTAGTTCTGCAACAAGCTCTCATCAATGCCAGCTGAATTCAGATAAATGATACACATGTGTCTTTCTGTGACATCTTAATTGCATGCACTGATTTGTCACCTTGTTGGACCTCCTACAAAGCTTTGTCTAGATCTGATGATGTCTGGCTGACCAAACCTCTAAACTTGCTACTGACATTGGACAAATTCATCTGATTGCACAATGATCTATGGAAAGTGCCATGTTTTGGGTTTCACCTTGGATTTTCTAATTGTGCTTATCATATGAACCTTGGGACAGGTCAGACAATGTACAAGCTCAGAGTCAATGCAAGAAATATTTTTTAATAAAATAATCTGCTTTTGAGGTTATCTATCTAAATAATTCTTCTTGAAATGCTCTACTGGAACATTTGTAAAATAGGTTGTTAATGTCCCCTATCTGATTTTCAGGCATTCTCAGTCCTTCAAAGTAGTCCAAACAAGAACAACCACCGTGATTACTGACACTACCTTTATTGTAAAGTTACAGAAATAGAATTTTGCAAGTCTGAAAGTAATTTTCCCCTTCGTTACTTTTACTTTCCTAAAAACTAGAGAGGGTCCTTTCTGAAATGCTACCTATATCCTTTTTGTTTTCATGGGCATGATGGTTGCCTAGTCTACAGCTTCTTTGGTCTCCCAAAGTCATTCATCTCTGCCATTTACAGGCAACCAATTTTTATTTTCAACTCTCTATGAAACAATTCACCTCATTCAGATAGTCTTTAATGCCTGGCACTGCTGGAAATTCTTTCAGAAGGAAATCAGTGGTAAGGATTCTAATTTCTCATGCTATTCTTTAGCTCCAGTACATTACTATGTTTTCAGTATTACATACTTAAACCATATTTGCAATGCAAATATTTATAGGCTTATGTTTAAGGCTGGAGCATTTTACAGAGCAGATGTTAATGGATTCTAAAATATATGAATCTTTGAAAATAATATTTGGTGATATTAAATTTCACTTTTGTTCTGTCTCGTGACTTAATGTGAGGAATAAATAATTCTTAATGTGACAGAAATAGAAAAGACAATAGGTGTTGCTGTCAATTGTTTTCACTTAATGTCTTACAACGGCCATAAACATCAGTAAGCATGTCTTACAGATGCTAATTAAATTCCAGATTAATAGCATGAGAGAAGCAGATGGCATCTGTAGGTGGGTAATTATTTAAAAATGGTATACGTCAATGATATAAACCATGAGCACGTTAGGTGATGAATTAGAAACAAACCAAGCCCACTTGCAAAAATGTTAAGATAAAGTTACGAACAATCATTTTACTGGTGGAGAAAGAGTAAACTTTGCATTAGCTTGAACACATACTGTACAAAGTGGAAAGTAACAGGGAGTTATAAAAAGGCTAGGCAAGGTGAAACAAAATATTGAGGACCCATTGAATTCTGTAATTGCATTCAAATCTCCGTGGCCCCTTCTTCCCATAAAACTAGGCACCTAACAATCTTTAGATCTGCTTTCATTTAAGGCAGAGGTCCTCAAACTTGGCCACTTTAAGATTGAGGAATTGTGGGAGTTGAAGTCCACAAGTCCACAAGTCTTAAAGTGGCCAGGTTTGAGGACCCTTCTGAAAATAGCAATCAGGGGTATCTATCAAGTAGAATTTAGTAGATACATTTGAGTTCTTTATTGGTTTTAGGGGGAAAAGCCTTACAAATATGTGGATTTGTTTTATCTTTCCCACGTGTAACAGTAAAAGGGCGTTGGTGCATTTAAACACTTTGCTGAACATCTCACACTTACCTATCATAAACATTGAGTAGCCAGTTGAGAGACATATCTACGCAGAGTGGAATGTTCACAAGATCCTCGTGCTTCTCTTCCATTCCACTGTAAATCGTAGTGAGGCAGCTGATGATATCCTGAACGCAAAGGAGCTGATCATTCTGAATCAATTTGTGCTGTTTAAAAGCTTCATTCGTTGAGTTTAAGTCCAAGAGGTCCACTGGCAAAATATGTATATATATATATATGCCAACTGAAAGATATTTCTTTTATCACAATTATATGAGTTCTCTAACCCAAAGCAATATTACAGCTCAAGAAGCATTTTCTCAGTTATTTTCCAACTCATGATGTTAAATAAAAGTATTTGTATAAGCAGTCTGCGTTTAACAGTCCAAAGCCATCTGCTTTATAGATGCACATGAAGAAATCCTTTAACATTTAATCTTGTTTGAAATTTTGTTTACTGCAATGAGAAATACCTGAGCTAGGATGCTGTGTCATTCACATCCATATCCAGCACAATTTCAGTCATGTATGTCATCTTCATTTTATTTATTTATTGCTTTTGATATGTTATAATATTCTGTGTGCAAATAATACTAAGGGTAGCTAACCATTTGATGGCACCCTAAATTATAATTCTCAGGAAGCAACACATCAATGTACTCGTGTGTAGAATAATTTAACACACATGGACAAGATTTATAAATATGTAGGAGCTTTAAGAAAAACAATTTTTTTTTATTTCAAATGGCACATCTACTGGGAAATCAGCCAAATTAAGCATACAGGTTTGAGAGTGGTATTCCTCCAAAAGAAAATTTCCTTGATCCTGGTGTTGATATCTTTGTGGCATGGGATCAAAATGTTTTTATCTTCCCAGGCTTTTTAACTACATGAAAGCTCAGCTAAAACCTTTAAAATGTAGATAATGATATTTTAAAAGATAACCTTTGTGACAGGTGAAAAGCCTCAATATTCTGACAAAGTTCAAGACTCAATATTTCTGACAAGAAGCATCATTTCTGCCAAGAATTCTAAACTGGGATGGCAGTGAAGGCTTCTGGGTACAACAAATAAACAAGCATTAATCATCTTGATTTCAAAGATATCTAGACAGGATTCACCAATTGCTTTGCATATTGGCACCCAACAGTGCTAAGCAGAGCATGCAAAATGATATATCATTTAAAATCCCTTAATGATCTTGAAAAACATGAAAATGGGGCTTTGCACATATAAAATGGTAGTCATCCATCATGGAAGCTTCCATTTTTGTCATAGCTGATGACAACAATATGTGTTAATTTCAAAAGGATCTGTAGTTACAATTGTGATTATGAGAAACTAATTATCATCTGTACAATGAGATAGGAGGGGAAATAAAGCTCTTCATGAATTTTTCTCCAAGTATTCTTAAATTACAGAGACAGGCTTTTCATGGGGATAAAGAGGATTTAAGCTGGAAGCCAAATGGTTGCATAATCTTTAGAAACACCTTTTACTAGAAACAATAAATTTTTTTGCAAACAGTATGTTATGTTCATATTCTTTTCACCTGATATGTACATTTGGAACATTAATATTTAGTTTCTTTCAAACCTTTTTTATATGAATCAGTGTAAGCATCATATTGAATATAAATATGTTTGCAAGTTCTAGGATGAGTGATAAATTATTACATATATTGCTATGGAATTAGACAGAAAAGCTCTTTATAATAGTAGGGTAGAAAAGGGTTGCCAAACATTGCTACCACTGATGCAGCACTGGCAATAAACAAAATCCCAGTGTTAGTATTTCTCTCACATAATTCTCATTCACGTCTTTTACAGAAATCTCAGGAGGCAATTTCATTCCTTTTTCCACAATTCCCAATTATGCCTGATGCATGCCATAATAAAATTAAAAATACAATTAAGTATAATCTTGTTTTTCCCACACAATTATATTTGATTCCTGTGCAGGAATCAAAATTGGACTGAAATTATTCAGAATTGCTAGTTCAAATAAGATGTTGATCAGCATCCATCTTCTAGTCAGGAAAACATTTTTAGAGATAAAACTAGCATGATCTTTCTCACTCTTTTTCTTGTACTTATTCTTCTTCTAATGCATTATGTCACCTGTTTGCAAAATCGTTAGCTTGTTTTCTTGAAACTTTCTACTGCCTTTGCAGATGCCGATGAGCTTGACACTGCCTTACTTAAAAATGTAGACAGTATGACTATACCAAGTCCATATAGTTCAAAATTGTCAAAAAGTGACTTTCTCTCAATCTGGTTTGGAAATCCTGGACAATGAATTTTGGTTTGGGTCCATTTGAACCAAAAGTTTTAATGTTAAATTACAGTCTTTCCTTTTACTAGAATACAACCATGTTATATAAGCATTAACCTTGGTACTCTCTCTCTCTCTCTCTCTCACACACACACACACACATACACACACAAACACACACACACACACACACATTCAGTGACAATTTGATCACAGTTACAATGGCACTGAAAAAAGTGACTTATGACCGTTTTTCATGCCTGCGACCATTGCAGCATCCCCACAGTCATGAGATCAAAATTCAGACACTTGACAACTGGCTTGTGTTTATGACAGTTGCATTGTCCCAAGGTCATGTGAGCACCGTCTGTAACCTACCCCGTTGGCTTTTGACAAGCAAAGTCAATGGGAGAGTCAGATTCACTTAACAACTGCAGTAATTCACTTAACAACCATGGCAAAAAAGGTTGTACAATGGGGCACAACTCACTTAATAACTGTCTTTCTTAGCCAGGGCTTTTTTTGTCATAGAACGCCCAGAATGGAGTTCCGGCACCTTTTTTGGATGGAACCTTGTAGGGTAGGCAAGGCGGGTTGTATGACGTGTGTGAGTTCCGGCACCTTTTTTTTTTTTTTTTACAAAAAAGCACTGTTCTTAGCAATGGAAATTTTGGGCTCTGTTGTGGTTATAAATTGAGGACTACCTGTATATAGTCTGGCACTCTTGGAGATTTAAATTATAGTTAACTATTTCCCATTTCAACAGACCATACATGATAGCTTGGTTTGGGTGATACCTAAAGTGGAAGCACTGCAGAGTTGTTCATCCAAATTTACATGTTAGAGAATTACTGTCCCCAAATTAAAGTTCTTCAACTTATTTTTGGTGCCTTCTGATAATAAAATATACAATACTTGTTCCACCTTACCTATCCCAAATAGAGATAGGCGACCAAGCTTTAAAAACCATGTTGAGAATAACTGAAAATGTAGTGTTGTTTAAAAGATCTATTGTTGAATTAAATACATTTAATAACTAATATAGTGACTGCTTATTTCTGCGCAGAGATTATAAAATATTTTATTGTCAGAGCTGTTGGAAAGTAAAAAAAAAAAAAAAAAAAAGAACACCTGTTAGCATTTCTGCTTCAGAGAGATTAGTTTAAAAGAACAAAATTGGATTTGGATTCAGTGAGGCCTGGCAGCCAAAGAAGATTTTTGACCTCAGTCATTTATAGTCATTCTATACAACATCAGAGCTAAAGAGATTTCCAGTAATTTATCTGTGAACAGGGAAACCTTACATTTTTTTTTTCTGGGAAGACAAAACTAAAAATAAAAGTGTGATTAACCTAGTTCTCAGTGCCAGAAGTGTCTCATCACTATCTTTCCTTCTTTATCTGTCTACAAAACACTCGATGTTTCAACGGGTTCTAGTGCCATTTTATATCTCAAAAGAATGTCTCACTGAATAATCAGAGAGAACTTTTGTTTAAAAGACCAGAAGTCCAAGAACACATTGGTTCAAGATTTGATAGTTGCAAGCCAATATACCAGACAACAGATTTTCTACGTTTTTCAGTATTTTTATTTATTTACTTGTATCCTGCCTCTCTTATTTTTAAAAATAACTCAAGATGGCAAATATAGCTAATACACCTTTCTCCTCCTTTCCCCCCCACAATAACCCTATGAGATGAATTGGGCTGAGAGAGAGTTGATTGACCTTAGGTCACCCAACTGGCTTTCATGGCCAAGGCGGGACTAGAATTCATGGTCTTCTGCTTTCTATCTGGTGTCTTAACCAATAGACCTAACTAACTAACTAACTAACTATCCATCCGTCCATTTATCCATCCATCCATCCATCCGCTTTTTATATATTTCAAATTTTATTTTTTGATGATATTGTTCAATATGGGGCATTTCTTATTTCGAGAGCTGGGCATACAAATTTCCTTTTAATGTGTACCATTGTGTATACCGGTAAATGACAATAAAATTATCTTATCCCTTTTGTTTACTTTACTGAACTATATATTATGAGAGGATTTCTGTAGTGGATTTACATTTAATTATCCCTATGACTGCATTCACACCATGCAATACAGAAATGAATGTACTATTGCAGTTTCAGCTATCTGTATAAATACCAAGTTGATAGCTTTTGGAAACCTGATTTGCCTTTGTGAACATAAATTGTCAGTGTAATCCATGATAGAAGAAAAGCAGAAGATTTGGCTGCTGCCAAGCAAAATAAAATACGCAGCTGAGAGATTGAAAAAGACAGCTGTGGATTTCTAGGTATACTTGGACATTTCAATAATGTTAACATTAGTCAAATACCTCTCCTGCTGTGTAATCTCTTGGGAGATTATTTCTGCAGATGCAGGGATTACTTTTTAAAAGGAAAAAAACTGTATGTTTATTTAAAAGCATAACCTACTACCAGGAATCCAAAAGGATTTAGCTCACTAAAAGATGTACTTATATATGCTTTAATAGTTTTTTCAGCAAACAGCAAGGGAATTTCCCTGTTGCATACTGTTCCTCTAGAGTAGACAATATGATGTGGCATCTAAGTTTTTTCCTCCCTCAACATATATTTTGCTCCAAAAGGAATCAGGGACAGCTCTTGCCCTCTTCTTCTCATTTATCTATTACCTACCTACCTTAATTGCTTGGAACTGTATCACCCATGCATTTCCTGGGCACCAAGTTTGTTATTTATTTACTAATTTAGAATTTGTATACCCTGAAATTCAAAATGATTTATATCCTTTTTTGGATATATAGATGGATTACATCCATAAAACAAATTAGCCATAGCAACATAAATGATCACAAAGTAATATAAAACTCAAATAAATAAAGCTAATATCTCCTCCTACCAGCAATGACATGCAAGCACACCATTAAACTCTGGAGACTCTTCAAAATAAAATAATTTTAAAAGCCTTTCAGAATGACAGTATATAGGGAGCCATTTTGGACCTCTGAGGAAAGATGCTTCAAGGGGCCGGGCAATTACCAAGAAGACCTTCCTCTAAGTCCAGTTCAACAAGTTTTATCAGAGGAAAAGTCCTAAAGCATTTTGCCTCCAGTTAAATGTGGAAGATGGATGGATTCCACAGCATAAGTGTTATGCCACTGAAGCAGCTTACTCCCATCAGCAGCTGGGCTGTTGCATTTGGGAACAATTGCAGTTTCTGAATCTTTATAAAGCAGTCATTCCATTACATGTGCCTTGCAGGCATCTAAACTCAAAGCGATAAGAGTATGAATCGCTGTCATTCCAAAACAGTGACACAAGTGATGCAAATTAAGTGAAGAATGATTCAGGCTAGGAGTGATTAGAATTACCATTTTGAATATCAAAATCTGCAGCTTAAGAAACTTATCTCCAGATTCTTCAAGATAACTTTGCTTTCTGAGACAATAAAGAAATAATGAATTTTAAAAAGCATACTTACAACGCAAGGTTTTTTGTAGTCTCCGGATCTTGATGGCTGTACGGTAAGCAGAAAAACGCACGTTGTTCAAATCAGCTAAAAAAAGCCAAAGAAGAGAAAGTTAGTATATTCTAAGGAAGCATTCACCCAATACCATCAAACATTTGTTGTCAGTTTTAACAAAATGCATCAATAGTGTATCAATCAATAGTTCATTCTTTTCTTAATTAATTAAGAGAAAAAGAGAAAGTAGGAAAGCAGCACTACAAATCAAACGAGAGGTTTAGAGTTAGTTCCTGTTCAGAAAAAAAATGAATAGGATAATGGCAGCTGTTTAACATTTTAGACAGGTTTACTTTGAATATCGTAGTAACAT
Source organism: Azemiops feae (assembly GCA_023970755.1). NCBI lineage: Eukaryota > Metazoa > Chordata > Lepidosauria > Squamata > Viperidae > Azemiops > Azemiops feae. Next base: position 1,437,895 of record JALGBA010004278.1, on the reverse strand, counting down.
TTACATGAATGTATTCAGATGAGAAAAAAAACCAATTTATCTTACAATCCAAAACAGGCTAGTTGCTGTAACATGGAGAAATGCAAGAGGCCACGGACAGCTATACTAAGGATTGTATTTCAAAAATAGATCAGAACAAAGCAGTAGATGGTGGACCCAGGGTAAAAGTGAATTGATCTGATTCAATGCAAATTAAGTCAAATATAGTGAAGGTGTTTCTTGTTCAGTGACAACCCTTGGAGATGCCCCAACAGCCATTCCTAAGCCTTTCAGAAGTGCATGAGACCTTGATCTTTAGTATTACACTCTGCCCTGCACCAGCCCTCTCCGTGGCATATTTCTGATAAGGTCCTCAGAGGTTGCTAGTAGCAACTCTCACAGTTCCAGGCCTTCATAGTCAAAACTTCGATAAATATACACTGGTAGCAACTTTCCATTAGATTTGAATTCTATGGAAAGGGGCCACATGATTAATCTCTAACTGTGTGGTTCTTAATTTCAATGTATTCAGAGCCAGATAAGAAGTGCTAATAATGCATTGAACAGAAATCCTTGAAGGCTATTCTTAGAATGTTTATTTCCAGCCTTTTTTCCAGAAACTTGCACTTTCACTTTTTCACCCTTGTTTAAAAAAAAAAAAGAGATAGATTGGGCTAAGACAGGGGTAGGCAACCTTGGCTCTTTTGGTTGCCTACCTCTGGGCTAAGAGAAGATGATGGGCCTAAAATCATCCTGTGAACATTCATTGTTGAGATTTAGAACGTATCTAGTAGCACATTTTCAGACTAATAATTTATGCTTTTGTAAACTGTAGTTCACTTCATCAGATACATGGAATGGTTGAACTGATGTAGGATTTCAGCTGGGATATTACAGGTCAGGGGGAGGAAAGTGTGTTATGTACATGCATATGAGATAGGTTACAAGCATCCAATGAATTAGCAGCAGTAAAGTGTTAAAACCCTTTTTTAAAAAAATGACTATCTGGGATAGCCTACAACTTTTAAACATGAGTTCTGCAGTCTCTCGCTCTACTGTGCAGGCTTTACTATTTCAAAACATCCACCTCATGGCTAAGGCAGACTTGAAACCAACCATAAACTCAGCACGTTAACCATTCCACAACTCTGGGTACTCTGGCTACTAAAAGTCATGTACCGCTTTCATCTTGCACTTCGTATGCCTTGAATTTATAATTAAAGAAGCACTAGCCAAATTATATTCCTTAGAGCAGGGGTCCTCAACCTTGGCAACTTTAAGACTTGTGGACTTCAATTCCCAGAATTCCTCAGCCAGCAAAGCTGGTTGAAGTCCACAAGTCTTAAAGTTGCCAAGGTTGAGGACCCCTGCCTTAGAGTGTCATCAAGTATATTTTGGGAAATGTTTCTATTCAAATGCATGGGATGCCATGCCTTTTTTTTTTTTTTTAGGAATAAATATAACCATTGTACCAAAATTCTGTCTAAATTGCAACATATCTTGGCTAGATATGTTAACTAAAAGGCGTATAATTAGTAAACTGAACCTAGTGAATATTAAGGAGGCACAATGTCCTTAAGGACCACAAAAAAAAATCATATAAGTGGGGAAAAAAGTGGAGAGGCTTTAGTTTTAAGGACACTTACATAATGATTGGAATAGTTCAGTCATTTTAGGGTGATCCCAGGATGTTGTTTGAGTGTGATGACTGCAAGAAAGAAAGATGAGTATTATTTTTAATCACTAGGAAGCAAAAATATAATAAACAATTTGCCTGAAAATAACAGCTATAATGTTAATATATAATGACCAAATTTCAGGAATCCAGACAGTTATGGCTCTATACTGAAATAAGTTCCAAACTTTTGTATTGTAAATACATGTAACAATTACACAACATGAAATGATAATGTTGAGACATGGGAGATTTAACAAGTAGTTTTTACTATAATGGCAGAATGTCTTATCTGAAGAGCATGTATTATATCTTTATGGAATAAGATTAGTTCTTTGAATCCTGGCTCTACATTTCTCAGATTTTTATTATTTTTAGTACAGGCGGTCCCCAACTTACACCCATTCATTTAGTGACCATTCGCAATTATAACAGCACTGGGAAAAGTAATTTATGACTGCTTTTCACATGACGACTGTTGCAGCAACCCCACGGTCACATGATCAAAATTTGGATGCTTGGCAAGTGATACATATTTATGATGGTTGCAGTGTCCTAGATCAGGGGTGTCAAACTCGCAATGTCACGTGACGTGTGGCGACTTTTCGTGACTTTTTTCCCATTGCCGGCAATGGAGTGGGTGCGGTTTCGGCATAACGCATCCGGCCCACGGGCCGGCAGTTTGACACCTCTGTCCTAGATCATGTGATTGACACCTTTTGCAATCTTCTGACAAGCCAAGCCAATGGGGGAACCAAATTCACTTAACAAACATATGATTCATTTAACAACTGCAGTAATTCGCTTAACAACTATGGCATAAAAAGTCTTGTTTAGTAACAGTTGGGATGAAACACCAATAACATGCCCTTATGTTGATAACATTACCCTGATAGCAAAAACTGTAAAGGATCTTCAAGGCCTAGTAATAAAAGTCAAGCACCACAGTGGGGGGAAAAAGGACTAAAATTAAATATTAGCAAAAACACACTAATAACAACAGGTAGAAAAGTTAATCTCAGAATTAACAATGAAGCTATTGAAGGGGTGGATAGCTTCTGCCTTTTAGATCAACTATCAACCCTAAAGGAACATGCAGTCAAGAAATAAGTCACAGATCAGCACTTGTTACAATAGCCAGGAAGGCCTTGGAAAAGATATTCAGATGCAGTTATATGTCTATATCTACAAATATCAGAAACATGAAGCAATGGTATTCCCCATGATACTTTATGGAAATGAAAGTTGGACTTTGAAGACGCAAAATGCTTTGTGTTGGAAACGACTCCTGAAATACCATGGACAGCAAAGAAAACAAATAAATGGATCATCAAACTAATCAACCCAGAGCTCTCATTCACTGCACAAGTGATCAGATTCAAATTATCCTACTTCGATCACATTTTGCAAAGACCGAGCTCTCTGGAGAAGGCTGTTATGCTGGGAAAGGTAGAAGGAAAGGAAAGAAGAGGATGACCAGCAGCAAGCTGGATGGACCCAGTTTCAATGGCAATGAATGCACTAATGGGAGACTTCAACGATCAGGTTAGGAACAAATCATCATGAAGAAAATCAATTTATGTGGTCAGCAGTGACCTGATGATATATAACCAATCAATTATCTCATTCAAATAATACACCTTATTTTATTCCAGCATAACTTAAAAACTAATCTCATTAGATACAGTAGGTTATATTTAAAAAAAAAAATCTTTCAAACATCCAATATTATATAATGCCCATAAATTGAGTATATGTTAGCAAATTAAGCATTATTTAATGAAACAATACATTATATTCTCCTCTTTAAACCTGCTCCAATAAGTGAGTTACACTCAGCTAAATAATAATATTGATGGCCAAAATCAATGAAAAAATAAATTTTCACTGCCTACCCATGGTTAGAAAGAAATTGTGATATATTTTTACTGATGTCAAAATGGAAAACTGGAAAAATTTCTAATTCACAGAGAATAGAGTTTTGTTACCCTCCAGAGCTCAGTTTTTAGCCATCACTGCTTCCACTTTTAACTGATCATTTACTCCCCAATCTTTACATCCATCTTCATTGCTCACTTCCACCCAAATAAAGTAATATGGCACCAGTGCTGTATTACTCGACTGCTAATTCAGTTGATGTAGCTGATCAGTTTATCTAAAGAAAATAAATTGGCTGTGGATTCACTGATTCCCAAGCTGTCTCCTTAATGTCCTATTGTACTAAATTGCTGATGGCTTGAAAAATTGCTCAGAAATTGTTATTTATTTCCTAAGACATAAGCTTTCTTCCCTTCATTTAGTGGAGGTCTATCACCCTGCCATTCTAATTTCCTCAGCCACTGACCTTGGAGGCTTAGGAGTGCTTTCACACACTACTTATAAAATTTAAACTTAACACAATTGTATATTATTGTGTACCTATAAAGAGCAGTCCAAGTAATAAGATAATATAATCTCTGTACCAATCAATGCCAAGTCACTCACCCAAGGAAGATTACTTTTTTAATATCTATATGTGACAATTTAGGATTTGTGCTGTTGCTGTATGTTTCGCTGCATCCCTTTTTTGACTTTTTGTATGCTACTAGTATAAGAATATCATCATTGCTAAAAGCCCCACATTGATAAGCAGAGCAGAATTTTGCAGAGATACTGTAGGCACTCCATTTTTTCCCCCACTTACTTTTCATCCCAGGCACTATAAGCTATTCTGACAGGGCAATGGAAGTGGCATCTATTTTTCCAACTCTCCTAACTGGAACACAGAATGTCTTTGTTAACTATTATTTTAAAACCTTTGATCAATGTTGTGCCTGTAAATAAATAAATAATTATGTTTAAAAGGAATTCATTTCATTTCTATCCCGCTGCAACTCAAGTAACTCTCAGGGTACTTAGCAAGACAGCTCCAATCTAGCTGATCCTGCAAACACTCCTAAGATAATAAACTATTACCTTATTTCAGGTTTATATTTCATTTCTGTGAGCAATTTCTGCTAAAAATGTAAGTTTAAATCTATTTACTATGGCTTATCAATTAGTGGAGAGATTAATATCAAATTCTGGATAAACATAAGGAAGTGGAGAGTTAAATGTCTTTTTTTCTAATAAGCTATTTTGTTTGCCACTAGTGAGGAAAAAACAGGAAATATGTTCTATTTAATGCTGAGTAATATGTTTCAATAATTATTCAATTCTCTCACACAAAAATGTTATTTGTTGATTGCAGGCTTAAATTTTAACAAACCAAAATTATCCAGTGGGTTGACTATCTTTACATGTGCTCTGGACTAGTTCTGTGAATATCAGAAGAGAAAGCATAATGTAATAAAAACTGTTTAGCAAACTAAAATTTCTATGTTAAGTGCTATAAGGTAGAAAGCAAAACTTTAGATTTAAGTTGCTACTCACAGAAATATAAATATATTTCTCTTCCGAATTTTAAGGGTAGCATAAAATTGATCTAAGATATAGATCAAGTATTTCATCAGCCTTGAAAAATTACAAGGAAAATGCTAGTAGTTTTACAACATCGTAAAAACAGGATTTAAAAGACAGGCTTCTCATGTCTCTAAAAATTTATTTTCCAAGCTTCCTATTGTGCACTAACTTTTCATAGTGCTGAGACACTCCTGTCCTTTCTAAAACATCCAACATGAATTTTCATTCTGTTCATTATTTTCATCCCTGTGTGTTAATTTAAAGTGATAACGGAAAGACTGAGGCTTTGCTCAATACCTTAACCACACAATATTTTAAAGGATAAATACTTCAAAGGCAAACATACCTAATTCAAATCTCAGAATCAAGGACTCTACCAAATATCGGAAATATGGCTTAAGATGTTTGAGATGCATGGTCATGCAAAATAATAGAATCTCTACAAGGTCGCACCCAGACTCTTGGAATGGATCACTGAGTCCAACCACTCCACTCAGTTCAAGAACCCAAACAAAACCATCCCTGACAGGTGGCTGTCTAGCCTTTACTTAAACTGAAGGGAAAGTCAAAACCTCCATGGGTAATTGCTTTGCACTCATGTCAGAAGCACCAAGGCACTTCCAGGTTGAAAGATTAGCCAGTGACATCACCATTGCCTGGGGCTGCCCAGCTGTGTGTAGGAGCGAAAGACAGGAGCTCACCCCACTCCACGGCAGCACTCGGGTCTCAAACATGGGCTTGCTAACCTCCAACCCAGTGTCCTAACCATTGAAGCTCCATGGGTAATTAAATGATTTCATTGCTGAACTGCTCTTACTGTTGGGAAATTTTTCCAGCATTCATTTGGGATTTGTCTTCCTGAAATATAAATCCATGGTTCTTGCCCCCCTAAGTATGAATAGCAATGAATTCCTATTTGTTTGGAAAAATAGAGCAGCAACTACAATGTCATTTTTAGACATCTCCTGAAGAATTCTACTTAGCATGGGTTATGATTGGGCAAAGCATCAAATAGTGCATAACAAATACAGAGTACCTTTCTGTCCTAACTACGACCCTGAACTTTGTCAGCAAATTCATCAGGTACCTCCCATCCAAAATGGAAGCTCTTAAGCATGCTATCCATTCAGCCATCCTTGAGGGTCCATAAAGGAAGACTCCCTATTTGGAGTAGCTATGCCCTTACATCTCTGGACACATAAAAACAACAGAGCACATACTTCTCCAGTGTTGTACCATAAACATTTATAATAGTCTTATTGTATAATTATGTCAAAAATATCCAAGGTGCATGAGACATTCCCTGCAGATTTTGAATACCAATTTTGCTACAACATATAGCATTGTCAAGTCTATGTACCCTAAAATCTGTGTGATGAAGACTTGAGGCTCATATTTGGGACTCAACATTATAAATTAGACTCAGTGGTTACTCATGTGCCATAATAGGGTTCTCTGTCTGTCTGTCTGTCTGTCTCTCTCATATTCTCCTGTACCTTTTTAATAATACCATGTCTTCTTTTAGATTCTCACTTTTTAATTTTTTTATAGTTTTTATGCTTTAATATACACTTTTAGTTTTTAGTTTATATAGTTTACATGGCTTTTACATACTGTGCATGTTTTATGCCTTTTCTTTATTATACTTCTATACTTTTATTAATGATTGTACTCCATCCTCTTATGCTGGACTTTGGCTGTAATAAAGATTGTCTGATTTGATAGTTATTCTGCTGTTTAGTTTGACATAATAAATTTAAAAATAAAACTGTAATAAGTTTTGCTATAATCCAGATATGTTTGCCATAAACATATAACATTCATTTAATATAAAATTGGCTTAGAGAAATCAGTTTCTTATTCTGATAACCATTTATCTAAATTGATCGTGTCTGTTACAAATAGCAGTAAATCAGTGATTTTTTTCTAGCTGTGTTTTTATTTCTGCTTATTATGCTGGACCCATTGGGTCTATTTTTCATCAACTCATTTTCGACTTTACTTAAAAGCATCCAAATTTGACAATTGAAAAACTAGCCTCTGTCTCCTTGATCTCTGGTCAATAAATGGAGCACATAAATGCAGAAGCATAAAAACGATTATCACTGAACACAAGAAAGAGATTAAAAATGAAAAAAACTTCTGAACTGAGTCAAGTAAAGGTACATGATTACATATGCTTTCAAAAGGACAGTTCCTTTTCCTTGTATTTGAAGTATTTTTGCAGAAGCTGAACTCCATGTCCTTGATCTATGCACAAAATTCAAAAGGTGGCCAGAAAAATCCAGGTTATGGACCCAGAATAAATTATAAAAACTAATCTGAAAAACTATACATTATATAACTTAGATAGTCTCCAAGATTCAGATAAGATGTTCCAGAGACAGTCAACTCTAAATCGTTGCTGGTATTTAAACAGTGGCTGCTTGGCCATCTTTTGTGGATGCTGTAGAAGATTCTTTCACTGGGCAGAGGATTGGACGAAGATCCCTTCATCACTTCCATTCTATAATTACATCCAATGCACTATAGCTTTCTCCCACCAACTACAAAGCCCTGACAACTGTTGTAACCTTTGATCAGGTGTACAAAACCATGCATTTTTAGAAATTTAAGAGTTACTAATCCATCCTGACTTCACTAATCTAGTCTTCTGCAGAGATCTGCATTAGCTACTGCAAGTTCAGGAATCTTTGTCTTTGAGAATCAGATCCTCTAAGGCAGGGGTGTCAAACTCGCGACGTCACGTGGCGTGTCGCGACGTATCGTGACTTTTTTCCCATTGCTGGCAATGGGATGGGCGTGGTTTCGTGACGCATTCGGCCCACGGGCCGGCAGTTTGACACCCCTGCTCTAAGGGATCTTCCAAGATTCAATGTATTCTCTGACATGCAGTTCACTGAAAGTGAATATGGGTAATCCTCAACTTATGAAGGATTGAGCCCGGTTATAAATTGTGCTGGTCATTAAGCAGGTCACCACATGACTATGACTAATTTTATGACCTTTTTTGCAACAATCATAAAGCAAATTTATTAAGCAAATTCCACAGCCATTAAGCAAATCCATTGTCTGCAATGATTGGTTTTTGCCAGAAACCAAAAATAAATGCCAATTTCTAGCAAAAACATGGTAAATCATGATCACATGACCATGAAAGGCTGCAAATGACCATAAATGCAGGCTTGTTGTGATCCAAGTGTGATCACATGACTACAGAAGGAGGCATGATAATTTCACATCTGGGTCGTAAGCAACCCTGGGGGAGTCTGTTGAAATTTTAAATAGTCACTAAGTGACTGATTGTAAGCCGAGGACTACCTATACTGAAAGCATTATCTTGGTAATAAACTACTCACTGCATACTATAATTCTGGGATCATCAGGTTATTTTTCCTAATTGCTATTCTCTCAGCTGGATTATTCTTGTTATGGTGCTAGAATGTAAAACCTGGGAAAAGTTATAAATATATTGCCAATTTTCAGCCCGACTTGACCTATCCACAACTATACATGAACTTTGTAAGTCTTGCACTTCACAACAAATTTTTCATTTTCAGTGGAAAAGAGATTGCACTCGAACAAAGAAACTTTTCTGTGGAACTTGCTTGATTGGTTATGTAGGGGATGGGAATTGAGATAATGGGACAAAAAAGTACAGCAGGTGTGAGCAATATGTGACAAGATAGGAATTTACACAGCTGTGTAAAACTTTTCTATGCTTTTAGATGCAACTTTTAGCTCATCTTCCACACAGTTTTGACTGCACTGAAAAAAAGTTCAGCCCATCAGGACTGGTCAATAATAACCTTCTATTTTTACAACATTTGCTGCCAGAAGTAAGCAAGATTTCAATAGCTTTTGTTGCCTCAAATCAATTCTCTGCTTTCTTATTTATATAATTTTATATTGGCTTCCCTGGAAATAGGTCTCATCGATCTCAGAAGGATTTGCAGTAGTAAACTTGAATGATTACATTTTATTGGCCATTCTATTCTCCATCTACTCTTTTGGGCATATAAAATCAGGCTACTGCATAAATTGTTGACATGGCTAATTCCTAACCCAAAACATAAGAATGAGAACATGAGAATAGTCCTATTGGATCAGACTTAAGGCCATCCATTCAGCATTCCATCTAACGCATTAGCAGAGGCATTTAGGAAGACCACAAATAGGAGCTCAAGGTAGCCTTTCTATCACATTGTTGTCCCATATGTAGAGAGGGACTATCCCATGCCTGGAAAACATACCCAGTAATCAAAGTGAGTAACAACCATTGGCTTGTCTTCTAGGAATCTGTTTAGTCCTAATTCTTCTAAACTAGCAGCCAAGGCCAGGATTGTGGCAGTATATTCCCAAAGTAATTATATGCTGGATGAATAAATGCTTCCTCTCATCCGTCTTAAATCTCCTGCTCAGATTTATTGTATGGCCTCCAGTTTTAATGTGGGGAATAGAATTCCCTGCTTCTTTCTTGCTTCCCTCCAATTTAATAGCAGAAACTATGATCGGCTTAATAGTGCCATCCCACCTCACCTATACACTTAAGCATAAGTCTCACTTTCCCATTCCCAACACAGATTTCCCCAGAATGCAAATGACATGAGAATCATAATTAATCTCCACATGTTGGCTGAGGAACAGGACGTTATTCTTCCTTCTTAGTTCCCTACTTGCTCCAACTATCATTCCTTTAACTCCTTGCTTGTTCTGCCAAACTGTCCAGCTAAGAAAGGGTCCTCACTGTCTCCAACTATTCTGAGTTACACCTATCATTTGTTCTCCCAAATATCCCACATTTATTTTATGTAATTGTATTATTGCATTTATATTCCTTCTTTTACTGAGATGCACATCCCAAACCAATCAATCGAGTTGCTTAGGCTGAGAGATAGCAACCCAGTAATTTCCACAGTTGTATTCTTACATCTAGGTCAACACTTTAATCACTACGTTATGCTTCTCCGTTGGTTATTGCTTACTTTTCAGGTTGCATGTGAAATACATGGCCCAAAACAAAATACCCAGTATCATTCTCTCTTGCCCTTAGAATTCACATCTAAATTTTTGCTTACAGGAAAAAAATCTAGCGAGATCAGAACTGAAATACCAAAACATGACTGAAAGGCAAGAGGTGAGAAAGGGAAGATACTAATCAGTAGAACTCTTGCTTCAAATAAGATTGGCTACTATATGGATTCGGGGTCACATTTTTTAAAGTAAATTGAGTTTGAGAACAAAATAATAAAAAGGTTTAAGTAAATTAATTTCATGTTGCCTGTTCTTTAAAAAGCATAAGGGCCATAGAAATAATAATTAGAGGACCTACAAGATGCAAGGCTTTGGATGCCTTAGTCCAGAGATGTCAAACGCGCACTGTCACGTATCACGACCTTTTTGCCATTGCCGGTAATGGGGTGGGCGCGGTTTTGCTATGATGTATCTGGCCCGCGGGCCGGCAGTTTGACACCCCTGCCTTAGTCTATCTAGACACAGAACTTAAAAAATTAAGTTGCAGTCAATCTCTGCATTTGAGGGAAAAGACTGGGGAACTGAAGTTTTTTCATTACTGTTGCCAATCATCCTGTGAACAGACAAATCCCAGCAATCATCAAAGGACCTTTCTGCCACTGCTGCTGATTGTCTCACTGGCCCATCCATCAAGAAACTGAGAATATATAATAACGTAAATCTGACTTCAAAATCGATTTCTGTTGTCCATGCATAAAGGACTGTTACAGGTAAAGGCAAGAGACTAAGTATGATTTCTTTTGAAGAATGCTTGTAAATTATGATATGTGGCCCACTTAATCCATAGCTAGCTTTAACAGTACTGCCTCATACACTCTCCAAAATGTAAAGAGTTAAAATTGCAGAGCATCTATTATGTTCTTTTGTGAAAACATCTTAATCTGCTACAAACTGGGGGGGAAAATGAAACATCTAAATCCATGATCTTAGTTAATCTGTCATTTAGGAATTCTCCAATTTAATCAATGGGATTCTATGGACTCTACCAATCCTTTCAACAGAGTAAGCCCAGAGTCATAATTAAGGATGCTTGAGTTAAGAATAAACCCTATTAAATCTTGAAATGGAGAGGCCTCTCCTGATTTAGAGGCCTTCGGAGTTTACATGGGGCTTTAATTGATAAGCTAAGGAGAAAATGAATCTTGTGCTTTGATAGAATGCCTGCCTTTTTACTTTTTCCCCGGTTCAAATACAATTCTGTCGGTACTATATAGTGCTTCTGGAATAAATCATCTGACATTTATTGGTTAGGCCAGTATGATGGCTTGGGATATTTGGCTGTGTGCTGAACAAGGTTGTTTGTAATCCAGCTTCTGGATGTCAAGAAAATTCAATCTATTGACAGGAATTAAAATCTTATTCAATGGATGATTGACTATTTTGAAGTAATAAACTAAGCAAGGGAGAAAGCAATACTGAAATGTTTTTAGACCTGAATCTCTTCACACACAATAAAACTCAGTTCCAAATCACTTTCTGACAAGAAAATACAAAGACAATTCATATTGTGTTCAAGACAAAGTTTAGAAGTAGTAAAACATTCTCTTTAACCTAGAAATTTAACTTCAGTTATCTTTTCCAGAAGTTTCTTAAACACCTTTTTAATTTAATGTAAAAGTAGCATCATTAACTTAATAGAATTTCTGATACCATCAGACAGGATATAGACTCCTGCAAACTGCTGTTCTATTCACTGCAACTACCAGCGTTGATTAGAAAATAAAGCTTAACAAAGCAGGTAGACAAATTCAATTACTGAGACTAATTATGGCAATATTTCTACTTTTAAAAAATCTTTAGCCACAATTATAGTCCCCCATTGATAGCACACAGCATTATATAGTAATCGCTTACAACATCTTTGCTGGCTGGAGTACTCATTTGAGTAGAGATATAGAATAAAAAATCAAGCCAAACAGCAAGTAAGCAAACAAAAACAAGGCAATATCAAATAGTCATTAAATCACATTAAATATGAACATTTTCAGTCAGCCAGTTAACAATGAAATAGTTTTATAATGCCTATCATCAGCACGCACCATTACAACCGTCAGTTCAAAGCCATTGTAAACTGTTTGTTTAAACTGATGTGCTGTCAACAATCCAAAAGGACTCTGACCTATTTATATTCCCCTCTTATGCTAATAAGGTTAAAAAACCAAAATGAACAGCATAACAAAATACAAAAACATTGGCACCAGGAACTATCAAGCATTAAAAAAAGCTCTCAATGGACCTCATTACTCACAGCCATTCCATTCCCAAAGCTCTCTTCAAAATCATGCTTTAACAGTTATCCTAAAGCCTAATAAGGCAGGACATAATTTGTTTTTTTAAAGGGAAGACTGAGAAGGCTTGATCCCATGGCCTCCAAAGATGACAATCCCCAATGGAAGAGACTTAGAGAGTCCTCTGCCCTCAAATTGTTCGTCTGTTCCAAGAGAAATCCAAGTCTAATGTGTTAGCTTCTACAAGTTGGAGCCAAAATGATCTGAAAAGTGTCCAGGGTTGACATGGTGACCATGAATTACAGAGTCCACTCCCAGAGATGGCAGATAGAAGCATCTAATGTCTGGTAAGCTCCAATACCATTCTGGTGAAGAGGGAGGGATGCTATCATGCAACGAAAGCAATATCTACTTGTACCAAACTTCAATCATGTCTCAAATCTGCTTATCTTCCTTATCTACCTCTGGCCACTTGTAGAGAGAATTGCCATTTTGCATCCCTGGCCTTGAACTCACAGCTAGAGCCATACCCAGAATTCATAAGGGTACATTTTAGAAAGGGGACATTCTCTTATTTCTCAACCAGGTTTGCTAATGCAAATCAGGTGTTCCCTCTAATCACAATTAGGTTAGGGATAAAGAGAGATACCTAAAGGGCAGACCTGACATTAAGCAGTTGCAGCTACTGTGAAAGGCCTCAAAGAACTCGATAACCTGAGGAAAGCAGAAAGAGGCAGGAATTGGGGAACCAGGCATAGGTGAAATAAAACCTCCATCTCTTGAGAGTAATTCCATAAGTGTTTTACTTAGTATTTGATAAGATTCTATTAAATATGACAGTAATAGCCTACATCACTGCCATCATCACATCTCCAGAAAAACATTGCTAGCTAGTACAAAGTATACAAAGATACGATTAACTTGTTGTATAGACATAACAAAGACTCAAGTGGCTATGTTTCATATAAACTAAAGTTTTTAGGGGTAACCTCAGGTACATCACTTGGTATAGTGGACCAGACTGGTTATAACTTTCCTTAAATGGGTTCAGACCTCAGAACTTTTCAAGCCAAAGATAACAAAGGTGTTCCTGGCTACTGTTGCAACCCTTTGCTTCCACAGACAGCAGTGAGTCCAAATAGATAATTCAACAGATTTTTTGGAAGAGTGCAACTCTACTCCATTTCTTTTATTTAGATGGACAGATACCTCCACCCAAAGCATTCCTGTCTTGTCTAATTATAGGACCAATATAGGAAAGGACATCTGAAAATTAATGGTGCTTTTAAAAAATCCCATGCATTTTAATCTAATATAATTATGAGAACAAATACCAACTTACTTAATATAGTATGGAACACTGTTATGAGACACTGATCTCTGCCACGGTAGTTGTACAGAGGCTATAGAAATAAAAAATAATTGGAAATAAATAAACTAAGAAAGTGTTAATTTATTATTTACAAATAGGCATACTTATACAAAGAGGCTGAATGAGAAGAAATATTCCAAACTCTGGGAGTAAATTCTCCTGAACAGTTTTTTTTTTAAGCATTTATCCTAAAATCAACACTACTCACGTTAAATAATCACCAGTTTAAAACAATTGTTGATGAAGAACCACTTATTTAGAAGAGAACTTGGTCCATTCCAATCCACTTAATAATGAACAGGCCCAGTATACCAGGTAATTACCTACCCTTTGGTTTGGGAACTTTCCTTTTTCTTTTATGAATCTTTGCTTGCAAAGTTGTGAGTGCATACATTGATTCTACTTTAAAAAATATATCTTTCTAGAATATTTTTCAGTTAGTTTTTATTTCTTGACACACACACACAATTCCCATAGTTGTTTCAAGTACTTGAGGACAGAACTATTAACATTTTGTAAAACTGTTAAAAGGTCACCCTAGGACTGTAGTTTTTAATCAAGATTTAATATTATGTACAAAGTCATATATTAACTCTATATCATCTTTTGTTTCCTGTCCAGCGCTTGTAAACCTGCTTCCGACATTGGCTAAGCACAATTTAATTGTAATTCTAAACTGTCATTCTGTGAGAATTGTCTTTCTGAAAATTTCTCTGAAAGGATCTTCCATACGTGAAAATCATTTTGTTCTATATTTTCCTTGAAGGTCAGTTATTAAAATATAAGCATATTTGGGATAAAAAGAAATTAAGAACCTTTGAAATACTTCATTGATCTACTATTAGAGTCCTCATTAACCAATTTCATTAACACTTACTGGAAAGAAAATCTTGAGATTCAGGTCCATAATCATGGTGTATATCTTGTAGTAGTTTAATGCGATCATCTACCGATATCTGCATATAAAAATACAAACAAGGAAAAGCAGTAATAAGCTTTCAACTGATCATACCAAGCCGATACATACAGCCAACAAGACAAACAGTGGTTTATGATTCATTTTTGCAAACAGATTTTAAAGAGAAAATATTATCTCCTCTTAAATCTTCTTCCCTGTTTACAATGTTTAAATAGAAGCTAGTAATGATTCTTCTGTAAGCAATGCAAATCAATATCAAATAAAGGCCTTCTTAGTGTCTAATACTGTCTACTGAAATGTTCACTTCTTCCCTTATCTGAGTTTCTGCAGTCAACATGCCTTATTTTGATTTCATTGATCTTTACAAGAAACCATATTAGAACATGCTGCTTAGTGATTGACCATATGGGTCAACATTCTCCTGGTTTGCTAATTAAGCTGGATGAACATATACAAAACTACTCAGTCAAATCTTTGTAAGGCATAACAAGTGTTTCTAGCACTTCAAATTAGATTGAAATGAAAGAAAAATATGTTTAGAAATTCCTCAGAACAGGGGCTTAATCATGATTCTTTGTAAACAGCTCTATCAGTTCTTTTCTAACTAAAGAGCTCCTGTGGGCTCTAATGAAACCCAAAATATTTTACATGGCACCTAATAGTCTTCTCAAATGGCTTTAAAGGTTATTCTAATGAAGCATTAGCATAACAGTAACACAATATTTCAGAAACAGTATGGTGTAGTTTAAGATGCTGGACTGACACTCGGGGCTCAGGTTCAAGTTCATCCTTAGCCATAGAAACTTACTGGGTCACTTTGGGTCACTGACCAGCTTCAAGTATTATCTATATTTTAAATAATGCATTTGGATCCCACATTGTTTAGCTATATTATTTATACCTAAAAGATTGGGTACTCCCATATTAAAGAATGTGTCGGTGCCACCATGAAATCAACTTTACAAGGAGGTTAAAACTACTTTTATTGAGATAGGCTATAGCATCAGATAAGAAAAGTCTGGTTTTGGTGTACCTCCTCTTCCTTTTTTATAGTTTAGCGAATGAAGGAAATTTCTGGATATTCTGGACTTATCATTTAGTCCTTGTGGCTTGATAACAGAATCTGTGTATCTTCATCAAGCTAATATTCCTTACTGTCTACCCAAATCATATGTTGAGTCATTTTGATATTCAGTGAAAATTCAATTTAGCAGATATAATCTGAGGGAATTATGTTGTATTTACATCATCTTATGACATTTGTGTAATGACATGACTGTGGTAAGGCTGTAAATTGTGGTCATTTATCAATAATATTGTCAGAGGATTTTCTCCCTGATGACAGGGATAATGTGGAATCAATAACACTTTCATGGTTCTCCCTAACACTTAGCCAATGAAGGCTACCTGTAAAAGTTTCCATCGCATGTTCAGATCATCCAGCTGTCGTGTGACTTTCAAGGATGGATGAAGATCAAGTGGAGAGAGCTGACCAGATAAGTCATTGATGCATTTGATTTTCAAGCTGATTGGTGAAATTTCTTCTCTAAAGGCCTAAAAGAGGGAATACACAACTGCTTTTAGTAAAAATCTTGAAGAGCAAAAATACAATCTCTAAATGATACATTCATTCTTTCACTATCTCTCCTGACTTTCCTTAAATACATTACATGTTACTGTGAGCATAAAAAAAAGCCATGAATTTGCTGGTAATGTATTATATTACCAGGAAAGATTTACCAGGAAACAAAAAGCCACTGAATAAATAGCGAAAATGAGAAAGAAAAGCAAAGATACTTAATAAACATATCTTCAAATTCAATAATAAGTGTTAGAACTTCTTAATTTGGGTTTCATTACCTTTATATCGCATCAATAAAACATAAAAATGAAATCTGCTAAAAGCCAGCTAATTCTACAAAATTGATACAATTTTCCAACTTCATGCTGTTTTTCCCAAGAATTACTAGATCAATTTCAACATCAATGTTGATTTTGTTAATAGATGAAATAATCCTCAACAGATTATACTATTTGAACAAATAGAAAACATAGTAAGTTTCCCTTTACAGTTCTTTATGCAAATACTATTAAGATATGAACAATTACCTCTTGCAGGCAAAAAAACAAGAAATATTCCCACTAGAACACAAAAGCATTCTTTTATGTTTGTATTCAAATGAAAAAAAGGTAAGATGGATATTTTATGCTTAAATCAACATATTTAAATCTGCTTTGATTACTTCTAAGGCAACAGAAATTGTGTTTCATTAAATTTAGCTTAATCTTTATTTGAAAGCAAAAACAAACCTCTGGCAGAGTGTTGTGTGTTTATGTATAATGCTCCATTACTCATAAATAGTCTAATTTGTTATTTTCTAGACAATCCTTGGATATACAGGCAAAAGGCTTCTAGGTCGAATGCTAAAATGCTCATTGACTTCAGAAAGACATAAATTCTTAGGTGCTCTATTATTAGTTGTTATAGTCTGGAATTCCTAGACTTGTAGCAGAATGGTCTATGGTATTCAAAGGGAATTCAAAGGCATTAAGGGGGATAGATTCATTTTGTTTTGTGGGAAGGTAATTGTGTGGAATATTCCAGCTTATAACTACACTTACAGTCAACCTTTCTCCTCAAAAGAAAAAGAGAGAGCAAAATATATTTTAAGAACAATTTCAGCTATCCAATTAAAACAATGCACTCACAGAACAGGGCTAAATAATTTAAATATCGCCTCACTGCATAATTAAAATATCCCTTCACAAATAACACATTTGTAGCACCCCCATCTGTACTGTGGACAGGTGGAGGTGACATGGGATTGGTCTTTGCAGTCCAACTTGACAATGGTATTTAATTAATTAACCCTTATGGTTAGGGTGCTTAATATTCGGGGGGGAGAGAGAGAGAGAGAGAGAGAGAGAGAGAGAGAGAGAGAGAGTTTCTGAGTTCTTTAGAGTTTTCTCCATCTCCCTCTAGTTATGTTGCTCTCATTATATACATTACTACAAACCTATGCCTCCTGCTGTTATTTTGCTGCTGTAGAAATAAAATAATTGTAATGAACTGTTGCGCATTCCCAATGGAACGTATGAAGCAGGAATAATACAACTATTTCATCGATAAGAGTTTTCTATTCTGGATCCAGCTGGGCACTGGATTATGACTTCCTGAATACCTGTACAGTTTCCATAGCCAAAATCTAAACATCAGCTGGCAATGCACTTAAACCAGCACTGGGATCTTACGGTTGTCTTATCAACTTCATCCTGCAATGAGGCCATCAGCCTGTCTCCAACAGGTTTCCAACTGTTTCGCACATTCTCTGCCTCTCTCAAGTCTGCATCCAGGTCATCCATGGAACACTGCAGGTCCTTCAGTTTCTCTAGTGCTTGATCTATCTGTTTCTGCCAACCACTGGTACAGGTATTCAGGCTTTCCCACTTCTCCTTCACTTCCGCAGACTGCTTGCGCATAGCTTTAGCAATCTTCTGTGCTTTTTCTTCAGGGGTCAACTCTGAAAATGGGAAAAAAATGCTCAGTGGAATGAATAGGGATTAATAGAATGTGGACAAGAAATATTGCTACTTTCAAAATACACTTGCCGCCAAGGATGATTAACTATGGACTTCCATTCCCGTCTGTAGTAAGTGGTGTGTTTTGAGGTGATCCAAATTAATAGAGAAAGAGGCTGAAACAATGTTCAAATGAAGGCAAATGCTGAATTTTATTCCTAACAAAGTGTCAACAAAAGCTGGATTGTAAAAAGGAAAAGGCTAACTTTGGAGAACTTGATAAATAATTGCAATGTTACTGTGGTGTTATTGCAGTGCTGAGAACAACTGATACCTGATTAATAAAATAGTATTTTATGCCATCAATATGAAAATAGCTTCCAGGGCAAGAATATAATTAACTTACAAGATCTATTGAATAAGATATAAATAATACCTGTGATATTATCATTTAAGAGCCTTTGATACAAAATAATTTAAAACAGTTGATCTGTGGATGATTAATATCATGAACAGGGGAAAAAGCATCCTATGAATACAGCAATTGTAAAGATGTTATCTAGGATCAGGTCTAGGAACAACACTGCAGACCTCTTAATATTGTCCATAAAAAGACAAGCAAGCACTAGGAAAACATAATTTGTTTTAGACTTTGGCTTCAAATCAGACTCAGATCAGGTTCTCTGTTTTTTTCTCCTTTGAGGAGTTGTTCCTGGGAAAATCCATTAAGTCCAGGGTGAGATTTTAGCCCCAACAGCACTGTAATCAACAGCCAGTAGATCTCCAAGTGTTTTCAAACTATGAATCTCAGCAGCCTCATTAATTAGGGCCAAAGGTAAAGGAATCTGGGAACTATAATTTATTACTATTTGGAAGGCCACAGTTTCCCCAGCTTTACTGTGTTTTCTTCTCAAAATATGCATGTGACACTACTAGATATTTGGGGACACAAGCAATTAAGTTATGGAATAAATTACAAAATATTTTCATTAAAAAGTTCAGGCTGTACACTTTCAACCTATGCAAATTGAATGAAGCAAGCTCTTTGATTTCAAATCAGTACTATTTTTAAAATATAATGAAAAACACACTAATAATTCGTAGTAAATATACTCAACAGGCATTATAAATACCTGCTTTGAAAACAATTAGAAGCCACTTAAGATATAATAGCTTTTTCATTTGCCAGAGAAGAAAATTGTGATGAGGTTTAGGTTCACGTCTCCAAGAAAACAGAATGCAATATGGTGTTATTATTAATGTATTTTTTCTTCGGAATTTTGTCATACTGCAAAATAATTGTAATTATAATTTACCTCCATCATCGTCATCATCATTAATCATCTCTGCAGGCTGAACAGATTACTTGTTTATGAAGCTCTAAAAAACTGTGTTCTGAATTGATTTTCAGGGGTTGGGTAAATGAAAACTCAGATTCCTCCTGTCTATAGCAAATAATGCCAATAACAGTTTTAACACTAAAGAGAGTAGGAGGAAGGATGCTGTTGGAACAAAAAAAATCCAAGTCTATTTCTTCAAAGATCATAAGTGGGCAAATTGTGACTTTATTGTTCCTACTGACCCATAACAATAGATGTGTTCTCCTGATAGCTTCTAGGCCAGCGTTCCTCAACCTTTCCGGATTTGCGGAGCGACAAAGCGGGAGGGGGGGGGCTTCCATGTGATAATGGTTCCATGTGAGTGGCGGATAAGCACACGCAGCTCCATTTGAGCAAGCAGCAGCCATGTATGTCCCCCACTTGTCCGAATGGAGCTTTGTGTGCACACACATTCGCCCGCTGCTTGTGTAAATGGGGATGTGTGCTCTCGCCCACCACTTCCACAGCCCAGTAGTGGGACACAGCCCGGGGGTTGGGGACCTGTGTTCTAGGCTATTAGAAGTAATCTGTTGAGTTTTTCAACTTTGCAAATTCCATTTTTTGATTATAAATTTATTTTAGTTTTAGAAGGGCATGATAGTCAGGATTTTACATCTCACTCCCAGGGTACCCAATGTTACATTCTTAGTGACTGCCTACATCTGCTTTGGTTCCCATCACGTCCTTACTGAGTAGATTTGTTTATTTTTAATGTTCTAAACAATGAGAAGCTAGAATGTTGTAAAGCAAAGTACCTAAAATAACCTGAGTGGGTAGACAGATATAAAATGTCTATATTATATGTATACGCTAGCTTTCATCTAGCAGCTCAAGATAATGTATATTAGCATTCCTACTCTTTTTTTCCCCTTGCAATAACAACCATATGAGGTTGTGTGGCTTGAGAAAGAGCAACTAGCCCTAAATTATCCAGGGAGCTTCCATGGCTGCAGGTGGACCTGATTAGGGAAGGCCCCACACTGATTCCCAAAAGAAGTTTCTAGAAAACAAAACAATGGCTGCAGTCTGATGCTTGGAAGCATGTGCACTTACATAGAAGGTGCACACAGAAAGCATTTTGGGAAGACTGAGATGATAGAGAATAATCTTACTAGTTTTCTCCTAGTAAATAATTTTTAAATTGACTATATCCATCATAACAACTGTTTTCGCAGAACGCTCATTATGTGCCATGAAAATTCCAGAAGTTTTTCTTTATGTGATAGGTAGACAGATAGAATTTTAGAAGACTACTGTATACTATTTCCAAATTCTACTTATTAAAGAGAAACAAAAAGAAAATTTTTTATTGCTCTTATGTCCTGCCTCTACTCTTCCCAGAGGCTTGAGATCAGACAGTACAATATGCGTGCAACATTTAAGAAAATTAAGATAGAAGCTAGGAGGGAGTTGATCAGCAAACCGATTCCTACACAACACAACACAGCATAGCACAGAAACATCCTTCAGTACTCAACCCTACCATAAGTTGGCATGGTTCCCATTAGTGAGGACACCCGTTCTTTGCTAATTAAATTTTTATTGGGGATGCCAGCACCTTAAGATGATTTATTAAGAGGATTAGATATCCATGGACCCACAAAATCTGGCACTGATCTTGGGCAAGACACTTCTTTAGATGTCTCTTAAGTATCATGACATAATGCTTGTACATTATTGTATTATAATATTTAAATATCTACAAGCTGAACAATTATTAATATAACTTAACACTGTATTAAAAGGCTGCCTTTTAATGCTGCCTTATGTGTAAATTGGAAAGATGGAGCTGGGCTTGAGTTCTAAGGAGCTGAGCCAAAGATGGCAAAAGGCACTATAATTTTTTCTTCATTGTAAATTTCCACAGTATATCGATTAAAATCAGGAATTTTCAGATTGCTGGAAGTTGATTCAAAGGACAATTCAGTATTGTTACATTATAAGCACCCTGATTTTTGTTTCAGAAAAGAATTGTAGAATTGCTTTTATATTTGATATAAAAATGTCATTTAGAACAGGACTGAAGGCAAGCATATGTGCTATTATGAGTAATGAAGAAACTATTATGAGAAGGCATTTCTTGGCCATAAATATACTAGCCCTTCAGATGTTCTAGCACGTTAATGAAAAATATACTACTTACAAAAAAAACCTGAAGTCATACAGTAACTGCAGAGAGAAATGGTGGCTGCAGAGACAATGTGCTATTAAATAAGATTTGTGAGAGTAGTTTGATTTCCTTTGGAATAATTCTGCTGGGTAGAATCCAGTGAACCTCTTCACCTTTCTCTGAAGCCTTTCCAATTCTTCTTCAATGAATTAGGGAATATTCCTGCACAGATGTATTGGGGGGGGAGGGCGCTCATGGGGTGGTGCATATAATGGAAATTAGTGCATTAACTCTATTTTCATAGAGCTCACTTCACAAAATGACCCATCTTAGAGACATAAGAGAACACACATGCTTGCACACAAACACTCTCTCTCTAATCATATAAGGCCCCTACGCAAATGCAGTGTAACTGACCCAATTATGAACACTTTGTAGAGCATCAAATATAGCTTAAGGAGCACTATTATGATCATTATACAATAAAGTTTTATGGACCTCTGTCATACCTCACACACAACATTTTGTTTTAAAGCTTCTGATGATGACTTGAAGACATTGTGAGTTATAACAAATGCAGCCTCTTCACAGCAGCTGCAGTCAGTCTCCCTTAAACCTGCCTTATACAGCTGTTCCAGATGGTACCTAACATAAATGAGGTGCACACATGTAAATCACTTGTAGCCAATATTTCTTTTACGACTCAAGTATGATTTATTGCACATTTTGCGTTTGTAATTAAGGGGCAGAACAGATGGTGAATGCTTAATTTAAAATGCTTTACTTATGAAAATAATCTTTGCCTCTGCATATTTATTGATGTTACCTGGGGATTTCCTCAACATTTTCCTCCTTGATTCTAAAATCTTTCATTCTGTCTTTCTATGTTCTCTTTTACACTCTCAATTGTTCTTAATGTCCCTGTAGATTGTTCAAAGCCTTTGCCAAATAAAACCTTGGACAACAGATGTGATCTGCTACTGTTGGCTACAGCAACAAGCATGACTTTTAAAAGCTACCTTTATTATTTATTAACTATATTCTGCCTTTTCTCAGGCACACCACCAATGCATAGAGCACTCTAAACTTGTGTTTTTCCCTAGAAACTCCCCCTTCCCCCCAAAATTTTTTAAGTAAGTTGGACAAAGATTGCCTTCATATTAAATAGTGGGCTTCTATTACTGAGGGCGAAGCTAAACCTAAATTAGCTATATTGCAAAAGAGTTCCATAGACTACACATCCCAAATCAAGTCTTGAAAACATGTCCTATGTTACATCCCTTAGTTTTAGGAAACAATTCGTAAGATTTTCCTTGTGAATCTTGGGATTCAAAGCACATCATTCTGAAAGGACAAAGTTTTGGAAATGAGGGGTTCAATGCAATCCAGGATCCCCAAAATATTAATTTCAAAGCAAAAAGGTATGAATGAATAACTTAATTGAGGCCATTTAGACACACAAACACACATACATATAAACAATATGTTAGTAAAATCACATTCTAAGACCTATCATCTTAGACTGCTACCCCATTTTCAAGCTTTCCTTTTAAAAAAAAGCAGTGCTTCCTATAGAAACAATTAGAAAGTGTTCAAACTTACCCTTGTTCCCAACTTGCTTTTTTTCTAACAAGTAGGGTTAGTTCTAGAATACTGTATATACCAGGCATGTCAAACTGCTGGCCACAGGCCGGATGCGTCACGCCGAAACCGCACCCACCCCATTGCCGGCAGTGGGGAAAAGGTCGCAATATGTCGCGCGACGTCACGTGACGTTGCGAGTTTCACATGCCTGGTATATACTATCCTATGAGTCTAGAAAAAAATCATGAATATGATAAAAAAAAAACTCTTTAAATTCAGCTATTTAGTCCCACATTTGTACTCTCTCACTAATCCCCATACATGAAGCTCTTCTATATTGTATTGAAAGTATATGATTTTCATATACTGGCCATGGGAGGGGGAAAAAACTTCTGATAAATTAGATTTCTTTTTTATCAGCTTTGAGCATTTTATTTTGCCCTCTTACTTGTTCTGACTCAGTCAATCATCAGCAATGGACACATGGAATTAGGCCAATCTTCTGCAATTTGATGGTTTCAGATATGCTGGGGCTGTACAAATCTTGGGATTTGCAACCAATGTAAATCTGGGAATGCCTTTTCATCATAATTGACAGTACTAAGGGGAATAGTATCATAAGCTATCAACTTCTTACAAATACTATATGCTAGAACAAACTGTACAAAGTATTTATTTTGTAATTCAATAGTCCCTTGCTGATTCTCCAGTATTATCAATATACTACTACTAGTGCTGCTGCTGCTATTGCTACTACAAATAATAATTTCCAGGGCATATATAGGGTAGTCAAAAAGACTTATACTTTTTTAATTTGTTAAATGGAATGCCAACGTATTAACTAATATTGATAATAATTAATTTAAAAATAGGTTTGTTAATAACTTTGAGGCAGAGAAGGATTGCTGTCAGCCGCAAAGAACCAGGATCATTCATTGAGTTTAAGCACATAGGATTTACGATTGCTGTCTAGTCAAGAATCTAGTCAACTACTGCTCAGCACCATATTGGTGCTAAATAAGGGTCAGCGGAATTCGGGGGGGGGGATTGGACTTAGGTCTCTTGTGAGAACGAAGGGACTCTAAACTGATGATGCATTTAACTCCGCCTTCTACTTCTGATTGCTCTTCTCCTATAAGTACAAGACTGAAAAACACTGGAAAGTCCAGAACTGATTATATTGTAGAATACAAATCTGTTCAAAATAATGACCTTGTGCTCTTTATGATTCTTGCACTAAAAGATTATCTCTTACGAGACTTAATTGATGAAAAATCTTAATGAAAAACCTTTCAGTGATTCTCCAAACAGTTGTCAAACACACAAAAGTCTATGTGATTCTCCAAACAGTTGTCAAACAAACAAAAATCCTAACATTGAAAGCAAACTACACCCAAGTGTCCATCCTGGCAGCAAAATCTGCCAGGCTCTTTTGACATCTTTTTCCCCGAAACCATTAAATTCTTTTGGGCCCTATCAGGAGCAAAAACTCTTTCTTCTTAGCACAAGATTTTTATGCAAAAAGAGATAAAACTAAAATCAGCACCTGTTTCTGCTTGTGAGGTAATGCACAAAATACCTGTTTGTGATGCTAAAATGTGTATTGACACAACGTTCTGCACATTATCTCTTGCACAATGTCCCATTTTCTTTTGTATAATTCTGGCTGTCACAATGCTGAATACAGCTCATTTCTCTGTAGTCTTTCCGCTTGTCTTATATTATGCTGGCCTATAAAGCTTCCATTCTTTCTAGAAAATTGTAACAAGCTCTGGGCTAAGTGACAGAAGACTATGCTTTGCTAGCATTTGTTCAATCTTCATAAATGATGATGAAGAATGATTGCATTTCCACATGAGTAGTGACATTTTATGTTATACTGATAGAAAAGATCCAAATTACTGTGGCTCCCACTAAAATATATAACAGGGGATCTTAACTTTCATCTAATTTGAGTTAGAGATATTTGGATTATTTCACCTACACTCATGGATTATGAAGTACATAAATTTTTCTAGCTTCTTGCAGTTGGTCAGCCAACCAACTAGGCCTATTGCATATAGCAGATGCTTATTGTAATGTTAGAACATGGATTCACCCTTAAGATTTCTGTTTTCATCTCCTAAATAATAGGATGGGTGATTAAAACAAGATTAAAACTGCGGATCATGATGAAATGTTGCTGTTAACTCTTTTCTGTCCTCGCTTCTATGAAAATCACACACTGAATATTAGCACCACTGGCAACAATTAGAAGTTCTTTTCTTAGGGTTACTGCCAAATTGATCTAAAAGGAAAACTATTTGTTCACCATCGCCCTCTGAATGTTAGAAACCTGTCCACCTCATTTATCATTTTCTCACTGAATCTCATTAGACATTAATTAAAAGTAAATTATTTGGAAAAAAGAATCCTAGTATTTATTTAAAGTAAATAGCGCTCTAGTTTGCAAATAAAAGGTACAAGACTGCAGTGGAATGGAGATTTAAATTTATCTGAATTCTTAAGCGATTACATCATTTGAACACTGAATGTTTACAAATTGGTATTTGTATAATTTTTTGTAAGTTTGATTAAATTGGAAGGTGCAAGACGTTAATTAGCTACTCAAAATGCAGCTAGATTTTTAAATGAAGCAATTTACTATATCATTACTCACAAACCTGATATGCTCAAATACTGAATAAAAGTTATTGATCACTATTTTCTCATAACACAAAGGCCTTGACAAATTTGAATTTAATAAATATATTTTCCTAACAATACTCCTAATTTAGATTAAAGATTATGCATGCACCTTCTCATCAAAGCTTATTCACGTAGGCTTATCAATTTACTTAACTGTTCAAAACAGCTAGGGATAAGAATATTCAACAAAAGAACTAGCCTGGAGAAAAGGTGTATTTGCTTTAATAATTAAATATTCACAATGTAAAAGGCTGTAAGAAGAAGAAATAAAAACTAAAAGTCCATAAAAATTAGGATGGTGGATAAATTATACAAGCAAATAAAACCAACTTTTTCATATATTTCAGAGGACCAATGCAAGGATATGAATGGATATGAATCCCTTTTCTGTGTTTAATAGGTAATACACTATTATTGTACAAGACAAGAAGAAAATAATAAAATACTTTGCTGGAAGCTAGGTGACAAGAAGAAAGATATTGATTTAATTACAAGTATTATTATATGATATTAGCTAAATCCATTTCAATCTGGACTGTATCCTAATTATGGGACTCAAAAGAAATACATGCATGATCTCATCAGAGTAGAAAAATAACTGATACTCTTATTTATTTTATTATTTTTATTTAACCTCTCAATTGGTTTTGAGACTACTGACCATAATATCCTGGACTGGTTCTGTAGAGTTAAGTTGCAGAACATTCTATCAGTGTTTCCATTTACCATGTGATTTCTCAAGATACTACTTTAAATTTTATAAGCTGCTTTATATGGACATCAGAAGATTTACTTCAAGATATCATCATGCTGAAAACTAGCATTTGATTTGGGAAAAACCACAGAGGACCTAAACCAATACCTGAAGAAAATATTGTTTTTCATGAGGTTTAGTTAATGCGACATGTGTTTGAGAATTCACTGGGTAAATGATTCCCTGAGCTAGATATTCAACAACTAGCTATATTGGGGATTGTGTTATACTCCTGAAGAAACAGTTCTACCATTTGGGAGTGCTAGTACTCATCATTGTTGCTAGAGGTCAAAGTGATCCTCACAGCTAGAAATATTTACCATTAGGTTTGTCAGGTATGTCAGCTACATGGATTTTCTGGACAGCAACAGCTTGCCTATTGTGATTCATGCATCAGTATACTTCTAATTGCTTCACTGCTTCATATGAGAATACCCTTGGATGACTGTATTGTAATCCATGTAAATATGACCTTGGAATCTGTTCAGAAATTACAATTATTACAAAACGTAATAGCTTCATTACTGATGGGGGGTATGTATATATTATAATTATGCTAAACAATCTGTGGTGCCCATTGAGCAAGGTTGAGGACACTGATATTAGTAGGAAAATCCTAAACAACTAGGGAAAAGGTTAAAATAATTAACCTTAAAATAATCTTAAGTTAGTTGATTATTTAAAAGCAACTATTTACTATTTCTTGAACACAACAGATATCTCCAGATTGGGGGGGGGGACCTAAATGTGCTTTGGTTAAGCAGAATTACATTCATTAAAATAAGTATTTTACCCAAACTTAATTTTCTCTATTAAATTCTTCCAGTTCATATTGAAAATGAGGTATTAAATGATTGGCTTGAACAAATAATGAACTTGTACGATCCAAGGATTAAAATTCAAGACTCTACAAGATTTGAAAGAGTGAGGTGAATTAGCAGCTCCAAAATTTAAAATGTAGCACCAGGTTAGCTATTCAATATGGATTTCGGAATGGATTGTATCTCAGTTAGATCTAAGGAAATAGCAGGACTTTCAGATGGCTTGCATAAATATATCATAATTGAACAAACAGCCATTAAGAGATTGTGCAATAGTAAGTTATACACTGAATATCTGTAATAAATAACAGGAAAAGAATCCCCTCTAATATAATTATTAAATATTTATTTTTATGACAAGGCAAATTTTAATGGAGGGATAACAATTCATTCCAATTGCAAGATTTGCCATACTTACTCATGGATAAGCCAATAGTTTTAGGTTTCAAAATACATCCAAAAACAACTATAAGCATATATATGTCTTTTGCTAACCAAGTTGTGGGAACATGCTGCAATGACCAGAATAACTTCCCACCTTAAAAACAAATTTGACATAGATTTCAACTCAAACTGGAAGCTACTCTTAGACTAATCTAAAACATAGCTTGGTACTACATTGAAAATTTGGGTATATCTATGCATTTAAATGATATGAAATACCTAAATCAGAACAAAATTTTAGAAAGATGGAATGACCTTACTACAGTGTACAATTCCATACACTAATGTATATGCTGACCAGTTTGTGATTAGGCTGGCCCATCATGGCAGCCATTTAATGAAGGTTCTTATAATATGCTTTTATTATCCAAATATGCTATTTTGCCTAAATTTGCTAGAGGTCCCAAAGAAAACCAATGTGTTAACAGAGCATGGAAGAAATTCATACTCCAAGTAATTGATAATTTCAGATACTTTTTCGCATCCTTAAATTCCTTCTTATTTTTCATATTTCTTCAACAATGTTCATACTAACCATTAGGAGTGATAAGGTTTTATATCCTTACATTAAACTTATCTTTACCGAGATGTCTAGACTGCTAGAAAGAAATGATAGATAATATGTCTCAGTGTATTAAATTTGACAGCTTCTAACAAAAACAAGAATCAGAGTCAGGTTTCAAATTGTCCAGTTCCTTGGATAAGTATAATTTCAACGATGCTCACAAACTACTGAGTTCTGCTTCCTGCAGCTTAAATTTTATTTGAACTGTGCTTCCATCGGAAATTCTCACTAATATGTCCGTGTTCATTTATTATATCATTTATTCATTTATTATGTTCAGAAAAGGCAGGCACAGCCACACTTCTCTGTGCATTAATGATTCACCTGTGGAGATGGTTACCAGCATCAAATTCCTGGGTGTGCAGCTAACGAGTAGGCTGGCTTGGTCGCTCAACAGTGAGAAACTGGTAAAGTGGGCACAGCAGCGCCTGCATTGTCTGCGTCGCATGAGAAAAGCACATCTTCCTTCCCCTGTCCTGACCACTTTCTACAGGGGAACGATCGAGAGCATCCTGTCATACAACATCACAGTCTGGTTTGGAAGCATCAGTGCTTCAGACAGGAAGGCGGTGCAGAGAGTGGTGAGAATGGCCGAAAAGAACATTGGCAGTTCCCTCCCTCCCATCCAGGACATAGCACAGAACCACTGCTTGAGCAGGGTCCGTAAGATTATCTGGGACACTACACATCCTCTTCACGACCTGTTTTCCTTGCTAACTTCTGGGAGGAGGCTTTGTGGTATCCGCAGCAGAACATCCAGATTCAGCCATAGTTTCATTCCATACAGCATTAACCTTGTGAACTCTCAAGCTTCCTCCTTCCGTTATATATTCAAGATGGACAGTATTTAATATTTATTTGTTATGTATATGTAGGGGTGTGGGTCTATATATATGTTGTATACAGTATGTTTATACATGTATGTGTTTCACTTTGAGAGCGGGCAACTAAATTTCATTTTTGATGTGTGCCGTTGTGCCCACAGTAAAAAAATGACAATAAAGGTTATCTTATCTTATCTTATGAATATAACGTTCATTAAACATTCTTTGAAGAAGAAGGAATATCAAAGGCATTATGCTCACATGTTCAATAAAACAATTATTTGAGAGAGACTCTATTGTCAAATTCAGCAATAAAAAAAAAACTGACCTGACTTTAAGTGTAAGTTTTTTCTTGGTTCTTCCGGCCCTTCAATTGGTTGGTCGGCAAGGAACATTCGTGCTTGGTCTACAGCACTTAAAATCACTTGCTCTTTTTCCTTCAATTCACGCCTGAGTGCCTTTACAAAAAACAAAACAAGAATAATTTGTAAATTTACACTGCAGGCAATCTGCAGAACAGCAGCCCACTATTTTCATTCACTTGATCAAACTTATACTACAAAAATATCCACTTTACCGAACGCAGAGGTGGAATAAATAAATACAGCATGAAAGAACATGCAAAACTTGACTAGAAATCTGGAGGCGAGGCAGGTATTTTAATAGACTAAATTTAAAAACATGAAAGCAAGAGAAAAATCCCACATGGAATCAAAATATTATGCTCATGCAATTTCAGAAATAACCCATGAGGATTAAGCTTAATGCATAACACCATTAATGACAATACAGACAGTCCTCGATTTACATCCATTTAGTGACTGTTTGAAATTATGACCGTGATGAAAATAGTGACTTACGACCAGTCCTTGCACTTACAACCAGTGCAGTGTCTCTACAGTCACATGATCAAAATTTGGATCCTTGGCAACTGGCATCTATTTATGATGGTTGCAGCGTCCTGGGGTCATCTAATGGCCATTTGTGACCTTCCCAATCAGCCTACAACAAGCAAAATCAATGGATTTGCTTGAAGACCAAGGGTTCACTTAATGACCACAGTGATTCACTTAAGAACCAGGGCAAAAAGATTGTAAAATCAGGTGTGATTTGCTTAATATGCAAATAATTCTTCTACATTGTGAACTGCCCAGAGAGCGCTGTAAAGCACTATGAGGCGGTATATAAGTCTAAATGCTAGTGCTAAATGCTATTAACAACTGTCTCACTTAGCAATGGACATTCTGGACCCAATTGTGGTTGTAAGTTAAGGACTGCCTTTATTATTGTCTAGTCTTTGGCTGTGCTCTCCTCTGCAGTCTAGGTGACAAGCGACAAAGTTATTACTGTTGTGGAATCATGGCTATGTCTCGTCAACAGAATAAAGAAAAACACTTAGGAAAATGCTGCAGAATACCATATCGCCTTAAAAAACCACTGCAACTTTTCAAGTCAAATGTTTTCAAGCAAGTGGTATTAATGTTAGCCCCATTCCAGCACACCTTACCTCAGCCAACATAAAAAGAATGAAAATTAAAAACCCAAGATAGCAAGTAAATGAGTATGTCTGATTTATTCTAAAAAAAGTAAGTGGAGAAGGAAAAGGAGATGCTGTTTTGTGCAACCAAAGAAACATTACATTTATTTCCTACAATTCTCCTTCATGAGAACATTTATCTTCCTTGCCTATGGAGATTTCCAATCCTCCAGGTCAGGGTTGTCCCAAAGGTGCTTTTTCCAAAAATGCAATTGGACTTTCTTGGTTTTTTTTTCTTTGAAACATTTCCTTTGAAAATGTTTCGCTTCTCATACAAGAAACTTCTTCAGTTCAGTTCAGAAGTAGTCTTGGATGAAAAGCAAAATGTTCTCAAAGGAAAAAACCAAGAAAGTCCAGTTGCCTTTTGGAAAAACCACCTTAGGGACATCCAGCTTCCTTGGCTGGTGCAGAAAATGGTTGCTTTTATCTTTCTATACTTATATCTACCCTTCTGTCCATAGCACAAATGTCATTAATTGAAAAATATGGATCTAGTCCGATATCTTGGATTAAGGGCACAAACCTATTGATTTCTCTTGAAATGAAGAGATTCATACTCAATTGACCTTTGTAACTTTAATTAAACATAAAGGAGAATATGTTATATTTTAATTTTGTAAATGAACTTGCTTAGCAGTATCGCATGCCCTTATATCATTTGAGAGTTAATTTTGTTAAAGCTTGCTGGGAGCCTTACACAAATGTAAAAGAAAAATATTCTTCCACTCAGGTAGTAGAAATGAAATCTTCCTTGTAGTTAGAAGAAGATGCTCCTTACTAAGAATGCTGTATTTTATTAGTAGAATGCTCTATTTTATTTAGTAGACAAGCAGTGCATTAGCAAATTTCACATCACTGCTTATGATGAATACATGTGGAAACCTAGTGTACCATAGACCCCAGAGAACAAAAGTACAGTTTTTATGCAGTTAATGGCCAGAGGACTAGGTGTCCATTAGAATCCAAAATATTCTATATAGTACACTAAGATACTTGTCTTTCTATTTATTTAGCCAGAACTTGAACTCAGTGCCTCCTGCTTTCTAGCCTAGTGCCTTAACCACTAGACCAAATTGGCTCTCTATCTCTAACACAGTAACCCACACTGATGAAGACTTTACTGCTATTGAAATTGTGGGCCAAATTATCCATTTTTTGAAACAAATGACTAAAGTTTAGAACCTAATAACAGCGGAGAGGGTAGATTCTAAACACAGGTTGCCATCTTGAGAAAACCTTTGAGAAAAGTTTTAAAGTAGCTTGCAACATGGTGGAACTATTTCTTTGGATGATATGTTTCTCAAATGCATTCTCTAGATCTCTGCTATATTCCAAACTATGATTAAGCAGTCAAAACTTATTCTAATAGCTTTTGTTTGAATAGGTTATATTTATCGATATTTACCATATTGAAAATTAAAATAGATGCATTAGCTGCCACTACCACTTCTCACAATTGTTTGATGGGATTTTCATATTATAACGTTTTTTTCAGCATAGACCAGCAAACAATTTTGATTTTGCAGATACCCACCCCAGAGACCGTAGGACCCTAGTTTAGGAAATAACGAATTAGAGTTTGGGTAAAAAGAAAAAAACCAGAAATGTACTGCCATCGTAGCATACAATACCTATATTATCACCTATTAATTAGTGGAAGCTGTTTATATAATTTATGGACTAAAATATCAGATATCATGCCACCCTGACATTTTAAAGAATATTCTTATAATACAAAATGTTGGTGTTATTGTGGATTTTCTTTGCACCATAGCAAATACGGCAACCAGAAATAATTTTATTTCACATAGAGGGAGCAACTTTCTGTTACAAATTTCAGCAATAAAGTTCAAATGAGCCTACTAAGGCCCCCAAGCCTTATAGATATTTGCACCATTCACAATATTATTCTTAATCATGCATTAATACATAAAACAAAGTCCTTCACAGATTATATGTCACATATATATTTTTGAAAGGCCTTAAACTTGAATAGTAGTTACAGTTACTTCCATCAAAAGTGTCTAGAACCGATTTGAGGCACTCTTATGCTCGGACAAAGGGGTCAGGTCAATGATAGTTCACCTCTAAGTAGGTTATTTAATATGGCATTACTGGCTTCACTCTGGCTCAGCACTTTAAAGGGCAATTGTATGAAGAGGAAACTTAATACTATTGTCAATGCTCTAAGTTTATCCTCCACAATGAACTTTGGCTGCTATTAAAAATCATTCCTTCGTTGCAATTCAAAATTTAACTTGTTCTTCCACACTAAAAATTCACTTTGCAGCATGTCTGAAATCCAAAATGAAAGAGATACTGGGTTTCTATTACTTTAAAAACACTGATCGCTGGTTAATTTTTTAAAAATAAAAATGCTTATTATTGTTTCAAATTGTTTTCTTTATATATATACATGAAAAAATAGACTTAGAGTAACCCACTCTATTGGTTACTGGGATAAATTTAAGCCAGATTGATTTCATTGAATTCAGGCTAAGAATAGCTAAGGGTAAAATTCAAGATTCTATGTCTACTGGCAGAATTTCTTTATTCACAGAACTCAGGAATTAATTCTTCTTCCTGTCCTGAAACTCTATGTGTGCCAACAAAAGCCATTTTTAGAAATTCAGGAAATTTCCATAGCAAGTTTGATGAGGACTCAGGGAGACAATTTTAGGAAAGAATAAAAAGTTCCATGATGTGATTGACTTCTATTCAAATAATATTGACTGCCCTCAGAATTTCTAAATCATAAACATGCAGGCTATTCAAAATAATTACTTCATAAATCAATCCACTAAAATATGCACAACTGATCAAATTAGTTTCAAACCCAGAGATAAACCTAACTGAAAATAATGGGACTTAGTTTATCATAATGCTCATATAATTGTCCTAATATATTTCTTTAAACATGTTGCGACTCTTCTTTCTACGGCAGGAGAATATGTTAATGTTTAATCCACAGCACATGAATGCATAATTTGCAACTCAGTAAACCTTTATTCAATTATTGTTAGCATGCTTATTTTAATATATTCAATGCAAAGTTCATGAAAATGCTAAAAAAATCCTGATTCAAAAAAAGATATGAATTCACAGAGAATGTTAACCTTAAGCCTGGTGTACATAGAAGTGCTTAAAAGTTTGTGAACTCTTAATAATAGTTCATATTAAGGAAATATTTTTGTTCACTTTTATTTTTAATGTGCATCTCCCAACTCACCATTAATTGGTGTATATACTCAATCCTAAAAAAAGTCAAAACTCCTTTTCCTGTAAGCTAATAAATGTATCAGAATCTGAATAAATATAGGAAAGATAATCCTTCTCTTCCTTATTCTTGAAGGAATAGTATAGAACTAGAAAGGCTACACAAAAAAGCAGCAAAATGTGCCTAATCCATTTTTCTGGTCAAACATGTTTCAGAAGATTATAATCTACAAGAGAATTACTTAAGTAATGAAAAAATTACACATTCAAGGAAAATATAATTCAAACCAAAGGAATATGGAAATAACTGTTCAGTCTTTCCTTTCCTGTCTTTTCTAGTAATTTACATATCACACAGAATACCTTAAAACTGAATGTGATGGAAACAATTTGAATTATTAAAAGATAACTTGAGTGAAATTACATTGCTCATAAATCCTTGTAATAATTTAGTTTCACTGTAAATTTTAAGCAAAAACAACCTAATAGAAATGAATAGTTAAATCATGTTTCTATTAGTTTTAATCATGTACCTCGCTCTCATATACAATTAGATTTTACACAGGCTTTACCAGAAGAAGTAACAATCACTGGACTGAAATCTTTGTTCTAAATTACTTTGCTATGCCTTTTTATTCAGTTACTCAACACAGTGATTAAATTTCCAAAACAGAAGCTGCCACATCAGGAGCTCAGGTGACAAAAATGATGAAGAAAAAATGGCTAGCCGCCATTTTATAATTTGGTTGTTGTTCTGCAACATATTAAGGAAGGACTTGAAGAGCTCAGTAATTCACATTAACTACAAGGCAGGCCTCAAATGCTTTCTTTGAAAAGAAGAAGTAGGTTATAGTCCAGTATTTGCTTGCAACTATGCTAGCTTTCTAGAAAAGGAACAAAAAAGCTGGAGACCATTTTGGGTAGATAACAGAGGTGGCAGGAATAAATTATAACGGTGACTGTCTCTTTTTCATAGTACTTCTATAAGGATGCTCACCAACACACACACTCAAAATTCTAGATTGTCTTCCAGTCCCAAAATTTTGGAAACCCGTAGGAACATGTTATTCATTTGTTTGTTTGTTTATTTGTTTGTTTGTTTAAAAAAGTTTTACAGCACAGATTTTGTTTTCCTCCTGTCCATTTTTGTCTATAGCAAAAAAGATCACTTTATATAATCAGCAATGTAATAGATCCTATAGATGTCTATACTTACAAAGATCAGAACTGTGCAAGAGATGATATTCCCTGTGACACTCTATGGAAGCCAAAGTTGGACTTTAAAGAAGCAGGATTAGAAGAGTGATGGAACTTTTAAATGTTAGAATTAGAATTACAATTCTTTATTGGCTAAGTGTGATTGGACACACAAGGAATTTGTCTCCGGTGCATAAGCTCTCAGTGTACATACAAGCAACAAGTGATAAATCATGATTATAATAATAAAATACATTCATCAAAACTCGTAAGATACAACATAGGATCATAGGATACTAAATAAGCAATCAACATAAATCATACTAGGGTACTAAATAAAACAATTAATATAAATCTTAAGATACAAGCAACAAAATTATATCATAAGAAGATGAGGAAGCAGGTAATAGGAAAAATGAGAAGGATAATAGTTATACAACCCTACTAGGTAGTTTGATAGTGTTGTGGGGATTAGTTGTTTAGCAGAGTGATGGCATGGGGAGAAAAACTGTCCTTGTGTCTAGTCGTTCTGGTGTGCAATGCCCTATAGCATTGTCTTGAGGGAAGAAGTTGAAACAGTTTGTGTCCAGGATGTGAGGGGTCTGTAGATATTTTCACAGCGTTCTTTCTTGCTCATGCAGTATACAGGTCCTGAATGAAAGGCAGGCTGGTAGCAATTGTTTTTTCTGCAGTTCTAACTGTCCGCTGAAGTCCGTGTCTGTCTTGTTTGGTTGCAGTGCCAAACAGTTATAGAGGTGCAGACAGACTCAATAATTCCTTTGTAGAACTGTATCAGCAGCTTCTTGGGTAGTCTGAGCTTTCTGAGTTGGTGCAGGAAGAACATTCTTTGTTGTGCTTTTCTAATGACATTTTGATGTTAGGTGTCTATTTTAAGTCTTGAGGTATTATAGACCTAGAAACCTGAAGTGTTTAGAAACCTAGAAACTTAGTGTTAGAGAAGATTCCTGCAAATACTATGGACTGCTAAGAAAACAAGCTGATGGATCATCAAACAAATCAACTCAAGGCACAAATGACCATGCTCAAATTATCCAGCTTTGGCCATATTGTGTGAAGACCCAGCTGTCTAGAGAAGGCTTTTATGCTGGGAAAGGTGGAAGGAAAAAGAAGTGGATGACCAACAGCAAAGTAGATGGATTCAGTTACCATTGGGAGATTTGAAACCACAGGTTAGGGATTGAATATCATGAGAAGATCTATCTATATGATCAGTAAGAATCAAAAATGATTTGATGGCAGATATATCAATCAATCAACAGATTTTATAGCTAAAATTGGTTAATGTAATGTTTATGGCAACATTTTTTATCAATATATCCTTTGGGGAAAAAATATTGATTCAAAAATATTTCTGCATCGCAATTCTTTTGTTAAATTTAACTGGATGTCTTATTTTGTTTTTGCCTTAAAAGGCATCATTGTACCAGAAATGATGGAGTGACTATAATTCATGTAAATTTATAATGCAGCCTTATATCGATGAAGATAAGTATAGCAAACTGCTGTAATAGTAATGCCCTCCAGTTGTTTAGGCAGAGGTTTTTCCCTACCAAACTTTTCTAGTTCCTTTCAATTGGAGCTATAAGGGATGGTCATGGAGAATTAGTATGGAGTGGATATAAGAATCACTGGTCCTCCACTTGATCCTGAAAGTAGGGCAGGATAACCTTTCAGTATGAACACATTCTATTCTATTCTATTCTATTCTATTCTATTCTATTCTATTCTATTCTATTCTATTCTATTCTATTCTATTCAACAGTACATTGAGAAGTGAAATTGACTGCACAGTGATATTTTTGGCATCAGTGAGATTGGACACTTTCAGTCAGAAGATCATATTAATTACTCTGGATATGAAAAACAAAGATGGACTGGTTTTGTTTTCACAATTAGGAAGGAGATAGCAACAACAGTACTTGGGTCCAGTGCAATCAGTAACTGAATAATATCAGACTATGTGGACAATCTTTTAACATAATGATTATCTAAGCTTATGCTCCATAGACGAAGAAGAAAAGGAGGTTGATAGATTTTATGGCTAAGTTCAATTTGAAACTGATAGATGTGCTACTTGTGGATAGAGAGTAGAATATTAGAGTTGGAACCGGTAAGGAAATGCATGTAATTGGACTATATGACCCAGGACATAGAAATGAAGCACGATAATGACTTATCAGTTCAGCCATTCCTGTGATTTCTTCATTGCTAACACAGTGTTCAAACAGCCAAAATAACACATATGTACATCACTAGATGGACTACACAGAAATCAAATTGACTATATTATTCGTACCAGGAAGTGAAAGAATTCTAAGTCAAGTTAAAGTGGAACAACAAACCCAACCAACTTCCAGTATATGATCTTGAGCTTATGCTCACTTTTCAAATTGAACATCAGGGATTGTTTTGAAGTCCTGAAACTGGAACTATGTAATGAAATCAAAGAAGTTGTTAAGGATGAACATGAAAAGAGACTGCCAAAGATGAAAAAACATACGATAGGAAACTGGATGTCAGAACAAGCTGGGGAAATTGTCAAGATGAGAAGAGAAGCCAAAGCAAAGAATGACAAACTTCTCGGAAAGGAACTTCACAAAGAATTTCAGAACACTCTTAGAAGCGACATGAAGCAATATTATAACAACATCAATAAAGACACTGAGAATGGAAAAACAAGGAAATATCTCCAAATTCAGAAGGAGGTTCTGACCTCAAATTGGTAATACTAATATGCTAATAGGCAGACACTAACTGATTTTGTGACAATCAAATAAAGATGGAAGGAGCATACAATGAAATTTGGTAGAGATACTGAAATCCAACATACATTATAAGATAGTCCCTATTTAAAATATCTTCTATACTAGAACATTAAGTTAGATCAGCACTCCAATCATTACCAAGTCGAAAGGCCAGAGGAATTAAAGGAATATCTATAAAAATGTGACAAGCAACTGAACAATAAATGGTAAAGGTTCTAACCAAACTATGCCAGCAAATCTGGAGAATGACAGATTGAAAGAGGTCACCATTAGAAGACCTGACAGGTCAGGTTGTAGACATATCATGATGAAGAAGATCCATGTATCTGAATACTGAGGCAATACTGTCTTGATAGCATATACAATTCATGAATCACTAATTAGTATGTACACAAATCTAAGAGGAAGGCAACATATGAAATGATATTTGGTTTATAGTGGATTTCAGTGAAAATTGTGTTCATCAAAAGCAGTTCCACTATAGTTCCTCTCCCCAACCTTCTCTGTACACCAATCAACATCATGTGACTCTGTAAATTGCTTCTGTTCTTTGTCCATCATCTGTATATTTTCTATTTTTAAAAATATCTAAAATTGTACTCCATCTTTTTCTATGCCTGTTACATAGTTTTTGTTTTCATTCTCTTCTCTATCTTCAAATTTTGAATCCTAACATGTTCATTACTTTTATCCCATTACATCCCTGCTTGTACCTCAATTTCAGTGTTGTTGTTTTTTTACCTCTCTTAAGCTTTTGTAATACCTAAGGATTCTCTCTGGCCTGACAATTTCAGAGTTTTATTCTGCACTTCAAAATAATCCCGGTCTTTTCATTCTCTTTTAGAGTCCAACTTTCACTTTCCTCCTGTTTTTCTCAGCCCCCTGTTCTGCTAATCATCCCCAACTTTCTAAGAATTAACTGATAGGCTCGCATCCTAATAAAATATTTTCTTCCACTAATGGCAATGCTTGAGTCAAGGATTCTGCTGGCAAAGAAATTATCTTGCTCCCTAGCAGCCTGCCTCAGAGAATCTTCTTAGCTTCTAAGTAAATATTTTGGATGAGATATTTAAAAGGGTTGTCCCTTCTATCCCTACCAATGTTTGCATGCTTGGCCTCTTTATCAACCTCTGGAGATAATATTTACATAAAATAATTCATTTTAGAAAGGAGTCAGGCCAACAAAATATGCAAAGGAAACTAATAACTCTGGTGTCAAGGTTCTCTTATGATTTTCTTGATATGATCCTCCAGAGTTCTAATTTTGTAAGTTGTGCCTCCTTTGCCCTTCCCGCCACAGTATTTCATTTCCAACATTATTTCCTGCATTCTGGGAATAAAAGTTTAATGCTCAGGGCCAGAGACGTTCTGGCTGAGCTAGAGCAAGAAATTTACCAATGTGGCATCTGAGAATACTTACAGGAATTTCTACTGCTTTATCCACTATGAATTTCACGTCTGTGCAAATCGAACATAAAATGCAGTCCTGAGCACAGAATTTCAGTGTTTTGTTTTCATTTAAAAGCAGGTTTCTAGTCCGTATTGGCTACTGATTAAATATAAATACATTTGATAGTGTCTAATGGATTTTCAAAAGCTTCAGTAGAACCTCGTCAACCTCCATTGGCCTCAGTAAAGCTAAGTAGAGTCCATAGAAACAGCTGAGTAATATTTTCAGTATTTACAGAATGCAAGTTTATAGAGCTGCACCGGTTCTTTGCTTCTTATAAAGATTAAGGTTATGTTATACAAAATAGTGGAACTGCAGATAAGTAGCCTAAAACATATCATTTCCTAGTAGCAGAATTCAGTTTATCCACACAAAAATTTCTTCCCCTCTTTTTGGATTACACAAACCCTAAAGAAGGGCTTTAAAAGAAATCTTTGTAGATCTGGGAGAGTGCTCCAGCAGAAAGAAGCAGAATCATGAAATAGGCCATTTGGTTTTCTTTTCTTCATTGCGTATAGAATTGCATAATCAATATGATTTATCTTATTACTCCAGAGGCAACACTATCTACAGTGAAGACCTACATTATCTTCCTAAAAATACTTGGATTTGGCCCAAACTGCAGGAGCCTCCAAAGATGAGCTTTTAAGTGGAAAACAACTCATAGCCATTCATTATTTACTTGTTATATTCTGTCTTTCAAGTGCAGAGTGTTTTCTGCAAATCATAAAATTCTCATAGTCTAAAGATTTAACTCACAGGACTCCTGGCATGTATGTGTATCTCTTAATGGTTATGCTTTCTTATGGAGCAATGTACCTATCATTCCAATCATCAGTATGGGATATGACACATCCAAATACTCTCTGCACTAATAATCAGAAAAGGCAATGAAAACCAGTCCCTTTTTAAAAAAAAAAAAATCTTCACTCTATAATTCAGTAAGAGTTTTCCGATTATACCAGAAGGAATCAGGGAAATGCCAAAAGTACTATGGACCTCTTTCATAGGAACATCTTTTACAATATCTTTTAAATTTAATGATAATCTCAGCCTATCCACATTTTATAATATTAACAAAAAACATAATGTGCTGCTTATGATTATTTCCACAGAGAGCAACAGAGCTTGCTTTTTCAGTATGCAGGTAATTCTCAACCTACAACCATTTATTTAGTGACCGTCTGAATGGCACTGAAAATAATGCCTTATGACCCGGTCCTTGCACTTACAACCATCATAGCATCCCCAAAGTGATACAATCAGAATTTGGGCACCTGGCAACCAGCATGCATTTCCAACAGTTGCAGTATCCCAGGGTCATGTGATCACCATCTGTGACTTTCCCAGCTGGCTTCCGACAAGCAAAATCAATGGGGGAAGCCGGATTTGCTTAACATCCACATGATTCACCAACAACTGCAGTGATTTACTTAACAACTGTAACGAAAAGGTCATAAAATCGGGAATGATTCACTTAACAACCACCTTGCTTAGCTATGGAAATTCTGGTCCCAACTGTGGTCCTGTATAAAACAGGAACCTATAATGCTACAGAATTTCCATTATATTGCAACTTAGTATATCTCGAATGCCCTGCTGGAGAACAGATGAATTCCCCTCCTTTCTCAAAATATTTTAGCAAAACTTTCTTCATGGGAGAAGGGGGAAGACAAGCTGCTGGTGAGTCATATGAAAATTCTCCTTGTCTAGCATTTTCTTGTTCCAAGTTACCTTGTCAAACAAAACACTCGAGTAATGTTTCAAATACAGGCTTATAAGGCCAAAGCAGAGCCACATATTTTCTTCTAGAGCAGGGGTGTCAAACTGCCAGCCCACGGGCCGGACACGTCATCCGGAAGCCGCATCCACCCCATTGCCGTCAATGGCAAAACCGTGCCGATACGTTGCGCGACGTCACATGACATCGCGAGTTTGACGTCTGTTCTAGAGACTTGGAAACCCTTAAACCCCAATTTTAACTTTTATGTTTACAAAGACTTGCCTTCCTCTCTATTCTCCATCAGTCCTTCCTGAAACTAAGAACTCAATCAATTAAGTTCTTCAAGCCATACAGGTGGTCCTCACTTAGTGATCATTCATTTGTTCGGTGACAGTTTGAACTTACAATGGTGCTGAACAAGTGATAGTTATGACCAGTCCCCAGACGTATCTTAGTCACAGCATCCCACCGTCATGGGGTCACCATTTACAAGTTCAACTTTCCCACAAGCAAAGTCAATGGGGAAGCAGCAGGAAGGTGGAAATGATCACCTGATGTCCTCACCTAATGAAACACAGTGACTCATTTAACCACGGAAGTGCCAAAATTTCCATCACTAAGCAGCATAATCATGTGATGTTGTGCATTACAACCACATTGCTTAGTGATGAAAATCCCAGTCCTAATTACTCTTGTAAATTAAGGGCTACTGGTACTCTCCAACTGCAATGTTAAAAATATTAACAAAGCAGATCGTTCTCTTGCCAATTGATTGGGAAAAAAAGCAGTGTCATTAACAGCAGTTAACAGTATTTCTGATTAGGAGAACTTGACTTTTAGGTTAGGGTTATTCTTTCTTTTTCTAAATTATTTCTTGTTTTCTATTGCTGGCTCATTCCTTGCCTTTTTTGCTGGCCACAGTCTCCCAGGGAAAAGCCAGTCATTCTCATCATAGGTCTAAATCAGACATGTCAAACTCGTGACGTCACATGACATCGCACAACGTATCGGGACAGTTTTGCCATTGCCGGCAATGGGGTGGGTGCGGCTTCCGGATGACGCGTCCGGCCCACGGGCCGGCAGTTTGACACCCCTGGTCTAAATTGATTGCAATATCCTTAGTCCTGCCTAGTCACCTCGTTTGTTCCTTTTATATTCCTTGTTGAAATCTGCATTAGTTATGCTTGTGGGAGCTTCTGTCCTTGTTTCAAAGTTCAGAGTCTTAAACATACAGCAAATTGCTTCCAGCTTCCATTTATACTGCCATGTTAATTTTATGCGTGAATAAATAAATTCTTTGCAGTCACCTCAAGAAGCTCAAATATTTGCAGTAAGATTGCTCAGAAATGACAGCATTTAAGGAAATTCCAATTTGTTTGCTATTTAATTGGTATTCAATCCCTCTAAATTTCCTTGTAGGAATTTATGCATCTTTTGCTCAAAACAGTTGTGATAATGGAGAACAGAAAAATGTTTTTTTGTGTATGTATTCACTAGCTTGAGAGCATGGCAGTTACAATAAAACCTAAAAGATGGAAATATAGTTAAACACTAGGAGATAAAAATATGTACATGTATATTTGTTAGTGGCTATTTTCTGTTTGTTTGACACTATCCCTCTTCAATCTTCATGTCTTTAGAGTTCTTGTATAAAGTTCTCTATATCAAATATAACTGTTAATAATACAAAATCCAGGCAAATTCATAAAAACAAATATATTACTTTTTCAGAGTAATTTTAGCAACATCTAAATAAATGAAGCAAGGAAATTTGAATCTAGATTGTATGCTGCTTATTTGTGTACTTCTCTGAAGCAAGGTACTGGGGAAAGAGGAGA
The DNA here is from genome assembly GCA_023970755.1 of Azemiops feae. Taxonomy (NCBI): domain Eukaryota; kingdom Metazoa; phylum Chordata; class Lepidosauria; order Squamata; family Viperidae; genus Azemiops; species Azemiops feae. Next base: position 1,394,812 of record JALGBA010004278.1, on the reverse strand, counting down.
CAGCTGTTAAATTTAATAACTTTAAACAAAAATGTGCCACAACTTACTTTGAAATAAGAACAACACATTAAAAATGTAAGAATGGGAATTTGAATAAAGAAAAGATAGGCTAAGGAGTATATAAGCTAGTTATTAAGCATTAGGAATGAATGGCAGATATAACCACAGAATAACATGTCCAATAAATAATCGTCAAGAAGCTAAAATGATGCAAATTCATAAGCCAACAGTTCACAAATATAGTACATGCTGTTTTAGGGACAAAGGAAACATTAAGTACTTTGCAGGTATCTCAATTAGGCCCTTTTTTTCTTTTTGTTTCTTTTTGCTTCATTCCACCATCCTACCCTTCCACTTTCTTGTTGCAGAAAGTGTTTTTTTTTTTAATTACCGATAACATTTTTTACTTTGCTAAGGGTTCAACAAGCCATATTTAATAATCTTTGGGACTCAAACATTTTCATAATGGTTACATATGGCAAAATATACAAAGTGCTTTCAGGATAAGCCAAGAAAGAGCTGTCCTCTAAGCAATGGTGGGATTCAGCCGGTTTGTGCCGATTCAGTAGAACTGGTAGCTAATTTCTTTTGAGTTCCGCGAACTGGTTGATGCGTGGCAGAAACACCCCCCTTCCTGCCCCCGATTGGATTCATGCAACACCTTCTTTCCAGCTCTGATGTGGTCCTCCGTCACTTCCTCTGCCGCCGTGTGCAGTCCCACAAACAAAAACATAAGAGGCACTGTCCTGCATCATGGCGAACCGGCCATGGAGCCCCATCGGTGCAGGCGGAGATGGCCCCGGGATGGCCAGAAGGAGGCCCTTGCCCGGCCCAGGCCCCATCCACTCGGCAGCTCTGACGGGGGGCAGTGGCGGCTGCTCCTGCTGTTCCAAGCCCCTTGACCGGCCAGCCACCCAGGGAAGCAGGAGGATGCAGAGGGGCGGCCAGGGGTCTGGAGCCACCTCGGCTGCCCGCTGGCCGCAGGTCTGCCTCAGCAGCCCGCTGACCCACTCCCGCCTCAGGAGCCTGACAAGGTAGCGGATCTCACGCACTGGCTGCCTAGCCTCGTGGGGCAGCGGCACCTGGGCAACGTGCGGGGTTGGGCAGGAGGAGGAGGAAGCAGCAGTGGCATCCCTGCATCACCAGGCCTGGCCGGCAGCAGCTCTGGAAGCGAAGCTGTGCCGCCCATCCTCACGCTGGTGGGGGCAGCGGTGGGGGAAGGCGGGCTCTGGCGCATGCCCACCCCTCACCATTGCCACTCTGCATCATGCCCCGCATGCTCCCAGCCCCTCACCACCATTGCCCCAGCAGTTCAGGCCCCCAACCCAACTGTCTCTCTACCTGAGCTTGAGTAGATGGGCCTGGTGTCACATCTAGCTCTGAGTCTTCATACTTCTCAGAGCCTTCCACAGACTCCGATGTGACCCCAAGCAACTCTTCCCCCTCATTCAATTCATCTGACTCAGCTGCCAGATCTGCTGGCAGGCGAGCACTCACAACAGGTGGGGGGTGGCTTTTCCTCTACAGAGGTGTCCTGGCCCTCCCAATCCCCTAGCACCTTCCCCCAAACTGGACCTGCCAACCCCACCGTCCTGCACCTGAGACTCCTGCAGCCCCCCCAACCATACCTTCCTACCCCCCCAGCTGGGACCTCCAGCAATTTCACAACCAGGAGCTCCTGCCCCCCCACACACTGGGACCTCCTGCCCCCACCCCAGCCGACCCCCAAGCAGCCCACCCCGACCAAGGCGGACGGAAGGCGAGGCAGAGAACCGGTTGTTAAATTATTTGAATCCTACCACTGCCTCTAAGTATTAAACATTAGTGTGATGATAAAAGGAACAAAACACACAAAAGGGTAATTACACAGAAAAGAAAAGGATAATTAATAAAATTACTGCATTGTGAACAAAAAAAAGACAGCAATTATATAACTAATTTTCCATGTAGGTTCTAAGGTGTGCATAACTCTTGCTATTATACTGAGTAATTTAGTCTCTGGCTGTAAATTTATAAAATAAATAACATTATATGATTATCAATTTGTCTTTTTCTTGGATAAAGCTGACCCACAGCTATTCTGAAGGAAAAATAAGATTAATATTGGAGAAATTATTTAAAGTACCTTATTTAAGATAATAAAACTCGGTTCCATGCAATCATTTATACAAAGCTTTTTTAAAAAAGAGAGCTTATTAAAAAGAGGGGAGAAAGCAGATCTCTTATTAGAGTCCCTATGTTCTTCATCTCACTTAATTAAAAAGAATAGTGTGATTATTTAAAAAAAACAACAGATTTCTTCCTCCACACTGTGATCAAACTTCCTTCACTTTAAATTAGTAGCCCTTTAGGCCTATGAAGAAAGGAAGTAACAGGACAATAAAAATTGGGGGAGGGTAGACTAGAGGCAGAGGAGCTTTTTTGCAGCACCAAATTAGATCCAATACTTTTCCATGAAAAATTGTGTCAAAATAGTGGAATTTGTTTTCTTGCAAAGCTCAGAGCAACAGTAATTATCAAAGTGGAACTGTTAAAATAATAATGATAAAGTGTTGTTATTAGTTTTCAACTTATGTGCAAAGGTAAAGGCAAATGAAGAGCAACTAAGATGATCCAAGGCCTGGAGACTAAAACATATGAAGAACGGCTGCAGGACTTGGGTTTGGCAATCTAAAGAAAAGAAGAAATAGGGGTGACATGGTATCACTATTCCAGTATTTGCTGCAGCTGCCAAAAAAGCCAACACAGTGCTGGGCTGCATTAACAGAGGGATAGAATCAAGATCACGTGAAGTATTAATACCACTTTACAATGCCTTGGTAAGGCCACACTTGGAATACTGCATCCAGTTTTGGTCACCACAATGTAAAAAAGAGGTTGAGACTCTAGAAAGAGTGCAGAGAAGGGCAACAAAGATGATTAGGGGACTGGAGGCTAAAGCATATCAGGAACGTTTGCTGGAATTGGGTATGTCTAGTTTAATGAAAACAAGGACTAGGGGTGACATGATAGCAGTATTCCAATATCTCAGGGGTTGCCACAAAGAAGAGGGGGTCAAATTATTCTCCAAAGCACCAGAGGGCAGGACAAGAAACAATGGTTGGAAACTAATCTAAGAAAGAAGCAACCTGGAATTAAGGAGAAAGTTCCTAACAGTGAAGACAATTAACCAGTGGAACAGCTTGCCTTCAGCAATCATGGGTGCTCCATCACTGGAGGTTTTTAAGAAGAGATTGGACAGTCACTTGTCTGAGATGGTATAGATTCTCCTGCTTGAGCAGGGGGCTGGACTAGAAGACATCCAAGGTCTCTTCAGCTCTATTCTATTCTATTCTAAATTGTAATGAAGAAATCTATTTAGTAATATCACTCAACAGTCCTCTAGGAGGTAGAATCCACACCAACTTTGGAATGATCTCAATTCAGTGAGATCTATCCCAGGTTATTAGTATTAGACAGAGACAACAGCAAATGCTTTCATGTCATCATCATCATCATCATCATCAACCATATGTTTATAAATATATTTCATAAGTACTATATTTATTTATTTATTTCTACTGTTTGGCGCTAGTTCCCATAATACATTTTGCTCATTTGGAGAAAACATGATTGGAAGGGAAGTAGAACCACAAAAATGGGCTCAAGTCCTAAATGCTTATTTGGTTCTCAATTATACAGGCTTGAAGTCAGCATAGAAACTAGTGCAAGTAGGGGAGTAGATTGTAGGTTCAAACCAATGTTATGATGCTCAGCTGCTATGTATTTTTATTTTTGCGTCTGATAGTTTATCTAGTTTAATGCAAGCTGTCTAGAGTCATGTATGTACATCAGGGGTCTTCAAACTTGGTCCTTTTATGACTTGTGGACTTCAAGTCCCAGAATTCCTCAGCCAGCGTGCCTGGCTGAGAAATTCTGGGAGTTGAAGTCCACAAGTCATAAAAGGGCCAAGTTTGAAGGCCCCTGATGTAGATGGAGAGCTGGAAGGGAGGGAGAGAGGGAGGGAAGGGAAGAAATCACCTTAGAACAGGGGTCTAGGAATACAGAAACAGTTTATCCAATACTTAAGTGAATAGTGTTATTCTGAAGAGTTTAAATGAGTAGTTAAACATGTGCCTAATATTTAAATGACAACAGAATCAAATGCCTCCTTGTTGAAGTGCCTCATGATTAAACAGGATCCATCAGGTTTTATCCTGCCTCACAATTTTCACAGTTTCAGTACAAGTAGAAATACTCTTATGTTCACATTGACAGCACATATTCTAAAGTACCAATACTGGATGTTACAAAAGATGAGTGCTACATTTTTGTTGTTTCTTTCAATTCTTTAAATTTAATGTTAAATATATTACATTCTCTAGTTCTCTCTAAAGTTCAATTCACGTTTTCCTTTCAAACACACAGAAGTTGAATGATTGTGCATCTATGTAAAAAATAACACCCCATGAACCCAGAAACATTTGCTTTCTTGAAATGAAGCATTAAAACATGGTATCAAACATGTACTGAATTCTGCTTTAAAAAAATACTGGCGACTTTGAACATATTTGTCTATCAACCGAAAGCTATGATTCTTTTTCATTTCTTCATTACTTAACTTTTTGTATCTGGCTTCTGGACCCAGTTGGCAATGTGCCCATGGCCTTTTAGGTTTAATGATGTCTAAAGATATATTCATATAGCTATATCTAAGATCAGCAGTTACTGACTTCTTCAGGAACACGGCTATATTCACAGAATAGAACAGAACCTTCCAAAACAAAACTGTGATTTTTCTTTTTTCTGTATTGCTAGTTGTGTACGGGACTCAATGGTTTGCAGCCAGATATTTCAACATTTCAAATGGAGGGCAATCCTATATGTTTTACATCTTGTTTAAATGGTGCAAGGATTCACTGAAACATGCTCATGACGAAATAACAATGTGAAATTAAGCAACTTACTTTACAGTGGTCGTGTTGCTGCTGTAAAGTTGGAACATCTCCACCCACAGGCATCTGCTTCTTTAATTCATCATCTTTCAAATTTAGCCATTTGATAAGTTCTTCCAGTGATGTCACTAATTTACTCCATTTCTCCGCACTTGCCTCCAAATGAGCTCTACAATAAGATTCAACACATTTTATAGGCGTTTTGTGTGCTGCATTAAAACATAACTAGATTTTAGCGGTCAAATACTGCATGGTGAATAAAGTGTAATTTTCTTTATTTAAATCAGGGGTCCTCAAACTTGGCCACTTTAAGACTTGTGGACTTCAACTCCCAGAATTCCCCAGCCAGGCTGGCTGTGGAATTCTGGGAGTTGAAGTCCACAAGTCTTAAAGTGGCCAAGTTTGAAGACCCCTGATTTAAAGCAAATGACAAAACGAACGATACCTTCAGTATATTTGAAAATTATTTATAAATGAACGAATCCAGTAAAAAAGAATTAATTAATAACACCATGGTACTAAGATGCATTTTAAAAATCTTATTTAATGGATTTCTAAATGTGTTAAAAAAATAAATAAAAGCACAAAAAGCTCGTCTTACTTCTGCACTTCCTTCAAATCCAAGCTCTGGCCACCATATAAATGGATCTCACACTTCCCACACTCTCCAATTTTTTAAGGCAATTATTTTAATTTCCATTTAAGCTGTTACTTGATAGCCACATTTCCAGAAAGGCATAAGCATTGGGGGGGGAGGTAAATGTTGTCCAGCTGAACACTGTTGATACTGATTATATTTTGTATTTTGCTGAATCAATAAATCACTAGAGCACTGTGCAGTATTTCAGTTAATATGACATGCTGTTAGTGTAACTACACTTGATGTCAGATCTCTTTTATTTAGTTTCTTGTTTATTTATGGCAAACAGAGAGCACCTTAACAATTAAGAGGAAATTGTTACAATCTTCTATAGCCATTTTTTCCCCTAGACTGATGGTAAAAGTATCCCATCGCTCTCTTTCAAAACGATCTGTTCAATGATCCTGATTAATGTTGAGAGCATTACACTTTTAACGCCTATATGTCACCTAGGCTCCAGGACACAGTTAAAAGTTCTCACTTTAGTTTTCGGATAAAGTTTTTAGTTTTCAATATGAAATTCCAAGCATTTTAACAATATATTTAATATCAATAAAGACAGTTTGAAGCAAACAACAAAAAAATCCCCATGCAAACCAATACAAAGGTAAAACAAATCATAACAATCCATCAAGCAGGGAGTATCCATCTAAACATTAACATACTTTTCCCCAATTTTGCTCTAGAGCATTTCTGAATGTTTACTAGGATGCTTCTAAATGCCCCAGAAATTGATGTCAAGATCTCTTAATTTTATTGCTAATTATGTTGTTATCTGCTTAGCCTCTTACCAATTCTTGTAGTAAAAGTAAGACCTGCCAAGGCTCCCTATTGGCTAATTAATCACACTCATTTATTGAGGGACCTATGTATACATGTTATTTATATACATCAAATTAATTTACAGTTTTCTCTTTTGTTACCACGCTTCAAAAGACATCTTGATTAAAAGTATGTCATAGGATAATATGCCATCAATATATTTATAGAAAGTCGTGGCTCAAAAATTTAGATGGCATACAGCTCAAGAGAAAGTGGGACATGCATCAAGACAGTGACCTAAAACACAAGTTGTACAGCCGAAGAATAGTTAAAACAAAAGGAAGTTTATGGCTTTGTTTGTTCTTAAGATTTGGTCTTGTGCAGCCAGAATTAACCCTCTTTCTTCAGATCTCCTGCTGTTAACCCTAGGCAGGTCCTGATGTTATCTGCTTTGCCTGCTATTATTTTATGTGCTGCCCGTGTAATATTTTGCCTTATCATGTCTCTTTCCTATTCTTTACTTGGTCTTTCCAGTTTAGTCTCTCCAGTACTCCCCAAATATTTCAGATATTCCGATGCCCTTTTTCTTCTTCAACTATTTGGTGCACTTGTGACATTCCACACTCATTTATTTTCCTTGGTAACTAAAGTCTGTCACCATCACTGCATGGATGAAGGGCATGATTCATTGTCATATCTCTGGTCTTCCTATCCAGCATTTTTAGTTCTGCCTGAGTCAGCCCACTATTCCAACTGTGTATGTAATGCCCGGAATTGTCCAGGTGCCAATTCCTTAATTTCCTCCCTGAACTGGAGTTTTAGATCTTCTTCATTCCCATGATGTCTTCATTTCTATCCTTCTTCTTGACTCCAGTGTGCTTGATGTTGTCACCTTGAAGGACACCCAGCTATTTGTATGGTCTTCATCTGTACTCTTGATGTTATTTCCATAAGGCATTTTGATTCCTTCAGTTTTCACCATGTTTCCTGTGTTGATGGCATGTTTGTGCAAACTCCATTGCAATATCTTGGCTGCATACACCAACAATGTTGAGCAGCAATTCTATTTCAGATGATGTTTTTCCATGCAGATTCAGATTGTCCATATACTGTAAAGGAGCTGGGATAGCCTGGCAGATGCTTTTGATGTTTGATAGCCATGGCCTGACTTGTTTAGTATTGTTGACAGAGGAATCAGTTCAATGACAAAGAGTAGTAGTGATAGTGAACCTCCTTGAAAGAGTCATCATCTCTTGATATTAACCTCTACCACAGGCATGTCAAACTCACGACGTCACATGACGTCGCACGATGTATCACGACTTTTTCCCTATTGCCGGCAATGGGATGGGCGCAGTTTCGACGTGATGCATCCGGCCCACGGGCCGGCAGTTTGACATGCCTGCTCTACCAGCCTATCACCATTGACTAACAATGGTGTCTTTTACTGTGCCACTGATTTTTGCACAAAGCTTCTGATGTTGCTACTGACTCTTATCATTTCTAGGCCCTTGATTATCCAATCATGTGGCAGGGAGTCGAATGACTTCTTATAATCAATTAAAGCTACTTTCAGGTTGGTCTTCGTTCTTTTACAGTTTTCCAAAATCACCTTGTCAATTAGGAGTCAATCTTTGTTTTTTTTTGCTGTTTTGGCAGTGTTTTTTTTTTTTTTTACTCAAGTGGAAAGAGTTTGTTTTCAACTAGATGCCCTTGAACTGCATCAGTTACTACTTCAGTTAACAATCTGAAAGTTGTTGTAAGCAAGTACTTGGCCTATAGTTGCTGGTGCTGACCCTTTGAATGGCTGGTTCATTATCAGATAAGTTTTGCCAGATGTTAGGCTATCTTCAATTTCACTTCCTTGCAATATGTTGTTAAACTGCTTGGCAATGAGTAGGTGTAGACTAGTCAGATATTTCAACCAAAAACCACTCAGTTCATCTTCATCTGATACTGACTAAATCTTGATCTTCCTTGCATTTTCTCTACCATTTCTGCTGTTATAATTTTTTTTTAATTTCAGCTTCTTTTTTTGTCCTTATCCACCTCCTTTATCCAAGTTGTATTCTTGTTGTATTTCTTTGGGTTGTCCCATAGCTGTGCCCAGTACTGCACTGTTTCTTCTTTGTCAAGTGTTCACTAGTTCAATGTGGTCTCCCCATCGATGCATTGGTAAAAACCTTTCTGGTTTGACTGAAATTGAGGTTCTGCCTATAGAGTGCAATTCAAACTTCTTATCTGCTGATGTTATTATATGGAGTATCTATATCATACAATTATTTTTTATATTCATTTCAGCAACAAAGCAGCTGAACAGCTGAAAATTGTGATGCAAACAACAGACAAACACAAGTTCAACCATAAAATCATTTAAAATGTGATTGCAATGCACCATTCATGAGAATTACCCTCATTATCTCATCTGCATATTCTGACACTGAAATTAGTGCCTGGCTGAAGTAAATGACTATAAGGCAGCAAGAACCATTCATTCTTCCAAATGATGATTAATCTCCAAGAAATACATGGGCAATGGGAGCATATATGGAGTAAAGGACTGAAATTTACATTGAATTATAATTTGAAAGAGAATTTTTATAAGAGTATGTACTGTTGATATTTAACATCTGATAAACTGTCAAAGAGGTATAAGGGTATGCCAAATCTATGTTGGAAAAGTAAACAATTTGAAAGTACTTTGGACATTGAAATCAGAAATGTATTTTAAATCAGAAAATTCTTAAACTGAATGTACAATTGAAGACAGAGGCTTTTCTTTTAGGTTTCATGGATAAACAGATTGAAAAAAATACTTGGAACTTTTTTCTTATATACATTAACAGCAGCAAGGCTTCTCTATGTGCAGAGATGGAAGGACTCACATATAACCCACAATGAAAGAATGGTGAAATTAATGGAGTTGGCAGAGATGGTACAATTGACTGCTTGATTAAAGAAAAAACTTTGTCTACCTTGTTTCTACTTGGAACCCACTTTTGGATTTTTTTTTTGTTTGAAACTGAAAGAAATAAAATTTTAATCTCAGGTTTTGATGACTAGACCTGTTTATACTAATAGAAATACTGTTTATTATTGCTTATCCTAAGGTTATTTTTACCTGTATTGAAGAAAATCAGAAGATACATTTTCGTATAGCTTTTTTTCTCTATCTCTGCACTCTCCCTACTCCTTTATTTTTTTTAAAAAAAATCCTTTTTCTTTGCTTTTTGGTATTTTATATTTTTATGAAATTTAATAAAGTTTTATAAAAAAAATAATCCCCAAGAAAGACAAAGCTGTTGAATTGTTAGTGCTGGAATTTTGTAGCTCTCAGTTAATGTATTAGCATAAACCTATCCCTATTTTTCTAATTTGACAGGGAAGGATTAGAGACACCAGGCATTAGCAGTGCTTCCTTTAACTATCTCTACTACTCTTTCAAAGTAAATAAAATACAAAATTCCATTAGTTCAAATATTCACAGATCATAGGTCAGAAACTTTACATCAGGGTATATTGCTATGGGGCACTTTTCAAACTCAGGTAATAAAAGGGCAGATTATCTTGACATTGTATTATTTACAAAAATGTTTCTGAAAATAAAATGAAATTTAAAAAAAACATTTATTTGCCATGCTTGCTATTGGGCCTGAATGATTTAGAGATACATGCTGTCATACGAGATTGTAAGGCAATATCTCAAATTCAGAATCCTGCTTCCTGGTGCAACTCGTATTCCTGCCTCTAGTGAACTCTCAGATGCATCATAATCTGGAACTAACCTTTATAATCCAATCATTCATTCATAAATACTAACTGCTCCTCTTGGGCAAACTGCTTACAATTTTTAATGCTATTAAAATTAAGATTAAATCCTAATCTTGAAAAGCATGCTGATCACCAGCCATATTTTTTTAACTTGCTCTGCCCCGTTCTCCATGCAACAAGTTTTAAGTTTGGATTTATTTTGATGTTATGAAAATTGAGCTTACTGTGATGCTATGAAAATAGATAATCTTATAGTTACATATTTCTCAGAGGAGCAACAGGCAGTGATTATTCTTAGTTTCTAGTACTGATAACTGAAATTACTACATCACGAGACTCAAGAATATCAATCAGTTTCACTGATCTGTCTCTATTTAGGGTGAGGCTAAGATGGGTTCTTGAATGTATGTTTTCTGCTTCATCATCTGCGTACAGAATATGATCCCTAAATCAGGAAGTTCTTCATTTAAAAGGTCCACATATTCAGAAGACATGGTCACACATTCAATATGAATGCAAGTTTTGGATAATTCATACTACTGATTAAAGAGATAGAAAAAAAACTGATCTTTGCTTCCTATTTTATTACTTTTTTTGTGCCTTCAAGTCAGTTTTGATTCCTGATAATTGCATGAGCTAGTCCCTGCAGTCTTCTTGGCAAGATTTCAGAAGTGGTTTGCCATTGTCTCCTTCCCGAGGCCAAGAGAGAATGGCTGGCTTCATGCCTAAATTGGGACTAGAACTAACAGACTCCCACTTTCTAGCTTGGTGCCTTAATCACTATACCAAACTGGTTCTCTTATTGCATGCAAGAATACCAATGTTAAGGATCTAATCTCACACAGCCAAAAATGCAACACAGACTCACAGCCCAGCCATGAAGCTTCCTTCATCATTTACTTTGATGACCAGAATCACCTACAGATCTGAGTCCCACAAGGCATCGCTTAGCCCAGGTTTTGTCTTTTGGGATACAGATAAGCTACCAATAAATAAATGAATAAAAGGGCACCATCCATTCTATTGCTGGCAAGCTGCATGCACAATGAATGAGCTCCTTTAAGATTTTCTCTTATCATTAGACTGCAGGTCATTTCACTAATGTATAGTAACTCTTTTTAAAGAAAGCTTGTCTGACTTAATAATTAGGCAGATAACAGCAGCAGTATGCTCTTCTGGGATCTATGGTGGCTATTTGCCATGAAAGCCATATGCAGTGTCATGCAAAAGAAAAATTTAATATTCTGGAGTTACAACTATTCTATGCAGGTTTTTAATAGACCCCTTTCACTTGCATATTATTATTCATGTATCAAGATTTTATTCAGAGGAGGCCTCATTTACCTGCTGATAGAATTAAGTTGGTAGTCAAGAAAAGAAGGCCTTCTCATCTGTGTATCTATGTATCTGAGATTCATCCAACTCAACTGCTATTAATACTTCCTTTAGAGCAGGATTTTAAAATTATCTTTCTGGATCACATGATTGCCTATGTTAATGAAACTAAATGTTTCTTCTCTTTTCTATGGATTGCCCTATGAGAACATGCAAAACAACTGTTCTCAGCTTGATGTTTCTAATGGTGCTGGAATTAAAGGCCACACAAATTAAAGGCCTGGACCTGAGGGACATCACTTTGGGGAAAAGTCTCTTAAAATATGATCCACAAATAATTTAAAAAACAGATTGATTTTAAGCATGTAATTGCTGTTAACATGCTGCATTTTTCTGCAGATACATAAAACATTGGAATTTTAAAAGTAGCATATATTTTATTAAATGTTCCCCAGGACTGCATAACATAACAACCAGAGGCCACACACGGCCACCATGAAGACTTGTGCAGCTTGCCTGGGGTTTTTTGTTTGTTTGTTTGTTTGTTTGTTTTTGAAAGCTTAACAAATCCAGAGCCAACAAATGGCCCTGCAACCTGGAAGGATACACTGCTGTCTAGTTTTTTAGTCACTTCCAACCCAAATGACAAACTGTCAAATGACTCCAACACCTCCAGATGTCACTAAGACTGCCAGCTTCAGCATTGCCGACACACCACTAGCTGCCAACAGATGACTGGCATGTCAGCAATTCTGGCCTGCAATTATTGTTAAGTGTATCAACGTGGTCCTTTTTGCCTGTATGAGTTGTGCAGGTCTGATCTTACCTGATACTGGCTGATTTTGCTTTCAGATCATTCCAACGTTGGTTCATGTCATCAATACGATGTTGTAACAATGCAGCCTCCTCAGAATTCCCCAAAGCTTTTACCATCTTCTGCCTGTTTCCATCAATGCTCTTGAAGATATCATTGTGAGCATCAATTTCAGCCTGGATATCCTAAGGGAGAAAAAGGCCAGCTAATAAATCCAGAGACAAAATTGATATTAGTCCTGTGCTCAGAATAAGGAAATGAACCATTCAAAATTCTCACTGTTTAAATAAAAATGAATATATCAAAATTACTACACTGGAACGATTTTAAAGAATGCATTTTTCCATTGTGATATGTTGCAGAAAATAAGTTATGCTGATTGCTAACAGTGGATAACTAGGGCTTTCTTCTGAAGCTTTCCTGTACTAAAAATAACATATATGCCAAAATGCCACTATCATTATTGTTATTTATATCAAGGATTACAAAAGTTTCAAGAACCACAACTTTCATACTAGGAAAATCAGTAAAGACAAATCCTAGGTGGTTGTAATCCTCCACAAAGCACAGTGAGCTTCTAGAACCTACAAGTTTCTTTAAAAAAAGATGAACTCCTCCCCTACTCCTACTTACAAAACAAATAACTTGTTTAAACCAAAGCCAGAGATGTGGACTTCAGATCTGCATTCAACATATAATGAGAAAAAAATACACTGCTGGCATTCTTCTGTTATTTGGACTAAACAACTGGAAATGGTTGAAAGAATAAATCCAGGGTCTAAAAATACAAAACTGCCACCTTCAGAAATAATTCAGGAATTATATATATATATATATAATGCTGTTGAATGCTATGTGAAGTATGTCCATATTTATATTCCACACTTAATAATTATGTGGAACTCCCAAAGTCTTATTTTACTCTACTTTGCTTTTGTATATGTTAGAAAATCAGGAAGGGAAATCATTGTTTGTTCTTTTATCTTTCGTCTCAAGCAATCCATTAGAGCATCTATAGAAGCTAATCATACTTTCCTCTACTTTCCATTTTAAGACTACAACTTCTGAACCCATAGCTTTTTCCCTACAATCCTACATGCGGAAGAGCTTGAAAGCTTGAACATGATCCCATGATTTGAGTTGACTTAAATGAAGACATGGCCTTTACATACGTTCCAGAAATCTAGGCAGGGAGAGACAGCTTTCAAGTTATAACCCTGATCCAGTATAGCATTCAAAATTAAGTAGCACAATTTATTTATTTTTTTTCTGTTTTGGTTTACAGTACTATATTGTCTATACTTGCTCATATTTCTATAAAACTGTGATGCAAACAAACATAACAATTGTCTTTGAAGCTTTATTGTTAGATCATGGAATGTTTATTCATTTACCAATTATATCGTGAAAAGTTCAGGCAGCTCACATAGAGTTTTGCATTATTCATATCATCGCAATAACAACTAAGGATTGGGATGAAGTGATTGACTAGCCCAAAGTCACTCAGCAAGCTTCTGGCTAAGGATAAATTTAAACTTTCTCCAGTTGTAGTCTAGCATTCTCACTACAGTAGTCATGTCTATGCAGATTCAAGATCAGAAATGTATTTAATCTTCCAATGTCATCCAAGGTATTGCATTTTCAAAAATAGGTCAGGATAATTCTAATTTAATAATTCTGTCCTTAATATTAAAAAAAATACAATTCAAGTCCTGCAGACATTTGAGAGCTGCTCTTACAGCTTTGAAATGAAGTTCTCATCTCTAGAATGAGGAACTTCTGACTTTCAAAATAGTGTTTAACTGCGGTTCCTAAAAATCTATGCCAGCATAACCAGTGATAAAGAATGTTGGTAGTTGTAGATCAGGAACCTCTGGAAGAACATATCGTCCCTGCTCCAAAGAACAGAATTGCTCCTGAAACTACACGCTATCAAAGAAGTTGGATAAATCCAGTTCTATGACTCTAAGGAGTAGGGAAAGAGAAAGCTTTTATTTTTCATAGAAGAAACAAACAACACTGTAAGAAATATGCCATCATTATTATTGGGGAAGTCTTTCAATATTTAGGAAACGATGTTTAAAGAGAAATATACAAATATAGAGAAAAACCATACAGTTCCTGTATATCTCCAAGGGATTATTCAGCAAAGTTTACTAGAGAAATCCTTATAGTATTACAAACATGGTCTTTTTTCTTGAGAGAAACCAATCTGACAGGCTTGACTTCCCTAAAGACCTATTTTTACTCAGCATGTCTGGCTTTCCCACATTAGCTCTTACAAAGGAGCCCCAGAGAGCAGCACTGCATCAAAAAATTATTATTACTATTATTATACACCTAATAGGCATTTAAAAATTCAGTGACTGTTCCTATTCATTTGGGATATTATGAAATGCATCATTATCCTCAATGAGGAAAACAAAATAAATGAAATATGAGATAATCTGATGCTTCATCAAAATTATGGACTGAAATAAAATTTGGATTATTAATTTTTTAGAACAATTTTAGTCACCCAGAAAGACAACTGGCGGTGGCATGATCAGGAAAATAATTCTGGGCTCAGTTGAACAACCCAAGATATTTCTGCACTAGAAAAGTAACCTTTGTAATTGGAAGGGAATAAGTTAATTTCTATATTAAAATATCTTGCAGATCATGGATGGAATATTGCATATAGTTCTGATTACCACAACTGAAAAAGGATTTTGTAGAGCTAACAAAAAAAACTAAAACGATAGGTTAGACCAGAATAGTTTCCTTATAGGAAAAATAATTGCATCTTTTTAAAAATGAAAACAGGTAAGGGAAGATACAAAAGAAGTACATAAAATCATGCATGGTATGCAATGTGTCACTAGAGAAAAGTTCTTATTTCAAACAATATTAAAATTCAGGATAATCAATTAAATCTAAGTGGGAAGACACTGCAGAGCAATAAAAGGAAGTATCTCTTTACACAATGCATAGTTCATCTGTGGAATTTGCTGCCATTAGATGTAATGATAGACATCAATGTATATGGTTCTGAAAGAGGACATATCATATCCATAGTGATCATGTGACATTTCAGAATTTTTGACAAATATTCAGAACAGTTTGAAGCGACTTATGTATCGGTCATATAAATGCAGCTGTAAAAATATTATTTCTTGATATCCCTTGAAAAATGAGGCAGAAACAGGTACACTTAATACAGCTCAAATATTTCACATTGAAAGAGAAATAACATGCATTTTTGCTTCTCATCCCCAGATAGGTAGGAAAGCAGTAATATTACATAACTATTTTTGTTTTATTTTCCAATGCCTAGTTATCTAGGAGACATTCTATTTATATGAGTGTATGCTCTACAGCATGGATTACAAAACTTTTTTAAAAAAATCCTACCATAACAGTGATTTTATACAGCTATTTCTATTTACACTGCAGCCATCTCTTTCATAATGCCTAATGGCAAAATCAAATAAAACAATTTCAGAAAACAACCAGTCTTTTATTCTCAGTAATAGGACAGGAAAAAGCTCCAAGTCTCAGTGGGACCATAATTTATAAATTTATGGTGTTCACTCAACAAGACTTTTTCAAAAACAAAAATGGGGAGAAACTTAGAAATCATTTAGAACATACATGGATAGAAAGGCTGTAATTTGGAAGAACCGTTTTTATTTACAAAGTATGATTGTTTTATTGGAGTGCAATTTTAAAAAATCTGCATAAAACAAAGCCACTCTATAGATTATAACAGATTATATATAGCTTAAGTCACATAGAATTTTTGAAACTCTGGAGGCAGAAGACGGTAGGGGAATAGGACAGAATCTAATCAACTCTGATACTCCTCAAAAAAAAGTATATTTGGTATTTTATTTTTTTCAATTAAAATAACTACTGTATTGAAAAGTTGCAGTTATATCACATTTTACTGTGTTGTTTTATTTTGTATCTAAGACACCATACATACATGAAGAGAAGGATGAGGGGGGACATGATAGCAGTTCCAATATCTCAGGGGCTGCCACAAAGAAGAGGGAGTCAAGCTATTTTCCAAAGCGCCTGAAGGTAGGACAAGAAGCAACGGATGGAAACTAATCAAGGAGAGAAGCAACCTAGAACTAAGGAGAAATTTCCTGACAGTTAGAACAATTAACCAGTGGAACAACCTGCCTCCAGAAGCGGGGAATGCTCCAACACTGGAAGTTTTTAAGAAGAGACTGGACAGCCATTTGTCCGAAATGGTATAGGGTTACCTGCCTGAGCAGGGGGTTGGACTTGATGACCTCCAAGGTCCCTTCCAACTTTATTATTATTATTACCCAAGAAGCATAAAAATTCCTTTAAAAAATCCAAATCATGAAACATAGTATAGTTACAAAATAAAACAATGCCAACCACTGTTATCAGGTAAAAATTCCACTCCATTCCATTAGATTCAGACATATAAAGAATTAAAGGAAAACCTGACTTTTCAATGATGGTAAATGTGCAGTTATCTGGTTTTGGATTGGGAGGGAGGGCTTTTAAAAGGACCAGCACCATTTTAGTGTTTTGTCTTTTCTGCTATCAAAATTGTCCTGCATATAAAACTGGGTCGAAGATCAAGGAATTACACAGCAAGCTACTGAATGTTAGAAACAATACACAATGTATTTTCTTTAATGCATTGTGATCAGAGTTGCATGATTTTGTGTTTTGTGTGCATCTCTGCAAGAGTTGCACACAAAACACAAAATCATGCAACTCTGATCACAATGCATTAAAGAAAATACATTGTGTATTGTTTCTAACATCCAGTAGCTTGCTGTGTAAGAGTTTCTGGGCTGAAGAAATGACTTCAAAAGTTATTATTCATTTTGTCTTCTTTTCTTCTTTTGTGCCTTTTTATTTCCTTCTATTCTTTAGCCTTGATATACATAATAAAAACTTGAAACTTAATAAATAAATAATGAAACAGAATACTCATTCTGAGAAAGGGGGGGCAGCCTTTTATACATAACTTCCAATTCAATCAAGTTTTGAAGGAAGGAGAACTGCCACTTGTCTTTTCCCCATAAGCTGGTGCCACAAAGGGGGTTCCTTTAGAGTAAACTGGCCAGTGGCTGCATTGGTTCAAAGTTGGTGCTTCTGATGGGGATAGATGTTAAGACAGGGGTCTTCAAACCTGGCCCTTTTATGACTTGTGGACTTCCAACTCCCAGAATTCCTCACCAGTGTACCTGGCTGAGGAAATCTGGGAGTTGAAGTCCACAAGTCATAAAAGGGCCATGTTTGAAGACCCCTGTGTTAAGACCTCTTCATGGCAGCCAGTAGGGCCCAATCCACTACTACAGGGGTGTCAAACTGCCGGCCCGTGGGCCAGTTTCATCATACCGAAGCTGCGCCCACCCCATTGCCGGCAAAGCAAAAAGAGTCGCGATACGTCACGACATGTGACGTGGCGAGTTTGACACCCGTGCACTACTACATCCTATGGATACAGGCACACAAGCCATTTTAAGTGTTCAAACTAGGCCAGAGAGTCAAGCAATCTGCATATTGCTATGGACAATGGCCTACATAGCCTCAAATCAAAGTAAATTGTGATAATATTCTAACTCCCAAAAGGTATTTTCTCTCTTTCTCTCTCTCCAGGTAGTCTTTGACTTATAACTGTTTAACAATGGTTCAAATTTACAATGGTCTTGAAAAAAATGATTTGCAGCCTGTTCTTGCTTACTACTATTGTACTATCCCTGAAGTCATATGGCTGAAATTTGGGTGCTTGGCAACCAGCTTTGACTTATGACAGCTGCAGCATCCTGCAGTTATATGATTGTAATTTGCAACCTTCCCAGTTGGTTTCTGACGAAAATTGAGGAAACTAGATTCACTTAATTACCATGTGATTTGCTTAACAGCCATGATTAAAATGGTTGCAGAATTAGATGTGGTCAACTGATGACTTGCTTTACAATTGCACTAACATATGATGGGATTTCTGGTCTCAACTGTGGTTATAAGTTGAGGATTCCCTTCCCTCTCTCAAATCCTTAAAATATCTTAGAACTAAACCAGGTTCATTAGCAATTTAATTTTAACTAGAAAACATATAGGGAATCAATGCAAATTATCCCTGTAATATCCAACTATCCAGTTATTCTCTAACCTTATATAAAGCCACATGCATAGAATCCAAAGACATATCAGAGCATTAAAATACCAGCAAGCCAGAGAAGATGCTAGAGTTCATTATTTTCCTGTCAGGATGGTGAAGCTATGTCTGAAGTCTCTATAGTTATGTCTGAAAATATAAATAGCACCCAGGCAGGAACAGAAGGACTATAGACTGAATTGCATCAGTAACCAGATGTAAGTCTTTTATCATCTGAGACAGCAAACAACATTTCATGATACATGTCTCTCCCCAGTTAGTCTTTCATGTTCCCTGGGCTATGCTACATTTTCATTTTGGCCTAGATGTTAACACTTCACTGCTTCTTTTGAGTTCTACATTGGTACTTTACTTCATTGGTGTAAAGAATATGCAGACCGTGGACACAACTATGTTGACATTTTCTATAGGATTCCTGCTCTGTCTTGGAAAATTAAACGCAATTCTGTTCCTTTCTGACAATTCTTCAGATTATTGCTTCCAAGTATTTTAAGTTGTTGCGGTCCCCAATCCAAATTTAAGACTATCTCTGATTCATTTTGTCAGGAGATGTAGCAGTTAAATTTTCCAGTTGATCTCAGCCACAGATAGTGCCTACAATCCCAATTCTAAGGAAGTAACTTGAAAAGAATCCTTCTGAAGTACCATCAGAGTAAGCAGAAATAGAATTCCAATTATTGTCTGAAAATTGTTTGTCAGAACAGATCTCTATTGGCTAAAGTAATATCAAAGCAAATCTTTGAACAGAGAAACTATCCAAATAATTGCATTTTATTTCCTTCTTCTACATTTTGTCTTCTATAATGTGAGCTTTATACAATTTTCTGCAGCTATTGTAAATAAATGCACAAATTTACCATTATTATCATACAGCCAAACATAGTCAGAAAACTTTCAAAAAGAAATTTTTGAAATCTTAAGTACACCACACACATACTCATGAGATAGCTGAAGCTACAATACACTGATTAAAGGGTAATAGTAAGCTGAGAGAAAGGGGAAAAGAAAACTTCAAGTTGAACATTTATATAATAAAGGATGAATATGAAAGGCTTGCAGTCTGCCCAACTTTATTTTTATTTATTCATATATTTGCTTTAAACACTAACTTTCTCTCTAGTGTGTACCAAAAACAACCCCATAATATAAAGTTGGACATAGAAGTCAATGATAATTTACTAATTCATTAATTTTAATACATATTAAAAGCATGGTATAAGAGATGGTTTTTACAGATTTTGTAGAGGACAATAAAATGCACATGAAATTCCAAAAGGAAATAATCTAGGAGCAATGTAAAAGAAAACCCTCTCCCTGATAATCAACCTTCTTCTTGCTCTTAGCTTCCCAGTAAACCAAGGGGCTAATCTGGCTCTTCTGGAAAGAAGTTTCTTAAGAACCATAAAGTCAACCACTCTTCACTGTTTTGGATTAGACTGTTTTAACCATTTCTCCATCCCTACCAAGCTTATATCAGCTATCAGTTTAAAACTAATAATGGAATTGTCTATTTTTGACAACAGAGCCATACAGGAATCTTCTGCTTTTAGAACTCCATCTTACCTGAACAGAATACTGAACAGTCTATGCCCAGCTATATGTATAGGGCCAGATACTATTTGAGACCTTCATAATCTACATAAAGGATGTGCAATATACTAAGCCGTTCCTGATTAGACTACCTCACTGTGGGCAATGAAATGCCCCAAGGCAAGAACTTAGGATAATCCAATGTCATGTTTGAGATCACTCTGGCAAGCTCAGGAAGTTAAATATAAAGCCCAAAGGTGATCTTTTCTAAAAGGCAACTGGACTTTCTTGGTTTTTTCCTTTGAAAACATTTCACTTCTCATCCAAAAAGCTTCTGCAGTTCTAGTTCTTCAGAATAGAATTCAGTTCGGTTCTCCATAACTGAACAAGCTTCTTGGATGAGAAGCAAAAATGTTTTCAAAGGAAAAAAAAACTAAGTAAGTCAAGTTGCCTTTTGAAAAAAAGCACCTTTGGGACAACATGGATGATTGAAAATCTCCACAGACATTTAAATATAAAGCAGCACAACTGATAATACACTAATAGCATTCCCTCACTATCCTGACATATTAGCATATGCTTACATTTCTGGATGGAATATCTGATCAAAAAGATGAAACTCCTATAGAATACAACTGCTCCCTCCATATGGAAAATTAGGAGAGATGGTTTTTGGTTGATTAATTATGTGCCATCAAGTTATTTTTGACTCCTAGCAATCACATAGATTTTTGCCATGATGCCCTATCCCTAACTTGTTCTTCCAAGTCTCCCCACAGTGCCCTGCTGTAAATAAGTCTATCCAGTCTTCTTTTTCTTTTTCCTTCCACCATTCCCAGCATTAGAAAGCAGGGCCTCTGTATAATGTGCCTGAAGTAGGACAATTTTAGGCTGATTATCTGTGCTCTGAATGAAAACTCTGGGACTTATTAATGCTTGTCATCCAGAATTGGATAGCAGATGTCTTACCAGCAAATGATTTCATATTAAAGAGCAAGAATTTAAGGTTGGAGGAAGAACCATTAATGGTTGTTGCCTGAAAGGGAGAAAACCAGCCATTGCTCTGTCCTCCCTTCCCTATAAGAAAAGCATACCAGATCTTTCCCATCCATTACTTCTTCAGTGTTCACTCTGGCCTATTTTTCATTCTACAATGTCCCCCTTTTTTTATGATGTATCTTTTAAAAATAGGCTACAATCAATCATTGTCCAAAATTCTGCCACAGTCTCCTGCTACCTAAATTAAAAATGGGGTAGGTACTCCTAGCCCCAGGCTTCTCAAATTTGTAACCCCTTTTCCATTTGGTCCTTCAGGGGTCACCCAACATTAGTATTCCTTTTAAGTCCAAGGAAACTAATATAACACAAGGCATATAACCTCTATGAAAAGACACGGTTGAAAGTCCAATCCTGTAGGGAAGCTGTTTTTACAAGTGGCAAAGTAGAAGATTAGAGAACTAAATAGTATAGAGAACTTTCTCTATTACTGTTTATCTGTCTGATACTGTTCCCAGACGGTACCAGTAGGACAAATATAAATATATCAGAATGACTTATTTATGGAAATGGACTCAATCTAATTTTGTATTTTTAAAAGATCGTTACTAGTATGTATATTAGTTAAATGACTGGAAGAAAATGAATACTGAGAGCTGCACAATTGCATGAACTGCACTTTACTTGTATACTCATTTAATCAATGCCCCAGTACATAAAACATATGCCAAAGGGGACATAATTTTGCAATTAAGAGAAAACATGAAATAAAAACTGCAGGAAATGGTGCATACCCCAATTCAAAAATTAATTTTAATTAAATCCAAACATCTACGGAGCAGAATACCTATAAAATGATAAAGAGAATGCAACCAAACAAATTCAGTTACTGAAATTTAACAACATACCTTTAACGGACAGATAAGCCCACATAGAAAGCAGATAAAAACTAAGACAATAAAACAGCCAATCATTTCTAGGATAACTTTGTATATGGGGCACTGGGGAACAATCCATTTTACCTTTTTGCTTGCAAGTGATTTAAAAAAAAAAAATGTGGGATGCTCTTTTCAAAGAAGCTGAAAGAACAATCTCTACAAAACAATCACAATCAAATGGAATTGCTTTCTTCCAGGCAGCTGTAATCAGAAGAATCTACATTTGGTCACTGCTAACAGGGACTTGCTGTCAATGATAAAAAAAAACACTTTGGCTTTTGTAGGGCAGGCCAGACAGCTTTCTGCATTTGAATTGAGTACTTTAGTTATAGTTCCTGCTATAAATCAACTCCAATTTCACCTTACAATGTCAAATTATCTAGCTTCCAGTGTATCAGGAGGAAGAGCATAAATGCCTAGGTTGCACTCAAAAGGGAGTAAGGGAGAAATGAATTATAATAGAACAGAGGATCCAGTTCCCAGGTTCAAAACACAGCTATGACTTTCGAATTGCTCATGCATCTCTGCCTTATGTTTCTACATGGGTAGCTCTGTAAACCTCTCTGGAGATAAGTTCAGTAGTAACACATTTATTTCCATGTAACTTTTTTGTGAATCACAAGCTATGATAATATGGAGGATTTTTTCAGATTTTTTTTTCATCTCACCGTTATCATTTTTAATAACCAACTTGAGGTGAACATATCTAATAATCCTTCCTCTCCCCATTTTTCCCATAACAACCCTGTGAGGTGAGTTGAGCTGAGAGGAAGATATTACATGTACCCACTGAAATACATAATACACATACACGCACACATGTATAAGAGAGAAATAAATAAACATGCAGCTGGTGAAAATTACAAATAAATTATTACCTTTAACAAAAAAATGGGGATTGAGTGTGACACAATCTTAGAGTAATCTGCTGAAATAACACATCCCTATGTGATGAGATATAAAGTTTAATCCACAAGAAAAATATTAAATACATCATGAATTGTAGCTCAACTGTTTGTGATGAAATCTGCCTTTATAATTCCTGTGCTGTAACTCCTGGTAAATTAAGAACATCTATCAACCAAGAAAGAATGAAATTCTAAAACCAAAAAAAAAGAGAAGCACCCAAATTGTGTATAGTTTAGTGAATCTGAGGGGCTAGATTTTTTTTTAAGGTTTCCAGTCTCATAAAAGTATAACAAAAAGTTACCTTTCCTAAAGATAGTTATATTTGTCTAACACAACTGGATCTAGGAAGTTGTAAGGGTCTCATTGTGAGAGAGGGAGTGACTCCAGCCCCTTTAAATAGGCAGTGATCAGGATGTCCCTAAAGAAAGCAAACGTGGACCCAGAGTATGAAAAAAAGCTAAAGATCAATAGTCAATACCTCATCTCTATAAGGGAAAGAGCCTTTTCTGTGATGGTACCCCATTTATGGAATGCCTCAGAGAGGTTTGATTGGCACCTACATTAGCATTTTACCTCCAGGTGAAGATCTTTTTATTTTTCCTATTTTCTTTCCTATTTTAATTGAATTTAATTAGTATTGTTTTAGAAATAATGTGATAATATTTAAGTTACCCCATGACAACTATTTAAGATTATAATGCCTAAGATCATCCATTCTGAACAACATATATCACATTTCATATAGGTAATGAAGACTATTTACCATACATGTAAAACACTACTATTAAGAGCTCAACATATTTTAATAGCACGTTTGAATATAGATGTGTGTGTTCGAAGCGTTCAGAAGTTCTTTACCTCTATTCAAGCCAAACCATCAAACAATACTTTCAGGTCATATTTCTGATATGCTGGCAGCATCTTAGTCATTATCTTTGATTGATCCAGCATCAAAGACTGAAAAAACAATGCCTCTCCTCTCAAGCTAAGGAGATAATTCTTCAAGAGCAGCTTCAATAACATTTTTACAGCTATACATTTTTTTAAATGAAATGGGATATTTCATGAAAATTTTAAACTACCTGATGTGGTTTATATTCAAACTTTTGCCATGGTAGAAGCTTAGCTGATTGTGGGTGCCCTTATCATAACTGATAAACAAGGCTGTCCAAATCCAGATCAATATCTAAACTGATGAAACAGTCTCCTTTAAGCACATTCGCTCATTGCCTGTAGTTCATGCTATTCCTTGAGGCAATGAAGGACGGGTAAATCAAATATGTATGGAACCAGTTCAGGGCAGCAGCCGTAATTGCCTCTATAATTTATTATGGATGCTCCTTCACAAAATGTTACAGCTTTTATCAAAATAAATGACATAAGAGTGAAATGTATGGTTTGACATGAAGTTAATGTAGAACTAATAACATAGAGGCTGTTATTAGACATAAGTAAGAGGATAAGAATTCTGGTCTCTATAAATACCTCAGTGATATATAGGAATACTTCAATATATATCCTATGCCCGCTGATTCTAATGTAGAGATCCGAATCAATTTCAAGCTCATCAGTAAAAGTTGATATAAGTGAGATTCTGAAACTGCATTTTAAAAAGGGAGGAGGAAGGACAGATTGCCTCGGTCTTCCTGAAAATGTCTAGGTCTCTAGCAGTCATCAATTTGATGGTCCCTACAATCAATGCAATGAAGCAGAAATGCAGAAAATGTTTTAAATCATCTGATCCCAAACTGCTGAGAACTTCAAGATATCTTTTAGCCAATTTGGTCTAGTGGTTTAAGACATCAGGCTAGAATTCAGAAGACTGTGAGTTCTAGTTCTGCCTTAACCATGAAAGCCAGCTGGGTGACTTTGGGCTAGTCACTCTCTCTCAGTCAGACTCACCTAACAGTGTTGTTATTGCAGGGGAAATAGTAGAAGGAAGCTGTTTTGGATACATTCACCACCTTGAGTTATTTGTAAAAATAATAAAGGCAGGATACAAATAACTAAATAAATAATATCTAACACTGGTCATATCCTTCTATCCAAAGTTTCAGACTGTTTCTCCGCATCCAACTTATTACAGTCAGGTAACCAAGAACTAAACAATCAATTATCCTGAAACCTGCACGGAATTCTAAGAGATTTAGACAACAGTGCAGTCTCTGCTCTATTTCTCAATGTAAACCATCCAGCAGATTGACTAAAAAAGTTTTCTGTGACAAAATTAGGTGAGAAACTGGAGGAGAAAAGCCTGTGGTTAGCACCAAAAAAAAAAAAATATCAGTTCACAAAGCTTATGATAACTTTAAATAAAAAATTGTTAGTTGGAAAAGGTACTACTAGACTCTGCTTTCTTTGAGAAACTGAAATAGATCTGAATAATCAGGAATCATTGGACAATTAAAAACAATTATATTTTCCCATATTTTATTTGAGAATGGTACATATTATATTGGACAACAGTTATTCAATAGCAAAAGATCTTAACAAAAACTGTGACCTTTGGTGAATATGTTTGTGCACCTATAAGTTTTACATGATAGAACTTGTATTAAAATCTCCTTCAAAGCCACTTAAAGAGCTACAGAAGTTCTGAATATTAAGACATGAACTGGAACACCTGACTAGGAAAACACAGGTCAAAGTTTAAATGGCAAGACAAATGCAATCCTAAAGCCACCCTGTTTTATTTTGTGAATATTATGATTAGTGGCTGCAAGTATTATCTATTCCTGAGTGTCAAATGATGATGTCCAAATCAGAGCAAATAAAAGCTATTTCTCAAACTATAAGGCAAATTAGCTGCTATAAGTACATGAAGGACTTATTTTTCAACTCTCTTCTCCTCTTTCTTCATTGCAAAAAGGCTTCTCACCTCCTGAAACAGTTAAAATTGTCATTTAGTATGTTGATGGCAGAACATCATGAAAACCTCCCATTAAAATTCCTCATCACTAAAATAAAGTTGCCAAAACTCTTATCTCCTGAACATTTACTGCAAACAAAGTAGGGCAACAAGTTTTAAAAGTGAAAAGGCTAGCTTTATGTGAATAGCAGCACTGATGTAAAACTCAGAGTAATTTTGTTGATACTACCCTTGTCGCCATTTGAGTTAAACGCAATGAGAACTGGGAGCATTAGCACCCAGAGGCTAAAAACTGCAGATAGCAAATCACTGAAGGAGAGACAGAGATAAGAGATTAGACAAAAGTTTCTTTCTATAATCATCGTGAAATGGTCCGAAAGCTGGCACATTGAAAGTGCAATGCTTGCTCTCCCTTCACTATTTAATCTAAGATTTTAAAATTAACAGCTGCAAATATACCAGTTATTGCTAATAATGATTGAGTCTCAAAGGCTGTGAAATAGAATTTGGTGGGCAGGATGGAATAAGATAAATAAAAACAAACCCTAACTTTAAACTCCTTATTAGTCTGGCATACTGCTTCTGCCAGAAGTGTGTTTATTCCCTGTAGACACCTTGAAACACAATTTTGTTTTAAGCATTTTCCATTAGTGAGCTGGCTAAATTGATAAGGAGATTAAACTATTTAAATGTTGTATCTTTTATGCCCAAACAATCCCACTCCATAATCTTCATTCTTTACCTCATTCTTATCTCAGATTTCACCAACACCCTTTACAAGAATACTTTACTTACCACAGAAGAAAACTACTATCAGCACAAGACTGTAGAAAGATTACCCGACAGACATTCAGATACAGGACTTTAAAAACCATGCATAGCTCATAAAACTATTTATAAATTAGTGATACTTTAGTATAACATTGAAATCTCATGATATTCAAGAAAGAACATTTATCTTGCTCCTGATAATGTATCCCGCTCCTTAGAACATTTATGGTTTTCACAGAAAAAGTAGGTCAGATTTTAGAGTTATACTTTTCAGAGGATACAGTAAATACGTTTCTGGTATCTAGGAAAAAGGATGCAAAATAACATCAGATCAAAATATGCACATTTTCTTAATTCCGTTCATATTTGGTTATTTGGTAGGAGAATACCTGAAGTGAGGAAAGAGATGGAAAGAGGAGAATACAATGTTCTCATCTGGTGAAGCCAGGACATTCCTTATGAATATATTTCCTTCTCCCCCTCAAATTGCCACAATTAGTGTTAGCAAAAAAAGTTATGAAGTGCAGTGCTTTCTGCTGTGGGCAAGCATGAGATGACATCACTCCCTGAAAAGATCTCTTATTCTCATAGCTGGGCACTTCTGTTAGTTATTAAGAAACTTAGAAGGAGGAGTTTTGATGAATTATACACTACACCAGCACTGCCAGCAGTGGGGGAGAGGGGGAGAAGGGGGGGGAGTACCATTGCAAACACTTAAAGGTTCATATCTTGGAATCTCCAAGAAATAAAAAAAAATAGAACCTTGTTTCTAAAGAAAAAAAAAAGTACTTAAAATTTGCTTTTTTTCATACCTTTTCAAATCTTGTCAGCACTTCCCGTAAGCTGAAGTTCAGGCCAATCATTCTTCACTGTCCCTTTTGTGCCTACATCTTCCTAATAAAGGTTTCCAAATCAACAGTCTGTTGCCTTCAAATGTATGTTTACATTTTTTTTTTCCAACTCTGTTTCTTAAAAGCTGTTTGGAAAATCCTGATCATGCATCTCTCGCACACTGCACTCTTTCAATGGCACACAATAAAGGCCACAACCCTTCAGTCACTGACACATTGTGCCCCAAAATTTTCAGGCTGGACAAGTCAGAGACAGCAGACTTAATTTTGCTTGGTCTGTTAACCAGGTTCCATGATGATGGCACATGATCCCTATCTTAGTAGATTGCCAAGGACCACTTGCTAATAACCAGCAGACCCACAAGTTTCTCTCTCCTGAATCCTGAGCTCAATGTTGTGTCTCAATTACACATTTGCAAAGGAGATCCCTCCTTGTGGGCAACATAAGAAATAAGAAAAATATACATATTGTACCAGTGTTTCTCCATTCACAAGTGATTTACACTGATAAAATACATATAAAAAGAATACCATAAGCTACTAACCAACTTGTAACAAAGTTTAAAGTGGGAAGAATTTCACTTCTGTTTCGGTATCTCTGTACATTGAATAAGAAGCATCCTCAATTTATTCTCTCTCACACACACACACAATCACATTCACACAGAGTAACCAGCAGTCTTGTGTTGCTATGGAAATAACCAAGCCAGTTTCACTCCATTTCCTTCTGCTCAAGTAGCCTAAGGGATGCTGCTCTGCTTTTTTCCACTGAAACAACAACAACAACAACAAAAGAAACCTCCACTTCATTTTGTTTCAATAACACCCCTGAGCAAAAGCACAGACTAGCCTCTCTAACCTTCACAGGGGGAATCTTGTCCTTCAGATCCCCCTTCGAGAACTGGACAACTCTGCACAGTTGTCCAGCCTTTCCCCACCCTTACTGCCCTTTGAAGATCAGCCCACTCCCTCTTCCTGGAGCCCTCCCTCCCTCGCTGAAAAGGGAGTAAAAAAAAAAAGTTTTGGTACCTATAGAGGAATGGAAAATCCTGGACCATCCACATGCCTGCTATTTTTACAACTTCTCTCCTGCTCTGCTTCCAAAAGAAACCCAGATATTCAGACTCATTAAATATGAGTTGGAAAAGAAAAGAGCCCAGACTAAATCAAAACAAAAAGGCCACTCGAAAACCCAGATAAAGAAACAGGAAAATCTTGCAACGAAGCCTGCTGCCGTTCAACTACCATGATTTCAGTCATAACACACACATGCAGATGGTTCTCATGTGGGGCCTTTTGCTCTCATTTCAGCAGGAAATATGACACCTAGAGCCAGCTACTAGGCGATCATTTCCGATTTAGTTAAAAAAGACATTCCATTTGAAAAAAAAAAGAGGAAGAGCACACATTGCAGTCATCACCCATGTTTTCTTTTACATCTATAAGACCCTACAGAGGGCTTTAAAATGCTTCATTTTGAAAGGAGAATGGCCCAAAACCAGTCAGCATGATGAGTCTTATTCTTACTTACATAGCAGTTCTACCAAAGTTCGTGGTTTCAAAGCTTCCTGGAATAGCTCACAGCCTTTGTCAGAGGAAGATAAAAGTGCTAAAAGTGATACAGGGAGTCCTCAATGTACGACCACAATGGAGTTCAAAAATCCCATTGCCAAGCAAGACAGTTGTTAAGTTAGGTGATTACATGACCCTGGTCACTGCAACTGTCATAAATATGTGCCAGTTGCCAAGCCTCCAAATTTTGACCAAATGACCATGGGAATGTTGCAATGGCTATAGGTGTGAAAAACGGTCATAAGTCATTTTTTTTCAGTGCTATTGTAACTTAGAACAGTCACTAAATGCATGGTTGTAAGTCAAGGACTACCTGTATTCAAGGGGAAGAGGCAATAAAGTCCTTAGCAGAATGTATTTGCTTAGGACAGAAAAGGAGGTGTTACGGGAACACCCTCTTGTTAAGTGAATCAGTGTATTCCGATGGGTGTTTTTTGGCCAGAAACCAGCTGAAAAGGATGGATCCTGGCAACAGTTATACATCATCAATGACTGCAGAATGCTGCAATTGGTCATAAAGGTGAGCTGATGGCCAAGCAGTCAAAATACTGTCATGTGACTTCCAGATATGTCCGCAGTCATCAGAACTATGGAACCGGTGGTAACTAGCTTTTGGAAAGGGTCTATTGTAATTTCCAACAGTTGCTAGGTGACCGGTCATTAAGCAAGGACTATTTGTAGTTTACTTGAAACTGTTTCAACTCTTAGTGCATATCTAAAGCTAGACTATTAGAATGAAATATAATGTCTTCATTAAACAATAGGAACATGCAATAAAGCGTTTTTATCCATTTGTTCAAGAGTAGGGAGTTTGGCATTTTCACCCCTATGAAAGGGCATGAACCATATGAAAAGCCTATTTTGGAGACACAAGAGAGACTAGGTAAATTCATCCACAACCCAGACAGCTTTACCAGCACTGTCCTATTGCACAATTACAATTACTTATTTTGGCCACATCATGCAATCAAACTCACTGGTAAAAAGCAGTTATGTCCTGAATGTTCAGTGGTATAAGGAAACAAGGCTGCCAAAAAAATATGGTAGCTAGATACAATCAAAGCCAATACCAGCCAGAGCATTAAACAACTGAACAACTGAAATAAGCCATACAAGAGTGGAAAATGTGAAGAGAGGTGGTTCATAGAACTGCCAAGGATCAGACAGAGTTGAACAGCATCATTCATGTGGTGCACTACACTAAACCCTTCTCTACACTAAACAAAGAGTAAAAACAAGACAAAACAGGGTAATTCAGAAAACTAAGGTAGGCCCTGTGTCAGAGAGTCAGTTATTACTGAGGACCATTATCTATTCCCTTAGACCACATGTTCCTCATACCACTTTGTGTAGCGTTCTATAATATTTTATATTTTATATATTTTATA
Source organism: Azemiops feae (assembly GCA_023970755.1). Lineage (NCBI taxonomy): Eukaryota > Metazoa > Chordata > Lepidosauria > Squamata > Viperidae > Azemiops > Azemiops feae. The sequence continues at coordinate 1,364,578 of JALGBA010004278.1, read as the reverse complement.
ATGAGCACCTTCAACTAACAATTACTGAATTTTCTTGGAACTGTAACTCAGATTGTGTAAATGAAAGTTTCAGAACTTCACATTTGAGACAAAACAATGAATTTGTGGGTATTCTGACTTGTGAACATAGACCACTTTCATCTGTATGAGAACAGGAAGCCTGGCTATTCCTATAAAATAACAAAAGTATAATTTAGTTTTCCTGCATGGACACAATAACATCCAATCTTGCCAGCGAAATAACAAAAGCATCGTAGAACAAAATACACTTTACAAAGATTAAAGGCAGCAAAAGCAAGGAAGCTGGCATTCTGACCATTTAAGCACTTGTGCAAATATGTTTCAACTAATCTTCTAAGGATAAAATTGGCTTCCCACCAAAAGCAGTCTTGTATCAGAGCTTACGTACAAAAAACATTTTTTGCTCAATGAATTTTGCAGCCTACTTTATACAAAAGATACGTTAAAACTTCTGAGGAAATTAGAATTTTCTTCCTACATCTCTTAAAAATGGCTTAACAGGCATTTATATTGTTGGGGCAGGGTCTATGTACCAATGGGCAGGACAGCAAAACAATAAAGACTAAACTTCAAGTCAACAAAATATTTAACGATATGGACTAAAGTTCTGAAATGACCTATTCTGTGAATTCAAGAATTCAGTAGCACTGAGAGTGATATTTGCAGTCTAAAATGACTTCAGTACAACATGGTGAAGAGCAACAAAACAATAACAGGTTTACATTGTGCAAGCATTAAGAGTCTACCAATGCATATCCACTTTCATCAGAAACATATTTCCTGAAATGACAATCTAGCCAATATACAATGCCATAGGGGAAATAGATAAAATACAGATTATACCATAAATAAGAATTATTCATGCAGGATAATGATTTTGCTGCAAATATTTTTGTAGCCACTAAAAACTGCATGTGAAGACTTACCGTACCATGAAAACACCTCCAGATACTGTAGTGATTGCTACATGCTACAAAAACATGCTGATGCAAAATGATACAATGGAAACTATATTGCTATGAAATTTATTGTATCACTACAGGAAGATACATTAGTGCCAACAACAAGGAACAAATTAGAACCCTCAAACACGAGGTATAAACATAAAAGAGGTATTTATACCACTGCAGTATTTTAACAGTCTCAAGGATTCAACAAAATATATCTATTTATATAATAATACAATATTTACTTACTCACTGGGATCATACCACTAAATCAAAAAAATAATTATGATTTTTAACAAACCATAAAGTAATATCCTGGTACACACAGAATGCTAAACATTATAGCTTAGTGATATGTGTGAATCTGGCCATTAAAACAACAGTACACATGTCTAACACAACAGAGCAAAACATCAGTTTCCAGTGAAAAATAATTCTGTCAAACATAAAATATATAGTGCACTTAATAAAAACAAAGTATTTGTTTATTAGGGACAAGTGAGTGCAAAAAATATTTTTAAAAAACAAAATATTTTATTGCCCACAAAAAACAAGAAAGGAGACACTCCTAATTTGACTCTGACATGACTCTACCACCCTGAAATCAAATTAAACTGTAGAAATGACTGTATCTTGCCAACTTTTTTTAAAAAAAAATTTTTTCCCATGGATGTCGATATACAGCTTTGGTTTTTTTAGTAGCAAATACACATTATATGTTGAGGCCGCAGGAAGAATCTCTGAAATATCTCTTGGCATGGGTGATTAAGAAAAAACAGATTATTTGGTGGTGGAACATTTTGAAAGCAAGTTCTCTAATCACTAAGTTTTTTTCACTTCTCAATATATTTAGGCTGCAATATCTCTAAATCTTATCAAAACTGAGTCATAACCCATTAAATTTTATCAATTATAGGGTCATACAAGTTGATTGGAGTAACTGACACAAACAACATTGGCACACAAAATATCATTTTTACCTTAAAGTAGACATATTCATTTGTTAAATATGCTTACAAAATCAAACTACACACTGACATGCATTTAAGGATACCACTATTGCTGCCAAATTTATGCACAAATATGCAATATTTTTCTACAAAATTTATGAAATAATAGTAAAAGAACTTTCCTGAACCAGCTATCTATGGACCCTAATGACCATTAATTGTTGTTGATCAAAAAGTTGCCAATGAAAGACAAGATCTATATCTATATGCTTAATCTTTGCTTAGCCAACAAATTCACTCTCAGCTTGACTAAAAATGGACTAGTTGGACTTTTTTCCATTTGGCTCAGTTATCCACCCCCTAAAAAAAGAAAAGAAAAAAAGGGGTATCTTTAAAATGGTATAAAGTAGTCCAAAGTTCAGAAATATTTTCTTTTTCTTTTTTTTATAACAAGTTTTATTAATTTTTCCGTATTTTTTTTGAACAAAATATTTAGGAAACAACATGGGGATAGGGTAATCAATCATCTTAAATCAAAAACATACATTCACAAATCAGCAATTGTCTAAAATCAAAAACATACATTTACTAGTCAGGTTAACTCCTTGGAGGTTCCCTCTCTCTTTCCCTCCATTAATATAACATATTCAGGTTAATACATTTCTAGGTAAATTTCAATCCGTCCATAAAAAACTTTCAATCACATTTTACCTATAAAAATTCCAAGTCCTGTTTTTAAGTTTAACTACATTCCAATTACCACATTCCAATTTAACATTAATTAGACATCCTATTTATATTTCAGGCATCCCTAATTTCCCTAATTACATAACATAACCATTATCATGTCTACAATAATATTCCAACAATTACCTTCTCATTCCATTGTTTCCATTCCATTAGAAGATAAATATCATATCTAACATAAACCTCTTATCTTCCAAAAAAGGAATAAAAAATAGAAATAAGGTAAAAAAGAAAATGTATATCTTTACACTATTTCTACCATGTATAATCTTAATAGGTACACATTTAAAACATTTTTCATTTCACCATTCCAAACTATATTCTCAATTATAAATCTGAATCCTAAATATTAAATCAATTCCAACATCCATTTCGTTATTTTCATTCCATTACAAAATAGATATACCTATGGTAAACATATTATCTCCATAAAAAAGAAAGGATAAAAAATAGAAATAAAAGAGAAAATATATACCTTCTTACTCTATTTCAACCATATATAATCAAAATAGGAATACATTTAAAACATTTTTCATTTCAAAATTCCAAATTATAATCTAACCAATAATTCCCTCACAGTTATAAATCTAAGTCCTAAGCTAGATCAGTCCCAATTTTATTTTTCATCTCAGTTACTATTAATTCAGACCATATCTCTAGAAAAACCTTTTTTAGCCATCAAGTATAGATTTAAGTCCCATTTTTAAATCTTACTCTAGCTTTCTTTTTGAGCCAGGCCGGTTTCCGTAAAAGAGCCACTATGTCAATAGATCTCGTTGTTTTGTTGATGATATTCATCCTCAATTCAATCTGGTCTTGTGTCTGTTGTCCTTCTTCCATTGTCATCTGGGTGACGTAGTCAATTTTATCTAGTGTTATAGTTATTAGTTGGTTGTCCAGGATGTCATAGTTCTGATATTCGATGGATTGTAGATAGAATTGTCTGGAATCCTCTTTGATAGTGATAAGTTCTTGTTCTGTTGATTTTTGGTTTATGAAGAAATCAGCTGAAGTGTGGGTGTCAATTTGTGATTTTGAGGCAAAGGCTTTTTCGTAGTTAAGTTGTAAATAAAATTTCTCGGTCTCATGTTTTACATAGGGTTGAACACAAACCTCTATGGTATTGATCTGTTCCTCAGTTTGTAGTTCTAGGGAGTCATCTTTAGTTTCCCTCCTGAAGTATATATTCTCAGTAAATTCCAAGATTTTTTCCAATATAAGGCTGTAGTCAAGCTGTGGGAAAAAAATCCTCCATTTCCATGATCAGGTAGTCTTTTAGTATTTTAGTGGAGGCTGTGTTTAATAACAATCAGCAGTCCACCTCCACACAGCTGCTTTTTTGTGATAATTTGAAGGCCAAGTTATAGTCATAATCAAAAAATAGTACAGTTGTAATGTCAATTTTCACCACAAGATGTCCCCAGTAGGCTGTAAAGTATTTTTCCAGATAGTATTTTTTTCCAATTAAGAAAACAAGAGCAATAATAAAAAAAAAATATTGTTCAGTTTAATAAGTAGATTAAAAAAAAGTTTAATAAGAGAAATGTTTTGGGAACCAGAGTACCCAAAAGTAAATATAAAAAATAATCAAAATAGATTAGTTATAGTTTCAAGGCTTATAGTCCCACATGCACAAACGCTGCTTCATAAAATTGGGGAAATAGTTCAGAGGCTTTCACAGGAGAATAATTAGGGTAGAGAGAGGAAAGGAAAAGTCTCACCCGGATCTTCCACGGTGGTTCTTTGATGCTTAGATGTTGTTTGACTTGCGGTTGGTGCAGCTAGATGATCGGCCATGTTAATGGCCGATCTTTTCCCCGTCGGCCCAGAAGAGCTGTCTCGGACCGCAGAAGGCGCTGTCGCACCCGCCGCAATCAACGAGAGTCCTCTTCAGTGGTAGTCGCCCCTCCAGGGCGACTTTCGACCCTGTCCAGGGTCTACCGGCAGAGGGAAACCGGCCGGCGAAGAGAGAAGACTCTTCGCACGACCATCAGCGCCGCGACCCGGAACCGGAAGTCCGAAGTTCAGAAATATTTTCCTTTCTCTTAGCACTGTGGTATATTTTTTTTCACTTCTATGCCAAGGCAAGGAACAGCAGCTAGATGGCCTTCTTTATCAAGTTTATAAAATAATAATGAAAGGGTGTGTGTGGATGTGTGTGTTTCCTAATAATTTATATTTAAATAATTTGCAGCCTCTTTTAAAAGCTAACATGAAAACAAGGATCGACTTAGTGCTCAAATGTTTAAAAAAACACAAAACATTTATCTCATAAAGATTCAATTTCACTCTGATTACCTTAGAGCAGGGGTGTCAAATTGGCGGCCCGTGGGCCGGATGCATCACGCGCAGGCCACAACCACCCCAGCTCCGTAAAGGCAAAAAATGTCACGATATGTCACGGTACGTCACATGACACGATCGAGTTTGACACTCGTGCCTTAGAGGATCTTAGTGAAATGGTTTATCTTATAGTAGTTTGTCCTCCCAGTCATTCCTAGATCAATGTCAGTCATTGCCTAAAGCAGTATGGCATATGACAGATAGCACAGGAATTGTTTGCGCAATTAAAAAAAATGTGATTCATGAGGATCACAAAAGAAAGAAAAAACAGGATATATATCTTCAGATTAAGCATTTGCAAGACAATGAGCAGAAGAAAAAGGTAACAATTATAATATTAACCCATCAAATAAGGACGGGAGACCTTGTAATTTTTGCTTTTTTTTTTAACGGTTTAAAAGTAATTTTCTCTGTGTGAAGGCAGTCAATAACAGAAAAACATTTTTCATTCTCTTCTTTTACAATGCTTATGAGATAATTAGTAATAAACAATGGTGATAATAATTCTAGGTATATTTATTTGTATCCCGTCTATATTATTTTTACAAATAACTCAAAGTGGCAAACCTATCCAATACATCTTCCTCCTATTTTCCCACAACAACCTTGTGAGATGGATTGGGCTGAGTGTGTGTGACTGGCTCAAAGTCACCCAGCTCACCTTCATCATTAAGGCGGGACTTGAACTTACAGATCCAGCTAACTAGCCTGGTATCTTAGCCACTAGACCAAACTGGCTCACAAAACCTTCTCATTTTTAACAATGAGAAAACCGATTTTGAGTTGGATTTATTTATGTACTAATGACAAACATCTGATTGCTAAGATATATAAATTGCATACCATTGAAAATGAATTTGGAGGATGAATATGTTAAAAGGGCAGGACATTTTGGCTATAACATGCTTGATCAGTGGGAAAATATGTAACTAAAGGACTGAAATTTACCTTGAATTACAATTTGAAAGAGAATTTTTTTATAAGAGGATGTACCATTGGCATTTAACACCTGATAAATTTTCAGAGATGTTTACGAGTGTGTCAATCTATGTTGAAAATGCAAACAATCTGAAGACAATTTTTATCACCCCTCTGGACATATAAGAAAGCTAAGACTTATTGAACTCAAATATATATTTTAACTCAGAAAATTCTTAAACTGAATATAAATTGAAGCCATAGGCTTTTCTTTTACGTTTGGTGGACAAACTGATTGAAAAACAACAACAACACGGAACTTTGTCTTTATATATGTCAACAGCCACAAGGCTCCTGGAAAGATTCAATACCCACAATGGAAGAATGGATGGTAAAATTAATGGGGTTGGCAGAGATGGTGAAACTGACTGCTTTGATTAAAGAAAAGATTTTGTCTAGCTCATTTCTACTTGGAACCCTCTTTTGGATTTTGTTTTGTTTGAAACTGAAAGAAATCAAATTTTAATCTCAGGTTTTGATGACTAGACTTGTTTTATGAAGACAGAAGTGCTGTTTGTTATGGCTTATTCTAGTTCAAAGGGTTATTGGTTCTTAGGTTTTTTATCTGTGCTGAAAAAAGTCAGAAGTTACTTTCCCCCCCTTTTTTGTCCTCATTCCCTAATTTTGTTTTTTTCCTTACCCCCCCCCCCTCGTTCTTTTTAATTATTTTCTCTTTGCTTTCTGTATTTTATACTTTTTTTGAAATTTAATAGTGTTGGGAAAAAATAATAAACAATAATTACAGAAAATACATTAACTTGACCCAAATATGTACTTTTCCGTTGGGCAGCTGTGTTAGTATATTGCAGGAAAAACAAAAATGCAGATCTGAGGCACCTCAAACCCAACAGATTCATTATGCCATACTGTTTTGTAGACTACAATCAACTTCATTAATTATGTGATTACTGCCCAAAACAAAGAAATGAATGTGTGTCAAAATTAACAGCAAGATAAGATTTTGCTTTAGTAAAATTATTCTATAAGTGGCAAACAAAAAGAAGAGAGCTGTATAGCAGATTTGAAGTTGTGTTCTATTCTCTGCTAGGCAGTGTCTTGTTGATTTTCTTGAATGCCATATACAGAAAAAGAAATTTAATTTTAAGGCATGGGTCTAATTTTAATTGAGCCTTGTCTCATTTGTGGTACAATTATTCTTCCTATACTTTTAGAACGTGAATGTTGACAACTTCATAAACACCCAGAATATCATTAAAGTGTTTTCACATCATTGACTACATGAATAGTATTAGAGAAATAAATTGATCTCCATTTCCCTCTGATGTGAAGAGTCCAGGCCTCTTTCTTCAAACATGAACGAAATTCTTAAATCTGGATGCACTTTTGCACTGGAATTTGGTTTGGGATCCTGGCAGACTTGTTATCCCTATTGGAATCAGTGTCCCACTTTGAATTTGGACTGTAATTCTTGGACTGGGGAAGGGCAGCAGGGATTGAGGTATCGTGGGAATACCCCCAGGCACAGAGCGCATATCTCACAGTTGAGTGTATTAGAACAAGAGCAAATCAGAACAGTGTTGGGATCTGAGGTGAAAAATCTATTCTGGGTTCTGAGAGATTGGTGAAGTGGTAGGGAGTGAGGGCACATAGGTTCCTCAGTGTGTAGGGCAGACAGTAATAATGATGTTGTGATAGGCAGAGGAAGGTATAGTGAGAAACCGAGAGCAAGCTGTATTTGAAGATGACAAGGTGGCTGGCTGAAAGCTATCCCACCATCCATTGCTCAGTATTCTCCCCTGAGACCAGATCACGAGACTCTCAGTAACCCTAGGTTTCGGCTATTGTTTCTGAATGCCAGGTCAGTTTATAATAAACTGATTTCTTCCCCAGCCACAAGCTTGGGGAAGAGGTGAGATCACCATTATGCTCAAGGGGCTCTGTTTCTCTACAAGCATCTGACTTGGGGGCTGAAGCTGGACTCTGGGGAACCATTGGTTTTGTTGCTGAAGTACACCCTGGATCATTCTTTGCTACATTGCATCATTCCTGCCTCATCTGCTAATTCCATCTCCAGGTTAGTAGTGGAAACCCTTATGTTGATAGTTCGTTCTTGGGAATTTCAACTTGCCTTTTGCAGCAAGCTGAAAAGTTCATGGCCATTAGGGACCTAACTCAAGTAACTGAACAGTCAACACATACAAGGGTTGCATGCAAGCTCTAGTTTTTGTCTCAATGCAGTTGCGACATGATCTTGTAGCAGAGCACATTACTGTCAGACTTTGTTAGTCAGATCATGGCCCATAAGGCTCTTCAGATAGTTACTCATGCCTTAGTCACCTCATGAATGTGACTGCTCCAATGTAAAAAGTCTCTGAAAACTGGGCTTTTCCCGAAGGCCTTGGGTTATGGTGGATAGTGAACCTCTTGTAAGGTTTTTTTTAGTGAGTTTGAATGTTTCTTCTTCTTGATATACATGATCATTTTCTTTGTTTTATTGATTCTTACTATTTTTAATATTATACATTGCACAAAGTCTTCATGGATTTGGATGGTTTTCTAAATTTTATAAAATCGAATGAGTTAAAAATAATAATGTGGACTAGCATACATTTTTTCTCTGCATATGGAAAAATATTTTTTCCCCTTGAAATAAATTTTATTAAAAATTTAAAAATTTAAATCCAACAAATTTCAGTCGTTTCAATTTCTCAGTTTTAATGAGGTCTATGATCTTGACAAATGATAGAATAATTCACTTTAATTCACTCATTTAATAGCAATCTGTGTTTCTCATCAACCATCCCTTTTCAAGTAGATGTCAGCAAATTAAAATGAATACTAGACAAAAACTAAAGAAATTCACTGCATCAAGAAAATATGGTTAAAAAAGCTTGAATCATTACTGCTTCCTAGTAACCATTCAGATGGTTTAGATGGCTTGTCTGGTTTATATGGAAGGTGTAGGTGTATGAAATTCCTACTGAAACTTTGAATCTTATAATGAAGCCCTTGTACAGTTTTCACTGTTCAGTGCAGTAAGTATCTTCTCTGTGTTAGTTATATTCCTGGAACAGTTTTGCCTCAAGGGCAGAAGTGTAGAAACCTTAACATAATTAAATCTAGCTATATTTATGCAGCTAAAGTAATGTTAACCTGTTTAAGCATTGGAATGAGGGTTAAAATAAGCACCATCTCTACTGGGCAGAAAGCCTGTGAACATCATCTTGACATTTATCAACCTTCTACAAAATGCAAAAATTGCATAACACATGTAACTGCTCTGTGGTGAGTTTAATACTGTAACATATCCCTCTGCTAGTCTTTACTCAGTGTCCACAGGACTAATAAGAGGCCACAGGTGAACTTGGATTGTCTGAAGCAGTACAAGAAAGATGGTTTTCTGTGCCATCTACCATTCTTCCAAAATCCAAATAATGGTCCTTGTGGTTCCATTACGCATCAGATCCCTGCTTTAAAACTTGCTGATAGGTCCTATATTTGCACTCTTCTGTACTTTTTACATATTATTCCTGAACGGCTGTAGTTTTGTTTTCTATATGATTTTCCTTAGCAAGGAGCTGCAGTTCTACTTTTAACAAAATAGAACATAAGAAAATGTCTGTTGTTTACTAAAATAATCCAGGATGGCAGAACTGCTATTCCCTAACATAATGGTAACAATATGGTATGATCACATGCTGCTACACTGAAGAATTATCTTACCCGACAGCTCTGACTGCTAATTTTTAAATATTATTATTAATTCTCCCAAATAAAAGTTGGAACATATGGCTTGTTGTTTTCATTAGTGTTCTCATTTACTAACAAATTTTAATAGCTAATTAAGAGCTGGCAAAAATGATAAGCTATACAATGTTTTACATTTCAGTTTTTTTTTCAAAATAATGTAAAACACAACTGAAAGTGTTTGATTTCATGCCTTTCATTCTTTCCCGGAGCAGATTTCCTTGATAAAAATGATCACATCATACAGTACAACAGAATTCTGATTCATGTCTCCGTGAGCATGGCAGAAAGCAAGAGAAAACAGAAAATGTAAAGCACAGACTCTAGAGGAAAGAAGTTACTGATGTGAAAATGTTCGGCTATGTCTCTTAACAGGAGTGGAGTTTTAGACAAACCCAGCACAAAGAAAAGAGAACACGGTTTGTACTTAGATGTCTTTCTAGTTATGTCTTTGAAATTATTTTTCCCTGTATAGGCCAACTAGCACTTTTGGTTCAAAGAAAGAGGAGTTTACAATTAAAATATTCTTATTTTTGATAGAGACTTAAAGAGAACTGCATCATCTGGGAGAGCAGGTGACAGTCATGGTTAGGGATCCTTTTCATCTTATGCACCAATTATGACCATTGCTGGACTGGGAGGCCTTGCTCATAATCGCTCATGCTTTATTCACCTCCCCTTTAGATTACTGCAACATGCTCTACATAGGGCTGTCCTTGAAGACCATCCAGAAGCTGAAACTGGTCTAAAATACAGTGACACATAGTTTACCCAAGTTACAAAACTGTGTGCAAGTTACACTGGTTTCAAGTTGTTTTCCAGGTGCAATTCAAGATATTGACTATAACTCTGAAAACCCCACATGGCACAAGGCCAGGTTATTTATAGGACCAAGTGAGAGTATCTGCCATCCTACTAAGTCAGATATGGTAGGCACATTTAAGTATTGTCACCTGATGGGACCTTGGAGATCTGTCTTCTTGGTGGTTGCCCCAGCCCTTTCAAACAGCCTTCCACTTAAGACCTGGCTCTTTCCCCAAACATTGGGCCAGAATGGGGCTTGAGCTGGGAGGATGTTGGCCTCATGCCTGAGGGAGAAGGGTAATTTTGTTTTTATGCTTGTGTTTATTGAGAGCCGCTTAGAATTATTATATGATGAGATAGGTAGCCACACTTGGAATACTGCATCCAGTTTTGGTCACCGCGATGTAAAAAAGATGTTGAGACTCTAGAAAGAGTAGAGAGAAGAGCAACAAAGATGATCAGGGGACTGGAGGCTAAAGCATATAAGGAACGGCTGCTGGAATTGGGTATGTCTAGTTTAATGAAGAGAAGGATGAGGGGGGACACGATAGCAGTGTTCCAATATCTCAGGGGCTGCCACAAAGAAGAGGGAGTCAAGCTATTCTCCAAAGCGCCTGAAGGCAGGACAAGAAGCAACGGATGGAAACTAATCAAGGAGAGAAGCAACCTAGAACTAAGGAGAAACTTCCTGACAGTTAGAACAATTAACCAGTGGAACAACCTGCCTCCAGAAGCGGTGAATGCTCCAACACTGGAAGTTTTTAAGAAGAGACTGGACAGCCATTTGTCCGAAATGGTATAGAGTTTCCTGCCTGAGCAGGGGGTTGGACTAGCACTAGATGACCTCCAAGGTCTCCTCCAACTTTATTATTATTATTATTATTATTATTATTATTATTATTATTATTATTATTATTATTATTATTATTATTATTATTATTATTATTATTATTATTATTATTATTATTACTACTTATTACTTCAGTAAATAAATAATAAAAGTATGGTATGGAAAAGTATGGTATTTTCAAAAACACGTTAAGCATATTTTGACTTCAACAATTGTTTATTATCCTGGATGACAATGCTGGAATGCAGACAGCTGTAGAAATTTTCAACCTGTATTTGTGAGGATAGAAGTGAAAGAAAGACATCTTATGGCCTACTTCAATTAGGGCAAGCTAGTGCAATCATTAATAAAATGTCCCCACTGTGAACACAGAAAAAACAAGTAATGTTGGTCCTTTCATCTAAAAGATGCTTTCTTTTGGTTGTCCGAATAACAGCAGAAGTGAAGGATTTGATATTTTTATAGTATTATTTTAATGGACTATATATGTCAACATATTAATTACTATATTCCCTTTCTGATGACTCCTATTACAGAAAATAATTTCCTTTTCATGTAGCCATAGTATAAGGACTCTGTCTTTGCTTAATACATGGAGAAGCTACTGAGCAACTTTTATGGTTTTAAGCCGTGTTCAAAGACAAAATTGTACTTCATAATATAGTTAAAAATAGCCACTATTTGTTCTTCATGATGAGATACTTCAATTTCCCATAATTTATTTCTGGACAAAATAATGAATCCAAAATGTCATTCCCCAGCAACAAAGAGGCATGTTCATTTTAATAAAAACAATCTGAAATTTTATTTATAATAATTTTGTTCTACTTAGGTTGGGCTCAATGTAATTCACATAACTGCTTCAGATGACATGCTATTTTCTTTCAGAGGAAAATAAGAATTTCAAAATTATACAACAAATTGATTTGCTGTAGCAGAACTTTGGATTCTGTCATTAAGTAACACTATCATCACTGAAATTGAAAAGTAGGCGTAAAAATTCCAAATACCTTCTGAATTACTGTAAAACAAAACAAAAAAGTGGAGGGGGACTAAATGGCTTTGAACTTTAAAAAAACAGGGCCTTTACTGTGTGTATTTTTAAAGAGTGTGCCTGAATCACTTCAGATGCTTTTAAAAATAAGCTAAAGCTTGAAGCAAGATAAAAGAATTGCCACCAGAGCTACTTAGATGCAAACATGTTAACTTGCTTATGTATGAGATTAATTTCTTTAATTAATTTCTTTTACTACTGTTTTTCTCCAGAACCTTCCTCTGAAGATTTTACAGATAGTCCTCAAATTTACGAACACAATTGAGCCGAAAATTGCTCAGTGAGAGTTAAGTGAATTTTGCCCCATTTTATAACCTTTCTTGCCACCGTTATTAAGTGAATCGCTGCAGCTATTAAGTTAGTAATATGGTTGTTAAGTGAATCTGGCTTCCTTAATGACGTTTGCTTATCAGAACTTCGCAAAAGGTAAGCACATGATCCTGGGACACTGCAATCGTCATAAATATGAGTCAATTGTCAAACGTTTTAATCTTGATCACGTGACCATGGGGATGCTACAGAGTCATAAGTGCGAAAAACGGTCATAAGACTTTTTTCAGTGCCATTCTAACTTCGAACAGTCACTAAACAAACTGTTGTAAGTCAAGGACTACCTACATTGTGTTTCTTACATTTTTAATGCATAGGCTTTATGAAAGGAGGCAACTCTTTTTTACAACCTCTTCCTCAAACTCTGAGTTACTACTAGCACTACTTCTGTATTACTGAATATGTTCAGTGAAGAGGAAATCCATAGAATTGCTTTGCCCAATTCTCTCATTTAATGGGTTGCAGTGATAAAAAGGAAAAAGCAGCTCCATATGTAGTCAATGGTGTTCCAGGAGACAGGTGAAAGTGAAAAATCCTGTAGACGGCCCTGTCACTTTTTTGAGTTCATTAATCAAATGAAGGGAGAGGAACTGGCCCTGAACCCAGCTAAGCGCTCTGAATACATAGAAGCAGATTTTCGCAGTTATATTCTTTTCTTGATGGAGAACCACGTGCACAATGTTGCCCATCCGGTTGTCCTTTCTTTCCATTTCAATTCACCACCACTTATGGTCTATAAAATGATAAAGTGTTGAACAATGACTACTACCTCGCATCTTTTACAATTCCTAGTCCCAGCCCTCCAAAGTATGATTTACCATCCATTTCCCCATGGTCGGTATACGGACATGCAATGCATCTAATTTCAGGATGCACATCGTTTTTGGAAACTGAAAAGCAAACACTGGACCCATGGTTTCCAACACATTAGTTTAAGGTTTTCAAAAATAGCCAGAAGCATCAATATTCTGTTATGTACTTAAATCATGAATCCACAACTGGAGGGCTTATGAATCATATCACTGCTTTTTGTTAAGTTTGTTACACAAATATGCACATATATATCTTAGGATAGCAAGAAGGGATCCAGCTGATTTATAGTATTTTTTTTCCTTTTAGACTGCCGCTCCTTGGATAAAGGCAAGCATATATTTGCTAGACTGTAACTTCTAAAGAAAATAATATTGAGCAGGAGCAGCAGGAACAGCAGCAATTCACTTTACCTCAAAAAAGAGATTGGCAGAAAAACCTGGACAATTTTATGGGAGAAAAATATATATATTGTTTTGTAGAAGAAAGTTGGGGGGATGAGTGTTTTGTGAAAATCTGCTCCATTAAAATTGAAAAAATCAAAACTGAGTATTGAGAAACATTTTGTTCTTTAGTTATACACAGTATACTTTGCAAGAAAACAACTGTTTTCTTTCTAAAACCATTAAAATATAGCAATTCAAGAGAGGATAGAGGAAGTATACCCAGATCTTACTAGTCTTTGCAGATTAGAATATCCACAGCTGGATACAAAGGACATCTTTATTTGGTAGACTGGTAGCAAACTCTTTCCACATTACTCTTCCAAAAGACTTCATCTGCTGCCACCAGCAATATTTTTGTGCAATACACATTCCAACAATAGCGCCAACAGAAACTGAAACCATTTGCAAGGCCATCTGAATAATAAGGCTCCAAGAACTATGGTCCTGTTTTGCCTCCTCTTGTTGTAATGTTGTAAATCATGATACACTATTCCACTAGAAGTGAATATATGTAATTCAGGGTGGAACTGTGAAGTCCTTGGTGCTCCCTGGGCTTGCTTGTTTGCTTGCAGACTTATTATCATCCAATTAGGTCAGGGGTCCCCAACCCCTGGTCCGTGGACCGGCACTGGGCTACGGCATGCCAGAAACCGGGCCGCGCAAACAAGCAAAGCCCCATCCACGGGATGCAGGCAGTACATGAAACCACGACCCCTCTGCTCCACAGAAAAACCTCTCTCCATGGAACCGGTCCCCGGTGCTCAAAAGGTTGGCGACCTCTGAACTAGGTGATATCATCAATGACGTAGTTCATCAGGTAACACCATATTGTTTCAATATAGGTTTCAGTGCAGTAATCTTTATATGATTAAAATTTATTAACATTCTATTATTTAAAAAGTTTGATGTATTGAAAATAAAAAGAGGAAAGTAAAAATTCTATCAATGGTAATTGTTTAACATACTGCATGATGTGTTTTATGTTTGGGAACCATTTTTGACGATAGACCCATTTAAATGCTCAAAGGTGGATGGATGTGAGCTTGAAAAATGCACTGTGGAAGGACAGAAAGTGAGTTAGGAAGAAGTATAAATTGTGACATTGCAGGAGGTTGGGACATATCTATTTAGGATGTCCCTCGACTATAATGTTCTGCAGGGTTACAGATTATGCTTAACTTAGTTTCCAATTTCCTAGTTTAATGAGGGTTAAGTCAACATGAGCATTAATTCTGCTCTTAAATCCCAACATGAGGATTAACGCTGGTCTTAAATCAACAGTTATTTTTACTATCTAAACAAGCATTGTATTAGGTGGAATGCTAACAAATAATAGCAAACAAAAAGTTGATTGATACTATAAAAATACAACGATATAGCACTGCCAAATGCACATGTAGGTTTTCAGGATGGTAGACCGGTTACAGGCATTTAGCCAAAATCAAAGACATTGTAGTAAATTAGATTCTGACTAGTGACCAGGAAAATGCTAAATTGAACAAGCTGGAATTGCATCTGTTTCCCTTTAGAGAAATCAGAAATGTCCATGAGTAAATATGATAATTTAAATGAAGCAACAGCACTTTGATGTCACAATAATAAAATTGAATGGCACGACCTTGCAGTTTTTAAAGTGCTTAATCTAGACAGTGCTGAGAATAATCAATGATTCTTGTATTTCCTTTCTTAGCTCTGATTTTAAAGAACCTGATTAGGCTTCTTTTAATTTTTTCATGAAAACACTGAACTGGAAGCAGCTATTTTTTTTTCCCCATTCAATTGTGTCCAATTCTCAGAGACCGCCTAAACAAGTCCTTGCAGGTTTTTGCCTCCTTCCTAGGGCTGAGAGAACGTGACAGGCCCAAAGTCACTCAATTGGCTTTGTGCCTAAAGCGGGACTAGAACTCATGGTCACACGGTTTCTTGTATTCAATATAAGAGTTCAAATTAAAGCAACCCCAACACATGTCTCTGCTCTGCTCTATTCTCTTTGCTAATACAGATATTCCACCAACTATCCCAAAGATCTCATTGTTTGATATAGTCCATAAATACAAAGTAAAACAATAAACCCAGTAGAACAAACATTCAAGTAAGGTAATAAAATAGGGAATCAATGGCATAGTCAGGCCATGAACATGACACCTCAAGTATAAGAATAAAGTGTTAAAAAGGAGATGTCAGCACTAATTGGACTACTAGAGATCAGTCTGAGTCTTCAGACTTAGAAGCCAAATAATTTGACCATCTGAGCATTAGCTTGAACTATTGGGATTAACTAAAGAGACAGGCTAATCCAGAGCCTGAGCTAGGCAAGGTCCAAGTCCAGCAACACGTCACAAATTATGGAGAACAAAGGCAGGTCATTTACCCAAAGAAAGAAGCAGGATTCAGCTTTTACTCGTGCCAATAATCAGGGCAAAACAAAAGACATGGTTATCCCAAAGGTGCTTTTTCATGAGGCAACTGGACTTTCTTGGTTTTTTGTTTTTTTTTAAAAGACGTTTCGCTTCTCATCCAAGAAGCTTCGTCAGCTCTGAAGAAGCTTCTTGGATGAGAAGCGAAACGTCTTAATAAAAAAAAAAAAAAGTCCAGTTGCCTCGTGAAAAAGCTCTGAACTATGACCTGGATGACTGAGAATCTCCATAGACATTTAAAAGACATGGTTTTTATCATTAGTTCTCTGTAGCAAACGATGTTCAGATTTCCTTCCTGTGACTCTGTATGCTGTTACTTTTAGATTGCCCGGATCTTTTGAATAGAAATAGATTATAGTTAAGATCTTCCTGAACTGAAACTGCAGAAAGCTTTGAGTTTGCAGCAAGCTTTGTTATACTTTAGTGAAAGATACACCATTATCCTGAGTTTGTTTGGAAAGCTTTAGTCAAGGGAAATTTACACTTTACATCTCTCTTAGTAACTAGTTCCAGTTATTATTTCTATTAGAACATTTTCCCCAAGATTCAGTCAGAATCTGCTTTCCTGTAACTTAAAACTTAGTAAAACTTAAAACTTTATGCTCTGCAATAATAAAGAACAATCTTGATATCCCCTATATACTATTTTTCACTCGCTTTTAAATATATGTAAAGAACATACTTTGAATTACATTGGCTAATTCAGTTGTTTCTCTTTGTTGAAAAATGATGTTTGGTGTGTCTCCTATTACTGTAATTTATCCTGCCTTAGAGTCTTATTTATCACTATTTCTGTGAGTATTACAATGCTTTTGTTCTGAAGTCTAAGTAATTTTTTTACTACATTCATTTTAGTTTCCCTTAATATCAAGAATTCCAACATAATATGGTCAATTTCCTGCAGAGTTGTCATTACTTCTACTTAGTCCATTAAGTTTTTCTTACTGATTAACATCAATTCAATGACAAGAGATTCCTTTATGTATTCTTCCACCCGAGGTAGAAAGTTAACAATAAGGTAAAAAAAATCCTGGAAGAACAATTCTTGGCAGAGTTTGTCTCAGTAATATGTTGAGGACTATTAAGTAAATACTATTTCACATACCATGACAAATCTGCAATTTTCATTTGGATAGTATCATCTATATCTTCCCCTTAGTTGGGTAGCCATTAGTGGATACGAGTAATCACACAGCTATTATTCCTTCTTTTGCTCATTTTAGCTCTCATTCTCTCAACGATCTACCAAACTGCAGTATTTCTTTTGCACTTTTGTGTTGAGGCAAATGTTTTTTATGATTTAGTGGACCTCCTTTCTTTTCATTTTTTTGTTTCTTTTAAAATATCCTTTTGCTATTCCAATTATCTCACAACTCATTTATACCTGTTCAATTGTATTGGTCTCCTCTAATGAAAGTTCAGACTCATTTTTATTAACCATGCTCTGAACATTAATTTTGTAAATTAATATCCTTGATTTTTCAATAAGTAGTTTAATAATCCCTCTTATAGGAATAATTTCCCTTTGTTATTTGATGTAAGACCTTAGTTAACCTTTTGTTTGGTGAACATGATCTTTAAGATTTTTCTTTTTAAGATTTTTCCCTTTGTATGGATTGGAGATGGAATTAAACCAACTCTATATTTCTTTTCCTTGCTCCTAACAATATTGGTCTTTATTCCCTTGAAATAATATCCCAGCACTTAGTTTCTTTTCATTTTCTCTTTATTTCTTCTCACAAAGTTGCTAATAACATTAATAAATCCCTCTTGTACACTCTTCAAATAATGTCTTAGAGCAGTGATGGCGAACCTTTTAGAGACCGAGTGCCCAAACTGCAACCCCAAACCCACTTATGCATCGTCGAGTGCCGGGTGGGTGTGGCCCATTGGCTGGGTGTGGCCAATTGGGTGGGCGTGGCCCATTGGGTGGGCATGGCTATGGTGGTAACGGCAGACTGGGAGGGACTAAAAAGTTCAATCAATCAATTCCAACTTTGCAAGATCTTTTTTTTTCCCGTGAGAAGTTGAAATTGACTGATTGAACCTTTTTTTTTTTTGCACACGGCGACGGAGGCCTAAAGTGAAAAGGTTTTATAAAACCCAGCTGAAGGCCTAGGATTGGGGCGACGGCACGCGTGCCCACAGAGAGGGCTCTGAGTGCCGCCTCTGGCACCCGTGCCATAGGTTCGCCACCACTATCTTAGAGCTTGATATTTTTTCTTCATCCTATCTCATCAAATCTATCAAAACCTTAACATGTTCCTTTGTAAATGCAAGATAGGAAAATTATCCAAATCACTCTCCTAATTGCTTGATTTGTTGGTTGCTCCTTTTAATTATTAAAACATCAGCCATTTTTTGTGGGCATTTCAAATGAAGTATTTCATCTTTTTGTAGATAATTCTTGTAACCTGTCATTAAACCCGTGTTCAAATCTATTTCAGTCCTATCCAATACACCTTGTTCTACTTCCACAACATCATTTACATATAGTCCATCAATGATGGCAGCCATTCTTAAAATAAACTTCTGAATACATTATTCACAAATATCCTTCAGTACATTTAGTTGAAATGATAGTCCTCGGTTAACAATGGAATTCCCATTGCTAAGTTATATGGTTGTAAAGCATGACATCTCATGCAATAGCAATCCTGGCAGTCCCCCTTTGTCAGACCCAAACCCAAAGATAACACAGTGAGATACCATCAAGTCCAATTCTTTAATTGCTTACGCCTAATAGATAGAATTTCTCCAGACTACAGTTACAACCTTCTAAATTAACCTAGAGAGGTTGAAGGATGTGGCTATCCTGAAACTTTTCTTCCCTCCCACATTCAGTCTAGGACTCTGCAGTTTCTTGTTTTGGGCCATTTTTTGAAATGTGCTGCCTCCTCCCTGGGAAGCTATAGGGAGATCCCCTCCACTTCTGCTCCAGCTGCACATTCCATCATACCCTTGCTATTGTTAATGGGATCCCACCTTCACTAGATGAAGACCCACCATAATTCAAAGCAATTCCCAGTTTGGCCCCTCTGAGTCTTCATAAGGTAATGTGACTGATTTCTCTGCCTATCTCTTTGGTTGCCTACATGTTGCCACCAGCTGCCCTTGCCACCTAGCCCTGTCCACTACTGCCATGCCCACTGCATCACACACTATTGCTGTACTGTCTTGGACCTTCTTTTATGTCACCTTCTTTTGTGCTGGTGCAATTGGAACTTCTCTCACACTCTTCCCATCTGAAGTAACGTCCAATGGTCAATGAACAAATGGACAGTAAGCAAGGGCTATCTGTAAATATTGTCTACATTGATGAAAACATAAAGGAATAGGATATATTTTTTTAAAAAAACATGGTAGAGTAGCATCACACTCATTTCAGAAGCACCGAGGCGCTTCCAGGTTGAAAGGATAAGGCGGTGACATTATTGTTACCTATGGGATACCCAGTTGAAGACTCCTTTCATATCCCCAGGTGAAGCTGGAGCAAAGGATGGGAGCTCACCTTGCCCCACGACGGCATTCAGATCTCAAACACCGGTTTGCTGCTAATCGACCCAGCGTCCTAACCACGCAAGCCACCATGCTCCACCATAGGTATAATAAAATCATATCTTAGCAACCATATTTGAATAGGTTTTTTTCTAGCCTGAACTGTTTGCTCTTGATTCCAAAGCTAATCATAATTTTAATATATCTGATTTTTCACTTTGAAATAAACTCACAGGAGCACATGAAGCTTCCATATTGTAATCTACAGTGATATAAGTATTGCTTTCCTGCAAATGTATTATGATGCTATTGGGTAACATCTGTTTATGGTAATATCTTATGTTATCTAAAGCAGGGCTTTTCAACCTTTTCACCGATTGTACCACTTTTAGGATATGGCAATATTCGAGTACCACCTAGCAAGGTGTCAAAAACTTGATGACCAAAAAAAAAAACCTGTTCAAAGTTGCAATTGCACTGAAATGACTTGTGACTATTTTCACACTTATGACCATTGCAGCATGCCCAGGGTCATGTGATTTATATTTGGATGCTTGGCAACTGATTCATATTTATGATGGTCACAGTGTCCCAGGATCATGTGATCCCCTTTTGCAACCTTTTGACAAGTAAAGTCAATGGCAGGGCTGCTGGTGGCCAAGTGCTAAAGCAGGACTTCCCTCCCTCCCTCCTTCCCTGCTTCCCTCTTTCTCATGCCCACTTCCTTCTGAAGGAAGAATTTGAAAAAAACAAAACCATATTTTTTCTCTTCCATATATTCATCAAACAAGGAAAAGCCTCCAGAAACAGAAAAGACAATCTGCTGAGTGAACTAGCTTAAAAAGGCACATTTCCCTTTAAGAATTAGCTACTGGCTAGAAAGGAAAGTAAGGAAGAAGAAAAAATGTAGTAAGTATTGGCTGCCGGCTAAGGCAGCCTCCCCAAATGGCTCCATTCATAAGTAAAAGAATCTACAGGCAAAATCCATTCAGAAGAAAAATACTTCAAAATCCCTTGCAGCAAAACTTACAGCTAACAATAGCAGAGCAATAGAAGCTAACACCAGCCATCAGCCATCAGCCAAATAGAAATTGCCAAACACTCCTTAAGAACATAAAGCCCACATTGCACAAATCCCAGAACTTCAAAGTCACAAAAGCACATAAGAATCCTTCCACTCTCCATCTCCTCCCTCTTTCTCATGGGGGAGGGTGAGCCAGAACTGAGCCTGGGCCCTTTGTCTCTCCCCAGCCATTGCAGCTCCAGAGGACTCTCTCACTGTAAGTCCATGCCTGCGCTGGCTCTTTCCCTCCCCCACTACACTTGGCTAGGCAGGGCTGCGTACCACCTGCCACTTGTTAATGCACCACAAGTGGTACGCGTACCACAGGTTGAAAAGCCCTGATCTAAAGCCTGGATTTCTTCCTTTCCATACTCTTACTCAATATGAAATCCATCTCAAAGGCCCAGTGGATGATGCTTCATGTTCCAATCCTTTGGAGACACAACTTCAACACTTGATCTTTTGGCTGGGATGGAAGTACAGAAATGAATTATCAGCTCGCAGCACACTGAGATCTTACACTGTCCCCTTAATTTCTTTTCTTCAGCTAAATGTAGTGGGGAGGGAGTGTGGATGAAGCTCAGTTACCAAACCTACTCAATCTACCTTTGTTCCATTGTTCTTAACCATTACTTCAGGATTACCTTGATTGCCAGTCAAAGTCAAAAAGCAGCAGAAAAGGTACTTACGACTCTAAAAATACAAGCAAAGGAATAATTTAGCTGTCCTGCTGTGCTATTACACCCTTTTTGTCATTTTCTGCATAATGAAATGGCAGTCTAAACATTTGTACCAAGGCATATTTTAATTTGAGTAATTTTTTTGATCTCAGTAGGAATAACATCTAATGTTTCAGATTGGTTTTGTCCTGCCCTAGCTCACATTACAAAGATCTTGAATTCACATGAAGATGTTAATCTAGTGCTTAAAAAGATTTAGTTACATTACAGATTTAGGTCTTAGGCAGCCAATTAATCAGAAGTACTTTTTGAAATCCCAGTAAGATTCAATAAAAAAAAAAAATAACCTCTGATCTGGTACTTTGGAGTACACTGCAAGAATTAGATAATGAAAACACTACTACAGAGGGCTTTCTAGTATGTTTAATTCTCTGATTTTAAAATATTCATGCATTTTCAATGTACACCCTGTAAAAATCAGAAGCCCAAAGTTATTGTTATCTGTGCACTCTTCATTAAAAGGCACACTATGAAAAAAGCTGAGCAGGGTACAGTTATCCCAATAGTAAAAGCGTATAATGATATTGCAGCATTTAAACCAAAAGGATCCTTATAACATAACAAGACCCGATGTGCTTCCAAGTCACATAACTGCAACACTTCAGTGACACAGAAACACAGATGGGGTTTTCCATTCATGTCCACTGCACAAACTAAAGCAAAAGTGATCTCAGTATTACACACAAAGAATCACAGGATCATCCAGTTTTGCCTGAGGTAAAAGTCATTGTGCCAAGAAGAAAATGAGATGTGCAGATTGTGTAACTGAGAGGTTGTATATAGAAAGTTCTGCTAAAGGAGGAACAAGAATTTAGAAAGTAACTAATTCTGCAGTGCTCCAAAATAGCCGTGTTAACAGGAAAACTTAGTTTATTCTAGCTGTTTACTTTTTTCATTTTCTTTTTTTCTCTTCAGTTACTGCCTCAGAAGCAGCCATTTTCAATTTCATAATTGAAATTGAAGAGTACATTCTGACAAAGTCAAACTTTTAATGAACTTTTTTTTAACCCATTGCATTTTCACCTAATTTCAATGGTGGGTATTTAACCTGGAGAATTGTTTTAATTTTATTGTTTTAGAAATAGCAAGCTACTTTCATTTTTTTTATTCATAAAATTAAGTAAGTTTCACAACAGATCGCTAATTACTTCAGGTTTAAAATGTCAAATATAAACCATATATGAGTGTATCGCTTATGCCAAACTCAAAGGAAAAGCAATGGGTCTTGTGAAACACAGTGTTTTCCATATTTTATACTACCTTGCAATAAAGAGTTGGTCAGCAAGATGTAATTAATTAGAAATCTATTCTTTAGAGAGCAACTTTACTAATGGGAGCAGGGGTCGGAGGGAAGAAGCTATCTACAGATGAGTCCCCTTAACCTTTCATTGAAAATTTTTCCCCAAACACTCATGGTCCAGGTGATCTTTTGGAGTTTAAGCAATGGTAAACAATTGTATGTTCAAGACTTGGAGATTTATATTTATAGGTAAATGTGATGGAATGTGCAAATGCAGGAGCTGGTGGGGGGACTTTTGGCAACATAAAGCTTTCTCAGAGAGATGCCCAGATTAAGACAGTTTGCAGTCCTGAGCTGGAGGGGGAAGGGGTGAAGACGTTCAGGATAGCCACTCCCTAGAGTCTGTCAGGATATAACTAGTAGGTAAGAAAATTATAGCATTAGTTTGGCAAGATTCTGTCCATTAGGTTTAAGCAAATAAAGGACTGAACTCGATCGGATCGCGCTGTCTTGTCTCTGAGCTTGGATCTGAGAACAAATAAGGCGCTGAGATCCACAAGAAGCTTCAGGAAACAAAAGTTAATCTTTCTTTTTTCTTTCCAACTGCAGTATCTTAACAACAGAAATTCAAAACTAACTCCTTAAAGAAGCTCTTGGTACAAAATGCCTCAGATGCAAAACTAACAATTCATTTTCTTTTAAGTTAAGACTGGATTACCATAAATATGGATTTTCTGAAGAGATACTCTCTATACCACATTCGGGTTTTAGCTAGTAGACCAGGAAAAAAGTAAAACCCAAACGACTAGGACTAGGATAGCATATGGCACTGGCCACAATGCATATAAGAGGGGTGTTAAACTGCCGGCCTGCAGGCCGGATGTGTCACGCCAAAACCGCGCCCACCCCATTGCCGGCAATGGGGGAAAAGTCACGATACGTCACGACACATCATGTGACATTGTGAGTTTGACACCCCTGGCATATAACAATCAAGGAACAGAGCAACTATTCCCAGCTGTCGGTGATGCACTGAAAAGGCACTTCAAACCTGGCACATCACAATTAGCAAGTGAAAACAAAAAAGGGAATGGTCAATGAATGCGTGACAGATGCCCTGTGATGCCAGGACTCATGGTGTGGGAGGTCATTAAGACTCCATTGTTTCCTTCGAACAAAGAGAGATGATATAACGAAAAGTGTAAGGTTTGATTTCATATAGACAGTAAATAGCAGAGAGTTTGACTTTCATGCAAACAATATAATATTGGGGGGGGATTTTGTTTCCACTTAAACTCTGACAGAGACTGTTTGGTATAGAGTATGGCTGGGCAAAAACTTGGATTTGAAGAGCAAAATGGATTTTGAATACAGGTAGTCCTCGTCTTACAACAGTTCATTTAGTGACTATTTGAAGTTATAACAGCACTGAAAAAAGTGACTTAGGACCATTTTTCACACTTACGACCTTTGCAGCATCCCACTGGTCATGTGATTTATATTCAGATGCTTGACAACCGACTCACATTTATGACGGTTGCAGTGTCCTAGGGGTCATGTGATCCCCTTTTGCGATCTTCTGACAAGCAAAGTCAATGGGGAAGCCAGATTCACTTAACCATCATGTTACTAATTTAACAACTGCAGCAATTCACTTAACAGATGTGGCAAGAAATAAAATGGGGCAAAACTCACTTAACAAATTTCTCACTTAGCAACATAAGTTCTGGGCTCCATTGTGGTCGTAAGTTGAGGACTATCTGTACATATCCAAATCAACGCCGCCCAGAGTCACTTGTTGAGATGGGTAGTTATAGAAATCAAATAAAGAAATAAAGAACCAGGAGGCATCTTTATAAGTGATCAACTGCAATAACAGTGTTTGGAGGAGAGAATGGGTTTGCAAATACATCTTTTCTCAAATCTGCAGCAGCCGCAGTTGTTCAATGTCAGGAAAAGGCGCCACTGCTTCAAGATGTTGCCAGCATGCGCTATGTGTGCAACCATTTTGCCTTTTGAATCTGGAATTCTATCCAGCTTTAATACAGAAAGCTAGCACATATACCTCCATTGCAAAGAAAGACACAACTGATTCAACTTTCATGTGATCTTGGAAAAGCGCAAGAAAAGCAGTTCAAGGAGGAGACCCATCAGGAAAATTGACAGATTCTTTTAACACGTCAACAATGCAGTTATTATTACAGCAGAGGATGTTTTCGTACTTCACATTGAAAAAAATAATCTGAGGTTGCCCCAACATTTTCAAGTACTTCAATCAACGTAGATGTAATTGCTCACTCTGCTTGTACCACATTTTGTTGACGGTGCTCTAAAATCATACTGCTCACTGTGGAGTTTCTACAGAGGGAAGCAATCATGTTTCAATGAAACCATTTCCAGGGGGATACTTCAGTCTGCAGTCAATTAAAGCTCAGAACACCTATCACCTAATTAAAGCTCAGAACACCTATCAGAAACCGCTGATATGTCTGCTGAATTCACAAAGAAACTCAAGAAGGTGAGATGTGGGTCACCTTTACAAGTGATAAATGCAATAACAGTGTTTGGAGGAAAGAATGTGTTTGCAAACTTAGAATAGTTACAAAACATGATGCTGAGGCTATTCTGGATGGCCAACCACCCATTTCAAATAATTGTATTCAGCACACAACAGAAATGATAGATATGAACAACAATGTTATTTTTATAATGATTTCCATTTCTATACTACCTGAAATGAGTAGCTAAAAGACTGTATTTGCTGCTACCTAATACAGAAAGCTGCTTTCTCACAGTCAGATTTGAGGCTGTATCTATTTCCAGACAACACATAACTGATCCAGATGTTTTTTGCCATGAAGTAATTATTTTTGTCATAGCACAAATCTCCTACTGTGATTAAAACATTTTCAAACATGTGTTTGGCAAGATTTATATATACATGGCACATACACTGACTTATAAATATATTCTAATCACACTTTAAAAACTAAAAAGGAAAATAATCATGAATAGTTAGAATAGTTTTTATTTAATTCTGTTACCAA
Source organism: Azemiops feae (assembly GCA_023970755.1). Lineage (NCBI taxonomy): Eukaryota > Metazoa > Chordata > Lepidosauria > Squamata > Viperidae > Azemiops > Azemiops feae. The sequence continues at coordinate 1,338,585 of JALGBA010004278.1, read as the reverse complement.
TTAATTAATAATATGGTGTACTATAGAAGCAAAACTCATATATACCCTTATTCAGAAACCTTGAATTGCATAGGAGACAATAATTAGGCATTTGTTGTGCATAATTAATATGTTTAAACCAGGTGAAGTAAAAAAAAAATCTTCCTTTATAGTAATATTTACACTTTGGTGTGGTGGGGGAAGGTTTTTCCATTAGAACTATTTTCCAGAGTATTTACCACCATATATTATATTAAATATTCAAATTCTTTTCTGCATGGCTACTGTCTGGCTACAGCCAATAAGAAAACTATTAATTCTTTACTTAATAAGAACAATTTAGGAACTAATATAAACACTTGAGTTGTGATTTGTTGCATTATAATATTAATAACAATTTTTGTCTAAAAATATTGCACGAGAAGACCAACACATATAATACCAGCACAAACAGGTAGTCCTCAGGTTACAACAGCAACTAAGACAGGGATTGCCACAGCTAAGCAATACGGTCATAAAATGTAACTTCATAGGATGGTATCAGTTAGTGATGGCAATTTCACACAGACCTGTTTGCCACTGGAACCCCTAGATGTGTGAATTGTTAAACAGGAAGAGGTGAGAATCCCAGGTAAGGAGCACGGACGTGCCATAAGGCTGTGCCATAGGGAAGGCACAGGAGGCTGGGGAAGTGTGTGGGAGGTCTCATGCAAGATGTGTTGTGGGAAACCTGGGAAAGCTGGAGTAGGGTGCGCATGGTGGAACGGGGAATGCTGTATACAGGAGAAAAATTGGGAGTGACTTACCAGAATATTTTCCCTGCTGGCTTCCCGACTGACTTTACTTGTGGGAAGCCAGCAGGGAAGGTTGCAAATGGTAACCAAGCGATGATGGAGATGCTTTGATGACTGATACTTTTGAGTATCAGTTGTATGTCCATTTTTTCAGCACAGCTGCAACTATGAATGGTCGCTGAATGAATGAAAGTAAACCAAAGACTATCTATGAGAAGCTATTTCTTTACATTTTCTTTAACACATCAGACTCAAACCAAAGTGTTATATATCCTCATTGAATGTTCCCTAATCTTGGCTGAGAATCATTCCCAATTTTTTTTATGCTAGTTGGATAATCACAGAATCAAAGGTAAATGAGCTTTTATGAATGATTGCCCTCTCTCTCTCTCTCTCTTTTTTTTTTTTCTCTCTCACACACACACACACACACACTTCTCCCAACTAGATGTCTGGATAGGACTTGTCATGCTTTATCTTGATTCACTCATTCCAGACATATTTGCTGCAACTCTTCCAGTGTATAGATGTGTTTTTCTTCCCATGTAAATCATATACTACAATGGATTATCTAGTGATAAGTTTTCCCAGCCAAGTTTATAAAATGATGTCTTCACTGAAGTTCTCAGACTGATTCTTAGTCAAGTTCATAAAATTATGTCTACTCTGAAGTTTCAACTCATGTATTTTGAAATATTTGGACTCTATCTTCACCACAATACAACTTAATTCATAATCCTTCTTGAATATAAGTCTCATAACTTCTTGCCCTTGAAAGTAAATAGGCTATTGGCACAAAAGTACAGAGACATGATCAAAACTTGACAAATTGTGTCAAAGACACAAGAGGGAGTGGGAACCAACTGATGATCTGACATCTTTTGATCATTTCAGCAATCTGAGAAATTCACAGAAACTTGTATGAGTGATGGAGAATTCACTAATTTGCAAACACACTAAAAGTGGTCCAAATATTTTGAGAACTCCAAAAATATTGTCATTCAGAACACTTCTTCTTCTCACAATGCAAACATACAGTGAGTTTTTCAATAATGCTAAGCCAGTGGACAAAGAAAAAGAAAAGTTGGGTCACTGAAAAAGAATTTTACTTAGACAGTACAGTTTTAGACCAATTGCTTGCAAATGTTATTTGACCTCTTGATAAGTGATCAACTACTGGTAAGTACGATGTTATCTGCAGGAAAGTATCCATGGACACATCAGGGTAAAATTGGCATAATTTTCCTAATTTTGATTCTGAAACACATCTTGAGTCCAAGATATAGCTTCTTGTTATTTGGATGCAATTTTTGCACATATTTCTCAGTGGCAAAAAGGTACTGTTGATTTACAATTGATTAATGAAGCATTTACAGCTGCAATATAATAGCCAGTCAAATTTAAGTATACATGATTTATTCTTGAACCTTGAGATTAAGGCAGAACTAAGTAAGGAGAAGAGTCATTCCTAAGAGTTGGCTCATATTGTACATCTCTGTGACAAATAAAAATGCCAGATAGTTCTAGTTGCCTTTCACTACTAGGATTTTGTTTGTTTGTTTGTTTGTTTGTATTTAGAAAAAAACAATTGCTCCCAAGGTGGCAAACATTGCATCAGAATCAGTCACTTATGATTGTAGTAGCCAAATAAACCATAACTGATTTAATGAACCATTCTGTGTTTCATTATGTATGCTTGCACAGCATGTCTTAATTTCTGAGTAAGCATATGCTACTATTACAGTTACTAATGTTTCATTCTGCTTCTTCCACCTCTTTAGAATTGTATATATTTTGGGAATAAAGGGAAGAAACACATAAACAAGTAATTCTGCACAGCAACTGCATAAAATAATTTCCTCTCTAGATAGTATTTAAAGCTGAAATGTAAGAGCCCTAAAATATACAGCTCTTCAAAAAGCACTAAAAATTATGGAAAGATTTGGGCTGCAATATCCATCAACTGCTTTGTTTTATGTGGAAAGAATTTAATCCAATCTATTTCTGCCTATATAAGAAAAACACCCTTATATTAAAAGAAAGGGTAGATCAGGACCATTATAAGCTAGCTGATGGGGAAAATCTAAAACATTTTTTTTCTTAAAGTTTTATTTTAAATGAAATATACATCCTTGGGGATGGGGGAGATTTTTAAATTCACACTAATAGATTTGGGGAGGGGAGAATTCATTCATTAGGTTGCATGGATTTTTTTTTTAAGTGCTGGGAAAAAACCTAGCTTTATTCCACCTTGTACAGAATGGTTTGAAATAGGAAACTATATGTAAAGCAACACTTATAAAATATAAGACAAGACAATATTAATTTTACAGATAGCTCAATCTAGCCCTCATTCATGAATGAAATCAACCCCATTAAAACTCTTTTCTATTGACAAATATAAAACTTAAAGAGTTTGTGGGATTATAAAGATGTGACTGCTTTTGGTCACAAGACATATGGAAAAACACAATGTAAAAGTGGTATTTTACTCACCGTTTCTTTTGATCGGCTACACTTTGTTTTCAATCTTCATGCTTTGAAGATTGCAGAAGACCATGTTAATACTGTTACAGGAATGAATGGGGCAAAAATGCCCAGTTTTTTTATTGCTAGTTCCTCTCCCCAGGAGAGGTTCAATGAATCTATTTTGCTGCATATTTTTAATGAATAATTTTAAAAAGGGAATACATGCTGCCCCAAAACATTATTTTCTGGGCAAATTTCAGTGGTGTGCTTAAGTTGCTTGCACCAGTTTAAAAGAACTCCCCAAGTTTATCTTATGTAAATAGTAATACCCAATGCAACTTTTTTTTTCATCAAATGTCTTTTAGAGATATTAACTGCCTCCTCTGACTGAAGAGGTAACAGATTGTTTTGTTTTGTTTTGTTTTCTTACCTCTGTTTTGAGGGCAGCGAAGTAAGTGCCTCCATGAGCAGAGATGTTAAGGTAAATAAATTGAATTTAAATTAATGTATCTGAGTTCCTGTATTTCTCTTTTATCTGCCTTATTTCACACAAAAAAATCATGAGCAGTGCTTTCATAGGGAAATACTTGACCAATAATAGGATCCACATCCACATCAAATTACAGTTTTTAGAAATGATGATAAAAGAAATACCATAGAACTACTACAGCAATCTTGGCATAACAAAAAAGACAAAACAATATGCAACTTTTCTTTATGGCAAAAGAAATTAAAAAAATAGTATTTTTTCTCTAATGATCTAGAAGATATTTAAACTGTCATAAAATACTAACTGCGAATAGCTTTAAAAAGAAATGATTGTGTTGGGCACAGTATAAGAATGAATAACCAAAAACATTAGACACACGTAGACAAAATACATTACCACTTTTCTTTCTTGTACAATTTGATGAAAAGCGCAATTTCACTTTCAAAGAAACTGTAGAAAATTATAAAATCTCCCGGCAGTAGTAAAGGAGGATTGGAAGGAAAAATACTGCTAGCCTTATGATTAGTCGATAAACTATAGGATGCATTTATGTTTTTCACAGATAGTGTGAAAAGAACATTTCCAAACTTTACTGAAAAATTCAAGTCTTTTTTGTCAACAAATCTGTTGTTTTTGCTTCCTGTATTTAACAAGACCATTGAACCAGATGGCTCTCAAGGTCTTTCCCAATGCTTTATTTTTAACAACAGATATTCAAAATCAGGTTGAAACTCGTGTTAAGTAATGAAATAACCTGGGCTTTTCCCTCCATGACTGAAAAATGAGGTCAAGGTGAGATGGCATAAAACAGAACTGTAATGAAAGTATTAATGGTAGAAGGTCATTACTCCATTCTTCTCTCAGAATGGCATGATAACCAGTGATGCTTACTACTTCAATTTTAAGAATGTACAGGTAGTCCTTGTTTAGTGAGCATTGCTGAGATCATCACCAAGTGACACTAAGTGGAAAAAATCACTTACTGACCATACTTTGAAAACACATGCTTCACGTGAAAATATATTCCTGAAGCTTGGTTTCCCTCCTCAAACTAGTCCACCATTTTTAGCTGCAGAAGCACAGGTTTGTTTTGGGGGTTTGTTTGTTTTTTGAAACAAATCTTGTTTGGAAAAGTACTTACAACCAATGAAATGTTATGGGTTCATCTTCTAATCATACACCTGAAAGCCAGCACACTGTTTAAAAACTAGTACAACGGTACAGGTGATGGAAGTTGCATACTCCTGGTCTAAATCAACATTCCTATTTGTGCTAGTCTATGTGCTCATCATACCCAGTATAAAATGGTCTGTGGGTTAGACATGGTGGAAAACATATATTTTCTAAAGGACAGCCAATGCCCACCAACAGTAAAGTCATTTTTTAAAAAAATCCAGCAATAAGTCGAAGAGTTATAAGAGGACCTTATAACTTAATAAGAACTAAATAGCTATAGAAGTTCAATCAATCTGTCAGTCAGACAACACAGATGACAGTGAAGAGAATTAAGATCAAGCTACTTAGGAGAAGGCCTTGATTACCTTGATGGATTTATTTAAATCTCTTCAATATTTTTTTTTTAAAAAAAACAACCAAAATTAAAATAAGATAAAGTACAGGGGAAGGAAAAATATGCAGGCATATACATCCATTCTTGTTTATTAGTTTCCAAAGATGCCTCTCTAGTTAACAATATATACTGCCTGCTCCTGTATAAGGTTAGAGAGAGTGCTTACATTTGATCAGAGAGTGTGCAGGATGCAAAAAACAGGCTGAAATTAAAGGTGTGATATAGCCAAGTACCAGAATTTCCAACTCTTTAAGCTAAAGCAGGGGGTGTCAAACTCGCAACGTCACGTAACGTGTCGCGCCGTATCGCAACTTTTTTTCCATTGCCGGCAATGGGGTGGGTGCGGTTTCGGCATGACGCATCTGGCCCACGGGCCGGCAGTTTGACACCCCTGAGCTAAAGGCCTTGAAAGTGAATCTTCTGAGAAATTAAATATCTTGTTTCAGCCACAGCTGCCTAAGGACAAGTTTGAAGTTGTACAATGCATATAAGAAATGGAGAAATAAAATACCTTGAGTTTTAAAATACCATACTGTTAGATCAAAAACAAGGAATCTATGCCCACAAGATGTTGCTGAATACATTTCCAAGCATCCCTCACTGACTGTAGCTGCTGTGAGTTGTAGTTCCCAGCACTATCAGTTTTCCCATCACTGATCTAAACCAGTGTACGTTTCTCAACCTTGGCAACTTCTCAACTTCCAGAATTCCCCAGCCAGCATGTTGAAATTGCAACAAATTAAGTCATATGCAACTTTATATGAGAGGTTGGCCAGTTTCTCTCGCCCTGCTACAGAGATCTTTGACTTGAAGCCAATTCTATTTCTATCACCTTGGAAGAAATCTCATTGCTTTCCAAGGGATTTGCTCTCAGGTGCGTGCCTGATGGCAGGCTCTTTTTTGAGTGCTAATACACTAATCACACAACTTCCCAACAAGAATGTGAGGAAATAAATATAACTGTCCATCAGATCTGTCCTCAGAGAATTGGCAATTAACACTTCATCTCGGAAGACATCTGTTATATTCTACATTGACTGAATGTGGATTAGCCAAGCAATAATTATCTATAGACACATTTACAACATTTATCTACTGAAAACGTTCCATACAATAAAGCCTTTGCTGAGCCGTTTGGCCTTTAACTTTGTGCAAAACTTAAATAAGTTAAATGTAGAAAATGAAGAAAATGCAGAATTCATAGAAAAATAAAACCTGGGCTTATTTTCCATACTCCATCATTTTTTTTAAAAAAAAAAAACTTATCCCACCTTTGTTACTTTATAAGTAAGTTGAGGTGGCAAACATATCTAATACCCCTTCCTCCTCCCACAACAACTCTGTGAGGTGGGGTTGGGTTGAGAGAGACAGAGTGACTGGCCCAAAGTCATCCAGTAGGCTTTCATGCCTAAGGTGGGACTGATTATACTTAAATTATAGGTCAGGGGTCTCCAACCCTTCCATGGACCGGCACCGGTACGCAGCATGCCAGCAAGCAGGCCGCACAAACAAGCAAAGCTCCATCCTCGGGATGCCAGCAGTATTGAAAATCATACCCCACAACACAGCATATAGAAGGCTTCTTGTGGAATAGCTTGGTTTGTGAGTGTGTGACTGGTCAAACATTACTCAGTGAGATGGATTTGAAACAGTTGTTGCCCATCCCTTCAACCACCATTACACACCAAATGGCACTAACCAATTTGAAACAAAAGCTGATCTTTAATATACCTCTAAATATGGTGAGATGGCATACCACCTTATCCAAACAATAAGATCCATTGCAGAATTCTCTACCAATGCAGAACATCCTATGAGAATACCTATAATGAGGCACAAAAGAGTGGGCTTTGAGTTGGTGAAAATATTAACAAGCAACTTAAGATTTTTCTCTCACAGATGGAGCTTTAACTAAAGGGCAGAAGCCAGGACACGAACACCAGTGAATCAATCACTGATTGCCAATGCGCAACACTAGCAAAGCACTAACTTTCAAAGAAAGGCAAAACATGTGTAAAAGTAAAGGTTACACTTTAGATAGATCTATAAAAAGAGAGAGCCCCCATCCTTCAAAACACAAGCTATGCAGAAAGTGGCACTACTTAGTCATTTGATTCCCCCCCCCCCCCTGCTGATAGAGTAGGCATTTTCTAACTTTTTATGCTGGAAAGTTAGTGAATTTAAAAAATGATCCTGGAACCCTTAATCAAGTGGGTTAGAATAGAAAAAGGTAGAAAACTGGCTGTTTATGAGTGAAACCCCCCCCCTTCCCCATAGTTATACGTGGAAAAGCCTCACATGTTGAAAAATCCTGTCCTTCCCAGTCTGGGAGAAAAGGTTGTTCTGATGCTGCTTGATCCCAACAATTCTTGGCAACTACTTTAATGATTACCCATTTTGCAATGAAAGGGATGGGAGGTGAAACAACACAGAGACCAAGTAAGTTCTATCTATCCCCAAATCTCTCTCGACTGTAATTATACAACTATAACAGAAATTTGTTTGAAATATTCATCAATCCAAAATTTCTGTTTCTTTGATTAGGATTCTATTTATTTATTTATTTAATAAAAGAAGTTTCCATGGTCATGTGGCCAGCATGATATCACAGAATGCTGTTTCCTTCCCACCAAAGTGGTGTACCTATTTATCTACTCGCATTTGCATGTCTTCAAACTGTTAGGTGGACGGGAGCTAGGCGAAGATAGGTGCTTACACCATTGTGCAACGCTCAGGTCTTGAGCCCGGGCTGCCGGCTTTCCAGCTAACAGAGACAGTGTTTTAACCGCTGAGCCACTGCATGCCCAAAAACTGTCTGTAGGCCACAAGGAATTCCTGAGGTAGTCTTAAGAAATACAACTGGTGTTATTTTGGAATGTGTCAGCCACTCAGAACCAGGAATTAAGGCATGTCCTGAGGATCCACAGAAGTTAATTTACCTACACTTTCTATTTTTGCCTCTCTCTCTCTCTCTCTTTTTTTTTTTTGAACACTAAAGCATTACAGGTTGTATGCTTTGCTACGGTACGTCCTTTGTCTAGGTTCCTTTATTCTTCAGTATTTTGATTAATGACTTGGATGAAGAGGTAGAGGACATGCTTATCAAACTTGGCGACAGTACATAAATCATTTGGATAGCTAATACTTCGAAAGATAGAAATAAAATTCAAAATGATCTTGATAGGTTACACAAAGGGGTTGAAAGTAACAGACTGAAATTTAACAGAGGCAAATGCTGAGTTCTCCATTAAGGGTACAAGAATATATTGCACTGTTGTAGAATGGAGGATATACAGCTTGAAAATTCTGAATTCTGAAACATGCTACAAACTGAGTATGAGCTAACAATATGAAATGGCAGCAAAAAGATAAGTGCAATTTTAGGTTGTATCAACAAAGTCCAGTTTCCATCAGAGTGAGTATTGTAATTATTACACTCTTCTTTGGTCAGACCCATTCCTCTGGGCTCCCACTTCTGGGTAATCCCACTTTAAGATTCAGTATAGGATAATAGGAATAATCAAAGGATTAAAAACTAAGACAAAAATGAAGGTGATTGGTATATTTAGCATTCAGAAAATATGACTCTACTTTGTCTTTACACAAGTAGCAAGTTTCCATTCCCACAGTGCATAACAACATTTGCCAAATAAGCTATTTTCAGACCATGAGTTTGAAATATACAAATCTGAAATATATTTCAGTATTTTTAATTGATAATTTTTTATAGCTTGTGGTTATGTAGCCATGGAAGACTCATGAAAAATGAAGAAATTATCAGATACCAATTAGAGTTAACACATTAAATGATATATACAACAAAAATTGTCTAAAGTGCTTGATTAATTTTACTGCGAAGACTTGTCCTCAAGGCAGAAATGAAAAAAAAAATAGATTGCTGCCTAAATAGTGCATTACATCTCAGATAAAAGTCCCTTCATGCTGCCATTAAGTGCTTCAGGCTAGAATTAAAATAGAGTCTAAGAATTTATTTAGAAATGTTCAATTCATGATATTTAGGGGATATTTAAAGATACAGAAGGGAAAAAATAATATTGTAATTGCCCAAAGAACAGAGCTAGGATTTTGTCTGTGCATCAACTGGTAGTTATTAATCTATTCTAAAGGACATATAATACCCCAAAATATTAAATAAGCTTACTGTTTAAACGTTGAGGGCATTTGCCATAATGTATCCTAAAAGCTAGGACTGCTTTTGTTTAAAGGTAACCCCTGCTCAAAAAAAAGCGTAAAGATTGTGTGATATATACTGAGATAATATATATTTGAGATTTACACAGAGACACTTGATACGTATTTTATACACTGATGCCTATTTCAATCCATTCTCTGAAATCTGAACCATAAATATATATAGGTATAGGTATATTTGTAGGTATAGATATATGTAACTATATGTATAAGCTCTAGTCCAGATGTAGTCTTGTGTGCTCATAACCTTAAAGGAGGCAGAGAGACCATACGTAGAATACTAAGTAGTTTTTTGAACAAAAGATTTTCAGAAGGATTATTATTATCTGAGAAAAGCTAACACAGAAGGCAACCCAAATAATCAAAAGCTGGAACAACTTCCTATATATATATATAAAAGGAAATATTGTGTTTTGGGATGTTTCCTTTAGAGAAAAAGACAAAGTAAAATAAAATTGTAGATTATATGTTTATATACAGATAGACAGACAGACAGATAGACAGATAGATGCATTCACACATGCTGTGTAGAAAGTGAACAGGAAGGGTATTTTTCCCCTTCCCTCTAATTTAATATATAACTTTGGACATTGGATTAAGCTGAACAGTAGGGGATTCGGAAGAGATGAAAGGAAATATTTTTCACACTGCATTACATAATACTATGTAATTTGCTACCACAAGATATACTGATATTCACCAACTGACATGTTTTAAAAGACCAGTTCACAAAAACTAAGACTCTGATTGGCGTATTATCTACAGGAGGCTATGTACTGAAAAGTATGCTTTTCAATACAAATGTCTAATGGATGGCTGGATGCCACTGATGCCATATTCAAGAGCAATCTGACTGGCCACTGAAAGAACAGAATGGCTGGATCTCTGAAATGTCTAAAATACTGTTTAATAAAAATGTATATTTCTATGTACAGTAGTGGCCAAAATTGTGGAAACCTTTTGGGAAAAGTGTATTTTTGAGGTTTGATGGCTAACAACACCACTTTTTTTTGGAGTAGTACCATAAAATTATATATCAATGGAAAGATAATTTAATCAAGAATGTAATGCAACAAAGTTTGTTCAATTATCTGTACTGTATTCTATGAAAAGCTATAGCCAAATAACCAGAAAAAATCAGAAAAAGGAAGCACAACTTGTTTAGGTTGATATCAGGTAGCTTTCCTTCATCATTGTAGCCAATGAGCATGAGTGTTTAGAGAGCCAATCAGGTGTCATCTTGTTTTGGCAATGAGCCAATCAGATCACAGTAGAATTCAGTTATTGATGTCATGTATTGGAGCTGAGAGGAGGACATTTGTCAGTGTGTTATGTGATTGCTATCAAGTTGGTTGGGTTTTTTTGTGTTCTTTCATTTAGTGAGCTTGTAAAACGTAATAAAATTAAAGTAATGGTGCAAAGAGTTGACTGGTTGCCCAGAAAGCAATGTAAAATAGTATTATTAAGTGAACAAGGCTACAGTTATAAAGAAATTAGAAGAAAAATTGGTGGAAACTTAACCAAAGGTGGCATTTCTACTGTACACTTTTCCCCAAAGGTTCCCATAATTTTGGCCACTACTGTATATGTCATACCATGGTGAGTTCCATATGGAACTCACTTGCCTAGATCCTTCTTGCTCAATTGAAATGGCATAATTTTTCTTTGGTGTATAACACCATTTTGTCTATGTTTGTTTAAATTTCAAGCAACAAATACGCATCACACAACTCATTCTGTCCTATTGGGTCTTATCTCCACACATTAATAATTAATGGGGAAAACATTTATAATATTTGAGAGAACTGGCTGTTCTGTAGGGCTCCTCTTACATCTAAAAGGAAATGAGATTGTTTTCTTTTCCTTTCCACCTGCACAGCACACCTGGCTTCAATCTCTTTGAATGTGGCCCGGGCAACTAAGAATTCTGTCTCCTCTCTTAGGGGCATCCATACTGGAACAATCAGAAATTAACCAGGGTCCACACAAACAGACTACATATCAAGAGTTAGTCTTTTTTTTCTCCAGTTATTCTGCAGACCCAGTTTGGCACTGGAATATATCTGCAAGCCTTAGTAAGTTTTTTGCAGCATGGCAATTTTATAAAATCATGCTTTGCACATAAGTATATTCTTACTATTCTCTCCCTGTAAAGGTTGAGACTACTTGTAGTTCACTCCTACACTCAGGGTCTATGACAAAGTGCACAGAACCTCTACAAATCACCATTTGCCACCCATAGAAGTTCCTGCATGATTTACCATTCTTATTACCTTTTCCAGTTATCTGTGAATAGATCAGCTCCATACTCACAATCCACATATGCTTTCAGACCGTAATGAGATCACCTTTTAACTCCTTGGGATGCAAGGTTTACATCCTTCAAGGTTCTCCCTTCCACCATACTTGCTGCTTCCCAGCAAATAAGCCTTCCTACCAATCAAATTTCTTAACAGTTTTTTTTCTGTAAGGCTTTAATTGAGCCTTCGCATAGAAACAGAGATTTGCTGTGTAAAGCTTAGAAGTCTGTGATTTACTGTTGAGTCATGACTAAGGAGTTGGACACTAACTGGCAGCAGAACAAGACAAAACTGAATAAGAACTCTGGCAACATGCAGTCTGAAACCTTTTTGTGGGTAATATGTATGACGTATAGCCTTATTAATCAGATTAATTGGGGGACAGGAGTAAGAAAGCAAAAGTTATAAAAAACTAGATTTACTTATTTTAGCCTCCAATTTACTGGTAAGTTTAGAATAGAATAGAGCTGGAAGGGACCTTGGAGGTCTTCTAGTCCAGTCCCCTGCTCAAGCAGGAGAACCTATACCAGACATGTCAAACTCGCGACATCATGTGACGTCGCGCAACGTATCGGGACGGTTTTGCCATTGCCGGCAATGGGGTGGGCGTGGCTTCCGGATGACGCATCAGGCTCGCGGACCGGCAGTTTGACACCCCTGACCTATACCATTTCAGATAAATGACTGTCTAGCCTCTTCTTAAAAACCTCCAGTGATGGAGCGTCCACGATTTCTGAAGACAAACTGTTAATTGTCCTCACTGTTAGGAATTTTCCAGCCAGCAAAGCTAAGAAACATTGTTCTAGCTAGTCTTGGTGCAGTAAAGAAAGCTACCTGATTTCCTGACAAACAATGAATATATAGATGTTCTGGATCTGTACTATTTTATAAATTGCCAACCTCTCTCAGGTTCTCAGAGGTCTATTACTATGTGCTAGTCTGGTATTACATTTAAACTACTGAAGGAAATGACAGTGAATTTTCTATCTCATCAGTTTTAACACTATTAAAAATTTAGGGAAACTAATAGAATTATAGCTTAAGCTTTGTTCAAGATAATTAAATTGCGTTCTTGTGCACGTTTAGAATTAAAAGTATTGATTGCTTAACAAGTGATGTGAAAAGGTAACCTGTTATTTCAAAGTCTGAGCTAACCATTAGAAGCCAAACAAGTATATTTTATATATTTTATCAAACCAATCTGAAATCAAATATTACTCCTGAATTTTATTTCTTTAAAAAATGCAAACTAGGGAAAGCAAACTACAGATTTTTGAGCAGCAAAATTCCTGGAAGAGGAATATACCTTCTTCAGTCAAAAGACAAAGCACACAATGGAATTGCCAAAACCAGTTCTTGTTTTTTAACAGGTCTCCTTTTCCTTTTTCCCTATTTAGGGGGGAAATGACCAGATCAGAGATTCAGTCATTTTTATTATGTCTGCCTGAAGGAACTTCTGTTGAACTAGTTATATAGTAGATTCCGTACCATGCAGAATCTAAATGAGACTCAGATCTTCAAAACAGGGTCCTGTCTCTTGATTTGGGAAAATGGGAAATATTTCTGTATTACTTCCAGAAATTACACCACTGGACAATCAATAGCTTGCTTTCCTATCTTTGATTAACCTAATTATATCTTTTCAAAAGTCACGTGTGTGTGTGTGTGTGTGTGTATCTACCAAAAGAATGTGTTTAAATGATCTTCAATGCTTACATGGTTAAGACAATACAGGAATCAATATATAAATTTAATTCATTCTATACTGTTGGTCTATAGACTAGGTTGGATAGATTCATTCGATGAGTGTTTCATTGAATGGTGAAAAGGGCATCTATCCTTATCATAAACATCTTTTTAGGTTCAAGATACTACAACAGATAAGAATGGATTTTTAAATTAAAATATAATTTAATTAAAGTCTCAGATATAATTGTTATAACCAATATTTATGGATATAGTTTTGACTTTCCCACCATGTTTCATGAGTGTTTTTATTATTTAGATATCTCCCATAATTCTATTATTATGGAGGAGACTTCAGTGAGATATTGGATCCTGAACTGGATAGCAATATTCCCACTTATAAAAAAAACAATCATGAGCGAAAATTCTAAATTGAACATGTACGTATCCTATAAGAAGGAATATAGCATATACATGAGACTAATTTGAAAAATAACTAGGCTACATGCCCTACTACCAATTTATGTAGGGAGATACAATAGATTGAGTATAAGGTAATGAAACTTTACCACAATGAACTGAAATTGTTTTAACATGCTTACATTAGAGACGTTGGGAAAATGGTGAAAGACTCTGGCTGGATCAGAGTAAGCTTGGTGCTGGTTTGCCATTTATCTTCACAACAAAAAGATATCTTGCATAAATCAGCATATATCATACTGGACTAGGATTTCAGATATGCCCTTATACCTATGTTCTAACTATATTTCCCATTCCTTCCATTCTATGTATGTTTTGTAGCTGCCTTTCCAAATATTGTTATGTGTTATAACAATTGCACTTTTGAATCACAGAATACTCTGTGATGTTCTAAAATTAGATCAGGGTACAAAATAACTTTGAAAAGTTGCAGAATTTTGATTTATAAAGGGAACCCCTCTACATCTGTTGAAAAGTTGACAAAGGGAAGGAAGTAAATACTTTTAGCCTTTTTATCCTGAGAGCTTCTGATTATTTCTGAAGCCCTTTGCTTTAATATTCTAGTCAGTAATAATAATAATAATAATAATAATAATAATAATAATAATAATAATAATAATAATAATAATAATAATAATAATAATAATAATAATAATAATAATAATAATAATAATAATAATAATAATATAATAATAATAATAGTTGGAAGGGACCTTGGAGGTCATCGAGTCCAACCCCTGCTCAGGCAGGAAACCCTATACCATTTCAGACAATGGCTGTCCAGTCTCTTTCTTAAAAACTTCCAGTGTTGGAGCATTCACTGCTTCTGGAGGCAGGTTGTTCCACTGGTTAATTGTTCTAACTGTCAGGAAGTTCCTCCTCAGTTCCAGGTTGCTTCTTTCCTTGACTAGTTTCCATCCATTACTTCTTGTCCTGCCCTCAGCGCCTTGGAGAATAGCTTGACTCCCTCTTCTTTGTGGCAACCCCTGAGATATTGGAATACTGCTATCATGTCACCCCTAGTCCTTTTCATTAAACTAGACATACCCAATTCCAGCAAACGTTCTTGATATGCTTTAGGCCTCCAGTCCCCTAATCATCTTTGTTGCCTTCTCTGCACTCTTTCTAGAGTCTCAACATCTTTTTACATCGGTGACCAAACTGGATGCAGTATTCCAAGTGTGGCCTTACCAAGGCATTGTAAAGTGGTATTAATACTTCACGTGATCTTGATTCTATCCCTCTGTTAATGCAGCCCAGCACTGTGTTGGCTTTTTTTGGCAGCTGCAGCACACTGCTGGCTCATATTTAAGTGATTGTCCACTAGGACTCGAGATCCCTCTCACAGTTACTACTATTGAGCAAGGTACCCCCTATACTATACCTGTACATTTGGTTTTTCTTGCCTAAATGTAGAACCTTACTTTTTTCACCATTGAATTTCATTTTGTTAGATAGCGCCCAATGTTCAAGTCTGTCCAGGTCCTCCTGTATCTTAAGCCTGTCTTCTGGAGTGTTGGCTATTCCTGCCAGCTTGGTGTCATCCGCAAATTTGATGAGTTCCCCATCTATCCCCTCGTCCAAAGGAAACCAGTGTTTCTTGCCTATACATACCGATCATCTGGGCTGCACCAAGTAAACAAGAACTGTTTGGTCCTTGCAAAATTGTCAGATTGCCTCAGAAAGTGGCAAGCTAGGATTTGGAGAAGAACATTATACTTCCTCTGAAGAGATCTCATATGCTCATATCAAAAAAGCTGATGGGAATACCATAACCAAAGAAATTTGGTTCCCCTTCTTCATTGACTAGAAACTTTTTTCATGTCAATACTGATGAAGGATTATATCCAACTCTCTCACATATTGAATAACCTTCTAGAAGAGCATGGAAAGTAATGGGTTGGAATGTCACAGAGCAAAGTAGTATGTAAAAATGTTCTTTCTATTCCTTAGAAGAAAGGAATTCATACTCGTGAAAGCTTACTTTCTGTGCAGGCTCACTATTAGAAGCATATCATTAGACCTAATCTAGAAAATATATTTTATCAGATCAATTTTATTTAACTTATTAAACTACATAATAGACAATTTAAATTTTTTAAATTTACTTATGAACTATTATAAATTTATTTTTTTAAACGAACTTATGAACTATATTAACTTCCAATATTTTATATTTTATATTGCAAAATTTACAAGCAGTTTCTTATTTCAGTCTTATTTCTAAAGGCTGCATTATAGTTTAAATGTACAATTTTAAAATAAATTTAAATCCCAAACCCTCTCTTGTTTTGCATACCAACCCATTAAAAGTCTTACTACTGCAACCAAAATAGTGTTAGTGCACAAAACAATACGCAACACACTCAAGTACAGAGTTGAAAATAAGGACCATAATAAAGAGCATTTTTGATACACATGTTCATGGGAAGCATTTCAGGTTTTCATTTTTGTTTCATTTTTATTTTTTACAATCTATATTAATAAAATGAGCACAGGGACAGTTTCAGTTCATTACTTCGTTGATGATAGTTTTTACATTTGCAGTCCACACTGCATTCTTTTGGAGTGTTTTATTAGCACATTAAGTGATGAATATAATTATCTATTATTGCCTTACACTGACACCTGGTGGAGTATTGCAGCCTATTTACTCAATGGCACTAGAGTGAGATTTACAAGCAAATTAAAATAGTGAAAGGCCAAATGAAAACAACCAACCTTATGCAACCTTAAAATACTACTCTTTCTCCTTTAGAAACTAATAATTTCAAACAAGATTTATATGTTCAATTAACTGCTCCATGCTGTATTCTATGTGACAAACACAAGTGGAATTCCATTTCCCATGTACCACCTTTAAATATTCCATTAGCAAGTGATGTATTTCACTGTAAGCTTCCACAGCATTCCATTCCAAAAATAAAATATTCTGAATTAACTTTCCACCTTAGGATGAAAGAGTCATGTCTTTATACAAGGAAAACTATATTAAATTTATACATGTTCACAGCAACAACTTTTTACTTAATTTCTAGGATTTAGCAAAACTATACTATATGTTTACAAACTATTTCTGGGCAAATAAGATCTGATCTTTGCTCAAGAAAGTTGGCAGTTTCCAATTGCAAATTATAATTGTTTTTGTAATTGAAAAAAGCAAAAATGCCAAACAACCATTTTTGAAAAGTTGCATCTGTAATAGAATAGTCTGATTTACTGCATGACTTCTGAATCTTTTTCTGTTTCCTCCATATGTTCCAGAAGTAATGAAAATAAAGTGGGCTATCATCCAAGGTTCTAATACATTTCCATTCTGTTCATACATATGAAATGATAGAAAATCATTATTCACAATAAATCATTGTTTCACACTGAAGAGCTAGCAAAGATTAAATCCGAAAATAAGAATTTCACAAGTCCTACCCCACACAGTCAAATGTTTTTCTACTCTGATATTTATAATTAATCTATGTTTGGTGCAATAATGCTCCAAAGTTTTCTTTTGTTTAGTTTTAAAAAGGACTACTTCAGTTTTCCAATAACCTTCCAGAAGCGCCCTTGTTGACCTGCTCTCTCCCACTCCAATTCTGGTTTAAACATGACTTTTAGTACACAATTTAAAATCTGAAGTTAGTGAACTTAATGATACAGTTGAAGATCACTAAGTTAATTTTCCACGTTCCAAAAGCCACTTCAACAAAACCAAAGCCCACTATAGTGGAGTTTGTGAAGCAGCAATTTTAAATCTCCAAAAAGGAAAATAAACATTCTGTTAAGAGCAGTAAAAGTAACTGTCAAAAGCTCTGGATCACCATTGCTTTCTTTGGCATAAGAAGCCATGCCTTATTTGTAACTTTTTAATAAAAAAAATTGAACAGGAAAAAGGCAAAATTCCTAATAGAAAAATCCTATGATAAATGAAGATTTAGCTGTAAATCTGCAAATGGCAGATACTCCTTTCTAAACTGAAGAAAGGCATTAACTTCCACAACATACTACTTAACTGTGAAAAAAGAATGGTTAGACTAGACTAAACATTTAAGTTAACTTTGCACATCAGAGAACTTCCAACAATGTCTACCTACCTACCTATGACTTTAAAAAAGGAAAAGTAAGAAACTAGCTATAGAGCTCTATAATTGGAAGTAAGTACATACAAAAACACATTTCTAATGACTGACATTAGACCTGTTTGGAAGAATATATTTCTATCAAAATTCCCAAACAATGTGTTCTTGTAGTGGAATTAGCAGTCCTACTTTTTAGTTCTGACTCACCTTACAAAGCTTTTGATAACGTGGTGATGAAACTGCCATTCTCTGCAAGCGATGTAGCAATACCACAACTTTCTGCAGTGATGTTCTCACCACCGCCATCATTTTAAGTTTGCCACACTTCTGAAGGCACCTCAGAATTTGCATTATAAATGAAGAGCACCCAGCATTTTCTCTCGGTCGCTGGACAATGATTTGCCAGCTTTCTGAGCATGCTCGCTTCCAAGACAGCTTTTCCAAGGGACAGACTCAAAGGCATAAGCAATAAGCATCATGTTAAAAGTATTCCTTCTTCCAGAGAGCCAAATACATACAAAAAGCAAAGCCTGCCTGCATCCTCAAAGGCTGGATTTGTTTAGCAGTTCCAGAAAGAGAGAAGTTGTTGATCAGACAGAGATGCCTGCTTCGAAGTGGAGAACTACATACCAGCAAACGTTGATTAATTGACGAGGTAGAGCTGCAGAGATGAAGCACAATTCCTCCGGGAAGCCTGCTCTGACATCATCGTAATAGTTCTCCTCTTGGATAGGCTTCATAGAAAAACAGGGAATGGCATTCCTTCCCTCACTCCGGAGGAAGATGCTGTCACCCTCACACTGAAAGCAGCTCTGGCAGAGCTGCGGAGCAAGTGAATCACACAGACTGCTCTAAATCTTATAAGAACAGAGGGATACCTGCCCTAATTATAGCAGCCATACATTAAAAGACAATAAATCCCATAGTGGCTGCTCTCCAAAAGCTAGATTATTGTCCTCAAAAGGAAGCTCTACAGGGGCAAAACCTATCTTGTAAAAACTCTCCTAAGCTAATTTGCTCCCGAAAGAAGAATGCTACATGCAGAAGTATGAACGTAGAATAGTTCTGGTGAAATCTCCTATTACAGCTTCTCCACTGAGCAAAGATTTGATATTAATTTTTCAAAAATGGTTTTGTATGTCTGATTACTCTACCTTTTTGTCTCCTCCGTGGTCAGGATCTTCGCAGTTTTAAATCTTGATAACAAACTCTGACAAGTAGTAGCATTTAACTCTCTTGCTGCGAGAGACAATGTGAATTTAGCAGCAAGAACATACTCCCATTGTGGCAAGTGTTATCACATGTTACATCATGTTTAAAAAAGGCAGACGATGCTATAAGATAGCTTAAGCACTATCAATCAAAATGTAAACAGACCAGTACCCAAGAGAGTAATGCCTAGGAACCCTAATATGTTCCCTTGACTTAAAGAAAGATGGGATAGAACATCAAGACACACAGAACTTCAATAGGAATCTTGGTTTGTGACAATCGGGCAGCAAGTTTCATCTTATTTCATCTCTGTGCTTTAGACAGAACTAGATCACCGAAGCAAATAACTCATCTAGTGCAACATCTTGCTGAACACATCACCTATGCATTGCCCAATCAAAACCAGTAAGCAATTATGCTGCAGAGAGGACTATGATGAGCAAAACTGGCCCGTGTGATATTCAAGAAAGGGAAACCCATACCAGACAATATAAATTATGTGGGAATTCAACCATAAATGGAATTGATTATTATGTGTAAAAAACCTAATTTTAGTCAGTAATTCTAGAACCTCTGTTATACTCGAAACAATTCCTAATAATTCCAACTTACAAACTCAGAAGCCTGATTTGGAACAGCAGCAAAATTGCATGGCATTATTCCATGACATACAGTATTCGCATGAAGAAGAAGCTGAAACCACAAGAGACACTCAGCGATTACTTGAACTTTTCAAGGGTCAGAAGCCACTCATGGTTCTTCCTATCTGCTACTACCATGCCTATGTTTTGTGTGTTCGTGTCTGTGTGGTGTGTCTGCTTTGTTGAATGTATGTTCCTTTCTTATTGGAAAAGTATGAATGGCAGTAATTGGGAGAACCCTAAAATAATGACAACCTTTCAAGGCTTCAAATACCACATGGCTTAGATATTTAAGGGGGGGGGAACTATCATATTTAACATTGATTTTTGCTTTTCTGAATTCCATGTGATAATTCCAATTGTGTTTAAAAAGCAATCAATTTATGCATCTGGATGCTGAGCAGATTGATACTTCATTCCAGCAACTGTTCAAAAATCCAAGGAAGTAAATGGCCCCTCCAAGGCCAGCACCGAAACTTAGGTGCATGTTTTTTTGCATGTGATTGGAGCCTCCATATATTGATTGGCTGAGACATCAGAATAGAAAAATCACAAACTATAAAGATAGCCACTTGTGGTTGCTTGACACTAATGATTTAATTGGATCCACTTCCACCTCCCCAAGCTAGAACTTCAAAGATTCTTGTACATCAGACCAATTTACAGCCATTAGCAAAATCAATGAAAGCTTTGATATACTACATTGAATATTTAGAATTAGTTTCTTAATTCTATGTGCATAGGTTTCAGGGTATCTTAAGAGTATAAAAAACAAATCTGTAATCTTCTCTAGGAATATACAGCAATGTTATACTGTACATTTAAGAATGTATGACTCATTTTCCTACAAAAGCATCCAAGCTAATAATAAAATCTTATAATATTAGAAGATCACACAATTTAAAAACAACAACAGCATCAGATATCAGGAAAAAAAACAATACCAAAGCAATCAATATGCATCAAGCAATATCAAATAAACAAAAGCAGATCAATTGTAAAGGTTAACTTTACCACTTAAAATATCAACATATTTGAAAAAGGCATTCCCAAAATAGGATACTGCAAGTAAAAAAAATATTTACTCCTGATAGTGACCCACAAGATGGTGAACTCTGAAAAGGCCTTAACAAGAATCTGTATTTTGTCTTATGAACAAATCAAAATATATGTCAGTAATTAGAATCTGCTAGTTAACTATTTCATTTTATTCCAGTCCTAGAATTCTAGTCTTATTTAAATAGAAAATGAAAATCATGTATGTAAGAAGTAATATTTTCATGCATGAACATATACATAAATATGTCTCTGTGTTGCTGTCCTTGCTTCCAACTGCTTAGTGCATTAAAATTACCAAAATTTTACAAGGTCTTGTAAACGTGATCTTGTTTGGAGCACATAAAATGCCTGACAATGAAAAGACATTGAAAGCACGCTGAAGATGTCCCTTCGCCCCCCCCCCCCCGAATGGAGACGAAATGTTTGCAGCCAACTCACCAAGCTCGGAGATCAAACCAACAGCCCAACTACCAACCTGAGTTACTAATATTCAAACACATCTCAGACATGAATCAGCTTGTTCATGTTATCTATATATACTGAACCTAGTACTATTCGAATACATTGTGTATTATTTTAACAGTGTGATTCAATTGTCCCCTACAAGGCAAAGATACTGAAAGATATAAAGTTATTGATTGGCTTATGTGGCAGGAAAAAGAATGGAGGCGGACTGCATTGTTTAACAATCTGATAAATCAATTGATAATAACACAAAATACTGGGATATCCAAAGTGGAGACACAGAATGATGGTTAGAATCAAAAAGGGGAAGAGGAAATCGCCCCAGTCTTGAAATCTGGCAAAGTCCAAGCTAAAGTCCTTAGCCATCCATTATTCTAGTTGCTACTTTCAACACAATTTCATAATGAGCACTTTTTAAATTAACTTCTACATCTTGCCCTTTATTCTGACAGCATTCAAACTTAAAGCTAAATTCCTTGACATCCTATGGAAGATATCAGAACCATTTGTTTCCATTCTCAGTGAGCTATATTGTTAATGTGAACTGGATATATAGGTTGCAGAAATAAGCTAATATTAGAAAGCAATATTCAATTGATTTGCTTACCAAACCATTAAAATCATAGTTTTTTTAAGTTAAATAAGCTGTTGAAAGTAAACATCTTTTAGAGTCTTCTTATAGCCAAGTTGGAAGCATGTAGGGGATTTTCAAAACTTAAGTTATGCAAGTAACAATTGACAGTGATTTACCATTGCATCCACCCCAAGCCTCAATGTCTTCAGAACTAAGTAAATTTCAACCCCAAATAAGTATTCCTTACTTCCCTTTTCTCTTTCTTAAGCTAATATACTAATATTTTTCTTATTTTCCATCAAATAATAAATATGATACTAAATAGTTCTTTCACTGATTCATGGGTAGCTTTTAGGTACTATGGTTTCTTTTGTTAAATTGTTAAATTTCTGATTTAGTCACTACTTAAATGTTTACAATGATTTCCAATGCTTCTAATTTATGTAATCAAACTTTTCATCAGTTTTCTAATTTTGAAAGTGAAGTATGGAAGTGCATGAATGTGAGGAAGTTTATTCCTTATTTGTCAATTTAGAGAAAATACAGGGCCAAATTATGGCATTTTCAGAGCAAATATGGTGCTGAAGGTTGGTTGCTGAATGAGAAACGAGAAATATATGGTGGAAGCAAAGCATACAGAAGAATATCTAAAATGTGAATAGCTCCATACTTAGCAAGTAGATGATCAAGGATGTGAGAAGTTCAATGAATGTATGAACAAATGGGTATGAAATTGTGTTAGGACTGTGTTGGTTGAGAATATAAATGTGCATATTGTTTTTAGAAAATATTGTTTTTAAGAAATATTATTGGATGAGAACCTAAATGATTTCAGCAAATGTTAGACTGTATGATACAACAAGAATTATTTTTACTGGGAGTCAGATGGTATATACATTTTACTATTATCAGATCACTATTCTCTACTATGTCTGATGGGAAATGGAGTGAAGGACTGAATGTTATACTGTACAGAAACAATTATTATTTCTGGTTTGCAAGGATAGAGAGGTATGAAGAGGTCTAGCCAATGGTGCCAGAGTAAACTAGATGTCTTTGTATGTCTTCTTCTTACTTCATGCTTTAATTTCTTCACTTAATATTTCTTATCCTTTTCTGAGCTCTCCATAACAATGCTTACCTCCTAAGGGAATATTGTAAGGATGTACGTACAAAAGTACTATGCAAGTTATTTTCTTTCTGTGTATCTTCCCACAGGATGCTGTTTAAGATTATAGCTTAAACAAGCATGTCAGTAAAATTGACTATTTTACAGACACACATATGGATTACAGTTGTAGTGGAGTTGGTTTTTTCAGAAATGATTAGCCATCCTTACACTTTTTTCCAGGCCTCTAATTAACTTAGAAAAAGAATTTGCTTCCTAAGCTTTCTTAGCAGAGGAATCTGCTTGCCTACAGATTTGTCCAGGTGGTTTATGTGTTTTCTGATGCTTGGGAGAAATGTTTCTTACTGCATCACCAATCTCCTTAAAATAGAATGTTTTCTCTCTAACACGTGACAAGAATGTTTTTGACAGTATAATGTAACTCCTTTACTAATTTTAGTTTAGTTCTGTTTCATTAGTATGTGAATATTTTATTTCATTCTGCCATCCTCAGCTTTGCTATATCCCAACCCTATCAGCTTTTTTAAATATATATATATATATATATATAATGCTTTTAAATATGTAATCCAAACAGTCCATTTTAACACTATCACTATGGTCTTAAATAAACAATTTCAGTAAGATCCAGTTTAAATTTCTTTTGTGCATGCAACCAAAAATACAATTTCAATCCCATCTTTGGATTTTTAGTCAGCATTTTTCCTTTAATAGATAGATGGATAGAAACTTGGATTCAACTGGGCACAGTTCCCTTATTTCAATTTCATCTAGGACACATAGATAAAAATATCACTCCCATCTCTTAAGTTGACTCTTAGCAAAGCAGTTACGATGTTTTGCTTTCAAGTTTTCTAAGTAAATGGATGAAAATGACCAGGAAATTACATCAGTGCAACATTAAGCCCTCCCCCAAAATGTTATAATCCTGCTTTTTCTATTTGCTAAGGATGCTACGGTGCAGTAGAACCAAGTAAAGTCTATCCTCTGGAGAAGGGGACATACTGTGTGCCATTTGACCAAGCAAAATATAACTCTAATAATTGTAAAGAGGCATGTGTGTTCATCTCTTCCAGTGCTTTGAACTGTCATTCATAGTACACAGATCTGGGATTTATGAAGTGCTCTTTCACAATGTAAAGTTAAATAATAAACAGGCTGAGAGATTTTACCATTTATATTTTCACCTTAATGAAGATATAACCAACTAAAGTAACCTTACTCAGGGCTTTTTTTGTCATAGAACGCCCAGAATGGAGTTCCGGCACCTTTTTTGGATGGAACCTTGTAGGGTAGGCAAGGCGGGTTGTGTGATGTGTGTGAGTTCCGGCACCTTTTTTTTAAACAAAAAAAGCACTGACCTTACTTACCATAGGCAGTGGAACAAAAATAACTATTAATTTTCTTCCTTGAAAAATACAAGAAATGCACAACAAATTCCGAAGTTAAAAATCCCATCTCAAGTACTTTTCTTAAGGACAGGACATAATAAGCAGTGTGTTGCTTGTTCTTTTATCTGTATAATTCGTTATAAACAAACTGGAGCCTCTTCAGACAAAATTATCTGCAGTTCATTGTATAATGCAAAATGGACATTGCTCAAACAGCTAAAAATAATTCATATGAAATGAAAGAATAGATAAGAGTGATAACTGACAGAAAATAACTGCATGCCAGTTCAAACATCTCATTCATACTTCAGAAGCATACTAGACTAAAATTAAATGTCTCCATAACATAAAAAGAAAATGTGAAACATACAGAATTAGTAACCCAATTCAGGAAAACAGCAATTCTTCTCCTATATAATCCTGACATTTAATTTATATTGGATTGCTACTGGTTTTTTTTATTATGAAACACTTAGGGGGGGAAAAACACAAGACAGACTTCAATGTTCAACAGAACCCCTTCCCCACCGAAGAAATCAAAATACATACAAATGATGTAATGCATCAATATTGCATTCCTCTTTCAGAGTATGTGCAGTGCAAGGAGTAACTCTCACTCATTCACTGACACATACACACACAACGCTCCTAATGTTCTTTGTGAGAAGAGAAGAATTTAGTTATACATCTAATCCAAAACTCAACCCCATCTCAGATTGTATTTACTCAAGGAGAGAGACTTCAAATGTACTCTCTCTGTTGGGTGATCTCAGTTACATTTGAATGGAGAATGTCCTTTGAGGTAGAACTCATTCATCTTCAAGAGCAGTTAGTCAGGAATGCCTGGTAAATAGCTATCTAATATATATATTGGCTCAAAATGTGTATGGCTGAAGAAGGAACACAACGAACTAATAAAAATGACAGAAATGATATTTTCCAGGAATGACAGAATGTCAAGCTATCAAGCTTTACTTTGATTACATATTGATTGCATTGCCTCAATCAATCCCATTTTTATGGAACTGGTATTGTTCACTGAGCTATTCTTGTATTTTTGCATGCCCTTTTTTTAAAATATAAAAACTCCTGAAGTAGCTCCCCCTTTTCCCCACTACTGATCCAGGCAATGTGAGAAGTGTGCTTGAGAATTTTTGCTAATGGAATTGTGGACACTGACATCCATGATCAGCCAACTGAAAAAAATAGTATTCAAAGGGACAGTCCAAAATCCTTCTCCATTCCATTAATTTCTAAGCAACCAACTGAGAAGGCTGTGCATTCAAACAGCCCTGCAAAAGAGAAATTATAATTGTAACAGAAGAGATAATTTTATGTGAGCAACAACAAAAAAATAACTATTTGTATGTGAAAACACAAGGAAGGATGACCTCCAGAATTTTTCTAAAAAATGTCCTTTCCAAACAATAGACATTGTCTGAAAACTATGTATCCAACTCCATGCTATATCTTAGGCATAACCTTATGAAGGAATGTTTTCACAATGGATTCTGCACATTTACTGTATGACTCACAAGTTTTCACTTTCTAAAAACAAATGTAATTTTGCTGGCCATCAAAGGCCTGTTTTTTCAATGTTGGCCACTTCACAGGCATGACTATCAAGTATACATTTTGTCCAATTTATTTGCAATGTTACATTATAGTAGATGATTCTGAGACCAGATGATTCATAGAGAAAGCATACATGTATTAAAGTCTTCAGGATGAAAATAACTATTAAATGTTTACATGATGTAACACAGATCTTCCATATAAAAGTCTTCTCCAGTATAAGAACACTTCCAAGAAAACTGCATGCTTAAATTACATTACTCAACTAAGAGCTTGAAAGCCAATATTATTTCCCCAGACAGAATATATATTGATACCAAGATGAATATGGTTATATCTTTGTCCTCGGCTTCTCAAATGCATCACCAAGCAATCATGAAACTCATCAGATAGAGTGACAGCTTTTTATAGAATTACAATAATTTGTCCTACTATTGCCAATACTTTAGTGTTGAAATCAAAATAAACTGTGATTAAAAGTTACCATATGGTGAGATACACCCATTCATTTTCCAAACTGTCTTCAAAATACATTTGTCCTTGAATTATTTTAAGGCTGCTTTAACACAAAAGCCATCTTGTAATTACTTTAACACAAAAGTCATCTTGTAATTACTTTCAACATAAAAACATTCAGAACCAACATTGAGCGCATTCTAAATTACCCATTCATCTAAAGCCATCTAGGAATGTGAAATTCAGATTTGTTGTGGCATTTGAATGAATTTCAGCAACTATAACTTTAAACGTCATCCAGTTGGGGGTAAAAGGAAGCAATGAACTGAGTAATCTATAGAGGTTAATTGATAAAAGGTAACTGCATTATAATTATGCATCTTCAAAATAAGTAAATTGCTCAGAAACAAATGTAAAAGAAACTGATTGAATGAAAATGAACAAGACAAAGGCATTTAAAGCTGTTCTTTTACTTTCATTAGTGTGGATTTACCCATACTTATTTATAAAGAGCAAGATAAGTCACTATTTAATTTTTTCTTTCTCTTTCTTTTGCAAGCATTATTGGTCAACCTTCATATAAAGCTGATGCAGAGTAAGGGTTGTTTTTTTCAACTGGAGTGAATGGCAATATGTGTGTGACAGAGAAAAGTACAAGACCCAAATCTGTTGAGAAAAAGTAAGACACCCCTGCACAGTTTCCTTCCTACTGCCAATCAAACATACTGCATTCTTTTCTCATAAAGAGATATAAAGAAGTAACTCCTAGCAACACGCTGGGCAAAAACTGCTTCTTATTTCCTTCTGATCAGACAAGAAGAAAAGCAGGGCAAGTTGGTTGCTTAGGAAGTTGCCATTCAGGAAGATCTCAATTTATGATTGTTCCAGTAGATATGTAAGGCACCAGGACTGGATTTGTTGCATGGCTAATCAAGGCATATAAACCCTATCTCCAACAGGTTAAAAAAATTGGTGGGTGCTTCTTTGAAGCAACTATAAACAGCGTTATCAATCCAATAATAAAACAATTGCTCTCTATTAATTTTCAGGAGACAGGTACTCAATTTCAACAACTCACCTGCTTCTCTTTCAGCACATATTTAACGAACATCCTTTAAATATTTATCTTGTGCGGACAAGTTTTATCTTCTGCATTAATCTTACAGTTATCCTTTACCCTAACCCTTTCATCTTTGGCATCACCCTGAAGGTTTGCTATTGATCAAACTGATATTCTCAAGAGCTGTCATCATTTTCAGACCATTTCTTGTTCCCATTATTCTTTTCCTATTCTTTAGTAATAAGTAGGCTACTTTACTTTTAACCTCTTTAACAGATTACACAGCCATTCATTGGCTATGTAGTTTTCTTATATATATTTTTTTAAAGCACCAAACTCTAGTAAGACTATTTAGCACCAAAAGTGGATTTTACCCTTTTAAGTCTAAAAAACACAGAAAATATCCTCACATATAGAACTAGTCACCCTCTTACCTCAATCTGCTTCTTCAGTTCCCTTCCAGGACCAGTGGCCAGAGTAGTGGGTTCCCTGTGCAATGCATCTGCAAGGACGTTAACTGTAGTTTCTGCTTCTTGTATCCACTTGAGGAACTTTTCAAGGTCTCTGAGCAAGGCATGCACCGTCTTCAGGTCAGCCTCCAAACAATTCTGCCTATTGCAAGTTCTATAGGAGGGAAGGAAAAAAATCAGCGACTATAGGAAAGGGAGAAGAAATCACCCTTTGTGTGACTCAGCACAGTTGGCATGTATTAGTTATATGCTATGTACAGCTTTAGGAACTAGTGCTGTACTCTTTCAATATTAAAACTTATGCCATAATTGTAGTATATTTTATACTAAAACCATAGTATTAAAATGTATGAAAATTACACAATTCCTCTTCTTGCCATTAACAGGGTATGAAACTGCCAGTATAAGGAACAGAACGGCACACACCTGTCAGAGGTTGTGAATGAGTAATGAAAAAGCTTCTCACAATGAATGCAAACAATTCTTTGAATCTGCGTATACAGTCAAACCACAAAGTTGATGGAAAGTGGCACTTGACTTTTTTATTTTATAACTTAACTTGAGCAACTGGAATTTATTTGTTTGTTTATTATTTGCACAAAATGTACAGCATCCATCTATCTATCTATCTATCTATCTATCTATCTATCTATCTATCTATCTATCATCTATCTATCTGTGTTTCCCCGAAAATAAGACCAGGTCTTATATTTTTTTTTTTAACCAAAAGACCCATTAGAGCTTATTTTCAGGGATGTCTGACTTTGCGGCCTCCTGCCCGCTCTTTCCCACCGTCTGCTTGCCTGTGGGCCCAACGGCTTAAAGGGCTTCCCAGGGATGAGGGCAGTGCCAGTGGAACATGTCTTCAGGCAAGGAGAGCGGCACAGACAGGCGGGGGAAGCCGAAGGATCGGGCAGCGCAAGCCTCCCCTGCCGCCTCCTTCCATCTGTCACAAGCAGATGAAGCTTCCAGTCTCTGTCAGTTCTCCGTCCAGGCAAAAAGTGTTTGGGCGCCTAGAGGGCGCTTGGAAACGGAGCGATTCGCTCCATTTCCAAGCATCCCATTTGCAAGCATACAAAGCTTCCAGTCTCCCTCTGGGCGAAAAGTGTTTGGGCGATTCTCTCTATTTCCAAGCGCCCCATAGGCACCCAAACACTTTTCGCCTGTCCTTGCTGCTCTCCTCCTCGCCTGAAAGCATGTTCCGCCAGCACTGCCCTCGCCTTCCAAGTGTCTGCCCTGGGAAGCTCTGTAAGCTGTTGCGGCCTTGGGCAAGTAGACAGTGGGAGGGAACAGGCGAGCGTCTTCGGCAGGTGTTTGACAGGTGGAGGGAGGCGGCACGATCATTGAAGAGATGGTGGCTGCTGCCGGGCAGATGATCTCCAGGGCAAAATGCGGGCAACCGGGACTGAAGAAAGCCCTTCCAGCAGCGGACTTGGCTGTTGTGCAGCGGCAGCGGAGCCTTTCTCTGTCACTCCCCCATGGCTCCAAAACGGCAGAGGGCAACCAGGTAAAGCAACCGAGCCCACCCTGCCCATCCTCTGGAGCATTGCAGTCTGGCTCAGGAAGGGAGTGAAAGGGAAGAGGCAGGTGGGCAGCTGGGTCATTGAATGGGCAGGGGGGGAGGTTGCCAAGCAGGGAATGGCCTGGCTGCGGGGGCCAAGGTAAGAAGGTAGGGGCACGTGGGACAGCTTCACCCACCTGCCTCGCCTCACCTCGTCACGGCAGAACTGGTACGACAAGCGCCCTCCTACCCCATTGTGGCAGCGAGCAACCAGACAGTGGGACGGAGTGGGCTTATTAGCTAGGGCTTATTTTGGGATAGGGCTTATATTAGCCGCACGTCAAAAAATCAGGCTAGGGCTTATTTTCTGGGTGGTCTTATTTTCAGGGAAACACAGTGTCTGTCTGTCTGTCTGTCTGTCTGTCTGTCTGTCTGTCTGTCTGTCTGTCTGTCTGTCTGTCTGTCTGTCTGTCTTCTGTCTGTCTGTCTGTCTGTCTAATTTCTATAGTGTATCCTCACCTAAATGACTCTGAGCAATTTACAATAAAACTGGCTGAGCAGCTAAACATTAGTTCTCCAGGACTAACAGACAATAAAAGAGACCTAAATCCACCCAACTTTTAATCCGTAACAAAAATTTTATAGATCAATTAAATACAAAATCATTGACGTTTTGTGTTGTGTATCATCTGTGACCCAATTACAGATGAGTAACAGAATATTTCTCCAATTCCAGTTCTCCAATATATACAGGATTATGTCTTACAACTGTTAATTTTTGTAGATTTTTATATAATTTTATCTGGGATTGAGTCTTAATTATGAATATGAGATTGAGTCTTAATTAGAATTTCAGGACTGGAAGCATCCGCATCAATGTTTAAAGCACCTGTACTTAATTCCAGAAGGACAAATTTCTTTGAATATTTCCTGTTTTACTGAACTATTTTATTTATTCTTCTTCTATCTCTCCCAATAATGAAAAATTCTCTATAGATAACAAAATGTAACTGAACGCTTAATAACATTTTTTTTTAAAAGAATTAAATGTTGTAATGAAATCTAAGTAACACCCTAAAACAGTAAGCATTTTTTTTAACATGTGAAAGGCTAAATTACCTGAGAGAAAATGGTTTTCACTTGATACTGAAAAGAATGCAGTATATGCTAGGGATATCAACTGCAGAAGCTATTTCACAACTGACATGCCATCAATGAAAAGATCCGCTTAGCAGAACCTCCCTCAATTCAAGTGAAATTAGGACCAAACCATTGTTGCTTTAGATCAGGAAGTGAAAGTAACAGTCTTTTCACTGACTGGGTGGGAGGGTGAGAGAAAGAAACACGAATCCTGCATCTGTCTATGAAATGTCAGTTTGCTAGACTATCATCTTTACAGGATGTTTTGGAAACAGATTCTGCTACATCTATTTCAGAGTCACAGCAAAACTTCTGTCACAAAACGTATTTGATCAGCTTCTCTTATCTCTTTGGCCAGCTTGTCTTATCTTAAATTAATAATATATGGTACTTAACCTCCCTCTCCCATTTTAATGCACTGGATAGTCCTTCCTTTTTCCTCAGCTGCCGAACAGAGTTTGGGTGTATGGATCTAAGTACATATATTATGAGTGGTCTACTCTACTTATCCAAGAGATAGAATGATGCTACAGGGGGAGCTTTTGCAAGCCAGAAAGGAAATAACTGGCTAGAGAATTAATTTCACTAGGGCACTTATCTTCCTTTCTTTGTTGTGATTATGTTATGTATATAAAACCAAAGTTTAAATTACCTGAGCCAGTTGTATTATCTCCAGGTGCTCAGTAGTACAGCTTTTAATTTAAGAAATATATGCCTCTTCATTAGAACACTGTGTAAACTAATATTAGGAGTCTAAGAATTACAGATAGTCCTCGATTTACAACAGTTTGTTTAGTGACTGTTCAAAGTTACAATGGCACTGAAAAAAGTGACTTATGAACTGTTTTTTACTGTTACGACCTGCCTAACATCCCCATGATCATGTGATCAAAATTCAGATGCTTGGCAACTGGTTCATATTTATAACCATTGCTGTGTCCCAAGATCATGTGATCACCTGTTGTGAACTTTTGCCAAGCAAAGTCAATGGGGAAGCCAGATTTACTTATCAACTGGATTACTAACTTATCAACTGTAGTGATTCGCTTAACAACTGAAACAAGAAACATAGTAAAACGGGGCAAAATTCACTTAACAAGTGTCTCACTTAACAACAGAAATTTTGGGCTCAATTGTGGTCGTAATTCGAGGATAACCTGTGTAAGAGACAGACGACTGATTGGCTACATTCCATCTTGCTACAGCTATAAGAAATGTGAGGCCTTTTTAATTTAATCATACATGATGTCATGATAAAAAACAGTCCCCAGTTTAAATCATATATTGCGTCCCAGTAGCATAATTTCTATTCTTCACATTTTAGAAATATGGAGGTGAGCGCACGTATGTATAATTTAGACACACATACCTTTGTTTCAGATTAATCCATGAGGTATTCAAGTGATTCATAATTTCCTTCACATTTCTTGTGTCATCACCACTATAATCTTGAAGAAGTTTATTTGACAGATCATTAAATGAAATCATCCTGGCATTTCCTTTATCTAGATCTTGCAATAATATCTAAAAAGTAAATACATAGTAGTCAAAAATCTCTAATCATTTAGTTGTTGCTTCATATTAAAAGTTTATGATATTGACTAAACCAGCAAATTTTAGCAACCCCTGGGGGGTGGGTATCAAGTTCCTAATGGTAGAACCCATGGGAATGAATGGTTTCCACCTTTTTGCAACAAAGGAACAACATCTATATCATCATTTCTATTAAGTCAAGCAAAATAAACTGTTGCAACCAATAGTGCAAATGAAAATTCAGGTCATATTCATTTTTCCCATTGTAGGAATAGAACATTATTTCTTGTAACTGTTTTTCTGGAAAGCTAATTCCTACATTTTAGTAAGGGGAGAAGAGAGAATCAGCAAGATTACCAATGTGGAGGCTGAAATATCTGGCTTATACTGAACATTTTCATTAGAATAACTGGACTGAAGGCAAACTGGGAAATAAGTTATGAGCAAAACTCACTCAACAGAATTTATAAAGAAACAGCAGAACAAAGGGAAAGATAACAAAAGTAAAAAGCAGGTTGAAGATTCAGAAACTATACAATAGTATGATTTGACCAATGTGCCAAACTCACTATGAAGTTGAGAGCAAAGCAGTTATTTCCATGTGTGTGTGTGTGTGTGTGTGAGAGAGAGAGAGAGAGAGAGAGAGAGAGAGAGAGAGAGAGAGAGAGAGAGAGAGAGAGAGAGAGAGAGAGAGAGAGAGAGAGAGAGAGAGAGAGAGAGAGAGAGATACATAAAGGGTAAATGCCCAAAGAAAAAATTGATAAGGGTGCATAATTAAAAAAAAATGGGAGATATAAAACAAAAGCCCTCAGCAGAATGCAGACTCTGCAGAGACCTGGGATTTAATTTTTGAATCTTTTTACAGAGCATCTGCTAGCATTGCTGAAATCACATTTTACAACTTTAGCAGAAAAAAAAACATTCTGAGTTGGAAAGGTGCTGCTCAAGAGGCTTGCAACTGAAGATAGCAAGGAGAAAGATAAAGGGGTTTATTTAAAAAGGGATATATGGATAATCTTTAAATGCTTTTCATGAGGCTTTTCTTTATTTTACAAATATGAACAACTGATATTTTTCAGATATTTCCTTCCCAGTCTTAAAGTAATAGAGCACTACTTTCCATAAATAGGTATGGTCAACATACAAACAAAGCTTATACTATTACTTACTTTTGAAATCATAACTTTATTTCTTATTTAGACTCTCATAAATAAAACACAGAGATGTCAAATAAAAAGAGCATAAAAGCTCTATAAATCATTTATTTTCTAAATATAGGAGAAACACAATGCTGGTGAATCATTATGTATTATGATCTGTATAAGAATAAATAGAGGTCTATAATAAGAAAATATTATTTATTCTTGACTCCTTTATTTTCCTAATAAGATTATTGACATATTATGTTTCTATAATTATTTATGGTTTGATTTTTCAATAGGAAAATCTAGTATAGTACTATCAGTGGAACAATCAAACATTACCCTGGAATGATAAATACAGATACAAATATTAGCAGAAACAAAATTTGTTGCTTTCCAATTATATGGAATCTATTAAAATAGTAAGAAAAATATGTTTATTTTATTAATTATCCAGAATCCCCAGATTATTCTTCTGTATTCCAGTAGCTTTTTGGAAAGTAAATTTTACTTAGATTTTGATAAATCCGTAAGCTTTTAAGAATACAAAGTATTCCATTCATTGTAAAAAAATAAAAATAAAGATAAGAAATAGTATCTCTTATATGATGTCAAGCTGATTGTTTATTCCTTGGAAATATAGGAATGACAAATCTAGAGCCAAGGAAAACTAGGTTTGCATTCTTGTGTACAATTTCAGGCAACAATACAAAAATAGGAACTCAAGGCAGTGAATACACCCAATACCCCTTCCTCCTATTTTCCCCACAACAATAACCCTGTAAGGTGTGTTGAGTTGAGAATGAGTAACTGGCCCAAAGTCATCCAGCTACGTTTTCTGCCTAAAGTAGGACTAGAATTCGCACTCTCCTGGTTTCTAGCCTGGTGACTAAAAGAATGCTCCTGTAAACAATTGTTATCACCAGTCTCTAAGAATTATTTTGTAGATTCTGGGGCAGGCATTTATATTCTGATTCCTTTGAACCATAATTTTAAAATCATGGAATCCTCCAATGTGTTCCTTTTTGATCTTCCTAACAGTGTAGTCCAATATTAAAAGATTGTACGTTATTTTATTTCTTCAGATTGGCTGATATCAATATAAAACTAGTCCATATCACCCACGAAGATCTCTTACAGTACAAATTTCATCATTCAGTTAGCTGATGAAATATTGTACGTGTACTAATTTATTAACAAACAAACTTCTTATATCATTTTGGGAATCTAGTATAACTAATAGATTACTGACAGGATACTGAAAAATAACAAATGCTAGCTTTTTCTTTTTTTTCCTTGTCAAACATATTCAGAAAAACTGATGCTTCTGTTTGAGCCCAGCATATATAGTTCACCTTGTAATGACCCAGAAAATGGTTTAATTTGGTAACCAGATTAAGAGTGCTATGCAAGACAATGGATGTTTTTATCAAAGCGTTATCAATCTCCAGACAAATTAAAACTCTAGCAAAGAAGCAAAAAATTATCTAACTCTACGAAGATGGGGCAGGCAGTAGAGGAGAGACAGTAAGAGGTTAGGGTAAAAAAAATGTTTAAGACTCCAATCAATATATTGAACTAAATCAATGACAATGGCCCACAAGAATAGGTAATGTCTCCGTTCAAAGATTGGTATAGATTTTTAGATAAAAATTTAATGTTTCTGGATTAATCAGAAAAGAATCTGTTCATCTTAAACAGTGAAAAACAATATCCAAAGTTCCCAAGCTGGTAAAAGGATGGTAAAGATCGGTCCGTTCTTCCTATCAAGATTCTGAATTGAGAAATATATAGATTTACAACAGGGATGGGTGAGATTTATTGTCAGGTAAGCACTGGCAAGCAGCAATACCTCTCTGGAAAATTCATTTTAATCTAATTAGAAGACACATTCACTATTTCTTAATTTAATCAGCAGAAGGTCATGAACACTACAATCA
This sequence comes from Azemiops feae, assembly GCA_023970755.1. Taxonomy (NCBI): domain Eukaryota; kingdom Metazoa; phylum Chordata; class Lepidosauria; order Squamata; family Viperidae; genus Azemiops; species Azemiops feae. Next base: position 1,303,244 of record JALGBA010004278.1, on the reverse strand, counting down.
CTCTTTCCCCTGTCCTCCCCAGCCCTAACTTGGCAATTCCCCAGGTTTTGCTGCTTTTTCAAACTAAAAATGGAAAAGAATCTGGATAGTATCTAAGAAAAGCTCAAGACACGAGAAATAGAAATCCTGCTGCCTGTCTTTTTCATAAAACTTTTCAATTTGCAGGTACATCAGAAAGAGCTGTATCACATTATTTTTCTTAAACTAAATTAACTGTGTGACAGGAGTAAGACATTAAACTGAATCTATGAACCACAGCTCTGCATTAGAAAGCACACTTGAACTCACTTTGTTTTCTGAAATTTGTTTGGTAAGCTTTTCTTTAGAAGACTGTAAGAGAGCATGTAGATGGATCTCGTATTGTCCAATTAACTTCTCCATTTCCTGCTTCTGGTCATCCCACTTCATGCTGTCAGTCAGCATGCATTTCAGCTGATGTTGACGTACTTCAACCCCATGCTGAGTACCATCCCACTGGTTCTTAACTTTCTCCACTGAAACAGACAGAAGATAAATCTAGTCCCATGAAAAGACACTGAAAATATTGCATCATCTTCACTTTTTTACCATTCACACTAATATATTTTTTAAAAAGCACTCAAACCAACATTGGGTCCTAGATCTACTATTATAGATTCCCATAAGTTTGGGGAGAGAAGTCAAATCTACATATATAACACACATTCCAAAATACACAATATGCCTTTCTTAGTGAAAATGGATAATTTGACAATATTATGTTGGCATTTGAATTAGTGCCAGTATCTTTCATGCCAAACTATCTTACCAAATATCTTTTATTTCATCTGCTTATTTTTTTTCTCATTTTTATTAACTTCCAATATAGGTGATGACTTTTATATATATATAAAAAAAAGAAAATTAGACAAAAATTCTACATAAAAAACAGATCTAACATTTTTAATTTTGTGATTTGCCAACACTGTTCAAAACACATCATCTAGTAAATCTTTTTAAAAACTAGCATCTCCAAGTTCCAGTTTGTTAGTCTTTAAAACCGATGAAATCCAAAGGTGTGAATATAAGCAATAATAATAATAATAATAATAATAATAATAATAATAATAATAATAATAATAATAATAATAATAATAATAATAATAATAATAATAATAATAATAATAATAATAATAATAATAATAAAGTTGGAAGGGACCTTGGAGGTCATCGAGTCCAACCCCCTGCTCAGGCAGGAAACCCTATACCATTTCAGACAAAATGCTGTCCAGTCTCTTCTTAAAACTTCAGTGTTGGAGCATTCACCGCTTCTGGAGCAGGTTGTTCCACTGGTTAATTGTTCTAACTGTCAGGAAGTTTCTCCTTAGTTCTAGGTTGCTTCTCTCCTTGATTAGTTTCCATCCATTGCTTCTTGTCCTGTTTCAGGCGCCTTGGAAAATAGCTTGACTCCCTCTTCTTTGTGGCAGCCCCTGAGATATTGGAACACTGCTATCATGTCCCCCCTCGTCCTTCTCTTCATTAAACTAGACATACCCAATTCCAGCAACCGTTCCTTATATGCTTTAGCCTCCAGTCCCCTAATCATCTTTGTTGCTCTTCTCTGTACTCTTTCTAGAGTCTCAACGTCTTTTTTACATCGTGGTGACCAAAATAGATGCAGTATTCCAAGTGTGGCCTTACCAAGGCATTGTAAAGTGGTATTAATACTTCACGTGATCTTGATTCTATCCCTCTGTTAATGCAGCCTAGCACTGTGTTGGCCTTTTTGGCAGCTGCAGCACACTGCTGCTCATATTTAAGTGATTGTCCACTAGGACTCCGAGGTCCCTCTCACAGTTACTGCTATTGAGCAAGGTACCCCTATACTATACCTGTACATTTGGTTTTTCTTGCCTAAATGTAGAACCTTGCTTTTTTCACCATTGAATTTCATTTTGTTAGATAGTGCCCAGTGTTCAAGTCTGTCCAGATCCTCCTGTATCTTAAGCCTGTCTTCTGGAGTGTTGGCTATTCCTGACAGCTTGGTGTCGTCTGCAAATTTGATGATTTCCCCATCTATCCCCCTGTCCAAATCGTTGATGAAGATGTTGAAGAGCACTGGGCCCAGAACAGAGTCCTGGGGCACGCCACTACACACTTCTCTCCATGTAGATGCGGTGCCATTGAGGACCACACGCTGAGTACGGCCAGTCAGCCAGCTACGGATCCATCTGGTGGTGATGCTGTCTAACCCACATTTTTCTATCTTATCAAGTAGTAGGTTGTGATCTACTTTATCAAATGCCTTACTGAAGTCCAAGTAAATTATGTCAAGCAATGTCAAGCAACACTTTAAGCAAGATACCTTGATATAGATCAGGGGTCTCTAAACATGGCAATTTTAAGACTTGTGGACTGCAACTCACAGAATTCCCCAGCCAGCATGTTTGGAGGAGGAATTTTGGGAATTGAAGTCCACAAGACTTAAAGTTGCCAAGTTTGGAGACTGCCTGCTATAGATCTTAATTCTCATTTCCTCCTTTTGCCTATCAGAATTAACCCTGCCTTCATCGCTGTATGTTAGATTCTTCCCAGTTCCACCTGGGTCATTCCATTCTGTATCCGTTGTTTTGTCAATAAATAATATAATGATTATGTCTACCGTATTATTATATCATTTTTAGTGCCCATCTCTCTACTCTTTGGTCTACTAACAAGAAGCACATACATTTCTCTGTGATTGCTGTCCTTAAGTCAGAACTTGATGTTTTGTTTTTCAGATTTTGAGCCAAGGTAAAAACTGAATCCAATTGGGGATGCCGATGTTCTAAATCACCTTCTGTTATCTGTAAAATAATGGAATAAAAATATGCTACTAGTGACAGGAGTCTAAGAAAAACAAAATTGTTCAAACCCATGCTTCAAATATTAACGAAGAATGTATCTTAATCACATTATAATCTGCATTAAAAAGCTCTGCATCATAATCTGCATTAAAGAGAAATAATAGACAGACCAATCAGAAGTCATGATCTGATGTGCTGAGATTATTGTTGCCAGTATTCCCAGGCAGTAAAGTCATGATGTTTGGGAATTTGGAATCCTATAGTAATCTACACTTGGGAGCCCACCAATTTAAAAAAGTTGAAATAGGACTAACCACCTATTAGATTTGCCCAGTATGTTTAGAGATTTTGCTCTTGCAAAGTGAAACATAAGTGGAAATACAGCTGTATAAAATTCATGTTGATTCATAAAAAGCTGCAAACTTTCATACTTCCTGTGATCTCTTCCTAGGCTATCAAGATACATTATTTATGTTTCTCTGCTCCAAGGAATTTTGTTCTCAATTTTGATCCCAGGTTTTAGACACTATACATCCAGAGTGTTTTAATCAACAGGGATTTTATTACAGCAGAAGCTGTAATAAATTCCCTGTTGATTAAAACTCTCTGATCCTCCCCCCCTCCCAACATCTGGTCAGAACCTATTTTTCCATCCCCCTCTACCCAGTCTCAACTGTCAAGTACCTGTCCTTCCATCCCTCCTCTCTCCCCCCCCCTGCTCCCCGCCATCACAACTGATCAAGTTTCTTGAATGAGAAATGAAACGTTTTTGTTCTTCTTCCTCAAGGAAAAAACTGTCCAGTTGCCTTTGGAAAAAGCACTTTTGAGACAGCTATGATCTGGATAACTGAGAATGTCCACAGACATACAGCAGTAGCTGCTTAACACTCTCTCTCTCTCTCTCTCTCCATATGCACATACACATATACTTATATACACATTTGTATATAGACATATTCACACATGCACACTGCTTTCATGGCAAATTACTGAAAAAGAAATACGTATTTCTCACCCTTTGCTATTAAACCAAATGGAAAGGAAAGGAATTCCTGTGGATTTTACTCCACAATCATTGTCGACTACAAGGGGCAGTGCTCATCTCCATTTTAAGGCCATGAAATGTTAAATCAAATTCTTCATCTAAAAAGGGCAGCTGAAAAGTTCTGAGATTTTCCTATTAAATTGAATTAAATATATTCTCATGAGCAGTTAGTTTGTCATTGCTGTCTATGATACATTATGCCCAGATCCATCCTCAAGTTATTTGTTACTAATTGCACCCATATGTTGCTAATATCAGTAGCAAAGAAAATGTCAGCATAGGTTTCTGTAACCATTTCCCCGTTAACTTCTGTTGGCACAATTGTAAATGCCAGTATAAAATATTCTCATTTCCCCTGAAATTCAATCACAGATTGCCTAGAGCTGGATCTCAATGATTAACAATTCTTGAGCAAGGCAATTAACCTATTTCAATTGAATTTAATTATTTTAAGTTGAATGGATGTGTGGCAACTATATGTAGATAATAGTAACAGTTCAGTTGAAGGTTACTCCAAAGGGGCAGAGTCCTGCATGCTTATCTGGGAAATTATGATGCTATTGAACCTGAGGAAATGGACAAGGCTCTTACAGCTGCTAGTTCAACCATATCTATGTTAGACTCATGCCCCTCCTGGTTGGTTAAAGCTGTCTGGGAGAGAACAAGTGATTGGGTCTGGATGGTGATTAATTCTTCCTTGATAGAGGGAATGTCCCACCGGCTCTTTAAGGTGGTGGTGGTGTGCCCTCTCCTTCAGGGGCCATTGCTCATTCTGACTGGTATGAACAATTTTCATCCAGTCTCCGACCTCCCCTTTTTAGAGACTGTGCAGAAAGTTACCACTAATAATATTAAGACCATCAAATATCCATATCTGCTAATCCCAAGTCCTTGGGAAGGACCTGATAGGTGGACAAAAATGCCAAATCCAGTCTGAACATCTGGCTGACTGGCTGACTGTGCAAAGAACCATAATAATAACCATATTAATAATATTAATAACCATATATTATAACCATAATAATAACTTGCAAGACTAATGTCAGCTGTCCCAGGTAAAGAAGACAGGAAACACAAGATGAACTAATTCTAGTTTATTGTAAAGCATGCATATCTGAAGGCATAAACTTCCCACAGTTCCTGCTTGAAGAGCAGGTGGCACCCATGGCTAGAAACTTTGCACACCTTCAGGTTATGTGCCTCTTGCACCATTCCTGGACTAGAGGCTTTGCTCACACTCATTCCTATTCTTGTGACATCTCAATTGGATTACTGCAATGCGCTCTACGTGGGGGTCCCCTTGAAAAGCATTCAGAACTTCAACTAGTGCAGAATGCAGCTGCACAGATAATAAATGGTGTCAGATATTTGACACATGTAACATCACTACTGCCTGAACTGAAATTGTATCCAGCATGCTTCTGGGTGCAATTCAAAGTGCTGTTGGTCATTTTTAAAACACCTCCTAGCTTGGGACCAAGTTACATGAGGGACTATCTCCACCCAGTTGTTTCTACCTGTCCTATTTGGTCCAGCAAGTTGGCCATGCGAAGGGTCCATCTGCCAAGGAATGTTGGCTGGTGGAGATAGGAGGTGTGCCATCTCTGCCATAGCCCGTCTTCTAGAACATTCTCCCTCCAAAGATTAGGATGGCCCCAAAACCTGTTGGCCCTTTGTAAGACATTGAAGACTGATTATATATCCAGGCCTGAGGCACCAAGTGTGCTAAAAGCTCTGTTTCCTGGCTGAATTGACATTTATGGTTATAATCTCTCTCTCTCTCTCTCTCTCTCTCTCTCTCTCTCTCTCTCTCTCTCTCTCTCCCCCTCCCTCCCTCCCTCCCTCTTATGCATGTGTTTGCACTTAGTTTTAACTGATTTTATGATTATTTGCCATCCAGAGTCACTTGTATGAATGAATGAATGAATGAATGAATGAATGAATGAATGAATGAATGAATGAATGAATGAATGAATGAATGAATGAATGAATGAATGAATGGGTTGCACACATACATACATACAAGCATATAGTTAGATCCTGGAACAACGTCAATCTATTATATTATGCTGCTACTGGGTGCAGGAAAAAAAATCTGAAATCGGTATTCTAAAATGCATTATAGGTTTCCTGGGCTTCTTACGAAAACTAACAGCAAATGTGCACATTCCTGATCAAGCAAAGCTGTGTGCACCTCCTTCACTTAGCAAACTTATGCTCAGCCTGACTCTGTGAGGCATGGGCCATTTTCCTCTATCAATGCTCCACAGAAGTTTCCTACGGGCAGAGAAAAAAAGACAGCACTCCTGTATCTTAACAGAGTATGATAAAGTGTGATCAGAGAAACTGCACACAAAATATTCTTCTGCTGCTATGGAATGGATTTATATCTCAGAGCAAGAATGGAAAAAGTCCACTGAATTCCCTCCCAATTGCTCTAAAATACATTCCTGGGCAAGAAGGATTCAAGCAAGGAAAACTAAGCAAAAACTTTGCAGAATTGGGTGAACATTCAAAAAAGGCATTCAGTCTTTTTAACTGGTCATTGATACCACTAAAATTTTGATACCACTAAAAATAAGCAGAAGAATGTTCTATCCCTAATTCTTCTTTGGATTTATTTTCCATAATTGTGAAATACATGACAGAATTTCACTGAACAACAACAACAACCCAAAAAAAAACCAGGGAAAGGGATTAACAGAGAAATATTCTGAAATGTTTTCAGGCTTTCCAAAAACATATCGTTTCACCTCAGAACATCACATACTTTCATGCGTGCAATCGTCCGATTGATTTCTTCAATATTCCCAACAGTAACTATGTTGGACTTTAGCATCTGGTCAATCAATGCCAACCAGTCAGCCAGTTCTGTCGTAGTCTGATCCAAATCAGCAGGTGTCGAGATTTCCAAAGGATGCTGAGTGTGTGCCACATTTTCTGAGGCAGAAGACATAAGCACTGTTGTCTGGAGAACAGGGAAACCTAAACAACCAACATAATTTATTTGATATTTTAACTTGTACTTATTATCTAGAATTTATTTACATTGGAAAAGCAAAACAACAACATAATACCTCTTGTAGTTCATATTAGTCCTCTTGTATCTCTATTCTACACTAACAGTTTGAAACTGTCAAGACTTTACTGTTAGAGATAGAATTCTGAAAATAGCTTCTTTCCATATGTCTAAATTTCCACCAATTCAACTTTTAATCTAACCTCTAGATACAAAATGGTACCAGAAAGATTGCTGCTGTCATTTTCTTTTGCAAAATCTCAAATATTTGACAGCTTAGCGAGGTGAGAGAAATTCACTCCCTGATTATCACACTCAAAACAGTTCTGAAACATTCAAACACTAAGTCAGCAGTAAGCTGCCAACGAGGGTAAACTTGCAACCTGCTGCTAATCTTAATTTACTATTTAGGAGAAAAAGAAAAAGGAATCAATTGAAAATATTCATTTCGCAGTCAAAGAAATGCCATTGATTTTCATAAGCAAGATTTACTTCCTGATCCTCTAAATCATGCATATTGAAAAACACACAAGTGCTAATTTTCAAAAGTGCAACAACAAATTATTTTCTCTTGTTAAGCGAATACATTACAAGTGCATTTTTCAAAATACATTTTATGCTCTTTTAAAGTAAAAGTATCTTTGTCTTCAAGATCAAAATAAACAGATATATCACATCTGCTTCTTTATCTACTTTAAGTTTTACTAAGATGACAAAAATATACCCAAATGTTTCTCCAAAGAGACAATTTTCTGCTCAAGACTTACCAGAAGACTTTGGCACAAAATGCTGCTGATGAACATACCCCTCCAGTTCTCTCAATCTGGTGGGCGCTTCCTTGAACACCTAGTGTTGTGGGAGAGGAAAATAATTTTTATATTCCAAAGACTATGGGTACCATTGCACAATATTAGGCTACTACAGACAACTGTGGGCAGGACAATTAATCTTTCACTAAACAGCCTACAGAAGATCAAGGGGTTTGCAATTGGTCCTGAAAAGGGTTGGGGACTTTTTCATATAGATGCTCTATGGCAGAGGTCCCCAACCTATGGCCTGAGGCCCACTACCAGGCCGAGCCTCGCACCAGCACTAGCTGAGCCGCAAGCCTTCCGCCGGCGCTAGCAGTCCCATTTGTGGAGCGTGCATGCTTGCGGCCCCGTTCGCATGCACGCACGCACGTGCAGCCACATTAGTTTGTGTGTGCATGTGCACATAAAGGTGCCTGCCCCTCTCTGTCCCATCGGACCACCAACCCAGAAAGGTTGGGGACCCCTGCTCTAAAGGGCATCAATCATTAATACCATTTTCTTCTGCAGTTAAGCACTTTAATGGTTTAATGAACTTAATGGAATTCATTAGATTCAAAGGGAAATTTCCAAAACAAATATTCTTCCTGAAATTATGATTTATTGGATTTATATCACACCTTTCCTCCAGGAACATCATGTAAGTTGCTTACATGGTATTTTCCCTTCAAAAATTTTTTTTTTTTCAAAGATAGCTCCATCTGAACATATACATGGTGCTGTACACAAGAGGAAATCATGAACTATCATTTCTGTAAATTTAAAACAATGCAAATTTCATTAAGAATTTTAACACTAACTTATCAAATAAGTTATCCAGTTCTATCCCAGAGTCACAATTAACGACTATCTTGCATGAACACAACTAAAGGAACAATATTTAATGCATACAGATTAAAATGTATACCTTCTTCCATTTAATATTCAGGGTCTTCAGTCTATTAGAAATGTTGTCTTTTTCCTGAGGCCCAATGCTTGTATTTGAAAGTACCTCTGCTTCTTTTCTATTTAGCCACTTAAGTTTCTCTCCTTGTATATCCATTTCCTTAATCAGACCCTAAATGAGTAAAGACAGTGTCACTCATTCATTAAAAATTATATCTATGTATAATCAGGGCAGTAATATGCTTCAAATTCTAAGAGCACACAAAAAAAATCACATTAAGTGGTATTGATGACAAAAAATCAATGAAAAATTTATTCTGAAGCAAGTTCCAGGTTCTATGGCTGCAAAAACATAAGCAACCAATATTTAGTGTCATGAACAGATTATAAAATAAACCATAAGTTTATTTATCATAACACATGACATTAAGCTAAAACAGAAAAATATATAGCTTAGCAATTATATGGAAATCATGTTTATGTATGAGACTTATAGATTATGCTTTTGATCCAGTGGTACCAACAGATGCTTTGAGTAGTCCTAAATGTTATCCAACAACAACAAAAAGGAACAGGATAGAATAAATAAAATGCTTAATATTTTTAATGTTACTTGCCATTAATTCTTGTAAATTCTCTTCATGACTGATTGCAGGTTTCTCATCCAGGGAATTTTCTACATTTTCCACCCAGCAACTAATTTCTTCCAGTTTTCTTGTGAAGTCTATTAATTGCTGATTTTTTCCTTTCAGTCTGAATGAAAGTTCCCAAGATGGAATATAAAACAAAATCACCATAAATATTGAAATAAATGTAAAAGCAAAATATTCCTGCTATAGCTTACTAAGTGGCCTAGAAATGATACCGTACAATATTAAAAATAAGATTGAATGAACCATATGTCTTAATGATGCAAATTTCATTAAATGATTCCATTTCTTATGCAAAAAGGTGATTTCATGCAAAAGTCTTCAAATGTAGGCCTTAGTTTTAAAAATATTTTTATCTCTTCAATACATTGTAGTCTTAGGACAACATAAACTTAATACCCTGATAGAAAAATTCAATGAGTTGACACACTGCCTTCCATCAGATTAAGAAAATTTATGAAAACTATTTTTTAATTATTATTTTTCATGAAAAAACATTTTCATAATATTTTTATAAATAACTCAACATGGCGAGCATATCTAATATTTCTTCCTTTTCCTATTTTCCCTGCAACAATACCCTGTGAGGTGAGTTGGGCTGAGAAAGAGTGACTGGCCTCAGTTCCTGGTTCACTAGCCTGGTGCCTTAACCACTACACTACACTGGCTCTCAACTATATTAATATAGTTTTGATATTACTGTGTACGAATATGGACTTTATAGTAGGTATCATTTAGGAGGAAATAGTTTTGAATCTCAATACTTTCCAGCATACTTGTGTTAACATTTTATGTTAATGCAAAATCTGTTTTTAGCTCGATTTTGTTCATTTTGAATAGAAGACTTCTTCAAACTTATTAACCACCTGCCTACTAAGAAGCACTCAAGGAAATTTCCAACAGTGATTAATAAAATGCAATTTCAGAATATTCTTTCTTCAGTTGAAACACTCCAAAGTAAACAAAAAAATCATGTAAGTTAATAATTAATTCAGATTCCAAAGTAGGGAAAATATAAAAGAAATGCATGTTATATTATATATTATAAGAACATTAATGTATCACTATATATTATATTAATTATATTAATTATATTAATTATATTATATTATATTTAAATAAATCACATTTAGAAACCACACATCTAATTCACAGAGTGATTCTGGAGAGTGCATTGTATAGTAACAGCTATGAAGCTGTTTTAGGAAACTGCCTTAGGAAACCTTTTAGAAAAAAGATATAAGAAGTTTCTCTTGGTGAAAATCCACAATGGCATCTCCAAACTTTAAAGAAATTTATCTCCACTGCTACTAAGATATCCTCAAATCCTGAGGGGTCTTGTTACCTCTGTTGCCTTTCCATGATTTCAGCATTGATGTTTTTCCAACGTTTATACAGCCCAGCTAGTTTTTCTTTCAGGAAGTTTCCATCTGTATTGGAGAGTTTCCGGATTATTTCCTCTCCTGTTCTATTCAGTGTTGAGAAACTGATTTTATGACTGCTGATTCCCTCTTCAAGTTCCTGTTGAAAATGCATATATAGGTAGTGTTTCAGTTTTGACCCAGAATATCTGCATCAGGTGTTCTACTGCAAGAAGATGGATTTGTGACAATTGCTGTTCGTGCATCTGGACTGGACCTCCTTTTTCCTAATCTCTGTGTGGTTTGTTTTTTAAAACAAACAAACCCTGAGAAGTATTACTACTACTACTAGTAAAGACCATTAGTTTGGGTTCCATGTATCTCTTCCTGTAAGGGATGCCTATCTGCTTCTAAGCCTTGCCCAACATGCTGTTTCTTCTGTTCAATATTCTCAGTGACTACATTTGAGTTTCTAATATTGCAAAAACCTTCTCCTCAATCACAAATGCATTCTCCCTCTCATTCACACACAGACTTAACCTCCACAAAATAAAGGTCCTGTCTTAAGCTTCATTTGAGGTGAAAGATAGTTGTCTCTACTAGACAAGACTTTCTCAACAGCAGATTTCAGCAGGACTAAAATCCTAGCAAGTGTGTTTAGTATAGCACCCCTCTCCAAATGAAATGAAAGCACTGGCTCCTTTACTTTTTTTTAATTCATTCTATTCGTTTCATCAACATCCTTGGAAGCTATGCGAATGATGTCTCAATACAATTCATGTGGTCGACTTTATATGTTTTAATTGGGCTAATGAATGCATTCAAGCAAAATGCGATGGCACAACCTTTGAAACACAATGGCAGCCCCTTTGATTTACTGGCAGTTCCAACAGAAGTGTAATGTAATATATGCACAAACCCTTGAAGCAACCGCACTGGGCTTTGAAAGCAGGACCAATGCACTTTGCAAAGCAGCCCTTCAAATGCTTTGTACAGCTCCTAACTGCCAACATTACAAAGCCTGACAATTGCCACTTTCTTCTGTGACAAAAGTAGAATTAAAGGCTCTGACTAGAAGTCCTGGGCTTAATACATAGTAATCAGTTACCTGCTGGTGTATCCTGGCTTTTTCTATATCCAGGCTGCCATCTGGAGCGTGGGCTTCAGCCAGCAACCCTTCCGCTTCTGTTAGCCACTGTGAGAGATCATTTAGATCACAATGGAACTGTCTCCACTCCTCTATAGACTTATCAAAACAACTACATGGAATAAGAACAGGAGAAAAATGTGAAAGATATTTCAAAAGTAAAACAAGATAATTTTGCACTACAGAATACATACTGTATATGGTAAGACTGCAAAATAGTATATATATATATATATATATGCTATGAGTGTGTGTGTGTGTGTGTGTGTGTGTGTGTGTGTGTGTGTGTGTTGAAGACAACAGATGCAATCTTGGCAGATAGTTTATTTTGGCTTATTTGTGAGGAAAACAAAGATATTTAAAGCCCAACTTTAAAGGAAACACTATTCATAGTTTTGAACCATCCGTTTATAATTTCTAACATTTCAAACTCATAAAATTGCAGAAAGAGAGTGCCTAAGTATACAGGCAACCTACAAAACTTAATTTTTATTTAAAATCAGTTTGTCTACTTTGAAGCAAATGTACCAAGACCAACTATAACTCTGGGACACATGGATCATAATAAACTAGTTCTGCAAACTGAAACTTCAGGGGGGGGAAATCAATTTTACAGATTCAGCCACAGAGTTGACTCTTGTTCATTCTTCATACGGTCAAATTTCAGAGGAAACTAAGTTGCTGAATATGTGAATGTTATGAATATTTATGTAGCACACTTTTCCAAGTGGAAGCCAAACATGAAACATAAGCTTCTTAAGGTCATTGGTGCAATTCGCCAGATTTACAAGCAATAGTAACAAGCTAATACTAGATGATGATCCCAGTAAGCACCAAGAACAGATAATATCCTTCTTCAAAGAGTAAGCTTTCCACTATACCAAGCATGCCAATCAACAGAATATTTCAGTGTGTCTTCTATCACTCTTTTTCAGGAAACAATACTAGAGATAAATGCCCATGACTATAGCCAACAGACACTTCATCTGTCTCCATAGGATCTAAAAGAAATATTTTTCTCAATGCTACCTGATAAGGCAAGCTACTCAGATAGCTCCGCTACAATTTTTCCTCCCTACTAGAAAATATAAATATTTTTTTCCTCTTCTTCTTCCACCTCCTGCTATTATTTGCTCAGCCAACCATCAGCAGAGACTGCTTCAGCACTTGGCTGGTTTCCTTTTTCATTGGGGGGAAGCCTTTCCTTCCTAAGAATTTCTGGATAAGATAGTGAAGATGGTAAGAATGCGAGCATAGCAACTCCAGTATTTACTCCATCTATCCCCCTACTTCTCTTTCATAAGCAACATTGTGAAGTATTCCATCATTCATTCCAGGGGCACCCCTTTACCAGGCGTGAATGTCCATTACTTGGCAAGAAAAAGGAAAAGGAAGGACAGAAAAAGACTCTTTCCTGATATAATCTGTCAATTTAAGGAGAGAAAATAGAGGAACTGAATAGGAGGAAAGTGAACCACCTGTAACAAGGGGAAAAGCTGCAGGAAAGTTTTATGGGGATCTTGC